>OX438836.1:35000-3018025 GCA_949315975.1 Eudonia truncicolella
AACCTAACCTAACCTAACCTAACCTAACCTAACCTAACCTAACCTAACCTAACCTAACCTAACCTAACCTAACCTAACCTAACCTAACCTAACCTAACCTAACCTAACCTAACCTAACCTAACCTAACCTAACCTAACCTAACCTAACCTAACCTAACCTAACCTAACCTAACCTAACCTAACCTAACCTAACCTAACCTAACCTAACCTAACCTAACCTAACCTAACCTAACCTAACCTAACCTAACCTAACCTAACCTAACCTAACCTAACCTAACCTAACCTAACCTAACCTAACCTAACCTAACCTAACCTAACCTAACCTAACCTAACCTAACCTAACCTAACCTAACCTAACCTAACCTAACCTAACCTAACCTAACCTAACCTAACCTAACCTAACCTAACCTAACCTAACCTAACCTAACCTAACCTAACCTAACCTAACCTAACCTAACCTAACCTAACCTAACCTAACCTAACCTAACCTAACCTAACCTAACCTAACCTAACCTAACCTAACCTAACCTAACCTAACCTAACCTAACCTAACCTAACCTAACCTAACCTAACCTAACCTAACCTAACCTAACCTAACCTAACCTAACCTAACCTAACCTAACCTAACCTAACCTAACCTAACCTAACCTAACCTAACCTAACCTAACCTAACCTAACCTAACCTAACCTAACCTAACCTAACCTAACCTAACCTAACCTAACCTAACCTAACCTAACCTAACCTAACCTAACCTAACCTAACCTAACCTAACCTAACCTAACCTAACCTAACCTAACCTAACCTAACCTAACCTAACCTAACCTAACCTAACCTAACCTAACCTAACCTAACCTAACCTAACCTAACCTAACCTAACCTAACCTAACCTAACCTAACCTAACCTAACCTAACCTAACCTAACCTAACCTAACCTAACCTAACCTAACCTAACCTAACCTAACCTAACCTAACCTAACCTAACCTAACCTAACCTAACCTAACCTAACCTAACCTAACCTAACCTAACCTAACCTAACCTAACCTAACCTAACCTAACCTAACCTAACCTAACCTAACCTAACCTAACCTAACCTAACCTAACCTAACCTAACCTAACCTAACCTAACCTAACCTAACCTAACCTAACCTAACCTAACCTAACCTAACCTAACCTAACCTAACCTAACCTAACCTAACCTAACCTAACCTAACCTAACCTAACCTAACCTAACCTAACCTAACCTAACCTAACCTAACCTAACCTAACCTAACCTAACCTAACCTAACCTAACCTAACCTAACCTAACCTAACCTAACCTAACCTAACCTAACCTAACCTAACCTAACCTAACCTAACCTAACCTAACCTAACCTAACCTAACCTAACCTAACCTAACCTAACCTAACCTAACCTAACCTAACCTAACCTAACCTAACCTAACCTAACCTAACCTAACCTAACCTAACCTAACCTAACCTAACCTAACCTAACCTAACCTAACCTAACCTAACCTAACCTAACCTAACCTAACCTAACCTAACCTAACCTAACCTAACCTAACCTAACCTTTTTTTTTTTTTTTTTTTTTTTTGACGGAGTGGAAATCTGCTAACAGACGCATCAGCGGGCAAAAGGGGTCCCGCTGTCCCGCTGGCTGTACGAGGCTCTTGCTAAGACTCTGTTCCAGGGCCAAAACCCTAGAGAAAGCGAGTATAGGCCGACTCGGTAAAACCACTCCGATGTCCTCTCGTCACCTTGGAACCAGCAAACCAGCGATCATCGCGTCGTCCTCATCTGAGGAGGACGCATCGAACGCCGGCATGCCGGAGCCTGACGAGGTCATGGGAACCCTTTCGGACACTTCCACAACCCCGTCGGTTTGCTCGCCCAGATGGGCGAGCCCCTCTCCCGCCCCTGGTGGGGGGCGGGTGACCACCCTCGAAAACGATGGGCGGACACACCTGACCCGTCCTTACAGACGGGTCGCCGACGCGCCGGGACATACGGAGCGTCGGCCCTCAGTGGGGACCCGTGCAATGCACGGTCAAAGCCCCCCCTAGAGCTCGGACCGCGCTGGTTCCCCACAGGAGGCGTCTGCGGCGGCACGGATCTGCCAGAGGGCCATGCCCCCCGGCCCGCTCCGCGCCCTCTGCTGACCACCTCCCCAGGACCCCTCGCCACCGAGCATGGACAGAACCACGGTCGGCAGAGAGAGGTCCGCGCCAATCACAGCGACCAATGCGGAGCGCAGGACATCGAACGCAGAGCACACCACTAGGGCGCGCTGTGCCGCGTCCCCCGCCGCCCCGCAACGGTGGCACCGCGGGGTCAGCCCTCTCCCGATCCGGTGCAAACAGCGTCCGAACAAACCATGTCCAGACAGTATCCGCATCAGATGGTACGCGAGCGACCCATGGCGCCGCTCCGCCCATGCCCAGAGGACGGGACGCAAGGCCTCCAGACCACGCATTCGCGCAGCCGAGACCCCTTGCCCAGACCCCCAAACTATAGGCGGAACATCTCCTCTCGTGCTCCCTCAAGAGCAGAGCGCCTCCCTTGGGAGCCAGGCGACCGCCGCCGGCCCCCTTCTCCGCTCGCTGCCGCTGCTTTCGCTGGTAGACGAAAAGAGACAACAAATCGCGAAGCCCGCCTGCCCTTCTTTGGTGACCCGGACCCCGACTCAGCTTCCGACTCCGACCACGAATCTGACCCGACTCGGACTCCGACCCTCATAAACATTTCCCAACCCTCGACACTCGGCACTCGATGCTCGACACTCGACGCTCGACGTTCGATACCCGAAGTCGTGTCCTACAACAAAGAACCCACAAAGACGACGCTCAGAAGGAGCGCCGCCGAGACTCCTCTCAAAGCTGCTCAGAAGGTGCAGCGAGTTGAGCGGCCCAGAGTAAGCACGCACATAGGAGAGGCAGGGCCCCCAAAGGGGGCACCTGCCTTGCCAGATGTTAGCCGACTGGGTCCAACTTTCTCCAACGGAGGCCGTTGGAACCACTCGTTGCCCAGGATGCACCACGTGGAGGTATCTGACTTGCACCCCAACCTAACCTAACCTAACCTAACCTAACCTAACCTAACCTAACCTAACCTAACCATTGCTCCGCGCGCGCCTGGCCCGAACGCCACGATTTTTATTCGCTCCACATATTTTAAAATTTTTTAGAAAAATTTTTGTGCTTTTTTACCCGAAAGTCATATCATTCGACGCGGCTCGACGAGCCCGTCACGGGGGTGTGTCACACTTGGTGCGGAAAGTGAAGAAAGTGCGTGAAAAGTGACAAAAACCGGATTTTTCGGTTTCATACAAAAAGGAAATCGCGTTTTCTCGAGATTTTGAGCGGGAAAGTGTGTAACTGGAACTGTGGCGAGGAGCGGAAAGGCGAGGAGTACCTGTTTCCCGATTTTGGGATTTTTCGGCGCAAACCAGGAGCAGCTAGAGAGAGTTTCCCAAAAACCCGGAAATTCTGGGTTTCTCCAAAACTCTCTCCGGAGCGCCGGAAACCACACCAGCGGGGAAGAGGACGTCGAGGCCAGCCTGTTTCTGCAAGCAGATTCCAGTTCACCCCACCAGGAGCGGAGCAATTAAGGTCCATAGTTTTTAAGTTTTTAGGTGGCAATATTCCCTAAGAAAATTGCCTGTACAAGGAATTCTCGTTAATTATAAAATCTGTAAAAATCTCATCTAGCAAGCACATTTATCTGGTAGCATTAGTGAATAATTTTGGAATTTTTAATTAAGTAGTTTTTGATTTATTTCAATTTCCGGGCCGGCGGGGCGCAGCGGAAATCGCAGCCCCCGTTTGTGAAATTGAAATAAATCCCTAGTTTTTTGATAGCCCAAAGCTGGAATTCCTGGTACATAGGGTTAACTAGGTGGGCTATCTGGTGAAAGTAGCATCTTAGTGAAATTTTGGAAATACGGCGCAAACCAACTGGTTTTGTAGCTGCGTAAATAAACTTTTATTTTTGCAAGGTAGTAATTTATATGAAAATATAAATTAAAAATTCCGTTTTTCATATCACCAGGAAGCCCATCTCGCCCCCTTTATTTTAGTGTTAAGAACGCAAGGGTAGGCGGCCGGAGTTCCGAGCGCCACCCCTGCAAAGCCGAGCGGGGAAACCGTCCCGTCCGCATATTAGTTTGTATATAATTACGTAACTTGAAATTGCACTTTTTTGTTTTCGGCCCTTTTCAAAATTTTTTATTTTCTTTAGAAGGACTGGACCCTAAAACGATTTGGTACGGAGGCAGAATCGTCGAGACCCCTTTCGTTCTCGAGATATAGGGTTCCAAACTTTCAAAAATTTTCGGTTAAATTTAACAAAATTTTAATTAGCTTCTAAAAATTGATTAATTAGAAAATAAGGTTTTAAATAGTGCAATTATAAAAATTTTACTCGGCTGTGTTAGTTGTTAAGTTTTTATTGATAAGGGTGAATACCACCCCTGATTTCCTGCGGCTTTTGTGTTTTTAAAATTCAATAATATTTTTAATCTAGTCATTTTTACCACTCAAAACATTCTTAAAAATCTTAATTATTATATAGAAAAATAGAAAATTTAATAGGCTACAACATAGCAGTTATCAAAACCCCAAACGGGTTGTGGTTTCCGAGCGCGGGCCCCCGAAAGGCAAGTAAGTCGCGCGGCCCCAAAAGCCGAACCCCGTCACCTGTTGTGTCATTGGCGAGGCACACAAGGTCGCGCGCTTATAAGACTTCTTAAATTCCTGAGTAATATTCGGAATTACTCTCTGTCTTTGGAGGCCCATAACTGGGAAACTACTGCTCAGTTTGTACCCAAATTTGGGGAGGAGGGTCAGAGCGCCCTTCTAAACTAATTTCGGAGTAATTTGGAAATAGTATATTTTTTGGAAAAATCTCAAAATTCACTTTTCAAAATTTTTTAAAGCACTAGTTGTCCCAGCTCCTTACACTAATCTCCAATCCAGAAAACCCTATAAAAACCACCCCTAAAATCCCAACCCTACCTACATCATCCCTCCTAATCCTCGATTTTCACCCACTTCCACTCACCCCACCTATATACTCCCTTGGGAGAAAACCATCCTTATCACCTACCTTATCCATCCCCATCAAAAAATTCCACCCGATTCCCGAAGTCCCAGGTTCGTTCCGCGTCGCTTTTGCCCTATCTCCTAAACTACGGGAGATAGAGCAAAAAGGACGTCAAATTCGGCTTTAAGGTGTCCGTAGGACACCGAAGTCAAATACAGCCTTCCCAAACCCATCCCCCCACCTTTCAACCCCCTACCCTTAACCCCATAATAAAAATTTTCAAAACTTTCGGATCTTCAAAATCAAAAATTAAAGAAACTATACATTTGGCAGGTATAGTTTCTTCAAACAAAATAGTCACCACCACATACCTTACCTAATCCCATCAAAAAATCACCTCCCTTTTTTCCACTCAAAGGTCCTAGGATCATCCCTCCTATTCCCCGTTGCCTGAAGTCCATACTGATCTCTTTTTTGCTCTATCTCTTAAACTATAAGAGTTAGAGCGAAACGGAGAAAAGTTTGACCTGAAAGGCAGCGTTTCCACCCCTATTTCCCTTTACCCCTACTTTCAACCCCCTACCCCCAACCCCAATTTTTTCTAAAAATTTAAAATCCCCTGAATCCCAAATTTCTCCTAGTTCCCTATTTCGGCCACTACTAGTTCCTTTGGAGAAATTATTCCCTACAACCGACCCTATCCATCCCCGTCAAAAAACACCCCTCCATTTTCCCAAAAAAGGTCTTAGGTTCTTCCCGGTTGAGCCATTTACTTGTTTTTGTTCTATCTCCTAAACTATAGGAGATAGAGCAAAAAGGACTTAAATTTTGCTCCCAGTGGTGCCTTACGCGCCGGACAAAGGTACCTATACCTCCTTCACCCATCCCTCACCAAATCATCCCCCTACCCCCTACCCCTTGAAATATCCCAAACGGAAATCCTTATCGCCGAGAAAGTATACCTTTTACGGGTGCACTTCCTTGGCGAAAGGTGTTTACCGTCACCCACCCTACCTCAATCCGTTTAAAAACCTACCTCCCCAAACCCACCCTAATTCCCCAAAATAAAAAGTTCTATAGCTCAGGAAGCACGGTTCTGACAGTGGTGCTTCCTTGACAACTTTTTATCCCCACATCCCACCCCACCCACATACCCACAAACCCAACCACCCCCCACCCCTACTTCCCACCCCCAACTAGTAGCTACTTGTATCTCCGGACTCCCTGGCCCGATCGGCACCAAATTGGTGCCGTTGGGACCGGAGAGGAACGCTCCATTTTTAGGTAGCCATATTGACTCTACATAGAGCACATAGAGCCGCAGAAAATTAAATTTTAATTTTATTTTTATTCTAATTTTGACACCTGAATCTCTTTTGAGATCAGGTTTAGGCTTAAGTTCTTGACACTGTGATTTAGATATAAGGTTTTAAATTATTATTGACATTCTATTTTATTGAATTCAATTTATATTTAATCACAGTTTATTTTAGTTATTATTTAATCGCAATTTTGCATTAGTTTAGGACTCCTGCGCCTCTATTGAGGGCAGGCATAGTATTAAGATTTTAACTATTGTCTTTTGACTTTTATCTTCTGTTGTGTTGTTGACCCTGAGACTCTATTGAGTCCAGGTACTAGCATTAAGACTATAGTTATAAGATATTAATTAGGTTTTTAAATTGAGTTGTAAATTTTGACCATTTTATTCAACTACTTAAATTTACACTAGCTTTAGGACACTTGTACCTCTATTGAGGGCAAGAATAGTTTGTAGGATTTTAATTAGGTTTTTAAATTTTGACATTTTTATATTTTAGTAAATTACCATTAGCTTTAGGACACCTGTACCTCTATTGAGGACAGGAATAGTTTGTAGGTTTCTAATTAGGTTTTTAATTTTGACATTTAAATTTTCTTTTGAATTATTTATTTTATTTTATTTTAATTAAATTGACATTAGCTTTAGGACACCTGTACCTCTATTGAGGACAGGAATAGTTTGTAGGTTTCTAATTAGGTTTTTAATTTTGACATTTTAATTTTTCGAATTAATTATTTTATTTTATTTTAATTAAATTGACATTAGCTTTAGGACACCTGTACCTCTATTGAGGACAGGCACTAGTTTTAGGATTTTAAAGTAATTAATTTAAATAATTTATTTGACATTTTAACTTTTAACTTTAATTTTATTCTTAGACTAGGGTGTTATTACACATTTTATTTCTAAAGTCACTCCCTATTGGGAGTGTGTAGTTATTGACACATCCCCCGACATGGCTACAGTTAGAACCCCGGCAGGACCAGGTAAAAATGACCTCAGGGGCAGGACTGTCTCCCCAAAGAAAAACGACGACGGACCCTTTACATCCGTAGCCAGGAAGAGTGTTGGAGACACCGTAGATGAGTTGGAGGGCAGGCCGGCCTCTGGTGTCAGACCCGTAGGTAGGGGCCCGGTGGAGACGTCGATGACCTCGGTGAAGCTTCCCGCGAGCCGGCTTCAGATGGCAGTCAGGCAGCTGGATGTCGGACTGAAGTGTTTGGCCGAGTCGCGGAACCTCAAGACAGAGGTCAAAGAGGGCGTCACCCTGGCACTGAAAAAGCTGTGCGAGTTCGTGAAAGAAGCCGAGGCTGAGTTAGCTAGGGTCAAGAAGGAAAAATCGGAGAGTAGAGTCAGTGTGAAAGATGATGGTACGATAGAGAAGATTGAAAGAATGATGAAAGAGAACGAAAGAAGAGGTAGGGAACAGGAAGAGAGACAGAAGTTGACGACAGAAAGAATAGAGAGAATGATGAAAGAGAACGAAAGAAGACTTAAGGAACAAGAGGAATGGAGAAAAATAGAAAAAGAGAAGATAGACGACCTTAAGAAGACCATCTTCGAACACAAGGAGGTGATCAAAGGGGTGTCCTATGCGAGTGTGGCGGCTAGCAGACCGCAGAGATCTACTCCGGCCGGCGAGCAGCTACACTCTATCATAGTGACAGCCAAGGACGAGACGGAGACTGGGGACCAGATCATCGAGCGGGTTCGGAGAGCGGTGAAGGCGAAGGAGGGAGGGGTAGAGATCGACAGGATAAGGAAGACCAAAGAAAGGAAGGTGCTCATTAGCTGCAGCAGCAAGGGAGCAAGACAGGAGGTGAAGGAACGGTTAGAGGGAGAAGAAGGAGGCCTGCACGTAGAGGAGGTACGGAACAGGGACCCCCTTCTGGCTCTAAAGGACGTCCTACAGACAAACACCGACGAGGAGATTGTCAGATGCCTGAGGAGCCAGAACGGGGACCTGTTCCGTGACCTCGGTGAGGAGGAAGATAGGGTAGTCGTGAAGTTTAGAAGGAGAGCACGCAACCCGCACTTAGCACACGTAGTGCTAATGGTCTCCCCACAGATTTGGCGAAAAGCGGTGGAAAGAGGGTCCGTACAACTGGACATACAGAGAGTAAGAGTGGAGGACCAGTCCCCGCTCATACAATGCTCTGTATGTCTGGGTTACGGACACGGTAGAAAATATTGTACGGAGACCGAAGCAAAGTGTAGCCACTGTGGGGGAGCACATATGCGGGCTAGCTGCGAAAAAGTGTTGGCAGGATCACCTCCGTCTTGCCTGAACTGCTGCAAGGCAGGGAAGAGTAGCCTCCATCATAATGCCTTCGATGGGGATTGCCCGGTCAGGAAGAGATGGGACGACTTGGCAAGAGCAAGGGTGGCTTACTGCTAAAGGCGTCCCGGGAACAACACATAAGTCAGGCGACCCCAGCAGAGGCCAGAGGTACACCGTGGCGCAGGCCAATCTCCAGCGCAGCAATTTGGTGACCACGGAGCTGGTCCTCGAAGCCTCGAGGAGGAGAGTGGCCTTCGCTCTGGTGCAGGAGCCGTATGTGGGCAACACAGGCAGAGTGAGGAATTACGGGACGGCGAGGGTCTATCAAAGCGCGGGACTGGAAGAGGGGGCTGTCAAGGCGGCGATCATTGTCTTTGACGCCAGCCTTGATGTGGAACAGCACCCAGAACTCACGACGAACAACATCATAGTCGTGAGGATCCGGACCAGCGCTTGGTCGATCAACGCCGTCTCGTTCTACCTCGAGCCCAACGCCCCAATCGAGCCCTACATCGCCCAGATAACAAAGATCATAGCAAAGATAGGAACGGCAGGTCTAGTTATCGGGGGCGACGCCAATGCCAAAAGCGTCTGGTGGGGTAGTGCAAGGACTGACCTCAGAGGGCAGGAGCTGGCGGGGGCACTTCATCAATGGCAGCTACAAATACTCAACACCGGAGATACGCCAACCTTCGAGGTAGAAAGGAATGGTAGGACCTGCACCAGCATAGTCGACATTACAGTGGCGTCGGCGGATCTGCTGGACAAGATCGTGGACTGGAGGGTGGACAGAGAGATGACGGGGTCGGACCACAACGCCATCCTCTTCGAACTGGATCTCACAGTAGGGAAATGCATTACACTAAACAGAACCACACGCAAATATAACACACACAAAGCAAGCTGGAGTGAGTTTGATGACAAACTCACTCAGCTCCTGCAGGCAGACAACATAAACACACAAAACATAAACAAAGCAACTAACACTACGCAAATAGAAGAAATACTACACAAATACACAAAATCAATCACACAAGCATGTACACTACACATTCCAGCGAAGAGGACACAACAAAAACTTACCATCCCATGGTGGACCGACGAGCTGTACCGCCTGAAGAGGAGAGTCGCGACGCTGAAGCGGAGGATCCGCTGCGCCGCACCGATCCGACGAGCGAGAGTGGTGCAGGAGTACCTGGAACATAAAGAGGTGTATCAAAAAGCTGCCAAAGATGCCCAGACCGCCAGCTGGAAAGATTTCTGCCAGAGACAAGAAAAAGAAACGGTGTGGGATGGCATATACCGGGTCATCAAGAAAACAGAGAGGAGGAAGGAGGACCTACCACTGAAGAAGGAGGGGAAAATGTTGGGACCGGACGAGTCAGCCAGATGGATCGCGGAGAGATTCTACCCGGAAGATAGGGAACAGGACGACATAGAGGAGCATCAAAGGGAGAGGGAGTTGGCCCGAGTGGTCAATAACAGGAGCCACGAAGAAACACACGACCCATGTTTCACGATGCAGGAGCTGATGGGTACCCTCAAGACCTTTAACCCCAAGAAGGCCCCGGGGGAGGACGGCTTCACTTCAGATATATGCAGTAGAGTGATAGCAGGCCACCCCGAGGTCTTCTTGGCAATTATAAACCAATGTCTTGAGGTAGGATACTTCCCGAAGAGCTGGAAGAGAGCGGTAGTAGTCATACTGCGCAAACCAGGGAAGGCAGACTACACTGAGGTCAAGTCGTACAGACCCATCGGGCTCCTTCCAGTGTTAGGAAAAATTTATGAGAAGCTCCTTATGAGCAGAGTGAGGTTTTACCTGGTCCCCAAATTTAGTCCCTGGCAGTACGGGTTCGTGCCCCAAAAGAGCACCGAAGACTCCCTCTATGTCCTGATGAACTATATTAAAAGTAATCTAAAAAAGAAGAAAATCATCACCATAGTATCACTGGACATAGAGGGAGCCTTCGATGCAGCTTGGTGGCCTAAGATCAGAACCAGGCTAGCAGAGGTAGGTTGCCCTGTCAACTTAAGAAGAGTAGTGGATAGTTATTTGGAGGATAGAAGTGTAGAGGTGAGATACGGAGGCAGGAAGGTCATCAGGGCCACGAGTAAAGGATGCGTGCAGGGGTCGATAGGAGGACCGATCCTCTGGAACTTGCTGCTGGACCCATTACTGTGGCATTTGGCCGGGGAAGGGCACCATGTGCAGGCGTTCGCTGACGATGTGGTGATGGTGTTTGTGGGGGACTCGGGACTGGAAGTCTCAATGAAGGCTAACGGAGCGCTCTCAGATGTTTGGAATTGGGGTGTCAGAAACAAGTTGAAGTTCGCAACCAATAAAACGGTTGCAATTACAGTAACTCGAAAATTGAAGTATGACACACCAATTCTAAGCATGGGGGGGCGCGATATCGTTATGCAAAGAGAGATGAAGGTCCTGGGTCTCACCATAGACGATAAACTCACCTTCAACACGCACGTCGCGGACGTATGCAGAAAGGCCCTCAACATATATAAACAGTTGAGGACAGCAGCAAGGGTCAGTTGGGGATTGAACCCCGAGGTAACACGGCATATTTATACCATGGCTGTGGAGCCAATAATCACGTACGCAGCGGCAGCATGGGCCCCCGCAGCCCAAAAGATAGGGACACGTAAGGAGTTGGCAGCGGTGCAGCGAGGATTTGCACAGAAGCTCTGTGGCGCGTACCGAACGGTCTCCCTCAATTCGGCCCTATTGTTGGCCGGGATACTGCCCCTAGACCTCCGCATTCTTGAGGCTTCGGCCTTGTATGACGCGAGGAGGGGCAGGTCTCGGGCGTTGCCGGAGGACAGGGAGATGGAGGCGCCTGTTGGCTTCGCGGAGATCCCGCACCCCGCCCTGAATGTGGGGAGTGAGTTTGTGGCCCTCGGGGACCAGGAGGCCCTCGATAGGTACGCCGTGCAGGAGGTCCAAATTTACACCGACGGGAGTAAGATCGACGGAGGCGTCGGGGCCTCCCTTTCCATGTGGAAGGGGGGAGCCGAGGTGAAGTCGATCAAACTGCCCCTCGCGGACTACTGCACGGTCTACCAAGCCGAACTCCTCGCCATATCCAGGGCGACTGCGGAGATCCTCAAGAGGGGTGAAGGGAGCTACGGTATCTACAGCGATTCCAGATCTGCTCTGGAAACTGTAACCAACCGTAGCTCGCTCCACCGCTTAGCCCTCGATTCGCGGGCAAATATGCAGAAGGCCTTCACACAGAGCAAAACTGTGAGTTTGTTCTGGGTGAAAGCCCACGCAGGATTGCCCGGGAACGAGCGTGCTGACGAGCTCGCGAAGGAGGCCGCTACTTCGTCAAGGAGGAAGCCGGACTACGATCGGTGTCCGGTCTCATTCGCCAAGCGATTCATTCGTGATGAGTCGATCGGCGAATGGGCCCGGAGATACGAAGCGGGGACGACGGCCTCCGTGACGAAGGTGTTCTTCCCAGATGCTGTAGGAGCTTATAAGATCGTTAGGAAGATCAAGCCGACTGGGGTATTAACCCAGGTGATGACGGGGCACGGTGGGTTCTCCTCGTACTTGAACCGCTTCAAGTGCAAGGACAGCCCATCGTGCATCTGCGACCCCGAGCAGGAGGAGACTATTTTACACACCATTCTGGAATGCCCAGTCCACGAGTATGAAAGAATGAAGTATGAAAGAAAGATAGGTATGATTGTAAACAAAGAAAACATAAGTAGGATAATAAGTAATAAACATATTAGGCCGTCATTCCTGGAGCTTTGCATCAGCATTGCCTCAGGAGTGATTAGGAGAAATAAAACGAAACCTTAAGCACCTGTGTTTTCACCCGTATAATAAATAAGTATACCAGGATTAACAAGGTGAAAAGGTTTAAAGTTTTAAAATTTTTTAAAAAAATGGTCAAAATTATTATTTATATTGCTTATTAAGAAAAAGGTTTTAACTGTATATGTATTGTATTGAATTGGATGTTATTTAATGTATGAAGAATGTGGAATTTATATTGAAATTTTTACTATCGTGTTATTATTATTGTGATGTTTTAAAAATGTGATATTAGATTAAGTAATAGATAGTAAGAAGTAGGGCATCTGGAATGCAAAAAAAATGGAAAAGCGCAATAGAATATAAGAAAGATTAGGGATAGCAAGTAGGACAAAAAAAACATGTAGTAAGATTAAGATTAGAATAAGAGTAGAGTTAGAGGAGATAATTAGAGTAGATAGGGCACCTAGCGTGCAATAAAAATGGATAAGAAACTTTTTTGACAAAGATTATATACAAGTAGAATAGGGATAAAATGAAGACGTAGATAGGCCACAATCGTGGCAAGGAAATGGAGGCATAAAGCCACGATATAAAATAGGATGTGTAACATCTCCGACTTGACCCACGTCGGGGGACAAGATAAAAAAAAAAAAAAAAAAAAAAAAAAAAAAAAAAAAAAAAAAAAAAAAAAAAAAAAAAAAAAAAAAAAAAAAAAAAAACCTAACCTAACCTAACCTAACCTAACCTAACCTAACCTAACCTAACCTAACCTAACCTAACCTAACCTAACCTAACCTAACCTAACCTAACCTAACCTAACCTAACCTAACCTAACCTAACCTAACCTAACCTAACCTAACCTAACCTAACCTAACCTAACCTAACCTAACCTAACCTAACCTAACCTAACCTAACCTAACCTAACCTAACCTAACCTAACCTAACCTAACCTAACCTAACCTAACCTAACCTAACCTAACCTAACCTAACCTAACCTAACCTAACCTAACCTAACCTAACCTAACCTAACCTAACCTAACCTAACCTAACCTAACCTAACCTAACCTAACCTAACCTAACCTAACCTAACCTAACCTAACCTAACCTAACCTAACCTAACCTAACCTAACCTAACCTAACCTAACCTAACCTAACCTAACCTAACCTAACCTAACCTAACCTAACCTAACCTAACCTAACCTAACCTAACCTAACCTAACCTAACCTAACCTAACCTAACCTAACCTAACCTAACCTAACCTAACCTAACCTAACCTAACCTAACCTAACCTAACCTAACCTAACCTAACCTAACCTAACCTAACCTAACCTAACCTAACCTAACCTAACCTAACCTAACCTAACCTAACCTAACCTAACCTAACCTAACCTAACCTAACCTAACCTAACCTAACCTAACCTAACCTAACCTAACCTAACCTAACCTAACCTAACCTAACCTAACCTAACCTAACCTAACCTAACCTAACCTAACCTAACCTAACCTAACCTAACCTAACCTAACCTAACCTAACCTAACCTAACCTAACCTAACCTAACCTAACCTAACCTAACCTAACCTAACCTAACCTAACCTAACCTAACCTAACCTAACCTAACCTAACCTAACCTAACCTAACCTAACCTAACCTAACCTAACCTAACCTAACCTAACCTAACCTAACCTAACCTAACCTAACCTAACCTAACCTAACCTTTTTTTTTCCTTTTTTTTTTTTTTTTTTTTTACGAGCGGAATTTGCATCCAAACCTTCTCGACCGGGCTGTTGCAAGGCCCGGGAGGTGTGTGGGGTTGGTCACCTGATGGGCTGTGACCGACCCACTAAACCGCCCGACATCCGTCTACCGCTTTTGCGGAACCCCGAGCACTCAATGGAGCCATTCGCAGTCCGCGCGGTCGCCCCCTAGGGCCCACCACTTTGGCCCGTCGGCCACTGAAGGCGCCATACCTCCCGGATGTGAGAGGGGCGCCTTCTCTCCTGGAGGCTACGTCGCGGGGAGTGTGGGGAAGATGGTGACCCCCACCCCCGCGTTGGGCTACGATGGGTGCAACAACCCATGCAGCCGCCTCCGACGGCCCGTTCGCCTGCGTCTTGACGCAGCAGATAACGGGTCGTCCTCCCTCGCCCTCTCCGCCTCCTCTTTCCGCGAGATAACAGTCTCACAGAAGGAGGCGAAGGCGTCCCACGACCTTCTGCTGGTGAGAATGGCGTTGGCCACTGTCGCCAGCGTCAGGTCAGGTCCGTTGACAGCGAGCAGCTCCTGACGTTCGCTGCTGAACGCCGGGCACACCTCCAAAGTGTGTAGGGCCGTGTCTGCTGCGGCCCCGCACTGGTGGCATGCCTCAGACTCCTCACGTCCGATCCTCGACAGGTATCTGCCAAAACAGCCGTGCCCTGTCATAACCTGAGAGGTACGGAACGTGAGGGTCCCCTCCTTGCGACCGACCCATCGCTCCAGGACGGGCCGGATCGCTCCGATGGTCCAGTGGCCGGCACTTGGGTTCTCCAAGCGTGCACGCCATCGCTCCATCACTACTTCTTGAGCGTCTTCACGCCACCTAGCTGCCTGCTCGGGCACGACTCGTTCGCCGAGACTACGCAGTTCAGCCCCTTGCTCGTACACCGCAGCAAGTACGCTCGCCTCCAGGTCCCATGGAGGGGTGCCCGCAAGGACACATGCCGCCTCGTATGACACGGTGCGGTAGCCACGAATGGCCCTGATAGCCATGACCCGCTGAGGTCTTCGTAGCAGGGCCTTGTTTTTGGCATTCAGGGCGTCTACCCACACCGGTGCACCATACAGAGCCATCGAGCGTATCACTCCGGTGTACAACCGTCGTGCACTGCCACTCGGCCCGCCAAGATTCGGCAGAAGACTGCCCAACGCCCCTGCAGCTCTAACCAGTTTCGGCGACTGTCGACTGAAGTGCTCGGAGAAACTCCACTTGCTGTCCAAAGTCAAGCCTAGGTAGCGCATGCATGGGTTAATTGCAACCCGGACACCGTCTATACGCAAGTGCGCCTCCGGAGGAGGGCGCCTGCGAGCCCCGTAAAAGAAGAGGGCCTCCGTCTTTTCGAGAGCGACTCGAAGTCCCAACATTTGGATCCTACGAACCAGATGCGTGACCCCAGTTGAGGCCAGCACGGTCGCGTCTGGGAAGGTGTTCGCTCGAGCCGTCACGAGTGTGTCGTCAGCATAGCACACCACTCTTAGTCCCCGCAGCAGGGCGCCTCTCAGCGCCCAGTCGTAGCCGACGTTCCACAGGAGCGGCCCAAGAACCGACCCCTGTGGGACCCCGCACGACACTGCTTGACTGCGCAATTGCCCATCTCTGCCCTGGTATGTTACCGTTCGCCCCCTTAGGTAGTTGTGGAGGATACGCATTAAGTAATGGGGCACCCCGTGGTAGCGGAGCGCCTCCCCTATGCACTCGAACGGCAGGCTATTAAAGGCGTTGGCGATATCGAGTGATACCGCCAGCACGACTTCTCCTTGCGCAACGGCCTCTTGCGAGTGCGCTTTGACGTCTAAAATGGCGTCAATCGTGGAACGACCCTCTCTGAACCCGTACTGGCATGAAGCCAAGTCCGGGCCTACCGAACCTAGATGGTCGTTGATTCGGCGAGCCAGCACGCGTTCGAAAACCGGCTTCGTCCAACAGGACGATTGGCCGGTATGCCGAGGGCGAATCCAACGGTCGCCCCTCCTTCCTCAGAAGTACGAGCCTTCCAGTTTTCCATCTGGCAGGGAATATGCCTGAAGACAGAGAGGCGTCTAGAAGCTCCCGGAATCGTTCTTCCAGGACTTCCTCGGCCAACACCCAGGCACGCCCGGGGATGCCATCCGGACCCGGAGCCGTCTTCTTAGCCCGAAGCCTCAGAAAGGCCGCGCCCAACTCACCAGATGTGACTGGCGGGATCTGGGCATCGGCATGGGGTTCATTCCGAGGCGGGGCCATTCGAGGGGGCTCAAACACGGCTCTCTCCGGGAAGAGGGAGCAGATGATGGACTCCAATAGAGGAGGCTCAAGAGACTCGGTTAGAGGGGGACCTACGTTGCGGAGTTTTCCACGAACGGAACGATACGGTCGCCCCCATGGATCTAGGTTGAGCGTCTCGAGCATTTCTTCCCGGGCTGTGTCTTTGGCCTGGCATATGGCCGCTTGGAGAGCCTTTTTGGCCTCCTTGAGCGCCTCATGCAACACGCCTTCAGCTGCTACATCGCGAAGGCGTCTTCTGCGCTGGCTTGTGTATGCGCGACGCGCAATGATGCAGCTTTCCCTGAGGTCGGCTATCTCGCGATTCCACCAGTATACCTCCTTTTTGGAGGGTCTACGGCGAACCCGGGGCATGGCAGCGTCACAAATCTCCGTCATGGCACCCGCAAACCACTCAGCCTCATCGTCCGGATGAACCGGTTGCGTCGCAGCTGGGGAGAACCAAGCCTGGACGAGTGCCGCCTCGAGCAGGAGTTCGCGGTCCATTTTGCCAATCGCCCACCGCGGATATGGTGAGCTTCGGCGACGTTGGTCGCTACTGCTGAACCTCTGAGAGGGGGAGATGTCAAATCTGATATACAAATGATCAGACAGAGTCTCTACCCCCTCCAGAACAACCCATCCAGACACCCTCGAGGCGATGGTGGGGGAAGCAAAAGAAAGATCCACAATGGATCCGCCATTGAGGCGGACACATGTGTTTGCATTGCCCCGGTTAAGAAGGCAAAGGCCAGATGTTATGGCCCATTCCTCCACCAAATCGCCTCTCTGATTGGAGACAGGACACCCCCACGCCGTTGACTTGGCGTTGTAATCGCCAAGAAAGACGACCGGGGAAGGCGCTGCCCTCCTTACAGCTGCTCCGAGGCCTGTGATGAAGGCCTCGAATTCGATGTACGGCCTGTTGGGGGAGAAGTACACTCCGAACAGAATTACCTCCCCCCATTTGACCGCTACGAATCCCGATCCCCTCTCGTGAAGAGAGAAGTGGGACGTTGTCGCCGAACCCCCCACGATAGCGACGTCACCGCCTACATCCGCCGCCCAGTTGTTACGCGTCGGGATGTAGTAGGGCTCACAGGCCACAGCTATATCAATAGACCACTCCGCCATAGACTGCAAGAAAAGATCTTGTGCACCGGCGGCGTGGTTTAGGTTCGCCTGGAGTATGTGTAATGATGTTGTGCTACACATTGTTGGTCCTCATCTCAACATCGCGTGGTGCTTGCTGGGCACTCTTAGGGGGGGAGGCCTTAGTGGCCGCCGTTTTCCTCCTCCTTGGGGGAGAGCAATTTTTGCTTCCCACGATGTGTTCTGCGGGCCGTTTGGCCTCTGCGCAGATGGGACAGTTCGGCTTGACCAAGCAAGATGCTGCAATATGGCCAGCCTTACCGCAGCGGTAGCACAATCCGCTGCGGTCTATCTGGGCCGTGCACCTCAACTTAGTGTGCCCCTTTTCCAAGCAGCGGTAGCACCGAAGTGGCCGCTTCTCCAGAGCCTCCACGCGCGCAGAGCAAAACCCTACGCCAACTCGACCTGCCGCTAGCAGGACTTTAGCAGCGGCTACTGGGCATTGCACATATAACGTGCCCATGCGACCAGGACCGTCCCTGATCTCCCCCACTCGGACAGAGTCAATAGGGCACTTGCCCGCCTTCGCGACCTCAGCCTGAATGTCCGAGGGCTCGATCCCGTCACCTAAGCCGGTAACGCGCAGATCTACGCGCTTTGTCGGCCGAGTGACTTTGACCACTTCACCGAGAGCGTCCCTCAGCCGTTCAGCAAAGGTGTCAGCCTGCTCCGCAGTCACAGTGCTCGGCAAACTGAGAACGCGAGCACCCGTTTGCGCCTCCCGAAACCGAACATGTTCGATTCCCAAAGCAGTGGGGTCGACACATTCGCGGGCCTTCCGGAAGATGTTGGCATACGTAATGCCGTTCTCCTTGGCTTCCGGCTGCAGGGTAATCACAACCGCAGCTGTGCGAGGCTCCTGCAGGTTGGGCTTCTTTTTGCCAGCCTTACCCTTAGGCTTGGCCTGCGGTTTAGAAGCCGCCTTCGTCTTCCGACGTGCCTTTCGGCCGCCCACCTCAACAGTCCACTCCCCCTCCTCAGATGTTCGTGAGGTGGAGGGAGCCGGCGCTTTGGAGGCACCGGTTGTACGAGGGGCAGAAGTAGGGGTAGCTTTGGCCACCTTTTTGCCCTTTTTGGACTGTGAGCCCTCTTTCACCGCGTTAGCGGCAGGGGGCTTCGCCTTGCCCGTCTTGGCTGGGAGCGCTGCGACGGGTGCGGATTTGGCAACCGACGCAAACGAAGGCTTCGCCTTGTTTTTAGCGTCAGCCGCAAGCGGCGGACGCAGTCTTGGCTCCGGGGGGAGCCTCGCCTCGATGGACTCCAGTCGAGTTGTCAAGAGAAACCCAACCTGGCGCATCACCTCGGCCATGACAGATTGGTCGACCTCTGGCGGAGGGAGGGGCGGCTGTTCAACCCTAGCCTTTTTAGGCTTCGGTTTGGCTACCGTCGGTTCCTTGTGTAGGGCCTTAGGAAGATCCCGGGGCTCTGACACAGTGGGGGTCAGTGGAGCCATTTCCTCCTCGTCTACCTCCGAGTAGGGCGTGGCGACGGGCTTGCATCGCTGCGCATGCAGGGACACGACCGTGGCATTGAGAATGGCCATTTGCTCCTTGAGGATTTCAACCTCGGAGCTCAGGCGACGGTTCTCCGCCCGTAACGCCTCCGTCTCGTCAGACACCGTGTGCACACGCAACCGATTGACGTTAGCCTTATAGGAGGCTGCGATATCCTTCAGGGCCTTGATGTAGGTGCCCTTTAAGTGCTTAGAGGTCGAAGCCACCTTCTCTAGCAGCTGGATGTCCTCAGCCGCCTGCTTCGCTACGATCTCCGCAGTCGTCGCTTGGTCATTGTTGACCCCAACTTCTTCTACCCTCTTGGCCCTCTCAAAGCACTGAGTGCGGTTGAACTCGGCCAGCTCCTGTTCAGCCTGGAGCTCCATCGCCTTACGTTCCGCCTCGGCCAGCCGTTCTTTTGCCGCTGCGAGGCCCACGTATTCGCCAGTTGTGGGCGGTCTACCACGCCCACGGCGAGCTGTCGACGTCTTGGACGCCGAAACTTTCGAAGCCGAACGGATTGAGTCATGGTCCGACTCAGAAGAGGACAAATCCGCCCGGGTTCTTTTGCGACCGCATTCGGTCGTCACCGTTACTACCGAGGAATCGGACATGGCGTCCTCATCCTCGGCCGACAGATAGACTGTCTCCACCTCTTTAGGAGCCGCCTTGGCCCCGCGTTGGCTGCGGCTGCGTGTACGAACGCCAACCTCATCCAATCGCGACAGCGACACACTCAACACCTTGCCCCTCCCGGGCCTTTCCTCCTTGACTCCCGAACCAACAACCTCCTTGCCCGATCTGCTGGGCCTGGTAGTAGAACTACCATCCACCACGGACTCTTTCCGGCTGTCCTTAGCCCCACCACCCACGACGGACCTGTAATCAGGCTCCGCCGACTTCTCCGAAACGTCTGAAAAATTATTTGGCATCTTAAACACTTATCCCACGAGTGGAGAGCAAATAAATGTCACCCTGCGCAGTGGCCTCATACGCAGGGAACCCTAACGACTGCCAAGGTCGGGAAGTATTGGCAGGTTTTTACGAGTTTTCTCTCGGGTTTTATAGTGTGTCCTTCACGCGGCCGGCCGGTTAAGGCAAGCCCTCGCTCCACCACGGAACCCGCGTACCCCACAACGCCGCGAGTGGGGGTCGTTGCAGAGACCGCAGTGGTTTACGACGATCGGGGGCTGGCGTGGGCCCCCGTTGCACCGCTTTCGCGGTGTTCCCCTTTCCCCCCGTTGCGACCTAAGAACCCTTAAGGGGCGGCCGTCTTTGTGATACTCCTCTCAAAGCTGCTCGGAAGGAGCAGCGAGTAGTGCGGCCCAAAGTAGGCACGCACATTGGAGTTGCAGGGCCCAGAAGGGGCTCCCGCCTTGCCAGATGTTAGCCGATTGGGCCCAACCTTCTCCGAATGGAGAATGTTGGAACCACTCGTTGCCCAGGATGCACCACGTGGAGGTATCTGACTCGCACCCCAACCTAACCTAACCTAACCTAACCTAACCTAACCTAACCTAACCTAACCTAACCTAACCTAACCTAACCTAACCTAACCTAACCTAACCTAACCTTTTTTTTTTTTTTTTTTTTTTTTTTTTGACGGAGTGGAAATCTGCTAACAGACGCATCAGCGGGCAAAAGGGGTCCCGCTGTCCCGCTGGCTGTACGAGGCTCTTGCTAAGACTCTGTTCCAGGGCCGAAGCCCTAGAGAAAGCGAGTATAGGCCGACTCGGTAAAACCACTCCGATGTCCTCTCGTCACCTTGGAACCAGCAAACCAGCGATCATCGCGTCGTCCTCATCTGAGGAAGACGCATCGAACGCCGGAATGCCGGAGCCTGACGAGGTCATGGGAACCCTTTCGGACACTTCCACAACCCCGTCGGTTTGCTCGCCCAAATGGGCGAGCCCCTCTCCCGCCCCTGGTGGGGGGCGGGTGACCACCCTCGAAAACGATGGGCGGACACACCTGACCCGTCCTTACAGACGGGTCGCCGACGCGCCGGGACATACGGAGCGTCGGCCCTCAGTGGGGACCCGTGCAATGCACGGTCAAAGCCCCCCCTAGAGCTCGGACCGCGCTGGTTCCCCACAGGAGGCGTCTGCGGCGGCACGGATCTGCCAGAGGGCCATGCCCCCCGGCCCGCTCCGCGCCCTCCGCTGACCACCTCCCCAGGACCCCTCGCCACCGAGCATGGACAGAACCACGGTCGGCAGAGAGAGGTCCGCGCCAATCACAGCGACCAATGCGGAGCGCAGGACATCGAACGCAGAGCACACCACTAGGGCGCGCAGTGCCGCGTCCCCCGCCGCCCCGCAACGGTGGCACCGCGGGGTCAGCCCTCTCCCGATCCGGTGCAAACAGCGTCCGAACAAACCATGTCCAGACAGTATCCGCATCAGATGGTACGCGAGCGACCCATGGCGCCGCTCCGCCCATGCCCGGAGGACGGGACGCAAGGCCTCCAAACCACGCATTCGCGCAGCCGAGACCCCTTGCCCAGACCCCCAAACTATAGGCGGAACGCCTCCTCTCGTGCTCCCTCAAGAGCAGAGCGCCTCCCTTGGGGGCCAGGCGACCGCCGCCGGCCCCCTTCTCCGCTCTCTGTCGCTGCTTTCGCTGGTAGACGAAAAGACACAACAAATCGCGAAGCCCGCCTGCCCTTCTTTGGTGACCCGGACCCCGACTCAGCTTCCGACTCCGACCACGAATCTGACCCGACTCGGACTCCGACCCTCACATACACTTCCCAACCCTCGACACTCGGCACTCGATGCTCGACACTCGACGCTCGACGTTCGATACCCGAAGTCGTGTCCTACAACAAAAACCCACAAAGACGGCGCTCAGAAGGAGCGCCGCCGAGACTCCTCTCAAAGCTGCTCAGAAGGTGCAGCGAGTTGAGCGGCCCAGAGTAGGCACGCACATAGGAGAGGCAGGGCCCCCAAAGGGGGCTCCTGCCTTGCCAGATGTTAGCCGACTGGGTCCAACTTTCTCCAACGGAGGCCGTTGGAACCACTCGTTGCCCAGGATGCACCACGTGGAGGTATCTGACTCGCACCCCAACCTAACCTAACCTAACCTAACCTAACCTAACCTAACCTAACCTAACCTAACCCCAACCTAACCTAACCTAACCTAACCTAACCTAACCTAACCTAACCTTTTTTTTTTTTTTTTTTTTTTTTTTTTTTTTTTTTTTTTTTTTTTTTTTAACGGAGTGAAAGATCTGCAAACAGACGCATCAGCGGGCAATGAGGGGTCCCGCTGGCTGTCCGAGGATGGCCAAGACTCTGTTCCAGGGCCGAAGCCCTAGAAAAAGCGAGCCGTGGCCGACTCGGTAAAAAAACACTCCGATGTCCTCTCGTCACCTTGGGACCAGCAAACCGGCGATCATCGCGTCGTCCTCATCTGAGGAGGACGCATCGAACGCCGGCATGGTGGGGCCTGACGAGGTCATGGGAACCCTTTCGGACACTTCCACAACCCCGTCGGTGACTGCTCGCCCTGTAGACGGGCGAGCCCCTCCTCCGCCCCTGATGGGGGCGGGTGACCGCCCTCGAAAACGATGGGCGGACACACTTGACCCGTCATTTGGTGAGACGGGTCGCCGACGCGCCGGGACATACGGAGCGTCGGCCCTCAGTGGGGACCTGTGCAATGCACGGTCGGAGCCCCCCCTAGGGCTCGGACCGCGCTGGTTCCCCACCGGATGGAGAAGGCGCTGGTATTGCCGCCTTCTCCGCAGGAGGCGTCTGCGGCGGCACGGATTTGCCAGGGGGTCATCCTCCCTGGCCCGTTCCGCCTCCTCCTTCAGCGTCATGACGTCGACGCAGAAGGAGTTGACCGCCTCCCAGGACCCCTCGCTACCGAGCATGGACAGAACCACGGTCGGCAGGGAGAGGTCCGCGCCAATCACAGTGACCAATGCGGAGCGCTGGACACCGAACGCAGAGCACACCGTTAGGGTGTGTTGCGCCGTGTCCTCCGCCGCTCCGCAATGGTGGCACTGTGGGGTCTGCTCTCTTCCGATCCGGTGCAAATAGCGTCCGAACGAACCATGTCCGGACAGTATTTGCACCAGATGGTATGTGAGCGACCCATGGCGCCGCTCCGCCCACGCCTTGAGGACGGGGCGTAGGGCCTCGAGGCTACGCGTTTGCGTAGCTGAGGCCCCTTCGCCCAGGTCCTCAGACCACAGGCGGAACATATCCTCACGCGCTTCATCGAGCGCAGCACGCCTCTCTTGGGGGGCCAGTCGATCGCCACTGGCCCGCTCCTCCGCTCGCTGCCGGTATGCTACAGCGAGCACCTCCGCCACCAGCTCCCACGGGGGCGTCCCCGCGAGAGCGCACGCCACTTTCCGGGACACCGTTCGGTAGCCCCGGATCGCCCGCAGCGCCATTGCGCGCTGGGCCCGCTGAAGGGAGGCGGTCGCGTGTGGGCTAAGACTGTCAGCCCACACCGGCGCCCCATACAGTGCCATGGAGCGCACTATGCCGCCGTAAAGTCGACGGCAGCTGGCGCTCGGGCCTCCCACATTGGGCAGAAGACGGCCCAGCGCATCTGCGGCTTTTAGCAGCCGAGGCTCGAGGAGCTTGAAGTGCTCCTCGAAGCCCCACCGCCCGTCGATCACAAGCCCCAAATATTTCATCTGGGGCCTGAGACCGACCCTCGCACCCTCCACAGAGATCGACGCACCCGAAGACGGCCGTCTCCGAGGCCCATGGAACACCATGGCCTCGGTCTTGTGGAGGGCCACCTCCAAGCCCAACGTCCGTATCCGCCGCACGATATGGCTGACGAACACGGACGCCAGGCGCTGGACATCCTCCAGCCGCGTCCCCCGGACGGTGACGAGCGTGTCGTCTGCGTAGCAAAACGACCGCACCGCCGGGGGGAGGCCACACCGCAGGACGTAATCGTAACCGACGTTCCATAGCAAGGGGCCTAAAACTGACCCCTGCGGAACGCCGCGGGACACCCTGTGACGGCCAAGTTCGCCGTCCCGTCCCACATACGTTACGTCCCGGTCCCTCAAGTAGTCTCCCACTATTCGGCGCAGATATGGAGGCATTCGATGGTAGTGAAGCGCCTCCATGATGACGCCGAAGGGGAGACTATTAAAGGCATTGGCGATGTCCAAGGACACCGCCAAAACTACCTCCCGTCTCTCGACGGACTCCTCCACCAAAGCCCGGAGATCGGACAGGGCGTCGATCGTCGACCGCCCCGTCCGGAAGCCATATTGGGCCTCAGAGAGGTCGGGGCCCGTTCCCCCTCCCAGCTGCTGGACTATTCGGGAGGCGATGATTTTCTCAAACACCTTCCCGATTTCGTCCAGCAGCACTATTGGGCGATACGCCGAGGGGTCGTCGGACGAGCGACCCTCCTTGCGCAGCAGGCATAGCGCCCCCTCTTTCCATGCTTTGGGAAACTGTGCGAAGCGGAGACTGGCGTCACACAGTTCCCTCGCCCTGCCTTCTAGATGCTTGAGGGCCAGGTTGAGCACCCTCTTCGGGACACCGTCTGGTCCCGGGGCCGTCTTGCGTCCCTTAAGACGGGCAGTGGCGTCATCCCACTCGTCGTCCTCAATAAGAGGGGGAGCGCTCTCGCCCTCCTCGTCAGGAGACGGCGGAGCCATACGAGGGGGAACGAAACCCTCCTCGGCCGGGGGGAACAAACCCTCGACGACCGACCCCAGGAGGTCGGGATCCATTGTTTCCGTGAGGGGCGCGCCGCGCGCTCTTAGCTGGTTGCGCGCCAGCTTATACGGCCGCCCCCACGGATCCCGATCCAGACCCTGCAACTGCTCCTCTCTGGATGCCTCTTTCGAGGAGGCGATCGCAGTGTGCAGGGTAACCTAACCTTTTTTTTTTTTTTTTTTTTTTTTTAACGGAGTGAAAGATCTGCAAACAGACGCATCAGCGGGCAATGAGGGGTCCCGCTGGCTGTCCGAGGATGGCCAAGACTCTGTTCCAGGGCCGAAGCCCTAGAAAAAGCGAGCCGTGGCCGACTCGGTAAAAAACACTCCGATGTCCTCTCGTCACCTTGGGACCAGCAAACCGGCGATCATCGCGTCGTCCTCATCTGAGGAGGACGCATCGAACGCCGGCATGGTGGGGCCTGACGAGGTCATGGGAACCCTTTCGGACACTTCCACAACCCCGTCGGTGACTGCTCGCCCTGTAGACGGGCGAGCCCCTCTTCCGCCCCTGATGGGGGCGGGTGACCGCCCTCGAAAACGATGGGCGGACACACTTGACCCGTCATTTGGTGAGACGGGTCGCCGACGCGCCGGGACATGCGGAGCGTCGGCCCTCAGTGGGGACCTGTGCAATGCACGGTCGGAGCCCCCCCTAGGGCTCGGACCGCGCTGGTTCCCCACCGGATGGAGAAGGCGCTGGTATTGCCGCCTTCTCCGCAGGAGGCGTCTGCGGCGGCACGGATTTGCCAGGGGGTCATCCTCCCTGGCCCGTTCCGCCTCCTCCTTCAGCGTCATGACGTCGACGCAGAAGGAGTTGACCGCCTCCCAGGACCCCTCGCTACCGAGCATGGACAGAACCACGGTCGGCAGGGAGAGGTCCGCGCCAATCACAGTGACCAATGCGGAGCGCTGGACACCGAACGCAGAGCACACCGTTAGGGTGTGTTGCGCCGTGTCTTCCGCCGCTCCGCAATGGTGGCACTGTGGGGTCGGCTCTCTTCCGATCCGGTGCAAATAGCGTCCGAACGAACCATGTCCGGACAGTATTTGCACCAGATGGTATGTGAGCGACCCATGGCGCCGCTCCGCCCACGCCTTGAGGACGGGGCGTAGGGCCTCGAGGCTACGCGTTTGCGTAGCTGAGGCCCCTTCGCCCAGGTCCTCAGACCATAGGCGGAACATCTCTTCACGCACTCCATCGAGCGCAGCACGCCTCTCTTGGGGGGCCAGTCGATCACCACTGGCCCGCTCCTCCGCTCGCTGCCGGTACGCTGCAGCGAGCACCTCCGCCACCAGCTCCCACGGGGGCGTCCCCGCGAGAGCGCACGCCACTTTCCGGGACACCGTTCGGTAGCCCCGGATCGCCCGCAGCGCCATTGCGCGCTGGGCCCGCTGAAGGGAGGCGGTCGCGTGTGGGCTAAGACTGTCAGCCCACACCGGCGCCCCATACAGTGCCATAGAGCGGACGATGCCGCCGTAGAGTCGGCGGCACGCCACGCTCGGGCCCCCCACATTGGGCAAGAGACGCCCGAGGGCGTCTGCTGCTCCCAGCAGCCGGGGCTCGAGGAGCTTGAAGTGCTCCTCGAAACCCCACCGCCCATCGATCACCAGCCCCAGATACTTCATCTGGGGCTTCAGACCGACCCTCTCGCCCTCCACAACGATCGACGCACCCGCTGACGGCCGTCTCCGAGGCCCATGGAACACCATGGCCTCGGTCTTGTGGAGGGCTACCTCCAAGCCCAACGTCCGTATCCGCCGCACGATATGGCTGACGAACACGGACGCCAGGCGCTGGACATCCTCCAGCCGCGTCCCCCGGACGGTGACGAGCGTGTCGTCTGCATAGCAGAACGACCGCACCATCGGGGGGAGGCCACACCGGAGGACGTAGTCGTAACCGACGTTCCACAACAGGGGGCCGAGGACCGACCCCTGTGGAACGCCGCGGGACACCCTGTGACGGCCAAGCTCGCCGCCACGTCCCACGTACGCTACGTCCCGGTCCCTCAAATAGTCTCCCACTATTCGGCGCAGATATGGAGGCATCTGGTGAAAACGAAGAGCCTCCATGATGACGCCGAAGGGGAGACTATTGAAGGCGTTGCGGATGTCCAGCGACACCGCCAACACCATCTCCCGCCTCTCGACGGACTCTTCGACGAGAGTCCGGAGATCAGACAGGGCGTCGATCGTCGATCGCCCCGTCCGGAAGCCGTATTGGGCCTCAGAGAGGTCGGGGCCCGTTCCCCCTCCCAGCTGCTGGATTATTCGGGAAGCGATAATCTTCTCGAAGACCTTCCCGATTTCATCCAGCAGCACAATGGGGCGATACGCCGAGGGGTCGTCCGCCGGACGCCCCTCCTTCGCGATTAGGCACAACAACCCCTCCTTCCATACTTTGGGAAACTGTGCGAACCTCAGACTAGCGTCGCACAGTTCCCTGGCCCTGGCCCCTAGATGTTTTAGGGCCAGGTCCAGTACCCGCTTCGGGACGCCGTCAGGTCCCGGTGCCGTCTTACGCCCCTTAAGACGGGCGACGGCGTCCTTCCACTCCTCCTCATCAATAAGAGGAGGAGGATCACTCCCTCCCTCCTCACCCGGAGCTGGCGGGGCCATCCGAGGGGGCTCAAAACCCTCCTCGGCCGGGGGAAACAGTCCCCCGATGACCGACCCCAGGAGGTCGGGATCCATCGTCTCTGTGGTGGGCGTGCCGCGTGCTTTCAGCTGGTTTCGCGCCAGCTTATACGGCCGCCCCCACGGATCCCGATCCAGACCCTGCAACTGCTCTTCTCTGGATACCTCCTTTGAGGAGGCAATCGCAGTCTGCAGGGTCCTCTTCGACTGCCTGTACAGCTCGTACAGGCGGTCTTCCTCCTGAGGGTCCCTCACGCGGCGCCGGCGGGCCCTAGTGTAGGCCCGCCTTTGGACACTGCAGTCATCCCTCATGACTGCAATGTCCTGGGACCACCAGTGAACTTCACGGCGGTCCCGCGGAGGCTGCGCCCGAGGCATAGAAGCCTGGCACACCTCCTTTAAAGCGCCGCGGAGACGGCGAGCTGATTCGTCGACGTCCGGACCGGACATCGGACGCGAGAACCAGTCTTCAAAGATCGCCGTCTCGTTCGCCAGCTCCGGCTTGAGCCTGCTGAGCGCCCAGCGAGGAGGCCGTTCACAGCTTGTGGGCTGTGGGGGCCTTTGGTGCAGGGTGGAGCTCTCGAATCGGATGTATCGATGGTCCGAGAGAGTCTCCACGTCCTGCACTACCCTCCAGCCGCTGATCGTGCGTGCGAGGGCTGGGGTGGCGAATGACACGTCCACCACCGAGCCTCCGTTGTGTCGCACGCACGTGTGGACTGCGCCCCTGTTGAGGAGCGACAGCCCAGCAGCGGCTGCCCACTGCTCCACAGCCTGGCCCCTCTGGTCGGTCGCTGGACAACCCCAGACGACCGACTTGGCGTTCAGGTCTCCAAGGACGAGAACCTGACGCGGGGCCGCCCTCCTGATGGCTACGCCGACGACTCCGAGGAATGCCTCGAAGTCGGCGAGCGGTCTGTTTGGGGAAAAGTAGACAGACACTACTATCATTTCCCCCCAAACGACCGCCGCGTACCCAGCACCCCTCTCATAAATTGAGGGGGGTGTATAACCTGGGGCCGCGCGCACCATCACGGCGACAGAGTCGCACGTGTCCCCCACCCAGTTGGGCTGGTTGGGGATGAAGTACGGCTCTGACACCGCCGCCACATCCACTGACCACTCCGCCAGGCTCTGGTGTAGCAAATCCTGAGCCCTGGTAGAGTGGTTCAGGTTCACCTGAAGAAAGCTGATATGGGGCCGTCTTAACATTGCTCGACCACCATATCAACTTCCTCGGGCCCCGTTTGGGGCGCCCTCTGTGTGGCGGGGGCGGCCTGGCGAGCTGGACGCGCCGGCAATTTGCCCTTGGCCAGGGGAGGCTTACAGCTGCGCCCCCCCATAACGTGGCCTGCCGGTCGCTTGGCAGCGGCACACACGGCACAGTGGGGCTTCGCGCTACAATCGAAGCCCCTGTGCCCCTCCTTACCGCACCGGTGGCAGAGGTTGCTCCGGTCGGTTTTAGAAGGGCAGCTCGCTCTGGCGTGCCCCACCTGCATGCACCGGAAGCACCGGTCGGAACGGGCTTCCAGCGCTCTGACGTTGGCCGCGCTGAACCCTATCAGCAGGCGGCCGGCGTCCACGACCTTCTTCGCAGCGGCGACCGGGCACGACACCACTGTCGAGCCAAAGCCGTCAGGGCCGTAACGGATGGGGCGCACTTTCACGGCGTCCACACCACATCCACCCTTGGCCGCGATCTTTGCGGCCAAGTGCGCCTCCATCACCGACTCATCCAGACCGCCCACCCTCAATTCTGCGGTTTTGGTGGGCCGGATGACCGTGGCCATGCCCTCAAGGGCCTCCCTCATCTTGCCGGCCAGCTGGTCGGCCTTTTCGGCAGAGGCCTTGCCCGAGATCTCAATGATCTTCGACCCGGTCATGGTGTTTCGGCACCGACGGTTTGGGATATCCATCCCGTCGATGTCGACCGAGTCTCGGGCTTTGGCCAGCGCGTCGGCGTAGGTGACCCCTTTCTCAACCGCTTCGGGAGTGAGGGTCACCACAACTGCCGCCGACTTCGGCGCAACCAGCTTGGTCCTTTGACCGTCTTTACGGACCTTCTTAGCAGGAGCAGTGGCGGGCGGGCCTGAAGTGTTGTTTGGCCTCCGCCGAGGCGCCTTCTGCTGCTTGGCCGCCGCCGAGTAAGATTGGCGGGGCGGAGCCTGTTCCGGAGGGGCCGATGTTGTCGCCTTCCTCCTCCTCCTTTGGCGCTTTTTGCGCGACTCCTGCGTCGTCCATTCCGGATCTGCCTCAACCGGGGTAGGCGCTTTGGCAGCACCCCGGGAGGTGGACGGAACGACCGCAGGAGGCCCAGCTTTTTTCGCCTGTTTTGGCGGGGGATCTGGCTTTTCGGCCGCCACCTTGCCCTTTTTAGCCGGCTCTGCTGGTTTAGCCGGCTTTGGCGGGGGATCTGGCTTATTGGCCGCCACCTTGCCCTTTTTAGCCGGCACTGCTGGTTTAGCCGGCTTGGCTTTCCCCTTGGTAATGGGGGGCGTGGGCGCAGCTGCTGCTTTGCGGTCCGCCGCAAGCGGCGGTCGCATGCTCTTAGCCGGCAGCAGGCGATCCTCCAGACCCTCCAGGCGAGCATTCAGCATGGCCCCGAATGTTCGGGCCAGCCTTGCTTCAAATGCCTGAAGGGCGTCTGGTTCCTCGTAGGCGGCCTTGGTTTTGCCGCAGCCAGTCGTCTCCTGCACGACGATAGTCGGCGAGAGAGGCCTTGGAGGAGGGCAGTCCATCTCCATAGAATCCCCTGAGGGCAGAACCTCAGGGAGAGTGAGGGGAGGGGACATGCACTTTCTGCCATCCTTTAGGTCCCTCACCTCTGCAGACAAAGCTGCGACACTCTTCGTGAGGTCTGCCAGCTGCTGCTGTAACCTCACATTCTCCGCCTTCAGGATGCGGGTGTCCTCCGAGATGTTTTTGGAGGACACCTCGCGGAAACAATCCAAAATGGACTGCGCCGCTTTCTTCAAAGCCTTCTGGAAGGGGCCCTGGAGGTGCGAGGACTTTTTAGCCACCTCCACTATAACCGCACAGTCCGCCTTCACCACCTCCTCGATGTCGAGGGCGGTCTTCAGGTCCGGATCTGTGGGCATAGGGGCCTCATCTTCCGTTCTACTTGTGTAGAACGCAGCTCTGGTCGAGTAAGCGCGGCGCTCCATGTCGGCCACCTCCCGATCCAGCGCGATCTGCTGCTCCTCACGCTTCGCAGCGTTGAGCTCGCGCTTGGCCTGGGCAAGGCCGACATATTCCCCAGTGGTGGGGGGTCTCCCGCGACCACGTTGGGCCGGCTTCTTCGGAGCGTCCTCAGACGAGTCCGAGAGAGCCTCCGACTTTTTGCCCCCCTTAGATGTTTTGGGGGGACGCTTCCTCTTCAGCGAACCAGTGAGCGTGTCGACGATGATGGAGCTGTCGTCTGACACATCGCTGCACTGGTCGGTTTTCTGCCCTCTTTTGGGATAAGGGGAGGTGCGGGCTAGGCCCTTGCTCCGAGCCGACACTGCCGGCGAGCTGGCACGACTCCCCTTATTCTTCATGAACGAAGACCTTTGACTTGCGACGGAGTCAACGGCCGATTTCATTGAAACCGCCGATGAGTCGGACTCGACGTCGACGTCCCATTCGCTCCTTGCTGCAGACACGCTGCGCGATCGCGCGGCGGTCGGCGATGTACTGCCAGCAGCGCTGGACGACCTGAAGGTGAGCTTCAGCCCGCCCGTCTCTAACTCAACTCCGCCCTTCTCGGGCCTAGCCAGAAGGCCACCATCCACGTCTACGTCCACGTCCTTCCCTTTGGGGTCGGACACTCCACTACTTCCCACGACGGATCTGTAAACAGACTCCGCCGACTTCACCGAAACGTCAGAAAAATTATTTGAACACTTAGACATTGATCCCACGAGTGGAGAGCAAATAAATGTCACCCCGTGCAGTGGCCTCATACACGGGGAACCCTACATACTGTCAAGGGCGGGGGATGTTGACAGGTTTTAACGAGGTTTCTCTCGGGTTTTATAGTGTATCCTTCACGCGGCCGGCCGGTTAAGGCAAGCCCTCGCTCCACCACGGAACCCGCGTACCCCACAACGCCGCGAGTGGGGGTCGTTGCAGAGACCGCAGTGGTTTACGATGATCGGGGGCTGGCGTGGGCCCCCGTTGCACCGCTTTCGCGGTGCTCCCCTTTCCCCCCGTTGCGACCTGATAACCCTTAAGGGGCGGCCGTCTTTGTGTTACTCCTCTCAAAGCTGCTCAGAAGGAGCAGCGAGATGTGCGACCCAAAGTAGGCACGCACATAGGAGTTGCAGGGCCCAGAAGGGGCTCCCGCCTTGCCAGATGTTAGCCGATTGGGCCCAACCTTCTCCGAACGGAGAATGTTGGAACCACTCGTTGCCCAGGATGCACCACGTGGAGGTATCTGACTCGCACCCCAGGGTAACCTAACCTAACCTAACCTAACCTAACCTAACCTAACCTAACCTAACCTAACCTAACCTAACCTAACCTAACCTAACCTAACCTAACCTAACCTAACCTTTTTTTTTTTTTTTTTTTTTTTTTTTTTTTTTTTTTTTTAACGGAGTGAAAGATCTGCAAACAGACGCATCAGCGGGCAATGAGGGGTCCCGCTGGCTGTCCGAGGATGGCCAAGACTCTGTTCCAGGGCCGAAGCCCTAGAAAAAGCGAGCCGTGGCCGACTCGGTAAAAAACACTCCGATGTCCTCTCGTCACCTTGGGACCAGCAAACCGGCGATCATCGCGTCGTCCTCATCTGAGGAGGACGCATCGAACGCCGGCATGGTGGGGCCTGACGAGGTCATGGGAACCCTTTCGGACACTTCCACAACCCCGTCGGTGACTGCTCGCCCTGTATACGGGCGAGCCCCTCCTCCGCCCCTGGTGGGGGCGGGTGACCGCCCTCGAAAACGATGGGCGGACACACTTGACCCGTCATTTGGTGAGACGGGTCGCCGACGCGCCGGGACATACGGAGCGTCGGCCCTCAGTGGGGACCTGTGCAATGCACGGTCGGAGCCCCCCCTAGGGCTCGGACCGCGCTGGTTCCCCACCGGATGGAGAAGGCGCTGGTATTGCCGCCTTCTCCGCAGGAGGCGTCTGCGGCGGCACGGATTTGCCAGGGGGTCATCCTCCCTGGCCCGTTCCGCCTCCTCCTTCAGCGTCATGACGTCGACGCAGAAGGAGTTGACCGCCTCCCAGGACCCCTCGCTACCGAGCATGGACAGAACCACGGTCGGCAGGGAGAGGTCCGCGCCAATCACAGTGACCAATGCGGAGCGCTGGACACCGAACGCAGAGCACACCGTTAGGGTGTGTTGCGCCGTGTCCTCCGCCGCTCCGCAATGGTGGCACTGTGGGGTCGGCTCTCTTCCGATCCGGTGCAAATAACGTCCGAACGAACCATGTCCGGACAGTATTTGCACCAGATGGTATGTGAGCGACCCATGGCGCCGCTCCGCCCACGCCTTGAGGACGGGGCGTAGGGCCTTGAGGCTACGCGTTTGCGTAGCTGAGGCCCCTTCGCCCAGGTCCTCGGACCATAGGCGGAACATCTCCTCGCGCGCTCCATCGAGCGCAGCACGCCTCTCTTGGGGGGCCAGTCGATCGCCACTGGCCCTCTCCTCCGCTCGCTGCCGGTACGCTGCAGCGAGCACCTCCGCCACCAGCTCCCACGGGGGCGTCCCCGCGAGAGCGCACGCCACTTTCCGGGACACCGTTCGGTAGCCCCGGATCGCCCGCAGCGCCATTGCGCGCTGGGCCCGCTGGAGAGAGGCGGTCGCGTGTGGGCTTAGACAGTCAGCCCACACCGGCGCCCCATACAGTGCCATAGAGCGGACGATGCCGCCGTAGAGTCGGCGGCACGCCACGCTCGGGCCCCCCACGTTGGGCAAGAGACGCCCGAGGGCGTCTGCTGCTCCCAGCAGCCGGGGCTCGAGGAGCTTGAAGTGCTCCTCGAAACCCCACCGCCCATCGATCACCAGCCCCAGATACTTCATCTGGGGCTTCAGACCGACCCTCTCGCCCTCCACAACGATCGACGCGCCCGCTGACGGCCGTCTCCGAGGCCCATGGAACACCATGGCCTCGGTCTTGTGGAGGGCTACCTCCAAGCCCAACGTCCGTATCCGCCGCACGATATGGCTGACGAACACGGACGCCAGGCGCTGGACATCCTCCAGCCGCGTCCCCCGGACGGTGACGAGCGTGTCGTCTGCATAGCAGAACGACCGCACCATCGGGGGGAGGCCACACCGGAGGACGTAGTCGTAACCGACGTTCCACAACAGGGGGCCGAGGACCGACCCCTGTGGAACGCCGCGGGACACCCTGTGACGGCCAAGCTCGCCGCCACGTCCCACGTACGCTACGTCCCGGTCCCTCAAATAGTCTCCCACTATTCGGCGCAGATATGGAGGCATTTGATGGAAAAGAAGCGCCTCCATGATGACGCCGAAGGGGAGACTATTGAAAGCGTTGCGGATGTCCAGCGACACCGCCAACACCATCTCCCGCCTCTCAACGGACTCTTCTACAAGAGTCCGGAGATCAGACAGGGCGTCAATTGTCGACCGCCCTGTCCGGAAGCCGTATTGGGCCTCGGAGAGGTCGGGGCCCGTTCCCCCTCCCAGCTGCTGGACTATTCGGGAAGCGATGATCTTCTCGAAGACCTTCCCGATTTCATCCAGCAGCACAATGGGGCGATATGCCGAGGGGTCATCCGCCGGACGCCCCTCTTTGCGTAGCAGGCATAGCGCCCCCTCCTTCCATACTTTTGGGAACTGTGCGAACTTCAAACTAGCGTCGCACAGTTCCCTGGCCCTGGCCCCTAGATGTTTTAGGGCCAGGTCCAGTACCCGCTTCGGGACACCGTCAGGTCCCGGTGCCGTCTTCCGCCCCTTAAGACGGGCGACGGCGTCCTTCCACTCCTCCTCATCAATAAGAGGAGGGGGATCGCTCTCTCCCTCCTCGTCCGGAGCTGGCGGGGCCATCCGAGGGGGAACAAAACCCTCCTCGGCCGGGGGAAACAATCCCCCGATGACCGACCCCAGGAGGTCGGGATCCATCGTCTCCGTAATGGGCGTGCCGCGCGCTTTCAGCTGGTTGCGCGCCAGCTTATACGGCCGCCCCCACGGATCCCGATCCAGACCCTGCAACTGCTCTTCTCTGGATACCTCCTTTGAGGAGGCAATCGCAGTCTGCAGGGTCTTCTTCGACTGCCTGTACAGCTCGTACAGGCGGTCTTCCTCCTGGAGGTCCCTCACGCGGCGCCGGCGGGCCCTAGTGTAGGCCCGCCTTTGGACACTGCAGTCATCCCTCATGACTGCAATGTCCTGGGACCACCAGTGAACTTCACGGCGGTCCCGCGGAGGCTGCGCCCGAGGCATAGAAGCCTGGCACACCTCCGTTAAAGCGCCGCGGAGACGGCGAGCTGATTCGTCGACGTCCGGACCGGACATCGGACGCGAGAACCAGTCTTCAAAGATCGCCGTCTCGTTCGCCAGCTCCGGCTTGAGCTTGCTGAGCGCCCAGCGAGGAGGCCGTTCACAGCTTGTGGGCTGTGGGGGCCTTTGGTGCAGGGTGGAGCTCTCGAATCGGATGTATCGATGATCCGAGAGAGTCTCCACGTCCTGCACTACCCTCCAGCCGCTGATCGTGCGCGCGAGGGCTGGGGTGGCGAACGACACGTCCACCACCGAGCCACCATTGTGCCGCACGCACGTGTGGACTGCGCCCCTGTTGAGGAGCGACAGCCCAGCAGCGGCTGCCCACTGTTCCACAGCCTGGCCCCTCTGGTCGGTCGCTGGACAACCCCAGACGACCGACTTGGCGTTCAGGTCTCCAAGGACGAGAACCTGACGCGGGGCCGCCCTCCTGATGGCTACGCCGACGACGTCCAGAAAACTCTGGAAGTCGGCGAGCGGTCTGTTTGGGGAAAAGTAGACCGACACTACTACTATTTCTCCCCAAACGACCGCCGCGTACCCAGCACCCCGCTCGTAGATTGAGGGGGGTGTGTAACCTGGGGCCGCGCGCACCATCACGGCGACAGAGTCGCATGTGTCCCCCACCCAATTGGGCTGGTTGGGGATGAAGTACGGCTCTGACACCGCCGCCACGTCCACTGACCACTCCGCCAGGCTCTGGTGTAGCAGATCCTGAGCCCTGGTAGAGTGGTTCAGGTTCACCTGAAGGAAGTTGATATGAGGTCGTCCCGACATTACTCGACCGTCATATCAACCTCCTCGGACCCCGTTTGGGGCGCCCTCTGTGTGGCGGGGGCGGCCTGGCGAGCTGGGCGCGCCGGCAATTTGCCCTTGGCCAGGGGAGGCTTACAACTACGCCCCCCCATTACGTGGCCTGCCGGTCGTTTGGCAGTGGCACACACGGCACAGTGGGGCTTCGCGCTACATTCGTAGCCCCTGTGCCCCTCCTTACCGCACCGGTAGCAAAGGTTGCTCCGGTCGGTCTTTGAAGGGCAGCTCGCTCTTGCGTGCCCCACCTGCATACACCGGAAGCACCGGTCGGAACGGGCTTCCAGTGCTCTGACGCTGGCCGCACTGAACCCTATCAGCAGGCGGCCGGCGTCCACGACCTTCTTGGCAGCGGCGACCGGGCACGACACCACCGTCGAGCCAAAGCCGTCTGGGCCGTAGCGGATGGGGCGCACTTTCACGGCGTCCACACCACATCCACCTTTGGCCGCGATCTTTGCGGCCAAGTGCGCCTCCATCACCGATTCATCCAGGCCGCCCACCCTCAATTCTGCCGTTTTGGTGGGCCGGATGACGGTGGCCATGCCTTCAAGGGCCTCCCTCATTTTGCCGGCCAACTGGTCGGCCTTCTCCGCAGAGGCCTTGCCCGAGATCTCTATGATCTTGGACCCGGTCATGGTATTTCGACACCGACGGTTTGGAATGTCCATCCCGTCGATGTCGACCGAGTCTCGGGCTTTGGCCAGCGCGTCGGCGTAGGTGACCCCCTTCTCGACCGCTTCGGGAGTAAGGGTCACTACCACTGCCGCCGATTTCGGCGCGACCAGCTTGGTCTTCCGACCGGTCTTACGGGCCTTCCTAGCAGGAGCAGTGGCGGGCGGGGCTGAGGTATTAGTAGGCCCCCGCCGAGGCGCCTTCTGCTGCTTGGCCGCCGCCGAGTAAGATTGGCGGGGCGTGGCCTGTTCCGGAGGGGCCGATGTCTTGGCTTTCCTCCTCCTCCTTTGGCGCTTCTTGCGCGACTCCTGCGTCGTCCATTCCGGTCCTGCCTCGACCGGGGGAGGCGCTTTTGCAGCACCCCGGGAGGTGGACGGAACGACCGCAGGAGGTCCGGCTTTTTTCGCCTGCTTTGACGGGGGATCCGGTTTTTTGGTCACCACCTTGCCCTGTTTTGCCGGCATGGCTGGTTTAGCCGGCTTGGCCTTCCCCTTAGTGATGGGGGGCGTGGGCGCTGCTGTTGCTTTGCGGTCCGCCGCAAGCGGCGGTCGCAGGCTCTTGGCCGGCAGCAGGCGGCTCTCCAGACCCTCCAGACGAGCATTAAGCATAGCCCCGAAAGTTCGGGCCAGCTTTGCTTCGAAAGCCTGAAGAGCGTCCGGCTCATCAACCGCAGCCTTCGTTCTGGCACGGCCAGCTGTCTCCCGCACGGTGACAATCGGGGAGAGGGGCCTTGGAGGAGGACAGTCCATCTCCATGGAATCCATTGTCTGGGGGACCTTGGGGAGCGTAAGGGGAGAAGATCCGGGCTTCCTCCCGCTCTTGAGGTCCCTAACCTCGGCAGACAGAACTGCCACGCTCTTTGTGAGGTCCGCCAGCTGCTGCTGCAGCCTCACGTTCTCCGCCTTTAAAATTCGTGTGTCCTCCGAGATGGATTTGGAGGACACTTCGCGGAAACAGTCCAGGATAGATTGTGCCGACTTTTTTAGCGCCTTCTGGAAGGGGCCCTGGAGGTGCGATGACTTCCTCGCAACCTCCGCTATAACCGCACAGTCCGCCTTCACCACCTCCTCGATGTCGAGGGCGGTCTTCAGGTCCGGATCTGTGGGTAGGGCCTCATCTTCCGTCCGACTGGCGTAGTAGGACGCTCGGGTTTCAATGGCGCGGTGCTCCATGACAGCCACCTCCCGGTCCAGCGCGATCTGCTGCTCCTCACGCTTTGCAGCGTTGAGCTCGCGCTTGGCCTGGGCAAGGCCGACATACTCCCCAGTGGTGGGAGGTCTCCCGCGACCGCGCGGAACCGTCTTCTTTGTCGGACCGTTCTCCGACGAGTCCGAATTAGACTCATTGCTTTTGTCCCCCTTAGATGGTTTAGGGGGACGCTTCCTCTTTAAGGGGCCAGTGAGGGTGTCGGTGCTGACACAACTGTCGTCCGACATCTCGCTGCACTGGTCCTGGTTCTTCCGTCCTCGTGTGGGATAAGGGGAGGTGCGGGATTCGCTCCTGCTGCTGCTGCTGCGAACCGACAATGCCGGCGAGCTTGCCCGACTCCCCTTTCGGTAATAGTCCGATCTTGATTTTAGGACGGAGTCCACGGCCGATCTCATTGAGACCGCCGACGAGTCGGACTCGACGTCCTTTTCACCATCACCAAGTGCAGCGGGCAGAACCACCACACTTTCTCCCTTCACCGCCGAGCTCACTGAAGAGCTGCGCGATCGCGCGGCAGTCGGCGTAGAAACGCCATCCCTCTTCTTCTGAGTGTCGGGCGTCTTAAACATTAGTTTAAGTCCGACCAACGACTCCCTCTCACCGGTAGCCTGCTTTCCAACTGCCGGCCCGGATACCGGCAGTGGCCTGCTCTCAACAGGTTCGCATCTCCCTTCCTTCCCTCTTGCGCCCACTTGCGCAATCACGCCAGGTAGAATTTTGCCCCCCCCAGAAACGGTGGGGCAGCCTGAGACCGAAACGGTCTCAGGGAGGGATTCTCCCGCCTCCCGGCGGGTACCCTCCTGGGGTAGTGTGTATTTAATCCTACTTGTCATGATGGTTTTTGACAATTTGCGGGTTGTCATCCCCCTCCAAACGATGGCACTTTAGGGGCTGCCCTTCCCCGGACCAAAAGAAGTCACCCACGCGTCGTCCACACGCCGAGGGCGCCCTATATACTGTCGGGGGCGGGAGGTACCGACAGGTTTTTAGCCGGTGTTCTCCGGGGTGTTATTGAGTTTTCCTTCTCTTGGCCGTTTGGCCTCCGGTCTGCCCGATCGCAGCGTACCCACGGCGCCAAAGGTGGGGTCGTTGCCGCAAAAGGGCAGATAACGACTTCGGGGTTGGCGTACACCCCGGTTGCACCGCTCTCACCGGTGCCCCCTTCCCCCCCGTGCGACCTGATAACCCTTAAGGGGCGGCCGTCTTTGTGTTACTCCTCTCAAAGCTGCTCAGAAGGAGCAGCGAGCTGTGCGGCCCAAAGTAGGCACGCACATAGGAGTTGCAGGGCCCAGAAGGGGCTCCCGCCTTGCCAGATGTTAGCCGATTGGGCCCAACCTTCTCCGAACGGAGAATGTTGGAACCACTCGTTGCCCAGGATGCACCACGTGGAGGTATCTGACTCGCACCCCAACCTAACCTTTTTTTTTTTTTTTTTTTTTTTTTTTTTTTTTTTTTTTTTTGACGGAGTGGAAATCTGCTAACAGACGCATCAGCGGGCAAAAGGGGACCCGCTGTCCCGCTGGCTGTACGAGGCTCTTGCTAAGACTCTGTTCCAGGGCCGAAGCCCTAGAGAAAGCGAGTATAGGCCGACTCGGTAAAACCACTCCGATGTCCTCTCGTCACCTTGGAACCAGCAAACCAGCGATCATCGCGTCGTCCTCATCTGAGGAAGACGCATCGAACGCCGGAATGCCGGAGCCTGACGAGGTCATGGGAACCCTTTCGGACACTTCCACAACCCCGTCGGTTTGCTCGCCCAAATGGGCGAGCCCCTCTCCCGCCCCTGGTGGGGGGCGGGTGACCACCCTCGAAAACGATGGGCGGACACACCTGACCCGTCCTTACAGACGGGTCGCCGACGCGCCGGGACATACGGAGCGTCGGCCCTCAGTGGGGACCCGTGCAATGCACGGTCAAAGCCCCCCCTAGAGCTCGGACCGCGCTGGTTCCCCACAGGAGGCGTCTGCGGCGGCACGGATCTGCCAGAGGGCCATGCCCCCCGGCCCGCTCCGCGCCCTCCGCTGAGCACCTCCCCAGGACCCCTCGCCACCGAGCATGGACAGAACCACGGTCGGCAGAGAGAGGTCCGCGCCAATCACAGCGACCAATGCGGAGCGCAGGACATCGAACGCAGAGCACACCACTAGGGCGCGCTGTGCCGCGTCCCCCGCCGCCCCGCAACGGTGGCACCGCGGGGTCAGCCCTCTCCCGATCCGGTGCAAACAGCGTCCGAACAAACCATGTCCAGACAGTATCCGCATCAGATGGTACGCGAGCGACCCATGGCGCCGCTCTGCCCATGCCCGGAGGACGGGACGCAAGGCCTCCAGACCACGCATTCGCGCAGCCGAGACCCCTTGCCCAGACCCCCAAACTATAGGCGGAACGCCTCCTCTCGTGCTCCCTCAAGAGCAGAGCGCCTCCCTTGGGGGCCAGGCGACCGCCGCCGGCCCCCTTCTCCGCTCTCTGTCGCTGCTTTCGCTGGTAGACGAAAAGACACAACAAATCGCGAAGCCCGCCTGCCCTTCTTTGGTGATCCGGACCCCGACTCAGCTTCCGACTCCGACCACGAATCTGACCCGACTCGGACTCCGACCCTCACATACACTTCCCAACCCTCGACACTCGGCACTCGATGCTCGACACTCGACGCTCGACGTTCGATACCCGAAGTCGTGTCCTACAACAAAAACCCACAAAGACGGCGCTCAGAAGGAGCGCCGCCGAGACTCCTCTCAAAGCTGCTCAGAAGGTGCAGCGAGTTGAGCGGCCCAGAGTAGGCACGCACATAGGAGAGGCAGGGCCCCCAAAGGGGGCTCCTGCCTTGCCAGATGTTAGCCGACTGGGTCCAACTTTCTCCAACGGAGGCCGTTGGAACCACTCGTTGCCCAGGATGCACCACGTGGAGGTATCTGACTCGCACCCCACCCCAACCTAACCTAACCTAACCTAACCTAACCTAACCTAACCTAACCTAACCTTTTTTTTTTTTTTTTTTTTTTTTTTTCCCGGTGGAAATCTGCGTCCAGATCATCCCACGGGGAGCAATAGCTGTCGGCTCGACCCGTTTTCGGGGTATGTGGGGATGGGCGATGTTCTGCCCGACCCACTAAAACCACCGGGGATTCCGTCAGTCTGTTTTGTGGACAGGGCGGTTCCTATTTATTAAATCCGCCAACTGTCCACCAGAGTGCCTTGCAGCACCAACCAAATTAACGCTCTTTTGAGCTCCCTCGACCTAAACATCTACTTCCGCGGCTTCGGGGCAAATCTGCCGTCCTTCTGCCGCGGGCGACTCCATGAAGGAGAAAGGGCCCGCCCTTCAAGGGGTGGATCCTCGTCATTTCCTCCATTGTCCGGCCCGGCATTTCTCATGGAAGAGATTTCCGGTTGGGCAACCGAGGGCGTCTTTGGGCGAGCGAAAGGAAGGGCTATGGGAGAAAGCGGTTGGCCAGAAGACCTTGCGCTGGGCTCCACCACTTCCGTCGTCTCTGCCTCCGTCAGTCTCGTTGAGCCATGTTTGGGCTCTTTCTGCGCAGTCTCTGAACCAGGGGCTCTGCCTTTAGTGGGTGGGGGACTGCACGCCCTACCGCCCATCACATGACCCGCCGGCCTTTGCGCCTCCGCGCACACAATACAATGTGGCTCCTTCAAGCACGTCTCCGCCTTGTGCCCGAGCTTGCTGCACCGGAAACAAATCCCGGTCTGGTCAGCATCCACAGGACACTTAGGCTTGGTGTGACCAACGCCCATGCATTTAAAGCAACGCATTGGGCGGGATTCCATAGCCATCACTCTTGCGACGCTCCAGCGCACTGGGAGCTTGCCAGCTGACACCAGTTTTCTCGCTGCCTCTGCAGGGCAACTAACAATTGTTGTCCCACTGCTGTTGGGACCTATTCGTATGTTGCCCACTTTCAATCGCTCATTGGAGCAACCCGTCAGCAGCGTCACCGCCTCGGCAACGTCCGCCGGTCTGGCGGACTCGATCAGACCGGTTATGCGTACATCAGCGCTCTTCACTGGCCGCCAAATCTTCGCCACATCTAGTAGAGCCTCCTGCATTAGCCCAGCTAGTCTGTCAGCCTTCTCGTCATTTCGGGTACCAGAGACTTCAATTACTCTGGCCCCGGTTGCACCAGTCCGACATCTGACGCCAGACATGATGCCGATATCTTCTAATGGGCCGACTCCATCTTGGGCCCTCTTCAGAACCTGTGTGTATGTGAGCCCCTTCTCCAAGGCCTCAGGCAGTAACTGCATCACTATGGCCGAGGATCGGGGGACACGGATTCTAACCCTCACCCTGTTTTGAGGGGGGGCTGGACTGGCAGGCGCGGCCTGCTCCGTCGTCGTCTGGGGGCGTGCTGGTACAGCCAACGGGGGTAGCTTCCTGCGCTTTGCTTTCGCCATCCGCTTTCGTCTCCCTTTGCTTGGAACATCTGTCCAAGTCAGAGAAGGAGGCGCAGGGGGATCCAACGCAGTGGAAGGCCGGGGCGTGCCAATGCAAGGAGCAGCGTCAGTCAAATCCGGTAAGGGAGGGGCCCATGCACTCTCCCGGGTTCGACCAACCGGCGTGGAGACCACGCTGAGTGGAGGGAGCGGAGGAAACGCCACTCTTCTCCCATGGGTTGTTCCGGAAGGCAAACGAGCCCTGTCAGGTCTGGTCCTCTCAATTCTATCGAGGCGATTGTTGATCGCTCCGATAGAAGCGTTGATAGAAGTGCTCAGGAAGCGCTTCATTTCGTCCATGGCACCCAACACAGGTGGGTCCTGCACGGTGGTTGGCTGGACATCAGAGTGAGGGATTCTCCCTCTGACGTCTTTGCGCAGGGCAGCTACTTCCGCCTTAAGCGCTTCCACCTCTCTTTGGAGTCGAGCATTGTCGTCCTCTAACTTCTTCGTCTCAGATGTCGTCGTCCTCGAAGTGAGGTTTGACAGCGCCCTCTGGAGTGTAATAGAAGCGTCGTTGAGTGTCCTTTGACAGGTTCCCTTGAGGTTACCTGACTTACGGACAACTCCACGTATCGCCTCCGCACACAAATTCCCAATTGAGTGGATCTCCTCCGCCGAGGGACCACCATAGGAAGACTCCCAGGGTATGACAACCCTGGTAGCCCTCTCAAACTCATCGTCCGTGGGGCCGCGATCAACTTTAGGGGCTTTCTTAGACCTCCTCTTGGATGTAGGATTATCAGGCAGGTCCATAGGGTCCTCGCCAGCCATCTCCATCTCCCTGATGCGAAGGTTACGCGCCCTTAAGGCTTGGCCCACCGGGCTTGTCCTCTTCTCTTCATCAAGCTCGCGCTCGTATGTCTGAACATTATGCCAGTTGAGCTCGTTCCGCGCGGCTTGGTACCCAATGGAGGTGTCAGCCGTAGGTTCACGGCCTTGTCCTTCAACTTGGCTTCCAGCTCTCTGCCTATTCGACGTTTTGGGGTCACTTGCTGACACCGCTGTAACTGCGCGGGCATCAGAAAGGTCCACCACATCCAGGTCGCCTTCCGTCACAGTAACAGGCCGTTTTCGGCTGTCTCTTTTCTTCTTTAATGCGGCTGTCTCCCCTAGAGGGTCAGAACCAACCGCCAAGTCCATGGCGTCGTCAGCCAGATGAACACTTCTCGTGCGCAGTACTTTGCCCCCCCCAGAAACGGTGGGGCGGCCTGAAACCGGCTCCTCGACCTCAGCCGACGAACCGGTCCCAGGGAGGGATTCTCCCGATGAACGGGTACCCTCCTGGGGTAATATAGATTTAGTGCTGCTTTTCATCATGGTTTTTGGTAATTTACGGGTTACCATCCCCCTCCAAGCGATGGCAATTTGAGGGCTGCCCTACCCTATTAGGACAAGGAAGGTCGCCTATGCGCCGTCCACACGCCAAAGGAACCCTATATACTGCCGGGGTCGGGCGGTACCGACAGGTTTTTACAGGTTTTCTCCAGGGTTTTATAGAGTTTTCCTTCTCGCAGTCCCAGACCACCCCGGGTCTTTCCGACGCCGCGTACTCGTAATCGCCGAGGACGAGGTCGTTGCAACGACGAAAAGACTTACGGCTGCAGAAAGCCGGCGAAAACTTCCTAACCTAACCTAACTCTGCGGTCTAACAACCCTTAAGGGGCGACCGTCTTTGTGAAGCGACGTCCAGAGGGGGCGCCGCTCTAAGCTCCTCTCACTGCTCTGAAGGAGCAAGTGAGTTATGCGACCCAAAGTGGGTCACGTATGGGAGTTGCAAGGCCCAGAAGGGACCCTGCCTTTGTTAGATGTTAGCCGGACAGGTCCAACGTCTACAACGAGCCAGGCGGAGACTGTTGGAACTATCCGTTGCCCAGGATGCACCACGGGGAGGTCATCTAACTCGCACCCCAACCTAACCTAACCTAACCTAACCTAACCTAACCTAACCTAACCTAACCTAACCTTTTTTTTTTTTTTTTTTTTTTTTTTTTTTTTTTTTTTTTTTTACCCAGAGGAACTCGTTACGAGTACCGGTGCCTTGAAGAGGCACCGATTATGTGGGACTCGCCCGTCCGCCTTTCCACAACCCACCGACTATCCGGAGACGCCATTGTCTCCAGTCGGCTGTCAAGGGAGAAGCCCAAGACCGGGAAGGGCGAGACGGAGGGGGATACCCACTAAAACTCTGGGGGACCAAACTCCGAAAACAGTGAAGGCCGCGGGGCCTATCTCTGGGGAATTGAACCGCGGGATTCACCCTGACGCCCGTGTGATTACCTGCGTCGGTTCATTCGCACGTTGGTGCGTTTAGAACCGGCGCACGCAGTCACACGGGCGCTACGCGTACGCGACGACAATTACCACATACAACACCTCTGGCGTAGGGTGTAGTGTGGTTTTACCTCATGAGAGGAACAAAGTCCGCGGGGACAGCGTATCCTCCGATTTATATACAATATGTACATTTGTACACACTTCAACTAACACAACAGTATTGTACAACAAATTTAAATTTATAAAACACAAATGAAGACTATACACACGACAAAACTTTATAGACCACATATATTTACAGACTATATTTATTTATTATTTATAAACATAGACTATTTACACAACACACTTGCTTATCCTATTTTATTTTATTTACAGGTTCAAGCAGACCAGCCCAGGACCAGAACCCAGCGCCGGTCACTTCCATTGTGGCAGGATTGAAACTACGGAGGATTGAGATCCGCATCTCTCCGTCTCCTCCTGGTCATCCTTCGCCTTCTGGCAGGCGTGGCATCGGTTGCATCTTCGCGTGCCCTCTCCGCCTCCTCTTTGAGGCCCATGCACACGGCGCTGAAACGTGCCACCGCACTCCAGTTACCCTCACTTTCTACCATCGCGGCCACGACTTCAGGAAGCGCAAGGGTTCCTCTGCCTCCAAGCTCCATCTCCATAGTGCGTCGCTGCGAGGAAAAGGCACTACACACCTGGAGAGTGTGCTGCGCCGTATCCTCAGCAGCTCCGCACTGATGACAGATGGTGCTCTCCTCCTTTCCAATACGACACAGATACTTGCCGAAACAACCGTGGTCGGTCAGTATCTGTGTCAGATGGTAAGTCAGGTGCCCAAAAGGCCTTTCAAGCCAGCTCGACAGGATTGGTCTAATGGCATCGACAGTGCGGACACCGGCCCCTGGGGACTCCAGCTGATGTTCCCAGTGCCACACTGCCATGTCACGCGCACTACGCCTGGCGTCCTGGACCTCCTCCAGGGTGAGCCGTTCGCCACTAGCCCTTCCCTCCGAGCGGAGCTCGAAGACTTCAGTCAGAACTTTTGCCTCGAGCTCCCACGGAATCATGCCCGCTAAGGCTGTCGCTGCCGCAAACGACACCGTCCGGTACCCTCTCACGGCTCTCACCGCAGCCACCCTCTGTGGCCTGCGTAGGAACGCAATGTTCTTGCGGGAGAGCGAGTCGGACCAGACCGGTGCGCCGTACAGTGCCATGCTGCGCAACACTCCGGCGTACAGTCTACGGCAGCTTTCGCCTGGACCTCCAACATTTGGGAGAACGCGTGAGAGCGCCATCGCCGCCTTTACCACCCGAGGCGCCATCTCTGAAAAGTGTGGCTCGAATGTCCAGCGGCTGTCGAGGATGAGTCCCAGATATTTCATCCGGGACTTTATCTCGACTCGGACGCCGTCCACCGTAACACTCCAACTGCCAGACGGTCTTCGTCTTGGGCCGTGGAAGACCATCACTTCCGTCTTGGGGAGAGCCACCTCCATCCCCAATTGGCGGATTCTCGATACGGTCAAAGTGGCCATGACTGACGCGAGTCTAGCCGTATGCTGGTAGTCACTGCCACACGCAACCTAACCTAACCTAACCTAACCTTTTTTTTTTTTTTTTTTTTTTTTTTTTTTTTTTTTTTTTTAACCCAGAGGAACTCATTACGAGTACCCGACCTTGAGGAGGCCTGGCGGTTATGTGGGACTCGCCCGTCTGCCTTTCCACAACCCACCGACTATCCGGAGACGCCATTGTCTCCAGTCGGCTGTCAAGGGAGAAGCCCAAGACCGGGAAGGGCGAGACAGAGGGGGATACCCACTAACCTCTGGGGGACCAAACTCCGATACGGTGAAGACCGCGGGGCCTATCCCGAGGGAATTAAACCGCGGGGTTCACCCTGGCGCCCGTGTGCCCACCCATGTCGGTCCATTCACACTTTGGTGTGAGTTAGACCGGCACACGCAGGCACACGGGCGCTTCGCGTACGCGACAACTAGACACCGCACGCACCCTTAGGGGGTGTAGTGCGGTTTAACCTCAAGGAGGTTCCCACAATAAAGAGGTTGCAGTGTCCACGGGGACCCTGCCTCCTCAGTTTTTTATTGAGTATGTACAAGTTATGTACATGCTTACAGACTAGTTTAACAATATACAACAAAACAAAATAATGTACATCAAAAATACCACCATGTGACACACAGACTATACACAACACATAATTACAGACTATATTTACAAAAAACACAGACCACAAAACGACAGCGGCCCGGGACCAGAACCCAGCACCGAGCACCTCTACTGCAGCAGATTCGGGATCACGGAGGGTTGAGGTCCGCGTCCCGCCTCCGCCTTCTCCTCCTGCGTCTTCTGGCAGGCGTGGCATCAATAGCGTCCTCGCGCGCACGTTCCGCCTCCTCTTTGAGGCTCATGCACACGGTGCTAAAGCGGGCCACCGCACCCCAGTTATCCTCACTCTCCAACATTGCAGCCACAACGTCTGGAAGAGCGAGGCTACCCCTACCACCGAGCTCCATCACCATCGCGCGGCGCTCTAAGGCAAAGGCACAACACACCTGGAGAGTGTGCTGCGCCGTGTCCTCAGCATCTCCGCACTGATGGCAAATGGTGCTCTCCTCCTTACCAATTCGGCACAAATATTTACCGAAGCACCCGTGATCAGTCAATATTTGTGCCAAATGGTACGTCATCTGTCCGTGGGACCTGTTCAGCCAGCCTGACAGCACCGGCTTGATGGCCTCGACGGTGCGGAAACCAGCGACTGGGGACTCCAAATCGCGCTCCCATTCCCACACCGCCATCTCACGTCCGGTTCGCCTCGCACCCTGGACCTCTTCCAAGGCTGGGCGTTCGCCATTGGCGATTCTCTCCGCGCGGAACTCGAAGACCTCGGTCAGGACCTTGGCCTCGAGCTCCCACGGGATCATGCCCGCTAGGGCCGTCGCCGCTGTGTACGACACCGTCCGGTACCCTCGTATTGCCCTCACCGCAGCCACTCTTTGTGGTCTTCGTAGAAGAGCTACGTTTCTGCGGGAGAGCGAGTCTGACCAGACGGGTGCGCCGTAGAGCGCCATGCTGCGCAGCACTCCGGCGTACAGCTTGCGACAACTTTCGCCAGGTCCACCGATGTTTGGTAAGACGCGCGAAAGCGCCATCGCCGCCTTCACTATCCGAGGCGCCATCTCGAGGAAGTGAGGCTCAAAACTCCAACGGCTATCGAGTGTCAGCCCCAGATACTTCATCTGGGACCTGATCTCGACTTGCACGCCGTCCACCGACACACTCCAGCTGCCGGGAGGTCTCTTCCGGGGGCCATGGAAGACCATGGCTTCCGTCTTGGGGAGAGCCACCTCCATCCCCAACAGACGTATACGCGATACGGTCAAAGTGGCCATAGTCGACGCCAGCCTAACCGTATGCTGGTAGTCACCGCCCCGTGCGGTGACTAGGGTGTCATCTGCATAGCAGATTACACCCGTCCCGGGAAGATAATTCCCCCTCAGGACCCAGTTGTATCCGATGTTCCACAAGAGGGGTCCGAGGACCGACCCCTGTGGAACACCGCATACCATACGGCGAGCACAAATGCGCTCCGCGCCCTTCTCCAGGTACAGAATGCTTCTGTCCTGGAGGTAGTCTTTTAGGACCCTTCTAATATACCAGGGGACCCTATGGTATATAAGGGCCTGGTGTATGCAATCAAAGGGAAGGGTGTTGAATGCGTTCGCTATATCGAGCGAAACCGCTAACACCCTTTCCCCTCTCGCAACAGCTTCTTCCGTGGTCCGCTTGAGAGCGAGCACTGCGTCAACAGTGGACCTGCCCCGACGGAACCCGAACTGAGAATCCTCAATATTGGGCCCGCCAGCGTCCAAATGCTCGACGATGCGGGCAGCGAGCACTCGCTCAAAGAGCTTGCCCGCCTCGTCCAGCAGGACGATTGGCCTGTAGGCCGATGGCATATCCAACGGACGTCCGTCTTTGTGGAGCAGGCATAAACGGCCCTCTTTCCACGCCTTGGGAAATCTCCCTTGGCGCAGACAGGAGTCGAGAAGGCCGATCAGCCTTCCTTTTAAGTGCCCGAGTGCAATGTCCAGGACTTTGCTATGGACGCCGTCCGGCCCGGGTGCCTTTCTCTTCAGGCGGAGGCGATGCATGGCGTGGTCGAATTCTGAGTCGGAGATTCGGGGGATGGAGTCCACATCGTGGGGCTCATTTGGCTCTGGTAGCTCAAATGGCACTGCGGTGAAGGCGTGGGTCGGGAACAGGCCGTCGACTATTCTGGAGAGGAGACCCGGCTCGAATGACTCCGTGGGTGGGGCCGGATTGCGGTACTTATTCCGTACCATCCGGTATGGCCTTCCCCACGGGTCTCTGTCCAAATCGGCCAGGAACTCATTCCATGCCGACGTTTTAGCCTCTAGAACCCTGATCTGGAGCCTCTTTCTCGCCTCTTTGAAGAGGGCATATAGTTGCGCCTCCTCTTCAGGTGTGTGCCGCCTCCTCCGGCAATGCTGAAGATCGCGTCGCGCCATTATGCTGGTGGTACGCAGGTCAGCAATGTCCTGCGACCACCAATACACTGCCCTTTGGTGGGGGCGGTCTCCAGACCTCGGCATGCTGGCATCGCAAATGCGAGTTAGCGAGTGCCGGAATTTCTCGACCTGGAGATCTACTCCCATGGAAGCGGGTGGGTCCCGGAACCACGTTTCGACAATAGCCGCAACGTCGGCTGCTTCGCAGTTCAGACGGGTTAGCGCCCACCTCCGGAATCGAGCCGTGCGTACTCCCGCGCTAGGCTGGCGACTTGTCAGGGGGATGGGAGAGATCTTCATCCCAACGTAGAGATGGTCTGAGAGTGTCTCCTCCTCCTCTAAGACTCGCCACTCTACAATTCTGGAAGCAATGGCGGGGGTCGCGAAGGATACGTCAACTATTGATTCCCCCTGCCATCGGACACAAGTACTGGCGTTTCCTCTATTTAGAAGGGTGAGGCCACTCTCAACGGAGAACTCCTCTACTTCCGTCCCTCTATGGTCAGTCCGTGGGCAGCCCCACGCAGTGGACTTTGCGTTCAAGTCACCCGCTAAAATGACCTGCAGCGGGGACAAACGCCGCACCACGCCAAGGAGATGCGCCACGAACGACCGAAATTCCCTGAGCGGCCGGTTTGGAGAAAAGTAAACGGCTACTAAAGCTATGTCACCCCAAGTCACGGCGACATAGCCTGGGCCCCTCTCTTTAAGCAAAATAGGAGTGGCGTTACGACCAGAAGGGGTTGTAACAAGAGCAAGCCCCTGCGTATCTCCGACCCAGTTGGACCCGGTGGGCACAGAGTGTGGTTCCGCCACTAGAGCCACACTAACCCCCCACTCCGCCATCTGCTGCACAAGCAGGTTTTGTGCGGCGACAGAGCGGTTAAGGTTCGCCTGTAATATGGAAATACTAGGCTGTGCCGACATCGGGTCCCGTTGTTGCGCATTCCATATGTTCTGCTGTGGCAGAAACCGGTGCTTGTACAACTGCTCTCCAAAGAGGAGTTGTACTCTTAGTGGGGAGTGGGCGGCATGCCCTACTTCCCATCACGTGCTTGGCTGGCAGTTTACCAGCAGCGCACACAAGGCAATGGGGCACCAGAGCAGTACATACCTCCACCTTATGCCCTTCTTTTCCGCACTTGAAACAGAGGCCACTGCGGTCCTCTTTGGACGGGCACGAGTGCCTGGTGTGGCCGACACCGAGGCACTTAAAGCACCGTGTTGGAGACGGTTCCAGTACGGTCATCTGGAGAGTGGTCCATCCTATAGTAATGCCGCCTTCCTCGGCCAGTAATTTGGCAACCGGGATTGGACATCTGACCATGGTAGTCGAGGGTCCCCATCTCAATCCTCGTCTGATTGTCGCCACTGAAACCTCGCTTACGGGGCAGCCACCTCTGTGGGCTATAGCTGCGGCGACTGACTCAGGAGTCATAGATTCGTAGAGTCCCGATAATTTGAACTCCGCCTTTTTGTACGGCCGGTTGACGTGGAGAACGTCACCAGCAACCTCTTTTATTTTGGCGGCCAGCAAGTCCGCTTTGGGCCCGCTGGTGGAGCCAGAAATCTCCAACTTCTTGCCTCCAGCAGCCGTATTTTGGACCTTCAGCGACTTGAGGCCGATATCTTCAAGGTTAATGGCCCCGACAAGTTTAGTCATAACCGTGGCATAGGTGACGCCATTGGTTAGAGCCTCTTCACTTAGAGTCATGGTCACAACCGAGGACCGGGGCACTTCCAGCTTATAGGGCTTTTTGGGCGCAAGGGGGAGACCATCCGCTCCCGCCTGAGTAGGCTGAGCCGACTTCTTCTTCCCCCTCTTCTTCTTTTTCCCCACTTTGCTCCAGCCATTTGCTGGGGTTTCGGCAGCAGCATCAAGGGACGCTTCGCGGTCCACCGGAGCTGCAGCCACCAGAGCCCTCAGAACAGGAGCAGCAGGAGCAGCAGGTGCAGCAAGAGCAGCAGGTGCAGCAGGAGCAGCAGGTGCAGCAAGAGCAGCAGATGCAGCAGGTGCAGCAGGAGCCGCAGGACCCGGAACAGGAGCTCTTTTTGACGAAGCTGCAGGGTAAGTCCGCGTTTCCTTACTAATCCTTTTCCTTTTTGCAGGCACGACATGAGGGGCCCGGGAGGGTCCAGCGACCGCACCATCGTCCACGGAAGCAGCAGGAGCGGCGGCAGCGGCAGCAGCATAGGAGGCACCGGCAGCGGCGACTGTGATGGTGGCAGTGGGAGCGGTGGCAGCAGCCTTCTTCCTGTCCCCAGCCAGAGGCGGTCTGAGTCTAGGCTCCGGGCCCAGCCTCTGTTCGATACCACTCTTGACTGAGTCGAGCATATTCCTTATACTCTCCATAGAGTCAGTATGCTTTTGTGCCATCTCTCTCTGTAGCTTGGCAAACATATCATCCCCCATGGTTTTCACCAGTTGCTCCACATTCGACCCCTCTACAACGATAGGGGGAGCAGGAGTTCTCAACTGGTTATTCACCCTGTTGGATTCGTCATAACCTGTTTGGATCGCCTTCACCCGCTCCTCTAGCTGGGCGATCTGGATTTCCATCGTCTTATTCCGCAAGGTCAGACGACGGACATCCTCATCTTGCGTCATGTGCTTGAAAGCACCCACCATTTTGGCCAGGGTCACAGTGGCATGGTTGATCTTGCCACGTATTTCCCCCTTCAGGTTTCCGGACTTTCTGGCGGCATCGAAGATCTTCATTATCGCCCCCTCTGCCTCCTCCAGGAGGTCGTCTCTGGTGGCGTCTTCGTTGTCCGCCTGAGTCTGGACCTTCTTCCATCTTTTCTTTAGGAAGGCTTTTATTTCCGCAGTGGAATCAGTATTTCCAGCCTCCGCATGGCTCTTACGGTACTGGACACGGGGATTGTCCTCCTCCACATCCACAATCTCTTCGCAGTCAGAAGTAGATTCTGCGAACCCCACTTCTTTCCCGCTGGCCATCCTTCTGCTGTCCCTACCCACTTTTGGGTCCGTAACAGACATTAGGTCCTTCAAGTGACTACCTTCTATGTTGGCATGCACGGTTGCGTACTCCTCTTCGCTAATTACTCTCGCGTTCCTTCTAGCCGGTGCAACACCAAAGAGGATTCCGAGGCGAGAGTAAGGGCCGCCTCCGCTGCCGCCACCACGCTTAGCGGTAGCTATTTTTGGAGGAGGTACGAGCACCTCCTCATCTCCCTCCTTATCGGACCCCGATGATTCACGGGTCCTTTTCTTGTTGGTTGGAACGCTTGTATCCATTTGTTCTCGTTCCGATTCCGCCTCCGACAAAGAATAATGATTCGGATGACCATTTAAGTCATTCATGTCATTGCACACTTCGTACGAGCTATCCGCATCAGAGTCATTACGACGGGATGCATCCCCCTCGCTCAACTCAGCAAAAACGCAATCGGACGAACCGCCAAGCGAACCGCCGATTGAGCCACCGCCCCTCGCGGGCTCACCTCCAAAACTACTCGATCTCCCAGGAGCATCGTCACACCTTGGGGCCTGGTCGACCACCCCAAAGGGACCTTCGGTAACTAATTTCACACACGGTAGCCCGGGTACTACCGTGCGCTGGGCGTCAGCCAGAGAGCAGGACAAACTCAATTCGTTGTCGGACATTTGCATATTTACTTTAGCAATTTACGGGTTGCAGTCCCCGGCTTTTTACGTCTCTGCTGACGGCTTTTTACCTCTGTGCTGAGCGGTTTTACGGGTGGGCTCCCGGGTTCTTAAGCATTATACCTGGCTGGAGCTCTCGTTGCTCGTGCCGGGTCGAAGCCCCCACGCCAAGCACGCCCTATATACCCACGGAGGGCGGGAGGTGTCCGCGGGGTTTTAACGACTTTTCCTTGTCGGCGCCCAGACGGGCTGCGGGACTGAGCCCAGACCACCACGTACCCAGCTAATGCCAGGGCTGGGGTCGTTGTGGCAGACGGGACAGAACCCGCGGCACTTCGAAAACATGGACGAAGGCTGGCATAAAGCCCTCGTACAACCTCTTGCGCACAGAAGCGCTTGAAAGGCGCCCAGAAGGGGCGCCGGCCTACCCTATTCCCCCCCATGTAACGACGCCCAGAAGGGACGCCGTAAAAACTCCTCTCAAAGCCGCTCAGAAGGAGCAGCGAGCGTGCGACCCAAAGTGAGCACGCACGTTGGAGGTGCAGGGCCCAGAAGGGGCTCCCGCCAGTGTCGGGTTGTTAGCCGGTCAGCCTCACAGCAAGCTCCTCTCGAGGAGGAGGATGTTGAGGCTGCCCGTTGCCCAGGGTGTACCACGAGGAGGTCACCCAACACACACCCCAACCTAACCTAACCTAACCTAACCTAACCTAACCTAACCTAACCTAACTTTTTTTTTTTTTTTTTTTTTTTTTTTTTTTTTTTTTTTTTTTTTTTGCCCGGGGGAAACTTGCTATCAAGTCATCCCACGGGGAGCAATATGCTATAGGCTCAACCCGCTTTCGGGGTATGTGGGGTTGGGCGATGTTCTGCCCGACCCACTAAAACCCCCGGGGATCTGCAGACAGTCTGAATATGTGGTTGACGCGGAATCTGTCATGGATACTGGTCCGCGCCAACCTTCAGGAGCGCTTGCCACGCACCGACAACTTGCGGACCTTACCGCTGCGCCTTTTCAGGCATCCTCGTCTGTTTTTGGCAGTGCCTGTTTGGCGTACCGCCCATCCTTCGTCCGGTACGGCTTGCGCCATGACGGGCGGACATGGCCGGCAGCGAGGTCTTCCTCATACTCCGCCATCTCTCGCTCACTCTCAAGCCTGTCCCGCTCTGCCATCTCCGCCACATCCTCCGCAGACAGGACCCGGCGCCCGGTACGTCTCCCAGCAGGAGACGCATTGGGGTGCGAGGCCCCGGGATCGGGGGAAGGTGTTTGGAGGTGGATCGCGGGTGCTGTTGGAGTTTCCGGTGTCTCCAGCGGCGGTTGCAGCTCGAGCTCCGGCTCCTCCACCGTCTCCATCGCCACTACTGGTGGCGTTTGCGCCATGACTGGCATCGGCTCTATCACCACTATCAGCTGCTTTTGCGCCGGGGTGGGTGCTACCTCCATTGCCGTCTCCAGCGTTGTTTGCGCCAGAGTAGGCTCCCTCGCTGTAGTCCTTTGAGAGCCATTACTTGTGGCTCTCGTAGCAGGGGGACTACAAGCCCTGCTGCCTGCCACATGTCCGTGTGGCTTTTTAGCCTCGGCGCAAACCATACATTTAGGCTGTTTGGAGCACTCCCTCGCTTGATGGCCTGGCTCGCCGCACCGGAAGCATAGCTCGCTCCGGTCAACGGTAGATGGGCACCTCTGTCGTGCATGGCCCACGCCCATGCACCTATAACATCGCAGCCGGCGGGGGGCAAGCGCAACCACTTTTGCAGGACTCCATGTGAGGAGAAGCCTGCCCGCATTCGCCAACATCTTGGCCGCCTTGATGGGGCAATTGACGAAGACGGAGCACAATCCAGCGGGGGCATCTCTGATAGCGCCCACTTTAACACGCTCGACCGAGCACCCTCCCTTTTGCGCCACAGCAGTGGCCACGTCTGTCTGTGTGACAGTGTCATCAAAACCCGAGATGCAGATATCCGCACACTTCTCGGGCCAGACAATCACTGCCACATCGGCCAAGACCTCCTCCAGCTGTTTAGCGAGTCGGTCAGCAGTCTCCGCGCTGTTGGTTCCCGGCACCTCTAGCAGCCTGGCTCCATTTTGTGCCGTTCGCGATCTAAGACCGGAATGGATGCCTAGCCCCTCCAAAGATATGGCATTCTTTGCCCTCTTAATGGCCTCCGAGTAGGTCACGCCGCTAGCTATAGCCTCAGGCTTCAGCTGCACGACCACGGCCGTGGACTTTGGTGTCTGCAGCTGAACCTTCTTTGTCTTTGGCACAGCCAGCGCTGGTGCCGGTACCGCGGGCGCTGCCAGTGCCGCAGTGGGAACCGCCGTCCATGTCGTCTTCTTTTTGCCCTTCCTCTTTCGGCGCGACTCTGTGGTCCGTACCTCAGCAGATGCTGCCGAGGCCTGCCTGATGTTCGGCTGGGGGGGCACTACAGAGGGGGCAATGGGGGCTGCCGACGAACGAATCGGCGGGATGCCTCTAGACGTGGGGAGAGCCGGGAACTCCTCTCTTCTCCTCCGATCAGCTGCCAAGAGGGGACGGGCCCTCCCAGGTGCGGGTAGTCTGGCCTCAATACCATCAAGGCGGATGTTAAGTGCCGCGATGGCAGAGTTCAGCGAGCGATGTAAATCGTCGCCCGCTTCGTAGTCCGGTCTAGGAGAGGGGGGAGCAGCAGACTCCCTGCGGGAAGGGGACCTCCTCGTTTTGCCCATCTCCTTTTTTAGGGCGTCTACTTCGTCTCTAAGAGACTGCACCTCGCTCTGTAGTCTCGCATTGGCGTAGACCAGCCTCTCATTCTCGTCGCTGACGCACCCCGAGGTAAGGTTTGCCAACGCGCGACGCAAGTTGTTAGTGGCGTCGTTCAAAGTCCGCTGGTAGGTACTTTTGAGGTTCCCAGATTTTCTTGAAACCTCTCGTATAGCCTGGGCGCACTGCAGACCCAGTTGCTGCACGTCAAATGCAGACGGTCCGCCAATCTCAGCCTCCCACGGAACCAATGTCCGGGTGGCAGCGTCAATCTCTGCATCAGTGAAGCCAAGATCGGTAAATTCCTTTTGCACGGCACCTGATGCAGCACTAGCCGAACGTCGTGCAGTACCAGTGGCACGCGGCACAGCACTGGTTTTTGGCGGCCGCATCTTGCGCATCTCTTCTCGGAGGCCCTGTAGATCGGTGCCGAGAGCGGCAGCCGAATCCTCGTCTCGCTGTTAGAATCTCCTAAGGAGCTCCATGCGTTCCCTCCGTTTAACTCCGCCTCAAAGTCCTCCAGCTCTTGCTGTCGGAGCATCCTTTGCGCGTCTGCAAGTCCGGTGGAATGTCCCGTCCCGACCCTGGCTCCACGGCCTCGGCGCGACGAGGACACCTTCGATGCGATAGACACCGCCGACTCACTGCCTGACAGATCTTCTGAGTCGTCCTCCTCAATATGTGACCTTTTACGGCTGTCACCAGCCCTACCAACCACGACGGATCTGGCAACAGACTCCGCCGACTTCTCCGAAACGTCTAAAGATTTATTTTTGTTCATCTGTAACTGAATCCCACGAGCAGAGAACAAAAATCAGTCACCCCGTGCAGTGGCCTCATACACGGGGAACCCTAAATACTGCCAAGGTCGGGATGTATTGACAGGTTTTTACGAGTTTTCTCTCGGGTTTTATAGTGTGTCCTTCACGCGGCCGGCCGGTTAAGGCAAGCCCTCGCTCCACCACGGAACCCACGTACCCCACAACGCCACAGGTGGGGGTCGTTGCAGAGACCGCAGTGGTTTACGACGATCGGAGGCTGGCGTAGGCCCCCGTTACACCGCATTGGCGGTGTTCCCGTTCCCCCCCCGTTGCGACCTGAGAACCCTTAAGGGGCGGCCGTCTTTGTTGTACTCCTCTCAAAGCCGCTCAGAAGGAGCAGCGAGCAGTGCGGCCCAAAGTAGGCACGCACCTAGGAGTTGTCGGGTTGTTAGCCGGTCAGTCTCACGCAAACTCCTCATTGGAGAGTTGTTCTCCTCATGGGTGCACCACGAGGAGGTCAACCGACACGCACCCCAACCTAACCTAACCTTTTTTTTTTTTTTTTTTTTTTTTACCCAGGGAAGGTGTAACACCTACCCGGACCTTGAAGAGGCCCGTGGTTATGTGGGACTGCCCGTCCGCTTTTCCACACCCACTGACAGGGAGAGAAGCTCCAAGTCAGCTGCCAGGAAGAAGTCCCAGCTGGGAGGGCGAAACGGAGGGGATACCGCACTAAACCCTGGGGGTCGCAATCCGATCAGCATAAGGCTAAGGTGGCGGTCACGGGACCTGATCCACGAGGGAAATAACCTACGCGAAGGCCACCCTGTCGCCCATGCTCCAACCCGTAGTAACTACGGTGCACCCATTTGAATATTTCGAATGTGTGCACGACAGCACCACGCGCCAGAGCATGGGCGAAAACGCGCACGCACATGAACATCGCACCTTAAAAATGGTGCGAAGAACCATCAACAACTAACTATTAACATCATAGACCACAGAATGGCTAACCAGAATGGCTAACCGCACACGCCTCCCACCCTCACGGCTTAAAGCCGTTTGGGAGTCGGTCGTGTTCGGAATTCCACACATATTCCACATATTAACCTAACATTATCCTAACATTAAAACACAAAATATTTACAATCTATCCCACCTAATTACCAGTATATACAGAGATATACAAATACACACAAAATATTTACAATCTATCCCACCTAATTACCAGTATATACAAAGATATACAAATACACACGCTATTTCTGGAGAACTATTGGTGTGCAGAAACACCATCCAGCTCTTCCTCCTTCCTTCATCCCTCCTCCTCATGCTCATTGAGCTAACGAGGATAGGGACGTATTTATACTTATTATACACATTTATATATTTACATTACACATTACACATTTATTTACATTTACTCATTTTATATTTACTATTTATGTATTTACACTATTTATTATTATATTTACACTACTAATTTTCCTTTCTTTTTACAGAATCACCGGAGGGGCAAGCAGACAGCAGAAGCTACGGCGGATGGAGGTCCGCGTATCGTCGCCTACGCCTTCCAGTTCTTCTTCTCCTCGCCAGGGGGGCGTTGGCAGCCTCTTCGCGGACGCGTTCAGCCTCTTCTTTGAGGCTCATGCAGTCCGTAGCGAATTGGCTTACCGCCACCCACGTTTCCTCGTCCTCTACCATCGCCTTAACGACGTTAGGGAGAGAGAGGTCGTCACTTCTCATGGCATCCTGCAGAGAGCGTCGCTGGGTGGAAAAGGCGCAGCACACTTGCAGTGTGTGCTGTGCAAAGTCCTCCTCTGCGCCGCACTCGTGACAGATCGGGCTTTCTTCTCGACCAATCCTAAACAGATACCCACCGAAACACCCGTGTCCGGTGAGTATCTGCGTCAGGTGGAACGAGACGCCTACAAATGGCCTATTTGTCCAGTCCGGTATTATTGGGCGGATGGCTTCGACGGTGCGGACACCGAATGTGGGGGACTCCAAGAGTTCTTGCCACTTCCACATTGCCATGTCATACGCATCCCGTCTTACCGCCTCCAGCTCAGCAGGAGCCGGGCGTTCGCCATTTGCCCTCCTCTCCGCCCTGTACTCGTGCACCTCGGTTAAAACCTTGGCATCCAGGTCCCAGGGCACCATCCCCGCCACCGCTGTCGCGGCCTCAAACGAAACGGTACGGTATGCCCTTATAGCCCGAACTGCGACCACTTTCTGTGGTCGCCGCAGCAGCGCGACGTTCCTGGGCGTCAGGGCATCCGACCATACCGGTGCACCATACAGCGCCATACTCTGGAGGACTCCGGCGTACAGCCTGCGACAGGCATCTCCGGGGCCACCCACGTTGGGAAGCAGGCGGGACAGAGCCATCCCTGCTTTCACCACTCGTGGTGCCATCTCTTCGAGATGTGGTCTAAAAGACCAGCGGACGGACGGACGGACGGACGGACGGACGGACGGACGGACGGACGGACGGACGGACGGACGGACGGACGGACGGACAGACAGACAGACAGACAGACAGACAGACAGACAGACAGACAGACAGACAGACAGACAGACAGACAGACAGACAGACAGACAGACAGACAGACAGACAGACAGACAGACAGACAGACAGACAGACAGACAGACAGACAGACAGACAGACAGACAGACAGACAGACAGACAGACAGACAGACAGACAGACAGACAGACAGACAGACAGACAGACAGACAGACAGACAGACAGACAGACAGACAGACAGACAGACAGACAGACAGACAGACAGACAGACAGACAGACAGACAGACAGACAGACAGACAGACAGACAGACAGACAGACAGACAGACAGACAGACAGACAGACAGACAGACAGACAGACAGACAGACAGACAGACAGACAGACAGACAGACAGACAGACAGACAGACAGACAGACAGACAGACAGACAGACAGACAGACAGACAGACAGACAGACAGACAGACAGACAGACAGACAGACAGACAGACAGACAGACAGACAGACAGACAGACAGACAGACAGACAGACAGACAGACAGACAGACAGACAGACAGACAGACAGACAGACAGACAGACAGACAGACAGACAGACAGACAGACAGACAGACAGACAGACAGACAGACAGACAGACAGACAGACAGACAGACAGACAGACAGACAGACAGACAGACAGACAGACAGACAGACAGACAGACAGACAGACAGACAGACAGACAGACAGACAGACAGACAGACAGACAGACAGACAGACAGACAGACAGACAGACAGACAGACAGACAGACAGACAGACAGACAGACAGACAGACAGACAGACAGACAGACAGACAGACAGACAGACAGACAGACAGACAGACAGACAGACAGACAGACAGACAGACAGACAGACAGACAGACAGACAGACAGACAGACAGACAGACAGACAGACAGACAGACAGACAGACAGACAGACAGACAGACAGACAGACAGACAGACAGACAGACAGACAGACAGACAGACAGACAGACAGACAGACAGACAGACAGACAGACAGACAGACAGACAGACAGACAGACAGACAGACAGACAGACAGACAGACAGACAGACAGACAGACAGACAGACAGACAGACAGACAGACAGACAGACAGACAGACAGACAGACAGACAGACAGACAGACAGACAGACAGACAGACAGACAGACAGACAGACAGACAGACAGACAGACAGACAGACAGACAGACAGACAGACAGACAGACAGACAGACAGACAGACAGACAGACAGACAGACAGACAGACAGACAGACAGACAGACAGACAGACAGACAGACAGACAGACAGACAGACAGACAGACAGACAGACAGACAGACAGACAGACAGACAGACAGACAGACAGACAGACAGACAGACAGACAGACAGACAGACAGACAGACAGACAGACAGACAGACAGACAGACAGACAGACAGACAGACAGACAGACAGACAGACAGACAGACAGACAGACAGACAGACAGACAGACAGACAGACAGACAGACAGACAGACAGACAGACAGACAGACAGACAGACAGACAGACAGACAGACAGACAGACAGACAGACAGACAGACAGACAGACAGACAGACAGACAGACAGACAGACAGACAGACAGACAGACAGACAGACAGACAGACAGACAGACAGACAGACAGACAGACAGACAGACAGACAGACAGACAGACAGACAGACAGACAGACAGACAGACAGACAGACAGACAGACAGACAGACAGACAGACAGACAGACAGACAGACAGACAGACAGACAGACAGACAGACAGACAGACAGACAGACAGACAGACAGACAGACAGACAGACAGACAGACAGACAGACAGACAGACAGACAGACAGACAGACAGACAGACAGACAGACAGACAGACAGACAGACAGACAGACAGACAGACAGACAGACAGACAGACAGACAGACAGACAGACAGACAGACAGACAGACAGACAGACAGACAGACAGACAGACAGACAGACAGACAGACAGACAGACAGACAGACAGACAGACAGACAGACAGACAGACAGACAGACAGACAGACAGACAGACAGACAGACAGACAGACAGACAGACAGACAGACAGACAGACAGACAGACAGACAGACAGACAGACAGACAGACAGACAGACAGACAGACAGACAGACAGACAGACAGACAGACAGACAGACAGACAGACAGACAGACAGACAGACAGACAGACAGACAGACAGACAGACAGACAGACAGACAGACAGACAGACAGACAGACAGACAGACAGACAGACAGACAGACAGACAGACAGACAGACAGACAGACAGACAGACAGACAGACAGACAGACAGACAGACAGACAGACAGACAGACAGACAGACAGACAGACAGACAGACAGACAGACAGACAGACAGACAGACAGACAGACAGACAGACAGACAGACAGACAGACAGACAGACAGACAGACAGACAGACAGACAGACAGACAGACAGACAGACAGACAGACAGACAGACAGACAGACAGACAGACAGACAGACAGACAGACAGACAGACAGACAGACAGACAGACAGACAGACAGACAGACAGACAGACAGACAGACAGACAGACAGACAGACAGACAGACAGACAGACAGACAGACAGACAGACAGACAGACAGACAGACAGACAGACAGACAGACAGACAGACAGACAGACAGACAGACAGACAGACAGACAGACAGACAGACAGACAGACAGACAGACAGACAGACAGACAGACAGACAGACAGACAGACAGACAGACAGACAGACAGACAGACAGACAGACAGACAGACAGACAGACAGACAGACAGACAGACAGACAGACAGACAGACAGACAGACAGACAGACAGACAGACAGACAGACAGACAGACAGACAGACAGACAGACAGACAGACAGACAGACAGACAGACAGACAGACAGACAGACAGACAGACAGACAGACAGACAGACAGACAGACAGACAGACAGACAGACAGACAGACAGACAGACAGACAGACAGACAGACAGACAGACAGACAGACAGACAGACAGACAGACAGACAGACAGACAGACAGACAGACAGACAGACAGACAGACAGACAGACAGACAGACAGACAGACAGACAGACAGACAGACAGACAGACAGACAGACAGACAGACAGACAGACAGACAGACAGACAGACAGACAGACAGACAGACAGACAGACAGACAGACAGACAGACAGACAGACAGACAGACAGACAGACAGACAGACAGACAGACAGACAGACAGACAGACAGACAGACAGACAGACAGACAGACAGACAGACAGACAGACAGACAGACAGACAGACAGACAGACAGACAGACAGACAGACAGACAGACAGACAGACAGACAGACAGACAGACAGACAGACAGACAGACAGACAGACAGACAGACAGACAGACAGACAGACAGACAGACAGACAGACAGACAGACAGACAGACAGACAGACAGACAGACAGACAGACAGACAGACAGACAGACAGACAGACAGACAGACAGACAGACAGACAGACAGACAGACAGACAGACAGACAGACAGACAGACAGACAGACAGACAGACAGACAGACAGACAGACAGACAGACAGACAGACAGACAGACAGACAGACAGACAGACAGACAGACAGACAGACAGACAGACAGACAGACAGACAGACAGACAGACAGACAGACAGACAGACAGACAGACAGACAGACAGACAGACAGACAGACAGACAGACAGACAGACAGACAGACAGACAGACAGACAGACAGACAGACAGACAGACAGACAGACAGACAGACAGACAGACAGACAGACAGACAGACAGACAGACAGACAGACAGACAGACAGACAGACAGACAGACAGACAGACAGACAGACAGACAGACAGACAGACAGACAGACAGACAGACAGACAGACAGACAGACAGACAGACAGACAGACAGACAGACAGACAGACAGACAGACAGACAGACAGACAGACAGACAGACAGACAGACAGACAGACAGACAGACAGACAGACAGACAGACAGACAGACAGACAGACAGACAGACAGACAGACAGACAGACAGACAGACAGACAGACAGACAGACAGACAGACAGACAGACAGACAGACAGACAGACAGACAGACAGACAGACAGACAGACAGACAGACAGACAGACAGACAGACAGACAGACAGACAGACAGACAGACAGACAGACAGACAGACAGACAGACAGACAGACAGACAGACAGACAGACAGACAGACAGACAGACAGACAGACAGACAGACAGACAGACAGACAGACAGACAGACAGACAGACAGACAGACAGACAGACAGACAGACAGACAGACAGACAGACAGACAGACAGACAGACAGACAGACAGACAGACAGACAGACAGACAGACAGACAGACAGACAGACAGACAGACAGACAGACAGACAGACAGACAGACAGACAGACAGACAGACAGACAGACAGACAGACAGACAGACAGACAGACAGACAGACAGACAGACAGACAGACAGACAGACAGACAGACAGACAGACAGACAGACAGACAGACAGACAGACAGACAGACAGACAGACAGACAGACAGACAGACAGACAGACAGACAGACAGACAGACAGACAGACAGACAGACAGACAGACAGACAGACAGACAGACAGACAGACAGACAGACAGACAGACAGACAGACAGACAGACAGACAGACAGACAGACAGACAGACAGACAGACAGACAGACAGACAGACAGACAGACAGACAGACAGACAGACAGACAGACAGACAGACAGACAGACAGACAGACAGACAGACAGACAGACAGACAGACAGACAGACAGACAGACAGACAGACAGACAGACAGACAGACAGACAGACAGACAGACAGACAGACAGACAGACAGACAGACAGACAGACAGACAGACAGACAGACAGACAGACAGACAGACAGACAGACAGACAGACAGACAGACAGACAGACAGACAGACAGACAGACAGACAGACAGACAGACAGACAGACAGACAGACAGACAGACAGACAGACAGACAGACAGACAGACAGACAGACAGACAGACAGACAGACAGACAGACAGACAGACAGACAGACAGACAGACAGACAGACAGACAGACAGACAGACAGACAGACAGACAGACAGACAGACAGACAGACAGACAGACAGACAGACAGACAGACAGACAGACAGACAGACAGACAGACAGACAGACAGACAGACAGACAGACAGACAGACAGACAGACAGACAGACAGACAGACAAATTTTTAAAAAGTATGTACGATAATTGGTTTTACAGGACACTATGAATAAAAGACTAAATGAAAGCAGTTACTCGCGCGCTTATAATTAATAACCAAAACATTTTTTTAAACACACGTTGTTTATAAACGCATAAATTAAATCATTTATGACAGCGATCGGTCGTTGTGCAGCGGAACGCTCTGCGCCACGCACGCCCTTGGCATCGGCGGAGAGCCGCTCGGCGAGGGCGGAGCGCCGCTCGGCCTGCAGCTGCTCGTAGGCGAGCGCGGGCGCGGGCGTGGAGGCGGCGGTGGCGACGGGGGTGGCTGTGTCGGCGGCGGCGGCGGCGGTGGCAACGGCGGTGGCGGACGTCTCGGTCTGGGGGGTGCGCGTGGGCCCGGCCGGAGCGCCGACCTCGTCGCCGTAGTCGGCTGCATTGTCGCCATACTCACCCGCCTTCAAGTACATCCGTGTCGATCGCGACGGTGCCGCCTAGAACGACCGGTCGCGGCACTGCGGGGCCACCGACTCGACCGAAACTGATCGAGTGGGCCCCGCTTCTTTCTCGCCAGAGCTCGAAAGTGGGTTAAAACAACGGAAAAATTGTTCTACTGGCAGAATTAATTAACTTGCTTAACGAAAATAAATGTCTCCCAACATCAAATTGTTGGCGACCACGAATATAATCTGCTAAAAGGCGTAGGCGACCAGGAGCAAAGCCTAATACTTAATTTTGCCATCAGATTACCATTGTTAAACCTGAAACGCCTTCCGGAAGTCGAAGTAGAGCATGTCAACCTGAGACCTCCTATCGAGGCATGTGGAAATATACTCCACAATAGTCAACAGCCCCCCGACCTTAACTCGATCGCTTTCCATCGCTGAAGCTATAGCCTATAGCTATCGATATTGCTTTCATATTGCTTTCGAAATGACAAGATAACGCCTCCTCCCCGCCTCGCCTTCAAAGCGATCGAAAGCGATCGAGTTAGGCGGTCGGCCACCAGGTTTGTATCTGTTATCCACATGGGCATGTTACGTACTTGTGGATGATGCTTTCAAATACCTTAGCTGGGAACGACAAAATTGCAATTGGCTGGAATTCTTCGACCTCCGTTTTGTTTGACGTTTCGGGTATAGGGTTGACACTGGGAAGGGTATAGTTAAGTTATAGTAATAGTTATACCACTTTGTAAAGAAAGCTTGAAAATGTGCTGAAGGGGACCAGAGATGCTTTTCTTAGCCTGTTTCAGCAACACAGGAGGAATGGTCCTTTGGAACTATTTGACTTTAGTTTCTGAACATTCTATCATTAATCGAATGAACGTTTGGTCGAGTGCACGTCTGGTAGGAGGAACTCTACATCATGCGAACTAGTAGGAAGAAAATAGAAAGCTTATATGTTTTGTCGACCTTTATGTTGGACGAAAATCTACCTACTAACGTACCTTGAAGTCGGCTCGGTTAGGTTCGAACTCGTGGGACAGTGACGGCGAGACCAACGCCAGCTCGGCAGTGTCGGCGGGCTCCGCGGGCGGCCGCGGCGAGCGTGTGACAAGGGGCGCGGCGCGGGGGGAGCCGGCGGCGGCGGCGGCGGCGGCGCCGGCCTGCTTGAGAGAGAGCGTGGCGAGCCGGCGGCGGCCCGACACCTCCGTCCACGACGGCGACGACGGCGCTGTCGTCGTGCGCGTCGGCTTCTGGCTGACTTGCACTCGGTGACCGTCTGCGATGCATTGCAATGTCTTAGGTTTGTTTTTTCTAGATTATTATCATTTTAGATTAAATATAAAAGCTGTTTGTTTTTCTTAAATCATATTTCATAAAAGCCGGGCAAGAGCCCTGTGCGGTCCTTAACGGTGCGGTGATAGGTGTCGATATTCGGTGATATTAATGTAATCCTTTTAGAATAATAAGAAAAAAATATCAAGGAAACTTGCCGACAGATACCGCCACAGGATGTCTACTGCATAACATTAAATGTCCCATTTTGAAATTTCGCATAACAATTACAATGTATGATATCAAAAATATATGTAGCAAACTTATTAAGGCATTTAGAAGCCTATTTAATGTTTTTTTAACCATAATGAAAATACAATGTCGCCCGGGCGCAAGTGACCGCTCGAAATATTTTGAATACATACATGAAAAATTATCGAGAAAAAACCTTAAAAGAGGGTCTATCTTTATTTCTTTTCAAGAACCCAAATAACAAAAACTGACGGACTTTCATAGAAACTTTTACCCCATATTTGACCCCCTTAGGGTGTGATTTTCGTAAAATCCTTTCTTGGTGGCTAGTTACGTCATTCAATTAACCTCAAGTCCAAATTTCATCTAATTAGCTTCAGCGGTTTTGACCCCATCTTTGGGGCTCATAAAACATGGCTGACCTTGAAACCTGCCAGGGTTTGGGCTGGCAACCTATGCGGGTTGTTATCTCCAAATGTGTCTCTTTCGATGAGTAAACGTTTCGATCTGCCACCTTATGATGTAATTTTCGATCAAAATAGCGATACGATGAGGAAACAAAATAAAAGTTCTTCCAGGATATGCGATGGCAACCTACTAAAATCCAGTGTTCCTAATTTGTATCGATCACTATATTACATTTCTGATCTGCCACCTTGTGAGGTAGGGTTTGGTGCAACGGGAGCTTAGTCTAATAGGGTAGTGTCAAAATGAAACAGCAGCCTTACGGCGCCGGGGCTTGGTGGCGGGCGGGGTGGCGGGCGCCGTCGGTGGCGTCGGCTCCTCCAGCAGCACCCGCTCCAGGCACAGCTCCGCGCAGTCGCCGCCTCTGCGAACACACGCTGCAACTTACACTCAATTGAGGCCTGCCAATCACAGGTGTGCCGAATTATTAAAAATGTATATTCGCGGATACGAATACGAATACGGATACCGATATCCGGCACTCCACTACCACACCCAAAATACAAAAATAAATGTATTTTGTGTCGGAATAAACATGTGGCACTAGCACATAAACAGGTTAGGTCGGTAACCAAAGGTACGTTCTATACGGCAAGCCAGTGAGCTTTGTCAATGTAACCAGCAGCAAATCGAAATGCATACGTAACGTTCGGTGCTATGCAAACGAACAACTCAGCAATATTCATTTATGCAAATTGCACCTTTTCATTGATATATTATATTGTAACACCATTTCATTTAGTACGTAATCAGCTACCATTTGCGCGGCGCGTGCTCATACCATTTCCCAATTAATTTCATAGAATAGAATATAATAGAATAGATATATTTTTACTATTTATAAACTTTGTACTTGTACAGTCAAGGAATTTAATTCCCTACCAATTCCGTTGAAATGTCGTTAGACATTCGCAATGCATTTAGGTCGAAAATTCTATTTCAGTGATAGTATCGAAAAGTCAATACGTCTTATTTGTCACTTCACATTACAGATCACCTCTTTGCGAAAAGTTATCATTTGCTTTTCTAATTACGAACATGACTGTGTCAGTGTCAATCGAAAAATTGTAAAATAATTTTTACAATAATTTGAAAATTAAAATGCTTGCCGCTAACTATTTAGAGTTCAAATAGTGCAGTTACACCAAGAAGGAATAGGGATTCATGAGATAACACGTCAGTTAAATGTGAGTAGACACAGTTCGCCGTTGGGTACGGCGATATAATGCTGAAGGAAACCTTATTGGTCTACGGCAAAATAACCATCGCCCGCTTGCAATTGCCGAAGACCAACGCCGATTAATGCCAAGGCAATACATTCTGGATGGCTTTACGTCACCGGGACGATTTTCAGAAATGTTTGACGTTCACCCTAGAACAATTAGGAATTGCCTACATGCTATGAATTTACATCACAGGCGGCCTGCGAAAAAAATTGCCTTAACCGAGAATCATAAATTAGCCCGGCTCCACTTCGCCCGCCAGTATTTAAATTTTGACTGGACGTCTACAGCTTTTATTGACGACAAGACATTTTCAAGTGCTCAAACCGGAAGATTACATTTGTGGCGTTTTGATCGAACCCGGTACACAGAAGACCACGTCGTGGCTAATCATGCATCTGGACGAATTACTGCAAACATTTCGGGTTGGATTTCTTCAGCAGGTGTTGGAGAACTCATTAATTTGCCACCTAGAGCAGCCGCTCAGGACTGTGTTGACCTTTTCAATGAAAGTGTGCTTCCGACTTTACGAACTTATTATCCGCAACAGGAGGTTCCGCAAATGGATTTTGTGCAAGACAACGCGACTATTCACACCGCAAGGATTGTGCGAAACTGGTTCACGCACAACCAAGCACATATAATTGCTATTCCTTGGCCTGCTAAAATTGCTGATTTGAACCCTACAGAGAATATTTGGGGTATAATGGTCCAAAGATGGAACAATCAGAACGAAAGAACACACGAAGCACTTATCAATCAATGTCATAGAGTATGGGACTTAGTATGGGACTATACTTTAAACTTTTCTACGCACGGTTAACTCGATTAATGTTGAAGTTTTATCGCTGGGAATTTGAGGATGCTCTTAAGTCAATTCAGAGTAGGTGGAGCACCATCGATCATTTGCATTGGAGTATGGAAGGTGAAACTGACAAAGAGGAACCGATATACCAAGCAGATTATACAAGGTATGAAAATATGTTTAAAGAATTGAAGAATACCATAAACACCAAGGTGTGGTCTGTGTCGCATCGTGAAAAATCGACACCGCAAATGGATATTCCTTCATTTAGCGGTAACTATCACCATTGGATTCCATTTAAACATTTGTTTGACTTCATATTTCATAAAACCCTTAAATAATGCGCAAAAAATGCAGTTTTTAAAAAGTAAAGTGACTGGGGAAGCTGAGCGTCTCATCTAACATCTTCAAACCAGCTCTGGTACTACGGTAATAAACGACTTATATTCACTTCTCATCTTTATACTTTGTTAGGCCTACCCATATTCAACAGCAAACATTAAACATGATAAAAAAGGTGCATGATGTAACAAAAAAATGTTTGCATGCAATCCAAAATTTAGGATTAAACATCTCCAGTTGGGATCCGCTGCTAGTACATTTATTGTCACAGAAACTGGATATTGAATCCTTTTCGGAATATGTAGAATCAGTGAAAGAACCACGGGAACTACCAGAATCCTTCAAGAATTTTTGAATTACTTGGAGAGCAAGTTTACGACTTTAGAGGTTTCAAGACGCAAACAAGAACCAAATAACCAAAAAGTAACCGGTCTTTACCATAATCAAATTACGCTTTCCAATTTACCATCGAACCAAAAGGCTTATTATAATCCGAATACCAATTACAACATACAAAAAGGTCAGTCAAATAGCATGAAAACTGTGAAAACATTCCATGTGGCGCGGTCAGTCACCTGCGCATTGTGTAACGCTGACCACGGGTTATGGCAATGTAGCAAATTTTTGCAAATGACTGATGGGCAAAAACTGGAGTCCGTAAACCAGCTGAATTGTTGTCGTAATTGCTTAATTAACCATTTTAATAAATCATGCTTTTCTACCAAACGATGTCAAAAGTGCTATGGCAATCATAATTCATAATTCGTCCGCCCAGAGTAGACTTACGAAGTGATGGCAATGACATTCACAAGAGCTACTTGTAGCCTAAACTGAATAAATGATTTTTGAATTTGAATTTGAATTTTTGAATTTGAATTTATTGTTGCACAATGCTTTGTCAAAATCACGAGTGAATGTGTCATCAAAACCAAACCCAAATTTTAAGCCTAATGTATCAGATCCAGTTAACAGAGATCAAATGCCAACCTCAAGCCAGTGTCTTGGGATGATTTATCCGAGATTCTTTTAGCAACAGCATTAGTAAAAGTTACGGGGTCTGACGGAACTGAGTACACCATGCGAGCATTCATTGACCAAGGATCTCAGATTTTTCTGATAAGTGAGCCTTCAGCACAGCTTTTAGGATTAAAGAAACCATTATAAAGGCAAAATATATGGGGTCGGTGAAAAAGAAAATAGCTGCAAGGGAATGATAACTATCAACATTAAATCTACATACAATGAATTTTATATTGATACCAATGTGGTTATAATGAATAACTTATAAAAAGCTTGCCTAATAAAACTTTTATTAAACCAGAGTGGTCGCATATACAAAATATTAATTAAGCCGATCCACAGTTCAACATAAGTCGACTAGTAGACTTCCTTCTCGGAGCAGACGTTTATAGTAAGATTATGTTAGGAGGCATTTTGCGTGGTGAGAAGGAAGACCAACCAATCGCTCAACAGACGCATTTAGGATGGCTACTATGCGGTTCCATGAAACCATTTTACCAATGTCATGTCACGTCGTGCTTCATAGTTCTAATGATTTATCTCGTTTTTGGGAGAACGAAGATATAAACCAGCAAGTTGAAATGTCAAGCGAAGATCATGAATGTTTGCAATACTTTTTATCAACTACCAAAAGAGGTTAAAGGTTTATACGTAAGTTAAAAGAAAAATTTGGCTCTACAAAATCAACAGCATTAGCACATTTTAGAAATTTAGAAAAGAAATTAAATAATAACAAATGTTTGAAAACCGATTACCATGCATTTATAAATGAATACATTAGTCTAAATCAAATGATACGATCAAGTAACCTGACCCCGGATAACGCGGTCACCCGGGAAGAATCAACAACAACAAAGTTAAGAGTTGTTTTTAACGCTTCCGCAAAGTCTTCTACCGTGTATAGTCTTAATGACGTTTTGTACAGAGGACCAAATCTGCAACAGGACCTTCAGGAACTGATTATAAAGTGGAGGTAATATCAGTTTGTGTTTTCTGCGGAAATGGAAAAAATGTATCGTGCAATCTCCATGCACCAAGAAGACCAAATCTACCAAAAGATATTTTGGAGGGAGTCTCCAAACCAGCCTATTCTACCATACCAATTAACCACGGTGACGTATGGTACAAAACCGGCACCATTTTTCTTTTAGCGATGATGTGCCTAAAACAGTTAGCATTAGATGAAATGAAAAATTTTACTAACGCAGCAATGGCCTTGGAAAATAATTTTTATATGGACGATTACTGTGGGGGAGGACACCAAATCGCAACTGCTGTACAGTTAAGAGATGATTTAATAAAATTATTAAGATCAGCAGGGTTTAATTTAAGGAAATGGACTTGTGATGAACCAAACCTACGTGGATACAAACTTGTGAAAATGATGCGACAGACGGCCGCCAATCACGCGCTCACGCTTCACAAAGCCAGGCGCAATCGCGAGGCTGGCGGTGCCGCCTGTCCTCTCAATACACTGTGACGGCGCCTAAGAGCGCCTCTTTTATTTTACTGTATTATTGAGTACTGTATTTTAAATTTTTAATTTTAGTACTTTAATATTATGGCTGAAAGTTTGATTTCCGACTTAGATAATTATTCTGTATCTGACTCTAAAGTGTGTGAGGTTGAAATGTGCAAGCAATATATATCTCGTGTCACAACAACCCTTTAACTGTACTAACACAAAACATACGCAGTTACAATTTTGACAACTTTAGTGTTTTTAAGCAAAGACTTGATATAAATGGTGACGTCTTTTATAAAGGTAAGGCAAGGTAAATTATAACCAAAATGACGGGATAGTGGTTTATGCTAGGAATAATTTAATTATCACCGTCGAAGAACCAAATATTTTAGACTGTAATCGGCTACTAATCAAAATCGGATCCGGTTTTTCAATATTAGCTTTGTACACACCGCCCTCTTTTAAGAATTCCAATACATTTGTTGACTCACTAAATAACACATTACAAATATTATCACCATTTAAAAATACAATAATAATAGGAGATATTAATATCAACATTCTTCCCGACAACAATGTTTCCGCTGCTCAGGAATACCTAAACCTATGTTCCTTTTATAGCTCACTCCCCGCGCACACGCCAAATTGTAGCTAATTCATCAGCAAAGAATATACTCAAAGAAGCCCTTCTCAATATGTCCTACGAGGATACAGAAAAATTATTAGTTGTCCTAAAATGAATGTTGCTTTTATCTTTATACCTAGTAGTTTAAATTGAATATTGTAGTACCTATGTTTAGTATTCTGGATGTATTGTAAAATAAGTTATTTAATAAAGACTATTATTATTATTATCATCTTTATTTATTTTTTCTCATATAAATTTACATTTTTAAATATTAAATAAAATAAATAAAACATATAAAAATATGAAAAAATAGGAGTCCGCCGGCATCGGGACCAGGGTCCAAGCTACCGGTGGTTAGGGCTCCAGAGACAGGAACCTCCTCACCATGCGTGCCGTATCGAGGAGAACTATTATTATTATTATTATTCTTTTTTTATTCTTTTTATGTATGTGAGACTAACATAGTTTTTAAGGTTAATTAATTTATACTAAAATCTATGGACTATTTTGTCTGATAATAAATGTTTTTTTTTTATTATTTTACTACTGGGTACATAAGTAATTTTAATTTTAAATCTAATCAGAATGCAAAGCATATATAAACGAGTAAGTATGTAATGTAACAGTAGTATAACTCACATACATGCCAAAATATCAATAAGAAGTAGTGTGTCACCTGCCACAGGCGCGGAGCGTGTGCGCGCAGTGCAGGAAGCGGCGCCAGCTCGCGGTGCTCTGCGCGGCGTGCGTGTGGCCGCAGCCGGGCTGCGCCGGCGCCGCGCCGCGCACCGACCGGCTCAGCACGCCGCACAGCTTGCCGCCGCACACCACGCCCGCGCCCCAGTCGCTCTGCCCACGGTACCACACCACCTCGTCAGTTCAATGTTCAGCGAAAGTGACAACAAACAGAACAAAAAGAACAACGACAACCGATCGAGACAGACCTGGCAAAGTTCCGGTCCGACGAAGCAGAGCGAGCGGTCCTTGACGGCGCTCCAGTGCCTGGCGGCGGCGGCGCAGGTGGCTGGCGGCTCGAGCGTGGCTTCCACGATGCGCATGCGCGCGCGCCGCGTGTTCGGGCGCGGCACGGCGCGTGCCACGTGGCACTCGGCGCGCGGTCGGCACTCGTCCGCGGTGGTGGCCATCAGAATGGGCACCACATGCGCCGCGCTGCCGAACGGCTGCTCCAGCTCCGCCACGGCCAGGTCCAACGCGCCGCCGACCCACGAGTCGTTGCTCTCCAACGACGTCTCGCTCACCTCCTGCGGCACGTAAACGAATGAGCACGGACGAAACAACTATACACAAAACAATATTATTAATAAAAGAAAAAATGTAACCGCATCAGCCCAGGCGGCGACGGCGACGCGCGCGATGCGGCGGGCGCCTTGCAGGCGGCCGGTGAGCGCCGGGCGGTCGGCGGGCAGCGGCGCGGCCACGGCGGCGGCCAGCGCCCACAGCTCGCGCGCCGGCGCCAGCCCGCGCCCGCGCACGCACCACGCCGACGTCAGCGCCATGCGCAGCGACAGCAGCGACCCGCTGCAGCGCCACCCGTCCGAGTGCTCCAACACGATCTGACAGGCCACCGGTCACGGTCAACCAAACTCACTATTGGTATCATTAAGATGGCTCACATCAAACAACCAGCTATTACCACTGTATTGCCCGGGGCAAGGTTATATACAGTATTAATTCTGGTATAGTCTAGTCTAATCTAGACCTGGGCCTAGGTAATCTAGATCTGGGTTCATTGAATTTATCAGTACCGGAGATCTACAAGGTTTTAATTTTTTTTTTTTTTGCGTAACTCGACAATTGACTCCACTCCACCTGATGTTAAGTGGAAATGGAAGACTCCATTCCACTTAACATCAGGTGTCTGAGGGCGTCTGGACAGACGCAAGGACAACTGGTGTGCAAAGTAAAAACAACGCAGCATCAGTCACCCTCACCCTGCCGGCCCAAGGTGCCTCTTCACGCCTCGTTTGAAGAACCCCATGTCATAGGAAGGAGGGAAAACGTGTGCTGTTCAAATAAGCGTGTTGGTTTAGAATGTAAACCAACCATATTACTAAAAGTGTGTGCCGAGAATCTTGCGGGGCCATTACAAATAGTAAATAACAAATGTTTTGAATTTGTTTATATAATTTTAACACAAATTTGTTGCGAAACAAATTACAAAAACATAATGTTATTTTATATTTTATTTTATATAAACAATAAACAAATTCAAAACATTTTATAAATAGCTAGCCTACTTCTTAACTGATCTTTAGTATTTGTAAAAATATTATGATCAGATGTTAATGACGGTAGTTGTTGACATTGAATTGGCGCCTTTGGCTTTCAAAGTAAAAAAGTAAATACAGGTTGTGGTTTTGAACAGTCGCCATTGTTCAATCAAACCACTCTTTTCACTTCTTTTATAACTTTATTGCCAAATCACACTTATAACAACAGCTACAAATTGTCACTTTTAAACAGCATAAAGTTCTTTTAGCTATCCGCACCGTTTGGCGATCCGTAACATAATGATTCTCCCGCCAGGCCACGATGCTCACACCTCAACGCGTCCCCACCTCTGCTTAATTGTCAAGTAACGCTATTGGTGGAATCGTTGGCGCGAACTGTAAGCAACATCGTGGCCTGACGTTGTAGTCAAATCAGAAACTTTCATTTTAAATAATTAATTTAATACAAATCAATTGGGTTCCCTCTTTATGACTTAATACAGTAATTCAAATAATGAAACTAAAATAAATGTAATTGGAATTAATATAACGGGATTCTATAACAGCTCGGCCATCTAAACATTAGCAAGTCCTCGTGCTCCGTTCAGTAAGATCGTTAGTAAAATTATACATTATTCATATACTGTTTTTTTTTGTTTAAACATTTTTCAATTATTATAAAAATACAATGATTTAGTAAAATATTATTAGTTTTAACATTTATTAAAAATGATAAATTATACAAAGAGTTTTACAAAATATTTTATTAATTTGTACTATAATTATTATAATGATAGTTAAATTAACATTCGTGTGTTAACATTTTTTTCCATATAATATTTTAATTGGTACAATCGACATTAGAATTATTTACAGCCTTATCAGATTCATCATCAGATTCGCTATTATTACTATCATAATTAGTAGAAAAGTTTAACCAAGGTTGAATCTTGTCTATTGCAACGATAGCTTCATATCTACGATTGTTTTTTCTAGTCAAAGGGGTATCTTCAATTAGAAACCTATCATTTGGGAAAACCTTAACAATCCGGTAAGGGCCCTGATATTTAGCAACAAGTTTTTTTGACTTCCCATCATTACTACCTACTACTCGCTCAACACGTACCAAGTCCCCTTCTTTAAAAACTTTCCCGACTTTTCTGCCTTTATTAAACCTCTCTTTATCTTTTTCTTGTTGTTCTCTAATTCTATCTCCAGTTTCCTGTCTTAAGTCTGATAGTTTATCGCCCGTTGTTACGTTAAGGGTTTCATTAATAACATCATTGAGAATAGCTTCTGACGTGTTTATTAGTTTACACCCAAACAAAAGTTCCGAAGGGCTTTTCTTTGTAGTGCTATGCACTGTAGTGTTTATGCCAATTTGAATATCAGCAATGTACTCATCCCAGGATCTGTCATCTTGGCCATGAGTTTTTGTCGATAAAGCGTCTAATATTGTTCTATTGAATCGTTCAACTTGACCATTTGCTCTAGGTGAGGCTACGGCATTTAGAATGTGTTTTATATTTGTAGTTTTAATAAATTTTTTAAATACATGCGATGTGAAACAAGAACCCTGGTCTGTTATAAGGCGCGTCGGAGTTCCAAAGTAACTTATATGTTCTCTAAATACTCTAATAGTAGTAATAGCTTTTGTATTTCTTACAGCAGTAATATTGACAAATTTGGTAAAACCATCTACAATTACTAATAGGTACGAATTTCCCTTTTTGCTACGTACAAAAGGACCTAAGTGGTCAGCGTGAATGGTGTGGAAAGGGATTTCTACCTTTGGGATTGGATGTAATTCACCTTGACGTGGGCCACCTTGGGCTTTATGATACGCACATTCCAAACAGGCAGTAACATACTTTTATACGAATCGACGTAATTTTGGGAACCAGTATGATTCTTTAATACGTGATAACGTTTTCTCGAATCCAAAGTGACCTACGTCATCGTGATTCATTTTAAGAACTTGCCACCTTACAGATTTAGGAACAACCCATCGGAGTTCGTTATTAATTTTACGGAAGACTCTATCATTTTTGAGACAGTAATTATTGTGGACGTCTATGATTTTATCGGAGTCAGGATTAGAGAGAATATTTTTAATTGAATTTATTTCTTCGTCTACCAATTGAACAGTACTAATCCAATCTTCTTTTCCCAGAGTGAGTACATCTAAAATATGAGTTTCAGATATAGCGGGTGCAACAGGATTCCGACTCAGTGCATCTACATGTGCCATTCGCATTCCTGGCCGATATTCAAAACTGCAGTCGAATTCCTGTAGTTGCACCCACCATCGCGCTATCCGAGGAACGAGATCACGTTTTGTCATGGCTGTTCGTAAAGCGTTACAGTCAGTATGAATTTTAAAAGGTACACCAAGCAGATACACACGAAATCTTACAAGTGACGCTATCACAGCAAGTGTTTCGAGCTCAAAAGAATGCATCTTTTGCTCGTCTAACGTAGTCTTTCTACTGTAAAAAGATACTGGTCGAAGAAGGCCTTCTTTATTCTTCTGAAGTAAAATGCCCGCAACTCCAATCTTGCTTGCATCGGTATGTAATTCTGTTGTTAGGGATGGATCATACAATGCGAGGATAGGACGTTGTGTGAGGGCATCTTTTAACAATTTAAAAGCATCATTTTGCTTATCCGTCCACTTCCACGGAGCATTTTTCTTAAGTAAATCAGTTAATGGGCTTGCTATGATTGCGAAATTCCTAACAAAGCGTCTAAAGAAACTTGCCAAACCAATAAATTGACGAATTTCATGCTGGTTTTTGGGTATAGGGTAGTTACTGACAGCTTCAGACTTGCGAGAACCTGGACGTATGCCATCTGGTCTTACTTCAAATCCTAAGTAGTCGATTTTGTCGTAAAAAAAATAACATTTCGATAGTTTTAAAGTTAAACCCCCTGATCTCAATAACTCTAATACTTCGCGAAGTCGTAATATTCCTTCGTTAAAACTATGGGCAGGGATTAGTACGTCATCCATATACACCATCACATGTTTGATTTTAGCTTCTGCCAATATTTTGTTTATTGTGCGTTGGAAAACCGACGGTGCATTGACAAGACCGAACGGCATTCGCAAATATTCAAACTGGCCGTCCGGAGTAACGAAGGCGGTTTTGTGTCTAGAACTCTCTTTTATTGGTATCTGGTAATATCCAGAAGCGAGGTCTAATGTTATGAAAAACTTATGTCCTGCTAGAAGATCCAATTGATCTTCTACTCTAGGTAAGGGAAAGTGATCTTTTATAGTCTTTCTATTAAGGGCTCTATAATCTACGCATAGACGTTTTTCTCCAGTTTTTTTTTTAACTAGTACTATGGGGCTAGCGTAAGGTGAAGATGACTCGCGGACTATATTGGCATCTAGCATCTCCTGGATCATTTCTCTTACTAAAATTCTTTCGCTTAACGCCAATCTATAAGGTCTATACACAATAGGATCCGAATCAGTTAGATGTATTTCCATCTCAGAGACAGTTGTGAACCCTAAATCCTTTAAGTTGTTAGAGAAACAATCACTATATTTGTTTATAAGAGTCATAACTTCTTGCTTTTGTTGATCACTCAATATATTACCAATATTGGGAATATTATCTTTACTATCGATACCTTTAGTTAAATTAAATACATCTTTCAAGGTAGATGAAGTAGAAACAGGTGTAGATCGAGTAATAAGGGTATTTGCTAAAAGTCTTATAGGAGTCGTAGTCATATTCCGCACAAACAATGTACCTTTGCCTTGACGGAGCTCATATTCTCCAGGAAGAAGAAAATATTCAGTGCCGGGTTTACCTCGCACGCAACCATGGACATATATCTTACCAGAATATGACTTGCTACAAGTTATTGGAACAGCTTCGATATCCCTTTGATCAATAGTCACAGTATTAGAAACAGTAAGATATAATTTAGAAGTACTAGCAGACTCTTCAAATATCAACTGGGAGGGAGTTTTTGTGATAATTATACTAGGGTGTTCTGTGAAATTTTGACCTAATAATGTAGATTGCTTGATTACATCATCGTCTACCACATACATTTCTATTGCTAATGTAATACCCTGAACATTGACCTGAGCTTCTAATCGCGCTATTGGTTGAAAACAATTATTACCTAATCCCCTCAATATTGGTAAACTGTCAGTTTTTTGATCGACTCCTAATTTTATCGAATCTGTGTACCGAATGAGGGAGCATTCACTACCAAGATCCACAAAACAGTGTAAAGGATTTTTATTTACCTCAATAATCATAGTATACTTGTCTCTATTATTTTCATCTGAAACGTTCGTATCACCATTTAAAGTTATATTTTTGTATTTCAAATCATTTTTCGTTATATTTTGGGCAGTACGTGTAGACGTTTCATTAAGACTAACTCTAAAGACTTGTTTCTCTTTCGAGTTTTGTTTTTCGTTGCTATTATTTTTATCCGATTGAGTGAAAGAGCAAGACGTGATTTTATGACCAATTCTATGACAACCACTACACTTTTCAATGGGTTTTGTACATAGAAAGCTAGGATGACCCTCCACACCACAGTTAAAACACTTTATAGGAGATTTGTTTGAGTATGGAACATTTCTACTAGTCACTATTGGATGGCTTTGTAAATGTTTTTTGTCATGCCTATTTTTATAAACGTTAGTGTTGTTTTCTTTTCTATTACCTATCTTAACAGTTTTCAAATACTTAAGTACTTGTTCAGGGGATTCAAACTGAGCCGCTTGTGCACCAAGTCTAATGCTTCTATCTTCAATCCCGTGTAATATACAATCTACGGCTTGCCTACCTGTGATGTTACAACGATTTAGTAAATTGAATTTAGAATAACAATACTGCTCTAATGGCTCGCCAAAGCGTACTTTTAGCGCCAGCATATCTGTTAAAAGTTCAGCATAATTTTCACGACAAGGAAACGATTCTACTAACCTACTTTTCCATTCGGCCCAAGTGTATCGAACACTGGGTAAACTTTGATACCAGGATTTGGCAAGACCGGTAAGTTTGGGTAAAGCATAGTGAATAGTTTCTCTATCATCCCAATTATAAATATCCGCGCACTCTTCAACCTTAGTTAACCAGTTTACGATATTTTGGTTCTTTGACAGTGGATCAAATTCAGGGATTACGTTATTCCCAATAGTAAGCTTATGACTACCTGATTTAGCGATATCTTTCAAAGCATTAACAAATTGTGACAAGATATTATTACTATCTAAAGAATGAGAGAAGTTTAGAGGCTCGTTTCTAATTCTTTGCAAAGGTGGAGATTTATCTCGTCGCCATGGAGACCTACCTCTAGTAGACGGGGCCAGCTCGGGAGTCACACTTCTCATCCGTTTTCTCCGTGAGGTCTCGTTTCTCCCCGGAAAATTCAAGATAGGCGATTGATGTCGCTCTAGCTCAACATCATGTCGACTGTGACGTATTTGTTGACATTTGTGTAGAGAGTGTCGCTCTAGCTCACCACTTTCTACTTGATTTAACTGTGAGCGTCGCTCTAGCTCATCGCTCGCAGTTGTGTGCCTAGATCGTGAGCGTCGCTCTAGCTCATCGCTCGCAGTTGTGCGCCTAGATCGTGAGCGTCGCTCGAACTCATCGCTCGCAGTTGCGCGTCTAGATCGTGGGCGTCGCTCTAGCTCTTCGCTCAACAATTGATGTCGTAACACCAAGTCATCATCATCATCATTGTTTGGGTTCATAGTAGGGTGCGCTATCAAATGCCCATTCACTTCAGTAAAAAGTTGTCGTTCAATTTGCAATGGTTCATCTCCAACGACTTCTTTAGATAGCTCTTCCATACTGAAACTTAAAGTAACTAGATTTAAAACTTTGTAGTTTGAACGGAATTTATGACGGTTTATGTAAAACCAAGAACAAAAGAAAATACACTAAGGATTGTAAATAAAATAATAAAAATATTAAAATACATAAAGAAAAAAAAAGGAGAAAAGAAAACAAAAGACTACTAAGCGTAAACTCAACTACAATTTATTGTGACTAATAATATTTAGCAAATATTTAGGCAACGTAAATCGGTTTGTCTTAGTCACTAATTGTACGCCTAACCTGTCAGTTAGATTGGGATTGTTAGTCGGTGATAGTCAGTCCAACACTTCCAGAGTGCAGCCCTGGCAAAGCGTTAGCATGCCGATCGACCATCGCTTACCATTTCCAGAGAGTAGCCCTGGCAAAATGCAAACGATAATCGGCTTACCTTAACGTTCATTGTCAGTCATGATAGTCATCCAACACTTCCAGAGTGTAGCCCTGGCAAAGCGCTAGAATGCCGATCGACCATCGCTTACCATTTCCAGAGTGTAGCCCTGGCAAAATGCAAGCGATAATCGGCTTATCTTAACGTTCATTGTCAGTCATGATAGTCATCCAACACTTCCAGAGTGTAGCCCTGGCAAAGCGTTAGAATGCCGATCGACCATCGCTTACCATTTCCAGAGTGTAGCCCTGGCAAAATGCAAGCGATAATCGGCTTATCTTAACGTTCATTGTCAGTCATGATAGTCATCCAACATTTCCAGAGTGTAGCCCTGGCAAAGCGTTAGAATGCCGATCGACCATCGCTTACCATTTCCAGAGTGTAGCCCTGGCAAAATGCAAACGATAATCGGTTTATCTTAACGTTCATTGTCAGTCATGATAGTCATCCAACACTTTCAGAGTGTAGCCCTGGCAAAGCGTTAGAATGCCGATCGACCATCGCTTACCATTTCCAGAGTGTAGCCCTGGCAAAATGCAAGCGATAATCGGCTTATCTTAACGTTCATTGTCAGTCATGATAGTCATCCAACACTTCCAGAGTGTAGCCCTGGCAAAGCGTTAGAATGCCGATCGACCATCGCTTACCATTTCCAGAGTGTAGCCCTGGCAAAATGCAAACGATAATCGGCTTACCTTAACGTTCATTGTCAGTCATGATAGTCATCCAACACTTCCAGAGTGTAGCCCTGGCAAAGCGTTAGAATGCCGATCGACCATCGCTTACCATTTCCAGAGTGTAGCCCTGGCAAAATGCAAGCGATAATCGGCTTATCTTAACGTTCATTGTCAGTCATGATAGTCATTCAATACTTCCAGAGTGTAGCCCTGGCAAAGCGTTAGAATGCCGATCGACCATCGCTTACCATTTCCAGAGTGTAGCTCTGGCAAAATACAAGCGATAATCGGCTTATTGTAACGTTTGTCAAATTAAATAGTCAGTCTGAAACCATCCAACGCTCTCAGAGTGTAGCCCTAGCTAAGCGCTAGAGTGGTTAATAGTTAAATAAGAATAAGGCAGTTGTTATAATTATTAAGATAACAAAATTTTGTATGAATAACCATCTGTTACAATAGGAAGGAAAAAAAATTAATGGTATTTAATTAAACTTGGATAACTACAACAAATATTGGCATGCGGTACTTACATGGGCGCTGAACAAGAGATTGAAACTATCTCTCGGTATCCCACTTCTGAGTTGTTCAATCAAACCACTCTTTTCACTTCTTTTATAACTTTATTGCCAAATCACACTTATAGTTATAACAACAGCTACAAATTGTCACTTTTAAACAGCATAAAGTTCTTTTAGCTATCCGCACCGTTTGGCGATCCGTAACATAATGATTCTCCCGCCAGGCCACGATGCTCACACCTCAACGCGTCCCCACCTCTGCTTAATTGTCAAGTAACGCTATTGGTGGAATCGTTGGCGCGAACTGTAAGCAACATCGTGGCCTGACGTTGTGAACTGCGCCTCGTCAGTCTACAGAATATTAACGTGCTGATGTTCGAGGAGCCACGTACAAAACTCGACTCGGCTGGACTGGTCAGTGGGAAGCAAATCCTGAACTCGTTGAAAATGGAATGGGTGCTGCTGGTTCTTCTTCAACAAGCGCCAAACGATGGTGTGATCAAGGCCAAAGTGCCGCCCAGCATCACGTGTACTGGCGCGTGGCTCGTCGTCGAAGAACTGCAAGGTCTGCTCCTGTAAGTCGACGGGCAGGCCCACGTTGCCTCGACCACTGGCGTGCGCTGGGATACTGAACTGCCCGTAATCCAGTAGGCGTTGTGTAGCAGCCAGCATCGTCGTTCGGGACGGCGTTGGTCGGTCTGGCCACCTCTCCGCGAACATCTGCACTGCACCCCTCAAGCTGTTACCGGCGAGGGCATACATCCGCACCATTTCAACGTAGTCGTGATTAGAATAACGCGACATCGTACCTACGTTTGAAAACGGCCCGGATTTTTTTTGTCAAACGTGTGCGCGCGCTCGCGGTTAGCGGGAGACTGAGCGAGCGGCGACCGTTGAATCGTCGTCGGTTCCCGCTTTGAGCGGGTGGCGGCTAGCCGACAAAAGCCGGCGCAAGCGGCGGCATTTGTAGGCATTTGTTTTGCGCACCTAGCGCAGAGCCAAAGTAGTAGCACAGCGTAGTATATTCAAAAGAATGACATGCAACAGAAACAAAATCTTTTTCGTATTTTTTTTTACGTATTTTTTTTTAATGGATTTATTATCAGTTACATTAACATAATCGCCTCCTTAAATTTGGCAACTGTTCAAAACCACAACCTGTAGTGTTGAATAATTTCGGCGGGCTGGTTAGAACCACGATAGCTCAATTGGAAGAGCACGTGACCCGGTATGTCAGAAGGGTGCAGGTTCAAATCCTGCTCGTGGAAATTTTTTCAACATTATGTTTTTGTAATAAATAACAAATCGCTTCAAGCTGGTATATTTCCATCACAGTGGAAATCGGCACGCCTGACTCCCATTCACAAAGGTGGTGATACAAATGTTGTTTCCAACTATAGGCCTGTATCTATTCTTCCAGCATTTGGCAAGGTCTTAGAATCCTTAGTGCGGCAAAAAATGTATCGGCATGTCAAACAAAAACTTCATCCGGAACGGCATGGTTTTTTTACCTAATAAATCTACCGCTACTAACTTGATAGGATTTATCAGGGACGTCTCAAACGCAATTGATGATGGCGATGAAGTACACGTCATTTACACCGATTTTAGCAAGGCGTTGACATCATAGATCATAATTTGCTTCTAAAGATTTTAGATATGGGAATACACGGATCTTTATATCAGTGGTGCAAGTCATAACTTGAGAAACGTACTCAGCTTGTGATGACTTGAAGTCATAATGGATAGGTCTCTAAGCTTTAAAGATCATATAAATAAAATAACAGCAAGATCTTCACAACTATCTGGCTTTATATCAAGACTAATAAAATCCTTTTAAGATACAGATATTTTGATACCCATATACAATTGCCTAGTCAGGAGCGTCCTAGAATACAATAGTTGTGTTTGTCACCTAGGTACTTACATTGTGCACTCTAATAGAATAGAGAGAATCCAGAAAAGATTCCTGTATCAACTTTCCTACGCCAATAATACAAATTTTATTTATAAAAATAAAAGCTTCTATTGTCAACAAGTAAAAAAAAAAAAATAATAATAAATTGACAATTTAAAAAGTGCTAGTCAAATACACAATTACAAATAACAATAAAAACAAACAATTGCATATACATTACATTATTACAAAACACAAATGTCAAAATAAAATAAAATGTTTTTGTTTTGTTTACATAATTTTAACGCAAATTTTGTTGCGATACTTTATTTTATTAAACATAATTAAACGGATATAAACCCAATTACATAATTATCTTAAACCTAGGTACATGATTTGCATTTATAAAAACTAAAAAAATAGATAAAATTAGGTGGTTAAATTCGATTAGTTATCCTTTTTGGATTATCATCTCTATCCGTGCGGTGACGGAGAAAGAATACAATTCGCCGCCCCTCTCCTCCGGTGGGTGTCGTAAGAGGCGACTAACGGATTTTCGAGCTTCCATATGCTCCACTGCGTGGTAGGGCTTGCCCGTCTGGTTAGTGACCACCGTACGCACGGTGTAAAGCCCGTCAAGTGACCGCTTGTCGGTCGCGTTTCGGGATCAGCCAGCGTATAACCAGAGCTCGAGTAAATGTTGCTGCGATGCATTTGGTCTGCGGAGGCTTCCGTCAAACCAGTGCCAGGAGGACTTCATTAACCCGCCGACCAGGGAGACCCGTAGAAACGGCTGTCCCGCTGGCCGCCCGTGGCACAGTACAGGGGCCCAAGCGAGCCTAACCAGCTCGTGAGGCTGCCTCACCATGCCACGCATAATCTCGGGGTGGCCCGTCGTGCCGGTTGGTGACCGGGAGGTGGGGTCCCGGCGGCCATTCCCGGGGGGGTTCGGGGGCCCTTCCGTTCGGCGGGTTAGTGAAACTCTTTTGTAGGCAGTTTCCTGGTGAAACATGCCGCCACACTTTGACCATTCGCATCGCAGCAGCATTTCCTCGATTCACGCCTCCCTCCTTTCTTACACCATGACAGCGCATATCATAAGAACTGGTACTTCAGCGGTGCACACCCCCACCACAACCTTACCGTTTGAGGTTGAGTTCGCTAACATCCGCGGACTCCATGCAAACCTCAATGCCGTTCATCACCATCTTGAGACGGCACGGCCAGCAATGTTATTCTTGACGGAGACGCAAATAATCTGCCCGGCTGACACCACCTACCTGCACTATCCGGGCTTTGTGCTTGAAGAATCATTCAAAGCCAAAGCCGGTGTTTGCTTATTCGTTCGGGCGGATGTTTGCTGTCGCCGTCTGCGCTGTCTGGAGGACCCTTCCTTTTCTCTCCTTGTGGTACACGTCGACTTGGGCTCTCATAGCCGTGTCTACGTCTGCGTCTACCGATCCCATAATGGCGACATAGAGACAACTCGACTCATGGATCACCTTAGTCGGGTGGCAGATGAAGCGCAGGAGCGGTTTCCATCGGTGGAATTGGTGTTTTTGGGGGACTTCAATGCTCACCACGAGTTGTGGTTAAGTTCCTCCAAAACTGACCATGCTGGTAGAACTGCCCACGCGTTCGCTCTCACGCACGACCTGACTCAACTGGTGAACCAGCCCACCAGGATCCCAGATATAGTCGGTCACGCGCCCTCTTTGTTGGACCTTCTGCTGACGAGTCGCCCTGCTGGTTACCTGGTGGAGGTTCGAGCTCCTTTAGGATCTTCGGATCACTGCTTGGTATCCAGTAGGGTGCCTCTGGCCCCGCTACCGCCTTCAGCGGTATCGAAACGCCAGATTTGGCACTACTCGTCGGCAGATTGGGATGGTATGCGGGACTATTTCGCATCCGTTCCTTGGGGGCAACGCTGCTTCAGTGGGAAGGACCCATCAGCTAGTGCGACTGCAGTTGCTGATGAGATAGTTTTAGGGATGGAATACTATATTCCGCACTCCTATCTCATCAGCAAAGGCAGGCGCAACCGATGGTTCAACCGCGAGTGTGCCAACGCTGTTGATAAAAAGCCGGCGGCATACCGCGCTTGGATCAGAGGTAGAGCTCTTGGGGATCCCGAAACCCGCACGCTGAAAGCAGCCTTTAATAATGCCACCAAGTCCTGCAAAAGAGCCTACATCAGAGCGGATGCCCAGCGCGTTGCACGGGTCGGCCAAGAACTGCTGACGCATCCTACGGGCAGCCGTAGCTACTGGCGTCTGGCCAAAGCCGTGCAGTCAAACTTCTGCCAACCCTCGCTGCCACCACTGAGATGTCCTGACGGAACTTTAGCTCACAAGCCGCAAGAGAAGGTCGATCTCCTGGCTAAACTTTTTGCGGCTAACTTCCGAATCGATGACTGCAATGCACAGCCACCTACAATTTCTCACTGTGGCCACACAATGCCCGATTTTAAAATCAGGCAGTGTGATGTCCGTGCGGAGTTGCAGAGGCCAATGTGCAACCGGTCCCCAAAAAAGGAGATCGGTCAGATCCTTTGAATTACCGCCCCATAGCCGTAACTTCAGTTTTGTGCAAAGTCATGGAGCGCATTTTAAATAAACAACTTGTCCACTACCTAGAAGAACACTCCATAATTCACGATCGCCAATACGGGTTTCGGCCGAAGCGGTCAACGGGTGATCTTCTAGCGTACGTTGCACATCTCTGGGGTGAGGCTATTGACAAGCGTGGTGAGTCGGTGGCTGTTAGCCTCGACATAGCCAAGGCATTTGATCGGGTCTGGCACAAAGCTCTTCTCTCCAAGCTTCCGGCATACGGTCTGCCTGCTCAGTTCTGCAACTGGGTCGCTGGCTTCCTGCATGAGCGTAGAATCCGTGTCCTGTCTGATGGATGCGCATCACGGCTCATGTCAGTAAATGCTGGTGTCCCTCAAGGTTCCGTTCTGTCCCCCACGCTGTTTCTTCTGCATATCAATGATATGCTTCCACTTGGAAATATTCATTGCTATGCAGATGATAGTACAGTGCACGGTGGGTATAACGGTCACCCTGCGGCTGGGCGAGTCGAGACTGAAGAGAAACGAGTGAATCTTGTCATTGAGCTCAATCGGGTATTGGACCTCATATCTAATTGGGGCTCCAATAATCTGGTTGAGTTCAATGCCAAGAAAACACAGGTGTGTGCGTTTACGGCCAAAAAGTCACCATTCCTTCCTCTTCCAACTCTTCAGGGCACATCTCTAAGCCTGCAGAACAATATCAACAAGCTCGGTATGACGATTCGCTGCGATCTGAATCAAAAGGACTATATCGAAGCCGTGATCAAAACAGCCTCACGAAAACTCGGTGTCCTGAACAGAGTGCGGCGATTCTTTACGCCTGACCAGTTATGTCTTTTGTACAAGACACAGGTACGGTCTTGCGTGGAGTATTGCTCGCACATCTGGGACGGTTCCGCAAAGTATCTTCTCGATGCCTTAGACGGATTGCAGCGTCGCGCTGTACGTATTATCGGCAATGCAGAGGTAACTAATACTCTCGAACACCTGCAATTGCGTAGAGATATAGCGTCACTCAGCGTCTTCTATCGCTTATATTACGGCGAGTGCTCTGAAGAACTCTTTGACCTTATCCCACCTTCTCCCTTCCTCCATAGGAGTACACGTGCTGCTCTCTGGTGTCACCGCTTCACTGTCACACATATCCCATCGCGCACAAAGAAATTTGGTGACTCGTTTCTTTGTCGCACCTCCAAAAGATGGAATAGTCTACCAGCACATGTTTTTCCTCCTTCCTATGATATGGGGTCCTTCAAACGAGGCGTGAAGAAGCACCTTGTGGGCCGGCAGAGTGAGGTTGACTGATGCTGCGTTGTTTTCACGCTGCACCAGTTGTCTTCGCGTCTGGACTCCATTTCCACTTAACATCAGGTGGTGTGGAGTCATTTGCCGTGCTAAGTATTAAAAAAAAAAAAAAATCAAAAAATATATCTATTTCTGGAAAAGTTATCAGGAGCGCGTTTAGTGCTTCATGCATACGACACAATGGAGACTGCGCGCGCGCCACCGTACGACACAGCGGAGGCGCGAATAGCCGATGTCTACGACCCGAACGTATTCGTAAATAGTTATCCGGAACATAAAGGCGACACAACTGTTCAACACGACACATTCAGGCGAATCCATAACTCCACGCAAGATCGCCATAGCCGTTGCAATGTCCACACGAGCTCTCCTGCATAGACATAGAGCAATATTTGACGACGTAAGTAATACTCTCTCTCTCAAATATTACATTAGTTTACCACTAATAATCTCACGATGCCCAATGTGAAGCAGGTTAATACCAATATCACTATGAACAATGAAATAGTTAAATCGACAGTTTTCCTGGGTGTTACCTTGGATCACAAATTACAATGGGATTCTCATATTGCTGCCCTGGCAGGAAGACTTAGCTCAGCTGCCTATGCGGTTAGAAAAATAAGGTCACTTACTGATGTAGAAACGTAGGATAGCGTAGGATGTAGGGCAAGATTGGTTTACTTTAGTTACTTTCATAGCGTCATGTCATATGGTCTTTTATTGTGGGGCTCAGCGGCTGACATTAAAACCATTTTTGTGTTATAGAAAAGAACCATTCGAGCTATTTATAGCCTTAAGCCCCGTGATACGCTGAGTTATTTAAGCAGATTAATATTTTAACTGTAGCTTCACTAGAAAATATCGTTTATGTTAATAAAAATTTAGATAAATTCGAGAAAAAAGTAATACCCATAATTTTAACACAAGAAATAAAAACAAACTTGCCGTTCCAAAACTTAAACTCAATAAGGTCGGTAATTCATTTGTTGGGAAATGTATAAAAATATAGAATAAAGTGCCTTTCCTCTAACGGAATTGCCACTACACAAGTTTAAGACAGAAATAAAACAAGGTCTAATGAAAAAAGGCTACTATAAAATTGATGATTATTTTAATGATAAGAATGTGTGGTCATCTTAGTCTGCTCGCCTGCACATGTTATTTCACATTGTAAGTAGTTACACTTTTGTATTATAAAAGATTATTATACAGTCAAAGAGTATTTAGATGATAAAAAAGCCTGGTTAAACACATTACACTCTATATGTATGTGAGAGTGTGTCTATATATATATAATCTATATGTATGTGAGAGTCAATAAATGTTTTTTCTTTCTTTCTTTCTTCTTTATATGAATCAATATAATAAAATTAATTTATATAATTTTTATACTAATATAGCCTTTATCAGCAGTGTCCTACAGTTAACAAACAGCGTTGCGTTAAATAGATCATTAGGTTTTAATTTAGAGTATCTTGAGTGTGTCATGCTGTCTTTATTGTCTCTGCGGTGGTGGCGTGTGCGTCGGGTCGTTACGTTCCCTAAAATATGGTTGGGCGAAGCGATGGCTGATTCATATATCATACTCGTGCTCATACGGGTGCCGCCTGTGGAGGCTGGTCTGCTCTTGCATACTTATCTTATTTTTAGTATTATTCACTATAGTTTGACTTTGTTTTTTTTAAACAATTTTTGACTTTTTCTAGAGTATTGTAGTGGTACTGTATGACATTGTGGAAATTGAAACTTTTACCTGAGGTAAATTTGTTAATTTAGATTTTTTATTTTTATTTTTTACATGTGGTTGTCTTGTGTTTATTTGTGATGGAAAGTGTCCTGCTATGATATAGCATTTTCCAATATTTTTGACGCTGTAAGGGAGAAAAGAACTGGACACTTGCTGAGTTTCTTGCCAGTTCTTCTCAGTACAAGATCTCCCGCCCAGAGTAGACTTACGAACCGATGGCATAGACATACACAAGAGCTACTTGTAGCCTAAACTGAAAAAATGATTTTGAATTGAATCCTCTCCGAATCTTGTTGTTAGGCATGGTCAGTTCTCTGCCGACGCCTTCTCTTACCATGACTTGATATATTTGTCATATCGGGTTCGTCCTCCGAAGGATAAGCCGCGAGTTTTGCTTCAGCGTAGCTTTGCTAGGATGGATCTTAAACAGCTACAGGAAGACGCTGCCAGCTTGGACTGGTCAGCTATTTACAATAGCGACTCTGTTGATGAGCAGATAGAAGTTTTTAATAAGCTCTTGATTGACCTGTACGATGTGCACGCTCCTGTCCGACCGGTTAAAATCAAACATTTACCTGCCCCATGGTTGACAGACGACATACGACAACTTATGGCTAAAAAGAATTCTGCGAAGACTAAGTACAAACTCGATCCATCGAAGCGGAATGAATCTAAATATAATCGCGCTAGAAATCGTTGCAACACAGTGATAAGGGACGCTCAAAGACGTCACATCTATAAATCTGTTCAAAATGAGGACCCTGCTAAAGTGTGGAAATTCCTCAAATCTCTCGGGGTTGGTAAATCTAAGAACGCTAACATCAATAACAATCTAGATATCAATCTTCTCAATTCTCATTTTACCTCTTCGTCACCTATTGACGTCCACTACAAGACTGCCACCTTGCAGCGTCTTTCTAATTTACCAGCACCTGTTTTATCTCCCTTTGTTTTAGATCAATTTACGGACAGTGATGAGAGCTATACTCTCCATAAGCTCTAATGCTGTGGGTACTGATGCAATAAGTCGTAATATGATCCTTCCTATATTAGATATCCTTACTCCCATTGTAGTTTACATCCTTAACACATCAGTTGCATCCCGAATGTTTCCGTCTGCTTGGAAGGAGGCTTCTGTTATCCCTCTTCCCAAAAAATCAAATCCTTCCTTGTATTCAGAGTACCGTCCCATTTCCATACTACCTTTCCTGTCTAAAGTCATTGAAAAGCTTATCCATCGTCAACTCACTTCTTTCCTGAGCAAAAATAGTCTCCTTAACCCATTTCAATCCGGATTCCGTATGGGTCATAGTACGACTTCAGCATTAGTTAAAATAACCGACGATATTCATCGTGGTATGGAGAAACGCCAGCTTACTATATTGACATTATTAGATTTTAGTAATGCCTTTAACTCAGTAGATTTTGATATTCTCCTCGGTGTTTTACGTTCTCTTGGCATATCTCCTGCCGTGGTTGATTGGTTTCAAAGTTACCTGCTAGGGCGCCGGCAGCGCATACGTATTGAAGAATCTTTCTCGTCGTGGTGCAATATTAAGGCTGGTGTCCTTCAGGGTGGCGTATTATCTCCTCATCTTTTTTCAATCTTTATAAACTCTATTACACAACAGCTTTCGTGTTCCTATCACTTGTATGCTGATGATCTCCAAATTTACACACAAGCACCGTTATTAGACCTTTCTCGTGCTGTTGAGGTTACTAACAGGGATCTGGAGGTTATCTTGGACTGGAGCAAATTCTTTGGTCTCGATGTCAATCCAAGTAAGACCCAGACAATCATCATCGGTAGCTCCTATTTTGTTTCGAGGATCGATTTTGGACTTCTTCCTTCTGTTAACTTCGCCGGCACTAATATACCATACTCAAAGACAGTGAGAAACTTGGGTGTTGTTTTTGACCAGTGTCTCACTTGGCATTCGCAAGTTGATGCTGTTCGGAGAAGAGTCTTTGCTGCGTACAGTTCAATCAATCGTCTTCGTAACTTCTTACCGATTGGCACAAAGATCACTCTGGCGCAGACTCTTCTGCTGTCCATCATTGACTATGCTGATGTTTGCTACGCTGATCTTTCGGAGGAACTTCTTAATAAACTGGAGCGTTTGCAGAATCTCTGTATTCGGTTTATTTATAACTTGAGGAAGTATGACCATGTCTCGATTTTTCGAGCTCGGCTTAAATGGCTGCCAATTCGCCGGCGTAGAGACTTACACGTCCTTTCCTTTCTGTATACTGTCCTCTTTCTACCCACTTCACCTTCATATCTTCAAAATTGCTTCTCCTTCCGTTCGACTTCCTCAAGCCATACCTTGCGGTCTGCGTTTAATCTAGCTCTTGTGACTCCCCTTCATTCCACTAATTTCGTTTCCTACTCGTTTTCTGTGCATGCTGTCCGGTTATGGAATTCTTTGCCTGAGCGCATCAGAAGTGCTCGCACGTTGGAGTCGTTTAAGGGTCAGGTTCGGAGTCATTTTTTAAATTTACCTTAGCTATGTTTATTTATTTATTTATTATTATTATTTTTTTTTTATTTATATTGCATAAACTCTGTTTTATATATTTATTTCCTTTTTATCTGTAATTACTTTATTTGATATTATTATTATTATTATTTAGTTTATTTTTACTTGCACCCATTTTTATTTTGTTTATTTTATTATTTTTCGCCCAAGGTTGCCTGGAAGAGATTGCTTGTTAGCAATAAGGCCGCCTATTTTGTACTCTTTATTTATTTTTATTTTTTAAATTGACTGTATTGTTTTTCTTTTGTGTGCAATAAAGTTTATTATTATTATTATTATTATTAAAAGCATTAATTGCAGTTATTAATTGGATCTATATCAAGATGTTCGTTGTACTGAATTGCTGTATGTATGAATGAGAAGCAGCTCACCATGAAGGAGGCGTAGCCCCCGTAGGTGTCGTCCGCGTCCGCATCCGCTGCGTCCGTAGCGTCCGCCGCGTCCGCCGCGCCCACGCCGGTCTCTGCGCATGGACCACATACATAATTTAGAAGGTACACAAAAGCGGGGATGGGCGAAGAGGAGAGATTTCTCGTTAATAACCAATAAGATTTAGTTTTTACCTACCTCCTCTCCGCCTATTGGTTGTAATTGTGAGAAATCTCCTTTCCTCTTTTCCTAAAGGTGCGTTACGAAGTTACGAACGCAGAAAGATCACATGTGCACCGTTTCGGTCTAAATACGTATTGGCGATCGCTAATATCTAATACCTAATAGCTAATATAATTCTCTATTGAGAATCTCCTAATTATCGGATCTTGATCGGAGCTGCTTGTTGAAAAGATCCTCCATGACCTTACACAGCACTAAGTTAATTTTATTTTATTTTATTTATTTGATTTACCAACAGCTATTACATTGGAACTTATTCGCTAGGCACATTGCAATGTGGTTTCAAACTGAATGCACAGCCAATTACAGGTAAACACCTCATGCGAATTATGGAAAGAAGCCATTAATGATTACTAATATTTAAACACTAAAATAAAATTATTTTTTATGAACATAAAAATGCCATTAATGATTACTAATATTTAAACACTAAAATAAAATTATTTTTATGAACATAAAATGTTTTTGTTTTGTTTATATAATTTTAACGCAAATTTTGTTGCGAAACAAATTACAAAAACACAAATGTTGAAAAAATTTCCACGAGCAGGATTTAAACCTGCACCCTTCTGACATACCGGGTCAGGTGCTCTTCCAATTGAGCTATCGTGGTTCTAACTAAAATAGCGGTTCGTTAAATATGACTTACACCACTTTAATAATGGATCATCGATACCATACATTTGAACTTTCATTATCAGTAGATCATGAGATATCCGGTCAAAGGCTTTACTAAAGTCTGTATAGTATATTACATCGACCTGTTTGTTGGCGTCTAAATGTTTAACCAAATACTCAGAGAACCTAGCTAAGTTAGTAGTGGTAGATCTAGATCATGTACTTCTGGAAATAGTCTTGTATATAAGCATACAAATCAGTGACTCAAGTATTTTTGCAAAACTCGACAGTATAGAGATCGCTCTGTCATTGGGGATCAGTTTTTCATCACCAGATTTATGTAAAGGTACCACCTTGGCTAATTTCCACATAATCAGGGAATACCGGTGTTCAATGACTCATTGTAAATTAACTGAAAAGGCCCAACTAAACTAGATGCACAATTAGCGATGAAAACAGGTGGTATGCCGTCTGGTCCCGCCCCTTTAGTTTTATCCAATGTTTTGAGTTTACGTTCTAGTACCCGTTGATAAATACTATAAGCTGCAACTGTAAGACCATCTGCGTTTAGTTCAAGAGCATTACCGTCTTTCAAAGCATTTGCCCCATTACCATAAATTGCCTTGAAGTGCTTTGCAAATAGTTCGCAAATTTCCTCCTCCCTCCTCCTCCAGCCTCCAGCCTCCGCGTTTGGCTTTGATGTACGACCAAAAGTATTTCGGATTACGCGCAATTTTATCCTCAAGACATGACACATAGGAATTATAGTTTTGCTGAGCTAACTTTTCAGATCTTTTCTTTACTAATTTAAACGAGAAGTAATCTAAGGGATTTTTGTACTTGTTAAACCGTTTTCGGAGTTAATTTTTTCCTTCAAAACATTAATCAAATCTCTAGAAAACCGTGGAGGAAATTTACCCTTAGGGTTTTGTTTAGTCAACGGTACGTATTTTGATCCGACTTCCCTTAATAATATTATATTAATATTAATATCATCACAGTCATGGAACATGCCATCTCAATCCAATTCATTCAGATAAGCATTGATAGCCTCGTAATCACCCAGCCAGAAATTAACGATTTGAAAAAGATTTCGTCATTCTGTCATTACTATCTACAGTTAAATCAATCTCTAATGGTGGATGATACTAATCTATAGTACTGAGTCCACTGAGAGCTGGAGCGATGTCACACGAGAACGTGGTAAGCTGTTTGCACCTTACCGCGACTATTATTCACTTTGTTACATTGTTTCTATTTATTTATGTATGAGAAATCAATCAACAGCTGACACAAAAACCCCATTTTTTTGCGTAGATAGATGGCATCTTTTACAGAGCCAAATGTTGGTATAAATTCAATTTCATCAGATGAACATTCATTTTTTAGACTTACGAAGTGTTTCTCAAACATTTTTTGTATGGGTTCGAAATTATAACAGACCTCCTCTTTGCAAGCATTTAATTTCAATAATACTTCATTTTCAAATTCTCCTCCTTAGAATATTACATTTCTCAATATTAATTGTAATGGTAGCGCTACAAACCTCTCGCTGAACACACCGCCGCCATCGAGACGTGCCATTTTTGTTATTGGAACTTAGATTATATCTGTATTTCCCAAGTAGTAAAGTCTCTTGGCCTTTTTTATTTTTGATGAACTCAAAACTGGCTGTTTCCATTTTAATAATGTAGGTACTGATTAAACAATTACATAAAATGCGCAATGCATTAAACTGACAGGAAAACGTCAATTAAAATTAAATGTAATTATTAGTGGCCAGCATACCAAAGAGATTGAATAACTATGAATATGAATTGAATATCTAGGTGTTGTTATAAATAAATAAAAAAATAAATACTTCCTACATTCACACCAATAATAGCCTAGCCCGAAATAAGCACTGTAAGGCTTGTTTACCTTAGAGCAGTTGGTTTAATGCTCTAAGTTGTTTACGGATACTAGAAACAAACAAACAAACAAACAAACATAGTCAAACATACATATAGTATAAGTATATTTTTATTGAAAAATACATAATATATAAACAGCCATGACTCAGCTACAAATGTGCTCGTATTCATCACACAAACATTTTGCCCCTACCGGGATTCGAACCCAGGACCTCAGAGATGGCGACACCTTGAAACCGGTGTGCGAGCCACTTCGCTACGGAGGTCGTCGTTATGGATTTGTGTTAAGAATTTTTGCTCTTACTGTACTTATAATAGTCATAACACGAAATAGTCAAAAACAGAAGCGGGCATTACTAGAACTGGGCGTAACAAGAAGTGGTCAAATACAGAATTAGTCATATCCAGAAGGGGACATTTCAAGAAGTTGTCACAGAGCGCCTAAGCGATACTCGCAAAGTTTTCAAAAAATTATAAACTAAAAACTCTTTTTCTTTTGGCTCCAACTAGACCAAAAAAATTTAATAAGAAAAAAAAAGAAAAATACAAAAACGACAATAAAGAATTAAAAACAAAAAAAAACTTTAGTTTGCGTGGTTTGAACTCAAACTCTAACACGGGGAGTGTCTTCACGAAGTCAAAAAAAGTCGAAAGTTCGAAGTCGAAAGCTGGCCAAAATTAAGCTACAAGTGATCTGTCTTGTAATCTGTCGCAACTGGGGTCAAAGTCCAGTTTGACTGCACTTCACGATGACATTGCAAATGATCTTACTCAGATTCGATAAAAAATTGTCACTGTTTCACACAAAATATTAAATTCACATACAACATTCGACGTAACTTCAAGTAAGGAAACTTTTGGTATAAAAAGCTTCTTATTAGATGCACTTTACAAACTGTTTACTAATAAAAATGAAGGAGTTATTTAGAAACACGTCTTCTCTGGCCAACTACCTTCCAAGAAAAAAAAACTACTGGTAATAGCTATTGGCATAGGTATAGTTAGACGGTTCTGAACAGTCCCACTTTGTGGGTACTGGCTCCACATAAGCCTCTTCCCATTCCATGCCTCCGGCACACAACCCGAGGAGAGACTAAGGCCAGATCCACTACACTACCGGCGGAACGTCAATACATTTAATAAATTTTTTTCACAGACAGACGCGAAGCTGAACAGAAAATTTGTGCCGGCCTAGACCTTGCAAATTTATCATAAGGACAGACCGTATCATAAAGTATCTTGAGCTTGTGCTCATGTGCTGTCACAGGCTACTTCGGTCCATAGGATCTATTGTTTCGAGGTTTCATTACCATCATTGGCGCAGGCGGTGACGGCGCAGGCGACCAGTATCGCCGCAACAGCCGCGTTCCTCATGGCATCCTCTTGCGGGACACAGCTTCGTCCTCTCAATTGTACTCCCCTACAGATGAAAAGCAGGAATAGGCACACTGACACATTTAGCTATAATCTGCAGGAAGAGGGGCAGCTGACAACTTCAGTAAGACGTTACGTGACACCTTCAAAGAGCAACCAGATAGTAGACAAGAAGAACTTCAAACGTAAACCTTTTTGCTAGCAATAATAGTTTACAGTTGGTTTTTTTTGCATATGGTACAAAATTACGCACGCGAAAAACAGCCCCCTGACTATGAACTCTTATAGCAGTATTATTGCAGTTGTGGAAAAGAGACGCGAGTATATTCGCCGCTACACGCTTCTCGTTTTCACAACTGCAATAATACTGCTCTAAGAGCTCGTGGTTACCCGTGGAGTGGAGACGTGGAGATAAAGCTTCAAATTGTTTGAGCTTGATCAACAAGGAAAAAGAATCCATAAAATTCTGCAACGTCTACTTGGAGATAAATATGATGTCTTCTGTTTTGGAAATGTGGGGTACAACTTCACGATCTACTGAACTCGCGTGTCTCTGAAATACCTACTCTTACAAATAACGATTATGTAGTTTTGTTTGGATTCACAAATGATGAGTTTATCCAGCATACGAGAGCAGCTTCAGCGCACTATAAATACTAATCTAATGATATGTGAGAATTTGGCAAACAGATACCATAAAGGTCATCTTAATAACATAGTCCGGTCAACAAGTTGAAAAACGTGAAAAATAGACATAAAGCTCCTAAAAATATGAGCAATAGCTCATTGGACTCTGAATGACCTCTAGACAAATGCAGTGTAAGGATTTTAGTGCACGTAAAAAATTGCAATTGTTATTAACAAAATAAGATCTTTGGGAAAATATTTGGCGACATAATTCGATCTTAGAGCAATAACAGGTTGACCGCCGCGCCAGACACAATAGAAATTCAATTGTTTGTCGATCAAATGGCGTTTAAGGTGTTCACACTAACTAAGAATTCGACATACTATCTATAGTCAGATTTCGAGTTGGTGATGGATGGGCACGCCAGGATGAGCCACACCATTTCAATAGCTTTAGTTATTGTGCTGAGGATTTTCAAGCTTTCCATAGTGGACTTTAAATAGCATAGCGTAATTTAATTAAAATTGGCTTATTAGTTTAAAAGAATTAGAACCTTAATGTTTGTATGGGATACCAACCGAATGGAATGTAGTAAAACTAACATAATTGTCAATTTTTATCATTGTAATACTAACCGACAGTGAGGCTCAGGGGTAACTGACGTTTCGGACACAGTGTCCGAATCGACACTTTTTAATTTTAATATTTTTTTTACTGACGATTCGGACACTATTCAATTATTGGAGCTGTTCAGGACTTCTTTGGTTGTTAATAAATAAGAAATAATAGTCCAGCATAATGGTGTAAATATGATTTATTTACGACATGCAAACAACAAATACATCCCTTTTCACTTTGTACTTAGGTATTAGGTATCTATAATTTAACTAGAAAATCATATCTATTATTTATTTAGGTATCTATTATTTAAATAGAAAATAATCATCAATTGGAAGAGCACCTGACCCGGTATGTCAGAAGGGTGCAGGTTCAAATCCTGCTAGTGGAAATTTTTTCAACATTTGTGTTTTTGTATTTTGTTTCGCAACAATATTTGCGTTAAAATTATTACAAAACAAAAACATTTTAGAAAATCATATTCAATACTTACACACATTCTTGTAGAGTACACACGCCTGCACATCAACCTACTACAAACTGTCAAATTTCCTTAATAGACTTTGAACTTTATCACTATGACATATTGTTGAAAATTCATTGAAGAAAACTTACAGTTTTGGATAGGTTGATGTGCTGGCGTCTGTACATTAAATAAACTTTCAAAATACATAAACGGAAAATCTACTGTTCGCAAAAAAAACTTTTGTACGTGTGCTTTACAAACATTTATGGAAGGTTAACATTTATAGGGCCTTAGAAATAAAGAAAGAATAGGGTCCGAATAGTTGTTCCGTGTTTTGTCTCTATTACTCTAATTTGAAATGACGTTTACATGTTTACATGACAGGAACAAAAGACGGAATGACTATTCGGACCTTATTCTTTGTTTATTTGTAAGGGGCTTAGTGAGTAAGTTCATATGCGGAGGCGGCAGAAGGCAGGCCCGACTAACCATCGGTGCCTTGACAGGGCACTATGCCACAAAACAAATTCTTCACAGAATACACCTTTCAACAAATAGTTTGTGTAGGGCGTGTGGAGAGGAAACGGAGTCAATGCAGCACCTGCTGTGTGACTGCGACTCTCTGGCTAGGAAAAGAATGGGACTCCTGGGGTCGGCCTATCTAAAACCGGAGGACTTCAGGCTCTTCGCTCTTAACACGTTGACTGCCGCAAAACCAGACACAATAGAAAATTTATTGTTTGTCGGTCACCGGTGACCACTACGGCGATTAAAGACTTAAGGACGTTGCCAAACTTATGGCATCTATCTTTACAGAGGAGGAAGAGTGAAAGGATGGGGTTGCACAAAAGATCCCGATGGGTCGAAGTGTTACTGGGAGAGGGAAACCTCGGCAGGCCCCACTAAGATAATAAGATAAGAAGGGGCATAGTGCATTCCTATAACAGGTTCACCGAAATCTAATCGCGTATAGTATGAAGAAAACGAAAAAGAAGGTAATAAATATTGTGAAAATTATGTTTTATCATGATGCCGGCGCAGCCTCGCGAGGGCCGGTAAAAATATTTAAAAGATTTATTTTTAGGATTTTTTCTTTTAGTGATCATAAGGTAAATAATGTTCCCATGATTTGTAAAAACAGAACGTTTTCACAACAAACCTATTTAAAATTCTCGTCTTTTTTACAGTAGTACAATTAATGTTTTAAGTGGAAAATTGTAAATTTGCCTTCATACAACACTCGGGGAGCCCCAGTCCCGTCTTGCGAAGGCGTCGAGGTCGCCCGACATGTAAAATTAACCTATCTACTTAAAAATAAAACAAATTCTTCGTCCAACGACCCGCCCCCCGACCGCTTAACCGATCGCTTTGGCGGTTGGGCCCCCGTTTCGACTAATGTCTTACGTGAAGTTTTTAAGCTATCTATATTTTAGCTAGTGTAATATGTGTATGCATACACAATCAGTTAATCAGCAGTAAATATATTGGTAGCGGTGTCGCACGCGTCGGCGGCGGGCAGCTCGTCGGGCAGCGCGTGGAGCCGCAGCTGCCGCTGCAGCAGCCCGTCCGCCAGCGCCGCGCCCTCCGCGCTCCAGCACGCGCCGCGCACGTACACCCACTGCAACCGCACCGCTCATGACAACTACTTACAACTTATGAAGCGGTGTAAAGCGCCTTTCAATATAGGACAATATGATTAGATTTGGAGCAGCACGCGGTACACACCGCGCCCGCCCCCGCCCTGACCCACCTTGTGGTGCGGATGCTCGTCCAGCACGGCGTACAGCGCGCGCAACGGACGCTGCGCCGAGTGCGGCGCGCGGGCCGCCAGCTCCAGCCACGCGGCGCCCGCCACCACGCCCCCGTCCCCGCCCGCGCCCGCCCCCGCCCCCGCACCCGCCCCCGCGCCGCACGCGCGCCGCGCCGCCGCCGCCGCGCGCCGCAGGTCGTCGGGCGCGCCGCTAGCCATGGCCCGCAGCAGCGGCGGCAGCAGCTGCCCCAGCGCGGCGCACTCCGAGTCGGCGGCGGCCGCGCCGGCGGGCTCCGCGGCCGCGCGCCACGCCCACAGCGGCGCCCCGCCGCCCGCTGACCACATTACACGACACGATTACACACCTACTAAATTCTATGGAATCGAATATGTCCCATCGCCGAAATAAATATGATGTTATCACCTAAATCAATAAATTAATTAATTAATTATACAGAATATCAAACGACTGCACTATATGACATCTCATATAATCGAGCGTACTTAAGCTACCGATAAAAGATCGAGATAGGAAACTATTTACCTTTAAAATAGTTAAGAAAGAAATATATAAGAAATGACAAGTAGTTGAGTGGTCGGTGGCGGTGGTATCGTACGCACCCACGTTGAGGAAGGCGCTGTGCGGGTAGTGGCGGGCGAGGCGGCGCGCCCACGCCGCGGCCTGCGCCTGCGCCGCCGCCGCGCCCGCCAGCGCGCACGCGTTCTGCTCCCAGTAGCGCTGCGCCGCCACACTCTGCGGGACGCGACTCATGTACAGGATCACTCAGTAAATGGATATGCGATTAACAACACGATGCATATCTATCTCACGTTCTTATCTTCTATATTTTAGTTAGATTTCTGATAAAATCCAGCCTGGGAAGTAGACGATTTGCAATAGTTTTGTACTTTACAACCAAAGTACAAACAGTAGTTATCTTAAATCTAGTAAATTTATTCAAATTGGCATTGGAAATTCCAATCATGGTATTGCATTCGTCTTCTTAAAATACAATAATTATTGTAAATAATTTCCAATATTTTAAGGTTGTAAAAGAAAGGGAAAAAAGGAATGCCTTTGCCGAGTCTCCCGGCGGTTCGTCTCGACACAGGTCTCCTGCTCTGTGTAGACTTACGAACCGATGGCATACACATTTCATAAGTGCTATTTTGTAGCCTAAACTGAATAAACCATTAAATTAAATTGTACATTTAAAATTACCAAATGACTGCATTTGGTAGTTTAACCTAAAAAGTATTCCAGGAGTTTTGAAAATTGGTGATTCAATAGAATTCGACGTGTTCTTTTCAAACTTTCGCAAAGTTAAAATTCGAAAAGAGCACCTCGTATCTTTGCCGCTCGTGCCGCTATATTGGAAAAATATCACCCAAAAATAGTTTTTTGAGAATAACTCGGTTCCGACTCATATTACGATCAAAATAGTTATGTAATAAATTTAACTAGAGAAAATTTCCTACAATTTATGTAGTACCCTTTCATTTTGTAAAATCAATAGTTTCAGTGTACGAGCCGCAAAGTCCACTCCAACAAAAAATAATGCTCTGAAAATGCGAACGACACTGTAGGCGACGTGTCCCTTTATACCTGCAATGAACCTTACGGGTAGCAGTAGACCGGGTGTTCAACACGTAGTGAAATATTTTTCGTTAATATACGAACAACGTGTGCCGGCGTAGACGTGTCTCGATTTGTATAAAAAAATAAAATTATTATAATCCACCAACGGGCCCAGTGCGATGCAGTGGTCGTCGACGACTGCTAATGCAGCCGGCCAATGGCAAGACGTGTCCTCCGAAGCGCGGAGGTCGGCATACGTAGGAAGGAAGTAAGATGACTAACGCATGTGGCGGGCGGCGGGCGGTCGGCGCTCCGCAGCAGCTGCAGGCGGCGCGCCGGCCCGGCCAGCAGCGCGCGCGCCGCCGCCCACTCGCCCGCGCCCGGCCGCAGCGCCGCCGCCCACTCGCCCGCCCACTCGCCCGCCGGCGCCCGCCCGCCCGCAAGCAACTCCTCCTCCAACTCCTGCAACGGGACCATTATTGCGCCGGCGCCAGTCGGCAGTGTCTAATGTAAACTTATATTTACTGACAGCTTTTGTATCAATGTGACCCATGACTCCTTTTTTCTACAATTTCATATTTTTTTCAAATTGTCATTTGTTCACAACAAAATTTGCATAAAATTATTACTTTTTTTGAGAGAGTTGCTGATTGGCTCAGACGGTATTTTTAGCTCCACCGGACGAAACTTAATGGATTTCCCGAGCCGTGTGAAACGAATCACCTTCGGAGATTTTCTAGAGGGAACGATCCCCATGGTCTATTCTCCTCGGAGTTCGCATCGGATCGGGGAGCGCACCTGGCAGCGTTGGTCTGCGCGCGCGCTGGCCTCGGCCATGAGGTGCGCGGGCGGCGCGGCGTCCAGGCCGTCGGCGGCGGGCAGCGGGCGGGCCAGCGCGGCGCACGCCAGCGCCCGGCGCCCGCGCGCCGCGCCGCCGCTCAGCTCCCACAGCACGCGCGCCGCGAACAGCCGCACCGCCGCAGGGCACCGAGGATCCCGCAGCGACGCTGCCAGACAGGCAACTATTATCATACCGAACGACGACCCACATAAACTTGTAATGGCGGCGAGGACGATAAAAAAAGTTACGTATTTTTGATGTGTAACATCTTTCCTCTCGCTTTCTTGCAATTTGTGCGAGTGATTTCATGAAATAAGACGAGGAAGCGCCATCGCGCGCCTTTTAATTTGACGAATGAGCACGCGGTATTGCATTACTCTTAATGTCAATTAAATAAAAGACAAGAAAAGACAATTTTTATTAAAAATAATTATTCGTAGTAATAATATCTGACCCATTTTTTGTCAAATATTACACATCATATGCCCTCACACCCTCACACATACACATACGCCCTCACAGACACATCTGATGTACCAGTCAACTTATTTACTTCTATTATTAATTTACTTATTAGTTCATTAAATATAAAATAAAAACAATGTACCAAAGTATTATGAAAACATTGAGGAAGAGCGGGGTCTCCTAAAACAGGTATAGTTTAACTGAAAATCTTTGCCATTGTAATAGTTTTGTAATCCCTCTGTTACTAAATAAACATTTTTGATTTTAATTTTGGTTACGACTACGCTAAGTCTCGCTCGTTTTTTTTTATTTATATCAGGTTAACCAATTTTTTATGAGGACGAGTAGGTACGACGAATATTTAATGAAATAACATTTTGACGTGACAACGTCTTATAAATTGGTTTGCCGGGTGACACTTCAAGAAACTGCGTTACGCTCCGCTCACGTTATGCGCTCACAATGAGAGCGAGTGAGAGGCACGCGTCCCTTCCACTCGGGCATGGTTAACCCGCCTAAGAGCGAGAGAGACAGACATAAAAAGTGAAAGGTAAATACGTATGTATGTGTAAAGGTAAAAATAAAATTTTGTTAATATGAAATTCAGTGCGAGATTCTTTGTATAAATTAATGTTTTAAATATAATTCTTTGTATAAATAAATGTTTTAATTTGTTACTATTATTTCATCCTTCTTCCTACTATACGAATGAATATTCACATTAAAATTATTTTACCACTCAAAGTCGTTGTCACGTAAAACTTTCGCCCGTATATCGACTTTACAGGCAACCAATTTTTAAAATTAACAAACTCATTGAAATCAAATGAAACAACTTTTACGGATATACTCGCGTTTATTTTACACATTAGTTTTCATTAATGTTTATCCTGACGTTTCCGACTATTTTTCAGGTCCGTTAAAGTTGTTTCATTTCAATGTGTAGTATTCGCGTAAAATTTAGAAAACAATATAACAAATTCATATTTAGAGACAGCCATCTAAAATATACGTACATAAATACGTACTAGCACACATTTACGGAGCTCATGCAAAACTTGCACCGTTCCACTGCCCCTGTCTGTCCTGCTACAAAGCTGCCATGTCCGCTATTTTCCTGCCTGAGACTACTATATGTTTAAGTTGGTTTATTTGTATATATAATATGGTATATTTATCATTGTTATAATTTTTGCTTCATTCATAAAATACACAATATTCTAGTATGTTTTGATAGTTTCACCTCTAAACTTACAGTTTATTAGCTCTCCATCCGACTAGTTGTCTGGAATAAATCGCTTTAAAGCGATAAGAAGCGCTAAATTGTAACTTTGTAAATTATTTATATTTTTTTGTTCATGTTTACGTTTCATAGTGTTGCAATAAAAGTATTATCTATCTGCCTGTCTAAATGCTTACGATATACATTAGTGTTACAAGTGAAGGAGCTTTAGATGCTACTTAGTTGTACAATTACCAATGTGGGTTGTAAACATTCCTTTGAATTAAATAAAATATATAAATGTCTTACATAAGTTAAAATAAAACAAAACTACAAGTGCGACATTATAAACGTACCTCTGACGGCATGAGTGGCGGCCGCGATGCCGGCGTCCGCGCCGCTGGCCAACGCCTCGATGCGCGCGAAGTGCACGAACGGCAGCACCGCCTCCCCGCCCTCCGCCCCACCCCCCGCCGCGTCCCCCGCCCCGCCGCCGTACTCTCGCAGCACGCCGCGCGCCGACTTGCGGATGCGGCGGGCTTCCGCAAGCCCGCTCTCTTCCTAAATACACAATTTATTAACAATTTATTTATTCATGAACAAAGAAAATATTGGCGATGAAGCAGCGAACCGACCGTGATGTCCTGGAGCAGCAGCAGGGTGTGCAGCCAGCGCAGCCGCCAGCACACGAGCGCCGCGCGCCGCGCGCCCGCCACCCAGCCGCAGCTCGCGTCCCACAGCGCCGACACCCACGCCAGGAACCCTGCGCGGCACGAGCATCGGTAGAGCCTAGGCCGGCCGCACGCCAGGCGCGTTTCGTGCTATTTATCCGTATGTGAAAGTGCAATGGAACGCGCGCGCTGATTACGTTTCTCGCAGTTTAGTGCCATGTAGTCTTGAGCATTAGCGTGTAAATAATATACAATGGAATAAGGGTCAAAACTTGTCAAAAGTTTATATGTTAACGATAGTGTAGTTGTAAAACAGCGGTCGTTATCGGGTAGTTATCTAAAGCAGCCGATAATAACGTTTAGACAGCGGCTGACAACCGGCTGTATATCCGACTCAATATCAAAAGGTCTTATAATTTTTACAGTTGCTGAGTCGAAATTGTTATAATATACGAGCCGTTATATACAAATAGGTTGGCGGTGTAAAACATAAAATGTTCAACATTATGAATTGTTTTGCAATGTCCTTCAACACGACAGATAATAAACAAATGTACCTCCTACTCATTTATACCGCACATAGTTGGTGTATAGTCTGTAGGTACGACACTCCGCTTAGCCACATTATTATTATTGTACAATCGTATTATGTAGGTGAATGCAAGGGTCGCATCGCAATAGTTCACACAAAAAAGACCTAAGTTTGGTTGTCAGTACTTGAAATAAGTACCTAATTGTTTATTCTAAATAGAAATAATAATTAACAAATTGTTGTAAGATGATTTTTTAAGCATTAATAAATCTCAAACTGTTTTTATTGGTTTCATTATTTGTTTTGGTTTCTCTTTAAACTTTTCAAAATAACATCGACGCAATTAAGAAATAGGTAAAGAGCGCTTATCTGAATAATTAAATATTAAAATAATTAATAATTTCATTTTTTAATGAATATATGAATAATAATAATGATTAAATGAGTTGCAGACGCGGCTAGCTGAGAGCGCTCACCGGCGTGGAGCAGCGGCGGGTCCTGCAGCAGGCGCAGCGCGCGCGCGGCGGCGGCGGGCGGCGCGCGCGCGGGGTGCGCGGGCGGCAGGCGGCGCGCGGCGCGCAGCAGCGGCAGCAGCGCCTCCGCGCACTCCATGCGCTGCGCCAGCGCCAGCGCCAGCGCGCCGCACCCGGGCAGCATCGGCACCTACCGCACCGGGAACTAAAGGCGGCGACTAACATGGCTTAATCCGGCTCTGCACGGGATACCTTTATCATAGTATTGACATCTTGGGTTGACGATGGCCACAAAATGTAGTTCGGTGTTTCATCATCATCATCATCAGTTCATTTTATGTTCCCACTGCTGGGGCACGAGCCTTCCCTATGGATGGAACGGGCCGTGAACAACCACGCGGACTCAGTGCGGGTTGGAGGTTGTTAACGACTGCTAACGCAGTCGGGACCAACGGCTTTAGGTGCCTTCCGAAGCACGGAGGAGCTCGAGATGATAAATTTTTGGTCACCCATCCGATGACCGGCCTTTGCGAAAGTTGCTTAACATCAGCACTCGCAGACCGGGCGCATTAACCACTGCGCCATCAAGCTCCTCTATAGTCCTCTATAGTAAGGTACTGAAAGCGGCGACAATCAAATTAAAAAATTAACGGTAGTAAACTGGATTTTCTTTTTGGCGGTGTCTGTTGGACTACCGCGTCAGTCGCAGAGGATTAACAAGAATTTAAAGCTTCAAGGAACGCATCCATGTGTTAACTGATCTGGATACGCAGCCGTGGTGATGATCGTTAAACTAGTACATCCTGCAGGTCAAAAGTACGTACGTGCGTACGTTACTTACACAGACCATATAGATAGCCCTAGACGCCGCATTCAGCGAGTTTTACTAAAACAAGCAATCGGCAAAAGACAGGGGGAGCGGAGGTGTAACTTGGGCTGTGATTGGCAGTTTCAAGGTCGAACTAGCGACAGGTGACATGCACTTGACACGTGCATTCCAATTAGTGATGGGGTGTAACTCGATATAATATCGATAGGTCGTCTTTGTGCTTGATGTTTTAATGTGACAATAAAGATTATATTATCTTTATTTAACAGGGTTATATAATAAGACAGTACTTTCTATATAATATGTTTATAATGTATTTCAAATATAATCAATATCATCACTTATTTATTGGTTTAAGGGCGCAAAAAGATTTTCATAGAAGTAACAATATTAATTTGAAGAATTTATTAAAACAGGTAATGTAACTTACATTTTACACCATTATATACCTGTGATCTACCCAAGATTATAGATTTGTAGTGTTGATTGTATAGCACTTCGTTGTTTTATCTATTTGTATGAATTTAGGATTAGTTTGACAGGAGAATATATTAGTTCGGAATATTGTTACTAGATGGCGCTTGTGTGCTCACAAACTGAATCGCGGTATCGCTTTGTTTTGTGCCAAGCATATAAGGCTAACAAAATTAGGCGTGCGTTCCGGTAGCCTTCACAGCCCTTTTAAAGGTTAAAGGCGAACCCCAGGGTTTTTTACCGGGTCTGTCTTAATCATTTTTTACTTTTAAGAGATTTTTGTTACGCAGCGTTCTCAAAAAAAAGGCTGAATCGAGTGTTTGGGGCGTGGTGCTAACATATGTACCGATAGAACATAATCCTACTACTATTATAAAGGCGAAAGTTTGTAAGTATGGATGTATGGATGTTTGTTACTCTTTCACGTAAAAACTACTGAATGGATTTGAATGAAACTTTACCACAATATAGCTTATACATCAGAATAACACATAGGCTACAATTTTTGAGGTTTCTAATGTGAGGTCGTAAAAAAAACACATTTTTTGCGCTTACATTGCAAACGCTGACTGAATCCTACAAGATAGATCAAAACAATTTACTACAGTATTGTAAAACTTAAAAAGGTCTACAAAAAAGTCCGTGATGGTATATGTTTATCTCTTAGGAATAACCCACAATAACCATTATTTATCCTTTACTTTGTACGAGAAATAATGGCTTATTTACGAAGCGATTTTAAGCAATACAGTATTAATCCTTATCTAATTAAGTATCTTAAATACATTGTGCATTTAATAAAGATCAATATGGCTTTTTACAGCATGTAAATTAAATAAATATTTTTGAAGATATCACAGATTTAAAATGCAGAGTCATAGCAATTTCGGCGATAAATACCGTTTCGGTGATAAATACCGGCAGCGGTGCCAGGCGAACGGGGCGTGGGGGGAGCGGGGTAGGTGCGGTGGGGAAGAAGTGGCTCATCGCTGAGTGCGCGACCCGAACGCGGGCAGACGCGTGAGGGCAGACGTCGTTGACGGTTGTGTCCGTTTTGCGAATTTTCAAGGCACTAGCGATTTGATAAAAACGTATGGTCGCCTACTTTAAGTAATATAGTATACCATATAATAAAGCTAAACAGGGTCGAAAGTCTGTACATCGAAGATATTCGAAAAAAAGTTGGCTGGGGATAAGTAGAATCGATAACAGAATACGTTCTAACAGTTTTTAGAATTTTTGTCTGTTTATCTGTTTATTTGACCGCGCATCACGTGAAAATGGCTGAACGGATTTGGATAAAACTTTGCACATAGACAGACCATGTCCCTGACTAGGACATAGGATACTTTTTATCCCGGTAACAGGTTCCTGTGGGATAGTGTAGTCTTCGCGAACGAAGTCGCGGGCGACAACTAGTGTAATAATACATGTAACCCTACATGTAATAATACATGTAGGGTTATATTTTATGGTCTGTGGGTACTTTTGACCTGCAGGATGTGCTAGCTTACCACGTTGCTACCTATAATACCACTACGTCCCCAGCCTGACCTTGGCCAGCAGCAGCAGGCGCGTGATCAGCAGGAAAGCGGCGTCGGCGTCGGCCAGCGGCAGCAGCAGCTCCGCCACGTCCGCCGCCACCGGTGCGCGCTGTGCGTCCAACTGTCGCATACAACATACTTTCAATATGTTTTGAAAACAAAAGTTATCAGAAATAGAACGGAAGAATAGGAGGCAATTCCACCATAACAATCACTCCCCACGAGCCATTACTGCTCATGCTACCGCTTGTACTCCGAGCAGATAACTGTCAAACCACACGATTTCGTTAAATATAAATGTTGCAGCAATGTTAAGAAGTGTATTGAAAAAAATTGTGTGAAAGGTATTGCAGTAAACCCCGAGCCGCTGCCCAGCGCCGCGGCCTCCTCCCGCAGCAGCCGCGCCTCGGCCGCCGCCCTACCTGCAGGTCGGCCAGCGGCTGCGCGCGCCAGTGCGCGGCGGCGCGCGCGCGCTCCAGCCGCGCCCAGCGCACGCCCAGCGGCAGCCCGCTGCCCAGCGCCGCGGCCTCCTCCCGCAGCAGCCGCGCCTCGGCCGCCGCCTCCGCCTCGGGCGCCGCGCGCGGCGGGAACGCAGCGCTCGCCGGGAAGTTCATCGTGGCCACCAGCTCTATGAGCAGCACGAGCGTCTCCCATAGGCCGGCGGCGCGCAGAAACGATCCTACGAGTGATCGAATCGACTTAATACCTCAATTATTGTCCCCTATCGAATTGTTTCTTTGGAAGCGCATTGAAAGATTTTAAGATTTAATTTGCGTGGTGCAGATTATAATAAGATAGATAAAAATCTCAATTGGCAAGTACTATATGTTATGTAGTAATTTTAGTAGTAGTAGAAGTGGGTGTCCCGAGGCGCGTTTGTTGCGCGCGCGTACCGTAGGCGTGGAGTATGCGCGGGTAGGCGGGCGGGTGGTGGCGCGTGGCGGCAACGGCGGCGGCGGCGGCGCGGGCCAGCGCGGCGGCCGAACACGCGGCCGGCGACGCCGCCAGCGCCCGCAGCAGCGCCACCCACAGCGCGCACCGCTCCGGCGGGCTCGCGGCTGCCGGCAGAACACGACCATTTCTATTATTACAACGGCAGCGAACGAGCATGCTTGCTACTTACCTGATGAAAAGTGGTCATCGCTACCTATGGAGATGTACAACACCCCGAATGCTGCCTATGCGTTGTCGATCTGGCTTTTCAAACAAAACTCATGCTATATTTCTCATGTATAGAAAGCATTTGATGAACTGAATTTCGGTTTGGCGTGATTTGGTAAGAATTTATGCATTGCAAATCGTATGTTGTACGATGTGGGCACTGACCGTTGGCCAGGTCGGCGCGCAGCAGCGCCAGGTGCCGGTCGCGCGGCAGGTGGCGGCGCGCCAGCCGCAGGCGCTCCTCCCGCAGCGCCTCGCCCCCCGCCCCCGCCCCCGCCCCCGCCCCCGCGCGCGCGCACGCCTCCTCCGCCGCCTTCAGGGCCTCGCCCGCGCCGCCGCACGTCTCCTGCGAAACACGGTTACCACTCGCAAGATAAATAAATACGATTTCTGTGCTACCCATAGAGAATATCAAACTATTTGTATTATTCATGTTATTTAGACGCAGCAACGTTTAATTTAAAGCAGGCTACATTATATTACTACTATACTATTGTCTTCTGTAGAGCTTTCAGTTTCGGTAGATTTAACCATAGAGTTGGTTTGAGCTGCATTAAACCGAAACCTCAAACCCGCCTCTGTTCTAAAACTGATTTTAAAGCCGTAGCAGAGGATCTTAAGCATGTAAATTGGTCATCTGTAATGGTAACTCAAGATGTAGACACCGCTGCTGAAAATTTCGAAACAATAATTTCAACAGCTGTAAACAAACATACTACAAAAAAAAAAATGAGTCGCTCAAAATGTATCCTGAAACCTTGGATGACACCCGGCCTCTTAAGGTGTACTAGGCATAAAGACAGGCTCCATCTTGATTGTCGAAAAAATCCAAATGATGACGCAAAGGCACTAATCTATAAAAGATACAGGAACTACCTCAGAGATCTTTTGCGTCGTCTAAAATCTGAGTACGAATCTACTGAACTTGCCAATAACAAAAACAACCCCAAGGGACTCTGGAAAGCTATCAGAAGAATAAGTAATGCAAAAACTAAGTGTGACTCCGCCAGCGAGCTTGCCAAGGCCAAGCCAGGAATTCTTGACTCCGCAAACTACTGTAATGAGTATTTTGCGAATGTCGGTGAGCGTTTAGCGAAACAACTTCTCTCACAACAACAATGTACACAGGAGGACCTACTAAGCCAATCAAATCTGGATTCACCTGCCTTTTTCTCATTTTTCTTGCAACCAACTGATGAATTTGAGGTCGATCGCATAATAATGCAATTAAGAAATGACAGTGCGGCTGGCATTGATGGCATTAGTCCTAGACTACTAAAGGCTGTTAAATCAGAAATAATTTACCCTCTGACACATGTCCTCAACCTTAGTATAAGCACTGGCACCTTTCCTCGTAACTGGAAGAGGTCCATGGTTGTGCCTATCCATAAGAGTGGTTCCAAGAAGATCCCAGAAAACTACAGACCCATTTCTCTCTTAGGCATTTTCTCTAAGATATTAGAAAAAATCGTCAACAAACGTTTGCAAAACTACCTAGAGGAAAATAAACTGTTAACACCTAAGCAATTTGGCTTTAGACACGGGATGTCTACGGAGAATGCTGTGAATACTCTGGTCGAATTCGTCTCAGATCAACTGGACAGGAGCCGCAAATGTATTGGCGTGTTCCTAGACTTAGCAAAAGCCTTTGATACCGTTCCAGTGCAACTACTGCTAAAAAAACTAGAAAATATAGGTATCCGTGGTCTGCCGCTGGAATGGTTTCGAAGCTACCTTATTGGTAGGCGTCAATGCACTAAACTGGACGAGATTGTCAGTAATGAGCTTCCTGTACAATTTGGTGTCCCGCAGGGCAGTGTTCTGGGTCCAACTCTGTTTACCATCTTTTTAAATGACATTCATGATGTATTGGCTCAGAACACTGAAGCTGTATGTTATGCGGACGATACGGTTGTTCTGTTTCATGATGAAACCTGGGAAGGAGCACTGATAAAAGCTGAACAGGAGATGAACATTCTCAAGAGCTGGCTCGACAGGAATCTATTGACCTTGAACGCTTCCAAATCAAAATTCTTATGTTTCCACAAAACCAAATCATCAGCGCCTCATTTTCCATTCAAACTTCGTTTGCAATCTGTGTGTGATCGTTGCAAGTGCTCATGCCAGCTTATTGACAGGGCAACGAACATTAGATATCTGGGGGTGGTCTTAGATGAAAACCTCTCTTTTAAAATGCACATTGAGGCTGCTACTGCTCGCATCAGGAAGTTAATCTATGTTATGAAGCTACTTAGGTGTTCAGCAGACTCGGAGACTCTTCGATTGGTGTACACAAGTCTGGGGGAATCTCTTCTTAGCTACTGTATTTCAGTCTGGGGAGGTTCTGGTGTCACTGCCCTGCTAACGCTAGAAAGAGCTCAGCGTGCAGTCCTAAAGACAATGTACAGCAAACCATACCTATATCCAACAAAAGCGCTTTTCGAGGAGGCAAATGTTTTAAGTGTCCGCCAGCTTTACATACTCAGATCTTGCCTGAAAGCTCACCGGAAGGTCTTAAACTCCCCTGAATATCTGGATTTATGTAAAAAAAGAGTGTTTAAGACTCCAACTGTCACTGTGAAATCCGCTTTTGCACAAAGACTCCCTACGTACATGTTACCACATGTTTACAACTGTGTAGCGAAACAATGCGACATTAAAGCTCTCACAGTTAAACAAGCCAAAAAATTAATTTCCTCCCTGTTGTTGTCTATGTCTTACCACCAGACTGAAAACCTTATAAAGAACATAAAATAAAATGAGTTTAATCTAGTCTAGCCTACAAATTACATGGACACACACATACACACACGCACACACCCCCCTCACACACACACACACACACACACCCTCACACACACACACACACCCTCACACACACACACGCACGCAAACCCCCACACACATGCACACACACCCCTACACACCCCCACACACGTACACACATACATACGCAGACACGCCTTCGTGTTTATATTTCTTGATCATATTTCTATCTGTCGCATAAACTTTAGTGGGTGCCCACGATACGGGGCTCTCCTGGTGTGGGACCCACGAGTTATGCTTTCTGTATTGTTACAATGTCACTATATTAGCTTTCGTTTTGTTGTACTTAATTTGTTGTACTTAATTTTGGTGCATACTATGTAACAAATTTATGAAAAATAAATTATTTGTATTTGTATTTGTATTGAGTATCTATCTAGCTTTGTACTTACCTGGAATCGAATGAACCGCAGCCACAAGTCGACGTCAGCGGGCGCGTCGGCGAGCAGGGAGCGGAAGGCGGCGGCGCGCGCTGCGGCCTCCTCGTCCAGCGGCGCAGGCGCAGGCGCGGACGGCGCTCCCACGCTGGCGCCGTCGTAGTAGCGCTTCAGCCGCCGCTTGCTGCGCCGCCGCGGCGCCTCCAGCGAGCCCAGCGTGGGGCACCCGCTCAGCCCCGAGTAACTGAAGGAAACGGATACTATATTAGACGGAAGCAACCTCTCCAACATCAACTGCTACAAGATATTACACACTGCATAGTTTTTATATGTATACTCGATTATCTCTCAAGTGTATAATGAATGCCTCAGTTTTAGGAAAAACACTACAACACAGACAGATATGGATGTTCTTTCACATAAAGTTTGTTTTAGTTGTTTAAGCATTTATATTTTTGACCTGAATTGTATTCTGTCGTAGTGCCAACTAAATCAATTAATAAATAATTAAAACTTTTATTTTATTTATTACTCCATAGTCGGAAGTTGTAGTTGTATGACTGACTTAGGGCGGCCTGGGTAGTAGAGTGTGGAAACTGGCAGGTTGCCGGTGTCGCGAGCGCGGTCCTGGTAGTAATCACAGGCCGGGGGCGGCGGCGCGGGCGGGAGCGCGCGCTCGCGGTCGACGGGAGCGCGCGGCCCCTCGTCGTCGCTGTCCAGCAAGCTCGCCTCCAACCCCGGCGACACACTCGTCTCCTTAACTGTACAATAGAACAAAATTTCTCAAGTACTTCCACATTGGCAAACTTATACAGTGCTAACTTACTCAGTTACTTATTATACAGTGGTTATTTCATCTGGGACATTATGGGGAATCGGAAACTAAAGGACATACAGGGAATCTGTCTTAAGACATAGCAAAATGTGAGTTGTGCATAAAAAAAACTAGCCAAATTGATAAAAATTTTAATGCATTGAAATGAAATAACTTTTACGGATCAACTTGCCTTTATTTTACACATTATGTACTTTTAATTAAAGAAAAATTTAAAACATTTATTAAAAGTAAAGTCCATTTATTGAGGAAGGCTATAGGCTATATGACATCACGGTATGACTAATAGAATGCGGGTGAAACCGCGGGGCACAGCTAGTATTATATAATTTAGTGGCAAATACATGTTTAACCTAAACACCTGTGTCATTCATTTCTATCAGATAACTTTCAGAAAAAAAACAACCTCTTTAATTAATTCAACATCAATTCATCTCAACATTAAAATATGTAGGGTAAGCAACATTACACATCTATGGCATAGTGACATCACAAGAGCTACTTGTAGCCTAACTGAACCTAACCTAACTGAATAAATGATTTTTGAATATTGAATTTCTTTGAATTTTGAATTGCATTAGTTTTATTAAACCATAAGTACAGACAACATACAAATTGTACGAGCAGCATTTCATTTAATTTAACTAACACCTGCTGCTCTGATTTTTCTTCCATTAATGAAATGATTTTTACAGGAAATCGAGATGATCGAAAAAAAATGGAAATAATTTATTTGTATTACAAAATAAATATTTGATCAGCAAAATTATTATTTGGCTAGCAGAATTATACAATTGGTCAGCATAAGAAATCATTACTGTTGGTTAGGTTATGTTAATTTTTTTTTCCAAGCAAAGCGCAGCGTAGCAAGGGCCAGTCACGAAAGGGGGATAAGACTGCTATTCAGAATGATATAAGTTGCCGATTTGTTGACCATAAGTTGCTGCCCAACTAGCTTTCTTGCTGCCCAACAAGCATTTATGGTAACAAAAATATTAATACTTTGCTAACCGTTTAAATAACACCCAAAAAAAAATATCACACTCATTTTTATGTATGATACCATTCAGTTTATAACAATTGCAACTCTTTAGGTAGGAAACTTGTTTGCTGGTAATGATGCTCCAACATCACTGTATCACTGACCGGATCCTAAATAACCTAGTCTAAAGTTTTAAAACATGACTTTTTTTTATTAATGGAATCAGGAGATCAAGAGTTACTTTGCGAAAACTCAAACCATACACAAATGCTATTAATCACATTAATTTGATTGTATTTATACCTGAAAAAATATATAATAAGAATGCTAATATACCTTGAATATCAATATAGTTTTCAACATTATCTTGTGCATATGCAGGGAATAAAGACATTAGTTTGTTTACTGCTATTATTTATAAAGTTATAATATTGCTTTCACAGAACACAGTTGCTTTAGATTTAACAAAATCAAAATTGTTTATTGTCATAATGAATGACAAGTCGGTCAAGTCATATAATCTATTTTTTTTAAGTGTTTCCTGAGGAACCGGCTAAGATCATAAACCATGCTGCCATGTCATTAGTTTCTTAATTTCATTAGTTACTTCTTTGTTACTTGTCATGTCTTGTTTCCTGTATGATGATGATGATGAATGATAATAGAAATAAGAAGTTAGAAATTTAGATCCCCCAACCCCTCAAGTATCTCAGTAAAGATGTGGGGCTTTACTAAGTCCTCACGCAGACTTCTTGAGAGAATTTGAAAAGTAACGTTGCACTGTTTTGTTTCTCATGCACACTCACGAACACTTAACGGTTAATAATCCACCATTATTTCACAATAATATTCGACATAACACTTGACTTTAGAAGTCACAGCCCTAGATACAGGGGCAATGGTTTATATTGGTATTCTTTTACAAATACAAAAACAAATAAAATTATTTAGTACTACCGACACCGCTGAGAACCAAGAAATAAAGATATCCTTCAATGTTGATGGATTACCACTCAACAGTTAACAGTCGGATGAAGACCACCATCTTTTCCGAACGCCACTTTTACATCTTCCCATAGATTTGATAACATCATTTCCAATTGAATACATGAATAATGTTTGTTTAGGTGTAATGTGTAAACTTCTAAATGTTTGGGTGGTGGTGACTTAAATGTTCGTTTGCTGAGTCGTTTGGTTAACACAATCTCTAAAAGACAAATCCACTGTGCAAAATGTATGTTGAATTTAATAGGAAACCACGAAGTTTAAGTGAACTGGCTCGCTGGAAGGCGACAGAATAAAGAGTGTTTCTGTTGTATTTTGAACCAATTGTGGTACAAAATGTTTTTTTTTTTTTTTTTCTTTTCGTTGATGGCTTCGTGCGATTAGCACATTTAGCCAGTGTCAAAGTAATTTTCTTACAAGTAATACATAAATATACAATATTTCCTTCCAGTCAGTATGATGATGAATGATAATAAAAATGAGAAGTGAGAAATGATATACCCCCCGACCCCTCGAGTATCTCAGTAAAGATGTGGGGCTTTACTAATTCCTCGGCGGACTTCTTGAGAGAATTTGAAAAGTGAAGTTGCACTGTTTTGTTTCATTTGCCAACACTCATGCACACTCACGAACATTTAACGGTTAATAATCCACCATTATTTCACATTAATATTCGACATAACACTAATTTTAGAAAATAAAACAAAACCGCAGACTTGACTCTTCACTTTCCCGCCAAGAAGTCTACAAAATGTTTTATCAGGATCATTTTATGATTTTTTTTTTGCTTTTTCACTGTGCTATTACAATTCTATGTTCAAATAAGCATTTGAGTAAAATTGGGATAGATTCTGCACACGAATTGTTCATTCAAAGTTAGTGTATGGGGCAAATTTTTTAGTTTATAACGTGCATATGTTGTGTCATATAAGTATAACTGATGATGTTCGTATCTTTGGTGTTCTCGATAACTATTCGGCATTAACATTCCAAAAATTATTTGGGTTCATTAAAAAATCTGGTTAGATCACCCAACAAGCCTTTGCAACAGATAATTAAACGATTAAAAGAAATTGAATCATTGAAAGTTCTCGGTTCTGAGTCCAAACTATCTGTTTTATACCAGTATGATTCCGGACCCATCCCTGAATGAGAGTGTCATTTATCAATGCTATAAGAAACTTAGTATGTTGAAAATGTTTTGATGAAATTTGACAATTTGTGGTAGGTTGATGTGCAGGCGTGTGTACCAAAGATATGCAATATATGTTGTAGCATATCGTGAAGCTGATTGTTACTGTTATACAAAACATAAAAAAGTATTAAAAATATATAATATTTTAAGAAAAGGCACCGAAAACTTGTTTGTTTATGGAAGAGAGTTTTTAACATAGTCTTTAAAATGTTTTTGATTTGTTTATATAATTTTAACGCAAATTTTGTTGCGAAACAAATTACAAAAAACACAATGTTGAAAAAATTTTCACGAGCAGGATTTGAACCCTTCTGACATACCGGGTCAGGTGCTCTTCCAATTGAGCTATCGTGGTTCTAACCAGCCCGCTGAAATTATTCAACACTATTTACTTTTTTACTTTCAAACCCTAAGGCGCCAATTCAATGTCAACAACTACCGTCATTAACATCTTATCATAATATTTTTACAAATACTAAAGATTAGTTAAGAAGTAGGCAAACTATTTATAAAATGTTTTTGATTTGTTTATATAATTTTAACGCAAATTTTGTTGCGAAACAAATTACAAAAACACAATGTTTGAAAAAATTTTGAATTTGAATTGGCGCCTTTGGCTTTCAAAGTAAAAAAGTAAATAGTGTTGAATATTTTCGGCGGGCTGGTTAGAACCACGATAGCTCAATTGGAAGAGCACCTGACCCGGTATGTTAGAAGGGTGCAGGTTCAAATCCTGCTCGTGGAAATTTTTTCAACATTGTGTTTTTGTAATTTGTTGGAGCCTGACGCTGCCGCGGGTACCACTTTACGCTCCATCAAATTCGGACAATTTCTTCACAGGAACAAGGTACATGGTATTGTTCGAGATGGTGTTAAGAATGTTGGCCGCAATAGGATCTCTGTTCAGTTAAAATCGGCTGCAGAAGCAAATTCTTTAGTGTCATCCGGCATCTTATCAAATAACAACTACAAAACAATGATTCCGACGTATAATGTGACTCGTATGGGAATTGTCCGGGGTATCCCCGTGGACTGGTCTATGGACGAATTGGTGGAGTCTTTGGACGGATAATTGTGGGATAGTTCTCAAAGCCAGGAGACTAAACCGAAAAAACACAGAAAACGGAACAATTTCATGGAAACCTACACAAACCGTTGTACTCACGTTTGCAGGTCAGAGGCTTCCTGATAGGATATATTCTTTTAATTCGTCACTCATTGTCGAAACATATCAAATTCCAACGATCCAATGTCACAATTGCTGCCGATTTGGACATGTGAAAAGCCAGTGCCGTTCCCAACCTAGGTGCTATCGCTGCGCTCAAAATCACAACGGCGATAGTTGTGAAGTTGGAGAATTTGCCTCTACTTGTCAGCTTTGCTCCTGAAATTATTTTGCCACTAGCAAGTGTTGTCCGGAACAAACCAGACAGAGAGGTATTAAGATCCTTATGTCCCAAGAGAGCATATCGTATCTTGAAGATTCTGCTCGCTTACCACAGGCCAAACGTCCTTACAATTTTTCACCTTCAAATTCCCAATATCTCATCCCAACCATATCTAGCTCCTATAGGAAAACGGTCACCTCCAGCCCACGTCGCCGAATCCCAATTCCCAGAGGCTATGATAGACAAGCACATCAGTCTTTAGCTAGCACTCCTCCATCCATGATGCCTAACGGCTGTGGTCTTCTACAGAGCCCACCAGATCAGATCCCTGAAGACAGCTACTAGAAACGACGGTGTCTCTTTTGACCATCGTCTTATCTAAATTTAATGATGCTCTACCGTCCAACGTGCGCAATCAACTGGAAATTTTATTTAAATCGGTGCCGTTGGAAAGTTGGCGCAACGTAAACAAATCTGGCGAGTCCGGCGACGGACTCTTGCAGGTTCCTTCAATGGAACTGTAATAGCATTCGTCGCAAAAATAGTGATTTAATTTATCTTTTAAACAAATTCTCTGTGACAGCTAGTCGCTGCTATCTCTGAGACATGGCTCGGGCCTGGATCCCAATTTAGGGTGTCTGGGTATGCGTGTCTCAGGGATGACAGAAATGACGGTTATGGAGGATGTTCCCATCTTATTAAAAGAAGTTACTCTTACTCTCAACTTCCCCTTCCCTCTCACAGTCTTTTCATCATTTAATGTGGTGGCTGTAAGAGAGATGGGTATCTCCTTTATTTCAATTTATATTCCTCACCCTTCTTCTTCCATTATCCCTGATCTTCTCTCAGTTTTCTCGTCAGTGCCTTCTCCTATATTTATTATCCCATATTCTTTCCCATATCCCGGACGGTATCCCATATTCTTTCCTGACTCACCTGGGTTCAACAGGGGAATACTTTTTCCTGGATCTTTTGAACACCGTTTTTACATCTGGTGTGGTCCCACAGCAGTGAAGATCACAAATTGTTATTCCCCTGTTGAAAACAGGCAAATACCCTTCTATCGTCAGTTCCTACCGTCCTATTGCCCTGTCTTCAACTCTATCTAAAATACTTGAGCATCTTATCAAGAACCGACTCGAATAGATTGTCGAAAGCTAGGGCATATTATCTAACAGCCAATTTGGTTTTCGCAAATCCAAAGGAACCACTGACAGCTTAGCCGTACTAACAACGGACATTAGAATTGCCTTGAGCAAAGAGGAACATTTGGTGGGTGTATTTCTGGACATTGCATCAGCATATGATAACGTCCAGCTTCCGATACTCAGGCAGAAGCTACTTCGAGTATTCCTGAGAGGCTAGTTCAATGCGCAATTAACTTACTCTCTGATAGGTCAATTTCAATTAGATCTTTCGACCACACACTCGACACCACACCAAGAAAAATATGGCAAGGCCTTCCCCAAGGTTCAGTTCTGAGTCCTATTTTGTACAGCATTTATACGCGCGATCTAGAGCAATCCGTTTCTTGTTTTTGTGAAATGTTACAATATGCAGATGATCTTTGTTTATACACTACTGGTAAATCTATTGACGATATAAGTTCTCGCTTAAATTCTGCACTGTACTACCTGAATGTTTGGCTTGAAGATCATGGTCTATCCCTTTCCATCCCTAAATGTAACGTTATAGTATTTTCGAGGAAGAGATCAATCCCTGATTTCGACATACACTGTGAGAGTCAATCTGTACCAATTACTGATAAGGTGAAGTTTTAGGGCGTCACTTTGGACTCCAAAATGTCCGGTGTTCCTCACTTCAATGCAGTGGTTCAAAAGTGTGAGAAGGTGAATTAATATCCTTCGAGCACTTTCCGGTGTCTGGTGGGGGTCTCATCCATATAGCCAGAAGATCCTTTATAATGCTGTTCCTTATGATGCTTTAATATTCGAACCCAAAATTATCCTCAATTTTGATATCTCTAAAAAAGACCCATTAGCTATCCAAAATTTCAACATGCAGATAGAAAAAGACTGGCAACATTGGTTACCCATCTATACAGACGCTTCGAAAACATCCGAAGATAGCCCTGTTGGAAGCGCCGTTTGGATACCAAAACATCAGGTCTTATTAAGTTTTAAATCCCCCAAGGAATCTTCGTTGTTTTCTGGAGAATGCATTGAATCTATTCTAGAAGCAGTATCATTTGTCCGGTCCCATAAACTCAGTAAATCCGTTATCCTTTCTGACTCCTAAAGTGGTTTAAATGTTTTCAAGTAATTTATTCCGCTCCAAATCCGTTTCCCCTCTAATCCTGAACATTAAAAAACAGCTGTTCCTTTGTCATGATGAAAACATTAAGGTAGCATTAATCTGGATCCCCAGGTCACAGTGGTATTAGCAGCAACGAACGGTGGAACGGTGGATGTTTGGGCTAGGGATGCCATACAACGAGGTACCGGCTTGCAACACATTTTTGCTTATGACATTCTACCACACGCCACAAAAACACTCAACAGTGATTGGCAAAGTAGGTACGTTGAGTCTTCACAGTGTAAGGGTCACCAATATGCTGGTATTCAACCCATTATTCCTCGGAGACCATGGATTTTTAACCAAAAAACCATGGGTAGACAAACCATCTCCATAATTTGTCGCTTGCGTATTGGCCACTCATGCACTCCAGTCTTTCTCCACAAGATCCACGCGAAAGACACGTCATTATGTGAGTGCGGTTTAGACGAGGGCACTCCAGACTATATATTCTTTAACTGTCCAAGATACCCAGTCTCTTTGTATGACATCCTACCCTCATTCCCCGCCCTATAAACTTACTATTTCTTCTGTCTTTCCCTGATCCTTCCATATTAAATCATTTATGTAAGTTATGGCGTGATTATATGTATGTATGTATTCAGTCAAATAATATAAGATTATAAACTAACAGAATCTCCCTCTTAACATTGTGACGTCTTTATATGTGTTGTGTTTTGTTTTAGGTGGTGCTAACTCCGTAGATAGATACTCAATTCACAAAGTTTTTAAAAAAGATATATCTTCTACCGGCCAATATTTATAACTTCTACTGGCCATTTTCCAAATAATAACGTGTCTCGTTAATCACTCGACATTGGCGAATTATTGGTGTTGGAAAAACCCTACAGAAGCCATTTCACAAGAAAATAATAATAACTTCTTAAAACTATGACAAATGTACGACATTTACTGGAACTACCGACGTCATATTATGACATATGTATTATGACGACATTTACGTCGATAAAGGCCTTCGGTATGACGTAAAATTGCTAGCTGGGAAACTAGTCACTACCAGCGCTGGAGATTTCTCCTATCAATCAAACAATAAACATTCCCTACCCGACCTATCTATTCTTACCAATGAGTCTGATAGCTTAAACAATAATATCCAGCTACAAAACCTCAAACAACAACTCGAAATCATGAAGAGCAGCGAGCCACTTGCCGAAACGGTGTCTTACCACGATATACACCACTACGCGGCCATATACGTGATGTTCGCGGTGATCACAGTCGGCGTGGCGGTGTTCGCGTGCCGGCGACTCTGCCGGCGATCGGCGGCGGCGGGAGCGGAGGAAGCAGAGCGGCCCTGGCCCGCGTCCGGCGCCGACTCCACGGTCCAGCACAAGTGCTCAGAGTAGTGTTAATGGGCAATCAGTGCAATGTGAGTGTGAGTGAAATAAATGAGCTTCCGAAGCAAAGTGCGCGTTTATCAAAACATAATAAAGGCACGTCGCCCGCGTGCTTAGATCGGTGTTCCATATTTCGAATTCAAATTGAGCATTAATTTAATTAAGACATCTAGCACCTCCCTTAACTAGTGAAACCCTTCCCATTTATTAGATCTTATAAAACAATTGTTTTATGTATATCATACACCACTCATCTCAAGCATTATCATCACCAAACTAATCCCTATTCTCCCCCGGGAATATGTACGAGCTAGCTACGTACAGTGCATATTTCCTTTAGCAGCACTTTTCGAGTTGACCTCATTTGCACCTTTTATTAAATTGTATTGCACAAACCAGTTCGCATTTACCTACCAAGAGGGTCGCGCGTACTCATTACCAAATTTATATTGTTTTATTTTATTTTCTAATTACATCAGTTTTATCATATCTTCTCTTATCACTTATCTCTACCATCGGGGCAGCCCGAACAAACCATTTCTTTCGCATTTTGTCATCCATTGGAACGAGAAAAAACAACTTTTCCGGCGCACTGATGTTTGTATTTGTACTACATTTTGGCGCAACATATGATTTTTTTTTTTTTTTTAATGGCTTCGTGCGGTTTGCACATAGCCAAACACATGATTTTCTAGTATTTGGATTGGATTTTTTTTTAAATATTCATAATACTAGTGAAACGTAACGCAACGATACGAACGAAAGAGCGCGACCGGACTGAGCGCGAGTGTTGTACTGTGACGTCACGCGCATGGATTGCGGACATGCCGCGCGCGCCGCCCGCCTCCCGCTCATTATAATTCAATATCTTGGAAAATAATTAGCGTATCAAAATAATTATTTCACGTGTATTTTTTATTTTCAACAGAGAATACAGAAAGCTTAAATTAAAAATTAGTGAACATTATTAATTATTATACAAGACTGATGATGATGATAATGATTATTATAAAGACTCTTTCAACATTCATGCTTTGGGCACATCATCTTAAACCAATCCATAAAAAAAACTAGGAAAGAGCAGCCTATGAGAGCAGTCTAGCGAAATAATAATGTCCAGTAATAGTTTCAGATTTGATCTGAAATTATCTATGCTCAGAATTGAATGAATGAATGAGTAAATCTTTATTTGCTTGCTGGGTTATTTTGCTTTAATCATAATATTTGATTAATAGTTTTTTTTCAATTATTAAACTACTGGGGATAGGCCTCCTCCATATTACGCTATTCCCTTCTGTTATTGTTGTTGTCTTTTTCTTTCTTTTAGTTGATGGCTTCGTGCGATTAGCACATTTAGCCAGTGTCAAAGTAATTTTTCTTACAGGTAATACATAAATATAAATATTTACAATACAATACAATATTTCTTTCCAGTCAGTATGATGATGAATGATAATAAAAATGAGAAGTGAGAAATGATATACCCCCCAACCCCTCGAGTATCTCAGTAAAGATGTGGGGCTTTACTAATTCCTCGGCGGACTTCTTGAGAGAATTTGAAAAGTAAAGTTGCACTGTTTTGTTTCATTTGCCAACACTCATGCACACTTACGAACACTTAACACACACCCCGCTACATACGTCTTTAAAGTTTATACTGACACCCCTTACCAACCTAGCGGTTACAAAAGTAGTGTCGTCAGGTCATAACGCCGGATCAGGACGCACCGAAGCGTATTCTTCATCCGGTACTTTTAAGACAAGTGTCTCGAGTGAGTTGCTCCGTGGACACGTATAGTCCACTACCTAATATCCAGATAGGTTACTGGAGCTGTAAGCTCGCTCACTTCTCGTTGCACCGTAAGCACAACAACGTCGGTCGTCAACTCTAAAGCCGACTACCAAATGTCGTCTTTGGTGGCGGAGTTGTAAGCCCACTCACTTCTCAGTACCCATCCAGGCACCTCATCAGTTCCAAAAATCCTACGCGGCTGATTCAACCGGAGCCCAACCCATGTCCGGGACCTGCCGGAGACGCCCGCGAAGGCATAACCGGTAAGGGGCCTAGGATCCAAACTCCCGTGGTACCCTTGAAAAGACAGCCGGACCCGTAGTTCCAGCTGCCATACCCTACCTATCAGGGTCAGTAGATAGGGACTGTTATGGGATCGTCGGGGTCATCTAGGACGTGTCAAGGACGCCTAGATGTGAACCGTCTTGTGGGTGGAAGGCTTCCACAATTATAGTTGGCGGCCGCCACAACAAGCGGGTTAGGGTGGTGAAATAAAAATGAAATGAAATATACTACTCAAAACAAAATAAGGGCCACGAGGTATTTTGTCTGTACCATGAAAATAATAAAACCAATATTATTTTTTTTGTCTCCATAACGAAAACTAATGTTGTTTTTACCGTGTAGACCAATAAATTTATTCCAATAATAATGATAAAAAAGTTTATTTGCTTTTGAAAGAAAAAACACATTTAAGGTTAAAAATAAAAACAATGTAAAGTTACTGAAAACAAAAGAAAATACTCCATGCTCATCTTTTAGTAACGGGTATGCCCCCCTCGTTTCGTTACGCACTCCTGAAGCCTGGAGTGCATGCTCTCAATCAAATGCCTGACATTTTCCATTGGAATCTCTTCCCAGGCCCTTTTAACAGCGTTGATGAGTTGCTGTTGGTTGTGGATTTCCTGATCACCGTCTCTAACTCTTCGTTTCAACTGATCCCACATGTGCTCTATTGGATTTAAGTCCGGACTGTTCGCCGGCCACGGCAAGACTTGAATTTGAGACGCTTCCAGTACAAACCGAGTCGCTTGAGCCGTGTGTGCACGAGCATTGTCTTGCATCAAGATGAATCCAGGACCCGCTCGCTGGGCAAATGGGATCACATGTGGTCTGACGACTTCCTCAATATACCGCTGAGCAGTAACAGTACCCTCATTTAAAATAGCGAGCTCAGTTTTGCCGTGTAAGCTTATCCCGCCCCAAATCATTACATTTGGACCATCAAAACGATCGACTTCATGGATGCAGGCTTCTGAAAATCTCTCGCCGCGTCTTCTCCATACTCTAATACGCCGATCGTCGTTAAAAAATTTAACTTTGCATTCGTCTGTGAAGAGCACCATGCCCCATTGGTTTATGTCCCAGTCCAAATGTTGACGGGAAAATCTTAAACGATTTGCACGATGATTTCTGGTTAATGGAATAGATGAATCCAGGACCCGCTCGCTGGGCAAATGGGATCACATGTGGTCTGACGACTTCCTCAATATACCGCTGAGCAGTAACAGTACCCTCATTTAAAATAGCGAGCTCAGTTTTGCCGTGTAAGCTTATCCCGCCCCAAATCATTACATTTGGACCACCAAAACGATCGACTTCATGGATGCAGGCTTCTGAAAATCTCTAGCCGCGTCTTCTCCATACTCTAATACGCCGATCGTCGTTAAAAAATTTAACTTTGCATTCGTCTGTGAAGAGCACCATGCCCCATTGGTTTATGTCCCAGTCCAAATGTTGACGGGAAAATCTTAAACGATTTGCACGATGATTTCTGGTTAATGGAATACGGACAACTCGCCTTCTTGATGCCTGCTGGTCTTCATGCAATCGATTACGAATAGTTTGGTCACTGACACGAGTACCCGTTGTGAGCCGTAAACGATTTTGCAGCCTGCGGGCCGTCGTTGTGCGATCTCGGCGCGCACTTAATCGAATGTAACGATCCTCTTGAGCTGTTGTAATGCGAACTCTGCCCGAACCAGGTCTTCTTCTAACACTGCCGGTTTCTTGGAAACGATTCCATAGATTTTGAATAGCTCTTCGAGAAAATCCCAATTGCAAACCCACAGATCGCTGCGAATGACCTTCTTCAATCATTGTAACGGCTCTGGTTGCTGTCAGCGAGTCCATATGACGCCTGCGTGCTTGTGGCATATTGTAAAAGATGTTTCTGACTCGAGATATCAATGAACTCTGATAATTTCTAATAAACCAAGAAGCTAAGGAAAGCAAAACGTCAAAGAAAATGGATTCAAAATTTTCAAAAATAATTTTAAATCAAATTTTATTTAAAATTGTTGCCAGCATTAGATGAATACTACAATATTAAAAAGTTTAGGTATCAAAGAGTTTGTATACTCAATATTTTACTACTTTCAATATGTAAATGTTTAATAATTTACACCAAAATGAAAAAATACCTCGTGGCCCTTATTTTGTTTTGAGTAGTATATTTATTTAACAACAACAAATCAGTTTTAACAACAACAGAGGTTGATTCTCTCCTTTGGAGCGTGAGAACACTTGTGCCAGAACTAAATCATCTGCGTACTGTAAAATATTAGCTTTACCAGCGATGTGTGATTCTAAGTCGGAGGTATATATATTATAAAGAAGTGGGCTCAGCACCGCACCTTGGGGTAGTCCTTTCCAGGTAAATCTTGTTTTCACGTTTGTCTCGTCTATGTTGACTTGTAATTGTCTTCCCGAGAGAAGATTGTGTAAAAAATTGCAGAATATAGGAGGCACTTTTAGTTTTAAAAGTTTAGTATTTAGTATATTTAGGTCAACATTATCATATGCAGAGGAAATATCTAGAAAGGCAGCAAGCATGGATTCATTATTAGAAAAAGCCAGTCTTACGTCTGTAATGAAAATCCCTAAACTGTCCATAGTACTTTTACCTTTTCTGAATCCATACTGACTCGGAGACAGTAGATCTCCACTTTCGACATACCATTCCAATCTATTTTTTACTAAATGCTCTGCTATTTTAGATAGGACTGAAGCAAGAGCTATGGGTCTGTAAGAGTTGGGATCTGACGGGGGTTTGTTTGATTTTAGAATAGGTATAATTTCGTAAATTTTCCAAGAGGCAGGGATTTCACCAGATATCATTATGGAGTTTATTAAATGTAAAAAGTAATTAAGGCTTGAATCATTCAAATTTACAAGAAAGGAATAAGGAATACCATCCCTGCCAGGAGCAGAATCTTTAACATACTTTAACACACCTTTCAATTCTATTAAAGTAAAAGGAGAGTCAAGGCCAGTTGAATAGTTTAGCGGCGATGGGAAAGGGGTGATAGATGTTGAAATGGACATTTGTGGAACGAAAGGAGGTGCTAGCTTATCTAAAAATTTATCTGCTACGAATTCATCAAGATAGTGTGGTACTGTTTCTTTAAATGCTGATCTGAATCTACGTATATTTTGCCAGATTATTGATGGAGAAACGTCAGGGGACAGCGATGTGCAGAAATGTTTCCAACCATCCCATTTCTTTCTTTTAAATAATTTACGGGTTTGGGTAATAATGAAGCTAAGGTTATCAAAGTTTTCTGTTGTGGAACACTGATTAAATTTTAGTTCAGCTTTTTTCCGTTCCTGTACCGCTGCAGAACATTCATTATCCCACCATGGGGGAGACGGAATGTTATTATTACAAAGTTTAATTGGAAATGATTCGTTTGCAGCTTCTAACATGGCTACAACAAAGGCATCAGCACATGCCGATGAATTACTTGAATCGATATCAGAGAGAATGGATAACTTCCGCTCGACTAGTTCACTAAACGCTTTCCATCTGTCAGTGTCATTATTATTAATTTTGTATTTTAGTCTCGACGGGCGTCTGGGTTGTGTTTTTAAAATTTTTTTAGGCAGAGTTAATAAAATGGGATAATGATCACTGTCGAAAGTGGAGGGCAGTGTTCTCCAGGTCAACGAGGATGCCAAACTAGGAGTGGTTATTGATAGATCAGGGGCACTGATTCCTTCATGAGGTTTTGTACGTCGCGTTGCAACACCTGTATTCATATTCAAGATACAGAAGTTATTGGAGTCCAGAATATCCAATATTCTAGAACCGTAGTAACTAGAAGTGGTGCTACCCCAAGCCTGATGCTGAGCATTGAAGTCGCCCATAATTAAAATAGGTTTTGGAAGATGAGAAGTAATGGTTTCTATTTCGTTGTAAATGGATGATGAAGGGTGGGGAACATAAACAGACACAAAGCATATTTTATTGATAGATGCAGCTATTATAGAAAAATCGGTACTATGGTTTGTAATAGGGATGTGAACAAAGGGAACGGTATCATGAATCAGCAGAGCAACACCAGCATAGCCATCAGTTCTGTCTTCTCTTAAACATAAATATTTGGAAACTTTAAAGTTATAACCTGGCTTCAGCCACGTTTCCTGAAGTGCAACCACAACAGGTTTATGCAAATTAATGAGATAATGTAAATCACTTTTTTTAGTATTAATACTGCGACAATTCCACTGAAGGATTGTGGACAGATGATCCATTATTAGAGATATTGTTATTTATGAGTTGACTTATACTTTGTACAGCAGCGTTGGACGGTTCAGACATATTCTTAGTTAATGAATTAATTAAAATAATAATCAGTTCTTTAATAGACATATTTGTTAAAGAGTTATTATTTTCACTAGTAATTGTGCCAATAGATGGTAATGGAATGTTATAATCTTTAGTTAAGGCATCATGTGTGTATTTGTCATAACCTTTACTATTATGTTTTGGGGAGCTATTTGATTTAATATATACTGTTTTTTTATATGAAGTGGTATTTTCATTATTCCTATTGCCTTTAGTTGAATTAAAAGTCTGTCTTAAGGGGGATGAAGGTGCTGCAACTGATGTCAAAACTTCAGAGTAAGATCTAGTAACAGGCGGGTGCAACTTAAAAGCTTCCGCATAGGAAATGCAATTATTAGCCATTGTCTCTTTGATAGCTTTTTGTCGACTATATTCTGGGCATTTTCTGTTGGTAGCAAAGTGGGATCCAGTACAAATAAAGCATACAGCATCATCTTCATCAAAATCACAGCTGTCTCCTGAGTGGTTATTACCACATTTGAAACAGCGCGGAGTTGACCTGCATTGTGATTTTATGTGACCATAACGGCAGCAGTTAAAACACTGTACTGTTGGGAAAATGTATAGATCGACTGGAAGGGAATTATAACACAAATATATTCTTTTGGGTAACATCTGGCCATCAAATGTGACTACTACGGTCTCCACAGGAGTATAGGTAATTTTACCATCTTTTAAACTTTTTCTATTGATGCGTCTTACTTTTAAAATTTTTTCACATCCAAAAGGCACAGACAAGTTATCTAGTATGTCTTCTTCGGACCAATCAGTCGGTACTCCTCTAACGACACCCATCCGAGTAACTGATGAGGTCGGAATGAAGGCTTTGTAGTTAAATTTTTTTAGTGTTTCATTTTCTAAGAAAGAATTAGCATCTGTGTAGTTATTGAATGATATTACCAATCTATTCCTTCCGATTTTTTTGAGACTGCCATTGACTATGTTTTTAATAGAATTCTTTTTCAAAAAATGTCCAAAGGAAATGGGGTGTATAGATATGTTGTCATTCGGAATTGTCTGGATCTTTTGGATGTGGATATTGTAGGGTGCAGAGTCATTTGTTTCATACAGTTTTCTACCTACATATGTGCCTGTGTCAGCCTGTTTGGCTTCATCATTGTTTGGTTGGGGGGGATGTGGTACTTGTGGTTGTGATACTGAGATAGGAGTTACTTCCGGCGACTTGAAAACTTTAGGTGGTTGGATCTTTGAATTCGATTCGCATTGGCAATCACTTTCACAAAGAACGACAGAAGACGACTTATGACGCCTCCGTTTTTTGTTACAGTGCCTACATATTTTACGGGTTATTGTACGTTTTCTTTTAGAATGACTACAATTGATTTTACTCTCGGAAGCATCCGTATCCAAGAGAGAGCCCTCCGTATCCATCTCCAAACAATCATGAGGCACCGTCACGACCAGAGCTACCTGAGAAGGTTTCCCTCCACCAGGGTCATCTGGTTCGTCGTCCATCAGAGAAAAAAAACTTGAAAAAACTTACCTACAGTCTGCAAATATACAGTAATAACAATAAATAAACTTAGTTTTAAATACTACCACACTTAAATGATCCTATTATTAATTAAAATCAATTTAAAATTAGAGACGTAAAAATAATCGCCCGCCAACTTCAAGGTTTCCCGCGCTTTTTTTTTCCCATGAAAAGTTGGTATGTAGGTATAATATAGTACAGTCAGCGTAAAACTAAACTGAGCATTCAAACTAATCAAGTATTTGAACATTTGACAAAAATAACCTTATCTTAAGAAATTATGGTATATTTTCATGTGTTTGTAGACGTCAATCAGAAGCATACCCGTTCTATAATAAGCTAAGGTTGATTCTTGTCATATTGTCAAATGTTTTATTATGATAGAACGATCTTACCTTTACGCTGACTGTACGTTTTTGACAATGACAGCTGGGATGGCTGACAGACTTAAAATACTTTTCCAATTCATTCTATGGGTCGGCAACGTGATCTATATCATACAGTCCACATTTTCAATTGTCTTTACAACTAGTAGATGATAAAGACCCCGTCATGTCTTACGCTAGTGTAGTTTTCGCGCATATCGCGCCCTCCTATCTGCATCCCTTACAAACCCTCCAAAACCGTTTCATGTGTGGTGCCACGGGTTGCCCGTGGTACTATCGCAATATAGACCTCCACCGTGATCTTGATCTTCCCACTATAAAATATTTTATCAAGGACGTTTCCATACGTTACTTTGATACCCCCACCACCACACGCACGCACGCACGCACGCACGCACGCACGCACACACACACACACACGCACACAACAAATTGTTAAGTATTGTTATGCTAAATGAGAGCGATTCTGACCTTCTCTCCCTTCCTAAAGATCATTTGTATCACGCTTGGGATAACCATTGGAATATTTCAAGTTGTCTTAGAGGTCAATATTACAAACGTATTCAACACAAAATACCACTCAAAGTATGGTTCACAAAATTAAAACTGTCTAAGCTTGCAACCTCCAGTATAATAAGAATGCGTTTGGGTCATGTCTGCACAGCCTCTCATCTTGCAAGACTTGGTATTATTAATAGCAATTTATGTGCTTGTGGTGCTTGTGAGGAAGATTTAAATCATATCTTTTTTGCATGCCCCCTCCGTGACAGTTCCTCACTCTTAAACTCCCTCATAGTCCTCCGTGTTCCTCTTCCTACATCAATCCCTACTTTATTGAGTTCTATAAATTTTGAAATATATAATTTGTTATCAACTTTTTTAATTAATAATAATATTAAAGTGTAATTTGTAAATAATGTACATACTTATTTAATATGTAAAAAGTATTATTTCCTAACTCCAACAAAGTATTCCCATAATTATGTACATAGTGTATCCATTTTATCCATTTATTTATATTGTAACCACCAACTCTGATCCTATTATTCTTTTTTCCCTAATCCGTTCCTATTCTAATAACATTGTTTTTCAAAAATTGGTTTCCCTACCTTTAATACTCGTTGTGGCAAATGCACAAACCGTGCGATGCCAAGTTTTTTAAAAAAAAAAAAAAAAACTTTTCATGGTTGGATGGTTGATAGATAGATAACTTAAATTAACTTGTTTTTTGTTTACAATTTCATCACTCACTTTAACATCGCACACGAGTCACATTGGTCATTTAGACCATCAGTTGCAAGTGCTCCAATTACTCGTTAAACGTGTTTCACAATACTAAGAATGCGTGTCAATTTAATAAAACTTAAGTTGTTATCATTTTTGCCAAAAGTTGAAGCCGGTAGAAGTTACGCGCTGACCTTTAGCCGCAGATCTTTAAGTGATGTAAGTAAACAAACACTTTTTACGCAATAGGCAATACTAAGCGAATATCTATGGCGCAAACTACCTGCAACCTGTTTTTTACAGTTTTGTTGGCTGCACTTAATATTTTCATTACAGGTAAGATGCAGATATAATTTTTAATGTACCTAATAATTAGGTCATCAAGGCGAATTATATGAAATAGTGAATTTGGTCTGCCGTTTCTTGCCATTTATTTTTTTGTTTGTTTTGGAGAGTTTGCATATTGCCTCAGGCGTCATTTTCGGCGTCACCGGACTTTTTAATGGCATCACGCACTAGTGCGTGTCCCCGTTCCTAACTAGATTCTCCGAGATCGGATTGGATTGGAACAACCCAAGGGCAGCTGACAGTTGGAGTGTACGAAAGGACTTCGATCCTACTTAACACCCAATTTTTATCATACCATTGGGCCGGTCCTGCGGCAGGAATTTAAATCCAAAAAATATACTCAACAGTTAGTTAGTTAGATATTTAGATACCAAACGCTAACAATATGGCTTGTATTGACAGAACAAAGATTGAAGAACAACAATATTTTATTTTATTTTTATTTCTTTTGTTTTATTCATAGCTAGCTTCATAGCCAACATTCTTACTAGAATAAGAATAGCCAAGTTGCATCTACAAGCTAATAATGAATACAAGTGAAGATATCATCATCACCAGCTCATTTTCATGTCCCCAAAGCTGGGGCGAGTCTTCCTTAAATGGATGGAGTAGGGAGAACGGGCCATAAACCACCACGCAGGTCTAGTGCGTATTGGTGGTTGTTAACAACTGCTAATGCAGCCGGGACCAACGCCTTTACGTGCCTTCCCAAGCATGAAGATAAGTGAAAATATACTATTATATATTTATTTATTTAAAATAGGTCGCCAATGTTTTAGGCAAGCGGCGCGGCGGCAGCGGCGATGGGAGTTGTAGAGGCGGGAGCTGGGGCGGGGGCGGGGGCGGGGGCGGATGAGGGCGAGGCGCCGCTGATGGACCTGCACGGCCGCCGCCACAACTACCTGCGCATCTCGCTCACCGAGCGCTGCAACCTGCGCTGTAAGCTTTCTCCCTTAATCTTTATACATGGCGTGTGCTGCTAATTAAGCGCTGTGCGGTGAGTGTTTAGACCGCGTAATAAGCAAGCAAATTGAGAATTTATTCGCCAAGCCGATGCCGCCTGTCGCTCTGTTCCATGGCCAGGCCGTTAAGTTACATACCTACTTAATATAATATAATATTCTTAATTTGTGCTTGTTGCTACCCCCAAGCAAACGGATGCAGAGAAGAGTAAAAATATAAAAAAAGCAATAGTATAAAATGCAGTTTGTTTCTCAATAATTTCGATTTAATTCTTCATATTACAAGACTGTTTTGATATCTAAAACCCTAAACTACCCTTCTTCCGATCTTCTTCAAATATGCTAGAAATCCAATCTGCCACCCCTTAACCCGAGACCGGGAGCCACTGGAGCACCGCGGTGGATTAAGCTAATATCAGATTGAAGCTAGTGCTAGTGCTAGTGCTACTAGTACTAGTGCTTCAAACGCTTTGCGTTGGGTGGTGGCAGCTGGTAGTGTGACTGCGTGTGCGCAGGCCAGTACTGCATGCCGGCGGAGGGCGCGGCGCTGTCGGCGCGGGCGGCGCTGCTGACGCGCGCGGAGCTGTCGCGGCTGGTGCGCGTGTTCGTGGGGATGGGCGTGGACAAGGTGCGGCTCACGGGCGGCGAGCCCACGCTGCGCCAGGACCTCGCCGAGATCATACGTGAGTGGAGCGTGACGCCCTCCTAATGCATGTATGAAAGAGAAACCCACGATTCAAGGGGCGTTCGGGCGGCATTGTCTGTGGTCTCACCGATCATAAAGAAAGAAGTCGTATTTAGTAGTAATCTTCTTAAATAGTAATAGATTTGGAGACAGGCTAAAAAAAATGGTCCACCCCATACCAAAGCTTGAACCACCAATTATTTTTTACATGCTGTGGTGCACTACACAAAGAGCTTCTCGTAAAAACTTGAACAAAAACTTGTAAAGGACGTATGTCAACATTAACGTGGCATTAGATTAGCACATAGCATATTTCCACATATTGGCCATTATATCCCGGTAAGGTCCATAACACACACCACATTTCTTTATTTGCTAATCGTTCAATGGCTGTGACGCGTATTTGTGAAAGCTTAAGTTGTATGTGTGAGTGTGTTAATACTTTGATTACATAAAACGTTTTATAATAATTACTTTGTCATGTATGCATCCGCTAAATAAGTATTTATTAACTATTCTATGTGTATCCATTTGTAAAGTTGTCTTTTCTCAAATGAAGATTAAGAAATAAATAATGACTAGTAGCCACTGGTCTACATCAACTACAAAGGCAACTGATAGAAACACACAAGAAGGGCGCCAGTTGATACACATATTATGGAAGTTAGACTTTTGTGTACACAGCTGAAAATATTTGTAATAAATTACTTTATAGTTAATAATGAAACAACTCAAAGCATATTACCATCAGTACAAGTATAAGACATCAAGTTTAGTTCTAAATGTATTTCCAGCAATTCAAGGCGATCCTGATAGCTTTGTAGCACATTTTTGTCGCATAAACTAAATAAATAATGCTGGATTTTTGACCAGTATCGTAAAATGTAGTTAGTTCCGCTGATTTCCCCAATGGTATGTGTACGATGCCGGCTGTCGGTTGTGGCCGTGGTCGTTGCAGAGGAGCTGGTGCAGTGCGGCGTGCGCGCGGTGGGGCTGACCAGCAACGGGCTGGTGCTGACGCGGCGCCTGCCCGCGCTGCAGCGCGCCGGCCTCACCGCGCTCAACATCTCGCTCGACTCGCTGCGCCCCGAGCGCTACGAGCACATGGCGCGCCGGCAGGTCACTCCCCCCCCCCCCCCCCCCCCCCACCCCCACCATCACACCCACGCCCACGGAGAATCTAGTAGGGGCTTCTAGATGATAGCACTTTTTAGTTCAAACGGCTTGAGGAACCCTTTAAGTTTCTAGCCGCCCCCCATGTCCGGTGACTGTAAAGGCCGTAGGCAGCTAACAGCAACCTCTCCAAAAATGTATCCTATGGTGTTCTTGATCGTTCAAGTCTGCCGCTCGCGCACCCTGATACCTTAGGATATTTTTGCTGTTACTTTTCAGTGGAGCAACGTTTCACAACATGATAGCATCAAGTAATTTTTATTGTAACTTGCAATCGAACGTCGCCTCCTACATTGGGAAACTTTACTCTAGAAAAGTAACTGTCGTTCGGACACTATATCACGAAGAGACAATGTGTAGATATAAAATGTTTTTTTTTTGTTTATATAATTTTTAATAATAATATATATATATATATAGTTTATATAAATTTTGTTGTGAAACAAATTACAAAAACACAAATGTTAAAAAAAATTCCACAAGCAGGATCTGAACCTGCACCCTTCAGCTCAATTGAGAGAGTACCTGTTCCGGTATGTCAGAAGGGTGCAAGTTCAAATCCTGCTCGTGGATTTTTTTTCAACATTTGTGTTTTTGTAACGTGTACATAGTTCGACAGCACCTGCAGACAATTAAACAGCGAATCATGAAATCATATTTATACTCGTAATACCTAAGTGAAGCAACAAATACTTTGTTTTTGAATTGCAAGTAGTACCTATCGCCAATTACTGTCGTCATAGACGGCGGCATGCAAATAAGCTGGCACGCCCGCTGATTAAGGCGGTGCGCGGTGCGCCGGTTATTTGCGCTAATCGTCTTCCGGCGCGGCGCTGTAAGTAGTCGTCATTTACAATGCTTTAGCAAGAGCCTGAAATTAAAATTGTTGGTTAGGGATCCTATATTTAAATATATATATATCCTATATTATCTTACATGTAACAAAAATTATAAAACTTACTTAAATCAATAAAAATACTGGAACAAAAATCAAAGGGAGAAACAAATAAATCCATTATTCTGTAGGTATGTATGTCGGCATGGTAAACTATCGGCTGTCCCGAGTCTCGACGCCGCCGAGGAAGTTTGAGCCACCAATTTTCAATTTAACTAATTATTGTCATCGACAGTTGAATAAATGGCTGTGTAGTACCTACCTTGCTAAATCCACATGCTAAAACTAGATTTGTTTTTCTTCCTCAAACCAATTGCCGACAATGACATCTGTAGGTATTACGATTTTATATTACAACATCTGTTTTATACACCTATAGAAATAAAGAAATGAATAATAACAAGAACAGATATTGCGCAATGACGTACACACGCCTGCATCAGACTACCACAAACGTTAAATATACTTAAAAGACATTGAAGTTTATGTCTATTGCATATGGTTGAACATTTATTGAGGAAATTTGACAGTTTTGGATAGTCTGATGTGCAGGCATAAATAGTATAAAAAAAACACAAATGTTGAAAAAATTTCCACGAGCAGGATTTGAACCTGCACCCTTCTGACATACCGGGTTAGGTGCTCTTCCAATAGAGCTATCGTGGTTCTAACCAGCCCGCCGAAGTTATTTAACACTATTTACTTGGGTGCAGGTTCAAATCCTGCTTGTGGAAATTTTTTCAACATTTGTGTTTTTGTAATTAATTTCGCAACAAAATTTGCGTTAAAATTATATAAACAAAACAAAAACATGTTATAAATAGTATATTTTATGGTTTTTATAGTGATTTAAAGTGCGGGAAACAATCCGATGGTTTTGAATACATTGTATAGGAGTGATTTGTATGATAGATTAGCCAGTCCTTAACCACGCGTGCGTGCGCAGGGCCTGCCGCGTGTGCTGGCGGCCGTGGACCTGGCGCTGCAGCTGGGGTTCAGCCCGCTCAAGCTCAACGTGGTGCTCATGAAGGGTGAGTAAATGGGCGCGCCTCTCGCACCACACGCTGCAGCCCGCCTCTAGCTGCGGCCGTGGACCTGGCGCTGCAGCTGGGGTTCAGCCCGCTCAAGCTCAACGTGGTGCTCATGAAGGGTGAGTAAATGGGCGCGCCTCTCGCACCACACGCTGCAGCCCGCCTCTAGCTGCGGCCGTGGACCTGGCGCTGCAGCTGGGGTTCAGCCCGCTCAAGCTCAACGTGGTGCTCATGAAGGGTGAGTAAATGGGCGCGCCTCTCGCACCACACGCTGCAGCCCGCCTCTAGCTGCGGCCGTGGACCTGGCGCTGCAGCTGGATTCAGCCCGCTCAAGCTCATTTTGTTAACCAAAAATTATTAAAAAAATATAAATTTTGCAAAAGCTAGAAGAGCTACAGTAAGGAGTTGGAGGAGGAGGAGGAGGGTCATAGATGACCTATATGGAACAATTTTTTTTCTGACCTAAGTGGCAGCTGACTGTAAGTCGAATAAATCGCGAAATCAAACCGTCAACACTGCTATTGAATAATCACTATTTATTTTAAAAAGTCCGTCATATATATAGTTGGCGGAAAACGACACGATAGCGCGATCATTCAGGAGTATTTTACTAGCCCCATCTATTGAGCGGTTTAGGTACTACTTAACTATAAAAAGAATCGTTACAAAATTTGACGGCGAATAAATGGATACAGGTTTAATATAAATATTTTATAAATTCTGTATGAATAATATCGGTTTTAAACAATTACCTACACATGAAATTGCATAATTCATTCCTTTTTGATGTTTACACCTAAGTTTTATCATAAAGTAACTTTAGAGATATAGAACCGGTAATTGACTGAGCGATAGTTAAATACAACGAATGAAACTGGTCATCGACCCGCGCGCAATAGCACAGGTACTATTGCACACAGAGTAGTACAGATGCAAATGTATACGACGCTTGCATCTTTGATTTGGTCACGGAAACTTGATCTATTGGCACATTGGCAGTGATAAAAGAAGTCTATAAATAATTGCTTAAAAAATATTTACAATAATAATATAGTTAACAACGCAAGGGTTTATCTAACAGTAGTTGTTGCGATTGTCGCAGGCTTCAACGACGACGAGATCTGTGACTTCATCGAGCTGACGCGCGACCGCGACATCGAGGTCAGGTAGGTCCGCTGCTCATCGCTTCCTTAAAGTTGGTATTCTGTTTGCTATTACTTCTCAGATTCAGTATTTCAAACAACCCTAGCTTGTTCGCTCAATGAAGCAGCTGTTCAAAGGTCGCGCGGTGGGCAAAGCGTCATTATTATTATTACTATTATTATTACAGCGTAGGTGTTTTCGTTCTTGTATGGAAACAATGTATCTGTTACATATGAACTATTACTTAATCTATAGGAGGGATACGAGTGAACCGAAACAAACTAATCATCTTTTCGCTATGCTCAGTGCGGCCTGAGTTCCGGCTCAATCCTCTGAACAGCTCCCCAGGGCAATTTTATTACTCACTAGCACTTTACTCGCGACTTCGTCCGCGTGGATTTGAGATTTTTAAAATACTTAAAAAAAAAATAATTGAAATATAGCCCTTGGTACCCGCAAGAAATGTAGAATTCTATCAGTGAAAGATATTTTGGAATTGGACCAGTAGTTCCAGAGATTACCCCCCGCAAGCAAACAAACAAACTTTACCTCTTTATTAGAAAGTATAGAAGATATAGATATAGAATAAGACAAATAACATGTCACCTACGTGAGTTCATGAACTATAGAAACCGGCCAAGTGCGTGTCCGGCCGCGCGCAGTGTAGGGTTCCGTAGCCTATCTCAATAACTCTGAGAAGAGGGTTTTTATGAACATTTATTTAACGATGGCTCATATACTTAAATGTAGATACTACCGGTTTCACACACCTGACAACGTTATTTAAGTAGTTCCTAATGAGGAATTTGTACTGCGTCAAGTAAGTACATTTTATAAGTTGGTCGACTGTTACTTGTAAAGCCTACTTAGCTGTGATAGTTTTCCTTTTAACTTCGTTATATATACAACTACCGTGAATTTTTTCACGTATCCAAAAACAACCATTTGGCTGGCAGGGGGGGGGGGGGACACACACTTGACTCGTAACAAAATTTTGCACTTTAAAGCTTAATAGTTCACAAACAGATGCCTCAATTAAAAAACTGTTTTCACAAACCCGCTATATTTTTGAAATTGCTATCCAACGACAAGTGTGGGGACACTTAGGGGTAAACAACCACTTCACGTGTAAGGAAGGTAAACTAAAAAAATAAATTATTTTACCACTTTGTCGGCGTGATTAATATGTATATCCATGCCAAATTACAGCTTTCTGGTACTAAAGAGTCTATGAGCTAAACTGGGGTCAGACAGACAGACAGACATGGCGAAACTATGAGGGTTCCTTGTTGACTACGGAACCCTAACAATAAAAACAATGTAGGGTAGCTTACAGCTTTGCCAACCAAGACAATTCACAAGTAGAAAGTTTAGAAAGCGCTGGGGTCAAAGTTACAAAATGTCTTATCTTATTATCTTAGTGGGGCCTGCTGAGGTTTCCCTCTCGCAGTAACACTTCGACCCATCGGGATCTTTTGTGCAACCCCGTCCTTTCACTCTTCCTCCTCTGTAAAGATAGATGCCATAAGTTTGGCAACGTCCTTAAGGGCGAAGAGCCTGAACGAAATGACTTTCTGGATTCATAATCTGAATTCATACCTACTATTAATTCAGAAAGACCGGAATACCATACAATATCAGTATGCTCCACACATTCTGATTTTTCAGATTATTAATTTCTCAGATCGATCTGTAAGAATGACACTGAGGAGCGTTCTGCATTCCGGATCAGAATATTTAAGATTATGTTTTTGATTATGAAAATGAGAGCGGCACACACATACTGGAATCAGATTACGAATTATCAGTAATTGTAAGTCCTTCTTCAACGGAAATGGCTCTTCTCATGTGTATCATTATTTGGAATTTTATTCCCCAGCAAACATAGTAAGTCATCAAATGATGCTACTTATACTGTCGTAATTTACTCGCCGGTATGTGTTACCGGTTCTCCTTTTGACTTTTGAGACGTTTGCGTGTGCCGGGAACCACGAGACTACTTACTGATCAATCTCAATTTTTAAGATATGTGTGAGCCAAGGTGCCGGAATTTAGATTATGAATCCAGAGAGCCATTCCGGATGTATGAGGCCAGCCATGTATGTATTTTTTGGAAAGTATTAAGTGAACTTGCATCCCTCATGTTAAAGGAGCGTAATTTGCAAATGTGGTCCCGCAAATGTTATAGTAGGTACTTTTTCGTAATCAGTGCGAATATTAGGGAGTACAAGACGGTTTGCGCAGGTTCATCGAGTTCATGCCGTTCTCGGGCAACGCGTGGGACGGCAGCAAGCTGGTGGGGTACCGGGCGGCGCTGCGCGCGGCGGCGGCGCGCTACGAGCTGGCGCCGGCCGCCGCGCGCCCCGCCGACACCGCGCGCCTGTGGCGGCCCGCCGGCCACCGCGGCGCCGTCGGCTTCATCGCCTCCATGACGCAGCCCTTCTGCGGCACCTGCAACCGGCTGCGGCTCACCGCCGACGGCAGCCTCAAGGTGACACCGTCATATTCATTGCACATCATAACTACAGGAGAATTATGACAATCAATTAGCCGTACCTACTATGACGAGTAGTGCGTAGTTTACTACTATAGCTAGACCGCTTAACTGGGTCCTCGCCTGCGGTAGATACGCGTACCGCAGGCGAGGACTCAGTTGAACGGTCTAGCTATAGATACTTTTTGCAAAAACATCAAAAAAATATTTTTAAAGTCATAGTATGGTAATAAAAAAATTTTTTAAACCAGATTGTACGTACAAGTTACTTTGTGTTGTACGTCGATTGACATCGCTTGTGCGCTATATTTGGACTGTGCTCCAGGCGACTTCATGCAAGGGGGTTTAACAACGTAATCTTAGTGTATGGCAAGGTTTTGCTTCAACAATCAAGCATTCTGGACTGACCGCGCCTTATTAACAATCATATAAATGCGCGCCTCTCCGTTATTGCATTGTTCAACTGCCTGAGAGCCCATGGCTCGATCTCTTTATATGCCTTCTTAAAGCTGGGAAATTGAAGATATTTATGATTATTTACATATAATTTTACGCAAATATTTTTGCGCACAAATTACAATTTGAAAAAAGACAAAGTTATTTTAGATTGTATTTAGCCTATGCGGCGTAAGGTAACCGGGTTTATGGACGGCGGCACGTGTGGCACGCTGCCCGCTGCAGGCCGATAGACACCCACCCACTTTAACCGACAGTTGTGACAAAATTACTGGTGCTATCACCTTTTAACACTTACTAAACGAAAATAAATAAACGAGACAGCATATGAAAAACCACTCTACCGTCAAGCTTAAAAAAAAAAACAAAGCACGTTGTGGTAATCAACTAGTACGACGTATCGAGATTGACACAGTGAAAGTGTTTGGCTTGTAGTCTAAAAAAAATGTATACTGGTATGTGATTTTCTTTACATATATTAATAATAGGTGTACATTGTAATAAATAAAATACAAATCTTGAAAAAATCTAGTGGGGTATTCATACAAAAAACGGGTAAAAAATTCATTTGCGTATTTTTAACGTCCGGTGATAGGATTGTTTTGTGTGTAATCAATCAGGTTTATTATTATGTCATTACTTAGCTTATTTTATCTTAATTTTAAAACTACAATACTTACTAAGTTCTATACAAAAGCACAGAGAAATCGACGTTTACATTCACGTGCAGCGGCAACGGCTGAACCCCGCGGGCCTCCTGCCACATGCGCCATATTAGTTTTTTGCGTCTGCCACTTGACAGGTTATATTCCTCGGGACCGCACAACCCAAGGAAGGTTTCGAGGGGCTGGCATCTCGCAAGCGCATCCCTATATCTTTACGGGGCGTTCGAGTCGGACGGCGAGAGCGAACAGTCCTCGAGACCTCGCCTCGGCAGACGCGGGGACTTGATACATGAGCGTGGTGTTGTCAGGTGTGCCTGTTCGGGGCGGCGGAGGTGTCGCTGCGGGACGCGGTGCGCGCGGGCGCCGCCGACGCCGAGCTGCGGCGGCTCGTGCGCGCCGCGCTCGCCAGCAAGCGGCCGCAGCACGCCGGTCAGTACACGCGCCCGCCCAAGCGGTCTATAAGCTTTCACAGATGAATCCGACCAGTGTCGCGGGCGGCCGGTCGGTCTCCACGCTGCCTAGTCTCACGGTTCAATCGAATATTTTAAATTTATCATTTAGATACCATTTTGCGTAACATTTTAATAGTTTTGCCTAGGTATCTGACAATTTTAAGCATTTTATGCTACAAGTAGAGAATAAATTTTAAAAAAATACTATTTTGATGTGTTAATTTTTTTTTAATGTTTGCATCGGCTCCGCAGCGTGGGGCGAGGTTCACGCCTCTAGACCGGCCCCCGGCGCGGGTCGAATTCACACCGTGTTCCGCCCTCTCGACGTTTCTAGGCATGCAGAACCTCGCCACTATGAAGAACCGGCCCATGGTGCTCATCGGGGGCTAGCGGGCGGCGCGCTGGTGCGGCGGGCGGCGCGGCGCGGGGCGGGGGCGCGGGGCTACTGCAGCGCGGCGGCCGGCGGGGGCGGGGGCGGCGCGGGGGACGAGCAGTGCGGGCCCTTCTCGCACCTGGACGCGCAGGGCCACGCGCGCATGGTGGACGTGGGCGGCAAGCCGGTGACGGCGCGCGCGGCGGAGGCGGAGTGCGCGCTGCAGGTGGGCGCGCGGCTGCTGCGGCTGCTGCGCAGCGCGGCGCTGCCCAAGGGCGACGCGCTGGCCGTGGCGCGGGTGGCGGGCGCGCTGGCCGCCAAGCGCGCCGCCGACCTCATCCCGCTGTGCCACCCGCTGCCGCTGGACTGCGTGCGCGTGCGCATCGACCTGCCGCCGCCCAGCGCCGGGGTTAGCGGCGGCCGCGTGCGCGTCGCCTGCGAGGTGAGGGTCACCGCACGCACTGGCGCCGAGATGGAGGCGCTGACGGGGTGCGCGGTGGCGGCGCTCACCCTCTACGACATGTGCAAGTCCGTCGACAAGGACATGCGCATCACCGACCTGCGCGTGGTGCGCAAGGCGGGTGGCCGCAGCGGCCCGTACCCCCCGCCCCCGCCCCCCGCCCCCTCGGCTCGTACTCCGCCCACCGCCGCCGCCGACGCCGCCTCCGCGGAAACATACGCTCCGACCAACTTCGGCCACTTCTGACTGCGCCAGCGCCAGCGCCGGCTAAACTTGTCGAAGAGCGGTCATATCCAACATCGACACGTTCGACACGATATGGATGCGTAAAACTGTTTCGCTCGAATCTAAAAGCGAACTATTCGTAATTATATTTACTGTTGTACTCGCTGTGATATAATATGGTAGCTTTTTATAATATCGGGTGACTAGTTGAACGAACTTATGAGTGATCGTAAGTCACATGGAAAACTTTTTTCTATGTATTTAATAAGAACTAATGTTCTAACAGATTCAGTCCTATTAAAAATAGTGTGCGTCAGCCCAGCTGGGCCACAGTGGAAAACAAACTTTTTTACTATGCCAGGAATTAGTCGAAATTAGTCGCCAAGTAACTGAATTAGTCGGTGTCGCGTTTAAAAATTATAAGCGGTTATTTGTGGCCCAGCTGCGCTGACTGAATCTCGAGAATGGGCCCACGTAGCGAAAATCTAATTGCATAGTGAATTAGTCGATAATTAGTCGAAATTAGTCGCAAAGTAACAAAATTAGTCGGTCTCGCGTTTTAAAGTTATTAAGGGTTTTTAGAGCTCGAGAATGGAACCACGTAGCGAAAATCTGTTTGCATGGAGACTTAGTCGATAATTAGTCGAAATTAGTCAAATATTTAGTTAATCTTTACCCGACTGCAAAGAAAGGGTATTGTTTTTCGCGCGTACCTTGTATGTATGTAATATAATTTATCACTTCATATCTCCAGAACCGCTGAACGGATTTACATAATTGAGGTATCGTTAGATTCGTCTTAGTTGCCCAAGTGTTCTTAGATAGGCGACGTTAAAAAAAAACCATGGCGGCTGTGCGACACTATTGGACTCTGTGAAAAACAGTTTTTTTTTCGAATACTACAACATGGGTACCAAATTAAAGAGCTCAACACAAGGATTTCAAAAAGGTATATCATGATTATCATTACCGTAATACTAAAAATATAATACATTATCAGTCTTTCTTTCTTTTAGCTGATGGCTTCGTGCGATTAGCACATTTAGCTAGTGTCAATGTAATTTTTTTACAAGTAATACATAAATATACAATATTTACAATACAATACAATATTTCCTTCCAGTCAGTATGATGATGAATGATAATAAAAATGAGAAGTGAGAAATGATATACCCGCCAACCCCTCGAGTATCTCAGTAAAGATGTGGGGCTTTACTAATTCCTCGGCGGACTTCTTGAGAGAATTTGAAAATTAAAGTTGCACTGTTTTGTTTCATTTGCCAACACTCATGCACACTTACGAACACTTAACGGTTAATAATCCACCATTATTTCACATTAATATTCGACATAACACAATTTTTGAAAATAAAACAAAACCGCAGACATGTTTGTTCACTTTCCCGCCAAGAAGTCCCATTATCAGTCTACGATTATAATAATTATGCCCCACTGCAGGGGCTTATTTTATTTATTTTAATTTTTTTTGGAAAACTGCTAATATAATATAATATATATAATAGTTTTTATAAATTAAATACGGCCAATTACAAGTTATAGTTATTATTTAGACCTTCATATCTCTAGAACCGCTGAACGGATTTACATAATTGAGGTATACAACTTCTGTAAGCCTCGTTTGCATTTTTTATTATTACCTACTTGTTTTATTTCACCGCGAAAGGCTGATGATGATGATGATTTAATTGGTTAATTTACCTTGCATGCACTCATTAAAGTTGTACATTCAAATTTAAAACACAGTTGTACGCAAATGTACGTACACAAGAGTAGGAAATACATCGAGTAAATCAGAAACTAATCGAGAAATAATATGAAACTGATTGAAATTGTTCACTATTCTCTCACTTAATACTGTTACTTATATAACAATAGACAGGTACGCAAAATAATTCAAGATAACCATACTGCGCGCATTATGGCCCCCTGGCTCCTAGACTATTCACGAAAAAAAGAAAGCCTTTTTCCTCTAAAACGGGGCATCGACTGATTCTGAATTTTTGTATGATGTATCGACTAAATTCGCTATGCAATTAAATTTTCGCTAAGTGGACCCATTCTACATCGAGATACAGGTGGCCCAGCTGTGCTGACGCGTCAGCTCAGCAGCCACAAATAACGGCTTATAACTTTTAAACGCGACACCGACTAATTCTGTATCTTGGCGACTAATTTCGACTAATTCCTGGCATAGTCAAAAACTCTGTTTTCCACTGTAACCCAGCTGTGCTGACGCACACTTAAAAATATAGTCCGTTACCAAAATTTGGTGACGATAACGGACTGTTACATAAATATAATTTATGTAAAACATAAATTAAATATTAAACTGATAATTTGTTATAATTTACTTTATATACAAAGTTTATGAAAAACGTGATGTAATGATATTATGCTGTAAATTACTTATATTTTTATAGTACTTTCTGATGAAATATTATTTTATTTAAATGTAACAATTATTTTGTTTATACATAGTATGAGTATGAAGATATATTTCTAACAGGTGTGGAGTAAAGTGCTCCAGTTAGAAAATAAAATTGCGATAAAACAATTTTTTTCTTAAATTATCCCTTTCCAAATCAGTTGAAGCAACTGAAAATATGGTAATTTTATATTTAATACTGCCGATTATTTTTATAAATATTCTGCAAACATCAATCAAGCTACTCCTCACTTGTACACTTCAGGGTGCTATAATAATAATTTTGGAAGAGTTTTAATATTTACACTTCTTTTTTGAATTACAGGATTTTTTATTGTAAGTAAAAGTTATGTAGGTACCTAGTCATGTAAGCTATAATAATTATAATGCGTTATTGCTCAATAATAAAAATAAAAATATTTTTTAAAATCATGAATAGATTGTGTAATCGTTACTGACATATAAACATGATGTAAAAGTTTCCACAAGTTTTATTTATATCTGTTGAACTGACTAAGAGCTTCTTCCACTAGCACAGCATGTTGTAATTCGTTTTTGGTTTTCAGGTTAGCGAAAGTTTGCATTTAGTTTTTAATTCCATACAGGTAAGCACTTGGCCTTTATTTCGCCTTATGTTAGGTGTTAATAAGGTTGCAAGTAGTAGCGCTCTTCAGCCGGAATCCTCAGCTCATTCATTCTGAGTTCATTTCAGACTATATTAAAAAAATATACAAATATACCTCAAAACATTCTTACACTATCTTATCTTTAACTTATGTTATGTTGGAAACAAATACCAGTACAAAGGTTAAAGAATGATTACAAAAACACAATGTTGAAAAAAATCCACGAGCAGGATTTGAACCTGCACCCTTGACATACCGGGTCAGGTGCTCTTCCAATTGAGCTATCGTGGTTCTAACCAGCTCGCCGAAATTATTCAACACTATTTACTTTTTTACTTTGAAAGCCAAAGGCGCCAATTCAATGTCAACAACTACCGTCATTAACATCTGATCATAATATTTTTACAAATACTAAAGATCAGTTAAGAAGTATGCAAGCTATTTAAAAAATGTTTTGATAAAAAATTGATATAATTAAAACTAGCTGTTGTTTTTATGTTTTATTAACTTAAGGTTATTAAATTAACTTACATCTCTCATCTCATAAACAAGTTCGTGAGTAACTGTGTAACATTTATCCATCGCAGGATATCCACAAGGCTCTTCGGAGTAAGTTATCATCTCATTCACATCCAAGTTTCACAAACAAAGTTGTGAAACTTGGATGCACAAATGAAATGAAATGGTTTCAGAGCAATAAAGATAAATATTTACAATCTAATTAGAATTAATTAGCTTTTAAATTAAAATAAAGCATGGGTAAACAAAATACTTGCTTTACAAGAGAAGTTATTTTGATATAACAATTTTGTAGAATAGTCAGTTGTGTACATAGATCTAGTTCAAAGTTTAAAGCCGAGTGAGGTACTAGCCAACTGATTAGTCAATATGCAAAGGCCATTACAGGGGATATAGCTCTAACAAAATATTTTAATACAAGTTTTAGTAATAAGCCAGCTTCAGCCCAGTGGCGATGCGAGCGCTATCAGCCGCTGGCGACAAGCACGTTCGTCTTGGCGGGCTGGTCGGGCTCGGGCTCCGGCGCGCGATCGGCGCGCTGCACACGGATGTCGTGGCGCTCGATGTACTCGTTGATGTCCTGCCCCTTGCGGGTCAGCTGCTCGGTGAGCGCCTGCAGCGCCTTGGGCAGTCGCTCACGGTTGCTCTCCAGCTCCGGCAACAGGTCCGCCACCGTTCGCTCCACCAGCACGCCGCCGACCATTCGGAAACATTTACGGCTACCCTCGACGGCTTTCAAAGTTTCGATGACTATTCTACAACAAAACGACTTCGTAAACAATCTTTTTTTTCTCATATTTAACCAAATTATATTACAATTACTAACTTGTGTTCATTGAGATCCATCTCTAATTCAGATATTTTATTAGCGAGCTGTCTTTGTTCAGCTCGTAATGTTTGGAATCCAGAAAATATTTCTTCGCTTGACTTGGTTTTGCTACCTTTTGGTGCAGTTTTCGCCATGGTGATGATTTCTTTTCTTAGTTATTAAGACCTTAGACTTTACCTTCAATTTAATTCTATGTAACGATAGGTACTGATTTGTGAAACTTGTCTGTTTATATTATGGTCTTTGGAATCTTTTTTATCAATTTATGTTTAAATTAAAACAAACAGTATTTTTAGGTTAGCGTAACGTGAAATAAACTACTACAAAAGAAAGAAAGAAATAATTTTTTTTTTTTGTGTTTAATGTAAGAACGGCAAATAGATCTCTTCCATACAGCCAACTCTTATGAGTATCTAAATTAATGTTAATGAGTGGAGAAAAAGAGACACCCCACTCTTATCAATAACAACGTCATCCATCACACACAATACTAAAGATTTGGCTGTTTAGGCTTGACCCCTTAGCGTTTTCTACCATCAATGACATGAGAAAAACAAACAACTGTCAAAAGCAGTCAACAATTTGTTGGACTTCTTGGCGGGAAAGTAAAGAGTCATCTCTGCGGTTTTGTTTTATTTTTTAAAATTTGTGTTTTGTCGAATATTAATGTGAAATAATGGTGGATTATTAATCGTTAAGTGTTCGTGAGTGTGCATGAGTGTTGGCAAATTAAACAAAACAGTGCAACGTCACTTTTCAAATTTTCTCAAGAAGTCAGCCCGAGGTCTTTTACTAAGACCCACATCTTTACTGAGATACTCGAGGGGTTGGGGGGTCAATCATTATACTGGAAGGAAATATTGTATATTTATTTATTACTTGTAAGAAAAATTACTTTGACACTGGCTAAATGTGCTAATCGCACGAAGCCATAAACTAAAGGAAAAAAAAAACAATTTGTTTTAGACTTCTTGGCGGGAAAGTAGAGTCATGTCTGCGGTTTTGTTTTATTTTCTAAAATTTGTGTTTTGTCGAATATTAATGTGAAATAATGGTGGATTATTAACCGTTAAGTGTTCGTGAGTGTGCATGGCAAATGAAACAAAACAGTGCAACGTCACTTTTCAAATTCAAGAAGTCTGCGTGAAGACTTAGTAAAGCCCCGCATCTTTACTGAGATACTCGAGGGGTTGGGGGGTAATATCAGTCTTCACTTCTCATTTCTATTATCATTAATCCATCATCATCAATATTGTTAATTTATGTATTACATAATAATATGAAGATAGAACAAATTAATAGGCTTGATGGATTTCATCCGGAGCTGTAAAACAATTAAAAAAGAAATAAAAAATAAAAAATTGTTTTCTCTAAAAGTTTTCGTGATAAAAATATTTTCTATTACTTACAATAACTATTTGTGTTCGTGTGTTTATTTATAATACCTTTTTCAAAATATACCTTACAAATATTAAACCAATCTCACTACTGTACATATATAATTTTTACCTGCTTTAAGGGGCGTTTTGTTAAAATGAAGCAGGAATCAACATTAGTTTTGCAGAGTGAATTGGAAGGAAAGGAACACCTACTTTTAGATGTGGTACGTTGTTATTTGATTAACTACCTTTATACATATTTATACTTAAGCTAGCAAATCAAGCAAAAATATTAAATCAGACTTGAATAGAGACTTAAAGGTTGGGGTCATAAGCACCAGAGCCCATAGACCCCTCTCGCGAAGGTAGCCTCATTCACCATACATTATTGCCATTAGTACCCATGTGTATTCCACACTAACCATCAAATCCTCGTATAATTACTAAATTTTTTTTAAATTCAGTGAAACCTCATATTAGCACTTTTGTAGAAAAGCTAAGTTCTGCTACTTAAAAAATTAGACAGCTGTCTGACGAAAAAATGCTTGTTTAGTGTATTTTATTTACTACTACAGTGTTATATCTTATGGAATCTGCCGTGCATCATACATGAAAATGGTCCTTGTGTACAACTGCAATATTTAACCACAAATTCTTACCAATGCATTGGATAGCACAATCTTGCATACAAACCCATGGAAGTTTTTGTTATTTTCTAAACTAAGCCTTCCGGAAGCTTTCGCAATTATGTTTTGACAAAGTGGGATAAATGATATTTTACTGGCAATGGTAACACCCAGATATCTAACATCCTGCACTTTAACCAAATTTGCCAAACATCACAGGAAGTCTCTTCTATGTGAAAGTAATTTGATGATATTAAAAAACACTTAACATCATCGGTGAATAAAAAATGTTGTAAAAAGTATGGGCCCGAGATGGAATCCCTGAGGAACGTCCAATTTGGATTACATAGTATTTAGACTCATGACCGCTGACAACAACAGCTTGAGGCTGGTTGCTAAGGTATGACTTGAACCAAGGTAGCAATGTTTTTGCTATTCTATATGTATATGTTTAAAGTGTAATTAATAAAAGCTTGTGGTCAACTTTATCAAAAGCGTTATTAAAATCAATTAAAATAGAATCTACCAAAAATTTCGGTGTCTTGTCTGTCTAGCTGTCTTGTAGCTTTTATATGAGACAGATCAATCATTTTAACATCAACTATTAAGCTTTGTTGCAATCGATTCGAAAACAGGGCGACGATGACGCGGTGCCTTCGGATGCGGCGCTCGGGGCGCTCCTGGAGGACGGCGAGCCGGCCGTCGATGCCGAGGGGCGCGTGCGGCGGCTCGGCGAGCGCGTGGCTCACCTCGACGCGCTCAACGTGGCCGGCATGCTGGCGGCCGCGAGCGAGGGCGGCGGCGCCGGCGCACGGCTGGCCGCGAGGCTCGACGCCGGGCTGCGGGCCGGCGCCGCGCTGTCCGAGCGCCGCGCGCGCTGCGACGCGATCCTGCGGGCAGCGCCCGACGCCGCGCACGCCCGGTTCGGCGCGGCGCGCACCGACGCAAACGCGCGCGCGCTGCTTCGCGAGCTGGAGGAGCTGTACGCGTGGCTGGACGCGCCGCCTCTGCGCGACCTCGACTCGCTGGCGGAGGTGTCGCTGGCGTCGCCGGAGGGCCGCGCGCGCGCGCTGGCGGCGGCCGAGGCGCTGCGGGCGGCGCTGCGGGCGGAGGCCGGCGCCCCGGCGGCGCGGCGGCGGCTGGGCGCGGCGCGCGAGCGGCTGCGGCGGCTGGGGCGCGCGCGCGACCAGCTGGCCGTGGCGCTGGCGCGGCACCTCAACAACGCGCTGATCCACCTGGGCAACGAGGCGGCGGGCGAGGCGCGCGCGCGCCGGCACCACGCCGAGCTGCCGCCGTACGCGCCGTTCATGCGCTGGCTGAAGGCCATGGACGCGCGCGCGTTCGCGGCGCTGGCGGGCGTGTACGCGGGCGGGTGGGCGCGCGCGTACGAGCGCGAGGTGCGCGGCGCGTGCGAGGCCGCGCGCCAGGCGCTGGCCGCCGCGCCGCCCGACCGCGCCGACGCGCTGCTCGACAACGTGAGTGCGCGACTGTCCAGTACACCCGCCATTGTTATCCTGTTTTTTCTTGCATTTGTTCATTTTTTCATTTAATGTGTGTGTAACCTTTGTGTAATCTTTGCACACTGAATCCATGTTGACTACGTCAAAGTTAAAAAATCGGTAACCTCTATGCGACTAGATGTTCTGTATTGATTTTTGAACCGATAAAAACTAAATAAATATATTTAAATTAATGTGTACGCGTCGATGTAAATAACGATTGACGTATGAGAGGCACGATTGTCGCCAGGTGCTCACGCTCGTCGAGGGGATCTGTGACGCTGAGCAAGACTTCTGCACGCAATTCTTCTACTTGGACGTGGATGTGAAGGTTCGCACTATATAATATATAATATATTGAACTAAATAAATAAATATGAAGTAATTATGTTTTATTAGGAATTTCCTGACAGGTCGAAATAAACAGATTCAAGTGTTTTTAAAGGGTTTCTCTCCTAAAAATATAACAACGCAATGGTAGATGTGTATTCGATCGTAATGTACTGTAATATGTAGCCTAGGACAGCGAACAAATTAAAAGAAGAATTTGAGTTAAGCGGCCGTAGACACAGAGCTACACCCCTTGTAAAACGATTCGATAATATAAGGTTTTTGTTCCACGTCGTATGGTGGTGTTACGTGTTGTGCTGCGCGAACACCTAATACGAAAAGATCGATCAGCCAGTGATCCGTTTGTCACGCTTCGCTTGTGCAGGGCGAAGGCAGCGACGGCGAGCGCAGTGAGCGCAGTGAGCGCGGCGAGGGCGCGGCGGGGCGCGGCGCGGGCGCGGAGACGCGGCGCTTCATGGGCGAGCTGTTCCCCACGCTGGAGGCCGAGCTGGTGGCGCTCGTGGGCGCCGTCGAGCGTACCGACAAGTAGTAAGTGCGCGCTGTGAGGCCCGTCGGACATTTACGTGCCCAAGTAACATTCAACCATTGTTTTGGATAACAAATAAATAAATTTTTACTTTATTTTTTTTCCTGGCTGGGCCGGGTGGGCGTTTAATTTTTTCACTGCATTTAAGTTAATATCGTAATTGTAGTTTTATAAATACAAATAAATAAAATAACATTTACAACGATCGTAACTATCATTGCAAGAAATACAATCTTATGGCATCCTTTGTTATTTTACAGCAGCCGACAGTTGATATCAGTTCTAAAAACTTTATATAAACCGAAACCAATTCTAGCGCTTTTTAAAGAAATAGTTTCATATTGTAAATTACTTTATACTAAAAAAAACCCTGTTCGTATTTGTAGCGGCGCAATGCGTGCTCTCGCGTGCGTGGGGCGACGCGTGCTCGGCGCCGAGGGGGCGGTGGGCGGGGCGGCGGGCGGGGCGGGCGGGGCGGTGGGCGGGGCGGGCGGCGAGGCCCGATGGGCGCGCGCGGCGCTGGCGGCGGCGGCCGTGGCGGCCAAGCGAGCCGCCGACAAAGGTAACACGCCTACGGGATGTTGTTAGTTTAAGCACTATTTTTGTCGTTTAACAGTATTGATTTCGATTGTTGTGTTCCAGTTTTTAAGTTATCTACTAGATCCAGTGAAAGTACATACGACTGCACATCAAACTGTCCAAAACTGTATTTTTTTATCAATAAATAAACGTTTAATATGGGTTGAACTTAATATTTCATAGATATACAGTTCAAAGTCTATTGGGGTAATTTGATAGGTTGTGGCTTGTAGCCGCGTGCGCAGTACTATGCGGGCTAACGGTGGTGTTGGTCGGCAGCCATCAGCGAGCGCATCGCGCAGTTCCCGGAGTGCGTGAAGCAGGCGGCGCGGCGGCCCAAGTGCGGGCTGCTGGGGTTCCTGCGCGAGCTGGAGGAGCTGTCGGCGGCGGGCGAGCACATCTTCCGCGGCGGGCGGCGCGCCGACCTCGACCGCTGGTACCTCACGCTGGCCAGCGCCGCGCTGCAGCAGCTGGCCCACGCCACGCACCCGCGCACGCCGCGCGCCGTGCTGCAGTGCGGTACGTGAGCATTGTTCTTTTTATTTTTTTTCTTAGACATTTATTGGCCGCTCCGGCCTTTTAACGTTGCCAGATTTATGAGCAGTGAATGCCGTAGGATTCGGATTTCGAAGCTTTCCAGGGGTTAGCATACCATAAGCGTATGGAAACCGTGGAGTGTCATTACTTCTGCTCGGGCCGATTGTGCTCCAGAATGCTGCCATTCGGTTCTATTTCGAATAGCGATCGTAACGCATAACGTGAGTGAATCAATTCAATTTCCTAAAAGAGTTGAAAAATCAGTAGGGGTGCATCGTCATATCGTATGCCAGTTTTAGAAATCCTTGTAAATTGTAACGGAGGAACATGGAGGCACTGGCTGTACCTTGCGGTCGCGCAGAGAACTACCACCGGCTGCACGGCGTGGTGAGCGCGTGGCGCGTGGGCGCGCTGGAGGCGGTGCGGCGCGAGTGCCGCGCGCGCTACGCGGAGGCGCTGCGGGCGTACGTCACGCAGTACTTCGGCCGCCCGCTGGAGAAGCTCACGCAGTTCTTCGAGGTGAGTCCCGTCCCTGTATCCACGTCAGCCGCCTCTGTGCTCTGGTGGTTAAGCCCACCGGTTTAGACCCAGAGCTCCCGGGTATGTTTGTGTACTCGGTTTGGTTGAATATAATAAAATAGAAAATATTTATTCATAACCGATTAATCTAACTATTATTGTTGGTGGTTATTAATAGTGGTATTGAATTAGCCTCCACTCGGCGTAATATCGAGATATCTGGTTGGCATTCCGACGCTGATCTTGCATCGTCACCAGAAAAATAATAAATAAAAGGTTACTGCAAGACGAGCTCCATTAGCGCGCCGGCGACAGGGCGCGTGGGCCCGCCCGGCTGCCTGCCGCCGCCTTACCACAATATGTCGCCGTGACATCAATGTTAGTAGCATTGTAGTGTTAGAGATCAGGTAGCCGGTACCTCGGTAGTTGAGGATTCCAAGTGTTTCATCGTCTCAGCCAAAAGACGTCCACTGCTGGACAAAAGTGGAGACCTAACTGACTTGGGGAGCCAAGTGCTCACCTGCAAGATATTAAAAAAAAGCAAAAATATTTGTTTTATTTTGAATTTTATTATATTTACAAGATAAAATTTTACTAGAAAACATCAACTAAAATAACAAAAAAATCAAATTCCATATTAAATTAAATATATTGTTAATAAAATAGTATTTTAAATGCAAAATTCAAAATAATATAAATGTTTATAAGGAATTGCGTCTATACCGATTGTTAAGCGTTTCTTTTCGTAATACCGCTGGCTTGCAGCGTAAATCACTAGAAAAATTGAACGAGTCTTCTGGTCATTCCGATAGCTCTGCGGTCGGAGCATCGGATCTGAGCCTGGTTGGTGTTGTCTAGTAATGTTGGTCTGGTGCAGAGCGTGGCGGAGGCGGTGGCGGCGGGCGCGCGCGCGCACGAGGTCTGCTACCAAAGCAAGCTCAGCAAGCACGAGCTCAAGCGCATCCTCGCGCTCTACCCCGCGCACGAAGGCACGTAGCACGTACGCGCACCACACACACACACACACACTAGCTGCATCGCCTTATCGAGACCATACATTACTATATTTTTATAATATTTTAATACAATATTTAGAATTTGTTTGTTTAGGTACTTACTTAATGTTTCGTGTCTTTTATTTTATTTTATTCATGAAAATGTTTACAATGAATATTATCAAATAAAAGCCGACAAAAAGCATCCACAATCCACACAAGATAAAATCCTTTAATTATAGAAATATAACTGGTGACTTTACATAAAATTACTCGAAATTGATATGATAGTCTGAGAAATGTTGGCTTTTACGTGTGTCGCGAATGGTCGTGTATCAAGCGTGTGATCAATTAACCGTGTCGGTATTGGGCCATCAGTGCGCAAGTCGCTGCACCGGCTGTACCGCACCGTGGAGAAGCACCTCAGCGAGGAGGGAGGCCTGCTGCAGGTGGTGTGGCGCGCCATGCAGGAGGAGTTCCTCGCGCAGCACGTGGCGCTGCAGGTGAGTGGGGCCTGCTGCAGGAGGAGTTCCTTCTTCTGTAGACTACATAGCGATTACCCTAGTACCTATTTTTGGATATGTAGTAGAAATACCTTGTATATCGTCTGGTCAAGAGATTTGACTTGTAAAAAGAGTAAACAAAATATAACCATCATAAATTTTCTTTATAAAGATATTCGCAAAAAAAAAAAAAAAACTATCAAATAGATATTTGCAAAAAAAGAAATTGGTGTTTAGCTTTATCTCTTAATATGGTGCATGAGAGCTCAGTAAAGTTAAACGTAATATTTCTGTAAAATGAGACTTTGTATAAGTATTGACTGGTGTGTGGTGCGCAGGCGCGCATCGCGGAGTGCTACCCGGGCGCGGGGCTGCACATGCCGCTCACCACGCAGGACATCCTCGACGCCTTCTCCGACATCGCGCGCGAGCACTGACCGCGCCCGCACCCGGGGCCACGTGCCGCTCACCACGCAGGACATCCTCGACGCCTTCTCCGACATCGCGCGCGAGCACTGACCGCGCCCGCACCCGGGGCCACGTGCCGCTCACCACGCAGGACATCCTCGACGCCTTCTCCGACATCGCGCGCGAGCACTGACCGCGCCCGCACCCGGGGCCACGTGCCGCTCACCACGCAGGACATCCTCGACGCCTTCTCCGACATCGCGCGCGAGCACTGACCGCGCCCGCACCCGGGGCCACGTGCCGCTCACCACGCAGGACATCCTCGACGCCTTCTCCGACATCGCGCGCGAGCACTGACCGCGCCCGCACCCGGGGCCACGTGCCGCTCACCACGCAGGACATCCTCGACGCCTTCTCCGACATCGCGCGCGAGCACTGACCGCGCCCGCACCCGGGGCCACGTGCCGCTCACCACGCAGGACATCCTCGACGCCTTCTCCGACATCGCGCGCGAGCACTGACCGCGCCCGCACCCGGGGCCACGTGCCGCTCACCACGCAGGACATCCTCGACGCCTTCTCCGACATCGCGCGCGAGCACTGACCGCGCCCGCACCCGGGGCCACGTGCCGCTCACCACGCAGGACATCCTCGACGCCTTCTCCGACATCGCGCGCGAGCACTGACCGCGCCCGCACCCGGGGCCACGTGCCGCTCACCACGCAGGACATCCTCGACGCCTTCTCCGACATCGCGCGCGAGCACTGACCGCGCCCGCACCCGGGGCCACGTGCCGCTCACCACGCAGGACATCCTCGACGCCTTCTCCGACATCGCGCGCGAGCACTGACCGCGCCCGCACCCGGGGCCACGTGCCGCTCACCACGCAGGACATCCTCGACGCCTTCTCCGACATCGCGCGCGAGCACTGACCGCGCCCGCACCCGGGGCCACGTGCCGCTCACCACGCAGGACATCCTCGACGCCTTCTCCGACATCGCGCGCGAGCACTGACCGCGCCCGCACCCGGGGCCACGTGCCGCTCACCACGCAGGACATCCTCGACGCCTTCTCCGACATCGCGCGCGAGCACTGACCGCGCCCGCACCCGGGGCCACGTGCCGCTCACCACGCAGGACATCCTCGACGCCTTCTCCGACATCGCGCGCGAGCACTGACCGCGCCCGCACCCGGGGCCACGTGCCGCTCACCACGCAGATAAACACTTGCGTGCAATAGAATATGAACCTGATAAAGATATTTTTGTATGTACCGGATCTGAATGTTTGGTAAAAGATCCAATTGTTATGTACGTTTCTGTTGCTGTTAATAATATAATATGTTGTCACGTTTGCTGATGACATTGTGCCTGAAAATGTAACTGTATACATAAAATGTAAATCATTTTGAATTAAGATGTAAATAAATATTGTTAATTTATTAAAACAAAACCTAAACTATATCTAAACTGGTTTGTACTATTACCATGATATTTATTGTTACCTACAGACACGACACAAACTTGTTACTGAATCAAATCAAATCAAATCAAATCATTTATTTACAAGAAACATGGTAAATACGTAGATGTTATAAAATTATAAAAAGTTCATTCATGATTCGCTAATTTAGCATGCAAATATCAATTAATTAATTATAATTAGGTACCTACTACAATGTCAATAAAAATTTAATACATGTCAAGTAGATTCAGCATAATAAATAACAAAAATAAACGAAAAACAAAACAAAAATATAGGACCATTCTCAACTTTGATGTCTCAATCTAAACATACTATCAAAATATTCACCGACAGAATAAAAACACTGTTCCTGTAGCCATTGTTTAACAGATCTACGGAATCGTGTCTTTGGCAAAGTTTTAAAGTCTGCTGGCAAGGCGTTGAATACTTTAACACACATGGCTGAGCAATTCTTTGTGTAAAAAGTAGTCTTTGGTTTCACACTGTATGTAAGTCTATCAGGGAACCTCAAAGACCTCTTCGAAATATCTCTAAATTTGGTGAACAAGTGATTATTAAGTTTGACAAAACATACCAAATTTAAAATATACATACACGGTAGTGTTAATATTTTTAACTTACAAAAGAAAGGTTTGCATGTCATATCTGGAGCTACGCCATGCATAGCTCGAATACATTTCTTTTGAGCAATAAAAGCCCTATCAGCATCTGTACTGTTACCCCAGAGCAAGAGGCCATACTCGAGACTTGAATAAACATAAGCGTAGTACGCTGTTATTAATGTATCAAACGATGTTGTTCTACGTAGCCTACTGAGAAGGTAAATATAACTGTTTATTTTAGTACAAACTTTGTCAATATGAGCTTTCCAATTAATATGATTGTCTAATATAATTCCAAGAAATTTGGTTTCTTTTGTTTCATTAATAGGTTGATCTTTATAATTTATTTGTAGATTTTCAGTGGATGTACCATAATTACTAAATTGTATTAAACATGTCTTACTTAAATTTATAAATAAATTGTTAAATGTCGCCCATTCTGAAATTTTGTCAATAATGCTATTAATAATTGATTCATAAATGTCCTTGTCAATATCATTCCTGGATGTCACAATAACTGAAATATCATCAGCAAATAAAACACACTTTGTAGGAACAACATCAGGTAAGTCATTTATATACAAAATAAATAGGATAGGCCCAAGAACAGTACCTTGAGGAACGCCAAATGCATTATGTCTTTCATTAGATCTGTAGGTTGCGACAGTTTTATTTACATCAATGTTAGTCACTTCAACGTATTGTGTCCTATTTCTTAAGTAACTAGCAATCCAATTCAACACAGGTCCACGAAAACCAAGATTCTCTAATTTCTTTAAAAGAATTTTGTGAGATACAAAATCAAATGCCTTTGACATGTCAAAAAAGATTGCTGTAACTTTCTGCTTATCATTAACCCCCTTAACAATTTCATCAACAAGATCATAACCAGCAAGTGTTGTTGATTTGTTATTCTGAAAACCAAATTGCTCGTTTTTAATTAAATTGAATTTCGTCATGAATTCAACGATACGTTTTGCCATAGCCTTTTCAAATAACTTAGATAACACCGAAACTAATGTGATTGGCCTATAGTAGTTTAAGTCCTTAGTGTCACCTTTTTTATGTATAGGTCTAACAACTGACATTTTTAGAGTATTTGGAAAAGTCCCTTTCTCAAAGGACAGATTTATCAAATAAGTTACTACTCTAGCTATATGAGGACCACAATTTTTAACAGTATCAGTTGATATTTCATCAAAGCCTTCTGATTTTGTATTATTTAATGTCAATATTAATTGAGATACTTCTTCATCATTATAAGGTTTTAAATACATACTGTTACGTAAAATAAACTTATTGGTATTTCGGCTATTGTTACTATTTTTAATATTAGTAGAATCAATAAAATGATTGTTAAATGCATCAGCAATCTGTTGTGGATCTGTAATTAAGTCATGACCTACACAAATTTTTCCTATAAATTGGTTATTCCTATTACTAGATCTATCCTTTATTATGTCCCAAAAAGCACGACATCTATTTTTGGATTGCATTATATATTTATCATTATTTAATTTTTGTGCCTTATAAAGACAACATCTCAACAAATCAGAGTAAGTTTTATATTGTAATTTGTTTTGATTTGATTTCTTTCTGTAATAACCAAACCTAAGTCTTCTTTTTGTCGCACAACTTTTCCGCAATCCTTTCGTTATCCACTTAGGTCGTTGCAATTTATTATTAATACACAACCGAACTTTAGGAAAACATAGTTTATAAAATAACACATAGAGATCATGGAAAATTTTAAAAGCCTTATCAACATCTGGTTCATCAAAAACATCTGAAAACGATAGGTTTGACATACATTGACTAAATTTAATAACGTTGTCTTCACAATAGTCTCGTTTGAATATATAGTATTTTTGCAATGGTATATCATTTACATTCTTAACTATTGGAACATGCAGCATCTGCGCCATGTCATGGTCAGAAAGAGCAAGAGAAAGCAATTCCGCAGTAGCATCATTCACATTGCTAAAGATCAAATCCAAACATGCATTCAATCTAGTGGGACGGTTTATATGCGATGTTAAATTAAAGTTCACCAATAGATCAGTGAGACGTTGCTTGTGCTTTGAACATTCCATCATATTAATGTTAAAATCACCAACAACAACAAACTTAACTTTACTATACCTTTTAAAGATTGTGAAGAAGAGGCATTCAAGCCTTTCAAAGAAAAGGTCTAAGTCATTTATTTTCTTTTTTGGAACTCTGTAAATACAGATGATTTTCACATTATATTGCTTCAAATATACACCACAGCATTCAAAATAATTATCCTGACCCATATTATTTACTTCAGTAAGAACCTGAAAGCCAAGACCTCGTTTTACCAATATACATACCCCACCCCTTTTTTCTTTGTTTTTCCTACAGTATGAGCCAGCAAGGTCATAGCCATATAAGCGAATGCTGTTCTCGCACCCAGATTGCGCAAAAGTTTCACTTAGACATACAACATCAGGTCCCATATTTTTTGTATGAAGTTCAGACAAAGCAATTTCAAAAACCTCCTTTTTTCTTGACAAACTTTGTATATTTTGGTGTAATATCAACAATTTAGAATTTCTATTTCTAGACTCGAAAAAACATCTCAGATGGTGCACCATTAATTTCAACATTCAAGGTAGTTGCTACCTGATCAGGCTTAAATGTACCGGTGCAACTAGAAAGAGTACTACTTTGTAATTTATTTGTTATTTTAGGAAAATAAAATGGTATAGTCCCCTTTTTCGGTATTACCTTTACAATTTTTTTGGATTTAATAGTATTGCTTTTTATATGTAGTCTAATTTTCTCATAGCATAAAAATTGTTGTTTATAGTCAATGTAGTCTATACACAAATTAATTTTGTTACATAAATATGTCAAATAATTTAAATACATTTTAAAATTCATAAAACTATCAATATTTTTTACATTTGAAAAATGTCTAGTCCATAGTTTTAAATTATAATTCAGTGTAATTTCATTGAGATAAGGATTATTTAAAATAGGTAATAAAAGTACATTCGTTAGGCTTAATTTGTTAATTAATATACATATATGATTTGATTTGATTTGATTTGATTTGCTGTTACAGTCGCCGGGGTAATTCATTCTAGGCGTCAACCAATATATTGCTCTAACAGTGCTTATGTGGGTTGTTGTGGGAGATTACTTTAATGATTAAGGCTAATATATTGTTTTTTTTTAACTTTAATAAGAGATATATAAGAGATTATTTCCTATTGCTGGCTCATATAAATGGAGAATATTGAGGCTGGCCCCTTCTATTTTATTTCATGGAAAACAAACGGCTATATTACTTAAACAATAGTGCAGTGTTTCTTACAAACAAAAAGCCTTATACAGTTTTCATATGTAGAAGAAAATATTTGCATTACAATTATATTATGTAGGTGCCAGGAATAAACAGTATCGGAACGATACTTAACACCAAAGGACAAAGTGTTATTGTTTGAAAAATTTTGCATTTATCATTTTCACAAAATAATTTTTACCTGCCGCTAAAATAGGTCACTGTCATGAGAATAGTTATTATCAAAATAACTAGTAGTTACACGATTGAAATAAGAATGATGTCTATAGTTAGTTGAACTGTTAGTCATTAGTCAGTATGGAACCTGAGGTAGTTACGCCTTAATACCACAACAAAGCTGAGGCAGGCTCCTAGTTGGCCTTTACACACACTTCATCCTTCCTTATTGTTGTATAATTATTATTTTTATTAGTTTTTTTTTAAATGTTTTCTTATTCATTGTTTTTTTCTGTTATGTCCAGTTATGTCTGTGTGATCGTCAATCAATAATTTCTTTCTTTCATTATTTCGACATTTTTGTTGCAATAAATCTTGTACGAATTCTTTCTTATCTACGTAAACATTACAATGCGAGTTCCACACTTGGCTTGCATACTCTAATTGGCTTCTCACTAAGGAGCAATATAATAATTTTAAGGAGCAATATAATCATTTTAAGGATTTTACTGACTTGAAGTCTTTAGTTGTATGTTGTTAGAACAGTTATCTTATAATTGGAATCTGACCTTCATCGCCAATATCTTGTTTAGGTACTGTGAAAACATACAAAAAATTACATGCTCTTAAGGATCATAGAGTTTATGTAATTTAATCAAACCTACAACAATAATCAAAGCAGTCCAATCTCCTGACACAGTCAATTTATGTTGTTTATTTTCTTGAAACAGTAATAAGTTATAAATTACCGGTTTTACATAAGTCACCCGCCCAGCCCCTTTGGAAATAAATTAATACACAAAATATATTTTTGCAATTTCTATTTAATGTTACATGCCTAAATTATATAATTTAATGATTTAGTTCAGATTTTATAATTTCTTGACCTAAAGTGATCAGCAGGGTGATCAAAGGCAAGTTTATAAACTTCTAAAGACTGTAAAGAAGTTATAAAAGCTGAACACTTGTAACTATTTGAAGAGTTAGTCCAGGGACTTGGGGGGCGAGTAGTTGAGGTACACCAGCCCGCTGACCTTGGCCTGAAAACACATTGAAGTGGTTATACCTTGCTGATGGAGAGCCGAATTCTATCTCTAAAATTTTATAATACAACATTAGGTCTTCATCTCGCATGATGGTTAGTGATGGCAACCACTTCACCCCCAATCCTCAACCATACAGGAATTGGTTATTGATTGTTATTATGATGAAATGATAGTAGTTTTTAGATAGATAAGACTTAGAAAATTAAGTCCATATAATATAAGCATAATTCAGGAACTTTTAGGATTGAAAATTAGCTGCTATATTTAAGCAGTGGCTGACATGAATCTGTCTGACAAGCTGGGTAGGTTAGTATTTTAGTTAAATGCCAAGACCAACTATTAACTATGCAGCTGACAATCCTAAGATAATTGTTCCTTTTGAATAGTTTTAGACATGACAATTGTGATAGCATGGCTTAGAAACTTAAACACTGCATCAATCAGTGTCAACGGTCCTTACCACGACGATGGAGACGGCGGTGAAGGCGACGCCGAGCACGAGCGCGGCGTTGTACTTGCGCTGGCGCGCGTCGTAGGTGGCCTGCCACGAGCCGCGCGGCACCGGCAGATCGTCCATGGTGGCCGGCTTGAAGCCCTCGGCGGCGTGGTAACGCCGCACTGTGGGGGACACAATATGTAGCTACCATTCACAATGCATTAGTAATCATTTAATCACTTTAATTAGGCGCTAAAAAGTATTTAAATTAAAAATGTATTGTTATTATATACACTTTGTGAACAACTTAAGTAATGGACATGAAGCATCACATAGGAGAGCGAGAAAAAGACCCAAGTTTTGAAAAACTTCCATGAGCAGGATTCAAACCCGTGACAGGTACATTACCAACAATGCTATTGTGGCAACTCGCCGAAATTAATCAATAGGTACTACCTACTCTTACTCTGTTAGCCAAAGGAGCTCTATTCTATGTCGACGACCGCGCCATCAACGTCCATCTTAATATATTAAGAAAAAGGCAAGCTATTTCTTCAAATTGTAATTTTTTTAAATCAGAAGTGAACTGTCTAACAACAACTTAATAGTTTAATGATTTTCTTACTATCTTAAATACAATTTACTGTAGCACACAATGATCATAATAACGACTAACTAATTATAAGTAAATATATAAGAGAGCACTATAACGCTGCTACACTACGTCTGTCACATCCAACTGTGAAACGCAAAGTGAGCCAGAGCACCTTTTTCTTTGACCCAGGGGAAAATCTGCTCGTAGATTCCGTAGATCTGGGGATGGCCTTGTCCTTTTCTAAAAAGGATTAAGACCGACCCGGTAAAAACCCCTGGGGTTCGCCTTTGGCCTTTATAAGGGCTGAGAAGGCTACTGGAAGCCAGAGCGCCAACTGACGCTGCCTTTTATACAGTGTTACTCGGTCCAGGCTCTGGGGTGAGGGGATTCATTAAAACGGCTGTTCGTAATTTGATCGCAACAAAGTTTGTGTGAGTCACAGCAACAAAGACTGTGAGTTGACAACCTAGTTGGGTCTCACAATCTAGAGATGTATAGGTAGTATTAAGTGGTAGTATTAATTTGGAAGGTACACTTTTTCAGCTATATTCTGCATATGCTCTATTTTAAAAAAAAAATACCTGTAAACTATTGTCGATGGCACAAAAGGGGTCCTATTGAAAGGCATAATTAAAAATGCTAGTGCTTATTACCAATTCTCACAAGTCTGCCGGTACCTAATGTAAATATAAAAATATATTGCTATGACCATTTGAAGTTTTTTGCTGGAATTAAGGATCATATTTACTATTACAAGTTACTAACAAATCCAAGGCAGGCATTTTTGCACTAAATGATAAGGTGTCAGAAAATAAGGTTATTTTGTAAAGTTGTTATGTAACATTTGTATATAAAGAAAATCCTGAACCAACTAAATTAGCACTGGTTAAAACGAAACAAATTGTGACCTAAATGTTGAATTTAACATCAAATGAAAGGATTTCAAATGACAATCGAGCAAGTTAAATAACGAATGTCATAGATTATAGTTCTCAGTATTATTTACCTGTCTGCTGCATAAGGCGTGAAATAATTGGGCGAGACACCAACATTTTTAAAAGATTATTTATAAATAATGATCTCACACAAAGTCCCAATTTAACACCGACTATTAATATTAGTGGTGGCTGACTAGGTAGGTAGGTAAAATTTTGTACTTGGAAAAATCAAATGTTAACTAGGGTTGGACCGTGGGGAAACCAAAGGAAACTTCCAATCCAATCCAAACAGCCATACGTTATCGATACCACAGAATCGATTACAAGTTTTGTGGAGTTCGTAAGCATTGATGAAGTTTTTATAGCCGAGTTGCTTAATGAGGCTAAGGTTTGGTTTGTTGCATTGGATTTCTCTAAATGCGGTTTGACATAATCATAATCGTCATTATCATCAATTCATCATCTATCACCATCGCGTATGAAAAATCATTAATTAAGCTTAGACTGTATGAGCTAGACCGTAGGCCTTATACCTTCTCTGGACTTCTTGGCGGGAAAATGAAAAGTCATGCTGCGGATTTGATTGATCTATTTAAAAAAAATGTGCTAGGTGGAATAATAATGTGTATGCTGACTTATTGGCGGGAAAGTGTCTTCACTTTCACATGCGGTTTTGATTTATTTTCTAAAATTTGTGTTATGTCGACTATTGATGTGAAATAATGGTGGATAATTAACCGTTTAGCGTTCGTGAGTCTGCATGAGTGTTGGAAAATGAAACAATACAGTGGAACGTCACATTTCAAATTCTCTCAAGAAGTCCGCGTGAGGACTTAGTAAAGCCCCACATCTTTACTGAGATACTCGAGGGGTTGGGGGGTATATCATTTCTCACTTCTCATTTTTATTATTATTCATTATCATCAGACTGGAAGGACATATTGTATATTTATGTATTACTTGTAAGAAAAATTACTTTGACACTGGCTAAATGTGCAAATCGCACAAAGCCATCAACTAAAGGAAAAAAAAAATGTGAATGCTACTTCTTGGCGGGAAAATGAAGAGTCATGTCTGCGCCTACGCCCCTGCGGTTTTGTTTTTTTTTTTAAATTTGTGTTATGTCGACTTAGTAAAGCTTTACTAAGATACTCGAGGGGATAAGGGGTATATCATTTATCACTATTCATTACTATTATCATATGCATCATTATCATAAAGGAAATATTATTTATTTATTTTACTTGTAAAAATAATTACTTGACACTGGCTGAATGTGCTAAACGCATGAAGCCATCACCCAAGAAAAAAAAAAAAAGAAAATCCTAGACTCTTGGCGGGAAAGTAAAGAATCATGACTTCGATTATGTTTTATTTTGTTTTACTTTGTTGAGGTATCGGGTAACATTAGTTTGACGCTAGCTAAATGAGTTAACCGTGCGAAGCCATTAATTATAGAACGAAAAAAAAATAATGCTAATTCTGAGGGAAAATCCTGGAAAATCGCACTTTAGAGAGGTTTCAGCGTAAGTCAGAATGTAAAGAACAGACAAATACCTCCGAACAATAACTTAGTGTTCTGAGTCAACAGAAACTGCTCTTCATCATGTGGTGAGTCAAGTGGAATTTGCGCTGGAAAATAAAGAGATTTTCGTCTGTACATTCGTAGATATCGAAGGTGCATTTGATCGCACTATCTTTGAATTCATCAAGGTTGCAGCCAAGAACCATGGTGTGTCACAACCGATCTGTAATTGGATTGAATGCATGTTATAGGGTAGAATTATCAACTCTGAATTGCTAGGTCTTATTGCACGAACAATCAGAGGATGCCCGCAAGGAGGGGTTCTCTCGCCTCTTCTGTGGAGCCTTGTGGTTGATTCAATTGTAGTAAGGCTGAATAAAGGACCATTCTATACGGTTGGTTATGCGGATGATCTGGTTATCTCAGTCAGTGGGAAATTTCCCTCTACGGTATCGGGGTTAATGCAACGTGCCCTGGGTCTGCTAGGGAAATGGCGCAATGCCCATCACCTCTCTGTAAACCCGGGGAAAACAACAGCCATCCGCGTTACAAGAATGAGAAACACTCTATGGCACCCGGCTCTCTTGGTCCAAAGAAATGAAATATCTAAGCTTAACGCTGGATAGGGAACTTACTTGGAAACAGCATGTGGACACAACCGTAGCCAAGGCTTACAGAGTCTTTGGCATGTGTCGGTCTACATATGGCAAGATGCGGGGACTCAACCCCAAAATCATTAGGTGGACCTACATGACGATGGTGACACCGATCCTCACATATGGCAGCATCGTCTGGTGGCCAAGAACTTGGCTGAAGATCTGTAAGAATGCTCTTAGCAAACTTCAGCTTGTCTGGCAATCACTGGTGCCTTTAGAACTACTCCAACGGCAGTACTGGAGGTCCTCACAGACCTTTCACCCCTGCACATTGTAATAGAATCAGAGGCAAAGAAAGCGTTTCGTAGACTAAAGGTAGCCGGACTATGGGACGCATCTAAACCTCTGACCAGACACACAAAATGGGAACCAAGTGACATTCCTGACAGGGTCGTGGAAATGGGGTGCGATAAAATATCCCCCATATTCATGTTCGGAAAGAAATTTAAAGTTTATGTTCCAACCAGGGACGAATGGAAACGAGAGCCACTGTCTCCGGAAAAAACAGCCTAAACTGGTATACTGACGGATCAAACATGAAGTCGCGCACAGGGGTAGGCGTCTATAATAATGACTTCAAGCATAGTCAAAGCATGGTAAATTTGCCACTGTTTACCAAGCAGAACCTTTCGCAATTCTCCTATGCGCAAAGCAGAATATAGAATTAGCTAATATTCATCATGAGTGACAGCCAAGCCGCGCTTAAGTCACTCATATACGCCCCGAATCGACTCTGGCCTTGTTCTAGAAATTACAAAAGCTCTAAACAAGCTAGGTGGATACAACAAGGTGTGGGTTCCAGGCCAAATGGTAATCCACGGCGACGAGATGGCGGATGCACTTGCCAGGGAGGGCTCGGATACCTAGCTCATTGGTCCTGAGGCGTTCGTGGCACTTGCACCAAGTATCATTAACAAGGACTTAAAAGATTACATCGAAAACAGGCACGGCATCATATGGAAAGAGCAGCCGGGTATGAAACACTCCAAATCCTTCTTTGGCGAAAACTTAGGACTTAGGACGGAGTAAGTTCATATGCGGAGGCAGTAGAAGGCAGGCCCGACTAACCATCGGTGCCTTGACAGGGCACTATGCCACAAAACAAATGCTTCACAGAATGCACCTTTCAACAAATAGTTTGTGTAGGGCGTGTGGAGAGGAAACGGAGTCAATGCAGCACCTACTGTGTGATTGCGACTCTCTGGCTAGGAAAAGAATGGGACTCCTGGGGTCGGCCTATCCAAAACCGGAGGACTTCAGGCTCTTCGCCCTTAAGTGTCCTCAAGGACGTTGCCAAACTTATGGCATCTATCTTTACAGAGGAAGAAGAGTGAAAGGATGGGGTTGCACAAAAGATCCCGAAGGGTCGAAGTGTTACTGCGAGAGGGAAACCTCAGCAGGCCCCACTAAGATAAGATAAGATAGTATTATGAGATTCATATTCTTTACGACATTTATCTCATCATCATCAGCTCATTTTTATGTCCCCACTGATGGGGGCCTTCCCTATGGATGGATAGCGAGGGAGAACGGGTTATAAACCACCACGCCGGCCAAGTGCGAATTGGTCGTTGTTAACGACTGCTGATGCAGCCGGGACCAACGGCTTTACGCGCCTTCCGAAGCACGGAGAACCTTGAGATGATACATTTTGGTCATCCATCCGATGACCGGCCTTTGCGAAAGTTGCTTGACCTCAGCACTCGCAGACCGGGCGCGTTATCCACTGCGCCATCGAGCTCCTACTCCTCCTACGATATTTATCTACTAGATTTAAATTAAATGAATAAAGATTACACTAATAGTAAATGCTAGACTTGATGTGCGGTCCACTGTACCAAGAAGCCGCACCCAAACCACTGTGCCCTGCTTTGCTGTTTTTGAGTAACCTGACAACTTGACAACTAATAAGAGATTTATGAAACGGTTGAATTCATGAAGTTAAATGAAATGCAGTTGAATGCATAAAAGGCCTATTAGTTCTAAGAATTTCGTAGAGTACCTAAGAATAACGTAACGTTAGTGGCGTTAGTGGCTCCGGTTCGGTTAACGCAAAGTCTGACGAAGTTGCCTTAGGGTTTATTTAAGACTAGGGCATCAAGTTAAGCGGGTCACTGTTCTGCAGCTAACATGGCACAAGAATTGATTCAACCATTATTGTGTTATTGTTACATTTGGACAGCGTATAAGTACCTTACCGAATACACTATTAACCACCTCTATGGCGTAGTAGGACTAAGTGTGCGTGCGCGAGAGCAGCTCTCGCAGGACCAGGACGAACAACTTTTTCTGGAAATAATTGATAATAACCGAAGTCTGGTGCATTCTTCTTTGTTTTATTGAATAAACCGTATATCTTTTGAGTAGGGCAGGAGAGCACCGGAAACGTTTTTATTAAAATGGCGAGAGCTCTCCTTAGCTCTATGGTTCATCACCACTAGTGTAAACTTCCCACTGTTGGGCTTAGGCTCATATCTCACTCACATTATTTCATACAAACAATAGCACTTGGGGTGATCTGGCTTTAACCCAACACGCTGGTCCAATGCGGGTTGGTCTACATACGATAAAAATCGCTCTCTTTCGATTTTTAAAAAACAATATTTCGTAGTTATTTAAAACAAAATTATTTTAACCAGTAAAGCAACTAGGCTTACTTGTTTGAAGGCCAATACACGTATTGTCTTGTACGCTCGCAGGAGGGACTGAATTTGGTATTCAGAGAATGTATCTACGCGTTCTACGACAGATAATTTATTAATCCGTGGAGTTTGTGCTCTGACAGCACTCTTCAGAAACGGTATGAGTTTGCATTCGTTTCAATATTCTGGTTGCAACAGTAGCTAGCTACGTATTGAGTGATAAAGCATACGATGAATAGTGCAGCAGTGACTGGTGAAGGGAGACGCCGAGGAGGCAGCGCAGCGGGGCCCTCCGGGAGGGAGCGTTTGCTCGCCGGGCCAGTCTGCGGCCGGCCGCGCGCCAGTGCCGCCAGTCGCGCGCTACTCGGGAGGAAGGCTGCGCGCGCGCCGCCGCCGCCACGCACGCGCCTTTGTTTACAACCGCGCGCGTCGCGTCTCATTCACGTACACAAGAATGCGGCGCTATAAATAACGGGGTGACGCGAACGCTATCAGTCCGGCCAGTTTGAATGGAGTGCTTGAAGGGCACGTTCGGGATCGGGAGTGCGCGCCGGGAGCGGGCCCCGATGGAGGGCGCGGCGCTCGCGGGGGACGCGGGCGCGCCTCTGGAGACGGAGCAGGAGCGGCGGCAACGCTGGCGCAGCGTCTACATCATCTACTTCACCATGTTCCAGATGTCGCTGGGGTTCAGCATCGTACTGACGGGAGTGTGGCCGTATCTGGACAAGGTGAGCCCGGCACCACCAGTGCACAGGTGCGGGTGAGCTGTGAGCTGTGAGGTGAGCTCAAGTACGCACGCAATGCTCGTCACACCGGACATTGTGATGACGGTGCTGGCTCGTTCAGAACCAGTCTCATTCACTACGCAAGCTGTAGGCTTATGACTTGACAAACGTTTTATGTTGTTTTCCATTCATCATTATGCCCATTACCTTCTTACACGCCTACTCACACTGATGTCACGTGACGTACTCAGATTAAACAGGGTAGATTAATTATTTAATAAAATCTTTAAGCAAATAAGTATAACTGCAGCGTCTGTAGCACAGGGTCAGGGTTCAGGGGAACGGAATTATCACAAAAAAATCAAGAATACATACGAACAGAAGTAATCTTAAAATAACTTTAAGCTGTCATTGTTATTTTTTAATTATTTACCTTAAAATGCACAATCGTCTTTCGATTTAATTAAATTATATTAAATGTCCGATCATGAACTTCTCCAAATGTTCAATAGATTCTTAAAAAATGTTGAGTCATACTCGTTACGTGCAGTGAGTGACTGATACGCGAAGGTTGTCTGAACAACAAACAATTCCAAAGTAAAAGTCATACACGTCACCTTATAATATTAGCTTTACATTGTATAAAAGTGTACATACATAGTTACTTCTATTTGTTATTGTTTGGTCTCGGTGCAAGACTCACATACACACCTCATCACGGCGATCGTTGCAATCGCGATGTTCGACTCATTCGCTGAAGATTCCACAGTAAATACTAACATGTTCCTGGAGTTACACATCATATCTGTATTATGATTTTATAACTATCATTGATAATATAAGTCAGAAGAAAAAACCGGGTTGACCATGTTTAATGAGATAGCGATGTAGGTACCTAAGCGAGACAATATTTAGAAAAATACATAACTTATGTAGAGTTGATCAACATGAAGGGGATTGAAACAAGACGTATAAAGTATAGTTAATTACTATGTTAATTTGTGAATAACCATAGACGTTGCCTGGTCGTTAGGCGTAACGTCAACAAATCATGGATCATTAGTGCCTCGCGAGATTGTGATAAACTGATAATACAAAACGCTTAGGATGTTGGATGTAATTACACGGGTAATTAACAAAACAATAGTTTATTTAGAAATCGTAACAATTATAAACAAATCTATCTTTTAATTCCAATGAAAATACATTTATATAATTCCTACCAATGAGGTATCTATAAAAATATTAAAATAATTCGATCCGGCGAGTGGGCCCAGTCGCCGGCATACTCGTTGCTCGTAAGTAAGTACTACAACAGAAAGGAAAACGAAAATCTTCGTGACTTTTTCGTAGGAAATTCTTTAACAAATGAGTTCTATTAATGTAGAGTAGAGTTCGGAATGTTTCCTTATAACTTTCTAATTAGTATTAGCAAATGATCACATTAAGGTGTCATAAAGTGAAGTTTTTTAAGAATGTATGTTATAAATAAATAACTGGTACTAGGCACCCAGATAGTGGTAAAATCATCGAGTGTAGTCATCAGCACCCATTTGAAGGTTAATAATGACTATATAAATAATATCTTCGATACCTGATACCTGAAATGGAAGTTATTGGGTTGACATTTTTAAAGGAGATTGACCAATGAACTATGGACTTTGGTTTCATATTGTACGATTATGTACCCCTATGAAACCTACCCTCATCTTGTAGAGTTTTATCTCCAGCTCTCGGCGGCGGTATTTCCGGACCATTACGACTTAGGGATGTTCAAGAAACGAGCCTATTCCTTCCTTAAAGGCCGGCAACGCATCTGCGATTCCTCTGGTTTTGCGGATGTCCATGGGCGGCGGTAATTGCTTCCCATCAAGTGACCCGCCTGCTCGTTTGCCTCCTTCTAATATAAAAAAAAGAACATTAAGTAAAAAAAACCTCAATTCTCTAGTTCGCCAGAATTACAAGAAATAGACTTTTATGAAGTTCATCAAATTATAGGTATATTTCACATCGAAAAGAACGTTTTTCGCTTTTACGTATGTCCTTTTGCAATTTTAGTGTTAAAACATTACATATTATAAGTAGTTTCTTGGAAATCAAGTTAAAATAAAATAGTTAAACGAGGCCACGTCGTGCGACGCTATGGCTATGGGCACAAATATGCGGTCTTGCTTGTTAATGGCTATCACCATACTTCAGCATTATGTATATCTATGTATTGTAATTATTCTTTATTATTTTATAATTGTTATGGAGCTCGATGTACCGCCGCAGACGAGACGTTTAGAAAGAAAACGTTATTACCTGAAGGTAAATCCAATATAGTAAATAAAAAAACATTAATTAAATATACAAAGATATAATAATAATAACACAAGCTACACGTTTCACACAACGGTTTCATCAATTCATTTATTGATTAGTAGATAATCAATCGATATGGGGTTTAAAATACTGGCAACATTAAAAGATAGTGTCAAAGATAGTTGATACTGGGATGCGTAGTATCTCTACCAGGGGGCCTATCGCCTAACTCTATCGCTATCGATCTCGCTATCGCGCTCTATAGTTTATGGCGTCATCTTGTCATTTTGAAAGCGATATAAAAGCAATATTGAAAGCTATAGGCTATAGCTTTAGATATTGCTTTCATATTGCTTTCACATCGCTTTCGAAATGACAAAATTACGCCATAAACTATAGAGCGCGATAGCGAGAGTGATGGCGATAGAGTTAGGCGGTCGGGGGGCTGGTTTGTGCTGGGATGGAAGGAAGTGATAACACCAATGACATGGCTCTCATTATTGATATTATTTTACCGTCGAAGTTAAGACTTAATTCTAAAAAGGATCAAGTACGAAAAAAATATACTAATTCTCTATATTAATTTGATTTTGATACAAAGCGATTTCATAAATGGTCAATCTCTTTTGTATCTAAACTGATAATCTTAACAGTTTGCTGTCCAATAATCATAACAATAGATAATAATTGGAATTGTATTATAATTGTATTCTGTAGTTGTAGTTAAAAAAAGACTTTTTAAATAAATAAATGCACAAGGCCATGAATACACATGGTGTATTCATGGAATATTAGCGAAATTGGAACTTACTTGTAAAATAAAGGAGTGATTTCGTTAATATCAATAAATGATCAGCTATCTAATCAGTAATCGGCCAAAGCTGAGCGCTACAGCTGCCCTGCTGGGTAGCTGTAGCGACGTGCTCGTCGCCTAACATATTGTATCTGTGTGTCACATCACATCACATTACATCACATCACATCACATCACATCACATCGCAGAGATCGGAGTTCGGCGTCCGATCCTTACCTAATGTGTCATCATGGCACGTACACTTACCTATCTATTGCTTGAATGGCAACAAATATTTCTTAGTTTATATTTCAATTACAAAATACGTGATTCGTCATCGATGTTATACGGTAACGTTTATTTTCATAAAGAGCATCTCTCCAGTTAAGGTTTGGAAGGAACGCCCAGGCGGCCATAATAGAAGCACGCTTTCTTCCACCCAGCCAGCAACAGCAGCAGCGTAACTCCTCGCTCGGCTGCTGGCAACCTACACGTCGAGGTTGCCTCAGTGAAGTCAGTCCCTCTTATTAAAACAGTCCCTCTAAAACAGCGACAATAGTTATATACTTAAAGCTGGGTTAAAACTGATGCTGTCTTATATTTCAGTTTCAGTTTTAATTTTAGTCCCGTTTTGGTATAACAGGCACTGTGTTTTAGTATCAGGCGTATACGCAGTTCTATTTCTATTATAGTTCTGTATAGTTCTATAGAACTATCTCATAGATTTTAAAACATTCGCATTCCATTACAAACAAAATGTAAGTAATAGCAAGTAATAGTAACGCCAACGGAGTACCTAGTCTGAGTTTTATTTACTATCCGTATTCATTCGATTACGTTTACGAAAAGGAAAATTAGTATGGCATTGAAGCAGCGCCTCCTGGCGACATACGAGAAGAGTTAATATTTTGCCATACAAATTCTCGTTTACGTTAACGTGATCGAATGGAGAATGAAACTCACACTAGGCACCCTGATTTGCGACTCGTCATCCTCACTACGTAGGCCAACGTATCCTGGGCATCCCTGCGGTGAAGGACATCGGCCTACCACCGGCCGGCAGCGTGGCCCGGTCAGCCATCGCTGAATAACTGACAAAAGTTACGGTTCAGGGTTGTCGGTTCCATTGTCTTAAGCGCGAGTGACCTTTGGCCGCGCTACATAAATTGAGCAGAATTTGATTCGTGTATAATAATCGTTTTTAGTCAGCTTACAAATTCGGGCTCTTGGTTTAAAATTAAGAGTGACCTCTCCGCAAATTGCTTGAATTTTTTTTTGCTATCTAGCAACCACAGGCCATATAGCCCTATATGGACATATACATATAGATATATACATATAGGACGATCCGTGGATTCTATAAGAATGACAAAAGCGATTGTTTGTGCTTCTGTATCCAACAATTATGATCTTGCTCCGTTCAGTACGCGGAGAGTCGTTGAGACTCGAGACTTTATTATCACTTTACACTAGTCCACTGCTGCAAAGGTCCAGCAGTGTACTAGTGAAGGTTGGTATGATGATTATGATGGTCCACCAACTCCGTACTCGCTCAACAACCAGATGGATAAACCTCATAAGATCCCTCAGTACCATGACCGACTGCTCCCACAATGCTTCCAATAGAGACGAATGGAGACGCATTACAAGCGCTGTCATTCATCATCAAGACCCACCCATAATCACGACCACTCTGGCAAGAAGAAGTGAAGATCCAGCAACTAGTAGCATGTTCAGTAGAAATGACAGGTGAATAAGGATGTTGTCTACGAACCTTTAGTGATAGGTATATTTAACCAGGTGTCAACGTAGGTCTGAGGTCCCGGGTTCGATCCCCGGTCGGGTCAATTTAGAAATTGTTGTTTTTCTAATTGTCTCGGGTCTGGGTGTTTTCTATGTATAATAAGTATGTATTTAAGAATTTTGAGTAAGTTTATCCGTTGTTTAGTATCCATTTAACGAGTTTCATAACGAAGCTTCTCTTGAGCTAGATAATTGGTGTGAGTGTAGGAAATTTTATTATTATTATTAACGTAGAGTAGGTGAAACTAGAGAGCGTAATAGTGTCAAGGTCACCAGCAACTTTTTACTTCCGGTAAAAACTTGGTGACCCTTTGCCTACACCCTGAGTAAATGCTTATCAATAGAGATTAATAGATATTAATAGAGATTATTAATAGAGGTTAAGTGTAATGATCATCCATCATCCGTGGCGTCGTGTCTGTGGCGGTGGCGGTGGTGTACGTAATTGTTTCTTATAATTATAACTATAATATTATTAGTTACACCGCCATTGTACAATTATTTATCACAGAATAATGTAATGCAAACAATGTATCAGACACCGCTGTTCCACTTTACTTGCCATTTATTACACGTGTGACATCACAAACACGTATTTTATTGCTTTTGATAAAATATTATAAAATACATGACATCGATAACAAACGACTCACTATGCAATGTAGCATATGACTATGGCGTTCAACGATTTTATTCATCGATGTTGATCTACGACAGCAATGTTTAAAAAAGAAACCATTATAGAAATGGTAGAAATCGGTTCAGCGGTTCTCGAGCCGCCGTCGGACGAACAGACATAACATAAGACACGCTGCTGTCAATATTGAACAAGATATTTATTGATCATGACGTCGCGAGCAGGCCACTAGTTAATACGTTAATTAAAACTAGATATAGGTAGGCGCACAGGGATCATCAGCAGGATTAAAGACTATCGATGAACTTAAATAGCTAAACCATTGATGAACCTATGTTGAGACTTGACTAGTGTGTGACCAAACAAGAGTTTGAGTGAAATCCGTGGCAACATAGTAGTTGCGGCGCGGCGCGGCGTGCGCGTGCGCGTGCCTCGTGGCGATACAAACTTATGTTGAACAATAACAACACATACATGACGTGGTACTGTAGTGTGTCACTTGAGATAAAGACATGTTTCAATACAATTAATATGATTGTTTCAATGCATCACTTACCGCTCGCGACTAATATTAAATCCGAGCTAGCAACGTTTCGCGTAGCGAGGCACCCCGCGCCGCGCCGGCCGCCTCAGTCACACTACGTTATCTAAAACTCTATATATCTCTAATCATTTAATACATTTCTAAGTTGACTATTACCTTTATTGTTAATATATATTATTGTAAATTTCACACTTGCCGTAGTATTCCAATATTATTTTATCGAAAAGTAAAGAAACAGATATACTTATGCCTGATTTCACCATAGACACCTGAGTTTTAGGTGACCTAGGGGTCACCTCTAAGCCATGTTAGGTGACAGTTGTTGGAGCAAAACCGTCACTTAAAACTTTGGGGTCAATGGTGAAAATGGACATTAGTTCACTACTTTTTACAAAATAATGATTGATTGAATGAATCTTTTCTTTTAGACACGCATACCGATTGACACCGCTAACACATGCAATCACCTGTTTCACAGCTTGTTTAGGAAGGGCCTCGTTTGCTGTAGTTGTGATTAATCTATTACTCAGCTTAGCTTACTCATTGTTCAGTTCGCTGAGAGTACTGTGCAATTTGGGTAACTAAGCGTATATATACACCATGGCGATAAGGAATGACAAGAGTGCCGTATACTGTATAATCACAAAATATTACGACAGTAATAGCCCTATCAATAATGACGCTGACTATTTCGGCAATAGGCATTGTTTTAAAATATGTACAAATATCATATGTTTATAAATACAAGATCTGTGATCTATTGCCAACATGCCAAATGCCAATAGATCCTTATTGTTCTGAGAATAGATCACTGACAACTGACAACCTTTTAACGATATGCGAAAAGCGTTTACAATATAATCTTACAACTCTTTATAAACATCCTGGTTAATGAACCGCGATGGCGAATAATATAGATATCAAGTAAAAGGGAGAGTCATATTATCGATAATAGCGATAACGCAATGACTTATAGGTACGCTACTTAGCAGGCAGTAATTACCTAAGAAAATCTATGGGAATCTAAAATAACTACTCACAGTGGTTATTTAAATTATTAAAAAAACCACTTGGGCCTAAATTCTGCGACCTACCTATGTATTTTAAAACGTCTACAATCGCGTCGCAGTGGTCTATTCGACATTTTTGGTTCACACATCAAAGTCGCACGAACCCTTGTAAAAACATAGAATAAAAATAACAATTTGTCCCCTACCAGAGACATCTAGTGTACAGTATTCGAACTAAAAAATGGTTACGCTCGCTATTATGGAGAATGTCAGTCTTATAGTATGATTGGTCCATAATAATGCAGCCATGAAATAATATATACTTCTTTAAGAATGCAATACCACAATCCGCCAGCTGTTGGTGTGTGGCGCCGGCGCCGGCGGCGCAGCGGCCTTGAGACCCTGACGCGCGCGCGCAGAATAATGACCTCCAACTCCGCACTTGGAAAGTTGTTGGTTAGCGAAATGTTTGTTTACTTTCTACACAGTGATAGATTAATTAGCTACAAACATTTGAATTTGCAGTTCTAGTGTATGTAGAGACTGCTACCCGCACATAAACTTATAATCTGGTATATTTAATTAAATTCATTTATTTCAGCCTTTAAAAATATTACAGCCATATAAATAATTTTAAAAGTTCAATAAAATTAAAATTGCAATAAATTAAGATCATTAAAAATAATTATAATAATACATTCAAATAATAACAATCAGTCATATCAGTCCAGCGAAACCCAAGAATTATAGGCCGATCACGTGTCTGTCGACGGTCTATAAACTTCTTACACCCATTTTGAGAGCGAAAATTACTACCCACATAGACAACAATTCCATTATGCCTACCGCTCAAAATGGATGTAGGAATGGATCCCGCGGTACGAAGGAGCTACTCCTTATTGACATGGCCATAAGTCAACAGGTTCGCTGTTCCCGAAAGGATCTGTCGACATGTTGGAGAGATTATAAGAAGGCCATGACTCGGTGCCACATACGTGGCTCATGAGGGTGCTGGAGTTGTACAAAATAAAAGCAACTCTGAGCACCTTTCTGATGTCGTGTGTGGGGCAATGGAAGACAGTCCTTCGCTATCCCGGATATCGACAAATTCAAGGAAACGACGATCCTATAAGGATTGAGCGGGGAATATTTCAGGGCGATAGTTTGAGTCCACTATGGTTTTGTTTAGCCCTGAACCCTCTCAGCACACTGCTAGAGGGCTCGGGACTTGGCTATTCATTGCGAAGAGGAGGTCAGGTAATATCCCACCTGCTTTATATGGATGACCTGAAACTGTTTGCCCCCAACAAATTGCGATAGATGGAGTTATAGAAGGTAACTGAAACTTTTAGTAATTCCAATAGGATGGAATTTGGTGTGGACAAATGTGCAGTCATGCATGTAAAGCGAGGCGGGATTGTAGAATCTGAGGGATTACAACTCTCAGATTCCATAAACCTGAAATCGCTCTCCGCAAATGATACCTATAAATACTTGGGTATGTCAGAGGGGCTAGGTATAAGTGTGACTGACATGAAGCAATCGTTGCAGGAGCATTTCTTTGTTCGCCTGAAAAAGGCGCTCACAAGCTCCTTATCAGGTGGCAATAGGTGGTCTACTCAAGTGGACTCAGACAGAACTGGGTGCCCTGGATAGGCGAGTCCGTACATTACTGACCGCAAATCGGATGCATCACCCACGATCGTCGGTAATGAGGCTGTACATCCCGCGAAGTGCGGGGGTCGGATCCACAACCGTGAGGTGTGCAGTCTCAGGGAATATTTCTTAAAAACCGATATGGGTATACACCGAGATGTGGTAGCAGTGGACCATGGACTCACCCCGCTATCCTTGGCTAAAGAGAACTGGCACAAACCCGTAGTACTTAGTGCCAATGACCGCAGGGAGGTATGGCAAGGCAAGGAGCTCCACGGGCGCTTTTATCGGGCCCTTCATGGACCCGATGTAGACTTTTTAGCGTCCGTATCCTGGCTGCGTTTTGGTGACCTCTTTGGGGAAACTGAAGGTTTTGTCTGTGCAATTATGGACGAAATTATGCTGACGAATAACTACCGGAAATATATTTTGAAGGACGGGACGGTTGACATATGTCGGGCATGCCACCGTCCGGGTGAGTCTATCAGACATATTATTTCTGGCTGTTCTCGTCTGGCTAACGGCGAGTACTTGCATAGGCATAACCAAGTGGCCAGGATTATCCACCAGCAACTTGCTTTGAAATACAAAGGATTCTGAGGTACCGTACTACAAGTATGTACCCGACCCAGTTCTCGAAAATGACCATGTCACGTTGTACTGGGATTGATCTATCATCACCGACAGGACTATTGTAGCCAATAAGTCTGACATTGTGGTGATAGATCGATTAGCGCGCCGCACGATGATTGTCGATATCACCATTCCCCATGATGAGGACCGCGTGAAAGCTGAGAAAGAGAAACAAATCAAATATCTTGACTTAGCACACGAGGTTGTCGACATGTGGAATGCGTGGTTTCGGCTGTCATCGTACCGATTTGTAGTTACGGCCAACGGCCTGATGGCCAAGAGCCTCGATCAACATCTAATGAGGCTCTCGTTAGGCGGCTGGATAAAGGGCCTGATTCAGAAGACAGTTCTCGATACGGCATGCATTGTGAGGAGGTTCCTGTCTCTGGAGCGCTAACCACCGGTAGCTTGGACTCTGGTTCCGATGCCGGCGGACCCCTATTTTTTATATTTTTAAATGTTTTATTTATTTTGTTTAATATTTAAAAATGTAAATTTTTTTTTATTTATATGTGAAAAAATAAATAAAGAAAATAATAATAAAATAATCACAAATAAAAGTATAAAATAATAACAATAACAACAATGACATTAACCCTGCATAGTGTGCAGTAGTGTACTTTGTCCAATGTTCCATAAAAACGCAGTCGAAGTCGGAATCTGTTGGCGACGCACCCGACGCCTCAAAGATGATGTACGGTTGCGAATGATCACGTAAAAATCATCGACGCATGCCTCTGCGAACATTCCCGACGCGCTACAGGAGCGCGGCAGCCCCATCAGCACCCTAGAAGCGTTATTATACTGGATGCGCAGAGCATTCCAGCACCGCTGTGTATAACGGACCCACAGACTGCACGTATTGAATGATTGGTTGGATGAATGATTTGAACGCCCGGAATAGAGTTAATTTAACAGGCCTACTGCATCGTGCAGCACTGCGTGAGCCAGCATTAGCCCTAACTGATAATACCCTGCGCTCCTTTTCCACATCTACATCACCAGTGACAGTCTCAGTGACCCAATGTCCCAGATACTTGAACTTCGTCACTCTTTTTAGTTCACTGCCTGCTAGCATGGCCGGTGGGATTACGCTATACGTTTTTGATCCAGCTTTAAAGACTTCCATCTCACTTTTACTCGCGTTATATCTGAGCCCATGGGCCTCCGCATAACTTTCACATATTGCTTTAAGTAGTCGCCAGAAATTTATAAAATTACTGTTTTAAAGTAAAGTCTGAGATGAGAGTAGCAGGCGTTTTCAAAATGATTTACATTCTTTGTCTTTTTGAAAGACAGTAATTATATAGAAAGGTGTGGCAAAAATGAAAAGATCCAAAGCGTATCCGATCTACATCTTGTGTGCAGAGTTACTAAGAGACCATTATTAACTTTTATTTGTTATGCAATTTTGAACTGAATATTTCTATTGTGACGTCATATCAAAATAAACAAGTTACGGCCCTACTGGTTCAGTAACCTCTGTGTACTTACATTTATAATCACTGCTGCTTGCTTATGCGCGCCTGACGCGCATGACTTTACTATTGACTGTACTTCACTATTAACTTAACCGTATGAGCACGTAAACTATTCCAGCTGGAGCCGGGTTCGAAGAAGGAGGTGCTGGGTCTGGCGGTAGGCGCGCACCCGCTGGGCCAGCTGCTGTTTTCGCCGCTGCTGGGGCTGTGGGCCAACCGCGCGGGCAGCGTGCGCGCGCCGCTGCTCACGTCGCTGGCGCTGAGCGTGCTGGCCAGCGTGCTGTACGCGCAGCTGCACGCCACGCGCCCGCACGCCGCCTACTGCATGCTGCTCGCGCGGTTCCTCGTCGGCGTCAGCTCAGGTAACACCCAGTGGACAACAAGAAACAGTTTTTATTGGAATTACTTTACCTAAGTGTGCCTAGTGTCAGTGCGAGTTTCATGCACTATTGCGCAGACGAGGGATAGTCCTCGGAGTGCGTTACTTTGTGCGTTACGCGACACACAAAAGAAGTTCTGAGGTCGACACATAAAAGAATATTGCATTAATCCTTCCTTCCTCCCTAGAATGCTTGAATTGATGCTGAAGCATAGTGATATCCACTAATGAACGTATCCCTCTCCAATTTTTCTCCACACTGTGCGGTCTGTGGCCTTTCTGATCCAGGTCAGGCCTGCCGACATTTTAATATCATCAGGCCATATGGCCGGTGGTCTACCAACACTTCTTCCTGTTCGGGGTCTCCACGCCAGAACTCTCTCGCTCCATCAACCGAATGGAAACTGAATGAAAACTGAAATTTGTGTTGCATCGAAGCAGTTACAAGTGTTAGCGTGCATAATAAACTTACTATGTTTTAAATTGTATTAATTTAAGATTGTCTATTGACTCCATAATAAGTTGTTAGTGAGATGACATTATTTTTCCCGCCACGTGAATCTGTCACTCAATTGACTCGTTCAACTCACTCGCGGTTTCGTAATAACTAATTATGGAGTCAAGTGGGCATTGGGCAGTGGGTGATTGACTCTCGAAGTGAAAAGTATTCAAAACATTATACTGGAGTTTTGTGAATTTAGTGCTGGAATAAACAACTATAAGCAACGGTTGAAGTTATTATTTGTCTACCTGACCTTCATACAAGTCAGTAAAAATAGTAGAAAAATAAGTAAAAAAGTGCATGCCGCATGATGCCGCCAAGCTCATCGTCAGCTGTTCTCATCCAACAAGGAGTTTAATTTACGCGTTCGAAAATGTAAAATAACATACCCTTAGCATACTGAATAAGTGTTTCACTACATAGACTAATGATATAAATTTGAAATCTAGCAAGATCTTTTTAGCTGATATAATTTACTACTATAATATACTAAGTTCCTTCTATAGCTTGATGTGATTATCGAGTTGACCATAGTTATATAACTCGTCTGCCAGAAATGAATCGCCGCATCTTTTGGCAGTTAATTTAACTTTCACCATTAGGTAAGGTAAAAAGCAGTACCGGTATTCCGGAGCTATACTCATGGTTTGAGCTTAAGACCATTCATACAAGAACGCTCATCAAATCTTCGCTCAAGAACAGAATTTGAATGAAAAGCTTTCTATATCCGTACCTACCGCTTTTTATTCAAAGAGATGATTAAACTAGTGACAGCGCGGATGTGCTGGGAACGCTCTACAAGTCTACAGCATGCTCGGGTACGATTCCTTACGCACCGCCCGCCGGCGCCGGCGCCGCCCGCTGGGTACGGGCAACGTATAGATAAACGCTCGCTCTTGGCCTGCCTGCACTAGTCCGTGAACTTCAATAATTAATTAAGCACTTGATGGGCGTGCATGACTGGTGATGTTGGCCGGAGCATTCTCCTTCTCTTCTCTTCTCAATGCCATACTAATTTTTGTTTAAACGTAATCGAATAATAATAATATAGTAAACAAAAGTCACACTAGGCACCCTGAATGCCAGGTGTTCAGTTCAGTACCATTAACTTTTTAATTGTTATTTTGCATTCATAATGATATAATATCATTGGTTCATTATTTAACACCCATTCCAACTGTGTTGCATGCGACAGCTGCCGCCCGGATTGTGAAAGATCGTCTTTTTTTAAAGTGCAGTTCTCAGTTTTAAACATAAACTGAGGCACTCATTAGTTATATGAATAGAGGCATGTCAATTAAGGTAGGTGATGTATATAAACTGTCGTTTTCGTTACCGCGATCGAATGCATTTGCACGAGGCACTCAGAATGTATAATATGTCAAAAGTGGGCCAAAGCGCGTCGCACGCGCTAACGGCTTTGTTTGTGGAAAACCGTTTGTGTTGATCCAAGAATACGCCTTTATCATTGAAGCGCGAATAGTGAAAGTAAATATTGCGTGTCGCTCAGATTTGCTCTGATGTGGAGAAGTAAATAACATACGCGGCCGGTGGATTGTGGACTATGTTTAACAGAATAGTTCTCAATTAATAAATACAGAACAGTTTTCGTTTCACAGGGATGATGTTATTCATTCTTGTTGTGTGGATTCGATGAAGTTTGCATTCCCCATGAACGCATTTGCGTGCCGGGTGAGACAGACTAGCAGACAGTCGATAAATATCTGGAAAGCGAAAGAACATCAGTGGCACGTTGTGTCGATGTGGGATGCTTACGCTATATTTTGTAATGTGTGAACTATTTTAATGTTCTAAATAACTTGCTGTAACACACATCGTGTTAACGCCGCGCTCGATATAATTTGAAACGCATCGAGAAACCGATAATTTATTAAAAAAATATAACTGTATGGTGTTATTTTGGGATGAAAAGTGACCTACGAAATATTAAATTTTATGACGCTGTAGAAATGGGATATGAGCATTGCTGTTTTCCGGCAGCTAGAGATAAGATAGCCAGTGCCTCAGTAGCTGAGGTTCCCGGGTGAAGTGTACTTCCACCATTGGCCTTATCATCACTTAAAATCAAGTGAGTTAAAGACATTGTGCTTACCCGTAAAATTATATATGTTAAAAATATTATTACTGGCTGGTGACTTCAATCTGCCGAACGTACAATGGCAATTTACGAGACATGTTTAGACGAGAGACATGTTTAACAGTGCCAAATCACATTTTACCCATGATATTGCACGAGCACTTACGCTGAAGAATACCAACTGGCACTTTATCCCCCCTCAAGCACCGAACTTTGGTGGTTTATGGGAGGCTGGAGTGCGCTCCGTCAAATCACACTTAAAAAAAGTAATTGGTGACAGTACCCTCACGTACGAAGAATTGACCACAGTGTTAGCAGAGGTGGAAGCGTGTGTTAATTTACGACCGTTAACTGTTTTAAGTAATGCCCCGACTGATCAACTCCCTCTGACACCAGGCCATTTCTTAGTAGGCGAACCTTTATTAAATGTAACAAATGATAATTGTAAGTCTGTTAGTCTTTTAGACAGGTGGCAAATGTGTACTAAGATGGTAAGACAGTTTTGGACTCGCTGGAGTGCTGAATACTTGGTAACATTTAACAATAGATACAAATGGTTAACACATAAAGTTGAACCAAAAATAGGAGATCTAGTTATTGTGAAAGAGGACAATTTACCTCCTGCTAAATGGTTGTTAGGAAAAATTGTACATACTCACCCTGGACATGACAATATTGTAAGAGTTGTAACTATTGATACCCAGAGAGGTTTCTTTAAACGCCCTTGCAGTAAATTGTGTTTTCTACCAAGAGATGATAAGATAAGATAAGATAAGATAAATTTTTATTGCCATAAAATTGTGTAAATACATAGCAGGTGTTAAGCATAATTGGGAACAAACAATTTACCCTAGTCGGGCATGCAATTTTTAGTGGGTAGGTATATGTTACATAGAAACAGCCACTATGCTGTTTTTGTACCGAAATATTCAGTCAAACTGTAGAACGCCTTATCTATAAGACATCTCTTTAATTTAACTTTAAAACAGCTTAAATTTACTGAGGCTTTTTGATCTGTGGGCAGATGATTGAATATTTGGATTCCGGTTACATAGGCACTCTTGTGATACAGGGCATTGTTAATATTTGGTAAATATAAGTCATATGCATATCTCTTCCGCAAATTACAAATATTTGTGCTTTTACTTTTAAAATACTGGATATTGCTTTTTATAAAAACAGCCATCTCCAACACATATATACCCGTCAGTGTCAAATAACCCTTTTCTCTGAAAACATTTCTCAGAGTTTCATCAGAGTACATACTGTAAAGAGTTCTCAAGCATTTCTTTTGTAATATAAAGGTAGATTTTACATTAACAGAGTTTCCCCAGAAAATAACTCCATAAGTAAGAAGAGGATAAACTTGGCCAAAATAGGCGGCTCTGGCTCCTTCTACAGATGATGTTTCCGCAAGTATAGATAGGGCATAGCAGTAGCTCGATATTTTATTATTAATTTTAGTTATGTGCGACTTCCAATTTAAATGCGAGTCAATATTTACACCTAAAAAATTTATTTCATCCACAATTTCGATGATTGACTTGCATTCAGATGTTATATTTAATTCAATTTGATTTGTTTTATAGTTTCTAAATGGTATTACTTTTGTTTTGGAAAGATTTACTGTCAGATTTAATAATTTTAGAAAACGTATGGTTTCATTTAAAGTTTTAATTATTTCTCTTTCAAATTTAATGTTCCTATTGATTAGGGAATCTACCGATTTTCTACGAATTTTTTATTATTATTTTGTTTGGTTACATACTTATGCATAGTTAGTTCATTGCTTCTGTTTTGTGTTCAAGTAATGTTTAGTTGTGTAACTTTGTAAATGCCCTCTTTGCACGGTGGGCGGTGCATGATTTTGCTTTTTGAAGCTTAAACTTTATTAATTATTTTGTACTATCACATTGTAACCTCAAATACTTTCTATGTACTTGATTACTTAGCTAACAATATCGATGTATAAAATATAAGAACGGAGTTCTTGGTGGGCGGAATGTTAAAGTAGCTTTGTTTAATTCTCCTTCACCACGCTAGATGGCGTTGATTTACAATCACTTGAATCGCGCTATTGAGTTGTTATCCAAACTAACCTTATAGGCCTTGAGCGATTTTCATGGTGAGGTTGTGTTTGAAGAATATATACCAGTTAGTGTTAATTGTAAGTGTTTCATTTGAGTGAGAACTGAGAACCCGGGAGTGAATGATTTGAACAAACGTCATTATGCCATCGGTTCGTAAGTTTACTCTGGGCGGGAGACCTTGTACTAAGAAGAACCGGCAAGAAACTCTTAAACTCTTAAAGTTAAAGTACAGTGAATAATAATAAAAATAAAAGTAAGCAAGAGCAGACCGGCCTCCACAGGCGGCACCCATTCACGAGTATGACATTATGAATCAGCCATCGCTTCACTCAACCATATCTTAGGGAATGTAACGACCCGACGCACATGCCACCACTGCAGAGACAATAAAGAGAGAATGCCACACTCAAGCTACTCTAAATAAAAATTTAATGAAATGTTTAACGCAACATAAATATTGTTTGTAAACTGTAGGACACTGCTGATAAAGGCTATCATATCAGCGCTAACATATTATTAAAGTAAAGATTGATCCCAATAAAATAAAAAGTGGATTTTATTATTATAACCAGACTGTTTGGACATGTTGGAAATGTTTGGAAATATTCTTTGACTGTTTAATAACATTTCTTAAGCAAAGATTTTACATAATTTTTAAACTTATCTAAACGTAAATTTTGTACAGTACTAGGTATTTTATTATAGTAGTAAGTAGTGCCTTGCCCCAAGAAAGAGCCAAGAACCTTTTGCAACCTGAACAGTAGCATTACAAGTTTTTTCTTATTTCTAGTACTGAAATTGTGTACGTCACCGTGTTTAATAAATGAGTTTATATTGCAACGCACAAAAACTATGCAATTATAAATAAACTGAGATGCAACTGTTAGAACACCAATTTCTTTAAAAATATTTCTTAAAGTAGTTCAGGAACCTAGTCTATAGATGGTTCTTATTGCTCGTTTCTGTAAAATAAATATAGATTCAACATCAGCTGCTGTAGTCCACAGTAAGACACCATACGACATGACACTATGAAAATAGCTAAAGTAAACTAGCAGTAGAACTGATTTTACCGGACAATTTCGATATATGATTCCATTGAAGTTTTGAGTCAAGTGTTATACCTAAGAAGACTGTGGAGTCTACCAAATCTAATTTATCACCGTTTATTCTAATATCAGTTGGTTCAGTTTTAACATTAGGTAGTGTAAATTTAATCATTTTGTTTTTTTTTGCATTAAGCTGTAGATTATTAACAGTAAACCAACTGAGTACTTTTGCAAGAGCATTGTTTACATCATCATAATTATTCTTACACCTAGTAACATTAAAAATGAGTGAAGTATCATCTGCAAATAAAACAATTTCACAGAAGTTCTCCACAAAGAGAGGCAAGTCGCTCCGGAAGGGCCCAAGAATTGACCCTTGCGGAACTCCCATTTTTACATGAGATGCAGGTGATTTAGATCCATCTATATCGACGGTTTGTGTCCTAAAGCTGAGATACGACTCTATCAATTTAAGTGCAAAATCATTAAGACCATAGAAGTGTAACTTCATCACCAGAGTCCGGTGCTCAACGCAATCGAACGCCTTGGATAAGTCGCAAAAAACTCCAAGAGCGTTCTGAGACTTCTCGCAACATTTGTTATTGAAATGAAACAACTTTTACGGATCTACTCGCGTTTATTTTACACATTAGTATTAATTAATGTTTATCCTGACGTTTCGAACCCTTTGCAGGGTTCGTGGTCACAGGGAGACTGAAAAACAGGCAGGGAGAAAACATTTGTTATTTTTCTTTTTTATAATAATAAGTCTGAATTGTATTTTTTATTCGTTTTGTTTTCCATTTATATGTTCAATTATGATTGTTGTAGGTTTAGGAGTGTTATCACTTATTGCATGCAGTGTTCACTCCAAGAAGATTCTACTCTATATTTTTTTTTACGATTTCATGTAATGTTTATATATGTAAGTTTTGTGTGTATAGCCAGTTAAGTAAACCATTTAAAAAAAATACTTTGCCCGACTTGGGAATTAAAATTGGGTCTTTCGGGTATCGGGCCGGGCGTTTTGCGACTCGGCCACCGAGACAAAGATGTTCAGTAAAAGGTTTTTTTAAATTTATCTTAATGATCCGTTATGCTCATACCCATTGTATTGGCTGCAGCAAACGTGGCGGTGGCCCGGTCGTATCTGTCGGCGGCAACGCTAGTAAGCGAGCGCACGCGCGCCGTGGCGGCGGTGTCGCTAGCGCAGGTCCTGGGCTTCGTGGTGGGCCCGGCGCTGCAGGCTGCCGCCGCGCCGCTGGGGCCCGGCGCGCCCTACCCGCCGCCGCCCCAGCCCGCGCCGCTGCTACGCCTGGACATGTTCACGGCCGCCGGTTGGATCAACGCGCTCCTGGCATTTGTCAACTTCACCCTGTTGCTGCCTTGGTGCTTTAAAGAGCACACTATTGCCGGCAGGGAAGCCATGCTCGCGCAGGGGAAGGATTCTGGTAAGCTACACCACCATCATTCTAAATGTATTTTAATACGGTCCATGGATTGTAGTAGTAGTAGTAGAAATGTTTTGTTTTAATCAGTTTAACTTTAGCTAATATATAAACTGTTCTGGTCAGTGTGGAATACTGTTTTTGTGACTAACATTAAGTTTCACATTTTCAGAGAAGGAAGCTCTGAAATCCATGAAGCCGGACCTGGTGAGCAGCTGGACCCTGGTGGGCGCATTCTTCGTGCTGGTGTTTAACTTCGTGCTGCTGGAGACGCTGGCGACGTCGCTGACCATGGACCAGTTCGCGTGGAGCAAGCGGCAGGCGCTGGAGTACATGGGCGCGCTCATGAGCGGCGGCGCCGTGCTCGCGTGCGTCACCTTCGCGCTCATCACGCCGCTCACCAAGATTTTCGAGGAGCGGTTCGTACTATTCAATTATTGTTAAAGGAGAATGCCCATCGTAGTATGATATTTAATATCGCTACAAATGATTTTGAACAATGACGATTTTTATATTAAAAATCAAGTTTTTTATTTTCATAAAACCCTGTTAAATAATTTGCCTTAACTTCTCCGACGAGAAATCCCCATATTATTTAGTAATTAAATTCACTTCCGTTTAATTGGATTTTTTTGACATGTCGAGTTGTCGTTGTCTCCTTAATGTTGCCATTTTATAACAAGCAAATCGATTTATCAAAATATAATCGATTCACTTGTAGTTATTTCTTTAAAATAACGAGTTGGCTTATGTGTCAATAATTCAATATGATATGGAAAATATATTAAATCGCATTACAGTATTGTAATGCGACAGTTGTCGTGAAAAAGTAGTCGGATCTGTATGGAACTATGTATGTTACGTTTATACTCGAAAGTCTACAATACAAGTTTAGACCTTTTGTTACCCGTTTTTTTACCGGATACCGGGCCGGTACCATACGGCTGTCTTTACTATCGAGGGGTTCAGAATAAGATAAACATATCGCACCAGCTCGGTGTCCAGTAAAAAAACAACCGTTAACAAGCGGCCTTAGGGCCTACATGATACATGCAGGTACGGCCCTAAACGTTAATGCTGCATCACATGCATTTACGTCAACGTGCATGACATGACAGACGATCATGCATACGTGTCATTCATAGCTTTTATTTGTCAGCATGTAAATGCTGACAAATAAAAGGGACTCATCAATCAACTAGATTGAATGCTGTTCGTATTGATATGATAAAATAAACGGTTTGTTGCTTTATCAAGCATCTAGTGCTGCATTACCGTCTTAGGACCACAGATTTAACAACACATTATGATGTCAGAACTGTCAGATGTTACACGCTAAGTACGACCCTAAGGCCACTTGTTAACAGCTTTTTTTTACTGGTCACCGAGCCGGTGGGATATGTTTATCTTTTTCTGAACCCCTCGATAGTAAAGACAGTCGTATGGTACCGGCCCGGTATCCGGTAAAAAAACGGGTAACAAGAGGTCTAAACTTGTATTGTAGACTTTTTCGCGACAACTGTCGCATTACAATACTGTGATGCGATTTAATATATTTTCCATATCATATTGAATTATTAACACATAAACATAAGCCAACTAGTTATTTTAATGAAATAACTACAAGTGAATTGATTATATTTTGATAAATCGAATTTGCTTGTTTCAAAATGGCAACACCGAGGAGACATCGACAAATCGATATCTCAAAAAAAAAAAATTAATGGAAGTGAATTTAAATACTAAATAATATGGGGATTTCTCGTCGGAGAAGTTAAGGCAAATTATTTAACAGGGTTTTATAAAAATAAAAAACTGGATTTTTGATATAGATTACGTTGAGGTACACTTCGAACAAGGACGATACCAAGAATGGGCATTCATAAGAGCAGAACTTTCTATTTTCATTTGTCAAACCACCTCCTTTCAAAGGCGGTTGTTATTATCTCGTCTGCTCTTTGAGGTTTAGTGGTTAAGAAGGCTCGGTTGGTGTTAGGGCTTAGTGTTTTAAGTCCCTCTGGCCAGTTACTACCATCTTATCTATGAAGAAATAGAGACAAGATAACCAGTTCCTTGGTGGTTGAGAGCTTAATCAGCTTAACATAGCATTTCGACGGGTGAAAGCCAGACCTCGGTAGCCAAGTGGTTAAGGCAGCCGCCCGGAATGCGGAAGGTGCGTGGTTCGATTCCCGCCTGAGGTTGTCGTCTTTTTTCAGTGTTTAAATTTTAGCTTAACATCACTTAACATCGGCTGAGATGATAGTGCATATACATTACACAGCTCGACATTGATCACAGCTATTGTTCTTTGAAGTTGTTTTAGCCTATTGAGAGTTGGTAGGTATCAACGACTGCTATCTTCCAATCTGTAATTAAGATGACACTTAGCTTTAAGTTTAAGTTAGTTTCTAAAATTTTTGCTTGTACCAGTTTGTTTTGTTGGTTGTCCTAATAAAAAAACAACCGGAATAGAATGCCTTACGTGCCTTCCTAAGCGCGGAGGAGCCGGAGATTTTTAATCCAGTCATTCGTCCAAGGCCTTGGCGATGTAAATGTAGATTTGACTTGCAGGTTCAGAATGCGCAGTCACTTCGCTATCGAAATCATCTTCCTATTGTGGTCAAACGCCGATCGTGTGTCAGGTCGCTGCTGCTGTGGGGCGGGTTCCTGCCGGTGGGCGTGGCGTCGCTGCTGTGCATCCCGTGGGGGCCGGGGCCGCCGCCGCCGGCGCCGGCGGGCGCGCTGGAGGCGGGCGGCGGCTGCCCGGCGCGGCTGCAGCCCTGGTGCGAGTCCACGCGCGGCATGACGCTCGCGCAGTTCCTGCTGGCGTACGCGTTCGTGTCCGTCGGCTACTCGATCGGCGTTACACTCATTACGACCATATTCTCCAAAGTGTTGGGGCCCAGGCCGCAGGTGAGCTTGTTCGGTTGAAGAATTAGCTAATATACTGAACTGTTACAGTTTCTTATTTTCTGATCAAATGGTTATCAGGCTTGCCATATTGCATATATGACGTCACCGGTACAGGCCGTTACTTTAATTTTTTTAATGATAAAAGTTTTCTAGGGGCGTCTCCCGCCGTTCCTTTCAAACAGCCAGCCTTACCGGTGAAATACTCGTAGAGGTTGAATGCATGTCTCAAAATCAAATCCAATCAAATATATTTATTTGCATGCGAAGTGGTACAAAAGATCTTACATTAGTGTTAAGTCGCTCACTATTCACCAGAAACTGGCATGCAAATTTAACAATATCTTCACACAATTATTGAAAATTAGGCACCTTCATATTACCAATGCACAAACATAACAGTAGGTCATTTAAAAACATATAATAGACTTTATATACGCCTAATTCCTCAATAGAGTCAAAATTCAAAATCATTTATTCAGTTTAGGCTACAAATAGCTCTTATGAACGTCATTATGCCATCGGTTTGTATGTCTACTCCGGGCTGTCAAGCTCTTTTCTCCCTTACAGCGTCAAAAATATTGGAAAAGGCCCTATCATAAGGACACTTTCCATCACAAATAAAAACACAAAATATGAAGGACAATACTACACATACTAAAAAAACAAACAAAAGAGAAAAAATAATAATATCTAAGTTTGCAAAACATTAGTTACCAGTTAAAATTTTCACAATGTCATACAAGCAATAATAAAGGTCAAAAATTGTCTAAGAAAAGTAAAAACAATTCTCAACTATCTAACCAAGTTTAAAATTTTCTTTTAAACGTATTTATGGGCAAAATCTTGAGATTATCCGGCAATCTATTAGAAATACTTATTGTCATACAATACGCGTTTCTATGGTAAAGAGTCGTAGTTTTTAAAGAAAGAGCTAGTTTATTAGGATATATAGTGTTGAAATTACAGAAGAAACATCGTCAAAGGAACATCGATCTGTGTACCAAATGCCAATCGTAACAGTTTCATCGGTTTCATGTTATGTATCATTTGAAAGGCCATTTAACGCCATCTGATGACAAGGTGGTTTCAGAAAATCGTCAATGGGTGACGCTGCTTCTCAATTCTAGTCATCACCAACTCGCTGAGTAGTTTAAAACTAGCACTTGGCACGTATGTTGGAAGTAAGTAGTTCCCTCGTCGTTCTTAAAGGAAACTAGTATATTGTGTTATTTTCCACGTGCTACGCTAAATCGTAAAGTCGCTCGTAAGGTCGCTCAGTTTCCATTTCACAAGCTTTCATTTAACTTGCCCCGTTAGTTAGTGTAGGTCAAATCTTGGAAGCTAAATTGGAACCACTTCCTGACGTTCGATTGCACTCTTTCCGATCCGATCTGAATCCCTAGGGAGAATCTAGTAGGGCACGGGGACACGCACTAGTGCGTGACGCCAAAACCTCTGACGGTGCTTCGTTTCCAACGGCTGCGAGAATAAGGGTCCCTCAGCCCATAAATTTTCTCGCTGCCCCCAAAAAAACTCGGTGAAGCTAAAAATGGCAGCGGCAATCAGCAAACCCTCAAAAAAAAATCGATTGGACTTAAATTTTTTGAAGTGCAATGTTGACCTTCGTGTGCGCGCAGGGCGTGTGGATGGGCGTGCTGACGGGCGCGGGCTGCGTGTCGCGCGCGCTCGGGCCCGTGTTCGTGGCGGCGGTGTACGCGCGGCGCGGGCCCGCCGCCACCTTCGCCGCCACCGCCGCGCTCACCTTCGCGGCGCTGGCGGCGCTGCGGCTCGTGTACTCTCGGCTGCGGCCGCCCGGTGCCCTGCCCGCCCGCCCAGGCATCCCCAGCGGCCCAGGCGACCCTGGCGAGCCCGCGGCGGAGCTCGGCCCGCTGGTGCCACGCGCAGACGCAGCCGCTGAGCGAGTCGCGGAACAGACTGCGTGACCCAGCCGGGCCCTAAAGCCAGAGCCTTAAGACGCGAGTGATATGCGGAAATTAAACTGTCATGCCGAAATCAAAACTTCAGCTCGCTATAGTTTGTTTTCGCTTGTGATAAGAGTTACAGAGCGAAAATGAAATGGCCTTAAATCTCAATTGTTATGGGCAGAGGCGTGCTCCGACTCCAGCCAAGTGCATTAGTGCGAATTATGTTTCAATATTCGACCAATTAAGGAATAGAACCAGCGCCACCTAGGGACTGCTTTGATGCTCAAATTGTAGTTAACGCTAAGTCGAACGAATATAACTTGCACTTGGCACTTTGGCGTGTGTCGAAAACTATCCATGAACTACTAGAAGAAACGAAACTCTGGTCTAAGCGTGCCGTGGCGATGCCCCCCGGTGGTTTACGACGAGATAGATGGAACATAGTTTTGCGAGATTAGACGATGGATGGATGGATGGACTATCGATGGATGTATGTGGCTCAGATAAGGAGCCAATAGTTATTCTTCTCTTACGGATTTTATTGATTCTTCGCAAATTGCTGCGGAACAGAGTGTCTTGCCACGATCTTTTTTACAGAATTTACTAATTTTAGGTATTAATAAAGTGTGTTCATAATATTAGTTTGTATATTTTGTACTGAATAGGTTTTTTTATTGTAATTTGTGTTTATACTTGCTCCAGATGTGATTGACAATACTTACGATATTATACGAGTTTTTATCGATGAAATAACTTTAATTTCTATTTATAGGAAATAGTTGCGGAGTCATATCCAACCTGAACTAGTATGTATAATGCCAGCCTCTGAGCTGCTCTTGAAGATCTTTGTATTTGAACCCTTCCCTTATATCATGTTTCTGTAAAGGTTACATTATATAGTATCTAGCTCAAATACAGTACGATCAGAAGTGATCACCACAACTTCAACATTAATATTAGGGATTCAATAATAATTGTGATATCAGGTGCTTAGAGCTCTAGCAAATACATGATTTGTTTTGTTTGCTCAAGATTAGTTGCTCGCGGTCGGCTAACTGCAATCCTATGCGACACATATCAGTGAAGCACAGCGCGAACTACATGCAGTAGAATGCGCAAATGAATAGTTAAATAAATAGGTCGCTAGTAAAATTACCGTTATAAAAATATTGTTCGTTTAATAACAATTTTAAATAAAAATTATTGTGATTTTCAAACGATTTCTGTATCTAAGTTCCATATCTAGCTAGTTATTGTTTAGTCCAATATTAGCCGTAAGTACTCATAATGTACAGCGTAGTGATGATTGTTTTTACAATACGAATCTACCGTCCGTCGTACGCGCGCGCGCTCCGACCGTCGTCGCAGCGAGAGGGCGTTACGAACCACAACACTGAGTGTTATGATAAGAAATGTGTGTATATACCTACGTGTCATTACAACATCCAAATGTTTGTACATACTAAGTAAATAACTGTTATATATTTATACGCTAGATAGTATGGATACTGTGTCTTGATAATATTTTACATGATTTAATAAACTGTTATGGGTATTTCGGTACTTGCTTGTTTTATTTTGGTACGCATTCATTTGGAGTGATATTGTACGGTGAATCGTACATATTGATATCGTACGGTGAATCGTACATATTGATATTGTACGGTGAATAGTACATATTTCGCCATTTAATTTACATTTAACTTCTGTTAACGTAGCGTTCTACTTTTTACCTCGATACATATCGAACAGTGCATTGCAGGCAGTCATCCAAATATCATATATCAATTATCATATTTAAACAACTTTTAATAATTCTTATCATATATCATCAAGTGTGGGCATTCATCAGACATATATTATTAATTCAGGCTGAGAAAATGTATAATTTTTCAGTTTAAAAAGGTGCGATTGAATGAAAGACATAAATAATTATACCTAATACCTTTTTATTTTTATTAAATCTAACCTGCTTATGAAATCGTAACTAAATTATCACAGTCTTAATTAAGTATCTAGTGGAGTCAACCACAACGTGCATATAATTACTGAACATATAAACACCCTCAAGATTATTTACAATATTTATTAGTCACTCGATTGCATCTATACTAATATCACCTACCATTAGGAAACGGGTTCGAACAGCGCGCTGTCAACGAGCACAGCTGGCTATCTATCTGGGTGACAGAGATAATGCGACATTGTAAATGCAACACTGTTTCGAAATGCTGTAATACTTACACGGTTTTTGGGAAACGGGAACAACGTAAATGGGACACAGCGTTGCAAAAGATGGCTACTGCGATCATACGATAATAGTTTCTTAAAAGTTAACTTATATTATTGCTTTTTCTTACCGCATATTAAACCAAAAGCAAATCAGAAGGACTGCTAGTTGTACGCGGGCCCGCACGAGTTTCAATAGATTTTGAACCATAACACATCAAACCCGTTAGATGTGGTGACACGATGATGGTGATATGGCCACCCGTTAGATATGGCGTTGGTAAGGAACATAACCTTACGGTACGTTCCTTAGAAACGATCCACGCACTCTCCTCCGACCATAGGCCGGTTGTTTTACAGTTAGACCCCCCCACCCCCCTCCCCCCCGACCTCACCCCCGTCATTAAGGTTGTGACTGACGGGGATAAGCTTGAGAAATTACTGGAGCCTACGGAGCTTACCGCCGGTGAGTCACTAAACCAAATCCCCGAAATCGTAGCCTCGCCTCACGAGAGTGGCCGCGGTCGACGCCCTCAGTAGTCATCTCTGCAACGCTATAAGCGAAACGTCCCGGGCGGTGGGTTGTAGTGACGGGTGACCATCGCTTTAAACTGCCGGACGATGTGAAGCAACTATTGAGGGCTAAGAACGCCGCATCACGTGCGTACGACTCTTATCCCACTTCGGACAACCAAGTTCGTATGCGTTCTTTGCAGCGCGCTGCTAATGAGCGCATAAAAGAGCTCTGCGGTACGAAATGGGATGGCTTACTTAAAGAAATCTCGCCCTCTCATCAAGCTTATTGGAAGTTGGCGAGAATCTTTAAGTCTGACACGGTCACCTCTATGCCCCCCTTAACAAACCCGATAACTCGATCGCTTTTGACGACGACGATAACGCTGAATGCCTCGCCGCCAGCCTCGCGTCTCAATACTCGCCTAGCACTAAGAAATAGTAATAAGAAATAAATTATAGCTAGGATGATGGTAGAGTTAAAAAGAAATAGACGGCAAACCCAGCCGTATAGAATAGAATAAAAGATGATGAATGACAAAGTGGAATAGGAATGAAAGTACGAGAGGAATAAAAGCGAGAACTGGAATGAAAGAGAAAATAGAAAACAATGCCTCCCATCCCGTGGGAGAAAAGCTAGCAGAAATATATAAAAAAAAAAAAAAAACTCGCCTAGCACTCTCCCAGTCCCTCAGGACCATGTAAAAATGGTTGATAGTGAAGTCGATAGACTCTCGTCTCTCCCTCCCACCGCAACCCCCTCTAGTTATCGCCCCATCAGTCTTCTCAATCGTCAATCGTTGGGAAAACTGTACGAACGCGTTCTAGTATCCCGTTTGGGAATACGTTTACTCTAATAATATCCTTATAAACGAGTAGTTTTGGTTTCGCCCCAAGCACTCGTGTACCCATCAATTGCACCGCTTCACGGAGCATGTCCTATCCGGTCTCAATAAAAGGGTTCTTTTCTTCGAGGTTGCGAAAGCATTTGACAAATTTTGGCACAACGGCTTAATTTATAAGCTTTTTTTTTATATTTACGGGTAAACACAGTGCCTTGATCTCACCTGATGTTAAGTGATGATAAGGCCAATGATGGAAGCGCACTTCACCCGGGATCCTCAACTAGTGAGGTACTGGCTACCTTATCTCTAGCTGCTGGAACACAACAATGCTAGAGACAAAGCCGCGGTTTCTAGCCGACTCCAAACAGCCGCCAACACCCTCGGCGTTTGGTTTCGTAAATGGCTGATCGAAGTTAACCCCGAGAAAAGCGCCGCCGTGTTCTTTTCCCGGGGTAGCGACGATCAACGCCCTCCTATTCTTTTATTTGACCGTGCTATCCCTTGGGAAAAGCAAGTTAAATACTTCGGTGTCATCCTCGATAGAAGATTGTCGTTTTCGCCTCATCTTAAAATCGTCCGTAACAGGGCCGCGTTCATATAAGGTCGGCTATTCCACCTTATAGGCAGGTGGAGTAAAATGTCTCTTAGACTTATGACGACAATTTACAAAGCTTGCATTCGCCCCGTCATGACTTACGCTAGTGTAGTTTTCGCGCATTCCTATTCGCATCCCTTACAAACCCTCCAAAACCGTTTCATGCGTGGTGCCACGGGTTGCCCATGGTACTATCGCAATGTAGACCTCCACCGTTATCTTGATCTTCCGACTATCAAAGATTTTATCATGGACGTTTCCATACGTTACTTTGATAACGCCCCCCACCACCCTAACCCGCTTGTTGTGGCGGCCGCCACCAACTACCTACCAACAAAACGGTTCACATCTAGACATCCTAAACACGTCCTAGATGAACCCGACGATCCCATAACAGTTGCAAACACCCCCCCACCCGATCCTCTGACGATCCTCTAAATGCTACTACACATTTACAGAATACACTAAACATGCACACCAGTTTGGGCCTAAACTAGACACCTGACTCGTAGAACAAGGGTACGATAAACCGGTTTACACGCGCTCTACACCAGGTACAGACATGTACCTGGGCGCTTCTCTCCTCCACCACGGCCCGGTCAACCCGAGCCGAGGTCCGAATCTTTAGAGGCGCCCTCGGGTTGTCCCCGATCCGAACCGAACCCTTTCGGAGAATCTAGTAGGGCACGGGTACATGCCTTAGTGCGTGATGCCGTTCCCTCAAGAAAACCTCCGAAGGTGATTCGTTTCACACGGCTTGAGGAACCCTTTCAGTTTCTCGCCGCCCCCAAAAAAGCCCGATGAAGCTGAAAATGCCGATTGACACATTCAGCAATCTCTCTACAAAAAATAAAAAAAAACACATCAAGCTCGAGCCAAAGTGGTTAACGCGCCTGGTCTGCGATTGCTTAGGTTAAGTAACTTTCCGAAAGGCCGGTCATCGGATGAATGCTGACAGAGCTCTATAGCTGTGTCCACCTGTTTGTTGTACTCTGACATCGCTGAAACTACCTGCTGAACCCTAACGAGGTAGCGAGACTAAGGGAAATTAGTAATCTTTTGAGAGATCCCACAAAATTTTTAACATCAATAATCTTTCAGTGTCTTCGCGAAGCTGCACTCCTTGCACTTGTCGGCATAAATGGCATGTGCTAGAGTGACGTGAAGAGCACGAGCGGGCGGCGCCAGCTGCTCGCCGGCTGTGTGACGTCACTCGTGCGCGGAGAGTAGGTACGCGCGGGCGGCTGGGCGGCGGCGGCGGCGGCCGCGGGGCACGGCGCGGGCGGCGGTGTGACGTCACTCGTGCGCGGAGAGTAAGTACGCGCGGGCGGCTGGGCGGCGGCGGCGGCGGCCGCGGGGCACGGCGCGGGCGGCGGTGTGACGTCACTCGTGCGCGGAGAGTAGGTACGCGCGGGCGGCTGGGCGGCGGCGGCGGCGGCGGCGCGGGGCACGGCGCGGGCGGCGGTGTGACGTCACTCGTGCGCGGAGAGTAGGTACGCGCGGGCGGCTGGGCGGCGGCGGCGGCGGCGGCGCGGGGCACGGCGCGGGCGGCGGTGTGACGTCACTCGTGCGCGGAGAGTAGGTACGCGCGGGCGGCTGGGCGGCGGCGGCGGCGGCGGCGCGGGGCACGGCGCGGGCGGCGGTGTGACGTCACTCGTGCGCGGAGAGTAGGTACGCGCGGGCGGCTGGGCGGCGGCGGCGGCGGCGGCGCGGGGCACGGCGCGGGCGGCGGTGTGACGTCACTCGTGCGCGGAGAGTAGGTACGCGCGGGCGGCTGGGCGGCGGCGGCGGCGGCGGCGCGGGGCACGGCGCGGGCAGCGGTGTGACGTCACTCGTGCGCGGAGAGTACACGCGGGCGGCTGGGCGGCGGCGGCGGCGCGGGGCACGGCGCGGGCGGCGCCAGCTGTTCGGCGGCGCGCGCGCTGTGCGGCAGCGGTGCGCGGCGCGTCTCCGGTACCGCCAGCACGGCCAGCGCCGCCGTCGCCGAGCACCCACCGTACAGCATCGCTTGCACGTACAGACTCTGAGGCAACACACAAACAGGTCATGGAGAAACTCACAAATTAAAGTGCAGAAGGAATCCGTGAAACGGTTCGATGTATCATGTGTCTAGTGAAATATATTTGACGAAATAATTGAGAATGGCAGGAACTACTTCATAACATTCTCATGCTTTGAAAGACAGCAACCGCTTTCACTAAACGTTACCTACCTCGCCATCTCATAGTGCAGTGGACCGCAGCTTTATATTTACCAGAAGTGGTGTCTGCGGCGCGAGGATAGAGCCGATGCGGCCCACCAGCGAGCAGGCGGCCAGCGCGGAGCTGCGCGTGGCGGTGGGAAACAGCTCGGCCGTGAACACGTACATGGAGTTGAATGCGAACGTGATCGACAGTTTGCCCAAGAAGAATAGCCCCAGCCCGGCACCGCTGTGCGCTGGAACAGGGCGACGAGACCGTCAGTAAATGAAAAGGAAAGAAAAAAAAAGAAAATATAGTTGCCAAACGAGTCGCTTACAAATAAAAAAAGGCGTGACGCAAGCGACGCCGCAGACGACGAACGCGACGAAGATGCTCCACTTGCGGCCGAAGCGCTCCAGCGCCATCATGATGAGCAGCGATGCCACCACCTCCATGGCCATGTTGAGCGCGAAGTTGACATGCTTGTCGCCCGACAGCGCCACCGAGTTGATGGTCAGCCCGTAATACACGAAGGCCACGGCCACCCAGCACCAGCCGCACGCCGCGAACCGCAGCAGGAGCTTCCGCGACCGGACCAGCTGCAGCCAGGGGCTCGACTTTGATGACTCTTCCTCCTTCTTGGTATCTTTGTCGAGAGCTTTCATTAGTTCGTCGTTTATTGGCATCTGTAATTTTTTATTACACTTTAAATGTCCACGCTTCGCAATCATACATCAAGATCGGCCTGATTACAGTTTTGTAGACACGGACTGGTGATTTCCTCATCGTGATCACCATCAGGGTGAGGAAAAGTACATTGGCTCATTTACAAGGTCATAAAATACCACGTTACTCGATGTGATATCTTATAATCCCCTTCTGACGTAATGTTATTTCATTTTCTGGAACGCTCAATTTAGCGGCTAAGTAATATAGGTACGCTATGTGTACCTTATTGATCCTCGCCGCTTTACGTATAACGGCGGCGGCGCGCTCCGTCCGGCCGGTGGCGTGTAGCCAGCGCGGGCTCTCGTCGACCAGCAGCCAGTACAGCGGCAGCAGCAGCGCGGGCGCGTGGATGGTCCACAGCAGATGGCGCCAGTGCGGCACGGCCCACGCCACCAGTGCGAACAGCATGCCGCCCACGCCGTACGCCACGCCCGTCGCGCACGCGAACGCCGCGCGCAGCGACGGCCGCGCCAATTCCACCACTAAAGGCAGACAAAAAAGTCCATAAATGATTATTTACATATAATTTTACGCAAATATTGTTGCGAACAAATTACAATTTGAAAAAAGACAAAGTGTTGAAAAAAATCCACGAGCGAGATTCGAACTGAACATGACATGCCGGGTCAGGTGCACTTCTACGATGGCATAGTTGGTGGAATTATTTCAACATTATGTCTTTTTACAAGTCGATAAATAATAATAAAGTTTAAAGACTTAGTCGGGGCATAAAGGCTTCAGGCTCCCACGTTATTGCAGTACGCAGTATCGCAGTATCGCAGACGCAAGCACCGATGGCTTATATGCTATTATACGTAGGAGTGTTGCGTCATCGGTGCAGCGGGTACTGAGTACTGAGAGTCCTGAGTATGACAGAAGAGAGATTGGATTCTGCTCTGCTCGGTCACTTCAAACTACATGTTGGATGAGCAGGCTGAGCGGGGGGACTCCTCGTCTTTTGTCTCTTTTTACTTTTATTTTATTTTGTTTTGTTTATGTTAAAAAAATGGTAATACTGAGGCAAAAGACCTTAAAATAAATTATTTTTATTTTTGTTATTACTATTTTAAAGGCGTCAACGTCAACTTTCGAACATTCCAGTGCTGAATAAAAACCCAGTGTAGGTTTTCTCGGTTGATCAATAACAATCGGGATCAACGGCTTAACGTGCCTCTATAAGAAAGGCCCAGTTATGCTTAATAGTCTGTCCGTAGCACCTTCAAGTTAAGGCTGCTGTAATGGTTCTTCTTGCTATACTAAAAACAGATATAGATTGCGCGAATTACTCATGACATAACCGGCGCTGTTGAACCCGTAGCCGAGCATGGCCTCGAAGAACTCGGTGGCGACGTACATCTGGTAGCTGACGGCGAACCCTTTCAGCAGGCCGAGCGCGCCCGCGAATGCAGAAAAGATGCAGAAGGCAGTGCGCCGCCCGAACCTGGGGGAACACCATTAGTTTGCTTACGGAGAACGGGCTGCCATTTTTGAGTTGTTTTAAAGGATTTCATGATTTATAATTTATGTTCGTTTGATTTAAAAAAAATAAAGAAAAGTTTTGCCTGGGTTACATTAGCAATCTTTTAGACGTTGTTTTTCCCACCCGCCCTAAAAAATGTTAACAATATTAATTTAGTACATCATCCACTTAACACCTAACATCATTCCTTAACTAAAAATCCTTAATTAGCGTAGCGGATGTTTACAGGATGTAGGTTGAATCAGCTACCCTATTTAATTCTACCTGCGAGTCTTACCTTATCTCACCTAAGCGGGACCTGCCCATGTCAAAGTTTCCCTGATCCACATCGGGATCGTTGTGCCATATACGTGAGTGGTAGGTCTAACTCCGCTCCACCGCAAAAGCGGAGACCAGATACGAAGATAGCAAGTGTAGCAGGATTATGCCTCACTGTTATATATTGATGTGTTACGGTAACGATGATTGTGAAGTTGTAAAACCAGTTGTATACTGACGAGTCGGAGACGTAGCCGGTGAGGATCAGCGCGAAGGGCAACGCGGCGTTGCGCACCGTGCCCACCAGCGTGCGCAGGTACTCGCGGCACGCCAGGTCGAACTGCGGACCACACCAACGCCAGCTTTATTTTCTAACATCATCAGTGCGTATTCTGTCCCAACTGCTGGGGCAAGAACCTTTCCTATCGACGGAAACATCACGCGGGTCCAGTGTGGATTGGTGGTTGTTAATGATTGCTAATGCAGCCGGCACTAACGGCTTTACATCCTTTCGAAGCACGGAGGAGCTCGAGATGATAAATTTTTGGCAACCTATCTAATGACCAGCCTTCGCTAAAGTTAAATTTAGCAATCGCAGACCATTAAAACTTTAGAGCCCTAAAATTCGTGAAAAAAAATACATAATCCAATTTCCAGGTAGAAAATAACGAAACGTGTACCTCGGCGAAGATAGTGTCATAGTTCTGATAGACGAAGCTTTCGCAGTCGATGGTGTCTGTTGAGTAGTGTTCGGGCAGGCAGGAGCGGTTGGCGAGCGGCAGCGGCTGGTAGCGCAGGCAGCGCGCGCTCGCCGCCGCCGCCGCCGCCGCCGCCGGCAGCAGCGCCTGCGCCGCCGCGTCGCCGTACTGCGCGCCCGCTCCCTCGCACTCCGGCACCACGCATCTGCGCGGGGGACACAGCTTAGGACCAACATCACAAAGACCCTCCTTAACAAAATATCATTATCAGAATCATCTGATGATTTCGCACTACATGATGTCATGCAGAGCGGTGTCAAAATGCAAAGTCAGCTGTGGAGCAGTCTGGAGTCGGCAAGGTCCTGTCTTTTTTTCGTTATTTATTTGAGAATTAACGGTATAGATTAAAACGAAATGTATTGGTTGTAATCCATGCCCTTTCCTCACAACTGCGCTTGTTAGATAACGGCCGAGGTAAAGGTTGAAGCTGGTATGAAAAACTTGTCGGCCGGCGTACTCATTTCTCATTCCGTATTCCTTATCTGTGGTGGGTGACGCTGTAAAGCGATGTGAATGAGGGACGACACCAAGAGTTACAGCAGCAGCAGCAGTAGGTATCTCGTAGCGATAAGATATCTGTTGGCTAACGAAATTATAATCCGGTGAATGTTTGGTGAAATTTAATTGAAGCACCATTTCATCTAGATAAGTTTACGCAGATTTAAATAAGCATGTAAGCCGAGGGGTATTGTTTATCTGATTGACCAAACTATCTATCATTATCTTTTGCGTCAGTCTGTCATGCTTTTGAGACTGTACTATTTGAGGAAAAATGCATAGATTTAAAATTATACCATAATGATAGCACTCTTCAGAAGAGAAGATAGAAAATTGGTGTTCAAAATTTCTTTTTGCACAACAATTTGCTGCTTCTCTTCTTCTGCTATTCACCTTTTCGAGAGAGTGATAACGCAGTTTATTAATAACTTTTAATAACTCAAACATAAAAGATGTTATACCGAGCCACTTTATAAACCGCTAAGTTCCTTAACATTTTTTATGGTATCATTACATTATCTTCATGCACACGTACTGCGCATATTTTGAAAGATTAAACAAAGCACCCCAATGTACGAGTAGGAAAGATCGAAATAAAAGTACTAAAAACTAATCATGTCCATCCAATTATTTTATAAAAATAAATATCAAGGAGATTTTATGATTATTTTTAGAGAAAGTTTGTGGAATTCAGTTGGTTATCTATGAATACTTAAGTGTGATAAACCGGTAGTCTGCAGATAACTGGGTAATTAGCGTGTGATTATGCAAATTAAGATAATGGAGACAGACTATTCTTAAATTATGTGTTAAGGCGAGATCGAAGTGTCATTATGAAAGGCAATATGTACTGGACACACTAGACATCGTCTAATTAAAATAACTAACAATATTCATTAAATGTGTAATTGTGCTCAAAGTCATCACCATCATCATCACCAGCTCATTTTATATATATTTCCCCATGCTAGGGTAATTATATAATGTAGATATGTAATTAATTTATAATATGGAAATGTATTTTTATATAAAATACAATGTCGTCAATGTAATGTAAGAAAACAACGTTTGAATTGTTGAATGTTTCAAAAAAAAACCTTTTTGTTTTTTTCTCAGTCTACGGTGAGGTGTAATACAGAGTACACACACTAGATATTGTCATTTTTTATTTAGCACGTTTATGTATATGAAGGTATGTATAATAACTATTTGTCAATAAATATATCCCGCAGACTTTCTTTCCACACCATAACTAGTGATGGCTGGATTAGATCTCTTCTGGCTCACCTTCGTTTATGTCATATTCAACGAGTGTTTGAATGTGTGTGTTTTTTATGTTAAACAATGGATTAATAAATCCTTTTCAATAAATGCATTTAGCACATACCTAGATAATATAGATGGTAATTTCTTGCACGAGTCGCATTGTCCATAACATATTTAATGAGCTTGACGAAGACGAGTAAGTGCATTTTGGGTACAAGTTACAATAAAATTGATGGTCATATTGTGTAGAAACAGGTATTGCACCCTAATGTGATATGATAAAATTAATATACTGAGCAAATTGGTATGCTAAGATGTATCAATACGAATCAAAACTCTTAGAAACAACATGTTGTTTGTAATCTTGTAATATAAAGAATATTGTATCTAAATCCAACCTCATAACTAGTTTGCAGGTAGGACAAAAACTGTGGGGGTCTGACCCTCAACTGCAGGAAAGCCTGGTATTTCGACCATTTGTAAACGAATGACCCATTGTATTCTTGAAGACTATTATAATTTCTTGTTTTAAATAATTTACATTAAACCAACTTGAGCGCGTGTTCGGAGTTAGTTCTAACTAAATAAATCGTTTTTTAATATTTTACACTATTTAAATCAACTTTGCGCATATTCGAAATTAGTTCTAACTCAATATATTCTTTTTTTTATATTTTACACTATTTAAACCAACTTTGCGCATGTTCGGAGCTAGTTCTAACTAAATAAATCGTTTTTTTTTATATTTTTCTTCCGGGTAAGCACTTGGCCTTCATCTCGCCATAGTAAATCAAATGCAAACGGATGAATATTAACTTCCCAAATGAACTCCTCAGAGGACTCGCGCTCTATGTTGCTGTTGTTGTCGATGGTAGGTGCGACTGCTCTTTTTGAAAATAAATTAATATCTATGAATGAATGAATGAATGCTACCTAAAGTGGAATACCGCTGTTTGTTAGCAAAACCTCACCGGAACGGCACCTGATCAGCCACGAAGATATAGTTGAGTGAGTACATGGCGGCCAGCACGTTGGGCAAGCAAAGCATCAGCACCATGTAGCGCTGGTACAGCCCAAAGGCGCCCAGCTGCTCCAGCGCGGCTTCCAGCGCATCCCCACCACTGTCTGCGTCTGCTGGCTCCATAGTCTTCGCGTGTTCCTGTCCAGGACCGAAGGAGGACCATGCTGGTTCTGTCCCCTGATGACCGTTGGAGGCCCGCGCTTGTTCCGTCACCTGGCCGCCGGAGGTGCGCGCGCGCACTCCACCCTCCAATTCCCTTGCCATGTCACAACGCACTGACAGGTGAGCGTCGCACACCGGTGCGCGACGCGCGATAAGATTGTTTCCATTTGATAGTTCGTCTGCCGAATTACTGGAGAGGCGAGAATACTTGCCTGCTTTTGTTTTTCTTACACTACTTTATCGTTAACTCTTTATGTGAGTCAGTTTAGTATGCAGAACCTAAACAATATGTAAACTATTTGTTGGTTTTTTTAACCTATCATCACATCAACTCGGGATACCTCGTACAGATAAGAATAATAGATTAGAATGAAACAATCTAAGATGATTACGCTATTGAAAATCAAAGTGACGCTTGATCACTTGACGTGAGCGAGATGCAACACGCCTATAGTATGCTGAATGTATGTGTTACAAAAAATAAATTTTATATTGGTGAATTTAGCTCAATTTGATAAGGTGCACAATGCCACTAATTTCGACGGCTTTGTGAAAGGTAGTTATGATATAGACGGTAAATTTTAAGGTAAATTGGCTCAAAAGTCCCAAAATACATAAAATAAGTAACTAACTTAACACAACATTTTGATCTAGAGAAAAAAATATTTTTGATTAAAATTATGATAATGAATGTGTGTAACGACATTATTACCTTCGCACTTATGAAGAGCAATATCACAAACGGGTTACATTGCTCTTAAACACAGACGGCAATCGTGATTGACTGAACAGAAAGTCCTCTCCTCCATCTGGTCTAGTCTAGAAGTTAAGAAATATAAATATTTATAAAACACGGTGAAAACATTAAATGCCCACCCGACCCAGCCAGGAATCGAACATGGGTCTTTCGCAATCCGGGCGGCTGCACTGACCATTACCGGGAACGCTGACGTAAGCACTGAATTTTTCACTGATTTGATTTTTGACTGCTTTTTAGCGGCAGCAGTGCAGAATTTGCGTAAAACTATGTATAAATAACCATAATCATACTAGTGTATTTTAAATTATTATTATGTATTTAAATATTTATTATAGTATTAATATTACTTTTCATATACCTATGATTTACTTATTGATAAATTAAATTTTTTTTTTGTGAATGTAAACATTTACACAAAGTTCGAAGTGTGTGAGATCCTGTAAAACGTTGGATATAAAGACGTTGGTATAACATAGAGTTCAGGGCCAGTAACGCGCCCTACACACCTACCCTTGGCGTCAGCAGCGTAGATCAGCCGCGGTAACTGCATGGTACCTTATTATATAATATATACTTTATAGTATACGTATGTACATTAAAAAAAATGTTATTGGATCAGTACTGTTCGACTGCAGCAATTAACATTGTATTAACTACATTTTGGCGATTTTTGTAAAATATCAACATTTACTACCTCTTGCAAAGTTGCAAATTCCAAATAGGTTTCTATCTTTCTCTACCTATTGAAAAGCAGTCGTATTAATAACGAAAACAAATTACACAAAATGTGCTGCTAGTTATGGGATCTTTATTCGATATATTAGTGATATTCATGTAAATATCGATATATTAAATAGTAACAGTAATAATACTATCAATAGTATGATGAAAACTATCGATTGTCTAGGATCAATAGTGTCTATTTAATTAATAGTTATTAATACAAACAATGCCAGTGTATCGGTGGTTACGCAACGCTAATTATGCGCATCAACTAACTAGTGATGCTAGGACTACTTTACAAATGACTCGACTTAATTTTACACAACTCAACTCTAAAAAGAAGACTAGAGTTTCCAGTCTTAAGTAATAAGACTCAGTCTTTACACTAAAAGACTAAAAAAGCCTTACACAACTCGAGCTGTTTTATAAAGCCTAGCGCTTGAGTCGTGTTTGATATTCATGTAATATAGTTTAAACTTCTTGGTTAAAATGAGATGGATTTATGATTAGGTGTGGTTTGTATCTTAAGAAACATGTATTCTTTATTAGTCTGTAAATTAAAACAAGAAAGTACATATTAAACAGCCTTATAACTGTCCCACTGCTGGGGAGAGGCCTCCATCATTGAAATCAAGTCACCGCTACAAATAATGGGTAATGGCTTAATCACCACGCTTGCCAAATGCGGGTTGGTGATCACGAACCTGGGCTATGCATCGAAAAATCCAAAATATATTTTGCCCGACCTGGGAAATGAACCCGGGATCTTCGGGTATCTGGCCTAGCGCTCTGCCATTCGGCCACCGAGGCGTTAATAAGACATTAAAAAAAGACTAAATCTGAGGCTCAAATAACCATCAGTTTTAGTCTTTCAATAATTAGTATAGTCTTTCTTATAAGCCTTAAAGTACTGAGTTTCTTGAATCACTAGCATCAACACGTGAGGCAAACGATTGTTTGTCGGTTCTCTCCTACAATACAAAGATAGAAATAGATAGAATAAAAAAGTCTTAAAATAATAATCTTGTTGATGTTAATGTTGGGAATTAGGAATATTTGTTGGTACGTAGTGCCGTCGAAAAAAGGAACCTCTGCTACTATTCTGCTGGACTTCTTCTTCGACCATCTCAAGTGGCATTTCCGGTAGATTTTAAAAATCATGTATACTTAATACAATCCACACAAAGCACGATGACGATCATCAGTCATCAGTATATTGGTTGAAAATAGATGTTTTTCGAGCTCCTCAAAATGGGCATTATTACTTCTTCCTTAGACTGGCTTTTTCCCATTTTGCGTAATTTGTTTGATTACTAGTGTTGTCATAGAAGATCGGCAAACTACTGCTCATCTTGAATATAGGTACTGCGACAATGTTTATAAAAATGAGTCCTTATAGGGAGCGGGCGCGGCGGCGGCGTCGGCGCCAACGTCGGGTGCACTCGCGCGAGCTGTCACTCTTTGGCAGGGTCGCCCGCCATGTAAGGTTGGGATCCGTAGAGACAAATGAAACCAACAAATGAAAGACTGCGTATATTGTCTAATAACACATTATATATTACTAAATCTCAGAATAAATAATACACAATTCATACCAATCAGTTTAGGTGCAAAGTTAAATTTACTTGAAAACCTGTAAATCTTGCACTGAGAGCGCTACATAATATAGAATAATGTATACGATTAATACATATCACTCTGGTATTGTGGACCTCGTTCTTAATTTATGTTAATAAGCATTCTCTAATAAACGCGAATTAACGACACATTAGCATTAAGAGTACTTTAGACCCACTATTTAATTTGTTTGCGTATGGACGATGTGAATTTTCGCAAATTTTCGCAAACGAAACGGACGAACTAACAGTCAGATTTTGTGGTTTAACCCGTTGTATATTTACCTGTGATAAATAACTATCGCTAGCTTTAGTTTGATATCTATTTGTGTACGTTTTTTAAAGTAGATAACATATTTCTTTGTAGCTTTATTGACCCTGCTTGCCCTCTGATAAACAGTTATGGGTACAAAGATAAATATTGAAGCTAAACTTAGTACAATTGTATCTAAGGCAGTCGCCATACCGATAATATAATTAGCATTGCCTGAAAAGAATGCCAGTTTTTTAGTAGTTAGATCCTGCTGTGGTTGCACCCAGGTAGCTTCCCCTTTTGATGGTCATGAAGGTATACCAATAACAAAGACCTTCTGGAGAGGAGAGTCCCGGCATTAGCCCCATCACCAGTATCACCACACGCGTGGATAAGCAGCAACGCACCATTGCCTATGTATAGATACCTACCTAAGGCACAGGCATATTTTTAAAATCATTTTATTTTGTATCTTGGTTATGTTTTGTACAGCAACAATATTTATTGTTGTTATCTTATAGCTACAGAGATCCATTTAGTTAAGCTTCTTAGGTAAACAAACGAAGCTTCTTAGTGCTTCGTTTTTTTTACAAGTGAAGAGTCTGAGAACAATTCCTTACAGTTCAATATAATATTTCGTCTTGCTGCCATGCCGACAACTTTTTCATAGATAAAGTGTCACTGCAGCTATCGCTAAACAACACATCATTTTTTGGGTCAATTATTAACGCTCCAATGCCTACTCATCTTGCGTTCACAAGCCTCGCAGTAAAGGAAACGGTTTCTCGAGCGATAAGATCGCCTTAGGAAAAATTTGTCTTACTGACATTGTTGGGGCTTGATTGTATGTAAAGTGGATAATCGGTCGCGCGATCAATTATCAGATTAAACTTGTAAACAGTAAATGGATTAAACAACAACAACAATTACCACGCTCCGCACACGCTCCGCACACGCTCCGCACACGGCCCGCACACGGCTCGGCATCGTGATTGCACCCGTTCCTATAAATTTATTTCACGCTTCGCTTGCCTGCGTTTTTTGTTTTCTACGATCGCGCCTAAGAAAAGCGAATAAGTTCGATTAACAGTACCAAAACGCAATTGACAGTAATCAACGTTAACGTTTTTATCAGTTCTCGACAAATAAGTTAAGTTTTTTGCGTTTCTTTGATTTGACTTGGAAAAGACTTGAACGCGACATTTTAAAACACTATGATTTAATATTAGCATTTTTTCCAATCGAGAATGTTAATGTACTATTTACTGCAGTTAGCATACTCTGAAATACTGGTCGTACAACACTGATGACTCAGTGATGATCACCTTTCTATAAATACTACTTGGCCTACTCTACTAGAACACACACTGGGTTAAGTTGATTTTCGTGTGGACGCATAGTTTCACTGACGTCAAAAGGGAACAGAAATCAGTCACTCACCTGTAATATAATTGACAAAGTAGTAGCGAGCGGTGGTCAGGCGAACTTATCTGGTTCTGCGCTCGGCGGCCGATAACTTGCTGTTTATTTTGGTGCGTGCACGTGGTACGCACCGCTTCCGCGAGTGGCGGGATACTGTCTCCCGCTCTTTTTTAGCGCCGGTTTGAATTTGACTCTTACCTTTGTGCGTGAAGGTTCATTTCTGGTCAGTGGGTGTGCCGCGAGGCCGTTGAACAGGCGTCTATCTCCTTTTAGCTATGAGTCCGCCACTGAAGCGGTCCTGAAGCCGCCGCCGCCGCACGCACTGCCGCGCGGGCCCCGCTCTCGGCAGGACGCGCCCATTAACACGCTTCGCGTACTTGAACTTAACGACTTAATTTTAACTTAAGCTATACGCAATATGAATATTTTTCATATTAAATAATAAGAGTTAGTAATATTGGCTATTCAGTAAAATTGTTGTTGATAAATTGTGAAACCAAGTTTGTGACGGTTAACTTAAATTAAAAAGATTTCTGACAAGTGAAACACTACGAAATAGTTTAACGATTCCAATTTATAATTGAAGTAACTTAGTTATTTTCGGCGTAAATTACAGTTTTCGCGGGTGTTTGTTTACACACGCGCGTGTGTAAAGGTGTGTAAATAAAACGTGTATTGTATAACTGGTTGCTCTAACTTGGAAATTCATCAAGTCTAGCTTAGAACAGATATAGCATTTCAGTTTAACATTTAACTTTGACGCCAAATCTTTATGTTGTAGGTATCTGTTGTAGGTACTTCTAATTAATTTAAAAAAATTGGGGCTCCAAGTTTACTTTAAGCCGTTCTGCTGCGTGTTGTCAATAATTGTTGCGTTTTCGTACGGCGGGAATTCATCAGTTAAACTTAAAGACTTTGAAGCTTCCAACTCCTTGGTGGTAGTGGTAGTGGTGTGGTGGTGATGTCCGGCGAGGGCGGCGAGTGGTGGTGCGCGGGCTGGCGCTGGCAGGCGCGGCTGGCGGCGCTGCTGGCGCTGCCGGTGCTGCTCACCGGCCTCTACGGCACCAACTACGTGTTCCTGGCCGCCCACACGCCGCACAGGTCAGTGCACTAACTTCTGTTTGTCATGAACAGTTTCGTTGTATTATATCAGATTGGATTATTTATTTACTGTGACTACAGAGTACCTAGAGTTTGGCTTGCAAGCCAAAGGAGGATTAAATGTCGATGACTATGTCATCAACATCCGATCTTAATATTTTTACAAATAATAAAGATAATAAGACAATAATATGTGAAACATCTAGACAAGCATAAAAATAAGAATAAGAAATTATTTATTGACGATCACACAGACATAACAGAAAAAAACAATGAATAAGAAAACATTTAAAAAATAATAATACTAATAAAAATAATAATTATACAACAATAAGGAAGGATGAATGTGTGTGAAGGCCAACTAGGAGCCTGCCTCAGCTTTGTGTCGTTGCGGTGCTGAGAAACAAACACCACCACAACGACGCTGGTATTCTGACAGGGGCACAGGGCCTATGGTGTGATCGTAGTATTGTGTGTGCGTGTACATATAGAGATGATATAATGTAAAACATAGTTACATACATATTTAATGTAAATGATGGAAAATCGTTTAATTTATATTTTTACATAAATATGTTGTAAGAAATATTAAATATGTATATTGAATCACAAAAATAAATGAGTAAGTAAGGATCGATGCGCTAGATGCCTTCGCTACTCCGGATTTAAAATAATGTCCGTGAAATGACGTGACGCGTTAGTATCTGCATGAAGCGACTTCTTGGCGGGAAAGTGAAGAATCTGTCTGCAGTTTTGTTTTATTTTCTAAAATTTGTGTTCTAAAATATATCGAATATTAATGTGAAATAATGGTGGATTATTAACCGTTAAGTGTTCGTGAGTGTGCATGAGTGTTGGCAAATGAAACAAAACAATGCAACATCACTTTTCAAATTCTCTCAAGAAGTCTGCGTGAGGTTACTGAGCTACTGAAGGGGTGGTAATCCATTATCATTCATCATTATCAATATTATTTATGTATTAACTAAGAAGATAGAACGAACGAATAGAATTAAGAAACTAATGACATGGCAGCATGGTCTATGACCTTAGCCGGTTCCTCAAGGAACGAACTACATTTAAAAAAAAAAATCTGCATGAAGCTGGTTATATCTACAGCTTCATGAGTATCTGTCGCCAAGCGTCATCTGTCATGATGTTTTGCTCGAGTCACTGACCTCTATTAAAACAAGAGGTCAGTGGCTCGAGTGCATTGCATTGTCTTGTTTGAGTTCGGCTTTTGACACAAAACATGCCATGCATTTTATGAAGAAGACGAAGAGTATATTGTCAAAATAAATAAAAAACAGAAACAAATAAACATCATAGGATGGATCAACACGTCGTAAAACAAGAGAAATATATATACGAGTATTATCAGTTATTATCACTGTAATAAATCGACTTCAGTAACAATAAGTATTATTTTTTATTAGTAATGAATGAACGAATGGCGAAGCTGGCGATTTTGATAACAACGGCACTTGTGTGACATCTCCGAGCGGGAGGAACACAAGCATATGACCCGCCTATGGTATAGGGTACGAGCAAACAGATAGTGTTGATTAAGCAATTTAGCACGATTCGGACAGAGCCATGACACCATATTTAGAAGTGCGCCTAGTAGTAAGAATACACGGTTGAATTGAATTGAATATCTTGCTGGTAAAAGGGTTTTTAACACTTTCCTAACTTCATAGACATACCGTTCTTTGTTATTAGCCATCCTATTCTCACCGAAGGAAAGACAACATCATGTCACATCATCACGTAGGTTTTAAAGCCAGGAATGCCTTCATCTACCAACATTTCATATGCCCTTAAGTTATGAAATACTTGCAAGTAATTCCTTCGCTATGTAGTATATTGGGCGGGGGGTGTCGCTGCCGCTGTTTGCACGCGGACACCCGCCCGGCCGAGACGTCGATGGCGACGTCACCTAATAAATTAATAGATAACATAAACACTTTCTGAACTTATACCATTTTATCTTCCCTTCCAAGTTCAAGAATTCATTTTTATTTCCTAGAATAACTTATTTAACGTATTAAAAAAAAAACAAATGTTGGAATAATTTCCACTAGCAGGATTTGAACCTGCACCCTTCTGACATACCGGGTCTGGTGCTGGGTTTTTCAACATTTGTGTTTTTATAATTTGTTTCGCAACAAAATTTGCGTTAAAGTTATATAAACAAAACAAAACCATTTTAGTATTAAAAAAAAATACTATCTACATAATTATGTGTAGGATTATATTACGATATGTAGGAATAACAGTATTTGATATTTACTTAATTATTAAGTTATTTGACTTTTGAATCTACCTTTTGAGTCTACCATGCGATTGGTAGTTTTATCCAATATCTGTACAAATGTATCTGTTTATTTTTACCAATAGATGTATTTACATTATGATATAAGTGCGGTAAGTCAAAAATTACAGCCGAGGCGATATTGCTAGCCCGAGCCGCGGGCGAGGGCTACAAGAAAGCAGAGGCTGTAATTATCAAAGCGTACGTATGTCATACGACATTTTATAACATATCTGCGAGGAAATAAATAAAACTCGGACTTTCTTATACGAATAAATCTTTAATCACTTGTTAAAGCAGTTATAAAAATTTGTAAAATTGATTATTACGTTGCCAGTTGGCATTTTTAATGTTGTCAAGTTATTATTATTAGTTACAATTTCACCAGTCTCTCTCTCACTCTCTTGAGAGAAAGTAGGAGAAACGAGACCACAGAGTTCTGCAGTCGGTGGCGGCGGCGGAGGCGGCTGCGGGCGGCGGCGACGATGGTGGAATGTACGCGTGTGTGCTCGTAGATGGTCGAGAGTCAACATTTGGCTCGAAATTTATATTCCTTTCAATGCGGGAGCTAATTTCCTTTTTATTTCTCATCGAGTCATCTATGTAGCCCTCGGCTACACTGTTCGACCGCCACCCGTGGCGTGACCGTGGCGTTTTAGTGTCAATAAGTCCGCGACTGAATCGGCGAGCCAGGGACCTTCTGAAACTGTGCCCTGTGTATCCATGTAGATCATCCAAGTTTAAGAAAGTGGCAATTTGTTTCGGCGTTACTCCAAATTTATTTATGCCAATGGGTTGGCTAGTGCATAATCCATTTTGGTAATTTTGAAAAAATCTGGTAGACATCGCTTTTGTTGAACGAAGCGCTTCGCTGTATTGTGAACGATCTTGGAATTTTATTTTTTGTGTTTTTGATCTGGACAAGAAGAACCCGCCCATGGTTCTCGACAACATTAGTTGTGATGTTTGCCAACTCTTGACGGCTACATGCACCATTTATACCGAATATTAATCAATCTAAAAAGAGATAAAAACAGCGTACTAAACCCCTATATTGTAAAGAAATAGGAAAGTGAAAGAAGTTAATAACAAAAATTTAGTTTCAACTGACCTTTGTTGCCAAATATCGGCAATCCGGAGCTTCTTTTAGGAACTTCTTGACATTGTCAGCTGAAAATACTTTCGACTTTTTACTCACATGGCCACTTGAGCGTCTTTTCAGAAATGCCAGCAAGTTGTAGTTAATTTTATTCATAAAATGTTGACCACTTTTCTGACATAAAAACTCTTTGCTAAGATTTATTTATTTATTTATTTTAATTTGGATTACCAACATAAGTTACAGCAACTCGTGATATCAATATATTCTAAGTATACCGGTTACATAACTGTACCACATCATGCATTAAAAATTACAAATAATTACCTAAAAACGTTATATATAACCGCTAAAATAACAATAATTTACAAACAGTTAAGAATTAAAAAAAAAACAAAGGATTAAAGACATTTAAAATGATATAGGCATATGCAGAACCTACTTATAAAGGAAATGCTTAAACAATTAAAAAAAAAAAAAGGAAAACAAAACTAAAACTACAACAAAAACACCTAAGATAGGTCACTAATTTTTAAACTTTGTATAAATTTGCATCAAACTTGGTAGGCTTTGAAAACTTATATCCAAAGTAGGGTCTCGGACCCGTTAGCCCCGTAAGTTTCGCCCCTCATACCATAAATGGACCCGTTCGCCCCTTGAAATATTAAATGGTTCTGTTCGCCCCTTATTAATAAATAAGTAAAAGTACAGTTGTCAAGAAACTTGTAAAATTCTTAGTTCTCAAAAATAGTGGATAAAAAGGTAAATTAAAGGTACACCAAAACCCGGCAACCCGGTTAAACCAGGCACAATAAAACAAATTTAATTATAAAAAATGTTTTAGGAACTTTCTTGGTCTTGTCATTGTACAGGCGGGACAGTCGAAAAAAAGGTGAACTGTGGCCCAATCTAGTCCTACAGAGTTTAAAAAAAAAGTAAAAAGTTTTAGACGGAGCATCTTGATAAACCGTGCGTTTTACCTTATTAAAAAAAAACTCGTGCGTTTTACATTACAATAACGCACTAGTACGTAATGAGATACAATACGATATTGAAATTGGTGAAATAAGAAACCATTTACGAGCAAATATGTTATAAATGAATGAATGAATGAAAGTTCATTTGACTAAAACACACATGACAAAATATAAAACAACAACAAAATTGCAATTTAAACAAAGATAAGTTTAAACAAAAATAATTTAACATAAACATAGTGCCCTATTACATTAAAGTCTCACAACACTAACTTACTCCAATGCTAGTAACAACACAATGACAGGCTTGGGCTAGAGAGACAAAGGTTCATTTTTCACGTACCGACTAATCAGGAAATGGCATGGTATCAATACTATATTAAAAAGCATAGTTTACATTTAAATATATCATAATTTATAGTATGGCAACACGAATTTAAAAAATATAAAAAACCACTACTCTATAAGTTGTTTTCGTTATCGGTACAGTAGTGGCCGTAGAGTCGCGCACTCGTTATTTTTCCCATGACTTCATAATTGGAGATAATTGACCAAAGGACCGCAAAAAAATTATCTAATTAATGTTTATGTGGCGGCACTGTGGAACGCGTCTATTTAAAGCCATGTGGTTTAATTGGTGTTTGTTTCCGGAGCTTAGCGCCTTCGTAGCTCGCTCGTGGCACAAACAAGCTTGCGTGGCTTGCCCCCGATACTGGATTATCATAATTACGCCATATTGGTGCGGCGGCGGCGTCATCGGCGTCATTGGCGTCATCGGCGGCGTCGGCGGCGTCGGCGGCGTCGGCGCTCTAAGTTATTGTTATCCTCCCAAGTACCAACTGATTGTATGTACTTGTAACAATAATAACATAATATTTATGTTTTCCAGTACAACAAAATTGATCAATCACAACTAATAATGCCTTGTTGAGTTTACATTATAAAAAAAAAAAACACATATTAGTGTCAGTAGTAGTTTGAGCCGCAACATCACGGGCCCGTAGCTAATAATGCTGATCTCCCATAGGATATGGCATATTAAAAAGAAAACGTAGTTTTTACTTTGTTTAGTTGGTTTTATTTAGTAAGATTTTATTATAAAATTTGATTATTTAAACTTCACTTTTATAATAAAGACAAAATGTATTATTTTATAAATCTACTGAGAAATTTATGCGTGATAATAATAGCGAGATTCATAAACAAACAATCGCAACGTACACCTTTTTTACTTCCGTAGGGGAAAACGTTGAATTGCTACTAGTAGAGACGATTGCAGATGGCTGAGTAAGCGATGCCTTTACGAATCCCCGAGCTTCCGGATGTATAGGTATAGCACAATTGCGATATTCATTATTATTTCAGTGGTGACCGGTGGCAAAATGTAGCCAGGAATCAAACCTGGGTCTTCCGCAATCCGGGCGGCTGCACTGACATTTATGCTATCAGGAAGCAGCCTTCCTACGTTCGTGCTTTTTTACGTCAGCACGTTAGCACTGATTTTTCACTGCTTTTTAATTTTTGAGTGCTTTTATTATTGCAACCGATCATCAGATTCATCTTTACAGATGAAATACCACAAATTTGATAACACAACGCTGTAGTAAATTTTACTTTTTATTTTTAAAATGCTGATTGCTGCACTGAAGCTGAATAAAATATTTATTAAATATTGTATTTTATAAATATTTAATTCAATTTCGGTGCGGTTTAGTAACCGTTTTCTACGCGTCGTTACCGTAATCTTGTTTTTTTAAATATGTTTTGATAGTGGTTCGAATCGACGATGTTCCAAAAATGCTTCCGTGTTTCATACCATGGTATGAATAGCAGAAGTACAAAAAAGAAATTGGCCGTTTTCATACCATGGTATGAAACAGCCATTCAAAATACGTCCTTGTGCGATTCATACCGTGGTATTAATGGTATGAATCGACGAAAGACCTTCAGCATTTTAAAAATAAAAAGAAACAAGTGAATTAATGTTATTTTTTATTTAACATTGGTTGCAGTTGAGAAAGAGCTTCCTACAATGAACGATAAACATGACGCAGACTTCTAGTCTTATTATTGAATAGCCATGCGTTAATAGTTTTAAATAGTCTATCTCCATTACAAGTTTAAGTTTATCAGGGGCTGAACTGTCCGTTAAGAAGAGCTGTCTTATCTGAATATAATCATTCTATAGAAACAAAGGCGCGTGTTGTGCTGGGGTCCAGTTCCAGGGTCACCGGAAGACGACACTGTCGACAATTTGCATTACGACACGTGCGAAGTCACAACTTCTAATTTAAGGACTCATGTGGTTTTTAAGTAAACATTCATTTACTTCCCACAGACTCGTGGCTCAGTTGAGACCTAGTCACTTTATTGACCAAGAAAATAAAATTGATGTTAATTTTAATTGTAATTTGTAAAACTGTGAACTGTGGACCGGTTAACATCCCGATACATGTCTAAAACGTGCGAGTAGGTGGAAGCAATAGCCCAAAACGTAGAAACCATTTTAAGTATCCCAGTTGATAGAGTAAACAATATTACGGGATGGAAGAGCTGATATTTTGAACTAAATTTATCATCGTTATACTATTTGCTTTTTTGTACATTAGTAAATAAATGAATATGAATAAAAAGGTAATTTATTTTTATGAATTAAATGTGTCCGCCAAACTGACCACCACAAACGGACCTTAAACAATGTCTATATGGTTGAATATCCTCTGACAATCTGACAGTTCAGGGTAGTCTGATCTGCAGTACAGATGTATATTTACAATATTTCATAGTAATTAGTTACAAAAATGTTAATTCAATATCCTTAATCAAATGTTGAGTGATTCTTTTTGTTATAAATGATGTTAATTTTAATTGTAATTTGTAAAACTGCGACTTTTGCACTACTTAACGACTTACAGATTCATCTGATATTTCTAAGCATCGAGTATTGAAGGAACCACATATTTTTTAGTCATATGCTGGTAATATCTTTTGGATTCAGGTACTACATTTAGCATCCGCTTGTCAGTGTTACGATGTCTATGATAAAAGGCTGCTGGGGTTTTCGTTTCCGTACAGTGGAACTGTTCCAAAAGCAACAAGAGCCCAACCGTCTCATGGACCGGCAGCATTTTAGAATGCCTAAAAAGCTGATATAATTGGCATTATTTTTACATTCCTGTTTAGTATTCCTATCTACGAAGGTCTTTAAAAACCGGATTTGGGGCTATCTGGGGGTATCTGCTTACAGCGACAAAGGCCATGACTATCCAAGCATCTATAGTTATTCCTTACAATCAGCAGTATGTCAGAATCTATACCTATAGGATCTTACAAATAAACAAATAATAAGCTCCGAATAGTTATTCTGTGTTTTGTCTCTTTTACTCCAATTTGAATTGACGTTTACATGACAGGAACAAAACACGGAATAACTATTCGGACCTTATTCTTTGTTTATTTGTAAGGCACATAGTGTTTTACTATTTGGCGTGTAGATACACAAATATTTGTTTTGTTAACATTTATTGTAATGCCATTATCGTGAGCCCACTTTACTATGATTACAAGATCATATTGCACTTTAGGGATAATTTCTAACGGGTTTTTTCTTGCATTCATTAACGTGTCATTTGCATACAAAACGTATAATAGTGCAGTGCCTCACGACATTAGATCTCTCCTTATTTTGTGGTTAGACATAGAAGTTACGTGTCTGATACACCCTACAGGGTGCCGAGTGTGAGATTCATGTGACATTCGATCACGTTAACGAAAACAACAAACAACAAACTAGTATGGCTCAATGCCATCAGCAGCAGCGCCTCCTGGCGACATACGAGAAGAGTTAAAAATGTTGCCTTATAGAGTTTTGTTTTCGTAACGTAATCAAATGAATATGGATAGTAAACAAACTCACAATCAGGCACTCAAGACCATAATATACGGCGCCGGTCGGCACTCCAGACAGCCCGTCGTCGGCCGGCTCACTGTGACGCCGCCGCCGGTACCGCTCACAGACGTCATCAAGTCTAGCGGTCCACGCACCGCACTCATTCATCGTCTGAAGCAGCTGCTAGTGCCCAAAGCATCAAATGCTTTTTAAAGTCTATGTAGACCACCACCACTGCTGGACGTATGCCTCTCCAATTTTCTTCCACTTTGTGCGGTCTGTAATCTTTCTGATCCAGGTCGGGACTGCTGACATTTTGATATATTCAGACCATTGTTGTAAGTGTTGGCAGACCACTGGTCAGAACCGGTGGTCTGCCAACACTTCTTCTTCCTGTTCGGATCAGCAACAGCTGTACTAGACTTTCGTAGATGTCGTTTGTGACCGCGCCAGGGTAGTCGCAGTGCTGCTGCTGCTCCGGGAGCCGTATTGGCATTGGCACAGGACATTGTGCTTTTATAGGAAACAGCTGATTTGGCTCACTAGCACTTTTTTTGGCTAATGTTTGTGACTTTGTTTGTTTGAGGAGGATAATCTCTGAAACTACTGACCCAATTCCAAATTGTTTTACGGATAGAATGATGCAGTCCAGTAACGTAGGCTATTTTTATTTTTATTTATTTTAAACTGTTAGTATCATATAAAATAGGTACCTAATGTGCGGAGAAATAGTTTTTAATAAGCGGGAGTGTGTATGGTGGGGCCGCAGGTCGCCGGGCCGCGGCCGCCCGGACTGGATAAACTGAACCCGTGCCGGCATGTTTGTAAACATGACAAGATAAGCGATGAGCCACCCCTACCTACTCCACGGAGATATGCAACGCAGTTGGTTTTATATCTTATTTATTTAAGTGATCCGCATTTGGCAAGCGTAGTGATTTAACCAATAGGTACTCATACATTTTAGCAATGAGTTGAGTATAATGATGGAGACCTTTGCTCAGCTGCGGGAGTCCCACAGCTGAGCAAAGTGTATATACAACGTGTAACAGAAAGGTGTGGTCAAAATTAAAATATCCAAAGTGTATCCAATCTATGTAGATCTTGTATGTGTTTTTACTAAGACATAATAACTTTAATTTGTTGTGCAATTTTCAAATATAAATATTTAATTTACAATTTCATGACAAATTAAAGTTAATAATTAAGTCTTAGTACCAACACATACAACATCTAGATCGGCTACACTTTGGAGCTTTTCACTTTGACCACACCTTTCTGTTATACGTTGAATACTATTAGGTGACCTTACTTTATTTATTTTAAATACAAGTACCAATACAAAAATATTTATTACATATAAAGTGTACAGAACCTCCAACAAGGTGGGCCGAACGACCTGGTGATGGTCGCGGGAAGCCGCTGGATGCGAGCACCACAAAACCGGTCGCTGTGGAGATCTTTCGGAGAGGCCTTTGTCCAGCAGTGGACGTCTTTTGGCTGAGATGATGAAGAGTACATAAAGATCTTATGCTGAATAACAATACGACGAACTAATATAAATATTTCACAAAAAAATAACGCAGTGTTAATTGTGTGTGACTAGGTGGCGTGCTTCTGCGTGCAAGAATACCTACACACATAGTATTCTTGCACACGCCTACGCCTATTTATTCTTAATGAAAACATAAGAATAATATTTTTGAAATTAGCAACTGACTTTGATAAAAATTTTATTAGTAATTAACTTTATAAAAAAAAAGAAAATATTAATTTTAATAATGTACACTATGCACAGTTCTTACATAGGTAAGTACATACAATTGACGCTTGTAAATATGTAGTATGTACCTTATGTAAATCGTGTAATGCCATTATTTACTAATATAAAAAAAAACATAAGCATCAAGCACTGAAAAATTCGACGGGTGAAAGCCAGACCTCGGTAGCCAAGTGGTTAAGGCAGCCGCCCGGAATGAGGAAGGTGCGTGGTTCGATTCCCGCCTGAGGTTGTCGTCTTTTTTCAGTGTTTAAATTTTACTTAAGTATATTTAAGCGTTAATAAAACGCTAAAAATATATAAAAAACACTTATCGATGGCAGTTTTAAAAAAGCTTTAATAAAAGTTAATTGAAATATTTAGGCTTTTTTTTAACAAAATAGTAAAGTTGAATACTTCGCGTCTTAAAATAAATAACTAGAAACAGGCAACCGTTTCGTATGGGTCAACGTTATTAGCACACAGATTAAAACAGGCAATTTTATTTATCAGCAATGTTGTGTCTACGGCTTCCGGCACGCTGTCGCCGGTTTGATTCTCTTCATTTTATTTAATAAGTATTTATGTACATAGTTTTATTTCGCAATATCTATCTACTAATGTAATGTAAATTAATAAATAACCTACATCGTTAGACGTTACGTTACGATCGCAATATAAATCATGAATAGTATTAGACTTTTGGAAATATCCAAACCTTAAAGTCAATATTTTTTATTTAAATAAACTTTAGAAGATAGTTTCTCCCGTGTTCTTTTAGCAACAACACGTGTTGTGAGACTCCATTTTAATTCAAACTACCGTACAATACTGAAATTTAAAAATATATACCACTTGAAATTGGCTTAATGCTAAACGCGAAGCCATTAATTAAGATATACTAAATAAACTTTAGAAAAGTGCTTTTTTATCATCACCATCAACATCTTAACCATCATCATCATTTAGCGCCGTCTTCGTACTGAAATTTGGAGATAAACATAGACTTAGTTATCGCCAGTTAAAACAAACTATACCTATGGGATCGCAGAAAATGTTGTATACTGATCTCCAAGCTTCAAACCTTAATATGTGGTTCTATTGTGGTAGAAAACAATAGGTGGTTCTAATCAAAATATGTATTTATTTATTCAGAAAGGTACAGTCAACACACATAAAAAAAACAGTAGAGCTCTGAAATATGATGTGCTCCATTGTCAGTGGAGTGGCACATTCCTGATTTTACTTAGATTTTAAGTTTCATAAATGTGTGCCTACGTGATTATTTATTCATGTATTATGTTACTGACTGTAGACTGTACCTTTTGTACCTGAGCGTGTATTCGTGTGGCCGGCAAAATAGTTTGCGTGTGTAAGGTGGAGAGCACGTGGCCGGCAAACGGATACTGGCGGCGACACGGCAGAGACGACGCTGGCAAGAGCGAAACTACCTTCACTGCTATGTCATAGGAGCGATGGAACAGGGTGTGCTGACGGAATCTGAGCGTCGCGTGATGACGGGTTGACGGACGCAACATAAATATTGAGTTAGATGGCGCGCACATGGCGTCCGTTGCCCATTACTATTCATAATAGCGATTCTATCTTGTGTTATTAATGTTAATGTGTGAATGACTAATGGTATCGGCAGTTTTTTGTATGATGTGGAATCAGCCGAGCAACAGGTTGGCACCTATTGGGCCGGTTGCCGCACTTGGCAAATATGTTAATTCTATTAGGATTATTTTATAATAAGACTTTTAAGAAAAGTATGATTGTTTTTTTGGAATTGAATAACGCTACCGGTATTATTTAACTAGTGGTTAAATCGTAGGAGTTTTTGATCATATCGCAGTTTTGACTTTCGGATGCGTATGGCTGTGCTCGGGGTTTCTCTGCGTGATCGAATCAGAAATGAGGAGATCCGCACAAGAACAAAGGTTACCGACATAGTCTGAAGAGTTGCTAAGCTCAAGTGGCAGTGGGCAGGGCACATCGCTCGCAGGTTTGATCGCCGCTGGCGGACCAGTCCTCGAGTGGCGACCGCGTACCGGAAAGCGCAGTGTGGGCAGCCCTCCAACAAGGTGGACCGACGATCTGGTGAAGGTCGCGGGAAGCAGCTGGATCGTTGTGGAGATCCTTGGGGGAGGCCTTTGTCCAGTGGACGTCCTTTGGCTGAGATGCTATGGTTAAGAGTTTATCCTACTTTACGCAACACACTAAATAGGGAACGATTGACTGTCGGTCGGTTTTTACGGCGTGTTTTAATAACAGTAAACGCATGTTCCTTTCGCTAATAGAAAGTATAAGGGGGGACGCGACGGGCGGGCGGGGGCCCGTGGTCACGTGGTGTGTGGGGCCGCGGCGTCACGTGACTGGTGCGGGGGCGGGGGCGGGAGCGCCAGCCACCTCCTCGCCTCGCCACCCACACACACGTGTAAGGAAAAAATTGCGTTAGATTGTATGCGCCTTACAAATAAACAAAAAATAAACTCCGAATAGTGATTCCGTGTTTTGTTCTTGTCATGCAAACGTCATTTCAAATTAGAGTAAAAGAGATGCGTTTTACCGATGGTGTTTTTTTTTAGTTAAGCCTAACGATTTTTATAGTCGTTCTTTTTTTTAGCAGATAAAAGTTTGACTGACATGTCATAATAATGAATTATTTTTCAAATGTAATATTCTGCCGTGCTAATTTAAAACGCAGTAAGAAAGGTTAGACAAATTTTGAGTAAATGACGGTTAAATATTTTTTAAATACTATGTCGTTATTTTAAAGTTCAAAAATATATTGATTGTAAAGCTTGATATGCATAGTTTCATAAAAAATATCTGAAATATCTCATAAACTAACACAGTTTTAATTATTAAAATAACATACTTTCTTAGCATGGTTTTGGTGAATAAAGCGAACTATACAAACTTAAAATGCAATAAGGACGGACGTGGTACGCTCTTAACTAGTAATTGGGTGTTACTGCGTTTATTGTAAGTAATTTATTGTGACACTGAAAGCAGTAACACATGGACACAGTCAAAAAGACTAGAGAATAAAGTGCAGTATCCTATGTTACTGCAGTTCAAAGTTGTATTTATGATCATTTTACTGTAAAGAGCTCTTCGCGAGGATTCCGAATCTAAATGTAACTCAATACTTAAAAAAATATTCCTTATTGCGTTTTTAATTAGCACGGCAGCATTTCGTACTTTATCATATAAAAAAAAGTAAAGAAAAAGCAACAAAAACAAATTTGCGTTACGTTACATTATGTAAAATAAATAAAAAATAAGAACCTTCTTCAAGACTGATCATTTTCAGTCCTATATTTAAGTAATGTTTTTATAATTTCCTTAACACTGCATCGAAATATTCGAAACATCAGGCTTAAATAATAATCGCAATTTTATCCCAATAAAGTGTTTTATTTCAACTCAATGCAATCGAAATGTAGCCAGCGGAAAAAAATCAGGCAGCGCGAACGACGCGTGCGCAGCATGGGAGTCACTCGCGAAAAACAAACCGTTTTTATTGAAGTTGTGTTTTCCCGCGCGCTCTGGCCCTGAACCACAGCCTGAACTAAGTGACTGCTGCCTTGGTTCGTCACATTTTCTGCATTACTTTTACTCAATCGATAAAAAAGATTACTTTTGTTCGACAATCATCATTTCTAATTCTTCTAATAAGGTACTTGTACTTTTTTAATTTTTTATTAAGTTCACTTAACTGGCTATACACACAAAACTTACATATAAACATTACATGATATCGTAAAAAAATATAGTGTACAACCTTCTTGGAGTGAGCACTGCATGCAATAAGTAACTAATTCTAATTGAACATATAAATGGAAAAAAACAAAAAAAAAATTATGTATACTATAGACGATTGCTAGTTTGAACTGTGAGTGCGGGCGCGGCGAGCGGCGCGTACGCAGAGGGTGTTAGCATGCCAACCTACATTCGCGAAAAGAAACCAGCCAGCTTTAAATAGGCGTGTATTTTGGTGCATCGCTCCACACTGAAATTAGACGCGAGGTCATTTGAGTTCAATACTGCTGAGATGGGAGATAATGAGATTTTTAACAACCATTAAATATGGTAATACATGTAGTAAATAATATGAAACTATAAATGCTTAGCATAACCACATTCAATGGGCATTGAATTGCAAATTATATTACCATCGAGCCAAATAAAAATACGGGTAGGTATATATAAAACTAATAGCCATTCGTGTAAGGCTACACTTACGATTTAAGTATCTACTATTCGTTACATGGGGCAAGGATAAGCGTAAGTGTGTGGTGGGATTATGCCCAGAATTCGATTGGATCATTCTCACACCTACTTTTGCCGCCAAACAACATTATTTTATATCGCTGTGTTCTGGTTTAAAGGGTGAAATGACAGGGCATCAAGCATAAGAACTGATACTTTAGGATCGGCAGCGCGGGCGTGTTGCCTTGGCGCATGGCGTCACAGGCGTCCATAGGCTGCGGTTGCCGCTGTCAGGCGGTTAATCATAAAAAAGTTGTATTAGCCCGGTCGAAACAGACAATGCCCCTTGTATTCATTCACAACAAGCTGAAAATTTACAGACACGTAGGGTATACCACTCTAATAAAATCCTGAAAAGTCCCCATTGATCCCGTGTGTGCAAAAAAAATATTCAAAATGTTGCAAAAATGGGTATTTTGAATTTTTGGCTAAACCGTTAGTTTAACGATAAAATAGCGTAGACTAAAATTGTAGATCAGGTAATTATCTACAAAAATTGTATTTATACTTTTTTCTCTAAGATTTACCATTTCTGAGAAAAAGCCATTCGAAAGTTAGCTGGAGCTGTATTCTCCATAATATGTGTACGTTTCCACGCCACCCATGAGGTAGTGTGACTGGCCTTGACAACTGATGCATGTTGTTGAACAAAATAAGCCCACTATTTTGCAGCTGCATTTGTAATAAACTAGATCAATTTTTTATATTAAGAAATGACTGAAATAGAATTATTGTTGAGTCTCCATATAGCGAATTAGTTTGGCTCGCAGGCTGTAACGGTTGTTCGTCAGGCCCTTCAATTATAGAGCAGATAGATGAATATACCCGAGTAGACAGTTGAACGGCAGACAGATGTTGCTCAAGGCCACGTGGTCATATCAAATAAAGGACGGATTCTTTTCAACTCAAATTCTCAAAATTACTCATTATAATTGTATTAGTCACGCAAACTTAAAATGTTACCTATATGTATATATGCGTCCAATAATGTTCAGAGACAGCAGCGTAGTCATGCATATTATGGAGAATACAGTTCCAGCTAACTTTCGAATGGCTTTTTCTCAGAAATGGTAAATCTTAGAGAAAAAAGTATAAAGACAATTTTAGTCAAAGCTATTTTTATCGTAAAACTAACCGTTTGGCCAATAAATAAAAAAAACCCTTTTTTTTTTTTTTTTTTTTTTTGGAGAGAGTTTGCTGATTGCCGCTGCGGCATTTTCAGCTTCACCGGGCTTTTTGGGGGCGGCGAGGAACGTAAAGGGTCCCTCAAGCCGTGTGAAACGAATCACCTTCAGAGGTTATCCAGAGGGAACGGCATCGCGCACAAGTGCGCGTCCCCGTGCCCTACTAGATTCTCCGAAGGGTTCGGATCGGATCGGGGAGCGGAGCAACCCGAGGGCGCCTCTAAAGGCACGGACCTCGGCTCGGGTTGACCGGGCCGTGGAGGAGGAGAGAACCGACCAGGTACATGTCTGTACCTGGTATAGAGCGTGTGTGAACCGGTTCTTCGTACCCTTGTTCTACGAGTACCGTGTCTTGGGCCTAAACTGGTGTGCATGTTTAGTGTATTCTGTAAATGTGTGCTGTCATTTAGAGGATCGGGCGGGAAAAAAAAAAAAAAAAAAAAAAAAAAACCCACTTTTGCAACCTTTGACCTTGAATATTTTTTTTTGCACACACGGGATCAATCGGGACTTTACAGGATTTCATTAGAATGGTATCCCTTACGTGCCTGTAAATTTTCAGATTGTTGAGAATTAATACAAGGGTACCTCTATTGTTTGGGTTAATTTGACCGGGTTATATCTATAAGAATTCTTATATTACTTGCAGATGTCACGTACCCGAGTGCGAGAATAAGACGGGCGCCCCCGCCACCGCCGAGGCCTGGCAGCCGGAGTGGGTGGGCTGGGCGCTGCCCGGCGACTCGCGCTGCCACCGCTGGCAGCCGGTGGCCGGCGCCGGCACCTGCACGCAGGACTCCTTTGACAACGCGTCGCGGCTCGAATGCGACGCGTTCGTGTACCAGACCGGCAGCAGCATCGTCGCAGAGGTCAGATTCTTTGATATTGAGACCTGCCTTTAACTTCTTTCTTTATCTTTTCAGATGCTAAAGTGATATGAGCGTTTTTTTCTAGACTTGAAATTTCTTAGATCATTTCCAGCTAGAAAGTTATTAACTACTGTATAAGCAAACAAGTATTAATTAGGTGGTTTAAGTACGAGTAGTGTTAAAACTCCTGAATCGATCTCCCCATTTTTTTACTTTCTTTTAGGAATGAATACTTCTGGAAAGTCCTGTGCTTGTTGTAAATACTCGTATACATAAGTACTTATAACTTCATTATGCTAAATACAGGTGCAATAATTATTTACGTATAATTTTACGCAAATATTACCTACAAATTGAAAAAAGACAAAGTGTTGAAAAAATTCCACAAGCGGGATTCGCTTTTCAAATAGGTGCAATAAATTTACTGGTGGTACTGATGTAGCAGTTTGCCATGGCCTTACATCCTACATCTACTATGTTATGTTATTGAAGTTACTTGTTGAATTTGTTTGGTTGCTAACGAGGTGTACATATTTCGCTTCACAGAGGCTTTTGCTTTCAGTTTGATTTGGGATGCCAAGAATGGAAGCGCTCGCTGGTGGGCACCGTCCACAACGTCGGCATGCTCATTTCGCTGCCCATCATGGGATTTGTTTCAGACAAGTAAGTTTCTAAATCTTCTTTTACTTCGCCGGTCAAATACTTTAATAGTACAGCGCAGGTGTTAATAGAGTATGATTAATGCAGATGGGGTCGAAGAGCCGCTTTGATAGCGAGTGGGTGCGGTGCGGGAGTGCTGGGGCTCGTCAAGTCCTTCGTCAGCTCCTACCCCGCGTACCTGGCGGCGGAGCTCCTGGAGACAGTGTGTGGGGCCAGCGTCTACCCGGCCGCTTTCGTGCTGAGTACGTCCTAATGTTTATACATTAGTTTTCTATGTAATTAAATAGCTATATTATATTTTATTGACAAACTTTTTAACTTCTTTCAGTGATTGAATGGCTGGGAGTTGAACAAAGAATTTTAGCTAGCTTGGTGCTAGGTATACCGCTGGCGATGGGTGCTGCTACCTTGTCATTACTGGATTACCTGACAGGATACTGGAGGATCTGGGCCAGATTCGCTTACCCACCTTCTTTCTTATTGTTGCTGTACCCGTGGCTTCTGCCAGAGAGTGTCAGGTGGCTCACTATCCAGGGACGGCTGGCCGAGGCCGTGCAGGTCATAAAGAGAGCCGCAAAGTATAACAGAGTCAACATTCCTCAGGACGGACTGGAGAAGATGCTGCTCAATGAAGCTGAGCAACATAACAACAAAGTAGAAGAGATTATTGAAGATGAGAGCTTATTTAGAGCTTTGATCAAGTAAGTGTACTTATGGGAAGGGTTTCTAGTATTCTACGTTGTATTTTTGAGGCAGTTCAGCTGTAGGTAGCCACGGTCAGTTCTTTTGCCGGTATGCTAACATAAACAATTGTTTGCCAACCAGATACTCTGCTCTTCGCCGTCGCCTATGCGTGTGCTTTGTGTGGTGGGCGTCGGCGGTGTTCGTGTTCTACGGGCTAGCGGTGCAGGCACACGCGCTGGCGGGCTCCGCGCACGCCAACTACGCGCTGGTGGCGAGCGCGGAGCTGCCGGCGCTGCTGGCCAACACGCTGCTGCTGGACCGCGTGGGCCGCCGCCCGCTGCTCACGGCCGCGCTGCTCATCACCGCCGCCGCGCTCATTGCCATCCCCTGCCTGCCCGACTGTGAGTAGAACAAGTTTTTTTATTAAGTAGCAGACACATAAGTTAAAAATATAAAAAGGAGAAAAAGAAAACGAAGAGCGTGAAGGAAATGGCGCAAATAATGTGCCCTGCCTTAGCAATGATGACGTCACTGTTAGGGCACGAGCCTTCCCTATGGATGGATAGGGAGGACGAGCCATAAACCACCAAGCGAACCCATTGCGGATTCGTGGTTGTTACCGACTGCTAGTGCAGCCGACACCAACGGCTTAACTCGCATTCCGAAGCACGGAGGAGCTCGATATTATACATTTTTGGTCACCCATCCATTGACCGGCCTTTGCGAAAGTCGCTTTACCTTAGCAATTGCAGATCGGACGCGTATACCACTGCGCTATCGAGCTCCTCAAGACAGCAGACACATAAAATAGAAAAAGAAAAAGAAACACAGACACGTAAAATAGAAACAAAAGGATGAAAGGAATACGAATAGTGAGAAGGTAATGGTACAGGCAGCGGCCTGCGGACAGCATCAGAATACTACTTTGGATAAAAGCAACTAGCTAAAAAGAAACTTTTATTTGAACAGACCTGCCCCCCGACCGCCTAACCGGTTGCTTTGGCTACGTATATAGTTTATGACGTCATCTTGTCATCTAGCTAATAGGTATAGGCATATATCGAAAGCTATAGCCTGTAGCTTTCGATATTGCACGTAGCCAAAGCAATCGGTTAGGCGGTCGGGGGGCAGGTTATTGAGACACGATTGTTTAAAAATAGCAGTGTAGTAAACTTTTGTAATTAAAATACAAAAAGTATATAGAGTTCACAAAACCTACAAATATTTTCTAATTATACAGGACAACATATCCGTTTGAGTGTGTATGTTGAAGCTGCGGTACACGATTCATTCGTCCTGTTTCTCCCAGCTTTATTGAGAAAATGTCTAGCGCGACTAATTTAACTGGTTTGACAGTCGGTTAATTCACACTTTCCTGTAATAATATTTATGTTGTATAAAGTGCTTGCTGCTTATATTAGTGGCGAGGCTGAGGCTCACTAAGTAGATGTTTGTCGGGTGTTGAGGTGCGTAATGATGTCTCATACACAAGCCTGACACGGCGTCGTGGCACAACCGGTCCCGCTGCTTCTCCTGTTTATGGTCACGACAAGCCATTATGTTTATTACCATAATTTAAATATACCAAGTGTTTAAATAATAGTGTTTGGTGAATGGCATAAGGCTTAAATGTTTCCCTTTATTTTATTAATGTAAGATGTATACAGCACGGCGGCGATGAACTGCTCCTAAAGTCCTCTAGCATATGTAGTTTTTATTAATATTTTATATAGCCTGCTACTGCTGGCGAAGGTACAGCTGGGCGAAGGCCTCCCCACCACGTCTCCACTCGCCCCTATTTTGGCAACTTGCTGTTGGCCTTACTCTTAATAACTTAATATGGTAGATACCTTTAGCCATGTTGATCGAACAATATCTGGAGGTAGTCTAAGGGCTGGCAACACGCCGCCGCCGGCGTGACTCACTATATATTTATGAAAAGGTCTAAGGGCGCCTCTAAAGGCTAGGAACTCCGCGACCGAGGGACGAGGTCGAGGTTGCATGTAGTCTGCTTAAGAAGAAGCCTCCGATTTATTGGGATTTGGCAGCAAGTGTGGTGGATTATTTTTCGATCTCCTCATATGCTATTATCCATTTGGGAACTAGCCCAGCAGTAGGACGTTTATGGGCTGATAACGATGATGAGTACCAAGGACATTAGATGACTGCTGTTAGTGACGTAATGTGTTTGTGTATTGCAGCGAGCAGCGGCGCGGGCACCGGGCTGTACTTGGTGGGCAAGATGGGCGCGACCATGACTCTGAACGCGCTGTACGTGTACACGGCGGAGCTGTTCCCCACCAGGGCGCGCCACCGGCTGCTGGCCGCCTGCTCCACCATGGGCCGGCTCGGGGCCATCCTGGCGCCACTCACTCCTTTACTGGTAACCACCTGCTGCAGTGTTTCGTTACTTGGAGCCGCTTGGCTAATGTTGGAAGTGGCGGTAAATCCGAAAGTGGCATGGCTATGATTTCGACCAAGAACATCTTTTTTTTCTTGACTTGGGAAAATTCTATCTTAAGCATATTATTATATCAGGGCTAGTCCGGCCAGGATCCCGGATTATGTGTTCACCCGTTCGAAAACCACACAGGGGTAGATGTTATTTTCGCAAAAACTTACGGTACTTACTTTTTTGATAAAACAGATGACAATTTTCTCACCAGGCTGTCCATTGGTTATACGAGTAGATAGGCGATAGTTTGTTTTTTAATTTATTGTTCAATTCATTTTACAAAACACAATAGTCCTACCACTGAAACCTTATATGGATAATGTACTGAAACAGATAGTCCTGCCCACGTAAGCGAAGACTCCGAGTAAAGTTCTAATTTTGTACTATGGCGCTAATATAACCCTACGGCGCTAATATAACTCGGTGACATACCGTCAATAGTCCTACAACTTACTGTCGTGTCTAGACACCTAGGTGTCATGGCAACCGTTTAGATTCGCTATGTCACTGCACAGCTGTTAAGTAGATCACAATGCAATCTATGTACTTGCAAAGTTGCAAGTTGCCTGTTACGGCGGTCTCGGGAACAGCTCGCGCAATTAGCTGGCTTAAGCTGTGGGTACTTAGACAAGCGTGGGCAGCTGCGACCAGTTGGCCTCTCTCAGGAGTACTTAAGCTAGCGCCGGCCGTTTCGCAACCCGTAAGTTATAAATAAATGGCTTAGCTCATGTCGTTGGTACGTAATACAAATCTAGTCTCTATAAATAATAGTCTGATACTTCGAATGGATAACTAATTCAGCGATAAATATCCCCATTAGTTAACGTATAATTATGTTAATGTTGCTTAAGTTAAACAAAAGTTGGTACAGTAGGTACTTACATTGAAGTTTAACATTCCATTCCATCAAAGTATTTATTAATACTTTCTGCTTTTACAAAACCTTCTTCCATGATACGATTTCAATAAAATTCTACAAACGTCATAATAACTTGAAAAAAATATTAATAACACGCAGCGCAACAAAAATCTAGTTTGCTTACTATCGAAGTGACGTCATAATGGAATCCAATATGGAGGAATAGCGTTTTAGACATTTGAAGAATAGATTAAAAAATAATAATTATCAAATTGAATTATATTAAAGTTCATTTTTATTAATAAAAATTAACATTTCTCGTTTGTGTCTTACAAAATCTAGTGGACAAAAATGTAAAAATACATTTGAATCCACTAATAGCACCTGGCAAAAATATCAATAGGTGCTGAATGTGGACTAGGCCAGGTGCTATTCGTGCAGGTGCTATTTAGGCGTATGCAAAAAGTGGATTACCTCGTAAATACGTATTTTTAGAATTTTTTCTTACAAGGTGCAAAATACCCTATTCAAGTGTCTAAAAATTATAAATTACAAATAAATAAAAATAATAGGTTACGAAGATTATTAAAATTTATAACCGCCCCTTTGGTCTGGTCCACAAACCACAGGACTTCAATAGGACATCCTTAGGTCTATTTCAACTCGGTTCGTTTCTATCTGTCGCTTAGTAGCATTTTTGTGTTCCAACAGTGAGACGTAATACCTACGAGTAGTTACCCAGTTCCTCAGTGGCTGAGGCTGTCGAGTAAACTCGCACTTTATTTGACATCTCGATAAATGAAACTTTAATCTCCATCATCCCAAAAAATCAGATAAAGGCTTTACGGGCAGCTTGGCTCGGAGCAGTGCAAAAAAAGTGAAAGATAAAAGAACGTAGCAGTGTTAACTACAACTTTAAAAGGAGCAACACCGCCATACCGACACCCCTACCAGCGTCAGGTTACAGAAAGATGTCAGACGACCTTGCGCAAGCAAACTAACTCGCACAAGGGAGCATCAACGTCAGGTATAACGCCATATCAGGACTAGTGTTTCAAGCATGTTACCACGTGGACACGATTAGTCCAATACCTAAAATCCAGATATGTTGCCGGAGCCGTAAGCTCGCTCACCCCTCGTTGCACTAAGAGCACAACTTGCAGTTTCCACTGCTCGGGTCGTCAACTCTAAAGTTGACTTTTAATTGATTTGATGTTTAATAGGAGCATCCGCTACACACGACTTTAAAGTTTATACTGACACCCCTACCAACCTAGCGGCTACAAAGGAGGTGTCAGATATCCATACGCAACACATGGGATCACCTACGTCAGGTCATAACGCCGGATCAGGATGCGCCGAAGAGAAGTTTAATAGGAGCAATGTAAATAGCGTGGTGGTTTCGTTGCAGGCGGTGTACCGGTGGTGGTTGCCGACGGCGCTGTTCGGCGCGCTGCCGCTGGTGAGCGCGGCGCTGACGCGGCTGGTGCCCGACACGCTGCACCGGCGGCTGCCCGACTCCTTCGCCGACCTCGAGCCCGCGCCGCCCGCCGCCTCGGACCCGCCCGCCGCGTGCGCGCAGCGACCTGACACAGCGTAGGCACGACATAGGGACTCTGCAGAGAGTAGGCTTCGTACAAACGCGCTTGGGCAACGCAAAGACAACCCCCCGATCCGATCCGATCCCCTCGAAGAATCTAGTAGAGCACGGGGACACGCACTAGTGCGTGGTGCCGTTCCCTCTAGAAAACTAGTGATTGAATTGCTAATGAAATTCGCACTAGGCACCCTGTTCCGAGATGTGTGTCCGTTGAACGAGCGCGTTTGTATTAAGTTTACTTTCTGGGTCGTCTTATCTTGTGGCGTCGGTGGTCTGCGCCGGCCGGCGCGCGGCGCGCCCGCGGCTATCATTCAGATTATCATACTCGTGAAGTTAAACTAACACTAGGCGTTAGCAGCTACGAATATTGTAAGAAAATTACGTTTGTAAATGGAACTAACAATTAACATTAAATTTTCATAGAATGTATGAAGGTAACAGTGTTTACGCTCCGACTTTTGATGGATGTCCGTGCTCTGCACAACTACTGCTGACATAGAGGAACACAGTGTAAATAAGATGTTTAATAAAAACTAAAATTTGTACATGAAAAAAAGAATGGTGGCTCAGGTGGTCAAACGACGCACCTAACGTATCGTATACGTTAGGTGCGTCGTACGTCGTACGATAACGTATGAAACAAGCATTATTTAAAATAAATTCAAAAGGAGAACCAATGTTTGCATAGCTCGGTTGGGGGAGATGTTGCCACGATTGCTAACCAAAGTTCATTGGATTCGAGTCCCATCTGATAGCATTGTAATGCGAAATACCTGCGAATATAAAGTACAAGTGTAAAAAACCTTTGCTAACCAATTATTTAATATCTAAACAAACAAAAGCTATTGTTTATTAGTACAACAGCATTTTAGGATGTCTCTAAGCCATCGCCTACTGGTTGTTGAGGCTGAGCTACGAGTTGTAGGTGTGTTGTCGACAAAGCCGCCCGGAAAATGTAGCGCGAACAATTACTACAGCGACTAGTTAGTTTTTTTGTTTTAACAAGTTAGCTATTATATTTAGAAATATTTAATTAATTGGATAGGTATAGAACATGCTGTTCAAAACAGTGATTTAAGTTAAAAGATCTTAGTTAAGATAAGAGATTCATACATTTTATAAAGATTATCATTAGGAAAATTGCGAATTAGATTCGCATTCCTACAGTTACTGTATAGCGAACTTGTTTTTAAATAAATAATGTAATTCTTCAAGTTTTGCGAATTTAATTAAAAAAGACATTAGCTAACAGCGTACACCAATAAGAATGTATTAGGTAAGAGACAGACAGCTCAATTAGATAAAGAAATAAAGAAATATGTTTAGGTACCCAGTGCTTCTATTGTATTAAGTAGTAATCATAGCATTTCCGAATACAACCGAACATGAATTTCCATGTCCGTTTATTATTACTCGTAGATTACATTCATTTACACACATTAGTACATTAATTTTATAATATTTTGAATTCGAAACAACGGGCTTAATTGTTGTTGGTACAACCTTTTATTTTTGTTTAGGGTTAACTTTATGGAGCTGTAAAACTATTAACCGTACCCACATGACACAATAGTATTTCCCCTCTCATCCCAAAATTAATTTGGTAAAATACGTAAAAGGAGTGGTAGCAACTATATATACTTTATGTTATACAGTCTGATAGAAACTGAAACTGATAGAAATCTAACTGACGACAGCCGAAACACGAAGTTTGCCGAGAGACATTAAGAAATTAGACGCACTGCAGGTATTAATGTTCATCTTAAGATAATTAAACTGTATGTCAGACATATTAAGAAACTGAGTGTACGTTCGTATTACGTATGTGCGTAGTAATTAATCCATATTGATGTTATGAAACGTAAGACATGTTTTTTAAAACTATACCATTTCCTTAAAATACTACCTTTTATATTGTAACTTCAATATGTTGAACCAATAATGCGGTCGTGATTTTTAGTTTAATTTGTTTGTGCTAGGCACGCCATTGGATATATTGAAAAATCGAAAAGGCTACAAGTACGACTTGTTTATCTATAAGCTAAATAAGTATTTTATCTGAATATAGCTTATTTTCTAAGATAAGATAGAATTGTTAGTAAATCACCATCACCATCACCAGCTCATTTTATGCTCCCACTGCTGGGCACGAGTCTTTCGTATGGATGGTTAAGAAGAACGGGCCAAAGGTAATTGGTTGGAGACGAATTGTTGCATCAACTGCAATCACGGACAAAGGACTATTAAAATACTTATAATCCCATCAGCCCGATGCAATGGTCAATCACCACTTGTGTGGTCTATATTCACCAGCGACTCATTGGCTGGTGTGATGCTAAGAATGATGAACTGTAAATATGCCGCAAGAATATCAAAATATTTTAATATATTATTCTTACTTACCAAATAATCTATTAAGTTTTTGTTAATAGCGCCTTATAAAGTTTAACGTGAAACACGTCTATGATGTCAATTGCTCTTTCTAAACGAAAGATAATAAATGTACAAGTAACTAATTATTATACATAAGATACTATTATACTAATGAAACGCTCAAGGTTGTATTTGAGGTGTAAGTACCTAATAATATTTTTTTTACATAATCAGCTGTTTTATTTTAGCATCTTTACTACTACGACGGGCTCTTTGACAGCTTAAAACCTCCAAATGCTATACGATCAGAGTAAATAAAAATACTGTTCATATCAACATGCAGAAAGAAATGTTTTGTTTTGAGATATCATGTTTTTTCGCACGCTTGTTCATTAATTATAGAGTAAGTGGGGCTTATCCGGCTGTGGTAAATACCCTAACTTTAATACTTAAACGAGTAAACCAGGGAATATGTCGACGTTGATGTTTGCCGCTGTTATTGGAAATACAAAAGCTAACGTGTACGGAGCTGCTTACTATCAAATTATGTTATTGTTTATTATGTATTTTATTTCCAATATCATGTTGTTGGTGCGCGCTTCCCTTTCTATTGAGCCAAGAAATGTTTTGCTCGAGCAAGCACCGACCGCTCTCTTGAAACATTGTTTTACTTATGAAATCTCTTATGAAGTAAGAAAAAAAAGGCAAAGTGTTGAAAAAATTCCTCGAACGGAATTCGAACCCTCACCCCATGGACATGCCGGGTCAGGTGTAGGTTTTCATTTATCATTATTTAAAAAAAATCCCCTATGAAGCTCGTAAATATAAAAAAAAAACAAAAATATTTATTTACGTTCATATATCATTTTACAACAGCGGGGGCCAGAGTCTCCTTTTGAGCATTATAATGCTTGTTTCAGAAGGCTCTGCTCTTCAAATAACATAATTTGTGATATTTGAGTGTGAATATCTTAAATAAATGTATTACACTTTACAAATATTACTAGTTTATAAAGATAGCTATAAAGATTAACAAACAATAAAAGTAATGTGTAGTATGTGTGTGTATGCGTAAGGGTGTGTGAGAGGGGTGGGGGGTGTGTGTGTGTGAATGCTTGGGGTAGGTACTCATACTCAATAATCATGAACGTTCGTTGACGTCTCCAAGTAAGGCACTTAATTTTTTTACATATAAATAAGGGTACCCTATGGCCCGTATATATTACGTTCAAGTACACACGTATGCACGTCAGACTATCACAAACTGTCAAGTATCTTCAACAGAATTTGAACTTTATGTAAGTATATGGCACATAGTTGAACATTAATATTATTACATTAACATTAACATTAAGTACATTAGTAGTACAAGTACAAGTACAAGAACATTAGTATCCAGAAAAGTCATGAGTTCGAGATCCACCAATGAGGCAAACTTTTCAATTTGTATTTAATTTTCAACTAGTTAACTATAGCAAGTTGCAGAGGATGTCACGTTACTATTAAAACTTTAAGGTGTATATAAATTGCTTAGCGACAGTCAATTTTCGCATTTTTCTGTGGACGATCCACTAATAAGTACGCTCTCAACGCTCTTCATTAAATATTGTAAGTAAACAAATTTTGTTTACTTACAATATTTTTTATAATACATACTCCCCATCGTTCCCCCAACCGACACTCACAATCTAATTCCTGGACCTAACAAAGAAGTTATGCAAACTTATAAGTGTTGTTTTTTTTCGAGTGCTCTGCTATCACTGTATGCCGGCATCAGACTATCACTCGGCTCAGCTGCGCCATATTTTAGACATTGTGGTTTATGAAATGGTGGAGCACACCCTGGCGGTCGGCTCAGGCTATTGCAATGACACCAACAGCAATCAACACGTTATGAACGACGCTACCGATGAGCACGTGTGGTTAGCGGGACCGCGGCGTCAGTGTGTGGAGGCGCACAGCAAAAACTAGTACTGTTTATTGTAAAATCGGGCTGAAAATACACACTCGTGACTTTAAGTCTTTAGAGCTGAGCAAGTTCAAAATAAATAGTGCCGGTTTTAGCGTAACAACCTAAGATAGGTTTTCGATGTAATCAAATATACTCAAAATTTTTTTGAAGTCGACTGATACATATCAGCTTTAACTTATTATGGGTATAATGAAGAGTGAAGTATAACCTCCAGTGCCCCAGTTAAAAAACTATGTACCGTGACTGATCGATGGTGCAATTCAATGAAGCGGGACCGCGAGTGGAGTCGCCGGCGCACACTATGCTCCGCGGCCCTGACCCGGCCGTGCTTTCTAGCGCATTGTGCTCCAAATGTCCTCAGGGTCCGCCGGGCCATCGGCAGTCAGTGCCGACGCCGACGCGTGACAAGTCAACATCAACTATGAGTGACGCCAAAGACACCGCCAGTGCGCCGGCGCCGGTTAAAAGTGCTACGAATACTGATGAAACAAAAGACGGAACAGTTCCACCAAATAAGGGAAGGAAACCAGTGAAGGAGAGTTTAGACGCTTCCAAAGCTGGTGTACCTATGAAGGAGGGTGTGGAAGCAGGCAGGGGCGGTGGTGCGCAGACGTCGCTGTCGTGCGGCGTGGACGCGGACGGCGTGCTGCGCCAGCTCGGCCAGGCGGGGCGCTTCCAGCTGCGGGTGCTCGCGCTGGTAGCGCTGGCAGCGGTGCAGGTGGGCTTGCTGCACACCACCTACATCTTCCTCGCGGCCGACGTGCCCTACAGGTCAGTACTTAGCAATACCGTGCAGTGCCTCAGTAGTTGAGGATTCCGGGTGAAGTGCGCTTCCACCTTCGGCCTCATCATCACTTAACATCGTAAAGATATATAAAAAAACTCGTCTTTTTCTTGGCTTCATCTTCCCGGTCCAGAAATCAGCCATTAACCGATTCTAATAATGACTTGTGTTTCTTTAACCTAGGGATAACATAATGTAAAGTTATTGCCAACGGAAACAGATGACCGACCTATCCGATATTTTTTAATCTAACTTAACCATCAAACAGAATCAAACAGTTGCTTAAAACACAATGAAACAGAAGAAGAAAAAGTTATTTGATGCAATACATCACACATATTAATTTAAATTAGTTTTAAGGTAGGTCAGATGGGGTATGGTATGCCGTTGGTACCGGTGGTTGTTGTGAGGAGACAGTTGTAATGTAAAAACCCACCATCCCGTATTGGGCACGCGTGGTGGGTTTATAACCTGCTTTCCTCTTGTGCTTTTGGGAAAGCCAGAGCCCAGCAGACAGACGACGGCTGATGATGAATTTGAAGATGCTTTCGCTGCGTGTCGTGCAAAGTATCTACTGGAGATTTTTTGTAATGCCTTAGTCATAATTATAGCAAAAGTGTCGCATGAAGTATGTGAATAACAAGGCGTGGAACTTCCTAAACAAACCGTGGCTTCCCACACGCTGGTTCTTGCTATACTGCATGCTTCGTTACGACCTTCCACAATGAGGCAACAGATGTTCGTCTCAATATTAACTTGTAACGTATTTCCCCAAAGACAAGGATGCTTTGATGAGCAAAGTTTCCTTAACTTTTGCTAAGAAACTCATAAAAATCATAGTTTATACTGGTTTAGATATTTCGTAACACCTACATGATAATTATGTAATGTTTTTATTATGACAACATTTGAATAGTGATATTTAACTTTTATATACAAGCAAATACATTTGATTTTATATTGTAACAATATTTTGTCACAGGTGAATTAGATTATTTTGTGGTTGGTGAATAGAATCGCATGCGCATAGAATCAACTATACCAAGGACAGCTTAACTAACAAGTTCATGTAACTATAGTTAACCAGTGATAAGAGTTCTCACACCTTGATATAAAAACACTGCTCCCTACTGTCCTTAACTCTTGAATTCAAAAGGTATGTCCTACTCCACATCATCATCATGGCCATCATCAGCTCATTCTATGCCCCCACTGCTGGGGCACGAGCCCTTTAACCATCAGTGTGGATTGGTGGTTGTAAACAACTGCTAATTCAGCCAGGAGGCAGGCTTTACGTGCTTTCCGAATCACGGAGGTTCTCGAGTTGACGCATTTTTGGTCATCCATCTGATGAGCGGCCTTTCCGAACGCATACCGGGCGCGTAACCTCTCTGCCATCGAGCTTCTCATATTGTACACGCGAACTCCGCACCCTCCTCGTACACGTACTCCTCATATTGACATCCATACCTTAAAAATAAATTAATAAATTATTCAAATATGAATTTACTTATGGTGCAATTTTAATCATATTTAATTTCAAAATCACCGGTAAGATTTAAAAGTAGCATTTTAAAATGTAGGGGATATGATGATATCTAAATTCAAATATCTGTGCATGATTATACCAATTCGATACAACGACGTGAACTTTAGCGATGATAATGTTGCACCAAATGATAATATTATGGCGCCAATCAGACACGGGCCGTCCCACAGCGCGCCCGCGAACCACGACCGTACGACGTACGACGAATGTACACGGCCGGCAGTGTTGGGCATTAATCAATTAATAATTTAATCGTCATAGTAATTGATTGAAAAATTAATTGCAATTAATTTAATCACAATTAATTTAATTGCAATTAATCTGTTAGTTGCATATTACAATTGATTTATTTAAATTTACTCATGTTAATTGCAAGATACAATTAAAATAATGCAACTAATATTTTTAATTGTTGTTAGAAACAATTAAAACTGACAATTAATAATCATGTTTCTTTGCACTGCCTGCACCTACACTATAAATGATCTTCGCCGCGACACTTTTCGTCCGTTTCATATCGCGCGCGCAGTATGACCGTACCGCTTGGGGATAGACAGGCGTTTGACAAAGTTGTAAGCTCTCGCTCAGACTTTAGGTCACGTACGTACTTCTGTCTCTCTCACACTCACGGCTAACTAAATTGAAATAAACAATATTATCTTAGTACTAATAACTTGCCTTTTTTTTCCTGTTGACTTTGCAAGATCATCAGTCACCCTTATGAGAGTTCTACCCTGTGCTGCTCCTCCATCTTATATTATTTATATTTACATTATTAAAATTTTATTAAAGTTTAATTGCAGGATCAATTTTAATTAACAATTGATTAATTGTTAATTGAAAAACTTACAGTTAACAATTGATTAATTGTTAATTGTAAAACTAACGGTTAACAATTAATTAATTGTTAATTAATATTTCACAATTAACAATTAATCAATTGTTATTTTTAATTGTACCTTGCAATTAAATTTTGCCCAACACTGACGGCCGGCCACACCGCCACGCGGCGTCCATAGCACCACACTAAACTTAATTTTGGATCATTCTGGTTCGAGTACCTACATTTGATTTTGCCCTTTGTAGTAAGATACTTTGACGAGTTACTCGTATCAATGAAAATACATAGTTTTTTAAATAACAATCTTAAATTTTGAAATTACTTTAAAAAACTTAAACTTTAGGCAAAAGGTAAGGATTTATTTCTTCTCTTGATTGTTCTACTTGAATAATATTGTGAATTTCAGTTTCGATTAATTGTTCACGTTCTATAATCCCGTAACTACCTGTTTGAAGAGTGTGTGTGTCAAGTCAACACATACTTACATTGCTACATCTTATTATGAATTGAATTGAATGTGACACAACCTGACTGCTGACTCATATAAATACTTATATTGTAATACTGATCTTAAGCACTCATTAACTAGACGCAATACCATAAAAATGCGGCCATACATAGAACACCTCTTTAATTCCTCTTCAATGGACCCTCATCGATCCATCATGCTTCACTGGTAGGACCCGCACATCATTACAAGACGACCGTGCAACTCGTTCTTCATTACATGGCGACCCTTGCAATGAAGAACGAGTTACGGTTTGGTTTAGTAAGGAGTCGTATTTGGTTTCTTTCAGGCCTGCTATCACTGTCCACAAAGTCCTTCTCAAGAACTTGCTGTGTGGCATTCCATATCACTTAATTAGAGACAACGTATTTTCAATTGGCAATACCAGCGGAGTATAATTTGTTTTTATTTCGCAAACACAAACTAATTACCGATTGAGATATTGTTATTGCGGGTGGTGAACATTCAGCGATCGATCCATTGTGTTAGTAATGATTGGTTTCTGTTCAATGCTACCTTTCTAGCATTTCGCAAGTTGTCTGTCAAGATGTAGTGGAATGTTTCGGCACTCGAGCTGAGGACGGCGTGTCATAACAGCTCCTGAGGCCGCGGCGAGTTTGCCGATGGCTGTCAAGAGCCATTCACACTCCTCGTGGTAATTGTGCCACGGACATCTTTTTGGTTTGTTTTTTATTTCAGCATACGCAAGAGAAGGAAGCGCTACACCAATGCGTACACATAATCGAACCCTTGCGCCGATTGGTTAGGAGTTGAGCAAAGATAACTACAATTGCACAAGCAATTTTTCAATTTTACAAGCGCAGTGTGGTTAGGCCTCCAATAAAGTGGACCGACGATCTGGTGAAGGTCGCGGGAAGCCGCTGGATGCGAGCAGCACAAAACCGGTCGCTGTGAAGATCCTTGGGGGAGGCCTTTGTCCAGCAGTGGACGTCTTTTGGCTGAGAAGATGATGATGATGATTATGGGCGGGAAGTAGCGCCACCTTGTTTATCGCTCGATACCAATCCGAACTATCTCTACAGAAACCCTCTGACGATGTTCAATTACTACGGCTTAAGAAACATGTAGTTTGTCGCCACTATGGTCCCTAAAAATACGGAGACACTGTAAAGGCTAGTTGCGGCCAACAGCAACCCTTTATAAAAACCTTGTTATTCGAACAAAATTGAATATAACTTTAAACTTATTATAAGCTTTAACGTTTTAAACATTATTTTAATGCTCAGTGTAGATATCCACTGGATGCGATAGCAGGACCGACGATATGGTGATGGTCGCGGGAAGCCGCTGGATGCGAGCACCACAAAACCGGTCGTCGTGGAGATCCTTGGGGGAGCCCTTTGTCCAGCAGTAGACGTCTTTAGGCTTAGATGCTGATGATGATGTTGATGACAGTATATATCCTAGGCAAACCTTTGAAGTACCCGTCATCGTTAATTTTAAAATAAAAGCCTTATATTTGAGTGTGTGTGAATTATATGAACTGTTATTGATGTTTGACACAATATCTATCTTTTTTTTTTTATAGCAGCTACTCCCCGTTTTTTGACAGGACTTTTTATTCTTTTCTTTTCTTTTTTTCTTTGTTTGGGGTTAATAAATCTTGAGCTATAACAGCTCTACTCTAATTTTATTTGTTTCTTTTATATCTTAATGCTTTACTTTTTTTTTCTTTTTTCTAGCTTGTTTCTAGTACATTTTTACTTTTCTTTCTATTTTTAAATACAATGATATCTATCTTGATAGGTATTCCCATTTCTGGATTTAATGCAATGTTACTTATGAATGAAAAAAGTGCAAACAAACACGCAGGCGAAATGGACAAGAAAATTCGATTTTATCTGACTCACATTTTGTAGTTAGCGATAAGATAAAATTGAGTAGCTAGCTTGCAGCCGCTTCGTTGCAAAGGTATTTGTAGAGCCCTTACTAACAACTTGTGAATAAGCTCCTGCTTCCCAATAAAATTCAATAAAATTTAATAAAGCTCTCGTTTACTAGCGTAAAGTAGGAATGTAAAAATGCATTATCTCGGCGTAAGGAGTTCCGACCTTTTAAGGTCGGATCTTATGTCAGTCATGGCGGAAGGAAAAACTGCAGATTGTTTTATTTATACATTATTCTTCAAGGTTGTCAGGTCGTGCGATGTCAGCGGCACAATGACTTTGTTGAATGTAAACATAAACTTCTTTCTTAATAATTCGTTTGATGACGACAGAGACAGACACATAAGATTAAAACATTAACGGTAACAAACACAACCAAATAAATATGCGCCGGCGCCGGGCGCGTCGATGTCCTGCAGGTGAGATAGCTGGGTTTATTTGTATTACGTGTACTGCGTGTACTATCCGATAAATAACATAGGAACTATTTAAGTTCCGAAAACCTAATTTTCTTGATAAGAATATTATTTTATTTGTTATTTGAAAGGGAATGGAATGGATGAATACTCGTCATCATCACCGTCACCAGCTCAATTTATGTGCCCACTGTTGGGGCACGAGCCAAACCTATGGAACGGGCCTTTTCGTGCCATCCGAAGCACGCAGGAGCTTAAGATGATAACTTTTTGGTCACCCATCCGATGACCGGCCTTTGCGAAAGTTGCTTAATATTAGCAATAGTCGACCTGGCGCGTTAACCGCTGCGCTATCGAATTCATCATCACCATCATTATTAGCCTTAAAACGTCCCATAGCTGGGCTCATGCCAAGGCACGAGTCATGACTCAGCATCATCACCGCTAACCCGATGCTTTGGTGGGTTTTAACGACTGCCAAGTGGCGACGACAGCCGGGACCGACGGCTGAGCGCGCCTTCACGGGGGAGTTCCAGATATTTGTAATAAAGCTCATTGCAAAGTGCGAGTTGATTGCACATAAAACTAATCAACCTACACGGGTTTAAAAGGCGCCCACCGGTCCAACAGGTATTTCTAATTTAAAATAAATTCTATAATTGTTTATAAATTTTGACAACGCCTGTTGCCGAGTGGCAAAATTTTCCGATGCATGCCCGGGCCTGATCACCAACCCGCATTCAATATTCAAAATTCAAAATTCAAAATCATTTATTCAGTTTAGGCTACAAGTAGCTCTTGTGAATGTCACTATGCCATTTGGCAAGCGTGTTGATTAAGTCTATACCTATCAATTGTACCGATGACTCGATTTTAACGATGGAGGCCTTTGCCCAGCCGTGGGACCACGCAGTCAGTGGGACAGTGTACTCGTATATGCTATTTACTTTGATTTTTTTTGGTAGCGTCGTTACTTGTAAATAAAGCTGTTTAGTTACTGCGCCTATTTTTCTCAATGGCTAAAAGACGCCCTACATGGGTAGAGATAAAACAAATTGTACTACACAAAGTTGCATAGTTTGTTAGTTAGACGTGCTCTGTACATTAGGTACGTAATTAAATATAAATAAGTAAATGAGTCTAACTACATTATTATCTGTTAAACAAAGTCTATCAGCAAAGAGAATCCGGCCAAGTGCGAGTCGGACTCACGCAGCGAAAGGTTCCGGTCCGAAAAAACTGATTTCTTAATGAAGTTATAGTGCATTCAAATGTGTAGTTTATATACGGCGGTACCGCAAAACACAAAACTATAATTGAAGTTTTGTAATTTTTAAACCATCTTGTGTCTAGTTCTTAGCTATTAATGCTTATTTTAAATCGACCGCATTACTTTAATAGGTACTCAACAAAATCTGCCTTAGATATTGGTGTTACATATAATTGCAGTTCATAATTTTGTAGGCGCTATAGACATCTATCACGGCGAGATTTAGCTCCCTAGCCAATATCTTAAGAGACTTAACTTAAAACTGATTCCGACATTTGCTAACATAGGAAAATAGATAAAGCATCACCTTAAAACTAGGTTTCATATTAGTCCACGTTTTGGAATACCTGTCTACATGGTCCGAGTAATTATTTTGAAATAAATTAATATTTGAGTACTTGGAGAAGAATGGGCGCCAGAAACTGTACCTATAGCTTTTATAAAAGTAATGACATTTATAACAAAAAGTATGTCGTTATAACATGGTAAAGGCGCGAGGCTTAGTAACAACCCTAAAAAGCAATTCAATATTTAATTACTTATTTTATTACTGTTAATGACTGCCTTACTGTTTTGATAGGATTGAACTTGTGATAACGATAACCGACGAGCAACCGTGGCGGCACGAGACGCGCTGACAAAAACATTTGCATGTCTTTCTTCTGTGCATTAGCGAAGATTAAGGGATTGCTGCTGCGAGTCTGTGTGTATTTAATTATTTAGTCAAATACTAATATTTAATTGAATACATACTAGCAGTAAGGCAATACAGTAGAATATACCACTAAAGGTTAAGCTCCCTCTTTTCCCATTAGTCGATGGCTTCGTGCGATTAGCACATCGACACATTGCCAGTGTCAAAGCCATTTTTCTTACAAGTTATACATAGTAAACAATATTTTTCCATCCAGTATGATTATGATGAATGATAATAAAAATGAAAAGTGAGAAATGATACCCCAACCATGATACAACAAACCCTTTGAGTATCTCAGTAACCCTTCATGTGGGGCTTATACTAAGACCTAACGCGAACTTCTTGAGAGAATTTGAAAAGTGTTTTGTTTCATTTGCCATCACTCATGCACACTCACGAACACTTAACTGTTAATAATCCACCATTATTTCACATTAATATTTGACATAACCATAAACTTTTTTAAGAAAGGGTTGTTTTTTTTCTGCGAGCGGGATTCGAACCCGCACCCATTGGAATACCGGGTGAGGTATGTCCTGAATATGAAGCGGCCGTCAGGATGCTGAGCATGATACTGTACTGAACGCAGAGAGCGTTACGTGTCTTCTGTGAAAACTTCACCGCCGCCGGCGAGCAGGCTTTACTCAGAAACCTTTATCAAGTTATCCTAGGTATAGTTATGTAATTTGTTTTTTATTTTTGATTTTACATAGTTTAATTTTCCTTGTAAGAATAGTTGTAACCAATGTTTAGTAAAATGGTTTATTTATGATTTGTAACCTTTAGATATCACCGAAATTTGAATTCCAGTCTTGACCTTCATTTCATCTAATGATGACGAAGATGAAGGCGGAAGCATGCGTAGGGGAGAGGATGGCAAGATGGGGTACTTAAAGTTTAAAGATCAATAAAAGAAAAAAATTATGCACAGCTATTATGCGAGCATCTGCCACAATGTGAGCATGACATCCAACCTGGAAGCGGAATATACTTCCCTCCAATACATACATAGTGTGTCCTTCTCTTCTACACTTTCATTTCCAGATGATGAGACTCTTCGTCGTTTTGCTGTTTGCGCTAGAGTTTTTGTTGTAGATTTTTTTTCAGTTTTTTCAATTCATCTTTTCTCTTCTTTGTTTCTATTTTCTCTAGTTTTTTCTGTTCAGCATCTTTTTTCTTCTAGGCGGCGACTTCTAATTCTTGTTTGTAGAGAGACGACGTGATAATTGCTGTTTTTCCACTTTCCTAATAACACGAGAGGATTTTTTGGTAATCAAAAGTGGAAGGAGTTGTTGTGGAGAAGTCAAAGTAAAGCTACTGTCACTTTTATCGCATGTAGCCACTTGAGCTGGTTGTGATGTCTCTGGTTCCTCTCTAATAGGGTAAGTACCTACAGAGTTTGTTGAGATGTCTCTGATTCCTGACTAATAGGGTTTTCAATTGGTTGTAATGAGTGCATCCTGCGAATCTGGTCGGATTGATTTTGTTCTGTTTGTGATGTCTCTGGTTGCTCCACAGTTTGATTTCGGGCTGATGGTGGTGATACTGGTTCCTGATTAACTAGCCTGTCACTCCAGTGGGAACACCCTGCCAAAGAGTCATCAACAACGTCTCTGGTTAAAGTTGCAGCATTATCAGCTGTTTGTGCAGCTACTGATGTCTGAGGTTTCTTTTTCTTGAAGGAATCAGATGTTTGGGCAGTAGTGACATTGCTTATATCTTGAAACACTTCTCGGTTTGTGGAAGTTTGACCGTCAGTGCCATTTAACTGAATCTCGGTTGTCAAAGAAGGGGCAAAATCAGTTTCGGAAAACGCGTTTGGATTATAAGATTATAAGGCGAAATCCCACATTTGCAAAATTTATTTACTACTGTAGACATAGTAGCTGCTTGAACAAAAGCATTCCCAAATATTTCAGCGATTTGGCGGATAGTAACAACTAGTCCGGGATTTGACAAAAAGAAAAACTATGAAAAACACACAAAATACAAATACATTTCATGTAAAACAAACAAAATACAATATTTGGGGGCAAGATGGGAAAGTCATTACCCATCTTGCCTGCCGAGCCATTTACTACCAACAATCAAACAAAAAAAAACACTTGTCAATATCAATAAAACACAATGCCTACCTTAATTTAGGTTAGTTTAAGCGTTAATCACAGTCACACCTTACCAGCTAGCATTATTGAACAAACCGCAGTCACGTGCCAAGCCAAAAGAAAATATGAAAAGCAATTTGAAGTAAAATGTCATGCCGCCGCCCGCCGCCGGGGCGCATCGAACGATGCATGAACGAGCGTGATTTGTTTATTTATTTATTTATTTATTTATTTAGACAACAAAACAGTTAACAATCATTGAAATATGAAGTAAAAATTGTAACATTTAGTTCAGTGCTAGAAAGTTTTCCTACTATGTTGACACATCATTTCTGATTTAGAGGTTAAAGCAAATTACAATATAGAATAAGTATAAAATAATAAAACTTTTAAAAGAAAAACTACGAACGAACTGAGAAAGCCATACAACCTCACAATTTTAGATATCCACCCGCTGTTTAAAAAAATAAGGTTTCGGTTCGAAAATATCCAAACTAGGATTATCAATGGATAACTCGTTGTAAAATCGACACATTCTTACCATCGGGCTGTAACAGGACGTGTTATTTCGAAATACATGCAAATAACAAGTCTTGTTAGGAATTCGAGAATTACGTTTAGTTGTTAGTTTTATAAGGTTTATAAGATAAGGAGAATCTACTTTATTATGAAGTAGTTTATGCAAGTATATCAAGTCCAGCTGCTTACGACGAGCGGTCAAGAAAGTCACATTAAATTTAATGAGTCTCTCCTTGTAACTTGTCAGAGCACGACCAAGACCGCATCTGTACCCGAGTACTTTGAGACCTCTTCTCTGGATGCTTTCAAGACCATCAGAGTGAACAGTGTAGCATGGAGACCAAACAACACATGCGTATTCCAGATTACTTCGTATGAGACTGTAGTACACAGTTAGGAAACTTTGGGGCTTTTAAAACTCTTGGTACATCTTATCACAAATCCCAGCAATTAAAGGGCCTTGTATTTAAGATATTATTATGCGTAATGATCACGAAACGTTAATAGATTGGTCAGTTAACTGTGAATTTCTCTGGGTACCCCGTCTTACCGGCTTCCCCATCTTACCCCCTACTCCCCTAATAATAGTTTTTAGTTTTTATTTGCATCATGTTGTAGGTATATAAGTATTAAATATAAATTAGTTTGGAAGGGCATTGCAAAAAAATATTAAATAGTTTTTGAAAAAAAAATTGTATGTTTATGAATACTAAATAAATCATGCCAAGAATAATACTATTATTTGAAATAAAAAAGGATAACAAGATATAAATTAAAATAAAAACTTTGACAAACAGAATAACTTGAAACTATGTTTTACTTACTAATTTTCTTCTTAATTATTATAGCATTTTTTATTAAAACTCTTTAAATCTTTTACAAAGTAATGTTTCTTTTTGTCGAATCGACATAATTATGGTTAGAGTAAAATTAAGAGTAAGTCAGAAGCGAAAACTTCGAAGCCGTTCTTAAGCACATTCCACGCACGCATGGAGAAGGAGTTCTAAAGATATAACTAATTTATGTATTAATACTTTTGTGTTACATCATATGCCCATATATTATTCATAAATGGAAGCGGAGTAAATTTGTCAATTTCAATCTAAACTCATATTCTCTTCTTTTTTCCAAATGTTCATCGCCATGGATGCAATCCCTGCAGCCAAAACATAAGAGTTTTTCACGACTTCTTTAGGATTGAAAATATTGAAATGCTTGTGCGACACATGATGATGCTGGTGAGTCAACCACCAAAAACCCAGAAAAATACACCACTTTTAGTCGAAAAGAGCCAATTTGCAAGACTGAGATAAGTACAATACTTTCGACTGTCATGCATACGAAGCTGGGCTTCCACCATATAAATAGTTGACAGTAGTTAGTAAAAATGCATTTTCAAATAACCTCAGTCGCTTTGTCACCAGGGAGTTCGCAAAGGTTTTAAATTTGAGGATAAAATACACGAAGGAAGAAAGATAAAATACACGAAAAACGAGGTTCGTTTTAAAGATTTACATTTCAATGTGTCGTGTACGCGTAAACTTAAAGAAAACCAAAAGCACTTCTTAAGAATGAGGGTCACGTCTGAATCTCGCCCCTCAGTTAAGCGTTTGCCGTGATGAAGCCGCCGCGCCGCGCCGGCCGCAGCCGCTGCGTGTGCGCAAGCCGGCGCGCATCCGCTGTCACTCTCGCGCAGTCATTGCAGCGCGCGCACCACGCTCCGCTCGCACAGAAAGCACAACAATTCACACGTACAATTCACGCGGAAAAAACAACGCGCTAACTTTTGCATTTATTTCTGCTGTGTTTAACTTTTAAAGCTAGAATATTTATTTCTTCATAAACTGACTGTGAACTAAACAAACTCAACTTTCATAAAAAGTTTCGTGTTTTAAAAGTGACAAAACATTTCGTGCACCAAGTGTTTATACAAATAACAAAATAGTAACTAAATAAAAAAATTATCAACGGCGGCAAAGAGATCCTCATTAAAGAGGCCACCTGTTGGTAAGAGATGGAGGAGAAGAAGGTTGAGGAGTTCCTTGGCAGCGGCGGCGTGGACCCGGACCGGCTGATGCGTGAGCTGGGCCAGTGCGGCCGCTTCCACCTCGCCAACTACGTGATGCTGGCGCTGCCGGTGTTCATGGCCGCGCTCTACGCCATCAACTACGTCTTCCTCGCTGCAGATGTACCTTACAGGTATACAGCGTTTACATTTGCCGATTGCCCATTTTTTGTCCCTACTGCTGGGGCACGAGCTGTCCCTATAAATGGAAACACCCCAGACAGATTCTGATTCATTAGATAAGAAACTAGTAAAATTTGTGTAAGCTTGTAGGCATATTTGTGAATTAATAAAATGCGTTATCTAATTCAGAGTAGACTGTGAGATCTAGATCATTCGTATTGGCATGCCCATTACTCTTAGGTAAGTCAAATATAGCTTGCCGTGCTTCCAAATCCTGGGGCTGGATGTGATCGCCCAACCAGCTGCGGCCAACGCGTGCGTGGTGCATTTTGCACGGACGGTGCCATTGTCACAATGTGTGAACTACAAATCGAATTGATGTAAACTGTGAAATTTGAAAACTAAGCAACGTTCTACAACTGAGAGATCAACAAACAGGTACACCCGCACTCCTGACTTTTGTCAGAAATGTTTGAGTAAGAAACGGAAATAACAACAAAAATAAATGGATTTACTATTCACTATTGTTTACAAAAATCGATCAATGGTTCGGGTGAAGTCCGAATAAAAATAATAAACACGCATGACAACGGGGTATAACTGAAACACAATCAGAGCAAACAAGAAACAATATACTAAACACAAAGGTAGAGTTTATTTCAATCAGTTTAAAATAAAAAAAGCACTTATACACATATTACCGGAAGAGAGGGGCCAGGTTGTGCCAGCCTTAGAACTTTTAGCAACACCAAAAGCGATGCTTAGTTTAACACTGACGACTTCTTCAGGATGATGCTTAAATTCAATTCAATTCAATTAAAATAATTTATTTCAGACCGTAGTCCATATTGAGTTAGTAACAATAATTACTTAAATACTTATTAATAAGAATTAGTTAAATCTAATATAAATTCAAAATTATCTGCTGCCGAAAATGCAAAACATTGGTCCAACAAACTACCTATGTAATGAGTCTGTAAGAAACATTAAAAATACGAGTGTTATAATAACTTTTAAGAATTATACAATATACATGTTAGGTGAAAACGTTAGTAAAAATCTGAATATCTAGGTTAGAATAGAAACATATTATATTAGTTTTATGACGTCGCTTAGGTATTGTGGTTGCCAAATTATGGTTTGTTGATTTATGTTTGATACAAATTCACAATTACACATCGCACAATGGGATTGGATGTTTCTGCTTGTCAAAATAACATTAGCGTTAAATCACGTTACGTTGATTTTTTTGTGAACACACAAGGACTACTAGGTACTAGGTATTTAATAGATGTCAATCTATCTTACAAAAATCCAGGATCAATAGACTATCAACATATTTCTCTTGAGCCTCCTGAGATCTGCAATCTGCATCACAGTTTTTCTGACCCATTACCACGTTTTTCCATGTTTCTTGTCTATGAAAAGTTTGTCTAGATGAGAGGCTTTTAAAGTTAACATTGCTCTTTTAGAGTTAAGACCGCTCTTTTAGAGTTAAGACCGCTCTTTTAGAGTTAAGACCGCTCCTTTTTTACGTCTACTTCTTATGTTTCATTGTCAAAACTATATTGTTTTTTTACCTACTTTTATTCATAATTTATACTTTTATTAACTCCCTATCATCCATAGGGAAAGCTCGTGCCCCAGCAGTGGGGACATTAAGTTAGCCGATGATGATGATGATGATGTGATTCATAACAATCCAATTCTTAATTCATATCATTCATACACTGATAGATTGCCGATTCAATTACTGAGAATGTTCGTTCATGTGAACCGGATGGCCGTGGAAAGTATGTCCTCTTCTCCGACTTAGAAATACTGATGTTGCGATTTCCAGCGGTAGATCATTCCCTATTTCCTTTGGAAATTCTCTCCCCATACACCCTCTTTTGCTTGCTGGAGATTTCGATCTACTTATCTTTGAGCACGGTACAAAGGTTTCACCTTAACCAAAAATAAATTGTATTGCTTTCGCGTGGTTTCATTTGATACAGTAGCATCGTTAAGCTTTTGTATTGTCAGCGCAACGATGTTGAATACCTTTAATTAGAATTTTAAATAGGTTTCGATTTAGGTATATTAATAGGATAATAAACGAGGTGAGTTGCATTTTTGCCATACAAATTTATTGTTTTCGCTGACGAGTTCAAACGTGACTAAAAGTCGCACCTCAATCTAAGCCAAGATTAAAAGTCCAGAGCCGGTGTTAAGTGTACCTCAGAAAAGCGTCTGTGGCTATCTGGTACGATTACTCCACGGCAGCGGTGTCCTTTGCTGTGTCCCGGATTGAAGGAATCTAGTAATAAAACCTAAAGTATATAAAATAATTAAGTCTATAGAATTGGCAACCTATAGCCTGTTAGTCGGCTCGGATAAATTGAAAGTAAACATTGTCACGGTGCGTCGGCGGCGGGCGGCGGTCGCAGCGGGCGCGGGCGGTCGCAGCGGGCGGCTGCGCGGGCGGCTGCGCGGGCGCACGCGGCCGGTATTGTCTTAGCGCAATGCAAACAGCTCGCGGATCTTCCTCAACACGAACAATGGTTTGCTTTGATTATTTGATGCGCAAGAAATTTTAAGATCGCGGCTTGTCTCAGCCGCAAAAAACTGTTGACAATTGAATATTTTGGCTCGGTTTTTCCGTATGTCAAATTACGCTAAATTAGCAATAAAACGATTTGACAACGCTTGAAATCACTTGCTTGCCATTATTGTCGATATATAATTATTCTCCCATTAAATTGTTTTTTAAGAAAAAATGGGTGATTTTTTGACTTTAATTCTATGTTTGTGTGAAAACGTATGCAATTGAAAAAAACATCGTGATTTCGCTACCGTGGTATCGCTATCGCTATCGCTAACGCTATCGCTATCGCTATCGCATCGCTGCGATAAAAAAATTGTGATCATTTCTACACCGCGCTCCGCGCTGTATGTATATTGATATATGTCGCATTTTCTACATTCATTTCTTATTATTATATTGAACTACATCAAAACTGATTTTCGATTGAACTTTGGGTTATAGTATAACTGTATCGCTCGTTCAAGGCGAAGCTAATAGGTGGGGTCTGTCTGGTAAACGTTGATTCAAATAAAAACCGGCCAAGTGCGTGTCGGGCCACGCGCAGTGTAGGGTTCCGTAGCCCATCTCAATAGTGCGGACTCTGAGAAGAGGGCTTTTATGAACATTTATTTAACGATGGCTCATATACTTAGATGTAGATACTACCGGTTTCACACACCTGCCATCGTTATTGAAGTAGTTCCCAATGAGGAATTTGTGCTGCGCCAAGTACATTTTATAAGTTGGTCGACTGTTACTCGTAAACTTGTAATGCCTACTTAGCTTAGTATGGACCATGTCCGAAATAAATAATTTTTATTTTATTTATTTTTTATACAACTACCATGAATTTTTTCACGTATCCAAAAACAACCATTTGTCTGGCAGGGGGGGGGGGGGACACTTTACCATAACAAAATTTTGCACTTTAAAGCTTAATAGTTCACAAACGGATGCCTCAATCAAAAACTGTTTACACAAACCCGCAATATTTTTGAAATTAATTACTATCTACGACCCTCCACACACACACACACACACACACACACACACACACTCTGGGGTAGACAAGAAAAAAAATTTCATCCCCACTTCACGTTTCGGGGAGGTAACCTAAAAAAATGATGAGCTAGACTGACAGACGGACGGACGGACATGGCGATACTATAAGGGTTCCTTGTTGACTACGGAACCATTAAAAGGCAGCGTAATCAAAATTGTGCAACACGATTAGCATACCGGTGTAGTGCATTGGGGAGACACCGGCTCAAGGTCCAATCGCCAAACACTTATCACGTTTTGATTTTTGGACTTAAATTCTTAAGAATCTTGGTTTTCCAATTAAGCTACTAACTTTAGGTAGGTACTCATTGAGAAAATTTGAACTTCTAGGTTTTTAAGGGTATGAGATCGATGGTTAACAAATAGGAAGACTAAAGCTGTGCTAGTGAATAGTCTGGAGTGCCATTTCGGTATTATAATTTCACTGACAAACTTCCATATGTATTCATAATGAGTCATCATGAGGCGACCGGTCCGGCCGTTTAACTCATTTCCCTCAATCGGGCGGCGACCGGTCGCGTTGCGCAACCGCAGTGCCCGCGAACGGCGAGCGAACGCTGCTGCATTACGGCACAAAATAAGGGGCCCAGAAAGTAAGCTCAATAAATATCGCGCTCGAGCAACGCACGCAAAGACAACCTTTCACGGACACGGAATCTCGCAACAACTGCCCGGACTGTTCGAAGATCCGTGTCCGTGCAAGGGGTCTATGTGAGCGCGTTTCTATGAAGCTTACCTTCTGGAACCTCCTTACTGTATGATTACTGGCTTATTGACACACATGCAGAACGTCACGTCTTACGGCGAGCGGATTTCTAGTTCATTGCTCGTTATTAAGTCCGACATGTTATCTATGTTGCAATAATTTAATTTAATAAAAAAATACTACGGCATTCATAGTAAATGGTAATAGAACGCCTATAATAGGAAATCCGCTCGTCGCGTTGCAAGCCGAGCGGTTGAGCGGTTAGGTAGGATCAGTACCTATCGGGAGCTTTTCTATAGTCTTTAGCCTTCCTACCTATAGGCACAATCTTTCCGGGGAAGTAGTAATGAAACCTTATAATGAGCGTGATCTATGAACAATTTTATCGATAAAAATACCTCAAATCAGGGTTCTGACTGAGTAATAAATTTAATTTACGTTCTTTTCTTTCTTCAGTTTTTTTTACTTAAATCAATCTTACTCTCTCAAAATGTATGGGGCCCGTGTGTGTTTGCTACTTCCACTAATAGGTAATCTTGTTAGCTATCGAATGACACCAAATATTTGCTTATCAGTGTCAAGGTGCCCATGCCATCGCTTTTTTTAAAGGAAGAGGTAAAGAAAAATTTAAAGGTGAGAGGCGGGCCAGACCCCTGATTTGAGGTATTTTTATCGATAAAATGACGGTAGTTGTTGAGATTGAATGGGCACCTTTGGCTTTCAAAGTAAAAAAGTAAATAGTGCTGAATAACTTCGGTGGGCTGGTTAGAACCACGATAGCTCAATTGGGAGAGCACCTGGCCCGGCATATCAGAAGGGTGCAGGTTGAAATCCTGCTCGTGGACATTTTTTCAACACTTGTGTTTTATTATTCCTACTCTACTTTTCTCCTTGATTGGTCCATTGACTCTATTTATCGATTTATTTTTATATTCAATTATAAACTTTATAAGGATATAATTCGCTGACTTAACTTCAACGACCTCATCGGTAAATAATTCATGTAATACTAAAAAGCGACCATTTTTTTTAAACTACGTGTTCTCCCGTTGTCGTGAAGTTCGTCTGCCAATGACGGCCCCTCAATTGCCCACCTCCAGACGCTCTCAACTGCCGCTATTTATTCGCCACTTAATGAATTATATACTATTCACTGCAATTTGTCCTTATTTTGTCTGATGACAATTCCATCTCATTACAAGTCTAGCTAGTAGTTGGCGATCGCGTTTGTATGTTTTGCGACTGGTTTTTTGTTTGAACCACGTAATTTGTGTTGTCGTGATATATAATAGTTTGTTGAAACACTAGGTAAAGATACAAATGTTGTAAAAAACTTTGATTAATAAATAAATCAAAATATTGTTGACGATGAGCCCCTTCGCAATTTGCAACAGTCAAACAAACACACTCTCTTGCTCTCTCACACACACATATACATAACCACACTCGCGCAACACATAGGTAAGTACACAAATGTGTGAATTGCAATTATGTATTATCTGTATGACGACGAGCACTGGGGCTGGTGAGGCTGCGTGCGACCAGCTCTCGACCATAAAAAGGGTCAGTTTTATATTACTGATACTAAAGAAAGACATTAGGAAATGTAACACTTTACTTTAAGTTAACGTGGACTGTACCTACTGTACTTTGTGCCACTATAATAAACTATTTCTTTTAAATTCTATCTGGCTAAGCTGGTCGAGAACTATATCTTACTTAACCAACGCTGATTTTCCACCACTCTTTGAACTCCGAGATTGCAAGGCGGCCCAATTTTTGGCGGATAGTGGCGGTGAAGACATCGTAGCTAGCTGCCGCAAAGGGAAGAACCTTTCGACACATTTGACCTGACGACGTTCCGAAATATGTTAACGACATTCACATGAACGCGCTAAGCATTTCGGCTTATAACTCCACTCGCTGGCGTCACTCGACCAAAAACTATTTACAATGCATTAACCACTTGACTGAACTGTGTTTGCCTTCTACCATACATGATCAAGCGGTTCGTCTCTGGAACTCGCTTCCTGTTGCGGTACGCGCGCGGCTGCGTAAGGACACTATAATTAGCTGTCATGCTTAAAATGGTTTCAGTTTATTTTATCATTATCATTATCAGACTATAAGCGTTCCTCTATTCAATTTCGAACCACGTCTTCTAATAAACACGCGAGGAGATTAAGTCATAACCCACCTCGCTGCTGGTCCAATGCGCGTTGGTGGGTGTTAACGGCTTATCACAACAACTGGCGACCAACAATTTATCGTGCTTCTTCTTTGATTTCTAAAGTTCTGCCCCCGCCTCTTCGCAACGAAAGTAGTGTTAAGACATTACTTTGAAAGCACTATTAAACGTGAATAACTAAAACATTGTTACCACAAACACTTGTAACTAAGTATTTATTTTCTTAAACCAAACCAATACAGCCGCACGCACGTACTGTATACAAATTTACGACATACAATACTACAAGTTTGCTATTGACATATACAACAACACCCAGGCTCTGAGAATGTTATATTTTAAATGGTATCAGGGTGCTAGTGTGAGCTTTGTTAACTTTCCGTATTCATTCGATTACGTTTACGAAAACGAAAATTAGTATGGCATTGAAGCAGCGCCTCCTGGCGGGCGGCATACGAGAACAGTTAAAATTTTGCCATACAAATTCTCGTTTTCGTTAACGTGATCGAATGGCGAATGAAACTCGCACTTGGCACCCAGGTAGAGGTAGGTAACAATATTTTTCATAAGAAATATCATTGAAATTTATTGATTCGTAAAAGCAGACAATCTTAGCACTTAAATCTTAGGTCCATGAGCAAAGTGGCAGCAACCACAGAATAGGTCTGTGGCAGCAACCGACGGACGACGACGGACGCCCTGATATCGCTCAGTGACGATTTAAATTAATATTTACCGATTCAAAGTTCACTACACAAATAACAGAAATGATACAGTTCGACAAGCGTTCATTAACTGTTGTTTGTAGTTTCCATTACCGATGTTAACTATTAGTAAAATAATAGGTAAAGAGTTACCACTATACATTTGGAGACAATTTAGTAAAAGACGCTTACTAACGACAAAAACGCAAGTCGTCTATGACAAAGAGGTTGCAATTAACATCATCAGCAGCTCATTTCTTGTCCATACTGCTGGGCACGAGCCTCCCCAACGGAAACACCGCAAGAAGAACGGGCCATTCACAAACAAACAAACACGGTTTAGTACGGATTTGCTAATGCAGCCGGGAACAAGCATAAAACATACAATGCTGTGCTGTCAAAGTACACACGCCTGAACATCAACCTACCACAAACTGTCAAATTTCCTCAATAGACTTTGGACTTTGTTACTAAGGTATATGGTTGATAATGTATTGAAGAAATTTGACGTGTGTACTTAAGAGTTTAGCAATATCCTACTAATATTATAAACGCGAAAGTTTGTAAGTATGGATGGATGTTTGTTACTCTTTCACGTAAAAACTACTGAATGGATTTTTATGAAACTTTCCTCATATACAGACCATGACCTAGACCAGCATATAGGATACTTTTTTTTCTTTCTGTAGTCTTAGCGAACGAAGTCGCGGGCAACAACTAGTTAGTAACATAAGTCAGGCAAGTATGTGCATAGCATACATAGGCTGATGATGAAGGCGTTTACTGTTAAGTGTATTGCAAATAAATAAATTCAACTTTTTTATTCTCAGATGCTTAGTGTCCGAGTGCGAACCGTCCAACAGCACCGACTACAGCCCCTCGTGGATAGACAGCGCCCTGCCGCCGCAGCCGGGGCGTATTCAACGCTGCTTTCGCCGCGCCGCGCTGGACGACCAGCCCGCCTGCCAGCGCGAAGGCTTCTCCGACGAGCTGCTGCCGTGTGAGCAGTGGCTGTACGCCAGCCGGGACACCATCGTGGCCGAGGTGAGTGCGTAGAGCGTGACCCTCGCCACAGCTGTTGCTAGACGACCAGCCCGCCTGCCAGCGCGAAGGCTTCTCCGACAAGCTGCTGCCGTGTGAGCAGTGGCTATACGCCAGTCGGGACACCATCGTGGCCGAGGTTAGTGTCTGGTGTGTCAGCCTAAGCTGCAAGCGAGAATGTGCTGTTGTTATTGAGCAGTAGCTGAATGCTAACTAAGACACCATCGTCCATCTTGGTTGTGGTGTGTGTATAGAGCAAACGTCATCGCTGAAGCAGCCGCTATAAGACCAACTGTTCTTTCAGCATGACGCTTTTTAAAGAGGTGCTGCCATGTGAGTAGTGGCTGCATACCAGCTAAGACACCAACGTTGCTGGAGTGAGTGTATGGAGCGAGGGCTTTTGCCGTAGCTGTTGCTGGATAACCAGCCAGCTCTCCTGCCAGCGAGACGCTACTTAAAGAGTTGCTGCTGTGTGCAGTCTTAGTGACAAGCAGCTAGCATGCTAGCTAGATATACTTTAAAGAGTTGCAGCCGTTCTAGCAGACGCTGGATGGGGTAGAGGCGCCGGGTGAGAAATCTTCGTAGGTGAAGTGCGTGTGCACGGTACCTGTAGTTGAACGGGCGTGGTGTTTTCTATTTGTTTTTAATGCACTTGTTTATTCTTGAGCTATGATAATATGACAACATTTCATACAAAGGAAAAATTTCTTTCCTGATCTTGGTTTCTCATTTCATTTGGGGTTAGCGTACTAAAAGTCTTCTTTTTCTTTAAACAATTTACCATTTATTTACTTTTATCACCTTTTAGAGAATGCAGGACCAGGATGTTAATTAAATGGTATGGCAATGTGACAAGAGCCATTACCAAGACTATGACAATAAGCGTTGCTATTAATATGGCGGTCATCGTAATAAAATATAAGAGTTATCATATTTATAATGAATAAATCAATTGTCTTCCTCCATTGAGCTTATAAATAAAACAGATAAAACAGAAACGCACGGTTCAAACGGTTTAGACCCAGAGGTCCCGGGTTCGATTCCTAGCGGGGGGTACATGTTTGTGTACTCGGTTTGGTTGGTGGTAGGGCTTGTTTGTCCGTCTGGCTAGCTACCACCATCTTATCTAAATATGTCGCCATAACATCAATGTTTGTAGCATTGATGTGTTCCGGCAGCTAGAGATAATACCCAGTACCTCACTAGTTGAGGATCCCGGGTGAAGTGCGCTTCCATCATTGGCCTTATCATCACTTAATATCAGGTGAGATCAAGGCACTGTGCTTAACCGTATATATAAAAAAGCTTATAAATTAAGCCGTTGTGTAAAATTGGTCAAATGCTTTCGCAACGAAAAAAAAAAAGAAAAAAGATAATTAATGATAATTACTGGGACTAGCAATTATTTCATCAACAGTTTAATTTATAAGATGTTACACCAAATCTTAAAGATTTGTTGAAATGGACACTGGTAAATAAAATATTCTGCATTTTAACTATGGCACTAATATAATTAAAAAATAAGAATTTGCTTCAAAGTTTTCTTGTAGGTTTTTATGGATAAGATCTCAGCAATGTAAAGCGATAAGGAAAGTCTGATTAGACTTCCGACAAACCAGAAGTACGGACAAGGGCATCTCGGAAGTGCCCTCGCGAGACGCAGCGCCGCGCCGCGCCGCGAAACCAGGACCATGATCACCTACGTGGTTATACTTGTAACGACTCCATTTGCTCGGACTAGGAATGTTTTAACGAAATGATAAGTCTTTTTAATGCTCTAAGTATTTATGCTACGCTTTAGCGTAGTGACACCTTTGCCCTTCTACTTACCCCCACACGGGATTATCCGGGTCAATGTTTTTCAAATATTGCGTCGCCGTTTTTTAGTAATGAAACAATATATTTTTTATCTATGTTTTTAGACTTACGTTATCTTCAGTACCTTACTAACATATGATTAACATATGATTTTATATATCCTATGTTAAATTGTCGTTTACCTGGGTGAAAGCTTCATAGTTTCCTACCTACATGTTTCAGGTCCAGTAACTTAAACCGTGTAAATAATTGTGTATATCCGTTTCATGTAGCGTGTACGGCGTGGTATCAGCTCGTACCGGCGAGCACGTCACGGCGGGTGCTGCATCTACAGCGCGCGGTGGAGCGCGACCGGCCGGGCCGTGCTCGGAGTGCCTAGTGCCAATTTTAAATATCATTCGATCGTGTTCACAAAAACTAGAACTTGTATGGGAGAATACCTCTTCTATTTTGTAAGCAGGATGCGCTTATTTATTTATTTTGCGTATGGTATTTTTGCAACCAATTCTATAAAGTGAAATTTTAACATAAAAGACCGACTCCAAAATATTTTACTAAAAAAAAATTGCACTAAAAAGTAAAAAATAATTGCGTACTTTAGTTTGTTCAATTTACTAAATCTTATATTTTAAAAACTATGCGACTGCCATATACATAACTTTACATCTACAGAACACATATTACGACAAACAAGCATCGATCCACTCAGTGACTTCCTCGACAGCTTCGTAGATCTTCCGAATGACACCGAGAGCAATGGTCTTTGATATGGACATGTTTTGTGTCTTTCCGCAGGAACAGTGCGGGTCGGTCCTAAGCTCCCATCTGCACATTAGTTCAGCTCAGGTTTTCTGCGAAGTTTGGCACCTGTTGACTTGCGCCCAGTAGGTCTAAAAGTAGATTGAAGCCTGGCATGAGTTATGGTCGGACAAAAAGTCTTTGTTGACCACCTCGGAGTTATTCCATCTTCTCGAGCATCTTTCCGTGAGGATCTGATCGGTAGATTGTAAGTAGTAGTAGAACCTACAGGTGCAGGGCTTCTGAAGCGCGATTAATCCAAATGGTCACGCGATTTGAGGCGTTGTTCACATCTTGTAAGTTCAAGATCATGGTGGATTGGAAGCTGCGGCATTACACGAATCTTGTCATACTCCTTTCGAACGGAAAGCTCCCCGCGCAGGTCTTTGGGTAGGACATTACAGAGGACAGGAATCTGAATGGTTGGAGTCGGTTGTTCCGTATCAGATATGGATCTCATTGCAGAATTAAGTTCCACGTCGACTAGATTAATATGGTGGCCTGCCCATCCTGGCGCGCAGTATTCGGCTGTACTGAAGGCTAGAGACAGGATGCGATGCTTCACTGCCACACAAATTCTCGTTTTCGTTTGCGTGGTTGGCAAATAAAACTGACAACTGACAAATACTCAGGTGGCTGTCTGGCAAGTGGCATCACTGTGCTATTGATACTAACTTTGGCTAAACTAATATCGGCTTCTAGATCGGCTAAGAGGCTATTATCCAATGAAAAGTATAGATCACCATCATTTTAATAGAGTTTTTTTGTCGACTACGCTACAGAGTTAGAGAGGAAAACTACGAGTAACAAACCTTAGTTTGAGAATCGCACACTAAGTTGACGTTCTAGTGATATTCCACTACATCTATTGATGTAACGAGCTAAGTACACGTTATACGCTTTGGATTATGGACGTTTCACCGAGTCCACTATTATTAATTTAAATGTACCTGTTCCTCCTCAGTAAGCTGCTGTTGTACCAGTAACAAGCGGTTTCTGTAGTATAAGGAGATTTTTATAAGTTTATCTGCATTTCTGGAAACTAAAAATAATCTTTAAAAGACACTGACAATATCTCTTTGTGGTGTATGAGAGCGTTGCCAATAGTTGCCATATAACGGCGGCTCTGTCTGCCGGCCGCTGCGTGCGCCTCGACACGTTCACTGCCTTTATGTATTACGTATTAAACGCCAACAACCATGTACTTCCATTTGAAGATATAAAGTAGTGTGATGTTTAAATATCTGGGGGCACGGCAGTGCCCCCGCCAAGTCGAGCAAAAAAGCGGCCCGGGGCGCCGGCGTCCGTACCATCCTTTTCTCGAAACAGTTCAGGCCATTTTCGACCCCCCTATAATTTCATTGTGGATAAAGTTAGAAGCCTGAATTTTCAGTAACCTTAGTTACATTAGTAGGCATTGTATAAATTCGGTATATTTCAAATTGTTTAGTGCGATTGCCAAGTCAATCTATTTATTTAAAAAACAAAAGATTTTTAATATTGATATGGTTAGCTTGTTACGTAATAATAAATTAAGACAGAAGGTCCCTTGAGTAAGGACTGAATAAATTAACCGACTTGGTATTATTATATGGATCTCACAACTTTTTACGGTAGAAGAACTGAGTTGCGAGACTTGGTTTTTTACAAGTTGACTTTATTAACATTATGATTAATGGCGGTTACACGTGACTTGCGTCGTATTAAGTGACTGTTTACTATTGATGTACAGACGCCAGCACATCAACCTATCCAAAACTGGCAAATTTCTTCAATACATTTTCAACCATATCGTTAAGGCATAAAGTTCAAAGTCTATTGAGGAAATTTTACAGTTTGTGGTAGGTTGATGTGCAGGCGTGTGTACAAAAGTAAGAAAAGTTAACAAAAATGATAATTTATTAGCTTTATACCTATGTTATTTTAATAATGAATTAACTTATTACAACATATTGTACGTTTGTAAATACGAATGTTTGTATGTACGTACACATAGCATAAACATTAAAAACAAAGAATTATCACAAAATTAAATAATTAGTTCGCGATACTTTTTAACGTCTATTTTATTAGTTGAGAAAAGTAAACAATACGACTAGGTAAGCTCGTTGTGAAAGCTGTTCTGCTGCACTAGTAGGCTTTAAACCCCGTTTTTTTAAATATAGTCCAAAGTTTTGTTCTATTTTTAATAACCTAAACTCATCGCTTTTATCCCAAGTGAAATATTTCTATTTAAAAAAAAACATACGCTAAAGTTTTTTGATACTTTTTGTATATATTGACATGCAAACGAGCAGACGGGCCGCCTGATGGTGAGCGGTCACCGCCCGCCGCCCGGACATCAGCAACATCAGAGATATTGTGTTGCTGACCTGACGAAAACCTATATAAATATGCCTGCTTTATCCCCATTATTTGTGTTTTTCAATAATGTAGTTTTCTCATTTAATAGGTATCGATTTGGCTTACCAAAATTATAAATTATATTTGGATTAGTATTTGCTAAAGGTACGCGTTAAAATGTTTAATCAGATGTTTTGATTGAGTAACATGGCATTTCTGTTGCACGTGGTTTCTGTAATTCGCGCTCTCCGCGCATAACCCCTTTATCTTTTGCGGTATTATAGAATATTCGTCTCGCAACGCGGGCAAACGCGCCGGGCGCGTGCGCATGATTGATTGCTAATCAAACTACTGTGATTGCACTCAATTTGAGCTAACGGCGTCACGGTCACATTCCTAAAAATGTCAATAACTTAGTGTAAAAACAAAACATAAAACACACACAAAACACCCGACAGTACATATATATAGGTACTTTACTAATCGTTTTATCTTTTATTTACAAATCGTTTAAAATATACAAGTACCTACGGTGCGAGGGCCCGGTGAAAGCAAACGATGTACTTTACCATATTATCTAGTTCTTTTCCACTTCTTAAGTCTTCAGATAAGTACAACCTACATATATTATTTAGCATTTATAATCAAATCAAATCAAATCAAATTATTTATAATAGATATGAAAATAGAGGTAGGGTCACATGTCCAGTGCCCGGCCTCTTGGTGCACTTGCTGACTTAGTTCGTCCATAACTACTAAGCTTTAGATAGGAATCAGTGTTGGAGTATTTTTGACTAACTAATGAATATATTAAAAGTATGTTTTCTCTAGTATCCGGCCGTCGCAATCCAGTGCCCGGCCACTATGCCTAGCCTCCGGCCACCCTAATAGAAACTTAGGGGCTGGACACTAGGTACTAATGCAACTTAACGGCCAATAGACTCTCAGATGGTTGAAATAGAGAGAGAGTTATTTTTTAATGTTCACACAATTTATTACTAATTCCTAACTAGTTATGTTCTCCCACTTTACTTACTGTGAAATAGGTAATACTATGCGATTATTAAGTAAAACGTCAGTATAATGCGAAGCTATTTATTATAATTGGTTCTATAAAGGGCTAAGTTATAAATCAGATTTATAAAAAATATAGCAATCAATATATTGCTCATTAAGTGCATACACGCTGGTCTAGCAGAATATTTTAATATAGATGGCCGGAGACTGGTGCTGCAGCTAGTAATCCGGCCACTTAGTCTCTGTAAGGGCCGGTTTACTAGGCAATACTACCAATAGTCCGGCCTCCATATTCTCATACAAGATCTTTTACCTATAGTATTAGTACAGCTTATTTTGGCGGCCGAAGACTGGACATGAGATTGACTCGAATTGAAGTGTGTTTTTTTTATTGGTTATAGGTAGGTATTTGACCACACCTCACCTGATGTTAAGTGACGGTGCGGTCGAGGATGGAACATGCCTGCCTAGAAATAAACGGGGAATTTTTAACTGCACCTCTATTTAGAAATTTAAGCAAACAAAATTTCTCCACTAATAACCTACTGCGTATCAAATAAATGACTGTACTACAAATTAACTACTTGATTACCTAAACATGTTGTACTAAAAAATGTTAAAAATTCATCAAAATCTGATGGCGTTTTTATCTAATTTTACAGCAAAAATCTAGCTGACATCACAGATATACGCATTTTGAAACAATATTATTCACCGTAACACAAAAATACTGATTTGCACACAAATTATTACAGCTGCTCTACTTCTGTAGGTCACGTGATAGGTTATTTTTTTTTTAGACAACAGGAAGCAAATTTTACCAAATTGAAACTCGAGGCATAAAATATTGGTATTTTCTATTTGGTGACAATATAACATATTTGGATTTTTTGTGAACTTTGATTAGATAAATATGACTGATTAACTGGTGTTTCATTTAGAATAACCCATGTTCTTAAAAGTTTAATAGGTGTAGGATTCCAAAAAAAATGTTTAAATATTTTGTTGCACTCGAAGAATTTTTAGATTTACTTTTAGTTAACAGATAGTCATTCAGTAAAACAGTTAAGCTTTAAAGATCTAACAGTATAGTATAAATGATTTATTTGATGAGCAAAAGTGTGCAATTCAGTATTTTTGGTGGTAATTTCGAATATTTTGATTGAAAAAAGGGGATTTACAGTTAAAGTATTAAATACCACCCGAAATAAACTATTCACTCTGGCCTTGAAGAGGTCCAGATTATACCTTTCAGGGAATACACTCGCAGGCAGCGCGTTCCATTCCCTAGCAGTACGCACTAAGAAAGTTGAACTGAATCGGCTCGTGCGACAAGGTTCTTGGTTTTAGTTTTTAATTTTTAGTCTATGATTTATTTAGAATGGGGTCAATGATTTATTTATTTATTTAATTGGACTACCAACATAAGATACAGTATTACATGTACTACATTTAGGTAATATATAGCTTATATCTAACTGTTCTTAAGATAACAGTTAATCGCAGCATGCAAACAATGAAAGTATAGGTATTTGGTTCGCAAAATTATGCATTGTTTATATATATAATATGTATAAACAATGCATAATTTAAAAAAAATATATTGAAATGAAACAACTTTTACGGATCTACTCGCGTTTATTTTACACATTAGTTTTAATTAATGTTTATCCTGACGTTTCGAACCCTTTGCAGGGTCCGTGGTCACAGGGAGACTGAGGTGTTGGTCGTCTCATAATTAGTTAGTAGCTTGTATACCCTCATTTAAATTAATCAGGTGCATTCCGTTTTACGCAGAAAGAGCTTACAGTATCTTTTGGTCTGGCAGTATGGTGTTGGGGCTGGGATTTAATATTCTGTATGATGGGATCCCAGGCTGGTGGTAGATTCCAACCATCTTCTCTATTAAAATTAGGATGTTTTTTAATTTCAATAGCCTCGCGTATCATCCTAGGGATGAATCGTTGTTCTCTGGCGAGTATTTGTGGTTTATCAAATCTGATGTAATGGTTGGGCCCCTCAAGTGAATGTTCGCATACCGCAGACTTATTTTCGCGCCTATGCTTGACGTCGGCTATATGTTCTTTAACCCGGGTTCCTACACTTCTCTTTGTTTGCCCGATGTACGAGAGCCCACAGTCGCAGTCCAGTTTGTACACGCCTGCATCTTGAAGGGGTATGTTGCACTTGACAGGTCGTAAAAATTGGTTGATCTTCTTCGGCGGCTTGAAGTAAGTATTGATTGAAGCTCGCTTTAAGATATGCCCAATCTTGTCAGTGACACCTTTCATATATGGAAGTACAGCCGGTTGGCGCTCGACTGTGGTTGGTTTATTGCGTTTTCTGTGACAAAGCCGTGGTACTTTCAGATTATTATCCTGTAGTACATGCTTGACATGCTGAAGCTCAGCAGCCAGGTGTTGGGTGTCACAGATACCGCATGCTCTCTGAAACAAAGATTTCCCTACAGTAGCCAACTGTCTAGGATGGTGGTGAGAATCACCATTGAGGTACCTATCTGTATGGGTTACTTTACGATACACAGTGTGACTCAAACTATGGTCCGGATTCCTGATGATTAAAGTGTCCAAGAAAGCTAGCTTACAGTCTGCCTCTAACTCCATTGTGAATTGTATTTTTGGATGTATGGAGTTAAGATGATCTAGAAAAGCAGATACTTTATCAGTTGGTAAGATAGTGAAGGTATCATCTACATACCGCTTGTAGAACCTAGGGGTTACCGGTGCTGTGCCCAAGGCCCTCTCCTCGAAGTCTTCCATAAAGATATCGGCGACGACGGGTGAAACAGGGGACCCCATGGCGACACCCTCTACTTGCAGGTAGTAAATGTCATTCCACAAAAGGTAGCCAGATGTTAGACAATGCTCTAATAGTACTGCATATTCATAAGACATATCTTGTTCTGCTAGTCGTTTTTTGGTAATTTCAATGCAATCCTGTACTGGTAGGCATGTAAATAAGGACTGCACATCAAAACTAACCATAGTTTCATTGTCAGCGAGATGTAGGTTTTTGATATCGTTGACAAATTGGTAGGAATCCTTCACATAAGCTGTTGTGTTACCTCTAAGTGGTGAAAGAATTTTAGCTACATGCCGGGCCAGTCGGTAAGTTGGTGAATCGATCTGGCTTACAATAGGGCGTAGCGGAGCCTCAGGTTTGTGAATTTTCGGTAACCCATACAGTTTTGGTGGTTTAGGGCAGGAAGGAATTAAATAGTTAGCGTCTAGATTTAACGTTTCAGAGTGTTGTTTGACAAGATCACTAGTTTTCTTAAGTATTTTGTTGGTTTGGTCGCACTTAACACGTTTGTACGTCTTGTCATCCGATAAAAGTATTGTTATTTTTTCGTTATAATCAGACGTATCCATTACTACCGTAGCATTACCTTTATCAGCACGAAGGATAGTTAATTCGGGCTTAGCTCGCAGGTTCTTTAAAGCGAAATACTGATCACGAGGAAGGTTGGATTTCGGCAATTTACTCCGGCGCAAGACAGACGATATGTCTTGACGTATTGCCTCAGCATCAGCCTTCCTAACGTTATTTTTAACTAAGCAGTCCTCGACGTTGCTAATGATGCTTTCATACGGTATCCTGCGAGGGGCTACGGCGAAATTTAGCCCCTTTTTTAGTACCTCATCGGTGGGCTCGTCCAGTGTTTGTTTTGATAAATTAACAATTGTGCGATCATCTTTTTGATTTTGACGTTTGTGGCTGTCTATGGTTGATGGTTTACTGTTAGTCGTGTTCCATTTCACAAACTTTTTATTTAAATTCGATACTAACGTTTGGAATTTATCTATTTGTCTATGTTTGCATTCATTATATTTAGATGTTTCGCGTTTATTAAGTATATTAATGCAATTATTAAAATCTGATACGGACAATTGCAACTTTAGCACACTGGACAAACTCTCGATCTTATTATTAATTATACTTAGCTCAGAACGATGTTGGTAGATGAGGTGACGAAGCAATTTTTGACTGGCCTGTTGTAAGATCTTGGCGCTCCCACGTATATCTTTCTTGGGCGATATCTTGACACACGCTGGGATGAGACCTTGGTCGCGACATCTCTTCAAGAAATTCAAAGATGTAACTTTCCTTGCGCGCTTTGTTTTCAGATCTTCCAACCGACGCACTTTGTTGGCTATTTCCAGTCCGTATTGGATCACATATTGTTTTCTAAAGCGAAACGCGAGTAGATCCGTAAAAGTTGTTTCATTTCAATGTGTAGTGTTCGCGTAAACTTTAGAAAACAAAAAAATATATATTTAAAAAAATATATATTTTTCAAAGGAATTATTCAGAGTAACTAAGGACTAACCAAAGGAAATTCACAATTTTTAAGAAGGCTCAAGTATTTCGGAAGGGTGAGATGGTGAACGTGGTAATGGTGATGATAGAGTCGCATGCAACTGTTCAACTGAAACACTAATATATAACAATGCAGGCTGTTGAGGTTGGACTTCAAACTGTAATACCTACTGCAATAAATACCACGATTACGATAAGCGGCAGAAATACGCAATAGCCATAAAACCAGCTCTATGACGCAACTCTTTCCCATATTCTTGACTGGCTGTTGCAGATTTTTTTAATTTTTTTATACATAGCTCGACAAATGACTCCACTCCACCTGATGTTAAGTGGAAATGGAGTCCAGACGCAAGGACAACTGGTGCAGCGTGAAAACAACGCAGCATCAGTCACCCTCACCCTGCCGGCCCACAAGTTGCCTCTTCACGCCTCGTTTGAAGGACCCCATGTCATAGGAAGGAGGGAAAACGTGTGCTGGTAGCCTATTCCATCTTTTGGAAGTGCGACAAAGAAACGAGTCACCAAATTTCTTTGTGCGCGATGGAATGTTCGAGACGGTACAGGGGTGACTTCAGAGAGCAGCACGCGTACTCCTATGGAGGAAGGGAGAAGGTGGGATAAGGTCAAAGAGTTCTTCAGAGCACTCGTCGTAGTATAAGCGGTAGAAGACGCTGAGTGACGCCATATCTCTACGCAACTGCAGGGGCTCGAGAGCATTAGTGACCTCTGCATTGCCGATAACGCGTACAGCGCGCCGCGCCGCGCCGCTGCAATCTGTTAAAAAAGTTAGGTGTATGCATGATTTTTGCTCGTGGCTGTATGTTTATGTGTATGTTTATGGTTAAATGGTACTTTTTTCTATTATTTGTCTTTGTGGATAACGGTGTTGATTGTCCGATTATTTACCTGTTAATTCACTATGTAATATATATTGGTCAATTGTTTGTTGTCCGAAATAAAATAAAAAAGTTACAATTCTTTAGCCCTAAGGGTGTCAAGCCTTAGTAGCCTATATACTGTCTCACTGCTGGGCAAAGATCTCCATCATTGAAAACAAGTCACAAATCATGTCTTAACCACCACGGTTGCCAAACGCAGGTTGGTTAATAACAAACCCGGGCTATGCATCGAAATATCTGAAACACACTTGCCCGACTTGGGAATTGAACCTGGGACCTTCGGGTATTGGACCGAGCGCTTTGCCACTGGGCCACCGTGGCGTGGAGGCCCATGACACCTACCTACTTGAAATAATGGATTTTTGGCTGGCTGATATTATAAGTCATACCGGCAAAAACCCGGAGGCCCACACAGGTCGCCGAGAACGGGCTAATTGCAGGATGATTACCGCGCAAGTGGACGTTATCTCGTCGTGACGTCACCCGCGCTTCTCACGCAAACCCATTATAAGGCACAATGAAGATGCGTTTCCGCGGTTCGCTGCTGCGAGTACGGTGAATTAGTATATTAAATGATATAAGCGGAACATTTAAATGAATAAGTAGTTTGTTGTTCTTTATTTAGTTTAATATAGGTGTGTCGCTGCTTAGCAAAAATCTCCCTTATTTTCAAACTGTAGTAAACAATATTGATTTTCAAAGTTTACGCGAACACTACACATTGAAATGAAGCAACTGTTACGAATCTACAGGGGTCTCCCTGTGACCACGGACTTGATGCAAAGGGTTCGAATTATTAAATTTGTGTTATTTCGTCTGCAAAGGTGAATCTGCATGGCCATCGCTTGCAATGACCGTTGGATAGATGGCGCACTGTGCCACTATTAGCACTCAAAAATTAAATTCAGGGCTTACGTCAGCCTTCCCGGTAGCATAGCAGCATAGGTCAGTGCAGCCGCCCGGATTGCGGAAGACCCAGGTTCGATTCCTGGCTGGGTCGGGTGGGCGTTTAATTTTTTCACTGTATTTTATAAGTTTTATAAATATTTAGTTTAGCTTCAGTGCAGCAATTAGCAATGAAAATAAAAAGTAAAATTTACGAGTAGATCCGTAAAAATTGTTTCATTTCAATGTGCAGTGTTCGCGTAAACTTAAGAAAACAATATGTGATTCAATACGGACTGGAAATAGCCAGTCTCCCTGCAGGACCCTGCAGAAGGTTCGAAACGTCAGGATAAACATTATTTAAAAGTAATGTGTAAAATAAACGCGAGTAGATCCGTAAAAGTCGTTTCATTTCAATGTGTAGTAAACAATATTATTCTCCCACAAAGACGACCACACGACGGGGCTAAACGCCAACCACTTAGGTAGTATGGGCATTCCTTTTACGACCTTCGCAAGGTAGCTGGCAAGATCTGGATGAGAGTAGTCGCTTGTAAGCACAACATAGCTAGCATCTTGCATAGTGGCGTGCACTTGAAGACACCTATGTCCAGTAGTGGACTAGTGTAGGCTGATGATGATGATGTCGCATACCTTTTTATAACCATGGCCACAAGCTACTTCCCTCTTTTATTTTTTGGTGCTGTCTTCGGCTTCCGTGCAGGTTTTAGCCTATACCTCTTAGGGTCTATCTGTCTAAGATATCCCGCCCAAACCCATTTAAACTTTGCCACCAATATTTGCCTAATAAATAATTATTGTCCCATCACGCCGCATACCTGTAGTGTTGACCGTCGCCGCTCGTCGCGGTCCATCGCCGGCATTGTGTGGTCGTGCCGCGTCACCGGCCGCCGCGGCCTCCGACTGTTCGGTCCGTTCACGCATCGGAGGCGCACCCTTGGATCATTTATAGAAGCTGTGGTCACACGGGCTTACTGTGAAAACTTGCTCATTTATTTCAGAGGTGGCAAACGATTGAACCGGTCATTGTGGTTATCCTTGGGGCTTTTGTCTAGCAGTGGATGTCTTTTGACTGAGATGACGATGATGATAAAACGATTAAAATGTTCACCTGAAAGGAGTTAACTATCACCACCTAACAGACATCTTACACCAGAGGAATTGCAAATGTGTCGACGGCTTAAAGGATATAGTAGGACGCCTGTATGAGCTGATTCCACAGAATGACAATTACAAGATTGTCAAAAATTTAAGCCCGAGCTACTTTGTGTATCGGAACTTTGCTATCTTATAAATCACTTGCTTATCAACTTCACCTTCAACATCAACTGTAAAGTCACTCGCTTATCAACTCCATCTTCATCATCAACTGTAAAGTCACTCGCTTATCAACTTCATCTTCATCATTAAACTGTAAAGTGATTTGCTTATCAACTTTATCTTTATCATTAAACTGTAAAGTCACTCACTTAACAACTACTTACATTTTCATCATCAAACTGTAATAGTCTCATCTTTCCACATGAAAGGATGGAAGATTTGAAAGTAACTTAGTAGACTTGAAGTAACTGGCGGCCCGCCCCGGCTTCGCACGGGTGTATTTCTTTTTTTTTTTTATATATATATATATATATATAGCCTATGTTACTCAGCGCTAACGTAGCATTCTAATGGCGAAATATATTTTTAAATCGGTCCAGTAGTTTTTGAGTTTATTCGTTACAAACATACATACATACAAAAATACAAAGGTTTCCTCTTTATAATATTAGTATAGCTAAAATCATTACCTATCGCATCTAGCGGCTAATAAAACAGTAAATGATTTCTTGTAATAGGTATGGCAGTGCAGCCACGGGGCTGCACTGCTACTAAAAGCTTCAGGTATGCGTATGCGTATTACTTGATGATAATACAAATAGACGGTGACCTATTGTTTCTACGATATGAATCATATGGGTTGTTGTAGACACTATAGACGTAAAAATCTCGATGCCGAATTATCAGAGCAAACCTGACCAGAACACATGTAAACTTGACAAGACAAAATCTTGTTTCTTAAGAAGGAATACAGATAGAGAAGAGAAATAAGTCTCTTATGGTTTATCTGCCCTTGTGGTCTAGTGGTCAGTCCACCGGTTATGAAACCCCTCAAACGAGCTGTACATATTATAATAACGTTGATTGATGAGGGCCGGGCAGCGGAGTAAAGGTGCGGAGAGGTTGACGATGTGATCCAGATCGATCAGATCCAGTGGTCCGTTTTAACCATCAAGCTTACCACCACCATCTTATGAGTATGTTGCCATATCAACAACGTTCTAACAAAGTTGCATTTGGTTTGTTAGCATTGTAAACAAAAATAGTCTGTAAAGCCCGGCAGTGTGACGAAAATAATGAAATAGCACTTTTCTCTGAGTTGTCAACCATCGCAAGAAGAATGAGATATTCCTAAATACAGCTTTACATAAACATATATGTGACACCGTTGCGTATGTAAACAACAGAGCAGTGAAAGTTGAGTGTGTTGGTCCGGCGGCAATGCAAAGAAAAAGTTAAAAATAATACGTAGAAGTTTTACTTACTACATATCTAGTTGTGTAAAATTTCATAAAAACATATTAACTAACAAATAGTACTATTTCTTACACTATTAATCCTTTCACAATACCTCAGACATTCTCTGCCCACTTCCCTCTATCCGTCAGCACACAGATCACACAATGGTGGTGGATGATACCATATAGGTAAGCTTATCTTATATAAAGTGAGTACGGGTCCATCGTATAGATCCCAAGATGTCTTTACATCATGGCATTATGCTGGGAACTTGGGCAGTGCAAAACAATGCTGGTTGTCGAAAATAGACTTTAGGGCGATTGCCATCCAGTCGGATTTAGGGCAAAATCCCACCACCATTGCTTGGCATAGGCTTTCCCTCCATGACTCAACTGTACGCCGGGCCACCTCATGACACCCTGGCGGCTGATTGTTGGTGTACAGCAGGTGATAATGTGAGTGATGTGTCTGTTGCAGTTCAACCTGGCGTGCCAAGAGTGGAAGCGCACGCTGGTGGGCACAGTGCACAACGTGGGCATGCTCATCTCGCTGCCCATCCTTGGGTACATTTCAGATAGGTCAGTACTCAGACTTTTTCTCGAGTTTTTCTATACAAAATAACTATTTGTCAAAAAAAAATAGTTCTTTCAGCTTTTGATAGCACTGAAGTTAATGAATGGTCTGTGATGAAAGATTAAAGTTTTTTGAAGAATTGAAAAAAATAAACAGTTTCCGTGCTTAGTGTACAAAAAAATTGTTGAATAATATTACAAATAAAAATCCAGATGGGGTCGCAAGAGGGCGCTGGTGCTGAGCTGCACACTGGTGGGCGCCATCGGCTCGCTGAAGGCCTTCTCCATCTCCTACGAGATGTACGTGATAGTGGAGTTCCTGGAGACCGTGGCGGGCGCCAGCGCGTTTCCCGCCGCCTACATCCTCAGTAAGTTGGCTGCTTCTCCATGTCCTACGAGATTTAAGTGGTGGATGAAATCCTGAAAACTGTGGCGCCTTTTTTACCGCCTACATCCTCAGTGAGTTGACTGTTTCTCTATCTCTTACGAAATGTACGTGGTGGTGGAGCGCCTTAGCCATTGTAGGAGATGTTTCAAAGTGCTAACAGAAATAGAAAATTTCCTCTTTAAACTGATTTACTTACTTAAAGTTTAGCACAAATTCTTAGCTGAGGATATTAAATTGAGGATGAAACATTAATTTATATTCTCTTTATTTTTCAGCTATCGAATTATTGGGGCAGGACAAGAGAGTACTAACCACAGCGTTCCTCGGAATAATGTTGGTGCTGGGCGGCCTCAGCTTCGCCCTGCTCGCCAAAACCTTCTCGTACTGGCGAACCTTCATCCTCGTGGTGTACCCACCTTCCTTGCTGTTCGTCCTCTACATCTACCTCCTGCCCGAGAGTATCAGATGGCTGCTGTCCAGAGGGAGGAAGGAGGAAGCCGTCGAGATCATCATGAAGGCGGCGAAGATGAATAAAGTGACACTGTCCGAAGAAACGATGAAGCAGCTGACGGAGGAAAAGACCAAACCTATTGACGAAAAGAAAACCCCCGAAGTGGAAGTGGGACTGTGGAGGCAGGTGCTACGCTCACCAATAATCATGACACGATTGGCGATTTGCTCCTGGTGGTGGATCACTTGCACGTTCGTCTTCTACGGGCTGGCGATCAACTCGGTGTCGCTGGCCGGAGACAAGTACACCAACTACATGCTGGTGGTGAGCGTGGAGGTGATCGCGGTGGTCACCAACGCGCTGGTGCTGGACAGGATCGGAAGGAAGAGGACGCTGCTCACGGCCTACACGGTGTGCGGGTTCGCCTGCGTGGCTATTGCGTTCGTGCCAGCCTGTAAGTAATAACTATTTACCATTGCTTTAAGCGTCAACAAAACAATTTTACAGACGCTTACAAAAACATGAGTGTTCTAATTTAGATTTGTGTCAATAGTAATACGTAATTCCTCAAACACGTAATAATTTTCAATGACTTTTAAAACTAGATTATTTATAGTCTTAAAGTTAAAATGGGCACTGATTTAAAGCAGCAGTTGTTTAAAGTAGTGTTGGTAAGTTTAAAATTAGAAAATGCATATTTATTAACGAGTTCGGCAGTTAAAACTTAGTAGTAAAGTAAACAAAAACGAGTCATTAAAAAACAATGAAATGGATCATTGAATAAATATTCAAAATTAAAAAAAAATCAAAAAAATTCAAAATTAAAAATCATTTATTCAGTTTAGGCTACAAGTAGCTCTTGTGAATGTCACTATGCCATTGGTTCGTAAGTCTACTCTGGGCGGGAGATCTTGTACTGAGAAGAACCGGCAAGAAACTCAGCAAGTGTCCAGCTCTTTTCTCCCTTACAGCGTCAAAAATATTGGAAAATGCCCTATCATAGCAGGACACTTTCCATTACAAATAAACACAAAATTATAGAAGACAACCACAACATGTAAATAAAAAACAAAAATATCACAAAATAAAAAAAAATAAAAAAAAAAAATTGAGCAGTAAAATAAATAACTAATGGGCAGTTACATTTGGGTAGTTAATAAATCGGAATTAGTCGGTAAGAAGTCTCATTCTAAGCAGTTCTATAAACAATTAATGTTAAAATATATTCCTCGTTTATTAGGTTTTTGAGCACCACACACCACAATCTTATTCCTCTCCCCCCTTCGTGACTGGCCCTCGCTACGCTGCGCTTCGCTCGGAAAAAAAAAATAACTTAACCTACACAACAGTAAGGATCTGTATTAAGTTTGGAATAATAATAAATAAATATAAAATAATAAAAATAAGGGTTAAAACAACCTAAAAGTAATTAACTGTAACGCAAAATAACGCCCCATCCTAACGAAATTTTACCTCTCTTTTGAATCGGTTCGGGTTGTGGTGTCTCCGCTCCCTGTGAATTAACGAACTATTTATCTAACTGCCCATTCCATCATTTTAACTGGCGATTTATTTATTAGACTGCTTACGTATTTTTAGTACTAATAATGTAGGACGAAATAACCGACCAATTGTTTTTTTATTACTGTCTATGTTTTACTGTCGCACTTATTTACCAACAGCCGATAAATAAAATAACTGCAAATTCTTTTTCATAATAACCTCTCGAATGTTTATATAAAAGTTTAAAAAATTAGTTCCCGTTAAAATGTGTCTTTCATTTGTTATTTAACGTTTTTGAAAGAAAACTAGCTAATGCGCTTGAGTCCACGCTAGTTCAGCACAATTACTCGCATTAAACTCGGAACTGGGCGACCGTTCAGCTACAAACCGAGCTTTCGTAGCTATCTCTACAGTTGCACCTGTACACCTTGCAGCCTTGTCATGGCTGGCGACGCTGCTGTACCTGGTGGGCAAGATCGCCATCACGCAGGCGTTCAGCGGTGTGTACATGTACACGTCGGAGCTGTTCCCCACGCACGCGCGCCACAGCCTGCTGGGCTTCTGCTCGATGGTGGGCCGCGTGGGCTCCATCGTGGCGCCGCAGATGCCGCTTCTGGTACGCAAGCGAATTTCTTTTCCTTAACCTGATCTGATCCGAATCCCTCGGAGACTCTAGTAGGCACGGCAACACGCACTAATGCGTGATGCCGTTCTCTCTAGAAAACCCATGACGGTGCTTCGTTTCACAAGGCTTGAGGAACCCTTTAAGTTTCTCGCCGCCCCCAAAAAACCCGGTGAAGCTGAAAACGCCCAGAACTAATCAGCAAATTGTCTGAAAAAAAAACTTGATACGCAACCGAAATTCTAAATTTAAAATAATTTATTAAGTTTAGGCTACAAATAGGTCTTATGCACGTCATTATGCCATCGATTCGTAAGTCTACTTTGGGCGGAAGACCTTGGAAGAACCAGCAAGAAACTTAGTAAGCACCCCGAACCTCCTTACCTTAACTTTTAAAATAATTTCATACATCTTACGGGTAAGCACAGTGCGTTCATCTCATCTGATGATTATTGATGATAAATAATGCCTATAGTGGAAGCGCACTTCACCCGGGATCCTAAACTACTCGGGCACTGCGCACTGGCCATCGTTTATCTCTAGCTGCTGGAACACAACAATGCTACAAATATTGATGTTATGGCGACTTATTTAGATTAGATGGTAGTAGCTAGCCAGGCGGACAAACCCTACCACCAACCAATCAGAGTAAACAAACATGTTACCCCTTCTGGGAATCGAAACCGGGACCTCTGATTCTGAGACCGGTACGCGTAATGTTGTTCACGCAACTCTGGTTCAGGCAAAGTTCTACCTCTAGTTGTTTGCTGATTCGAGCGGGGGGTAGCATGAGCTAGTGAAAGTACAGTATACAATAGTTATTTCCATTGACAGAAATGTACTTCACGTTTTTAGTTTTGTAGACCGTTGTCCTATCCCATTCCAGGCCATCTACGTGGACTGGCTACCGTCCGTCCTGTTTGGAGCCACAGCCCTAGTGGCGGGCGCGCTGATGATGACCACGCCTGAGACGCTGAACACGCGCCTGCCCGACACCATCGAGGAGGCGGAGCAACTGGCCAAGCAGCGGCCCAGCGACCACATGCAGATGAACTCTACTACCAGCTAGTTCCCCCTATGTCGCTCCTGAGTGTGGACGTTATATTGCTATTTTAGGATTATTCCCAGACCTCTAAAGCCTATTTATATCACATTTCCAGTTCATTTTAGTGCCATAAAACAGCATGCAGGCTCAGTGCGGTGCGTTTATTGCTAACGACTGCTAATGCAGCCGGGCTTTACGCGACTTCCGAAGTTAGAGATCGACGTGATAAAATCTTGGTCACCCACCCGATGATCGGTCTTTGCGAAAGTTTCTTTAAATTCTCGTAAAGATAGATAGATAGAGACTATGTAATATTTCAAAAGCTGGTTCCCACGACCATTTAAAATTTAAATATCAAATATTACCTATTGTCTTCTCCACAACAGCAGCCGTTAATGTGGTAGAAATAAATTCATAAAGGTCTGGAAAACTCCCTTACATCTTATTTTTCGTATTCAACGTTTAAGTGATATAACATCATGTCTTTAAAGTGATCATCAAAGTGATATATGTATAAATAATATGTTTGCTGCAGAGGATGGCGTTTGTTGACTCATTTCAACCTACAGCCTGGTGGTATTCCTTTTAATATGTGATAGATATAGTAATATCGATTTATATTATTGTGAACTTTATATATTAGGTATACCTATTTATTAATCAGGGAAAATGAAAGCACGCTGTGGCACATTAAATACCGATAGTAAAATAGATATATAATGGTTTTTGCAAACCCACATAAGCTTGCAATATAAAGACATTGTCGTGTCCTTTTGGTTTCGAAATGAGATATATATTTTTAAATGTTGTGCTATTGATTTATTTATATATAGATAGATATGGTACAGAAGCTGCTTACAAACAAAAAACATAATATATTAGAACAGTTTTGACGACCTCCTTGGTCGAGTGGTTTGTACACCGGTTTTCATGGTGTCGCCATCTCTGAGGTCCCGGGTTCGATCCCCGGTCGGGTCAATTTGGAAATTATTGTTTTTCTGAATTGTCTCGAATGTTTTTTATGTATAATAATAAGTATGTATTTAAGTATGTCAAGTATGTTTATCCGTTGTCCAGTAACCATTTAACGAGTTTCATAACGAAGCTTCTCTTGAGCTAGATAGGTATGGTGTGAGTGTAGGAATTTTTATTTATTATTTATTTATTTAGTTTTACAGACATTTCAATGTAAGTATATAAGAATAGTAATAGTAAAAATATATTATACACAACAAAAAGAATCATAACTCAACTGAACTTCATGTAAAATAAAGGATACCGATAAATAAAAAAATGTCCTCCAACTGTGAAAAATAAATAAATTAAACAAATTATTGTTATTCTTAGTAATGCAAATGTTTAACGGCTTGTAACAAAACTGAGTTGAAACAAAGAAGTGCCTGATTCCGAAGTTGGATCTGGCCAAGTTACGATGCAGCAGGACCAAAAATCACGGAAAATGATAAATGATGGCGAACCTACATAATTTGTATTAGCAATTGATCCGATCGTACATATTGATAATACTGATCCAAAATCTTTGTCAGTTTACGCCATTAAAGAAAATTGTATTGTTTTATGTTATTTTTTAAGTAAATATGAGTGCCGCAGAGCAGATCGTATTGTAGTAGCCCCAATGTTCGCCACAGTTACCCAGCGTTTGACATCAGCTCATGTCGCCAAAAAATCCTTGAATTACATTTAATTTTTACTGGATTCATCTAGGTATATTCTATACTAGATCTTGCTCGCGGCTTCGCTCTCGCAGGCTACACGGCGTGTGATTGTTTGTATTAAAAGCCAAACTTATTAAAGGTACGTTCATGTTAGTCAGTCGTGGATTAAACTTTAAAAAGTGAAAGATTTCCATACAAACTTTCCACCCCTATTTCACCTCTCTAGGGGAGGTTTTTCGAAAAATGGTAAAACAAATCATTCTTTATTTTTGTTGAAAAATCGATCGATTAAAATATTAATTTTCATAGTTATTACTTTAAAAATAATGATTTCCCCAATAAAACCTTATTTTCTTTTTTTGCTCCTTTATAGACAAATAAACAAAATTTCTGAGACACGTCATTCTATTTCTTTTCAAGAACCCAAATACTAATAATATTTTATCTCATAAAACAATCACTAGAAATTATGAAACCGGCAGTCTTAGGTAGACCAGATAAGCGGTGACAATTATTTTATTTATGTATTTATTTATTTATTTATTGCTAAGAAGATTTACAGACAAAAAACTATAACTTAGTTTAACCATGCCATATTTACCGATATGGCAAACCGCGGGATAGAGCTTTTATATATAACATCAAGAGTAGAGCTAGCTTGACACGGCATGCAGTGGCAAAACGCTAAAATATGATAGAAATCAATTCAAATCGTTATTGTACGCGATTGACATAAGTCAACGATACGAGTAGGGCAGGAGTCAAAATGGAACTCATGGATGTGACAAGCTTAATCTGTATTATAGAATGTTCAATATTATGTGTTACCATACATGTTATTATCTATCTTGCAAAGAGGTGCTAAGTTGTGTTGTGTTTTATATACAGTAATTTATTTTTAACGTGTGTTACCACAACTATTTTATGTATAAAGTGATATTATATAAGTATGACCAAAAGATCAAAAACGATTTATTGCATATTCTGTTAAATATACGTTAATGTTGGATTTTTGTTGAACCACTTTTATTTAATCCTTTTATTACCTATCTATATACTTTTACGTCTGTTGACAAACCTACATAAGTTGCTGCTCATCGCGTTCATTCACAAATCACGGTCATTTTGACTCAGTCAATCTGAAGACTTCTGTCATCCTTATTCTACTCGTAGTTATATTTGAAACGCCGCCGGCGCCGGCGCCGTAACGTACGGGTCAACGTAATTTTCTGCACCGATGTATATAGTTGGTAGGCAAAAGAGTAGATCTCATTTCTTTCATTTCTCTGAAAATTAGGTCTTGAGTGAGAAAAATCTGACATACCGGGTCAGCTGCACTACCAATTATGCTATCGTGGCTCTGTCCAACCCATGGCATTTTAATGCGGGAAGTGTACTAGCGTACGTGCAGGGTTACTACTTACACTGGGCAGGTCGCTTTAATGTTCGCTGTAAACGCTTTTACCTCAAGACAAGTTCTGTATCGCAACGTTCGACGCTCCGTTAGACGCACTCTAACGAATATGTGGATTTATTATATTTTTAGCGGTGCATATTATGACTATGGCCGGCCGTGGCGTGGCCAGTCACGACCCGACCCATACCGCGGCGTTAAACTCGCGCGTGGAGCCGCCTGCGCCTCCTCGAAATATCCCGGAGAGCGTGACGTGCGCACGCGCTGCGTTAGCGGCGACACGCGACCACAAATCATTATGTACGAGGGGATTACGCGGAGCCAGTGTTGTGAGCGACGTCTTTGTGGGGATTACTGAAAAATAAACATTGATGAGAGAGTTCGTACGTTTGATTTGTGTAGACTTGCGAAGTCGCGGGATAGTTTAAACAATTTTACTTTTTAGTATCCTGTTTTTGTGAGATGATGGGAGGTCCAAGTGTGGATTGTAGTCAGTGAGGATTGCAGTGTTGTGTGTGTGTTGTGTTGAAGTAATGTCCCGCCGGGATGTAAGGCTGGAGAGAGGCGACTGCCCTCCAGAAGCCATGCCTCCACCAAGCAAGTGCGCCAAAGTAAGACCATCATAGGATTTTGTAGCAACGCCTGCGTAGCAATGATTAGCAACGGTGTCACAAATAGGAGGAGTGGGCTTACCATCCATCTTTCAGTAAGCTTTGCATCGATAGACATGTAAAAAAAAACGAAAGCTGGAGATTTTAAATTATACGTAAAATTATTTGTTTTCAAATACTTACCCATTATTTTGAATGTCTCCTATAATTATTAAGTAACTATAAAATGTTTTTGTTTTATAAAAACACTAATGTTGAAAAAAAATCCACGAGCAGGATTTGAACCCGCACCCTTCTGACATACCGGGTCAGGTGCTCTTCCAATTGAGCTATTTACTTTTTTACTTTGAAAGCCAAAGGAGCCTATTCAATGTCAACAACTACCGTCATTAACATCTGATCATAATATTTTTACAAATACTAAAGATCAGTTAAGAAGTAGGCAAGCTATTTATAAATTGTTTTTGTTTTGTTTATATAATTTTAACGCAAATTTAGTTGCGAAACAAATTACAAAAACACTAATGTTGAAAAAATTTCCACGAGCAGGATTTGAACCCGCACCCTTCTGACATACCGGGTCAGGTGCTCTTCCAATTGAGCTATCGTGGTTCTAACCAGCCCGCCGAAATTATTCCCGAAATAATTTCGGCGGAATAATTTTTGAAAAAATTTCCACGAGTAGGATTTGAACCTGCACCCTTCTGACATATCGGGTCAGGTGCTCTTCCAATTGAGCTATCGTGGTTCTAACCAGCCCGCCGAAATTATTCCGGGAATAATTTCGGTGATTAATTTTTGTTTATAGAATTTTTACCCACGTTTTGTTGCGAAATAAATTACAAAAACATTAATGTTGAAAAAATTAATTGGCTTTCAAAGTAAAAAGTAAATAGTAGTGTTGAATAATTTCGGCGGGCTGGTTAGAACCACGATAGCTTAATTGGGAGAGCACCTGACCTGGTATGTCAAAAGGATGCAGGTTCAAATAGTAGGTAACTGTTTATTATCGGCGGTCTTAAATTGGAATCTTTCTGTCAATAGTAAACTAAAAATACAAAGATCAAACAAGTTATGTTGTCGATATAAATGTGAACTGAAAATGGTTGTTAGCACTTGTGTTACGTAGATAAATAAGTGGCCGCGAATTTATAATCAAAGCAGACAAATCGGGTGTTGATGTACAAAAACGATTGCATTTGCCGGCGCCATTGAGAGATTTACAAATATGTTCGGTAACGTAAATAGCAGAAGACTGTTTGCACAATTGGCCTCCTCTTCAGGAGCGTTGGTACTTATCCTTCAGCTTACAATCTCAACAAATACACATTTTTTCGCAAGCAATGTTTTAAAACTAATTGCGATCCACCTAGGTTAGCATAACCAACCACTCTTTAGTTGCTGACATTTCAACTATCCATTTTAATATTGTTTTCTAAAGTTTACGCGAACACTACACATTGAAATGAAACAACTTTTACGGATCTACTCGCCTTTATTTTACACATTAGTTTTAATTAATGTTTATCCTGACGTTTCGAACCCTTTGCAGGGTCCGTGGTCACAGGGAGACTGAGGAATGTGTGAGTGACTGAGGAGTGAATGTTCGCATACCGCTTGAGGGGCCCAACCATTACATCAGATTTGATAAACCACAAATACTCGCCAGAGAACAACGATTCATCCCTAGGATGATACGCGAGGCTATTGAAATTAAAAAACATCCTAATTTTAATAGAGAAGATGGTGGGAATCTATCACCAGCCTGGGATCCCATCATACAGAATATTAAATCCCAGCCCCAACACCATACTGCCAGACCAAAAGATACTGTAAGCTCTTTCTGCGTAAAACGGAATGCACCTGATTAATTTAAATGAGGGTATACAAGCTACTAACTAATTATGAGACGACCAACACCTCAGTCTCCCTGTGACCACGGACCCTGCAAAGGGTTCGAAACGTCAGGATAAACATTAATTAAAACTAATGTGTAAAATAAACGCGAGTAGATCCGTAAAATTTGTTTCATTTCAATATCCATTTTAACTTTATATTGCGAACAGCTAAGGATATACAGCTTGCCAGAGCGGCCAGAGCTAGCAAGGGTTTGTATCCCAAATTTTGCGCTGTATATACACAGCCGCAGTCGAGCCAGTTATCACGTACGCTGCAAGTGCAGCTTGGGCTCCTGTGGCGGCTAAAACAGGCACACGTAGGTCTTAAACCTGATACAGCGGGGTTTCCCTCAGAATCTCTGAAAATCCTACCGCACAATATCGCTGAACTCAGCTTAGATCGAGCACGAGGCAGCAGTCATGTTTGCAAAGGGTCATCCTCGCACATTCCCAGAGACAGGGAGGTTGATTGTTCGGTGGGATTTACGGTGATGATTCATCCCGCTGTTTAAGAGCTAGATTTCCTTCTTTATGTTTTGTGGAATTTGTTTATAACAGATAAACAGATAGCAGTGCCCTGTTCATGTTTTATGTTTCAATTAAAATACAATTTAAATCACAACTTAGCGATATAAAGGAATTTGAGTTGAATGTAGAAGTTGATGGGTGTGCCTGTTGGGGTGGTGCGGCAGGTGCTGTACTACACGTGGCGGCTGTGCTCCGTGGTGTTCTCGCACTTCGTGATGATCAGCCTCGTGGTGGCCTACTGTATCCTTGGCGCCGTCACCTTCGAGAAGCTGGAGGCGCAGCATGAGAAAGAGGTAAACTGTTGAATTTTTTTTATTAAAACTCACTACAATTCTTATGTTAACCGACTCATTTTGGCGTCTTACCACTGATCTGACAGAAGAACAGACAGACAAGACAGAAGTCCCAGAATTGATTCTCAGTGTATTCGTATACCGTATACAGTGTTTTCCCATATTTTCTTATTTATCTTGGCTAGCGATCATCTTATCTTGTCTAGATAACTCTAATCAAAAATGAAATCAAATCAATTGTTTATTTGCTAGAATACATACATAGATACAAGACAATGTATCCAGCCTGCACGCAGGCGTGCAAATATTATAAACCTATTTATATTGAAATTACAGCAATGATTATATATTTATTACGAAAATTATTATACTTATATTAAAATTTACATTTACTAGATCCATATTATTATTATTACATAGCATTAATTAATTAATTATAACAATTTAAATATTCATTAAAGCTATAAAAACAATGTATCACATAACACTCGCTCGTCATCACTCTATCGTCATAACAACAACGGCATGTCATGGGGTGCGGGTTCGAATCCCGCTCGTGAATTTTTTCGACACTTTGTCTTTATTCAAATAAAGAAGTCAGATTCTTTGTTGCTTAAATAAATCTTTCTAACTATTAAGCATTAGGAAGCAACTTGCCAAGACTATACCTTCAGTGAGTCGCTCTAGTCATCAAAGTCAATCAAGAGAAGCTTGTAATACGCCCATGTCATCGTTCGTACTGTTTGAAACTGACCCGTAGGAAATAGTGAGTGTCATTTCTAGCCTAAAACCTGATAGCGCTGCTGGTTGGGATGGCATACCAACTAAATTTATCATACTGGCTAAAAGTTTAATTGCTCCCGTTATTAGTCGCTTTGCTAACCTCTGCTTCCGAACCGGTAAATTCCCCGCACCTCTTAAGCAGTCCATAGTTACTCCAGTGTATAAGAGTGAAAAGAGAGATGAAACCAATAGTAACAGGCCAATTTCTGTATTGCCCGTGCTGTCCAAAATTATTGAAAAACTAATAAACACACGTTTAATAAACTACCTCGATAAGTTGAATATTCTATGTAATTCATAGTATGGTTTCGGACACGGTAAATCGACGGCGGATGCAGTTTTGTCTCTGACAACTTTAATATCCAAAAAACTAGACGAAGGTAAAATATATATGGCTGTTTTCCTTGACCTGAAAAAAGCCTTCGATACAGTCTCTCTTTCCATTCTTTTGCAGTAGCTGGAATGCATTGGAATTAGAGGTGTTCGGTCGTAAGCAGAGAATCCGTATTGGCGAGTATATGACTGATGACTTAGATATCTCCTACGGTGTCCCCCAGAGGAGTGTTTTGGGTCCGACTCTCTTTCTCATTTATATTAACCATTTGACTAATCTCAATATTTACGGTGGTAAAGTTTTCTCGTATGCTGCTGATGCGGCGCTTGTATTTAAAAGCTTGAGTTGGGAATCTGTGTTCTGTGCTGCTGAACGTGGTTTAAATATGTTTTCTAACTAGTTGAAAACTAATCTTTTGACACTGAATATAGCAAAAACCAATAACATATATTTTTCCATGAATAAGAAAACACAACCATTTAATGATTTGACACTTAAAATTTACCTATGTGATGGAATTGATAGGCTAAGCTGTATTTGTACAGCGCTCGAAATGGTTGTTTCTGCTAAATACCTCGGAGTAATAGTGGATCAAAGGTTATCTTGGTATCCACATATTGAATACGTAAATAGCAGAATTAGAAAACTTGTTTGGATTTTCAAATCACTACGACATGGTACTTCAAATAAATAATTAACCAAATATATTTCGTTAGCACAATCTGTCATAACTATAATATTTCATATAATATTTCTGTCTAGGGTGGATCATCGAAAACAAAATTTTTGGAAATTGAAAGAGGCCAGCGCTAGCTTGATTAATAATGCTCTTTAAACCATATCGATTTCCAACGGAGGAACTTTATAGGTTGTGGAAATTACTCTCAGTCAGAAAATTGTATATCCTAATGACTACACTAAAACTTCCAAAAACTATGCAGCCTTGTGTTGATCAGATAAAAATATTAAAAAGGAGAAGAAGGAAAATTGCAATTAACCCACGTATAAGAACAGTCTTTGCGCAACGGAAATACTTTGCTCTCTCGACACATGCTTATAATAAAATAAATTAAAACGCTAAGAAAACAAAATGTATTAAATTTATATTATCAAATGTCAGAAATGAACCAACCGGTATTAGAATAAACGGTGATCAATTAGATTTGGTAGATTCTACAGTCTTTTTAGGCATAACCCTTGACTCAAAACTTACTATATTCATTTTACAGAAACGAGCAATAAGAACAATCTATAGACTCGGATCACGAACTTCCATAAGAAATCTTTTTAAGGAGATTGGTATCCTGACAGTTGCGTCTAAATATATTTATAATTGTATAATTTTTCTACGTTGCAATATCAACTCCTTTACTAAATATGGTGACGTACACAATTTCAATACTAGAAATAAGACAAAACTTGTAATGCCTCTGTTCAGGTTACAAAAGGTAAAAGAACCAATATTCTTTCTTGGGGCAAGGTATACACTATTACAATAAAATACCAAGTACTGTACCAGATTTACCTTTAAATAAGTTTTAAAAACATGTGAAGTCTTTATTATACAGTCAAAGAATATTTAGATGATAAAACAGCCTGGTTATAATAAAAAACACATTATACTCTATTTGAATCAATTTAATAAAATTAATAAATTTTATTTTTTATACTGATATGATAGCCTTTATTAGCAGTGTTCTACAGATAACAAACAGCGTTGCGTTAAATAGATCATTAAGTTTTTATTTAGAGTATCTTGAGTGTGTCATGCTCTCTTTATTGTCTCTGCGGTGGTGGCGTGTGCGTCGGGTCGTTACGTTCCCTAAAATATGGTTGAGCGAAGCGATGGCTGATTCATATGTCATACTCGTGAACGGGAGGCTGTGGAGGCTGGTCTGCTCTTTCATGCTTAACTTATTTTTAGTATTATTCATTATAGTTTGACTTTGTTTTTCTTAAACAATTTTTGACTTTTACTAGAGTACTGTAGTGATACTGTATGACATTGTGGATATTGAAACTTTTACCAGATGTAAATTTGTTAACTTAGATCTTCTATATTTTTTTTGTTTTTATTTGTAGTGGAAAGTGTCTTGCTATGATAGGGCATTTTCCAATATTTTTGACGCTGTAAGGGAGAAAAAAGCTGGACACTTGCTGAGATCTTGCCGGTTCTTCTCAGTACAAGATCTCCCACCCAGAGTAGACTTACGAACCGATGGCATAGTGACATTCGCAAGAGCTACTTGTAGCCTTAACTGAATAAATGATTTTAAATTTTGAATTTTGATAGGTCTTACTAATGTCGGATAATTAATAAAAATGTAAAGGTTGGAAATATTTGTTTATTATTATTTATTATTATATTGTAATGGCAGGCATTTTTTGATTTGATTTTGATTATTAGGATACATAAACTCTGTTTTATAATTCTTAAGTTTTCAATAAATGTATCTACAGTCAAACTATTCCTAGGCTTTATTGTTATTATTATAGAATCTTGATTAGTACCTATGCTTAGACCAAAAAAACGATCTATCTTTCTTCTTTGGCAATCTTTAAAACTTTGAAGCCAGTTTGAAGTACAGCGCGCCACTATCTGTCAAGTGCTGACACTAATTGGCTGATGACGGCCAGCTTCGGCCGGTGGCTGCCAGCGCCGGTTTGGGAAATCAATATTACGACGCGGTCGGTCGGCACGTGCCACCGATGGTAATATTCTTTTCCTGTTTGTCGAGAATATATAAGAAGCTTAAAACAAATTGAGGATTTACCAGAGTATGGTAATTTGTTTCTTGCAATTTATTTAAGATTAGGACTAGTATACGTGCATACAGACACACCTGTCTCCCATAGCGGTAGGCAGAGATCACTTATTTCATGCCACTTGCTACTATTTTTACTTACTTCTTTAGCTTTAGCACAGAATAATACTTATACAGGTAGGCTAGGTCTTTCCTGTCCCATATTCCCATTAACTAACGATATACCTATACGATATACGAGTATACTTTATGTTCTACAATGAGGAAGTACTTAGCTTTCAGATGAAAGTTAGATCAACTGTTGGTAGTTGGTGATAAGTGACAGACTCAGGCCCACAGGTCCCGGGTGCGATTCCCAGCGGGGTTACAAGTTTGTGGACTTGGTTTAGTTGGTTGTAGGGGTTATTTGTCCGCCTGGCCAGCTACCATATGTCGCCATAACATCAATGCTTGTAGCATTGTTATGTTCCGGCAGCTAGAGATATGTGCCTCAGTAGTTGATGTTTCCGAGTGAAGTGCGCTTCCACCTTCTTCCACCGTCACTTAAGATCAGATGAGATGAAGGCGAAGTGTACATTTTTGTTAATTAAAAAAAATGTGAGTTATAGGAGCTGATTGAGGCGTTGTCTGGTCCCAGGTAAAGATGAACATCTCGCAGATCCGCGCCAACACCACGCAGAGCATGTGGCTGATGACGACGCGCGTGCCGCTGCTCAACCAGAGCAACTGGACCACCGGCGCCGTCGACATGCTCAAGGTACATCCATTCGTTTCATTTGATATACAATTTATACTTCATCATCATCATCATCATCATCATCAGCTCATTTTATGTCCCCACTGCTGGGGCACGAGCCTTCCCTATGGATGGATAGGGAGAACGGGCCATAAACCACCACGCGGGCCCAGTGTGGATTGGTGGTTGTTAACGACTGCTAATGCAGCCGGGCCCAACGGCTTAACGTGCCTTCCGAAGCACGGAGAAGCTCGAGATTATAAATTTTTGGTACCCATCCGATGACCGGCCTTTGCGAAAGTTGCTTAATCACACCACTCGCAGACCGGGCGCGTTAACCACTGCGCCATCGAGCTCCTCCTATATAAATAAATAAATAAATAAAATATCTTAGTAACAAAAAAATAAAGTTACATAAATTTTTAATTACGTATGCAAGGAGGAATTACTGTCTACCATCATCAGCCAATCAACAAATTGGTAAGCCGGCGTTGGATAGTGTCAGAAGTATATTTAGGACAGAATGATAAATCAAGATCAATGTATTAAGTTTGGCTGAACTTTTCGAAACAGTTATTATTGTGTACAATAGTAATAACTCAAAAGATAAGGAATAACACCGATAAGGAGAACTAAAAATAACTAAAACCACATATGAGTAATTGCGTTTCGCAATTACGAATAACCATTTTACAAGAATTACAAAAATTGCTAAAGGATCTACAAGAGTTTTAATACCTAAAATATTTATTTCTGTTACGACTGGTACGTAACTCGTATTTTTTTTTTATGTATTAACAATTTGTGTATTTATGTATTTCATGTATTAATAGTATCTTAAATCCTAAACTAGGTTTAACTAGATACTAGGTTCTCAGTATATAAATACAAAAAAAACCTAAAAAAAAATAAAACAGGGTGTCTTCTAAATAAATTAAGCGACGGCGCGCACAGACAACGATATCAGCGTCAAACACCGTCATTGAATAGGAAAATTAATTCCAGATGTGCGACCGCGCCCGCGTATATAGGCTGCTCCAATTTAGAGGCGACTTGTTCAAGTGTAAACTATAGTGTTTGTTTATAAAAGTATTTCTTTAGAACTGTTTTAATGTTGTTCTGATTGATTTTATCTTTAATTTCAATGGGTAAATTATTAATAAGGAGGGATATTAAATACTGTGACGTTCTCCTACCATATTCGTTATTATTCGTAAATAACTCTTTCATAAAACCCTTTTCAATCCACCTGTGTATTATTTCTTTACGACTATAATAATATGTAGAACTTTACATCGACTACATTGTACCAGAGACAACAAAACTCTTCTATTGCGAAAAAAAATAATTGAAATGATTTCGTGGATATACACTGTCCAAGAAACATTAGTTCATGTTCTATGTTACTATTTAGAACACTGAATAACACGAAGCTTTCATGTCTCACGTCTTTCTATCCTTGTTAGCCATTTTTCATTACATTCATTGTATTTGAAGTAAAACGTTATGAAATAGACGATCAAGCAGCGAGAAGTGACATCAGGATGGAGACCAGCGCACCATACTGGGATTATTACGATGTGTTTAAATACAAACATAGGTATAAGTTTTAGTTTAGAAATAATTTTAATTGTATACTTAAATTGGTATGTATATGTATATATATATGGGCTTGTTTGTAAAATCTTTTTTGCCTGAAAATAAATAAATTTTTATTATTGTCTAGCTAGCTTAAAGGGGCTACATCACCAGGAGCATTTGTCTGTATGTAACAAAATATTACAAATTGTATCATCAAGTTGCGCACTGTAATGCTCGGTTCCTTTTCTTCACTGATGTAATGCTCGGATTTGTAACGTTATATTACGCATAAATTCTTCTGGCACAAAACACATAATTATGTGTATTGGGCTTCTGGTGAGGGAGCACCTTAATATAAATAATCCTATACACGCTACCTCAGCCTATAAATGTACCACTACTAGCTAAAATACTAAGATACTTAAAATCCTAATATTTGATGATGATCTGCGCTTTTCTCCAGGACTTCGAGAATTCAATTCTGCTGGAGATGAAAGTACGCGGCTGGGACGGTAACGAGAGCACCGACCACATCCAGTGGACCTTCACCGGCGCGCTGTTCTACTCCATCATCGTCATCACCACCATAGGTGAGTAGCCTGTCACAACCTCCCTTTCAGGGAACAGCTGCTGAGCGCAAATGTTCATATAAGCAGATGCGGAGATGAAGCGGTTTGGTTATCAGCTAGTGGAGTAGACCTTGGAGGCCCCCGCCCGATCCTCTAAATGCCACAACACATTTACAGAATACACTAAACATGTACACTAATTTAGGCCCAAGACACCGTACTCGTAGAACAAGGGTACGACGAACCGGTTCACACGCGGTCTATACCAGGACCAGACATGTACCTGGGCACTTCTCTCCTCCACCACGGCCCGGTCAACCGAGCCGAGGTCCGAGCCTTTAGAGGCGCCCTCAGGTTGTTCCGCTCCCCAATCCGATCCGAACTCTTCGGAGAATCTAGTAGGGCACGGGGACACGCACTAATAAATACTGGTGTCTTTCCTTCGGTATTTAAAACTTCCATAATTCATCCGATACATAAGTCAGGTGTCAAATCTTGTGTAAATAACTATCGTCCCATCTCTGTATTATCATCTTTATCTAAAGTTATGGAAAGAATTATAAAAACACGTCTTGTTGCATACCTAGAAAAAAATTACCTAATATCTCAACACCAGTATGGTTTTCGTACAGGCAAATCGATAACGAATGCCGTTGCCAATCTAACAGAGTATATCGCCTTAAACTTAGACTCTAAAGAAAAATGTATAGCTGTATTCTTGGACTTGGCAAAGGCATTCAATACAGTCTCTATTGATCTCCTGCTGAAAAAGATGGATAGGATAGGCATACGTGGTATTACTTGGATATGGATCTTTTTAAAACATATCTTTCAGATAGATTCCAGAAAGTTAAAATAGGAAACTACACGAGTACACAGTTGCCCGTCACCTTTGGAGTTCCACAGGGAAGTGTATTAGGTCCTAGCCTCTTCCTTATCTACTTAAATGACCTTTGTGAGCTGAAAATTAAAAATGCTAAAATATTTACTTTTGCTGACGATACAGCTCTAGTGTTTCACGGGAAAACTTGGGAGGACGCTAGGACTAATGCATAAAAAGGTCTTCAAAATGCTTTGGCTTACCACGAACTTTCTGATGTTAAATATATCTAAAACAAAATTTATAACATTTGGCATTACTAATCGGGATATCCCCAACGATTTTAAAATACAAGCACACACCTGTCTTAATAACAATATGTCATGCAGCTGTTGATAGAACTTGTTTTATAAAGTATCTTGGAATTACTCTAGATCAAACCCTAACATGGAAACCGCAAATTGAGGTATTGACTGAAAGGGTTCGCAAATTAATGTACGTATTTAAAACGTTACGACACATAGCTGATACTAATTTACTTAAAACAATCTACTACGCTCTAGCCCACTCAGTAATAAGTTACCAAGGGTGGAGCCCAAAAATCTCATCTTCTACGTTTAGAAAGGGCTCAACGCTCCTTACTCAAAGTAATGATGTTTAAGCCTTTTAGATATCCCACCAAGGATCTTTATTCTTTGTGCGATGTTTTGACCGTAAGGCAACAATTTATAGTTGATACCATTTTGTCTCAGCACCAACTACTAAACTTCAATGTCGACTATTTAGGTCATCGCAGAAGTGACAAAGTTTGCATTACAAAAAAATTTAGAACATCCTTTATAAACAAATTCCAAATTTACCTAGGCCCTCTTATTTACAATAAACTCAATAAAAACCTTAATATACTCTTTTAATAAATACAGATGTAAAGAAAAAGTAGCAAAATGGCTTAATTAACTTAGTAATGATGAAACAGAAAAAATATTAACTACATTCAAATAAATATATTTTAAAAATACGTTTACTTTACGAAAAGATAATTTTCCATTAGTCTCTATATTTATGTATATATGTAGGTATGTATAATATGTATGTATATTTGTATATTTATTTATGTAAGTCTATTTATATATCTTTTTATTTTATTTTATTTCATTCCTATTTTTATTTTAAATTGTAACATTCGGATAAATTTGGTTAATAAATTAAATATGTTCACATTTAAAACACCTATATTTGTAATATAAATTATTTATGGGAACGCACGTATTCACATGAGGAAATCTAATTCTTCACTTGTATTTATTAAAAAAATCTAAAATGTCCAATTAAATTTTAATTTCTTTAGTTTCCAGTTATTGTATTCTCACCTATCGCATATCTCGTTCTCACTTCACTATTCACTCTGTCCTCAGTCCGATTGTCCGACGCGTATTATTTGTATAGTGCACAAATTGTAACGTAAAATATAAAGCTACCAACCCGTAATTTATTTGTTAATTTAATTTATTTTGTAAGTGATTTTTTAATGTTTTTCCCATAGTGTTGACGTGACTTCTTCTTTATTTAATTAATTAATGCGTGTGTTGTATACATTATAAGGAAAATGTCATAGGAAGTGACTAGCATCTATGACACAGGCTCGGCCTAGTTTTGATGCTAGTGATCTTGTATTTAGTCCTATAAAAAATTGTTATCATTGTTTTATGTCTTATATATGTATTTTCTTAGTCAATAAAGTATTATTATTATTATTATTATTACTAGAGCGTGATGCCGTTCCCTCTATAAACTCCGACGGTGATTCGTTTCAAGTTTCTCGCCGCCCCCAAACAAGCCCGGTGAAGCTGACAATGCCATCTGAGGCAATCAGCAATATCTCTCAAAAAAAGGACCTTGGGGGTTACTGTTTTCTAAAGCTACTTAGTGTTGTAAAAAAAAGGAGGAGCTCGATGGCGCAGTGGTTGACGCGCATGGTCTGCGAGTGCTGAAGTTGAGCATTTTTGCACAGGCCGGTCCTTGATTTAATTCAATTTATCATCTCGAGCTCGCCCGTGGTTCAGAAGGTACGTAAAACCGTTGGTCAAGGCTGCAACACCAATCCGTAATGGAGCCGCGTATGGCTCGTTTTCTATGGAGCCTTCCCTCTGGAAAGCTCGTGCCCCAGCAGTGGTAATATAAAATGAGCTGATGATGATGATGTTGTAAAAATTGTTGAATATTTAACATTACATTATACTTACTTTACATTTATTATCCTTAACTTGATATGGAATTATTATGTGTTATTCTTTATAAAAAATATGCAGGTCGAGCTCCCTAGTATTGATAACCTTATTGTTATTGTAAGTTACTTATTTTAGAATATTTAAGGTAGCTCAGAAAATAAAAGAATCTACTGCTTCATAAATTATTATAACAATAATAATAATATGAAAAAGTTGTTGGTGAAAACAAGTAATCATCATCAAACTTTAAATTAACGAAAAACTTCTTAAGCAAACCTAATTTTATTGAACATATGTGACCGCTTTGCATATATCTTATTAATAGTGGTTTATTGCCGTCCGTGTGTTGGTCAATCCCACTGCATCGCGCCGGCCGCTGACGCGTGCGCCGACCGGCCGGCGGGCGGGTTATCGCAGCTTTGTACGGCTTCGGCGGCGGCGGAGGGCGGCATCGCATAGTGGGGTACGAGACGAGTTAAAGCGCGCTTCATTCATTTTTACAAATTAAATATGTTTAATGGGCAGATAAGTAGGTAGATATGAAGATAGGTTTTATAAATATGAAATTAAAGGTAAGGATATTTTAAATACTAAAGGTATGATATCTGATTCTTTGTATATTGAATAGTCTACATAATTAAATTAGTCATAAAGTTAACCTATTTTCGATAAATTGTCCAACCGCGCCTCCCGACCTTCGGGGGGCATGCGTTCCGGTAGCCTTCACAGCCCTTATAAAGGCTAAAGGCGAACCCCAGGGGTTTTTACCGGGTCGGTCTTTTAATCCTTTTTAGAAGAGGACAAGGCCATCCCCGGATCTACGGAATCTGTGAGCAGATTTTCCCCTGGGTCAAAAAAAAAGAAAATATAACTTGTTTCAACAATCTTTAATAATTTTAAATTGATTAAACAGTCAACAGAGTAAATTACCTCGTATTACGCGATTAAAATGCTATTGTTTGAAAGCGTGTTATCGAATGAAAATTGCAGGTACGTTCAAAATTGATTTTATAAACTACACTGACTATACTTTTAAATCATAAGAAAACTCGTTAATTTTATGTCATTAAAATTTTCTGTAGACCATTCAATATACAAGAGATTCAGATGACAGACAGTATTCAGAATACCCTAAAGAATTAAGTTTAAAGTTTTTATTTAAAAAATAAAATAAAGCGCGTTTTTCCTACCTCCTAACCCACTGTTCGCCGGGCGGCGATAACCGCATCGGCCGGCGCGGCGGCGGCGCGGCGGCGGCGCGGCGGCGGCGCTTGGAGCCGCGCCAGTTTACACAGAACGTCACTTTTGTTGGCCGACGACTATTTCGGGATGTTTCGACAGATTTACGTCGGTTCAAGAACTTTACAACATCGACATCCAGCCAACCAGAGACATTTCATAAGACCTGCATAGGTAGGCAATACATTATGGTGGACATTAACTTTATCAGGCTTATGTTGAATAAAATGATTTGACCTTGATCATCATCATCATCATCACCAACGTCTCAGTCCAAAACCGTCTACTGCTGGGCAAAGGCCTCCCCCAATGTCCGTCTTTGTTCTTTCTCACATCTCTTCATGTTGGGTTCAAACTCGAAGAGACACCCCAAGCATAGCCCTCTCCATTGCTCTTTGGGTAACCTTGAGCCTTCTTATAAGGCCCATAATGACGACCTCCGTAGCGAAGTGGCTTGCACGCCAGACTTTGGGCGGCGCTAACTTTGAGGTCCCGGGTTCGATTCCCGGTCGGTGTAAGGTTTGGGTGGTTGTGGTACCGTCGTTGTTTCTGATTTCCATAAAACGAGTGCCTTAGTTACTTATTTTGGGATCAGAACAATGTATGTGATGTTGTCACGTCTCATTGCCGTATATCATCTGGTCACGCACACTGGTCAATGACTTTGACATATCTTTGAGAATTGGGTATGATACGTGATTTGACATATCTTTGAGAGACTCTGTTGAGGTCACCAAGCATTACGCCGAGGTCTTCCAGGGTTTCAGCCATGACCACTATAACATTAATTTCGACCGGTGACATTGGAAGAGCATCAGTTTTGTAAATGATTGCTACATTGAATCAGCATTTGTGTTTTTCGAGGACAGAACATTGAGGGTAATAAAACGCAGGTTGGCTTTAGTGTTTGTTTGTTATTATTAATTTAACAATCAACTGTTCTTCTTGCACGGTTTCTGTTTAACAGTTGTCGACGCGTCCGTCGCCACTCGCGCGCAGCCTGCGGACGGTTCGCATTTAGCAACTGTGCCGATTCGTCACATACTCACGTAATCGCACGTAGTTAATAAGTTAAAATGTTTTTGTTTTGTTTATATAATTAATTTTAACGCAAATTTTGTTGCGATACAATTACAAAAACACAATGTTGAAAAATTTCAAAAATTTCAAAGGTTCAAATCCTGCTCGTGGAATTTTTTCGCAACAAAATTTGCGTTAAATAAAGTAACATTGAGCATTGCATGGAGATAAGACAATCATGTTGTATTTAATATATAAGGATAATACGTACTAAAATAAATCAGTGTATTAACATAATTTCTACGGTTCAATGACACTCCCTGTTCCCCCGGTATATTTGGTGACCCCGACAGAGAGCAGTGACCTTCTGCACAGCACATAGAAGAAGTCATCATGTCACGTCCATCTCCCTGCAAAACGAGCAACGCTGAATCACATGAAGTAGCCGTGAGTACAAACATCGTATCACGTATACCAGAGTTTTGGAGAGACCAGCCCCGACTCTGGTTCGCGCAACTGGAAGCAATTGTCGCGTCTCAAAAACAAGGTGATGAATTCAAATACAACACGGTCGTCGCTAAGCTAACCAAAGAAGAAATCAGCCTAGTTAGCGACATAATAACGGCCCCACCGGCGACAGGAAAGTACGCAACTATCAAAGAGCGCCTAATTAGCTGCCTAGAAGAATCTGAACAACAACGTCTTCAGAAACTTTTGTCCGAGGTACAACTAGGGGATCAGAAGCCATCACTCCTTGTGCGCCGAATGCGAGAACTAGGTCGCGGAATAATCGACGACAAACCCATTCGGGTTCTGTGGCTCAGGCTACTTCCGGTTTCCGTTACATCTGTGTTAGCCGCCTCAGGAACGTCGGACCTAGATGAAATGGGCCAAGTTGCAGACAGGATAATGGAAAATATTAAAATAAACGAAGTATCCTCGGTCGACACAAACAAAGCACAGGCCAGCGCAATGGAAATCATACTAGAGCAGTTAAAAGAAATGCAACTAGAAATGTGTGCTATGAAACATGTACGCGAAAACGCCCGACGCAGCCTCATTTCCAGCCAAGGCAGAGGTCAGGGTCGCGTAACCGAGACAGACTTTGTTTTTATCATCGGAGATTCCGAAAATATGCGCGAAGATGCATCAAGCCATGTGACTGGAAGGAGAACAGTATCCCTCAGGAGCAGGGAAGCTAACATACGCACAGACTTCGGCGGGCTTCTGTGCTATTCACCCGTCTACCCACCTCATTGTTACCGACTGAAAAGGTGGTATGAGGTTTTTGATCGATACGGGAGCAAATATTTTAGTAATGTGTAAGCCCATGAGAACAATAACAACAAATGATGAATATAAACTTTACGCCGCCAACGGCTCAAAAATAAACACGTATGGGGAGAAAACGCTCACTCTCAACCTGGGATTGCGTCGAAATTTTACATGGACCTTCGTCGTGGCCGACGACGTGATCCAGCCGATAATTGGGGCAGACTTTCTAGAGCACTACAAGTTATTAGTGGACATTGCAGGAAGGCGACTTATCGACAAAGTGACTGAACAATAGCCCCTGCCAAGCCAAGCCAAACTTCATAGTATTCGCTCGATCGATATGAAGATAAAGTCACGGGTTAAACAAATTTTAGAAAAATACGAGGATATTACTCGTCTTTCGTCCTTATCAAAGATCCCAAAATATAAAGTCAAACACCATATCATCACAAGAGGACCAGCAGTGTCCGCACGAGCAAGGCCACTGCCGCCCGATAAGTATCATATTACCAAAAAGGAGTTTCAAAACATCCTGGAGCTTGGAATTTGTCGCCCTTCTGACAGCCCGTGGGCAAGTCCCCTGCACATGGTTAGAAAGAAAAATGGAGAATGGAGGCCGTGTGGAGATTACAGGATGTTAAATAATGCCACTCTTCCCGATAAGTACCCACTTCCACGGTTGGCCGACTTTACATACATTTTGGAAAATAGAAGAATTTTTAGCAAAATTGTTATTCGAAAGGCCTATGTTTGCATTCCGGTCGTAGAAGTGGAGAAAACAGCAATTATTACACCCTTCGGACTGTTCGAATTTCCGAATATGCCCTTTGGCCTTCGTAATGCCGGTCAAACATTCCGACGATTTATGGACTCCATATTTAGAGACCTAGATTTTGCCTTTATTTTTTGCGATGAAATATTATTAAGCGCTCCAGATGAAGCCTCCGCACTCCAGCAACTGGAAACGGTGTTTCAAAGATTGTACGAAAACGGGATTACAATAAACTTTGAAAAAATGCTAGTTCCTCCAGAGCGAATTAGATTTCTTAGGTTATCATATAACGAGCCAAGGAATACACCCGACTGAGGAAAAGTATAAAGCAATCGATGAGTTTTCCAAACCAAGTACAGTAAAAGAATTAAGAAGATTTATTAGGTATGGTAAATTTCTATAGAAACAATACACCGCTGAATACCAAAGCGTTCTAGACGCATACCTGAAGGAATCTAAAAAGAACGATGATTCGCTTATTCATTGGACGACAGAAAAAAAAACTTTCCTACATTCACACCAATTATCTATTTTTACCAATTAATACTTAAATACATAATTATTATACATAGAAAACACCCAGACCCGAGACAATTTAGAAAAACAATATGTTTTAAATTGTACCGACCGGGGATCGAACCCGGGACCTCAGAGATGGCGACACCATGAAAACCGGTGTACAAACCACTCGTCCAACGAGGTCGTCATCGTCGGAGGTCGTCAGAAGCTGTGATTTGCTGTATTTTAGCAAGGATTACTAATCTAGCATTACACATACTCATGGCAACTATCTAAATGTGTTTAGCGATCGCCTCAACGAAATACCAAAATATTTACACATTCTAATCACTACAACTAGCATTAACCGAGTCTTCATTTAAATAAGCGTTACTGACGTCGATGCGGCGACTGATCCACGTCGAGTCTAGTTCATTAGTCATTGCACACGCAAACTCAAACACGCATTATTTACCGTAGTAGGGTCGTCGAGACGGGCCGATTATGCCTGTGGGGCCTCCGGGGCCGATCAGCAAGGGCGGGCCCGCCACCCTGCCATATGGGCCGATGATCCCCGTGGGGCCTTCCGGACCGACCAGCACGGGCCGCCTTCCGAAGATCCGGGGGCCTATGATGCCTGTGGGACCTCCGGGGCCGACTAAAACTCCTCTTTGAGCTGATTCGCTGGATCCAAGTTCCTGCTTACGATCGTATTGATAGAACTGTTGTTTGTTCTGTTGCGTCGGTCCGATGGTACCAGTCGGACCCCCGGGACCTAAAAGCACGCCATCGTTCACGGGGCCGATGGAGCCCGTCGGTCCGTTAGGCCCCACTAAAACTCCTTGGTTATGTAGCTCAGATTCAATGAAACTGTTTCGTCTGTCTCCTATGAGGGCTACTTCGTTGGGACCTATGAGTCCGGTGGGGCCGCCCGGGCCGACCAGGACCGGCTTGCGGGGCGCGCCGGGCTCCCCAGCGGCGCCGAGGAGCGCGGCCTCGTGGCCGTGGCCGGGGCCGAAGTTGCCGTCGAGGACGGTGCCGGGGGGCGGGGGGAAGGGCCCCGTGTGCTGGCTTTTTCCAGGCACCAGTACTGGACGTTCGTCTAGTACTTCGTTGAAGTATTCTGAATAGAATTAACAAATCCGGTATGAAACATTATAAACATTATAGTAATTAATAATATAAAAAATACAATCCTCACCTGAAGTTTGCGCTGGTTTTTTCGATCGTGGGTAACAGCATAGGTATTTGCCAGCACCGCAAGCTTTCTGGAAAGTATTAATGATGAGAGTAGTCTTAAGTATTTGTCTGCAGCACAGAGAGAACTCCTCTACTAGACAGACTTACGGCAGAGTCAGCGGAGGGGTTGCAGTCCAGGGTCCGCGGGAAGACGCACTTGCAGAACTCCAGCGAGTCCAAGGTGCCGTCCGAGTACCCGAGGGCCCTGCGACACACAACACCCGTGAATATAATGGCCAGAAGGTGTAAAGGTCTGGCCACGGGCCTGTATAAGGAGTTCTACATTAGCCACATGGCAATGCGAGAAACGAAAACAGCCAAAGCAACACAGCTTGAAACTGCGAACTCCGCTATAAATGTCCTTTTTACTAAATGAAGGAAACGCCAACAACTATAGGCACGAATTATTGTGTAACTTAATCGCGCAAAACCTGATTACAGCTAATTTTATGAAATCGAAACAATTATATATTAATCAACGCTTCGGTAGAAGGTTAGTCTTTGCACGTGCTTTGTACGAGTATTAATAAGCATCAACACTTTTAGTTGCCTTAGGTATTTCTTAAGTGTTTTGTAAGCCTTTTAAGCTATAAAAAGAAAACTTAAAAAATAATAATTTACGTATGGGATTTGAGACTTCTAGTAGCATTCTACAATACATTGTAAAGTGGACGACCGGTGCCAACCTGATAGTCATCGCAGCAACTTATTTTGTAAGCCGAAGACTCAGGTTCTCAAGTCCCGGTTGTGGAAATTTATTTTACATTATAAAAAATAATATCCATTTTAAGATTATCGGGCAGTAGGTACTGCTAATGGCGATGGCGTAGTGATTAACGCGCTAGGTCTTCGATTGCTGAAGTTAAGCAACTTTTGCGTATGTCCAGTCATAGGATGGGTGACCTAAAATGAGTAATTTCGAGCTCCAAGTGCTTCGAAAGGCACGTAGAGCGGTTGGTTTCAGCTGCATTAGCAGTCGTTAACCACCCCCAATCCGCGCTGGGTCGACATAGTGGTTTGAACCTAAGGTGGTCTGAATGTGTGTTTGGTGAGTTGTGCGCTTTATGTTTATCTTTAGTTTATGATCAAAGGTTACAGCGCACTTACGTCTTCTGCAGGTGGTAGACGGAGTGGGGGTCGACCCGGTAGGGGGCGCGGTGCGTCTCCACGTGCACGGGGTACCGGCCCACCCCGGGGGGGCGGTTGTAGAACCCCTCCGTGTTGGTGGGCTCCTCGAACTGAGGCTCGTCCGATAGAATGCTGGAATCGCGAGTGTTTCTGGAATAGAAAAAAAAACTTATACCATAAATGTTAGTAAATAAACTGCAAGGGGCATGCAATCCCCAGCAGTGACACAAGTATGGGCAGTCAAACCTCACACAAATCATTTTTAGAATGTTGTTGGCGCTGGTGCGTACCCTGCGCGCCAGTGAGGCGGCGCTTTTAAAGCAATAAATAAAAAACATAATTGTTAATAAATGAATGAATGAATCAATCAATTAATTTATTTCAACCAACATTAACACAAAAAACTAATATTAAAGTACACAAAAATTAAATTTCAATCAATTTAATTACACTCAATAAAATAAAAAATAATGAAGAATTAAATAGAAAAATGAATATATATATGAACTAGTTGTTGCCCGTGTCTTCGTTCGCGAAAACTAAAATATAAAAAATAAAAGTATCCTATATGCTGGTCTGGGTCATGGTCTGTATATGAGGAAAGTTTCATTAAAGTCCATTATGTAGTTTTTACGTGAAAGAGCAACAAACATCCATCCATACTTACAAACTTTCGCGTTTATAATATTAGTAGGATTAATGCAAAGATCTAATATGGGAGACGTCGTCGCTTTGTAACAATTGATTACTATTTGACAATGAAATTTGTTTCCAAAAATGATAATTCATGCTAGTTTTATTTGGATGTTCCTGTTCGGATGATTGAATGTGATTTAAAGTTAAATTACTGCAAAAGATTGAAACGGAGTAGAAAGATAGAAGAAAGATTGAAACGGTGAAGAAATATAAAACGTTAAATAAAAATTTGGATCACAGTCATTTATAAAACACGATAACGTAACACAATCCTGACTCATAAGAACTATCAATTTGTAACAGCGCGCTGACACCACCGTGACCAATGTTCTGAAACCAATTAATATTTCGCTGTTTACAATGCCCAAGTTGCATTTCGCAAATACTACATCAACTAGTATCTAAGTAGTGATAGTGTTTGGACAACGCCATTCACTCGGCGTGCCAATTGGGGTGTAATAATATATCAAAGATGGTGACAAAACATTACAAGAGGTTACGGATGTTGGTTTTTGCGAAACCTTCCTTAAACTATTGTGCCTTTATCTTTCAATGTAAGGACAAAAGTGTGAGGTTTTATATTGCTATACAACTCCGATCACAACTGAAACATTGGCCAAGTTTCCAAAATATCAGATGCTGAACCGAAACGAATTATGAAAAACAGAATATTAAAATAATGAATAATTAAAATAAACATCGATATTAAAATAATGTTTGTTATTATTGATTGTTGTAATATTTGAATAAACAATCAGAAATACCACGAAATTACATAATTGATGTAATAATAACATAGCCTATAAATAAATCATAGAATTTCCTACATATAGAGTAAATAAAAATTTCTAAACAACAGTTTCATAATAATATTTGAATTGAAACAAACTTTAACGAATCTACCCGCGTAACGTCTGTCTTACACATTGATGTTATTTTATTTCTGCCTTTGGACCCTTTGCGGGGTCTGTCACAGCACAGGGAGATTGGTCGTCTCATAATTAGGTTATAACTTGCATACCGTAATTTTATTCTTGGTAAATGTGAAGTAGAAACAATTTTTGGATAGCCTGTTATAAGAATTCACAGATCCATTTAAGTAGCGATTTGTGATGTTTACTCAACTGTGAGCTCGTGATATCAAGTTTTAGTATCATGTTTATGACGTACCGTAAACCACCAGCTAATCATAAGCTAAACGCCGACATCTTACGCGCACACAGTAATGTTTTATATCAAACAACTATTCATACAGCGTGCAACCAGACATTACACACTGCTTCATTACTCCGAGGCTATTGTATCTCAGCGAAAGGAAAATGCCAATTAGGCGAACAGCAGATCGATGACGCAAAACCATTCTGGTGTCAGATTCTGGTGGGTTTCCATTGTGGTGGAACAATGTGGCAGAAGTCGGCCAAGGAGTCGAACCCGGGCCGGGCACGCACGCTACGTCGCGTGAGACCGGACGCGGCCGGCAATTAGCTGCATCCCTGCGGATTCAATACGTATAAATTATCTCTTTGCATCTTCTTAGCTATTTTAAACGAAGTAATAGAAAAGGAGTTCAACCTTGAGGAACTATTTCAACATTAGATTTATTAACTAGATAGCTTTGTATAGCGAATAAAAAGTGTTTTATGAACCTATTTTCGGGAAAGGTTCAAACATATCATTATATTTAATGTTTTCTCATTATGATGGATTGACTGCCCTTGTGGTCTATTGGTTAGACCACCAGAATCTGGCTCAGAGGTCCCGGGTTTAGTGGCTCCAACAAAGCACGCGGTGGCACACGTTAAATGTTTTTGTAAAAATTTGTAGTGTGGGTGTCATCCGTAAAACCCGGGAGGACTTTAACAAACATTTGTAAAAGTGGAAGTGGTTTTTTTTAATGCACTTTGCAAATTGTGAACAAGATTTTTCTATTTACCAATACCAATGTAGATGTACAAATGTTAAATATGACGTCAGGGTGCTGCCCAGTACTAGTCTAACTTGGATTTTGGTCTCTATTTTTTATCGTAATGAAAATCCGATGCGATCCAAACCCCTCGGAGAATCTATAAGGGAACGGGGACACGCACTAGTGAGTGTTGCCGTTACCTCTAGAAAACCTCTGATGGTGCTTCGTTTCACACGTCTTGAGGAACCCTTTAAGTATCCCGCCGCCCCCAAAATAAGTCCGGTGACGCTAAAAATACCACCTGAGACAATCAACAAACTCTCTTCAAAAAGTTTGAGGATTTTTTATGAAAAAGTTGTAATGATAATATGTCATGATAATATGACCTAATAATGACAACAACAACTTGGAACTAAGAACTTGGGGTTGAACATGGACAAAAAATACATGGCCTAATTACTGAAATCCACGTTCAACACTTACGGGTTGAATATGGACAACATTTAGGGGTTGAGCACTGACGTATGATTAGATATTTTATCAGGGGTTAAAAAATTTAAAATATGAACTAAACGTCTTTAAGTACGGTAGGTAATACTGACTCGCCGCGTGTCCGGACGTGGTCGGCGTCGATGAAGTGCACCTTGTTGTCGATGCGCGCGGGAGTCGTGCTCTCCGGCCAGCGCCACTTCTGCGCGGCGGACGCGTCTGCGCACGCGCACGCGCACGCCGTCACCACGGCCACCCATGTAGGTACTCCTGACAAGTTTTTCATTATTAGTTATTTATTTATTTATAAAGGTACACTGACAATGTTCATACATTTTCACTTAATACTAACATATTTTTAAAAATAAAAGATTTGTATGACATTTATAACAGGCATACACAGCATTCGTAAAAAACAAAAACAAAAAACAAAAACAGGACCCGATTAAAAGTTGTGTGCAATGCAAATTATTGAGATAAGGTTATGTAAGGTATCTACTATTGAAGTGATAATGTTCCGTTCGTTTTCTTGCGTTTGGCAAGTTATTTATTATTTTTATTATTACACACAACTATACAGACATTGGTACGAATTGATAGAATTCGATACGATGACGGTTGAATTTGCTGTTGTTAGAAGACAATCATTATTAGATAAAGAATTTACAGCGTGTATTTTTTTAATCGACGCGTTTCTTTCCCGTCTAAGAAAATTTACGAGTTTTTGAAATGATTCTACTTTTACTGATCTACTCGCATTTATTTAAATGTGTGTTCGCGTAAACATTAGAAAAAAATTACCTACGAGTTATTTAGTAACAACCTAATAACCATTTTAGTTCTTATCAAAAATCGACCCCGAGACATTCATCACCTAGAGTTACACAAACATTTACAGCATTCATTTTAGTGGTGATGATGATGATTTTCTAATATTACGTAACAAATCCCTTTGCCCTTTGAAATGCATTTCCAACACGAGACAAGTGCATTTACATAATTTCCGACGATTACGCTGCAGTATGAAGCATAAGAAACAAATAAATAAAATAAAATTGTTTATATCAAAACGCGGAAAAACAAATGACATCAGGCAGTGACACAATGGCGTTGGTCACGCGCCCGCCGCGCCCGCCGCGCCGCCGCCGCCGGCCTGTTTTGACACCGCCCAGCGCCTGAAGGGCTGTTAGTAAACACTGTCACTGCATGGACTGTTGACGCACGTGCAGCGCTACGCTGGTGACCCATATACTACTTTCATTGTTTCCGACGAGTTTTGATGTGTAAATGATTAGCGAGAATTGTACGGTATTACTTTGGTTTGAGTTTTGATTCAACTTTGGACATGCTGGGTAAAACTACGCCATTATCACTGGCCTGACAGTTATAGAGTGGCTCAGGGGGGCCATGAGCTGTATTATTGCAGTTGTGAAAACGAGACGCGTGTAGCGGCGAATATACTCGCGTCGCGTGGAAAACCACAACTGCAACAATACTGCTTTAAGAGCTCGTGGTTACCCCCCAGGTGCTGCACATGGGGTTGTAAAAAGATTTTTTTTTTGAAGGACGATACACTTTAGCATAAGCTGATAGGGTTTGAACCGTGCCTGATGGTGAGCGATCCCCGCAGCTAAAAACGACTTTTTAATAGTTTTTTTTTATTAACGTCGACGGTATATTGATTTAATTATATTTCAACATTTCTTAATTTAATTTTGTTTCAATAAAGTGGTAAAGTATATAATTGACATCTTAATGTACATCATTAAAATATAAAGAGTTATGACTGTCTTGATTGTACATAAATGCTTTTCCAAGGGCATCACACTAAGCAGACCATATTGTTTGTTCCTTAAAAAACTGTAGCCATTTTATGAAATAAGACATTTGAGTAAAGGGCATGTACGATTACAAATTAAGCTAAAACCATAAAGTAACACTATTGCAAAATGAACACCTAAAGCAAATCTACTTTGTGAACAGGTATTTAATTTTCACGTAAGTTCTACTGTCCAAAATGGAAAGGTTTTGTATTCATTGACAATTTAATAAGAAATGAACGCATTGGTGTCAGGTAGCAAAGCGTCATTGTACGAGAGCTTGTTAGGTAGTATTGTTGTTGTCAAGGTATGGTGGTAGGGCCGTGGGCGGGCGGGGTTGCGCAAGCGCAGCCTCAAGGCTACCCGCCGCAACGCGGCCTTTTGCGGCGGCGCATCGACCATTGCGTTGGTAAACAGTAACTTTATACTGGGATACTGAGGTCTTGATAAAATGTTTTTGTTTTGTTTATTTAAATTATTAACGCAAAATTTTTGTTGCAAAACAAATTCCAAAAAACAAATGTTGAAAAAATTTCCACGAGCAGGATTTGAATCTGCACCCTTCTGACATACCAGGCCAGGTGCTCTCCCAATTGAGCTATCGTGGTTCTAACCAGCCCGCCGAAATTATTCAACACTATTTACTTTTTTACTTTGAAAGCCAAAAGCGCCCATTCAATGTCAACAACTACCGTCATTAACATCCGATCTTTAATATTTTTACAAATACTAAAGATCAGGTAAGAAGTAGGCAAGCTTTATATAAAATGTTTTTATTTTGTTTAAATAATTTTCAACGCAAATTTTTGTTGCGAAACAAATTACAAAAACACAAATGTTGAAAATTTTTTTTTTAATTAGGAGAGCATCTGACCCAGTATGTCAGAAGGGTGCAGGTTCAAATCCTGCTCGTGGAAATATTTTCAACATTTGTGTTTTTGAGGTATTGCTTTAAGGTGGAGTCGATTTGTTTTGCATTTATGACTTAATTTTTGGCACAAGACGGAATAATAGAGAGCTGTTATTCTTTGGGTGCTCGGTTACAGCATTAAACAGTTTGAATGTTTTGAATAGTAGCTAGTTAGATACACACTACTACCAACTCACGATCATATTTGAAGTCTCACACATTTATGAAGACTTTTAAAATTACAATAAAAATTGTCAGAAATTAACTTCAAGCTCAACAGCTCCCATAAAGTTTTACGTGTGATATCATTAAAATGTAGTAAGTAATTTAAAAATTAAGTAAATAATAGAAAATTTAAATTGAAATTACTTATAGTTAATTCAAAAATAAGGATTTTATTTAATATCAAAAATATTTTATGAAAAATTGCGTAAGATTTCGATATTCCTTCAAATTTCCGTCAATAATTTTGTTACGATAATTATAATAATTAAAAAGTTTTACAAAATAAAAACAATTCAGTCATGAATTAATTTACTTTTGTAATGCTTTTGCTAATAGTTTATGACTTGAGTCGAGTTTGATTAAAACTATTGAACAATAATTATGTATATGAGATATCTGTTAGAATAGAATAATATTAAAAAAAAACTATAATCATAAGTACAACAGTGCTTTAAAATTACTGAAAAACAGTAATTGCAAAAAAAAAAAACAAGTACTCACCGATTTGCATGTTTCTGAGTTATCGAATATTACTTATACTAAAATATATATATATTTATTATTAATGAAGAGCTAGCACATGTCCGGGCGACCGTTCGGCGCGGCTCGTGTTATGTCACTAGTGGTGGTGGCTGCTGCGCCGGCGCAGGTGCTGCCTGCGAGGACACGCATCATCGCGCAGACGTTGCTGCACTACGAACCATAGACAAGACAGGGGTGCAGCGCTAAAATACTGACGCAGTGCTACTAGCAGTAAATAATGCAATTTTTACAAAGTGTTCGTTGAGATTTTAACTTTTCAAGGAAATGGGTTTATGGATTAAGTAACGAGATTTAGATATGCAACCCCTGTATGCATGTATAGACTACAGGGGGAGGGAAGATTAAAATTGTTAAATTATAGCACGAACTTATTTTAAATTAATAAGCCATCGATTTAGTATATCGTATATAAAATACATAAAGTGGTCATAGTTTTAATTTTTTATCTCGCCTTTAAATTTCATATTATAGGTATATTATAATAAAATTATAAATAAAAATTGTTTATTATTGACACAAAATATTTATGGTACACTTATTCGAATAAAAATATGTAAACGTGTGAACTGGAACCTGATGAAGAACCACCTTGCTTCCAAGAGTCCAGGAACTGTTAGGATTGTATTTACAGAAATTGCACCATTGTTTTGTAATGAACTACTTTATTTTATAGTTTAAATTGATGATTCTTATCTTTAGTATGAGCAGTCTGTAAAGAAATCGAGTTCGAGTATTGTTGTTACCGGTGATTTCTGATATGAGCGAATCTTATTGCTAGTCTCCGGTTTAAAAATCGCAACCATTGCCCTATATTTATTTAAACTAACGATTATAAGTTAAATAGTAATGGTAAAGTAATTTGCATTTACCAAAGTGACCTTTTTTGCCCCAGATTCATAAAGGTGAAATCACCTTTATGAATCTGGGGTATCATTAACAATAACGATGGACGGTCATTTCACGTAATTTGTTAATACCAAAAGGATGACCAGCGGTGGGCGGTGCAAGGTGAAGGCCGCCGCCGGTGGGAAAGCACGGAGGTCGCTCCCAAAGTGGCCATTGTTTCGGCACAATTAGCTCCGAGGCTGGCCCGTTGCCGCGATATCATATGCTTTTATTAATTCAAGGTAGAGATCGGATCGGACGCATTGCAGTAGATGCATCTTGCACATCTGCACCTTTTAATTGCACTTCAAATTTCATCGTTTTCAATACTTGTTTACTTTAGTAACTTAAATAATATAAACCAAGATACTTCTAAAACTTCTAAATTTATTTTCCAACTTTTTAGTTTCGGTTTATTTCCGATCTTTTTATATTCTCTTACGTACTCTCTCTAATACATAAACCACGATGTGTAGAGGTTGCCGCGGACCTTGCGGAGGCAGCTGCGGCGGATGCTGCGGGCCTTGCTTGCCGAACATAACTGTCTACACTAGCTGCACTAAGATCTGCTAGTACTGCTCCGCGAGCGTCGCATGTCAAGGATGGCTGCCTGCAGCGGTTCCCTCGTGTAATTTCTGAGAACACTTCGTCGTTCGTCTTCGAAATTCAGTGCTTTCTTTGTGGAAAAATAAAACTTTATATTAAAGAATACATTTAAAGGTCGTCTAACAAGTTTTAGGTCTTCCCGTACATGAGCAGAACCTATATATGAAGATCTAGGACACCTAATAAACCATTCATAAAAGCAAAGTTAAAAGCTTGTTTTAAATCTTTGATAGGAACTCTATTCTCTATTCGATTTGCGTATATTATTTGCAACGCAATTCCAACACCAATCAATTTAGACCTTTATTACGCATAGCATAGTGTCTGGGCAACTTCGTTTCTGATGACTATAGCGATTCTAGCGACATAATTCGATGTAACCCTATCCTTCTTCTTGTTTTTCACTTAAGCAAATACGTTACAATACGTGAAAATACGAGACGCGGATGATTATATAGGGCTCGCCTACGGGCCGTTAGATACGATAGGGCATACGGCTCGCCAATGGGTTTATCTAGATACCAAGATGTCGTTACGGTCACCTATCAGCGAGTGTTCTGAACTTAGCTTCAGTAATGCCCACAATAATCTGCTGCATATAATAGGCCAATCAAAAAATGACAACCAAGCCCTTAGTTTTTCTTCTAGGGCAAAATATGTTAACAGAAATGGTTGGTTGTACAGACGCCTGCACATCAACCTACCCAAAACTGTCAAATTCAATGCATTTTCAACCATAAAACTTAGACATAAAGTTCAAAGTCTATTGAGGAAATTTGACAGTTAGTGGTAGGTTGATGTGCAGGCGTGTGTACAATAAATAAAAATTTGCATTAAAAAAATTGCTTAATAAAATTCTTATATAATTAAAATGTCCTCTTGATGTTTCAAAGTTTCCTTAGTTCATTCAAGTTTGTTACCATTGACTTTGGGTGTCATTATGTATATTATTAGTTTGCGTGTGCGTCTCGTCTATGGCATTCGTTGTTTTGTCGTTTGCTCTAGAAGGCGACCTCGTCCGCATCCGTTTCAAATGAAATGACGGAAACTGTATTGATTTTGTAAAAAACTCAAACTGACCGCTCGGATTATTTAATTGAGGAAGGCTGATTATGTAGAATGTAATGGTAATACTAATAACGTTTATGATTTGATCGTAGACAATGTAGTTTGTTTGAACATTCTTCGCTATTGGCATTGTATTAAAACATCTCTTTGTCACAAGTTCAGCAGGACAAATGACCGAACAGAACTATTAAGTAATGTGTGCCAACAGTATACGAGAACAAAGAAAATATTCTCAGTGATTTGGAATCCAGGTGAATTCTTCGGTCTTATTGACATGAACCGATTTATTTGAGACTATAGAAAAAATATGATCCTGGCTTATGCGTTAGGAAGTTAGACACGCAACACTTGCCCAAAACTATTGTTATAAAGTTAAGCACGTAAGGTATAGCAGATCAAAATACTTAATAACGAAAACTTTTAAGTATCGTGTAAGAGTAGGGTTAATACAGATGACTAATTTTTTTATAGTATATGCGGTTTCATGATTCTTAGCTACTTGTCGACATTCCTGTCAGATTGTATACTTAGGTACATTTTAATTTAAATATAATAACTTTATCAAAAGTAAGAAACTTATCAATTATTTGAAAAAAGCGATTACCTACGGTAGGACTTGAACTTACAACCTTTCGTAACTGATCTACAATTCTATCTGATCTACAACAAAGGAAAAGGATGCAAATTTACAGAAGTCACTGAAGATTCCATCCTCATGGGGTTGGAATCATCATCCCTAATGAAAACATTGTTTAATTTATATATTTATTACCCTGCGCTACGACGACGCTTTCTTTCTTTAAAATGAGTTATTTTTGATTTGTTTAGAAAGATTTATCAAAATAAATCCAACTCGGATTTATTTTGATAAATTTGACCCGGGGTGTTTCCTGAGAAAAGTTATTGTATATACGATCTGCAAAAAATACAGACGTTATTTTGAAAGTTGGAATATTGGAATATATTGGACCATACGAGACTGAGGTCAAACAACGGATTACTTTTGCAATTTCAATATGTCTCGTGAAAAGTTACTCTTAATGATGAGTTGTTTCACACCCTTATACAGACGACCTGTATTACACCTTGAACGAGTAGGCACATCCGACAGTAAAGTTTATACAAATATACACCAACCCAGCGGCGCCGGCGCATGGCGTCGCGCGCGGTCATCGAGGGTGCGGTTCTCGAAAAGGTATCCTCAGGGGATACTTTTTTGCAAGCGTTATTGAACTCCGTTAATAAAGTTTTGTAAATTAAAAAATAACAGTTTAAAAATATTGATGAGTAAAAAATATGACCTTTACCTACGGAACGTTTACTATAGGTAAAGTGTTTTACTTCTGTTATTCTAAATTAAATTAACCTTGTGTTAGCCTAATCACTCGTAACTGGTTGAATATTTTTGTCTAATTATGGATAAACAAATAGGTACATATATTGTGGTTCCTAGTAATGCCAGCGAAGTTGTTTTTTACATTGTTTCTAAATTAATACGGTTAATTGAATACGTCACGCTCACTATGTAGGAACACAAAAATGGGACAGACGATGATATTACTTAATAGTAGAGTGCCAAAGGTTATATTTTTTATGATCAAGTTCACTATTTTACGAAAGGGCGTGGAAGCTATATACTCGTAGTACCTATCTATCTATATCTAGATATACTTATAAAATGCTTTGTCCTGAATGACTGACGGATCAACGCACAGCCTAAACCGCTGATCGTAGAGACCTGAAACTTGGAGGGTGTGTTCTTTGTATGGCGTAGGCATCCGATAAGAAACGAAAGGATTTCCGAAACTACTTCTAAGAGGGTGAAAAAAAAGGGGGGGGGGGGGAGTTTGTATAGGACAACGTGATTCCTTGGTTCAATCTACTTAAAATTTTGCATGAACCTTTTTTAACAGAATTAATGGAAGACGTGGTTCGTATTTTATTGAAATTCATCCCCAACGGGGTTAAAAAGGGGTAGAAAGTTATTTTAGCGGTGATTTGCTTCGAAGTTGATTTCAATACTCCTTAGTGCTTTTGATTTAAATTAGGTACATTTTATTTTGACACATGTTTGAAAACTTAACCCGATTTTATTAAAAAAAAAGTTGAAATCGCTTAAAAACATAAGCAAATACTCTTTAAAATTGGAATGTCATAAATATTAAGTAACGGAAAATGATAAAAATTGTTCAATACAAAATGATTTGTTTGTTTTGTTGTTATGGAAACTTTCAAAGCGGTACGAAGTCCGTCGGGTCAGCTAGTCTATACTATTAACAAAGAGGTCAAGTTTGTTTGTTTGTTTGCGGAGGGTAATATGCTAGTCCAGTTCCAAAAATGCTTTGACCCATAGAATACTACATTCCTTGCGGGAAACATAGGCATATTTTATTTATTAAAAAAATATTACTAAAATTTCAAATCCACGCGAAGGAAGTCGCGAGTAAAGTGATAGTTATAGTACACATACGAATATTAGGTACTTGATCTAGACACGCGAGCGTGTCAAGCCAAGTTCAAGCTTAGCCGCCCCGTGTGTGTGTAATATTACACGAACCATTTGGAGCCACTTTTGACCCCCTCATAACTCAGAAACTATTTCACATAAACATGTCAAATTATATAAATATGGCTCACATATTGAGACTTGCGAGATAAATGTGTGCTCCAAATTTCTTAAACACACCTCAAACGGGTATTTAAATAATAACGTCCAAAAATCGTAGTTTTTATCACTGACTGACTGATCTATAGATAGATCAAAACTCTAACCCAGTTCCAGATGACCTAGAAAGTTCAAATTTGGCATCCAGATAGGTAGTTGGGCGAATCATCATCAGCTCATTTTATGTCCCCACTGCTGGGGCACGAGCCTTCCCTATGGATGGATAGAGAGGACAGGCCATAAACCACCATGCGGGCCCAGTGCGGATCGGTAGTCGTTAACGATTGCTAATACACCCGGACCAACGGCTTTACGTGCCTTCCGAAGCATGGAGAAGCTCGTGATGATACATTTTTGGTCACTCATCCGATGACCGGCCTATGCGAATTGCTTAACTTTAGCAATCGCAGACCGGGCGCGTTAACCACTGCGCCATCGAGCTCCTCGAGTTGGGCGAATACAAAGGAACAAATCAGAAACTAGTAATTACAAAAACACAATGTTGAAAAAATTTCCACGAGCAGGATTTGAACCTGCACCCTTCTGACATACCGGGTCAGGTGCTCTTCCAATTGAGCTATCGTGGTTCTAACCAGCCCGCCGAAATAATTCAACACTATTTACTTTTTTACTTTGAAAGCCAAAGGCGCCAATTCAATGTCAACAACTACCGTCATTAACATCTGATCATAATATTTTTACAAATACTAAAGATAAGTTAAGAAGTAGGCAAGCTATTTATAAAATATTTTTGTTTTGTTTATATAATTTTAACGCAAATTATGTTGCGATACAAATTACAAAAACACAATGTTGAAAAAACCAGAACCACGATAGCTCAATTGGAAGAGCACCTGACCCGGTATGTCAGAAGGGTGCAGGTTCAAATCCTGCTCGTGGAAATTTTTTCAACATTGTGTTTTTGTAATTTGTATCGCAACATAATTTGCGTTAAAATTATATAAACAAAGCAAAAACATTTTAGAAACTAGTAAGTTTTTATCAATCTATTATATTTTTCAATTAATTGATTTTATCAAGGTCTTCACGTGAATGTAAGTGGAATACCACCCTTAAATAAAAACATATCTGTTTTAGTACCTAAAACTAATTATAAGTAAGAGTATAGACGACTATCGTATTTATTATGTTATTATTAACTGGGATTTAATATTAATACCTACAAATAAATTCTGTACAAAAAGTAATGATACCCCATCAAAAACATAAATGTGAAATGAGAGCTAAGCTCCATAATTATGATATATACCTTGGTTGTTGACTTCAACGGCCAAGTGCTAAGTTCAAAGCCTAAGGTCTGACTTGGCTAGTTTTCTTATACGAATTATAATATAGCCTTCGCAAGTTCTAAAGCTGTAAGTTCTTATTTTATTCTTCCGGAAATTTTGCTGGCTGGTAGAAACTAGCCATCGAACATAGGGCTCTTCCATGACTGTTTTAGTAAGTAATTAATAATAATTCGTATATGAGAACTAGCCAAGTCAGACCTTAGCCTTTGAACTTGGCACCCATTTAGATCTTACTTCTTTTGTCGTTGAAGTCAACAACCAAGGCATATATCATAATATGGATTTTGACTCTTATTTCACATTTATGTTTTTGATAGGATTATATTAACAAGATGACGATGTACCTAATTGAAATTTAATGTTTGTATAAGCTACGAAACAAATTAGAGTTTGAAAAGTTTATAAGTAAAAATATATTTTGTAGTATTTACTGTTTTAATTTAAGAATCAGTATAATACTCGTAGAATAAAAATCTTGGTTAAAAAAGACACCTTAAAAAAACGACATAAATCTCCGGCAAAAATTTGCATCGGCCGGGAATCGAACCCGGGCCGCCCGCGTGGCAGGCGAGCATTCTACCACTGAACCACCGATGCTTGTAAACAAGTGCCAAAAGTACAGGTCTATATCCGCGCGCAGCGTTATCGCGTGGTGACGTCATCACGCCGCCATTGACCAGCCGAGCGCGCTCCGCTCCATTGCGCAACTCCTCGTACTCTGAAGGTTTGTTTTATTGGATTGAACCAGTTTCATTCGTCACAAGTGAACACGTCTGATGCAATGCAACGCACACTTCGTCGATGTCGACTACTGAAGCAAAATATAGTATTCTACTCATACATGTAAAATATTATGTAGAAATATATTAAAACAAAAAGAATTAGGAGTAGTAATAAATTATTAGCTTTAGGTTTAGGTTTAAGCAGGCAAATTAAAAATATTGATTCTTAGCATAAACTAAAAAAATATATAAGATGTATACAATTTTGCTAATAAGTACTTAAAAAGTTTGTTTCTAGTCTAGAGTCTGAAGTGATCAAATGAGTAAAAGGAACATTCAATGTTAATTTTTTTGAATAAAATAATATTTATAAGTTATAAATTAAAAAAGAAAAACGTATTGTCAACCTACATTCGCATGCTGATTGCTGTGCGTTGTAATGCACACTAAAATAAATAAAAATAAAATAAAAAATAAAAAGCATGTCTATTTGTTTCTTTTGTGAACTACATAGGTATGATGCTGTAACTATGTTTAAATGGTTGTTTAAAAAAATAAATACCTAATTGTGATCCAATATTTGAGTAAATTGTTATTTGTTATTTTGGTCAAGTTGTGTCTGCTAATGCCTAATACCTATTATATTTGTTCTTAATTTCTTTATCGTATTTATTGATGTTATGGCTTCGCGGTAGACGCATTAGTTGGGGACATACAATGAGCTGACGATGATGAATGATGGAATAAAAATATTTATTTTCTCCTATTATGTATCTCTGCTCCTATAAGATTAGTGTAACCACTAATCTTTACAACTATTTATAATTTGGCTCAAATAATATACGAGCTACATATAACGGAGTCTCACAATACGCGTTATTACAGAAAGAACTCGGGTCAAAGAAAGACTATCAAAAGATATGAATTCCATGCATTTTATTCGGACGCTAGTAAACAATGTAATATGTTTAAACTACTTCTATTACAATTTGAAAAAAAGACAAAGTGTTGAAAAAAATCCACGAGCGGGATTCGAACCTGCACCCTATGACATGCCGAGTCAGGTGCTCTGCCAACTATGCTATCGTGACTCGCCGAACGAAATTAATCAACACTATATACTTTTACTTTATAAGCCAAAGGAGCCCTATTCAATGTGGACAACTACGTCATCGACCCCGAATCCCGCTCGTGGATGTTTTTCATTACTTTGTCTTTTTTAAATTGTTCGCAACAATATTTGCGCAAAATTATACATATGTATTACAAAAACACAAATGTTGAAAAAATTTCCACGAGCAGGATTTGAACCTGCACCCTTCTGACATACCGGGTCAGGTCATTTTTTTTCAACATTTGTGTTTTTGTAATTTGTTTCGCAACAAAATTTGCGTTAAAATTATATAAAACAAAACAAAAACATTTTATACCTATGTAAATAATCATACTTCTATTACGTTATTTCATGTATATTTAGCTTAGTTTTATCTTTCTTTACAAAACCCACCCCTGCGTTGCGACTTGCGTTAAATATTGCAATAATGTAAATGTCTTTACTTCTTTAAAAGCTAAAAGACGTTCTTTAAGGATAGTAGGTAGTCAAAACAAATTTTTCAAAACGATTCAAAATCATTAGAAAATAAGTTTATTTGAATAAAGATGATTTGACGTTGACTTTAACTTTGAATTTGGATTGTTTTCTGCAGATTACAAAAACACAATGTTAATAAAAACACAACACCAGCCCGCCGGTTAGAACCACGATAGCTCAATTGGAAGAGCACCTGACCCGGTATGTCAGAAGGGTGCAGGTTCAAACCCTGCTCGTGGAAATTTTTTCAACATTGTGTTTTTGTAATTTGTATCGCAACAAAATTTGCGTTAAAATTATGTAAACAAAACAAAAACATTTTGTTTTCTGCAGGTTACGGGCACATCGCTCCGAAGACACAGACGGGCAAGGTGGTGACCATATTCTACGCCATCCTGGGCATCCCGCTGATGCTGCTTTGCCTCTCCAACATTGGTGACGTCATGGCTTCTTCTTTCAGGTTCTTATTTCATTTTCATAAGTAACTAAAACTTTTTTATTCGAACATGAAGCACGGTGACTAATCTGGTAATATGTATTGTTGCGTGTTGTTGCGCCAATTATTACAACAGGCGCTGTGAACGAAAGCCAACAGCTAAGGTATTTTTTTTTATTTACGCGTAAGCACATTGCCTTGATCTCACCTGATGTTAAGCGATGGTAAGGCCAATGTATGGAACATCTTACAGACGCAATATATCCCAATTTCCAATGCATATATCGTCGGAGGCCGAGTAACATCCAGATGTCTTGGGTTCAGTTCCCAAGTCGGTAATGTGTGTTTCTGATTTTCGGGAGTATTTTTTTTTCATGTCTTACAGGTAAGCACTTGGCCTTCGTTTCGCCTGATGTTAAGTGATGATAAGGCTGAAGGCGAAAGCGCACTTCACGAGGGATCCTTAACCACTAGACCACAGAGGCTTTTAAATATAAACAAAGAAAAAGGATTTTTTAATTGTCAAGACCACATTCCCGCATTGAGCGTAGAGGGTTATTGCCCGAGCTCTCTATGTGCTATAGTTCATATGCTGATGATGAAGGAATCAAAGTCTATATCGTTCCCAGCAGCTTGGACTGGTTCATTTGGCAGCTATTTCCAGGTTCCTGTACTGGAGGGCGTGCTGCTACGTGTGCACCAGGCCGCCCAAACGGCGTCACCGACACCACCATTATTCGATGAGGTAGGACCATGTACACTATTGTAGACTGTTAGATGCATTGGGGTTTTGGTTTTAGGGAGGTAAACCCAAACACAAAATAATATATTTAAAAAAATAAAGTCTCACTTTGGTGTTTTTTAAAACACTAATAACGAAAACTAAACGTGCGTCGCTTTATCTATTTTATTATTATTACAACGAATTGTACAACGTAACAGTTAAACCAAGACGATGCACATTTTAAATAAGCACACCAATTTCATACTTCTCGCTTATAATTATAATTAGTAGTTAGTATTTTATGGTAGCAATGTCAACGTTAATATCCTTATATATGTTTTACAAAGCTATTGTTTCGAAATCCTACGACCACAACATCGTACTGAGAAGAACCGGCAGTAATCACAAAAAGGGCATTTCTTTTCTCCCTTTCTTTTACAGAGTCAAAAATGAACAAACAAATTTTAAAGGGAATTTAATTCTTTCAAAATGTTTATAGGTTGTTATAATAAATTTTGCTGTTTCCCTTTGCCAGGCGCTCGACCCGCGGCGGCAGCGGGCGCGGCTCCACGCGCCGCCGCCGCCCGGTGGAGCGCGCGCACTCCGACACCGACTGCAGGTTGGTGCGGCTGCCGTGCACGCTCAGGGAGGTAGACCACTCCACCCTCAAGCAGGAGGTACATACAGCTCTGCGGAGGTAAACTACGGTTATTGTTAACTGCCGTCCCAAGTCACACCAGCCGAACGTGAAAAGTTTTCCCTGAAGAGTTTTTAGGCGGTAAGCTTCATTACCCCTTGCAAAGATTGGGGAGATTGGGGGAAGGCTTCCCGGGCGCAGCGGTAGGTATGCGTAATTAATTTTCTCCTGTACAAAAAAGGGTGTCAACCTAACCGTTAAAATTAATCTGACAAGTTATAGTGGCTTTGCAAACACTGGAGACGTGTTCAAAGTGGCAGTAGTACCAGATGGGAAGCAGTTGTTTCAGCACAACTCAGAAGGAGCTTTTGTTCGCCGCAGGTTCACCGGTAAGCGTTGGTGTCTTCTTGACCTAATAGAGTCGCGGGCAGCAATGTGTGGCGCTCCTCACTCACTACGTAAGGCTCTTGCGACTATAAGGCGCTTTGCAGGCGGCGGGGCGGGCCGGGCCGGTCAATTTGACCGCGAACGATAGCGCGAAGGGAATCCTATACTACCAACTTACACAGAGGGCAAAAAGACCGTGCCACCACAGCCCGGCGCGGCGGGCACTGGCAGCGCGGCATGTCCGTGGCTGCCCGCCATGGATCACACAAACCAGTTTGTATGCAGCAACGCAGACGGGCGCCGGCGGCGCGGGGCGGCTTTCTCAGTCAAATCTATTCTTATCTATGGGACTAACTGCCTCCTTCCCTCGTGTGCTTTGTGTTCGCGGCGAGGGCAGCCACGGGCATCGACGGACAGACGCGGTTTTTATTGCTTCGCGGTCAAAAATACTGCCCCGCGCCGCCGTCTGCAAAGCGCCTAAGGGTAGCCCATGTGTAAAAAGGGGGAATACAGCTTGATCATGATTGGCAGGTACCGCGACAGTGGGTACAGCAGCGGGCGCGCGCGGCGGCCCCGCATGCCGGTGCACGCCAGCATGCCCGCGCCCGTGCACGTGCCCGCGCACGCCGCACGCACGCGCTCGCAGCCGCCGTCCATGCACGCGCGAGGGTTCGGTAGGAAACAATGCCAAGGAGTTGGTGCAGTTATTATTTATTTATACTTGATTAGCATGAATACATAAATAAACAAATAAAATTAACAAAGGCGTTCACTCTGACGAAGGTAGACAAAGGTGCATAATACTCAAATGAATCATGTCATTATCATTTAATGGTGAAATAAATTTATAAATTACGTCCAGATAAATAATAAAAAATATTATAGCTTTTCTGTAAACCGATTGTAATAGGTTCAGTGTGTTCAGTGTGTTTAGTTTTGTAGATAGGGATTTTATTGAATAATTACTTAATTCAAAGTAAACAAAATAAACAAACAGCAAAATTTTTTATTGAGAATCATATCTAAAATATATTTTTAAAAAAATCACAAAAGCCAATTTATAATGCTATCATTTTGTCAACATCATACTTTACAGGTGCTAAAGAATATGATCGGGACGATAGATCGCCCTTCCAATATGAAAGATATGGCCGAGACAACTACGACGATGAAGAAGGTAACTAAATAAGTATTGTTATATACTTCTTTATAACTATAGTTTAATTTTGATTTTCTTTGAACTATTTTGACCTTTATTACTACTGTATGACATTGTAAACATTTAAACTGGTAACTGATGTAAATAAATTTTCAAACTTAGATTATTATTATTTTTTCTTTTTTGTTTTTTTTAACATGTAGTGATTGTCCTTAATATTTGTGTTTTCATTTGTTATGGAAAAGTGTCCTTTTATAATAGGGCATTTTTCAATATTTTTGACGCTGTAAGGGAGAAAAGAGCTTGACACTTCTCGAGTTTCTTGCCGGTTCTTCTCAGTATAAGGTCTCCCGCCCAGAGTAGTAACGAACCGATGACATAATGACGTTCATAAGAGCTATTTGTAGCCTAAACTAAAAAAAATATTTTGAATTTTGAACTTTGAATAAGATATGACACGAAATAACAAACACTTTATACCACCTTGATCTAACTTTTCTGTTGTGTGTTGTGTTAGAGGAATTCCCAAAAATATCTCTGCCGCTGCAAGACTTGGAAGCAGCTTTGAAAGAATTAGACAATCATCAACACAAAATAACATCAAAAACTGAGCTCCGTAGCAAATCTTTACCGAGGCCATCGAAGACGAAGCCAGATTACGGTCCTCGGCGTGACTTCGATGAACACAGGCATTACGAATTGGAAGATAACAAGAATATGTATGAAATGCACGACCTCCACGACGTCGATTATGAGAACTACAAAGAAAGGAAAGCTTTGGAAGAACGAGACAAAAGTTTTAAGGAGAGAGATGATTACCCCAACGTTAGAGACCACGATTATGATCCTGACGATGAAGACTTTGAATTTGACAGCCCAAGGAGTAGAAGACCTCGGTATGATTATAGGTATGAGACCTTTTGAATTTTTTTCAGGTACTTTAAAGGTTTTTCAGATTAAGCCTGCCATAATATTGTACGAGCTTAGTCATTATTTTTATTAATTTGGATATTTCTAAAAAAGCAAATGTATTATGTACATAAGTTTTCTTCATGTTAAAGCAGTTTCATTTCATTTTATTTCATATTTCATTTCATTTTTTAAATTGTTTTCTACCCGAGTATAAAACTAATAGTAGCTATGTTAAAATATTAAATCAAAATTCACTAACTACATCGAACAATTCATTGACTTTGAAAAAATTGGCAACGTTTTGGTTTGGTGAATATTTTGTTCAATTCCTATGTTTAGAGCAGACCGTGGCCGGTCGGAGTACTACGAGCGGTCGGAGTGGGCTCCACCGCGGCGCGGGCGCAGGGCCCGCAGCGCCGCGGTGGAGCACGAGCCGCGCTGGGAGGACGAGCCTGACGAGCGGCGCCACGACCCGCGCGCCCGCCGCCTGCGCCGCCTGCACACCGTCGACGACTCCGCGCGACCCCACAGGCATTATGTAAAGGAGACAAGTATTTTTTTGCGAATAGAGAGAGCATTACAAACACTTTTTCTTCTTGTTGTGACTCTTAAATCTTGAACGCTCTCCCAATATCCCAACTGGTGGTTGATTCATGATCAGATGTAATGTTAAGTAACTGTAATTCCGGGCGCTTGAAAGTTATTAATAGTAAATGTATTAAATTAAATATTATATGATTTGGTACATAACGACATACATTTTTTTTGTAAATGTCGTTACTTCTAATAAAGCTGTGGAGTTTCTTGCGCCCGTTCATCTTCACAGTTAAAAACTAGACGTGCTTAATGGGTAGTAGGTAAAATATATATGGACGATTGAAAAGCACTATTCGTAAGTTTAATTATGAATAAAAAAATTTGACGTTGACTATTTTTTTTTTAAAGTAAAGTTTAAATTTAATTTATATTGGAAGCCAAACACAACATGGTGAAGAAAATGGCGGCACGAACTGGTGGTCGACTGCCTTACGTCTTTGAGCAAGTGACCAAAATGTGCTGCACGTTTCTTGAATAAGCAAAAGGATATGGCCTCTCTCTCGGTTTTTTCATTATAATTTTCTAATGTTACAGTCTCCTTCGCCAGAGCAAGACGAATGGAGTGATGAAATAGTTACAATGCCAAGAAAAAGCCGGCCGCCCGGTAAGTCCGCAACACCACGCAGTACGTTTGCAGAGAATGAATATTACTACGTGTAAACTAAATTATGAAAAAGATCAAATGTTTCATTCTTTACAGCATGGGGATCTCGCCAGTCCGAAATATATGCAATTGAAGCACCGGCCAAGAACGAGGTATAATTATTTTTTTCTGTATGATAAACTTTTATTAATTCAGTAAACTACATGGCCGGTAGAAAACGATGACTATAACCCATTTACACTTATCCGTATAGTAAACTAAACAAAAACACACACATTGTTCTGATATCAAGGTAAGCTATAGCACACGTATAATTGAAATCAGAAACAACGACGGTACCACAAAGACCTGACGCATTATTGAAAAGTTCATTTTCGACATTGACCCGACCGGGAATCGCGCCGCCCAAAGTCTGGCATGCAAGCAACTCGGCTACGGAGGTCGTCAAATCGTCAAAAAGTCATTTATAGTAGTACCTATACCTTTATCTCACATAGTAGTCGTCAAGATGGACTCAGTGGCAAACCACCTCATTTCTGGCGTCATGATAGTTGTTAAACCTTTGGTTAAAGAAGACTTCATATTTTTTGATAGGCTCGAATTTGACTTTGGGTTATATTAAGTAATTTTTGGAATCGATGGGCTGCTGTAAAATTTTACCAAGCTCGTCGTTCCATGCGTGTGCGACTGAATACACCTTGATCAATCAAAATTGAAATGTTTTTATTTTGTTTATATAATTTTAACGCAAATTTTGTTGCGAAACAAATTACAAAAACACAATGTTGAAAAAAATTCCACGAGCAGGATTTGAACCTGCACCCTTCTGACATACCGGGTCAGGTGCTCTTCCAATTGAGCTATCGTGGTTCTAACCAGCCCGCCGAAATTATTCAACACTATTTACTTTTTACTTTGAAAGCCAAAGGCACCCATTCAATGTCAACAACTACCGTCATTAACACCCGATCATAATATTTTTACAAATACTAAAGATCAGTTAAGAAGTAGGCAAGCTATTTATAAAATGTTTTTATAAATTGTCTTCCTAAATGAGAAATTGTTGCAGATAAAGCCGGTGCCGATCTGGCTGTGCGTGTTTCTGGTGGCGTCGTACATCGTGGCGGGCACGTTCCTGTTCAAGCGATGGGAGAACTGGGAGTACCTGGACGCCGCCTACTTCTGCTTCATCACGCTCACCACCATTGGCTTCGGAGACTTCGTGCCTGCGCAGGTACATACGATGTTGACGATAATCAAGGATCTCTAGTAGACAAAGCAGAGCTAAAATTTAATAACTATTGACTTTTTACCAAATCTAACTAAAGTAGGTACCTAGTTACTAGTTATTTTTAAAAGTTGTAGCAGTTAAGACCAATATTATTAAATTCTTAAAGCATATTAAGTTCAAATTATCTTTCTGTAAATCTTCCTGTAGTTTCGGTGATTAATCGATTTGGCACCGTTGTGGAATCCATCCGCCTAAAGTTGTCCAACTCATGTTCAAGGGCAAACGACGCAAAGCGTCGAAAATTGTAGATTAATTACAATTATATCCAATACTTTCTTTGCAATGAGTTATAATCGAGTCATTGCCTCTCTAGTAAACTTGGAGTTGGTTCTTGATGTTATCGTCTCTCGTCTGCCAGGGCCAGAATATGGAGGACTCAGCGGCGGCGGTGCACTCGATCGCGCTTTGCTCGCTGTACCTGCTGTTCGGCATCGCGCTGCTGGCCATGTCCTTCAACCTGGTGCAGGAGGAGGTGCGCGCCAACGTGGCGGCGCTGGCCACCCGCCTTGGCATCATCAAGCCGCGGGAGCCCGTCGACACCGACACCGAATGATCGGTGGACTGACACTGTCTAATAAAAGATAAAATTTTACTAGAAAAATCAACCAGTTTCAGAAAGCTCTACCGGTCCAATGGCCTGACCGCTGAGCTACCGAGACCCCAGACTCGTGGTATTTTTCTAGTACCTACTTTCTGATTCACGCTGCAAGCCAGCGCTATTACGTCACTATGAAGTTACCCTCACATTAGAAAATAATAAACCTTTTGCAAGTATTTAACAATGGCAAAGTATTTTGCCGCCGAGGCATGCCGCGTCACGTCGAAGTATGCCTCGGCAACTTCTGCTTAGGGATGTTCATGTACAAAATATATCGATATTTTCTATATATCTTAAGTAATTTGTTTATATGTGACTAGTTTATAATAATAAATATCAGATAGGGATCAGGTTAATATTATTAATTAAAACAGCTAGGCTGAAGAAACAAATCAACTTTATTTATTTATAAATACAGTATTTTTTGTCCAGACCTTGCAAAAACAAAGTTTTATTTACTCATTTAGCTTGCAGCCTGCTTCTCTGATGAGTTAAAACCTGTGCGGCTTTTGAGAAAAGTCGTTTTGATGAAACAGAGCTTACTACCTGCCAAATATTTGAATACTACTTTGTTTAAACTTTGGGAACTTCTACCGAATACAGATGAGCCGAGTCTATCGAATTAAGACTAAAACACTCGAGTTCTTTACAACACTACCTTCAACATGTCACGCCACGGGAGCCCGTGGCTTCGATGCCGCGGGATCATTTTAAAGGATGGAATGAATGAAATGGATTTCTAGCGAGAGAGAGAGCACAGCGTTCCTTACTTAAGGTTACATATTTTAAGAATTTTAGATTTCCTACTACTCAACTATACCAAATGTGTAATCTTCTAACTGTAAGACAATTATATATATATATCACGCAACCTTAAGAATTCACATGCCACTTGGTGACGTCCCTAACATACAGGATAAGAGAAGAATAGGTAACGTTGCACAAGTCCTTACCACTAAAACTACTTGCGCTGGCTCTCAATTCGAACGAAGGGCAATGTACCTTTATAGTATGTCAAACAAAAAACTTGTTATTTACCCTAAAAATAGAAATAATTTTCAAAAATTACTAATAGAATGGCTCGGGAAACATAATTATGACGAAACGGAATTATAACTTTTAGTCATGAAATAACACCTTTTGATTCCTCTTGCTATTAATGTTTTATGTGTCACTTTTGATGTTTCTGTTTCTGAATAAACACACACACACACGTGCGCGCACACAAACACATTGCATGCACAAAGCTGTTTAAATAGGTTAATTAATGGAATTGTCCTAGTTAAGAGCAGTTTTTATGGAGGAGCGAGACTCACTGAAACAAGTAACTAATAATTACTTAACAGGAGGTTCTCAAACCTCAATTAAGATATTGTAATATTTTGAGACAATAAAATTTTTTACTTATTATTATTACTTCTTTAAGGCAGGCTGTATAGGTAGGTATGCTCGGACTCATAAAAAAAATTGGTATCCTGGGCATATGCTTAGTTTCCGACTTTATGGTGAAATTGTCAAGGGGTGAAGCAGTCAGACAGGTAGTAGGGTATTAACAGCTATGCCAAGGATGACTATATTAATATAAGTTGAAATGAAACAACTTTTACGGATCTACTCGCGTTTATTTTACACATTAGTTTTAATTAATGTTTATCCTGACGTTTCGAACCCTTTGCAGGGTCCGTGGTCACAGGGAGACTAATAGAGACAGAGAGAAAATAAACGCGAGTAGATCCGTAAAAGTTGTTTCATTTCAATGTGTAGTGTTCGCGTAAACTTTAGAAAACAATATATATTCATATAAGTTAACGTTAAACTCCGTTAAATGGAACTTGAAAGTGTATTAGTATTGTTTAGCGTACATTCGTGAACACAGCTTTAATGGTAGCATTACAACACTCGTGATATAACTAAGTTACGAACAGTCCCTATCCCTTTACCACTGATTCCGTACGTAACGTAACTACATAAAGGGCTGTAAAAGTTTTGAACTGGCACACAGACAGGTAATTTTAATAAAATAATATGTTTCACATAATTTTGTTTAATTTCTACACACTGACCTTTCATAAAAACGCGACTAAAATTTTTCTATGTTGACTTGGGAAAATCCTTTGCCCAGCTGTAGGAAACCCAAATTAGATAGAAATAAAATTTACTTTGCTTTGAGTTTAAGCCAAGGATTGGTTATATACAAGGACTTTATGCTAGTCATTTATAGCCATTCCATATCATTAGCCGTTTAGTTGAACAATTTTGTAAGGTAGCAAAATGTTAGGCAGTTCCAAAATTATGTTCTTACAATGGTTTATTTTTTAAACCAAAGTATAAATAGCATCAAAATATGTGGAAGCCAGGAATTAAAGACAAAGAGTAAAAAAACTCTAGTAAATATGATCAAACTTACATGATGTCATTTGACACCACTTGATCTCAAAACAAACCTAATCAATTGTTATACGTAATTAATTATTCATTTCCCCTCTTGATTGTGGATAAACACCTTTATCTGAGATACCACGTTTTCGAGGTTATCTAATACGCGGTTTTGAATTTTTATCTGTAGCATGAAACAAAGATATATTAGCGTGGTGGCTACTGGCCACGAAGGTCCTCTGAGATGTCGACTGAAGAAAAGGGGGCGGGGGCGGAGGCTGAGACCCTCGGCAAGGGCGTGGACCTGGACGAGATCCTGGTGGAGGAAGTGGGCCAGTTCGGGAGGTACCAGCTGCTGACGCTGGCACTCGCCGCGTTGCCCGTCATATTCTCCGCTTTTGCGTCTGGAGAGTACATCTTCACAACTGCTAGGATACCCACTCGGTAAGAGGCGTTGAATTTCTTTTCTAGTGATCAACCGTAAGTTTATCCTGGTTTAAGAGTGTTTAGAGCTTATCTTGTCTTATCTTGTCTTTTGACATCACTTGTCTTAAGGCTATAGTATTATGACAGAATAGAGACATTCATAAGAGAAAATTTTTTGTAGCCTAAACATGGCCTAAACCAAAACTGAAACATTTTGAACTTTGAATTTTAACAATGAAGGAAAATATAAACCAAATCATTTAGGCATCTATCTCTGTACAGAAAGCGTCCTACCTCAATCTTATTCCAAGTAAATTAGTAAGTAAAGTAGTAAATTCAATATTTTGTGAGAACATAACTATCTCCTCCAAAGGGCTTCCATAGCGGTCGTGCAACAAGCACATGGCTATGTCTGCATCGACCTTTCCTTGCCTTGGTATCACCTGATGCTAAGCGAATGAGAAAACTTTTATAGACCTTCGAAATCGATGGCGATGTTATCCATCAGGATATTTTATAAGTGCTCACCACTATATACTTCATTCGATTATTAACCACTAGCTTTTGCTCGCGGCTTAGCTCACGTGGGCTTCACAACTTGTGATTGTTTGTAATAAAAACCAAACTTTTTAAATGTAAATTCTAATATTCATAATTCTAATCTAATTCATAATTTCTAACCAGCCAGCCCCCCGACCGCCTAACTCGATCGCTTTCGAAGAAGAGGAGGCGTCGTCTTGTCATTTCGAAAGCAATATGAAAGCAATATCGATAGCTATATACCAATATGGATTTAACTTTTAAAATGAGAGATTTTCATACAAACTTTCCACCCTCATTTCACAGCTCTAGGGGAGGTTTTTGTAAAAATGCTACAACACGTCTTTCTTTATTTTTATTGAAATATCTATAGATCAATAGAAATAAAGAAAGCTTAGCTTTTTACTTAGCTTTTATATTTAAACCACAATAACGTTTTTCATGTTAAAAATTATTTAATTTTTCAAGATGTTTTTGAAGTGTATTTATTAGGCACAATATATTAATCTTTACTAAAATAAAATGTCTCATCACCCGAGAAATTTTATGAAGACAAAATTTGTTCTTTACAGCGTCTAATTTGGTAGCTTAGAAATCAAAAATAAGTTAGATTTTTTTGCCATTACATTGTTGTTTTTACGACATATTTAAATATGAAGGGTGTTAATTAGCTTTACCTGTCTATTAGAGACCTGTTTGTCTAACCAGTAGACCCCAGAGGCAATTGCTGTTCTAGAGAAAGAAAAACCCTTCTCCAGCACTAATGTACCTACTCGCAGACTCGCAAAGTACATAGAGGTATGGAACATCTTATAGTCGCAGTTCGGCTCGAGCACTCGCCAAAGCAACCCGTCTACTCGTTCATTTAGTCACTTCAGATATCGTCAACCTTTTATTCATATTTTTTCAAATTGTTTTTATTACATACAACTATGAGGAAGTGCGCGTTGTGTAACTCAGACTTCAACGACGGAGTGCAGTGCACGTCCTGCAAGAAATATCTGGACTTTCCTTGCGCCAATATAACAGAATCAGGATACCGGAGGCTGGGTACTGACAGAAGAGCCGCCTGGAAATGTCCCACTTGCAGAATTTCTTCCCCTGCTGCGCCTAGTGTGGCGCCCGAAACAACATCGCTGGATGTCATCCTTAGCGAAATTCGTGGCCTGAAGCTTCAACTTTCTTCCCTTCCAACCCTTCTGCAAGACGTTAAAGCTATTAAAAGCGAAATCTCCGATCTCAAAGCTTCTTGCGATTTTAACAGCGCTAAATTAGACGAATTTGCATTGCGGCTGGTTAATGTGGAAGCAAAACTACCTGAGGTCTTGCGCATCCAGGAAACTGTGACCAACACCCAGGAGGCGTTAGCTCAAGTGAAGAACGATTTTTCGGCGAAGGAGCAGTGGGCCCGTCTGAATAATGTCGAAATTAAAGGGGTTCCTTTGAAACATGGAGAGAATCTCTTCTCCATAGTTGGATCAATTGGAAAGGCAGTTGACTATGACTTCCCGAAGTCCCAAATTAACTACATCTCAAGAATTCCAGTGCACAATTCCAAGGAGAAATCCATTATCCTCTGCTTCATCAACCGGTACGTCAAGGAAGAGTTTGTAGCGGCGGCGCGCGCAATGAAATCTATAACTGCTGATAGTCTGGGCTTTAAAGGTAACTCACAGCGCGTGTTCATCAACGACCATCTGACTTCAGATTACAAGAAGTTATTGACACGCACGAAGTCACTCCTCAAGGCTAAAGACTACCATTACATTTGGGTCAAGTATGGGAAAATCCACGTCAGGAAAGATGATACATCACACGTGAAAATTATCAACAGCGAGAATGATTTAAACAAACTTCTTTAAGGTGCTTCTTATTGTGTTTGCTTTATTTAATAGATTTTTTATTTGTTAACTTTTTTCCGCATGCACGCATGATTAAGCTTCTCTTCGATGTTAAAAGGTTCGCAACCTCTGCTTTGCCAAACAGTCGGACTGGTTCTCAAGGTCAAACGCTTCGCTTTTGTTACCTGCCGTGCGCATGCGCCTATTCAACTATTTGCCCGATCCCGCTCGAAATAGCCGCTACAGAACCGATACCTGTCTCGCTTGTAGCAGGTGTTGTTGTTGTTGCTTATTCTGCCGCCTCCCCGCATTCAGTTTTATTTCAATCTTGTCTAGCTACTTATCGCTTTTGGTGTTCGCTTTACGTACTTATTGCTTTGTACCGCCCAATGTTTTACAATTAATTTATCTGTTTTTACGCGTTTTTATTAAGTACATTATTTTAGTGGAGCTATGTTTATATTATGTTATCATACAATTGTTAATTTTTATCTATAGTTTTAATGGATAACTGTGTAACTGGCCGTAAATTATGTATTTATTACCAAAATGTACGCGGGTTACGTTCTAAAACTACAACCTTCTCACGCAACTTATCTTTGCATTCATATGATGTTATTGTGCTTACGGAGACATGGTTAATTGACAGTATAGCCGATGCTGAGTTGTTCGATAACCGGTACGAGGTCTGCAGGCGGGATCGCAATTACGCTCAAACGGGACAGGGTCGTGGAGGTGGTGTGTTGGTTGCCACGCGAAAGGATTTATTTGTTACTCCCCAATCGCAATTTCGCTCCTCTGCCGAAGACATATGGATCTTAATTACACTCAAATGCAAGAACGTTAAAACACCTATTAAACTCCACTTATGTTCGTTGTATTTATGCAGTCAAAACTTGGGTTACTCTTTCTCTCAACAGTTGTCGAATTTCTTCGACAAGTTAGGTCAAAATATTTTAATTAATAATCCTCTTGATAGATATCTAATTATAGGCGATTTTAATCTTAGTAACATAATATGGCTTCCTAATGACGAAAATGCCTTTTCACCAACCAACTACTGTACGCCAGACGATTTATTGTTGATTGATGAACTCAGCACTCACAACTTCCGACAATATAATGGCGTTCTAAACAAATTTGGTAGGATTTTAGACCTGGTTTTATCTAGTGAACATAATATATCAGTTAGTGAGTGTGATGACCCGTTGGTGCCTATTGATCCCCACCATAGCGCCTTAACCATCGTATTACCCCTCCTACACTTTGACCTCTTAAAAACGGCTCCATCCACTGTATACCATTACGGCAAAGGAGACTACGACTCGATCAATAATGAAATACAGGATATTGATTGGACTACAACTTTTTCAAGTATGTCTCTTGATGATTGTACGTCTTTTTTTTACAAAACTTTTAATAATCTCCGCGATAAGTATATTCCATCAAGAACGTTAAACCACAGCTTATTTCCCAAATGGTATTCCCAGTCATTAATTAAAGCCATCAAAGAGAAACGGAAATTCGAACGAAAATATAAAATTTACAAAAATAGATGTGATTTGGAGTCATACAACATACTACGTAAAAGAATTAAGAAAATTGAATCACTCTGTTATCAAAAATATATTTCATCTGTAGAAGATTCCATTCAAAAAAACCCTAAAACATTTTGGACTCATATTAAATCAACCCGCAACTCAAATGGCATACCCTGTGTAATGAATTACGGATCTGATGTCGCGAACTCGGGTGAAAGTATTTGTAACGCTTTTTCTAATTACTTCCAATCAACATTCTTACATCCTGACTCACCTTCCGCAAACAGTCAATCAACTTTGCTGCCATCTTCTTTAAACTTGCCTGATCCCGCTTCTGACATTTCTTTTGTTGAGATTGATATAACTGTGGTGCGCGAATTACTACTAAAGTTGGACCCTTCTAAATCCGCAGGCCCTGATCATATTCCTGCGCTCTTTCTTATTAACTGTGCTGAAACCATTTCACTACCGATTACCCTTCTTTTTAAAAAATCATTATCTTTCTGTATTGTCCCTAATGTCTGGAAATCAGCTTTTGTCACCCCAGTTCACAAAAAAGGACCAAGAACAGACATTTTGAATTACAGACCCATTTCCAAACTCTGTTTAATTTCAAAAGTATTTGAGAAAATTGTTTACAATCAAATTTATGCTACACTTAAAAATTCGTTTTATGATTTTCAGCATGGTTTTTTGAGGGGGCGTTCGACAGTGTCTAACTTGGTATTGTTAAACGATAACCTTACTGCTGCTATGGATAAAGGGTTACAGGTTGACGTTATATATACCGACTACAGTAAGGCATTTGACAGAATTAATTATAAGCTCCTTTTAATCAAACTACAAAATATAGGTATAAGAGGCGATCTGCTCAGGTGGTTCTCGTCATACATAAGTAATCGTTCACAGGCTGTGGTAATTAGCAATTACATATCTAGCTGGGTTTCAATTCCTAGCGGTGTTCCCCAGGGTTCACTGCTTGGACCTTTGCTTTTCGTTATTTTCGTGAACGACATTAATTTTTGTCTTCATACATCTAGTCTTCTCTGCTTTGCAGATGACATGAAAGTTTTTTCTGCCATCTCTTCTCAGGAAGACGTCGATGCCCTTCAGGCAGATCTGTCTCGTCTTGACCACTATTGTTGTCTTAACAAACTGGACCTCAACCCATCTAAATGTTTTTCTGTTACTTTTAGCCGCAAGAAGGACATTGTACAGTCTTCATATTGTTATACCCTAAAAGGTCATGCACTAGAAAGAAAAACTCATGTCAAAGATCTTGGTGTCATACATGACACTAAACTACTATTTGACAGTCATGTTGACAGTGTTGCAACTAAAGCCTATAGGGCCCTGGGATTTGTGATGCGTAGTTCAGTGGGATTTGCCAGAGCTAAAACATTAAAAATATTATATTGCACATTTGTTAGAAGTCACCTGGAGTACGCATCTCAAGTCTGGAACCCGAATTACCAGGTATACATTACTCGTCTTGAGAACATACAAAAGAAATTTTTGAAATTCCTGTGCTACCGTATAAAGGATACTTTTAAATCCTCCAACTACCTAAATATATGTACAAAACACCACCTTTTACCTCTTGAACTAAGACGCGAGATAGCTGATATAACATATCTGCTTAAAATTGCCTCGGCTAAGATAGACTGTCCCCAACTTTTAGCTAAACTCTCGTTAAAAGTTCCTCAAAGAAATTTTAGGAGTAACCCTACCTTCTGTTTACCGAAAGCGAATACCAATTATAGGCAGAATAGTTACTTATGGCGTGCGCGTGACAAATTTAACTTACTTAGCAAACAGTTTGAGCTGGACCTCTTCTATACCAGTGTACCATCAGCGAGGCGGATGTTGAGCGAGCGGTTCTTCGAACCCACATAATATTCTTTAATAGATATTCTGTTGCGATAATACCAATTCGTTAATAGTTTGAGCGAGGTTAATAATGCGTTGCTTAGTGCTTCTAGTTTTAATTATTATTAAGTAACTTCTATCGGTGAGAACCTATTAGTGGTTTTATGTGTATCACTTGATGACCCTATTTAAATTTTGTTAACCTTGGTTTTCCTAAGATGATAAAATAAAATAAAATAAAATAAAATAAATAAAATATCCCAATTTCCAATACATATATCGTCGGAGGATGAGTATCATCCAGATGTCTTGGGTTCAGTTCCCAAGTCGGTAATGTATGTTCCTGATTTTCGGGAGCATTTTTTTTCATGTCTTACAGGTAAGCACTAGGCCTTCTGCTTACAGGTAAGCACATTTCAGAAGCTTTGTGATTTAGCCCATACCTATCACTTGTAGCGATGCTTTGATTTCAATAATGGAGACCCTCGCCAAGCAGCATATAGGGACAACATAATATACCTAGTGCCACTTATTTGTATCTGTAGATAATGGTACAAAACTATCAATAATATTATATTGCGAGACAATATTTACTTTTTATTTTTAATTGCTAATTGCTGCACTGAAGCTGAATTAAATATTATAAAATACAGTGAAAAAATTAAATGCCTACCGGACCCAGCCAGGAATCGAACCTGGGTCTTCCGCAATCCGGGCGGCTACACTGACCATTATGCTACCGGTAAGGCTGACGTAAGCACTGAATTTTTACACTGCTTTTTAATTTTTGAGTGCTTTTAGCGTTTTGTTTGTGCATTTTGTTGTCTCATTTTGACAAAAAAAATGTGAACACCTATGGGTGTGCTTTGTGGAATACTTTAGGTGTGCTTCGTCTGGGTGTGCTTCGTGGAATACCTTGACAAGACTGCTTAAACAAACCCTAAGTGCCTTATAAATATACAAAGAATAAGGTCCGAACAGTTATTCCGTGTGTGTTACTTTCATGTAAACGTCATTTCAAATTATAGTGAAAGAGACAACACATGGAATAACTAATGGAAGCTTATTCTCTGTTTATTTGTAAGACCCTAAGCCTTTACTATCTCCATCTTTACAATTATTGCAAGTGTAAAAAATAATATTTCCTGAATAATCTTGTATACAAATCGCCTGTTAATTATGCCAAAATCAATAGCTACGTAAACATGACCTTAATTAATTGTTAAAAACTTAGTAGCGTTACGTATTATCTATATCGATCAACATACGCAATAAATTTTAGTAATCTTTTGATACGATTAAAACTTTCTATACATTTGATAAGTAATCAAAGCTACTGGTACCTGGATATTGTTTAATGTGTTCCAAATGTGAATTATCAATGTTAAACACTTACCTACATTATTTAAGTATAAATATTGTTTGTGTTAATGAACTTTACCCCATTCACATATATTGTGTTTAGCTGGTAATTTTCGTAAGATAACAGTTATCAAAACCCTATATCACCAATATGTTAGGGCCCGGTCCGTCAATGCCTTATTGACCCAAGTTTTGCACTGTCACTACGATGTGTCAGGAAGAAATTATTCATCTTTCTGTAGTAATCTATTTCGCTGTCAGGTGCTTGATATCCCAATGCGATGGCGAGAGTCCAGAGTTCTCGCCTGCTTGGGTCGAGAACGCCATTCCTCTGGCCAGCGGCGGCAGCAGCCGAAGCTTCGACAACTGTGCACGCTTCTCCAACAGCAGCACCCAGGGGATGTTCCCGGGGGAGACCTGCCCCCCCCGACTCTTCGACAACACCACAACGGAGGACTGTGAGGCTTATGTGTACCAGCACACTGATACCGTCGTTTATAATGTAAAGATTTTCTTTCTAAGCCTTTTAATTTTTAAATAAATTTATTTTCAATGCCAGTCCCATCGTGACTGTAAATTAATAAATATAAATACATTTACTGCGAGGACCTTACAATTAAGAGTGTTGTTTTAATCAGGAACTGAGGAACAATGATGACCCATGGGTCTGTCTGCGCCCGGTGTTCTTAACTAGTAGACCACACTTGAAAAAGCGACTGTCCTAGGCTGTACTCGAACTCACGACCTTTCACAACTCTGCTGCTCTTCCAATGAAGCTAACAAAACACTATCTTTTGTTTCGATACCTCCTCGACTTTAAAGTGTCTCAAGTTGCCATTGGGAATTCTTAAACGCAACAGCTATAACCCATATTCCAGTTCGGACTAGCATGCGACGAGTGGCGCCGCTCGCAGATCGGGTCCATCCGCACGATCGGCACCCTCCTGGTGCTGCCCATCACCGGCTACATCTCGGACCGCTGGGGCCGGCGCGTGGCGCTCACCATCAACGCGTTCAACACCGGCTGGATCGGCCTCGTCCGCTCCTTCGTTAACTCCTACGAGTGGTTTCTGGCGCTTGAGGTCTTGGAGTCAGCTGTGGGTGCGGGCGCGTACTCTTCTTGCTATATTCTGGGTGAGACGCTTCACTGACAATAAAGAAACTACAGCAGTGAATATCAATATGCCCATATTAATAGGAAACATGTTCCTCTACAGGCCAGCTTCATAGGACGTAAGGAGTATTTTAAGACTGAAAAAAAAATTTTATGTTAAGTAACTAAATAAACAAACTTGTAGTCTTTATATTGCCATGATGGTACATAATATAATAACATAATTAAAATATGTAAACTGTAAACCGTAAAATGTAATATGTAAATATGTATAGAGGAACTCGTTTACATTTTCAAACATTTGTAAGCATTAGAAAAGCAACAGTTAACTTATTCACTGAAAATTTTAGTAGGTTTGGTAGTCAAACAAAAGGCTTTACATACAGGCTTATCTCATAACAGTTTAAATGTTTCTTTTGTAATGTCGTTGTATGTATGATTTTTTAAATATGTAATAATAATTGATTCCAGTGACGGAGCTTGTTGGCCCTAAGTACAGAGTGATAGCTGGGGCGACAATGTCGACGATGTTTGCCGTCGGGCAAGTGATCCTCGGCTTCATCGCCTGGGGCATCCCACAGTGGAGGACCCTTACCCAAGTGCTCTATGCGCCCCAGCTTCTCGTCGTGTCATATTTCTGGATTCTCTCAGAGTCCGTACGCTGGCTCATGAGCAAAGGCCGCTACGAAGAATCAGAGGTTATTCTAAAGAAAGTAGCTAAAATGAACAGAAAAACATTGTCTGACAAATCTTTAGAAGCGCTTCGAGCATCAGCCGAGGCAGAAAAGCACATAGAGAGGCCAAAAGAACAGTGGCTACCTATACTTGTGATTAAATCTCGAGCGATTTTGTATCGCTGCCTGGTGACTCCGATCTGGTGGATCAGCAACACGCTGATCTACTACGGGATGAACATTAACGCTGTGAACCTGTCAGGAAATTCATACTTTAACTTCGCCATCGTCGCAGCCATAGAGATCCCCGGGTACTGGACTGCCATTCTTCTGCTGGACCGGATTGGACGAAAACCTGTCTTGATCTGTGCTTACTGGCTTTGTGCCGTTTGCCAATTTACATTTGCATTTCTACCGGAAGGTTAGTTACAACGACAATATTTTGACTAATTTGGCCCGTGATGAAGGATGGTTAACGGGACTTAATGATTTGCAGCTGACACACAGTTTTGAAAGTAATGCAGATATTTTCAATAACTTTAATATGTCATGTAACTAATTAAGTAATTTTATTTATTTATCTTACCACAGAAAAATATGTAGGTATAAAATAATGTTTTGACTGTTTGCCAATACTTAAATTTATTTAAAAGCTTCTCCATGTTTTTTTTATATAGCAGAGTTGACAAATATCTCCGCTCTATCTGATGTTAAGCAACTCTTACTGAAAGACAGCTAGTCGAGTGGTACATACTGGCAATCAGAATCCGAATTATTTATTTGTAACATGTAGGTTACTTTTACAATGTTGAAAAATTGTACAATAACTAAGTAAGACATAACAGTGAGATTCCATAACGGTTGCAGGCATGGAGGGGCTGTCGCTGGCGATGTACCTGATCGGCAAGTACAGCATCGCGGTGGTGATGACCTCGGTGTACGTGTACACGGCCGAGCTGTACCCCACCAAGTACCGCCACAACCTGTTCGCCTTCTCCTCCATGATCGGCCGGCTGGGTTCTATCACAGCGCCTCTCACTCCTGCTCTGGTAACTGCACCATATTTTTGTAAAATAAACTTCTTTTTTTCCCCGACCCAGCCAGGAATCGAACCTGGGTCTTCCGCAATCCGGGCGGCTGCACTGACCGCTATGCTACCGGGAAGGCTGACGTAAGCGCTGAATTTTGAAACTGCTTTTTATATTTTTGAGTGCTTTTTAGCGGCACCGAGCGCTGTATTTTATAAAATTTTATAAATATTTAATTTAGCTACAGTGCAGCAATTAGCACTTGAAAATAAAAAGTAAAAAATTTTTTTTTCTTTTTTTAGCACATTAGCGATTAGCATATTTAGCCAGTGTCAAAGTAATTTTTCTCACAAATAATACATAAATATACAACATTTCCTTCCAGTATGATGATGAGATGATGAAAGATAATAGAAATGAGAAGTGAGAAATGATATACCCCTCAACCCCTCGAATATCTCACTAAAGATGTGGGACTTTACTAATTCCTCGGGCGGACTTCTTGAGAGAATTTGAAAAATAAAGTTGCACTGTTTTTTTTTTCATTTGCCAACACTCATGCACACTCACGAACACTTAACGGGTATTGTTTTCTAAAGTTTACGCGAACACTACACATTGAAATGAAACAACTTTTACGGATCTACTCGCGTTTATTTTACACATTAGTTTTAATTAATGTTTATCCTGACGTTTCGAACCCTTTGCAGGGAGACTGAGGTGTTGGTCGTCTCATAATTAGTTAGTAGCTTGTATACCGTCGAAACGTCAGGATAAACATTAATTAAAACTAATGTGTAAAATAAACGCGAGTACCTAGATCCGTAAAAGTTGTTTCATTTCACTTAACGGGTAATAAATCCACCATTATTTCACATTAATATTCGACATAACACAAATTTTGGAAATTAAATCAAAACCGCAGAAATGACTCTTCACTTTGCCGCCAAGAAGTCCTAAAATAAACTTAATTCTCTATCTATTTAAATTCTCTATAACTTATTTTAAAACATTTTTTTCTAATCTAATTCTTTCAGACGTTCCCAATGGGTTGTTCATTAGAAATACTACTCTCATTTATGTTATGTATTATTTTTTTAATCCGAGCTCCGAAGCCTATTATGCAATCAGATTGATAATTAACGACAACATAATGTTTACGCTTACCTGAGTTATAGTTCACCGAGCCTAAAAATCATACATTTACAAGAATATTGTGAGGATGCCTATTTGAAGGCCTTGCTAAAATCAACACAATATTGACCTATTTTCCACTTTTTGCAAGGTTCTTGGAGACCGAGTAGTATATAATTACGAATTTTATTAGGTCTGTCAACATTTTTGACTATACAGTTCCCTAAAGACTTCAAGATAACCGAAGGCAGGTTATTCAAAGCTTTGGTATGGTATACAGTATGGTCTAATATGGTGGTACTCGTAGTGATTGTGCCTTCTTAGCTGGTGAAGCTGTTGACCTAACCGCTTGCTTATTGTTAAGGCGCTGGAGGTGTGGGAGAGCCTGCCGTCGGTGATGTTCGGTTCGTTCGCGCTGCTGTCGGGCGCGCTCATTTTCACCACGCCCGAGACCCTCGGCACCACGCTGCCGGACACCATGGAGGAGGCGGAGCAGCTCGGCTCCAAGAACACTGTCTAATACTCATTATTGTTATACTTAAATATAAAACTTTATCGTTCTTTTGTTTTATTCATGACTCGAAGATTACTATTCTAAGAACATTTCTTTTTAATTTTTTTTAGGTTTAAGCAAGTGCCTTTATCTCACCTGATGTTAAGTGATGATAATGCCGAAGGTAAAAGCGCTCTCTACATCGGAATCCGGACATGTTAGTAACATGTCAATTAGATGTTGCTAACATTGATGTTATGGTGACATATTTAGATAAGATGGTGGTGAAGCTGCCCAGACGGACCTAAGACAAAAACTGGATGTTATTTAAGATTATAAACATTGATGCCAGGTACCTTCAGTTGCCCATGTTCATAACAAACATTTGATCTTAGTGGGTTTATTTAGTAATACGAGAGACTTGGCTGCATGATGGACACGGACATAAGCTCGAGCCCATTACCGTTAACGGTAAACGGCCTGTTGTATCTATCTATGTATGTATGTATGTAAGTAAGCAATTCACGCCCCAAACGCACTACCTTTATAACGCTGGTAAAGGTTGTCGGAAGTTAGTTCTCAATAAACAAGCAAGGTGTGAACACCTATTTTATTTTTCTACAAAACTTCAAACACATTTGAACCTTAACACCGTCACACGGCCTTAAGTTAAATTTAATTAATTGGTCTTATTTAACTATGTGGACCCCTTATATAAACAGTGGAAACTCGTCCGTACGAGTACTGCACCCGGGGACGCGCGGTTGGTTATGTGGTGTTCTTCCCCAGATCCCGCCTCCCTACCCAGGCCCGAGAGCCTGGACAGGAATTCGGGTATAGGAGATGCCTTACTATGTGGAGCCCTGAAACAGAAAGGTGACGGGCGTCGTAGTAGTAGTCTGCCCAGGTGGTGATGGGAGGCCCTTGATTCCTTTGAGAGGGACTGGCAAACTGTGGCACTAAATTAAGAGGAGTGGCGGAAATGGGCTGAAGCCTTTGCCTAATATTGAGATGATACAGGCTGGCAGTGACAGCAATAGTGAGAAGTAATGAAATAAAAAAAAAAAAGCAATGAACATACGAGTACCTACTACTCGTCAAGTAAGAACGAGGTGAGCGTAAAAATAAAAAAAATGGTGGCTGTTTTGTCTGAAAGCCTAGTGCGAGTTGCATAGTAAACGATCGGGAAGCTTGCTATCTCGTTTGGTGACTAAACAGCCACTACGGCTACAACTGAAAGCATGCGAGTGCAAGTTCCAAACGAACACAGGAAAACTATTCCCGTTTTTTCACCGTGACTGACTTTAATGTTATAATATACGTAGCGGGAAAGGAATTTTTATTGTTTTTTTCATAGACAAGAAGAAAATATCCGAACAAGTTCCGAAGAACGTCTCTAGTTATAAACTACGTTGGTATGTGATAGTGTTGCCAAGTGCAACGTAATTACGGCAAATTCTCCGTATTCGAAAAAATCTTCCAACTACAACAATATCTGCCATAAAAGCATGAATTAGAATTTTCGTAATGAAATAAAGTTAAGCAATATAAATTCATGAATTATTGATCAAATATGACGAAGAGTTCCGCGCCGTCCAGAAATACCTCAAAACCTAAAGGACGTCTCATGGTTCTGCTACTCGTTGCCGGCAGAACGATGCATCAAGGTTGCTATCAGGGGTCTTCCCAGCAACACCGACCGCGCCGACATCAAGTGCGACCTCAAAGAGCGAGGCTTCGCCCCCTTCGAGTATGTAAGGCAGATTCAAGCCAGGACAGGCAGACCCGGCTGCCTCTACTACGCCCAGCTCCAGCGCACCCCCGAGACAATCCGGCAATATACGGCAATATAAAATTGAAGCCTGGAGGTGTCGAAAAGGGCCGGCGCATTGTCACCGGTGCCAATCTTTCCGACACTCCTCCCACAACTGCCACCGAACGCAAGCCTGCGTCAGATGCGGCGAAGAGCACGCCACCCGAAACTGCCCACGCCCACTCGAAGCCCCGCCCACTTGTGTGAACTGCCAAGGCGACCACACCGAATGAGACGGAACCTAAACTGGACGGGAAAGCACCCGCGGTGAAGCAAGCGTCTGAAGACACCGAGCAACAAGCCGCCATCACAGACTGCATCGAGGTGCTGCAGTCCATCCTCCATGCCATCCAGCAAGGACTGAACCCAGTCCCGATCATTCTGAGGGCCCTAGCAGGCTTATACGCTGGGAATGCATAGGCCACTCAGAGTGATAAATACCCATTCCACCCAATTGAACAAAACTTCGAAGACGTCCCTGGCTCCAAGGTCGCTCGCTGGGCCGCCAGCCAACTGAAACCACCCGGCGGGCTAAGAACCTCGTCAGCGACCACGAAGAGAAAATAGAAGATGGACAAGATGACCACGACAAAGTCAACCCAACGACCCAGTCGTTTCCGCGGCTGGCGTAAAGAAAACCACCGCGAGGGGCCGTTGCCCTGTTGGGTTTCCCATAGGGGATCGAGACGAGATTCACGAGAGGACATGGTCCTTCGAGCCGCATTAATACAGTCAAAAATACAGTCCATTGCGGGCAGTGGCTCGTTCGCTATTGCAAACGCAGTTGGAGCCATTTAGCAGGAGTCCTGTTGTGAGGACTTCGGACGGTGCCGGTTGCGGTGTGCGTCAGGTCGGCGTAACTACGGTGCGGAACGGTGAACGGACCGCCAAGTAAATACGGAGGAGTACAGGTGATAGCGGAGGTGTACAGTGGTGCGTTTATATGAAAAAGTGAACTGTGAGTACAAGCAACTTTGAACTTTATTATCAAGAATACATTAACATATAATTTGGACTTGAAGAATTGGATTTGGAACTTAGCATGACTTTTAAACTTAGAATAATTTGCATGATAATTTTAGGACTTAGAATAGTTAAACGTAGATACGGGGAACCTATGCCCAATTTCATACAAATTGTAAAACACTTATTGTCTTTATATCTATCTTGCCACTTTTCTAACTTAAATAAATTTTTTAACATAATTATACTACTGTCTGAACTTGTCAAACTTTAATAATTTAACTTTGATAGATAAAAAGCAAATTGATTGTATCTGTTTCAAAGCTTGTAAATTTTAATATCATACAATTATAGTATGATATTAAAATTTACAATTGAAGCCAATTTTAAAATTTATTATGGCTTCAATAATACATTTTAAAATTGATTTGGCTAAACGTATTTTAAAAGCAAGAAAGGATTTTAAAAAGAGCCGTAAAGAACGCATTTGTAAGGAATATGTAGATAAGGCAGGTTAGAATATTGGAGCAATTATGGTTCGAATATTTGGCAGGTCATAAATAAATTATGCGTACTGTTGATCCTGTCGAATTGAAATCTTCGGAATATATTATGATCACAAAAACACAAATGTTGAAAAAAATTCCACGTGCAGGATTTGACATACCTGACATCTGATTTCTGACATACCGGGTCAGGTAACATCTGATCATAATATTTTTAAAAATACTAAAGATCAGTTAAGAAGTAGGCAAGCTATTTATAAAATGTTTTTGTTTGGTTTATATCATTTTAAATGATTTGTTTTGTGCATTAATTTATTCAAATGAAACTCTTAATAAAGTTCAAAAATTGCACTTTTTAAAAGGTTATTTAGCAGGAGAGGCCAAACAGATTTTAAGGCATATCCCTACTGCGGAAGATAATTACGACCGCTGCTGGAAATTATTGGAGGACCGCTATAACAACAAAAAATATATTTGTCATCATATACTCAATAGATTGTTTAGTCAGAAAAATATTGTAAATGAATCAGCCAGTAGCTTATATGAATTGATAGATACAACTAATGATTGTATAGACCTAGAAAGAAAAATTAGGTTAGGTTAGATTGAATGCAAAAGTTGGTACAATAGGTACATTGAAGTTTTAACATTCCTCAACTCGGTAAAACAGAAATCGGGATTGCATGCAAAAAATTTCGCCACCATCAAAGTATTTATTAATACTTGCTGATTTTACAAAATCTTCTTAAAATCTTCTTCTTCTATTAACTTGAAAAAAATATATTTAGCACGCAGCGCAACAAAAATGTAGTTTGTTTACTATCGAAGTGACGTCACGTTGGAATCCAATATAGAGAATAGCGTTTTAGACATTTGAAGAATAGATTAAAACAATAAAATTTTCAAATTGAATTATAAAATTTATGAATTATTTTTAAGAATAGAAATCAACATTTCTTTCATCGTAAATACGTATTTTTAGATTTTTTCGTACATGGTGCAAAATACCCTATTAATGAACAGTTGATTGCAACTGTTAATTAATTAAATTGTATTTGTTTTTTTCGTTACTTGACTAACTTGTATTGAATAATGTATTTAAATAATATATTGAAGTCCACATTGCATGCCGTGGCAGCCTTTAGTAAGATTTGTAAGAGAGTAGCTTAAGTCCATTTTTGTATGAAAACAGTTTTGCTTATACTCGTATTTGTGTTAATTTTGTTAGTTGTCAAAAAAAATAAACATTGAAATGCTGGTGTGCCACATTTCAATGACTCTGGGAGACTCTTCAGTCCCGCAGCGCCGATTGTAGACATCCCGGTTGCATGAATTCACTACTCATGACTACAAGTCGAGCGAGCAAAAAATACACCACTTCTAGTTCAAAAGAAAGTCGATGTGCAAGACTGAGATACAATAATTTTGACTGCCACGATCTTTTGGCGTGAAGAGACTCCATATTGGCCTGTGGTCAAACAGTTGCCTAGAGTAGAAATTGTTTGCACATAAACCTACCAAAAATTGTCAAATTTCTTCAATAAACTTTGAACTTTATTATTGAAAATTGATGTGCAGGCGTGTGTACATAATACGTAAAGAAAAATCTTTGTCCCCTTTTAAGCACACTACGCGCACAGAGGACTGTAAGACTTGGCTTAGTCAAAGTTTATAAGGAGACAGATAAAATGTATATATAGGTAATTATGTGTTGCAAAAAAAACATCAAAGAATCTGTCAATGACAAACACATATTTTTTTTAATTTTCATGGCCTTTCGTACCCTTCAGCCGAAATAGTAAACATCTTTTAATAAAAATTACGGTCGAATTGCAATAGTTTTACTATGTTTTAATTTATATTGATTTAAGATTGTCTATTGACCCCATAATAATTGTTAGTAAGTTGACTTTATTTTCCTCACCATGTGTGACTGTCACTCAATTCATTCGTTCAATTCACTCGCTGCTTCTTAATAATTAATTATGGAGTCATGTGGGCATTGTGTGATTGACTCTCGAAGAGAATAGACGTTCTCAACATTGTACTGGAGTTTGTGAATTTAGTGATGGAATAAACGACTATAAGCAACGGTTGAAGTTATTATTTATCCACCTGACTTTTATGGTATTCATTCTAATGTTAAGCATTTAATATTTGCAGTGCCCTGTAGGGTTCTTGTGGGAACTGATGTTTAGTTTTAAGATCAACACAAGAATCCAAAATATAATTTGAAATTGAATTTTATTTTAGACACTTTCATTATGCTTCTCATAATCAGCGGAGTGAGGGTTCCACACGGAGCTGCAGTACTCGAGATCGCTGCGAACTTACCAAATACAAAGACCACAACGCGTCACTTTTTAAATGCTACTGGTAGATCGTTTTAATCTGTTCTAGCATTTATGAACTTCGATATCAATTACTCATATCATTTGTTTTTAGTTATACGAGTAATAAAGTATAATGCCAGTCACTGTACCGGACTAGACATACGTCACTTGTTTTATTGCATTTAATACACAGTGCGAAAGTCTAACTTCCACACGTAGAAGACATTCGTAGATCCTACTGACGGTTATCATTATGTTTACCTATTTCGATATGGCCCAATCATTACACGCGGCGTTGTTGCTGTTGGCACACGTTCACAAACAAACAGATTTATTCAAAACTTCACAATGCAGTTCTGAAATTCAGAAAAACTTTTTGAATTGCTTGACAAATAAATAAATAAGAAACAAATTAAAATTAATAACAATGGCCAGTGTCGACGCAAACGCAAAGGAGGATGCAAGCGTCAAAATGGAAAATGGTCAGAAAGCTGGCATAGACCTGGACACAATTCTGATCGAGGAGGTGGGGCAGTTCGGCTGGTTCCAGGTGCGGACGGTGCTGCTGGCCGTGGTGGTGGTCATCTTCGCCTCCTGGGGAGCCAACGAGTACGTCTTCACTACGTCCAGGATTAGTACCAGGTAAGGACAATCAAGTACAAACGAGAACCATAGATTTTCTATTAAAATTAAGAAGTAGTGTAGTAGAAAATTTATTCGTTTAATTATGACATAGTGACAATGGGTGATGGATGATGAATAAATAGAATAGAATAGAATTTAAAAATTGATATTTTTTATTTTTCCAGCCCTTTTGAGTTAACCTATGTGATGTGAAGACCTTAAGTGGATTTGAAAGGAGATTTAGAATGTAATGTTGCGGTGTATTCTTTACGAAAAAATAACACTTTTCGGTTAATTAATATTAATAACAAAAATAATAATAGTTATAAAATAATAAGTTAATTAATTAAGAGAGGAGCTCGATGGCGCAGTGGAGGAGCTCGATGGCGCAGTGGTTAGCGCGCTCTATCTGCGATTGGTTAAGCAACTTTCGCAAAGGCCGGTCATCGGATGGGGGATTCAAGTTCCTCCTTGCTTCGGAAGGTACGTTAAGCCGTTGGTCCCGGCTGTATTAGCAGTCGTTAACAACTACCTATCTACACTGGGTCCGCGTGGTGGTTTATGGCCCGTTCTCCCTATTCATCCATAGGGAATGCTCGTGGCCCAGCCGTGGGGACATAAAATGAGCTGGTGGTGATGATGGATAATCCACTATTACTCGGTAAAACATAATTTTTAGACAATAAAACAAAACTACGAAAATAAGTTCTTCACGTTACTGCCAAAAAGTCCTCATGAATAACATTTTTACAGTTTCTAAGACATATTATTTAGCATTTTGAAAATAAAGCTTTCCAATTGGTGGAAAGCTTTGCGTTGAAATTATAACTTAAAAGTCTATATTTAAAGATAAAACATTAAGATAACAATAATGTCATCATCAGCCTATACTAGTCCACTGCTGGACATAGGCCTCTCCAATGACATGCTATATTTCAATTGCTATGCCAATTTTAGTTTTTAGTAAACTTTACATATAAGTTTCTCGGCTATACCTAAAAACAGGGTGCATGTAATCTTTGTTACTCGTGTACCATAAGTCCAATGTTCGCATAATTAAATTATTCATTAATTAATAGTAAAATACTGAACCTGCTTTTGCTGCTTTGAATCTATATTTACACTTCGTTCCTAAGACACACAAATATTTGTATTTACACTTCGTTCAAAAGGCACACAAATATTTATATTTACACTTCGTTCATAAGACACACAAATATTTATATAAGGTTGGGGAAAAAATCTTTTCGCATATAGTATGTATGAACTTGTAATAAAATCTCTTTGGCTATACTATTTGTATCTGGCTGGTTTTGGTATCATTAAAAGTTTTAATTTTAAAGACGATAATTCCAAATTCAAATTAGGAAAATATATGATTTTCATTTGTTTTTCTTACTGTCAAGATGAGTGAGTCTAATGCAGAAATTCGATACATTTTAAAATGCTACTACAAAATATATATACGGTCGAAATGAGAAACCTCCTCCTTTTTTTGAAGTCGGTTAAAAAAGGTAAAAATGAAACGCAAGCCGCGAAAAAATTTTGCGACGTTTATGGACCTAGTGCAGTGTCTGTGAGAGTAGTACAAATTTGGTTTTTCAATCCGGAAATTTTGATGTCAAAGATGCACGTCGCTTTGGTCGCTCTATTACGGATAAAATGGATGTCATTTTTGAAAAAGTGGAGCAAGATCGGCATATCAGTAGTTACGACGTAGCTGAAGAACTGGGAATTGACCACAAAACAGTTTTGGCGCATTTGAAAAAAACTGGGTACATCAAAAAGCTCGATATTTGGGTACCTCACGAGCTCACTGAAAGAAACCTAATGAACCGTGTACTCATTTGTGATTCTTTATTACGACGTAATGAAAACGAACCATTTCTGAAGCTGATAACTGGTGATGAAAAGTTGATCACGTACGACAAGAACGTGTGAAAAAGGTCGTGGTCAAATACAAAAACAAATACAAATAATTTTATTTGCTCTAAATAGGGTAACAGTAAAGGTGTTAGGTACAATATTATGTATATTGTGAAGACAAAATGGAGCTTAACCTATTTAGCCATTTTACATAGCATGCAAATATATAAATAATGATACAATACAATTATTAAAATTAGAATTAAAAAACTGATCAAATGTCATAAAATAAAATCGAGAAAGTCAGGTTTGATAAAAACATTTTGCGGTCAGCAATCGGAAATCATTGAGCCCATTAAAAATATTCAAAAGTAAAATTAATAAAATATATTCTGTTTGTTGAAGGAAGGTTTATTAATTATTATCACCCAAGAATTCCTTTACACTATAGAACATCCTATCAGAAAGCCAATTATACAATGCAGTCTTAAACCTGCTAAAGGGTAATTGTTTAATACTTTTAGGTATTTTATTGAAAATTAAGATGGACATCGAGTTACAGTTTCTCTGATAAAGGGTGCTCCTAGGAATCGACGCAGAGATCAGTCGATGACCATTACGTGTGTTTCGCAAGTACACATCCTTCGCTTGCTTAAAGTGGGACATATTTAATTTGACAAATTTAGCAGTCTCTAAAATATAAATACAAGGCAAGGGTAGTATTTTGTGCAATCTAAAAAGAGGTCTGGAGGGTTCATCGGGTGGAGAACCATATATGGCCCGCAAACATTTCTTTTGACAGATAAAAGCTTTACCTACGTCAACACTATTTCCCCATATTATGAGCCCATAACGGAGTACTGACTCAACGTAAGCAAAGTAGGCACTAAGTGCAGTGCTTATAGACGCTATTGTAGTTAAAAAAGCCGGTCAGGCTTCACAGACTGTGGCGAAACCCGGGTTAACTCGCAACAAGGTGATGCTGTGTGTGTGGAGAGATTGGAAGGGCATTATTCATTATGAGCTGTTACCACCAGACAGGACCATCGATTCTGAACTCTACTGCGAACAACTGATGAGATTAAAGCAAGAAGTTGAGAGAAAGCGGCCGGAATTAATCAACAGAAGGGGTGTGGTTTTTCATCATGATAACGCTAGACCTCATACATCTTTAGCCACTCAGCAAAAATTAAAAGAGTTTGGCTGGGAGATGTTAATGCATTCGCCGTATGGTCCTGACCTTGCATCTTCAGAATTCTTTAGGCAGTGTCAGGTTAACATTACGAGAGGACTGCCAAAACCACATGTCGCGGTATTTTGATCAGAAGCCCCAAAATTTCTATAGCAATGGGATCATGTCCCTACCTACAAGATGGCAAAAAGTTATCGAACAAAATGGCACCTATTATTTATTTATATTTACACTTCGTTCATAAGACACACAAATATTTATATTTACACTTCGTTCATAAAACACACAAATATTTATATTTACACTTCGTTCATAAAACACACAAATATTTATATTTACACTTCGTTCATAAGACGCACAAATATTTATGTTAACACTTTGTTCATAAGACACACAAATATTTTGTACGGAGTGCGAAGGTTATCTACAAAGGGAAAAAAATTAACTTCATAGCCATAGCCATTTATTTATCGCATCTTATTGGCATCGTACAGATCCTACAATATTATATGATCCTGTAAGGAAATTGCAATAATTTGGGCTTTTTATTACAAAAAAGTTTAAATTTTATTGTATGATTAAGATAACAATAGCAATAATAATCTGTTATGGTTACATTAAAAAAACAACAATAAACAATAAAAAAATAAAAAAACAATCAATAATATTTAAGATAAGTGTGACTTTTAAATAATTACATAGTAAATTTTAACTTAAAATTACAGATTATTACAGAAAAAGGAATATTATTGCAGATTTTAATGCTACTTTTTGCTAAAACGAAATATTTTTTCTCCATAAAATGGTAGTAGTCGTCATAACCAGAATCTGATCCACACCCTAACAGGTCTACAAGATTTTTGTGTAAACCTATGTATATATAGTTGTAAGAAGTGGTCGGGGCTTTTTATTAAGATATTTTATTCCTATTTAGTTATAATTAGCAATTTTAATCTGATTCTGAAAGCGATATTGATTTAGTCGCAATTAACCTCATCTATCATGATATACAATAAACGAACCATGATGACATCGGTCATTCCGAATAACTTTGATAAAGTTGCATCAATTAGTTTTTGCCCGTGACCACGCCCGCGTGACACTCGATCTGTTATTAGCTAGATCTACAATGTAAAAAAAATGAGCAATAATATTTAAGGGTGCGTACATATACCCGTAAAGACTTCACTGCTTAAATATCACCAATAAATGTGGTCAAAAAAAACATTTTTTTTTACTTAAGTGTAATGTTAACATTTTGTACAACCTTATTTTGGTATTGATTGACAAGCGCAAGCGCAGTGCCGGGTGAGTGACCTTTGACGCGTGGCATGCTTGTGCCCCCGCCGTCGCCCCCGCGCCGCGCTCTCAGGCCGCCCGCCCGCGCCCGCCCGCGCCCGCCCGCGCCCGCCCTTTTTGTCTAAAAAATATAAATGTCTCAGCTACCGATTACTTGTGAAAAAAACAGTTATCACTAAACATGTAGGCTGCTCAAAATTTTATAGCTTATTTTTTTTCCAGGTTGTTTAGTATAGTTTTTTTTTTAAATTTTATCATCATAAACATACACACTATAAATACCTACAATAGAAAAGATAATAACGAATGCCTGTCCCGCGTGCATTCCTTAATCTGCACCTGGCTTTATAAAATACTTTTGGCTCTCATAGTGCAAGCTCGGTCAAGTTGACGAACAAGTCTAAATATTGGTGTATAAAAAAAGATATCGATACCTTTAGCAGCAAATGAATTTTCGATGTCAAAGGCAAAGTATTTTTTTTAATTCAAATAAACTTTAATGAAGGATATACAGACAATTATTATTCATAACTACACGAATTAATAGGATGGAGCATTTTTTGAATTGTAATTAATCTTATCTGATTAGGTGTGATAATATATCTACATAATTATGTAGATAAGGTGGTTTCATTGATTCGTGACTCCGCTGTCTTGTAGGAGAGGAGGATAGGCTTGATGAGACAATACTCGTAGCACTTAATATTTTTTTAAATTATCAGAATTTATGAAATCAGTTGGGACACGTGAACGTTTACCAACTGATGAGCGAATAAGCATTGCTTAGAACCTTTAATATTTGGTTATACTTTGCAACTTCAAAATAATATCTTTTTATAGATTTTGAATTTTTCATAGTGGACTATAAATAGCTTAAGTTAATAAATGGTTTTGTCAAAATTTATTCTACTAACTATTTCGATTTCTGTCTATTTCTTAAGCATCGAAATACCATTACTTATTTACTATCCTGGCGCTGTAGCCCCAATTGAGCTTTTTGTCATGAAGCTTTTCCAGATCGTTCAGAACCCCGTCCATCCGGCGGTAACGTGGACGACCGACTGGTCTGTGCAATACTGGCCGGCTACCCAACTTTTAATATATATATATATATATATATATTTTTTATTTGTTTATGAAGTTTGAATAAGTATTATGATATCGAAAGGTTCCTAAGTGATTCTCGTTTGTTACCAGATGCCACATCCCAGAATGCGACGTGGCAGACACCGAATTCGCTCCAGAGTGGGTGCTGGCCGCGATCCCCGGCACCAGCCCCACCGCCTTCGACGGCTGCCAGCGGTTCGCCAACGCCACGACCCGCCCGCCCTCCGACGACGTCTGCCCAGCCAACTGGTTCGACCACCAGCGGCTGCAGGACTGCGAGGCCTACATCTACCAGAACACGCACAGCGTCGTCTACGATGTAAGTTCTCGAAGCTAAGGGATACTCCTTCTAATACTACTATTGAAAAGGTTCCTTCGCAAGCTTCCATGGCTTGCGACAGCAAGCGAATCACGCGAAGCGACCCAGAAGCTTCGGTTCATAACAACAGATAAGTGTTCATGCGCAATTACAGAAGAAACAACAGGCGCAAAGTAAAAATGTAATGTAATGTGTGTTTCCAGCCGTCGTGACTACGCCTCTATTGCTGCATCCATCTTAGATACACACAGAGTGTCAGAGCGTGCCACCATGGATCGAGACGACGTCGGTTTCGTCAAGGTCCAAAAGAAGAGGGCATGCCGTCACCGGCCGAATCAGAACCGTTGCGGTACCGCACTGGCAGGGGCCCAGTTCCCGCTGCGCGCTGCGATGCCGACTACCTGTACCTGTCGCGCCTGCACACACCATCACAGCGCAGGATGTGATAGAGTACATCAAGACGAAGACAAATTTCCTTGTGAGGGTAGAGCCGCTGGAGTCGCGACACAATGTCAGCTTTGAGGCATTAGTGGCGCGAGTCCCGACAACCAAGCTGATCGACACCTTTTTGAGGGAAGACTTCTGGCCGAAAGGCGTGGTGTACCGGCGTTTCCGCGGAAGATTACCCGTCAGCTCCACCGGAACAGCACAAGCTAGTGCTTAATATACTAACATAGTTATACCTAAGTTATATCTACTAACAAAAATTGTTTTATATTGTATGTATGTTAGTTAGTAAGGTATTTATTATATGGGCCCCTTTGTGTTTTTACCATCTTGTACATTGTGTTTTGCCTGAAATAAATGATTAATAATTTATTTATTTAAAGAAAAAATAATTTTTAAATAATAAATTATTATGTAAAGCTTGATTACCCAAATATGAAATTGCCGATAAGTACTGTAAAATTAAAATTCGTTTTTTTTTTAATTTAACATATATATTTAATCAAAATAGTTACCATTATTATCGATACATTGCTGCCATCTAATAGGAAGGTCATTTATGCCTTTGCGATAGAACTCTCGTGATCTAGATTCGACAAACTGTGTGAAAGCATTTTGTACTGCCTTCTGAGAAGAAAACTTTTTATCACGTAGAAAATTGTCCAAATCACGAAAAAAATGGTAGTCCGTTGGAGCAAGGTCTGGCGAATACGGAAATGACGAATGGTTTCTAATAGCAGTTCCTGTAGGTTTCTCGTGCTGTAAGAGGTCTCGCGTTATCATGGAGCAATAATGGTGAAGATCGATTCATGAGTCGGGGCTGTTTCACTGCTAGTTTTGCTATCATTGTTCGAAGTTCGGCACAGTAGACATCTGCCGTTATTGCTTGACCAGATCGGAGAAAGCTATAGTGAATAACACCATGCTGAGACCACCAAACAGTTACCATTACCTTTTTATTGGTAAGCTTTGCTTTAGGACACTGTTGCGGCGTTTGACCTGGGATCAGCCATTGCATTTTTCGCTTACGGTTATCGTAAAGAATCTACTTTTCATCATATGTCACAATTCGATCCAATATTCCTTCATTTTTGTATCGATTCAACAAGGCAACACAAGTTTCAACACGCGTTTCTTTCTGCAGATCAGTCAAATCATGAGGAACCCATTTCTCATATTTTTTTATTTTATTGATTTGACGCAAATGAGTCAATATTGTTAGTAAGGTAACGTTAAACCATGCCGCTAATTCCTTGATAGTTTGACTCGGATCGGCTTCCACCATCTCTTTCAATTCATTGTTATTCACCTGTGGCGGTCTTCCACGTGGTTCGTTCTTCAAATCAAAGTTTCCATCACGAAAGCGTTTAAACCAAAATCGCACGGTGCGTTCATTAGCAGTCCCCTCTCCAAACGCAACATTGATATTGCGAGTTGTTTCTGCCGCGTTAGTTCCGCGTCGGAACTCGTATTCAAAAATAACTCTAATTTTCGAAGTATCCATCTTTCTTGTCTAAGCTGAATAAAAAAACAACTGAAAGTCGATAATCGAATGTTGCACATTTTTTAAAAGAAGAACTTCATAGGTACCATGTGAAAAAAGTTTCACTCAAAAATCTCAAACCATGAAGGTTCTATGTCAATTCGAAGTACCTAATACAATAAAACGGCAATTTCATACTTTAACCCCTATTATTGAAACATAGCCATTTTAGAATATTCTGTTTTATGAACCCTAACAGTTCATATTAAATTTAACGGAATGTTTAACTTTCTAAAAGAGTATGTTGGAATTAGGTGTGAAGCTTGGCCAATGTCCAAACACTTTAAATTAATCTGTAAGAAAAAACGGTTTTACCGACTCTGTTTATTTAGTACGGGCTCGGTCCTCAGTGCGGTCTTTATTTATTCAGTACGGGTTCTATGTTCATAATACGGTCTCTATTTTTCCAGTACGGCCTGGCGTGTGACGAGTGGCGCCGCTCGCTGATCGGCTCGATCCGCACGCTCGGCACGCTCACGGCGCTGCCCATCACCGGCTTCGTGTCGGACCGCTGGGGCCGCCGCACCGCGCTCACGCTCAACGCCTTCAACACAGCCTGGATTGGAGCGCTGCGCTACTTCGCTGGCACCTACGTGGGCTTCGTCATCTCAGAGTTCTCGGAGTCCACCTTTGGATCGGGGGGCTTCTCCACTGCTTATATTTTAGGTACAAATAAGATAGATAAATAGAGAATTTATTTCTTGTTTTTACTCGTACCGTACACACATACACATACCTAATTCATCATCATCATCATCATCATCATCATCATCGTCATCATCATCATCATCATCATCATCATCATCATCATCATCATCATCATCATCATCAGCCTATACACATCCACTGCTGGACTTAGGCCTCTCCGCGTGCACGCCACCGAGCCCTATCCGCGGTTACTCTCATCCAGCTCTTGCCAGCCACCTTGCTAAGATCGTCGTTCCACCTAGTCTGAGGGCGTCCTACACTACGTTTGCCGATACGCGGTCTTCACTCTAAAACTCGTTTACCCCATCGGTTATCGGTTCTGAGACTAATATGGCCTCATACCTTGCTATGAAATAACAATTACAGATAAAACGAAACATAATTAGTAAAACACAGTTAACCATCAATAATAATAGATCTAATACAGAATATAGTTATGATTTTGCTTTTGGAGTATTAATGTGTGTAGGTTCACAGCTCAGCGTCTTGATAGGATAGACATATAGATAGATACACGTGTATTAGATTTCAATACTAATACTAGACTGAAACACTAAAAGACTCTGTAAGCTTATTAATATAAAACTCATAATCAAAACTTGTTGTTTCAAAAATTCTTAAATTAATGATTTTGTAAAATAATAGAATAATATAAAATGACAGAAGATCCTCATTTAGTGTTTTATTAAAATTTCTATTACTTAGATAAAGAAATTCATTAACTGATGACATAACAATTTTTCATAATCCCAAAAGCAGACAAAAGGCGAGTACTCAGTTTGGCTGATAAATAGATTAATAACGTTCTATTTTAGATTATAATTTTTTATCGTTATCATTTTTATTATTTAGTCTAGTAATGGACAATGTCCATTTATGTTTTTCGTTTCTGTTTTAATTAGATGTAAGAATACAATTACAGTCTTTTCAGTCTTTGTTTCATTATGGCTCTAATTTTCAGTTATGGAAGTGGTGGGTCCGAAGTTCCGCGTCCTCGCCGGCGCCAGCATGAACACATTCTTCTCAGTGGGGCAAATCACCATGGGGCTGATCGCGTGGGGCGTGCCGGACTGGCGCAACCTCACGCTCGTGCTCTACCTGCCCCAGCTGCTGACCATCTCCTACTTTTGGCTCATGACTGAGTCCGTCCGCTGGTACATGAGCAAAGGGCGCTACGACGAGTCAGAGGAAGTGCTCAAAACGATCGCTCGGGTCAACAAAAAACAGCTGTCTGACAAATCCTTGGCAGCTTTAAGACACTCCGCTGAAGAGGAGAAAAAAAACGAGAAGCTCATAGCAGAGCAGAAGAAAAATGAGCCGTGGCTGATAGTGCTGGTGTTCCGGCACAAGAGAATATTGATAAGGTGCCTGGTGTCGCCCGTGTGGTGGATCACGACCACGTTCATCTACTACGGGCTGTCGATCAACGCCGTGAACATGTCCGGCAACCGGTACTTGAACTACGTGGCGGTGTCGTCTGCGCAGATCCCGGGATACTGGACGGCGGTGCTGCTGCTGGGCAAGGTCGGGAGGAAGCCAGTTCTCATAGTGGCGTTCTGGCTCTGCGCCGCTTGCCAAATAGGATACGTGTTTATGCCTGAAGGTACAAATTTTCTTTCAACTATTTTTGGTTATCTAACATTTAAAAGCATTTAAAAGCTAAAAAAAATATAACACTTTCCAGAACACGAACTATACCGAACTAATATTGTTTGCCCTTTGTTGATAAAGGGAATTTGTATATCAGCATAGTAAAGCTAGTTGATCATTGTACCGATAAGAGTAATCGAAATTTCCTTTAATTGTGAAGTGTCAAGGTTTCTGATAATCGCTTAAGACTTTTTCATGAGATAATTCTACGTTTTACGACATTTAAGTCCATAATCGATTGGCCGTATACAATTAGAAATATTTTTATTGCTCTCACGTGCCTATTCATATATATTATTCTCTTAATGACAGTTTCGTGTATATTTTCTTGCCTGTCATCTTTCATTTTAAACGTGCTTTTAACACGGATGGGTGACCAAACCGCTACTGCAGAATACTGTTTACAACAGCTGCCCGCAAGCAGCACCACTTGTTTTAATCTATATGAAAATTAATTCATCATGAGACACTGCCAATGACAATTAGACTCCTACAAACTTAGGGTAAATGCAAATGGAGCTTGCAGTCTGCAGTTGCAGTTTGCAGTCACCAATTGTAGCTTGCTGTATCTAATCCGCACTTGTAGTCTACAACCGCCACTGTCACCATCAGCTCATTTTATATCCCCACTGCTGGGGCACGAGCCTACCCTATAGATGGATAGGGAGTACAGGCCATAAACCACCACGCGGGCCTAGTGCGGATTGGTGGGTGTTAACGACTGCTATGCAGCCGGGACCAACGGCTTTATGTGCCCTCCGAAGCACGGAGGAGCTCGAGATGATAAATTATCAGACACCCATCTGATGACCGGCCTTTGTGAAAGTTGCTTAACCTTAGCTATTGCAGACCAAGCGCCATCGAGCTCCTCCGCTGTCATCGTACCTTTATGGTTTTATTCGATTCCCCAGACCAGTACGCGTTGTCCCTGTCGCTGTACCTGGTCGGCACATACTGCATCGCAACGGTGATGACTTCCATCTACGTGTACACGGCCGAGCTGTACCCTACGCAGTACCGCCACAGCCTGTTCGCCTTCTCCTCCATGATGGGCAGGATAGGCTCCATACTGGCCCCCCTCACTCCGGCACTGGTAAGATTATTTTATATGTAACTGAGCCAGAAAACGGTAATCGGCATCATAATGTTAACGTTATATATTAAACATTTAAAGAAACTACTTGTACGGATCTACTCGTGTTTATTTACACATTATTTTAATTTAATGTGTCCTGTTGTTTTGAACCCTTTACAGGGTCCGTGGTCAGGGAGAGACTCTCTTCTACCGAGAGTCGTCGAGTCGAGATCCGTTAAAGTGGTTTCATTTCAATGTGTGGTGTTCGTGTAAATTTTAGGAAACAATATAATTAAAACCAATAATAGAGATGGCGGGACGAGTTGGACTCATTTTTGAAGGATTGGCCCCAGAAAGCTACAGACTGAGAATGTTGGAAAAAGGGAAGGAAGGCTTTTACCCTGCAGTGGGACGATATAGGCTAATAATAATAAAAAAAACAAAAATTTAATTTTTCAATGCCAAAAACGTGTTTAATTATTATGAATACGATATATCGATAATAAAAACCTGAGCAAAAATTTCGTGTAGTTTAATTATAATGACTGTCATACAGAAATAAGTAAATGCGTTTGTTCCGTGATAAAACCTGAAGTGTCATCAAAGTAGCGATGAATTCGCATCTGTATTCTAATTATCTTTCGATAGTTTCCGCATAGTCGAGCCATCGCTTACAAAGGACTCGACGACGCGGAACAGCGTCCGACTATCGAGGATAAAATAGAAGCATAAGCATTAATGACGTAAAAAATATTTAACGATGCTTCAGTAAAAGCTAGGCTAACGCGTATAATAATGTAGACTTGGTCAGTTTTTTACGAGTAATGGATCGACTGGAAGTGGGAAGCATAATGTGCACTTACCTTTGGAATTACCTTAAAGAAAGAAACCTTAATCTACTAAAACAAGTTTGCTATATGTCGCGCCACAGGGCGAGGATTGCACAGGGCGATCCACTCTCGCCACTCCTGTTTAATATTGCTACCCTATTGGTCTGTAAAGAAGTACTTACGTAATGTGTGTGTATCGCAATACGCTGATGACTTTGTTTTGTTCACAACCGGCAGAAATTTAGCAGATGCTAAACAAGAACTACAAACGGCGTAAAACTTACTATTTAAACTACTTAATTTAACTTAATTTTGTAATCTAAAACTAAAGTTTGTATATTCAAAAGAGGATTTAGGTGGGAAACTATTGATGTTAGAATTGATGATAATATGCTCCCGGTTGTGGACAGTTTAAAGTGTTTAGGGCTTGACCGATCGTTAAGATGGTCAAAACACATAAATGAAATTAAGGAGATTTTAAAATTTGTAAACATATGTGAGCGGTAAATGGGGCGTTCACCCAATGCATTCGCGAAGATTATATATTTCTTTGATTAGAAGTAGAATGGATTACGCCTGTACTTTTCATGATAACGCTTCTCAGACACAACTAAGTAAATTAGATAAAGTACAAAACATTTTTATGAGATTAATTGGGGGATTCATTAGAATTATTACGGCTATTCATATAATTGAAAATGAACTTTGTCTTCAACCGTTATACATTCGTAGAACATATTTGGCAGGTAAATATTGGCTTTTATCCAAATCGTTTATAAAGAATCAAATGATGACCCTACTAGACATCCTCAAAAACCAAATGGAAAACATATATTAGAGACGAAAGAAAATACCCTTATTAATTTCTACTCATGAATACGTTCAAGCTACACAAATTAATACTAGTTCCCAGTTAGAAATGTTTACTTTAGACACATAGATCACCAATGTGGATCTTTCTGAAATCGTAAAGCCAAATATAGAAACCATTGACAAAGGAAAAAGCAATACAGTTCCAACAACATAAAGAACATTTGTATACAATTTCTAAATGAGAAATATAATGGCTCTTACAATATCTTTACCTATGGCTCAAAGTATGACAGCAATGTTGGAGCGGCGTTTTTTGATCCACAGACAAATACCTCAATTAAGATTAAAATAAATTGTAATGTGAGCATAATGTGCGCAGAACTCATTGCTATAGCTGAGGCGGTCTCGGACCCGTTCGCCCCGTAAGTTTCGCCCCTCATACCATAAATGGACCCGTTCGCCCCTTGAAATATTAAATGATTCTGTTCGCCCCTTGTTAATAAATAAGTAAAAGTATAGTTGCTGAGGCATTGTCATATGTGGAGTCATGTGGTAGTGGGGGTAGTGGGGACATCTTATCAAATGAACTAAAATCAAATCAAATGCAAGAAGACCGTGGTCTACCCATAGCTTACATCATATTGAGAAGTCTCAGAAAAATCATCAACAATAATGGAAATGTCGTCTTACAATGGGTCCCAGCTCCTATGGACCTGATTGATAATGATAAAGTGGATGAACTAGCTAAAGAAGCTGCGATTGAGGGATTAGATAACTTATGTGATTGGAATATTTCGACCAAAGGTCGAAAAGGACTAAAAGTCTTTGGTACCGAAAAATCCAGCACAATATTAATAGGTTCCCTTGGATCGATCAGGCCAATATGAGCAGAGCCAACATGACCATGGCTATGAGACTGCGCTCCGGGCACGTCCCACTAAACAGCATCGTATACTTTATGGGTAAAATCAGTTCACTTATGTGTTCTGTCTTTCATATGGTGGAGGACGTACAACTTATTTTAGTGGAATGTGTCAGGGGAGAGGCTCATAAAACACAATTATTCCCCCGTGATTTCAATGTTGGTAAATGTAACAGCATCCTCGCCTCGCCTTTGTCCGACGAGGCGAGGATGCTGTATTGTTTGGTAAATGTGATTATTGGTAATAGAGAATAAGTAAATTTGTTTTGTGTTTTAAGTGCCCTTACGGGGGTGGAATTGTCACTGCGTGACAAAACCCTCTTTTAAAAAGAGGAATTAAAAAAATAGAAAAAGCTAGGCCTTGTCTTCTTGGTTCAAGATCTACACCACAGGGTTTACAAAGCATGGTATGGTTTTAACGTTTGTAAATCATCATACTATATCATATAATAATATACTGTGATAGCAAATACAATTGCATATTCAATTAGTCCTAGGGTTGATTTCCGGTAAGTTAGTTATCCCGGTGAGGTGTGATGAAAATCAAAATCTGCACAAGTCTTAATTAAAAAATTTATAATACTTTATATCGCAAATTTACTGAAGTACCTACTCTAATCCAATACAAGTATTAACTGTGTATATGCATAGCTAGCATGAACTACTTAATAAAAATTATTGTTTCAAAAATTATAATCTAATTTCGTTAATCAATTTTTATTTAACAAAATAGGTCGCATAACAATGTTTATCATAAACAATTATTTGCTTAATTACTACTTCCAACATTTCGTAACCATTCCCTTGAATAATGTACGAATCTATTGCGCTTACTTTACAAATTGCAATGTCTTTATCAACAGGGTACTGCTGTGTGGGAGAAGCTGCCATTCGTTTTGTTCGCAAGCTTCGCCCTTCTCTCCGGGCTGCTGGTCTTCATCACGCCCGAGACCCTCGGCTCTAAGTTCCCCGACACCATGGAGGAAGCCTCCAGAATCGGCAAAAAGGAGGAGCACTAATTACCACACAAGATCACCAAGAGTCTGCCCACAGCACTCGTATTACTAGAGAAACGCTGTCAATTGTACATAATAACGTATTTAATTTATTATTAAATTAAGTTAAGAATTAAGAGTAAGTAATAAAACGTTTTAAATCTCTTTTTTTATTATTTACTTGTTACCTTACTAATTAATTGTGGCAATAATCAGCGTCATGGAAAATTTGCTCTTGTACGAAGAACGTCAGGTCAACAGAACCATCAAACTGTGTGTCTAAAAGGTTTACGATGTCGGGAATTCAGGATTATACGGTGGAAAAGTTCATGAGAAAGAAGAATTTGACAAAATTACTGTTAACTATCCACCTCCCCCGCTTTCCTTCGCCTTAGCATCCATTACCCCGTAATGATCGTAAAATCCTGTCTTGTTTTAATCATAAAGGGTAGTAGGGAACCCCTGTAGAGCATTCATTTGTAAGTATAAAAAAAGTAAATAGCCTGTAACTGTCCCACTGCTGGGCAAAGGCTTCTATCATTGAAATCAAGTCATTACTACAATCAATGTGTAATGGCTTAATTACCACGCTTGCCAAATTTGGGGTTGGTGTCGGGTTGGTGATCAGAAACACGGGCTATGCATCAAAAAATCAGAAAAGCACTTTACCCGACCTGGTAATTGAACCCGGGACCCTTCAGGCAACCAAGGTGCATGTAACCAACAGAAAAAAAATTGGACTCAGTGGCGTTATATTAGAGCTCCTGCAAACGAAAGTATAAATGAGCGTCTCGAAGTACCTGCCTATTAAACAAAACGACAATAAATATTTCTCAAATACTGGTCAATGATTGGTAATATAACAATTCACTCGGTACACAACTAGCGTGTGCAATAATGTGTATCGAATCACTACCCGACTGAGTAAACTTACGTATCGACTACTTCTGCTAATAAGGCTGTAAGTACATTATTTTTTACTTTTATGTCATTAGCCAAAAACAATATTGCTATAAACAGAAAATGGCATTACTTTCCAGTTTCTAAAGCTAATCATCATCATCATCAGCTCATTTTATGTCCCACTGCTGGGGCACGAGCCTTCCCTACGGATGGATATTGAGAACGGGCCATAAACCACCACGCGGGCCCAGTGCGGGTTGGTGGAAGTTAACGGCTGCTAAAGCAACACAACACAAACAGCAACTAATAGCTAAAAGCAACTAATAGCATTATGAAAAAAATAACATAAAACGTTTTTTAGCTTACTTTTCCTATGTAGTAAAACAAACTTATCTTCCACGTTAAACAAATAATTTCAAAAGTTTACAATAGTTAGGTAAAAAAATTGTCCAAATAATAATTATAAAAAATTTAAGTATATTATTTTGAATTTTGCAATCACTATGCTTTGCAACCTTTATAGTTACAAGATAATTTTTTTACTAGAAAAAATCAACCAATCTCAGGACACTACCACTCGAGCTTCCTGAGGCCGGTTGGTTTTTTTCCAGTAATATCTAATAATACAATATTTATTTAATTTACCAAAACTTGTTAGTCAAAGAATTAAAGTACTTCTTTTAAGTGTACTCAACATCAGTACCAAAATTAACCAAAGTACTTAATTATGATAAATGTAACTACGTGCTATGGAAGAGTGGCTATTTCTGTTACTTACGTAGTTCTTTTAGTTACGTAAGACTTACACTTGTTGCTGCGTTTGTTATCTATATTTATATTTAAAATTAAATCAAAAACTTTATATGTAAAAATGTGATCAACAATCAAAATTTAAACTATTAGAAAAAATTACAAAAACACAAATGTTGAAAAACTTTCCACGAGCAGGATTTGAACCTGCACCCTTCTGACATACCGGGTCAGGTGCTCTTCCAATTGAGCTATCGTGGTTCTAACCAGCCCGCCGAATTTTTTTTTTCAACATTTGTGTTTTTGTAATTTGTTTCGCAATAAAATTTGCGTTAAAAATATATGAACAAAACAAAAACATTTTATTAGAAAAAGACAAAGTGTTGAAAAAAATCCACAGGATTCCAATTCGCACCCCATGACATGCCGGGTCAGGTGCACTGCCAACTATGCTATCGTGGTTCAATCCAACTCAACTCACAATTTAAACTATTAATCTAAATTGCGTTATATTTAGTTTTTATTTTTGTAAAGCGTAAAAATAGTACCTACATTATACGAGTAAAACAACATCGAAATCCGATTTTCCGTAAAATCGTGGTTACGACTTTATATCGGATAGTCGGTATTGTGAAGTCACTATATTGATTTCTTTAGAAAAACATTAATGATTCGAATTGAAAAAAAGGGAAATTTATTACTAACAACAGTGGCAAACAATTTAAGCTAGAAATAAACTTCTGCATACAGTCACCATGTTTGAATAGTTGGTCTACTTATCAAGTTCTCAATGACCTCAGTCGTATTATTTGTTATTATTCTTAATAAATACTTGTTTGCCATTTTCTTTTGTTTTACATGTTATTATTGTTGTCATGTCTCAGGAATTTAAAAATATATTTATTCTTATTAACACTTAACTAGAAAACGTCATTTAAATTAGAATACGAATATTAATTCAAAATATCTATAAATCCATTGTAACAAAATAATTTTCATTGGAAAAACTTCGTGAAAACCACAGTGCGGTATTCGTTTTAACCAATATTGATTCATTAAGTTTTTTAAATGTTAGTAAGTTAGGTAAGTTACACTAGGTGTAACCTCACGTGTCAGTGACTGCTCAAATGATAATAATCAAATGTTTTTTAAACAAACAGCAGGGGTCAAGGTTACTACCAAATATGTTATCATATGTAAAAAGGTTAACATTAGCAATGCTTTGGTTTGTTGAACCAACGCAGTGCCGCCCAAACGGTATACCAGGGGCCCGACCGCCTAACCGATTGCTTTGGCTGCGTGTATAGTTTATGACGTCATCTTGTCATCTAGCTAATAGGTATAGGCATATATCGATAGCTACAGCCTATAGCTTTCGATATTACTTTCATAGGCGGTACGAAATGACAAGATGAAGTCATGAAGTCATAAACTATAAACAAAGCCAAAGCGATCGGTTAGGCGGTCGGGGGGCAGGGGCCCGACCGCCTAACCGATTGCTTTGGCTACGTGTATAGTTTATGACGTCATCTTGTCATCTAGCTAATAGGTATAGGCATATATCGATAGCTACAGCCTATAGCTTTCGATATTACTTTCATAGGCGGTACGAAATGACAAGATGAAGTCATAAACTATACACGTAGCCAAACCAATCGGTTAGGCGGTCGGGGGGCAGGTCGTGGGACTAACGCACACAGCATGCTTTTGGGGCTGGCACAAACTTTCTCTAACCCTCTGGTGAGCTACTAGATAGTCCAGACTAGATACTAGATAGTACTAGATAGTCCTAGTCTAGTCCAGTAGTCCAGGACTGCTCCTACGAAAGTATTGGGAAATTACTAGGCTTTTGAATGGGTAGGCTCAGTCCTCGTTGCATATTAAGGAAAAGAGAAACAGGGAGGTAATCCTTAAACACGATAAAAAGGGGTTGGTATCACCACCGCGCTACCTGTAACCTGTGTTACAGAGCCTGCGTCTGCGTGACCTGTGCAACAGAGTAAATAGAGTTTGATTTCTCACGCTAGATGGCGGTGAGTCCGTAATTTTCGCGTCAAAACAAAAAATAAACGCGACATTGAGTTCGACTTGGCGATAGACAGATTTCTTTTATACAATGCGTTATTATTACGCACATACCTTTACATACGATTAAAAAAACTCAAGATCAAAGTAGCCACCGTTACCTTTGACTCGAAGTAGGAGAGCACTCTTATGTCATAGTGTGACAAGTTGGTAAAAAAAATAAATATATCCGTAATTATAGTATTTTATTTTTTCTTGCTCGGTGGGTGGCGTGCACTTGGAGAAGCCTATGTCCAGCAGTGGACTAATATAGGCTGACGATGATGATGATGATGATGCTGATTTATTAAACATTTGATTATGTTCGATTTAGCCAGCAAAGGATTGAAACGTTGCATTGTCGCTAACCCACGAGAAACTGAAGCTGACTTCTGTAAACTAGCCCTGCTGCTGAGCCAGCGCGTCATGGCGGAGGCTAACGGCGCGGCGTGATGACGCGGCGTCATTGTGCTGCCACGAGACCGAGCGTAAGTGAAATTGCATTTTCATAACCACTTTAATACCTTTATTTTGATGTGGTTAGGCTCTACGCACAGTTCTTACCTCAATAAACCTCAATAAAACATTGACATATAGAAAAATCTACAACATTCGCTTTGTCTTCACGAGTGATGCGATGAGTGTGATAGATAATATCGATAAGAATGATTTAGAGGAGAACCCTCAGCCATTGTGGAACTGGCTATGTATAAGCAACGCTCTTCAATAATATTATGCAGACTGACTTAGATAATGTTTAACCAAGCCGAGTTCAATATGTATCACTACTGGAAATCGAACTCAGGACCTCTGGAGCGGTGATGTAACCACTATCCTAAACATATGGAGGTAGCAGCATCGGTAACAAAAATGTTTTGAGTATTTTTGTTTCCGGTTCTTTTGCTACAGTTTTGTCCGATTCGAACCGTTCGGAGAATCTAGTAGGGCACGGGGACACACACTAGTGTCTGATGCCATTCCCTCTAGAAAACCTCCGAAGGTAATTCGTTTCTCACGGCTTGAGGAACCCTTTAAGTTTCTCGCCGCCCCCAAACAAACCCGGTGCAGCTGACAATGCCGTCCGAGGCAATCTGCAAACTCTCTCAAAAAAAACTACATTTAAAATTTGACTGCTTTATTTATTTAGAAGTATATCTTAATCTATAAGTACATCTTCTTCTATCTATACATATAATAAAGCTAAAGAGGGTCAAAAGTCTGTACATGGAAGATATTCGAAAAAAAGTTGGCTGGGGATACTAAGAATCTATAACAGAACACGTTCCAACAGTTTTTAGATTTTTTGTCTGTTTGTCTGTTTATTTGACCGCGCATCACGTGGAAATGGCTGAACGGATTTTTATGCAAACTTTGCACATAGACAGACCATGGCCCGGACTACGACATAGGGTACTTTTTATCCCGGTAACAGGTTCCTGTGGGATAGTGTAGTCTTCGCGAACGAAGTCGCGGGCGACAATTAGTACAATATAAACTTTCAGTCTATTCCGCTAATACGCTTATATTATAGATTATAAAAAAAATTAAAAACACATTACAAATGAAAAATAATAATGATCATAAAAAACAAACCAATAATTACTGAATGATAAACGATCAGAGCATTGGACCGGTTATCCAAAGGTCATGGGTTCGATTCCCACTCGAGCTTCATGAGACTGGTTGATTTTTTCTAGTAAAATGTTATCTAATAACCTAAGAGTCTAGAGATAATCATCACCATCATTCCGAGAAACGTAAGTATTTAAAGAATCCAAAAATATCTGTAACAAAGGTTCACGCAATGACTACTAATGTTTTGTAAACAAACAGCATCACTGTTGACAGCGATTATTGTCGTATTATATAACGTCCATGCATTATGGAACTACAGTAATTTTCGAGGAAGCTGAAATATTATGCATCCAGCCACATCAAGCAGAATTCCACAATCAATAGAAGTATGCTAGTGCTTAGTATGGATGCGTCCCTAGCCAGCACAATGGGTGTTACATGTGTCGACGCCGGGCGACGCGACGCGACGCCTCCGCCGACGGACGCACAGCTGGGCGCACATCGCCGCGCGCGCACCTCCGCGCCACTGACCCACCCTACGGCCACCCTGCTTTAAATGCGATTAACTGTTCCAAACTCAAAAATTATAAAAACAATCGACGCGAGCAGCGGCCAGTATTAACTGTAGCATTTGTGACAAGTGTAGTGACCGTGATTGTGATTTTAATCTCGACTATCGAAGTAAGTACGCATTGTTTGAGTGAAGATTCTTTCGTTTTTTTTGGATTTTAGTGCTAACAACAGTTTTCTAATCGCACTTAAATTTTTATATTTTTTAACTTAAACACTTTTGCTTATTAAAACGCCGGTTTGATCCGAACTAATGTAAGAAGAAAGAAGAACAATATTATAAAATTCACTGTTATTAATGTGAGGGTTTAACAAAAGCACTGTGACGGAGTTCTATCACTGACACTAGTCCGGCCGCGATCTCTGCGATTGTTAGTTTTGTCACTTTAAGCACTTGACGTAGCAGACCGATTCTCTAGGTCACTATAATGAAATGGCTTTGTGACAGTTTTACAGAGTATTTTATTGAATGATGGGAGATACAAAAAACCTTTGCCGGTTTCTTGCGGCTCCTCGGAGCAAGGCCTTCCGGCGTATGATTGCGTAGGCGCATGGCGTCTAAACAAAGTAACATTTCTTTATGAAAATTTTGTTTGGCTATGTAAATATTTTAAATTCTTCTAAACAGTAACTATATTGTTTGTAATCAAAGAAAATGTAGTTTAAAAATTGCATTTTTGACATGGTATTTTAAGGTATTTATTTGTGTTGAATTTTATCGCATCAGGAAATTGTTCCATCGTTGACCTGTAAACTTGTACACTAGCTGGTCTTGCTGCCATTTTCCGACACCATACCAGGCATGACCAATGCTTTCAAAGCACAGAGGATCTCGAGATATCTTAACTCACCCATCCATTGGCCCTATATTGCGAAAGTTACAACTTAAAAAATTGCTAAGTGAGAATTTCAACGCCTTGGTGACAAGCGAGGCGAGTTAAAAGCAACACATATTTTCATTTTCATTAACGTGATCGAATGGCGAATGTAACTCACAGGGATATTGTTTAAAAAATATTATTTAAAGTGCAATAACAATGGCGGGCGTCGCACGAAGGTGTTTTAAAACATAAAGCAGCCTCACCCGCATTGCCGTAGAGCCCGGCGTGTTCGCTTTACGTCCGACCACGTTAGCGAACCGATCCGATCCGAACCCGATCCGATCCGAACCCTTCGGAGAATCTAGTAGGGCACGGGGACGCGCACTTGTGCGCGATGCCGTTCCCTCTAGATAACCTCTGAAGGTGATTCGTTTCACACAGCTTGAGGGACCCTTTACATTCCTCGCCGCCCCCAAAAAGCCCGGTGAAGCTGAAAATGCCGCAGCGGCAATCAGCAATCTCTCTCAAAAAAAAAAAACGTTAGCGAAAGTGCGAACGACGCCAGTACATCAGAATATCCAGAACTGTCAAATTTCTCCAATTAACCATATCCCATTATTTATTTATTATTAAGTACACTAAACAAATTACAGTGATAATTCCTAAAAAATATTATAGAACACGATAAACAACAGGACTACAATTCTTAACCTTGTGTACACAATAAATTTTGTAGTTTATTTTAAGGGAAATAATTAATTAATAATTAATTAAATAATAATATTGCTAACCAAATATTTATTTGTATTACAAAATAAATATTTGGTAGCAGAGTTATACAATCGGTCAGCATAAGAAATCCCCAGTCACGAAAGGGGGGAGCGGCATAAGACTGCTGTTCAGAATGATATACTAGTTGCAGACTGATTTAGAAATATTTGCTGACCATAAGTTGCTGCCCAACTAGCATTTTTTGCTAACAATAATACGAATACTTTGCTAACCGTTTAAATAACACCCTTATTTTAACAATTGGTGGAATAAAAATCAAAGTTTGCATTCGTCAGTTAATTTATAAAATAAATTTAAAACTAGATATTATTATCGTAAACATTGACATTGAATGGGCGCCTTTGGCTTTCAAAGTAAGAAAGTAAATAGTGTTGAATAATTTCGGCGGGCTGGTTAGAACCTCGATAGCTCAATTGGGAGAGCACCTCACCCGGCATCTCAGAAGGGTGCAGGTTCAAATCCTGCTCGTGGAATTTTTTTCAACATTTGTATTTTTGTAATTTGTTATTGTTTCCAAAATGCATGAATGCATGTAATGACCTAAGGTATTTCTTCTATAGAATAAAATTCCAAAGTGACCTTTATTAAACAGTAACTATTTACCTACAAGATTATCTTTTTAATTTACTAAAGTATACTTTTTCTTCTGGGGGTAGTTGCCAAGTCAACAACGAAATCAGTTTGCTCCTCTTATTTCTTTAATTTAAATTAGTAAATTAGTTTATTTTTATTATTTTTTATGCACATCACTAAAGCATAAAGTGGTACTACTCGCCTGCGGTTTAACTTCTCCTCTGTGTACACTCCTTCATTAACCAACTAATTACCAACATGGATCACTTGCGATTGGAGGACAATCTGAATAATATGACCAAGATGTTTGAAAATAAAATGGCAGAATTCCAGGCTGAGCTTAACCAGGCATCGTCTTCGTCTTCATCACGTAAGAATCCTAGTACTATCGCTGGTCTTAACACTGAGTTCCTGGCCTTTAAGACTTTTGTCTGTAATGGACTTGCTGTACTTCGCTCCGAGATAGATGCTTTGCGAAGAGGTATGGACAGGATTGAGATGCGTTTTCGCAGTAACATGTTACTGGTGCATGGGATTCCAGAGCAGACAGGCGAAGATACATGCTCTAAACTTGTTGCTACACTTTCGCCGAGATGCAAGGAAAAGAATCTGTCGGCTAGCAGCATTGCCGCTAGCTATCGCATGGGCAAGCTGGCTCCCGGTAGCAGCAAACCGCGGCCTATAGTTGTAAAATTCTCCGATGCGACCGTGCGCGCGTCTTTGTGGAAAGGCAAGACTGCACTTAAGGGCTCTAAAATTACTCTATCCGAGTTTCTTACGAAGACGCGTCATGAAGCTTTTATGGCTGCAAGGGCCAAATTCGGTGTTTCCAACTGCTGGACTGCGGATGGCGTAATATTTGTCAAGACTCCAGACGGTAACAGGCGCAAATTAGAGTCCATGGCAGAGTTTCTCCTTATTTCTGCGGGTAACTTCTCTAGCCAAAGTTAGCACCCTCTTACTTAACCGCTGACAATCGCACCCACATTTTGGACTGTTTATCAAATTACCCTGATTACTTTTACAAATCTCTTATGAAATCTTGGTTGGTTTTTATTTTTTGCTATAATGTCACTATCAAAATATGACAATACGACTTTGCTTTTTAATTCAATTTGTTTGTGACTAAGGGGTTAAGCCCATACGGTCTTATTTGAATCGTTTTTATTTTTATTTTTAATTTCAATAATATCTCTTGTAGTAATATCAGTTGAAGGGGAAATAAGATTGGATCCATAGTCGCTGTAATTATTGTTTCTTTTTTTTTTTTTTTTCATACCTAAATATTTATTGTGTTGTATTATTAATTGTTTTAATGGTATGAAATGATTATTCTTTGTTTTCTCTTTTGTTATAGTTTGTGCTTGTTTGTTATTATTATTATTTTTGTTTTATACTATTTGTTGTAATGTACAACGTCTCTTATTTGTGCTGCTTTAAAGTGGCGTTCGCAAAATGTTAGTAGGAGCATTAATGTAGGACGATTTTCTTCCATACTGCTGGCGGGTGGTAAACCTCATTAATTTTTATTTCATTTTTTTTTTTTTTATTTATTTATTTTTTATTTATTATATATTTACCTTATTTTATCTTAATTTAGCTATATTATATTTTAATACTTATGTTACAAGCAAGTTACGGTGATGGTGACAATAGTGCGGATGACGGTTCAGAGTATCTTTCTGCTTCTTCCTTATCTGACTGTAGTTTCCAAAGTTTACCTCAATCTCTTGACTCACAACTTGAAGTAAATCTTACATCTTATTCTAAAAACTTTAATGTAGTGCATATAAATGCCCAAAGCATTCCTGCTCATTATTCTGATTTACTGACCACCTTCTCTAGTAACCAGAATATACATGCCATTCTGGTATCGGAAACATTCCTAAAACCTTGCCTTCCTTCCACTTCCTACGCACTTCCTGGATTTCACCTCATTCGCAATGACAGGACTGGCAAGGGCGGCGGTGGAGTAGCCATCTACCTTAGGGGGCACTTATCTTTTAACCATATTCACAAATCTCCGTCTGCTTATTGTGAATCTTCTGAGCATCTTTTCATCGAAATCCTTTTGGGTCACTCAAAGATTCTCTTAGGCGTGTTTTACTGTCCTAACCTTCATATTGACTACTTTGGTAAGTTTGAATCCTTATTAGAATCACTGGTACCAACAGCTGACCACACTATTATTATGGGAGACTTTAACACTTGTTTACTTAAGCAGGATTCTCGGTCTACCCGTCTTTGCTCAATTGTGGATTCTACAAGTCTTAATTTTCTTCCTCTTACTGCGACTCACCGCTTTCCTGGCTGCCAGCCCTCCTTGTTGGATCTTGCAATAGTTTCCTCCCTTGATCATGTGAGTTGTCATGGGCAACTTCCAGCTGAAGCGTTTTCCTACCACGACCTTCTTTTCCTATCCTATAAGATCCGTTATCCTAAACCTAAGCCGCGAGTGATCATGCAACGTAACTTCAACAGTGTTGACACCAATCGTTTTATGTCTGACCTTAGCAATATTGACTGGGATGCGGTGTTTGATGCCCCAACTATCGACCTGAAGATGGAAATTTTCAACTCTAACTTGATCCAAATATTTGACATTCATGCTCCGCTTCGACCAGTTCGGCTTAAGCATCTCCCCGCACCCTGGCTAAGTAATGACATTAAAGTCATTATGGCCAGGCGGAATGCTGCTAAGGCACGGTTTGGGAAGGATCCGTCGGATGAGAATCGTTCCAAGTATAGGAGACTACGTAATCGGTGTAGTAGGCTTTGTAGGGATGCGCAGCGTCGTCACATACATTCCTCTGTTGCAAATGGTAATCCTACTAAGGTATGGTCATTCTTGAACACTCTTGGTATTGGTAAGTCTAAGACCTCTGTTTCCAAAAACCTTGACCTTGACTCCTTAAACCGACACTTTTCTGCTCCTTCCTCCATTCCACATAGTTTGAAACTAAGCTCACTGCAATCACTGTCTTCCTCTTCTAACTCACAGCATCCTGCTTTTTCCTTTAGACTTGTCTCTGAGCGTGAAGTTGAAGATAACATTCGGGCAGTCAAATCTAATGCTGAAGGCATCGATGGGATTGGCCGGAGGATGATCCTGTTAGGATTTGAAATTCTTGTCCCTATCCTTTGCCATGTTTTTAACTTCTCGCTCGATACCGGCAGTTTCCCTAGCTGCTGGTGCCAGGCAGTAATCGTACCCATCCCTAAAACCTCGAACCCTTCCTTACCTTCTCATTTTAGGCCTATATCCATTCTTCCTTTTCTTTCAAAAATCCTAGAGCGTCTTGTCCTCCAGCAAGTCAGTGCCTTTGTTAATTCTAACAATATCCTAAGTCCTCTCCAATCCGGGTTCCGCCCCGGGCACAGTACGACAACCGCGCTAACTAAAGTTTCTGATGATATTCGTTTAGGAATGTCCAATCAACAGTTGACAGCGCTAGTTCTTTTGGATTTCTCCAATGCCTTCAACACAGTTGACTACGACATTCTTCTGGCAATGCTGAGATCTCTCCTAGTATCAGATACGGTGTTAGAGTGGTTTCGTAGCTACCTGGTCGGGCGGCGGCAGTTTGTCCGTGCTAATGACAAATTGTCATGTGCCTGTGATGTCACTGCAGGTGTGCCCCAGGGTGGTGTCCTTTCTCCTTTCCTTTTTTCGATTTTTATTAATTTCCTCACTCCACTCCTTTCATGTCAGTTCCACCTGTATGCTGACGACCTGCAAATCTATTCTCAGGCCTCAGTTGATGATATTGTGAGTATGATTTCAAGCCTTAATGCTGACCTTGGGATTATATATGATTGGAGTCGAGCCCATGGCCTAATGGTCAACCCCGACAAGTCACAGGCTATCATAATCGGGGGATTTAAACAAATTGCAAAGGTGAACAAATTGTCTATCCCTACGCTCATGTTTAACGGTGTCTCATTGAACTACGGTAACGTGGTAAAAAACCTAGGAGTATTTTTCGACAGCACCCTCTCCTGGTCTCCACAAATATCGGAGATGAGTCGAAAAGTGTTTGCTGCCTCTGGGTCGCTTAGGAGGTGGAAGAACTTGCTTCCTGTGAGGACCAAAGTTGAACTTGCGCAATCTCTCCTTCTACCTATCTTGGATTATGCTGATGTCTGCCTTGTGGACTTAAATGAGGACTTACTTGATAAGCTACAACGTCTCCAAAATCTCTGCATCAGGTTCATCTACGGTTTGCGTAAGTTCGACCATGTGTCTGAATACAGGAACAGGCTTGAATGGCTTCCCATTAGGTTGCGTCGCGAGGAACATATTCTCATCCTTGTTTTTAACGTGCTGTTTGATCCTCGTACTCCTTCTTACCTTAAAGAGTGTTTCCGATTTCTTGGGGCGGAACACAAGCGTGATCTAAGGTCAAATTCGGATAACATTCTTGAGCCTCCCTTTACCCGGTCGGGATATTTTAAGAATTCTTTTACTGTCCGAGCTACTTGTCTTTGGAATAAGCTACCGTCTGAAATCCGTCACTCTAAGACCCTTTCCGCCTTTAAGTCTAAACTGCACAGTCATCTATTGCATCAGTCACGTGCTAGTAACATGTTTTAGGTTTTTATTGTTGGTGTTATATGTATGTATGTATGTATGTGTATTTATTATTTATATATTATATTTATATTTATATATTATTATTATGTATGTCTTTTTATTTACTGGTATACGAGTGTTTCTATTATATTCTACTGTATTTGCGCACTTCCTCTATCTCCCTCTTGGGATCCTAAACCAAAGGTTGTCTGGAAGAGATCGCTTAAAGCGATAAGACCGCCTTTGCCCATGCTAGCTTTAAGATTTTTTGTATGTACCTGTTTTTGGTTTTAACTTGTGTGAGCAATAAAGTATTTATCTATCTATCTATCTATCTATCTTATTCGTAAAACTTAAAGGAAAAACGTTATTGTTTATTTTCTTCAATAATTAATTTCCTGGATGACTCCAGTGGGTCACGCACTACTTGCATACCTTTTACTTGTATGCAGATCGACACAAGCGCTGTTTCACATGGTTGTCAGTGCCATAACATGATCGAATGGTGAATGAACCTTGCACCATGCGCCCTGTTGTTTGGCCGGCCTTCCGGTTTCGGCCTGCCTTAAAGAAACATTCGCGCGTCCACCGGCCGGCGAAATATCTTGTTTCGAACGTGTTAGCAATCAACATGTTTTCCGTTGGATATTGACTTTGACACTATTTTCATAATAAATGTTACAGGCAGTTTGACTTCGCTAATTTTACGTAATTTTACGACGTTAGCAGAAAGGAGAACCAGAAGAACCAGCTTAACACATACCGCGCTAGAGCAACTCACACATAGACCCCTAGCACTCCATCCCCCGTTTCCGTAGGCCCAAACACGCTTTGTCGGATCCCCCAATCAGTTAACACGTGACCTGGATTGCCTACTTGCGGGACATGGCACTTCGTCGCTTAGTTAAGTCAGCCGACTTAGGCAGCATCACTGCAGATGCAGATTGAGCGCGCTCCACTAGCGCGCTCCACTAGCGCGCCCCACTAGCGCGCCCCACTAGCGCGCCCCACTAGCGCGCCCCACTAGCGCGCCCCACTAGCGCGCCCCACTAGCGCGCCCCACTAGCGCGCCCCACTAGCGCGCCGATATCACCACGGAGTACACGGTCTCCACTCCGTTGTGGAATTTATATTTTTACCTTCAACCCCAACCTAGGGGTTCATCTACCGGGCAGCGGCTACCCCTGCCCACATCCACCGTCTTCTAAGGCCAGACGGCAGCACACCAGCGCACATTTCCGACCGTACTAGGCTACCGGGTCTAGGCTGACCTAGGCGCCGCCGATCTGCGTTCGCGTACCTCTTTCCGCTAAAAGCTAAAGCCCCTTATAAAACTGCGCGTCCCTTAAATATTTATTTTATTCTGTTGTTTAGTATTTGTTGTTATAGCGGCAACAGAAATACAACATCTGTGAAAATGTCAACTGTCTAACTATCACGGTTCATGAGATACAGCCTGGTGACAGACGGACAGATGGACAGACGGACAGACAGCGGAGCCTTAGTAATCTGGTTCCCGTTTTACCCTTTGGGTACGGAACCCTAAAAACACCGTGATTATATGCGAAATCATATTAGGTAAAATTGACTTCTTGTTAAAGTCTTTACATAAGTTTTGTTAGACCTTGACATGCTTCGACTTCTGTTTCTTTTGGACCATGATGTTGACGACTACAACGAGGTATCAGCCGGACGTAGGGTTGTCATTTTGCAATTTTCCTTTGTAACAACCTTAATATCTCGGCCATTAGGTGTGTATGCATGAGACTCTATCTGTCATATTCGGGACTTTATACGTACTACTAAACCCTGTATGGCACAGGGCCAATGGTGGGCTATGGCCCTAATTTTATTTCTTTTAAAAAGATTGCTTTAAGCTGCTTTTGTGAGAAAAAAATCTTACTTAAGGGTTCTCAGAGGGGATGGCATCACGTAAGCGTTTCCCCGTTCCCTACTAGATTCTCCGAAATTTCTTTTCCTCATTACTTTAGTGGTTGTAGGGATTTAGAGATTATTTTTGTCCATGTATTAAGTATTCTAGTGATTTTTATAACATAAACGAAACGGGAACCAATTAATTAGTGACCTGATAATAATTAAGTTATCTAATCTTCCGAGTTCAAAGGTCTCGTCCTATCTAGAGGTGATTGTACCGGAATTAGGCAATTTAAGAGAAAAAAAATGTATTAGAAAAATTACTTACCTATTACACTATGCCAACATGTTCGCACCTCTGGGACGGTTCCGCAAAGTATCTTCTCGATGCCTTGGACAGATTGCAGCGGCGCGCTATACGCATTATCGGCAATGCACAGGTCACTAATACTCTCGAGCCCCTGCAATTGCGTAGAGGTATAGCGTCACTCAGCGTCTTCTACCGCATAAACCACGGCGAGTGCTCTGAAGAACTCTTTGACCTTATCCCACCTTCTCCCTTCCTCTATAGGAGAACGCGTGCTGCTCTCCGGAGTCACCGCTGTACTGTCTCGAACATACCATCGCGTACAAAGAAATTTAGTGACTCATTTCTTTGTCGCACTTCAATTCAATTCAATCATTTATTGCTCTCCATAAGTATACATGAGTCGTTACAATATTAGTTAGATAGAACGTTATGGACCTGGATTGGGCATCCGATCCGATCCGAACCCTTCGGAGAATCTAGTAGGGCACGGGGACGCGCACTTGTGCGCGATGCCGTTCCCTCTAGATAACCTCTGAAGGTGATTCGTTTCACACGGCTTGACGTTCCTCGCCGCCCCCAAAAAAGCCCGGTGAAGCTGAAAATGCCGCAGCGGCAATCAGCAATCTCTCTCAAAAAAAAAATAAAAAAGGATTGGGCACGACAATGTTTTGAGAGGAAATTAATATCTAACCTTATTACAAGCCCTACAATTTGTACCCATATTTTATATATAAAGTAATTTGATTTGATTTGATTTGATTCTACTTATTTAATTCAAAATATGTATTAATTTATTTATTTACTATACAATACTTAATTATACTGTTAATTAATTACATTATTTATTAAAATTTATTTATAAATATAATATAATTATTATATTATATTATTAAATTTATCCCTCAAATACTCCGTAATTGTAAAATATGCTTTTCTAATTAGTAATTGTTTAAGTTTGTTATTGAATTGTATTTCCCCTGTATTTTTGTATTTGAATTGTATTTGTCTATGTTTTTTTATATGTTCTGACAGTTTATTGTATGTTTTTACAGCCATGGCTTGTGTGCTTGATGAATTTAGTTTAAGTCCAGAGGTAAGTTGGTATAGTTAGTTTGTTTTTATTTCGTAATCGCAATTTATTGATAAAGGGAACTCCTGGACAACCTCCAATTTCGTGCCATTCAAGAGATAGTTTATTACTAGTGGTTATTTTTGATAGGGTTGAAAGGTAATTATTTCAGTTTCAGTTTTAGTATAGTTAACTTCGAGATTGTGGTTGTTCATCTAATTTAGTGTCTTTGCTAATATTGAGTCAAGTTATTCGGTTATATTAAAACTATTTGAAGATGAAGTAAGTATCGAAATATCGTCGGCGAATAATACACATGTCTCTCTCTCTCTCTCTCTCTCTCTCTCTCTCTCTCTGTTCTATAATTTTGGGCAAGTCGTTAATGTAAATAAGAAACAATAAACAACAAATAACACTGTCCTGAGGAATTGATGCATTAATTATTTTACCATGGACGCGATGACTCTCTGGCTAGGAAAAGAATGAGACTCCTGGGGTCGGCCTATCCGACACCGGAGGACTTCAGCCTCTTCGCCCTTAAGGACGTTGCCAAACTTATGGCATCTATCTTTACAGAGGAAGAAGAGTGAAAGGATGGGGTTGCACAAAAGATCCCGATGGGTCGAAGTGTTACTGCGAGAGTGCAACCTCAGCAGGCCCCACTAAGATAAGATAAGACCATGGGAGCGAACTGTTTTTATTTCTTTAGTAATTTTATCATGATATTCAATTTCTTCATATTTATTGTTCTCTATTTATTAAATATTACTAGAACCATTCATAAGCCGTTCCACGGATACCTAAACCATGTATTTTTTCAAGTAGTATAGATCAAACACTTCCAAAAGATGGAATAGTTTACCAGCATACGTTTTCCCTCCTTCCTATGACATGGGGTCCTTCAAACGAGGCGAGAAGAGGCACTTTGTGAGCCGGCAGGGTGAGGGTGACTGACGCTGCGTTGTTTTCACGCTGCACCAGTTGTCCTTGCGTCTGGACTGGCGGAATGGAGTCATTTATAATGATTTGTTTGCTTTGTTGTCATGGAAACTGTCAAAGAGGTACGAAGTCCGCCGGTCAGCTAGTATTTAAATAGATATACAGGAATTGCTCGTTTAAAGGTATTAGTTACATATTTCATTTCACTTTTAATTTCGAGATTAAAAATATATTTAACACTTTTGGTATACTTATCGTTTTTTTTCACCGTATCACATTATGTTCGCGACAAAATTACATTAAATATATTAGTCACTTGCTCGGTCTTGGTCTTGGCATCTAAGTCGGGCTCTCGTACTAAGTCGGTCACTTGGATAATTATATTTATCTTAGCCCGCCAGTGGGCTAATAACACGGTTATGGGTCAGCGCTAGTTCACGTGACTGTATTAAAGACATTATCTAAAACTTTAAGTTATCATGTACGTACTTACATTTCAACAATTGAAGACATACCTACAGTATCAAAAAATCAAATCAAAATCAAAAATTAATAGTATCGTATTCATAAATGTGTTTTTAATAATGATTGGTGTAGCTTTAATGCAATAGGGCTCTCGTTTTGTAACATAGGACCGGAGAAAGAAATACCTCTTGCTTAGCTTCTTGCTACTTCTTCTTGGTACAGTAAAGCCATGGCCATGCTTAAATGGCACACTAATAACATTATATTTCTGTGAAAAAAACCTTATGTTACTGATGTCATTGATGTTAGAATGTAGAAGCGCACTTCATCCGGAATCCTCAACTACTGAGGAACTGGATATCTTATCTTAAAAATAAAATTGTTTGTTAATAACAAAAATAACTAATTCAAGTAAATGAGAAACAACCCCAGGTAAGTGATTGTGAAATACTCTTGTTGGGGTTGCTTCGCTCCAACCCTTGTGACTTGTTAATAAATTCAAATTTAAATAAAATAAAACAAATTAAAATCAGGCAAAACAAAATCAATACAATTTAAATTATATAAAATATAATAAAAACAGTTGAAATAAAGATAAACAAAACATAATCAAATTACATAAAATTAAATTAAATTAGGTAAGATAAAGTTAAAAAATTAATTATATAAAAAAATAACACATAAAAAAATCTAATTATATAAAAAAATGGGAAATAATTTATTTGTATCACAAAATAAATATATGGTCAGCAAAATTATTATTTGGTCAGCAGAACTATACAATCGGTCAACATAAGAAATCCTTACTGTTGGTTAGGTTAAGTTATTTTTTTTTTCCGAGCGAAGCGCAGCGTAGCGAAGGCCAGTCACGGAAAGGGGGAGCTGCATAAGGTTCTGGTCAGAATGATATAAGTTGCAGACTGATTTAGAAATATTTGCTGACCATAAGTTGCTGCCCAACTAGCTTTTTGCTAACAAAAATACGAATACATTTCTAACCGTTTAAATAACACCGTTATTTTAACAATTGGTGGAATAAAAATCAAAGTTTGCATTCGTCAGTTAATTTATAAAATAAATTTAAAACAAAATATTATTATCGCAAAGTTCAAAGTCTATTGAGGTTTGATAGTCTGTGGTAGTGTGACGTGCAGACGTGTAGGTATACTGCGGTAAAGCAGCACACCCTGGCGGCAAACTAAGGGCCTGTTTCACGATCTACAAGTAAGTTCCCATTTGCGTTTATTTGACAGATAGTCCATACAAAACTGTCACTTTATCTGCCAAATATCTCCTAATCAGACATTGTGAAACAGGCCCTAAGTGAGTTAAAGTGTGATGAGAAAATTGTATGGGGTTTTAGTGCCTTTTTCAAAATGGTTGCGCACGTGCGGTAGTTTGTTTTATTAATAGAGATCTGACACGCAAACAAAATAATTGCTATGACAAGTTGGCTAAAAACTTACCTACATAAAAAAATAAAAAATAAAAATTACAATTACTTAAAAAAATCAAATACTATAAAATCAAATCAGATAACCAATATTTGTTTTTACATGTGCCAGCGCGCGTTTGTGTGAGGGAGGCTGTGTGTATGTGTGCGTGTGTGCGGGTGTCTGTGAGTGTGTGAGAGAGAGAGGGTGTGTGTGTGTGTGCAATAGAGAGTTTCATCTATCTACTCCGTACTAATAACGCCTAGTTTAAAATTAACGTTGAATTACAAAACTTTTAATTTTTTATGCTTCTTGGTGCATTCGTTCAAAAGTAGAAAGACATCCTGTTGGAGAGGCGTTTCTCGCGCAGACGCACCTGTTCTCATGTCATACCAATGCTATTTGTTTGCTTCTTTTCACTCAATTTAAAGAGAAAACATCCATATAGTCGTTAATTTGGTACTTACTTTATTAGTTCATATTATTAGTGAGAATGTTGAATTTATGAAGCACATTATTCAGAATGATGAATGCAACACTTTTATTTATGATCTAGAAAGATTGAACAAATAAGTAATAAAATGTTAAACGTATAGATTTTCTTGGCGCCCGTTAAGTGTTATTAGTTACTCAATAAATAAAAGAAAAGACAGGCAATTTTACTATCTATTTGTACTACGAAAGCCTCACAGGGCACCCCTCACTGTTATATTTTAAAATTGTTTTAAATAACATTACAAATTCGTCTATTAAAAACCATGTCTATGGCATTGGTTAAACATTTATTGAAGTTTGAAAGTTTAGGATAGATTGATGTGCAGGCGTACAATAAAGTTGCTCATGGTATTTGTCGGTTGTGTTTTCAACCACAAATCACAAAGATTTTATAAGTCATACATAAAGCACATAGCAACAGAATAAGCGATAATACAACACATACTTCTGTAACGTTAGGTGTACGCACTATCATTACATGAGGCTCCATCCGCATGCACCATGTTTTATTGGTTTCACTTGTAATAACTTCCACTCGTTTTGCAGTGAAAATGATTTATAATGATGTACCTACGCATGTCAAATCCTGAACATTCATCTGAAACGTCATGTGTCATGTCTTAGATAACGTATTGTATATTATGTTTCAAATATGTACCTACTTTTTTTTTTAATTATATTAACGGGTAAGCACAGTGCCTTGATCTCACCTGATGTTAAGTGATGATAAGGCCAATCGGTGGAAGCGCACTTCACCCGGGATCCTCAACTAGTGAGGCACGGCTATCTTATTAACACAACAATGCTACAAACATTGATGTTATGGCGACATATTTAGACAATATGGTGGTAGCTAGCCAGGCGGACAAACAAGCCCTACCACCAACCAAACCGAGTACACAAACATGTACCCCCGCTGGGAATCGAACCCGGGACCTCTGGGTCTAAACCGGTGGTCTTAGCCACTAGACCACAGAGGCAGTTAACCTCGTATAATCACAAAAGTAAACATATTTTACCAGAAAAGATGTATGTAGCTATATTATATTTTGAATATTACCATTTATTATTTTACACTAGGCTCATAATTAATATTGAAACCTATGCTACTTATATACCGGCTATACCTAGTATAAGACTCTGATTTGACAGTTATACTCCCATTTAAACTAGGCACAGCTTTTGGGGAGGTAGCTGTAGAGGTAGCCGGCCCTTACATTGTAAAACTATTACTTTTGCTACTGTATTCTTATATCATATTTCACCATTTCAATTAACGTAACATGATATTAATTATCAGCCGGGCGGCGCTCGTGCTAGACAAGTACGCAGTTCTGTATGCCACTGCGCGCACTACGCATGACCGGCGGCGCTCAACCAGCTAACTACACGTGTAAACATGACTGGGGGCATTTTACAGGACGCGTTTCGCCTTCTGTAACACTAAAAAGCCACGTTGATCATGCCATGGGCAAATGCCTCCATTATTGTAATCAAGTAAACGCTACAATTAATGGGTATTGGCTCACCACGCTTGCCAAATGCGGGTAGGTCACAAACCCGGGCTATGCGTCGAACAACCCAAAAAACACTTTACCCGACCTAGGAACTCTGGATTGAAGGATCAACGGTGTCAACGGCCAGCGAGATGTTTTGACATTGAGCCAATTGGGGCCATTATAGAGCTAGTAAAACATTTATTTCAGAAATCCTTACAGATATCCTTAGCAATTCCTTTTATACTCGTTAAGTGGTTATTTTGTTCAACCTGTTATGATTCAAGTTTCGTATTGATATTGGCCCACGACAATAATTTGAATCTTAACTATCATGTATAGCTTGGCCATTCAAAGGGGCAATGCCGCTAGCATTTTGGGCACCTTGCCTCGGACAGGCGAGTTAGTTGAGGTTTTTTATTTATGAATTTGTTATTATTATTATTATTGTTATTTTTATTTTTTATTGTATTTTTATGAATAAAGCCCCCCACTATTATGTTGGTTAATTGTTGATGTCCAAAGTTTATATCTGTTGGTTTAGTTTTTTCAATGATGTAGTATGAAAAAACAGAAAAACAAAGTTCTACTAGTTTTTAGTATGTTATATCTAAAATGCCACTTGCCTCGGGGAAAAATAAATACTTTAGAGCTATATGACTAGGTATGATGACTAGTCTAAAAACCATAGTGTTTATAAAACATCTGCTCTTACGTTACTGTAATAACATAATATTGGAAAGTGTTTTGTCACGCTAATGTGACGAAGAATTCGTTTTCATGCATTCTTGCACATTTCTCGTCGCCACCATCTGCATAAGTGTAATCTTGTTATTGCACTAGTATTAGTCATTATTAATATTGCGTAGTTAAATTAAAAGTACCTACTTATAAGTTTTATGCAACTTTACGTTTTGTAATAGGGACCTGTTGGTGTCGGTTTTTACAAGCTTTTGTTTAGCTTGCAATGTAGGTATGTAGGTAGGTACCTATGTGATTTGTTCGGGTGGAATGTTGCAGCTCAATTTTGAAGCAGATATGTTTTACTTACCTACTGCAATACATTACATTCTAAATCATCTACGTTCTCATACCTGTGAGATATTTATATTAAGAAAAAATTCTGCACTGAAACAAAACGGTTCCATTTTTAGTTTGGTTGGTTTATTCATTCTCTACGCTCTCAAAGACGTTTTGTTTTTATGATCTGAGACGTTGCCTGAGTTCATGGCATCTATCTTTACAGGGGAAGAAGATTAAAAGGATGTCGCACGAAAGATCCCATTGGGTCGAAGTACTACTGGGACAGGGAAGCTTCAGCAAGCCCCCCTAAGATAAGATAAGATAAGATGAGCTGGTTTACTTTTTATTAAGTAGGTACTTATCTTGAGGCACTAGTAGTAGTAGACCGCCAGGTCTGGTCGCGCCGCGGTCGGTGTTTACAAAACACGCGATAACGCGCCTCGCGGGACTCACAATCCTATGATTTTATTTGTCATAATACAACTACAACACATCAGTTCTAAACACAACACTGGCAGGCTGCGCTAATTCGTATTAAAGTAATTAAAAAAAGGCGGATAAGCGTTCGGAGGCTTCCGTCACCCTATTTGAGGAGTGTCCTCAACGATTATCGCGGCAGGCTGTGAAAGACTATTCTAGTGCTCGGGGTCCCGCCCAGCGGTTGACGGGTGTCGAGCAGTTCAGTGGGTCGGTCACATCCCATCTTGTGATCACCAGTCCTAGTCCCCCGATCCGATCCTGAAGAATCTAGTAGGGAACGGGGACATGCACTAATGCGTGATGCCGTTCCTTCTAGAAAACCTCTGACGGCGCTTCCTTTCTTGTAAAACCCTTTAAGTTTCTCGCCGCCCCCAAAGAAGCCCGGTGAAGCTGAAAATGCCAAACAAAAAATAAAAAAAACCAGTCATAGCAACAACCCGGTCGAGATGGTTTGGATGCGTATTCTGGGTGCCTAGTGCGAGTTTCGGTCACGTAATCGAAAACGAGAATTGTATGGAAAAAATTTAACTCTTCATGTATGTCGTCAGGAGGCGCTGCTTCAATGCCATACTAATTTCAGTTTTCGTAAACGTAATCGAATGAATACAGATAGTAAACAAAACTCATACCAGGCATCCAGCTCGTTAAAAGGGCCTATTTATTTATTTATATCCGAAAGGTAAGGAAAGGTAAGGCAGGAATTCGATCACCGATCAGGTCGTCATGACCTATATTACAAAAGTTCTCGTATTATGCTAGGTTAGATAGAGTGGTCGGACGAGGTTACACGGGTTGTTGCAGCAGGTGACCGCACCTGTGGTAACCAGTCGCGGAGGAGGTGAGGACCTTCCCCACACTCCCCGCGACATAGGCAACCTCAAAGGAGTGAAGGCCCCCTTCCCCGCACCCGAGGGATTCAGCGCCTTCACAGCTCAGCTCAGCCCCACAAACCTCCTAGGTCCTAGCAAAAACTCAGTCAAGACAGTTCCATATGGGATTCCACACGTTATAAAAAAATACACTATAATAACATGCTAAATTCAGAAAATTTTAATAGCCTCTGTGGTCTAGTGGCTAAGACCACCGGTTTAGACCCGGGGGACATGTTTGTTTACTTGGTTTGGTTGGTGGTAGGGCTTGTTTACCCGCCTGGCTAGCTACCACTATCTTATCTAAATGTGTCGCCATAACATCAATGTTTTTAGAATTGTTTTGTTCTAGCAGCTAGAGGCAAGATAGCCAGTGCCTCAGTATTTGAGGAGTCCGGGTGAAGTGCGCTTCCACATTCGGCCTTAGCATCAGTGAGATGAAGGCGAAGACATAATAAATATGATAAATGATTATCATATTTTATTGGATATTTAGTTTTATTGGATTTAAAACAGTTATTAAAATAAAGTAATAAACGTATCCAAGCTATAGTCTTAATCAGTAACTATGGCGGCGGTTGAAGACATTTCAGCTGATAGAAATTCTAATAAGTGTACAACAAAACTAAGTTTAAAGATCCAATTATAAATAAATTTAAATTTTGTTCAACCCAACTACTGTTGTGTAGTGGTAACTTTTCTTTAGAAAACATGAATAAGTTTTTGGCAACCTTTGTCTTGTGTACAGCTGCCAGCCGCGCGCGTACAGCACAACCGACGCTTTTGTCCTCTAATACTCAGAAGCTGATATCATCTACATATTGTTTAAAGTAACAATGTGTTTCCTTAAGGTGCGTCAGGATCGGTTCCCGGTCGCGTTGAATCACAGCTGTGGCTCAACGCGACAACGGCCATTTATACTACAGACAGGAATTTCTATATGACGTATTTGAATTTACTATTACAATGACGTATTCTTATATTATAAATGACGTATCAGTGAGGCTGGGGAGCCCGATGACAACTCTTGCAATGCCGGATCTCTCGTTGGATGACCAAATTAAATATATGTATATATTCGTTTCGAAGCTTAGAATAGTTGTACGTAATTAACGTATAGAAAGATAGTCTTCATACAAGCGCTCTGTCAAAAGTGAAGCACTAAACCGATTCACACTTTCGTGACGATTACTTGCTTCTGCTTGCGCTCGGTGACACGCACGCACACGAACTCCGTAGTGTACATTGAAAACTCGGCGCTTGGAGCCATATCTGGCTCCAAAAAAGGTGCTTCAAAATGGGCGCGCAGACTTTCTTTCTATACGTAATTTTTTTACTTTTTTTATATTCAAGTGCTAATTGCTGCACTGAAGCTAAATTATATATTTTAGTATAAAATTTAATAAAATACAGTGAAAAAATTAAACGCCCACCCGACCCAGCCAGGAATCGAACCTGGGTCTTCCGCAACCTGGGCGGCTGCACTGACCGCTATGCTACCGGAAAATAAGCGCGAAGGGCGAAAATAAAAAAAAGTTAAAAAACTTACTATAGCGTTGTGTTATCAAATTTGTGGTATTTCATCTGCAAAGGTGAATCTGCATGGCTATCGGTTGCAATGACCGTCGGATAGCTGTGTTTTGCGAAGCTAGATTGATACTCATACGAGTCGGTACGTCAGAGGCAGTAGTTTCGTCCGCGGGCGGCCGGCGCAGGCGCAGGCGTCGTCGGTCGCCCTGCCGCGAGCCGTCAAACAATGCACTCACTTTTAATTAATGGTACAAAATGTGATGCTCACAATAGCCTTATGTAATGGCTTACGTCGCGGCCCGTGTGTAGCGGCCCTAATATATAAGTGGACGATGCCTTTATTATCGTTTTAGTAGTGAATGGTCGCTTGCAAGTAATTATTAGAAAATTGAGAAATTTTCTCAATTAATTGTTGGATTACTGAAGGGTTTTCGGCAGTTTCACTTTTAAGTAAGTGAAATTTTTATTTTGTTTTCAAAAAATGTATAGTATCGTATTTAGATGTCATGTTACGACGTGTCGTTAAATATTAACAGGAAGTAATTGCACCAGACGTAATAAACAAAGTTTGTTTTAAAGTGAGAGTTAAAATTTGTTGGCTTTAAATTTTTACTGAAAATGTAAAGAATTTATTTCATTAAAACCAACGACAGGAATATTTGGGTAGAAATTATTATTATTATATTGCAGAAATCGTTAACTAGTAGTTTAATTGCATTTAAATGTGACAAAAAGAAACAGAGATGTAACGAGCAATGTACACTATTATTAATTATGGGCTACGGAAATTACAACGCAACAAAAAAATACTTTCTGGACATTATATTACTTTTAACATAAATTAAGAATATTTACCTAATAATAATAACTTAAACAAATTAGTTAAGATTTTATCTTCATTCTCAAAAATAAATAGTCAGTTAACGCTTACAATTTTAGTTTTTTAAATAATCTGAAATAAAATAAATTATTATTTAATATTTTATCAAATACCTATGCCATACTGTGTAGGAACCTAGGTGGCTGAAAAACTCGCGCAAATAGTGGAAGAGAAACACTAAGCGCCTTACAAATAAACAAAGAATAAGGTCCGAATAGTTACTCCGTGTTTTGTTCCTGTCATGTAAACGTCATTTCAAATTAGAGTTAGAGAAAAAACACGGAATAACTATTCGGACCTTATTCTTTGTTTATTTGTAGGGGGGTAATAGTAGTAGGTAGTAGGTAATCAGCTTGTGCAGTGTGGTGTCTTTTATGTGTTCAAAGTGTGTTCAAGTTGGAGTCCGCCTGTGGAGGCTGGTCTGCTCTTGCTTACTTATCTTATTTTTATTATTATTATACATACTCTTACCCCCTTACAAATAAACAAAGAATAAGGTCCGAATAGTTATTCCGTGTTTTAAATCTTTTACTCTAATTTAAAATGACGTTTACATGACAGTAACAAAACACGGAATAACTATTCGGACCTTATTCTTTGTTTATTTGTAAGGCGGGTATACTATAACTTTGTTTTTCTTATTGACTTATATTAGTACTGTATGACATTGTGAAAATTGAAATTGGTACCATGTAATTTTTACAAACTTAGTTTTTTTTTTATTTTGTTGTTTTTTTGTGTGTTGTGATTGTTCTTTATTTTTTGTGTGTTTATTTGTGATGGAAAGTGTCCTTTTAAGATAGGCAATTTTCAATACAATATTTTGTGACGCAGTAAGGGAGAAAATAGCTTGACACTTGCTGAGTTTCTTGCCGGTTCTTCTCAGTACAAGATCTCCCGCCCAGAGTACGACTTACGAACCGATGGCATAATGACGTTTATAAGAGCTATTTGTAGCCTAAACTGAATATGATTTTAAATTTTGTTTTTTTTTAATTTTTATAAATCCCCGTACGTCTTGGTATGCCATAAAATCTCTATTTAGATAGATAACTTGTAGTTGTACTATTGAAACTTGTAGTAGTGTATCTAGAGGTGTTTAAATATCCTCAAAATTTTCATCATCTTGGCTTATTATTTTTATACGTACCTACCGACATGTGTTTTCTTTCATATAAAGCTTTGTCAATATGTCAGCAGTTGATGCAAATGCCACCTTAACGCGACCTCAACGAACGTGTTTACGCGAACACTACACATTGAAATGAAACCACTTTTACGGATCTACTCGCGTTTATTTTACACATTAGTTTTAATTAATGTTTATCCTGACGTTTCGAACCCTTTGCAGGGTCCGTGGTCCCAGGGAGTCTCCCTGTGACCACTTGTAAAACTAATGTGTAAAATAAACGCGAGTAGATCCGTAAAAGTTGTTTCATTTCAATGTGTAGTGTTCGCGTAGTGCAGAGTCCGTAGTCCCAGGGAGTCTCCCTGTGACCACGGACCCTTCAAAGGGTTCGAAACGTCAGGATAAACATTAATTAAAACTAATGTGTAAAATAAACGCGAGTAGATCCGTAAAAGTTGTTTCATTTCAATACTTAACTGACTTATTTCGATACTTTATTCGCATTTGTTTCTCAAGTATAGTTTGAGTTTGCCATAAAACCGGCGCACGCGCAGCCCGCGTTGCGTTTCATTACGTTTTATTGTTATTAGTTATTACCTATGTTACGTGCAGCTCCATATCGTTGTATCCAGCCTCACGTGATCAATTTATAGGTGAAAAGTGTAGATTATCAAAACATATATAAAGTTATACGAGTTTATACCTAAGTTAAGGAAAATCTATTAAAATCTATATAAGCACATTGCGCACAGGAGGAGTGTTAGATTTGGCTTTTAAAAATCTATTATGAAGGACGAACGAGAGCAGCTATATAATGTGTATGTATTAAATATGTTTTACATACAATAAATTAATAAAACATTGTTTAGGTTCATACACTGTTAAAAAGGGGTATATTCGTATGATAGAGTTTATACTCTTAGACAAACATACCTACATTCAATCGCATTCATGGAAGTGTAGCGAGGTAGGGCTGTTGTAACAATTATGTTTTGTTAAATTACTCATAAATTCAAATTCAAATTTAAAATACAAAATTGATTCGGCGTAGATGGCTTAGGTTCTAACAATAAAACTAAAAATTTGTGATGTAATGTGTGCTACGAGAGGGTGTTATATTATGCATTTTCTTATGTGACTCTGAAAAGGTATGAAAAGCCCATGCTGAGTTTCTTGCTGGTTCTTCACAGTATAGGATCCCCAGGGAGTCACTCCCTACGTAGACTTACGCACTGACGATGCACTGACTACAAGAAAAAGCATAAATGTAGCATTATACAAAAAGTACGTATATTTTAACGATACTATCTTATGTACTCGTATACGATACTAATCTCTTTAGTGAAATCAGTAATTTAGGAATGCGACAAAAAAGTCCGCAATAGCTTTAACCATTTCGTAAAATTGTTACAGAAATAATGCGACACATCAACCCTAACAGTTTCCAGCAATAATTTCACAAAAAGCATAATGGTGTCAAAGGAAACTTATACAATCAAAGTAAGTGGAACGCAAGTAATATTTATGGTATAGGTATATTTGATATTCCCTACACCTTCGAGCCTAAGGCAAAAAGTAACGGGTTCGAATCCCGTTAATAGTCCACTCGGGCATTTGCAAATTTCTGTACGGTGTTCTTTTCATTGGTCAATGGCCTTAGTACGAGTGAAGTTCAAGTCAGAATATAGATGCTGTCTTTGTGACTAGTTAAATTACCGGTTTCAGACCTAGAGATCTTGGGTTCTAGGTTTTATTCCCAGCAGATTTTTACAGACTATTTAATCTTATCAATAAACTAGGACGAAAAGCAACAAGGGATAACACTCCCACGGTATTGTGTTGTGCCACCAGTTCCACCAGGTCGCGGTTCTTCGGGTTCCTCCATCATCCATTCGGTCTTTTCGTTGGTCCCAAAATCTTCCCTTAGCACTTTTCTCTCTGTGACTAATAGCTTGTTCTTCTCCTTTTGTGTGAGCATCCACGCCTCACAGCCGAATTACCGTCTTATAGGTAAATACGGATCTTACTGGCTCTGCTTAGAAGCTTACTAGGTTAGCCTAGTACTGAATAAAAAATAAATAAAGAAATAAAAATAACTTTATTTTCTCATTCATATAGACATAAATATTGTGATTTGAATGATAACTGATTTGGTGCCCGAAAAGAATTGGGTAGCCCGTGAACAGTCATCAGGTTTCACCCCGTGAACTTAGAATCTACATGTCTATTCACCACCACGTCTAAATAGTTTGTGAAAAGTGTCAAACTCGTTAAACGGTTACTAGACATCGGATAAACATACTTAAAATACTTAAATACATACTTATTATACATAGAGAACACCCAGAACCGAGACAATTTAGAAAAACAATAATTTCTAAATTGACCCGACCGGGGATCGAACCCAGAGAAGGCGACACCATGAAAACCGGTGTACAAATCACTCGACCAAGGAGGTCGTCGAATATGTATTCGTAAAGTAGTAAAAAACTCTCTGTGCGCATATTCATGCTGAATGTGTGTATGTAGAGAGGGTGTGTTAAAAAGCGTCTCTTAAGCATTTTTTTAAGAGCGGCGCGGGCGCTGCTTCGGATACTGTTTAGTCTGCCGACATCTTTTGTAGTTGTAGACTTATGAAACCTAACTCCCCAGATGGCCGAGCAGGCGGACGGGCAGTTCAACCTGGACGGCATCCTGGGCGAGCTGGGCAGCTTCGGCAAGTACCAGCTGCTGCTGCTGCTGCTGCTAGCCTTCCGGGACTCCTTCCTCGCGATGTGCAACTACAACTACGTGTTCACAGCCGCCGAAGTCGACTTCAGGTATTAATAATAATATTATTTATAAATATGGAGATATATTTGACGAGCTCGATGGCGCATCGATATCGTATGGATGACTAAAAATTGGTCATATCGAACTCCGTGCTTCCGTGCTCCGGAAGGCACGTAAAGCCGTTGGTCCCGGCTGCATTAGCAGTCGTTAACAACCACCGACCCACAAAGGGCCCGCGTGGTGGCTTATTGCCAAATCTCCCTTCCCTATTCATCCGTAAGGCAGGCTCGTGCCTGAGCCGTGGGGACATGAAATGAGGAGCTAATGATGATACAACGCAACTTTTATAACGGTACGACTTTTATAACGAATAAAAGTTGCGTAGTTATCTATTAAAATTAATAAAATTGTTGAAGGAGTTTCCAAGTTCGGGATTTGAATTCGCACTTTCTGATATATCAGGTCAGGTGCTCATTTGTATACCTATGCAGCCCTGTCCGACCCACTCGGTATTTTTCTTCAAATCACTTCAAACACATTTGAATATAGTAAATATTTGTAAAAAAAGTAGTTAACAATATTTTAGTGTAATTTTAAATTTCTTAAGTTAATAAGTAATGAATGCTGTGTAAGCTAATAAAGGCCTGCATATATGACGTTTTAAAAGGCAATAACTTCTTTCCTACTTTTATGTGTTTGGCTGCAAGCTCACCTTATTAAATAAATAAATCGTAATACAGTATTGTTATCGTAAATAGAAGAAGGTAGAAGCAACACTGTGTTCTACAACTTTCGCAATGCTAGTTCACTGAATGGGTTATCTATCATATCAATAATATCCAGCCTTCTATGTTAGTACATAGAAGGAAGGATAGGTGCTTAAGCAGTTGGTCCAATTTATCAGTTTCTTATTTTCACATTTGGAATAGGACAGATATGGCCGTTGAGGCTCGTTTGTAGACGCTTTGAGTACCTAATTGAATTGCTGAGGCCCAGCAGAGGGTTTCTCAGTTCAGTTCAGCGATTCGGTTGTTTCCACCACCCAACCACTTCAGAGAAGCTACTGTCCCCACCTATACAACACTTCCTGATTATGCAATTTATTGTATCACAGTAATTACAGTCATTGCATATTATGTGTCACTTCGGCTTCTACGCGACAAAGTCAATAGGGCGCTTTAATCAATAAACTACGACAATTGAAAATTACTGTAGTCATTAAGCACTTGTTTTATATCTGCACGAGTGAATAAACACATCCATCAATATGTAGCGACGATGTGACGGCCGCATTTTATGGCACATTGTGAGAGCGTTCACTCGGACAGTCGCCATTTCGAACGGTCAATTAATGTTCCATACAAATTGTACTTAAAATAAAATATGTATTTTAACAATAGACTAACACGATTGTTAAATCAGTAAAAGCGTCACTTAGTTCTATCATAGGTACTGTTATGACAGAACTAATTGAATGCAAATAATAAATATACTTATCCGCGTGTTCTAAATCAGCGTAGTCAACATATTGTGTAGGTACTGTTCATACATGATCTTGCCGTATTATAACAGAATAGCGGAAGAAGAAATAACCCTGTGCGAGTTTCTTAAGGCTTCTTCTCGGTGCTAAGGAATACAGTAAGATACTGTAGGGATAACAAAGTCTTCAAAAATATTTTTATATCTAAAAATATGTTAAGTAATTAATTGATGACCACGACCACTCTTCCAAGAGTGAAAACAACTAGAAAAAAAGCAGGTTAAAAAGAACAGTCCCTAATCACCACTTTATTCTAGATGTTACGTGCCAGAGTGCGACTCGTCCGACCCTCAGTTCAACGCGTCGTGGACGGCCTTCGCCCTCACCAACTCCAGCGGCGTGTGCCTGCGAGCGGCACCCAGCGACTTGCCCAGCAGTGGGCCGGGCGGTGCCTGCAGCCCCGCCGCCTTCCTCGCCAACCAGACGGTGCCATGCCACCATCTCGTGTACGCGGACAACGACAGCATCGTTGCCGAGGTGAGGATATTAGATCCCTTTTTAAGGTAACCGCTGTTGGGGCACGAGTCTGACCTATGGATGGAAATTCCACAGGGAGAACGGCACAGTGCCGATGAGATATAGAAGTAAATGCATTAGGCAAACCCCTGCGCCTGTGAGGCCCGTTATACGGGTCTTTCCCCCCTGACTCTCTCAAGGGGAAGAAATGCACCATTTAATCTCCACCACTTAATTTTATCACCACTTAATAATAACTTAATCACCACTTAATTCTTCTCTACAGCTAAAAACAGACGTCCTGAATGGGTAGTAGGTAAAAATTTTTTTGGGCGATTCAAAAGCACTTTTCTAAAGTTTATTTGAATAAAAATATTTGACTTCGACTTCGACTTTGAATCTGTATATCGCGTCACGTGCCGCGGTTGATCGGGAACGACATAAGCTATCACTGGAGTGTCATTAGAGCACCTATCACCTTGATGGGTGGTGGTGTACCACTGCATGTTTTTTGTGAGACTTCCCATCATTATCGAAATTTCTGTGATAACAGCTGGAGCTGGAGCTGGCTAACGAAACTGGATTACCACCTCTGTAGGTGGTAATCCAGTTTCGTTACGACTTAGGGACCTTTTAGAAACGAGCTGGCGACGCATCTGCGCTTCCTCTGACGTTTCTACTGTCCATGGGTAGCGGTGATTTGCTTCCCATTAGGTAACCAGCTTGCCCGTTTGCCATCTCTTGCAATATGATGGTGATTGGGTCCGCCATCCGGCAATCCCGCATGGCAAAAGTTAAACTTAAAAAGCTTAACTCGCGAGATCGTAGCTCCAACGTGTAGACAGAGCCTTTCTTTATGCCTTCGAGCTCCTTGCTTACACTACTATTGCTTTTACATATGTATAATATGCCATTTGTATAATATGCATGCCCCAGTTTCGGGATGTTTTACAAATTTTGAAACACATTTATTAAAATAAATATAATAAAATGTTTTTGTTTTGTTTTTAATAATCTATAATATATCTTAACTGATCTTTAGTATTTGTAAAAATATTATGATCGGATGTTAATGACGGTAGTTGTTGAAATTGAATGGGCGCCTTTGGCTTTCAAAATAAAAAAGTAAATAATGTTGAATAATTTCGGCGGGCCGTTTAGAACCACGATATCCCAATTGGGAGAGCACCTGACCCGGTATGTCAGACGGGTGCAGGTTCAAATCCTGCTCGTGGAATTTTTTTCAACATTTGTGTTTTTGTAATAAATATAATAAATAAAGCATATAATTGGGAAATTGATAGACATTTTGTTTACATATTAACCTAATTGATCGCTGAGCCAATAAAAAAATGTGTTTTAAAATAAGGTATATCTCACTACTCAAACATTCAATAGGTATCCATTTTTTCCACACGTGTATTATTTATTTAACATAACTCTTAAATGCTTGTTGGTTATTAATCATATGAAAATTACGAAATGTAATGTATGCTAATGCAATATTTCAGTAATAAGCGAATGATTGGCGAACAAGTCATTGCTATTGTGCCTGAACCGATATGGTTTTTGTGAATGTTATACAAACTTTAAGTTAACTATGTGGTATTTACACTATAAATGCGCCAAATATCGGCTGCAAGCGTAAGGCAGCAAGTCACTACTTATTAATTTTAGTGATGACTTGATAACAAAGAGGCCTTTGCCTATAAGTGGAACAGTGTTCGGCCTTATTAGTTTACTTTATGTGGAACAAATTAAAAAAAAGAAAATAAAATGTTTTTGTTTTGCTTAAGTATATAATTTTAACGCAAATTTTGTTGCGAAACAAATTACAAAAACACAAATGTTGAAAAAATTTCCACGAGCAGGATTTGAACCTGCACCCTTCTGACATACCGGGTGAGGTGCTCTTCCAATCCTGCAGGTTCAAATCCTGCTAGTGGAAATTTTTTCAACATTTGTGTTTTTGTAAAAAGAAAATAATTATGACGTTTTATAGCGGATCGCTGCCGTGCGGTTTCATATTAAACGCCAGCCGCATGGAACACAGTTCAAACGTCTAATTTTAAAATGGCCTAAGTTTGTGTGATGGTATGCGCAAGAGTCGCCTTGCCCGCGGCCTGCGCGGCCACGTGACAAGCGACCGTGGTCATTGTCATGGCTGCCGGTTCAAGGTGTCAGCTAACTGTGTTCAGTGCACGCCGCGCACGTGCGCCACAGTGCAATCAACGTACAGTACGCTTAACCCTCTACGAGCATAGGCTTGATTTTTTTTTATATTATCACGGAATGTGGTAAACTTTATAAAAATAAAAAACCCGTTCATTGCCGCAAACTTTAATTTCGAGACAAGTGATACTATCTTTTGATGTTTTTTTTTCAAGTTAAGTTAAGTAATGTTTCTTTTTGTTGTTTATATAAATAAAATTAGTTAACTTTAATAAATCAATTTTAATAAAACTTTCTACTCCTCAGGTAAATGAACAGATATTATCAGTTTTTTTTAAATTATTAAACAAAATAAAATCTTACTTAACATTATAAACACACCGAAAATCACTGAGATTTGTCTGGTGTGCTATGGGAAATACAATATTTCATCGAATGCCTACATAACACTAATATAAAAAAATATACAACGACTACAACTACAGACGCACTTATCTAACAACGTCTAACATGTACTTATTAGCAGTATGCAATGAAATGCCATCAATGCTAAGACATCTTCCAAACAATGAGTAAATTACATTTTCAAGTCGTCCCTAGCTCAAATGGTATTTCACTGCGTCATCAGTGGGAGGGAGAGTCAAACGGATTCAACATGTCCCTCCGAGTGCACGCTAGACTAGAGTGGAGTCGCGAGCCCCGAATGCATTCGCTTGTTTAACTAGATCTACCCTGCAGGCTGATTATGAAATGTAAAATTAAGTTTTATTAGTTAACAGAAAACATTTAAAACTAAGTTAGATTTTTTGCGTTTTGAAACTTAACATAGTGTACCTTAAAAAGCCATTTAATTTAATTTATTTTGCCAAATACAAAAACAAACACAAATAATACAAACATAAATATAAACTCTTCTTTAAATAATAAAAAAATAAAAAAATAATAATAAAATTTCCTACACTCACACCAATTATCTAGCCCAAGAGAAGCTTCGTTATGAAACTCGTTAAATGGTTACTAGACAACGGATAAACATACTTAAAACACTTAAATACATACTTATTATACATAGAAAACACCCAGACCCGAGACAATTTAGAAAAACAATAATTTCTAAATTGACCTGACCGGGGATCGAACCCAGGACCTCAGAGATGGCGACACCATGAAAACCGGTGTACAAACCACTCGATCAAGGAGGTCGTAAATATTTTGTATTATCTGTTCATTTGTCTGAATTTCCCTTAAATAATCAATAGTTTGCCAGTTGAGGAAACAAGCAACTTGACATAATTAGTACGTTATCAGTCTGTTGCTAGTTGCAGCAACTGTGAAAACTGTTGTTACTCATCGAAACTCGCAACTAGAGTTGCTATGTCGCGTCGCGTTCGCAGCGCAGTAACCGCGTTGCTTTGTACATCCATACAAACAAAAAATCTTGCGGTTGATCACTCGATTATTATTTGAAAGCTATTATTCCCGCAACACGTATGAAGTGTGAATTGGGAAGCGAACCCACGACCTGTAGTAATCCGGGTGACACCACTTCAAATAGCTACTGAGACATTTGCTCTTCAAACGAGCTACTACGGAGACATTGATTATTCTGTCGGTTTTTTAATATTTCTATATTGTGCTAATAAAATAAAATTGTTATTATAATTACTGTCATTGTTATTTCTTCTATGTCGTCATACTGCATAAGTGTTTACTGCGCAGCAGATGCGGTACATCAGCCAACCAAATTACAGCCTTAAGTGTGATGTATAAACTGTGAAATGGCCAGTTGAGCGCTAACGAGCGCAAAATCCTTAGCATTACTACCAGCCATACAACAAATGAATGAGAAATGGCATTGTCATGCTCACAATCGAATGCATACTTGCTTTAACAACTTATGTCGTACTTCAAAAACTTGAATGTATCAATTGTTCTTCGACATTGTTTTTACAATAGTCAACAGTTTGCTCGAATAACATTAACTGTAGCTTGTACAGTACCACAATACCAGAGAAAGAAATAACGGCTTTGCTTACTTGCATCTTTGCGTTATAGGATTTAAATATGTCTAGCGTAGATGTTGATGTAAAAAATGCTTTGCTTACAGTTTAATACATAACTTATTGAGTAATAAAAGACTTAGCAAAAATTGTATTAGTAGATGGTGGTAACTAGCGAGGCGAACTTGAAACAGTCCCTACCACCAATTAAACTCAGCACAAACATGAACCCCCCGCTGGGAAGCGAACCCGGGACATCTAGGTCAGAGACCGCTGCTGGTCTTAACCACTAGACCAAGAGATGCTCCTCCATCTATCCATCTAACAAGGTCGTTGGTTGCAGTTCGACCTGGGCTGCCAGCCGTGGAAGCGGACCCTGATCGGCACCGTGCACAACCTGGGCCTTGTCTTCTCCTTCCTCGTCTCTGGTTTCATCTCCGACAGGTAACTAACTTATTTGTATACTAATTATCAGCATATCAAAAACAGGCACGGCAAATAAGAGCAGCCGGGTATGTTACATTCCAAATCCTTCCTAGGCCGGCCCCCCTAAGTTAATATAAGATAAGAATCATCAGCACAACTCCAATTTTATTGATAAACTTGGTATATCCGCGACCTTGTCTTTTAAATTTCTATAGTAACATCAATCAATCAAATACTTTATGTATAAACAACCAAAGTTTGTTGACCCAACAGCCCTGTACCGATACACAACTTAATGGCAGTTTCAAGTTCAGCGGAAAAGCAGATCAATGTTTGTAGCATCGTGCGTTCCGACAGCTAGAGATAAGATAGCCAGTGCCTCAGTGGTTGAGGGTTCCGGGTGAAGTGCGCTTTCATATGCGGCCTTATCATCACTTAACACCAGGTGCGACGAAGGCCAAGTGCTTACCCATAAGACATGTAAAAAGATAAAACTAAGAGGACACCGACTTACTATGTCGAATGTTCCAACGTCAACTGCGGAATTTGGTGACTCTTATATTTGGCGTGCCTATAAGGCATAAAACACAGCACATGTAGTCCTCATTTAATAACAAGGGGTTTACAAACGAGACGTGAAGGTAGCAATTCCACTTCTGTATCATTTGTCTCTTTCTTCGTCTCCTTTACAACAAAAAAATTGGTAGTAAACAAGTACTTATGATATCTTGTAAAGTAACGAACAAAGTACTGAAAATGAGCATTCCGTTGAGTGAGGGCGTGTTCGCAAACATGTCACGCGAGTGGCGGTCGTCGGAGGGGTAATTGTGCATAACGGCTTATTTGCGATGAAATTATCGAATTAGCATTTAACTGCGCTGGTCGCAGTTGGTAATAATAATAATTTTCTATAAAAGTACATCATATATAATGGTAATAGTTTTTTATTATATATGTACCTACCGGTTAGATTTTAAGTGCGCTGATGTTTAGCAAAAGCGAACTCCAAATGCGAAGACATCTGTAAGCTAATGACCGTTTTCTTTCAAGAGGGCCCCGCAACATGCATCAGGCATATTCTTTTCATCTCAATCAGGTTGGGAGTGACACGACACAAAGATTTTATCTTCTATTGGTTGTTATCAATCATGAACATCACAGAAGCAAAACGTGGATAAAACAATAAAAGCCAGGTAGGTAACCATATCTGCCCATTATTTATACCTCTCGTAATACCTTTCAATTTGACATTTGAAAGCTATTCATGAATTTCAAACTAATTCACAAGTCTCAGTGATTGCGATCGCGAGTCGCGACGCGTTTTTGAATGATGTTGAATTTATTTGGAACCTTTTTTCTGGTTTCAGATACGGCCGCAAAGTGATAATTGTGGCGACCCCTCTGGTGGTGGGCACCGTGGGCATCGTGAAGTCCTTCTCCTCCAACTACTGGATGTTGGTGGTGTTGGAGTTCCTGGAGACGGCGCTGGGGTACGGGAACGCCTCCATGGTGTTGTGTGAGTAGTTCAAACATTCTTTTGAGAGGGTTTGCTGATTGCATTAGACGGCATTTTCAGTTTCACCATTCTTTTTGGGGGCGGCGAGAAACTTAAAGAGTTCCTCAAGCCGTGTGAAACGAAGCACCGTCAGAGGTTTTCTATGAAACGGCATCACGCACTGGTGCGTGTCCCCGTGCCCTACTAGATTCTCCGAGGGGTCCGGATCGGCTCGGGAGGGTTCGGATCCGATCGGAAAAGCTCGGATCGGATGGGGAGGGCTCGGATCGGATGGGGAGGGCTCGGATTAGATCGGGAAATAGTTTAAACACTTCTGCTTATCGTCCCAGAATTGGAATTAGACTCGCACACGCACATTTCTTAATGTATCCAATAAAATACCGGCAAGCCAACAAGTTTTCGTTGTCATCCAAATTTCTGGAGTCTTCACTCTACATATTGGCATCGGTATAAGTTTTTTGGTAATCTATTGAGTTAAGGTATTTAGTGAAGACCTCGAACTTGGAATTGGCTGAGCCGACACAAAAAAAAGTCGCAGAACTCCATACAAAGCCGGACGTAGGTACAAGTTTAGAAGCTGTCCAGGTGAAAAACTATTGCCTAAACTTAGCAATATCCTCAGATTTTTTGGTGATGTATAGTCAAAATTGTGCTTGGTTGTTAAAGCATCACCCTTTAAAGCAGTGTTTCCTTTTGCAATCAATTAATATTAGGATTTGGACAAACATCGTCGGTAATATTCTTTCAATTGTATAAATGTGTAATGCGATCGACAAGCAAGCACCTGACGCCAATTGCAACATCAACATCAGATCCATAAAATATAATATTATACGTAACAATATTTTACGAATAAACCACAAGTTAACAATACAACCGCGCGCACCAGGTGCATTGTTGTATTTCTTTTCTTACCATATTTTATTTCTAAAGAACAATGCGCTAACTAGGTCCACAAAGAACTTAATCATTACCATATACTGATATAAGACTGACTGACTCATGCTCAGAATAGTTAGTACATTATACACATAATATAAAGATTTTTTTTTCGATTATTCCCAGTAGTCCCCTCTAGCACTGTCCCCCGGGGTGACAACTGAGAATTTTCCTCCCAGTTGTCACCCGGGTGACAAATTTTCCCAACTGTTCACTTCCAATTCGTACCAGAGGGGACAACTGGTATTTTTTTTACCTACCGTTTCTCGTTCGCCTGCTTTCCTAACCGTTTAATTCTGTACGTGTAATAAATTGTTATGGTTATGAATAGATGGTTATGGTTATAAATCTTGTAATGTCTCATGGGCACACTCTCTTTATTGGTCGTTAGCCGAACTGTCCAACAGTTTTCCTTCCAGAGTCAACATAACATTTACAATACTATTCCAGCTCTCGAGATGGTGACTCAGAAGCGACGTGTGGTGTTCTCGTGCGTTTCGGACATCCTGGCAAGCATCGGCTTCGCGTGCTTTGGCCTGATCGCGTGGAAGATCACGTACTGGCGGCACCTCATGTGGGTCATCTACGCGCCGCTTCTGGTCGTGGTGTTCTACATATTTCTGATTGACGAGGGCGTGCGCTGGCTGCTGGCACATAACAAGAAGGACGAAGCGGTCAGGGTCCTAAATAAGGTTGCCAAAATCAACAATATCACGCTGTCGAACAATGCTAAAGAAATGCTGACAAGCATTACCGAAGAGGCGAGAAGGGCTGAGAAGGTGGGTGTGAATGAATGTGTTTCTTGGAGGCGAATTCGTTTTCTAACAATTTAAGAAGCAAGCATCGTGACTTGTTGTCGAAAGAAATAGTTAACTGTTGACTATAATTAGAGAAATAAAAAAAATATTAAACGAATCTAATTTTTTAACCACGTTTTCATTATCAAAATAAATAACAGTGCAATATGTTTTTTTAAATTTAAGTTTAAAGTACAATCTGAAAATCTGGCAAAACCGTGCCTTCGAAGACCAGGAGGCTTATTCTCCGTTCGTTCATGTGGGAACGTTTATTGGCTGATATCCTTAAAAAATACTTTGCTTTGGAAGTTTCTGCATAATTTAAAACAAGTTCGTTTCTAGGAAGGCCTGAACACAAAGCAGGCATCGTACCAGAGCCTGCTGGTGGTGCTGCGTTCACGCAAAATCCTGTTGCGCGTGCTGCTCATCGCGGCCATCTTCTTCTGCTGCATGTTCGTGTTCAACGGCTCCATCATCAACGCCACCGGCATCGTCGGCAACAAGTACCTCAACTTCTCCGCGCTGCTTCTGGTCTCCATCCCCACGAGGGTCATCACCGCCATCACTCTCACCAAGTTTGGGAGGAAGGCGCCAATCTGCGTGGCTTACTTGTTGTGCTGTTTGTTTTTCATTGCGTCTGCTTTTGTGTCAAAGTGTAAGTACAAAATCTGCTATTTCATGATCCTGTGTTGTAATTTTTGGAGGGGACCTGTTTTTGAATTTGTATGCTGTGTGTTGTAAGAGGTATACTCAAACTTTGACTTATTTTTTTCTAAACTAGCTTCCATCCGTATTAATCAGGAATATTAACCTGTCGTCTGATGTGAATACAGAAAATAGCATTTTAATTGTTCAGGTAACTGATTTGGGCAGTGCTTGCCGCAGATGATAGTTTACGAGAAATAGTTTTTATTACTATTATTCCAAAGATTATAAACACAAACAAATGAATTGTATCTCTTCATGAAAAGAAAAAGAAAATTGTAGAAGAATCATTGATATTTCAAATAAGTTTAAATACACTTTTTTTTTAATTTGAACATAAATGGTTCGGCTATAATAAAAAAATATTTATAACAAAATAGCTAGCTGACTGTCCTGTAGCTGTAGCTGCCCCATAAACTTCAACAACGAATTTGCTCGTTGCAGCGGTGTGGTGGGCGTCGGTGCTGTTCTACCTGCTGGGCAAGATGTGCAGCAGCTACGGGTTGTTCTCCATGATGGTGGTGGCGATGGAGGTTTTCCCCACCACGTCGCGCAACTCGCTCACAAACACCGCCAACACCATTGGCCGGCTCGGCGCCGTGCTGGCTCCGCAGGCGCCCTTACTGGTTCGTTTACATCAGTCTCATCAGTGTCATCAGTTTTTATGTCCCCACTGCAGAGATACGAGCCTTGCCTATGGATGGATAGTTAGAACTGAACTACAGGGATGGTTGTTAACGACAGCTAATGCAGCCGGGATCAGCGGCTTTACGTGCCTTCCGAAGCATGGGGGAGCTGGAGATGATGACATTTTGATCACAGACCTTGTAAAAGTTGCTTAACCTTGCAATCGTAGACCGGGCGCGTTAACCACAGCGCCATCAAGCTCGATGGTTAGATTATAAAATTGTTGGAAAACTTACATCTCATTTGCTTGCACGCATAAACCTTTTAAAGCTCTTGCGCGTTTGGGTTTTAATGTTGCTAGTTATGCAACTTTCGCAATGCAAACCTACCTTTGTTATGATATTGCCCTTGTCACACATCACATAGAATTTACCGTATATAAATCACGATAGATAGATAGAGATAGATCGGATTTGCCATCCGATCCGATCCTAACCCTTCGGAGAATCTAGTAGGGATATGGTAATGCTATTCCCTTTAGAAAACCTCTGACTTGAGCCCTTTAAGTTTCTCGCCGCCCCCAAAAAATTCCGGTGCCGCTGAAAATGTCTTCTAAGGCAATCAGCAAACTCTATCTCAAAATAATGATGGATGATGCGCTCGCCGGAACTGTTACAGAACGTGCGAATAAGGAACGTGAAAATAGTATAATTTGTAATGATGTGCAGGAACAATACATGTCGGGCCTGCCGAGCATAGCGTTCGGGCTGACGGCGCTGGGCCCGGCGACGCTGGCGCTGCTGCTGCCAGACAGCAGCCGCTCGGCGCTGCCCGACCACATCGGCGACGCCGAGCGCATCGGCGAGTGCGCCGGCGCCGGCGGGGACGCGCCCGCCCCGCGCCCGCCCAGCCCCTGCGACACCACCGTCATCGTCGGGAACCCGCGATGACGTCACAGACACATTCGTTTTTAGATAAACATGTGTGTATGCAGCGACACTAATGGCTAGCACTAATCAGGATAATTTAACATGGGTTTTGTTGTTGTCAAATGCAGACTGGGACGGGTGACAAGAAGCTGGCAGCTACCTCTGCTTATCAGAAATATTGTTACCATAATTCTTGAGACCGTTTCCATCTTAGTGAGGGAGATTGATAAGATCTGTATCTATTAAATATTATACCGTTGCCGAAAATGATAATAAAACATTTTTTTTACATTAAAAATGACAGCAAATACCTAACTATTAATAATTATTGTAAAGCTACTAGTGATCTGACTGCGCTCAGTCATATTATCAACATTTTAGCCCTTAATTGATGTTAAAATAAATAGTAGGTATTCAGAAAATAATTAATATAGTGAAACCACCATTGAAACTTTAGTTAGCTGTAATTAGAAAGTGTTCATTCACTTTCCACGGATAATTATAATCCATTTTTTTTAAATGTGTGTGAAGCTGAGGATATAAGAAGAGAATTATCCAAAAATAGATATTATGTCGCAGTAATATGGGTCAAAGTCGTGATTTGTAATATAGGTTTGTTATGGTTGGTGAAAATGTAAACTGCGTGAAAAAACTGTTTTGCAAATATATTGTTATTTACGATGATTGCTTTGGTAGCAGGTCCGTTTCTGTAGATTACGCGTAGCGATTACGAATAGCTTAGTTAGCTTAGTACTTCTCGATGCCTTAGACGGATTGCAGCGTCGCGCTGTACGTATTATCGGCAATGCAGAGGTAACTAATACTCTCGAACACCTGCAATTGCGTAGAGATATAGCGTCGCTCAGCGTCTTCTACCGCTTATACCACGGCGAGTGCTCTGAAGCACTCTTTGACCTTATCCCACCTTCTCCCTTCCTCCATAGGAGTACACGTGCTGCTCTCCGGTGTCACCGCTTCACTGTCACACATATCCCATCGCGCACAAAGAAATTTGGTGACTCGTTTCTTTGTCGCACCTCCAAAAGATGGAATAGTCTACCAGCACACGTTTTCCCTCTTTCCTATAATATGGGGTCCTTCAAACGAGGCGTGAAGAAGCACCTTGTGGGCCGGCAGAGTGAAGTTGACTGATGCTGCGTTGTTTTCACGCTGCACCAGTTGTCTTCGCGTCTGGACTCCATTTCCACTTAGCATCAGGTGGTGTGGAGTCATTTGCCGTGCTAAGTATAAAAAAAACCATATTATTTAGTCGTAGTTTACAATTTCACTTGTGACACTACATAATAAGTAACGATATAAAAATGTTATGATACAATATCACTGCGACGCATACCTACATAATACGAGTACCTATTTGTAATTATAATAGTGGTTTTAAATACCACTTCACTGTATATTATATTATGTTAAAGTTAGTTTTCCTACGTTTATAAGGTTTTGTACATTGTGATAAAAGTTCAATCTCAACCTTAGGTATTAATTTAATATGAATAAGTTGTATATGTTACATCGTTAACAATAAATTTCAAGTCGATATTACCATAACTATGATGCGTTTCAACCCGAATAGTGGGTTTTTGTAAGCTCGCCATAACAGCTAAATTTGTCATCGTAAAACGGTGAAAAAATATCAAGTATCAAACAAATATAAAAAAAACTTTAATAATTTACGACATTCGAATATCAAAAACTGTTATCTGTATCTAGAACCCCTACTAAAGAAATGAAACAATAATAAGTGCCTTACAAATAAACAAAGAATAAGCTCGGAATAGCTATTCCGTGTTTTATTCCCGTCATGTAAATGTTATTTTAAATTAGAGTAAAAGAGACAAAACACGGAATAACTATTCGAAACTTTTTTCCCCCTTTAGTTGGTGGCTTCGTGCGATTAGCACATTTAGCCAGTGTCAAAGTAATTTTTCTTACAAGTAATATATAAATAAACAATATTTCCTTCCAGTATGATGATGAATGATAATAAAAATTAAAAGTGAGAAATGATATATCCCTCAACCCTTCGGGTGTCTCTGTAAAGATGTGGAGCTTTACTAAGTCCTAATTCGTGCAAAAAGACTATCTGAAGGGTTGAATAATACTTAATTCATTATTTCAAATAGAAACAGTGATTTCATATTTAATAGTAACGTTTTTATGTATAACCCTATAAAGTAGTTTTAGGTAGGTACTATCAGTGTATACCAAATAATTCAATGTATGTTAATGTCTGTGTAGAGTAGGGAAGTTTGATGGCATTAGGTATCTCAAAACAGTACAGACGGGACGTCTAAACGTCCAATTCGTCTATACTACTATTGATTCAGAACGACAATTAATCAAGTATTTTGCATAAAGTCATTTCATCACATAACGTTTTGAAATACCAATTCTACATCCCCTGATCTACTATAAAGCATTTTATTTATTGCGTGTCAAAGTAATGTATTAACTTATTACTAATTATATAATGTAAGTTCTTTAACCTGATTATGAATCTGGCGTAAACTTTGAACTTAATATAGTACTAAATTGCTTTTTTTACTATAAAACAATAACCTATAATGTACCCGTTGTATGAAACGTGTCGCTTAATACCTTCCTTTTAGTATGAACCGCCTCATGTGATTATTTTATATTAAAACCATTTTACAAAATATTATTTCTTATTTTATTTCCATTATTTTATGGCTTAACAACATCTAAGTACCAAAACATGCAGTGCCCACTTATTTTATTGTTTTAGTAAAATAATACAGAGTTAACTTAAAATATAAACGAGTACATCACAGTACTCTTAGGGGCTTATTAATTAATAAACAAAGTGTAAGCTTTGAGTAGTTACTCCGTGTTTTGTCTCTTTTACTCTAATATGAAATTAAGTTTACATGACGGGAACAAAACACGGAGTAACTACTCCAAGCTTACACTTTGTTTATTAATACGAGGGTTAAAGCACATAGTTATGCATTACTTAGGTATTTGTTTATTTTCAGTAAATATACGCTTAAACCGTATCGTTTACTCCATTAAATGTGGCACAATGTAAGGCAGTAGGTTACTATTATGGACCTACATACTTGTAATATACGAAAAACTTAATTATTAATATTATTATCACGAATTTCAAAATACCAAATCTCGAAATTGCGAATGGATTTTTAAATCTCCACTTCGTGGTCCTAACTCATTGAAAAATTTGGGTGTTTCCACAGCAGTAGCAAGACTAATTAACTAGATAGCAAGACTCATCGACTCTCAGCTCCAGCAAAACGTCAGGTTACAGCCCTAGCCTTAATTATCTGACTGACCCACTGTCTTCGTCCGTCACTAGCTCTTTCTTCCGAGGGCTTCTGCTTCAGCGAGAGTGTCTGGCTTGCTGGTGCCGAGGGTCTCTGGCTGCGTGAGCACCAGGAACCCTGAAATCACGCCCATTGTAGCGAACATCATCGAGGGGATGCCAGCCCAGTACTCCATCTAGAAATATATAAAATAGGTTTTTTTAAGACCCTGAATGAACACTTGATTAATCAATGCTATTGGAGAAAACAAAGAATTAGCCCACAGTGACATTGCAAAGCTTTTTCAATTGTCTCTGTCGTAATGACGATTTTATTGTGTGCTTGTGAAGGTCAGACTTTGTACACGGAAGTATAATATGAAAGAGTAAATATGTAAAAAATAATAATATTTAAAGTCATGTCTTGCTGTAATAACTACGTCACTAGTACTTACTTTAATACTTACTTACTTACTTTAAATTGAGTCAGTCCAGCAGAAAAACAGTGCGCAGTAGAAGAATAAGGCTTTGGAAATATAATTTGCTCATAAGTATGTCGATCCTACCATCATCGGTTTGAAGTATGTGTAATTCAATGTCATACAGCCATATCACTGCCCATGCACCTTCCCTGGATTTAAGATAAATAAATAAATCAAAAACATTTTATAAATAGCTTGCCTACTTCTTAACTGATCTTTAGTATTTGTAAATATTATGATCGGGTGTTAATGACGGTAGTTGTTGACATTGAATAGGTGCCTTTGGATTTAAAAGTAAAAAGTAATTAGTGTTGAATAATTTCGACGGGCTGGTTAGAACCACGATAGCTCAATTGGAAGAGCACCTGACCCGGTATGTCAGAAGGGTGCAGGTTCAAATCCTGTTCGTGGAAATTTTTTCAACATTTGTGTTTTTTACCCCTACAATTATAGTAAAGCGCTAACGCCACTAATGTCCCTAACATAGTGTATTCAAAACCGGGGCAAGTATCCCACTGAGGCAACTATCCGGCTTTTACGCTACGGAATAACTTTTCGAAGCAGTACTCTGTCTATTTGTAAGGCCCTATTACTTTTCCACTACAGTTAAGTTTTACATCTTGTGAAATTGATTAGTTAGATACTCGAAGCAAGTGCAAGTGTGTAGCCGTTTTTGATGAGACCCTTTAGGTCTATTTACAAGGAGTGTGTTTATGAATCAACAGGATACCTTTGTTATTAATTACATTTTTGAGACGTCTCAGGTGAATTGAGAAATATATGAAGTAAGATAATTTTCTTAAGTTTGGGGCAAGCAACCCAATCGCAAAAAAAAACTTCGCAGATTCGGTATTCGCTCCATTGTTCTCCACCACTATATATATATACTAATTACTCAATATATTATACACGACTCTTAATTCTAGTTATAATAAGCAATGGTCATTTGACACTCTTATTCGGTCCATATGAGAAGTCATCTTTGTTTCTAATGCAATTATATACAGATGGCGGGACAGAGTCAAATTAAAGAAATCATAAGGTTGACGTTGTGTATTGTAAAAAATGGCAAATCAACAAACAATAAGCTTTTATATAAATTTGTAAAACTATATAATTACATTAGTGCTTACGCACAAGCTAGTAATTGTTCCCCGCTCATATTTATGATTTGACGTGACCCACTTCATTATTATAGGTAATAAAATCATTATTTTCATATTGGTACACTAATAAAAATATAAGCTGGTAAAAACGTTGGCTGGTCGCTCCAAATACGTCGTAATCTTCTAAACAATGGTAATTATGAATATTCGTATAAAATGTTTTCGATAAACTTGCATAAGGCTCACTTTGGTTTACAAAGAAAGAGGATAGTGTTCCACTAAGTTTTAGCATAGAAATACAAAAGGCAAGGCAAGGCAATGGTAATAGGCAAACGGCCCGAAATGACCGAAAGTCTAGGTAGTGTATAGTGTAGTTAGTAAGTTGAAACTCGATACAAAAGTTGAAACTTTAAGTTTATTTAAACTTATATTTAAACAAAAACAATAAAATCTTTTTTACAATAAATAAAGTTGTAACACAAAACATAGAATTAAACGTATACTATGTAGGTAAATATCAAATGAATATAAATAACTAATCTTTTAAAATCTTATTCTATAAACTTGAAAACTTAAACAAACTAAAATAAATTAAGTATAATAAATGGCACTTCTCGTTGTTCCTTTAAAAGTAGCTATTTTTTCGAATATAGCTCTCATTTTGGCTGACCTCAGCAAGTTTTTAAATTTATTTTTACAACTAGATCTTGCTTTCTATTATTATCTCGAAAATCCTCACAAAATCTTACAAAAACACGATTGAGAATTCTTTAAAAAAATTGCTGTAAGACGCTTGGTGGTTTGACAGCTTTTCCGATAATTTATTTGGTAATTGGCTGACGACCATCACTGGTTTTTAGAGCTATTTCTAAAGTTGCGTAGTCATGGGCAGATTTCTACCAAGAGCTTCGGCTTCAACTAGGGTATCGGGCATCCTAGTGCCAAGCGTTTCTGGCTGCGTCAGCACCAGCACTCCTGCCAACAGTGCCATGACGGCGAACAAGACGGACGGGATTCCGAACCAGTACTGCATCTAGAAAAATATATAAGGAAAAAGGTTGAAAAAAATCACGAGCGGGATTCCTTTAAAGTACAATTCCAAATATGCTATCGTGGCTCTGTCTAACCTGTGCAAATTTATCAACACCTTGCTTTACTCTGAAAGCTAAAGGAGCCTTATTCAATGTCAACAACTACGTCATAAAGTTAAGAAAGATCATCATCAGCTTTTACTGTAAGAGCTATTAAATGTCAAACATGTATACTGTTGGGACCAGAATAGTTGTGCTCGTCGGGAAGTGAGCACTTTACAGTATCAATTACTATCTGGAAAATAGAGAGTGGTGGTGGAATATAAAAGTGTCCATGGGGAAATCTCCTGAGACTTTAGTCTTTTGGCCACTGACGGCTTCTAATGGCGTTATGACCTGACCGAGATGTCTGATATAGTGTCAAAGATATTTAGAAGTAGATAGAGTGAAGAAATAGTGGGTGGTAGTGGGTATATGAAATCGAAAGCGGGTGGTTTCTATAAAACGTATTTACTTCGAACACTATACATCGAGAGCTGAAAATTGTAATGGTTTATTTCTTCGAAGCCCTATTTGATCGATGTAACGCCACGCCAGTGCAAAAAGTCAACAGGTCAATTCTAGTCATTGTTTCGACAATTCATTTGGTCGATGTTACGACATAAGAGCGAGAAAAATTTGTCGATGAACATTGAAGAAGCACAGGCCCTCTCTAAAATAGGATAGCGTAATCAACACTACACAATTTACATAAAGAAGACAAATATTGACTACAAGGATTACTGTAACGTGTCAAATACAGTAAGTCGCAGTAACGGTTTATCATGATCCGTCATAAAGATAGCAATGATTAGATGACAACGGCACCCGCCGCCATCGGGATGGAAATATAATTTATAAATTAGCATTATCAATAGGAAACGATAACAATTTTATTATTGTCAATGTTAACAATAATGGAGTTCCTCGTATCCTTAACAGTATCTAATTTACCTAGTTATCTGAGAAGCTGTTTGGAATCCTTGATTAACAATGGATTCAAGATAGAGATGATGGCGTTAATGGTTTAGAATATATATTCGTTAAAAGTTAATTGATAAATATGTTTAACTGTTCATTTTAATGGTTGAAAATATCAGTTAATAATGTTATCGAAGTAGTAGTTTTAAACACATGTACACGTCAGCTAACAACAGCGATATTGCACTCGAATCGCCACGCAACGGACATCCACCGACTGCTAAACATTAAAAATACCGATGAGAATATCAGTTCAAAGTATTCAGTCGTGAGTGAACGATAAATCGTAATAAGTAAATTGTCTTTTATTTTAATTTTTATAGTAAAAGAGCATATAATCGAGTGCATCCAAATATTTTTGATTTTAAATAAATGACAAGTTGAAAAAGAATAAAAAACATATCAAAGACAATTGTGCCTTAAACTAAAAATGGTTAGGGGGTCAATTTCAATCTTACGTCAATTGGTAGCTGATGTCGTGTCTCTGTCGCTCGTCATCTGACGGGCGCCTCCGCGGCTCGCTCGGCGCCGTTCGCCGCGCGCGACGTTAACTAGGTAATATTTTCAACCATTCAACTGATATTGTTATAATCAACTATTTAATGTTAGTGATATTTTTTTATTATTAGATGATTTAACTATTTTTATCATCTCTAATTCAAGAACTGCTAGTGATGTTTATGTCGATAATAGATTAATGCCTGATTTCACCATTGACCCTTAAGTTTTAGGTGACCCCTAAGCCATTTTAGGTGACGGTTTTGCTCCAACAACTGTCACTTAACATGGCTTAAGGGACGCCTAAAACTTGGGGGTCAATGGTGAAATCAGGCATCAGTGTCGTAAAGTTAAAAGAGAGCACGTGCGATATTGAGCCCTCAATCTTTAGTTGCAAAATATTGAATTTCATCAACAAACTAAAGAGACCAACGATGTTTTTCAAAATTATTTTTTTTGAGGAGAGATGATGATGGTGATGGTGATATTATTTTTATATGGGTTTACGCTTAAACACTATCTTACCAGATGGAAAGTGTAGATGTGGTTTAAGATAGACCCCGCTAACCCAAAAGGTACCCATTCACCCTGACCTTGAATAGACCCATGTTACATCTGGCAGGCAACACAGTTGCCAGAAGAGTATACAGCTTCGCCGTCGTTCTTGCGACTTCTTTAGTCCGATGGAAGAATGTAGATGGTAAAATGAGATCAAGGACCTTAAAAGATAGCCATGACGTATATACAGACAACATCTTAAAGCTGAGGTGAGAGGACTACATCTTAAAAGTTATGATTACCAATGCTGGCGTCAGCGGCGCTGTAATGGCTCCTATCCTGCCAATCATGGAGGAGAAGGCTACCAGGCTGTGCCGGTACTGCGTGGGGTACAGCTCCGACGTGTACAGATACAGAGTCGTCATCACCAGAGAGATCGCGAACTTGCCCAATAGGTACACTATCAATCGCAACACATAGAGATCTGAAATTATTATTTTATATTGCGTTATGCAAAATCATATATTTCTTGATTTATAGACCCTAGCTCTCAGATAAGTCTCAATTAATCTTGCCAAAGTTCACCTATCTCATGTACGTACCATTCTAAGATATTAATTATAACTTATCTTAATACATATCTAAGGTCACATCCAAGGTAACAGTCATTAAAAACTTTCATCTACTTGTTGGTTCACCAAGATCATATAACTATAACAATTCGAACTGCTTACTAGCAAACTATTTGAATCGTTTACTTTAATTGAAATCCATCCAATTAGGCACTTTTCATTAAATAAGCGAATTAAGATAATAATACCCAATAGAATATAAGTATAACATTAGACTAATACATTAAGAATATAATGTGCAATTGCCGGTATACTTACCGATAGGAATTAAAATGAAAGCAATACAACAGGCGGCGCTGAGAAAGTACCCTCCAGATAGGGCGAGTCTCCTCCCGATCCAGTCGAGAAGTAAGACCCCGGTGTAGAAGCCAGGAATCTCGATGGCGCAGGTCAGGATGACGTTTAAGTAAATGGACTCTGACAGGCTGACGGAGTTGATGGACAGCCCGTAGTACACGAAAGTCGTGCTGATCCACCAGATGGGAGTGGTGCAGACTCGCCGCCGGAGCACCGGAGACTTCAATATTGTCGAAATCACACTCTGGCCCTAGTCAAAAAATATTCTATTGTATTTGTATTTAAACTGAGTAAAATTTTCAACAAAACCAAGGGTTGTAGGTACCTCATTGTCTGTTACAGGAGACGGAGGAGGGTTTATCAAAGCCTGCAAAGATTTTTCGCTAATAACCCTTTTGTTTAAGCGGGCAACTTTCTTTAATGTTTTTATTGCTTCGTCAAACTTGCGTTTCGATATCAGCCATCTGACACTCTCTGATACAAGCCAGTAGTACACGATGATAATGAAGCACGGCGAGAATAGCAATAGCGTCAGATGCCTCCAAGGTTGTACAGCCCAGGCGATTGCGCCCGTGATCACTTGTCCTGTCGCAAACATGGCCGAACAAGTAACGCCCGTTAACACACGGTACTTCGGGCCCACCAATTCCGTCGCTGAAATAAATAAACGGACACAACGTGTAACGCTATTTGAAAAAAAATTAAGACTTAATGTGTTTTCGGTTGAGAATCTCTAGACCATGTGGTCTCTAGTTTTATGGCGATATTACTATTAAACGTTTCTGTATCTTTAATTTTTTCAATATCTCGTTCAAACTTTAGTTCAAAATGTACAAAGGCTCGAGTGAAAATAGCCCACCTAAAATATAAGCAGCAGTGAAAGCGCCACCCCCGATGGCTGCTTGCAGTATCTGCATTGCCAAGTACATAGGGAAGTTTACGGAGAAGGCCTTCAAAACGCCGCCAACGCCAAGGCCAAGGACATTGAAGATCAAGGCTACCCGACGGCCAAACCGGTCCGAGATGAAGCCGGTGATGGGCCCCGCCAGCAGCGTGCCCACGCTGTTGAGGGTGCCGGGCAGAGTGCGCTGCCACTCCTGACAACCTAGGTCGAACTGAAACAAATATGAAAACGTATATCAGTATATATTTTTGAATTAAGTGTCATTTTATTCTAAACGTATACGAGTCCAAGAACAATTTCATTTCAATAAGAACTAAATACTTACTATGGAACCATTACAATATATTTACAAATTACATGCTAAATAAAACTTAAAAGGAAATAAAGAACATCTGGATTATAAAAAGATGCTATCAATCGAACTACAAACGTGAATCGTAAAATTAGAGCAACTACGTACGTACGGAAGCAACGTAACTAATTTGCCTATATATACAGTCCCATCGTTGGGCTAAGGCATCCATTATCGAAATCAAATCATCGGTTGATTGATCTGAAGGAAATCTGGTTATCTGACGCTTTGTCCTTCGGCCACTGAAGTCCAGTATCGCTTTTGTTGTTATTTTACAACGCGAAACCACTTGACCCTCATCTCGTCTGATGGCTACGATACGGCCGAAAGAACTTCATCCAAAATCATTATGAGGAACTGGCTTAAATACCTCTAATTATTGAATGACCAACCAACGCCGCTAGCATTGTCTTATGGCGATAGATTTCAATTAGGTGTATTTGACTCACATCGTAAACTACGGAATTGTGTCTCGCATACACGTATCCGTCGCACTCCACCGTGGTGCCCTGGTTGAATAGTTGTGCTGGACATTGTTCCAGAGTGCCGTTGCCCCCCGCCGGAGCGAAGCGTACACAGCTGGCCAGCCCACCGCTAACCTCGGGGATGGCAGACGACAGCCAATCCTGACTAAACGTCACGACTTTGCTGTTCTCTCCACATTCTGGAATCATACACCTAGGAAATATTATTTTTTAAAGTATTGTAAGGACCTATTAACGATACGATTATAGTAATTTGACACTCCTATGAATAATATTGATCCGTAACTAATATCAAATGTACAGAAAAGGTATAAAAACTTTGCTGCGGTTAAGATTAAAAAATTAATACTTATCCATAATTCTTAATTTTTTAATTCAAAGGAAATCAAAAGAACTACCTTTATGATAGTCAAACTGTGCTTTTTTACTTTGGTAACTAAAGTCATATTTTTTGTATGCTTAACTACGAAACTCTTGTCCTTCATCCTATCTCATAATAAATTTGTAAGTAAAGATAAGGCCGAAGGTTTGAAACCACTTTACCGGGATTTTAATTATAAAACTATCTTTTAACTATTAGAACAAAAATTGGGAATCCTACCCAGAATTTGGTCAGAGACCGCTGCGGCGGCTTCTGACCAAACCAAACCACTAGAACAAAACGTAATTTAAAAAATGAAAGTAAACAAAATGTTATTTTTGACATACCTGTGTGGGATAGGAGCCGCAACAAAAATGTAGTCTGCCATGAACCCAGTCATGATGTTGGGGATTGCCAGGAGGAGGACGGTGACCAGCTGGAACAGCCCGAACTGGCCCAGCTCGTTGGTTAGCACCTCGTCAAGCACAAAAGGCTTCCCATACCCAGCCTCGGGAACCACATCAAATCCCTGAGGAAAAGCTCCATTTCGCTCACGGTTTTTTTCCATTATTATCTCTCAACTCGATGTACGCTCGTGGACATCAAAAAATTTACTTCGAAATTTTACTATAGTGATTTCGAGTCAGGGGATATGTTTAATCTGATAACTTTTACAATGGCAAAGTGTGATGATTACTGATGATTGATAAGCTACTTATTTGTCAGGACGTGGCTCTTGTTTTGAAGGTGTCGTCATAAATGATGTCGACAGCGATTATTATAATTTACATTACATTATAATTACATTATAATTTGCAGTATTTAGTCATTCGCAAAAAAAACGTATAACATGCCGCAAACATTTGGTCGGATATTAAATTATTGATGATTCTTATACCTTAATTCCATACACAATATTAAAAAACCTATACAATCTATACAATCTATACTTAAACCCAATTTAACTATAAGAATCAGTCTTTCTTGGCATCTTGGTGTCCCAAAACAAGTATGTCATATGGACGTCACATTCTGGGTAGAGGAATTTTCTTCTCTGCACAGACGCCTGGACATCAGACTATCCAAAATTATCAAACTTCTTCAATAAACGTTCCACCATATGCCATAGACATAAAGTTCAAAGTCTATTGAGGAAATTTGGCAGTTTGTGGTAGGTTGATGTGCAGGCGTGTATACATATAAAATGTCCGCAAAAAGTACCTGATTTGTCTGAAGAGCCAAGCTGTTTGCCATTAATCTTTTGTCTCCCAGTGACTCCAAATTAAGCCATAGAACACTCTGCTACAAACGACTTTAAAGTTTATACTGACACCCCCCACCAACCTTACGGTCATAAAGTTAGGTGACAGATATCCTTGAGCAAGCACAAGGGACCATCTGCGTCAGGTCATAACGCCGGATCAGGATGCGCCGAAGCGCATTCTTCATCCGGTACTTTTAAGACTAGTGTCTCGAGCGAGTTGCTCCGTGGACACGTATAGTCCACTACCTAATATCCAGATAGGTTACCAGAGATGTAAGCTCGCTCGCTTCTCGTTGCACCAAAAGCACAACTCGCAGTTCCACTGCTCGGGTCGTCAACTCTAAAGTCGACTACCAAATATCCTCATAAGTGGCAGAGTTGTAAGCCCACTCACTTCTCGGTACCCATCCAGGCACCTCATCAGTTCAAAAATCCTACGCGGCTGATTCAACCGGAGACATTGCATCTAGCGGGCGCCTCTACTAATTCTCCAGACTAGTGCCGGAGCTGTGGCGGTGGAATCCTACTCAATGAAAACCACCGAGCAGAACAACCAACTATGGACAACTCACGTGCCCCGTAAATCTTTTCGCTTCAGGGCCCCACCAAGACCGCTACTCGGACCTGCTCGCTGTGCACGAAATGGAAACCAATGGAAGCCTGGCCAGAAGCCATAGAACAATTGAATTTCTATTGTGTCTGGTTTTATGAATAACGAGAGGTTAAATGCGATATAATACTGAAAGTTATTAATTAAATTTCAAAAGGCTGGCCCAGAAAGGTTATCGATATAGCGATTAAACGGTTTAATCGTTATATCAATAACCTTTTTGGGTCATATCAATAAGACAATTGCAACCTACATTGATGATAAGGTTTAATTTAAACGTAGGTGCAATTGTCTTACGAAAACGGATGCGTAATGAGGGGTATAAAGTGGTGACACCGGAAGCTTTGCGTAAAAGGATTATGCCCGAGTTGCACTCGGCACCTGGGCATTGTTAAAACTAAAGCCGAAGCGCGGTCGCGGGTTTGGTTCCCGGGAATAGACGATGCCCTGGAGAACATGATAATGGCACGCGATTATGCGTACAGCACCGGCCATCACCATCGCGCGCGCCAGTGGTCCCATGGGAGTACCCCCCACACCCTTTCCATCGCGTACATTTAGACTTCCTCGGGCCGATGAATGGCCGCATGTATCTTGTCATAGTAGACGCGTACTCTAAATCGGTCGACACATATGAAATGAATAATACGGCGAGTGTTGCAGTAATTGAAAAAATGTACGAGTGTATGTCGAGTTTCGGATTGCCTCATACAATCGTAACGGATAATGGCACGTTTTTTTGTTCTCAATAATTTAGACAATTTGTAGCCTGAACAACATAACGCACGTGCCGTCGCCGGTATACCACCCGGAGAGTAACGGGCAAGTTGGATCGTACGTTAAGAAGGCAATTAAGACTAAAATTTTATAAGTACATGTTTGATTATCGAAACTCAGTACATGTTACCACAGGAACGTCGCCGGCTCAATTGGTGTTTGGTCATAACATAAGTTAGGGACGCGGTTAGATTTGTTGAATCCACTATTGTCGTCATCGCCCTCGCCTACATCTTTGGCTCATGTGGTTAAATCTAAACAGTTTATGCAAGCTAAAGCAGAAAAGTTTGCAAATTTTGACGGACAACTTACATACGAACAGTGCAAGTTAAATAAAATCTTGTAATAAAAATAATATTGATTATATGAAAAAAGTGTATAAGGCGAGTGCGAATGAAAGTGTTGGTAGGGGTAGACCTAGGCGGATGTTTCGAGATCAAATCAGGGACGTCTTGAAAAAAATCCAGCCCCCCGACCGCCTAACCGATTGGTTTGGCTACGTGTATAGTTTATGACTTCATCTTGTCATTTCGTACCGCCTATGAAAGTAATATCGAAAGCTATAGGCTATAGCTATCGATATATGCCTATACCTATTAGCTAGATGACAAGATGACGTCATAAACTATACACGTAGCCAAAGCAATCGCTTAGGCGGTCGGGCCCCAGGTCAACAGTACCCTAAACCGAAGAGCATGTATGAAAGTGGACGAAGCGAAACAAGTATGTAAGGATCGTAGCAAGTGGAAAGAAGTGGTCTCTGCCTACCCCTACGGGAAAGAGGCGTGATTATATGTATGTATGTATGTATAAAAATAATAAGATTAAATTTAACTACGAAACTTCATTGTTATTAAAACTTTGCTTTGAAAATCGATATCTGAGGATCTGTGTGGTTTCTGACAACGAGCCCGTTAATAGAATAAGACTTAAGAATAAGTTTTTTTTCGGAAATATCCAGTTGGTTATATTCTGAGCTTATAATTTCAACGTTTGTAACGGGGATTTCTTTTTCCTCATTTCTTATTGCTTCGCCATTTGGTTGACTTAGCACGCTGGTCTGAATAAGAAGTTTTCCAAATTCGTCTGAACAATTACCTGCTTTTGGAGGTTTTATGATTATATAATGATTGATTGATGATTATATAATGATAATTATATAATAATAATATATATTTTATTATTATTGTATTATTATGGTTTTATTTTAATATTATATTTTTCCACAAAACGCTCTTCTGTATTCGTAATTATACTTAAGATTTGATGAGTTTTAATGAGATGATGCATCGAATAAATTGTTCATAAGTTTTATAAGATCAGCAGTGTCTTCTTCAGCGGATTCTTGAATTATGTTAAAGTCTACGTAAGTTGATATACCAGCGGCAGCGGCAACAGAATTACTTAAAATTTGTGTAGAACGATATGCTCATATTTAGCTACACGATCCTGAAAATGAAAGTCGTAATATATCAAATTGTTGCGAATGTTATTGTTAATAATATATAAATGGATTATATATTTATAATTATAACTATATTATTTAATATATATATAATACCTAAAAATGTATAGCTTTTAACATTTAATGTTGACGTGTAATTTTTATGATGTATTCACGCTTTTGGGATGCATTCCTGCTCACATCTTTGTTTTTATTATTGTTCTTAGTTTAGTTTGAATGTATCCTGTTCTGTATACCATAGTAAATAAATAAATAAATGAATAAATACTTCTTAAAATGTTGAAGATTTTTTAATTACTTACACAATTTTGTTTGTAAACTAGTCAATTCATTCGATTATTTGATTATTATAGAACCCAAATAAACGTTTTAATAAACAATAAAAAAAACCTTTTTATTTTATAAAGATTAAAAGTGACAACCCTAATGCTCTAAGGAATAGCAGCTAGTTATCTCAAAAAGGCTTATCTAGCTAAGATACAGCGCTAACTAAACAAAAACTTTTTAAATTTTACAAAAACCCTAACGCTCAATTGACGCGTAAGTATTTATATCAACAATAAGGCCTAGTTTCGCTACTGCTTTTGTGTATCTGTGAACAGAGCGATGCGCGCTCTGTGCACGTACGCTCTTTTATCTATGACGATAATATAATAAACGTCAGTGTGCTAATGGCCGTCTTGTGTTTCACATATTATCTCACGTTTGCAAACCGTATATAAACAAATCTTAATTTACTTACAATAACATACAAGACATAAATGAAACGTATACTAATTAAAACATGTATCCTATTGCAAAATTTACAAAAACAAGAGCTTTATTTGTCATTTTTGGCTAAGAGAGCAGTGTTCTATTTCTAGCCGGAATAAAGGTAAGTATAATTATTAGTTTTCTAATAGACAGTTTTTGTAATAGACATTTATTTTTTAATGCTACTAAAGCCATTTCTGTACTAACTAATCAGAGATCTGAAGTAAATATTATCTCTTTTGTACTTTGAGAAGGACTCAGGCTGAGAAGACATAAAGGAAAGACTATGAGACAAGTAAAAGAATATCATAATTAAAATTTTGTTTTATTCGTCGTCTACTCCCTTACGGACCGAAAAGCTGAAACTCTTTGCCGAAAACAAAACGAAAAACGCTTAAAGCTTCTCAAAAAATTAACAATAATTTTTTGAATATGTTTTTGTTTTGTTTATATAATTCATTATAAACACAAATTAAATAGAAACACAAATGTTGAAAAAATTTCCACGAGCAGGATTTGAACCTGCACCCTTCTGACATACCGGGTCAGGTGCTCTTCCAATTAAGCTGTCGTGGTTCTAACCAGCACGCCGAAATTATTCAACACTATTTACTTTTTACTTTGAAAGCCAAAGGCACCCATTCAATGTCAACAACTACCGTCATTAACACCCGATCATAATATTTTTACAAATACTAAAGATCAGTTAAGAAGTAGGCAAGCTATTTATAAAATGTTTTTGTTTTGTTTATATAATTTTAACGCAAATTTTGTTGCGAAACAAATTACAAAAACTCTCATTTTTTTTATATAATAATTTTTAGGTCTTTGTGCTAATTTTCAAGAAAAAGATTCAACTTTAAAAATATTGGGGTGCAATATTAGGACCCTTTATTATCTAGATTATTTGTTCGGATAGCGATTGATCACTGAACTAATAAAAATTGTTCAAAATTCATCAGTACACTTTGATCAGCTGTCCTGCCGCTTAGACTCGGGCGAGCCGAGGGCCTCCGCCTCAGCGAGGGTGTCGGGCATCTTGGTGCCCAAGGTTTCGGGCTGCGTCAGCACCAGCACGCCGGAGATCAGCCCCATGGTGCCAAACATCAGCGAAGGGATGCCGGCCCAGTACTCCATCTGAGAATAGAAGGAAATCATAAATACGAAGAATGAAGCACTTCACAAATTTACTTCGAACCCTTTACAGGGTCCGTGATCAGGGGTTGAGTAGTCTTCGCGTAAGTTTAAGAATGCAAATATGCTGATGGGGTTAATTTAACAATAATTTAATTTAACAATAAAGAAGTCTCATGAAACTTTAGCAATGTCAGAAAATAAACTTGAAAAATAACGTAGCAAAATTAGATAATATTTTTAAAATGCTTTAGTTATATTCCAAAGATAACGGATGCAACTTTAAAGGATTTCTAATTTGTAATATGTTCGAAACACATTAGCGTAAAACTTATTTCTACTCGTACCAATTTATAAAGAATTAGTTAATTATGTCATGTGTTATGAATAAAAAAGTAGGTTTGGCAAAGCCAGCTTATGTGGAGTGTACAGATTTCTACTGTGGTTCTGCACCCAGCACTGGGGCCTAATGGTAAATGTTGATGACGATGACGATGAAATCATGTAACTTTGCCAGTGGACTATCGGGGTTGCGAAAGCGGTTCAGGTTGCTGTTCACAAGCTAATCCTGTGTGCCAAGGTGTTTTACAGCGGTTCAGGTTGCTGTTCATAAGCTAATCCTGTGTGCCAAGGTGTTTTACAGCGGTTCAGGTTGCTGTTCACAAGCTAATCCTGTGTGCCAAGGTGTTTTACAGCGGTTCAGGTTGCTGTTCACAAGCTAATTCTGTGTGCCAAGGTGTTTTACAGCGGTTCAGGTTAAATAAGTAATAATAATAAGTATAGATAATGTAACTTATAGTCATTATAGAAAAATATTCTCTAGCGGTATTAGAACTAGTAATTTCGATTACACTGCTACTAACAGTTCTATAACTGCTATAAAAATCTGAAGGTGAACCCCTGTTTGCTGATCCGTACTATTATTGTGTTAACAGCACAAACAATCTTAAAAAATAACCGAAAGTCGAATAGTGAGTATTTGAATACAAGCATGCATACGCAATAAGTGTTAGGTACTTCTGTATTCTGTTTGCCTACAATAGCCAATTTGTGAAGAATGATAATTTATTTATTTATTTATTTATGGACATCCAACAAAACATACACCAGGACATTCATTACATTTAAAACCCTATAACTATTACACAGGCGCTGCTTTAGGTAAAGACTGCCACGGCATGCTTCATTTCAAACTAGTATGCAAAAGTTAAAACTAGAGATAACAGAGCAAAATTATTCCGCTTAGCTTATTGTGAGTGTTATCTAAAATATTTTTTTAACTTATTTAGGAACTAGACGTGCATTAACATTGATCTGTGAAAAAAGTATACAAAAAAGACTTGAATTTACAAATTGGATTAAACATGTCAACATCAATAGACACTGCAGACGATCGTGACAGGTGGTTATATTGGGACTGAATTCGATTAATAGAGGAAAAGTGACCTAAATTTGTTCTAAAACCTTTAGCGCAAAAAGGTAAGTATCTTGAAGGTCGAGCAAGTTCGCGAGGGACATTCATGTTTATCTGCTTTAATAAGTCGGGACTGTCGATACAACCATTATAAATTTTAAATAAGAACATATGATCAGTGATTTTTCGACGACAGTCTAGATTGAGCATTTTGAAGTGCTTTAACCGTAACCTATATGATGGAAGTTGCTTCGTCATACCGCATTGATATGACAAAAGCCATAAAAATCTTCTGAATGGATTCTAAACGTCGTTTGTGCAGTTCATAGTATGGAGACCATATCACACTGCTGTATTCCAGAGACGACCTTACCAGGGCATTGAAGACCGCTATTTTACTGCCAGAATGCCTAAACTCCTTACAATTTCTCAGTAGAAACCCTAATAATTTGAAAGCCTTATTAGCGATGTTATCTATATGCGCGCGGAAGCGAAGCTTATTATCTATGTTAACACCAAGGTCGCGCACTACTTCAACTTCCTGGACTAAACAGCCATTCAAACCATAACTTCGAAAGTATGGTGATTTTCTTTTTGAGAAATGTATAAAACTACATTTATTTGCATTAAGTGTCATTGACTTACGCTCGCACTACAACGAAAACCTGTCTAAGTCTTCCTGAATCAGAATCCAACTATCAGCGTGTTCAAGCTGTTTTACTATTTTGAGGTCATCGGCATAGAGGTATATCTGAGAATGCAGAAAACATGATGCTACATCGTTAATAAAAATGTTAAAAAATAAGGGACCTATATGCGACCCTTGCGGAACGCCTGATGTAGCCACAAACGCATCAAAAGAAAAACCATTCACTACAACTTTTGAAGATCGTCCGACAAGGTAAGATGCACACCAACTGAGAATGTTTCCCGTAATGCCACACTGAAATAGTTTGTAAATTAAAAGTCTGTGATTCACTCTGTCGAACGCCTTACTAAAATCAATGTAAATGACGTCAAAGGGCGACACACGGTCGACCGCATCAACGACATTGGACACAAAACAAGCAAGGTTAGTTGTTCGTGCCTTAGTAAAGCCATGTTGCTGGGTCAGCAAAATGTACCTAACGTGCCATGATATAATTGGACAAATAAGAGATTCAAAAACCTTACTGAAAACAGATAAAATTGATATGGGTCGGTAATATTCTAATAATTAAAATTAATTAGTTAATAAAAATGTAGTATCTAAAATATTTCGGTTAGGTATGTCATCAACAAATTCAGAGTAATTATCAAATCGAAAGTTTTTGTTGTTAAAGCACTTATCTAATCGAAAATAACATTGTTGTAGCATTGTTCTGGAATGATAGCCTATTTGAATAGATTCACGGACATTTTATGATATAGGGAGGGAAACTGCTGCAGACAGCTTTTAGCCTTTCGTCTACCTAGTGCCAGAACCATCCTACAAACAATTAAAATTCTATTGTGTCTGTATTCACAGTAGGCGACAGGTTAATTACGCATTTAACAATTTCATCGAGAAAATAATTACAGTTTTTACGGTACCTGGGATAATGACATGACTTCAAAGCTCCTATTATGAGTTAGACCTTTTGGTGCCCTTGGTATCGAAAACATCCATGGTCTACAATAAGACACTTTAAATTAGGCAGATTGTATACATTTTGCAGGCTCATCCTCATCATCTTAGCTGAAAGACGTCCACAGCTTTACAAAGGCTTCCCCCAAGGATCTCCACCATTACCGGTAATATGCTGCTCGCTTTTAGCGGCTACGGTCCACCTTGTTAGAGGCCGGTCCACACTGCGTCTTCTTGCAGGCTCAGTGACATATTTTTTTTTCTTTTTTAAATAATCTTACCAGCACAGGCGTGAGTGGTGCGGTGATGGAACCTATCCTGCCGATCATGGAGGAGAAGGCGAGCAGGCTGTGACGGTACTGCGTAGGGTACAGCTCCGACGTGTACAGGTACAGCGACGTGAACACCAGCGAGATGCCGAACTTGCCCAGCAGGTACACGATCAGCCGGAGGACGGTCAAGTCTAGAAACACACAGAGCATCAATCAGTTTCTGTCCAGTGTCATGAGAAACGGTTTAATGGTCAAGCTGTACCAAGGTTCTAGACTCATGAGGCGCCCTCAGGTCCACCCAGGGTGTCAAGTCAAGCCTGTTGTCATTGCCACCATTGTGTTCTGATAAAGATATGATACAAAACTAAATCCTAGGTACCTACACTAGGAAAAAGAGGGAAACTAGGTAACATGAAAGTTCTGATTCTGAAGCTAATTTTACTATACGTCAACAAAAACAGTTGCCACAGTGATAAAACACACGCGTTAGTTGTAACAACTTACTGAGACAACATATCTTATCAGTTTTCAGTAATTGAGATTTTTGGGCGAAGTACTTCACCTTCAATCTTATTATCGCTCACCATCTGGTGAGACGAAGGCCAAGCATGTTCCCATACAACTATACCTATAAGATGAACTGACGATGTCATAATAATGCTTACAAAAGGCAGCTAGCTAAACCTATTTAAAATTTAATTATGTTTGAGCCAGGGAATTAAAGAAAAAGCCCTTGTAAATTTCTACTTTATAGTACTAATAGTTTCTTGCGGCTTCACCTCACTGGCTTCGTTTAAAATATATAAGTTCATGCCTTATAAATATATTGTTTTTTTCGTAGTCGGTTAGTGAATAATGATAAAAAAAAGTAAATAGCCTATAACTGTCCCACTGCTGGGCAAAGGCCTCCTTGAAATCAAGTCATCACTCCAATCAACACGCTTGCCAAAGTGGGTTGGTGATCACAAACCCGGGCTATACATCTCAAAAATCCCGAAATACACTTTGCCCGACCTAGGAATTGAACCCGGGACCTTCGGCTTTGCCACTCGGCCACCGAGGCTACAAATAATGGTGACTTTTTGCAAATTCCTCCAAACTCGATATTTGATAGTTTTATACTTTAAATACTTGCTGACGTAAAAAGCCACGTGACTAATTGACCGAAGTTGAAAACGTAATCTAATTATTATCTAGATTCTACGCAGGCTTATATGGAATCAGAAGATTTGTTAAAGTTTGCCTAGATAAAAACAAAATGACCATGATACAAATTATTTTATCATAACAATAACTCATTTACATATACTTTTGTGATAGATATGCAGATATCATTATATTTGTTGTTGTTTTAATGTTTCAAAATAATATCGGCTACGTTTCTTTCTTTAACTAAAATGTGTTCTTACAACACTGTTTTTTCTAATTCAACACGGTGATGGACCTTTACGGCACCTGATTGAAAATTTTAAGGTTACGACCTTAAAATTTTCACCACCTACGGGTGGAAGAAAACTTCACCCGGAATCCTTAACCACTGAGAAACTGGTCAACAATTTAACAGAACAATGCGACTTACATTGTTGTTAAGACGTTTTAGATAAGAAAAACAATAATATCGCACTTGGTAATCCAATCCGTGACCATTGTCTCGTGACCGGTAGACTAACCTAGCTCACAAAGGCCTTCCTATGATCCATCAAACGAGGCGTTAAGAGACGCCTTGCGGGCCTGCAGGTTTTCACGCTGCACCAGTTGTCTATACGTCTGGACTCCATTTCTATTTATTATCAGGTGGATTGAAGTAATTTGCCAAGCTTGCTGTAAAAAAAGAGATAACAAAAACACCACACTTACCCCTGGGAATGAAAGCGAACGCGATGTTGCAGGCAGCACTCAAGAGGAAGCCACCGGACAACGTGGCCCGCCTGCCGATCCTGTCCAGCAGCAGCACGGCCGTGTAGTAACCGGGGATCTCGATGGCGCACGTCAGGATAAAATTCAGGTACATGGTGTCGGACAGGCTGGTGGAATTGATGGATAGCCCATAGTACACGAAAGTCGTGGTGATCCACCAGATGGGAGTGGTGCACACCCGCCGCAGCAGCACGCGCGACTTGAATATTGTCGCTAGCATGTTATGGTCGTCCTGAAAAACGATATGTTGTTTGTAAATGCTTTTTAGAAATTGACCAAGTACAGATAAATTCTAGTGATTAGCTTGGATTTGTATATTGCTGAGAGTAACGTGTGTTATAATGTGCATATTCTATTTGCATTAGGAGATTATTTAATAGTATTAGAATTAGTAAATGGTAAAGTTTTTACTTTAAAATTTCAACTGGTTTGTAAATTTGTGTTAGTGTGGTGTACTACCTTTTTCTCTACAACCGGTGCCGGCGAAGGATTTATCAAGGCATCCATAGATTCGTCACTGATCTGTCGCTTGTTCACTCTCGCCACCTTCTCGAGCACTATCTTCGCCTCAGCAAATTTCCGTTTCGAGAGTAGCCACCTAATGCTCTCGGACAGAAGCCAGTAGTAGGAGATGATGAGAAAACAAGGAATGTGCAGCGTCATTATCATGTACCGCCACGGCTGGACCACCCAAGCCACTCCGCCAAGGATTACTTGGCCGACGGCGAACATGGACGAGCAAGTGGCGCTGGTTAGCACACGAAACTTGGGGCCGACCAACTCCGTTGCTGAAACAAAAGGAAACCGTAAATGACATCGCCAAAATATCGTGGAGCCAAAACGATTGGGCTATGGATCTTATACTTATAAAACTGAGAATAAATCTCAAAAGAATAAAGTGAAGGTATAATTACCAAAGACATAAGCAGAACTGAAGGTACCGGCGCCAAGGGTGGTTTGCAAGATCTGGAGGGCAAGGTACATGGGGTAGTTGACGGAGAAGGCTCTAATGAGGCCGATGAGCGCAAGGTTGAAGACGCTGATGACGAGCGCCACGCGCCGCCCGAACCTGTCGGACACGTAGCCGGTGATGGGCAGCACCAGCAGGGTGCCGACGCTGCTCAGAGTGCCGGCCAAGGCGCGCATCCACTCCTGGCATCCTAGGTCGAACTGAAAACAAAATATTCACCAGCATTGGTAAATTTCACGTTATACTTTAGATAATATTCGCACAACAATTCCTGTCCCTGCTATATATCATAATTTAACTATTATACCAGATTAATTATTTGGAAATTACGATAATATAACAAGGAGTTAGGAGTTAGTAGCTCATATTGCTTCTCAGAAGAAACCTGAAATACGAATTGCGTTTGACCGTACGGAGACAAAGGAAGAATATGCGATAAAACTAGAGACTCCGTATGTAACTGTTACATAACTTTGCCAGCGACAAGATCACTGTAGCCTGTATTGCATAAATAATGTTGTCCATCAACCTGAATTCCTGAATCTAACGTTTGTTCCACCTCAGCAGAATCATTAAGCATCCACCCAAGTACGGTCGAGAAATTGTTAAATATCGCTAATCACTATTTGAGTTAGTAGCAGTAAGTAGACACCTCGTAGACGACGGAGTTCTCCCTGGCGTAGACAAAGCCGTCGCATTCGTCGGTGCGCTCCCGGTCAAACAGGCTGGCGGGGCAGCTAGCCAGCGAGCCCAGGCCCGCGCCCGGCGCCTGCGAGAACCGCTCACAGCTCGAGAAGCCGTTGGTTGCCTCGGGGATTGCGTTGCCGATCCAGCTCTGGTCGTAAGTCAGACCTTTGGGCTCTTCCCCACATTCAGCTATCACACATCTGGAAACAAAATTAAATTATAGATAGATAGATAATAGTTTTTTTGCAACACTATGAAACATAAACATGAACAAAAAATATAAATAATTTACAAAGTTACGATTTGGCAGTTGTATCACTTTTAAGCGATTTCTTCCAGAAAACCAGTAGCCAGGTAGCGTTGTGATCTATTTTTGGTAAGCTGTGAAGTATGGTATGAATATGAGTTAATCTTAAATTAAATTTAAAAATGTAAAGGTATTTTACTTACTTTGGGAGTGATTTATAAAATATAATTACTGATAAATCATTCATCACATTTAGGTACACAACAACAAGCCAACTGTTTTATGAAGCCTGAACCATCCATTAATTATCTGATACGCATATTGTATCAATACGTGGATCCACAGACGAATCTACTAACACGAGAATAATAAAATCGCGTACTATAAAATATTGAATTACCTGTGAGGGACGGCAGCCGCAGAGAAGATGTACTCGCTCATAAAAGCAGACATGATGATGGGGAGAGACACCAGGAGCAAATTCGTCATCTGGAACCGGCCGAACTGGCCAAGCTCGTTGACTAGCAGGTCGTCCAGGTCCAGCGCCTTCTGCGGCGCAGCGGGCTTGCCCTGCGGCATCACGCTACCTTTACGACTCTCCGACATCTCTCCTGATTGCGGAGACCTAGTTGCAACCTAAGACCTGACACGCAGCCGCTGCTGGCGCGAGTCGCGACAAAATGCGGGTGCCTTGAGATTGACTATAACTTTTAATTCCTAACCAGCTTAATCTGCAGAGTCGATCAAATATTCTGATAACGTCAATTATGTAGATTATTGTTATATTTTTGATAAAATGATATATATAACAAATAATTAGGGAATTATGTCTGTTTGTTTTAATTTTAATTACAATACAATACAAATTCCAATTAATTCTATAAGACAAACACACGTTGTTAATATATTTCGGAACAGCTGGCTGTTCGGCAATAGGGAAAATACAATAACAAATTTAAATTAAATTAAACATAATTATGTATTGAACACTTACTATTTTGTATGTCACTGTTATATATCACAAATGTTATATATATCATTTGTGCCTCAGCCATTTCTCTATAGAGAAATGGCTGCCCCACCAGCATACTTCTTTCTTCTGTGGTCGTACTGAGTACAGAGAGCGTTGAGTGTCTTCTGTGTCCTCAAGTAGAGGCAGTACACCTTAAAGTTTTTATTATCATGCGCACCATTTATGATTATTGTTTAGTCTGGATTAGGTGATCGAATTCAGGGTGAATACTATAACACAGTGTGTGCAGATCAAACCGATTCGCCGCGTACTAAATATGCATTAAATGAAGGCATAAAATATTGTATTATAGACAAGTTTTTTCCCTGGATCACGTGTGCCACGATGTTGTTGACCTTGGCCAATGTATTAGCTAAACCTAGGGTTGTTACTTTACAATTTGACTTTGTAACAAACAACCCCAACATCTCGACCATGTGGTGCTTCTAGGTATGTTCATAATTATCCGGGGTTCATGCACGTTACCCTCTCATTTTCATGACTATACAGGTTCTACCAAACTATCTGTATGTAGGCGAATTAAAATGTAATACAGAAACATAACACTAGTAACTTTTGTTCTCACTGGAGCGAACGAACAAAATAACTAAAGGAATAGTCCTACCAGTAGTGTAGTAGTACCAGGTACTCTTACAACTACTATGAACACTGTTTAAAGGCATCGTTCCATACACCAGAACAACAAGTTATAATTAATTTGAATTGTGTTATTAATTTTAAATTATTGGTTCTGGTTTGGTTTTGTTACTTGTTTTTTAATTAAGATCTATGTATTTTGTTTATATTTGTCATTGTTATGTATTGTGCAGGTCAATAAATGTTTATTATTCTTATTCCTTCTTATACCTAATCCTTATATATAATGTCATCATCATCATCTCAGTCAAAAGACATCCACTGCTGGACAAAGGCCTCCCCCAAGGATCTCCTCGCATCGTGCTGCTCGCATCCAGCGACTTCCTGCGACCTTTACCAGATCGTCGTTCTACCTCGTTGGAGGCCTGCCCACACTGCGCTTTCCGGTGCGCAGTCGCCACTCAAGGATCATCAGTCCTGCGATCAATGTGCCCTGCCCACTGCCACTTGGCTTAGCAACTTTTCGGGCTATGTCGGTTACCTTTGTTCTTCTGCGGATCCTCATTTCTGATTCGATCACGCTGAGAAACCCCGTGCATAGCCCTCTCTATTGCTCTTTGAGTGACCTTGAGCCTTTTATGAGGCCCATAGTGAGCGACCACGTCTCAGTCCCGTATGTCATCACTGGCAACACACACTGGTCAAAGACTTTCGTCCTGAGACACTGCTGTTTATCGGATAAAAAGATATTTCATAGGTTACCGAACGCTGCCCAGCCTAATTGGATTTGAGGTTTGACCTCTTTGCTGAAGTTGGACCTACCTAGCTGGATCGTTTGTCCCAGGTAAACATAATCGTCATCGCCACAACCGTCGTTCGTCGTTCGTGCTGAAGCCTTTTCGGAAACCGGCTTGTTCTATAGGCTGGTGCGAGACGATTCGTTATGAATTTCGAAAATAGCTTGTAGACGTGGCTTAGAAGTGAGATGGGCTTAAAGTTCTGTTGTCGCACTTTTTGAAGAACAGTAGGTACCACCATACCTTTGTGCCACGTCTCTGGCGTGGCGTTCTGCCCCCTAGCACGACGGTATTAAATATCTTCTGAAGAGCTACGAGTACCTGTCTTTAATCTGCTTTCAGAAGCTCGGCCGTAATTCCGTCAGCACTTGGTGCCATGCCGTTTTTGAGCTGTTTGAGAGCCATACTAATCTTGTACAAGCTGATGTCCGGGATGTCTTTGGTATAGTGCAGGGTAAACTTAGCTCTAGGGTAAGCTTTATACAGGTGGAGGTATCATGTGTAAAGCTGTATATAGAACTTCTCGACCTCTCCCATAACATCGGACCTGGTCGTGACAGTTCTGCCGTCATCGGTTTTTCAGCGTCGTGCCAACTGGCACTGCCCAATACCCTTGCGAACACTTTTGAGCCTTTGTTCTGCTTAATGGCTTCTTTAATACCGTATTAGTATTGATTCGGCGCGTGTTGCGAGTCATAGACTTCGAGATCTGCCTATTTAGCCGCCGAAACTGAGACGCAATCACCTGAGAAAAGCAGAACCATTGCGCGCCGCTCTTCCATTAGTTTTAGGGTATGGTCTGAGAACTGTTTGGTTTCTTTTGCACGGTGGGTTTTCAAAGAACTTGAACCCAACCGTTTGGACAGTTTCCACAAACCTGTTGGTGTATTCGTCCACATTTTCGCAATCATTTAAGCACTCAAAGCGATTCTGCAATTCGAGCTTAAAGTTTTCGGGGTTTTGGATTTGGATGGATGCAGGACGGAGCGTCAACCTTATCAATCGACGTCATTCCAGTTTAACGTTGATATTCAATGTGCCTCTTACCAAACCGGTGATTGCTGCCAGTTTTAAACGCATTGATCACAGTGGCATCATTGTATATTTGCTTCCTCGTCGACATAATAAAGTCAATTTTTACTTTTTATTTTTAAGTGCTAATTACTGCACTGAAGCTAAATTAAATATTTATAAAATACAGCCGCCCGGATTGCGGAAGACCCAGGTTCGATTCCTGGCTGAGTCGGGTGAGCGTTTTATTTGTTCACTGTATTTTATAAATTTTATAAATATTTAATTTAGATTCAGTGCAGTAATTAGCACTTGAAAATTTACTATAGCGTTGTGTTATCAAATTTGTGGTATTTCATCTGCAAAGATGAATCTGCATGGCCATCGGTTGCAATGACCGTTAGATAGATGGCACTATGCCGCTATTAGCACTCAAAAATTAAAAAGCAGTGACAAAATTCAGCGCTTACGTCAGCCTTCCCGGTAGCATAGCGGTCAGTGCAGCCGCCTGGATTGTGGAAGACCCAGGTTCGATTCCTAGCTGGGTCGGGTGGGCGTTTAATTTTGTCACTGTATTTCATAAATTCAATCTCGTTTTTTGTTGCACCATCGGGAGTCATCCAGGTCCACTTGCGGTGTTCAGCTTTCCTGAAAATGGAATTTATCATAACGAGTTCCTCCCTTTCCAGAAAGTTTGACAGCAGTTGGGCCCGGGAGTTCCGATTACAAACCCCGAATCGTCCCACTCTCATCTCATCGCAGCTTCGTTTGCCTAGTTTTGCGTTAAAATCTCTCATGACAACGGTGTAATGAGTTTTGGATGCTTGTATGGCTCTAGAGATGTCCTAATACGTAGCTTCCAGCTCATCGTCAGTGTGTTTCGTAATAGGAGCATAAACCTGTATGACCTTCAACGAATACCGTTTGGTTATTCTGAGAATAAGGTACGCTACCCTAGGCGATACACTCCCGGTTTCGACAATGTTGTTCACGATGGACTTGTGGACGATGAACCCGACACCACCTTGGGACAGTTGTTCGCCCTCCCGGAAATAGAGTAAGTTAACAGACTTGAGGATTATCGAGTCCACGCTCTCTCTTCGGACTTCAGATAATCCAACTATTTCCCACCGTATCTTGCTCAATTCTTCCTCCAATTCAAAAATCTTCTCGTCAGTCCGCAATGTGCGCGTGTTAAATGTTGCCAGGGCCAAAGTTGGTCGTTGGCGGCAGCCAGATCTCTGCTGGAGATTCTTAGCACCCCCTGCCCCGTCGCTGCCTTGTCCGCTTCCGTAGCTAGGGCGAGCGGGGCCACCGCGGCCGGGGACTAGGGCCGGTGTTTCGTGGTGTGGATTATGAGGGGATTTGGCAGACGGGTTGGTGGTTGCAGTAAGTTGAGAGTTAACCTCAGAGAGATGCTGCTGCCCATCCTCTGGAATGGTCCCTTAGTCGGCGTTTACGACACCCACAGGAAGAATTGGGGTGATGCTATTCTTTATCCCCTGCACCATACAGACGGATATAATGTGATATAATGTAATTAGATAAAGTGGTTTTATTTCGACGATTTTTATCGATGTTTATATCCAATATTATTAACGCTGTAAGGGAGAAAAGAGCTGGACACTTGCTGAGTTTCCTGGCGGTTCTTCTCAGTACAAGGTCTCCCGCCCAGAGAAGACTTACGAACCGATGGCATAATGATGTTCATTACAGCTATTTGTAGCTTAAACTGTTTTTTTTTATGAAACTTAGATAGTGCTTAACTCCTCAATGCTTATATGTGTGAACATTCCAATATGATTTAAAGTTGAATGTGTACCAGGGCTTAGGTTAAATTTCATAAAGTTAAAATGTTAATATCAGCTGCTAACACAATTACAACCAGAAAATAGCTTTTAACGCCTAAATCAACAAGAATCAGTGACAGTAAGATAAATCAGGTTATGCTTAAGATTTTGTTACTATTTTTTATGTGATTTCTAATATAATTAATATGTTTTATTCTGGCTGTTTTTCATAAAGCTTATTTTATTTATTAATGAGACAAGAAGAGAAATCATTTACAGCAATGTCTACGATGACTGAATCTACAATACGTCATTAAGTTGATTTAAATGTTTTATTTCAATAATAAATTAAATTACGTAGATGTCGAAAGATCTTGGCTCGGCCAGTAGCTAGCTCATGTCAATTAATTATTTTTTTTTTTTGAGAGAGATTGCTGATTGCCTCAGACGGCATTTTCAGCTTCACCGGGCTTGTTTGGGGGCGGCGAGGAACGTAAAGGGTCCCTCAAGCCGTGAGCAACGAATCACCTTCGGAGGTTTTCTAGAGGGAACGGCATCGCGCACTGGTGCGCGTCCCCGTGCCCTACTAGATTCTCCGGAGGGTTCGGATCGGATCGGTGAGCAGAGCAACCCGAGGGCGCCTCTAAAGGCTCGGACCTCAGCTCGGGTTGATCGGGCCGTGGAGGAGGAGAGAAGCGCCCAGGTACATGTCTGTACCTGGTGTAGAGCGCGTGTGAACCGGTTCTTCGTACCCTTGTTCTAGTAGGTACGGTGTCTTGGGCCTAAACTAGTGTGCATGTTTAGTGTATTCTGTAAATGTGTAGTGGCATTTAGAGGGTCGGGCGGGGCATATCAAACAAACGAATGGCAAGTGTTTCATTGAGTGTAAATGTATAATGTAGGTTAATTCACTAAACATTCACCTCCACTACTAATCATTACCAATTAGTAGCGTGCTACTGATTGATAACGATTGTATAAAATTGGAGGATTGTATAAAGATTGCTAGGGATTGTACAAGGAAAAAGCGTGCATTTTCCTGTACAAGTACAAGGAAATAGAATACGAATGAATTTTACTTTTTATTTTAAGTGCTAATTGGGTCGGGTACTGAGATGAAAATGATGCTTTATGGATAAAATCTAATAAATTTACTTCCATAAAATTTATAAAATACACAGTCAGGTCATAAATTCTGTCACATGTTTAATATAAAATAATTGAGACAAGTTTATTCATTATATAACCATTTATATACCAAAATGAACTTAACAAAACATAGATTCTTATGACAATAAAGTTTATTCAAAATGACCTCCGTGATTTTGAATACAGGCCTTTAATCTGCGCGGCCAGTCGTCTATCGCAGCACGAACGAGGTCCATGTCAATATCGGCGCCTTAATCAAGGATGTCTTGAGTGACTCCAAATTGGGATGAGGCTTTGAGCACGCCTTTTCCTCCAAGTGTTGCCATATTTTGTAATCTAACGGACTCAAATCTGGACTGAAGGAGGGCCAGTCTTCGTGCCGGATGAAGTCGATTTCACGCGCCGCCACCCAGTCTTGTGTGCTCTTCGCTCTATGAGCTGGCGCCGAATCTTGTTGGAATACCCAGTGCCTGTTATTGAACATGGTATGAGAAACAGGTTCCACAAGGTTCATCAGGACTGTATTTTGATACACAACTGCATTCGTTTTTACACCTTTCTCACAAAAATGTACCTCTGTTAAGCCCCAATAAGAAATTCCCAACCATACCATGAGCGAGGATGGAAAATGACCTCGTTGGACACGCGGAATACGTTTGCTCGCTTCTTCACTACTGTGTGCGTACACCTTATCATTTTGTTTGTTGTAGCTCTCTTCTACGGTAAAAATTTTTTCATCCGAAAAAAGAATTTCCTGATATTTTTTTCCCGCGTACCGCTTTAACAAAGCGCGGCATCTCTTCAGTCTCAGGTCCATTAGACGTGCATTCAAAGGATGTCCTGTTTTTCTTCGATATGCACGAAGCCCTAAGTCTTCATTTAACACCCTTTTCACCGTGGTTCTGCTTAACCCCATCTGAAATGCCAACAGTTTCTGCTTACGTTTGGGATTTCTTTGAATTCACGCCTTCACAGCTTTTATCACTACTGGAGTCCTAACAGATCGAGGGCGACCACTTCTTGACCTGTCATCTACATTAGAGTCTTAATTGTATCGTTTGATGGTACGATAAACGAATCTTTTGGTTAAATTCAAATTTTTCAGTATGTCAAAAATTTGATTTGGCGCGTAACCGCAACGATGCAACGCAATAATTGCAACACAGTCTTCTTTAACGGCCACTCCATATTTAAAAATGAGTAAAATTCTAAAAAGTATAAATTTTTATTTTCATGAACAATTCGAAATTTGAATTCAATAAACTTTTTTGTGGCTAGCATTCTAAAAGAAAAGTTTTTACTGAGTGACAATACTTATGACCTGACTGTGTACAGTGAAAAAAATTAAACGCCCACGGGTGGGCGTTTAATGTTTTCTCTGTTTCGTAAGTATTTAATTTAACTTCAGTGCAGCAAGCACTTGAAAAATAAAAAGTAAAAATTTACTTCCTTTACCAACGCATACGCACTTTACCAGTTTTTGATAGAAATCGATTATTGTTCCTATCTTTATTGTTCTATCATTGATTAAAATTATTGATAATACCTACCTAATAAGCAGGACTTGGTAATTATGTCTAATGATAAAAAAAATACATCACGTGCAAGCTACTTTCACATTGATTGCTCCTTGCAACAGAAAATGTCCGCTGTATTTAAAAAAAATGTGAATTCTAAGTAAAGTGCAGTGCGTTTTCATCTTCGCCTTTATTGTCACCTTATCAGGAGGTATGAAAGTTTTTTGCTTCCTCCTTATTGGTTTTTATGTTATCGAACCGTCAAAAGAATACCTACATACATATATTATATTTGTATGTATGTTAGTCTGCAAGGTAACATACATACAAATATGTACAAATATGTATGTATGGTTTGTTTGTACTCTATGGGCCTCTTTTTTACCATCTTGGACAATGTTTGATAACTGAAATAAATAAATATTAAAAAAAACATACTCGGCGGCCACCGCAGCCTGTGAACACAAAATAAGGAGGCCCAGAAGGCAAACTTAATACATCATACCACGCTCGAGCAACGCACACATATACCGGTCGCGGACACGAATCTCGGAACAGTTCGGAACATTCCAAGCGCAGCTGTTGCGTTGTTGTTTTTTTTTATACATAGCTCGGCAAATGGTTCCACTCCACCTGATGTTAAGTGGAAACGGAGTCCAGACGCAAGGACAACTGGTGTAGCGCGAAAACAACGCAGCATCAGTCACCCTCACCCTGCCGGCCCACAAGGTGCCTCTTCACGCCTCGTTTGAAGGACCCCATGTCATAGGAAGGAGGGAAAACGTGCGCTGCTAGACTATTCCATCTTTTGGAAGTGCGACAAAGAAACGAGTCACTAAATTTCTTTGTGCGCGATGGAATGTTCGAGACAGTACAGCGGTGACTCGTACGTTCCGTGTCCGTGAGAGATTGTCTATGCGTACGTTGCTCGAGCGCGTTTGTATGAAGATTACTTTCTGCAGTCTCGTTATTTTGTGCTATGGACGCTTGCGACACCAAGTATGTTACGTGTGCTAACTAGACAACCACTTATCAGTATGACCAATAGAACGCAGAAATTGTCTAACTTCTGCGGTCCATTGGTCAGAATACCGGTCTCTTAGACAAAGATGACTTAGGTTCAATTTCCAGCGTCAACGTATCCACTTGTTGTACCCTCTGTCGTACTCTTTTCTTTTCATTCTTTTAGTTGATGGCTTCGTGCGATTAGCACATTTAGCCAGTGACAAAGTAATTTTTCTTACAAGTAATACATAAATATACAATATTTCCTTCCAGTCAGTATGATGATGATGAATGATAATACAAATGAGAAGTGGGAAATGATATACCACCCAACCCCTCGAGTATCTCAGTAAAGATGTGGGGCTTTACTAAGTCCTCACGCAGACTTCTTAAGAGAATTTGAAAAGTGATGTTGCACTGTTTTGTTTCATTTGCCATCACTCATGCACGCTCACGAACACTTAACGGTTAATAATCCACCATTATTTTACATTAATATTCGACATAACACAAATTTTATAAAATAAAACAAAACCGCAGACATGACTCTTCACTTTCCCGCCAAGAAGTCCCTCTGTCGTACTCTGGGGGTTGTTAGAGTTTTTGTTTAAATTCTTCTGTCGTTTTTTTACAATAATAATAGAGCGTTGGTGTGTGATTTCAGCAAAAGATATGATAACCACTTTCTTAGTGGTTGAGGGGTTCCGTATGAAAGTTCACCTTCGGCCTTATCCTCACCAATCATTAGGTAAGATGAAAACCAAAACCGCCGTAAAAAGTCTTAACACAAACAAGCATTATTTGTGATTGATCCACCATTACTGTATGTATATGAAACACGTGCAAAGCGAGGCCGAAAAGAGATGCAGCATACAGCTATCGGCACAAAATAAGGAAACCGTACAAAGTAAGCTCCATGCAAATACGTTCAAACAACTCACACACAGACATCGGCAACGAAATCTCGCACCAGCTGCGCACGGACTGATCCGAGCTGTTCCGAGATCTGTGTCCGTGCAAGGGGTCTAAGTGTAAGTTGCTCAAGCGCGGTATATATCAAGTTCCGACCGTTACTGGGTCGTATTTACTTTGTGTGCCTCGTGCTACAGCGGGTGATCCCATGCTACGGCGCGTTGCCCGGCTGGTACGAACCAGTGGCGCGAGCACGGATCTTACCGACCGATACATATATCGGTCGGCAAAACCGTTTGTCTATCGAATTTTATCTACAACTGCTAGCATGGGACTCGGGTCGGTAGGTTTTATCGTGTTCTATTTTAGCGATATTTATAAATGGCAACACGGCAATTTCCTTCACCATTCTTCGAATCTTATATTTTTATTTTTTTATTGTTTCTCTTGTTTTGTGTTAGTGATTAAATTCTATTTGTTTTGTGTTCTGTTTCTTATCGTGTAGGGTTGTTAAAGGAATTTTAATATTATCCATTTATTTATTTAATATTATTTTACTATGTCGGAACCACCACAGTAAGTATTAAAACACAATCAATAGACCCTCAATAATCTGGCACTCCATGCTTTTGTAAAAAGCCGTCGGCAATTAGGGCCCTATCATCAGCGGTGCTGGGAAATTGAATGTAGACGGGCAAAAGGCGACGCACAAATAGCTTCAGAGACCTCCTTCACAACTTTGCTAACTGTGCGTTGTCCCAACGCCAAGTTATATTCTTGCCCAATGCACCGCTGATAACTACCGACGGCATAAAACCGCACAGCGGTGAGGACCTGGAAAAAGTAGATTGTTGAGGTTAGAATAAAAATATGAAATAGGAAAAGAAAAAACTAAATTCCTGCTACTTACAACAACATGGACGGTCAATCCGTTTGATCTAATCCGTCGGATGTCGCCCCAGACGCTCTCGATAACCACAAAGGCTATTTCTCGGGGTACGCGAAACAGCCTCATGAAATCAGAATCTTCTAAACCCATGGGGTTGTTTCTCTCCCTCAGATGGCGCCGGACAATGTTAGTTTCTTCGCGAACGTCGCCGTTGCGTCTCTTCTGCAACCAGCAAAAGGTGCCCGAAATCCATTTATTCACGACCGCCCAAGAAAAGTGTAATATTTAGTAACTTTCCAATGGCGTCGAAAGCGTCGATAACTATCAACCAACTTTTAGATGCCGATAAATTTATCTACATACAGATATAATTTATCCACGAGAAATGTCATTTTCGAGTCCCATGCTAGCTTTTAAACAAAATAGATAAAATTTACTGATTATATCTACGGGTCGATAAAGCAAGTCCCATGCTGCCGATGTTAATTTGTCGACTTGAACTGTCAAATTTTATCGTCTGATATCACTTTATCGATCGATAAAAGATCCGTGCTCGCACAGCTGCTACGACTGCCACCACGTCACAATCAGCACGTGTACAGTGCTACGACCCTATCTACGGGCAAGGTCGCGGCGATGCATTCTTTATTGTTTTATCTTGTTTATTGTCCGGAGTTCATAATAAATTGCGTGTAATAACCACGTACGAAAACAAGTACTTTTCAAATGTTTTTACTGTTTTAAACCATTTTACTGTTGCACCTGTGTTAGAACAGGTTGTTAGGAAGGCTGAATGAAGGTTGAATGAAGTGTCGACCATAGTCTTGAAGAGGAATTAAATTTTTTTTTATGTTAAAAGGAGGCAAACGTGCAGGCGGGTCACCTGATGGAAAGTAATCACCGCCGCCCATGGACACCCGCAAAACCAAAGTAATCGTAGATACCGGCCTTGAGGAAGGAGTTGGATCTTGAGGAGGGAGTAGGAATTGGGAGGGGAGAGGGGTGAGAGATGGGCCTCCGGTACTTTCACTCACTGGACGAAACACAACAGCAACGAGTGCCATTGTTAAAATATAAAAAGTAACAAAACGCCAACTACGTACCTTTACAGTAAAATATGTCTATGGTTAAGGCAACGTCTTAATGTGATATCATTATGTTGTTTGCCCTTAAACATCATTTATTAACCCTTACACTTTACTAAAGTTTGAAAAAAACATTTTATAAATCAACTATGAACAATATTTGAGTTTAAATTGAAAGCCGAAAGAAATTACAGTTTGAATACAATAAATAGGTACTTACAGAATCTTCCAACGAGCAAATAAATAAATAGAATATTCTATGATAGGTATAAGAGTGCCGGGATCGATGAAAATAAAAACAAAAAGAAAATAAATCCATTGTATTTTTTTATCTTAGTTCTTATAGAAATCACAATTTAATAAAATTATACGTTAAGCGTATCTGAATGTACTTAAATGCAACTTTGACAAATTCTGTGTAACAGAAACTGAACTTAACACAGCCGCCTTAGGCCGCGAGCTCTTTGATAAGTATTGCTAGGTGTACAGTCCACAGCAGAAATCGTTGATCAAAACCAGAAGACCGTTATCAATTATAAACATACTTTTAAATAGCATTGTTTAACCTTAATTTAAGTGATTTCTATAAATTGACATGTAAAATGTTAAATAAATAATAATAAAAAAGTTAAGATTTATCTTGAACCAGTGAAGATTCACGTATTTTCGGTAATTGATTTTAAATTTTGTCGACATCACAAAGTATAAAATGTAAACCTAGATGCGTATATTTGGCTTCACTAGTATTAGGTATTAGTATTTTGGTTTTTATCATCGAATTTTGCAGTTGACGGTCGTTGTTGATGGTCTACCAGCCATCAGCCAGCTAATCTGAAGGATCTTCGATAGATTTACTGCAATGTTCGGTGGAGAAACATACGAGTAGTTGATACATTAAAAAAACAAAAAAAAACAAATATAAATATTATTTTTGTACAAACCTTTCCTATCTCTATTAGTTATTAATATTTCCTACGAAATTCAACTACGGAGTTTAAACACTGATATGTTTCTTGTTATTATGTCATCCTTCTTGTTAAATAATAATACTTATTTCTATATAATTTTACATTTATTATTATTTTCATAAAAAAAAAAAAAAAAAATTGTTAACAGCTGCAGCAGCCACGATAATAATAAACCTGGTAAATATCCCTTTACTAATTACTCTAATTCAAGAGTTTATGTAATACATAAAGTTATAATTATAATAGAAAGGTTTCTTTTTATGTTGTTGATCCGACAAAGTATATAAACTTTCAAAATACTGGAAAGTATGCATCAATTCGTTTAAAATTCATTGTTTACTAACACACACACACACACACACACGCACACACACACACACACACACACACACACATACACACACACACACACACACACACACACACACACACACACACACACACACACACACACACACACGATTGTGTTAGACACGATCTCTGTACTTAATTTCTTAAGCACAGAAATTGTCATTAGAGCTAGCTTATTAATTAGAAAAATATTAAACTTTGAACTAGAAATACCAAAGTTTTTAAAGACTTAATTTTTTGACTAGCCCTGCATTGAATACAGTCGCTTGGGACACTATTTTACTATTGCATTTACAATGTAGATTTATGACAAGCTCGATGGCGCAGTTACTAACGGGCCCAGTCTGCTATGTCTAAGGTTAAGCAACTTAGGCAAAAGCTGGCCATCGGATGGGTGACCAAAAATGTATCATCGCGAGCTCTTCTTTAAAGGGCACGTTACGTCGGCCCCGGCTGCATTAGCAGTCGTTAACAACCACCGCACCGCACTGGGCCCGGTAAGGCTAGTGCATTCAGAAGTTGCTATAGCGGTCATAGCGACCAACCAGTGGTATACAAAAAAAAAAAGCTTCAAATAATAATGTAAACTTATAAAAAAACAAGTGTTTTTTATATATTTTAGCGTTTTATTAACGCTTAAATATACTTAAGTAAAATTTAAACACTGAAACTGTCTTTTTTTCAGTGTTTAAATTTTATAAAAAAACATTTTTAAATTGTTAATTTGCATTGACAATGTTATACCTACTTACATTTAAATCTATAATAAAAAAGCACTTGTAAAAAGATGATTCCCTCAGGTCGGACCGACTCCACCTATGGCCACTCCAACCTTTCGTGTTTCGGTCGACAGCTCTTTCATCGAAACGATTGAAACATTGGTATCTTTCTTTCGTTTGCAAATGCGTGTTAAAAACGCTATAGCGACCGTTGTTTTTTTTTTATATTTAACATCCTTCCGCTCTTCTTCTATATATACAATTTGTGGGACTGATTTCGAAGAAAAGGGATGGAAGTAGGGTCGTAACAGTGTGATCCTGTAACTGTTACGTGTTAATCGGCGAAGCCACCGTGATCGACACTTTATGCCCAATGTCCGTTGTACATCATAATATTTGTGGGAGTGATTTCGTAGAAATGTGATCGTAACACAGTAACAGGATAACAGTGTTACATGTCTTCTAATGAGTATTTACTGCATTCTCTTTATGATTTGTAAATATATATTATATTTTTAACCGACTTCAAAAAAGGAGGAGGTCATCAATTCGTCGGGATCTATGTTTTTTTATGTATGTTATTACTCGAAGACGCCTGAACCGATTTAGAAAATTATTTTTTTGTTTAAAAGGGTATACTTCCCAGGTGGTCCCAAGGTCATCAGGTCAGGATCTGATGATGGAACTCTGAAGAAATCAAGGGACGTCTTCATATTTAACCGAGTTCGAGGTTCTCAATTCGTCGGAATCTTTTTTATAGGTACACTTAAAGCGATTTTTAAATATTTTTAATTGTAATTATGTTTTAAAATAGTTTATTGTATAATAATTAAAATCAGTGTATATTTTATAGATAATTGGGTGTTTAGTTTAGTTGATTATTGTACTGGAATTGAATTGATTTATAGGTTTGGGTAGGAAATCGTATGTAAAAATAACGAATTATTCTTTGCTTTTTAGTTCCTGGGTGTTTTGTGAAGGCGGTTTTAATTTTATTTGTATTTTGTTTTGCTTTTTATCTATTGTAATATTGATTTCATCCATTTCGTGTGTAATAGATTTTAAACAATATAAAAAAAGAAAAAAAAAAGAAAAAAAAAGATAAAATAAAGATTAAAAAATATACGTCATTGTTAATTCTATATTATATTTACAATTGATTTCAAAAGGTGAGATTTTGACAAATGATGCACTTCATATACGACTACTGTAAGGCTCGTTCATTTTTTTTTTAACATAATGACAGAAATATTTTTACTGACATTTACAATTGGCTAAGATGAAAAAGCTTTTGATTGAGGCCGTCGACTTGTTTCAAGTGCCTCGTTATTTGTATAAAATATCTCTCTTCGGAGTTTTCTCCACTCAGCCCCCCGACCGCCTAACCGATTGCTTTGGCTACGTGTATAGTTTATGACGTCATCTTGTCATCTAGCCAATGGCAAGGCATATATCGAAAGCTATAGCCTATAGCTTTCGATATTGCATAGGCGGTACGAAATGACAAGATGACGTCATAAACGATACACGTAGCCAAAGCAATCGAGTTAGGCGGTCGGGCCCCGGGTCGCCTTAACCAGGCAGTGCAGCTTGCCGTACAATACTAACATATATTAAGTTATTGCACTAACAGCTATTGTCGTATATCATACAACTTGCAAATATATATTTCATTATGTAAAGCTCTTGAAGCTTGAAATTAAGCTTATTGGTGAACATATTGATCTAACCATTATTCATTCAGAGATAAGTTCTAGTTTAGGATCTACAGTTCTTTGAAGATTACGTATGCTCAAATAAAAATGGGCAACTCATTGTCCCAAAGAAAACGGTAGAGGTACGTTAATGCTTACAAACTTGAATTCTATGGATTGTGTTTAAGAAGTTCTATTGACAAATTCCGTCTAGCAAACATTCCATTTTATAGTAAATGTCTGTTAGGCGTGCGATATCTTTTGGTCCGGGTGTAGTGTACTTCCATCTTCGACCTTATCGTAGTTTTCTATCAGGGGCCTTCCTTACCTTGAGCTCTTATAGCAGAATTAGTGCAATATTATTGCAGTTGTACGCTTATACGCAAAACAAAACTGCTACAATACTGATTTAAGCTCAACTAGGTGGAGAACTAGATGAAGGCCAAGTACTTTCTCATTGCTAATTAAAAACAAATGGCTGTATAACTAAAGCCAAACTTCTTCAATCTAATAATCTAACCTAAAATTTGATCAACAATCTCAACTGGATGCGGTTAGCACACGATCGGTGGTTATGAGAATCCAGCAATAGACAGACTGAGTTTTATGTCAGTCGTCGAGTACGTCAGCTGGCCGCTTGGCGGGTTCGGCAACGATGTTCTCTGCCTGTTGCACGGTGTCGGGCAGCCGCATGCGCAGCGTCTCCGGCGTCAGCAGCATCAGCAGCCCCGACGTGCCCGCCATCACGCCGAACACCAGGTAGGGCAGCGACGCCATGTACGCCATCTGCAAGCGATTGGGAGACAATTATGAATAACTCAAAGGTAACAAAGGTCAGAAGAGAAGATACAAAAAGAAGGAGACAAACGTAGGATACGCAAAATTAGATTTTCACCGATTGTACATTAATTTTTAAAGCAACGCCTTAAAGTTTGAAGAAACCAGTAGGGCATAAAAACTCTCGGTAACCATATCGCCCAGATAGCAAAAGTCATGTGTTTATGTCCCTATCATTAATTTCAGAGAGTAACTGCTTTCCTATACACTTACTCTTACATAATACGATATTAGCCATCAGTGTCAACTTTATTTTCTCTTTATTGGAAGATCGGGAAAGCCTTGATCATCGAATGCCACCACACCCAGATACTTTGTCCATTTTATACTGCAGCGAAAATAAATAATATCAAATATAAAAAGTATATGGAATACAAACCAGTAGCGGCGTTTGTGGAGCCACAATGGATCCTATCCTGCCCACCATCGAGCAGATGCCCAGGAGTCGGTGCCTGGCCGTGGTGGGGAACAGCTCCGACGTGTAGATGTAGATGCTGCTGAATGCCATGCTGATGCACAGCTTGCCGAGCATTGTCAGCGACGTCTGCAGCCACTGGATACCTGGAAGTAATGGTCTACTCGCAAAATCTACAAACGAAAATCTAATAGCAACAACAACAATGAGTTGCTGAGAATGTGTTACTGTGCCAAACTATCTAATGAGACTTTGAAGATAAAATATCTTCTAGTAAAAATCTGCTACTAAGTTCTTAGGTATTTATCTCGCGCTAAATTGTGTTTTATCTACTTTGCTGTTTTATTTTCCTTTAGTTGATGGCTTCGTGCGATTTGCACATTTAGCCAGTGTCAAAGTAATTTTTCTTACAAGTAATACATAAATAATCAATATTTCCTTCCAGTATTATGATGATGAATGTTATTAGAAATGAGAAGTGAGAATGATATACCCCCCAACTCCTCGAGTATCTCAGTAGATGTGGGGCTTTACTAAGTTCTCACGCGGACTTCTTGAGAGAATTTGAAAAGTGACGTTGCAATATTTTTTTTTTTGCATTTTCCAACACTCATGCACACTCACGAACAATTAACGGTTAATAATCCACCATTATTTCACACTAGCGGCCCGTCCCTGCTTCACATGGGTAGATTTTTTTTTATATAGCCTATGTTACTCAACGCTAATGTAGCATTCTAATGGTTATTCTATAGTATTCTAATAGAATTTTTCAAATCGGTCCAGTAGAGAGTGGTTTGTATGGGAAAAGAAAATTATTATTTTTACTATTTCCCTCGTATTTTTACGTTTTTCCTCTCCATAAGAACCTTCATCACCTTCACCTTCAGACTTCATCAAACACAACAAAAAAAAATTAGCCAAATCGGTTCAGCCGTTCTCGAGTTTTGCGATTAGCAACACATTTAGCGATTCATTTTTATTTATATAGATTAATATTTGACATACATAACACAAATTTTAGAAAATAAAACAAGACCGCAGACATGTGCCTTCACTTTCCCGCCAAGAAGTCCTACTTTGCTGTTACTATACTATTAAAATAAATACACTTACTGTTAGGAATAAATGGTAGAGAGATAAGTGACAGTCCACAAATGAAGAACGCCGACATGATGGAGCTCTTCCTCCCGAACCGGTCGAGGGTGAGGACGCTCAGACAGTATCCAGGGATTTCCACTAGAGATGTGAGAATGTAGTTCACGTAGCTGTTCCCGACTAAGGAAACAGAGTTAATGGACAAGCCATAGTAGATGAAAGTCACTGTGATCCACCAAAACGAGCAGATGCACAAACGAGACATTATTATTCTCGATTTGAGGACTTGCATCGCGAGCGACGGTTGTTTCTCATCTTGTTCTTTGATTTCATGGTTCTCAGTGTGGGTTTCTTTGGGTTCTTCTGGAGGCTCTTCTGTAAGTTGTTTGATGGCTTCTGGGCTTAATTTCCTTTTATTTATAGCTGCTGCTTTGAATATAATTCTGGCAGCTTCCTTTTTTTTGCCTTTGCTAAGCAGCCAGCGCACGCTCTCCTCGATGACGAAGAAGTACAGGAAGAACAGCAGCGAAGGTGTGTACACGACCCTGGTGAGGGTGCGCCAGTAGGGCACGCCCCACGCCACCAGTGCCAACACCACCTGTCCGATGGCAAACGTGCACGAGATGAGGTTGCCACCGAGCACTCGCCGGTTCAGGCCCACCATCTCGAGAGCTGGAATTTTATGAAACTGATTATGTTCTATCCATTGAACTGGACAACAAGAATAATTAACGCGCCCGGTCTGCAAGTGTGCAACTAGTGCGAGTTAAGTAACTTTCGCGAAGGCCAGTCATCGGATAGGTGAACAAAAATTTATCATCTCGAGCTCCTCCATGCTTCGATAGGCACGTAAAGTCGTTGGTTTCGGCTGCCTTAGCTGTCGTTAACAACCACCATTCGACACTGCCGTATCCATAGGGAAATTGTTGCTTGTGCCCTAAAAAAGTTGTATTATATGTAACTGTGCAAATATGACGTTTTTAACCAACAACTTCATTATACACTTTCAAACTTTCGCGTTCCATTATTACCTAAGTTAATAACGGGGCTTAGCGAATGTAACCACGACTGGTGCTACTTGGTCGAAATGTCGGGTATGGAAAGGTATGCAAAGTAGTGTTGCATCATTGATTTGATTGATTGATTGACATTGATTTTTTAAGATTTGATGCTATCAAAATTGCTATGACCTATACGAAGAGGACAACTGAATGTTCCCGAACTGAATAGTGTCATTACCGAGAATGAAGCCGCTGCTGTAGACGCCGGAGCCGAGCGTTGCGTCCAGGAACTCGAACACCAGGTACATGGTGTAGTTGGGGGAGAAGGATCTGATGAGGCCCATCGCGCCCGCCGACACCGCCGTCAGCACAAAGGCTGTGCGCCGCCCGAACCTGCAATGTCATCACAATAGATTTTTTTTATGCAATAACGGGGCAGCAATTATCTGTGGAGGCCGCCTCTTGCTTTCATCTCACCACTATTTAACAGTGGAAATATCTTTTCCATTGCCTCCTGCGTGACGCGGACCGCCCTGCCGCCCTACCGCCTCTCTATCCAGGATTCGGGAGAAGGAGGGCACCAAGCTATCCACTATAAAACCAATTTAGACACTTCTTGTAAACATTGTCACTAAATAGGGCCTACATATTAGCGTTACGACCACCATCAGGCATTCATGCTTTCTTTTTACTTGATGGTAAGTGACAATAAGATCGAAGATGCATGCACTTCACCTGGAATCCTCAACGTCTAATCTTTAGCTGTACATCATAATGCTACTAACATTAGGTACTGTTATGACGACAACTTAAATTCAATGGTGGTAGCTAGTTAGGCGTTCTTAGAACAGCCTGTCTAATAACCAAACAAAGTACAGACGCCTGCACATCAACCTACCACAAACTGTCAAATTTCCTCAATAGACTTTGAACTTTATGTTTAAGGCTTAAGGTTGACAATGTATTGAAGAAATTTGACAATTTTGGGTAGGTTGATGTGCAGGCGTGTGTACAATAATAATAATATGTACCCATATTCGGAATGGAATTTTGAAACTCAAGGTCTGCGAGTTTGATTTATTGAGAGTTTGACTTTATTCGTGTTGGTCCTGATGCTATAGTAATCCAGCATGCTTGCTATACTTAAGTAGGATGGTAAGACTGACGTGTCGGAGACGTAGGAGGTGATGGGCAGAGCCGCGAACAGCCCCACGCTGTGTATGGTGCCCACCAGCGTGCGCTTCCACTCTTGGCACGCCAGGTCGAACTGGAACGAGGGACAAGCAAAACGTTTTGTAAAAAGCTACATGTTACTTTCACATCACACCGCATCACCAGCACATTTAATGTACCCACTACTGAGGCACGAGCCTTCCCTCTGGATGGATAAAGAGAAAGGGCCATACCTAAACCACCACGCGGGCCCAGTGCGGTGCGGTGGTTGTTAGCGTAAAGGCAACGGCGACATTATAATAAAAACTATGTAAATATACATAAAATTTTATAAAATACAGTGAAAAAATTAAACGCCCACCCGACCCAGCCAGGAATCGAACCTGGGTCTTCCGCAATCCGTAAAAATATTAAAATAGCAGTGACAAAATTCAGCGCTTACGTCAGCCTTCCCGGTAGCATAGCGGTCAGTGCAGCCGCCCGGATTGCGGAAGACCCAGGTTCGATTCCTGGCTGGGTCGGGTGGGCGTTTAATTTTTTCACTGTATTTTATAAAATTTTATGTATATTTAATTTAGCTTCAGTGCAGCAATTAGCACTTGAAAATAAAAAAGTAAAAAAAAACTATGTAGCCTGTGCGAGTCAGACTTGGTCGGTTTTATCCTCGTACAAGAATATATACCGCCTGCTAACTAAGCGTAATATACTTCGTAATTTTTGTTACCAACATCGTCATCATCTGCCTGATATGAGTATGATAAAGAGCTTGACCAAAGGTTTTTGTTTAGATATCAACAATCGAAATTTTATAACCTTATAGCAGAGCTTGAGATAAATACCCAGACTTTATTAAAAACCTAATAAGCGAATTGCGGTCCGCCCTTATCTATTTGCTTTGACACTCCGCACTTGCCAACTCCCGCGTGACGGCCGAAATTACTCTAGTTATTGTTCTGAACGAAATTACTAGACAGTCTAGACACCTGTGTCACAGTGTAATAATGAGTACTACGTACCTGTCTGTGTAATGAAAACTAAGTACCTACTTATTAAAAATATTTCCGCAGCATGTTTTTGGATGATTCAAAAGTGTTCATCAAATAAGTAAAATAATTTGTTAAAAAAAAGAAAAAGAAAAATGGTGTCTTTGATTTTGAAGTACACACGCCTGCACATCAACAGACCACAAACTGTCAAATTTCCTCAATAGACTTTGAACGTTATCCCTTAATAATATGGTTGAAAATGTACTGAAGAAATTTGACAGTTTTGGATATGTTGAAGTGTAGGCGTGTGTACGCTATGGTAGCTGTAACCTTCTTATAAAAAATATACCTATCATGAAGTAGGCAAGCTTTATTGATGGATGGTGCGAAACTACAAGAAAATGCGAAAGATTATGAAAAAAACTAAAATGAAATGTTATGGTTTGAAAATCTGATTTCTTAGCAGAAACGGAATGTTGATTTTGGTATGGAACCTTTTCTATTATTATTAAACCAGCCAATAGTTAGTGTCGCTTACGAGGATCAAGTTCGGTGAAGTATTTTCAAACCACAGCTTAAAAGAAAAGGCTCATGTAAATAGCCTAGCGAACAAATCTTCTTCCCGTCTATATATACAGATATATTAAAACAATATGAGTACAAACCTCACCGACGATGGTGTTGTTGCTCTCATAGAGCCACGAGTCACAGGCTACCGTCTCGCTCTGATGAAAGCCGGTGGAGGCGCAGGCAGGCGGGGGCAGGGGCCGCAGCCGCTCGCAGCGCCCCCCGCCCTCCGGCAGCGCCCACACGCCCCACACGCCCGGCTTCAGCTCACCCCCCCAGCTGCCTTCGCATTCGGGCACTCGGCATCTGAAGATACGATTTCACAACTATAGCATGTGGCAGAAAATAAAACCCATCTAAATGGATGCAATCCTCATCCACGGGTTGTTTCGATGTCGATAACGATCCGAATACGAAAAAAATAGTAAGTTTTCGATCACCAAGGCTTGAGAAACCTTTTGTCTTTTGCCCTACCCTGTAAAAACCATTAGCGGTCAACAGCAATATCTTTAAGAAAAAGTATAGCGTGTGATAGGATTGCCGCATAGAACTCGTCTAGATTGTTACATATCTACTCATCACATCATCATCATATTTTTTTTTTGTAGTTTGTTATTTGTATTTGTTTTTCATATATTTATTCATCCCTCCTTTAATGTTTTTATCTGGGTTTTTATTCAATCTTTATTTATATCGTATAATTATATTAATGTAAACTTAAGTAAGTTTAACAATTTAATTAAATTTTTCGTGTATTTTAAGATTTGATTTTATGTTTAAGCATGTCGTTTTGTTACTGTTACTATTTCAACTGATTTCTTTAATGTAATATTGTATAATTTTAACAATTTAATTTAATTTTACTTGCTTATGTTTTTTTTTAATGATTTGATTTAATTTGTTTACACATATCTGTGGAGTTGCAGTCTACCTATTTTACTAAAATCATGTAAAAACTGAACAACTATTTCTGTAAATCTGTTTTGTGTAATAAAATTAAATAAATAAATAAATCATCATCATAAGCCTACACTAGTCCACTGCTGGGCATAGGCCTCTCCAAGTGCACACCACTGAGCACGATGCGCGGCTACTCTCATCCAGCCACCTTGCGAAGGTCGTAGCTTCACCCACTCTGACTACTCTACGTTCGCTGATACTCGGTCTCCACTCAAGAACTCTTTACCCCATCGGGTATCAGTTCTGCGACCTATCGATATATGGATATATGCGAATATGGCCGCGCTGGCTATATCCTCAAAATAAACAATATTGAAAAAGCAGTATGTGATTCCATCTTTAATTTGGGATCCGAAGTATAAAGGCATTCAGTTTTGTATGATTACTAAATCGTCAATAGATGGCACTGACAGATTCTCATAATGGGTTGGTGGTGGTAGGTATATTAGTTGCAGTAGTGCCTTGTATATTAGAAATCGTAACTGAAACTGTAAACAAAAGTATGAAAGAAGAAACTAGGTATAATAGTTTGAAAAAGAGGTCAAAACAGTATAATAGGCTGGTCAACAATAAATCAGTCCACAAAACGCCAGCCGAGCGGACAACAACACGACGGGAAAAGACCCATTACCGCCGCATCTGCGTGCAGCGGCCGGCCTCTTCCAAAGGACTCACGTTATTCACTTCATGCAAAATACAACTATTTTAGAATAGCACGTACGTCAGTACCTAGCTTCTTAAAAGACAATAACACATATTTTAACATTGAAAATGTTTTTTCGTTCGCTCCAGTAGGGCCCCCATTTTCGCTGAAAGTGCGACTCGCCCGTGATACCCTGAGGTTTAAGGCCACGAGGACGTATGAGGGCTCAAAAGACGCGGAATTTGAAGGGGTTTAAAAATATGTAAAAATGTTTTGGAAAAGTCTAAAACATTTTTTGAAAATTGAAAAAAAACCGACTTTTTTTGACCGATAAATCGTGTGTTTTCCCAGAAAATTCCCGATATCTCGAGACGGCCCCTTGAATTTAAAAAATTAGAAAAAAAACACCTCGGTATTGAACTAAGGAACATTTTACCTTATTACACTTTTTTGATATTAGTGACGGTTGAGGCTGTAGAGGTGCCCTTACTCGGCGGCTCGCGTGCGGCCACGAGGACGTATGAGAGCTCAAAAGACGCGGAATTCGAAGGGTTTTAAGATGATCTAAAAATATTTTGGAAAAAATGGTTTTGAAAACAATTTATTTTTTGAATAATCTATAATTAGTAGGTACATTTTCAATGCCTTTCCAAGTCGTGTAGAGCACGTGATCTGTGATTTTTTTTTCAAAACATAAATGAAATAACTTTTACAGATCTACTCGCGTTTATTTTACACATTACTTATTTAATGTTAAAGGATGATACGCGAGGCTATTGAAATTAAAAAACATCCTAATTTCAATAGAGAAGATGGTTAGAATCTACCACCAGTCTGGGATCCCATCATACAGAATATTAAATCCCAGCCCCAACACCATACTGCCAAACCAAAAGATATTGTAAGCACTTTCTGCGTAAAACGAAACGCACGTAATTAAATTTAAATGAGTGTATACAAGCTACTAACTAATTATGAGACTACCTGTCGACCAACACCTCAGTCTCCCTGTGACCACGGACTCTGCAAAGGGTTCGAAACGTCAGGATAATAAGTAATGTGTAAAATAAACGCGAGTAGATCCGTAAAAGTTGTTTCATTTCAATGTGTAGTGTTCGCGTAAACTTTATAAAACAATTTACCTGAACGCTTGTAACGCTTGTTATCGTTGATAAGTGTTTACCTTTTTAATTAAAGACTTTTATTATAAAAAACATCACACACACTAACACACACCGCCATCTATTGAGAAAATAAGTTATCAAATATAATGCCCACTAAAGATAGTAAAGGTCTTTAATGGAACGATTCCAACTCTACTATAATGCACTTTTTTAGTATTAGAAGCCGGCTCTGCAAACCGGCCAGACATACATACATACATGCATATTCTCACGTACCTACTTCTCACAAAAACACAAATTATGTAAAAATTTCCACGAGCAGGATTTGAACCTGCACCCTTCCGACATACCGGGTCAGGTGCTCTCCACATTGAGCTATCGTGGTTCTAACCAGCCCGCCGAAATTATTCAGCACTTACTTACGTACTTTTTACTTTGAAAGCCAAAGATGCCCATTCAATGTCAACAACTACCGTCACTAACAGTTACCATAATTAGTTTGTGATTTGTTTCGCGACAAAAAATTGCGTTAAAATTACATAAACAAAACAAAAACATTTTGTACCTATTTCTCTCAAAAAGGAGCAGACAGACCATTGAAATCATCAATTGTATACGCGCCAATAGTGATCTGACGCCATATTTATTTTCATTTAACATACTTAATCAAAGTAGGGCTCCGAGATGGAATAGATAACACCAGTGATGGGTTGCAGCCGATCGCCTGACGTGCGAGCATCTTGGAACCCTTGTCCCTAGTCGGCTCTTACGGCATGCGCGTCCCAGACCAGCAAGCGATGGAGTTCGTCTAGAAATAAACATTAATTCAGATTTGTCCCTAAAGGTACACTACGACTCGAAAAAAGTAATTTTGCACGTTTCGACAGATAACACTATCACGTTTTGTCATAACATTATTTAATATCATGACATGATAAAAGCAGGTAATTAATAGTTCCTTGTCCTACGGCCGCTTCGTATTAACTATTTTAGAGTAATTATTAACGTAACATCGAATATCGAAACATGGTAAGAATCCCGGAATTACTCTAATGTTCCGTATAATATAAGTGTACTCTTCTTGTTCGTGCATCATCGTGACCGCTCGGGCGCCGCCGCCACCGGGGGTTCCCGTGCGAACTTCGGACGATGGCCGGAGGTGCCGGGCGTCACACTTCACACCGAGACTACTTCACTAGGAGTAATTGTGTTCTGTGGACTACTTCGCCACGGATCACGGACGACAGCAGACGCGCGCGCGACATTTAGTTGACCAATTGTTGAATATAAAACCAGTAATACAGTCCACTTCTCTCTCATTTAAAGTCCTTTAGTTAGGACCCTAACACTTCTTGCGTTTTCTTTGTTTAGTCAAAAAATTCCCATTATCGCTTTCGTTACGCGGTTTTTTTGTTTTATATTGCACTTTTAAATCACTTTTTATCGGCGCTTTTCATTATAAATTATCCAATAGATTATTTGGTACGCTTCTTGTTACAAACTACAGGAAGCGTACCAAATTACCAAATACTATTTAATTGAATATAGCCTTGTCCCGGCTCCTACTACGAGCTACGAGCAGCATGGCGCTACATCTGCAGCTCCACCGCACTACCTTAAACATTTGTTACTTACCTCTTTTTTCTGGTCTATGTTTGTTACCTCTGATAGTAACTAAGTTGAGGAAAAAGAAATATCGGCCTTCATTCAAAACTTAATTAAAGCTAAAATATCTAATGAGTAAGTACCTACTCATAACAATGTTTACACTGTTACTGTTTTAGTATTTGCACCGGTAAATATTGACAAGATTTTTCTATGACAGATAAGCAGACAGATAAACATCTGTCTGTAGGTATTTACAAATTGACACGTCTAGTGTGTCGTCAGCAGTACCCATATTATCTATTTCTACTGTTATCTATCACATCAAAGCAGGTCACTGTAACTGCGGAAATAATCGCAGGACATTCGTCGTTAGCCGGCGCGTCGCGCGACCGCGGGATTGTCACGCTCCTTGCAATCCACGCGGTTTGTATCTGAGAATGTAACAATGAAGTACTCGTATTTACTTACATTTCTTTATGTGATCTTGAAAACTTTGAAACTCGTGGCTGAGCGGTCTGGCGGTTTGGATAATTCTATATACGTAGATTAAAATTTTGAGTGTTAGTAAATCGATCACTACTCACAAACAAAACTCCAGCTTCTTTTAATTCCAGCTTAACTCATGATAATGATAGAAGATGAAGAAGTTACCACACGGCATCCTCAACTACTGCCCTCTTAGACAAGTGGCATAACGCTGGTAGAATGGAAATGGAATAAATTAATAAAACGAGATTGACATAAAGTCTAACGTCATTTATACACACGGACTTAGAACAACTGGACTTAGGACTTAGATCTACCACCAGTCTAACTGAACACATTATTTTTCTCCTCTGGGAACTCAAAATCGGGAGCTTAAAATCAGGGTTTGAGAGGGATTCGTGTGGTGCCCCCCGATGCCAATGCACCAGTTTGACGAATCAAATGCGCAATTGACACTGATGTTTGTTTATGCTGATAATATAGCACGTCTACGTTACTTTGTTACCACTACCAAATTACGCTAAGCTAACAATCTTCTTGCGTAATACCGATGTCTTTATAAGATAAATATTACTCGTGTACATTACAAACGTTTGGATACGAGGTTGCGTAAAGATATGATTGAAAGAAGTCATAAAATATCTTCAAAACCCAGCCAAGTGCGTGTCAGGTCACGCGCAGTGTAGGGTTCCGTAGCCCATCTCAACAATGCGGACTCTGAGAAGAGGGCTTTTATAAACATTTATTTAACGATGGCTCATATACGTAAATGTAGATACTACCGGTTTCACACACCTGACAACGTTATTTAAGTAGTTCCTAATGAGGAATTTGTACTGCGCCAAGTAAGTACATTTTATAAGTTGGTCGACTGCTACTCGTAAACCTGTAAAGCCTACATCGCTGTGATAGTTTTCCTTTTAACTTCATCATATATACAACTACTGTGAATTTTTTCACGTATCCAAAAACAACCACTTTAAAGCTTAATAATTTTAAGCTCACAAACGGATGCCATAAGAAATCCGAATTAATAATAATCCGCAATATCATAAATACAAATTTCCGAATTTCAAAATTTCGAATAATATAAGCGCGAATTGTTATTTTTGAATAAAAAATGTTTCTTTATATTGATTATGTTTAAATACCCAACATTTTTCTTAAAAAATGTGTGCCTCCCAAAATCTCTGAAATAAGTGCAATTCGGTTCTGGCGTTGTTGTTATCATGTTAGACATACGCGTTAGACATACACCTAACCTACGCGTTTCGGTTATGTAATTTTTTCCGCAACAAAGGTTTTTTTTAACTTTTGAGATTATAATTTTTAATATATACCCGTTTTAGATACAAAATCTGAATGTTAGCAATGAATTTTCGGAAAATTAAAATTCGGAATACCATATTTCGGACTAGTAACACGGGCGGGTTTTTAATTCTTCGTACTAATGAAAGTCGGAAAATTAAATTTCGTATTTATGAATTTCGATAAAATAAAAATCGTGTTTTTGAATAGTCGTAATTTAGTCTCTTAGAGATTGTGAAATTCTGATTTTTAAAAATCGGAATATTCAAATTCGGAATTACATAATTCCGAATTTGGGTGTTCCCGTAGGGGAGGTAACCGAAAAAAAATAATTTTACTTTACCACTTTGTCGGCGTGATTAATATGTTTATCCATGCCAAATTACAGCTTTCTAGTATATATGAGCGTGATACGTCTATGATACGAATATGATACGTCTATGAGCAAGACTGGGGTCAGACAGACAGGCAGACGGACATGGCGAAACTATAAGGGTTCCTTGTTAACTACGGAACCCTAAAAATGAAACCTGGTGAGGTAATTACTTTGTTTTCTGTTTGTCAGAGTCTGCACGGCAAGGTCGTCGCCGCGTTTCCTAGTGTTGCGAAAGAACAGAGGAAATGTCAGTAGCAAATGTAATTGAGAAGACATTATTGTTCGCACTTTGGAAAGATCTAGAAAAAGCGTCCTTCTTGTTCATCAGTTCTTTGGAAAAAATGCTGTGATAGCTTACTATTGAATTAGAGTTGTTTTGAAATAGGCACATGCCACGGATACCCAATTAATAAATACACATACGAAAAATATTGTAATTCTTTTTTGTCTATATATTTACGAACAGTATATTTTAGCCATTTTTATTACATCTAAAGTGGGGTTTTTATTCGAATTGAGTAAAAGAAATATGATTTCTGTGAGCTCACTGTCAGAAACATAAAAAAAATACAGATCAGGGTGCCCAGTGTGATTTTGTTTACTATCCGTATTCATTCGATAAAGAAAACGAATATTTGTACGGCAAAATGTTAACTCTTCTCGATTCTCGTATGTCGCCAGGAGGCGCTGCAGCAATGCCACACTAATTTTCGTTTTCGTTAACGCGATCGAATGTCAAATAAAACTCACACTAGGCACCCAGGAGGTTAGCGACTTCCTAAAGCTGCGATTGTCACCCATGCCCAAGCCACTACGAACAAATGATTTATTTAAAAGAATTTTCGTTTAAGAAGACCTAACTACCCCTCAGGTATCACCACACAGGTATCACCACACTCCTAATCTATATAATCCACATTTATTACGTTCACCTTTGTCTTTATACAGTCAGCTATATATCTATATATCTTTGAGTTATGTGAGATAACTAAAGAACAAATGAACGATAATGGGTATCTTATTAGAATAAGTTTTTCTGTGTCATTCCACAGGAGAAACATTCATAATCTATACTGATAGTTTTAACTTTTTTTTACTGATTTCCTTAGTCGGCATTTTCAGCGTTACCGGATTTTTTGGGGGCGGCGAGAACTTAAAGGGTTCCAAGCCGTGTGATCGATACACCGTCAGATGTTTTCTAGAGGGAATGGCATCACGCGCTAGTGCTTGTCCCCGTTCCTTACTAGATTCTCCGAGGAGTTCGGATCGTATCGCAAGATTATACAAGTTTAAGGAATGGACTGTACAAACCTTAAGTAAGTGTCCAATACAAAAGTTATATCGCCGAAAACACGTGTAAAATTCAAACTTACCCAAACAAATTAACGTATCTACCTATCATTGATTGAAGATTAACTACTCAAGACTCAATTATGGTCTTGAGTATTTAATCTTAATTAATCTCTTAGTTAATCAGCGTGGTAGAGCCACGCTGCGTTGCAGCACGAAATGGACCGGCTCGCCCGGCGTAATGCCACCCTCTCACAGAATATCGGCGTGAAACAATGGCACTCGTTGCTGTTGTGTTTCGTCCGGTGAGCGAAAGTACTGGAGGCCTATCTATCTCTCACCCCTCCCATTTTCTACTCCCTCCCCAAGATCCAACTCTTTCGTCAAGGCCGGCAACGCATCTGCGATTACTTTGGATTCGCGGGTGTCCATGGGCGGCGGTGATTACTTTCTATCAGGTGACCCGCCCGCTCTTTGCGTCCTTTTAACTAAAAAATTAATGGTGCAATTAGCTGTAACCACAACCGTTTTCACACTACCAGTTTGTAAACATTAAGCAATTATTTGAAAAACACGGCGAAGAGAGTGTTGGAATACCCTTACGGGTTCCGGCCAAACCCATCAGCATGTCTCTGGGCGAAGTAGTATAACAAGCCATTTGTCCGGGACGGTTGTTATCGTAAGATATAAGTTGCTAAAAACCCACCAACCTACTGGCCTATAAGTGTGGTAGGAGGGGTGATGGTGACTCATGGCCCTATCTTCACATTCACTAAATATGTATAAGAACCAGCCCAAAATGTTGTATAGCTTTTTTGCACTACGTTCTGTGAGTGAAATGGTTATAATACCTACAAATGTATAAAAGTGTATTGCGAAACCCTATTTATTACGAAACCCTAACGACGGTGATAAAAGTTAATTAACCTGATCGATTAATCAGACTCTAACTGTTTTACCACAAAACGATATTGCTAAAGTTACCTATACAATGTTTAAACAGATGCTGTCAGTTTTTAGCTAATATTATAAACAGAGACACAATATTTTTTGACACGTTTAAGCCATTATTAACAGGTTCGCTGTCCGAGAATTATAACAATTGGTTTTCAATTGTTATGTATCATATGTGATTCATGGGACAGGGAATGGGTTAAACTTTATGGAAAAAATGTAATAACAAAGTACCTAATTGTTGAAGGGAAACACGCACACGTCTAATGTCCCGCCGTTTGGATCCCATTGCATGGTCCGTGGTCACTGGTTACAAATACCTAAACAATGACGTGTCGTTCGTCTGAAAATAATTTTATAACATCCTTCAATAGGTGCTGGACGCTCCTTTAAATTTATTGATTCGATAGTTTTAACTTAATCTTTAAAATGAATGAAATTTTTGAATTGTTCGTTGGTCAAACTATTTTTTCCGAATAATTAATTAACCCATTCCCTGTCCCATGAATCACATATGATACATAACAATTGAAAACCAATTGTTATAATTCTTGGACAGCGAACCTGTTAATCAGATGCGTTCCATTGCTGTTTTTTTATAGGTATTAAAATAATGAAAGGTAGCTTACTTACGAATAATACCTCAGTGTTTGTGTGGCCACGGTCCTTTTCTCTATGACCAGGGTATATACTGTTTTAACTGGTGCTTACGTCAGGATCAAATAACATGGTAGAATAAACGAGTTTATCTGCATTTTAAATGTTAAAAATATAGATATGTATGCGTGTAAATGAAAACAATAATTAATAATTCATTAAGATACAAACGCTGTTACACAGATTAAATTAATTGAACTCTGAGAAACTGCGTCTTCCCTTTAAAACATTTATCGACATAAATCAAAAACAAATAAAGCTAAGAAAAAACAATGAGAAGGGTGTTGACCTCGCCATACAAGTTTAAGTACGAAGAGAAACGTGATGATAAATATGGAGTTAAACACAACACGAGTCCACGAGGATAATTGTAACACAGAAGTCCTTACGGCAAGGTGACTATGGGTCTGAGGTCGACCAACTGGCGGCTTTGAATTGGACTCCAAAATAAGTTATATTATGCGTAAAATTTTCCTCACTTGGGTTATTTATCATTATATTTTCTTGAAATTAAATGAAAAAGTGCGCAAACGCATTCACATTCGATAGAAACACATTAAACATGCACGGAGAAGCACACTTATTGTATTTAGAAACACATTTAATATCTACATATTAATATATATCAATACTTGGAAATTATTACTAATCTTACTAATTCATTATAAATATCGTGTTAATCTCTTGCATTTTATTGTGCTCCATAATCTCTGTATGTAAATTAAGCTGGTACGTCACCCAAAAAATTGGTTTACCACCCCAAGGTTGATTGTCGCTTGGCAGATTCATTGGCGATAAAGGTTAGTTTCGCTTGCAGATCAATCTGCTAACTTCTATTGCCTATATATCTGTATTTGATTTTATAAGATTACTCTTTGTTACATGATATTATATTTATGAAGTGGTTGTGTTAAATTTTAATCACTCGTAAATTTTCTAAACTGATTCAAAAGAACTATCTGAATCAGTCCAGCTGTTCTCGAGATTTCGGGGTAAATTTTTATTAAATTGTCACAATCACTATTAAGCTACTTAAAATAAAAATAAAACATAAAACTGTTGTTTACTTTAGAAAACTAAAAATACTTGTGATGAGTATTTGCACCCAGATTTACCTTCACCTAAAACATAAAAGAACAGAAGCTACTCTCGCCGCAATCATTATTATTGTGGTCAAATTTAGAAGAGTTTGCAAAAATTTAAAAGTTAGAAACTGGTGTAACCGCCTTTAGCATCTATGACCTCTAAAAGCCGAGACCTCATTGAACCAACAAGCCGTGAGCAAATATCGGTTCCCCGCATGTCCTCCCAAATTGAATTACAGTGACTCTCAAGAGCTTGTTTGGATCTTCTATTTTGATGTGACCATCTTTGGACCATAAGGCCCCAAAGATTTTCTATTGGGCTTACGTCAGTGTGTGAACAAAACCAGGCTGTTACGATACTCGCAATTAACAATTATCTTGAACAAAATCAAATTGTGGCACTTCGTTCTCCGGGTAAACATTACGGACTGTCGGTAGCATTGTATTTTGAAGCACGCCGATATGATTTATAACCGTCGCTCGAGGAAGTATAGAGCACAATTCTCCTATACCATCCGCACTCATCCATCCCTAAATATTTACGGAAATTCGATCTGATTCTCTATTCGGGATTACATGATCATCTCTACACCGTGTTGAATTTTAACGCCAAAGATGTAGACGTCCATGCTGACTTGATTTGAATGTTTGTCTGTTTGCACGTAGACGGACCATGGCCCGGACTACGGCATGGGATACATTTTATCCCGGTAACAGGTTCCTGTGGGATAGTGCAGTCTTCGCGAACGAAGTCGCGGGCGACAACTAGTTTAAAATAAAGTAATATCTTTATAAATATAAATCATCTGTGCGTGTGTTTGTAATAGAACTCCTTATAAACGGCTGGACCGATTTGGATGGAATTTTTTGTGTGTTCAAGTGGATTCGAGAATGGTTTATAATTGGACCCGGTAGGTAGCGCTGCAATAGGGGTCCGTCACGGGGTATGGGTGTCTTCAAGCGGACGAAGTCGCGAGCGGGCCACTAGTAAGAATATAGATCTATTCGAAATTTCGGCACATTGTTGTTGATTTAAAAAAAATGCCTTACGTAGTCTTAAAGAACCTTGTCCACGATTAAAAATGGCTGAGCAGCTAAAGTGTCCATTATCACCACCATCACCAGCCCACACTCATTCATTTATTTACTTTATTGTACAGATGCCTGCGCATCACCCTACCCAAAACTGTAGAACTTCTTTAATTAATGTTCAACCATGTGACATATACATAAAGTTATAAGTCTATTGAGGAAATTTGACAGTGACAAAAGGCTAATCTAACGGTGAAAATTTTTTTTTTTAATCGGTTCAGTACTTTTTCAGTTTATTGGTTGCAAACATACATAAAAACAAAGCTTTCCACTTTATAATATTAGTATGATTTAGAACAGTTTCACCAAAAGTTCAAAGTACCTACGTGTACCTACCTAAGTCTGGCAGCCTTATGTTTTCCACCTGTGGGCACTGGGCACGACCCATACCTACCATATAAACTGATGTATACCCAGGGTTGGGCAGTATTTGAATTACTTGTAATTAAAATACAAATACGTATTTAGTATTTATATTTCAATTACTTCCTTAAAATGTAATTTGTAATTGATTTTGTCCCATTCGGTGTCGAGACCCGTGATCCGTAGGGTCCTAGCGCTATAAGGCTTTTTAAGGAAATAGCAAAAAGGTTAGTCGATATCACAGGAGACCGAGGAGCTGGCAGCTACCTCGGACAAAGAATTAGTCTAGCTATTCAAAGGGGGGACGCTGCCAGTATAAATATAAATAAATAATATAAAATATGAGACAACTTCACATACATTGTTCTGATCCCAAGGTAAGTAGCTAAAGCACTCGTTTCATGGAAACCAGAAACAACGACGGCACCACAACCACCCAGACCCGACACAATATCGAAAAGTTAGTTTTCGACATTGACCCGACCGGGAATCGAACCCGGGACCTCAGGTGTTAGCGCCGCCCAAAGTCCGGCTTGCAAGCCACCCGGCTACGGAGGTCGTCAAAAGTATCTTCGGAACCTTGCCTAAAAGGACTCCTTTTAATAATATATTTTAGTTATTTTATTATATTTTTTAAGGTTTTAAGTTTTAGGTTATTTGTATTAGTAAATTGTCTTATTGTATTTAAAATTGCATGACAAATTAAAGTTAATTATGTCTCAGTAACAACATATACAAGATATAGATCGGATACATTTATAATTCGTATTTCAAATACCTCTGACGCCGAGGTATTCTGTAATTAGTATTTGAAATACTTGAGGCTTCAAAATATATTTTAACATTAAAATATATTTATCCTTTATTTAGCGATCGTGAGTGTGAGTGAATTCAATGTACAATATAATTTTATATAGGATTCGTTTGTATACACTTTTATGTGTATACTAAACGTCGGTTAATGAGTCAAATACGTGAAGCGTTCCAAACTAAACGTAGGATGAAAAGGTAAATATAGGGTTAATAATTAATCTTGTTTTCCTCTACTTTTCAGCCCGTGCTGGTACAACGAAATACAAAATATCTTTAAGTATGGTATTTCAAATATAAATACAAAATAAGTAATCTAGTTATTTATTCTTTAATTTGTGTTTCAATTAAAGCAAAGCATGTATTTTGCCCGGCCCTGTTTAAACCTACCAACATGAATGGTCATTATGCATTTGATGTTTGCGTCAGATTCTCCAAAAATGTAAAATGTGGAAAATCGTAACAATGGCATTCGAATTGTAAACTTTAATGTTGTAAATAATCCAGTTTGAAATGAGCTGTGCACTATGCCTAATGAATAAATTAATCAACTGGGCACGCCGAGACATACCAAAGATAAATATTTACTTTATACATGTATATCAATGTTATTTTAATTACGGATTTAAAATCAAGCTGTGTAAAGTAGGTAATCTACGCCAACATAATATAAAACGATAAATGGCACATCGTTTTACAATAGTTCATATAATTACAACTTCTTTATTTTTAAAGTACCTACTTAAAACTTCTAAATGGATTTTTTTTCTTGGTTTTATTCCAGTTCATAGACGAACAGATTAAACTTAGACATTTTGTGTAATAGATAGGTATTTTATTCTTTTACCTGATCTTGTATTATTTGGATGGGGTTTTTTATTAACAGTTCATAGTAGGTACCTAAAATAATTAGCCTATGTACTCTCCTATTGCTGGCCAAAGACTTTTATCACTGAATTCAAGAACCTATGTTACATTAACGTTTATTACCAAAGTCATCGCTAATATTGATAATTAACTACGTAGGTTTACCAAATGGGATTAGGTGATCACAAACTAGGGCTACAAATATGTATGTTGTGTTGTAATCGAATATCTGAAACACAATTTATCCCAACTGGTAATTGAACCCAGGTTCTCCTGACATCGGCCTGAGCGCACTGCCACTATGCATTGAAGCTATATAGAAATAAATAACATGTTCACACGGCAATGAAGTTAGGCATATCGTACCTACTTAATGCTACATTACATTGTACATTACATTGACTTGTTGTGTGTAAATACGAACTTATGTTAAAGACTGAACTCAGACGTTTGGAGTAAGTACCTGACTACTTCGCAAAGTGAGTCGAAACCAAATTTTGAAACAAAATAAAGCCGCTTTACCCAACTTTATAGTAAATATTCTATATTTATTATTTATTTAATATTCTTTATTTATTTAAAAGTACCTAATCAATTACAGTCCAGGATCGAGAGAATTTGAACGATTAGAAAGAGGCCTTTGCCCTTTTGTATGAGGACATGGATAAATAAAAATAATAAACAATAAAAGTGTTGAACCAACCTGAAATCCAAACTGCCAGCATTGAAGATATACTGCCCATTGTACACAGCACTGAACATAATCGGCAGCAGGATGAAGCAGTAGTTCAGCACCTGGTAGCGGCCGAAGGAGCCCAGCTCCAGCAGAATGGAGTCGAGGTCCATGGCTGGCGACGGCAGGACCTTCATCTCACAGACACTACAACGCCCCGCGGCGACTCGAACCGATCTGACCACAAACGCTTTATCACACGGCGCACCGATGGATATCTCTCATTGCCGGTGTGATGCACAATTTACTGTTCACTATGTAATTAAAGCTGTGAAAAATATTTTTCTCGTTCGATAGATACCTGTTTAACATGATATATTGCTCTGTGATGGTCTCTCTTGGTTATCACTATCTAATTGTGAAGGTAGACGCGCGATTTTCGATAATGTACAAATGATAATATTTTAATGAATGCTGAATGAGTGGCTACCACTCTCGAGCAATAAAGTGTGATTGTCACTATCGCGATAGTGAATTTTCGTGTTCATAACATTATAATATTGTGTAATTTACTAAAGCACGCTTTTAAGTAATCATGAGAACCTGCTATGCTAGTCTATATAGATAGGATGGCGATAAAAGTGTACCTAATATAAGATGCCAATACGAAAAATAATCAAGTTTTTTATATTATTTATTTATTGGAGCACAAACAGTTGCTACATTATAACAATTATGTGGTTATACAGTAAACAAACCAAAATTAATCATCAATAGTACCCAGTTTTAATCCATACCATAATCGAACGGTTTAATGATAACCTTTAAATTATAAAGTCCGTCCGTTAGCCATTGCATTGCATCTGCTATGTATCCAACTTGTAAACTATGTGCAATAAAGTATTGAGTTATAAGTGTTTTATTTAAGGTAATGACTAATTCATATTTTATTTGATTATAATTTAAATTTACAAATATATAATATAAATATACAAATACTTATTAAAACAGAATAGAAATAAATTTCGAGGTTATTATGTTTATTTTTCTATAAATAATGAACGACAAAAATAAACTAGTTATAAAATATAATAAAATATAATATGATAACTGTGGTGTATAGCAGAATACAGGCACATAACAGTTGTTTCAACTGCCTGGCTGATAATTTATAATAAAATTATTAATAATAATAATAAACTAATAATATATACAAACAACGCACCACATCCTGTAATCACTTGGTTTGTACCCGTGATTATAGAGAAAACCGGCTACTAGCTAAGAAAAAACAACACTTACAAATAATAATAAATTACACAAAAGGCAGACAAATGTGGAGTCTGGTTAATTATTATGTAAATTTAAGTAGATGTAATAAGTAATATGATATCATTGCTATGAACAATAAGGTAAAAAAGAAGAAAAAAAATAACGCTTCCATTAACGTCATACTTATTTATTCTCATTATCATCATCAGCCTTTACTAGTCCACTGCTGGACATAGGCCTCTCCAAGTGCACGCCACCGAGCACGATCCGCGGCTACTCTCATCCAGCTCTTGCCAGCCACCTTGCGAAGATCGTCGCTCCACCTAGTCTGAGGGCGTCCTACGCTACGTTTGCCGATATGCGGTCTCCACTCGAGAACTCGTTTACCCAACGGTTGTCGGTTTCGGCTAATACGCCCGGCCCACAGCCACTTCAGCTTGCTCATTCTCAGTTCGCTTGTCGCGCAGGACGCACGTATCGCTCGTGCTCCGTCGCGCGCTCGCCCGCATTCTGTTTGCTCTGTATTCGGTTCATTTTCCTGTGTGCCGGTAAGGCTCCGGTGCACAGTACGTCGCGTTTAGCGCTCTCGACGCAATTTTCATTGCGGGAGCGCTCCCTTCTCCGTTTCACTACGACTGCTGTTTTGAAAGACTACGCTTAGTAGCCGACTGGTAACCTAAACCTGTGGTGGACCTAAGATATATAGAAGAGATGGAAGTTGGTCTCTCCACCTCTAATGTGAGAGAGGATAGCCCTCCCGACTCGACTACGAGCCCGTCAACCGCAAAGGGCAACGGGCCCGCAAGTCCGACCCTCCTTCCGTCCCTCCGCCTAAGGCCGTTAAAGCTAATAGCGCGCCCTCTTCCCGTCCTTGCTCCCGAGGCCCGAGCCGAGCCAGCCGCGCAAGGAAAAGAAGCCCACTCCAATCTTTGTCCAAACAACAAAGAACTGGCATGAGATTTCGCGATATCTGAAGGCGCGCTCCCCGAGGAGCGGGTACTTTCAGTTGTAATCCGCGGTCTTTAATGCGGTTGCTACGCTCATACCTACTGAGGAGCTGGGTTGCTGGTTTAACCTTCATAATTTGGTTTCTAAAATCAATATGCAAAATTTATAGTTTCACTCTTTTATAATTTTAATAAGTTTACTAGGAATTGCCACTTTATTTGTCCGCCCTGATCATTATGAAATATTTTTTTTATTCCAAGGTATTCCTGACAAGCTTCACCATGTGACATGGGTTTAGAAAACAGCTACCTCTAAATAAACCGTACATTAAATCACTTTAAATATGATATAAATTCTCGGTATTTCGTTCGTATTTCGGTAATTTCGTTTTCGGTATTTAAATAATTATTTGTCCCCAGATTTCCTAAAGATGAATTGTGGAGACATAAATGGCTATGTATTGTTCGAAAGCAAAGACAAGAACTTGACTGGATAGCTACAAATAATAGCAGAGTATGTTCACTTTACATCGGACGATATGTATAAGTACAACGAACAAAGGTTTGAAAAAGAATTAAAAAAGGAGCTGTACCATTTGTTCCAGGTATGCCTTATGTGTTTAATCAATGGAAAAAAAGATTTGAGCTTTGAGAAAAAAACTCAAGTTAGTTACCGGCACTAGAGACAAATCTTTATCTATTTATAATCCTTACAGATCACATTAAAGCCACCTGAAAATCCTGTTCCGGAGTCAGAACGTATAACTCACTTCAAAATGTTGACATATCTGATTTAGATTCTAATTTTGTGCCCCCGAAGAAAACTTATCTAAAAAGAAATTCGTAAAATTAGTATGGACAAAATTAAACTTTTCATGGAAAATAAAAAATTAAGAGGGAAAAATAAACAACAAAGAAAAATCTAATTCTCTAAAACAGATAGTGCAAAATTGAAAGAAAAAGGTGAATGTTTCAGAAGACCAGTTTCGAGAACTTAGTTCCAGAGCAGGAGTAGCTGATTTATACCAAAGAATGACAAAACTATTAAATCTAATAAAAACACTCGAAAGAAATTTACACCTTTATTATTCACCCGCTGGTTACAAATATATGAGAAAGGTATCTCACTCATCCTCGTACACTCGGCAAATGGTACGAAAATACTGACGCTTCAACAGGATTTACTTCACAAGCTTTCCACGTGTTAAAGAAAAAGCATAGTTCTTCCGGTAATAGAATTCTATGTACGCTTATCATTGATGAAATGGCAATACGCCAACTGAGTATTTGGAATGGTAAAAAGACAGTGGGACTGGTCAATCACGGAATTGGATCTTTGGATACCGATCGGATTGCATCGCAAGTGTTAGTGATGATGCTCGTATGCATAAATCAAAATTGGAAATTGCCCGTTAGTTATTTTTTTGTTAATGGGATCGCTGCTGAGAGTCGGGCAAATTTAATTAAGATTTGCTTAACTAAGTGTTGGCAGGTCGGTGTCGACGTCGTTGCTCTCACCTTCGCTGGTTGTTCACCAAATATTAATGCGGCGAACGTATTAGGATGCCGACTTCCTGACATTAATAATTTGAAAACTACTTTCAAACATCCATAATGTAGGATCAATGGCAGCCGACCTGAGCCACCTTCGGCTGCGCCATTACCATGCCGTCAACAGCCTTCTTCTAATGCAAAATACTTATGACCCGGCCTGTCGAAGCGGTTCGCAATGACTGTAGCTTTACTTTTGCGGTCAAGGGTCAGCTGGCGGCCGGAACTGGATTAAATGTGTTTTAGTGACACATCTTATTAATATAAGTAAATTTGCATGACATTAAATTTGAGAAATATTAGAGTACTTTTTAAATTTAATTTGTTTTTATTTGTAACTGAGCTGCGGCTACCGCTGTCCATGGATGAAACACTAACACCCGTTTGCACTTAACTTATGAATCCTAACTATTACCCGGTCAAGTTATCTAGGCACTTGAGTGTAAGCGACGTTTTCGAGCCAAGTGCTGAGTTAACTTGACCGGGTAGTAGTTAAGCCAAGACTTAGGCGATTCATAAGTTTAGTGTAAACGGGTGTTAGTGCCTTACAAATTAACAAAGAATAAGCTCCGAATAGTTATTCCGTGTTTTGTCTCATTTACTCTAATTTGAAATGACGTTTACATGACGGGAACAAAACACGGAATCACTATTAGGACCTTATTATTTGTTTATTTGTAAGGCACTAACTAAGGGTATCAAGGGCGCCATGCCTGAAGCACAGATTACTTAATAGTTACCTACTACGTCCTGAAGCACAAAATGATGAGGCCGGGAAGTAAGCTTACACCTACATACATACCGCCCTCGAGCAACATTAAAATAAATTGTATGGTGCGGACACGGATCTTGGAACAGCTCGGAACAGTCTGAGCATAGCTGTTGCGAGATTCCAAGCACACAGCAAAGGGTCTATCTATACCTACCAACATTTATCAGTAATTTCAATGCGTAGTGTTCGCGTAATAATAGATCAAAATTACCCAAACTATTTTTATTATTTTAAATTTCGCTACAAGATAAAAATTTACAAAAAAAAAAACAACCAGTCTAGTCCAGTTATCCAAACTACTTCATTTTAAACAAAATTTATAAGGTAAGTGGTGCTCTAAGAATTCGAGGAGCGTGGAGATAACGGGCGACCTTGCGCATGCGCGCTTAAAACGCAATGGTTAAGAATGTGACACTCGCGATAAAGGCATTTCGTAATTTGATAGAGGTAGGGTAAAGCCACCAAAGAGCACGCACTACCAAAGAGAGGCAGTGCTACTAATTAAATAATAATAAATACTTGCCTGTGACATAATGTATGCATGGAGTCATTATGGTACTCGTAGTATTTATTAATCTCATGAGTGTGTTTGCCAATAGGACAAATAGAATTGCGTACAGGAATGTTGGTAGGTTGATGGTTTCCACGCCAACATTAGGAAGCGTTGCGCCTCTCTCATGGGGCGACTGCGGGGCAGCCGAACCATACCCTGAACGCGTTGTCTGACCGCTGGGTCCTGGGACTCACCGATCCTGAAACATTGGGTGTGACTACACACCGTCCTCTAACGATGGGTGGTCGTATCCAGTGCGCCAAGCTCGTTTTTGTTTTGTTTTTTGTTCAATGTGCATTTTTATTTCATCTTTCCGCTCGCCTTCTACAGTTATATACAATTTTCGTAGAAATAGAACGGAAGTTTGTAACAGGAATCGGGAAAGCGCGCGAGCGCGCGCCATTTTGTAGGTTTTAAATCGATATTAAGAACATGACATAGGTATTATTATTAGTGACATATTGTGTCATCATTTTGATATGTCAAATGTCTTCTAATGAGTAGGTATTTACAGCATTTTGTAAATTTAAAAATTCGATATTATTTAACATGACATAATATTATTATATGTGACATACCTAATTGTGTCATCATTTGGATATGTCAAAATGTCTTCTAATGAGTATTTACTTCATTCTCTTTATGATTTCTATTTTCTATTGTAATATTGATTTCAACCATTTCGTGTGTAATAGACTTTTAAACTATATTAATAAATATTTACTCTTGATAATTAGTCTCAATAAAATGCAAATCATTGATAAAAAATCCAAGTATGTCAAATGTCTTCTAATGAGTATTTGCTGCATTCTCTTTACGATTTGTAAAAAAATATACGTCATTGTTAATTCTTTATTCTATTTTCTATTGTACTATTGATTTCAAAAGGTGAGATGTCAAATGCTATATGCTACTACTGTAAGGCTCGTTCGTTTTTTATTGTTTTCATGTAACTAACGTTAGTGTTTTATTATGTATACTTACATATGGTCAGAATAAATATTTTTAATTTCCATAGATTGGATATGAACCCACGACCATTCAACCAACTCTGTCTGCCTTACCCGATATAGTTGCTTTTTTAAAGTATTTAAAGGATTTTGGATTTCTTTAATATTGATAGGTACTTAAAACAACGCCCAGGACTTGATGTTACTATCGCGTTGTCTGGAAATACAACACATAACATTTTAACGCTAAGACTTTATTAGCATTTATATTGTTTGTGATGAGGTCGATATCCAAATATTATGCAGGTTAAGCACTTGGAGGTGTATCGCACGTAACACTGATAGGTACCTACTATATCAACCTTTAAGTGACCTTTAAAGAACCTTTAAAGGCGTCCACTGCTGGGTAAAGGCCTCCCCCAAGATCTCCACAATAACCGGGTTTGTGCTGCTCTCATCCAGCGGCCTCCCGCGACTTTCACGTGTGTATCCACGTACGACCGTTCGAATCGACCCTGCGAGCGCCCGTGTTCGCTACGACGCGATCCTCTGGTAAACAGGGAGCCTACTGTGAGTTCATTTGACTTTCGATCATGTTAACGAAAACGAATGAATACGGCGTTGAAGCAGCTCCTCCTGGTCACATACGAGAAGAGTTAAAATTTTGTTTTTTAACGTGATCGAATGGCGAATGAAACTCGCACTAAGACACCCAGCTTGCAGCAAACTCGCGCCGACGACGTACTCATTTAATACAGTATAAGGTATATTAACCTAAGGAACCTCTTTAACCTTATCCCACCTTCTTTCCTCCATAAGACTACGCATGCTGCTCTCCGGAGTCACCACTGTACTAACTAGAGCATTCCATCGCGGTCAAAAAATTTTGGTGACTCGTTTCTTTGTCGCACATCCAAAAGATGGAATAGTCTACCAGCACACGTTTTCCCTCCTTCCTATGACATGGGGTCATAAACGAGGCGTGAAGAGGTACCGTGCCGGGTGAGGGTAACTAATGCTGCGTTGCTATCACGCTGCACCAGTTATCCTCCGTTTCCACTTACCATCAGGTGGTAGGGAGTCATTTGCCGAGCTAGGTATAAAAAAAACAAAAAAAATTACGTGCTAGCTACACCTCTAATTGGGTGCTCTGGTCTATACATTATTACCAGCACCTTATGATAGCCATACTCTATTGCGACTATACTGATAGATAAAGAAGAGTATAAAACATAATATTGTTTGCAATAACGCGAGTTGTATCTAACACCACGTTTACGCATGAAATAAACTATCTACTTACTTATTTTCGACAAGAACAAGCAAAAACATGGACGATATTAATATTGGATAGGAAGTTCTACTGATTATTAGTTTGCTAGTAAGTGAATCACTCCACTATCAAATCGCGTGATAAATCACACAAATAGTAAAATTATAAATGCGAAAGTTTGTGTGTATGTATGTAGGTATATTTGTTGCTTCTTCACGCTGCAATAGATGGATAGATTTGAATGAAATTCGGCATACAGATAGTTTATAACCTGGATTAACACATAGTAGTTTTTATCCCGGTAACAAGTTCCAGTGGAATAGTGTAGTCTTCGCGAACGAAGTCGCGGGCTACAACTAGTATCGTCATATGTGGAAGGCAGCAGTAGTCACGATATGAATGCCTTGTTAATTATGGGCATGGTCAAATTTGTGGATATTCATATCCCATTTTATTACACTTGATGTTGTTTTATTATTACTTAGACAACTAAGATTTATTTGATATTTACAATGTCAACAATAGTCAAAATGTTTTTTGTTTTTGTTTATATAACTTTAACGCAAATTTTGTTGCGGAACAAATTACAAAAACACAAATGTTGAAAAAATTTCCACGAGCAGGATTTGAACCTGCACCCTTCTGACATACCGGGTCAGGCGCTCTTCCAATTGAGCTATCGTGGTTCTAACCAGCCCGCTGAAATTATTCAACACTATTTACTTTTTTTACTTTGAAAGCCAAAGGCGCCAATTCAATGTCAACAACTACCGTCATTAACATCTGATCATAATATTTTTACAAATACTAAAGATCAGTTAAGAAGTAGACAAGCTATTTATAAAATGTTTTTTGTTTTTGTTTATATAATTTTAACGCAAATTTTGTTGCGAAACAAATTACAAAAACACAAATGTTGAAAAAATTTCCACGACAACTCAATTGGAAGAGCACCTGACCCGGTATGTCAGAAGGGTGCAGGTTCAAATCCTGCTCTTGGAAATTTTTTTAACATTTGTGTTTTTGTCAACAATAGCCCCCACTTAACGTTCAAACACTGTACTAATACTGTGTTGGTTTTGTAGAACACAGGTGTGAATTTATGACAAATGTCTATCTTTATAGAAAATAAACCGACGAATCAATCTACAAATAAAAATGTCGAAATATGTAACATAATAATTTATTATATATATTTTAATATCCTTAAACGTTTTATGTACATCAACATCAAATGCCAAGAACAACATCTACATCGTATTAAAGTGTACACAAGAGCACAACAGTATATAAACGTATATATTATACATAGTCGGCAGCGGATCGAGAGTAACACACAAGTTTTAACCTTAAATCAGTGAGATAAATATCATAATTAAGTGCTACGCTAGATCAGCTGTTGCTTAAGTCTAAGACGATATACATATCTTCAAAGTTGTCTAGACCCGCACACGGCTCAGGTACAGGTTAACAAGTGATTACATAGAAAAGTCCGATATAATTCTATCTATAATTTAATACCAATTAGGGACCGATAATAAAATTACATTGGTCACAGTTTTACGAATTACATAGCATTTAATTTACAATAGGAATAATGATACAAGATCACAGTTGTTCAATTGTTCGACTTTAAGTTAGCACAAGTCGTCAGATCGACGAGGCGATTCAAATGAGCTGATCCTAACAAGTCATCAATTTAACCAGGTGTTGGTAACATGTCGTCAATTAAACAGTACCTACAGTGATCATCACATTTACTGACTACACAGTAGTGAACACTAGAGAAGGATTCAATAGCGCCGTTTTCTAATTGGAAATTACGAAAACGAGAAAACCTCCTTTCCATACATGTTAAGGTTTATAAATCACTAATTATAGGATTAATTGTTAGGAAAGGTCACATTTAAGAAGGCGTAACTTTCAGTGTTTATTTTCGTCACTTATTAAATTATTAAATACATTTAGCATAATAATTGTATTGATGATAATTTCAGCACGTATGACTTCTAAACCATTTATGTGATATAATTATACTTTTTTTATACATATATATATTAAAATGTTTTTGTTTTGTTTATATAATTTTAACACAAATTTTGTTGCGAAACAAATCACAAAAACACAAATGTTGAAAAAATTTCCACGAGCAGGATTTGAACCTTCACCCTTCTGATATACCGGGTCAGGTGCTCGTCTAATAGAGCTATCGTGGTTCTAACCAGTCCGCTGAAATTATTTAACACAATTTACTTTTTTTACTTTGAAAGCCAAAGGCGCCAATTCAATGTCAACAACTACCGTCATTAACATCTGATCATAATATTTTTACAAATACTAAAGATCAGTTAAGAAGTAGGCAAGCTATTTATAAAATGTTTTTTGTTTTTGTTTATATAATTTTAACGCAAATTTTGTTGCGATACAAATTACAAAAACACAAATTTTGAAAAAATGTCCACGACAGAACCACGATAAGTATCTCAATTGGAAGAGCACCTGACCCGGTATGTCAAAAGGGTGCAGGTTCAAACACTGCTCGTGGAAAATTTTTTAACATTTGTGTTTTTATAATTTGTTTCGCAACAAAATTTGCGTTAAAATTATATAAACAAAAACAAAAAACAATGCTCTCCCAATTGAGCCATGGTGGTTCTAACCAGCCTAGGCAGCATGTATGTCAGAAGGGTGCAGGTTCAAATCCTGCTCGTGGATTTTTTTTCAACATGTGTTTTTGCAATATATATATATTTCTTAGACCAGCTGCATACACATTATTGCCAACATACAAATCACATTTACGTAAAATGATATATTCGTTACTACAATAAAGCGTTTGGAATTGTTTCTATAAAAATAACCGTATCCTAATGAACAAATCTAAATATGAACCATATCACCAAGGCTTAGGTTAGTAATACCATTACAGAAAAATATTAAAGAATTGCCGCAAGCAAAAAGTTACCACTACTTCTGTGGACATATTCCTGACGGGCAACATGGCTCATTGACGATAAAAGTTATTTTATTTAAGTTATTTTCGTTTTAGTTTCGTTTGTTCGTTTGAGTAACGGTGATCGTGTATGGTAGGTATTTCTCCTGCAGTGGAATCAATCGAAGAGTTCTGTTCCGGAGAAATCCTTTTTTGTTTTTATAAAAAAAAGGTTCAGGGTTGACTTATACGCGTGTAAACTTATATCGTCTGCGGATACGCGGATCTAGGATATGGATGCTTGTTCCACTTTCATTTGCCGTTCACGGTAACGAAACGAGAATTTGTATGGTATTAATTTCAACCTCCACGTGTGTCGTGGCGGCGGCGCTTTTATTTATTTACTTAGGTACATTAACTTATTGAAACACCTTCTCCTAGCCATCTAAATTCTTGTTTACATCAACGTAATCGACTCTTAATCAAACTCGCAAAAGTCTAGCTTGTGGAATTTCTCCGATGTTTTTCTGTAAAGATAGGCAAAAGAACAACACAATTGGACAAACACCACCACAAACAATAACATCTGGTACAACAACAACCACAGTAACAATACTTAAAAGTAACTTAACCTAGGAACGGATACTCGCTACACTCTGATACGACTTGCCTACGAACAGTGCTAAATTATTCATTGCTTCAATGTAACAACATAGTTTTGAATTAACATTATTTTACAGCGGTGGAAAGAACGAACGCCGAATGATAGATATCTATAATTTACTTTAAGGGAATATCAAATTTTACACAACACATTACATTACTTTAAAAAATATGTGAACACTACCTTTTTTTACTTAAACATTTATCCGAAACAGTTACTATTAATTGCAAAAAATAACTGGTCCATCCAGGTTGTTTGATATTCTTTACGAATTCAAGTCTGTACATAAAACTGGAATAAAAAAGGATGCATTAAGTTCGTTCCTTCCACCTTTTTTATTTTCTCTTTTATATATAAATCTCCAGACATAACTTAAAGCATGTCTTTTATTCATTTATCATTATGTATAACGTGAGTGTGTCAATTTATATAACTGGTGTTTTTTTACAAAAAGGAAGGCAAAACCACTAAGCTCTTTTGAACGTAGATATTTTAGTTGAAAAAAAATTGACATTTTGTGATAAATCTGCTGCCGTCTGTAGGTATATAAAGAGTCAGATAACGAGGGAAAATGTTAACACTACGGCACGATTTAAACTAAATAGTATTTTTAAATGTGACGTGAGACTAGCTAAGATTAAACTTAAGAACCATTTTTACACTTGGCCATCGAGAAAAAATTTAAGCTTTTGTTTTGTATAGACACTTATGTTTAAACTTGAATAACTTAAAATTTTACAAACATGCTTCCAAATCTTTAATCGTTTTTTTATAATTTTGCCATTTACTACAGCTCCGCCTTCACTTTACGTCACACCAGACTATCACGTGACATTACTAGCTGTTACTACACGTGCTCTTTACAAATTATAGATATTTAACTTAAACGCCTACAAAATAGGGTTGATTATCGTTGATACAGAATAATTACCTTAAATAATTGAAGGTTGGCGGAAACAGGATGAGTGTTGGTTGTTACAATAAGTGCAGCTTGCCAGAGCTCGCTACTCATCGTGTTATTACTTATCCTATGACTCTCGTTTGTGGCAATTACTAAACAATAGCATTGCGAATTCTTATTAGACGATACACTACTTGTTTAACAGACACTAATCTCAATAAATATTAATCAATTTACATTGAAACACTTTGGAGAAAGTTCGATAATTTGTTAAATTACCTATATTTAGAGCTCTCTTTATACTTTCGACTACTACTTTATATAATTTTTATATTATATTTATACAATTAATTATTATTATGTTTTTACATAGCGTCATAAATTAAGATTTAAAATATGATATTGTTGCATTCAACCGAGATAGTATATCAATGTTAAAAAAGAGTGACGTATCAACCCCTATAGAAAGAGTTTTAAAATGGAAACAAATTTTTTTTATGAAAAATCTTAAATTTTCTCCATCATTACAATGTGACCGGAATGCAACAACACCAGACATACAGCGTATTAATTCTCAAACCAATGGACGGGAATCGAGCACGGTCAACGATATTATTCAAATAAATTATCATCGTGTAGCGCACGTTAGCTACTTACGCACACATCTCATCAACTGTGTGGCACTGCAACCGTCAGCGCTCCAACTGGATCTACACTATAATGGACTCATTAACACTCGTCCATGATATCAGATATCGCCTCGCTGACGAAGGAAAGAACCACACTAAACCACTTAATTTTAGAACACCTGTATTCCTAAACGTTCTCTCAATACAGACTGGAATCAATCACAGCTCTAAAATATTGATAAAGAATTCTTTGGAGATGGTATTTTTAAATCATCTGTTTAAGTTGACAGCCCACGTATAAACTCCTAAGCCCAGCAGTGGGATGTTGAATGGAGTTGATTTTTTTATAATTTACCACATTTTAAACACGTGAATTATCTAAAAATTGCTTTATATTTAGGTTCAGATTTATTAATGAATTGATTAATTATTAAATAAAAATATTTTAAATGAACACTGATCTAAGTTGAAAAATGATCTATTCAATATTCAAATTGAGTTTACTCGAAGTGATATTATTGTTAACATAACCGAACACTTACTTTTTGATAAACCCTAAGAACGCCTAGATCAATTCCGAGGCGTGTACCTAGCAATAGTCAGTCAGAGACAGTTCTAAGTACGAGTAATGAACCCATGCGGTCAATATTATTGTCAACATCAATGGTAATGAAAGACGTACCTGGTAAATGGTACCATTATAGTTGACGCTAAATCCAAAACGAAGCAGGCGCTAGATTTATTTAGAAGTATATGAAATGCTTTTATTTAGGATTGAAAATTTAAATTTTACCTTTTTTACAAATGCCATAGGATCTGTTTTTCAAACATTAATCGCGTATACATTATATTAAACAACATTTAGTCGGGTGCGTATTTGAATGTCTAAAATTAAAAACCTAACATAAAACAACCTACGTTTAAAATCACTAAAATCTAAATACCTAATGGTTGTTTTACTTATATTTAAAATACCAAAACCTTAAAATGTCAAATGGATATATTACTGAAGTTCGTAATGATAAAACATGAAATACCTATGTCCCTAAAATTAATTGATATAAATGACAAACACCGACGTAAAGTTTAAAATCTAAATAAAAACGGCTTGTGTTTAAACGCCTACCAAAAATGTGTAAATTTTACTACCAATAAAATTCAAAACGCTTACCAAAACGGATAAATGATCACCAAATTGTGTTTCCTAAAATATTATAAAAAGAATAAAATTTATATTTTTATTAAATGCCTTAAAAATATATGAATATCTTTTAACTGCATTTCATACCAAATATGTTATATTGTCACCAAATAGATAATACCAATATTTTATGCCTCGAGTTTCAATTTGGTAAATTTTGCTTCCTGTTGTTCAATAAAAAAAAATAACCTCGAAATTCAAGACAATCGCTACGCTGAGCTTCGCGTCTTGTTTTAAGTATTGTCTTAAAGTTCTGTCTTCAATCATTGGAATAATAGTGTAAAAATTTTGGTGATAATTTATCAATTTTATCAATCTACCCGCTTTTACGCTCGCGGAACCCGATCCACTACTTCAAAGAAATACATTGGTGCATTGTTTTAGGTATTTTGACCATATAGTATTTAAACTGTTGGAATAACAAACTTTGGTGTAATAACTATAAACATTTTAAACATTAGGTAATTAGGTTATTATCGGTATTTTAATTTTAGATATTTCGTTGGTAGGTATTAGTTGCTTAGGTATCTTACAACATTGGGTATTTAGATTTTAGTGATTTTAAACGTAGGTTATTTTGTTAGATTTTTTAATTTTAGACATTCAAATACGTACCCCATTTAGTCTTAAGTTGAATTGTTACTAACAAGATGAGTTATGTTAACTGAAATAATTAAATATTATTATTAATGAATGAATGAATGAAAAATTTATTAATATTTTTTACTATTACTTTCTTTTTTGGTAAGGTTTCAATATTGACAATAGATATTATATTATATAGGGGGGATATTATATTATAGATATTATATTATATGCATCACGAAAACATTTATCGAACTATGACCAATATATTTGACAATTATTATAATATATATATATATATAGAATATTATGCTGTATATGAGAACAGTGTGATATAACTATTGAATTACAATTGTATTTATGAGTAACATCGTCAATCTACAAATACTTTAGCCTTACAATAGAACTATGGCATAATAACAACGATGTTACCAATAACTGTGCAACGCTGTGATTAAACGTTCACATTATGTGTGGTGTATATGAAAATTTATTGGTCACTACAAATCAATGTATTAAAATTTTAGGATGAGAAAAATACGAAAAAGTTATTTTACCAAAAAGTTCTTAACAAATCTGTTATTTTAAAAGTTCTTCTAAATATTGTGTAAACTCTAATATTAATGAAGGTCAAACATCAATCACAAATCTTTCTATGTACATAATTTAAATTTCTAATGAACGATGTTAAACAATAATGCATACTTTATCACTGTGTAAATTGGCAGTGAAGTACAATGTTCTAAATATTTAATTACGTACTGTGTTAAAAGCCAATGCCACCAAACTCTACGAGTCACCAATGGGCTTATAATCGACATACTATTAAAAGTCCATTGGTGCAATGTTGGATCACTCGTTAACCAAAACAATTAACAGAATTAAACTAACAGAGTTTGGTATGATTGGCCTCAAGTGTATCATGAAATATACATTATTATGAGTTTACGTCACACTATGTTGAATCTTAAGAGTATCGTGGTACGAAACGTCATAAGGCGAATCGACGTCGCGGGAAGACTACGTTACGCGAGCTATTGAAGTCGGGTGGTGAGTTCAACTTCACCGCATCTCGGTGCGGCGGGTTATTCTTAACTGTATTTCAATTTAAACTTAATTGGCGCCAATTTAGTTACGATAATTTCACATTAATAATAAAATGTTGCTTCGTTGGTCGCAAAGTCTACTAGTCCGTGTTAATAAATTGCGCAAAGTCGTCGAGAGGCGACGAGATAAGAGTTAGGGAGTAGAACAGGCTCTTGTCGACCTGTAATGATGTTATTATGACACGGCACTAGTATTCAGCCAATTACGTTGCTTACAGTACGATCATCTAGTTCCGGTAATTAAATGAACGCCATAACCGGGGTCGACAGAGCGATTCGTACAACTAACGCATAGGATTTATTTTAGCTAATCGCAGTAATTAAGTACTTTAGTTAGAGCATACAAAATATCAACAAAATTTACTGTCATAATCATTTATGACGTTCGCCGTCGTTTTATGAGACACGCCATCATAGCGTAAGTCATATTTTTCGTGGAAGCATTTAACACCGGATAGCGTTCTGCCATCATGAATAAATATCATAGTCACACAGAGACGACAAAGACTCGAAATCGCTGCAATAAGTTTGTAGTAGTACGAAAGCGTCGGTCACTTCAATGTCTATTATTGTTCGTGCCAGTATCAACAACACGAGAGCGACGCTGTCATCATAGTGACATACCATAGATACACAGAATTGGAATACACAGAACAGGGGAGTTTGGAACCAGGAATGTATGTGACGTTTCCAAGTGGTGTCTTGCGGGATGAGTGGGCGGGGCGAGGAGTTGCATCATCCTCACTAGAGAAAGCTGGCAGGCGTTTTCACCAGTCACAACCTTGGCTATAGCTGCGTACGTATATCTACAGAACTGCTTCGGGGGCGGGTAGGAGCTGCAGACGTCTCACTTAGGCGGCGTGTTCAGTATGCTAACGAAGACTGGAAGAGCGGGCGGGAAACACTCCGCCTCTTTTTGCGGCGTGTTGGGTATGCCGAGGCTTGCGACGTTTTTATCAGTCATAGCTTTGGAGTAAAATAGCTGCGTACGTATCAATGTGTAATATAGCTAGACGACGAAACCCCCGGCGGGGTGGGGGGCGGATCACAGTCCTGGAATAACTTCATCTGTATCTATTTGTAGTATTGCTGGACGATAGGAGCTGCAATCATCTTACAAGTGGTGTCTTCTATATGCTAATTACGGATGGATACCTGCGTCTTAATGCGGTGTTAAGTATTACTTAGTGGTGGGTGGGTTACAATCCTGGAATAGCTGTGCATGTATCTTTGGAACTGCTTGACGAGGGGGTTCGATATGAGCTGCAGTCGTCTCACCAGGCGGTGCATTAGGTATACTGATCCCCGGCAGGGTAGCGGGCGGGTCACAGGCTTAGAACAGCTGCGTATGTATGTACGCAGCGTACAGGATCGGGAGTGGCGCCGCGGGTGGCGGGTCACAGCGGCAGGTGGTGCAGCAGCGCGGGCTGCGCGGGCTGCAGCGCCAGCGCGGCGGCGGCGGCGTCCGCGGCGGCCAGCGGCTCGCCCAGCGCCCCCAGCACCAGCGCCAGCCGCCGCCACGTGTCCGCGCGCCGGGGCTCCAGCCCCGCCGCCTCGCGGAGCGACTTCTCGGCCAGGCGCAGCCAGCCGAGTTGGTAGTACGCGGCGCCTGTACGACGACAGACGATACAGTTCCAAACCACGCTTCTAATAATTACTAGTGGCACTAGTAATTATTAGAACCTAATTCGACTGTTTCATCTATACTACTATATAAATCTGTAGACTGTAAACTGTAGAAATTTTATTCACAAATTTTCGCACAGCGAAGCGGGCGGATGACGGCTAGTACAACATAAAATTAAGAAATAGGTAGATTGACATATAATTAGACAAACCTACGACAAGATTGACATTGATGTACTTACATCACCTCTATTTTTGATACAATATTTTATTTAGGCTGCAAGGATTATATCCATGGCTATGAATAATAAAAAAAACAGAATACTCATGTTAAATTTGTTTTTAAATAAAAACACTATCAATCGAGTCAAATCAAAATCAAAATTCTAAACTAATTATTTCACGAGTAAGTAACATGAAATAAAAAAAAATTAGTGTACCGTAGTCAAAACCTAAAAATTACCACGACAAATTATCGTCATTCGCTCTACGGCGTAACATGCTATCTTCTATTCTCATCGAGCAGTGATCACCAACGTAGCGTGTACTGACCCAGCTGCACCATGCTGTCGAGGTGCGTGGGGTGGATGGCGAGCGCGTTCTGGAAGCACTGGCGCGCCTGCTGCCAGTCGCCGGCCGCCGCGTGCACGCGCCCGCGCTGCGGAACGGTCACGGCACGAGTATTACTATCACGCGGCCAGCAGTATCACTGTCACACCATTTCAAACAGTCGCCCGCCTTCGCTTTAACCGGCCGCTGCCGCTTGAAGCGATACTATGCGTTATCTAATAGAGATAAAGCTACATATGGTTTGACAGTGAAACTGCCGACTGCTGCGCTTGCTCCTTCTCATAAGAATAAGAACTTAAAGTCATGGTAACTAAATTTTGACGACAAAAATTCTCGAACGTATGTGTTAATAATCAAATTGTAATTAACAACCTGAGAGGTCCTACTTTTAAACGTCTACTTTTACTATCTTGTAAGCCGACTCGAACGACTCATTTATTTAACGCTACAACGGGCTACAGTAATGTGCACCATATTTTTCCTGCGTATAACTACAATTTTCTGCCTGTCAGTAGGTGCAGGGTTCAAGTCATGGCATATTTCTGAACTGCGAATACGACATCAGACACTTACCGTATATAAAACTAAATGGCTGAAGGGTGTGAGGGCCGCCGCTTCGCTGACGCAGCCGGCGGCAGCACTCGCCCGCCCTAACCTGGGACAAGAGCAATCGTGTAATGCTAAGGCTATCCAATTTCAAATTATACATACAATTCGGTTCGATTTCTAAAGTTTATGCGAACACATACACATTTAATATAATATAAATGAAAGTGTAAAATAAACGTGTAAATTAATAATTACATTAAATAAATACTTTGTGTCAGTGGGAATTAATGAAATATTTACGGAACCCAAAGGTCGTTCGGTTAATGGGTCAGCTAATAACACAATTTTCTTAAGTTCAATTAGTACACATGAAATTCAAAATATGATCAAATCTTTAAAAAAATCAATTGTTATAGGTATTGAAGCGTGCCCCAACAGTGAGGACTTGTCAGGCGTGCGCGCGGCACCCATACCTGAGACAGAGGTCGGCCAGCAGCAGCCAGGCGTGCGCGCGGCACCCATACCTGAGACAGAGGTCGGCCAGCAGCAGCCAGGCGTGCGCGCGGCACCCATACCTGAGACAGAGGTCGGCCAGCAGCAGCCAGGCGTGCGCGCGGCACCCATACCTGAGACAGAGGTCGGCCAGCAGCAGCCAGGCGTGCGCGCGGCACCCATACCTGAGACAGAGGTCGGCCAGCAGCAGCCAGGCGTGCGCGCGGCACCCATACCTGAGACAGAGGTCGGCCAGCAGCAGCCAGGCGTGCGCGGCACCCATACCTGAGACAGAGGTCGGCCAGCAGCAGCCAGGCGTGCGCGCGGCACCCATACCTGAGACAGAGGTCGGCCAGCAGCAGCCAGGCGTGCGCGGCACCCATACCTGAGACAGAGGTCGGCCAGCAGCAGCCAGGCGTGCGCGGCACCCATACCTGAGACAGAGGTCGGCCAGCAGCAGCCAGGCGTGCGCGGCACCCATACCTGAGACAGAGGTCGGCCAGCAGCAGCCAGGCGTGCGCGGCACCCATACCTGAGACAGAGGTCGGCCAGCAGCAGCCAGGCGTGCGCGGCACCCATACCTGAGACAGAGGTCGGCCAGCAGCAGCCAGGCGTGCGCGGCACCCATACCTGAGACAGAGGTCGGCCAGCAGCAGCCAGGCGTGCGCGGCACCCATACCTGAGACAGAGGTCGGCCAGCAGCAGCCAGGCGTGCGCGGCACCCATACCTGAGACAGAGGTCGGCCAGCAGCAGCCAGGCGTGCGCGGCACCCATACCTGAGACAGAGGTCGGCCAGCAGCAGCCAGGCGTGCGCGGCACCCATACCTGAGACAGAGGTCGGCCAGCAGCAGCCAGGCGTGCGCGCGGCACCCATACCTGAGACAGAGGTCGGCCAGCAGCAGCCAGGCGTGCGCGCGGCACCCATACCTGAGACAGAGGTCGGCCAGCAGCAGCCAGGCGTGCGCGCGGCACCCATACCTGAGACAGAGGTCGGCCAGCAGCAGCCAGGCGTGCGCGGCACCCATACCTGAGACAGAGGTCGGCCAGCAGCAGCCAGGCGTGCGCGGCACCCATACCTGAGACAGAGGTCGGCCAGCAGCAGCCAGGCGTGCGCGCGGCACCCATACCTGAGACAGAGGTCGGCCAGCAGCAGCCAGGCGTGCGCGGCACCCATACCTGAGACAGAGGTCGGCCAGCAGCAGCCAGGCGTGCGCGGCACCCATACCTGAGACAGAGGTCGGCCAGCAGCAGCCAGGCGTGCGCGCGGCACCCATACCTGAGACAGAGGTCGGCCAGCAGCAGCCAGGCGTGCGCGGCACCCATACCTGAGACAGAGGTCGGCCAGCAGCAGCCAGGCGTGCGCGGCACCCATACCTGAGACAGAGGTCGGCCAGCAGCAGCCAGGCGTGCGCGGCACCCATACCTGAGACAGAGGTCGGCCAGCAGCAGCCAGGCGTGCGCGCGGCACCCATACCTGAGACAGAGGTCGGCCAGCAGCAGCCAGGCGTGCGCGGCACCCATACCTGAGACAGAGGTCGGCCAGCAGCAGCCAGGCGTGCGCGGCACCCATACCTGAGACAGAGGTCGGCCAGCAGCAGCCAGGCGTGCGCGGCACCCATACCTGAGACAGAGGTCGGCCAGCAGCAGCCAGGCGTGCGCGGCACCCATACCTGAGACAGAGGTCGGCCAGCAGCAGCCAGGCGTGCGCGGCACCCATACCTGAGACAGAGGTCGGCCAGCAGCAGCCAGGCGTGCGCGCGGCACCCATACCTGAGACAGAGGTCGGCCAGCAGCAGCCAGGCGTGCGCGGCACCCATACCTGAGACAGAGGTCGGCCAGCAGCAGCCAGGCGTGCGCGGCACCCATACCTGAGACAGAGGTCGGCCAGCAGCAGCCAGGCGTGCGCGCGGCACCCATACCTGAGACAGAGGTCGGCCAGCAGCAGCCAGGCGTGCGCGGCACCCATACCTGAGACAGAGGTCGGCCAGCAGCAGCCAGGCGTGCGCGGCACCCATACCTGAGACAGAGGTCGGCCAGCAGCAGCCAGGCGTGCGCGGCACCCATACCTGAGACAGAGGTCGGCCAGCAGCAGCCAGGCGTGCGCGGCACCCATACCTGAGACAGAGGTCGGCCAGCAGCAGCCAGGCGTGCGCGCGGCACCCATACCTGAGACAGAGGTCGGCCAGCAGCAGCCAGGCGTGCGCGCGGCACCCATACCTGAGACAGAGGTCGGCCAGCAGCAGCCAGGCGTGCGCGCGGCACCCATACCTGAGACAGAGGTCGGCCAGCAGCAGCCAGGCGTGCGCGGCACCCATACCTGAGACAGAGGTCGGCCAGCAGCAGCCAGGCGTGCGCGGCACCCATACCTGAGACAGAGGTCGGCCAGCAGCAGCCAGGCGTGCGCGCGGCACCCATACCTGAGACAGAGGTCGGCCAGCAGCAGCCAGGCGTGCGCGGCACCCATACCTGAGACAGAGGTCGGCCAGCAGCAGCCAGGCGTGCGCGGCACCCATACCTGAGACAGAGGTCGGCCAGCAGCAGCCAGGCGTGCGCGCGGCACCCATACCTGAGACAGAGGTCGGCCAGCAGCAGCCAGGCGTGCGCGCGGCACCCATACCTGAGACAGAGGTCGGCCAGCAGCAGCCAGGCGTGCGCGCGGCACCCATACCTGAGACAGAGGTCGGCCAGCAGCAGCCAGGCGTGCGCGCGGCACCCATACCTGAGACAGAGGTCGGCCAGCAGCAGCCAGGCGTGCGCGCGGCACCCATACCTGAGACAGAGGTCGGCCAGCAGCAGCCAGGCGTGCGCGCGGCACCCATACCTGAGACAGAGGTCGGCCAGCAGCAGCCAGGCGTGCGCGCGGCACCCATACCTGAGACAGAGGTCGGCCAGCAGCAGCCAGGCGTGCGCGCGGCACCCATACCTGAGACAGAGGTCGGCCAGCAGCAGCCAGGCGTGCGCGCGGCACCCATACCTGAGACAGAGGTCGGCCAGCAGCAGCCAGGCGTGCGCGCGGCACCCATACCTGAGACAGAGGTCGGCCAGCAGCAGCCAGGCGTGCGCGCGGCACCCATACCTGAGACAGAGGTCGGCCAGCAGCAGCCAGGCGTGCGCGGCACCCATACCTGAGACAGAGGTCGGCCAGCAGCAGCCAGGCGTGCGCGGCACCCATACCTGAGACAGAGGTCGGCCAGCAGCAGCCAGGCGTGCGCGCGGCACCCATACCTGAGACAGAGGTCGGCCAGCAGCAGCCAGGCGTGCGCGCGGCACCCATACCTGAGACAGAGGTCGGCCAGCAGCAGCCAGGCGTGCGCGCGGCACCCATACCTGAGACAGAGGTCGGCCAGCAGCAGCCAGGCGTGCGCGCGGCACCCATACCTGAGACAGAGGTCGGCCAGCAGCAGCCAGGCGTGCGCGCGGCACCCATACCTGAGACAGAGGTCGGCCAGCAGCAGCCAGGCGTGCGCGGCACCCATACCTGAGACAGAGGTCGGCCAGCAGCAGCCAGGCGTGCGCGGCACCCATACCTGAGACAGAGGTCGGCCAGCAGCAGCCAGGCGTGCGCGCGGCACCCATACCTGAGACAGAGGTCGGCCAGCAGCAGCCAGGCGTGCGCGGCACCCATACCTGAGACAGAGGTCGGCCAGCAGCAGCCAGGCGTGCGCGGCACCCATACCTGAGACAGAGGTCGGCCAGCAGCAGCCAGGCGTGCGCGCGGCACCCATACCTGAGACAGAGGTCGGCCAGCAGCAGCCAGGCGTGCGCGGCACCCATACCTGAGACAGAGGTCGGCCAGCAGCAGCCAGGCGTGCGCGCGCGGCTGGGCGTGGGTCGCGCCGCTGCCGCCGCCGGCCAGCGCGCGCTCCACACGGAACGCGCCCGCGCTCTCCGCGCGCACGCTCGCTGCGGGCAACGGACGTACGTACAAACGACCAGCATCTACAGCGACCACACGAGTAAATCTGAACTCCGAGCATCCTTATAGGACGCTAAATTCATACCTACTTTAGTAGGGTTGTCACGTGAGGATAAGATAAATGAAACAAAATATTGTATTTTACTTTTCATAAATTTATAAATTACTAAATATTTTTGTTTTTCAATAACTTTTTTTTTTATTTTGTTTTGAGTCTTTTTTAAATACTGAATTGGAAAACATTCACATGGCATGACATCCAAAAAACATTTCTTTTCTTATCTAAATAATAAGATGATATTTTGAATACAACAAATTGTACATATAAGACTAATCTTGTGTGTTTTTTTACAAAATTTATGAACATATAAGTAATTCAAAAGTTTCACGAACTGTATTCGAACCCGACCAGATTGGATGTTGATAACGTACCCAAGCTTCTATAACCAATGAATTTTATCACCAAACAGTGATATAGTAGACCTATAGTGATAATCATTGTGACTGCTCGTTAACCGCGCCTCTCGACCTTCGGGGGGGCGTGCGTTCCGGTAGCCTTCGCAGCCCTTTTAAAGGCTAAAGGCGAACCCCAGAGTTTTTTACCGGGTCTGTCTTAATCCTTTTTTAGAAAAAGGACAAGGCAATCCCCGGATCTACGGAATCTGCGTGCAGATTTTTCCCTGGGCAAAAAAAAAAAGACTGCTCGTACTATAAAGGTTTTTAGCAGAGCGATTTGGTTCTATAAAATTAATGAGCATTTAAGTTTTATAATTTTGCTTTAAGTACACTTACAGGACTATACAAGAGACTCATTGAAGCGTTGCACTGTAATAGATATGATAAAAGCGATTATAGGTACTATAGACGACCTTATTGAAAGTTTTGTGTATCTAATTTGCAATTACTATTACGGTACTAGTATTGTAGGAGTGTCGAAAACACTATTACAGGATTAATTTGCGCAATACAACCATTACGCAACGTTATATCTTCTTACAAGCTCCCTCAACATCGCTATGGAGCTAGTTCTGTCAAAATCAGTATCCATACCCGCGTCCCTAGTGCTGTGCGTGTCGTCGGCCTGCTGCGAGTCCGAGAGCGCGTCCAGCTCCGCGCACCCGTTGCAGCCCGCCTCCGCCTCTTCAGACGTGTTCAGCAACGTCAGCAGCTCCTTGCCCGTCGCCAGCGCCGTCTGTAAACGAGCCATTTTTACATCTGCTTTTTACAGTGATGTGGCGTTGAGCGTGAATTTGTCTTCGCTTCTGCTGCAGACGGGTGCGGGCATTAATATGTAACGTGTACGTACTTACCTGCTTTTTCACCTTTAGGCCCGATTCGTTTGACGCATCGAAGTTTAACAGGGATGTTATCTAGGCCCCGGTTTATTATTTGTGTTGTTCTGCTGTCAAGTAGTTTAACCTGCTATACACGATTTAAAGTTTATACTGACACCCCTTACCTTAACCCTTACTAACTCGCACAAGGGATCATTAACGTTAAGTCATAACGCCGGACGCGTAGAAGCGTATTCTTCATCCGGAACTCTTAAGACTCGTGCCTTAAGTGTAAGGCACGGCGGCGGGGGCGGGGCTAGGCGGGGGCACTGACCTCGCCGCTCTCCCACTGCAGCTGCAGCGCGGCGAGGGCCCACAGCGGCCAGTCGGCGGCGGGGTAGTGGCTGCGCGCGAGCTGCGCGGCGGCGGGGGCGGGGCTAGGCGGGGGCACTGACCTCGCCGCTCTCCCACTGCAGCTGCAGCGCGGCGAGGGCCCACAGCGGCCAGTCGGCGGCGGGGTAGTGGCTGCGCGCGAGCTGCGCGGCGGCGGGGGCGGGGCTAGGCGGGGGCACTGACCTCGCCGCTCTCCCACTGCAGCTGCAGCGCGGCGAGGGCCCACAGCGGCCAGTCGGCGGCGGGGTAGTGGCTGCGCGCGAGCTGCGCGGCGGCGGGGGCGGGGCTAGGCGGGGGCACTGACCTCGCCGCTCTCCCACTGCAGCTGCAGCGCGGCGAGGGCCCACAGCGGCCAGTCGGCGGCGGGGTAGTGGCTGCGCGCGAGCTGCGCGGCGGCGGGGGCACTGACCTCGCCGCTCTCCCACTGCAGCTGCAGCGCGGCGAGGGCCCACAGCGGCCAGTCGGCGGCGGGGTAGTGGCTGCGCGCGAGCTGCGCGGCGGCGGGGGCGGGGCTAGGCGGGGGCACTGACCTCGCCGCTCTCCCACTGCAGCTGCAGCGCGGCGAGGGCCCACAGCGGCCAGTCGGCGGCGGGGTAGTGGCTGCGCGCGAGCTGCGCGGCGGCGAGGGCGCGCGGCGCGCGGGGCCCGGCGCATGCGCACGACCACAGCGCCGCCGCCAGCCGCAGCCCGCCGCCGCATTCCGCGCGCGCCTCCAGGCACGAGCGCGTCGCGTCCTGCGAATCCCAACACCGCTATCATACAAGGGAATGGGAGCCCTCGCCTGAAGCTGTTACCTAAAAATAACGGTGAAGCCAGGATGTTAAATTGCGTAGCAAGGAGAAAACAAATAATATTTCGAAGCAATTACTATCACATACGGCTTATCAGTCAGCTGCAAACGTCTGTATAATCATGTATTTTTTTATATAAGTATATCTAGTTATCTTTCAAACGAAGAAAGCAATGTTAAACAATACTGCATGAAAGTACGCTTTAAGTGTAAAATAGTATAAGACTAAACTAGATAGTAACCAACCATCAAATCAGATTCTGGGTACCAAGTGCGAGAATCATTCGCCCTTTGATCACGAGTTAAGATTTTGCCATACAAATTCTCATTTTCGCTAACGTAATCGAATGGCGAATGGAACTCGCACATAATACCCTGAGTAAAATCCAACCAGGCTACATAAGTATGTGGGCGGCAGGAGAGTGAGTAATGGAAATATGGCGTTGGGCCGCCGCCGCACCATGGCGTCGTTGAGCGCGCCGGCGCGCGCGTGCTGCAGCGCGAGGTAGTACAGCGCGAGGTGGTCGTTGGCGTCGCGCCGCGCTGCGCGCACCAGCAGCTGCAGCGCCAGCGCGTTCTCCGCCTCCTTCTCGATGCGGGAGTTCGTGTTCTGTCGGGGCGCGCCAGACAAACAACTATGTTAGTCGCATTCAGTAGTTATGGCTGACACGAACTGGCGGCAATAGTTACGACACTACTATGTCAATTACGAGAACAAGTCATGTTCACAATTCTCGAACGAAATGTAAACAAATAAAACAACCTAAAAATAATTACAAATTCAATCGCATCGAAGTCAATCGTAATCGCTATGGAAACAAACTAAGAAAGTTTTATTTTCAATGTTTAAATAGAATGTCACTAGATAGCGCTGTCTCCAAGGGTAACACAACCAAAGGTAGATAAATAAAAGAAACATAATTTAACGAAAGTAATTAACGCGTTTGAACCTAACGCGACAACTCATTCACGGGCACTCCCTTCGCGGCGCTCCATCACTCTAAATTAGATATATTTTTTGGAATGGTTAGGTATTCAACGCTCAGAGCGATGCCACGCAATCCACGTAGTTATATGATTACATTTGTAATAATGGAGTGGAGTGCCGGTGAACGGAGGCCATTAGAGTTGCCATCTATTGACAAGTTCACTGGGTTTAAGTTTTGGGACATTAAAGCAATATAGTATAAACAGCGTAATATGGAAAATCATGTTCTTTATGTTACCTGCGCCTTCATCTGGTGGCCGATGCCCTCGTAGAGGCAGCAGCGCGCCAGCATGCAGCCCTGCGTCTCCTCCTCGATGGCCACCGCCTGCCTCGCCATCTCGATGCCCTCCTCTATCTACGAAAGTACACCAGTTAGCAGTGCCATTGTATTTCAACCCCGGCCGATCCTCTAAATGTCACAACACATTTACAGAATACACTAAACATGCACACTAGTTTAGCCTCAACACACCGTACTCGTAAAACAAGGGTACGACGACACACGCGCTCTACACCAGGTACAGACATGTACCTGGGCGCGTCTCTCCTCCACCATGGCCCGGTCAACCCGAGCCGTGGTCCGAGCCTTTAGAGGCGCACTAGTACGCGATGCCGTTCCCTCTAGAAAACGTCCGAAGGTGATTCGTTTCACATGGCTTGAGGTACCCTTTACGTTCCTCGCCGCTCCCAAAAAAGCCCAGTGAAGCTGAAAATACCGTCTGAGGCAATCAGCAATCTCTCTCAAAAAAAAAAACATTGTATTTCAATGTGTCGGTAAATGCGTAGGGTTCAAATTAGGGTTCAAATATTTAACAGCCTCGGTGGGTAACTTGATATAAAAATTCAACGAAGACCAGATTTGATTTTGAATTATTTAATTAATTTAAAACGTAGATGGTAAATATTTTAACACCACACAACTTAACGTTACAATTTGGCGATTATTATCGCTTTGAGCGCCTGTTCAAACTAGCGTTCGATCGAGGTGGCGTAGGACAGACCGAGGTGGAAGCTTTTGTTATCGGAGGCTAGGGCTCACTTTGGGACACTGCGCCAACCAAGTTAGTCTTTTTTTCAGGCGTTTGATAAAAGTGTACGCAGCGCAGATGCCGCGACCTAGGCAACGCGTACGCGTGTAAACGGTATTCGTGTCGCGCGGTAGACGGGTGCGGGCACGATTGTACACACGCCTGCACATCAACCTATCCAAAACTGTCAAATTTTTCTAATTGATATTGATCTTTATACCTAAACACTAAGGTTCCAAAATTTATTAAAGAAATTTGATATTTTGTGGTAGGTTGATCTGCTGCCGTCTGTACAGGCGTTGTAGCTAGGCGTCACGCACAGGCGTTTACACTACGCAGGTATGAGTTGCGTTATTGCAGACTATAGTGTATACACTGCGTATACGTTTATCAAACGCCTACGCAGAAATGATAGTGTGAAGGGACTTCGATATGCGCAAGCGCTGATCAGCGCTGCCAAACAATTTTATTGTCTTTATATTTACAGCAGACGACAGATTAAGCGATACTTACAGTAGTTAAAAAAAAACAGCAAACACATATTAAACAATTGAAATTATTAACGTATTTTAACGTATTTGATCGCGTTTATTCCACACATTATCTTTTGTCTTGACATTTAATTTAACCGCATCTGTGGTCTAGTGGCTAAAACCACCGGTTTAGACCCAGAGGTCCCGGGTTCGATTCCCAGCAGGGGGTACACGCTTGTGTACTCGGTTTGGTTGGTGGTAGGGCTTGTTCGTCCGCCTGGCTAGCTACCAACATCTTATCTAAATATGTCGCCGTCACATCAATGTTTGTAGCATTGTTGTGTAAAATAAAAAAATGAAAAATGTCGACCATTCCAGGTTCCATAGAATCTGTCTGTATCTGTGACGCGGCTCACCCAGCCCATGGAGTAGCAGGTGTTGGCGGCCACGAGCCGCAGCGGCGCGTCGCGCGGCACCAGCGGCGCGGCGCGCTCCGCCACCGAGCGCGCGCGCGTGGCCGCGCCCCAGCCGCTGCCGCCTGCCGGAACCGCACGCGCACGCTACTCACTATAGCCACCTCAACACTACTACTGAATACTATACTGAGCCATGTTGACAGTATTCAAATATCAAAATATAAATGACTTTGCAGAAATCAATATATTTAAAGAATTTTAAAAAATAAATTAAAAGTAAAAAACCTTTTTAAAAAACAAGCTTTTATTTAAATGCGCTAAAAAGAAAAAAAAAACACTTTTACTTTGATATTCAGTTGAATACAACTAAGGTAAGATTAAATTAAAACCCAATCCGACATCTTCTCATTATCAGTTGTCTGCAAATTCAAACAATATCTCTTTGTGTTAACCCTAAAGGAACCCACTGAAACAGAGTTGCGGAGTGGTGGTGGTAAATTGTTCCAACACTTCGTTGCAGCTTGACGAAAACTTCTATGAAAAGCCGCCATTTTATGTTGGGAACCAATCAGACGTATTGCACATCTAATGTGTGATTTAGAGAAAGTTAGTTTCTCATATAGATATACTTAGTGATTTTTTTATGTTTGATAACACCAAATAAAAGCGAGGCAAAATGTAACATACGTCTGTTTGACATATGTTACATTTGCCTTTTATTCTAGAAACAGTTTTTTTCTGTTTTGTGTTTTGTGGTCGGTGCGCGGCGCGGACGCAGCTGGTACGTGCATGCGTGCGTGCGTGCATGCGTGCCTGTGTGCATGTGTGTGTATTTGTGTTAGGTATAGCAAGCAGTATAGCAGTTATAGTTGGCCTTATGTGGCGCGCGTGGCGCGGGCGCGGCCGTACGTACCTGGGACCATGTGGCGCGCGTGGCGCGGGCGCGGCCGTACGTACCTGGGGTCAAGTGGCGCGCGTGGTGCGGGCGCGGCTGGTGGGTGACGGCGGCGGCGGTGACGAGTGCGCGCTGTCGCCACACGTGCGCCTGCCCGAACGAGAACTTCATCGCGCGCTCCAGGGACTGCAGCCATACACAACATTGAATCAACGGTCAGCGAATACAAATCGTTTACGTCTAGTGCACAAAAGTTTGGTGTACACAATTATTTATAGTTTAGTAGTGTTAGACTAGTGCCTGAGATAAATATTAATTTAAATCCCGGACAAAATATAAAACACTCCTTTTGTTATCGTCAAAATAATAATATTTGTTCAACTCAATAAATGTTGCAATATGAACCCCGTACTATTTTTTTTGAGAAACATACTACAGATTGATACTGCAGATGGTTAAATGGGACTCTTTCTCAGTCTCAGGAAAGATGCCCTCTTTCCACTCTACCCACTAAAAACTCGTTTACTGTGTTGTACTTTTCCTCACGTGCCGCCAGAGCGATCCAAGACTATCATAAGCAAACACCGAAGAGCGTACGCCAGCTGCTCACGAGCCACAGCTGCAGTGACGTCACAACTGCCCGGTGACATCATACCTCGAGCACTAGACACAGCTGCCCCCAGCGCGCGGCGACCAGCGCCAGCAGGTCCACGACGGCGACCGCGTTGCTCAGCGCGTGAGCTCTGGCCGCCTCGAACTCCGCGCTCTGCGACAGCACCGCGTCGCGCGCCGCCATCGCCTCCCCCACCAGTAACAGCAGCACCACCTCTTCATACTCGTTGCGGGGCACGAACTGTGCACGGAACACCGGAATGGTTATCGCAACACACTGACAATGTCTATAATCTAAGGCTGTATTAGTTGCAATATATTACATGAATCGCTTTGATTTTAAAAAAAATACTTTTTTTACATTCTATGATTAATGTAACTTTTGACAGAACACGTCTGTTTACTGGAGGTGCATCAAAAGCAGCTTTGATCGTCGACCTCCCATAAATGTATCCCTGTTAAAATGTTACAAAGAAACCGTTTAATTATTTCATTCCCGATCCGATTCGAACCCTTCGGAGAATCTAGTAGGGTACGGGGACGCGCACTAGTGCGCGATGCCGTCCCTCTAGAAAATCTCCGAAAGTGTTTCGTTTCACACGGCTTGAGGGGGACCCTTTACGTTCCTTTTTTTGTTTGCCACAAAAAAAGCCCGGTGAAGCTGAAAATGCCGTCTGAGGCAATCAGCAGTCTCTCTCCAAAAAAAAATTATTTTAATTTATTTCATCTGATCCGAACACCTCAAGAAAATTAGGGCAGCCACACATTGAATGCGTTTTCGTACAAATTTGACTCTTACAAATACGCACGATACAACCCGATCCTCCGACTACATTGGGTAATTGACTGGTTAGTCAAAAGAGAGACTTTCTAGCTACTGTCAAATCGTTTTTTTTAATCGAAATTTATGGGAATGGCAAACTATGACGTCTCTATTGTGTTCCGTCAATTGAGATTTTATTAAACACTTTTAAGCTTATAGAAATTTATGCTTCGATCAAATAAAAAAATTGCTGTAAGTTGGCATGGATATACATATTAATCACGTCGACAAAGTGGTAAAGTAAAATTTTGAAAAATTTTTTTTTTAGGTTACCCCCTACTCGTGAAGTGGGGATGTAATTTTTATTTCTTGTTTACCCCTAAGTGTGGGGTGTCGTTGAATAGCAATTTCAAAAATATTGCGGGTTTGTGAAAACTGTTTTTTGATTGAGACATCCGTTTGTGAGCTATTAAGCTTTAAAGTGCAAAATTTTGTTACGAGTCAAGTGTCCCCCCCCCCCCCCACCCCCCAGCCAAATGGTTGTTTTTGGATACGTGAAAAAATTAACGGTAGTTGTATATATGACGAAGTTAAAAGGAAAACTATCACAGCGAAGTAGGCTTTACAAGTTTACGAGTAACAGTACACCAACTTATAAAATGTACTTGGCGCAGTACAAATTCCTCATTGGGAACTACTTCAATAACGATGGCAGGTGTGTGAAACCGGTAGTATCTACATTTAAGTATATGAGCCATCGTTAAATAAATGTTCATAAAAGCCCTCGTCTCAGAGTCCGCATTATTGAGATGGGCTACGGAACCCTACACTGCGCGTGGCCCGACACGCACTTGCCCGGTATTTTTAAATTTAATTGAAGAGAAGAAAGGAAGTGTAAGACGAAGATTCATGGTGGTATCAAATCCTTTAAAAGCCCTTTAAAATAGTAACTAAAATAAAACCATACTGTTTCGTTGGAAGTCAAAAAGTCCAAAAAGTGACATGACGACATTTATATTTAATTGACCAAAGAAAAAAATATAAATAAACTATAAAAGAGTATTTATTCCGTTGCTGCATGCGGTTGGAGAGTGTGGGTACGGGTAGCGGGTGTGGTACTGGTTGTTTAACACAATAAAAAGATACTGTAAAGATTGGTGGTTGCTGGTTACCTGGTTGATGCCGGCGTACTTCTTGGGCTTCCAGGGCCCGTCGGTGACGTGGTCGTCGCGGCGCCGCGTCAGCGTGGCGGGCGCCGCCGCCGGCTTCTCGGGCGCCTTGTACACCTGCGCGACCAACGTGACGTCACACTTTCAAGCTAAATTGAGCTTACAGTATTTATTTATTTTACAATAAATGCCATGCATATTTTCCAGTGCTTAAACTAATAGTAGTCTTGTAACATGGCTTTGGGGGCTTGTTATTTATTAACTTAAAGATAACGCTGATAATAGACACGCCTAGATTACTTATACATTTCAAGGTATATTTCGTGTTAGGTGGTGTATTCAGTGGAGCTGGAAAAATGGTGACCCAGATGGGAGGTAAATTCCAACCATCTTCTTTTAACGAAATTTGGATGTTTTTTTATGTCAATAGCTTCGCAAGGATGATGGGAGGGTACAGTTAGACCTAAGCCATCAAGAAACTACTGGAGCCAAGATTCAATAAAAAATATTATTCAGACTAATCTAAACTATCCATAGATTTGTGTAATCTGAAATAAATTTATTATTATTATTATTATTATTATTATTATACAGAAATGGCATGCTCCAGAGCGAAAATAACAGCGTAGGGGGTTAATGGTCTGACCTGTCCCGTGACGCCGCGCATGAGCACCTCGGCCAGCTGGCGCGCCAGCGTGAGCCGCAGCGCCTGCGTCGACGACGACTCCACCGCGCTCAGCATCGTGCGGTACCTGCGTCAACGCGTCATATCATATTATTAATTTGATAACAGTGCATTTAAAAATTTATTAACACGTTTGCAGCCTGAAGTATCTGCCAACATTATCCCCCACATTTTTTTTATGTTAAGAGGAGGCAAACGAGCAGGCGGGTCACCTGATGGAAAATAATCACCGCCGCCCATGGACACCCGCAAAACCAAAGTAATCGTAGATACCGGCCTTGAGGAAGGAGTTGGATCTTGAGGAGGGAGTAGGAATAGGGAGGGGGGAGGGGTGAGAGATGGGCCTCTGGTACTTTCACTCACCGGACGAAACACAACAGCAACGAGTGCTATTGTTTCACGCCGATATTCTGTGATAGAGGGTGGTATTGCCGGCCCATATCGTGCTGCATCGCAGCGTGGCTCTACCACTCAGAAAGTCATCGTTGCCACTCAGCAGGCTCGTATGTGTAGTATGGGCACCCGTTGCAGCGCGGTCTCGAGCGTAGGCTATGGAGTGTCACCTGTCGATGGCGTTTTGCAGGCGGCCGGTCCCGTATGTGTAGTATGGGTACCCGCTGCAGCTCGGTCTCGAGCGTAGGCTATGGAGTGTCACCTGTCGATGGCGTTCTGCAGGCGGCCGGCTCGTATGTGTAGTATGGGCACCCGCTGCAGCGCGGTCTCGAGCGTGGGACCGGCGCGGGCTTGTGCCCGCTGAAGGTACAGCAGTGTGAGGTCTGACGCCAGCTCGAAGCTGCGGATCTGCGGTAGAGGGTGAGCAACTCAACGGCGGATAATACAAAAATGTACTGTATGTCAATGTGTAACTTTTACTATAGACAAGAACATATATGTACCTATAGCAAAGTAACCTTTTATTTACATATGTTTTGATAAAATACATATACTTATTTGTAATTGTATTGTATTTGTAAGATAATAATAAAAAAGGTACAATGGATATTTGTTTTATTGCAGTTTACAGTTTGATTTCTTGATTATAATTAAATAAGTTTGTTAATTTTTTTTCTGTATCCCTATTAAAGAAGAATTCATATAAGGAAAGAGTTTAATCCCGCTATTGATAAATGTTTTGGTTAAACAAAATATAGCGTCATATACCTTCACTACGACATTTTCATCGACTTACAAAAGTAATCCCTGTAATGTACCATATACCAACATAATTCTATGTAAAGCCTTTTTCATAGAAGCCGATACAAGTCCTAGTAACATACCATTTCAGACTCCCGCTCTGCTTGTTTAAATCGACTCGTCGACCCCGGTATTGCAGTTTGTTCCAAGCACAAGCCTTTGATAGCGTACGATTCCGCCACAATGCGGAGACTGCGTCTGTTGTAAAAAAAAAACACTTATATCTGTTATCGTAGCTGTCACACAAAAACAACTCATTTGCAATTATATAAATGTTGTTTAAAAATTTTACACTCTTTTGACATTAGTATGTCTACAAAAATCGGACAGAATATTGTTGACCCTGCTGAACATTGTCGCTCATCCCAATGTACTGTACTATTGTGCAAATCAATGTTTAACTTTGACTTTGAATACGGCTAAATTACATATTTATTTCATTAAAAAATTTGCTAGTATAAAATGTTCTAAATGTTGGTTGGAGTATTGTTCCCATCTATGGGACAGCTCCGCTAAATACATCGTCGATGCACTTGATAGACTGCAAAGGCGAGCGGTACGCATTATTGGAGATGCTGAGGTTACAGCCTCTCTTGAGGACCTCCAGCTGCGTAGAGACATTGCTTGTCTCAGTGTCATCTACCGGAATTACTACGGAGTGTTCTGAAGAACTTTTTGATTTAATCCCGCCCTCTCCTTTCCTCTCCCGGACTACACGTGCTGGTCTTAGGACCCACCATCATACTGTCCCGGGTCTTTTAAGCGGGGCGTGAAACGGCATTTATGCAGGCCGTCATGAACCGTGTGTTACCGTGCTTGTTCCACGGTGAGAAGCGCTCTCATTATCTTGGACTGCAACGGCTGCTGACCATCAAGCAGGATGTGGTCACTGTGATGACTCAATATAAAAAAAATAATGGTCCTAAGCTATAAGCAGGGAAAGTATTACCAAAATCTATTCTATAATAATTTTCTGCGTGGTTTTTGATCAAGGGGGCACACAGACAAACAGCAATGATATCATCAGTGATGACCACGAGAGACGAGGAAAATGTATATAATATGCGCCGAGGCCGCGCCCGCGCGCACTCTATCACGGGCGTGCGCGCATTTTTTATTAGTTGTCGGGCTAAAATTGTCAAATAATTACAATTATAATTTGTGTTGTACAGTCGTATTATTATTTATTTAATTTTATAATAATACAGGATTTTTCCCAATTACATAATTTATTATGTAATTATGAACAAAAATCTAAATTGTTACAGTAAAATATTATATATTATATCCCAACTATCACAAAAGATAGGACTACCAGTTTTATATGGTCATTCGAACCGGATTATCTTGATTGTAGACAAAAATAAAATTGAATGTTTGAAGCGACGACGATTCAAACACTCAATTAGTGATAAGACAGAAATAGGTGGATTGGTTTATTTTCATAGCTATGAAAACATGTGTCACGCAATGTACGCGATCGCGATACTAAAAGGAAGAACAATGCGATAGTTAATCGTTTAGCAAATGATACGTCATCGCGACCTAACATCATCGCTATGAATCGCTCTCAGAATAGCGAGCGCGGAGATAGCCGTCTGCATAACAATGACGATCATAAACAATGTTAAAATCAAAAAAATTGTATGTAACACATTATTTTTTGTATTTAATGGTTCAAACATTAATTTTTACTGCTCTTTCATAGGGTATAAATTTTGACTTTTAAAATATTATGTTTATTATCATTAGGAGAATAAATTTGATGAATTTCTAGCCCTTTATATATTTTTTTTCTTTATGGCATGCCACAATTGAAACAAAACGTATATCTGTACTAATATTATAAAGAGGAAGGCTTTGTCTTTTTATATTTTTGTATGTTTGCAACGAATAAACTCAACATACTCAAAAACTACTGGACTGATTAAAAAATTCTTTCAACATTAGAATGCCACATTAGAGCTGAGTAACATAGGCTATTAAAAAAAGAAATGTCCCCCGTGCGAAGCCGGGACGGGCCGCTATTCTTAATTAAAAACAACAATAGTAGTTAGAGGAAAACTTATTATAATTGTTGCTAAATTAAATAATTGTTTGAAATATGACAACTTAACTTACACAGGCAATTCTTTCTCTGTGAGCGTATTCAACTCTGCTAGCTTGTAGTGCTTGAGCGCTTCATCATAACAGCCAGAGGCATAGTTGAGCTTGCCCAGTAGGAGATGGGCATCTAAAGCAACGCCCGCTCTCTTGCCAGCCTCGTCGGTTGCGAGGGTCAGGTAACCTCGAGCTTCCGAGAGCTCCCGTTGCGCTCGCTCTATATTCTCTTTGGATGGAGGCCATTCTTCGAGGTACGCTTCCAACTTGCCTTCACCGATTAGGAAGTGCGCGAGGCTTTCTGTGGAAAAAGTGTTTACTAACTGATGAATTATGGCGTTATACAATAATACTTAATAAAAATATTACAATTACAAGTTATCTTTTGTTTTGCATATGAAAAGTTAAGCAAACAACATAAATAAACATAAGATTGTTTATGATGAGATGAGTCTGTCGAACTCTCCTCATTCAATTAACAATTAGCATGTTAATGTATTTAAAGTACACACACCTGCACATCAACCTACCACAAACTGTCAAATAACTTCAATAGAATTTGAACTATACGCCTTAAACATATGGTTGAGAATGTAATGAAGAAATTTGACAGTTATGGATAGGCTGATGTGCACGCGTCTCAATATTTACATACCTACTTTTAATTTATGATAATTTTCGAAACATAGCTTAAGTGTATGTTTAGAGGTAGATCATGACTTTGTACTGTATACTATAAACCATAATGGCATACTTATAAAATTTTATTAATCTTAATGACCTATATCTCTACTATATTTATATGACTTTATATGACAATTTTCTATTGAACATGTATGTGGTGTGGGTTACTAGCAGGCAATGCTGAGCCAACCTCAATAATGAAACAGTTAATCAGTGTGATCACTGAACCAGAAATGAGGCAAACAGACTGAAACATGATAACAATTGGTCAAATCAAGTTCTATACATACTTATTTGTGGGTTTATTAATAAATTGACCATACAAAACAATAGTCTATAACTATTCTATTGCTGGGCAAAAGCTTTCATCATAGAAACCTCCTCCCTATCCATCCATAGGGAAGGCTTGTGCCCCAGCAGCTGGTGATGAAAAATTATTAATTGTGTTGACGAAACCGACAATTTTCTCCTCATATCTTTGTTTTTTTAAATAAAAGCTTCCTTTCCACAAATACAACAGATACAGAATACTTTAATACACAAGAATATTAGACACCCATCAAGGTCAACTTTAGAGTTGATAGAGTTGACAAATATTAATTGTAAATTATCAGGTTGTTAAATTATAAATAACAGTATATTTAATATATTAATATTTAATATGAGACAACATTACATACATTGTCTGATCCCAAGGTAAGTAACAACGACGGTACCACAACCACCGAGACCTGACACAATCTCGAAAAGTTCGTTTTCGACATTGACCGGGAATCGAACCCGGGACCTCAGAGTCAGCGCCGCCCAAAGTCCGGTGTGCAAGCCACTCGGCTACGGAGGTCGTCATTCATCATTCATCAGGTCATATTTAAAATTCTGCTTTCAAAATTATATTCAATTTTGTATTATTATCTATTTAAATTATTAACTTATTTACTATAAGAGAGCAGGAAAGAAAGAGCAGAGAAGAGAGTACTTCACAAAATATAACAGACTAGAAGCTTCATAACATTGTAACTTTATCAGTGATAACTAACAGGTAAATTAAATTATATGTTTTGAGATTATTTTTAGATATGTCCATGTGATGTCGACTTTGCAAAGATCTACTAGGCAGAATTAGAACATATTGATTACACAAGCAGACCTATTTTACACAAGGTGCATTCAGGACTGTTAAAACGATGGAGAACCACATATTTTTTTTAGTCTAAGTTCAATAGAGCAGATTTGAGATTGTTGACTCTGCTGATTGGTCATGACAATAATTATTCTACAAGAAGATCTACAAAGTTAAAAACACATGCAGGGTTCCTTAGGTGATATAAACTTAGCTGCTCATCGCACTTCAACTGCTCATTTTGTGGACTTCGCCCCTAACTTTAACACAATTATATTGTTCACTAAATCAGTGGGTCTACAACTACAAAGGCAAACAACATTAATGGCTTAAAATTATCAATAAATTACGGAATTTAAGTTTTTACAATCGTTTACATAATAGCCCTTAACATTTTATATTTTTATTCGAAAACTGTAATATCATGTTTATCAAGGAAACCTCTGTGAACTAATTAAACTTGGCGCGAAATTATGACAGTGTCACAAGCATTCACTAATGAGTAGCTAAGTGTAGTGGGAAGCTTACCGTGTTGCGGCGACCTGGACTTCAGCTGTTGAGCCAAATCCACTGCCTTCTTCCAGTTAGAGTCCTCTCGACTCTTCTCGATCTCCGTTTCGTAACCTCGCACAGCATTTTTGCTCTTCGATGTCATCTTTGCACGGGGACACTTTACCACATTTGTCACACCATTGATTTTAGCTGGCACTTCACTCGAACATTGCAAAATCTAATAAAATTGCCAAAGGATTCCCAGCAATTGAAGGCCAAATTTGACAGATGACAACATCCCTCTTGTGGCCCTATTCCATCGCGGGATATTTTCGCGAAAATCTGTCACTTTTACGAACCAAACTTACAGAAATTGACATTATTTGTATTTATATTAAGCAAAGTCGAACATGTACAAGTTAATATGAAACAGGCAAAAATCTACTCTCCTTACATAATAGTTTTATCAAACATCGCGATAGACACAAAAATATAGACTTGTTTTAAAATTTGTAACAAACTTTGTAAATGTACACAGAAAATGTCAATTAGTTCATGGGCATGTTAAAAGATGGCGTTACTTGTCTTTAATAATATAGCCCATGCCATGCTACCGTAGCGCGCAGCTAATAAACTTAATAATTAATTTTAATATAAAATATTCTAATTAAACTTCTACTTACCTATGTAGTACATTAACTGGTAGGTACATACTTAAGATATTTCTAAGATAGAAAGCAAAAAAGAGTAGGATTGGATACAGTATCCACTATAGAAAAGCAATAGTCATTATTTTAAGATAACTCGCTGATTTTTTATATACTTATTAGGTACCTGTCTGGCTTTTTGCGCTACTTATTCTAATATAAAGTACCTATCTAAGTAGGTACTCTCAAGCCCGGTGAAGCTGAAAATGCCTCAGAGGCAATCAGAAATCTCTCTCAAAAAATAAAAAAGTAGGTACTCGACTTATTCCATATTGTACGTGTGTATGGCTGCGTAAAATAACCCATTGTGACTCGCTTCCCTATCATACCAATTACTTATATTAATTGGAGCGCAGCTTACTTGACAAGCACTTAGTAGTTGGCTACGTCATAAAGTTCGCAGGTTTTATGCGCAGCGCGACTTTGTTACGAGCTACGTTACGCGTGCTGACAGAACGCATGTACCTACCCACCTCGACTACACGAGGCACACCCTGTTACGCCTTTCGAGTTTGTTATAATATAATTGATGTTCACTCGTTTAGTTTATGATGTCTCGTCTAAGCTAGCTAGCCGCCTCTGTGGTCTTTCTTCTTTGCCTCCGGTTAAACAACACAGGTCCCGGTCTTTGAACCCAAAGATCCCTGGTTTGATTCCCAATGGAGAGTATCAAAGCCAAGCGTTTGCTTGTAGTGAAAACTAAATGGAAAGAAGTAGGTAATACCTGAAGAGGACAATGTTTGTGTCTTACAGTGGGACTAATAGTATGTCCTATACTGTATAGCAGCTGTGCTTCTTTTGGAAGAACTTCCTCTCACACGCTAACAACATTTAATAAAACCGATTATTACTACCATCCACCTGTCGATAAAAGTGAACCGGTAATGAAAGAAAACTTTGTTATTTACCGCAAAATTTATTGCACCGCCATAGCCAGTGAAAACATATAGTTCCTGGAGACAGCGGCAACGAACGAACGGAATTTGGCATTGAAATACCCCTTGATTGAGTTTTATGGCGTAACCGCTTCCTGAAATAACGTCGGTGGCGCGATTGGCGACGTCGCCGCCTCGGCCCACGGCCCTGTCGACCTGGCGAGATTAGATTCACCAAAAATCGTCCCACTGCCTTGAGCTTTAATACAAAAGCGAAACAAAAGCATTTTTTTTTCTTATACATAGCTCGGCAAATGACTCCACTCCACCTGTTAAGTGGAAATGGAGTCCAGACGCAAGGACAACTGGTGCAGTGTGAAAACAACGCAGCATCAGTCACCCTCACCCTGCCGGCCCACAAGGTGACTCGTCACGCCTCGTTTGAAGGACCCCATGTCATAGGAAGGAGGGAAAACGTGTGCTGGTAGACTATTCCATCTTTTGGAAGTGCGAAAAAGAAACGAGTCACCAAATTTCTTTGTGCGCGATGGAATGTTCGAGACAGTACAGCGGTGACTCCGGAGAGCAGCACGCGTACTCCTATGGAGGAAGGGAAAAGGTGAGATAAGGTCAAAGAGTTCTTCAGAGCACTCGCCGTGGTATAAGCGGTAGAAGACGCTGAGTGACGCTATATCTCTACGCAATTGCAGGGGCTCGAGAACATTAGTGACATTGCCGATAATGCGTATAGCGCGCTGCTGCAATCTGTCCAAGGCATCGAGAAGGTACTTTGCAGAACCGTCCCAGAGATACGAGCAATACTCCACGCAAGACCGCACCTGTGTCTTGTACAAAAGGCACAACTGATCCGGCGTGGAGAATCGCAGCACCCGGTCCAGGACACCGAGTTTATACGTGACGCTGTTTTTATCACGGCTTCGATATAGTCCCTCTGGTTCAGATCGCAGCGAATCTCCATACCGAGCATGTTAATACTGCTCTGCAGGCCGAGTGATGTGCCTTGAAGAGAGAGAAGGGGTAGGAATGGCAACTTTTTTGCCGTGAACGCGCATACCTGTGTTTTCTTGGCATTGAACTCAACAAGATTATTGGAGCCCCATTTAGATATGAGGTCCAATACCCGATTGAGCTCAATGACAAGATTTACTCGTTTCTCTTCAGTCTCGACCTGCCCAGCCGCTGGGTGACTGTTATACCCACCGTGCACTGTACTATCATCTGTATAGCAATTAATATTTCCAAGTGGAAGCATATATTATATTATGCTGAAGGAGTCCGTCCGTCCGAGGAGGGACACCGGCATTCACTGACATGAACCGCGGAGCGCATCCGTCTGAGAGTACTCGGGTTCTACGCTCATGTAGGAAGCCAGCGACCCAGTTGAGACAGAATTGAGCAGGTAAACGTATGAGCGTATGCCGGAAGCTTGGAGAGAAGGGCTTTGTGCCAGACCCGATCAAAAGCATTGGCTATGTCATGGCTAACAGCCACCGACTCGCCACGTTTATCAATAGCCTCACCCCAGAGATGTGTAACATGTGTGTTTTTTGTGTCTGAAAACGGTATCACAACATAAAGTGGAATATTAGCACTGTGGCGGGGGCACGCATGGGGGGGGGGGGGGGGGGGTAGTCTATTTAATTAGTTTTTATTTAACAACGGGAAAGTGCTTGAACTTTATCTGATAACTTTTAAAAATAATGTTTGGAAATATGACTCTGCTTTGCCTGATGTTACTAAGCAGAGTCTGGGGTGCCTAGTTCAAGTTTCATTCGCCATTCGATCACGTTAACGAAAACGAGAATTTGTATAGCAACATTTTAACTCTTCTATTATGTCGCCAGGAGGCGTAGCTTCAATGCCATGCTCATTTTCGTTTTCGTAAACGTAATCGAATGAATACGTATAATAAGCAAAACTCACACTAGGCACCCCGATGCGAGGACAGTCTGGTGGAGCAGAATTGGAGGTTCATCGGCGAGTCTCAACCCGTCGAATCCAAGCTGCAGAGTCTTGAACATCGACACAAGGTTGCCAATCTTTCGGCATTTTATCGGATACACTTCGGGGAGTGTGTGTTGGAATTACACGAACTGATACTACCATCTCCTTTTCATATTTGGGGAACTAGACGCCGACTGAGATCACACCCTTATGCTGTCAACATACCGCCTATACGCACATAGCGCTTTGCGACATCATATTTAATGAGGACAGCTGAGGATTGGAACTCCTTTCCTGCAGATCTGACACGTAGGTACAACCTGGACATTTTCAAGACAAGGGTGAACAGGTATTATCTAGACAAGTATGCTACATCCTAGGCCGCATCATCGCTTACCATCAGGCGAGCACGCGGTCAAATACTTGCCTATAAAGAATTGAAAAAAAAATTGTGCCTCACAGCAATCCTCACTTTTCCGACCCGCGAGTTGATTGTTCACACCTCGCTCAATGTGTTATGATAAGTTAGAAGAAGGCCGCATAAATATCGGAACATAGCAATGCATATGATTCAGATGAGATAGAGGTACAGGCAGACTTAACTTACCATCAACCAAACCGAGTAGGTACTCACCTACAAACGCCTACCTACTCTGTGTCTGAACCGATAGTTTAACCTCTAGACAGGCCTCTTGTAACTAGAGTACGTAGAGACTCTTGAAATCTCGACACTCACAGACGTCTTAAATCAATTACAAAACTAATAGATAGGTAATTCAATGCAATAACATCGGTTTTCCAAGAAATACATTTTTGATATAAGAAACTAAAGAGACAATTTAAGCCACAACTTTCACCAATACGCATACTCTTTGTATGTAAAGAGATTAAACGGGCAGCCGGTTATTGTTCTTGCGATATCCCATTACGGGCGACCTCGGGCGCCCGGGCGGGCGGCGAACACCACGCGCCGGATTACCGGACCGCGGACCGACGGAACGCCGCATAGACTATGTCCGCGTCGCTCGCGGACAGTCAAAGTCAAATTGTTATTACGGAACTAGGAAACTCTACCTAATGTAAATTTATATTTTTTTTTACATGTTGTGGTTGTCTTCTATATTGTTTGTGTTTATTTGTGTCCTTTTATGATAGGGCATTTTGAAATATTTTTGACGCTGTAAGGGAGAAAAGAACTTTTACCAGTAATAATATTTTTTGCCAGTGACAAGAAGGTCCAGGGTCTTGCACCTACGTAAGATGCATGTGTCTAAAGTGTGTACTTATAAAGGCTAATTTATCTGAAAATGACAAATTGACCAATTCAGATCAGAAATAAATGTTCAGGTAAAAGCTACCTCGAGTTGCGACCCTTGATGCTCTATTATGAAACTGATAAGCCCGGTAGTGCCTAGGCGCGAAGTTATTTCCTTCGTATTGACGCCGATTTGTAATATTCGAATGATACCTACTGGCACTGCCACTGGTTCGCTTCTGACTACGCCTAAAATTCATAACTCCTTCTTCGAAAGTACACGAAGATAACTTTTAAGGAATTAAATTCGCGGGAAGCTATAAGTTGTGCTTAACCGCGAGTCGTACAAACCTTCGGCGAAACGCCTAATCGCGGTTTTTTCGTAGATCGTACGTAAAGTGTCATACTTATTCATATCGCCATCGGCTTACGATATATTATTGTAAAATTTACGAACAGTTCCTCTAATTCGGAACCGAACCTTGTCTAGCGCTAAATAGTTGAGTATTGCTACGGCGGATTTTGTCTGAATAAGATATTTCCGCATGTCCGAAAACAAAGATTCGACACTAGCATAATCTTTTCTTACCCTCAACTTGGCGCCCGGGGAAAGCCTACTTTTTAAGACAAAACTAATTAACAGTTTATTGGCTGCATCGTTTAGTGTATCACTATATAGTAAAATGTTGTCTATTAACTGCAGAGTGGCATCTTCCTTGTTATTCACTATGGCAACAAGGCTAGTGCCGTTTTCATGTCAAAGTTATTTTTACTCATGATTATAGATTTGTCTGACTCTTTACTTGAACTGGAATCTGATGATTTATCTGAAGTAGGCTTCCTGTGAAAACTTCCTAACAATAAAACAAGTAGGCGAGTACTACTTATTATAGTAAGCATTATGTTGAGTTGCTCGAATCTCTTAACTATTTACTTAACCTATTTTGCCATCGTTCTTTGGAAAATTATTTTCTTAAGGGCTGATTTTTCAATCGTCAGACGTTTATTCATTGAATAATTTTGACATAATGACAGATTCTCTTTAGAAAATATGTCACAATGACAATGCCATTCGCTGGATGAAACTTATCTGAGGATTGAAAAATCGGGCCTAAGTGAATTAAAGTAAATTATTCCTCATAATGTATTTCATTCTATCTTACAAACTTACTTATTCAGAGCCCAGGGTAAATAGTGCCTTCAGGACGGGTCTACCCGGCCGGGACGACCCTGAGCAGCGATTTCAAGGCTCAAGACAACCACTCCTCTGCATATTTTATGACGAGTTGATGGCTGAGCGGTACCATATAGAATTAGGACCCAGTTTGCTCCCCTTGCGTTCCATTCTGATCCCATAGTTCTTGTCCGTGAGCCGGCGCTCGCGTGGCGACCCTACCGACGGATTACAGGTGACAGGCGTGCCGCGGGGCCGCAACCTTGGGCCGGTAATAATCCCGCTCTTGCTGACGGTGCTCAGTTAAGTTGCCAACAGCTGGGCTTGTACGAAAATCAGAATATCAATAATTGGCTCTCTCCATATTAGTTCATGAAACTACGCCAAAATTCGTCGAAAAAAATTTGTATATATTTAATTACTTACTATATTAAATCTCTTTGATTAATACATTCATTAATCGTCTCTGCGTTTTAGTGGTTAAGCCACCGGTTACGGACCTAAGATTCTCGGGTTCGATTCTCATTCCGCCTTGTTAGCTACGACCATCGGTTCGTAGTTATCACCATAACAACTATGTTAAAATAACTACCAACATCCCCGCGTAGGAGCCGAGCTTCTAGCCTTTACAAGCGCCCTCGGGTTGTTGCGCTACAGATTCGATCCTAACCACTCGCCTAATCTAGTAGAGAATACGGGAACACGCGTAGTGGGTGATTCCATTCCCTCTAGAAAATCTCTGACGGTGTTTCGATCACACAGCTTGAGGAACTCTTTAGGTTTCTCGCCGCCCTCAAAAAGTCCGGTGACGATGAAAATGCCGCCTGAGTCCATCAGCAAACTCTCCAAAATTACTACAGCCACTGCCCCTCAGCAGTTGAACGCCGGGATCATCTAGGTTTCCACGTAATCTCTTGTGATAAGGTGTTAAAGAAATTGAGTCGTTAAGAAAGAGAATATAGGTACCATTACCATTACAAATGATTTGCTTTCAGAGGAAATAATATCCCATTTATTCGTCGTTATATAAGCGTAAGAGAGCAAAAAAAAACCGGCCAAGTGCGTGTCGGGCCACACACAGTGTAGGGTTCCGTAGCTCATCTCAATAATGCGGACTCTGAGAAGAAGGCTTTTATGAACATTTATGATTATTATATATATTTATTATTAAATTTTTTTTTTCATTGATGGCTCATATGCTTAAATGTAGATACTACCGGTTTTACACACCTGACAACGTTATTTAAGTAGTTCCCAATGAGGAATTTGTACTGCACCAAGTACATTTTATAAGTTGGTTATTATTACTCGTAAACTTGTAAAGCCTGAAATGAAACAACTTTTACTTACAAAATTTTGCACTTTAAAGCTTAATAGCTCACAAATGGATGCCTCAATCTAAAACAGTTTTCACAAACCCGCTATATTTTTGAAATTGCTATCGAACGACACCCCACACTTAGGGGTAAACAAGAAAAAAAAATATTCCCCACATCACGTGTAGGGTAGGTAACGTAAAAAATTTTTTTTTTCAAAATATTTCTTTACCTTTTTGTCGGCGTCATTAATATGTATATCCATGTCAAATTACAGCTTTCTAGTACTAAGAGTCTATGAGCTAGACTGGGGTCAGACAGACAGACAGACAGCAGATGGACACGGCGAAGCTATAAGGGTTCCTTGTTGACTGTGGAACCCTAAAAAGGGTTTCCAAGTTTGCTGATCCATCAAAAGAATAAACAAATAAAATGATCCCAACAACTGAAGTGCGAGTTATTTGGGCGGCTCCTTTGTGAAACGAACGCAATGCCGTTCTATCATTTGTGTAGATAGGTAATAATATGATTTTCTCGTTTCTTACTTACCTAAACTTGGGAGACATATCTGTTTATGTCCTACCTAGTTTTGTGTATCCCTCTTACCTATACGTTATTAGCACCTGTTTATTTTGTTTGACCGATTTCATTATGTACGGTTACTTTTTTATGTAGGTTATCCGTTATCTAATTAAAGTATAATTTGCTCTTCTTTGCACTTAACATTTACGTTTAACTAAGAATAAGCGTGTTATTCAGAAATATGGTGATGAATATCATGACTTGCTAATCGAAAATTATCTCAACGTTGAACCGCGCAGCAAACGTGCAGGCTAATTCAGATTCGCAACTCATTATTTGCAAAAGGTTTTTACACGAGAACCATAAAATAAAGCACAGTTGACTCTATAATTTATTTTGACTTTATAATTTATTGCAACTGAAACGGAGCACGATTTCAATTCAAAATAACTCAGGCTAACTCTTAGTACAATGCTTTTACCCTCATATTCATAAAAAACTATTTATGCATTATTTAGCTAATCATAGTTTTGTCTGTTTTTGTTTCGTTTATATAATTTTAACGCAAATTTTGTTGCGAAACAAATTACAAAAACACAAATTTTGAAAAAATTTCCACGAGCAGGGTTCGAACCTGCACCCCTCTGACATACCGGGTCAGGTGCTCTTCCAATTGAGCCATCGTGGTTCCAATAGTTTTGTCTCTTTTTCCCAAATTGAAAATGACGTTTGTGTGACGTTGACAAAACAGTATTTAACTAAGTACTGCTCAAATAGTTTTTATGAATAAGGGGGGTTAGTCTTTAAAATTTTAAGTTAAAAGATTTTTAGTCTGAGATCGATATTTTTAACATTTAAAATTTAATTTTTCGCTTAATGCGGGGAAGAAAAACGGAACAACAGAGTTAGGGCCAGTTAAGGTTTTAGCAGAACACCTAAATATTATATTTCTAAATCTTTGTATTATAAAATAATCTTTGTTGTATTATAAAATACTTTTGTCCTCAAGTGACCTTTCTTATATTTATCCGATGGCAAATAAGTAGGCATCTGCAGTTAATAAGAGTGCCCACATCATTAAGAAACTATTTTATTTCATTTCTTCTCATCCACACCGGTGACGCCATCTCACTTCACTTAGCAAGTGTCTAAGGCCGAAGGCAGGCAACCGATTAATCATGGCATATTTTATTGGTGCTAACCCGAGCAGCTTGCAATTTATGCAACATCAGTCCACTTGTAACTCCCACTTCTCGGCACAACCGGCCTACCAACAATGTTTCTTCTAAACTCAGTAGAGTTCTAGGGTTTCCATTCGGGAAAAAGCTATTGTAAACCAGTTTAACCTTTGCCGCCCGAATACGCTAGGTACTACGACTTCATACAGGCTACAGTAAACTCCCGCATCTGAAATCAATTGCAGAGGTTGCAGCAGGGTGCGTGGCGGCGCGGGGCGGCCGGGGCTGTCGCGGGGCGGCGGGGGGCTGATGTGGGGCGGCGCGGGGCTAATGTGGGGCGGCGCGGGGTGGGCGCGGGGTGGGCGCGGGGTGGGCGCGGGGGTTTCGCGATGGTGCGGGGGGGCGGGCGTGGCGCGGGGCATGAATGACGCACCTGTGCGGCGCAGTGCGGGTCAATGTCGGGCCGCAGCCCTGCGGCCTCGCCTCCAGAGGCACAAGCGCCCATGCCCGAATTTCAGAGCCTCCTTTACCATTGGAATGCTTTGCAAAATTAAGCGTTAGCATTGTTTTATGTTTTAAACTCTTGCTTTGTTAATCTATACTTATATTATCAAAAGGAAACCTTTGTATTTTTGTTATGTTTGTATGTATGTATGTATACATATAACGAATAAACTCAAAAACTAATGGACCGATTTAAAAAATTCTTTCACCATTAGAGTGCTACCTTAGCGCTGCGTAACATAGGCTATATTAAAAAAGAAATGTCCACCTGTGCGAAGCCGGGACGGGCCGCTAGTGCTAAATAAAGTAATTGTTATCGTAACTTCATGATAGAGTTTTTGTTGTAAACCATTATTAGGCACCAGTTTGCGACACAGCTTGCGTCGCCAAATAATGACATAGATTTTTATTGAAAGTGTACGGGATGACAGCTGGGAGGCAAATGGTCTGTACCTTTTTAATTGTTGCTTGATTCAAAGAGTATTAAATTGATAATGATTGATAAGTACCTTGGTTACTGTTCTACTTATTGAGAACGCTTGATGATAACTGCTGCAGCTGATATTAAGTGATTGATTGATCAATAGACGTCTACCTTGATAAAACCCTCATAAACTGTTGATATCCGGTTTCCTGATTGTTTGCCGTTATTTCCGTTCTCCGTGCAATATATGCGCCTTCTCAATCTAGGTGGTGAAACCCGCTTCTGGGAGGCCAACTAAACCGATTCGCTACCACACAAATTCACGAAAACTCAACACTGTTCGCTCGAAGGACCAAATTGATGTACACCGAACGATGATGATGATGGTATATTGATATGATAATGATCTTAATAGAAATACTGATATAACTGATAACTATTTATTCATATTAACCAAGGTATAGATGATAGCTAGGGGTACGATTGATTGCGAAGTAACTTAAAAGTAGGTAAAATATGCAAACTGTTTACTATGCAAAAATGAATAATTATTTACTTAATAACAAAGTGCTGGCTGAATAGATAAATGTTCGATGTTTAGATCGTAAAAATGTTGACCCCTATTTTTAATGATTAAGGAAAAAACGTATCGACCGCTGGTTCCTGACGAACACTGGTGACATTACCCTGGTCGTTGTACTCGTACACACGGCGGCTGATCAACCTACCCAAAACTGTCAAATTTCTACAATCAATTTTGAACTTTACAATTTGGTTATATCTGCCGCCGTGTGTACGTTTGCATCGTGGTTTGCATGGACAGTTAATATTTTTAATTGACAATGTCTGCTTGAACTTGAACTTCGGTTGCGACATGCTTTACACACCTGCCTAGACGTCTATTGCAGAGTTGTTTATAGCACCTGTTATTTCTCAGGAGCAGGACCTTCTCACGAGTTATCGATTCCCAAGGATCCTTGGGTTTTTGCATAACACAAGAAATATAACAAGTAACTATATATAGACTATGAATGTCTTTCATTGATTAAATCATCGCTGAGTTTTTTGGAAGTTTTCGTTACTCTGTCACTGTATACCTAGATTATTACTCTTCAGTCATGTAGATTATGTTAAGCAAGTTACTATGACAGGGCAACAGCGCTCATAAATTATGGAACGCGACAAGGTCTCCTTTCGTAGCCCTAACGTAGCCGTAGCGTTCATGGATTGGTTCGTAACAAAAACGAAAGTTATTCTTAAAAATCTCTTAAGAATTTCATTATTTTTGTTGGTGACGATAAGGATTTATCTTATGTAATGTTGCAGTGGGTACTACTGCAACGCTAGATATATATAACAATTTACTAATACAATAATTTACTGAAAGGAGGTTTAAAATTTATGACCATAATTGTAAAAACAAATAAATCTTTTTTGGTTTCGCACTACATAATAGCGAGGAGCTCGATGGCGCAGTGGTTAACGCGCCCGGTCTGCGAGTGCTGGCTGAGGTTAAGCAACTTTTGCAAAGGCCAGCCATCGGATGGGTGACCAAAATCTCGAGCTTCTCCATGCTTCGGAAGGCACGTAAAGCCGTTGGTCCTAGCTGCATTAGCAGACTTAACAACCACCAACCCACACTGGGCCTGCGTGTTGGTTTATAGCCCGTTCTCCCTGTCCATCCATAGGCAAGGCTCGTGCCCCAGTGGGGACATAAAATGAGCTGATGATGATGATGACTACATAGTAAACTACATGTGCATGTGGATTGGTGAAAAGGCGAGATATTTTTTGGGTGAATGAATGTCGGTTGAAGACGATTATGTGAAAGATTGTAATCCAAGATTTAAGTGGTTTTGGTACTAACAATAAGTGAATTTAGTGATGGGATGCACCCAGAACTTCAAATTGCGAGCGTACTATAAGCGATCTTCCATATTTCTACTCAAATAATAAAATGTCCAGGAAATGCTAAATAATAAGAAAAGTGTCTACTTTTACGAGGCACTCATATAACAGAGTTACGAGTCCGGCCCGCGTACCTATAACCGTCTGTCGTTTAACGGCACCGCTTTACGGCCACTAAAGATACATTCGATCGGCGAACTCTCTAAACCACTCCCGATGATTGTCCACAATAAAACAGAGGCCGCTCAATGAACGCTATCTATTTGTTATTGGAACGGCATTCATAAAGCACTCGTGAAGCTGGCGGGGCTTAAAATTTCATAAATAAAATCACAATAGACCATTCTCCTTTGTCCGGGATCAAGATTAAACGGTCGTGCTACGAATTGGGAAACATTGCGACAGACCACGCCATTGAAGTTACCTGCAATGCCCTAAGAGGTATTTTAAATCCTCTCTGAAGAATTAATCATGTTTTACAATGCCGTTCGTTTAAGAAATGAAAGGGAAAGGATAATTTAGAATTTAACATTTTTATCTATATTCTTGAATTCTATATTCTTTTTATATATATATTATACCTAGCTTGGCACATGACTCCACTCCACCTGATGTTAAGTGGAAACAGACGTAAGGACAACTGGTGCAGCGTGAAAACAACGCAGCATATATTTGGATTCTTGTATTTAGCTACTCCGTGCCTACTTTGGAAGGCCTTAGCGGTCCTGGTACTTGTCGTAAGACGGTAAGCATGAGCTTCAGTTTCAATTTAATTCATTTATTTGCATCTCTTGTGTATAAAAAGGTCTTACAAAGAGTGCTTACAAGAACCCTGTAAGGGTACAGCAAAATCTTATAAACTAATTTTAATTAAAAAAAAAATCTTGAAATAAAATTAGGTTATTATTATTATTAGGTTTAAAATTAAATTAAAATTATATCTAATTTACAGCAAAATATCAAATTAATAGGTTATATAAAAGTATCAATAACAATAACAAATAAAAAAGATAATAATGAAAAATACAAGTAAATCAATAACAATAACAATAAAAGCAAAATTTGACCAATACAATGTTTAATGTCCTATCATATATATATATTAAAAAACTCTTGCAAATTGTAAAAGGATTTGGTAATTAAAAATGTTTTAATGTATATATACTACTCAAAACAAAATAAGGGCCACGAGGTATTTTTTCATTTTGGTGTAAATTATTAAACATTTACATATTGAAAGTAGTAAAATATTGAGTATACAAACTCTTTGATACCTAAACTTTTTAGTATTGTAGTATTCATCTAATGCTGGCAACAATTTTAAATAAAATTTGATTTAAAATTATTTTTGAAAATTTTGATTCCATTTTCTTTGACGTTTTGCTTTCCTTAGCTTCTTGGTTTATTAGAAATTATCAGAGTTCATTGATATCTCGAGTCAGAAACATCTTTTGCAATATGCCACAAGCACACAGGCGTCATATGGACTCGCTGACAGCAACCAGAGCCGTTACAATGATTGAAGAAGGTCATTCGCAGCGATCTGTGGGTTTGCAATTGGGATTTACTCGAAGAGCTATTCAAAATCTATGGAATCGTTTCCAAGAGACCGGCAGTGTTAGAAGAAGACCTGGTTCGTGCAGAGTTCGCATTACAACAGCTCAAGAGGATCGTTACATTCGATTAAGTGCGCGCCGAGATCGCACAACGACGGCCCGCAAGCTGCAAAATCGTTTACGGCTCACAACGGGTACTCGTGTCAGTGACCAAACTATTCGTAATCGATTGCATGAAGACCAGCAGGCATCAAGAAGGCGAGTTGTCCGTATTCCATTAACCAGAAATCATCGTGCAAATCGTTTAAGATTTTCCCGTCAACATTTGGACTGGGACATAAACCAATAGGGCATGGTGCTCTTCACAGACGAATGCAAAGTTAAATTTTTTAACGACGATCGGCGTATTAGAGTATGGAGAAGACGCGGCGAGAGATTTTCAGAAGCCTGCATCCATGAAGTCGATCGTTTTGGTGGTCCAAATGTAATGATTTGGGGCGGGATAAGCTTACACGGCAAAACTGAGCTCGCTATTTTAAATGAGGGTACTGTTACTGCTCAGCGGTATATTGAGGAAGTCGTCAGACCACATGTGATTCCATTTGCCCAGCGAGCGGGTCCTGGATTCATCTTGATGCAAGACAATGGTCGTGCACACACGGCTCAAGCGACTCGGTTTGTACTGGAAGCGTCTCAAATTCAAGTCTTGCCGTGGCCGGCGAACAGTCCGGACTTAAATCCAATAGAGCACATGTGGGATCAGTTGAAACGAAGAGTTAGAGACGGTGATCAGGAAATTCACAACCAACAGCAACTCATCAACGCTGTTAAAAGGGCCTGGGAAGAGATTCCAATGGAAAATGTCAGGCATTTGATTGAGAGCATGCACTCCAGGCTTCAGGAGTGCGTAACGAAACGAGGGGGGCATACCCGTTACTAAAAGATGAGCATGGAGTATTTTCTTTTGTTTTCAGTAACTTTACATTGTTTTTATTTTTAACCTTAAATGTGTTTTTTCTTTCAAAAGCAAATAAACTTTTTAATCATTATTATTGGAATAAATTTATTGGTCTACACGGTAAAAACAACATTAGTTTTCGTTATGGAGACAAAAAAATTAATATTGGTTTTATTATTTTCATGGTACAGACAAAATACCTCGTGGCCCTTATTTTGTTTTGAGTAGTATACATATAATGACTGACTTGTCCTGACGATTGACGAATGGACGATTCAAAAGCATTGTACGTAAGTTTATTTGAATAAAAAATTTTGACTTTGACTTTGAATTTGACTATAATTTTTTATACTCGTAGAAGGTTAGGTTGCGCCTCTCTGGCCGTCCTCACGTCGCCGACCCGCGAGTTGCTCCTTCTTACCTCGTTTCAAAAGATTTCCTCGGTCGAAGGCTCTCCCGAAATCTAAACTGGTAAATTCAGTAGTTAAGTTAGTCTAAACATTTTTTGTTTTATAATATAATTTGGATTTTATAGTTTTGACGTCAATAGACTTTTACATTAAATAGACCTCATCTTGCAGGAAGGAGGAAATACTAACGGAAACGTAATGTAACGTAGTACGTACGTTTTACCAAAATCTTAACCTATCGAAAGCGAAGGCATAATACTGATGCGCTAAATTTATACCAACCCTTTGGCATGAATCCGCTTTTATGACGCCGAATATAACAAGCAGCTACCTGGCGCTGCGTAGCACGTTGCATGATAGCAGGAACAAGTTTATTTCAAGCGTTTCCGGTTAAGCCAAGGAGGTGCCGCGCGCACGCCGCGAAGTTTTATCGATAATGGTAAGAAGCCACCTCCCTACAGTTAAGTCACGCCTAAGTAGTAAGTTTTGTAAATAAAGGACATTAAATGCAAAGCGTTGTTTAGGTGAAGCGTCATTTTGAGAATATTACCATTTTTTTAAGTGTAGGTACAAAGAGTTTATTTAAGAGAGTTACAAGAGCTTATTTAATATACAAAGAGCACTTATCGACGTAGTGTCGCTTATGTTGCTATAATGGTAACAATCAATGCAGGATTATTTATTGTATGATCTTTGTAATTTTCGATGGAATTGTTTGTTAAAATACATTCACTTTGGATTATAATAAGATGTTGAGAAAATATGCCACGGTCGTTGCACATTTTATAACTACTTTTTTATGTAAAGTTATTTTAAGTCACTATCAAGATTCCGTATGATTGTTTAAACAATATTAAGCAGCAAAATATTTCGAGGTTTACACAAAATTAATAGGACGACGAAAAGGAGTTCGGCGAAAGCTTTCGGCGGTCGGAATTCCGGCAATCCCGGGAAGTTACGACACTAGCGATCCCAGGCCGCGGGATTTATGCGCGCCTTTGTTGGTCCCTCCCGTGGCTTTGTCGCGTTATTTTTTTTTTCAAATTGACGCAGCTTGCGTGGCGCGAACGTGACGGGATGTAGCGATGCGGCGGGCTGATAAGCCGCGAAACCTGTTATGTTTACCAACGCTTCCGCAGTAAATTAACACGAGCCAAGGAAATTGGAAAAGCGAATTTCAGAACGAGCTCATGCAAGTAATCGAATGAAATCTTTAAAAGGAAATCATCAAGTTAACATCGTTATGATTGTGGTGGAATTCTAAATTATTATTGTTTTCAATGTTGAAAGTATTTTTTTGGAAAACGTTTGATGATTGCCTTAGGCAGCTTTTGAAGCGTCACCGGATTTTAATGTTGAAAGTAGATCCATTAAGGTATGAACAGAATAGTTTGCGTAGGAAAGAGCACGAGCCCCAAGTGCTTATCTATAGATAGCTAAAGTACTTGCGATTTAATTATTAGAAATTGTCTCCCTGTGACCATGGACCCTGGAAAGGGTTCGAAACGTCAGCGCTAAAACAAAAATAGTAAACATGTAAAATTAATCGCGTGTAAATACGTAAAAGTGGAGTATTGAAGACTTATCCCTGATTTCACCATTGACCCCTAAGTTTTAGGTGACCCCTAAGCCATGTTAGGTGACAGTTGTTGGAGCAAAACCGTCACCTAAAATGGCTTAGAGGTCATCTAAAATGGTGAAAATGAGTATTAGGGTCTCTTTCTAGGGGAAGAAGAGACCTTAGGTTATTTTACCTTTAATGTTAGGTTATCTTAGAAATCTTTATATTTATAAATCTTCTGTGTGTGTGTATGAAATTGAACTCTTTCTAAAGGGCTGGACCGATTTGGATGAAATTTTTTGTGTGTGTTCAAGTGGATTTGAGAATGGTTTGGATTTACAATTGGACCCGGTAGGTGACGCTGCTATTAGGGGTCCATCATGTGATACGGGTGTTCTTATGCGGACGATGATTTGTTTGTTTTGTTGTCATGGAAACTGTCAAAGCGGTACGAAGTCCGCCGGTCAGCTAGTTAGGTATAAATTATTCTTAGAGAAAATAACTATCTACCTATGATATCTACAAAACTTGCTACATCCTATTTACAGTATACCATTCCAACGCATTGGTTATTTACTTGTTTTTATGATCTGAGGTTATTCAGCTAAACTTTAACTCGATAATTACTTTTCTGCTTACATAAATAAAAGTGCCTAGCGGTTATTTTAATTAGTCCATATTTTATAGTAGTCCGGTGTTATAACAGCAAGTTATTGCGAAACAAAGCGAGGCCAAAGGCACAACCGGGGCGAATAGGCTCCTCCGCGGACGAAGTAGGTCACTCGCTGTTGGCTGCGGGCGGGGGCTCACTGATAGCGGGTCGTCGCACTCGCCAGGGTACCTATTGCAAGTGTTATTTGCTTTATATTACGTCAACGAATACGATAATTTGTACGGCAATATTTAAACTCTCCTCGCTTCTCCGCGGTCACAAGGAGGCGCCACTTCAAATGCCATACACTAAATAATCACTAACAACAATAGAGGTGGGCGTTAAAAGCAAAAGCACTTGAAAAAGCATACTTTTTACAAAATGCATAAGCGTGCTTTTAGATTTGAACGTTTCATTTAAAAAAATTGTTCACACTTTATTATTTTGAAGTTGTTCGGTCACTTTTTTCGTTTACATTGAAACGGAAAGTAAAAAGTACGTTTTTCAGTGTGCAGCGGTAAGTGCGCGTTCTTGTGCAGTATGCTTGCTTGCCTGCTTATTTACGTACATAATACCTATAATAAAGCTTTAAAATTATGTGTAATGACATTTAGTGTATTGTTTTCTAAAGTTTACGCGAACACTACACATTGAAATGAATAGGATAAACAGGATAAACATTTATTAAAACTAATGTGTAAAATAAACGCGAGTAGATCCGTAAAAGTTGTTTCATTTCAACATTTAGTGTAGTTATCGTTCAATGTAAATTGTCATAAAAATTACATAGCTGGTATTGAAAAGTCAGTATCCCACAATCCAAAACTATTCTGGACATTCCTTAAAAATAAAAAACGTAACAGTAGCACCTATCCATCAACTATGACTTTTGACAGGGACGAGGCGGATTGTGGTGGCGGTATATGTGATCTCTTCGCCTCTTTTTTCAAGTCGATGTTTAAAACGAGCTTAATATTTTCCCCGGCCGCAAATGACCAAATCCTTACGTCTAATTATCTCGCCAATCTCTGTTTTTCGCAGAAAGACGTACTTAAGACCCTGTCTCGTTTGGATCGAAATAAGGGGGCCGGTCCTGATGGTATACCCCCTATATTCGTAGTCAGTTGTCGCAAGGCGCTATCTTTGCCTTTAACTACCATTTTCAATAAGTCTTTGAAAACTGGCACTTTCCCTTCCGTCTGGAAGGAGGCGCGTATTGTCCCAATTTTTAAATCAGGTGATGCCAGATCTGTCAAAAACTATAGGCCAATATCTATACTGTGTGTGTTCGGCAAGATTTTTGAGTCCTTAGTGTGTCCTGTGTTGACTTGGCATATGAATCAAATTATCTCGCCTCAGCAATTTGGTTTCCTCAAATCGCGTTCTACAGCCACTAATCTCGTTTCGTTTATTACCCAAGTCTCTGAATCTCTCGATGCGCGACTATCTGTAGATACAATTTATACGGATATTAGTAAAGCCTTTGATACCGTTGATCACAACATTCTAGTTCATAAGCTTTCCACCTTCGGTATCACTGGAGATCTACTTGCATGGTTCTCCTCATATCTTCAACAGAGGAGGTCAAGAGTGGTGGTTAACGGCTTCTCTTCAGAACCATTTTTATGTACATCTGGTGTACCGCAAGGTTCACATTTGGGTCCGATCCTCTTCAATATTTTCATAAATGATATTGTAACTATCTTCCGTCATGCCAAATGCTTTCTGTACGCGGACGATATGAAATTATCAATGCTAATACGTGATCAGAGCGACTCAATTTTATTGCAAGAGGATCTGGACCGATTGGCGATGTGGTGCACTGAAAATCAATTATTTCTGAACCTCGACAAATGCAAATTTATCAGATTTTCCAGATGTGCTACGGTTTCGCTTCCGACGTATATTATCGATGGTCATGTTTTGGAAGAAGTAGAGTCTATTCGCGATTTAGGTGTGCTGCTGGACAGAAAGTTACGCTTTCATAAGCATATCGACCAAATTGTATCTAAAGGTTTCCAAATGCTAGGTTTCGTATTACGTAATGCTAAAGAATTTAAAAAGCCTTCAACAAAGATACTATTATACAAGTCCTTGGTCCGTTCCAACCTCGAATACTGTAGCCAGGTCTGGTCTCCCCACTACGACGTCCACATCAAACGTATAGAGCGAATTCAGAAACGTTTTTTATGGCATCTCTCATACCAAACTCATAAGGCAAAAGAGCTTCCCTCTTATGAAAAACGACTGGCTTATTTTAGGTTAAACAGTTTGAGGGATCGTAGGTTTTTATTGGATCTAATGCTACTTCAAAAGATAATCAACGGCACCACGGATTGTTCCTCTCTGTTACGATTGATAAATCTTAATGTACCATATAAGCTGGCACGGGTCAAAAGATATGTGCCTTTTTCTGTTAAGGGCAGCGGGACCAATGTGGGTCACCACGCCACAATAAATAGACTACAGCGGCAATATAACAAACTCTGCAAAGTTTGTAACATCGACATCTTCGCAGATAAGCCCCAGAAGTTCAGACAAGAAATATTAAAGACATTTGATACGGCGTCAAGTTAGTGACTGAACGATTTTCAATTTTTGATATTATTTTTGTACTTAAATTATTCATTTAGTTTAGTTTTTTTTTTATATTATAATAAATAAATTGTTTTTTTTTAAATGCAAAATATATAGTCCACATTGCATGCCGTGGCAACCTATAATTAAGAGGACGCTTAGCTGTAAGTTTATTTTTGTTTCTACAATTTTTGCTTGTATCAGTGTTTGTCTTGTTGGTTGTCCTAATAAACAAATAAAATAAAATAAAATAAATAAATCATAGGACGAATCTTTTGTTAAGTACGAAGGAAAGTGCATTGATTTAAAAAAAAACATTAAATTCGACATCCTATTTACAACTTAATGTTTAATTTTCGTTTCAATGTCAATGAAACACGTTGACAACAAAACATGTAAACCACGCAAAGCGTATTAAACGTTATTAGCTTTACGATTTGCGTTTCAACACAACGTAGCCAGCTTTTTGTAAGTAAAAAAAACGAAAGAGCAAACAATTTTTTTTTAAAAATCGTACATTGTTTTAAACGTGTAAAAAAGTTAAGCAGTTTTTTCCATCTCTAAACTACAATATAAAACTACAGCCCTGCCCTCTGACTATAAGCTCTTATAGCAGTATTATCGCTGTAGTGGAAAAGAGACGCGAATATATTCGCCGCTACACACGTCTCGTTTCCACAACTGCAATAATACTGCTATAAGAGCTCGTGGTTACCCCCTGAGGTGGGTAACGCGCACTTGTTGTCTATAGGGCGCTTTTTATCAGGTGCAACATGCACCAGTAACGTTAAAGTCATGGGGAAATAACAGAATAGAGGCACAACCGGGGCGAATAGGTTTCACTCGTTGTAGGTTTAAACGGAGACTCCAGCTCGCGTCCGCTTATACAGCCGACATGCCTCTATGCTCTGTTATTTCAATATCTATTACCATTTCAACAATATCACAAAAGAAACGATTCTGATCTCCGGTAGTAATAGGTACTAGGATGGTAACCATCCAGTCGGATCCTGAGCAGGATCCTACCACCTGAAAAAATAGTGACCGCTGCAAGTGAGGCCCCGCGCCGGTTAATGAGCGGCTAATGACGCGGCGCCGCGACGCTGCAGCATACCTTAAGTGTCCGCATACTTACATACCTTCAAACATACATACATCATCATCATCATCATCAGCCACTGCTGGACATAGGCGCCACCGAGCACGATCCGCATATATACATACATACATACATACATACATATATATATATACGTACATACATACATACAAACATACATATATACATACAGACACATATGTCTTGCTGCCGTACAATTACACACGTAGTTACAAACGTAGAACGGCACAGGTTAAATACCATGTACAGTTCTGTTTTCCAAAGTTTACGCGACACTATACATTGAATTTAAACAACTTCTTTCAATATGCCCCTATCTTGCCCTAAATAACCTGCGGAGGAGTAGTATATTGGTTTAATCATATCGGTCTCAGACCTAAATGAGACCAGACTCGGTTTGATTGGTGGTAAGAGTTGTTCTTTTGTTCTCAGTCGGCCTGATAGTCGCTACATCTTCTCATACATAACAACTTCAAATAATACACCATGTTGTTACGAACATCCATAAAAATGTTTTCATATTAATACCAATTAAATACGCCCCTGCGAATACAAACATATTTTCTTACGAATAAAAAAAAATACAAAAGGGAACCAAGAAAGAGATTTCTATAAAAAAGACGGAAATATTAAATTAAATAACGCCTTTATTAAGGAACAGTTTCCGCGTCGTTCATTTGCCGACACTGCAAACTTAATTATTTTCGCTCAACACCCAATTTCCCTAAAAGTCTAATATTAAATCACCATTAGGAGCGTCGGAGGTGTCAGCGGCCGCGGCCACGACACAATTGCTTGGTTCTAATTAGTGTAATTGCGACGCGAGAGACAAAGAATGCGTGTGGATTATATTTATAATTGAATTAAGTCGAGTATTGTGCGCAGTCGCGCGGGACTTTTTCATTTTGTTGGCATTACCTACATTAGAGTAAAGTTGTGTCATATAAATTACTGTGGAAATGAAATACACTTGCGTAGAGATCGTTAAATAATTAAACTACTAACATATGGTTTTTTAAGAAAAGGTTTTGTCACACAAACTGTCATATAAAGAGAACTGGAGTAAATTTATGAACACAAAATATAAAACACATTTTATTTGTCTTTTTCTAGGATGCCGTTTTTACAATAATATCTAGAAGTTAATCGTTTTTAACAAATTATACATGATGATCAACGGGTTAGATTTTTGCCTCTAAGGATATTAGTTGCTTGTTTAAAAAAATAAATGCATTTTATCGGGTCCGATATATTGCTATTCATCGTAAATTCGTTTCCAAGCTTACTTGAAAATATACAACGGCACAGCAATTTACTGTTTTCTTTTCATGCTAATCAGTCTCTATAATAATAAAATAAATAAAAGAAAACGTTCATTCGTAGTGGGACTGAACCAAAAGTGAACATTAACAATTTCAAATGTACCCAAAGATTTATGTAACGTTAACCCAAAAGTACCTAAACTTAAGTGAAAATTATCATCGCATCGGCTCCATTTACATAAATGTAAGTTTGAAGGCGGCCATGAATAATTCATGGGTTGTCGTGAATTGAACCACCGCCCCGCCAAATGAAATATTCAACTGAAAAAGATATTACCCATATCCACTCATATACATATATACCCAGTGTTGCCCTTCGCAGACGGGCAACGCTTACGCGAAAGCTCGGTATGGAACAATTATTTTTAATGTCATTATGATAGCAATATTTATACGTGTACCAAACAGTTGACTGGCAGGACTACGGAATGAAACTCGAAAGTTTCGGATAAGTATTATTAAAAAAATAAAAAAATATTCATTACCTCAACGGAGAAACGCTTAAGGTTGATTCCGAACTCCGCTGCACGCAGCCGTGCTGTCGCTGCGTTGCTGCCACGACATTGCTGCGTAGCTCTGAATGTAATCTCATATAAACTTTTAGAGAATATATGGGGACCAGTAGCGCTGCGGCAGCACTACTGCGTGCAGCGGAGTTCGGAATCATACCTTAAGCCTTTATCTCACATACGGTAACGGTAAGGCCGAGAGGTGGATGTGCACTTCACCTGCAAACCTTAACCATCAAGGGTCTGGCTTTTTATCACAAACTGTCAGAATACAACAATACTAACAAACATTATAGTTATGGCGATCATAGATATAATGGTGGCATAACTAGCCAGGCGGATTTAAAACAAAACCCTATCAACCAAACCGAGGACAATATATCCCCATGCTAGGAATCGAATAAGGAACCTCTAGATTTGAGACCGGCGGTGTAACCACTAGACGGCAAAGGCGGTTAGCTATGGATATCGCAATTCCTATCACAGAATAGGAATTACGATGAAATAATTATTATGAATCAAATTCGGTACCCTACGCTAGAAAATGATGCCTCGTTCGTCAAACCCCCGCCCCGTACCTAAAGACCCTTCTGAGTATATTCCGGTCCTCTCTGCTTCAGCATGTCGACCTTGTTTGGTTTGCATACGAAATGTTCGTAAAGACATTACTACATTATGCAGAGCCACAGATATAACAATCTTGAGGAGAAGCTACGGATGTGTGTGTACGTCAATCACGGTTCCTGACGGACACTGGTGCCTCTACTCTACCTACATTACTATACTGTTGTGTATGTAAGCGTGGACAAATCGCATAGCGCGACATAGTACTTGGTGATCGGGACTTCTTGCAATATCGGCTCGTTGTGTGTGTTCTACCGCCTGTATAATGGAGAATGCTCTGAGGAACTTTTTAATTTGCCCACTTCCTCTTTCTATCATCGCACCTCTCACCATCAGGACAGGGCACACACACACTTCCTGGAGCCGCTGTTCTCTCGAACGGTTCGTTTCCAGAGGAACTTTATTCCACGTACGATCAAACTGTGGAATGAGCTGCCATCCGAGGTTTTCCCATTGAGCTACGACATGGATTCCTTCAAAAGGGGTGCAAAGAGGTTGTTCTCAGATCGGCAACAGTAAAGCAACATTTCTGATGTAGCTGATGTCCACGGGCGGCGGTGACCGCTCACCATCAGGCGGCCCGCCTGCTCGTTTGCAGACAGTCAATGTATATTTAAAAAAAAACCTACAAAAATTCCTAGGTAGCAAACATTTCTAGTTTTCGCATTTTGATCAAATACATGTTACTCGTATATTACGTAATAATACGGTAAGATGTCAACCGTGAGCTGTATTTACAAAATTCCTCAGCCCATTGTACTAACAAAGCAAATTCGTAACAGCGCAAATAAGGCTTGCCCGGGGCGGCCCGGGAGCCTGAATCAGAGCCTATTCAATTTTCATCCCGCCCCGATGTTGTTGATCTCAACTACGATGCTGACTCTGGTTTCGATGTTATATTTACGAATTTAAAAACTAAAAGTGTCAGACAATTTTATAATAGAGTTGACTTTGATTAATGTACTATTAACATACACGTTTTTTAATTAGTAAAGGAATTTTTTTTATTAGAACGTTTAATTGTCGTTAAATATTGCATTTTGCTTATGACCATGTCTTGAAAAAAATGTTTAAGTATAAGTAAAAACTTGAACCTGCGATAGGCTGTTTGGTTTAAACTCCTTTTCCAGTCGTTTGCAACAAAGAGCGTAACTTTACAAGATGGCGGTGCGCGGGAAATTGCACAGATCAGTTTGTTGTAGTGTTGTACGTTGTAAGCTCGATTCTTATTTATAAATTTTTAGCTATTTTTATTTTAAAACCAACAACTTTATACATTGTTTCTTTGCCAATTTAACAACAATTATAAACAATTATAATAACATATATGTAAAGGCTTCAAACAAATTCGAACAAATCAGGAACTTAAATATTCTGCTCTTTAAAAAAATTATTAGTAATTAGTTATCCGTGCGGTGACGGAGAAAGAATACAATTCGCCGCCCCTCTCCTCCGGTGGGTGTCGTAAGAGGCGACTAACGGATTTTCGAGCTTCCATATGCTCCACTGCGTGGTAGGGCTTGGCCCGTCTGGTTAGTGACCACCGTACGCACGGTGTAAGGCCCGTCAAGTGACCGCTTGTCGGTCGCGTTTCGGGATCAGCCAGCGTATAACCAGAGCTCGAGTAAATGTTGCTGCGATTCATTTGGTCTGCGGAGTGCGCGTCAAACCAGTGCCAGGAAGACTTCATTAACCCGCCGACCAGGGAGACCCGTAGAAACGGCTGTCCCGCTGGCCGCCCGTGGCACAGTACAGGGGCCCAAGCGAGCCTAACCAGCTCGTGAGGCTGCCTCACCATGCCAAGCATAATCTCGGGGTGGCCTGTCGTGCCGGTTGGTGACCGGGAGGTGGGGTCCCGGCGGCCATTCCCGGTGGGGTTCGGGGGCCCTTCCGTTCGGCGGGTTAGTGAAACTCTTTTGTAGGCAGTTTCCTGGTGAAACATGCCGCCACACTTTGACCATTCGCATCGCAGCAGCATTTCCTCGATTCACGCCTCCCTCCTTTCTTACACCATGACAGCGCATAATATAAGAACTGGTACTTCAGCGGTGCACACCCCCACCACAACCTTACCGTTTGAGGTTGAGTTCGCTAACATCCGCGGACTCCATGCAAACCTCAATGCCGTTCATCACCATCTTGAGACGGCACGGCCAGCAATGTTATTCTTGACGGAGACGCAAATAATCTGCCTGGCTGACACCACCTACCTGCACTATCCGGGCTTTGTGCTTGAAGAATCATTCAAAGCCAAAGCCGGTGTTTGCTTATTCGTTCGGGCGGATGTTTGCTGTCGCCGTCTGCGCTGTCTGGAGGACCCTTCCTTTTCTCTCCTTGTGGTACACGTCGACTTGGGCTCTCATAGCCGTGTCTACGTCTGCGTCTACCGATCCCATAATGGCGACATGGAGACAACTCGACTCATGGATCACCTTAGTCGGGTAGCAGATGAAGCGCAGGAGCGGTTTCCATCGGTGGAATTGGTGTTTTTGGGGGACTTCAATGCTCACCACGAGTTGTGGTTAAGTTCCTCCAAAACTGACCATGCTGGTAGAACTGCCCACGCGTTCGCTCTCACGCACGACCTGACTCAACTGGTGAACCAGCCCACCAGGATCCCAGATATAGTCGGTCACGCGCCCTCTTTGTTGGACCTTCTGCTGACGAGTCGCCCTGCTGGTTACCTGGTGGAGGTTCGAGCTCCTTTAGGATCTTCGGATCACTGCTTGGTATCCAGTAAGGTGCCTCTGGCCCCGCTACCGCCTTCAGCGGTATCGAAACGCCAGATTTGGCACTACTCGTCAGCAGATTGGGATGGTATGCGGGACTATTTCGCATCCGTTCCTTGGGGGCAACGCTGCTTCAGTGGGAAGGACCCATCAGCTAGTGCGACTGCAGTTGCTGATGAGATAGATTTAGGGATGGAATACTATATTCCGCACTCCTATCTCATCAGCAAAGGCAGGCGCAACCGATGGTTCAACCGCGAGTGTGCCAACGCTGTTGATAAAAAGCAGGCGGCATACCGCGCTTGGATCAGAGGTAGAGCTCTTGAGGATCCCGAAACCCGCACGCTGAAAGCAGCCTTTAATAATGCCACCAAGTCCTGCAAAAGAGCCTACATCAGAGCGGATGCCCAGCGCGTTGCACGGGTCGGCCAAGAACTGCTGACGCATCCTACGGGCAGCCGTAGCTACTGGCGTCTGGCCAAAGCCATGCAGTCAAACTTCTGCCAACCCTCGCTGCCACCACTGAGATGTCCTGACGGAACTTTAGCTCACAAGCCACAAGAGAAGGTCGATCTCCTGGCCAAACTTTTTGCGGCTAACTCCCGGCTAACAACTGTGCATTGCAGTCATCGAGACTGCAATGCACAGCCACCTACAATTTCTCACTGTGGCCACACAATGCCCGATTTTAAAATCAGGCAGTGTGATGTCCGTGCGGAGTTGCAGTCAATCGATGTCCGGAAAGCTAATGGCCCTGATGGCATCCCACCAATAGTCCTAAAAATGTGTGCAGCGGAGTTGTCCCCCGTGTTAACGCGCCTATACCGTCTCTCGCTCTCTTCAGGTTGTGTGCCGGAATCTTGGAGAGAGGCCAATGTGCAACCGGTCCCCAAAAAAGGAGATCGGTCAGATCCTTCGAATTACCGCCCCATAGCTGTAACTTCAGTTTTGTGCAAAGTCATGGAGCGCATTTTAAATAAACAACTTGTCCACTACCTAGAAGAACTCTCCATAATTCACGATCGCCAATACGGGTTTCGGCCGAAGCGGTCAACGGGTGATCTTCTAGCGTACGTTGCACATCTCTGGGGTGAGGCTATTGACAAGCGTGGTGAGTCGGTGGCTGTTAGCCTCGACATAGCCAAGGCATTTGATCGGGTCTGGCACAAAGCTCTTCTCTCCAAGCTTCCGGCATACGGTCTGCCTGCTCAGTTCTGCAACTGGGTCGCTGGCTTCCTGCATGAGCGTAGAATCCGTGTCCTGTCTGATGGATGCGCATCACGGCTCATGTCAGTAAATGCTGGTGTCCCTCAAGGTTCCGTTCTGTCCCCCACGCTGTTTCTTCTGCATGTCAATGATATGCTTCCACTTGGAAATATTCATTGCTATGCAGATGATAGTACAGTGCACGGTGGGTATAACGGTCACCCTGCGGCTGGGCGAGTCGAGACTGAAGAGAAACGAGTGAATCTTGTCATTGAGCTCAATCGGCTATTGGATCTCATATCTAATTGGGGCTCCAATAATCTGGTTGAGTTCAATGCCAAGAAAACACAGGTGTGTGCGTTTACGGCCAAAAAGTCACCATTCCTTCCTCTTCCAACTCTTCAGGGCACATCTCTAAGCCTGCAGAACAATATCAACATGCTCGGTATGACGATTCGCTGCGATCTGAATCAAAAGGACTATATCGAAGCCGTGATCAAAACAGCCTCACGAAAACTCGGTGTCCTGAACAGAGTACGGCGATTCTTTACGCCTGACCAGTTGTGTCTTTTGTACAAGACACAGGTACGGTCTTGCGTGGAGTATTGCTCGCACATCTGGGACGGTTCCGCAAAGTATCTTCTCGATGCCTTAGACGGATTGCAGCGTCGCGCTGTACGTATTATCGGCAATGCAGAGGTAACTAATACTCTCGAACACCTGCAATTGCGTAGAGATATAGCGTCACTCAGCGTCTTCTATCGCTTATATCACGGCGAGTGCTCTGAAGAACTCTTTGACCTTATCCCACCTTCTCCCTTCCTCCATAGGAGTACACGTGCTGCTCTCTGGTGTCACCGCTTCACTGTTACACATATCCCATCGCGCACAAAGAAATTTGGTGACTCGTTTCTTTGTCGCACCTCCAAAAGATGGAATAGTCTACCAGCACACGTTTTCCCTCTTTCCTATGATATGGGGTCCTTCAAACGAGGCGTGAAGAAGCACCTTGTGGGCCGGCAGAGTGAGGTTGACTGATGCTGCGTTGTTTTCACGCTGCACCAGTTGTCTTCGCGTCTGGACTCCATTTCCACTTAACATCAGGTGGTGTGGAGTCATTTGCCGTGCTAAGTATAAAAAAATAAAAAAATAATAAAAAATATCACCTAAACACATTACAAGTGCGATAGGAGAATTAGTCCACATTAAAGATATCTATATTCATGTCTTTCTAGCATTAATGCTTAAGCTAAATTCGCATTGACACACACACAGACGGACACGACGAACTATACGCGATGCTGCCTACCACGAAAATGAAATGAATTTAATTTAAGCTGGAAAGCGTCTCTGACTTTCAATTTTTAAGTGTACTCATCTCCATCAATACGGGTTTGGTAGAATCACTAATTAAAATTTCTTCTGTAAAAGAACTGCTTTTCGTCATTTTACTTTAAGTAGAGTTAATGAAACTAAGTTTAGAGGAGTCGAGCTCTATACAACACTAGCTTTTCGCCTCGGGCACTTGACCTGGCAACGGCCTACGAATAAAACCCAGAGAGCCTCCCCAAATCTGGCGGTAAAACGCTCTCGAGTACCAATATCTCTCTCACAAAGTCATGTTGGTTCAGTTTGAAATCGTTTCTTTCTACTCTTTATACTCGTACATGCTATTTGTAAAAACCTATAAATTTTATTACAGAGGTTGTAAAAATATGCCAATGTTATGGAATTGTTATAATTTTTACCTAATAATATATTATTAAATTGCTAAACTCAGTTTAACTGTCTTAATGTAATCAAACTAGCGGGAAATACTAGTTAAAAAATTACACAAATCAGTCAATTAAAATTGAAACATATCTTTAAATTGTACCGTTCCAAGTAAGTCTTGTAAATTCACAAGCGGGACTTGATCTTTAGATAAACCAAAACATACATATTTTCTTCAGAAATACCAAAACAAAAGAAAAAGCCTATCCAATCAAGATTCTTCTGTTCATTAAAAGGCAAGCCCGCCCTTAGGGCTAATTCTTAAATGAGTGAACAATGTACTTGTGCTTAAGTACCCACGCCAATAGTGGCTATGAATAATTAACACATCTTTGTGGCTTTATCCGGCGGCCAACAGCCATTTACATTCGGCTGCTGGCGAGGGAGACATAGCCCATTGTTACTATCAGCAGTTTGTGGGAAGACCTCCAAATTAATTATCTTTGAAGTCATAAACAAGCCAGCCATCAACATTTACATGTAAATTGTTAAAAGCATAAACAAAAATACATTGTGTAGTTCTTAGAACAGGATGGAAATAATATTATGGAAATAGGTTGAGCGTAGATTCATAACTGCCATAATCATAATTCTTGTTCGTGGAGCTCGAGTTACAGGGTTGTCGGACGACATTGCTTAATTTGTGACCTGCCTTCAATCATATTTCATAGTCAGTTAAAAAAATATTTACGATAGCGTATAATTCTTTATTATTTATTATTACCAGCCATTATTTCCCCACTGCAGGGCAAAAGCCTCCCCTCTATCTCTATCCTGAGCTAGTTCATGCCAATTCTTCAAGTGGGAGTCCAACTCATCCCGCCATCTCCGTCTAGGCCTTCCACGTTGTCATCAACCGTTTGTTGGGACCCATGATGTTGCAATCTTTGCCCAGAATTCGTCCGTCATACGGGCAACGTCTCCAGCCCAGTCCCACTTTAGTTGACCGGCTTTTTGAGCTATTATTCGTGTTTTTAAATAGTATGCCCGTTAAATGCTGTTTAAAATAAAGAACGTGTTACGTATACAATCAGGGATTTCGTTATAAATAGATTTACATAAAAACATAAACTGAATACAGAATAACAAACCTAACATTTAATTATAAGAGATATTTGATAATTTATTGTTAATTGGCTACAATTTAGCACATAAGAAGGCCATCGGTTAGTAAGTCTGTGGCGGGATGGCTTGTACTGACTAATTAACTACATGCTTTTAGTAGCAGTACGCTCACCAAACAATCCAAACTCAAACATTGTTTTGTTACCAACGGCCATTTATATGTGGCTAAGCCATTATAATTATCTAAAAGCAATCGCCCGTCCCGCATTAATCCTAATCAATCAATCACGTTTCAGGTTGTGACTGAGGCTATCCAGCGTGCGGGAGTAAACTAGTGGCCGATGTACTCACTCATCCATTATGCATAGGCCTGAACGAAAGCATTCTAACGTCTTATACTAATTCATTCGATAAATTTATGGCTGTTTGACAAAAACTTCGATTTAAAGTTTTTAACATGAGATATAAGGAGGTCGGTGGCGTGCACTTGGAGAGGCCTACGTCCAGCAGTGGAATAATATAGGCTGATGGTGATGATGATGCTGATGATGATCAAAGAGGTTTCAGTCCGCTTGAGCGGACTAATAATGCTTATGAGTGAGTGTTGGTACCAAGAAAGTTGCACATTTTTTGACATTAAAATCTCATGAATAAAGTTACTCCTACAATTATGTTATAAAATTAGCACAATGAGATACCATTTTGTTAAATAGAGTATTTTATTAATTAAAGCGAAGCCAAAAAAGCAAATTTTGTTACCTAGTTTTTTAATCGTTATACATCATAGATAGGAAGGAAATAAATGAGACGAGACTACGCACGCACAATCAATGTGATTTTGAAAGTATAAAAATTTCAGTTTAACCCTATATACCAGAGCTTATACTAGTGTGTTTTGATTTTTGTAAAAAAAGTTAAGTACATACTTACCATTCGTAAATATACGGGTCAAAATAGTCACCGGTGTCATCGGGTACGAGTGAGAGGCACTCGTAACCAGCAAAATATTATGAGAATTATAACTCTTTAAACTATCATGGTCACTTACATTAGAATAAATATAGAATGCCTCGGGCATTAAGTCCGCCATGTAATATTTATGTTGCAAAAGTTTAAATTAATAAAATAAATAAATATTATTAACGAGATTATTATTGGTAGGAGAAGCGATTAAAATTACAAAAAAAAAATCAATCCCGAAGATTGTTTTAAACTGTCGCGTATCTGGAATCCAGTGATTAGCTGATCGCAAAAATATCAAAAGTGCCGTTTCGCGATCTGATACGGTCAGTGTAGTGGGTCGAGAAAAAGTTCGAGGGAATAGTGACTTTGGAGACAGTGGTACGAGTATCGAGCGCGAAAACGACTAAGGAAGAGGGTAGATCGTTTTGTCTGCTCATAATTAACCACCCGCAATAACTTCAGTAAATTGCATCCGTGATCATGGCGCATGCAACTGTGCCGAAATATCGGGTTATTCTCGAATACTCAAACACAACAAAAACATGGTAATAATCCCGTTAATAATAAATTTATTCCAGTATGAGTATTATTGTTATGGGTTCAAAGATTACAACTTACAATCAGAATCGTCTAGTTCATAATAATCCCACTGTTTGTCGTGTACATTAGCCAGCCCGGCTGTGTTCGCAACATATTAATAATTAGTGGACACCGTGCTAATGGGTGCATTATGCCGGCCGCGTGCATTAATGATGAAGCTGAGCCCGCCGACACGTGGCCAGATTGAAAGCGGATTTATTAACATGTGTAATATGCAGGCTGTTACGGAGTAAACACTTCTTTTTAGGTTTTGTACTTTTTCTTTTTTCTAAGTGTCATTTTTTAATATGTTCTGTCTTCTTTTCTTTTACTTGATTGACATCTTGGTTGTTGTCCTGGTATGTTTTATTTTGTCTTCTATTAATTATAATTGTACGTATTACTTTACTTCTTATTCCTTAATACAGTCCACTTTTTCCCTTTCGCTGCCTTCGGTCATGTGTAACACAGGCTAGGCTAGGCTACAGCCTGTGGGCTGTAGCTAGTATCGCACAACGTGATGTAACGATAAAGTGAACAGATTCATCTCTCAGTTATGGGTCGGTGACATCATCATCATGATTCATCATGTTCAGACGCCTGCACATCACCTATCCAAAACGGATTTTTTTTTTTCAATAAATAACCAATTAAATATTTTTTTATACTAGTTGTCGGTCGCGACTTCGTTCGCGAAGACTACGCTATCCCACAGGAACCTGTTACCGGGATAAAAAGTATCCTATATCCTAGTCCGGGTCTGTCTATGTGCAAAGTTTGCTTAAAAATCCGTTCAGCCATTTTCACGTGATGCGCGGTCAAATAAACAGACAAACAGACAAAAATTCTAAAAACTGTTGGAACGTGTTCTGTTATAGATTATTAGTATCCCCAGCGAACTTTTTTTCGAATATCTTCCATGTATAAACTTTCGACCCTCTTTAGCTTTAATATGTATATATTTAAATATATCTTCTTTATCTATACATATAAAAATCAATTTGCTGTTCGTTTGAGTGACTAAAACTCGAGAATGCTGGACCGATTTGGCTAATTTTGATTTTGAAATATTTGTGGAAGTTCAAGGAAGGTGTAAACCGTGAAAAATATATAATAAAAACGACAATTCAATTTTCCAATACTAAATTATTTGTTTGTCAAAATTCAAAATTCAATTCAAAATTCAAAATTCAAAATTATTTATTCAGTTTAGGCTACACATAGCTCTTATGATCATCATTATGCCATCGGTTCGTAAAAGTCTACTCATGGCGGGAGACCTTGTACTGAGAAGATCCGGCAAGAAACTCAGCAAGTGTCCAGCTCTTTTCTCTCTTACAGCGTCAATAATATTGGAAAATGCCCTATCATAAAAGGACACTTTCCATCACAAATAAACACACAAAATATGAAAGACAATCACAACCTTTAAAAAAACACAAAAAAAAATATATGTTCAAAAACACTGTTTTTAAAGGCTATCATATCAGTATATTTTTTTATTACAAAAAGTAGTAAAGTATGCGTTTTTTATTATAGCCAGGCTGTTTTATCATCTAAATATTCTTTGACTGTATCGTAACCCTTTTTAAGTAAAGAAGACTTTACATGTTTTTTAAACTTATCTAAAGGTAAATCTAGTACAGTATTTGGTATTTTATTGTAATAGTGGATACCTTGCCCCAAGCACCTTCTGTAACCTGAACAGTGGCATTACAAGTTTTGTCTTACTTCTAGTATTAAACCACCTCTGTGGTCTAGTGGCTAAGACCACCGGTTTGGACCCAGAGGTCCCGGGTTCGATTCCCAGCGGGGGGTACATGTTTGTGTACTCGGTTTGGTTGGTGGTAGGGCTTGTTTGTCCGCCTGGCTACCAATATTTTATCTAAATATGTCGCTATAACATCAATGTTTGTAGCATTGTTGTGTTCCGGCAGCTAGAGATAAGATAGCCAGTACCTCACTAGTTGAGGATCCCGGGTGAAGTGCGCTTCCATCATTGACATTATCATCACTTAACATCAGGTGAGATCAAGGCACTGTGCTTCAAAATTCCGAATAATATAAGCGCGAATTGTTATTTTTGAATACAAAAATGTTTCTATATATTAATTATGATTCAATACACAACATTTTTCTTAAAAAATGTGTGCCTCCTTAAATCTCTGAAATAAGTGCAATTCGGTTCTAGCGTTGTTGTTATCATGTTAGACATACGCGTCAGACATACACCTAACCTACGCGTTTCGGTTATGTAAATTTTTCCGCAACAAAGTTATTTTTTAACTTTTGAGATTATGATTTGACGACCTCCGTAGCCGAGTGGCTTGCATACCGGACTTTGGGCGGCGCTAACTCTGAGGTCCCGGGTTCGATTCCCGGTCGGGTCAATGTTGAAAAAAACGAAGTTTTCTATATTGTGTCGGGTCTGGGTGGTTGTGGTACCGTCGTTGTTTCTGATTTTCATGAAAAGAGTGCTTTAGCTACTTACCTTGGGATCAGAACAATGTATGTGATGTTGTCTAATATATATTAAACATATATATATTAATTTTTAATATATACCCGTTTTAGATACAAAATCTGAATGTTAGCAATGAATTTTCGGAAAATTTAAATTCGGAATACCATATTTCGGACTAGTAACACAGCGGGTTTTTAATTCTTCGTACTAATGAAAGACGGAAACTAAAAATTTCCTATTTATGAATTTCGATAAAATAAAAATCGTGTTTTTGAATAGTCGGAATTTAGTCTCTCAGGGATTGTGAAACTCGGATTTTTAAAAATCGGAATATTCAAATTCGGAATTACATTATTCGGAATTTTTGGTTCATCATGGGATACGGGTATTATTAAGCGGATGAATGATTTGTTTGTTTTGTTGTCATGGAAACTGTCAAAGCGGTATGAAGTCCGCCGGTCAGCTAGTGTACCTATATAGTTCAAGCATGGAATTAATAAGTACTTCGTTGTAGTACATATTAATTCCATGAGTTCAAGGTCTATTAAGAAAATTTGACAGTTTGTGGTTGTCTGACATGCAGGCGTGTGTACTAGCATTTTAATAAAATAATGTACAAGGAGTAAAATTTGCTTCTTACTTTAGGAATTTGTGTGAAACAGTTGATATTTGTTGCGGTTAAGGATTTATAACCGTGGTTAAATTTGTTACGGGTCTTATTATTTTTAAATTGCGTTTAGTTATTGCTAGATCATGATTAGCAACAAACTGTAGTAAGGGACAAAGAGATAGCTTAAGTTGTTACGCTTGGATTATCAACAATGCAGAATAATTTCAAAAATAAGTTATTTTGACGTGACAACGTCTTATAAATTGGTTTGCCAGGTGACACTTCAAGAAACTGCGTTACGCTCCGCTCACGTTATGCGCTCACAATGAGAGCGAGTGAGAGGCACGCGTCCCTTCCACTCGGGCATGGTTAGCCCGCCTAAGAGCGAGAGTGACAGACATAAAAAGTGAAAGGTAAATACGTATGTATGTGTAAAGGTAAAAATAAAATTTTGTTAATATGAAATTCAGTGCGAGATTCTTTGTATAAATTAATGTTTTAAATATAATTCTTTGTATAAATAAATGTTTTAATTTGTTACTATTATTTCATCCTTCTTCCTACTATACGAATGAATATTCACATTAAAATTATTTTACCACTCAAAGTCGTTGTCACGTAAAACTTTCGCCCGTATATCGACTTTACAGGCAACCAATTTTTTTTTATTAGGTATACCTTCTTATAATTTAGTTTTGAGTAGTTACAATGGTTCTTTAAGTATAGTAGTAGTTACAATTGCTGCTAGAACAAAGATATGGTTAATATCTTAGCAACAATGCCTTTTCTGTTCTTCCTCATAATATAGTTTGGGGCCATCAAATTATTTCATTTAATACACTGACTCGAAACTTTAATATAATTTCAGTATTGGAAAAGTTCAGCTATATTGTTTTCTGAAGTTTACGCGAACACTACACAATGAAATGAAACAACTATTAGTTCAGCTGTTTATGCCATTAGAAAAATATGACAGTTAACTAACAAACCTTGAAAGTGTTTACTTAGGCCATTACCAAAGTGGCATGTCGTGTGGCGTCGTACTGTGGAGAACAGTAGATTTGAAACTATATTTATTTTACAGACACGAGTACTCGTAAAATAGCCATCTATAAGCTGGGCTTACGAACTTCTTTGAGTGCTTTTCAAATCATTTTAAATGTTTTGAAGTTATGAGTGGGTACAAATATTACTCATATACCTACTTAGTTCAATCAATTTCACTACCGGTCGTTAAAAAAAAAGCTTGCAATATAAACAGGCTTCAGAAGGTTCATGGATCTTTCTTGGGATAAGGTTCGGGTTCTCATTACTTTATTATATTAAAAAACACATAACTGTTTTGATTAAATTGTACTCTAGATAGATAAATTTCTAAATATATCAACTATCAATAAACAAGTACTTGTTTTTATACCGTTTGGCATTGCACTTACCATTCTATGTAAATAATTACTATTCCTTACATAAGCTTGAAATTGGGAAACAAACGATTACCTGCTACTTAAAAAAGCAATATATTTTTAATTCAGCACCAGAAGTTGGTCCGGAAACATTCTTTCCGGTTATTAGATTAAATGAAGCCCCGAAGTTGGGGGTTGCGCTTAATAAGCCGCGGCGTGAAACGCGGCTGACTGTCCACCAAGTTCGCCAGTTCCATTACAGCGTCGGAATTAAACGGGCCTCGACAACGGCCGTGGCGGTGTAGGGCGACCACGTGCTCTACGTTTTCAGGATTTTTCAGGATTTCCTTTTTTTATATTTTAATAGTAGGCTCCGGATCAGCAATTAAACTGAAGTGGTAGGCGGGCGGCCATAGTAGTCGCAGAACTGATAACCGTTGTGGTAAACGAGTTTTCGAGTGAAGACCGAGTATCGGCAAACGTAGTATAGGACGCCCTTAAGCTAGGTGGAGCCACGACCTTCGCAAGGTTCTGGCTGGCAAGAGCTGGATGAGACTAGCGACGGATCGTGCTCAGTAGCGTGTACATGGAGAGGCTTATGTCCAGCATTATGGATGAGCCAAACAACTCTGCTTTCTTCACCACCATATTTGTTTGCAAAAGTGGACTCCAGGTGCGAAGACAGCTAGAGCCTCGCTAGCCTTCCTCACCATGCCGACCCTCAAGTTGCTTTTTTACACCTCGTTCTTTAAACAAACGGCAGCAAAGAAATGAGCGACGGCCTTGTGACCACGGTGAGTCACTGACACTAAAGACCAGCTCGCGTTGTTGACGTGGGAGGGAAATAGAGGAATTAAGGAAAAGAGCTATATATTATTATTATTTTTTTTTAATTTTCTTTTATAACTTACTATGTTATAAATTTTTACGTTGGATGCAAAGCTACAATGGGGCCCACATATAGATAAATTGTCGAGTGGACTGAGCTATGCGGCTTATTCAGTAATGAAAATTCGTCAGATCACTGACATTGAAACTACTAGACTTGTTTACTTTAGCTATTGCCATAGTGTAATGTCGTACGGCATTTTACTGTGGGGCAATGCTGCCGATATTCAAACTATCTTTGTGCTGCAGAAGCGGGCTATTCCAGCAATTTATAACCTAAAAGCTGATAATTTTCTCAGGGAGAGATGATATTAATATAATGACAGTTCCTTATCAATATATTTACAAAAAGCTAGTGTATGTTTGTAAAAATATTGAAACTTTTTCTAAAAACAGTCTCACCTAAAAATCACCATTAAAGAAAAGCTTTCTAAAAAAGCTTATTACAAAGTGTCTGATTACATTGACGACTAAACAGCATGGGTTTAAAATGCTCCAATCACTCCAACAGGTATTTCTAATTGTTTTAAACTTGTTTAACTTGGTAACGGCATATAATTTTGTAAATGTCGTTACTTATATTAAAGCTGTGGAGTTTGTTGCGCCCATTCTTCTCCACAGCTAAAAAATAGACGTCCTGAATGGGTAGTAGGTAAAAAAATGTTTGGACGATTCAAAAGCACTTTTCTAAAGTTTATTTGAATAAAAATAGTTGACTTTGACTTTGAAGTAGATCTTTGTCCTGAACAAATGAGTCCTGTGAGAACTGTGAGTCTTCTGTACGGTAGTACTATTAGTTATTCTGTGCTAATAGTGCCTTGTTCTTTAGCGGTTTTCTTATTCTAATCACGAATTCCCAGCTATTCACCATATAATAGAAACGTCCCGAAAAAATTGTTTAACGTTTGGCAACCCTAAATGATCTCCCATTTAATTTTTATAGGGATCGCAATGTCATATAAAGCGAATACTTTACTTTTCCTATCAATCCGCAATGAGGCATCTAAGTGGAAACCTGCCCAACTTTCTTAAATTGGATGATCTATGTGCTCAGAGCGGATTTCATTCGCCTTTCGATCAAAAATGTTTTGCCATAATGCAGCGCCTTCAGATGAAAAACAAGGAGAATTAAAAATTTGCCATACAAATTAACGTTTTTGAGTTAAATGAAACTCGCATAGTCCCTGATCATATGTAAAAATAATGTCTTTATATAAAGCACATCAAAACCATTAACTGAATGCAAATAATGTAATGACTGTAGTATCTACATATTAGCAGATTACTTTAGCCTACATAGCTATTGCTCATGGCTATTACAGATGTGCACGGCATTAAGACACTCTGCTGGCAAAGCTATCTGACATCGGCTTTGCTCCAAGTCTTCTTAGGCTACTTGCAGATTATCTTCGAGATCGCCAGCAGTTTGTCCGGCTTGGTCTGTACGAGTCACGACCCTATCACACGCGTTCCGGGGTGAGTCAGGGATCGATACTAGGCCCCCTTCTTTTCCTATTAATGGTAAACGACCTCCCAATCATTTTAAATCACGCTAGAAGTCTTCTCTATGCTGATGACTTGAAACTCTTCATGGAGATAAAATTTGAAGAAGATTGTATGGCACTGCAGCAGGATGTTGACGCAATTTTTGAGTGGAGCGTGAAAAACAGAATGGAGTTCAACTCTTTTAAACGTTACGCGATGACTTTTGGTCGAATGTGGCACCCAATCTGCTTTGAATACAAATTAAATAACTTTCCTATCACAAAAACAACTGTGATGAAAGATTTGGGGGTCACATTCGACCACAAGCTCACGTTTCATGGACATATGATTGCGTTGACTAAAGGCTCACGTGGCTTGTTTACGTATTTGATGTATTTTTTAATTTTATTATTATACGCTTTATTTATTTTCTTTCTTAAAAATAGATTTTTACAATATTTTAATATAAAAACAATAAAACATTATAAAAACCTAATTCAAGAGTACCACCGGCAGCGGGGCAGGGCCCAAGCTACCGGAGGTCAGGAACCTCCTGACAATACGTGTCGTGTCAAGGAGTACTGCTTTCTGAATCTGACCCTTGATCCAACCATCAAGCGAGAGCCTCTTAACAGGTTCACTGTCCAAGAATTATTGGGTTAAGATGTTGGTCGAGGCTCTTCGCTATCAGACCGTTCGCTGAAACGACTATCGGGACAATAATGGTTGAATCAACATCCCTATGGTATGGTGATGTCAACCAGTATTGGCCGGCGCTGGGATCGGTCAACCACCACGATATCAGGCTTATTGGCGACAATAGTCCTATCCGTAATGATAGAGCGATCCCAGTAGAGCGTTGCATGACCATTATCGAGTACTGCCGCAGGTGCATATTTATAGTACGGCACCTCCGATTCAACAAGGCCATATCCAAGAGCAAGTTGCTGGTGAATTATTCTGGCTACTTGGTTGTGTCTGTGCAAATACTCTCTGTTAGCAAGATGAGAACAACCAGAAATAATATGTCGACGTGATTCTCCTGGACGGCGGCATGCCCGACAGATGTCGACCGTACCGTCCCTCATAATATATTTCCGGTAGTTATTCGTCTTGATAACTTCATCTTCAATGGCACAGACGAAACCTTCGGTTTCCCCAAAGAGGTCACCGTAACGTAGCCAGTTCACCTAGGCAGTCAAATCTACATCAGGCCCAGTTAGAGCCCGATAGTAGCGCCCGTGTAGCACCTTGCTCTTCCATATATCCTTGCGATCGAGAGTGCTTAGCACCACTGGTTTGCGCCAGTTTTCTGTTGCCAAGGAGAGCGGCGTAAAGTGTCTATCAACTGCCACGACATCCAAATGCATCCCTCACTCAGTGTTAAATAAATAATCCCTGAGACTGCACACCTCACGATTATGTAGGTCCTTAACATTTAAAAAGTCGTGACCTATTATTATTATTATTATTTATGATTTATTTTCAAGTGTGTTTAAATAATGTAATTGGCTTATTGCCATGTTATTTAAATAAATAAATAAATTATTACTTATTCTGTAATTATTGCAAAGGTAAAGTTTAATTTGCACAACACAGCTTGCTGATAATAATAGCTTTATGATCACGCTTTACTAGCAGAGAGCAGAACATAAAATTAGATAAATGAAATTCATCTCTGAAGATTAACTTTGCGTCATTTCACAATGCTTAATAAGTACTGCATTTAGATCTTTATTAATAGGTACGTACATGGTTGCATAAGAGTTTTGAGTTTCTGTATGACGAATTGACGATAGATACCCATCCGCCCTTACATGCATAGTGGAGGGCCAATCGAGGGCCCTCGAGGCTCCGGGGGACCTTCACCTCCTTGACCCGGTTCCAGAGGGCCCTTATCATCGACGTCACCCGCCCAGTGTGCGAAAGGACCGTTGGAACATATGCATCTTATATTCTGATTGATTATACAGTCCGTTTGTTGTTAGGAATAGTTTGGTATACATTGTCTCGTATATTATTGATGACTAGCACTTTACTCGCGACTTTGTCCGCGTGGATTTGAAATTTTAAACAGAAATTATTTTTTGTATAAATTTTAGCCTATGTTCCCGCAACCCGCAAGGAATATAGCATTCTATCAGTGAAAAATTTTTTAGTATTTGACTAGTAGACCACTGATTACCGTCTAAAGCCCGGTGAAGCTGAAAATGCCGCAGCGGCAATCAGCAATCTCTCTCCAAAAAAAAAAACTGATTACCGTCCTCAAAATTCCATATCCTTTTGTTAATGTTAGAGCCCGAGGTCACCAAGGCTGATGGTTATATATATAATGCACAATGCGGTTTTAGGGTACGTTGAGTAGTTTACAAAAACAAATCTACCTACGTTGCATTCTTTACTTTGACGTATTTTTATAGACCCAGAATCGTAATTCAGCACAAAATGTGTACCAATAACTCAACATAGAACATCAACTAGTTTTTATTCAGCTCGGGTTCGGCCATGTATCATCCAGCTCTTATGAATGCCTCAGTTGGTTGTAAGTCTATCGCGGAACGTAATTTATCAAACCTTACCACAAACTCCTAAAGCAGTATTACTGCAATATTAAATCAGTTGTGACAACGACACACGACATACAGACCCCGGTACACACTTCTTTTTTATTATAGGCAAGCACTTCATCTCGCCTGATCTTAAGTGCTATTAGCATAGGGATAAGATAGAAACTCACTTCACTTCAACTGGAATCCACAACCACTGATGAATTGGCCATCTGAATCTTATCTCTTTCTGACGGGACACCAATAATGCTACTAATACGTACGGCGACACATAAGCGCTCGGCCCGAAACCCGAAGGTCCCGGGTTCAATTCCCAGGTCGGGCAAAATGTATTTTCGAATTTCTTGAAGCATAGCCCGGGTTTGTGATCACCAACCCGCATTTGGCAAGCGTTTTGATTAAGCCATTACCCATCAATTGTAGCGATGACTTGATTTCAATGATGGAGGCCTTTGCCCAGCTGTGGGATAGTTAAAGGCTGTATAAATACATAAGATAGTGGTAGTGGTGGTGGTAGCTCGCCATGCGGACTTAGCCCTACCACCAACCAAACCGAGTACAAACATGTCCACTGGGTCTGAGACTGATGATCTTAACCACTAGACGACAGAGGAGATTAAGTTGTTTATACAATCGCAACATCACTGCCACAATACTACTTGGAGACACACAATAAGGTTTACATACCGCGCTCGGGCAACGCACCACGCACAGATAAGGGGCTCTCTCACGGCACGGGTCTCTGAACAGCCTGAGCGCAGTTGTTGCGAGTTTCCGTGTCCGTGAGAGGTTGTCTATGTGTGCGTTGCTCGAGCGCGTTTGTATGTAGCTGCATTCTGCATTTTCGTTATTTTGTGTTTGAGAGCTTGTGGTAAGGCCCCCGGCCGGGCTGCGCCGCCGCCCGCCGGGCGACTCAAGTAAGTAATTAAAAATGGGGCACACGACAATTTGCATTTTAAATCACTTGCAAGGAACTTACTTGTTATGTAAAACCAGTTTTTTGTTAAAATCGTTAAAATGCTTTTTACAAATTTCTTGTAGAAAAGAAAAATGCAAATAAAAATGGTTAAAATGGTTAGAGTCTTACGGACTGTTACATGTTTTTTTTTTAATATTTAGTTAAGCTATACGTTAAAAAAACTCAAATGTTGAAAAAATTTTACACGAGCAGGGTTTTTATACGTGTTATAATTAAATTTAGCAAATAAAGACTAAACTTTTTGATGTTATTTACTTATTTTAATCTTAATTTCTAATCTAATATTTTTGCTGGCCGTGCTAGTGTGTAGTTTAATGGTTTTCCTTTTATTTTTTAAGTAAAATATTGTTGTCGGTGCACCTACATTTTTCATGAAATCTGAAACCACAGAACTATCAGAACAGAATATGCACCCGTGGGAAAACTGACAAAACCAGGCCACCGCACCGTCACACGATTGTAAATGTTTTAAAATAGCCGAATTTAGGTTCTGAAAGGTGCATTGTCCAAATTTAGTATAGTAATATTTTTTTATTTCAGTAATTACCTCAGATTTCACTGCCGGTCGAGTTGACGACAAAAAAGAAGGTATTTTTAAATGGTGCCGACAAGTCATTTATATGTGCTGTCTTCTTTTTTTTTTTGAGAGAGATTGCTGATTGCCGCTGCGGCATTTTCAGCTTCACCGGGCTTTTTTGGGGGCGGCGAGGAACGTAAAGGGTCCCTCAAGCCGTGTAAAACGAATCACCTTTAGAGGTTATCTAGAGGGAACGGCATCGCGCATCACAAGTGCGCGTCCCCGTGCCCTACTAGATTCTCCGAAGGGTTCGGATCGGATCGGGGAGCGGAGCAACCCGAGGGCGCCTCTAAAGGCACGGACCTCGGCTCGGGTTGACCGGGCCGTGGAGGAGGAGAGAACCGACCAGGTACATGTCTGTACCTGGTGTAGAGCGAGTGTGAACCGGTTCTTCGTACCCTTGTTCTACGAGTACGGTGTCTTGGGCCTAAACTGGTGTGCCTGTTTAGTGTATTCTGTAAATGTGTGCTGTCATTTAGAGGATCGGGCGGGGGGGCATTCGCAACCGTTATGGGATCGTCGGGGTCATCTAGGACGTGCTTAGGACGCCTAGACATGAACCGTTTTGTTGGTGGAAGGCTTCCAACATTATAGTTGGCGGCCGCCACAACAAGCGGGTTAGGGTGGTGGGCGTTATCAAAGTAACGTATGGAAACGTCCTTGATAAAGTCTTTGATAGTGGGAAGATCAAGATCGCGGTGGAGATCTACGTTGCGATAGTACCACGGGCAACCCGTGGCACCACGCATGAAACGGTTCTGGAGGGTTTGTAAGCGATACAAATAGGAGGGCATGTGCTGTCTGTACATTGAACCTAACCTTAATGTTAGTAAATGTAAACTATTTTTTTTTAATAATCACGCTGGGGAGGTCACAGCCTCATCGCTCTTACTTTTAAATGTATCATCGACAACTGTAACCCAAGTTAATAGCGGTCCATGTAACAATAAATCTTTGGATGTGTTCGCGGCGAACCCTTTTCACAATGCTGTTGGTGACCCATAACGGCACTCGGTCACATATTCCATCCAATAGTCGACATATTGCGTCTTCCAGCGACACTTATCAGTGACACAGCAACATGGCGGAGAAAAGAGCCAGAAGGTTTGCTACTAACTCAAGAAATACACAAGGTACACACGCCTGCACATCAACCTACCACAAACTGTCAAATTTCCTTAATAGACTGTGAACTCTATGTTTAAACAATACGGTTGAAAATGCACTGAAGAAATTTGACAGTTTTGAATAGGTTGATGTGCAGGCGTCTGTACAATAATTATGTTAACTTAATTTATGTAACATTTAGTCAACTAATGCTATTTAGTTAAACTACTAATTATTAGTTATTATTCCGTTTCGTTCCGCAAATGCATGTCACAGTCTATAATTGAACTATAGCAGCACTTAACTCTAGGTAAATGTTAGGTACACAATACGTAATCTTCAGTAAACTCGTCTGCTCCATATAAGTAAATAAAATCTGTCTTAACTTTTGTATCACCGGACCACAGGTTTTGGTTGCAACTCTGCAAATATGTACCTGGAACTAAGGAGAACCGACAAGAGCTGCGCAAGAGCTTCATTACTATATTTTGTTATAAAACTAGAAGGGACTCCATATTCAATAGTACACAATAGGTCATTAAATTCTAAGATCTCTTAACTCTATCACGTGATTTAAACTAATGTTTACAAAGTAAGAAACCTTCCACCAATTTTAATGTTTCTTGGCTTTATAGTTCTTAAGATTTGAGAATAATATGATTCGAAGCCACCAACATCGAATTTCTAGCAAATTTAAACGTAGTAACAGACAAATGCGAGCCTTCTGCTCGGTGCCGTCTCAAAGACGCGTTGTTTATGTCCGTCACGGAGTCCGTAAACAGTGAGAGGGGTCGTAAAGACCGCCGCCCCAGTCGGGTTACTGCGCGTGAAATTCACGCCGTTGCGGGGTACTTTATGACCGCCACAAATGTATGTATAGCTATAGACGGTATGCTCCTCTTTGAAACAGCATATTTTAAAGAGTAATGACGATTTATTTGGGAGCTGTTGCGTTTTTTGAAACTCTTGCGCTTTTTTATAAATAGAGATCTTCTAGCTAGACGAACAATAGTTGCAATACCAAGTTAGCTCGAAACCGTAACCTTTCGGAGATATGAGCAAATCTCTCTTGAAATTCATGATATTCAATGATTTTCCTGATGTTTCTGATGTTCTTAGTATTTCTGATGTTCCTGATGTCCCTGATGTTCCTGATGTTCTTGATATCCCTGATGTTCCTGATGTTCCCCATGTTCCCGATGTTCTTGATGTTCCTGATGTCCATTATGTTTTTTATGTTTCTAATATCAATGATTTGCTTTGCGTTTTGGATTTGCTTTGAATGGAGACATCAGCTGTTAGATTTAAAGGCATGTTTGAATTAAATAAATAAATAAAATGTTCCTGATGTTCCTGATGTTTCCGATGTTCCTGACGTTCCTGATGTTCCTGGTGCTATATTTGTACCTTTCGTTTTATCTGAGTTACACTGGAAGTGGTCAAGGCTTTTTTAAAAATAAAAATGTAACACGAATATTTAGAAGTAATAAGCAACAATAGTTTTTATCGCAATGATTGCGACATTGTTTTGTTTATATGGACTTTTTTCATTTTGATTTCTTATCTGGCGTTATAATAACCTTCGGAAATAGTTCTGTGTGCATTGGTTTCCTTACAGCGTTGACTGCACGTTGTCTGTCACTTCTCATATTATTACTTTACTCTTGTATTTATTTATTTTATTGCAAAATACAACATTGATAGTCACTTTTAATATTAAGCTAACAATAGATTTTCACATTTCCGAAAGAACAATTCTTAGACTTGTCTTAAAACAATTTCGTATTGTTTTTTAATCCACCTTCACTAATTAGATCGACTTCGATATTGTATTGATATTATTATTTGTATTATTTGGTAGTAGGTGTCCACATATGAATAAAAGTGTGTTAGTGAAATGGGTTTGTAATTGAGCAATGGGTCAACGTGGTTATTGCAACGGAGATAGTTGGAGGCTCCGATAGTTATACGCTACATTTTATCTCAGTAAAACACAATCGGTAATCACTTTTCGTTGTACTTATTGTAACACGAGCAGAAGCTAGTGCTAGATAAGCTGCATTGAACAGGTCAATATGGCTGCAGAAAACGAATTTAAATTATACTGAATTTCCAGTTAAAAGAATGATAAATAGGGCATTTTTTCTTATTGTGTAGGTTGAAGCAGCAAGCTCTTTATGCTTTTATAATGTAATATTAATAATAAAAAAATATTTTCTTTCACTAAACTTATTCTTAATATCTAGTTTTACATTTGGATGCTTACATATTTAAGTTATGCGGGAGACTGGAGCCTGAAACTAAGCCTAAAGTTAGGCTTGATATTTTCAGTCACAAGGTATCCCCCCCAATCTTACATCACTGCAAAAACACTCATATATTTATTATAAAAGGTTAAATTACATTACAAACAAGGCAGATAAATGACTGCCTAAATTTAATTTATATCTGTTATATAGTTACTTATATATTATTATGTATAATCGTATGTATATTGTAGATTACTTCAGAAGTTCTTCAGTTTCGTCATAGTCCAGGGAGTTTATCCGTTCAGTTACACATCTCTTGCAATCGGTAGTATTTTTAGAGCTATAGATAGAATTTTATTTATTTTATTGCAAAGAGGTCCTCCTTGATAACAAAAGAAGCGTTTAACAAAATTATTGTTAAAAGATCTTGTTTTACACAACGCAATTTGCTTACACCTTCTAGTGGCAGATATGTCTCTGTCACTAACCATTATAAGCTTATGTTGCCTGAGAATAACTGCCACTGCAACTAAATGTGCCAGTAAACAAAAAACAATACCGACTACATAGTTTGAATATGAACCATTCAATAATACCCGCTACGATTGAGTTGAAGATTTGTCGCGGGAAGGGTTCTCGTAGCTGCGGGCGATAAAACGCCAAATATTATTTCACCTCTATCCTCTACGCAAACGTGCCGGCCTATCAGAGGAAGGAGCTTTGAATTTGTACTAAAAGCAGTAGCTTTTGTATGGATAAAACTGTAATTTTAACCTCACTGGTCTAAATATTGTCCATACTGACAGTACGATCATAGCTAAAACGCTTAACTAGTCGCTTTAATCCTAAACAAGAATAAAGATTGAGCGCTGTTCTATTGAGGCCGGGACAATGAAAACTGTGTATTATTGCGTAGGCTTACGTATGATAACCATATATATTAAATTTATTATTTTAATTTAAGGTATACAAATCAGATTACAGGTAAAGCATGAATAGGGTTTGAGTGAATACTAAGGCAATAGACGTACATCAGATGTTACAATTTACACACATACATTCTTATTTCCTTTCCCCCGCCTGTTACCTGGGGTGGCGCAAACTGTCCTTTTCTTCCCCCTATCATCCGTCACCACGATAGCTACTCCTTTTTTTTAAATCACCCATATCACACAACTTATCCATCTTTTCTTCGGTCACCTCTCCATTCTTTAAACATAAACATTTACAGTTAGGTACTTATCTATACTAATATTATAAAGAGGAAACCTTTGTGTTTTTGTATGTATGTATAACGAATGAACTCAAAAACTACTGGACCGATTTAAAAAATTATTTCACCATTAAAATGCTACAATAGCAGGTTAAAAATATATATGTTTTTATTCGGTAGACTCTCCTCTATGCGTAGGTGTTTTTTGTTTCGATATAGCTAGTGTAGTTATTGGTCGGACGTTTGCGGTGACATTGATCGCGCGCTTTGGACGTTTAAGTGGGTAACATATAGGTTATATTAAAAAAAAAGTCCACCCCTGTGAAGCAGGGCGGGCCGCTAGTCTAATTTAAAGGGTCTGCAAACTAGTTTTCTTTTATATATACTAATATACTTGTAATATTCTTAAAGCTACTGCGGTGCGTCCCTACGTGGTCCCTACAACGCGCACGGAAACGTTTGCAAGACATTTGTAACAATGGGCCATTGGCGCCCGGTGTTAATAAGTACGAATAAAATAGCAAGGCTCTCACAAACAAAAAACTCCGGTGTGTTACATGTTCTCTTTATTATTATTTTATATCGCAACAGGAAAGCGTTTGGCCTTCGTCTCACCTAACGATAACAACGAAAATATTGTAAAAGTGTTAACGAAAGTCAGAAATAACGCAATACACAGCAAAAAAGTTTTCCATTTTTCAAAAGAGACGGCCGTCGTAAACCTTGCTAGTAATTCGCATTTGGCAATCTTCAATTCAATTTCTTGTTCGATGCCTCTCGTTTTGATTTAGCCAGTGTCTAGATTTAACCAATCGTAAAGTTCTCTCTCTAGTTTTTATATAGGCGATTTGCTATAGGAGTTAAATAAAATCTATGATATGATTAGATAATACTTTAATGTAATAATAAAAGTACGTTAAACCTGACAACGATTACAAAATTACTGTACATTAAAAAATATTTGACCATCATACAAATAAAATTATAAATATCCTTTATTAGCAATTTGCTTGTATCTAGTCATAAACATTACTCTATTGCGTAACTGTTTGATATACTTAATAAAAATAAATATGTAGTTCACTTCAAAAGTACGTATATTGTCCTAATCGAACCATCCAGCGTCTTTAGCATTCCCAACACTCTCGGAGCACCTCTGCGTCCGCCGGCGCGCCAGCTCAGCCCAGTTCATCCTGGTTCATCCTGGTTCATCCCGGCTTATCGCAAAACTTCATTCCTGCTAGGGACGGGCGGTGAATGATTCGGTTGGACGGGCGGTTGATGTTCAGCTTATAAGCGGCCCTTATAAGACCGGCTGCGATAGTTTTTTTACTTTACTAAGATGTCTTGAATACGATTCAAGGTTGTTTAGCATTTAATTTAAAAAAAAAATTACTTTGACGAAGACACAAAGTCGATTAAGTTGAAGTTATTTATTAATAAATTAAGTATATCCCCTACATACCCACTAAAGTCAAAACGGGCGTTCGCAAAAAATATTGAAAAGTAAATGTATGCAAAGTGTTCTACCCCAGCTGGCTGTACGATAAATCTCAATATGTATAGCTTATTTTAATCAAAGCGACAAAACGAATAACCATTCAAACAAAATATTTTAACTACACCCTTATGGGTTTAATTTAGGGAGTAGTTTTTCTGATTATCCCCTACATACCTACTAAAGTCAAAACGCGTGTTCGCAAAAAATATTGAAAAGTAAATGTATGCAAAGTGTTCTACTCCAGCTGGCTGTACGATAAGTCTCGTTATGTATAGCTTATATTAATCAAAGCGACAAAACGAGCAACCATTCAAACAAAATATTTCAACTACACTCTTATGGGTTTAATTTAGTGAATTCCTAACCCTCCCACGCATGTGCCTAAATCTTGTGGTATCGGTTGTTCTCATAAAATGACATTCGCTAACACCCACTTACCCGCATTGGGGCCATCAGCCTCCAACTTTGTGATATTTATAGGCTTGGCTTAAAGTGTCTTCTGAAGCACGAAGGAGTTCGAGACATTTTTTAATTTGGTTACCCATCTAGTAACCATGGTCGCTTAACTTGCAATATTACAATCAAAATAATAATACCAATAAGTACAAGATTTTACAAGGTCTCCCGCCGAACGGATAGTGGAGAAATGACATTCTAAGAAATTATGTAGCGTAAACTAAACAAAACATCGTATTGCCAATTTACAAACAGATCCTTGAAAAAAATATAGTAATGTCAGCTACATAACTACATATAACTCGATTGAATTCTTCCCTCCGTGTGGTCGCATAAGTTTAACCTACAATCGACTACGGCTACATGCGGCGTAGTGGGTGTGGCGTCCGTAGCATTCGTAGCACGTCTACGGAATGCTGGAGCGGGACCTATTGCGCGCCTTATTCAGGACATGTTTACCAATAAATATTATATTTTCCTTTCTATTTGCGTACAAAAGAACTTTTTGTGGTAATATTGAGTACGAGCCATGTTTATTCAAGTATTCTGTTACTCACTAATATTGTTAGAGGCTATCTATATTTTATTATACAAAGAGCGCAGTAAATCCATTTATTATAAATATTTCAATTTGTTTATTTCGGTTATAAATAGCCACATGGCATGTTTCTTCGTATATTATTTAATAAAAACTTACTTTGTTTATCGAAATAAACAAACACTTTCATTTGGTTTATTATGATATTATTTGGTATAATTATAAAGAAAACAATAGAAATAAACTTTTAAATGTTACTTAAACAATTGCATTACGGTTCAGTATCCATTAATATAACATTATCCGTGATTATCCACCTATCTTGCTGATCCGAGATTATGTTCGGCAATTGTGTAAAATGTAATTTAAAACGAAAGTAATAATTCAAAACCGTTCAACATTTAACTATCAAATTATATGACAATGGTTGGATATTTTGGCAAGATCGACTGTTTGAATGCGATATTAGCGTGTCTTCGTTTCGCAAACATTGATCGGTATAGTTTACGGCGACCTTAAAGTTAGGGCCCTTTTATATTGTAATTTACTTGGACACAATTTAAGTTTTAGTTTGTACTTGGTTAAATATTCACAGGACTTTGATTACCACTTCAGTACCACATACATTTTTGTTATTTTGAATTTGCATTCACAATGATGTATATAATATATATACTATATTATAGCTACAAGATAAAATTTTAGTAGAAAAAATCAACCAGCTTCAGGAAGCTCAAGTGAGAATCGAACCCACGACCTTTGGATTACCGGTCCAACGCTCTGACCGCTGGTTGTGCGGATTTTTTTCTGGGCTTACACAAGTCCACATTCTAGGTTCTAAGCTCCCCGTAGACGGTCATCAAATATTACAGATTACTTACTGATACTTGCATGGAAGGACATATATTTCACCTGCATAACACTAAATATAATATGGAGGAGCTCAATGGCATAGTGGTTAACGCGCCCGGTCTGAGATTGCTGTGGTTAAGCAACTTCGCAAAAGCCGGTCATCGGATGGGTGACCAAAAATTTTTCATCTTGAGCTCCTCCGTGCTTTGGAAGGCACGTAAAGCCGTTGGTCCCGGCTACATTAGCAGTCGTTAACAACCACCAATCCGCACTGGGCCGCAATCCGCGTGGTGGTTAATGGCCCATTCTCCCTGTCCATCCATAGGGAAAGCTCGTGCCCCAGCAGTGGGAAAGTGAGCTGATGATGATATGAACACTAAATAATAAGTTATGTCATTGTAATGCATTGAAACATCAGCATCATCGTCATCATCATCAGCCCACTTCCACCCACAGCAGGGCATAGGCCTCTTCCCTCGCACGCCACTCTTTACGGTGTTGCGCCGTCCTTATCCATCTACTGCCTGCCAAATACGTAATATTTTAGTTAAAAACGTGTTTCCAAAGTTTTCTAAACAGACGTTATGCCATGCAAACGATTCGCTAAAAATATCTCAAACGAATGGAGGCACCGATGACAAACGGCTGCCCCTCACGAACGGCAGCCGTTGTTAATGCGTGCACTCAAACCATTTACATAGAACACCACTCTGGTGACGAATTCCATGTAAAATACATATTATATGTATGAGGAATGCAGCTCGTTCTGGAATAAAATACTAAGTTTCATTGAATATATCAAACTGTTCGTTAAGGACTCTTCTATAGCATTTTGAGTTTTTATTAATCATATTTCCCGTATTTCGGACAGGCAGCCGTCTTCAAAAACGGGAGACGTTCACTTTACCCTTTCGTCGCAATAACTACGTCGCAATCAGGCCTATGTTTTTATATAGCAGCCAAACAAACCAACATGACATGTCATCGCCAATTTGCCAATCGCCACCGATATCGGTGTGGCCGCAGCGATGGATGGCTATTCGGGGGGGGGGGGGGGGGGCCGCACTACCTGTCCCCGGGTTATTTATTGCAGACACAGCTTTTGAATCCCCGTTCGGCCATTCATTTTACTTTGCAAATGCGCGTTGTAAATAAAATCAGGCATGAACGTCGGTTTGTAGTGTTGGCGAGAGGAACGAACGTAGAAGAATTAGATGTTCAGTTCAGCGGAGTAGTGGCATGCGCGTTCGTGTTGCAATCGTGCAAGTTAAGCAGTTTTTTTATTGCTGGGTCACCGGATGGGTGGCCAAATTAAAATCTGCCTAAAATAATGCTGCTATAAATAATAAATAATGCTGCGTACTTCTGAAGGCAAGTTAAGTCAATGGTCCTGGTTTTTGTTGTCTTCCCTATGGAAACAACATAGGGAGAACGGGTCTTAAACCACCACGCGGAACCAGTGTGGATTGGTGTTTGTTAATGACTGCTAATGCAGCCGGGACTGACGACTTTACGTACCTTCTGAAGCACGGAGAAGCTCGAGATAATAAGGCTCCTACACTCAATGCCGTCGGGTATTTGTGCCGCCGGGCTCGCCGCACAAACGAGCCGCCGGCCGGCATGGCTGTCATAACCGGAATGATGCTTGGCGGCTTTAAAAAAATTGCTTAACAACAATCGCAGATCAGGCGCGTTAATTCACACAGCTCGCTTCGTATTTATCGTAATGGCAGTCGTTACAAGTCACATGGAGCCAGCGGGTTCGTAGTGGGTTATGTTTCGATCTTCTCTTGTGTTACCTATTGGTAATGTGGTAAGGCGTACGCCCAACAGTGAGACGTTTATAGACTGATAACGATGATAAAGCACGTAACTTTTTCGGCCGAAAGTCACTTGCGAGCGGACGTGTTTCTGTTGTTTGGGTTGTTTTGATTTAATTATTTGTTTTTGTGCGGAGCCCGGGCTTAGCCTTGCATTTCTTTGGGACTTCGCATACCATCTTCGGAGCCCCCAGTTGTGGTGAGAAAATTTTATCTACAAACAAATTTTGCCGCCCGGGATTTGAACCACGGACCAATGGAGTGGGCGCGGAGCGACGCTACGTCTTATCCGTTGGGCTGCGGGCGTTGGATGCGGCCGCGGCCGGGCGAAATTAGTCACCGCTTACTGCGCACGGCCTTACACGGAAGTATAGGTACTGTGACTGTCTGTGACATACCGCTGCACCGTAGTGAAGCTAGATAACAATTCGACACCATAATAAACAAGCTTCATTGTAATAGGGGAACGAACGCTACTATGGCTATTTGTTCAGGATTAGTTGGCGAAGATGATTATTGGATGAAATGTTCGAGATGTGATAATATTTATGATTTAATATGTGCTGGGCTTACTACAGCAAAATATGTTACACTTACTAGTGACGTCCTGCAGTGTTGGCTGTGTGTGTCATGTACAAGCAAAATACCAAAAGGCAATAACTTTATGAGCACAACAACAAATCATGACAGAGTATGACTGAAAATGTCACTATGCGACGCGGGCAAGACTTTTTTTGATTTGTTCCTATTGGTGAACTCTCTTTTGTATTTTGTTTTCAATATTGGATATGTAGTCTGTTAGCTGGCATGTAATGGAATAAATAAATAAATAAACTATTGTTCATGACTTTACGTGCGCACGTAACTTTGCGTATTTATATTTGTTTTTAAGTAGCTGTCGCGATTTATACATTTAATTTTATTGGGTATTGTACAGTAAGCCCGCTCAGCTGTTACCCAACGTATGCGCCACTGCCCCTTGCCAAACGCCAATGGATCTGCCAAGAACGCGGCGCGGCGCAGCGCCTGCAGCGCATTGCTCCGTCCAGTTCAGTACCTCGTAAATTTATAACCAAATCGACGCTATAATATTTTTTTATTGCCAATACATAAAATAGGCTATAATATACATAGCGATATAATGTTTGCTTTAAAAGATATGTGTTTAAAGCCTATCTCAAACTAAATTTCATCATGAAATATATTTTTATTTCTATTTCTATTCGGCGTCTGTGGGTACTTTTTATGTTTGCCTTGTTACATCATCCATCACACAATGTGTAAACCGCCAAACGACAATAATTATTTAACACAAAAACAAAAAACAATACCTATTCTGAACACTAGAAAAGGTTATTTGTATCCGTAAAGAACATCACTACCGTAGCACGCTCCTTTTAGCGATCGGGCTGATTGCGATCTACATAATAATATGTTTTAAAATAGTAATGTTTTAATAAAACTAGGTTTTTTGTTACACACGTTAAGATACGGAGTAAGCCAACTCGGTGCAGGCCTCTTACTCAATGGTGTTCTTGTTAATTATATAGCAGCAAATAAGTAGTAAGTAGCCTATGACTGTCGCACAGCTGGGCAAAGGCGTCCATCATTAAAATCACTATCACTAATAACTACAATCACTACAATTTGATTGATGGCTATTGGTTTAATCACCACGCTTGCCAAATGCGGGTTGGTGATCACAAACTCGGGTTGTGCATCGAAACACGCTTTGCCCGACCTGGGAATTGAACCCGGGACCTTCGAGTATCGGGCCGAGCGCAATGCCACTCGGCCACCGAAACGTCATAGCAGCAAAGTAAAGGTTATTTGATATATACCTAAAAAAAATTTTTTTTGTTTTGTTTATATAATTTTGTTGAGAAACAAATTGCAAAAACACAAATGTTGAAAAAATTTCCACGAGCAAGATTTGAACCTGTACCCTTCTGACATACCGGGTCAGGTGCTATTCCAATTGGGCTATCGTGGTTCTAACCAGCTCGCCGAAATTTTTGAACACTATTTACTTTTTTACTTTGAAAGCCAAAGGCGCCAATTCAATGTCAACAACTACCGTCATTAACATCTGATCATAATATTTTTACAAATACTAAAGATCAGTTAAGAAGTAGGCAAGCTATTTAAATATTATGATATTATTTGTTTATTATGTTTATTTTAAAAAATTTTTTGTTTATTTTATTTTTTGTTTCGCAACAAAATTTGCGTTAAAATTATATAAACAAAACAAAAACACTTTAGAAACAATAAACTTAATCAAATTAATAATCAAATTAGGGCAATGCTGTGTGGTGGCACCGGTGCTCGACAGGAACCAGTGAATATTTAAGCCTTCAATGAATATTTAAAAATAAAAATGTCTATGAATAACTATTACACATGAGAGACAAGTAAGTAGGTAAGCACAGTGCACGTAGGCCCCGCTGGTTGGTAGCTCGTCGGTGATTTCCGTGTGTCGTGCCCAGCCGTGCCTACGGCGCGCGGCACGCAATCTTTATCGCTGGAATTGCTGAACAGCGCACTCCTTGCGGAAATGCTTACTTTCATTCGCTTTACCTTTAAAAATAAGCTTATTTAAATAAAACTATTGAAATAAAACAACTTTTACGGATCTACTCACGTTTATTGTATGCATTCGTTTTAGTTTTAGTCCGTGGTCACAGGGCCCTGCAAAGGGTTCGAAACGTCAGGATAAACCTCAATTGAAAGTATTGTGTAAAATAAACGCGAGTGGATCCGTAAAAGTTGTTTCATTTCAATGTGTAGTATGTGTTTCAATTTTTAATTTTTAATTCACAATGCTATATATAGTTATAAGATTAAATTTTTTCTTTTTTTCGGTAGCTCAGCGGTCGATTTTCATTCGAGCTTCCTGAGACTGGTTTTTCTAATAAAATTGTATCTTGTAAACTTTCAATATATATTTTGTTGAAATAATGGAAGGTTCTAGCCAATACCACGTATTGTACACGTGGCATTTGTGTTCGTCACAGTAGCGCAGTATTCGTCACCAGTTTTCGTTTTTTTTTTTCAACTAAAAATAACATAGCTCATACGAGCTCTTGTTTGATAGAATCATGGCAGAATCATCTCAATCATGTATTTTATGAACCTATGTTTATTTATTGTAGGTTTTTACAATAGACATATGGCTCAAAATCACCAAGGTGGAAAATTCTGAATTCTGTTTTATGATGCTAAGAGTAGAAGCTAAATTTATTGATAATTACTCTAAATCATAACTAAACTTGTGTTTAAACTATATTTACCTTGGCAGAGCATAGAATTAAATACTTTTCTTGAAATTTCAATTGTTAAGTGTGCTATCACTAAAATTAATCATTAAGGGAACGTTATTCGGAGGTGTATAATTAAATAAAAATAATAATTATATATTTAATTTTTACCCTTAACGATAGCGGAGATATGTCGCCAATAGTACGAAATTAAAAAACTTTGACAAAATTTGGAATTAAAACGTTTTTAAGGACAATGTCGCTGTAAATTAGGCTATATGACTATTTCATGTTCTTAAATTTACTAAATAAGTGAATATCGCTCACTTGCATATAAATAAATCTGCGGTAGCTATAGGGATTTCGCCTGTTTCCAATATTATCAGGCTTTATTCCTAAATAACTTATATTATAATAGCATTTCTTTGATTTTAGTGGTGTTCCCCGAAATGATGAGGGCGTTCATCAAATGATGCGTGTGTTCTCCAAATGACGATATGCAGACAATTAGAGTTAAATTCACAGTTAAATTGAATAATAAGCCAAATTATAGGAAGTAATTGTTATTTATTTATTTGCTATAAGGCTTATTTTTAACAAAAACTTAATCTTAACTAAATTAAATCACTTTTTTAGTATTATAATTGATGACACACAGTCAAGTAAAACTCTTAACAATCACATTAAACTTTGGATATTGCTGGAGATGATCAAACCATCTAAACAAATAAATATAGTTCTTTACTAAAATCTTATTTCAACTTTTAAACAAAAACAATCTTTCTTAATCATATCTTAATCATATCTTAAAAAACTCTTAGCCTTATGAAGCAATTTGTATTGCCTTACCATAGTCCCACTAACACATTTTTTAAAACTTCCTTCTCTTTGGAATTTATTCCTCATAGTATTGGCTTTATCTGGCCACCGTCTCCAGAGAAAGACAGCCTAATCTGGTATACTGACGGATCAAAAATGAAGTCGGGCACAGGGGCAGGCGTCTATAATAATGACTTCAAGCATAGTCAAAGCATGGGAAAATTTGCTACTGTTTACCAAGCAGAAACTTTCGCAATTCTCCTATGCGCAAAGCAGAATATAGAGTTAGCTATGGAAAAGCGAAATATATTCATCCTGAGTGACAGCCAGGCTGTGCTCAAGTCACTCATATCGCCCAGAATCGATTCTGGCCTTGTCCTAGAAACCACAAAAGCTCTAAACAAGCTAGATAGACATAACAAGGTGCGATTGATCTGGGTCCCAGGCCATATGGGAATCCACGGTAACGAGATGGCGGATGCGCTTGCCAGGGAAGGCTCGGAGACCCAGCTCATTGGTCCTGAAAACAAATGCTTCATAGAATGCACCTTTCAACAAATAGTTTGTGTAGGGCGTGTGGAGAGGAAACGGAGTCGATGCAGCACCTACTGTGTGACTGCGACTCTCTGGCTAGGAAAAGAATGGGACTCCTGGGGTCGGCCTATCCGAAACCGGAGGACTTCAGGCTCTTCGCTCTTAAAGACGTTGCCAAACTTATGGCCTCTATCTTTGCAGAGGAGGAAGAGTGAAAGGATGGGGGTGCACAAAGATCCCGATGGGTCGAGGTGTTACTGCGAGAGGGAAACCTCGGCAGGCCCCACTAAGATAAGATAAGATTGGCTTTATCTTGTAATTGGGCAGTCAATACTTCGTTAAATAAAAGATTCTTGCGCACTTCAGGAGGTACGTCAACGTTTTCTAACAATGCGTTAACTTTGCTGTTGGGAGTTGTAGGGTTCTGAGACTTCACTTCTTTTCTATTTACTTCTTAATTTTTTCTTTAAAGTGTCATATTTACGTTTAATTTTAGCAATGGTTTTCTCTTGTTGTTTCATTTTACGATATGCTTTGGCTCTATCCTTCCGCACAATTTGTCTTCCTACTGTTTTTCTCACTGAAGCTGATGCAGCTAAATCATCATCGGAATGTGGCGGTGTATTGTGTAATATGCCAGATAATGCCTTCTTCTTTTCTCTGTATTTTTTTGAAGCTTCTTTCCACATTTTTCTTTGCTTTCGCTTTTCTCGTTCAGTCATATCAGCTATGTTCTTCACTTTCTTTTCTTGTTTTTTTTATTATAGTATTCTCTGCCCTTAGCCCTTTTAATCTCCTTCTCTTCCTCTGTCATCTTATCTAAAAATTTTCTTTTTCTGGCATTAGCTTTTTCTCTTTGGCGCAAGTAAGCTGTACTGTTTTTCTTTGCTTTTTCGAACGGTTTTTATTTTTTTCAGCTTTGTGAGACTCCATATTGCTGTAAAAATAAAATAAGTATACCTATTGATAACTTTGTAAGCACGACATACACAAAATTTACAGTTAGTAATATAAAGTACCACTTAGTAACTAAATAGTCATTCGGGGAACAACAAGATCATTTAGAGAACGGTCCATCAAATCGGAGAACGTTCCCCAAATGACCGTTCACCAAATGATATTTTCAAATAACCACTCCTTTTTTAAACGGCAGCCATATTTGACAGTAATTCTCGCTTCCTTAATGTAAAATATTTGAGGTTAACATTTGTTATACAACACTATAAAAGCTATTATTGCAATATTTTGATTGAAAAACGCGTTCCCCATTTGAGGACCTATTGATGTACGCTCTGTAAATAATGAATTGAAAGACACTTACCACTTATTTTAATTTCTTTTGGCAAACTACTTTCTTCACAGCCACTTTGTTTACAACTCTCTCTACAGCTATTCCATAGACTAAAGAGGGATGCGTTCGAATTATTTTTTTTCGCGCAATCAAAGCTGCGTTCACTAAAATGATGCTTACATTGTCGGACATTATATTTTGACTTACATTTTTTAAATTCGTTTTTCTTTTTTGTTAATGCTTGCAATAATTTAATATTAGATTCAATTGGAATGGGTATTAATAACCGTTAAAAATATTTTATTTTATGACTATTTCTGGTGTTAGCTTTTAAGAATTGCTACTTAGAACGCGTTCTCCAAATGATTTTTCGTACTTATTTGTCCATTATAATGTAATTGATAAGACTTTTTAATTATTTTGTGTGATGTGTGGTTAAAGTAAACACAGTTAAGTGTTTACTAATGCTAAAATGTTAAAAAAAAAACATAATTTAGGCATTTATTTGCTGCCGAAGTGGATTTACCACCTTGGTGATTTTGAGCCATATATGTTTATGTATCTATACATATAATAAAGCTCAAGAGGGTCGACAGTCTGTACATGGAAGATATTCGAAATAAAGTTGGCTGGGGATACTTAGAATCGATAACAGAACACGTTCCAATAGTTTTTAGAATTTTTGTCTGTTTATACACTCGGCGTCAAAAAAATCGCACCTTTTAAAAATCATCTTTAAAAATTCTTAAACCTTATGTAGAGGATAGTGTTGGGTATCATTAGAAAGGTAACAAAAAGGAGTATCAAAAAACAATTAAATTGAACTTTCTGTTTAATTATAATTATACAAACAACATTAAAATTAATAAAATAATAAAAATCCTTAATTAAGTCCTAATTAACAACAGATAATTTACAAAGAAAAATGTACAAAAAGTGTCTTAAAATTAACTTAAAATCTAGTGTTACCCCCCCTTGCCCTGATCACGGCTTCCATACGGTCCCTCATGGACCTCACCAACTTCAGGAGCTCTTCTTGAGGGATAAGCCCCCATTCTTCAATCACCGCGTCTTGGAGCTCCTGTAGAGTCGAAGGAGCTGGATCCCGAGATCGAACCTTACGTTTAAGATGGTCCCAGAGGTGCTCTATAGGATTCAGATCCGGACTTCGCGCTGGCCACTGCATCACAGAGATTTGGGACCTCTGCAAGAAGTCGCTCACGATGCCTGCAGTGTGAGCGCGAGCGTTGTCGTGCATTAATGTGAACCCCTCGCCAAAAGATTCGGCAAAGGGGACCACATGCACTTCCAGGACCTCAGTGACATAGCGGCGAGCAGTCAGCGACCCTTGTCCGCGAGCACCTCCAGTCCGGGAGACGCAGACAAGGTCGGTTTTGCCGGCAGCAGACATACCGCCCCAGAACATGCAGGATCCGCCACCATATTCCACCGTCTCCTGGATGCAGGCTTGGGCGAAACGTTCACCCTGCCTCCGGTATACTCTTCTCCGTCGGTCGTTGCAGAAAAGACACACTCGCGTCTCGTCTGAGAAGAGAACAGCTCTCCACTGCTCAAGGGTCCAATCGACGTGGTCACGAGCAAACTGCAAGCGGGCTCGCCGATGCGCTGCAGTCAATTTTGGACCCGTAGCAGCTCTGTGGGCCGCTATCTTCTTCTCCTTCAATCTTCTTCTAACCGTAGATACGCTTACGGTGCGTCTGCGAACTGCCTGGAGCTGCTGTTGCAACTCAACAGCGTTGGAGAAACGATTTCTCAAAGAGTTCGACACAACGAACCGGTCGTCTCTTTCCGAAGTGCAGCGACGTCTACCCGAACCGTGTCTGCGGATATAGCCACCGGTCTCTATGAAGCGCTGGTACACTCTTCGAACGGAATAACGGCTCAGGTTCAGTTGCCGGGCGACATCACACTGCCGCACCCCTGATTGCAGTAGTGCAACCACTTGAGCGGCTTTATCAGCTGTGGTATCCATCAAAATCTGTGCGTGTGTCCTCTTCAACGGTTGAATAGCGAATGACCCACATTGAACCCGTGTTGACCGTTTTATACCCACAAAGGAAGCGCAACTAGCAACTCTCACGGGTAGCAAAATTTGCATCGAATTTTTGTGACACTTTATTTGTTGCATTAGGTTTTATTTGATAATGAAAAGTAATGTTTTTTATTAAGTTAATTAAGTAACCTTGTAAATAAAATCATAATTAATGCGACTGCATGTGCATATCAAGAGTAAATGACATTTGAAAGTGATTTTCTAAGAGGTGCGATTTTTTTGACGCCGAGTGTATGTTGTCTGTTTATTTGACCGCGCATCAAGTGAAAATGGCTGAACGGATTTTTATGCAAACTTTGCACATAGACAGACCAGGACCCGGACTAGGACATAGGATACTTTTTATCCCGGTAACAGGTTCCTGTGGGATAATGTAGTCTTCGCGAACGAAGTCGCGGGCGACAACTATTATATAATATTTATGCATGTATTATACACCGTCACTTTTTGAACGTTTTAATCCTGCAGGTACCATGAAACTGAACAACTTTTCCCAAGAAACATTATGTCAAAAAACGAGATTTTTTTTAAACTTTCCGATACAAACCATGCTCGGTCAATAGACGCTTTGTATGGAAAAGTTTTAAAAAATCTCGTTTTTTTTATGTTTTTTTTTGGAAAAGTTGTTCAGTTTCATGGTCTGATCAACCCACCTGCAGGATTAAAAGGTGACGGTGTATACTTACATTTAAATTATTTATAATATATCTTAATTGCACCTAGCAATGTTATCTCTGCACCACCTTATGGTACCTTATTGGCTGGTAGAGAATGCCATTAAGTCCGCCATGTAATATGTATGTTGTAAAAGTTTAAATAAATAAATAAACAAAATAAGTAACATAGAATTTCATTGAAATATTACTGGTTGACAGCTGGGAAGGTGGTGGCCCAGCTATCAAACCAGTTGCTGGCCCCTATTTTTAATGGATATAGTAAAAATGTGCCAATCATTGGTTCCTGTCGAACACTGGTGCCACTACCCTACTTCACATAAGTAGATTCAAAATTCAAATTTGTTGTTATGTTTAGAAAGCTTCGCTTTCATGTTGAAAAAGTTGCGAATATTCCACAGATTAAAAAAAGTACCTACTTATTAGCCATGCTTTTTAATATGTAGATACGCATTCTTAAAACGTTTAGTTGAGTATAAAGTCGATTAGTAACAAACATTATATGATGAATGTTGAATTTTGTGTTTCTCCGTGATAGATGTTGCTTTCTGTTCGCCTTTTACCTGCGCGCTGAATGGAACGGATTGATTTCCTGCAGCGCCCCGCCATTTCCTCGTCGAAGGAAATCATTTAAACATTTCCACTAGTTCCGTCGAGTGCATAACCTATTTATGAAACGAGCTAAATATTAACTTGTTTCCTGTGCTCGACAGTTCTTTTATTTCGTCAATAATATTTTTTTCTGAATAACACTATAGGTATATTTTTAAACTGTTTGTTTTTTTTTTCATTCTGAATGCATTATTTTATGTCGAAACTGGAAAAAGCACTTCTCAAAAAACGACTTTTCTCTACTGAGACTTGAACCCACATCCTTTTTAATGCGATGTGACGGACCTGAGGCATATATCCCAATATAGTTATAATAATCAGTTAGTGCCTCCTTTTAATAATATATTTTAGGTAGTTATTATATTATATTTTTTTAAGGTTTTTAGTATTAATGTTTTCATATCAATTATTTAAGTAAACAGCAAAAATGTATTATTATAAAGTATACAAACGTTTTTCCTAATTTTATTTGTGAAATAACTCAAATGACTATATGTTTTTGCAGCAACTGTTTTGTGTTTGTTTGACATCGTGTGCACAAAGGTCAGCATGACGAATAAAAACAAAAGGTTATCGTTTATAGCTGTATGTGGTTACCCACATCTTTAACAAAATAATAACGACACCAATATGTAAGTACCAGCAAGTAACTAATACTCAAAAATGTGCAATAAAATATTTCCAAAAAAAGAACAGCTGATTATTCACAATTCGTTTGAATTTATTAACTCAAATAAAATTCAGAAGGTAAAAAAACAAAAAAAAGACGTACGCTTTTAAAATTCAAAGCACACCTAAAGGAAATTTATAGCAAAATCCGAGCGGTAACTCCGCGTCGTCGCCGTAACAAGATCAACAGGACCTCCCCCGAGACGCCGCGCCGGACCCTTTTTATAGGGGATCTAGCCTTCAACTTATTAAGTTTCTAATACAAATCGTAATAAAGCTCCTCATGTTTGCGTGTTTACGATTGCCTCTGGGTATTGCGAGACGTTTTATTATAAATATTAAAATTGACGGCAGCATGTTAGACAATTAAGTTATAGCGAACTCACCAGCCTCTCTTTAACCACAAGCCCTGCAAAGGGTTCGAAAAGCCAGGAATATAATAATATTATGCGAAATTAAAGCGTGTAGATGTGTATAAAATGTATAGACGTTCCATCCATGGCAACGCTATTACGTACAAAATTTTATTAATCTGTTGTCCCACATGGAAAGTCTTCTGCTCGTGATGGTATGAAAGCTATCAGAGAGTACCCGGTCCTCGTGAAGAAGCATTGTTGTTACACAACAGAGAGCAACATAGTATTTTTTTTAAACAACAAACAAAAATCTCAACAAAGACCCATTACTAACATCTATAGGGTAAAAGGCCTCGAAATAAATTATTTTTATTTTTATTTTATTTATGTAGGACCTATTTCAGGAAATCATAACCTATGTAAGAACTTAATATCTATTTATTACATAATACAGATATGTGTGCGCTAGCTTATTCATCAAATTAATTAATTGCAGTTTTAGTAATGAGGCACTATCTGCTCCTGTGATTTGTTACGCAATGGTAAAGCAATTTATCGCAATACCAAAGAGTCATAATCTGTCCTAATTTTCAGGACACCTTGCAGCAGTTGTGCAGTGATAGTAAGTATATAAGACGAACGATGTGTTCCCGATATCTCTAAATAAAAAACGTGTAACGCTTCAGAATTTACGGATTGTTATTATTGAGACAAATAAACGCAATGTATTATTCATATAAAGCAATTTCGGTAATCCTGGCTTGCCAAAGCAATGTTAACATTTACAAAGCGGCATGCAAAACGGAAGCCCTCACGCCACACGAAAAGCCACCGAATATTATATCGAAGTTCGAACGTCACGAAGGTCAAACGTTCATTCAAAGCGGAGATTTTAACGGCTGATTAGAAAACCGCGCTATCAGGCCTGCAGTGGGGCGAGGCCGCTGGGCCACAGTCAAGCGAAACAAGACAGAAGGGTGCCGCACGCGACTCAATAGTTTTATATTTTAATGTAAAAAGATGACGGAAGAGCAGGCTATCTACCTGATGGGAAGTGTTCATAACAGCCCACGGACATTTGCAGCATCCAGGGGCCACCTATGTGTTACCAACTTTAAGAATCATTGAGTGCCTTAGTAGTTGAGGATTCCGGGTGAAGTGCGCTTCCACCTTCGGCCTTATCATCACTAACATCAGGTGTGACGAAGGCCAAGTGCTTACCCGTAAGATACAGTACCAGTACACCGTAACCAAAATTGGAATCAAATGGCTAAGGACCGCAATGGGTGGAAGAAGGAGGGAGGACAGCCCATTTCTTCGACTCATTGCCCTCACGGGCTAATATTTATTTTTATTTTATTTTAAGTACAAAAACACAATGTTGAAAAAATTTCCACGAGCAGGATTTGAACCTGCACCCTTCTGACATACCGGGTCAGGTGCTCTTCCAATTGAGCTATCGTGGTTCTAACCAGCCCGCCGAAATTATTCAACACTATTTACTTTTTTTACTTTGAAAGCCAAAGGCGCCAATTCAATGTCAACAACTACCGTCATTAACATCTGATCATAATATTTTTACAAATACTAAAGATCAGTTAAGAAGTAGGCTAGCTATTTATAAAATGTTTTTAATTTGTTTAAATAATTTTAATGCAATTTTTGTTGCGAAACAAATTACAAAAACACAATGTTGAAAAAATTTCCACGAGCAGGATTTGAACCTGCACCCTTCTGACATACCGGGTCAGGTGCTCTTCCAATTGAGCTATCGTGGTTCTAACCAGCCCGCCGAAATTATTCAACACTATTTACTTTTTTTTACTTTGAAAGCCAAAGGCCAAAGGAAAAAAAAACGATAGCTCAATTGGAAGAGCACCTGACCCGGTATGTCAGAAGGGTGCAGGTTCAAATCCTGCTCGTGGAAATTTTTTCAACATTGTGTTTTTGTAATTTGTTTCGCAACAAAAATTGCGTTAAAATTATATAAACAAATTAAAAACATTTTATTTTAAGTACACAGCATGTACTTCCAATTCGGCAAATAACATATCTAGATACACTACCCACGCACACTACTGAAGTCCACGCTTAACATCATCGGCAAACTCTCTCCAAAAAAATGCACACTTTGTTCACACGTGTCTAGAGGGTTGCCACCTTTTTTTGTGCAAATAAAGTACATTGGTTATTAAAAGGTAAAAAAAAAAGTATATTGTGTCAAAATAAAGTACGAATATTTATTTCGCTTAAATACATACTTCTCATTGCTTTTAGCAACTATTATCAAATTATCACTGCTAAATAGCTGCGCAGCAACTGTTTTGTATGTTATATGTGAAAATAATCCCAGAGAAATAAAACACTTATGTGGAATAAAGTATTTTCGCGTACTTTATTGTTCTTATAAAGTATAGAGTACAATTACCTGATATAACATATATAACATATAATATATATACATATATGAGACAACATCACACACATTGTTCTGATTCCAAAGTAAGTAGCTAAAGCACTCGTTTCATGGAGATCAGAAACAACGACGGTACCACAACCACCCAGACCCGACACAATATCGAAAAGTTCGTTTTCGACATTGACCCGACCGGGAATCGAACCCGGGACCTCAGAGTTAGCGCCGCCCAATATCCGGCGTGCAAGCCAATCGGCTACGGAGGTCGTCATATATAACGTACAATACTTTATAATAAAGTACGGGTGGCAACCCTGCACGTGTCATTTACCAAGTTCTTCTACGGCGCTTCCGTTCCCCCACGCGGCGGTCAACTCAAACCAAGTTAGCCTTTAGGGGCACCCTGGGTTTATCAGGTGATGTGCAGGCGTTGCAGCTCGTAGGTAGAAGTTCCCCACGATCCGTTCAACCCGAGCCGATTTCCTAGCCTTTAGAGGCACCCACTGGTTGTTCCGCTCCCGATCCTATTGGATTGGATCCCCTCGGAGAATCTAGTAGAGCACGGGGACATGATGCCGTTCCCTCTAAAAAACCTCTGACGGTGCTTCGTTTTAAACGGGTTGAGGAACCTTTTAAGATTCTCGCCGCCCTCAAAAAAAGCCTAATGAAGCTGAAAATTACCAGTGGCAATCATCAAACTACCTCAAAAAAAAAGTGGGAGTTGTTCACTGCGCAGCGGTGCCACTCGATTCTGGTTCACCCTGGCGACGGCAGACAGATACAGACCAAGTAAATTAAGAAATAATTTACCTTATAGAAAAAGAATGACCTTCGAAACACAGATCACGTACCTATTCCGCCGGGAGATCGCATTTGGCGGCAGTCGACTTACTAGTTTCATTATACTGTGGCGGGAGCTTCTTATTTTATTATCGGTTTCCTTCCACTCCCCGGCGCCCCCGCCCACTCCCCGCTCCCCGCCGCCCCGCAGCGACCGACGTAGCTAAGTGTTAGTGTAAACCTTAGTGTAAACACACACTCGATCCAGCCATGTTTTCGGTCTCATGTTCTGGGCTATTAACTTTTAATTTACTTTGCGGGCTACAGGAGAATAATAGAGTTCTATTGACTTCCCTTGTACGACATAGTCCGGTGGCTGCGCCCTTGGAGGGCTTTGGGCGTTGTAAGAAGATTAAAGGACATAAATGCGATGTAGCATATACACTCGTATATGCCATTTCCCAAAACCTAATTTAATTCATGAGGACAAAGCAAATGCAAATGCAAAATTAACCTTTTTCAAAAATATGAGCGACATTAGTTATGTATAAAAAAGTGTTGTTTATTGAGTTGCCCTATCGCATCATTGCTAGTCCATATTACACTATTATTGACTTTAACGTTAAAACTCGAGGAAGATATTTTTCATTATTGACCAGCGAAACACGTATTTATTTCAATATGCCTGTAGCATGAATCAATTTAAATTATTATGTACGATATTTCAGTCAGACAGTTTTTTGTGATTATAATGGTTTTTCCCACCACAAGAAACAGACTACCTACTCGATTACAGGCACCAGCCCGTATTTTAAAACAAACTTTTGACAAAACCTAAATTTTGTTTTCCAGAATACAGCATCCTTCGCGAAGTAAGTAGACATTAACTGGTACAAATGTTTTATGCGGTGAAAGGTATTGGCTCTTAGAAGATAAAACATTAAGGTAAGAGGTTACCAAGTGGACACCTTGATCTGTGCTAGCCTCTCAGCATAATCCTACTAAGCGGACCTTTCTGCGCGTGACTTGTCACTAGATTAGTTTTACCAACTTCCTTCAGCTAGAAACCGACAAAACCCACAAGTTCCAAAACGTTGGTAAGTGGTTAAGTTAAATATGTATGTTACTTAAGCTTTTAAGAATACATTTACGACTAACAACCGTCTACATAACAAAAAAATCATTCTTTGGCACGGGCAAACATTTCAAAGAGACCTCACTACGACAGCTTTAATATTGAAATGGAGTGAAGTGACTTTAGCTCCGTTTTATCGAAAGATAACTTAAATATACGTAAATTTATTTTAATGTAAATAAAAACCTTTTTCTTATTTATTTATTTTTGGTTTGGTTTGGAAAAAAGGTTTTTTGGACTAGGTGTTCAATACTTATCATGAGTTCCACTACTTCCACTATTGGTAGATGCTGCAGAACCTGGGATCATATCAAGTGAATAAAAGGCTACAAACGACATTCACCCGTAATTGCGTTCTGAAATAACCCTCCTCAATCTTCATACGTGTTCTTGTACCCCAAAGTCAAAAGCTGAATCTGTGTGCAGCATCCCCTGGGAGAGCATATCCACCAGCAACCCACGCATGCTGGCCAGTTCCTCTCCAACGCCATGAGCATGGTGTCCACCAGGGTGCAGCATGACGTCCGTGAGTTTTATCATCAGCCTCTTAACTTAACACACATCCTTGTGTTTTGAAGTTTAGTTTTAGTTAAGTATTTTAATTTGTGTTGTGCTGTGATATATTCATGAATGGGTGTATGAGGTAGTAAATAAAGTTAAAAAAAATTGTAATAAAAGCTTTTATTTAAAAACAACACATTTTTTGTAAAATAAATTGGAAAAATCAGTCATCCTAATTTCACCTTCGAAGTATTAATCTAGTGAAGGTAAAACTGTACATATTTATAGATAAATTTTTAGCTTAGTTAATAACGATTCCTACGACATAAGTTTTACGTATATACAATACATAATTCCTAAGATATAGTCATTACAATGACGCGCGGCGACACGCGGAATTTTCGCCGTAAATCGCTCCACACATGCGCGTATTTTGTCAAAACTGCCTTTTACAATATTGTAATAGTTAAATACTAAATATATTATTAGCCAAACATAATACCATGATACGCCTGAACTAGTGCCTAACTATTCACTATTAACTACTTCAGACAAAAATAAAAATGTTAAGTTCTAACAAAACTATCTTCACTTATCACATGCATAGCACATGAAATAGCAAACCTTCTCTGCCCACGGTGTGAATGGGCTTCTCTTCAGCCTATTGCCGTCCACTAAAAAGCGCCAACTAGCCCGGCCCTGCGCAGTCCGCATCTTTTTTTTTTGAGAGAGGTTGCTGATTGCCTCAATCGGCATTTTCAGCTTCACCGGGTTTTTTTGAAGGCGGCGAGAAACTTAAAGGGTGAAACGAATCACCTTCGGAGAGTTTCTAGAGGGAACGGCATCACGCACTAAGGCGTTTCCCCGTGCCCTACTAGATTCTCCAAAGGGTTCGGATCGGATCGATCAGTCCGCATCCATCCACCACCCGCCATCTTTTTCAAGTCGTGTCGGTCCACCGCGCAGCAAGGCGTCCTACACTGCGTTTCCCTAAAAGTGAGTGAGTGGATTACAAACTGTTAATAAATTATCTGAATCTAACTTTACTTTGCCTTGTCATTAAAACTGCAGTTAGTTAGTTTTTTTAGCTTAGTTAGTTTTTTTAGTTTTTTTTTTATTTTTTTTTTATTTTGTGATATTTTTGTTTTTTATTTACATGTTGTGGTTGTCTTCTATAATTTTGTGTTTATTTGTAATGGAAAGTGTCCTGCTATGATAGGGCATTTTCCAATATTTTTGACGCTGTAAGGGAGAAAAGAGCTGGACACTTGCTGAGTTTCTTGCCGGTTCTTCTCAGTACAAGATCTCCCGCCCAGAGTAGACTTACGAACCGATGGCATAGTGACATTCACAAGAGCTACTTGTAGCCTAAACTGAATAAATGATTTTGAATTTTGAATTTTGAATTTTTTTGAATTTTGCAAACACCCACTAAAGCTCCTACTCCACGTTCGGCATGGCGATTCGAGACCGCCATTAGCAATCCGAGTTTTTACATTAAAAAAACCCTTTTTACATTAAAAAAGGTTAAGTGATTCAGATTTGCATTTTGCATGCTATTTTTTATAGATAATGGCTGAATATAATATAATAAATATTTACGAACACCTTGTACAACCCTATTTAGTTTAATTTATTTTTTTATAATAAATTTCCTACACTAGAACTGGGCTTTTATCTTACCTGATGTTAAGTGATGATAAGGCCGAAGGTGGAAGCGCACTTCACCCGGAATCCTCAATTACTGAGGCACTGGTTATCTTAATCTCTAGCTGCGGGAACACAACAATGCTACAAAAATTGATGTTATGGCGACATATTTAGATAAGATAGGTAGCTAGCAAGGCGGACAAACAAGCCCTACCACCAATCAAATCTAATCTGGGACATCTGGGTTTGATACTGGTGGTCTTAACCACTAGACGACAAAGGCGGATAGAAAACGCCTTGCGCTCGCCACTGCGTCCGCGGTCCGGGGAGACATAAAATCGATCCAAGCCAACGAGTTTGTCTTGTAAATGTGTTCTGACACAAGATACACATAACCTGAACAGATAGTAGGTACATGTCGTGAGGTTGAGTCCGGGCCAAGCTGGCGGCAAGCCTTGCCAGTGGAGGCAGCCGCGGCGAGCCAGGGTCGCGAGCCAACGGCGGCTGGAGGCAGCGCGGGTTTTACACGACGCAGCTCTCAAAGCAGACTACAGGCTTTTCATCCCCACATAATTACAACCGAAAAATCAATATTAATGTGTCTGACGAGTATAGCTGGATGACGCAGCGGCTAGTGCGTTCTGGTTCGCTATCTTCGCAATGCTGAGTGAACTGATAAGTGTCTAGTTGCTAAAATCAATTAACCTATATTATAGATACATCCTAGATATATCCGGTATGCATAAATTTTTTCAATAAAATAACATTACTGCTTTAAAAAAAAAATTATATTCATATTCATTTATTCACCATAAATTTATAACAATAAGTACAATAGAAGTGGGTGTAAGATGTTATGTTTGTTACAAATTTACCTTTTCAAGGCACTGTGTAATATTAAACTATTTACATAATTAAAATTTAAAGTAACTTAGAATTTATTTTTAAAAGATTATTTTATGTTGTAAAAAGAAAGAGACATAAAAATATTTTTGAGCTTCCTTTCAAATTTACTGCCCTGGAGGTCTTTGATGATGCAGAAATGGTTATACTGTTTAATTGCCATGTAATACGATCCATTTTTATACAGCGTAGATGCGCTGGGGGTCCAGCCTCCCGACCGCCTAACTCGGCCCCGGAGTTAGGCGGTCGGCCCCGGTTGTTGCCGCGACGCGAGATGTAGCGATTCGGCCTATCGAAAGCAATATGAAAGCAACATCGGAAGCTATAGCCTATAGATTCCGATATTACTTTAATATTGCTTTCGAAATGACAAGACGACGCCTCCTTCATGCTCGCCTTCAAAGCGAGCGAGTTAGGCGGTCGGCCCCGGTTGTTACCGCGACTCGGCCTAACTCCGATCTTTTGAAAGTAGTGAGCATGATTGAGGAATCATGCTCACTACTCAAGTCGACAGTCGAGTCGGACAAGTCGGCATAATTCAAAAATATAAATCAATAGAAGTTACTGTTGAAACTTTGAATTTTGCAAGTAGTCTTTACTACCTGCTAGAGCTATGATTGTAAGACATCGTTTTTGCAAAATAGACACACAGTACATCAGTAGCGTTACCCCAAAGCAAGACGCCGTACCTTATCCAGGCCGCAGCATGGCTGTGTGGTATATATGCACCAAGCGCGCACTCCTCATTGGTGCATTTACGGAGTTCTCGCAGCGCGCATGAGAATCGACACAGCTTACCCACTACTGAATTAACGTGGAGCTTCCATGGTTCAGTTCCAGTCCACGATTATTCCCAGTAACGAAAATGAGTCGACTTCTTCGATTTTATGTCTCTCATGGGTTGTATTTAGACTTAGTCTTAATCTCTGGTATGGTCAGAATCGCATTTTTTCGTAATTATTAATCGTAATTAGTAATTATTAGTCTTCTAGGTGATTTGCAATTTTAGTGAGTGATTATTTTATTATTTTATGGACCTCACTCGCGTTATTATAGTCACAAGAGATTAAAAGTGTTGCATCATCTGCAAACAGCACCAGCTTATGAAGTGATATGGAAGGAAGGACTAAACTCTATATAGGACTAGAATAGTAAAAATCCTAGTACACTACCTTGTGGTATGGATGAAGTTTGTGTGGGTTAACAAAATGAGTTTAGGACTCTTAATAATAATGTATTCTAAATTTACAATTTTACATAATAATGTCGTCGTCACTTTCATTCGTGTTTTTCATTTATTTATCACGATTTCAACATTTACTGTCAAAGTAAAAGTAATTTGTCAATGTAATTACATAATAAAACCCCAAAACACCTTACAAAAAAAATACTTTTTTATCATTGATAAATGCCCTATTATATTATAACTACCCAATGCACTACGTTAATTCGATAAATTGCTTAATTATTTCTGTAAAACTGAATTTTCTAGAAGTTAATTAGGTGAAGCTCCGTGAGAACACGCCTTGTGCAAATATCAACGTTGTTCCGCAACTGTCGATACTTACACCATTACACCAACTATTTACCGTTATGTACCAACAGTCATCATTACACTTAACTTTCTAGAATATCTTTATCTCGAAGCCCAAGCTCTTTCTATTGTCCTAAATTAGTTTACCTTATTTCGAATAAAAATAAGATTTTTTCGGAGAGAATTTACTAATTACCTCAGGCATTTTCATCGTCACCAGACTTTGTCAAAGGTACCTAAGAGTTACAACCATCAGTATTTAGTGTCCGTCACTAACAACTCAATATTTTTTTTAAAAACTCTCAGTATAAATTAAAAAGAATACAATTGTATTTACGGCAATATCTACACGTTTATGTCTTTTAATTGTCATCATACGCCTATAATCAATTTCTTACATTAAAATGAAAAAACACGTGCATTCCGTTTTTAATGTTTAAACTGTATAAATAGCTAACATATCATTGTCACTATCAATAACATTCATCATTCATAACGCATTCAAGAATCTCGCGCTGGCGGGTGCCAAGGCGAATGACCAAATTTAATTATCCTTAGCTCCTCCCTGCTCGTTCAAGTTCTTTATTTGCAAATTAAGTGTAGAAGGTACATCTTTTGTTCTAAAATTAATAAAGCGCTTACAACTTAATAAACTACTCTTCTCGAGTACAACAATTTTTTACAGAGGATACAGAATACAAAAAATGCTATCAAACCGGTACTGACTGGACACGTCTAGTTAATTGGCGAAAATGTTTTGGGTAAACTTTTTAACCGACAGGCATAGTTATTAATCGCTTTGGTAGTAGATTATTGGAAATGACTTCACTCTATCTGTTGCTAAATGGAAGCGGAGTAACTTACATAATGTAAAACTGTAACGACACCAAACCGGCATTTCAGCAAAACGTATTCAGAAGGCGGAACCACCGTTTTTGGTTTAACGTCATTTTACGAATATGTCACCTAATTACATTCGTTTTTGTTAATTATGAAAATGTATGCTGGTGCTGGCATTGTAATTTAAGCCAAAAAAATGAGATGTTAACTTAAAGTAAAATAATTAACATTATGTAGTTAAAGAAACTGACGTATCTGTTTTGCGTTTGCGTTTTGTTTTAGGATCTTTTGATCGGTTGCTGATCTTAAAAGTTTTATAAAAGTACCTATTCTTGAAAAACTATATGTAATTAATTATCTTAATTAATGGCTTCGCGTTTAGCATTTAGCCAATTTCAAGTATTTTTATTATTATTAGTAGTAAGAGTACGGTAGATAGAAATTAAAATGGAGTCTCACAACACGTGTTATTACGGCAAGAACTCGGGTGAAATTCAAACTATATTTAACTAGCGTATCTTACTGATAAAATCATAAAAGACATTTGGGTACTATGTTTATTCAGGCTTTGCAAAGGCGTAATGAGAGTGCTTTCCAAAGCCCGAAGGAGTTCGAGTAATTTAAATTTCGGCGTACCAATCTTTGTTAATTTGCAAGATCGCACCACGATAGCTCAAAACAGTGCGCCATCGAGCTCCTCGCATTTAGTGTAGAAGTTCATCATCATCATCATCATCTCAGCCAAAAGACGTCCACTGCTGGACAAAGGCCTCCCCCAAGGATCTCCACAACGACCGGTTTTGTGCTGCTTGCATCAAGCTCAGTGTGGGCAGGCCTCCAACAAGGTGGACCGACGATCTGGTGAAGGTCGCGGGAAACCGGTGTAGAAGTTCATCTATGATATTTTATCTAAAAAGTTTCATCGACATAATTGACCGCAACACTTTGGCCTGAAAGAAAATCAATATATGAACATGAATAATTTTTAATTAGCCCCGCGAATTTATCAGGTTTGTATAAAAGGAGGAAGCGTCTAAGAGCTTTTACAATTTCCATAAGATGCTGCCCGAAAGGAAGGATGAACGGTAAGTTTTTGTATTAATGATGATATGCTAATCAGTGCTTTATTTCATGTTTAATCGTCTATCGCTTTTGGGGTTCGTAAGTTAAAAAAAAGATATGGACTTGGACTAGCAAGTCCTAATATGAGCAAATAATCTTTTTCATGAGAGAGTGTTAAAAATTAACACTTCAAAATAATGTTTAACGCTTTATTGTTTTAACGTTATAGGTATCTGGCCTAATCTGTGGCCTCGGTGGCTGAGTAGCAAAGTGGTCAGCCCGATGTCCTTAGGTCCTGGGTCCAACTCTCAGGTCGGGCAAAATGTGTTTCGGATTTTTCGATGCATAGCCCGTGTTCGTGGTCAAAACCCCACATTTGGCATACGTAGTGCTTAATCTCCAACCCTGTAATTGTGGTGATGACTTGATTTTCTTTCGCAGCAGTGGATAGTATATAGTATATAGGCTATTACTTTTTACTTACTTTGACAAGAAAGGCCGGCAACGCGTCTGCGATTCCTCTGGTTTTGCGGGTGTCCTTAGGCGGCGGTGATTCCTCTCCATCAGGTGACCCGCCTGCTCATTTTCCATAATTCATCTGTATCAATGCATACTCGAAGAGCACAGTTGTACATTATAATTTTCCTGCCAGTGCAATGAGTTCCCCAATGGGGCTGCCCTACATGAGGAAGTTGCGTTTCCTCCTACATCTGATGGGCTGCTGGACTGGGCGCGCGCCGCTACCGCTGCGCTCCAACAAGTTTCTCTTCGTGGTGTGGTCTTTCCTCTGCATCGGCCTGGTCTCCTACTGCAAGCGGTGCTACAGCATTCTCAGCTTCTACGAGCTCGGGCAACATTACGCCATCATGATGATGAATGCCATTTCTTTGGTTAGAGCCCTTCACACTAGCGTTTCTTCAATGCAGGCGATTGATAAGGTATGCGCGGATACCGCGACAATGCAGACGCAGCAGCTTTAGCGCAGTAGACGGATGCGGTCACGTTGGTACTTGTTCTGCGGGAATACAAGGGGCTCTTTGTGCACGTGTAATTCTTTCTCCAATATCCAGGTACAGTGACCATCATTTAAATAATATAACTACTCATTTGATGTTGGTCTTTCATGATTTTTATAGTTTTAATTGTTATGTTGAAAAGTTAGAGATTGAAGTAAAAATTTGATATTTTTGTGAGTATGGCAATGTAAACGAACCTACTTACCGTATTTAGCTGAATGTAGTTAGTGAAACCTCAGCATATCAGTGTAACTATACGTTCTCTTTTCTAGTCCCGTATTACTCTGCCATGGACCAAAGCCTACCGTCTAGTAATAAACGCATTTGTGACGGAGATGCACCTGTTTAATCATAAACACAAATCTAAATATTTTATGGAGGTAATAATGTGTTATTTACTGTATTGTTACTAGAACTATTATTAAAATATTGTCTTCTTCGTTTGTTAATAATTCAAAGTAATTTTGTGTTACAGACAAACAACCGCGTTAACAGAATATGTCATTTCTTCGTCACATTTATGCATATGCAATTGTACTTCGGCGTCATTATGTTTACCATTTCCCCCGTAATCAGCAACTACAGAGCTGGGATGTTCAGCTCCGATAAACCTGTCAACGGCACCTTCGAACACTCCTTCAACTATGACTTGCCTTACATCGACATGTACACCGACACCAACGCGTACATCGTTTTTGCATTGGTTAACCTGTTCCTCGCTCACGATGCTGGTTCAATGTTCCTGGTTATTGATCTCTTCTACTTCGTGATCGTATTTCACGTGTGGGGACATCTAAAGATTTTAAACTACAATTTAAGGAATTTTCCCGGCCCCGAAGTATGTAACATAATGGGCTGTTTAGAAGAAATGTCCTATAGCGCAGAAGAAGAGGAAAAGGTCACAAAAATGTTAATAGAATGCATAAATCACCACATATTTATAAAAGAGTGAGTACTAAACAAACAGTAATTAACAAAAACAGCTATTGCCAGTACTTAATAAGGTTGAAGTAAAGGTATGACGTAAGTATTAAAATAAAATATCTAATGGTCTTAATTCTATCTATCTTGATTCGGTCTAATCTAGAACATATTTTTATACAAAATTATTTTTAGTTTAGTTATAAATAGATTAGCATTATTAGGGTAACACTTTTTGTTATACGTATAGCTAAGTTGTTTTGTTTGTACCGAATGATGTAACGATGTTTGTATCCGATACCTTTCATATTTGTACTTCTAAGCGTCATTACTCATTAGTTAATTGCACTAATCGCTTTCTTGCCAATTATTGTACTTATACAGGTATTTCTCAATTTTATTTATTTTGTGAATTATGTAAAATCGCGTATTGCCTTCGATCAACAATACACTGATCGAAGCGTATTGCACTTGTTTGTTGTAGATTTGTTCATAAAATGACAAAAGCATTCGGTCCCATGCTCGGCGTGTACTACTTATTCCATCAGATCATTGGAGGCATCTTGTTGCTTGAATGCACTTATCTGGTAAGAATTCTCTCTCAACCGCCTCTACGGATGGTCTAGTGGTGAGACCACTGGGCCTCAACTCCGCTGAATGCTACCATTCGGGAAGTTTAAAAGCAGCAAAATCGAAGCCCTGGTCTCAGACGCAGAGGCCCGCCTGGCTAGCTAGAATGGCACAATTACAGATAGAATAGCCAGTAGCTAATATCCTCAATGGTTGAGGGTTCCGGGTACGACCTTATTGACCCAAGCTCTTTAACGCATGCAAACAGTGCAATTTTTTAAGTCGGTTGGAGGCTCTTGAACTGTTTTAAAGTATCAATAACGACATAAGCACAGACAAACTTTATACACAAATTGTTTCAGGACACACCGTCTCTAATGAAGTACCGCACCCTGACGTTGATCATAACTCAACAGCTGATGCAGTTGTCCATCATCGTGGAGTACATGGGCACCCAGGTGTGTTTACGAATTGAATAAACCAATTAATTATCAATTAAATTACCAATTAATTAACATAGGATATAAGTGTGTTTTTTTATTTATTTTTATATATATAACGTAGAGGTTTTTCCAGCGGGGTTTTTAGAAAGAGTGACGTCAGCATCGCTGACGTCACTATCCCTATCACCCGAATCGCTCATTGCAAATAATAACACCCAATATTGAAATACACTCGTTTTATTTTACAAGCTTTAATCCTTGTCAATTACAGATCAAAATAATAGTAATTTCTAAAAAGGTACTCACAAGATTTCAACTGCAATCCAACGGTTACACCGTCTTACCTCTCAAAAGGCTCGACTGATAATGCGGCACCCGCTATGCCAATCGTTTCAATTCACTCCGACCGAACACCACTCAAATATGGCGTCGGGCGCTAGTTTAGTCAAAATATGATTGTTAATTCTAATATTTTTAACGCATTAACTTTTTACATTAACAAAATTAATTAAATCCATCAATAATTTTTATGAGTTAATTTTAGCCTTAAGTTTATTTATAATCGAGTTTAATTTTAAATTCGAGTCCAAACATCCGCCGGTGGTCGCTGTCAAAATGGCGGCCGATGTTCAGACTCGGAAACCAGTTCAAATTAGTTTATTAATTTATTGATTTACTGTAAAACATTACACTAAACTTATTATAACAAATTATAAATCAAGATAAGATTTTAGGACCAATTATTTAAATACAAATTAATAATGACAAGTAATTTCTTGAGTAAGCATATGGTCTTGCGTCGACATATATTAATTATAGTAAGTGTAATTAGTAAAATAAATAAATAAATTGAATGTACTTAGTTGTTGTCAGTAAGTGTTGCACAGTATCAGCTCTGAGAAGGCAGACTTAAGGAAGATCGTTCCCTGCTGCTCAGGCCTGGCCAATAAATAGCCTAGCAGATAGTAGGGTGAAAGTCTGGTAACGGCACTGCCTGCGAAAAAACATCTGGAAGAAATTTCCAGTCAGGTTGTGGTGGTTGTCGTCACAGCCACTTGGGGCCGTCACAATGGACGCTAATGCGACCTCTAAAGTGGTCCCACTTCTTTCTTACATTTACGATTCGATGTTACCTTTGGGATATTTTTCGGTGGAAATCTAATAAAATAGAGTATGCTGATAAATGATGATCTGAACTAAATTACTAGTATCTTACGACAACAGTCGGTTTGCACGCTGACGCTGACTTCTATTTTGATCCTTGTCTATGTCTGTGGCCAGAGCGAAGTCCTGAAGGACGCGGTGTACAGCGTACCCTGGGAGAGCATGTCGACCAGCAACCGGCGCCTGGTGAAGCTGTTCCTGCTCAACGTGCAAAAGCCGCTAACCGTCAACGCCATGGGCTTGGTCTCCATCGGGGTGCGCACCATGGCTACGGTGACTGCTTTTGTCAATAAATTTGTTATTAGGCTAAACAGGACTACATCAGTGATTGCCCTTGGTGCAACTGCATTGTGAGAATACCAGCATTGCAGCGGCTCATGTCGCTGTAGCACGTGCTGAAGCTGGAGTCTAGTTAGCCACACTTTGTCTTTTGTTTTATATTATTATTGTAAAAAGTACTTTTGTTTTTTCATATTTTTTAACATGTAATTATTTTAGTTGTAGCGTGTGCCAATAAATGTATTTTCTTTCTTCTTTCTTTTATGAGTATGACTGCTGACCAAAATGTTTTGACTGCATTTAAATCAGAACCGCATACCAAGGCGAGAGCTAGTATCTCTGGTAAGTTCCTTAAAAGTGCGTGCGCAACGATAGTTACAAACTCTTTAGTTGCCAATAATTTTACTAGGAGATGAAAAACGTCTACTTTAACGAAGGACTATAGTGTTTAGCGAATTTCGGTACTGACTATGCCATCCACCTTTGGAATACTTTTGTTGACAAGTGTTATTTCTATTGGAATCTATATTTCTCGTCGGAAATCTATATGTCAACAGTTATAGTTGCGTTAATTTATGTAATTTTCTTGCAGATTCAAAAAACATGTCTATCGTATTTCATGCTGCTTCGCACTCTCGCACAAGATGAATAGACCTTCATGGGATACATGGAACTCCTTTGAGTAATATGATGTAGTTACCTAGTGTTTGTTTTTAATGCAGTGTACAGTCACGAAACTAGAATATTATTAGAATGAATGCTAAGCAAAAGTTGCCCTCGTATGTTTTCGCTTCAAGTTTGTCACATATATTGATTATGTGTGAATTAACATAATAATTTTACTGCAATCGTGAAGACCGAAATTTTAAGAATAATTTTGAGGTGCAGTTATTGATGTCGATTTGTCTATAGACTTTCCTGTTCTGTGTCAATACTTCAATAGTAATAAAACTCTCGTGACTGTACTTCCATCAAATTTGATGTAACAACGGCTATCGACACGCAGCACGGCGCGCAGCGGCACATAGTATTAGAATACAATAAAATAGAATACTTTATATTTAACCGTTTGTGGTTTTATTCTTTTGATAAAGTTTGTTTTCTATAAAACTTAAAATGTAAGCATGCTTGTGAACAATAATAAAAAATTCCTAAAACTGTGTACCTACAGCATTACTAGTTATTCCCTTTATAATTTCTTAATCTAGTTTCAACTTAGTATTTGGATTGAGCATACAACTTAATTAAAACATGATTACATTACAAGTTTGGTCGCAATATTCTTTTAAATTGTAATTTGCATTACCTTCAACAATTTTTATACAGCGTTAAGTATATATAACGTAAAGAAAAAATAATAAAAGACTGAAACTGTTGGCCTAACAACTAGATAGACCACAGAGGCGTATACCATTTGTTTAAGCAAACATCGCTTTTTTATATAAGGAGGATTCAGACTATGCTATAATATAATAGCATATAGCTTTCAGACTACGCTATAATATAATAGCTTATAGCATATAGTTTATAGCACAACAATATCGCGCACCATACATTATTATGGACACGTTCACACTTGGCTATAATATATATTATTGGTTTGTATGGTTAAGTCTTGCTATGCTATACTATATAGCACAATAGTATAGCGCAGTCTGAAATGAGCTTAAAGCATATAGTTCATAGCACAACAATATCGCTCACTATACATTTATTTAGAACACGTTCACACTTAGCTATAATATATATCATTGGCTTACTATACGCTATAAAATTGAGCGATGCGAGTTCATGCCGTGCTATATCGCGCGCCGCCATCCTCACACGACACGACACACGGCCGGTAGTCTATACGAATAAAATATTTCAACCGAGTGACCGAGTGTCTGTGGCAGTGCTGCCAGATGAAAAAATCTATTCAGCGCTGACAGCGATAAACTGAGAGCTAGATTCGACTAAGTTTACGAGCAATAAAGCTTATTTAGCGCTTTTAACTTTTGACATAATAAAAATAAACCATGAAGGAATTTGTTTTAATAAGTGAAAAATCAACTTTATTACAATAATTAAAACTAAAAACTAAAAGAGAAAACATAATAATTTTATTGTTCACTGTAATTAGCTAACTATATTTTCAACTCAAGTAAAATCAACTTTAAACAAAATCAATTTAAAAAATATATTAAAATTCTTCTTCCATCACTCATTACAAAGGTTTCTAGTCCTTCAATCAAAAACTTAATTTATACTTTTTTCTCCTGTCTTGTTTCCTGTATGATGATGATGAATGTTACATCTTAAGCTACTAAGGCTCGTTAATTTTTTTTTCTATTTAATTTTTGTGTTTTTGATGTTGATTAACCGTTGAATTGTAATTATGACAATGGCGATGTTAATTTTCATGTATAATAAATTAATAATAAAGTGAGATTGTAAGTCACTGCTAATCGTTCTGTAGAAGTAATGCTATCCCGCAGTAGTGTATTTTGCTTTGTTATATCATTTTTTATCAATGAATGGAGTTGATAAAAATGCTCCCTTGTTATCATGTAATAAATTTAAAATTATCCTCATTATCTAAATCTTCAAAAAGTTTGAAATCACCACGTTCTCCTCTGAACTTTATATGATTTGATATCCAGGGTCTGGCAATTTTCTTCTTCGTAGCATCAATGACAAGATAGTGTCAAGTTCCGCATTGTCATCATCGCTCGGTGAGCTTTCAAGACTGTCGAGTATTAAATCCATTGTGTCGATCGTGTGCGTGCACACTCTTCAAAGATCGCTGTCAACTGAGCTATAAAGCCATGCTATATAGTATAGCATTAGGTCCTTCTTTGCTATACTATACAGCGGAATAGTATAGCATAGTCTGAAGCCTCGTTTTTGCCGATAAATTCCCAGACAGAAGTAACAGAGCAGTGGCTTTTGCGCCGTGAGCGTTATTCGAAACCATTTGGCGGGTTATTCGCGCTCGCGTCGAACCGCCCCGAACAAAGGCAATCAAATTAATAGCTAATATAATTTTACGATTGTTAACGATCACAGCAATAATGCCTTTAGGGCCGTCGTTTAGGGAGAAACGCACTTAAATAAAGACCTTTTCTTCAGTTTTCTCGAGGAAAATTAATGTTCATTTGAATAAATGTTCCCGAGACACTGAGTCAACATAACGAGCGAGACTTTGTGATTACAAACAGGATTTTTTTGCTGCCATGTTGACATTGGTGTTTTTTTATATTGGCAAATGAGCAGGCGGGTCACCTGATGGAAAGCAATCGCCGCCGCCCATGGGCACCCGCAAAACCAGAGGAATCGCAAATGTATTTCCAGCCTTTAAGGAAGGAAAAGGCTCGTTTCTTGAAGATCCCTAAGTCTAAGTAAGTAATGATCTGGAAATACCGCCGCTGAGAGCTGGATCCACAGCACTGTAGTTGCACAGTAGTAAACCGCCTCCTTCAAGATCGGTTTAGACCCAGAGGTCCCGGGTTCGATTCCCAGCGGGGGGTACATGTTTGTGTACTCGGTTTGGTTGGTGGCAAAGCTTGTTTGTCCGCATGGCTAGCTACCACCATCTTATCTAAATATGCCATAACATCAATGTTTGTAGCATTGTTGTGATCCGGCAGCTACAGATAAGATAGCCAGTGCCTCACTAGTTGAGGATCCCGAGTGAAGTGCGCTTCCATCATAGGCCTTATCATCACCTAACATCAGGTGAGATCAATACACTGTGCTTACCCGTAAAATATATTTTAAAAAAAAGATGGTGTGGATGGAAAGACAGTCGATTGCGTGTAGTGCGATGAAGGAAATCAGCGGCAGGGATCAAACTGAACAATTCCTCAGAGCACTCCCCATGATAAAGGCGATAAAATATACAGAGAGATGCAACGTCTCTCCGAATGGCCAGTGGATCGAGCCGACCAGAGGTTACCACGTTCGTCGACAACTCGAGCAGCTCTGCGTTGAATGCGGTCAAATGGGAGGAGTTGGTACGTACTGGGACGCTCCAGCCCAAAGATGGGAACAGTATTCCATATGAGGCTTGACCTGTGCTTTGTAAAGTTGTAAGCGATGGGCGTGAAATACTGTCCCGCTCTATTGAGCACACCCAGCTTTTTCGAAGCTAATTTAGCTTTACCTTCCAAATGACCGCTAAACTGAACGTCACTCAAAATATCGACGCCAAGGATTCCAATGGTCGGTTTGGTATCAAGGGGAGCTCCTTCAAAGTTTAAAGATATGGCGAAGGGATGTTTTTTTAGCGGTAAACACGCAAAGTTGTGTTTTGGAAGGGTTAAAATGAACTAGGTTAAGTCTGCCCCAATTCGACACATGACTTAACATGTTCTCAGTGTCAGTCACAAAGTTTATTCTGGTTTTGATGACGCTTTCCAGAGAAATATAAGCGTGTGCGGTGTGCGTGGTTATCTTGTTATATCTTACAGGGTCGTCTGAAAGCCTGCTATGTGTAGATGAGATATGTTTGCGATTTAACTAGTTCTCCAAAAGGTTTCCCGTTGTGAGATTAAATTAAATTCTCACGGACGAGCTCAATACCGCCCCGCTTCCCAAAGCCGGGTCACCAGACAAGTAAACAAAAAAAAGATTCATTGCAAAAAATTAACATTAAGTATGCATTTTGTGATAAAAAAATAATATACTTTTCAATGCCGCAATAAAGTCTTGCACTCTGCATAACAATGACCACGAAAGGGCGGGCGCCGTAATACCAAGCAAATATATCCTTATTTGAATGGAGATGGGCGGCAGACGGCGGCGGCTAATGGAAATTCATGCGTCGACGGCCCTGGCCGCTAATGGCGGAAAGTCGGCTTAGAGGTTACAAGAACATTCATCCCTAATTCGGGAATGTAACTCGAGACAAATCTGGTCCAAAACCGTTATAATCGTCAGTCGTAAAAAGCTAGCTGAAAATTCAATGAAAATTAAATGAAATGAAAAAATGTTTATTAGTTATTACAAGCATATACGAGTAACTGGACTCCATCGGAAGTTACAGAAAGGTGTGAAATGGTTCTCTATTTTGTCTCATAATTTTTTTATCCATAATCTAACGTGTCATAATGTTTTGTGACATTATCATCATGTGTGCGAATGATAAGTAGCCCTAACTTAATGTCTCATAATATCACTTGCCTTAAAATCGAAATTCCTAAATATAATATGATCTAAATTTTTTTGCTATAAATATTACAATGTATAATATTTAAAAGACATAAAAGGCTTTTCTTTAATAGTTATAAGTCCTAACGTAATGTCTCATAATATAACATGCCATAAAATCGAAATTCCAAAAATATAATTATAATTCCATAAAAATAAGCAAGCATGTAGCATAGCATGCATGGCTTATGTCACGGCTTCGGCGCTGCGGGGCTCCGGCGGTCCCACGCGAGCTTAATTAACACTCTTGGGGTAGGGCACACAAGACTCCTTCTTCAAGATTTCTGTCACTGAATTTTGAAATACAACAGTTGTTTAGCTATTATTATAAGACAACAATTTAGTTCAATTTAAGGTAAAACTACTAAAGAAATTACATTATGCGCACAGACAATATATTATGCGCAATGAAATTATTCCAAATGAAATTGAAACTGTCTCTGGAAATTGAAAAATTATTTTCTTGATAAGTCTTATTATAACTAAACTATATGATGATAACATAATCAAGATAATCCTACTTTTAAACATATACATACGTTTTAGGACTAACAATATTGTTATAAACCATCATTCAGACTAACAATATTATTATAAACCACCATTCGGACTAACATACATTATTCTGACTTGACTATAAAGCAAGAAAAATTAGGATATCTAATTATTATTGCACCTAATATTATAACACAAACGCATTAGAATTAAAGACGATTGGGTAAAATAAAATTTCGTATACGCGAACATTATGGATAGTGATGATTATATCATTTCTTCGTTGCTATAATCCCGTGCTATAAAATGTTTCCGTAGTCGACTATCACATTCAAGATTGTTACAAATGTATCAACTGCTTGATCTAAAATCTAGAAGACTAAAACTACAAGTGATGTTGCAATATAGTAATATAGTTAACAATATAATGTTATCAGGTGCCCGTCAGACCGCGCGTGCGAACCTGTAGAAAATTTAAGCTTTTCACCACAAAAAGATCCCGTACTAATGCAGGTAAACGCTCACCGTTAACGCGTCTGACGGACAGTTATAACAAGTACTTCACAGACAGACATGTTTTCAGTGAAGGCCAACATCTATAGAGTATCTGGTACAAATAAGTAACATGAAATTAACACCGTGCCTTAAATGATTAGTAAGTTAGTATCTATTAATTAGTTAAATCAAAATTGCAAACGTCATTAACACTCAATTTTGTTATATTTTTGATTAATTAATTTTGGTTAACGGTGTTGGTTTTACGATTAATAATTAAGTCTTTAATTATGAATTATTGTAAAACTGTTTGTTGACCCCAATAAAAAGAAAAAAAATAGCAAACACGTTAGGGGATTTTGATTTTCGGACGGTCGATATTCGGAGAAGAAAGGGACTACCGTGTAAAATAAAATATAATTCTAACAACCAAATTGGTCGCTACTCAGTGTACGTTTTAATCTAATCCGAGGTCACAGCACTGGTCTTCTGTAGCACCAGCGGGTGTCGGTGACACCAGCAGAACCCAATTGTGTTAAAAAGCAAACAACAACAAAAAAACAAATTTAATGCATTTTGTTAGTATGACCACAGAATAACTGACTAACGAGAAGCGCCAGTGACTTCGTCCGCGTGTCCCGTGATCTCTTGTCTTATCGTTTGCCAATATCATGAAAGAGACCTGCTGAAAAGTTTTAACGTTGTAGGTCCAGCGTTTCGGACTGAGCAATATAGATCGTTCTTTAGTCAGTTTAATACTATCTTTAAACGTAGACAGATTTAAGGCAGACAGTAGTCTGTTTTCAATATGTATAACAGTAATCAGCCCCCCGACCGCCTATCTCGATCGCCTTCGATCGCTTTGCAGGCGCGGAAGCTATAGCCTGTAGCTATCGATATTGCTTTCATATTACTTTCGAAATGAAAAGATGACGTCTCCTCCTCGCATCGCCTTCAAAGCGATCGAAAGCGATCGAGTTAGAAGGTTGGCCCCCTGGTCATTCATGAGATAAGGCTAAAAAGTTTATGGTTACTGTCGTACACAACATGCTCCAGAACAAGTCAACGAAGTCTATCCAAGCCCTTATATGCGGCTTAATTTTAAATCATTGAGCATCTTAGAATAGCTTGATTTCGTTTCAGCAACTTTCGCATTGCCCAGCAACCAAATTAGAACTGACACTGAAGAGGAAGCCCGATTACGACGCATGCCCAGTCACTTACGTCAAAAGACTTCTGTGGGATAAAACAATTAATAACTGGGAACAACGCAAAAAATTTCTTCTCGGACGTCAAATTAGCCCATAAAGTAGTCCTGACACCGACACACAGATCCTGACAGGGCATGGGGTGCATGCATATGCGATCCCGACGTCGACGAGACAGTCTCCTGCTAGTGGACTGTCCCTCGTCAGGTACTTTAAGGTCCAACCTGGAGCAAAAAGTAGGCATCACACTAAAGCACGAAAACCTGCACGAGGTTCTCTCGTGTAAGAGAACAATTAGAATATAGTGTAAAAAATTGTAATTTAGCAGTAAATAGAAATAAGGATTAGTAAGTAAGTTTTGCTTCGCCTATAATACTGATTATAGTGACGTAAGCAAATAGTAAGTAGTAAATAAGTTTTCTCTGGTTTGTATAATAAATATGTATATAAAAATAAACATAAAATAGTAAGATTGTATGTAAAATAAGAAAATACACTAAAAGTAAGATAAGCATAAAAATCTAATAGTTAAAAAAAATTGTATAAAAAAAAACTGTATAACCTTTATTGCTCCCAATACAAGGGTTTAAACAAATAAACATTGAAATAAAAATTACTATTTTTAGTAGAAAGAACAGAACTTAAGCCTATAATAGACAGGCATGCCACCCGCAATAGTATAAAAGATGAAGTATGAAAGAGTAGTATGAAGAATCAAAGTAGTAGAGGCATGAAATATAGAACTGGTTTCAAAGAGAAAAATTAGAAAAGAATCTATTTATTTAATCTTTATTGCACGATACTTTAAAATAAAGTACAAAAGGCAGACTTGAGAATAGGCTCCGAAGAAGGAGCTCCTCCGTGTTTTAGAAGACACGTTGAGCCGTTGGTAGATAGCAGTCGTTGAATCCCACTAACCCGCATTGGTGGTTGATGGGCTACCCATCTCCCTATGTGCTTCATGTGGGAAGGATCAGCTGTAGGACTTTTATCATCATACTAACATTATAAAGAGGAAAGCTTTGTATTTTTGTTTCATCATCATCATCAGCCCACACTTGTAACGAATAAACTCAAAAACTACTGATCCATTTAAAAAATTCTTCAATATTAGAACGCTACATTAGCGCTGAGTAACATAGGCTATATTTAAAAAAAATGTCCGGCCGTGCGAAGTAGTTGATAAATATGATGATGATGCAAATTTCATTCTCTTTGCATTTACCAATATGCAAGTAACATACTCGTATTTCATCTTAACACAACCCAAACTAATTTTAACTTGGACTAACTTTGTTATCATACATAAATACTTGATTTAAACCATCTCTGCTTTGAGCACAGCACACAAAGGACAGTCTCAGGGCCAGGGTCTATGATATATGACGTGAGCTAATATTTCATCAGAAACCTAATTTATTACTGAATAAACTAATTTGCGTTCCCTCGAACGGAACGCCGGCCGTCCAACCCTTTACTAAACCGCTCGCCTTGTTTTTGAGAATTCTACATAGATGAAGAAGTTTTTATATATAGATATACAGTAGAAATACTGTATAAAAATACAGGTAGGTACACATTGTTTCTACTTTTTATTTTTTAAGTGCTAATTGCTGCACTGAAGCTGAATTAAATATTTATAAAATACAGTGTAAAAATTATATGCCTACCCGACCCAGCCAGGAATCGAACCTGGGTCTTCCGCAATCCGGGCGGCTGCACTGACCATTATGCTACCGGGAAGGCTGACGTAAACAATAATTTTTTTTTTACTGCTCTTTAGCGGCAGAGTGCCATCTTTTTTCACTGTATTTTATAAATATTTGATTCAGCTTCTAAACAGCAATTTTTTTATATACGTAGCTCTACAAATGACTCCACTCCACCTGATGTTAAGTGGAAATGGACTCCAGACGCAAGGACAACTGGTGCAGCGTGAATTAGCACTTAAAAAATAAAAATTAAAAATTTACTATAGCGTTGTGTTATCAAATTTGTGGTATTTCATCGGTTGCAATAACCGTCGGATAGATGGCACTCTGCCGCTAAAAAGCAGTCAAAAATCAAAAAGCTGTGAATAAATTCATTGTTTACGTCAGCCTTCCCGGTAGCATATTGGTCAGTGCAGCCGATTGCGGAAGGCCCAGGTTCGATTCCTGGCTAAGTCGGGTAGGCATTTAATTTGTTCACTGTATTTTATAAATATTTAAACATTATTTTGTGTCAGCTAACTCCACGAATGCAATATGGTAATTGAACGGGCAATATCGTTTCCAAATCGAATACTTTTCGAAATAGAGAACGTTTTCTAATCGAGCAAGTCCTGTTGGATAGTCATGAGCTCTTAAAGTAGTATTGAGCAGTGTGGTTGTGGTTTTGAAAACAAGTTTTCACAACTGTAATAACATTGCAGTAATACTGCTCTAAGAACTCTAGCAAGGCTCCTGAACCATCGTCCTGGAGCACTGCAGATGAGGCCTAGGCGTGCAGCGGGCGTGCCGCGTCGATAAGGACATCACTCCCGCAGTCCGCATTGTTATTCATCGGCCGACCTCCTTTGTGACGTTTTAGGAACATCGCATGCCGCATCTCTCCTCTCCGTTACACTTACAACGACAGCGCGCGGACGGAGAGGGACGGGGCGTACGTACGATGCGTGAGTTTTGCGCCATGAGCCCGTAGCGAAGTCCTTCGCGCTATTTCGTTCTCTTGCCGGTAGATAAGTGTGTGCGACAGGGATGGCAGAGGCGCGCAACAGTTGTCGCACGGAGTATCGATCGCTCGCTTGGGCCACGTGCGGCGCCGTCGTATCCCCCCGTAACGAATTTTTCTTACAAAATCTCCCCTTGTTTTTACATCCATCGACTTGTTGACATAGAGGGTTGTGATAACAGTGCAATGCGAGTCTTCTTTGTATCGGAAAATGTTGAGAGTTTCGTGTGAGAAGTTCTAGTAGTAGCAATTATTATTGCTTCATTTCTTTCTCCGTCGTAGGGGCTCGTAAAATAAAATAGAATGAACTGCGAGCGCCGCCGCTCACGGCCCGTGGCGCAGTCCGCGACAGACAAACATTATAATTGTAATTGATACGAAACGCTGCTTCTTTATCAATGAGGGCGTTATACACAGATTTAAGAAAGCCTCTTGTGATCAGAGCCTCCATAATGCTATTAAGCTTTTTATGATTTCAGGCTTAATTTCAGGAGAGAATTTACCTGATAGATAACTGATATCAGAGTGTTAGGGTAAGTAAGTTGGCTATATTTCTCGAGTGAACCGTACGGCCATGAGGGGCACACGAGTATCTACTTATGATGTGAAGTCTATTAAATAAAGATAATTGATCAACAATAATAATAAATAACTAATGTAGTTAATATTCTGAGACCATAATACATTAAAGTACACAAGCCTGCACATCAACCTATCCAAAACGGTTAAATTTCTCTAATCGATATTGATCTTTATATCCAAACGCTAAGGTCCAAAATTTATTAAAGAAATTTGACATTTTGTGGTATTTTGATCTGCTGTACTAAAAAACTTACAATTGGCTCATGGCTTAGGTGATATTTTAAATGTTATCAAAAGCTTGAAGAAAGCTTTAAGAAGTGTCAAATGTAAAATAAGACATCTCTCAGTCGACAAACGGAATGGCTAAACAAACATGAGTTCTCCTCAGAATGTGGTTCTTCTAATACTAAAGAAGTTACATTTAATTCCGACATTTTAATTACGAAAAAAATTCAACGAGCGCAATTTGAATGTAATTTCTTAGTAATTTTCTCGTTTCTTATTCAAAATTCAAAAAATTCAAAATTCAAAGTCATTTATGCAGTTTAGGCTACAAGTAGCTCTTGTGAATGTCACTATGCCATCGGTTCGTAAGTCTACTCTGGGCGGGAGATCTTGTACTGAGAAGAACCGGCAAGAAACTCAGCAAGTGTCCAGCTCTTTTCTCCCTTACAGCGTCAAAAATATTGGAAAATGCCCTATCATAGCAGGACACTTTCCATTACAAATAAACACAAAATTATAGAAGACAACAACAACATGTAAAAAAAAATCACAAAATAAAAAAAACTAAGTTAAAAAATTTACATCAGCTAAAAGTTTCAATTTCCACAATGTCATACAGTACCACTACAGTACTCTAAAAAAAAAAATTGGTTAAGAAAATCCAAGTCAAACTACAGTAAATAATATTAAAAATAAGATAAGTATGCAAGAGCAGACTAGCCTCCACAGGCAGCACCCGTTCACGAGTATGACATATGAATCAGCCATCGCTTCGCAGAGACAAATAAAGAGAGCATGACATACTCAAGATACTCTAAATAAAACTTAATGATCTATTTAACGCAACGCTGTTTGTTATCTGTAGGACACTGCTGATAAGGGCTATCATATCAGTATAAAAATTACATAAATTAATTTTATTATATTAACTCAAATAGAGTATGTGTTTTTCATTATAACCAGGCTGTTTTATCATCTAAATATTCTTTGACTGTATAATAACCTTTTATAAGTAATAAAGACTTCACATGTTTTTTAAACTTATCTAAAGGTAAAACTAGTACAGTACTTGGTATTTTATTGTAATAATGCAAGGTATACACCTTGCCCCAAGAAAGAACCAAGAACCTTCTGTAACCTAAACAGTGGCATTACAAGTTTTGTCTTATTTGTAGTATTGAAATTGTGTACGTCACCATTGTGTATTTGTTTACTGAATGTATTTTCTATTTATAAGGAGGCTTTATTTGTTTACTTCGCCGTTGCTATGTAACAATATAATACAGTAGAGATCAAGTGAAGTCAAGCGCACCTGGAAATTTTCACCTCATTGAGAATGGGTGGCCGGTACTGATAACTCCACGTTATTTAAGATTTGCTAGCAGCTCTATAATATAGATTTATTTATTTACTGGACCGGACAACACTGCTTCGTTGAAGTGTAACCCCATCAACCATGTAGTCGTACAAAACCAAATTACGCTTCCGAGATTAGGTCGCAGACAGTTGAGATTATCTTCATACAAAGATAGTAAACAAAAGTGGCCCAAGCAAAGATCCTTGCGGAACACCACTAGGTTCCAAAACCCATCTGGACATGTAATTATTGACAACCACCGCCTGCGTGCGAGTGTCTAAGTACGATGAGAACCATCTAAATAAGTCACCACTTATACCAATGCCCTTCAGTTTAGACAGAAGCAAGTCATGCTGGATCCTGTCAAACGCTTTCTGTAGTCCGTATAGATAACGTCAACTTGAGAGTCACTATCCATAGCTTCAGTGAGTAAGTTATTGAATACTACAAGGTTGGTTACAGTAGAGCGCCCCTTCAGGAATCCATGTTGCATCATGCTAAAAGAATGTTGAATAGAACGATAAACCTGATTATAAACAATTCTTTCTAACACCTTAGAAATAATACAAAGCTTAGATATTGGACGGTAATTGACCACATCTGTATTAGAGCCCTTTTTATGTACTGAAGTGATATAGGCACGCTTCCATATCCAATATATGGGGCACTATTCCAATATTTACTGATCTTCTGAACAATAATGAGATAGGAATAGCCAAGGTTTACGCGCACCTAATTAGGAACCTGGCGGGGAGGGAGTCAGGTCCAGCAGATTTGGAGGGATCGAGAAATGAAAGAAGTTTGGCGGCTTCCTCAGCACATATGAAAACAGTGGAAAATCTGAAATAGTTGGAACAGTATGCACTAAGTCATGGGAAGAATTGAATTGACAATTCTGAGTGTTTAAGAAATTTGAACAAAAGTAGTCAGAAAAAGCGTTACATACAGTAACACCGGTGTTGACAACTGAATCTCCATTTTTAAGACTATTAAGCATAGCATTTGACTAAGACTTTGCCCTGATAAATGACCAGAAGGCTCTGGGGTTGGCCTTAATAGAACTTTCGATGGAGTCAATATAATGACGGTAACAATAAAGATCTGTCTGGAGTCAATATAGATAAAATAAAGAATGTATCACCACCAACAGCTCATTTTTATGTCCTTACGCCGCCCACACACCGGCCCAGTGCGGAATGGTAGTTTTTAAAGACTGCTAATGCAGCCGGGACCAACGGTTCTACGTGCCTTCCGAAGCACGGAGGCTCGAGATGATACATTTTTGGTCACCGATTGCAAAAGTTGTTTATCCTCAGCAATCGCATGCAGACCGGGCGCCTTAACCACTGCGCCATATAACTCCTATATAGCTCCTAAACAAAATAAAATATGTATTCTTTAGAAATTATTTATTACATTGTGAAGATCTCGACTACGCCGTAGCTTCACCTCGTGGAGAAAAAGATGCAAGAAGCTCGGCAAGAGCGTGGCTATTACTTCTTCCGGCCCATTTGATGAAATTTATTTGTGTCTTCAGATTTATAGTTGTAGGTTTAATATAACACGGTTAGTGGTGCCAGTATTCCACACTTCAAGTCCACTGTTCGACATTAGTTTTCGTCGCCATCAGTTGCTCTAATCATTAGAAATGGGGATATTGCTAATGATTAGAGGAAAACCATTTCGATCACTAGTTCCTGCCAAACACTGGTGACACTAACGTAGTTACTTATCAATTTTTTTTTAAATCTTATGCGACGAAAGGGCAAAGATGGAAGCAGAATTTACCTCTTTTACCTCCATAACGCCATCTATTGCGTCGATGTAAGTAATTGATTCGCTACTTTCTATTATAATAGAAAACTACATAGATTTAATATTTTATGTGTAAAACAACATAACAAATAAACAAAGAATAAGGTTGGAATAGATATTCCGTGTTTGATTCCCGTCATGTAAACTTTATTTCTGCCGCACAATTTATGAACGCAGTAAGTACCACTTGCTGTGTTTATGATTGTGATATTTGAGGTGCTGACATTACGATCTATTTTCTCGAAACTGTTCACATGTTCTTTACTGCGTTCATAAATTGCGCGGCAGATTTCAGATTAGAATATAAAAACAAAATACGGAATAATTATAAGTATTTGAAGTTTAAAGGTACTCTAGGTTTATTTGTAAGGCCCTTACAGTCGTAAGGTATTTTAAAGCTAAGAAATGTCTCTGAGGCAATTTGATTGCGTATGCTGTAAATGTGAAGTATATAGGTACACGAAACGTAAGCGAAATCAAACACATTACACGTTTATTCAGTTAGCTCGGAGAGATTAGCCCCGGCTTCGACGGAGGCTCGGCGGGAGGATTGTCAAAGGAAATGCAAATCTGATTTGTGGTGGTGTTTTTTAAACGTCAAAATAAATATCTTTTGAATTAACGCCTCCTTTCAAAAATATCAGAGTAAGGACGTTCTTTACCTTTGTACAAGGTAAAAGAAGTTAATTTAAATAATACTGATATAATAATATGCACAGATTAAAATAGCTCTGTGATTATATGTACGTATAAATATGATATATTCCAAAAAAAACTTTTTGTTTAATTTTCTATTACATTTAAACTAAACGGAATAGATTTCAAACAAAAAAAAATACTACAAAAGTTTGCATTTTTTTTTCAGTGAATGTAGACAATTCGCCTTTAATCCGATAACAATTAACTGAATCCTCAACTATAGTAATGAACAATCAGGCAACCTCCACCCTTCCCTCTTTATAGAAATATACCAAAGTGACATCAATTTGAGGGTAATAGACAGCAATTATGCTGGTAACCCAAATAACATCCACATTCGCATGCGACCGGGATGGCACGCGACCGGCCGGGACTCAAACGCGGCCGGCTAATACAATTTGCTATCGATTTTGAATTACAACCTGCGCTCGCCGCCCGCACGCACGCTTCCGCACTCGGCCGCCCTAGTAACCGAGCGAAGGCTTAACCGACAGTTCTTCACACTCGCTTGCGTGGGCGCGGCGAGAATCGATCAAATTTCAAAATTCAATACTCAAAATCAATTATTCAGTTTAGGCTACAAATTATTACTTATGAATGTCACTATGCCATCGGCTCATAAGTTTACTCTGGGCGGGAGACATTGCACTGCAAGAAACTCAGCAACGGCGTTTTTTTTCTACCTTTCTTTATAGCGTCAAAATATAGGAAAATGCCCTAACATAGAAGGACACTTTTCATCACAAATAAACACACAAAATGAACATCATTTGTGTCCAAGGATCGCACATCCTAAGAGGGTTTCTAGAGGCAGATATTTTCTTACAAGTAACATAAAAGTTAAAAAAATGGTTTGCATCTATAGAGACTCTTTACAAGGTCTGACCCTTTCTGAGGGAATGAACATGCTCTTTATTGTAAAATGTTCTGGTATTGTCGCATTTAAGTTATGGAGATGTAGTGTACAATCCCTGTTTATATAAAAAAACGCAAAAACGCGTACAAAAGGTACAAAATGCATGAGGTTCTGCTGTAATACCTAGAAGAAGTAGAATTACACCACATCTAGTCCAGAGACGTTTACTCAATATATCTAACTCTTGCACGCTTGGGCATGCTTGTCTCCTCTACAGATTGCTACATGCTAAATACCGAATCTACTTATTTAACACATTAGTTGCTAAGAAATGTCTGTCTATGTTTAGGGATAGGGGGCCCAAATTATATAAACCTATGTATAGATTAGCTAGTTAGCGTTGTTTTAAGTACGCATCCGCTAAAATATGGAATGATTTGCCTCCATCTATTCGTGGAATTCAATTTCATCGTACTCTTTCAACTTTTCGAAATTATTGTCGTAAATCTCTTGTGTTGAGTATGGGCTGATGATATTAATTTGATAAAATACATATTATTGTCATTGTATTGGGCGGTGATGTTTGTTGGCACTTGTTTTAAAGTGATAGATAAGATAATAAGTCTGGATGTCCTAAACTATCTATGTGGTCTATTATTAAGGTTATGGCAGAATAACAGAGATCGCGGTCCTGCCGCGGCCACTGAGTCATAAACCGTTTTGTATTAATTTTTAAACAATAAACATGTGTAACCTGTTTGTCATAACATAAGACAAATAAACTATTATTATTATTGCTAAGCGAGTTACAGTCATTACCAAATGTCAAGGCAATTAGGATTTTTTCAAATGAACATAGATTAAGTATTAGTTTTGTGTTTCGACTGTTCAACGAAGGCGTGACACGAATTTACATAATTGTTATTTAAATAAGAAAAAATACCTATGACTTAGGAGGCATCTAGACATTTAATACTACAAGGATCCAATATGTACTAACCCTCGAACAATAAGGTTTTCGTTCTATACCGTAAAATTTAGAGTTTATTGGTCGTAGTTTGCAATGATGCCAGCTTTAACTTTGTAAATTATAAATATAATAATTAAACGTGAAACATCGCCCACGTTAGCGCGGAGTGGCCGGGTCGATGAAGTTTACAATTGGAGCGCTACTTTATTAGCCGGACGGAAAGTTTCCGGCTCATTTGAATTTTAATCACGCAGGTTAACAGACGGAGTGGTGCCTGCGACGCGACACTGCTTAAGTAGTATAGAAAAGTCAGTTTTTGAATTAAATTTAGTCCTGTAGCAGCTCAACAAATTACAAAAACACAAATGTTGAAAAAAATTTCCACGAGCAGGATTTGAACCTGCACCCTTCTGACATACCGGGTCAGGTGCTCTTCCAATTGAGCTATAATGGTTCTAACCAGCCCGCCGAAATTATTCAACACTATTTACTTTTTTACTTTGAAAGCCAAAGGCGCCCATTCAATGTCAACAACTACCGTCATTAACATCCGATCATAATATTTTTACAAATACTAAAGATCAGTTAAGAAGTAGGCAAACTATTTATAAAATGTTTTTGTTTTGTTTATATAATTTTAACGCAAATTCTGTTGCGAAACCGATATTATAATAACTAGTCTATTAGTAAAATCTACATACTTTACAAAACAAAGGAACAGAAGAAACTTTTCACATTATAGGGTGCTTAAGAAAATGTGTGTGATTTTGTAAGAGAAGTTTAAATATCACGTTTTTTATAGTCAACTCCAATAGTCATAGTTACACAGGCAATTAAGATATTAAATTAAATACAAAAAGTTCGTCGACTGTGCCTGTACCTCACCCACACTTTGACTCTTTTGTGAAATCCAATATATCCACTCTTCAGCAATATTAACCACCAACCAGCTATCTTACATTTTCTAGTAACAAATCAGAATGCTCCAGAAACTTCACATCAAATGGGTGCGGCGATTGGCTAGCGGGCGAAATCGTAAGGCCATCACAGACTGCAGCATAGTCTGTGTATGACTCAAACATTTTACTGCCTTCCTTAAAAGCCTATATTCGGTGCCAATTTTCTACTGCAGCGGTGCTAAAGCCGCCCACTGCGAGTAGGGTTACCATGATTTGGAATGGGAAAATCCAATTCTGATTTTTGGAGAACATTCCCGACTTTAGCCGAAAAAACTATATTAATTACGCTGTTTGGCGTATTAGCAAGTTTATTTAACTTACGTCAAAAAGTCTGATACAGTCGAGGTGGATCTGGTAATTTCGCAGCGAAAAATGTTAGCTCAGCTGGTATAGATTCGGCCCTCCTCTTATCAAAACTATTAGAGCAGAAATTATTACCCTCTTACGTACATCCTCAACCTCAGTATTGCTACCGAGGTCTTTCCTGTAAGTTGGAAGAAGGCTATGATCGTTCCCATCTATAAAAATGGTTCTAAAAAGCATCCTCAAAACTACAGGCCAATTTCTCTTCTGGGTACGTTTTCTAAGATACTTGAGATAATAGTAAATAAATGACTACAAAACTATCTCGAGAACTACAAATTGCTATCCCCTAGGCAATTTGGTTTCAAATACCAAAAGTCAGCGGAAGACGCTGTCACGAGTGTAGTGGAACTTGTCGCGGACCACCTTGACAAAGGTGAAAAATGTATTGGCTTACTATTGGATCTAGCTAAGGCCTTTGATACTGTTCCAGTGCAGCTGGAACTACTTATGCTTTCATAAGACCATCCTTCAGCGCCTCAATTCCCCACAATATTAAACCTGTATTCTGAGTGCGATTCTAGCCACAGCTCCTGTCAAAGCATAGATAGAGAGAGAGAGAGAGAGCAAATGCCAAATATCTGGGTGTGGTCTTAGATGAAAACCTATCTTTTAAGAAACATATAGATACTACTGCTTCTCGCATCAGAAAACTGATTTACGTAATGAGAACTCTCAGGAACTGTGCTGACTGTGGAACTCTTCGTCTGGTTTACACGAGTCTTGGGGAATCTCTTCTTAGCTACTTCATCCTGCTCTGGGGCGGAACAGAAATCACTTGTATGCTGGGTCTGGAGAGAGCTCAACGTGCTGTATTCTCTCTTCTCTGAATTGAAGTTCTTGAATGTACGGCAACATTATATTCTTAAGGCATCACTGAAAGTGCATCGCCAAGTTTTAAATATTATCCTTATTACCCTTCTCTCTTAGGCAGGAGAGTATTCAAAGCCCCCCGTGTCATAGTACGAACTAGTTTTGCGCAACGTTTTTTTAACCAATTTAAGTATCATCAAGTCAGCTACAGTAAAACAAGCCAAACACATGCTCACCACCAGTAACCGTCCCTAACTTTTAGACAGAAGACCTCATTAAACATTTAAATTAGCCTATACCCCATACATGCCTCCGCACCTTCCCCCGCCCCCCCCCCCCCCCCCAAGATAAACTGTCACCTACACATAATCCTTTAACTTTTACACCCTACTCATACAACCACATATTCATACTACACACACACAAACACACACAAACACATACTCGTACAGACACATTTTACCGCCCACAAGGATTTTAGTTTCTTTATTATTTTTTATACTTTTTATTTTTTGTTATTAATAATTGACTTCCACTTAGCTGTACTAAATGTCTGGGGTGCCAAGTGCCAATATCACTCTTTAAATTCTCACACTTAATTCAGTTTGATCTGTCGTTATCCTATTTACCTTAATTGGGTGCCCACGAAACAGTTTTTCCTAGTGTGGGATCCATAGTCAATGCACTTGTGTTGTTACGATTTTCTCGAATAACCTACACACACACACACACGCACACCTAAGTGTTTTGTTATATTTGTATTTGTAAACATTCTTTACTTAAGCTCTAAAAATACGTTCTTTTTTTCAATTCTTCAGAATATTTACTAAGTTATAACGAAAATTATACTTTCTTTAATTGGCCAAATATTTCTAATATTACCGTAGAGTTTGCCAAACGAAATTATGGATTTAACATTATTATGCTTAGTGATTATTATGCCAAGTGAGTTTAGGTCGATCGACATTATGAGAAACAAGGCCACCGACATTCTCCGCGCCCGCCGATCCCCAGAGTAGGCCCGTCGATTAAAACTGGAAGTACTCACCCATCCATTACCACCAAACGAAATTAGTACGGGAAACTGTTTAGGTATAGTATTAACATAGTATTAACTTAATATACATAAGTTATCGTTGCAGTACCTACCTAAAAGTAACGAAGTAGTTTTGTAATTTCATTGAAAACTATGTAAAATTTTTTAAATATGTTTTTTTCGAAATGTTGTTTGTTGAAAATTTAACAACGTTTTTCCAAAACGCCTCGCAGTGGCGTTTCTTGCACTGAGGTCGGGCGAAGTGGCCCGAGTTTGTGATCATCAACCGTGGCATTTGGCAAGCATCAATCAAATCACATCAGTTATGGTGATGACTTTATTTCAATGATGGAGGCCTTTACAGCCTATTTACTTTACTTTCTTCAAAATGTACTGGATATTATTGTTAGACCACCGAGCATTAACTAACCGTGAGTGCTATTTCATACCTAATTTAATTTCCTTCCTCCGTAGGTTTAACACTTATGATATAGATATACACGGCTAAATTGAAAAGTTATAATTGCAGTTCACCGCAGACAGTTTACTACAATTAAATAGCCTTAAATGAGTCTCAGATTTTCTTAGCACGAGACAGTGTGTTCTAGTTAAAGTCAGAACTCTTCAGTCAATTATGCGAGAGCGAGAGGTCTGTGCTCGGACTAAACTAGGCATGAGAGAAGTTTGAAACTTAATAACCTTTCAATCTGTTCGCATTTAAAGAATCGGTTGAAGTCAGATTGATACACCTCAAAGGAAGGAGGAAAACATACGAAACCAAACAATACTCTATAAATAATTATAGCTTATAGGTAGTGCAATATGAAACTATATGTAACTTTTTTAGTGTTGTTTTATGAGTTTGACATAGTTATTATTTATCACTATATAACGTAACTATGTAGTTAAAGTCCCGGGAACGTAGTACGTGACCGGGATAAAATATTGTATGTATTAGTGTTTGTGAGATTACTGATATTTTACTAATAAGTTTAGATAATTGTTTTCAGAGTTTCAGTGGTTACTCCTACAAATCAACAAAAAAAATTAATACATATAAGCGTAGATTACTATAATCTAAGCGTATAATTTCACAATGGAAGCGCCCAAGGCTTTTCTTTATTATAAAAGCATGAAAGCAATATAAGCCATGGCACCCCCGCCATTATCCTTATCAGGGTTAATTAAACGCGAAAATAATTAACATTCAGGCGGCGCTGCCCACTGCAATTATAAAAGCTCGTTTGCATTCAGCCTCGCCGCCTTACCTGCATGCGAAGTAGGGCTTGGGCCACCACATTCGGCACTACCCTTATGTTTTCTAAGTATTTCTAGTATTTTTAAACTTTCAACATTATAAAATTTAAAAGATACTGGTGTAAAAATACAATACAAAATATTACTTACCTTAGATATTTAGTTCATCAAAATACGGGCCTTCCGGTTTGGCAATATCGGGTATATCCTAAATCTAATCTAAATCTAAATACAATATGTACTTCACGAAATAGAATAGAAATAGAAAAAATCTTGGTACATCACACATACACATTCAAAACACAGGAACATCACTAGATAAGTTTTTACTCGTATTACATAATCCAAATATCAATTAAATCTATATCTATACTAATATTATAAAGAGGAAAGCTTTGTATTGTTGTATGTTTGCAACGAATAAACTCAAAAACTACTGGACTGATTTAAAAAATTCTTTCACCGTGAGAATGCTACATTAGCGCTGAGAAACATGGACTATATTATAAAAGAAATGTCCACCCGTGCGAAGCACGGGCCGCTAGGAAGTAAATAAAGAAATACCCGTATACTTTCTGTCACTACGCGGCGCCACATGCAAGTGTGGAATAGTATTAGAATTTTAATTGAATTGATTAGGCATATTGTTATTAAATCAGTCTTTCTGAATGACATTGCTTTTTCCCGGTGATCCATCTGCACGATGTGATGATGGTGATCATCATTATACAAAGTAGGTTGGGCACCGACCAGAGGAAATTTTTATACGAAGCAAAACTCGGAAGTCCGAATGTGCTATAAAACTATTGTTATTATGGCCTAAGCCGGAAAACAGTGCACAAGCGGCCCATCACTGTCTCTTCTTGCGAGAAAGTGGGATTTCATGGATGTGAGGTAATCAGGCGACGTCATTTATTACCGGAACCTGATTCAGAAAATGTTTATTCAAAATGTTCTAGCATTGGAACCGGGCTTTTAAGGATATTAAAACTTATTATAGTCACTTAAAAATATTAACACAAATGCATACCTACGTTAATTTATCTGAGTTAAAAAAATATGATACGCTATTGTGTACGTTTTAAAATAGCAGAAGAAAGCTTTAAAGAAGCACTTTGTCAGTGTAATGCATTGAATATTGACGTTTCGTTTAACCCGCCAGTCGTTTAGGGGTAAGTTGTCGTTTGCGCGGCCGCCGGAGCCTGCCAAATGGAAGGCTGGTAATAGGTAGTTGCCGATGCCAAACGTTATTCGTTGCAAATACTTTGTTTTAGCTATTAAAGTGTTTTACGATTTGTTTTACAAATTACTTAACTTAACTCTACGAGTATTCATTGATAAAACACTTTACGAATGTATTGTTGTTATTGATATTTATAATTATTAATTTATAATTTATTATGTTACTATTATTGCGTACATTCTCCTTGACATAAATTAAAACAAATGAATTCGTAAAAATACGTTTCATTTCAATAATGTAGAGTTCGCGTTGACTCTATTCTCTATTTACTATGTTTACACTTTTATAACAGACATTTATAACAGTAATACGTTATTCCATTTGTCAATAGGATATTATATTAGCCGCAGCGACTTTGTTTGTTTTCTTTGTTCCACAAGGTACGAGCTTCCGTATGTCACATCGTTGCTACTAACAGGCGTCAGACGCCGACGCTAACCAAACCGAGTACAAAATGTACGCTATAGTGATGCACTTAGCGAGTGTGTACTTGTTACTTACTTATTCCTTTTTTTAGTAAGATGAGTTGTACCAAATGATGATACCGAACTTGGACACGTACGACAAAGCTCAAAAATAAAATCAAGTAATACGAGTAAATGTTTGGATTTAATGTCATTATTCTTCCACCCGTAGAATCCATTCTTCTTTCTAGACGATTCGAGCGTTAATTTTTAAACTTTAATCGCAATTAACATAATACAACATTTTTTAAAGAAATGTATAGAGATTGGTTTTTAGCAATAAGTCCGCCTACTTTGTCTTTGTGTAATGTTATTTTTGTCTGCTTTTCTTTTGTGTACAAATAGAGTGTTCAGGCCACATAGAAGCGCCTGATTTTGTTTAGATGAAAATAGCGACGATGTGACGTCTCACGCCACGAAAAAGAATTGCGCTCGGAGGCTCGGACAGCGAAGCATCAATTTACTGTTACAACCATTTTTTATTATTATCATTCATTTAATTTGTACAGTTTACGATTAAACTAGCATACAACCTACAGTCTGAGTCTCATTACGAAGACATCAATTCCTGCGCGATCATTTGGTGACCCCGACGTGATCAAAATCAACACGACCGATCTGAAGATCGACATTCAAACAAGAAGACGGACTATCCTTCAGGAACTCGCCAGCATCCAGCTGCAGCTATCATTCCGAGGGAAGTGCGTAAACAATTCATTAAATAAACCCATTTTTTCTACTTCAATTTGAGTGAGTACTGTTCATGACATTGTCCTCACGTAAATAATAAAAAATCAAATTAGATTTTTTTCACTACATTCAATTGTTAAAATGGTGTTTTGTTGTACATTGGAACGTAAATATCCATGTTAGTAAACTATTTGGCCTTTATTTTTGCACATTAGAATTTTGTGTTATACACAGTGTTAACACAGTGCCTCACAGTGCCTTACAGTGTCGTAACGTAGTTCACAAAACTTAATAAATAAGCACCATCGAGTGTCCCGACCTTTAAAATATTAAGTAAATACAGGTCTTAAACACAATTGCTGAACATTCCAGGTGCAAACAGGAATTGAATACGAGGAATTATTGTTGAATTTTGTCGAGTGTTGCGGCCGTGCATTCCAACAAGCGCGCACGGTGCATAGTGTGCGCTAGCAATAAGCCGGCTACGAAGCCAGTTTGTTATCCACTCCCGGAATTTAATGTAAAGTATTCACTGTTTATTACTATTTGTAGATTCGTCATCGTAAACATTAATATTGATTGTGGTTTAATCGTTACTTCGCCGGCAAAATGAGTGAACTAAAGGACCTTATCAAACAAAGGGGACAGATCAGGTGTCGATTAACTTTATTTGAGAAATATTTGTCGCCTTTGTTGGATTGCAAAGAAACTAGTGCGATTATAATAAATGAACTTCGTTTGCGCTGCAGTAAAATGCGTGATCTCTCGTGCAACTTTGAGGACATTCAATCACAAATTGAAATGTTGGATGAAGATACCAATAAACAAATGCTAGAACGTGAAACAACTGAAAATAGTTTTTTTAATTTAATAGCTCGAGCTCAATCGTTATTGGAGTATTTTGAAAACCAACTTAAACTGGAATCTTCAGCTAATATAAATTTAAAGTATAATAATGTGAAATTGCCAGCGTTGAGAATTCCTCCTTTTAATGGAGATCCACACAACTGGTTGTCCTTTAGGGACACATATTTATCATTGATACATCAGAATGAAAACATCGAAAACATTAATAAATTTCATTATCTCAAGTCATATTTAGAAGGTCCGGCTATAGCTGTGATTGATTCCGTTACAATGTCGTCAGATAATTACACAATAGCGTGGAATTTACTTTGCGAGCGGTATAATAATAAACGTCTTTTAGTGAATGAACACATAAAAGGTTTGTTTTCAATTGAACCGTTGACTAGGGAAACTCACAGCGGCATTCGCAATTTAATTGACGTTTTATCTAAAAACTTGAATGCGTTGCATTCATTAGGCGAATCGACTGACAGATGGGATACGCTCATCATTTTTATGGCCTCAGCGAAACTGGACAGTGTAACTGCTAGAACATGGGAAGAATATAGAAATAGTAAAGATTCTCCAACGTTAGAGGAATTTTATTTCTTTCTTCGTCAACGCGCGACTGTGTTAGAGACTGTAAGTGCTAATAAGATTTCATATAATAAAAATGAAAAACGGCACAGTCTTCCCAACATGAAGTCTTTTGTTAGCTCATCTGTTGACTTGTTATTACCTGTCAAACAATGTCTAATCTGTAAGCAAAATCACAAACTATATGAGTGTTCTACATTTAAGTCAATGCCGGTTGCAGAGCGAATTTCTAAACTTACCTTATTAAAATTATGCAGCAATTGTTTTCGTAGCGGCCATCAGGCCTATCAGTGTAGACTGGGCGGCTGCAGAATTTGCCATAGAAAACATAACACTTTGATACATAAGCAAAACACTTTACAATTGTCAAAAACAAGTAAAGTCAATAATGAAATTTCAAATACAAACGAAATTAACTTACCCTCTTCTGTCATTGATCCCACTCCATCTGGTTCCACTACTGTGACTATGTCTGCTACTTCCACAAGTCAAGCACTTCTTTCTACGGCATTAGTCAAAGTAATCAGTAATAATCAAACCTACAGTCTCAGAGCTTTGTTGGACTGCGGGAGCCAGTCCTCATTCATCAGCGAAAAAGCTCAGAGAAAAATAGGTTCTCTACGAAAAGATAATCGTTATCAATGCGTTTCGGGTATAGCTAATTCGGTTTTAAACGTAACCGAACATTGTGATTTACATCTTCATTCAATTTATAACACTTTCAGCGTAATGGTTAAGTGTTTTGTACTACCTCATATTACTGATAAGTTACCCCATGTTGCAGTGCGTATACAGGATTTAGGCATTCCTAGCTGTGTTCAACTCGCGGACCCGAGTTTCTATCAATCATCTGACGTTGATTTATTATTGGGTGCAGATGTATTTTGGGACCTTCTAGGACCGGGTAGGATAACCTTGGGACCACAAAGGCCCATATTGCACGAAACACAATTGGGGTGGATAGTAGCTGGCCCTACTGCGGGAGGCTATTACGACACAAATAATTCAAAAATATATTGCCATTTTTCAAAGGAAATTAGTCAACAGCTAAGCAAATTCTGGGAACTTGAGGATGTACCCCCTAATTTCGAATATAACACTGATGATTATTGCGAAAATTTGTTTGCAACTACTACTCGTCGAGAAGATGATGGTAGGTTTTGCGTTCACATTCCTTTCAAGGATTCCGTTGAATGCCTAGGTGATTCATACAACATTGCAGAAAAAAGATTGTTGCAACTAGAAAGAAAATTAAAAAATAATTTACAACTTAAGCAACAATATCACGATTTCATCCATGAGTATGAGCGCTTAGGACATATGACCGAGATTCCTCGACCTTTGTTTGGTTGCTACCTTCCTCATCATGGAGTGGTGCGAGAAGCTAGTGAAACTACAAAGCTTCGTGTTGTCTTCGACGCCTCTTCAAAAACCGCTACGGGTATATCGTTAAACGATATTCAACATGTCGGGCCAGTAGTGCAGGACGACCTATTTTCTATATTATTACGGTACAGACAGCACAGCTTTGTAGTGTCAGCGGACGTGGAGAAAATGTATCGTCAAATTCTAGTTGAACCCAAACAACGTCACTTACAACAAATCTTATGGCGCGATGAACCAACAGACATCATCAAAATATTCCAATTGAACACGATAACTTATGGCACGGCCTCAGCGCCATTTCTTAGTACACGATGCTTAGTGCAACTGTCTAAAGAATGCAAAGATACCACATTGTCTCAGATAATTAAAGACGACTTTTATGTAGACGATTTGCTCTGTGGAGCCGAAACAGAAGATGATTTGCGTAACATAGCTCACTCTGTTACTTCTATACTTAATTCAGCATGCCTTCCATTACGAAAATGGAGAACAAATGCTCCATACATTTTTGAAGATGAGTTAGACGCCTATCAAACGTCAAATTTAGAGTTGTCTTCACAGTCAAGTGTACTAGGCTTGAAATGGGATCCTTCAAAAGACGTTTTGAAATTTTCAGTTGATATAAAACTAAATCAACCAATTACAAAGCGAACCATCTTGTCAAACTCGGCTAAACTTTTTGACCCATTAGGCTTACTAAGTCCTTGCACAATCATTCCAAAAACAATTCTACAGAAGCTATGGTTGTCCAAACTTGAATGGGACGATCCAGTGGATGATGCATTAGAGAAGGAATGGAAAAGTTTTGCAACAAATTTAGAGTCTATAACAGAATTTCATATTCCAAGATGTGCTCTCCTTCGTGAATCTGTAAAAATCGAACTCCATTCGTTTTCTGATGCGTCTCAAGTGGCATATGCTGCGACCACCTATCTTAGGTCAATCGATAGGTCTGGTCAGGTCCTAGTTAGGCTACTTTGCTCCAAGACAAAGGTCGCTCCAGTGAAAACAACAAGCATTCCTCGACTTGAGCTCTGCGGTGCATTGCTTTCAGCACGTCTAAGTGCTAAAGTACTAAAGGCTCTGCGCTGCAAAGTTGAGTCAGTTTTCTATTGGACTGATTCAACAGTGGTCTTGGGGTGGTTATCGTCTCGCTCATGTGATTTAAAAACTTTTGTTTCAAATCGCGTGAGTGAGATCCAGGACCTGACCACATCCGGTACTTGGAGACATGTTCCTGGTGATAAAAACCCAGCAGACTTAGCGTCTCGAGGAGTAAATCCAAAATCTATCCAATCTGCTAGTCTCTGGTGGGACGGTCCACCTTTTCTTGCCGAGGACCAATGTAACTGGCCTCAGAATTTAGGATCAAAAAATATTTCGATCCTCCCTGAAAGAAAAGATCATAACAATGTTAAAACTAATCTACTAACTACTATTACACTAAAATGCACAAAGGAAGCATTTGCTGTGAATGGTTGCGGGATTGTGGAGTTCGATCGATACTCAAACTTTTCAAGACTGCAACGATCCACTGCATACATTTTGCGATTCATTCACAATTTAAAAAATAAAATGTTAAAGTTAACAGGTCTATTAAGTCTTGACGAACTGCAAAATGCTTTAAACGTTTTAATAAAACAACATCAGAGTGAATGTTTCGCAAACGAAATTAAAATCTTAAAAACCAAACAAAATTTACCTTTAAATTCTCGGATCTTATCTCTTAGTCCGTTCCTTAATGAAAATGGCATACTTTGTGTAGGTGGACGATTAAAACATTCTGAGGAACCCTATGATAAGAAACATCCTGTTTCATTAGACTCTAATCACAAATTTACCAAAATACTATTTGCACATCATCACATACAACTATTCCATGGAGGGCCTCAACTTTTATTAAGTAATATACGCAACAAATTCTGGCCTTTAAGAGGCAGAATAATAGCACGAGGAACGGTTAATAACTGCAGACTTTGTAAGCTAATGAAAGCTAAATCATTTAACCCCATAATGGGAAACTTACCGTCCAGTAGAGTGATCCCAAGTCAACCGTTCCATGTCAGCGGCGTCGACTTCGCAGGGCCATTCTATATTACCGATCGCAAAGGTCGCGGTTGTAGAATAACAAAATGCTATTTATGTTTATTCATTTGTTTTAGCACAAAGGCTTTGCACCTTGAAGTAGCCAGCGATCTATCTACAGATGTTTTCATTCTTTGTTTGAGGCGTTTTATATCGCGCAGAGGTAAACCTTTGCAACTATATTGTGATAATGGCACAAATTTTGTCGGCGCTCATAACGAAATCACAAAATTTCTAAAAACAAATAGTGGCAACATAACTGGCTTCGCATCCGATGAAGGTATTCAATTTAAATTCTCCCCGGCTTACTCTCCTCACTTTGGAGGACTTTGGGAGGCAGGTGTTAAATCGGCAAAACACCATTTAACAAGAATTTTAGGCGACAGACATTTGACCTTTGAGGAATTATCAACTTTATTCACGCAAATTGAAGCAATCCTCAATTCTAGACCATTGACTCCTCTTTCCTCTGACCCGAAAGACCTTGAACCCTTGACTCCTGCGCACTTCCTGATCGGCAAATCGTTCACATGTCTGCCTACTGAGAACCTGTTGGACGCTAACTTGAATCGACTCGACCGATACAGACTCCTGGAGAAGATGCGACAACATTTTTGGGAACGTTGGAGGAATGATTACCTAAATGAGCTGCAACAAAAAACGAAGTGGAGAATGCAGCAAAGGAGCTTCCAAGAAGATGATTTGGTGGTGATCAAGGAAGCCAACCTACCTCCCTTGAAATGGCGTATGGGACGCATCCAAAAATTATATCCTGGATCCGACGGAACGGCCAGAGTCGCCGATGTTTACACGTCCAAGGGCATCGTGCGCAGAGTCATCCACAATCTATGTTCTTTACATACTTCTACTTCTTCTTCTTCACAACAAAAGTAATTGCTCGAAACCCTGAAGCTTTCGAGGGGGGGAATATGTTCAGGCCACATAGAAGCGCCTGATTTTGTTTAGATGAAAATAGCGACGACGTGACGTCTCACGCCACGAAAAAGAATTGCGCTCGGAGGCTCGGACAGCGAAGCATCAATTTACTGTTACAACCATTTTTTATTATTATCATTCATTTAATTTGTACAGTTTACGATTAAACTAGCATACAACCTACAGTCTGAGTCTCATTACGAAGACATCAATTCCTGCGCGATCATAGAGTATATACTTATAAGTATTATTGTTATATATACAATAAGGTAAATTATAGGTTAAAAGTCCTCCTATATTATCATAAATATGCACCTACCAGGAGGCCCAGTGTGGACCAAAGATCTGGTAAAAGGACCCGCGACCTTTTACCAGATCTTTGGTCTACACTGGGCCTCCTGGTACATATTTATGATTCCGCTGGATGCGAGCAGCACAAAACCGGTCGCTATGAATATCCTTGGGGGGGGGGGGGGGGGGGGTTGTTCCAGCAGTCATCTTTTATCAGTCGTTTTTGTCCAAAGACGTCGTTTTGACGTCACTATAAAACTCGTAGGTAAACTCGCCTATAAGTATAACATTATTACTATTTTAAATAATAATATAATAAATAAAGGAAAGTTGTAGCTGGCGTTATATCCCTTGATTATAATTCCAATCAGCGAAGGCAGATCGGCCTACGGAGACAGGCGGCACTTGGCGTCGGCGCTGACCATTTGGCACATTGTGTGGAGGCGCCCGCCAAACCAAATGCCAAATAGGCATCAGACCGAGCCACTAACGCCTAACGCCTAACTTATTACTTACCTACTAGCACTCGTGACTTTTTCGAGCACAGCAGTCGAGCTACATGTTGGGAAGTGGCCCGATACGAACCGAACCCTCGGAGACCCGATCCGATCCGAACCCCTCGGAGAATTTAGTTGTAGCACGGGGACACGCACAAGTGCGTGATGCCGTTCCCTCTAGAAAACTTCTGACGGTGCTTGATAAACCCTTTAAGTTTCTCGCAGCCCCCCAAAAAAGCCAGGTGAAGCTGAAAATGCTGAATGAGATAATCAGCAAACTCTTTACAAAAAACCGGCCAAGTACGTGTCGGGCCACACGCAGAGTAGGGTTCCGTAACCCATCTCAATAATACGGACTCTGAGAAGAGGACTTAAATGTAGATATTACCGGTTTCACACACCTGCCAACGTTATTGAAGTAGTTCCCAATGAGGAATTTGTACTGCGCCAAGTACATTTTCTAAGTTGGTCGACTGTTACTCGTAAACTTTTGAAGCCTACTTAGCTGTGATAGTTTTCCTTTTAACATCGTCATATAAAATGTTTTTGTTTTGTTATATAATTTTAACGCAAATTTTGTTGCGAAACAAATTACAAAAACACAATGTTGAAAAAATTTCCACGAGCAGGATTTGAACCTGCACCCTTCTGCCATACCGGGTCAGGTGCTCTTCCAATTGAGCTATCGTGGTTCTAACCAGCCCGCCGAAATTATTCAACACTATTTACTTTTTACCTTGAAAGCCAAAGGCACCCATTCAATGTCAACAACTTTCGTCATTAACACCCGATCATAATATTTTTACAAATACTAAAGATCAGTTAAGAAGTAGGCAAGCTATTTATAAAATGTTTTGGTTTTGTTATATAATTTTAACACAAATTTTGTTGCGAAACAAATTACAAAAACACAATGTTGAAAAAATTTTCGTCATTTATCGTCATATATACAATAACCGTGAATTTTTTCACGTATCTAGAAACAACCATTTAGCTGGCAGGGGGGACACTTGACTCTAACAAAATTTTGCACTTTAAAGCTTAATAGTTCACAAAAGGATGCCTCAATCAAAAACTGTTTACACAAACCCGCTATATTTTTGAAATTGCTATCCAACGACACCCCACACTATGGGGTAGACAAGAAAAAAAATTACATCCCCACTTCACGTGTAGGGGAATTAGCTTTCTAATACGAAGAGTCTATGAGCTAGGCTGGGGAAAGACAGACAAACAGACGGACGGACATGGCGAAACTATAAGGGTACCTTTTTGACTACGGAACCCTTAAAATATAGGAAGTTGTCAAGCCGCCCATGAACATCTGCAGTATCCGAGTTAGCCTATATGTTACTGACCTTCAAAATTCAATCAAAAAACGTCATTATGCTATCGGTTCGTAAATCTATTCTGGGCGGTAGACCTTGTACAGAGAAAAACCTGCAAGAAACTCGCCAGTGTCAAGCTTTTCTCCCTTAGAGCGTCAAAAATATTGGAAAATGCCCTATCATAAAAAGAGACTTTCCATCACAACTAAACACACTAAAAATAAAGGACAATCACAATACACAAAAAAACAACAAAATAAAAAAATATCTATGTTTGCAAAAACTACATCAAAATTACGTCATCAAAAATACACCTTGAGGGCTCTTTACACATTTCTTGAAGAAACTCATATTATAACCCACGGAAAATACCTTTGAAGGGCTCGTTTCGCAACCTAGATCCGTGGAAGGGACAAACGCATGACCCGATTTTTGTGTAGGTACTTGTAGTTTATACATAATCTACTTTAAAAAGACCTTTTACTATATGATATTCTGTTCTATATCGTCATTCTATCTCGAAGATTATCTTAGACATTATATTAACACATAACCATCGAAGAGAGCGACCGAAAATCTAATGGAATCTCACAAAATTACAGTCGTTTATTTTTATCGACAAAACATTTGCTATGATTGCGGAACAGAATATGAAAGAGAGTAAATACATATTTTTCACGTATACAAAGAGAGATACACACAAGTAGACAGATACGCACAATTTAGTTTGTCAATAACAGGCGTCGGAAAAACAGTAACGCCGTTCGTTTATTTCAAACAAATCCATCACTCGGCTGCCACAATAATCGCTGGACGCATGTGGTTTTTATCTCAGCTGTTTAGTTAGTGTTGTCACCGTGATACGTCACGTGATATTGTATAGTTGCTACACTGCACCTTAGAGCATTATAAACCCTGAGCTAAATTATAAGCACTGAGCTTAAAGTATGAAAATTGAACACAATTTGCTTATGAATTAAAATTTCAAAGTTATCATAGTTATGAAAGGTCTGAAACTTAAATAGATAGTAAAAAAAATGTAATGTAGCGAGCCCGATCCCGGTCTGGAACGATGTAATAACCATTGTATAGGATTGCTCCTTTATATTTTTGTTACGTTATCGGTATAAAGTTACCAACAAAACTACTCAAAAGGTTAGTACTATAAATATGGATAGTCAAACAAATATAAAGACACTCTAACTCGTTCAACAACAACTAACAAAGACATGATTTTACACAGTTTTAATATTTAATAAATCACAAAGTTATGTCGGAAACGGCATTCGTTACGGGAACATCACGTAGCATCGGCTGTAGCTCGTAGCTCTCGTAGCAAAAAGGCGAATTATATAACCGAAACTGTACTGCATCGATTGGCAATGGGAAATATTAAATAAATATAATTGTCAAAAAAATAGAACAACCAAATGATTGCACATATTACGAGTGTTATCAGTATTTTGAAGTTATAACTCCACCATATGCATTTTTTATATTTATATAAATAATTATTTTATAATTAATTATTAATTATTTATTATAATTAATTCGTACCGTGTTGAGTGGGGTTTAAAATCCAAAAAAAAATATTGGCTATTTAAGATTGATAATTAATCAGTTAGCCAAAAATAAAACCATACATTGTTCGCTAAATCATATCGTAGGTGCAAGCTGTTCGTGGTTTCGAGCAATTCCCGTGGCAGAGAAGTGATAGGCCTTATCCCATCGTCAAGCTTTTAGTGGCTAACCCGGAAAAAAACCCGGGGTCGGCTCTGTGGTCGATACCGGAGTCGTAGGTATATGCGTAAGATAGAATTAAAGCTAGTTTAAAAAAGTTTACATGTAAAATAAAACTTCCAAAAATGGAGCTGTAATCAATAAAATATTACACTATTTTTAAAAGTTACCATATTTTTACGATACCAAGTAGTTTCCAGCCTATACACAAACCGCCCACTGTGTTAAGTAAATTAAAAAATGCCGCAACACAGCGCCGGCGCGGCGGTTGATCCGGCGCGACCAATTACACAAATAGGCCGGAAGTGGCCTTCGTCGCGACGGTCATTGTACACAGGGACTATTTTGTTAATTAACCTTACCTACACTACAAAGATACGAAGGTGCTCTAAGGAAGTTTTAATTTAATTACCAGCGGCCTTCGTACCGGTTTCACAGTTTCCATGACAACAAAACAAACAAATCATTTTGTATTCGAAAATTAAATTGTCGTTTTTAGTATTTTCCGTTACTTGTTATTTATGTTTCTCACCGTTTAAACCTTCCCTGAACCTCCACAAATATTTCAAAATCTAAATTAGCCAAATCGATTCTCGAGTTTTAGCGAGACAAACGAACAGTAATTGATTTTTATGTATATAGATTTACACAACTCAAAAGTAGCTAAAAAGTGATAGAGCATCAGTGATCGACCTTTTTTTCCTTTAATCATTAGAAATAGCGGTCAGCATCAGATTTTTCACTTCTCATGCTCGTAAAGTTGTTCTTTATGTCGAGAGAAGGCTGCGTAATCTAGTCTAGGCTCTACAGAATTAAATTTACCTCTGTGGATTACATGTAATCATTGAAACACAAATACTTAGCTACATTTTATTTATTACTTACTTCACAGCTTACTTTACTAAGCTGAGAAAGGTGTGTAATTTTTTTTTTAATATTGACCTAAAACATTTTTTTTTACTAAGTATAACTTTCTCTTTTTCTTTGTTTTTGTGTGGAAAGGCCTTTGCCCAGGAGTGGGACAGCTATGGCTGATATAATAATAATGATAGGGTCAGATGCAAAAGGCAGTACTCCTTGACACGGCACGTATTGTCAGGAGGTTCCTCACTCTGCAGCCCTAACCAACAATAGCTTGGGTCTATCCCCGCTGCCGGTAGCAACCTAGGTTAAGTGTTTTATAATATACATATTATTAAGATACATATTTAATAAAGAGAATGATAATAATAAGTTTCTGAAATGATTTATACTAATATTGTGTAAAAAAAAACTTTTGGCGCAACAGCTAACGCGCTTGGGTTGCATGTTGTAACATAAGAAGGATCACCGGTTAAGTGAACAAATTAAACTATCTTGAGCACCTTCTTGCTTTAAACAAACAAACACTCAACTACTTCGAGATCCATTCTGAAGAAAAACATGTGACATGTTATTGTCCAAAGAAAATGTATGCGCATTCGCGTGAGAGCCCGCTACATTGAAAACTACCCCGCCCTACAAACAGCGCGTTGGTATAATAGAGACTTCCGCCCGGACCCTTGTGATTTAGGCGTGCAAATAGATCATTGTGCGCCCGTCAAAGCCTCCAATTGAGTGAATGCTCGGCACTTTACCGGCAACTTCCACCTTTAATGGTTATTTGATGACGTTAATTGCACTGAAGCATTGAAAGGCTGTAAATTGACAATCGAACATTAATTCAACCTAATTAAAATTGAGAAAGTCTATTTTAATTTTTAAAAGTGTTCAATATGAATATGTCTCTTTTTATGTTTCCGCGGAGACGTGATATAAAGTTGATTCCCGATATTTTATTGTAAAGTTACCACAAACTATCAAATTTCCTTAATAGACTTTAAACTTTATGCCTAAATCATATGGTTGAAAATGTATTGAAGAATTTTGATAGTTTTGAATAGGTTGATGTGCAGGCGTCTGTACTTAAACTAGTTATGTATGGAGCTCCTTATTTTTTATATAATACTGGTAGAACTACTACACCACTATTCGACGTCATCGTCATATAACAATTGTTATCAGTTTTGAGAACGTATTAAAAAAAAACAATATTATAATAATAATAATAAAACTCTTTATATTCAGACATACATCTATAGTGTTTTAGTAATACATAATACAATAAAAAACTTACATGCTATGTTAGTATAATTTAATATATAATTTATAATTTAATTTAATTTAAAAATTATTTTGCGGCCTAAACTCCTGACATCACTTGCAACGTGGCCCAGTGTCCTAGGATAGAATAGAATAGAATAGAATAGAATAGAATAGAATAGAATAGAAAGTTTTTATAAACATATACATTTAATTATAACAAATATACAACAATAAAGGAAAAAATATTAAAACAGATAGGCAGAAAAAAAGAGAACAGAAAATAAAATAGGTAGATAGTGTGTGAAGTTAAAGGGCCCTGTCTCGGCATAAACTGCTGTATCATTCATGGATGTTCAGAATGACACAGAAGCGCTGTTATTCTGACAGGGCCTATCAGGATAGGGCTACCTACCCTGTCCGCTACAGTTATAGAGTTACATTATGGAGTCTTCATTACTTATAAAAGCATATTATACAGTCAAAGAATTAAAACAGCCTGGTTATAATAAAAAACACATTATTCTCTATATGAATCAATATAATAACATTAATTTTTATAATTTTTATACTGATATGTTAGCCTTTATCAGCAGTGCCCTACAGATAACAAACAAATAACGTTGTATAACAAATAACAAATAGCGTTGCGTTAAATAGATCATTAAGTTTTTATTTAGAGTATCTTGAGTGTGTCATGCTCTCTTTATTGTCTCTGCGGTGGTGGCGTGTGCGTCGGGTCGTTACGTTCCCTAAAATATGGTTGAGCGAAGCGATGGCTGATTCATATGTCATACTCGTGAACGGGTGCCGCTGCCGCTGGTCTGCTCTTGTATACTTATCTTATTTTTAGTATTATTCACTAATAGTTTGACATTATTTTTCTTAAGCAATTTTTGACGTTTACTGTACTGACGAGTACTGTTAGTGGTACTGTATGACATTGTGGAAATTGAAACTTTTACCTGATGTAAATTTGATAACTTAGATTTTTTATTTTGTTTACATGTTGTCGTTGTCTTCTATATTTTTTGTGTTTATTTGTAATGGAATATGTCCTGCTATGATAGGGCATTTTCCAATATTTTTGACGCTGTGAGAAAGAAAAGAGCTGGACACTTGCTGAGTTTCTTGGCGGGAGCCCAGAGTAGACTTACGAACCGATGGCATTGTGACATTTACAAGAGCTACTTGTAGCCTTAACTGAATAAATGATTTTGGAGGAGTTCAAAAAGATAAAATTAATGTATAAAATACTATGTGTTTCATTTAATTGTATAAACATTGTTTTTTTGTGAAATACTTTCGAATCCCAACCATTAGGCGACCACCATAGTTCTGCTTTTGACAACAATTGACTATCTACCAGACATTTTTAATTATCGAATGGTGTAGTAGCCTTAATGAATAACCCACGTTGGTGGCGGGCCTAGTGTCATCGGGGTTATTAAGGAGGTGGCAACACGCACGCCGCGCCTGCTAATAGCCAGCACACAAACTAATTAGTTAAGCGGCTGCTTCACATCCACAAACAGGGGCCTATATTGGCCGTGTTGCGTGTTCCTGTTTCAAACAACATGGACAAACATGTTCCGACAGTTATAGGTAGTAAATAGCCTATACGCCCTACTGCTGGCTTTGCCCAGCCTCCATCCGTCCATTCCTTTTTTTTCAATTCAATTCAATCATTTATTGCTCTCCATAAGTGTATACTATCAGTGTATATATATTATGTGTGTATACTCATGTATACGAGTTGTTACAATATTAGTTAGATAGAATGTTACGAACGTTTTTGATGATCAGTTCCATTTTGCTTCCATTAATTTTTTTTAAACATATATATATATATACCTATTGTAGATTTAAGATGCTTGTATTTAGGAGCCAATAAATAATTATCATTTCATTTCACTTTCATCTTTGAAATTAAATAGCCGTACTATTGATAGGTATTGTTACTTAATCATTTCGCTCGCTTGCCAATGCGGGTTGGTGATCACGAACCCGGGCTATGGTGATTGACTAACCACAAAAACGTTAAAGCGTACAAACTTAATATTAGGGTAAAGTCGCAATCATTGGACCGGCTCTTTCTTTGGACTGTTGTGATTTCTGGAAAACGAATAACAATAAAAATGAACCGTTGGTCCGAAATCCGATCCGAACCCTTCGGAGAATCTAGTAGGGCACGGGGACGCGCACTTGTGCGCGATGCCGTTCCCTCTAGATAACCTCTGAAGGTGATTCGTTTCACACGGCTTGACGTTTACGTTCCTCGCCGCCCCCAAAAAAGCCCGGTGAAGCTGAAAATGCCGCAGCGGCAATCAGCAATCTCTCAAAAAAAAAACTACCTTTTTTTAACCCACCCCGTCCAGTGTCGCTGTGAGCTTCGATGGGGAAGGACGAGTGCACAAAGTAACTTGTATATGACGAGCATCACAGTGTTTCGCGCGCTAATGTAATAATCTCGTGGCATACATTACATGGTAATCCATGTAAGTACAGTTTGATTGAGGTTTCCAGTTAAGTTTTTTGTGAATTGCAGGCCTCATTCATTTGTTCAACTAAGTTTGTAACGTATGTTTTTCAATAAATAACAGTTTTTATTCTATTCACAGTTTTATGTTTGAGTAGCGAATTGCCATCAATGGGCCAGTGCGTGTCTCTTTGATCGGACTGGTCCAATCATAGCAATTTCTTAAGTAGAATTTTTTTTTTGTTTCTCATTTCAGCATGTCAAGACGTGGCAAACATTATGCATGGAACGAAGAGAGCATGACGCTGGCACTACAAGCCTTGAGTAAGCAAGAAGTCGGCTTAATGAGTGCAAGCAGGATATACGGTGTACCAAAAGATTTTAATTTTAAGTTTTATTTTTTTCCTGTTGATTTTTGGGGCTGTGAAACCTCGCAAAACGAATTTGTGATTAAGATTATTAATGTTATGTTTTGTTATTTTATTTATAATGTTACAAATTGATAATATTGTAAAAGCTTTAAATAAGACTGATTGATATTCGTTGCCATTACTTAATTAAGCGTTGAGTGAATAAATAATTAAAAATTGATAATTATATGTGAATAGTCTTTTATTTGTTTAAATTCTTATGATTGCGTTGAATGGACCACTGGAAGGAATTTCCTAAGTCCAATGATAGCAACTCACTGGTTCAAACAAAGAAACAGTGGTCCGAAGAAAGAAACCATGGTAAGGCCACTTTTTTCTATTTTCTCTCTTTTCGGTCACGTCAAAAAATCTGAAACGATACATGTAAATTCTTGTATGTAATTCTTATAAAAATGTTAAATCACGTTTCTTCTAATCATCATACTTAAGCTGTTATGTCAATTCAAAGTTAAGTGGTCCAATAGTGGCAACCTTACAATAAAGACAAGAAAAAGATTTTCAAGATTTCCACGTGATTGTGGAACAGAATAGAATAGAATACGTTACCCTACTGCTGGGCAAAGAAATCCATCATTGAAATCAAGTCGTCGCTACTATTGGTGGGAATTGGTTTTATCACCGCGCTTGCTAAACTCGGGTTGGTGATCACAAATCCGGGCCTGGTGATACAATGACGAAACGGCGAAACCGTACAAACTATAAAGCGTACAAAAATTCAAGATTGAAATTGCTGAGAAGCCAACACGATATTTTTTACAATTCTCTCGGGAACGCGGAACAGAATAGAATAGATAATTTTACTTGCATAAACATTATGTTTGTCATGATACATAGCTTTGTACTACGCCCATGGGTGTCGTAGAGAAATATAAATATTATCAATGTTCTTAACGCAATTAAGTATTATTGCCGAAAAGAGATCAGCATGCAATACAGTACGTGTATCTACTGTAGGGATAAGATATAATACCATAATATTCCTACACCTTGTATAGAAAAAAAAAGCAAAATAAATCATAAGGACGTTTCTCTTTCTATTTAATAGTCATATTTAGAAAATCTCTATTATAGAAGGACACATCATATACCTACATTCGATACTACATTTAATTTTAACATGTGCAACAAACATCTCACTATAAACCAAAGTTGAGTATCCCAAGCATTTTTTTTAAATTTAATTCAAAGTCACACAAATCAAAGTGCCACTAACGGTTTGTCGACGCCAGTAGGTACTCGCCGCGGCACGCAACGACCGGGCGACAAACACGTGAGAAGCCGTCACGTTCCCCTTTTGCTACCCCGCTACCTAACGCAAGTGTTAGGAAACACTTACCTGCGTACCCAACTGCCGTGCCGTTCAAAGCAAGCGTTCATAAAATAGACCTTATTGACCAAATGTAAAAGGCACAGGTAAAGGTTCACTCGAAAAGTTTAGTAAGGTGTCCTTTTAGATATACATCTTTTTGAACTTGAATATAGCCTTCACCAACTCTATTTCAGAAAGGCTTTCTACTTCTTACCACCTATAAAAATAATAATAAAATTAAAATTAAAATCATTTATTATTAGACCGCGTAGTCCATAGGTTGTTAGTACAAATTAATTAACCTTAAAAAACTATGTTAGTACCACATACATAAAAATAATAAAAAATAACAATTTCAAAAAAAAAAAGACACTAAACAACAAAAACAGACCCCTTGGGACAGGACCAACCCACAGGCAGCTCACCGGCCAACACAACGAATGTGCAAGTCCGTGAACCGGCCGAGTACTGCCGCATACATTCTGTCTGCTATGATTTTTCAGGATCCCATCCCTGTTATTTTTAAGTAGGTTTATTTACATATACACATTTATATTTATACGTTTATCATTATTATCATTATCATTATATATTTATCATTACTATTAGTATTTTGCTTCATTTATATAATACACATTATACTAGTATGTTTTCATAGTTTCACCTCTGATCTTACAGTTTATTAGCTCTCTCCTTCCGACTGGTTGTCTGGAAGAAATCGCTTGAAAGCCAAATTGTAACATTTTAAATTATTATTTTTTCTTTTGTTAATGTTTAGGTTTACAAAGTTGCAATAAAAGTAGGTATTATCTATCTATCTATCTATCTATAGCTAGTACCGTACCTTTTTTATATGTATAACAATAACATCCTGACTCGCTCACTGACTTAATACATCAACGCTCAGCCCAAACCCTTGGATCTGCAAAGGTGAAATGTTCAAAATAGGTACAGAGCTTAGACGGGATTTCCGAAAGTCTTCCGGGATCACGGGATCGCAGGTTGTCGCTAGTACCTTTATAAATACATACATATAAATATCTATAATATACAGATTTATATTAAAACATTATATTTAACTTGAAGTATAGTATACAAGCTCTAAGCGAGCTTATTGATAAAGTTGCCAATTCTCCTCATACCTACCTACTTTTACTTTTTATCACTTTCTTTAACTTCTTATTGAAAAACTTTATCTCGTTACTAAATCTATATTCGCGAAGGTTCGATAAAATGTAATAAGCTACGATAACGTTCATCACCGTGCGTCGGTAGGCAGGTACAAAGTAATAAAATAACGAAAACCAGTTTGAGAAGTCTCTGGCTGCGAACAAATGATTTAGTCGACGATCCAATGAACAGCACCGCGTTTTCCATCGCGATCGTCACAAATACAAAAAGGTTTCAACATAATTTTTATCCACCTTGACCAGCTAATTTTATGTCACCATTGTTGGGGAACGAGCCTTCCCTATGGATGAATAGGGAGAACGGGCGGGCCATAAACCACCACGTGGGCCCAGTGTGCGGTGCAGTTCGGTGGTTGTTAACGACTACTAATACCAACTGCCACTAGGACCAACTGCCTTACGTGCCTTCAGAAGCTCGGAGGAGCTCGACATGATACATTTTTGGTCACACATCCGATAACACAGCAATTGCAGACCGGACGCGCCATCGAGCTCCCTTAATTTTTACCATTAAAGGCCAATTTCTTGACTTCCATATGTTGCCAAAAGTATGGTCTGTCTGTCATGTGCCATAGCTAGAATATAAATACAATAAAGTAAACACCCGGGTTAATACGAACCCGCCCCGGTATTATATAGCTAGCTAGTCCCTCTTTGGTTAAGAATATTCCGAGTGGAGTGCGTTCACACTTAAGGCGCTGACAACTATGAAACAGCGCTCACTGTCCATCTGTATAAATTTATAAAAGCAAAATATCGTGGTCCACTGGATTCAAGTAAGGAAATTCGAAAAACGCAATTTATTTAAAACTAGCTGACCCGGCGGACTTCGTTCCCTTTTGACTGTTTCCATGACAACAAAACAATCAAATCATTTTGTATTGGAATTTTTTTTTTTACAGGTTTTTACTATTTTCCTCATATTTTTTACGTTTTTTTCTCCATAAGAACCTTCCTCAGACATCATCAAACACAACAAAAAAGAAATCAGCCAAATCGGTCCCGCCATTCTCGAGTTTTGCGATTAGCAACACATTTAACGATTCAATTTTTTTTAAATAGATAGATAAATATGTTTTTTATTGTAATAAAAAAAATCGTTTTTCTAATATTATTACGTACGTATACCTACTGAATTTCCACGACGTAATACTTTAGTAAATAAAGCAAAATGATAAAAATGTAGGTAAATAGAGGTAAATAGACATTTCTTTGGAAATCTTTGCTATAGAGGAAAATTCATAATTCTACTTTTAAAAATATATATGTACAAAAATATAATTTTAGTAAAAATATCGCAAAATCGCTGTTACTAGACCAAATAAAGTCGTAGCCTGCTCGTTACATTTTAGTTTTACTTTTTTGGTACTCGCCAATAGATGTCGCTAGAAGTATTTAAAACCTCCTTCAAGTGCATCAAAGTCTGATTATGCAATTTTTTGATTATTTTTTTAATAATCATACTAGAAGCTATTTTTAACCCTTTATTTTCGTTTGGTAAAGCAAATTTGTAGGTATACTTACCAAGACTGATAACTTGTTAATTGGTATAGCTCCTGATCAAGAGTTAATAGCAACAAATTCTTTGTTGTGCTTAATTGCTAATGTGGAGATTTTGTTTCAGGTAGACTGCAGTATAACTGCAGAATACAGAATAACTTCTTCTACGTCTTACAGAATAACTAATATCTAGAAGTGTTAACTCGTGTTTGTTTATCATTGAGTATTTTATATTCCTTCCTAATCCAATACTTTCAACTGTGTGCGTGTGATGTGAGTGCGTGCATAGGTATGTTAGTAGGTTCCAACTTCCAACCCCGTCCCAACAATTTGTAACATTGGGTATGAAAAAGGCTTGCCATAGAATATCCAATAATTCGCTTCGGGGTGAGAGTTAGTTAGGAATTCCAATATAAAACGAAATGCCTTCCATGCTCTCAACTGTGTTCTTGAAAGCCTACCAAAAACCACGAATCACTGAAGGTCTTATTTAATTCCGAAATAAGGTTCATATTGCTTGAACGAAATTGTTCTATTGGCTTATAATATTGCATGTTTACGTTCAATTGAAGCAAAGTAACCCAATGACTGCCTCGTGACAGGTTTTATATATGTGTGGTTCGTATTTTATTTCGATAAATAATGCACTATTCGCAATCTGAACATAATCACAAGGATCACAGTTAAAATTCCAGTTATATGTTTCCATAGCCATACATACCTACCTTTTTTTTTGTTTTTTTTTAGAGAGATTGCTGATTGCCCAGACGGCATTTTCACCTTAACCGGGCTTGTTTGGGGGCGGCGAGGAACGTAAAGGGTCCCTCAAGCCGTCTGAAACGAATCTCCATCGGAGGTTTTCTAGAGGGAACGGCATCGCGCACTAGTGCGCGACCCCGTGCCCTGCTAGATTCGATTAGAGGGTTCGAATCGGATCGGGGACATACCTACCATACCTAGTAATAAACGCACAGTTATAACAATACCTACTGTGTCAGAACTAGAAGTCAAATATTCTCTTAGTTCACACGGAAAAGATTTACAACTTCTGAAAAATGTTATGACGAGGTGTCTGCTGGGAGATAAGTTAGGTCATACATTAAATCAGTTCAGCTAGGATCGGGTTAATGTGTTGCGTAGGGTAGGTGTGATGTTGTGAGTCAGGCATGCAGTGGCAGGGGTGTGTGGCAGCGTCGCGTCTGGGTTGCGACGCGGTGCGGCGGCGGCGGCGAGGGCCGGGCGGCGGGTGGCGGCGGCGGCGCGAAGCCTGCGCTCGCCAGGCAGCGTCATCTCGTTAGCGAGGCCACTGCGGCCGGCGGGAAGTAGGGCACCGGGTGATCGGGCGCAGCTAACGCCGCTGCGGGCTGGCTCGGCCGCGCCGCCGCCGCCGCTGGCCGCCACTCGCGCCCGCTCCCGCAGTGACGCATTGCAGGTGCGCGGCGGCCAATCGGCGCGCGCCGACCCACGGTCCACGCCGCCGCACCCGCCCGATATAAAACCGACTATCCTTTGCAGATTAAATGTAATCCCGTGCTGTGCGTCCCGAGACATGGACTACGACGTTCGTAAGATAGGCGTCTGAAAACTTGAAACCCACCAGTTTGAAACGATTCCGAAAGTCGACGAGTGGATATGAAATTGCAGTGAATCGAGTCGACGATTCGGAACGATTCGTTCGCGAGCGAATCGCGGTCGCGAGTTTCCCGGCGCGGTCGTTCGCGCGAGTGAGGGCGGCAGTATCGTTTCAACCGTCGGTCCGTGCGGTCGCTTTTGCGGCGTAGTCTGTGATTTTTTTAGTGTAGCTCCAGATAATCCAAGTTAATCTACAATGGTGAGTGCTATTTCCGTTGAAAGGTGTCGGGAGTGCATTCGGAGGATCGCCCTCTATCGTTTCCAGGCCGTATTTCGGGGATGTGGTGCATCGGTGTTTATAGTGATGACGGCCTCCATTATATTATTGTGATGGCCGTTTTTTACCGCAATGCGGAAAAGCGACGTCGCTGGAATGGGCACGACAAAAGCGTTCAGTGAAATGAGCGGATAAGAAATCTTCGATTCATCGGCCTCCTCGAACATTGCGAAAAACCGGGTCGAGAATCGTCCGTCGCCATAGTTCCGTAGGTGGTGCCGGTGAAAATGACGTTACTCATGCCGAAGCCGGTCCGTCGATGACGCTGCATGGCGGTTTTAGGACAAACATGGGAAACAAGTGGTTTTGAGCGTTTCGCGGAGACCGAGCGTCGCGCCCTGTTGACGGCGGATCGATCGGCCCGGCGCAACTGACAAACGCCCGTTGACTCATCGCGCTAGCCAATATTTTCATACGCAATTCGCATAACGGGTCCTGTTGGCTGCATCCGCCGGTGTCTGAGGCCTATGATGGTAAAGTGGCCTAGGCTGGAGTTGACCACGGTCGGCCGGGCCCGCCTTGCCAAGCCGGTGTTTGACTATTTACATCCGTAGTGCCTGCACTCTCGCTGCAATGTGATTTAACCTTACTTACGTCTGACCCGTCTAATTTCCTGATACAACACGAAAAGTTTCATTGTAAAGCCGGTCTAGTTGGCCGGGATTCAGTACTTATGTTATTTGATGGTTATGTATGATACCATCAGACTGACAGCTGATAGTCCAGAGTGTCAATTCAGCTATGGAATGTATAGCAAAGTCCAATGTCTGATATCTATAATCTCTTGGGTGCTCTTATATTCTGTTCAAACATTGATACTAGTTTTTTGTCAATAAGTAATGTGAGCTGCAAATATTGACTGTTTATAGATTTTATGTTAAATCAATATACAATAGTAAAAGTTAGATAGTTGGCAAGGTAAGTTTTATACAACAATTTTAAAGTAATATTAGTATAGGAGTGCTGTCAATCTACAACTTTTTCCAAAGCATTAACAATTTAATGATAGCAAACAGAACTTCTTAAGTTACATTGTATTGTAAGAAAGTAGTTTTTTATCACTTTCATTGCGTTGTTTACTGAGAACAGGCGAAAGTGAACCTGAAAGTGAATTTACCTGAGCAATACTGTTCAGCAGCAATCAGCAGTGGATACTACTTTGCCTTTAGCATGTAGTTCCAAATACTGGTCTTTAATTAATTCATGAAGTTAAAATCAACAATAGGTAATTTATTCAGTTACAAATCTGCTACATTCTGTAGTATCTAGTAATGACAATTATTATCAAGCTATTGACATTGAAAATTAGAGTACCTAATAGAAAAAGAGTAACCAGGGAATAATTAGGCTGTCTTCAAAACAATAGCTGGGGTTACATGGACACAAACCACTAGAAACAGCGGTAAGAAAGGCAAATAGAGAATGGCGCCAAATATTTTTTTATAGTAAACAAGTAATCATATTTTTGTAAAGTTTTAATATTGTTGAATTGTATGAAATGCTCAAATAAATAAATAAGTAGGAAGGTACCCTGAAAATACAGTGTACAGTATTAGACATGACACTTTCATCACAGTTTTATAAAAAGGCTTATAAAGTCAGGGTGAATATTTTACTTTTGTCATGAACGTTATTCGCAGTGTGCACTACAGTGTTGTAAAGTTCTGTTATCAGTAGCAAAATGTAAGTTTAGAACAATGGAAACAAGTAGGTAGTGTACCAAATGTTCCATTCCCATTACAGTACCTACCTAGTGACCAATAAAGAGGTACCATATTCATTGTGTAAACTTTTAACTTTTCCTTAAATTTATAATCCTATTTTTAGTTTTGATTGTTAGGTTTCCTTCAGTTGTTTAATTAAGTGTATTTATATAAATTTATGCAGGCAGTTGAACAAATATCATCAGTGCTTGTGGGGGAAATGTAGTTTGCACTGTAAATAAATAAACCGTTTTCATTATTTTTTTAATTGTAGTAGGAAATTCCAAATTGAAATTACTGACCATGATGTTGTCATTTAAATTTAGATATTGGTAACCTACTTTGTTGTAGGTTGTTAGTATACTACCAACCAACCAGTCCTACTGATCTTGGTTTACCTATCTTAGTTTAATAATTATGATTGCATTGCTACCTATGTCATTGTTGTCGCTTGCAAGTGTTGGAAAGTCTAGTCACCCAGTCATTCTTATTGATTATACCTAGGTAGTAGGTAATGTAATGAGTCACTTTAAAACTATTCATTATAGGTACCTACCACCTATTTTTCTTGATTGATTTTTTATGTTCTTTAATTTAACAAAGTATCTATAATTAGGTAGGTAGGTAGGTAGGTATACCTAGAACTATCCATTATTTTTATTATCTGTTATATCTTAAAATAATTGTGTGGAATGTGTTAAATTATAATACTGAAAGGGAAGGTGTTTGTGAATAGGTAAGAGTAAATTCTGAAAAATTCGGTTATCTGGAAATTGTATCACCTTGTAACTGATATCACATGCGATAAAACACTGATTTACCAGCCTAATAAACATTCTAGTGAATAAATGAGCGTCTGCCTAATGAATATCGTGCGCGATACCGCCGAATATCAATTGATAAGTTGTATTGTAATGCAGTATTCGATATCTTGGCGTAAAGACCGCAGTGTGACGTGGCAGAAGGCCAAACAGCGGTAATTACACATAATCTGTGGAGTATCTTATCGCGCGCGATAGCGCTCACGTTATTGCCCACATTCCGTCTGCCGCTCTTCTGTTTCAAATATTCCTCAAAGATGGTCGTCACCAGCGTACGTGCCCTACATTTATTAACATTCCAAGATTCTAAACGTCCTTCTAAAGTTATATCTGACACCTTCTGTAATGTAAAATGACAATTTCAAACAATGTATCGATATTGTCCACTCTCAAGTATGGCCACGCCTGTAATGTTTGAACTTCATTATTTAGCATAGTGCTGTGACGTCACTCAGTTTAACCGTATTATCATTTCGAGAACTCATCTTGGAATGCGTGTGTTTTAACCGCTGATTGGTGCATTCCAGGCGGATCAGCTGACAGAAGAACAGATCGCCGAATTCAAGGAGGCGTTCTCACTGTTCGACAAAGACGGCGATGGCACCATCACGACCAAAGAGCTTGGCACCGTCATGAGATCACTAGGACAGAACCCCACAGAAGCTGAGCTCCAAGACATGATCAACGAAGTTGACGCAGACGGTGAGTAACTACCTACCATGACTTTAAAAAACCACAGAACTGATAGTAGCTATCTACACTCTAAAGAGATTTTAATTGCATACAGTTTGTTTCTTTATTGGTTTGGTAGGAAACCATTTCTTGTGAGTCTCAATATTAAAGGGCACGCAAACAGGTTTCGTAGAAAGTGCGTTTTCTTCTATCAGGTTTTCTTTTTACCGTATCCGCGACAAGTTACCGTCTCGTATATCTATACCTAACAGTGTGTCATATGCTTACATAATGTAAACAAACACATGGGCCTTCCATTTTGAGTCTTATTCACTTGCAATAAGAGTCAAAACACTGAGCCATTGTCTTTGTGTAGAGCCCTTTTTAAAAACTGTTACGTATTTAAAAAAGAAGTTTCAAAGTAACTGATTTCGTTTTCTTTTCTATGCCAATCGGACGTTACCAGGATGCCGCTATCTAAATGCAAAGGAAAAGTAACTGGAAAAGCCGTGCAATCGTTATATTCAACAGTCGATAACGGGCTTATAAAGTTGTAATTTAGATAATGTTATCGAGTCGTTAGCCCGCGCGGGAGAGGGACGATTGTTGCCGTGCCGCTAATTTATTGCTCCAACACGCGAATAACGTGGAATCCCATAAAACTGGTTTTAAAGGCTAAAATGTGCCTATTTGCCAGATCGTAAAACGCACTAAGTAAATACCTATGTACCTATAACTTTCAAACTATTTATAATCGGGAAAAGTGTTGAAAAATTTCCACGAGCAGGTATCGAACCCGTATCTTATGGCCAGGGCCAGGTGCTTTAACATTAGGCTATCCAGCTAGTTAAGTCACCAGCAAAGTGGCTAAGCACTTTCCTTCAAGGTCAATAATTAACAGTTCTAAAAAACAATTGAAATACCTACCTCATTATAATACTTACCTTTATTTATCTCATCGAGATAAAGTAGAATCGATTATTTATTGCTGTAAACAGCAACTCCTTGTACCAGTCCAGTACTGTGCTGTCATCTCTCACTATTGATTTTTTTAGCTGATTGCCCAATTAATAGTTCTGTGGCCAGCATGGCAATATAAATATTGTCTTTCCTGCACTAAAGTTAAAAACACTAGTTTTTATCATCTATCTTTTTCAAACATTCCAGTTAGCAGCTTCATGTAATAAAAAAAAAACTCAATATTATACTTGCCTACACCATGGATTCTAAGTGCATGAAGACAAATGATTTATTTTCCATAAATAGTGTATGTACGTACAGTTATAGTCCAGGCAAACATTAAATTAGCTTAGTAATACCTATAATGTAACAATTGATTCGATGGATACAATCATTAAAATAATTATGATTAAAAAGATGAAAAACCCATGCATCGAGGTTAAAATTATCAAAATGTGCGAAATCATAGTGTACCCTATATTGAGTTTCCCATTATTTGACAAAACCGTCGTGTTACCCTCACTGAACTAATTGAGAACACCATCGGAGCGTGGAGTGTGTGAATCGCTTACTGATAACCGTGGGAAAGGAGGCCAATCGCAGATTTCTCCCCTTACCAAGTGTAACGAAGCGAGCCCCTCGCTATGACTTGAATAATTACAATGCACCAACAAACATGACGCTCGCACAATGCATAATGCCCTATGAAAGACAAAATTCTGCGGAATGCTACTATTACTAAGCGTAGCGGCACAAAAAATGTTTCCATGAAATCGATCACTCAAAATAACTAAGAATCGCTGGAAATTGTTGCGTGTGCAACGCTATTAGTACGATCGGCTATTTTAGCACCAACAATGGCTAATCGCCGCTCGGAGAGTGCCAATTACTTGCAATACAAAAACTGTACGGAATGACATGTCACGCGCGCATCGTGTCACCAGAATGCTGTGACAAATTCTCCACACGAGAACAAACAGTAATGTTATGATGAAAGACTAACGTTTAATTGCGCTGTTTAGTTTGTTGACAGGATCACGTTACTGTTATTCAAGTGGCATAATAACAGCGAAACGATGTGCGTAACTCGCCGGGCCGCGATAAAACCTAAAAAATAAACAAATACAATATGATTGCTCAGATATTACAACAGTAACTTTGCCGTGACAATATTTGTTCAGACGTTTCGCTAATGTAGGAAAATTGCTTTATGATAGCGTATCTCGTGTACTGGAGCCTAACATCTGAGTAATGACAAAATATCAGCAAATGCTGTGTCTTACTGTGTGTACACTAAGAATGTTTTTATTCCACCAGGTCGACTTTTAACAAAGAAGCAATTTAAAACTCATTACTATGCCCAAAACGGTCCGTGCTCGAGTTAATTGGCCGGTCCGCTGACGACGTCGATGAATCGATGTGATCCATGGCAATCTGGATATCAATTAGTAAACGTACGCCTATTAGGAATGTCTTATTTGTAGATATCGTTTGATCGGCCTCACCTCTCATAAAGGTTAAATGTCAGAAACTTTTTGATTCATTAGTGTTGTACGGTGTTGAGCTCGTTCGAGCACGGAGTTTTTCTTAGCCAGTTGTTTCTTCAAATGACTGCCCCAGAATTATAATTGATTAGGTACCTTAACCTTGACCTGAATTATAACAAAAGTGGTGGCTAGTCGCGACCCCCAACCACTTTGAATTTCAATGACGCAACTGCCGTATTATTAATTTATTATTACAGTTTTAGGAAAAGCTGCATCGACAATTGCGTCGCATCAATATTTTGGTTTTCATTTGAAAGTCGCCAAAACTTTGACTTGAGTTGTAATTAGAGTGAGTAGGAATTTATTTGTTGTCGTTTCGTCAGCTTGTGTCAACATACGTCAGTGTTTTGTTTACAACTTGTGTTGATGCGCCGCGTCTGCTGATTGCGACCCTGACATTGCTCGTTATCAATGCGCGGTGCAATCTCATTTAATTTTTGAGGTGCGTGATTTGTCGATCACCTACGCTCATTCTACTGAATGCAGGCTCATTCTAAATGTTTCTCCGATTGAATAGTAGATAATGATATTAAGACATTTTTTTATTTAGTCTCTCGGCTTTATAGCCGGTCTCTTGTCTCGATAAATTACCGTGTTCCGAACTGCCGAAAGAGACCGACTATAAAGCCGAGAGAGTAGCGGAATAATAATTTGACCATCTGTCGCGTCTGTATTGACGCAGATCAATTAAAGTAACGTTAAAAAAATCTTTATTTAAGTAAGCTTACTCTCAGAAGTATTTTTTAATAGCCGTGTCCCCCCGACCGACTCGATCGCTTTGAAGTTGAGGCGAGGAGGAGGCGTCATCTTGTCATTTCGAAAGCAACATCGATAGCTATAGGCCTTCGAACGGGATTCGAACCAGCAACAATATTTGCGTTAAATGATATGTAAATTATCTATATATATTATATGTTAGGCGTTTGTCCATCGCTCATCATACGGAGAAGTGTCAGTTGCCTGTCTCGTATCAATTAGCTGTTGATTGCGCGGGCGCAATGCGACACCTCGCGATGCAGCACGTGAGGTGACCAACCGCACTAGGTAATTGGAATATCCTGTCAGCTCTAATCAATAAACACGCATTGCTGTCATTAAACTATAGGTATTATTATGAATTGGTAATACAAGGATACAGACGCCTGCACATCTGGACTACCCAAAACTCAAATTGCTTCAATAAATGTTCAACCCTAGTCCATAGACATGAAGTTTAAAGTCTATTAAAGAAATTTGACAGTTTGTGGTAGTAAATCGATAAAGCACGGCTTGTGCTGTTTAGGTTATTTTTCAATATGGTTGATAGCACAGAGGTACTTCTTTTTTTGAAGTACTGGTTTTTGTCATACTACTTAAATGCATACCGTTACTGAACAGACATAAAACCAGCAATTGGCAACAATTTTATTACTACAATGCCATAGAATTTCATATCAGTGTCTTCGTGATAGGCGTCACGCACAATTCGAAAGCGAACTAACTTGAAGCTGATAAACACCTACTTTTTTAGAGTTTGTAATTTTATTTTAGGCAAAATTTTGTACAACATACACAACAAAAAATAATTCAAATTTAGTTTGAGATATATATTGTTATATTTCGATATAAAACGTTAAATTAGAATGTGTTAAAATCTAACCTTTTTAATAATAATCATAATTAAAAACATATAGATACATAAGTATTAAGTAAAGAAATTACTTACATGTAACAACTGAGGGTACTTATTAATTTATATTTTACTTATTGGGCAAATACACTTTTCGTATAGCTAGCTATATTATATATTAAAATAATTCAATCTCTCAAGCTCAATTATATATTAAAATGTAAACAGGAAATACCTACATAAAAACTGATAAATCGTTCGTGGTTCGGTGCATTAATGTCCATAGCAACTGTGTAGAGTGGTCACCATGATAAGCTGATACGACACAGAGAAGCCCTATTGAGCACTGGAGACAGTTATTTGGGTCAATGTGAGAACAACTCCAATAAAGTTGACATTGATCAGGGCGCCTAGTGTGAGTTTTGCCATTCGACCACGTAAACATAAACGAGAATTTGTAATTGTATACATATCGAATTGTGCTTTCGTATTCTACACTTGTTAATAAATGAAATTGTATTTTGTCATTATACCCAACGTACGTATCCAATGGAATATGAAATCTACTAAATGTATGTAACATTAAACACATAATTTCGATATATTTTATATCTCCATTTATGCTTTTAACATGTCTAATGAGAAATTACTAGAATCTAAATGACATTAAGTATAGATATAAGGGGGTCCTGTAAATAATTAAATTATTAATACGTTAACACAGTCCTGTTAACCCACCTAGAGAGTTAATATGTACTTGTGTAAGGTAAACATTGGTTCACGTCAGTATCACCGAAGCTATGGTGATTGATTGAACCGATTTCTCGCATTGAACTGAGCATCTATCTTAATTACAAGCAATAACTACGTAGAACATATTATAGACTTAAAGCTAGGTATCGTCTCAATTAGGGGCTGCCACGCACGGCAAGCAAAGTGTACTATCAGCCTGGCTACTTACGCGAAGCTTTATAAACTTAACTTCATAAGCATTTCGCTATTGTCAGTGGCATGGCTAGCATGAACAAGTCTGTGATAAGTTCCCCACACACATCTAGTGGATAACAATATCATATTGGTGTATCCGGTCGGCGGCGGCGGCGGCGGGCGGTCAGACCCCGTTGCGGCTTAGCCCGTGTCGCCGGCCGGGAAACGGCCCCTGATAAACAGCCGGCCTAATCATCGCTATAATTAAACTAATGATTCATTAACGTAATTCGCTTTATATATTTTTTATGATTAATTCAGAAACATTATTTCAATTTGTTACTTGAAACAACAAAAAATTTGAACAAATCTTTCAGATTAGTAGTTCTTTGAATGAATGTTATGTGAAGAACTATACACCCAACATTGCTATAACATTTTTTCTTACATAACAAAAAAAAATGTTGTTAAATGTAATGTAAATACTTAAAAATAATAAATAATTTCTAAGTAGTTACATTACCTTTAACAACATTTTTTTTTTAAAGTTAAGATTTGTCTTATACAGCTTGCGAACCGCCCTGCTGTCTGTCATATGCGATTTAATTTAATAACACATTACACAATCTTTGCTTCTTATTTACATTTACCGAAAACGTTAAGTCCTTTATAAGGCAGGCCATTGACCAATTAATGAAATGAAATATATAAAGGTCTTGACGCAGAAGTCGCAGAACGTCACTTGAATATTTGATCGGTTTTCCATTTTATCTCGTATCAGGTTCAGAATATGGTTCAAATGTGCCTGCTGCCTGCAAATTCTAGTTTTGTTCCAGTGTTTTGTACAAGCGATACAATCCGGTCACTTACGGCCAATTCCCTGAACGACCACTTTGTAAATTCCTACTTCGGCCATTACCTTGTTAGGGCTTTTCCTACTTCAGCCATTTCACTAAAGACCTCTAGGCAAATTCCCACTTCGGCCACTTCCCCGAAAGACCACTGTGCAAAATCCTACTTAGGAAATTTCCCTGAGTGACCTCTACGTAAATTCCTAGTTCGGCCATTTCACTTAAAAATTTTGACAAAATAACGTGTCGCTGGCGTTGAACCGGTCGGTAGAGCGAAAAAAAACCGCGAGCCTAAGGTGCGGATAACTGTGATTTCGTCTAACTGATTTCTCGAAGCCAGAACTGCATGTTTGATCTACTGGGGTGAAAACTTATTATGTTATATTTTGATATCTAATCATTATTATTATCCAACCGGAAATGGAGTGGCCGTTTAAAAAATGTGGCCGTAGCTGATCGGATCCAAGCGATATTGTATTGTAAGTTGAGATTGAGACCAGCACAATTTTTAAAGTATACAATAGGGGTCTAGCCGACTGTTCTTTATTGTAACAATTAAAAGTTTCAGTTTGAGCGGAGTCTCACGGTCGAATACACAACTACTCCTCTGAGCATGCTCTGTCATTGTGTAGTTCAATAATAAAATAGACATTTCCCAGAGTACAAGCCAATGTCCTTTGCATTCCGGCGCTTTCTTATTATTTGCCTGAGTTGTTTTATCTTGTTACGATTTACAAGCAAGCAGATATGCTTCAGTGTTTGCCTGTATTTTATTTAAAATGTAGCTAGTATGATGATTGTTATTAAGTCAAAATACCTTTACAGAAAAAGTAATGATATCGAATAGGTAGGTAGCGTACGCTGTTTGTCTATCCTGTTATTCTTAATACACGTTAATTTTTAAGTATTCATGCCATCTGCAATTTCGTTTGATTTGAAACAATAAATATTAGTTTGGGCAAGTTTCCATCGCGATCGGTGAGACCGTCTCCGTCCGTCGTCTGCCCGCCCGCCGCCGCGCTGTAATTATTTTAATGTCCCGTCATTGGTCCAAATTGTTTACTACCGAATGCGCCTGCTCTTGGCAAAACCTGAGCCATACATAACATGACCACCACTACCGCTGGCCAACTAGGTGTAGGCACACACTACACGACAAACCCAATCGGATTCTTTCCGATCAAGTCTGTGTCCGTGCCAAATCAATGTACCTACCTACTGAGTTTTCTTTTTAATTAGCTTTTGTCGTTTGTTACCGTATAATACGGAAATGTGGTAGGTAGTTTTCCTTGCAATTTACGTGCGTCAGTTATTCTCTGCCCGGCGCTATCGGCAAAATATAAAAGAGTGTTGATCACTTGACAACACTACGTCAGGATATTTATTTTAGGCTCAACGGACACAACGAATGGCAACGTATTGGCATTAGTCGGGTCGGGCTTGAACTGTTTGCCGCGTGGGCGTTGACGCTAGTGACCGATTTTGCGGAGGCACCGTTACCGTTGCAACCGCCAAGTTTCATTGACCCTCGCGCGCACTCTTGAAACTTTGCTTTACAGCTTTTCAAGTGCAGTTCCACGCGCACGGACGCCTGAACCGCCGTTAACGCTGCAGCACACTTGTGAACGCAGCCGGCAGCGTCGTCGCAATTCAAATTAGGAAATGCAGTTTGAGATATGTGCGCACAAATTATACAATGTGTCGCGACTGGCGCAACGATACCAATTAATATAATCGTTATTTATACACTGCAACGTAGATAGTCCGGTGATTGGACGCCGGCCTTCGGCTGGCATGCTCGCCCGTGACACAAAATAAGAAGACTGCAGAAGGTTCTTACAAACGCGCTCGAGCAACAACGATTTCATGGCCACGGAATCTCGCTACAACTGCGCTCGGACTGTACAGGGTACCATGTCCGTGAGAGTCTGTGTGCGTTGCTCGAGCGCGGTATGTATGAAGTTTACCTTCTGGTCTCCTTATTGTTGTGCCCGGTGATGTCACGCCGCGATAACGAGTCGTTCACTCTGCAGCAGGGGCGCGCCGCCGCGGCCCGCCGAGCGCCGCTATTTGCGGAACAATGATGCCAACCCTTTTGCTCTGCTTTAATTGACGATTTATAGACAGCTCGCCGTTTTATGTCTCAACTACTGACCACACAGAAGTTGGGAAATCATGAATATGACATGTCAAAATAGATTGACCGTGTCGAGAACTTCAACAATTGGAAACCGACAAAATTATCTACTGGAAACTTTGAAGACTCGGATTTACATGTACCAATTTCCGTGTGCGAGATATCGACACCACTACGCTAACGAGTAGATAGCGCTCGCCGGTGCAGCCAATCTCGCTCCGGGGACGTGTTAACCCGGCGTTAGCACAGTGGCAAATTATAACACCGACTGTCGGGTTGGGTCAAGATGACCCATATTAAAAATTTATGTAATTCAAATATGTAAAGGAATTTCGGCAAACTATAGCTACTAACTGATTAATTGACTAAAATTTTAGAGAACTTTGGTAAAAGTAAACAAATTAATCATAAAAAATTGTTTTAATTAAAAATAAACTAAAAGTATATGAAAAGTGTCCGGCAAGTGTGATTGGTTTTTCTATCTTTTTACGCTGTAATACACTCGAAAGGTTTATTATCGCTATCGTCGTTAGTTGCGTCTTGATTAGTGCCACTGTCATTACTGCGATAACTCAGATGATTTGTTCCTCTTCATTTTCAGACGAAATGTTTTCGATTTCGGAGTCACACTCCTGTAAAACGGCTATAAAATCCGCTGCCTTTCGCGGGTCATATAGACCTAACTGCGCTCCCCGGGTTAAATTCGAGAAGCGCCATCGGCGCCTCATCAGCTGTCGAGCGCCTCCGGCCGATCAATACGGGCACGAGTCAACCCGCGTGAAAATCCCGACACGGCGGGCTAAGCTCACATATTTCAACAGATTCCATTTCATTCGTATGCGATTCAGATTTACGGCAGAACGTCCCACCTGAAGTTTAGGACTACACGTATTTAACTATAGATCTTGTACATGTTAGAACTCACTATTACAATAATATGCAAATCTCAATGTTTCCACCGCGCAGGTGGGTGTAACGTACCTATAAAGCGTTCAGTCCTAGCGGCAGATAAACTGTTGGCGTGAGGCAAACGACCAATTAGTTCGATTGCGGCGCGGCTCCCGCTCCGATTGACCCGCGCCAACCTCCAGCCTCAAACAATTCGTAACAGAACGCCGCAATTACGACATCGACGCGAATACAACCGCGCGTTCAAGATCAACAATGCGAATTGACCATTTCTTTACCTACATTCGATTCAAGTCGTTTGTTAATTGCACGCGAGTGTACGAAGTAGCCTTTCAATCAACGGGACCGGTTCAAGCGTCAATCGAACTACTGACCTAAATTTAATAGCGAGCAATCGGTGCAGCGAGTGCCACGTTAATCACGCCGCGCGTCCATCGAGCCTCCGTGATTGATAGCGAGCGACGCGCCGCGGCACGACGCATGCGCCTCTTTACGTGTCTAATCCGGGATCACAATAAAAATAGGTTACGGACCGGTCAAGAAACTCTGTCACCGATCGGCTAGAACCGATCGCGTGCCGTTGTTTACGGTGACAGCTTATAGTATTTATATGCCAAACGAGATATATGACAACACTCGGCTATCGGCTCGACTGAACGAGCCCAAAAAAGGACAAAATTCAGCATGCTGCTTACTGCAGCGGAAATCGTAACACACTCCGAAATTTACGCAAACAACCAATGAGATCACACCATGATAATTCCATGATGACGTACCACAAAACTGATGCGGTACTGAATGACTCAATCGCTGAGTTCACTGGCGAACGCGTTAAGATTGCTGATTAATCGGCTAATTAGCTCGAAGGAGGCTCTGCGTGATGTCACTCTGGTGATATACGATCAAATATTAGCCGTGTAATAAATAACAGATTGTTTGCATTCTCTCCGCCACACCGCCGTTCACGGTCTATGGCCATAATTACAACATAATGTGGAGTAGGTAGGTACTGAGTAGGGATCCTGACAAGAGAACAATATATGACAGTAATTCATCAACGCCTGACCTTCCCCGCTGAATATTATGCGGTACGCGCCTCTGCTGTCATTTATTTGTCCTTTTAGAACGTTTCTGCTAGAGGGTATTTGTTTTCCTTTTGTTTTTGTGCTATTTGAGAATCACCAATTAGTTTCACGACCTTAATTTACACCAGCAGTGCTGTGCGGTACATGATATCAACTCATTATTATATCTTAAGATGTATACTACTTCGTCTGGTTCTTGTAACACTTTATTTATGCGAGATAATAAACTCGGCGTTTTTTATTTTGTTTGACAAGTTACACACTGAAGACTTTATTTGTATTTGTCGGTTTAACTTTCGGTTTGCACCACACGACTGACCTCTCAATGGGTGTGAGTCATGGTGCAGATTAGAGTTGCACAGCAAACTGCCACTTGAAACTCTTGTCCCTTTTGGAGTGTCCGCTTATCCGTGCATCCAATAGCGCCGCGATTGCGTTGGTCGGGCGCCAAGCAGCTGCGCGGGGCGCTCGCGCTGCCGGACCCGTCCTCATTGTACACTGCCCTTTCTGATTCACTCACTGATTCGGTTCCTCGTTCTATTTCGAAACTAGTCTATTCTTTATGACGGTTACGAAGTTCACGTATCGCAACCAGCATTACCACTATCACAATAGCCCGCTTCAATCCGTTTCTTCAGCGTAATCTTCTTAAATGTGGAGCGTAACCAAATGTTGGGAGTCGTCTGGAATCGCAGCAGATTGCAAATGAATTTGCATATTCCGCTGGCGCGGCGCCAGCATGTTTGTCGCAATATATTAGCTTTGCGCGCGTGTACTCGGCGACAGAGCATCGCCCTTACTTTCGTCTTGTTTGTAAAAACCATTATCTTAACGTGTTGCATATTAAAATAAATATTTTCCGAATTGGCCTGTTTATGGGCGCGCTCGCTGCAGTAAATGCTACCGAAATCGCCCACATTACGCGTGCGCTAACCTCGGAATACGAAACTCATTGTTGCTTCTGATAACTAAATGCATCTCCTTCCGCATTGTTTCTCGCGCCAGCTCTATATAATGTTACATTTTTAAACTATCGTCACAGATAATCAAGTGTCGAAACGTTAATTGTTGTCATGGTTAATTTTAGTTCTTGTTCTTTTCTGTTGGTGAGGATAAAATACAAGGTGAGAGTAAACGTGTGCGCTAACTCAGCTATCGACTGTTATGGCGCATCGATATGAATTATAAATTGTGCATGTTTTATTGCGAGTTAAATCATGAAAGGCGTAGGTGTTCAATAAACCGTGTAGGTAGGTAATGTCAAACTGATACGCGAGTTGAATGTATCGGCGGCGGCGCACGCGGGCCGCGGCTGACGGCGGCCGTGCGGCCTTGCGGCCTTGCCGCTTTGTTGTAAGACTTCTTAGCGACGACGACGACGCCTGAATTACATTAGCAATGCCTAAAACTGTCTGCTGACTAAAGCCTGTCATTTCGCTACGTCGCACTAATATGTAGGGGCTCTTATAAGTATGTGTTACTTGGGACTCACTTGAAGTTTTTGGGACATGTCAGTGTTTTTTGGCACCATTTAATAAGTACCTATTTCGCGATATTAACTTTATGTTGGCACCTTACATATAGGGAACTTCTTCATGAATGTCGCGATATGAGCAATGGTAATCTGCTGTTTCATAGCCGATGACAGAAGTCACATTTTTTTTTGTAATTTTTGACATGGCTTTGCTTTTAAACATATTCTGGGCCGAAAGGACAATATAAGTCTGTGATGAAGCGAGCTTTCTCAGATAATATCTGTTCAATCTTACTGTAAGGTTTCTAGAAAGTATTGCCTACGCTTGCAACGCATCCTATTCTATATTAATTTATAATAATATTAATTTATATAAATTAATATAGAAAATCCAGTCAACAGCGACCTCATTCTAACGAAACAAGGATACTTAGCTAGGTACATTGAAGAGACAATCGTCGTACGGAGCCGATACAGATCTCGGCTGTACCAGACAAAGCAGCTGAAGTCCTCGCTAATCGCCGTTGAATTATGCATGTTTCCACCCGCCGCGCCGAGACAATGGCGCTGCGTTCATCTCCGGTTGTGACTTGTGGCCGATAGCGGCGCGGAAACAATCAGCCTTTATTTTAATGCTTCCACAACTACTGGCTTGAGTGGCGGCAGGTAATGAACTGAACGCGGACCAAATTGAACTGCGGAAACACTAGTACGCTGCGTGATGCCATTCCCTATAGAAAGCCTATTGACGACGCTTCGTCTCACTCAGCTTGCGAACCCCTAAGTTTCTCGCCACCCAAAAAAATCCGGTAACGCTAACATTCTCAGCAAAATCACTAAAAAAAAAAAGTGCTGACGTGCCAGAGTGAAACAGTGCAGCCGAACTTCCCACGAACCCGACACGTGTATCTATACGCGACGGGCCGTCGATTGACGATTTGACTGCACCGGGCGTACGCCTGATTGCGATTCCGTTTCACTTTGCTGCCGGAATCATCATTAATCACCGGCGCACAGTAGATCGATCGCATACAAATGCTCGGACACCTGGCGGAATATGCAATCTGATCATACAGAGTTGATATAATGTGATATCGAAAGGTGACAACATACTTCATCTAATATGGATCATATTAGCCCATAAAACTCGCTCACTAATGTACAACGGAGCTTCAAAACAGACCAACCCACTTTCTGGAGAAATTACCTACTATTACTTTTAATTTAAATCCATACAAAATTAGTCATATTTTCTTCATATTTTTATTATATTTGTAAATGGTAACAGCCAATAATAAGTAATTGGTAATACAGTTTTTACGAAAATTAAAATACCAATATTTTTGAATAAAAATTGAGTTTTATTAAAGGCTCCAACGAACTCCAAGAAAGTATTGATAAGAGCAGATACACCATTCAATACTCGACACTATTTGCTACTTTTAACAGCCCACAAGTATACCCCAATTTAAGAAAAATTTAAATAAGTGATTTAACAAAACGCCTACCTATATATAATACTAGTTGTTGCCCGCGACTTCGTGCGCGAAGACTACAGTAAAAAAAAAACTATACTACATGCTGGTCTGGGTCATGGTCTGTATATGAGGAAAGTTTCATTAAAATCCATTCAGTAGTTTATACGTGAAAGAGTAACAAACATCTATCCATACATACAAACCTTCGCGTTTATAATATTAGTAGGATTTGTTGAAGAGGAAGAATATGTGGGCCTCAAAAATTAATGTACTATTTTATTGCTGAAAGTATTAAATTTTAAATAAGCAAGTTTTCAAAAAAAGATTTTTATGATACTTATTTCCATTTTTATAAAATAATAAAAGATAACAAGTATTACATTTAATTACCAGTGGGCTACTAGACATATTGCTTAACATGCGACGCTATGTGATGTCCAAGCATTTGTATGGGACCGATCCACTGTGCGGCGTTCCGATAATTATACTAACATATCGCGGATAAAACTTAATCGCCTACTGGAATTTTGTGGTTCATAATAATGTAGGTAATTAATTTATAAACATGCGCTTCTGCGAGCGCTGTGACCGCGGAAATGCTATTAAAAGCTGGATGCTGTTTGAAATTTTGAAACGGCTACAACGAACTGGCGTTCAGTGTTAATAAAATCTATGACAAGTACGAGCGGGGAGAAACCGGCGTCAGTAATGAGACGATATAATACGTGCAACGTGTCTGGTTTGCGGCGAGTGCACACTTGCTCCGTCTCAACTATAAGCAGGCGCCAAGCTGCGGCGGGCGTGCCAAGCTGCAACGGCTGGCAACGGCGAGCAGTATCGATCCCGGCAGGCCTACTTTGGGCGCGGAAAGCCCGCCCCCAGCCGCGCACCTAACCGACCTAATTGGCTAAGACCCTGTTTAAACTTAACAAGACACTCTCTGAAATTATGCTCCCAAATAATACGAAACATTTGGCATTATGTTACATACTCGCGAACGTACGTATCGCCTCGCAGTCTCTAAATCTTATGCCAATTAAAACAAAATGATGGACGGCTTCACGTGACGACACGTTCACGTGGACTTTGTCTCACAACCTTCGGCGTGTTCCGCGAACGCATCGCACCGTCCAGGCAGCTGCGGCGGCGCCGCGAAAACAAACAAACGCGCTGGGAACCGGGTTCAAGGTGACTTGTCATTGTTCCCGCGTTCGCTTCCTATGGATCGGTTACATGCCAATTTACGGACCCCCACTAAGTTCACCTCACAAGTCACAATAGTGCTATAAAATTTTAACGACATCCTGACAGGATCTTCCTTTCTAGGTTACCATTGTTCTGTATTTTAATCATGCTATACGAATGGTTCCACACGAAACTGTATTAGAGTAAAGCTGTGCTAAATAGCAGTTGAATGTTTGAATCTCTAGGAAAGGCTACACTAATACGATTGGGCAGACTTAAGATTGTACGAGCCCCGATGCATAATAGGTCGTCTATCGAAAAAATAAGACGTGTTGTTTTCAAACCTAAATATTTATACCACAGCTTTATCATTGTTTATTTTCTTTCTTTCTTGTTTATTTTAACGTATTTCAATAATTTTCAGCACCTTTCGTTATTTACAAAATAAATGATCACAATTTAAAAACATTGCGCAATAAAACTTCGTCTCTTCTCAAAACCACGCAAAATAGTTCATCTACCACATGGTGGTATCGCCTTTGCTGTCAATTACAGCCTTTATACATCGGGGCATGGTCATGGCCACCAACATTGAACATTCCACAGGAGTGATGGACTCCCAGACAGCTGCCAATTTAGCCTTCAAATCGTTATTCGACCTGGAGGGATTACTGCGTAGTTTTTTCTTCATCTTCCACCATAAAGTTTCAATCGGCGACAGGTCTGGGCTGTTTGATGGCCATTCCATTCTCTGAATACCTTTTGAGAGCAGCCATCTCGATGTTGATCCAGCAGTGTGACTAGAAGCTCCATCTTGTTGGAATATGAAAGCATCTTGATGTTTCAATGTCGGAACAGAAGGCAGCAGGCTCTCTTGCAAGATGTTTCGGTATTTCACAACATTGGTGGTGATGGTGGCGAGGGCCAGTCACGGAAGGGGGAGTGGCATAAGACTGCTGTTCAGAATGATATAAGTTGCAGACTGATTTAAGAAATATTTGCTGACCATACGTTGCTGCCCAACTAGCATTTTTTTGCTAACAAAAATACGAATACTTTGCTAACCGTTTCAATAACACCCATTAGGAAATAGACGAACGATAATGCTTAAGCTTACTATAAGTTTATGCTATATTTTTTTATAAATCATTAATACTTATGTCGAAAATTTATAAATAATTAAATAAGTTAATGCCAGTTGATCCTTTCTCTTGCCTGTATAAAGATAAAAGGAAGAATATTATTTTTCTTAATTCCAGCCATATTTTCATACTAGACGAACTATTATGCATCGGGGCTCGTAATAGATGTCTGCTAAATGGTGATAACTGCTCAAATGACGTTCATTGTATGTTTGGTTTTGGTGAACACTATTTCGCACTATGCGCAAGGATTTAAATGGGAAGAGCGAGGAAGTGCACTGGCCCAGGTGCGGCCTAGAAGCCGGCCACCACCTGGCGAGAGCGTCCTGCATTCTCGAAGGCCCAGCGTTCCAAGCCGTCCAAAATAGCCCGTGGCCCGCCTCGGAAAGGTTGCACCCACAATTAGACGCGCCAAACTTAACTTTCACTTATTTTTGCAACGTCCCACGAGCGTTCACCTCCCGACACAATACGTAACATATATCACAGTACCAATATATAAATGCACTCACCAATCTTATCTGTCGCCGTAAATGTAAACGACGGACGGTAATGTTACGCTCACGCGCAGAGTCAACAAATATCCAAAATATTGTAACGCCAACATTTAAGTTAATTTGTAATCGGACCACGTCAATCTATGGAACATTTTATGATGGACATAAAAGTTGACAAACGTGTTGTATAATATAAATACGAAGGTCCTTCGTTCGTTAGCTTTGCGCTGTTTATAGGGTGGTTTTATAGCTTCGCTAAAACCAAGACTGATTCGTGAGCAGTGAGCACGCTCTACCTAACGTTGAAAAAACAAAGTGGTACGTGTTGTGTCGTGAACCCGATGAAAGTCGAGTGTGTCACCTCGTTACACTCGGCTTCGCACGCATAATAATTTCAGTCTCACTCCGCCTCTTTCCGACAAAAGCCAACGGGGCGTTATCTCGGCGGGCTATATAAATGTTACAGAAAACTACTGTTGCTACTCCATCGGGGCCTTGATTTACATCTCAGAATAATGAGTGACGCTACTGTATTGTCTGAAAGATTCGCGGAAAACTTTATTTATCGATCGAAGAAAAGCAAACAAATCCCAGATCGCTCGGACTTCTGTACATTTTACGAGACTTTTATGGGTTATAGCAATTATACGCGAACATTATGTATTCTCGCTAGCTTCATAAATCTTGTCCTGTGTGCCTACATTGAGTGGCCGTGTATTAAAATGCTCAATGTCTGAAATATAAACCACTTTTATACACCGCTCCGAATAACGAATACGTTGTTGAAACTTAATTCTTAAATAAACAAGAGTCTGTTTATATTTGCTATATCTTACCAGCAAGTAATAAAGATTTAACTCGCACTGAGGCTAAATTAACCATAACGCAACTCTTAGAAACCTGTATAATTGCCTTCCTTAATATCCATTACTGCTGAGTTGCCAAACGAGCATAAGGCCTGCGCCCTATGGAAGCATGGACGCACCAAGTTTATCACGTGGGTTGCCGGGCCTGATACTTTGTTTTTCTAGCATGACCTATTTTACTGTATTTAATATCCTTCATCGGCTAGAAGTCGCTATATAATGGGATTTTTGCCAGAACTAAGCATGGAGGTAGGCCTCCATGCAAGAATTAGTCCAAGTCTACCCATCTGGTAAATACGACTTCTAGAAACTTGTTTGTTGCCTTCTTTAGATTATATTCTAAAGTATTAAGTCCTTACATATGAAATTGACGTTTTGACGTTTTCTATGAAGATTTTTTATAAAATTATTGACCCGGCGGACTTCGTACCGCTTTGACAGTTTCCATGACAACAAAACAAACAAATAATTTTGTATTGGAAAAGTTAATTGTCGTTTTTAGTATTTTCCGTTACTTATTATTTATGTTACTCACCGCTTAAACCTTCCCTGAACTCCCAAAAATATTTCAAAATCAAAATTAGCCAAATCGGTCCACCCATACTCGAGTTTTAGCCACTCAAACAAAACAAAAAACAAAAGGTCAATACGCTAACAAAAAAAGAAGTCAATTTAAAAAAAAGACCAATAATATTAAAAACTATAGATATGCTACGTTCATAGTAATTTGCGTTTTAAATCTGTTCCAAGCAATCCAAAACTGCAGATTCACTGATAAGTAAAACAAAAGATACGAAATAGCACGCAAATGAAAGAGATAACTATAATTTTAGTTATTGCACTTCAAATATTTCTTGTGCATAGAGTAACATTATAGTCGTAGAGTGGCCTTGATTGAAAAGTAATTACAACATAGTTAAGAAATAAACCATCTTATTTAAAGTAAATCATATTTATTGAAAATTTGCACAATGAAATAATTAATAATAAATGAAACAAAATAAAATATATATTTTAAATTGTAACTTGTTATTAGTAAAAGTTAATTCACGCACACATTTTCTTAACACTGACTTTCTTGGTGTTTCTAGAATTTCTTACAACTCCGGCAAACTGACATTGTCTAGACTCGACGGAGAGTTCTGAACATAATAATTTTTTTGGTCCTGAAAAAGCAAATATTATTAATTTATTAGGTATGGTATGGTCAATCACGGATTAAGTATTGACACCTTATTGAAATCGACTGTACCTATGCTGACCAAACAAATTAAACGTGAATGAAAATGCAGACAACAGCAGCTATTATAAAAACGAAGTAAAAAATAAAAAACAACTGAACTTTTGTATTTGTGTAATTGTAGGCATTTAAGTCATCATCAATATTCCATTCTGCACTAACTAATCTATGTCCGCAGCGCACGCATCCTTATCGCTCTGGCGTCAAAACTAAATCGCTCTCTCTTTCTTCACCTGAACATGGCGTCTTTGCGTCAGTTATTTTAGATTGTTTGGAAAAATAATTGAAATATACTAAATAATATAAGTATTTTTTGCATACTCACATGTAGTAAGAGATCGCTTGTATTTTGTTTACTTTAAGAGTCATAATTTGTGCGCTTTAGAAACACACGACGGCATTTTACTTATTTTTGTTCAACTGTTACGGACGACTCGCTCTGTAGCTTGTTTGACGCAAACTGATTGCGAATGAGACAATTGGGCTATGTAAATGAGTTTTCAAATCTAGTCGCGTAGTAACATATCTACTTCCTTTTAATGTAATATCATTGGTAAAAACCCAATATTTCTGCAATCAATGTTGAACACTTTAAGCCGAGTGTTCAACTCAATTTCCTCGCTACTAAATAACATCGATTTTCATTTCAATTTTACGGAATGACTAATAGGAAAGAGGTGTTCTGTATTCAATTGTTGCTAAAGACTAAAATCTGCTGCTGACCCTTTTGTTTACTAATTAAAGGAAAAAATGTCGTTCACTGGTGCACTACCCTATATCACCACCCCTTGTAAAACGCCACTAAACACATGGATCTGTTGCATTGCAGGCAACGGCACGATAGACTTCCCCGAGTTCCTGACGATGATGGCGCGCAAGATGAAGGACACGGACAGCGAGGAGGAGATCCGTGAGGCGTTCCGCGTGTTCGACAAGGACGGCAACGGGTTCATCTCGGCCGCGGAGCTGCGCCACGTCATGACCAACCTGGGCGAGAAGCTCACCGACGAGGAGGTCGACGAGATGATCCGCGAGGCCGACATCGACGGCGACGGCCAGGTCAATTACGAGGGTGAGTGGCAGCACTGCCGGCAACCGCCGTTTACACTGTACACGTTAGCTAGCTAGCCTCTGCAACATTGCAGCGGTCACGCACGATTCGTTTCTTCATAAGGGCTAAAGCAGTACCAACCGACCGTTCGGTGCGTACGTCGTCGGTCGCGTATGCTACTAAAGCGTACTATGTAGTACGCTTATGACTACTTATGAATACCGGTTACCGGTGATCTCGAAATAAAAGTAACATGACATACACTAGGAATATAATATCGTTCGAAAATTTTCAATGTCAAAAATAAGTTCCCAGTGTCCTTGAATAAGAGAAAAAGAAGCATTTGTAATTGATATCATAGCGTGATAATTGTAGCGGTTCAAAAATCGCCCCACTTTAGGACGCTGACCGATACGCGCCGCTGGCCGACAGTCTGCTTCGTACTTAGTGTTTCAGCGACTATTAAGCATATGCGACTAACGTACGCACCGAATGGTCGAGCACTTTTTAGCCCTTAGCGAGTAAAGCGCAGGCCACTTCGATAGCGAAGCGAAACGACGATTAGTTCTGTTTGCGTCGCTCATGTTGCTACCGCGTCTTTTTATATTTTGATTAACACCGTGAACTAAAGAGCTAGATTATGATGAGTGAAGAGATGAGGTAGCGAAATGAGCGAGAAGGGAAACTTTTCCTTGTTTTCTTTGAGCCCAGAACAGCCTGTGCTTCAGGCTGCGTTTCCACTAAAGCTGTGCGAAAATAAATCCACCAATAAGATTACTTTGTTTTACACCATCAGAACAATGCCAGGAATATGAAGTAATTCGATTAGTGGATTTTTTTCTTGTTCCTTACACACCGCTTAGATACCTCGCACAAATCTGGTGAAAACGCAGCCTTTCGTTTATATGCGGAGGATGTATAAGGCATTTCCCCAAGTAAAATAATAAAAGCGACAAAAATATGGAAACAATACTGTACTTCGGCAAATCGTAGACTCACACTTTCGTATCAACCAGGATCACCAATGTTGTCGCCCAGCAACAATCCAATGGGTATAGTGAGCTTTGGCTACGATTATGATAACGCATAGTATTGTTTCCATATTTTTCTCGCTCCGCGTTGTGGCTGAAGATACGGCCCCAGGCGCTTACAATATGGGTAAGTCGAAAAGCTGAAATGTTCATTGACATGTGCAATATACTTTTTTACGTGCAAAAGGCAGGCACCTTGTCAGTTTACTTAACCCAAGCTGTAACGCCTATGATCTATAAGTAGGGTGTTTGTAAACAACAGTTGTGGACGGCTCCGACCGGGCCACACCGAGTCACACACGCTCTCGGGCGCACGAACATTTTATACAAACAACTATTGTCAGTCAATCTTTTTTCAATAGTGAGATTCAGATGCATCATGAATTAATAACTGCACTGCTAAATCTCGCTATTCCTGCCAGAATGTTGACGTTGCCCCCCCCGAGTGCCATAACGTTGCAGCACGCACGCGTCCAGCATGGAGTGGACGTCCCACAACACTAACCCCGCGGCTTGGTATTGCTCACGGCCGGTTTTCGCAATCAGTTACTTTTTAAGCCGTAGTGCGTTTTTCAAAATATATGAACACAATTTAAATCTGGAGTAAATTTAGAGACCAAGCGTTGCCTATGTAATAATTTAAATATATATTCATTTGAATGTACATAATATTTTGCGGTTTCGCAAAACATAAGTGCCTCTTTATTAACGAACATCAGATCAAATTTAAACCGTAATATCAGTAGATGGTATAGAAATATTATTGTTTAAAATCCAAGTAGTTGACGTACACCTGCCGCTAACCACGTTCCATAACATGTGTCCGTAGTTAAAGTCCGACAATGTGACAGTGCAGTTCGTATCGCTCGGTAAGGAACGCTTGTGCCCCGCTCTGCATGGATGGAGTGTTATGTTACGCACGCCCGCACGCCCGCGCTCGCGGCCGCTCGCCCCGGCCGCCGGCGAACGCGCTCGCCGCTCGCGTACAGGTCGACGTCACTCCACGGCCCGGGCCGGGGCGGGCGGGCGCGCGGGGCCCGTACCGACCGGCGTTCTCTCTCTTGCAGACTTCCATGCTCTCGCCCAAATCGTATTCGCGCGCGGCGGCGGCGGCCGTTAGCGCAGGGCCCGCCGCAGCCCTTGTGATACTAGTTTAGCTAACCATAAGAAAAGACTCCACGATAACGCTGTGATCTCGAACGATTCCCCCCGGTAGTGTAGCAATGCAAAGCCCGCGCCTGCGACCAGTGCGATCCGACAATAGGTACATGCCAGTGTTAATCTGAATGGTTTGCTGCTCGTTATTAACTGTTCCTTTGATTGTTAGCTGCTCCCCTCCCGAGCGTCCCCGCCCCTCACATCTCGTTGGGATCTCACCACTAGACTCTTCGTATCTCTGTACCTACTCACTATGGCGTAACGAATCGTATGTAATTTTGTCCTCGCGTGGTACTGATAACTTCCGACTGACCGAAGCTACCTGACGAGGCAAAAATATCTTTGAATTCAAGTAAAAACTCATTTCGTTATCGTTTTATTAAGAGTACCATGCAAATCAGACTACGTCTGTAGTACATACATACATCGTTCATTTTACTTGAATGTAAAGATATTTTTAATCCTTTTGGGTCGCAACGGTCGATTCGACGCTGACCACGAGCGGACAGAATTGCATTCGTCCGGTTTACGGGGAAACATGTTCCATGTTTTCACGTTGATCGGTGCATGTGTCTAATATCTGTATAGATTTTGTTTGGAAATACCACCTGGCTGTCGCGTCACACGCTACACCGGAGCCCCTGGTGGTGTTTGGCACGTTGGTAGTGGCATGGCGCCGACGCCGCGCCGGCAGCCGCCGCGGAGCGCGTGGCCGGCGCGGCGCCGCTCGGTCTGTTTGTTGTATAATAAACATAGTGCTCCTCTGTCTAATAGCGGTTATATTATATTTATTAATGCATCTCTATCTCTCTCGGTTACTTATCGTTGTGTTTTAATGATTTTTTTTGTGTTAACACGCCCTTCCGCCTTGTCGAGGGTCGGCCGGCCCCCGCGTACATTCCCTGATCGCTGTTCTCTTTTCTGTTTCAGAATTCGTCACCATGATGACGTCGAAGTGAGGCGGCGACTAGTGTGTGTGTAAAAAGCAGAGAATTTAAATATACATTTTGTTTCATGACACACAATATTACCATCGTATTGGACCTGCATTTCTCTAGTGTTTGCGATAAATTAAATATTGTCATCGTTTCAGTGGACGCGACGCGAGGGGGCGCGGTCGCGGCCGCCGCCTCTCCTCTTTATTTAGATTTAAAGTATTCCGTTAATTTTACTATGTAAGAAAATTTTAACCGTAGCGGTACAAAGGGAAACGAATACGTGTGCGCCGCGAGTGGGGCGAGTGGCCCCGGCGGCCAGCGCCGCGCCTTTCCGATACATTTTAATGTAAATTTTTTTCAAGTATGAGATATTTATAAAGTACGTGAAGAATAAAATTTAAAAAATCACAAAAAAATAAACTGTCCCCGTGCGGCGAGCGCGCGGCCGCCCTGTACATCACGGTCATAATAAATGTTTGAATCTACGGATAAATTAGATTTATCGTATCTGTGAACGACTCGGTAAACGTTATTTCTATTGTTGGTGAATCTATCAAAACGGAAAGTAATCCGCTCTGTTCTCTTACCACGTTTGATTCATTCTGTTATAAAATTTTACAAAAGACATACTGAAATAAATGTTTCTTCATTTTTAGGTCAATAAGCATCGGTGTTTCATTTCACCCCGCCGTGTTGTCTGTCTCACTCTAACCTTCTATCTGTCGTCTCTTTGTCGCTTTTATAAATATTTCATATTCATTCATGTGATAAAACTTAAAACTTAATTAATAATAATGCTAATTTTACGTTAAGTATATGTATATTTTAAACGTTATAAATATAAACGTATACACGAATGCACTCCGAGAATTTCAAATATTGTTTGTTGATTATAGTGACGATTGTTTGTACGCCATAGCGACGGCTTGCCGCGCTGCCGCACCTGCAACAAGCAAGTCGTCCGTCGCATTTCTGTTCTTGTGACATAGAATAATTCCTAGTGTAAAAAGTGAATCCTATATAAATACACAATAGCAAAACTTGTATAGATTACTCTTAGCTTAGAAATGACTTGTTTTCTTCTACGCGAACACTATACATTGAATAAATAAATCTTTCTAAACGGATTTATGTCGCGTTTATTTACACTTCACATTTGAGATGCCCTCCGCCGCCTACGATGAAACCCTTTCAGCGCATAATGCCGTCGAGTGAGCGTTCGCTTCTCCCAATGCACCTATTTATGATGATCTGTCGCCAACCAATGTGAACTTCTCAAATTTTCGTATAGCTCTTGTTATTATTACTGACACAAGTTTTATGCATTTTAAGAAGTTTACATTCTAAACATATCGCGATACAAGAAGAGGCCTGGTAACCACCACAGTGGAGATAAGCTAAGAGAGAAAATATGTAGTAAACAGCCAATAAGCGAATAGGTAAAAACTAATCTTACGATCGACGCATGCCTATCTCTCCAGCAATCTTCTCTTTGGTTGATACGGGGCCTATTGGCATTACGCGCTGAGGTGAACAATTGCTTCCGGCCGGTATTCCCGGCTATTCTAATATTTACAGATGATGTACTGAAGAGTAGACATAAAAACAACACAAATCCTAGTTCCTAAGTCCCTTCTCCCATCCCCATATCCTTTAAAATAAGAATTATTCTTGCTTACACAGAATGACAAACTAAATGCATTGTAAAACTAACGGAGTCGTTTATAAAAGTTGTAGCAATCTCAACTTTATTTGGTGAGGATTGTGTTTCTTACGAACAAAATGCGAACTGTTGAAAAGCTGTGTACTATTGCAATAAAACCGTGTATACACCCTAGCAACAATTAAAACGCAACATGTGATTACATGTTTGGCGACGTTACGCGACACTTCAGTTGTTGCGCAACGTTGATTGTTGCCTGCATACATGGCTTAGGTTGCAATAGTTAATGCCATTAGGAACAAGCTGAGCGCACCAACTCTTCAAAAGCAGTTTTACATAATCACAATACAAATCTACCTTAAAACAATACAATTAGAGTTTTCAAAAAGTTTAATCATTTAAAATAAATAAAAAATAAAAGTTCATGACATTTTTAATAGTTGGAGCGCTTAGCTATTACGACTATTCCTATTGTTTTAATTCCTGTAATTATTTTCATTGCTTAATGGTGGTACGAAGAAGTCGGCATTCATTTCTTTTGTATAATTGTAGTGAATTCCATTGATGTTGTCCTTGACGTCCGCCATTAAGTTGTTTGATGAAGCGTGGGACGGCTGCCACATGCGTGGGAACGACACGTGCTCAACTTTCATTTTAATTGTTTAATATGCTCAATTCCATGTAATGTGGGATTATGGAGGCTTACCTGGCCCTGCTTTCAGTCTAACTTTAAACGAAATATATGTGGAAATGTGACTGAGAGTTTTGATTTTGATCCCCCGAAGGCATGCATTGACATGGTGTGGACTCTACAGGTTCGCCTGGGAAAAAAATAAATTCAATTACACTATCTTAAGGTATATATATAAAATCCGTACCGAACGTAATATAACTTTTTTGTCATGATCACGCAGTCTTACCATAATCTCAAAAACAAATGTTGAAAAAATTTCCACAAGCAGGATTCTTCGTTACAATTATATTCTTAGTTACCTTCTGACGTTAAAATTATATAAACAAAACAAAAACATTTTATAAATAGCTTGCCTACTTCTAACTGATCTTCAGTATTTGTAAAAATATTATGATCGGGTGATAATGACGGTAGTTGTTGACATTGAATGGGTGCCTTTGGCTTCCAAAGCAAAAAATAAATAGTGTTGAATAATTTCGGCGGGCTGGGTAGAACCACGATAGCTCAATTGGAAGAGCACCTGACCCGGTATTTCAGTAGGGTGCAGGTTCAAATCCTGCTCGTGGAAATTTTTTCAACATTGTGTTTTTGTAATTTGTTTCGCAACAAAATTTGCGTTAAAACATTTTATTATATTCTCATTTAAGCAGAATCAACCTTCATTCAGAATCTACAGTATGTTTTGACTACCACTTAACATTTCTGGTTCGAACAAAATAGATTTAAAAAACCGGCCAAGTGCTAGTTGGACTCGCGCACGAAGCGTTCCGTACTATCATCTATAAAAACGGCAAAAAAATCATGTCTGTTAAATGGGAGCCCCACTTCAATATTAAATTTTTGCAAGACGTTGTCTAGATTTAAATATACCTTTCTTGACTTATATAGAGAATCCTTCTTGGAAGTAAATAACGGCACTTCTTCAGAGTTAAGACTGCAGCTATCAAAATAGTTTTCGTAAATTTTAGGAATTGGTTCTAAATTGCTGCATACCTCTTTCTTACAACCGTCGAATCATTTCGTCCACTTTGTTTCTGACTAAATCGGGGGCACAAACGATGCCCTCCATGTAGAACTGCACGCTTGCCTTTTTTACTCTTAATAAACTTTACATCATATTCTCGACTTGGTCCTTGTCGATTCGTTATTATCTATTATCTAAATTCACAGTAAATTATTTTATCAACTAATATTCATTTAAAATTGTTTACGTTCACATACAGAAGAAACATCAATGTCAAGTCATGACTTCATTTTATTCATTAATCTCAAGTGGCCAGCTAGCAACCAAGTACCTAACTACTTAAGGAGATTGGTAACCTTAATGATAGAATAAAGATTTTTTTATCTAAGTAGAAATACGTTAGTATAGTTCGTATAGTAGGTAGGTACTTGGCAAAAAATAATGAAAAAAGAGACAATGATAACGTGTTAACTAATAACAAATTAGAGTGACAAAAAATAAGTCTTTCAAAAGCGGGATTACAACTTATATTTTGAACATGACTCCTTCTGCCTTAACACGAATCTGCCTTAATAAGAATCTGTCCTTAACCGAACGCAGGTAATGAATTTCATTAGTTGTGTTCGACCCAAATTATATTATTATATTATGCAAAAAAAAAAGTGTAGTAAAATAAAAATAAATTTTAAAAAGTATTTGAATTATTTTAAGTATTCGAGTAACAAAATAATTAGTATTCGGAATATCCGAAATATCGAAATAGAGCGAACAATGTATGCCCAAGTTAAGCGCGAGATAGCAAGTCTCAACTTGTCGCGACTCGCGGCGGCGCGCCGACACTAACTCACGGCGACGACGACGGCGCGCCGGCGCGGCACCATATCCAATTGACACAGTAAAAAAATATATATTTCACTTTTTTGCTCGATAATAGTTACCCACTTCATGATTAAAATAAAGTTTAAACCTTATGTAATACTGTGGAGCAAAGTTCAACATTGATCGACCGCCTATATTAAGAGTATTATGTAGAAGTTTACATTCTATTTTTGGAATATATGATGAAGTATTAACAATCTGAGTACCTCCTTGCTTCAAAACTTTCCGAGCCCAAGTGGTCATAATTATAACCGACCTCCGATAGGAGGTGGCACAGGAAGAAGAATTAATAATTGATGAAGTAATAAGGCCGGTCATGTAAGTTCATACGTCAAGTATGTATAGACGCCTGCTCATCAGACTACCACAAACTGTCAAATCTCCTCATAGACTTTGAATTTTGTTTAGGTACGGCATAAGGTTGTTATGGTTACATACACCGTACGTGGGTGTGGCTAGCGCTCGGCTAGCGCTCGGCTGGCGGCTGGCGGCAGGCCTCGGCCACGTGCTGCAGCGCGAGCGCCAGCGTGCGCGCCGGGCGGCCGGTCATGCGGCGCGCGCGCAGGTACGGCGCGGCGGCGTGCGCCACCTTGCCCACGCCCGTGATGTCCAGGTGCAGCCAGTCGCCGCACACAAAGTTCTGAGTCAACATTTTATAAAAGTAAAACGGGAGCTCGATGGCGCAGTGGTTAACGCGCCCGGTCTGCGAATGCTGAGGTTAAGCAACTTTCATAAAGGCAGGTCATCGGATGGGTGACCGAAATGTATCATCTCAAATCTCGATCCGTGCTTCGGAAGGCACGTAAAGCCGTTGATCCCGGCTGCATTAGCAGTCGTTAACCACCTTTCCGTAGGCCCGCGTCGTGGTTTATGCCCCGTTCACCCTATTCATCCCTAGGGCAGACTCTTGCCGCAGCAGTGGGGACATAGAACTGATAATAAACAGGGTCACAAGCCACTATTCAATAATATTTATATAGTGTATCGTCGGCATGAGTAGCATTTATATCGACACACAATTGTAGCGTGCATGCAGCGTGTACGCAACATGCAGGGCGCGTACTGTTCGCACAAAATTATAAATACATACAAGTGGTCCGTCCGCTCGAGAACACCGCCTATGTAGGTATAAAAAAATCTTAAAGCTTCTTTTGCAGCGCCACCTACCAGGTTCTATTGTAAATCGAAACCATCCAAAGGCGGACTCAAACACATTCAAAAAATGTATCAAAATCGATCCAGTTCAACGGTTTTACGTTATAAGGCTTCGTTATAAGGGTGCGCAGACGACGGAATATTTTGAAGTTTTAAGCGTGCGTACGGTCCCTCGTGTGCGTGGGTCGATGATGTAGTAATGTTAACTAACTATTTAAACAGACATAAGTGTTGTCTGCGCACCCTTTAAGTGTAAATGTGTGGGCTTACTACACCACGTCCCGCTCTCACTGGACATGACCCTAATCTGCACGCACTGAAAGTTGCTACTATATAACACATCGAAATAAGTTCATTCAATAACACTACGTTCGACACTTCACTTTAAATAATATGCGGCGCTGTAAAAAATAGGGAAATAATTTTGTATTACAAAATAAATATTTGGTCAGCAGAATTATACAATCGGTCAGCATAAGAAATCGGTTAAGGTAATTTTTTTTTCCCTAGCGAAGCGAGGGTCAGTCACGGGAGGGGGGACAAGACTGCTGTTCAGAATGATATAAGTTGCAGACTGATTTAGAAATATTTGCTGATCATAAGTTGCTGTCCAACTAATATTGTTTTGCTAACAAAAATACGAGTACTTTGCTAACCGTTTAAATAACACCCTAAAAAATATAACAAAACAAGGGCAAAACTATAGCCTACTAACATGTGTCTCTATTAAATCTCTCGAGTAGTAGTAAAGAGACTAATTTTATTATTGTACCATGATTAGCTACAGCAGGATACCTGTAATATGTGTTGTACTATGACTTTCTCATGGTTGATCACGAACACACATAGATGGTCAGTAGAAACGTTACTTACTTTGAGGAAGGCGGCGCCTATGCAGGGCGTGGCTTTCCCGGAGCCGTGGTTGCGCAGGTCCACGGCAGGGTCATCTGGCACAGACATTGGTAAATGAACACTACTGCTTACACACAGAAGGAACAGTTACGCATAATCTTGTAGCCCCCATTCACGGGCACTCAACTCCATTGCTCAATTAAATCGGCCTGCGTTGAATTTCCAAACATTTCAAAATCAATAATATGGAGTGACGCGAAGTAGTGCCCGTGGAAACTGCGTGGATTGCGTAGCGTGGTAGCATCGCTCCGAACGTTAACTTTCCAAACATTCCAAAATCCATATCTAATTTAGAGTAATGGAGTGGCGCGAATGGCGTGCCACGCGCATGTATGTGATCTCTACGGAAAACTACATTACGTGGTGATTAACGATTACTTGATTTTTTTTGTGAAGTAATTAACTAGCAGTGCTAAAGAAAAAAATATTAATGTTCTATTTTAAGCTGAAACTTAAATATTTAAAAAACTACCCTTTTCCATCTTCATTGTAAAAATAATAATTTGGAGTATGTACACACGCTTGCACATAAGCCTACCACAAACAGTAAAAATACTCAATCTACTTAAAATTTCTGTGTATGGCATATGTTTGAACATTATTGAAGAAATTGGACAGTTTTGGATATGTGCACGCGAGTATATATGTAGGTGTGGTATCGTGAGGCGCTGACCCGTGATCTGCCGCTGGTAGTATGTGTGTGCGTGTGGTGTAGTGAGGCGCTGACCCGTGATCTGCCGCTGGTAGTATGTGTGTGCGTGTGGTGTAGTGAGGCGCTGACCCGTGATCTGCCGCTGGTAGTATGTGTGTGCGTGTGGTGTAGTGAGGCGCTGACCCGTGATCTGCCGCTGGTAGTATGTGTGTGCGTGTGGTGTAGTGAGGCGCTGACCCGTGATCTGCCGCTGGTAGTATGTGTGTGCGTGTGGTGTAGTGAGGCGCTGACCCGTGATCTGCCGCTGGTAGTATGTGTGTGCGTGTGGTGTAGTGAGGCGCTGACCCGTGATCTGCCGCTGGTAGTAGGCCCACAGCGGGAAGCGCCACGGGCGGTCGCCGGAGGAGGCGCCGGCGCGCCGCAGCACGCGCCAGGCCGCGTCGGAGTTGCTGAAGCACCCGAACGCGCCGCCGCCGGTCGCCAGCAGTACGCCGTCTGCACGCAATATCAATAAGGATGTGGACAACAACAATCATATTTAAAAACATTAAACGTTTAAATGAAATCACGTAACGACTCTTTAAAATATTTACCTATATTTTATGGTGGCTGACCGGTACAACTCGCCCGATTGGAGGTGTATGGTGCGCAGGGTTATTGTTTTTAATATAGTCCAATGATTTTACTAACACTAGTCTGTAAGTTTTGATTGATTTTTCTAACCCAATATGATCCATATTAAGTCTATTGATCGAAATAAACGCTTTTTATGGTTCCATAGTCAACAAGGAACCCTTATAGTTTCGCCATGTCCGTTGTCTGTCTGTCTGTCTGTCTGTCCCCAGTCTAGCTCATAGACTCTTAGTACTCGAAAGCTGTAATTTGGCATGGATATACATATTAATCACGCCGACATAGTGGTGAGTAAAATATTGTACACGTGAAATGGGAATGTAATTTTTTTTCTTGGCTACCCCATACTGTGGGGTGTCGTTGGACAGCAATTTTAAAAATATTGCAGGGTTGTTGGTGCAATTGGTTGAGGCATCCGTTTGTGAACTATTAAGCTTTAAAGTGCAAAATTTTGTTAGAGTCAAGTCCCCCCCCCTGCCAGCCAAATGGTTGTTTTTGGACACGTAAAAAAATTTACGGTAGTTTTATATATGACGAAGTTAAAAGGGAAACTATCACAGCGAAGTAGGCTTTATAAGTTTACGAGTAACAGTCGACCAACTTATAAAATGTACTTGGCGCAGTACAAATTCCTCATTGGGAACTACTTAAATAACGTTGGCAGGTGTGTGAAACCGGTAGTATCTACATCTAAGTATATGAGCCATCGTTAAATAAATGTTCATAAAAGCCCTCTTCTCAGAGTCCGCATCATTGAGATGGGCTACGGAACCCTACACTGCGCGTGGCCCGACACGCACTTGACCGGTTTTTATTTTTATTTATTTATAAAATTCTGTATCTTAAAAAGTTGCTAATAAACACTCAATTGACGGAGCACAGTAGTTTGCAATTTGCATCAAAGAGTTCGATGGCGCAGTTAAGCGATTTTTGCAAAGCATCTGATGAGTGACCAAAAATGTATTATCTCGACCTCCTTCATGCTTTGGAAGGCATCGCAGCCGGCTGCATTAGCAGTCGTTAACAACCACCGCACCGCACTGGGCCTTTTTATGGCTTTCTCCCTATCCATCTATAGGAAAGGTTCGTAGCCCAGCAATGGGATCATAAAATGAGCTGATGATGGTGTATTTGTTTCGTGGTTGGTACGCTATGTGAGCGCGGTACGTACGCGTGAGCGTGGCCACGTCGATGACGAGCGAGGGGCGGAACAGCGCCTGGCCGTAGATGAGCGCGTCCGCCATCATCAGCCGCCCCTCCATGTCCGTGTCCTCGATCTGTCACCAAACAAATGAACCTGTTGTAGCTTTTATAAAACCTCTATAGTTAATTGTTATGCTTGCTTTACTAGAGTACAGTCACGATCATTAACATGTAAAAAATTTAACTCTTAATACAATGGAATAAGAGTCAAAAGTGTACAAAGTAGCAAAATCCTCCTATTGTGATCGACTTATAGGACAAAACGTCATATAGATATCTAATAGACGCTTTAATTATGACACTGATCTTATAATAGCATCATCGAAGATAAATTAATCTATAGGTACATTCGATCCTATTATTTAGTTTTATAAACGTTTACATGACAATTCTATAGGATTCATACTAGACCTGGCATTCTTATAAGCGCACGTTATAAAAGTAATGAGCAAAGTGTCGCTGCTGTTCCTATAAACGCATTTAACAAGATTGTTTACTCTTGTTAATGTCTTGTTCCATTTACCTATAATATTGTACTCCTATAAACATCTTAGATATGGCTGCTATAGGTCAAATATATTATAAGATTGATTATTCCTAGTCGTGACTTTTATAAGATGGCACGTAAAGCCGGCGCTCCCGGCTGCATTAGCAGTCGTTAACAACTACCTTCCGCATTGGGCCCGCGTGGTGGTTTATGGCGCTACGGGGCTTTGCTCCAGCATCGGGGACGTACAATGAACTGGTGGTAGCTAACCTGTATGGAGAGTCCGTTGAGCGCCTTGACGACGTCGCCCACCTTCATGCACTGGCCGCTCACCATGTTCTCGCACAGCGGGATGCACGCGCACACGTTTATGGGTATCTACCGACATGCAACAACACGCTCATTATACTACCTATAGATCTGTGAGTTTAGTGCCAAAGGATATAAGGAGGGTTTTGTCGAAAATTTGTTAATTATACAAAAAAAACAGAAAGGAAAGTTTTATCAGGTGGTAACACTAAAATAAAATTTTACTAGAAAACACCCTCAGGAAACTCGAGTAGAAATCTAACCCTCGATTGACCCTTGGATTATCGGTCCAATTTTACAATTGGACTAGTGGTTCCAGAGATTACCCTCTTCAAACAAACAAAGTCACAGTTAAATTATTGTCAGTTGAGCCATGATGCTTAAGCAAATAAATATATTATTATTATTATTCAAGTCACAAACTTTACCGGTTTACTTCGCACATAACGCAATGCACTCAATAATAGCCTACTTCACGTAATTATGTTTTGTTTATTTATATATATATATATATATATATATATATATATATATATACTTCCATCTTTTTACACCACAGCAGTTTGGCTTTCGAAAAAAGAGATCTACATATGATGCTCTCCATGATCTGTTTGATAATATTGTACAGTTCTTGGATGCAAGCAAAAGAGTACTTACTGTTTTTTAGATCTCACAAAGCCTTTGACACGGTCCCCACTAGTACTCTCTTAATGAAGCTCGAAAGGAAGGGTGTCAGAGGTCTTCAGCTCAATTTACCGGAGCTACCTTACCGGCAGGTTTCAAGCGGTTAAATAAATAATACAACAACTGAAGAGCTGCCGATTAACTACCGGGTGCCTCAGGGCAGTATCCTTGGCCCAACTCATTTATTGGTGTTTATTGATGAACTTAGCAATCTTAAACTGCCAAATGGCCGTATTGTCTCCTTCGCTGATGACTGACAGCTGTTTATTTTTATGCTGATTCCTGGTCTGACATCATCTCTCTCTGGCTGTCAATAAATTAACATGAAATACAAGTAAAAACAAATTCATCACCTTTTCTATAAGCGCAAGTTCTCAACCTACTAATGCTCCTTCTTTAAAAGTCTATTCTTGCACCTACAACTTCAATTCTTCTTGCCAATGTCCCCCACTCACACAAGTTGACACCATCAATATCTAGGCATAACACTCGACAGGTATCTCAATTTTATGTGTCATATACAGTTACTCTCTGGCAGAATGCGTAAACTTATATTTGTGTTTAAAGTTTATTTTATTATTATTATACTAGTCACCCGGTCACCCGCCCGCTTCGCTGTGCGAATATAATGGATCAATGAATGCTAATCAAAATAATTATTAGGTTTACTAACAACATATATAACCTATCATTTGCACAAGCTCATGTTCTTACTAAATACGATTTTGTCATCAAGAGACGTCACCCGCTAAAGTTTTTGACGTGACAACGTCTTATAAATTGGTTTGCCGGGTGACACTTCAAGAAACTGCGTTACGCTCCGCTCACGTTATGCGCTCACAATGAGAGCGAGTGAGAGGCACGCGTCCCTTCCACTCGGGCATGGTTAGCCCGCCTAAGAGCGAGAGAGACAGACATAAAAAGTGAAAGGTAAATACGTATGTATGTGTTAAGGTAAAAATAAAATTTTGTTAATATGAAATTCAGTGCGAGATTCTTTGTATAAATTAATGTTTTAAATATAATTCTTTGTATAAATAAATGTTTTAATTTGTTACTATTATTTCATCCTTCTTCCTACTATACGAATGAATATTCACATTAAAATTATTTTACCACTCAAAGTCGTTGTCACGTAAAACTTTCGCCCGTATATCGACTTTACAGGCAACCAATTTTTTTTTATATAGCCTATCATTTGCACAGTCGCATGTTCTTACTACATACAAATTTTCATCAAGATCGGTCAAGCCGTTCTTGTGTTAAAAGTGGACATACAGACAGACAGACAGACAAAATCGTAGAATTGGTGTCAAAGAGTCATAAAATTAATATTTATCCCAAAATTTGTCAGAATAATTGCAAGTACACATAGAACCTACAGATTTATATAGTAGTATAGATTTATATAAACAAAACATAATTACGTGAAGGTGGCTATTATTGAAGTTAACACTAACTAACTAATACTCTTAATAAATTTTCCTTTCTTTTTTTCAAGTGCTAATTGCTGCACTGAAGCTAAATTAATATTTATAAAATACTGTGAAAAAATTAAACGCTTACCTGACCCAGCCAGAAATCGAACCTGGGTCTTCCGCAATCCGGGCGGCCATCGGTTGCAACGACCGTTGGATAAATGGCACTGTGCCGTTATTAGCACTCAAAAATTAAAAAGCAAAGACAAAATTCAGCGCTTACGTCAGCCTTCCTGGTAGCATAGCGGTCAGTGCAGCCGCCCGGATTGCGGAAGCCCCAGGTTCGATTCCTGGCTGGGTCGGGTGGGCGTTTAATTTTTTTCACCGTATTTTATAAATTTTATGAATATTAATACTGTTAAGTATGTAATTAACTCGATTACCGTAAACTACTCAATAAACGGAAAATCTTTTACTGTGGGTTTTCTTCTCGACACTTCACATCATCTTACGACGGAACATCTCTGATAATTAATCAAGAGTCTAACATCAACGTCATCTGATAAATTTCTTGTGAACTGCTAACTAAGCACCGTACACCAAACGGTCCTTTGAGCCGGATAAATCATTAAACATACAAACCTGTTTTGTGTTTAGATGTTGTCATTCTTTCTAAATTGCCATGTCCAACAGGGTCCAAAATGGTACCAATAATTTGAATACTTATTACAAAAATGTTTAATGGCTAACATTTTGTATGCAAGTAAGTTTGAAGCAGACCTTGAGCTCGGCGAGCGTGCGCAGCGCGGCCAGCACGACGGCGGCGCCGGCCATGCTGCCGCGGTTCTCCGCCATGGCGCGCGCCGGCTTCAGGCACAGCCCGCCGCTGCGGCACCAACAACCAGCTGTCACTACACTCGCCACCACCCATATATCGGTCTCCGGTCACGGCGATGGCTTTGCTAATGCCGTGACACGTGGTGAGCCGGAGACCATTTCGCCACTGTTTCACTGCTCACCTTAATATATTTATGTTTTTTTTAAACTCTTTTCTATATAACAAACAGTGTGCCAAATAAAAAAAAAATTAATATGATATGATTTTTATGTATACACTAGCCCCCCGATTACCATAACAAAAACCATAACGATATTGTAGTGACTCAGTCGTTGAAACCATTTCCATACCAATATCCTGTTTTAAAGTCGTTCGAACGAAGTTCCATCTAACAATACATGGTGGATCTGAATACGGTTAGAACGAGTTTAAAATCGGCTCTATTGACGAATGGGAATACAAAAATATGTTCAACGACAGTCGCTACGATATCGTTACGGTTTTTGTTTCGGGATTCAGGTCACTGGACTCATAATCCACTGAACAAAAATGTACAATTGTTTACATTCTGCTTTTGCTGTTTGCAGATGCCTACTTATTATTTATTATAATATGGCACTAAAGACAACAAAAAATTGAGGTTTTGAACCTAATGTGACAAATAATATCTCCTAATATATGCGTGTGGACATAAGTCGGCTCTGCACTGGTTTGAATAATATTATTTGTGAATACAATATTGTACTATTTTTTTTACATTTTTTACTTTATTGTAAATTGGTTTATAAGATGGAGAAAAACAAAAAGAGCCGTCTGAATCTTTTGCCAGGTCTTCTTTCCCAAAATAAGATTTACTAATTGTTGAAGGCAGGGTTCCTATTTTAGGTAGCCATGCTAAATAATACGACTTTCTCTTTTCGATAGCTGTTTTATGAGTAATATAATAAGTTACACAGTAAATTGGAGTTTAATTTAAGCGTCCACACACGGACGTGACGGGCGAGCGAGCGAGCTGACAGCAGCGGCCGGCGGCGATGGTGGCGCAGTGTTGTGCCACGCACGTAGTGTTGGCAATATAATTCGTAAATATTATTATTTGAACTTTTATACTTAATTATGACGTCAAAGTGCCTGTGAAGGCTTATAATGAATAAACGATTTGACTTTGGCAATAACTGGCTCTATGCACTAATAAACTAGTGGACTCCAGAAAAGTAGGCGTCTCGCAGGAGCCGCGATAGGTCAGGGTTCAGTGACCACTCACCTGTCGAAGGTGACTCCCTTGGCCACGAGCAGCACCGGCGGCTGCCCGCCGGCCGCGCCCTTGTACTCGCACTCCAGGAACATGGGCGTCTCGCAGGAGCCGCGGGCCACGGCCAGGAACGCGTCCATGCGCTGCGCCGCGATCCACGAGCGGTCGCGCGCCTCCACGCGCACGCCCAGCGGGCACAGCACGTTCAGCGCCTCCTGCCCACGCATGCACGCATACTATTGGATAAGCCTTTGTTTGGAAGCTATACACACCAACACTTACACGCACGCATGTACGCACGCACACACGGCATGACCATTTTCCCCATCAGATGGTTCATTTATTTTTTTATACCTATATTATTAAACACACTATCATTGATTAGCCCTGCACAAAAATATGTGTGCCGCAGCAGCAGAAAAGAAAAGAAATGTCCTTGCTGAGTTTGTTGCTGGTTCCTCTCAGTACAAGGCCTCCGCCTTGTGTAGACTTACGAGCCGATGGCAAAGCGAAATTCATAAGAGCTATTTTGTAGCCTAAACTGAACAAATGATTTGAATTTTGAATAATTGCAAAATGGTCGTAACTAGCTCAAATTTAAAATTCCAAATATTACAAAACATTTAGATAATATTAATTAATCTTTATATGCATAAGGAAGATACACGGAACTTAATAGCTACAAAAAAAACATTTGATCAATTATTTCTTTGAGATTTCGTCGTTGTTATCGGACATATGCGGAACCCTGCCACCACAGCTCTGCCGTACAGCGACTTATACTGCTGGAGTCTATAAAAATCCTAGTGATTCTATTCCCTCCATACCTGCGCGAGTCCTACTGGCGTCATGTCGTTGGCCGGCATGTCTGACATGTATCTGGCCCAGTTCTGCGCCTTGCCGCGCACGGCGCCCTGCCGCCACTGCTCCGCGCCCGCGCCGCCGGCGCCGCCGTACAGAGACACGTCCGCCTCCGCCGCGCGGTCGCCGCACGACTTGTACTGCTGGAACCTGTGGGGGACTCCTAGTAATTATAGGTACTGAGGTTGCTGAATTGAGAATTCTAAAAATTTCAAACATCATAGCTCGTTCTGGATTTGCAGGAATATACACAGATTTTACTCACGAGGAAAAAAGGGCTGTGAAATCAAGAATTCGCGAAATTGACCTGCAAGGGTATTTACAACGAATGACGCTTTACCTTATACATATTATACGTAGTGCCCGCGTCTGCGCCTGCCTAGGATATATACAATATCAGCCAGCGGTTAGTACAGATAAACTATTCAAAGATTTTGTTTTTTTTTTGCGATAAATAATTACCTTTGTCTTTCTCCAAGGTCTAATCTATACCTAATCTAAAAGTTAGGTTGCCAGGTTATAATATTGTTTTGACATATTTTTGACATATTATTATTGATTATGTAATTTAATTGGTTTTTGACAATTTGGAGTGTTAATTTTGTATGTAATTAGAATGGTCATTGTTATTTATAAAATTAAAAAGGTAAAAGATATTTGCATGCTACATGGTCAGCTGAGATAGAGAAGAAAAATAGATTAAGACCAAAAATGTACCTTTCTCAAGCGCAAATTAAATATATTTCATTTTATTTATTTTTTTATATCTATATCAAAATTGGTTAAGACGAGAAAAGGTAACAGACCGACAGAGTTTCTTTCGTATTTATAAATAAAGATCACAACATAACAGCTAGGTCGTACCTCCAGGCGGCCAGCGTGGCGGCCTCAGCGGCGGCGTCGGCGGCGGCGCCGGGATCCACTTCGACGCTGGTGACGCCGCGCTGCTGCAGCGCCTGTACCCCGGCGCCCACGCCCCACCGGGTGTTTTCCTGACAAGGTGCTTTATCAGCGAGGTGCACTTAAAGGGGCGATTCCCACGCTATGATTTTATTATATCTTACGGGTAAACACTCGACCTTCGTCTCACCTGATGTTAAGTGAAGATAAGGCCGAATGTGAAAGTGCACTTCACCCGGAATTCCAACTATTAACTATTGAGGCACTGGCTATCATAACCTCTAGCTGCCGGATCACAACAATGCTACAAACATATTAAGATTGTGGTAATTAGCCAGGCGGACAAACAAGCTCTAAAACCAACCAGACCGAGTACACAAACATGTACTTACCCTCCGCTGGGAGCCGAACCCGGGACCTCTGGGTCTAAATCGGTGGTCTTAACTACTAGACAATAAACGCGGTCAAAAATTAATAACGAATATCAATCATCTTATTCTTGACATCGAAAATTCTCGAACGTTAAAATCTCAAAGACTAAATTGTAAATACTTAATGCTAAAAAATATTATATTATTATTTCGTGTCACTTTTAATTTCGAAATCACCGGTGAGATATAAAAATCGCCTCCCTGACCACAATAGAGGATGTACTTTGGCGGCCACAAACGCTTTACCGGTCCTAAGGCGAAAATCCTGTGCACCGCGTCGTTCGCTTTTATCGGCGCGGCGTGACCGGTGCGGCGGCGATGCGCGTGCACACGAATATTTGTTCAAACCGGTAAAGCCTTCGAGACCCCCACCGTACTCAGTAACTTTAGCTTTAGCTCAACTTAGCTGATACTTATTTTTAGCATACTTGTAAACACTGCTGCACAATATAGATAGATCAGACTACTACAAACTGTCAACAAAGAACTTTAAAAACGCACCGATTTAATATAGACATCATTTAAGCATACCTATTTAATACGCAACCATGCATGCATGTTTCGACCGACTTAAATTGCACTGGCCGTTGTCAAAATTCGTTCGAATTGTTAAGTATTTAAAAGGTCTGCTTATCAAGCCAATACGCATTTGTTTAATAAGATTCCATAGCATTTGTAAACGCATGAACCCCTCACCCGCCTCTGGTCCAGTTCTTCGAGCTTGCAGTAGCCCGCGTCCTTGGGCCCCAGTGACGCGATGGCCACGCCGGAGTACTCTTTGGCCAGGTCCGTCACCACAAACGCTTTGCCAAGCTTCAGCTCGCACGACATCCTGAAAACAGCTTAAGTCAGACGTACTGTATCTTAACCACGGTTCAAAAGGATAATTATCAATGGTTATTATGATAATAACAGTTAGATGTGGGCAGGGCACATCGCTCGCAGGAATGATGGCCGCTGGGGCGGAACAGTTCTCAAGTGTCGACCGCGTACCGCGATACGAGCAACAGAAAACCGGTCGTTGTAAAGATCCTTGGGGGAGGCCTTTGTCCAGCAGTGGACGTCTTTTGGCAGAGATGATGATGATGATGAACAGTAAGATAATTATCAATAGTAAATAAAAAAAACCTTCGCTTCGCCGACGACATTGTCTTGTTTGCAACAACAGCTCCAGAACTGCAGGAAATGCAACAAAACCTAGCAACGCAAGCCTTGAAGTTGGCCTGAAGATGAACAGGTCGAAAACTCAGTATATGAGTAACAGCGTGAAACGTAGGGTCGAGGTCAAATAGTCTCCTTCGAAAACAGGCAAGGCAAAGAGATTGATCGTCGGGTCGATAACGCCTGGAAGAGCTACTGGTCCATGAAAGCGCTAATGAAAGGTAAGCTTCCACTTGCCTTGAAACGCAGACTCGTCGACATGTACATCCTGCCTATCCTAACCTACGGCGCTCAGATGTGGTCTTTGACCGAACATCAAAAGTATTAACTCAAGGTTTGACAACGAGCGATGGCGCGCAGCATATTAGGTGTAAAGAGGACCGATAGAGTTCGCAACACTACACTGCGCTCCAAAACCAAAATCATAGATGTTGGAGTTGCGGCCGCTAGACTTAAGTGGAACTGGGCTGGGCACGCTAGCCGCATGGGCCCAGAGAGGTGGTCGAAGATCGCCACTGACTGGGTTCCATGTGATGAACACCGGAGACGTGGCAGGCCAAAGCGGAGATGGGGGGACGACTTTACCACTTTTTTGCCGAAGTGGTATGAGGTGGCCCATGATAGAGAAGAGTGGAGCCGCAGAGGGCCCTCCTTTGCCCAGCAGTGGGACACAAAATACGCTAATAAAAAAAAATGCCCTTGCTAGTGTTAACTGTATTCGAACAACGAAGGTGTATTAAAAGGTGCACTCCTTTTTTTTTTGGAGAGAGTTTGCTGATTGCCTCAGACGGCATTTACAGCTTCACCGGGCCTTGTTCTGGGGCGGCGAGAAACTTAAAGGGTTCCTCAAGCCGTATGAAACGAATCACCTTCGGAGGTTTTCTAGAGGGCACGGCATCACCCACTAGTGCGTGTCCCCGTGCCCTACTCGATTCTCCGAAGGGTTCGGATCGAATCGGAGGAGGGTACAATTGCTGAGTTTCTTGCCGGTTCTTCTCAGTACAAGGTATACAGCTTAGCAGGTGTGTAGCCCTTACGAACCGATGACATAGTGACATTCATAAGAGCTAATTTGTAGCCTAAACTAAAAAATTAAATTTTGAACTGCAGTGCACTCATACGCATGTGCGTAATTATTGTATCGATTGTCAAACTTTAATAATCTAAAAATAAAAATAAAATACTTCCGAAACGCAAAATTCAAAAATACCTAGTTTTAGTTACAATCCACCGAATTATAATGCATTTCTTAATAAGTTTTAAAAAACACAATAAATAATATGAAGCACTGTTAATAATATTCTGATAACGAACCATGATCTTATTAACTCTGCTGATTGTTTATAGCGATTATTTTGGCGGCACGGAGTACATGAGTGAGTATGCCCTTATTCTCCCTTGAAGGGTTTGGGGGAGGAATCCCACATAACCACCTGCGCTCCCTGGGCGCAGTGAGCCCATTTTCTTCTGTATTAAAAAAGGTGTGATTCTGTGACAATTGTATTCTTAGTATCTTATAAAGAATATTTTTAGGTTCATGTAATACATATAACATCAGGAACAAAGAAGTTTGGTGACTAATTTCTTTGCAATTAAGTTCAAAGTCGAAAGTTCATAATTTAGCAAAATTTTGTAGTTACTTTTTACAGTTTCCTTAACTATTTAACATGCAGCAATTAAGCAAAATGTTATGAGTTCGCACATTATACATAAACGTAATGTCTGGTTTGGTGATGCTTCCACAATCGTAAACAACATGTTACCACGTCATTTTAATCTCCTCAACTCAAAACAAAGGCGACCACTACGAACACAATGATGGCCAAGTTGTTTCAAAGAAAATTGATCTCTAAGTCACAACGGAATAAATCGCAAGTTGTGTTAACTTACTCATTCAAATGCTGGCACAGCTTGCCGCCACTCTTCTGATCCACCTCCGCCGCGGCCGGCGACAGCTCGAACTTCTGCCCCGCCTCGTACACGCCGATCACCAAGCCTTTCTACAACAACGGCAAATAAATATCTCTTTTAACAGCCAGCGGAATATATATTCCTTCCCACACCATATTTTGAACCTTAAGTAATTGAGATAAGACCATCAATGAAATGTTCAAACATGTTCGGCCTTTGAAAAAAGGGATATACTCGTACATCGCTACAATGACAAGTTTCACTGGTTCGACGCTAGAAGGCGCTAATTTAATCCTATGGAATGTGTAGCTAACTTTAACTTAACAGCAAATACTTTATTAAGCCTTGTCAAATGAGCACTTGGAGGACATACTACCTGAGATTTGTCATTAAACACATCAGCTCATAACACTTGTACAAGACAGAACGGATCACAGAAAAAAACTCACTTGATTGTATCTATACACAAAAGCTAGCAATGTGCACTCAGGACTCGGGAACTTAGATTAAGTAGCTTAAATGTCATCTCACCTAGTATATTATATCAGATGGGTATATCAACTACTAACTCATACACTGAACAAAAAAAAACAAATATATAATTATATTACATTTGATATAGCCGAACAGGTGCAAGCAACATTTACAGATAAATAAACAGATAAAAAAATAGAGAGAAGAAAGAATCAATTTAAAAATGTAAAATTTAATGTGGGCATTTCTCAAAGTAGAATGTCATTTCTAATATCAACTTGTCTCTGCTGGTTATGTGATTAATTGTCTTTAATAAGTCCCTTATCACTTTCATATAAATTCTCAATATATTCATTAATTATTTTTTTATTTAAATTATATGATTATGTTACTAGAGTGGACTGTGTACAATGGGATTGACTTGTCTTAAGACCAAAATCCCTAAAACATTAAAGATAATTTTATATTTTTAGAAAACCAATGGTACAACCAATTGAATATACCTTACTCCCCTCCCCGCTATTGCTTCCCCCCTCTTCTCTGTCCTCTTTACCAGGACAACCATCTTTAGCTGGTGGTGGCTCTGCTCCATTACTGTAATACCTTGGAACAGCTCTCGAAAGTACCCCTCTGCGGATTAATCTAGCACTGAAAGATAATTTTGTAAATATCATTATAAAAAAACAACACAAATAAAAACAGTTTGATTGATTTAATGAAATAAAACCACCTAGATTTACATTGCCACTAGAGCAATCATAGTATTCAAATATGGAATTTTTGTAAAGCTACTTATTTACAACAGCACTCAGGTTGTTATTAAATTTATTTAACAATCATAGCACTGTTACTGCTTCTTCATAGATTGCTTTTATTTCAACAGTAAGGCTGTTTCTATCAGAAATGTGCTAGCCAAAATGTAGCTAAACAGTGCTAAAAAATCTAATATGTACATCTCATTTTCCTTTGCTTTCCAAAGAGAGTGTATTATGAAATGATTCTATAGATGGTTTTTTTAGGAAACATACTGCTATTATAATAATATAAATTGTGAAAGTAGTTAAATATTAGCAAATGACACATTTTTTATTTAATTTATAAATAAATTTATTTATGGGTAAGCACAGTGAAGTGATGATTAGGCCAATGAAAGTCCTACCACCAACCAAACCGAGTACACAAACATGTAAGCACCCCCTGCTGGGAATCGAACCCGGGACCTCTGGGTCTATAAACCGGTGGTAACAACTAGACCACAGAGGCGGTTAAACATATCTATATATATATATATATATATATATATTTATATTCATATGGATTAAATACAGTCACAAGCATAACTTGTATACAGTTTTGACTAGTTTTGACTCTTATTCCATTGTATTGAGAATAACATTGTTTATATGTTAATGTTCTTGAGGCTAATCTGTACAACTGCGAAACCAAAGCTGAATGTTCGTAATTTTTTTATTGAAAAGATCTGTATTAAAGAAGTAATTTGCGCAAAGATTCACATCCAGGAGATCCGTAGTTTCTTTGAAAAAAAATTATGAAAATCGATATTTTTTCGCTCTGATGGACTCAGTTTTAACAGGTTTGATTTTTATTGTATTTGTTAGTTGTTTATAAGCAAAGGTAATGAATGAGTTTATAGAGCCACGAATATTACGTTCGGTTACCGTCCGTCTGTCACTGTTGATTCGTCTTGCAGTTGAGATAGTTTTACATACTCTTGTTTAAGCAATACAACATCGTGACTATGGCGTGTTCGAAGTATGAGTGCTCGGATTCCGCTATTTTGCCTGAAGAATTGAGTGAAGTGCAAGTTATGGACTCATATGAGCCGCTTGTTACGGATCCTTACTGTTGGTTAAGTTAAGTAAAATTTTTTTTTTCCTGGGCGAAGCGCTGCGTATCGAGGGCCAGTCACAGAAGGGATGAACGCAGTCACAGAAGGGATGATTGCAGTCACGGAAGGGATGAACGCAGTCACAGAAGGGGGGAGTTTGCAGTCAGGTAAAAAGGAAGCTCTTTATAGTTACTAACATGAGGTTGAGTAGATATTAATTTATTACCACACCACACCACATACAAAACAATAAAAAACAGAGCAACACTTATCATCTTTTATTACCAATATTTAATTTGAAGCTAGTGGTTTTAGGCACATGTCTTATTGTCAATGATATTCTGGTATCCCTGCTCATTGTGGCTCCGTTCAGATATTCATCTGAACACATACTCAAGTTAGCAACTGTGTCATCTAATAAATCCTCTGTGACTTCTGCTATGCTATGTAAGTAGTAACTAAAAAGTTTATCTTGTAGTACTAGCAGGCTCCTCGGTTCTAAAAGCAGTGAGAAGGCATGAGTCATAGTTTTCTTGTCATCTCCCTTATTGGGTTCAAGAAACTTTAAAATGATATGTGATCCTAAAGATATTGTTGTAATGGTGGGATAGAATAGTGACCCATCCAAGTGTGGCATTATTCCTTGCCCAGGTAGATATTCATTGACCAATACATGGTTTGGTTTTTTCCCACCCATCAAATTAAGGTCATGTATTTTTTGAAGGTAAGTTTCAAGCCAAAGCGGTATTGTTTCTGCGATCATGCCCTTCGCGTGCGGTACTCCACCCCAGTTCTGAAGTCTTCTGTTAGATAGTTGTGTCCACTTTGGTTTTGGCGCTGAATAAATATTCGCTATTATATTTTGCTCTTCATTATTCGATACGAACTCAGATATGTAAAAGGCAGTGGGTTGTATCTACAAGATTATAGACTTTATAATTATAATGGTAAAACAATGCTAAAGATAATGCCGTTATCAATGTGATTAAAATAAATATGTAAGTATAGAGTTCAGAATACGTACTTGGTGAACTCTGTATAATTCAATATTATTAATTGAAGAGGTTTCCATCATAAAAATATAACTTTTTACTCGTTAGCCTTAGTCATTGGTTAGTACTCATTAATACTATCTTGTAATTTGTGTTTAATTTGTTTTGTTTTTATCTTCAAGTAGGTACAATCGTATAAAAAACAAATTTACAGATTTGTTGACACTGACAGCTGAGAGTTTAATCATCTTATTTTTAGGGACTTCTTGGTGAAAAAGTGAAGAGTCATGTCTGCGGTTTTGTTTTATTTTCTAAAATTTGTGTTATGTCGAATATTAATGTGAAATAATGGTGGATTATTAACCGTTAAGTGTTCGTGAGCGTGCATGGGTGTTGGCAAATGAAACAAAACAGTGCAACGTTACTTTTCAAATTCTCTCAAGAAGTCTGCGTGAGGACTTAGTAAAGCCCCACATCTTTACTGAGATACTCGAAGGGTTGGGGTTGGAAAGGTCTAAATTTCTCACTTCTCATTTCTATTATCAGTCATCATCATCATCATACAGGAAACAAGACAGGAGAAGTAACAAAGAAGTAACTAATGAAATTAAGAAACTAATGACATGGCAGCATGGTTTATGACCTTAGCCGGTTCTTCATGGAACGAACTACACTTAAGAAAAATCATCTTATTTTTAATAGAAATAAGGCAAAGGCACAAAATAAACGACTCTATGGACAATACTTCGCTAATTTTTCGCATTATTAAAACTATAGCAATTAGTTTGTTAAACGTAGTTAAACTAAAGAATCTACGTGGATTTAAACATCTACGTGAAAAAAACTAACGTGAACCATCCATAACATTCACACCATCAATATGCCATCAAAATATTTTTTGAGGGAAGCGTTTAGTTATATCAAATAATATTTACCAAGATATTTTTTAATACTTTCATTTGGCATTCAATTTAAACTTTAAAGATTTTCATCATAAAATTAAAAAATTACGCTAACAAAGTTCTATTATTTATTCAACTTTGATATTTACTTCTTGCCATGCATGCAATAACAAAACTTACACAGCTATAAATTTTTGACAGGCAGGAGTGCATCTGAGATAAAATGATATTTGATAAATACTTTTTTGTAAATATTTGTTAAATGAGCAGTTGTAGAATGTGATCAAAATGGGTGGATGCATCGGAATAACTAGGAGCAGAAGCGGGCCAATAGAAGAATCGTCGGGCACCGTGTCGCGGCCCAATTCCGGTACGTGGGCCTATTCTGTCGCCGTGGATACAATACAAGTGACTTGTGTGAACTCACAGCTTCTTTGTTGCAGGCGGATTGAGAAAGAACCAGTCACTCTGCCATGAAACGATCAGGTGGAAGTCGGACGTGCCATTGACGGAAGGTCAACTGAGGAGTAAGAGGGATGAGTTTTGGGACACTGCGCCCGCTTTCGAGGGTCGCAAGGAGATATGGGACGCGCTCCGCGCGGCGGCCGTGGCGGCCGAGGCGATGGACTTTCAGTTGGCGCAGGCTATATTAGATGGAGCAAGTGTTTCCGTCCCCAATGGATACTTGACTGAATGCTATGATGAATGGGGGACCAGATATCAGGTTTGAGCTTCTTTAAAATAAAATATCATAAAGCTAAAATATTAATTGTAGGCGTATCTTTTCCTATGTCTTAGATTATTGTGTCTACTTTACTTTTAAATCACATTGTAATGTGGCATAATTGTACTTACTTTAGTATTTACTATCTGCTTTAATAAAACTGCTTGAGCACTTTTACAAATAATACAAATTTTACTAATTCTCTATATCTCCCTTTTATCTTCTTCTTTACCTTCTTTTTTACCCTAATGGCAATATCAGGTTGCTTCTTCAGAGAAGTGAATGTCAAATAATAGTTCTTGTAACAACGCTTGTTTTGCAAAGGTGTCTACCTTCACTTGCTGAGAATTGTGGATGTTGCTCATAATTCCATTACAGTTCAACACCATGTATCTTGTTGTTAATATGAAGATTTACTTCTTACACTTGCACATTCTATGTTCTTTTGGGATTGGGATCCATTTGATGAAAACACACTCGAAATCACTTGACCATAATTTATTATACTTCTTCATAATATAGTCATGATTATTTACTCAAAGAGTATCTTGAGTGTGTCATGCTCTCTTTATTGTCTCTGCGGTGGTGGTGTGTGTGTCGGGTCATTATGTGCCCTAAAATATGGTTGAGCGAAGCGATGGCTGATTCATATGTCATACTCGTGAACGGTTGCCGCTTGTGGAGGCTGGTCAGCTCTTGCATACTTATCTTATTTTTAGTATTATTCACTATAGTTTGACTTTGTTTTTGTTAAACAATTTTTGACTTATATTAGAGTACTGTAGTGGTACTGTATAACATTGTGGAAATTGAAACTTTTACCTGAGGTAAATTTGTTAACTTTGATTTTTAATTATGTTTTTTTACATGTGGTTGTCTTCTATATTTTTTTGTGTTTATTTGTGATGGAAAGTGTCCTGCTATAATAGGGCATTTTCCAATATTTTTGACGCTGTAAGGGAGAAAAAAGCTGGACACTTGCTGAGTTTCTTGCCGGTTCTTCTCAGTACAAGATCTCCCACCCAGAGTAGACTTATGAACTGATGGCATAGTGACATTCACAAGAGCTACTTATAGCCTTAACTGAATAAATGATTTTGAATTTTTGAAACATTTCTAATAAAAAACAACTTAAACAATATATATAAAAGATTAGGTATGTAAAACTTGTCTCAACCAAATAACCGTAAGCAATAATAAGTTTTCTTTACTTGACAACACCTACCAAATATTTAAATCTGTTCCAGACAACTTTTTTAATTCAACCGAATGCCAGCCAGTAATAACCATAGACACAAAATTCTACTAAATCTATATTCCAACATCCCCTCTGAATTTTATGTTTATTACAATTAGAATAACAGCTCTTATATAACTCCCATCAACTCCTTTAAAACCCAACTTATTTACAAAAACACAAATGTTGAACCAACTTATTTAATCCACCCAATACTAATCCAACTTTACAATTTTCATTACTTCTTGGGCCTTGTGCATTAACAAATCTCAAATCTCAACTTAACTAAATCTACCAATCCAACACACAATTAACTACATCACCAATATCACCACTAAAACACATTTACAACTCCACAACAATAACTTCTTCCAACAATTCCAACATCAATAACTTCCTCCAATTCCTTTATACAAAAACTTTGTCACCAATGACCAATTACTTCTTCAATTTCCAACCAACTTCATTACTATAAAATCTATCTACCAAACTTCAACATCATCAATACTAAAAAACTCCAACACCAAACATCAACTCAATTTACTCAAACATTTCTAATAAAATACAACCTAAACAATATAATAAAACATTAATAATAACCATAGTAAGTAATAACCATAGACATAAAATTCTACTAAATCTATATTCCAACATATGTAATTAAGAATTGATAGTCATGATGAGGATGCCAATATACCACTCCCAAATTGGCCTTTTATTATGTACCAAATCAATATAATTCTGTCCTGTATACATTTTTTTATTTTTTCCTCTTATAATGTCCTCATTCTTTTTCAAATCTCTTAATTAATAATGAGCTCATATTTTAATATTATTTCCTCTTCCACTAGCCTATTATCCCTATTCCATAGCTGTAAATAAATACTAACTTCAAACTATGATGTATATAACTATACAGGCATGCCTAGCAGAGTATGCCTTTCACTAAGTATTTTACTTATTCATAACTTGCTAAGGGACAATCTGACTTCTCACTTTACCATTGGAGATCATGTCGCCAGGATCAACAGGTGCCATCAGATAAAACTAAACAGTCAGAGCTAGATTTAGGATTAAGAGAGGCTTATGAATCAATGGCATAGTGACATTTATAAGAGCTATTTGTAGTCTAAACTGAATTAATTAATTTAAATTTTGAATCATCACAAGTTTATATAGGCATTCTCATATAAAACGCAGAAAACCTTTGTATCAGCTAAAGCAAAATTAGTGGGTATGACTATACAGCTATAACTACAAGCAAGCAGGCTATCTATCTAAGCTATCCGTACTACTACACCTGATGTAATAAAATTATGGCATAAGTAAGTTTATCACCTGCAAATTAAATATGTCTTTGACGACCTCCGTAGCCGAGTGGCTTGCACGCCGGACTTTGGGCGGTGCTAACTCAGGTCCCGGGTTCGATTCCCGGTCGGGTCAATGTCGAAAACTAACTTTTCGATATTGTGTCGGGTCTGGGTGGTTGTGGTACCGCCTTTGTTTCTGATTTCCATGAAACGAGTGCTTTAGCTACTTACCTTGGGATCAGAACAATGTATGTGATGTTGTCTCATATTATTATTATTATTATATTATTATGTCTAGTACACTAACTAAAATATACATTTGTGGTCATTATAGTTTACGGAGCTAGGTAGCCTGACACAAAGTAATCTGTTTTTTTAGTATTTGGATTAGCCTTTTATCTTTTGCTCAATGAAATTGTTTTAGAATACACACCATGCCCCACCGAGACCAAAATATGTTTGCCCTGTTGGTATTGTGCTGTAATCTTGACTCTAATGATAAATTATCCCGTACAGGTACCGATTTACTGCCTGTCGCCCCCCATAAACATGGTGAAAGAGGCGAGCGGGCGCGACTCGCCCGCCGAGTGGTCGGAGCCGGTCGAAGGCGGCGCGGAGCTGTCGCTGCGGCTGCGTCTCTCCAGCACCTGCAAGGACGTCGAGCTGGCCGTCTACTCCAGGCACACCATTGCGCAATGCAAAAACAAACTGCATGTATGTCGTACTTCTTTTTATAGTTACTTTAGTCTTTTGTATGTTATGGGCCAGCACAGTTTTCATCTCACCTGGGATGTTCAGTAATGATAAAGGCCAATGATAAAAGTGCACTTCAACGTGGAACCTCAACTACTTAGGCATTAGGCTACCTTAACACAACAAAGCTACAAACATTGATGTTATTTGACATTTTTTGCGGTTACATAAGGTCTGAGACTGGTGATCTTGACCACTAGACTACAGAGGTGGTTATGTTTCTTTATTATTTATTTATTTAAAAGAACATACACAATCCTTACAGGCTAAACCTAATGCGCTGCTGCATTCCAAGAGTTTTATGTTACTGCTAGTTGTTGCCCGCGACTTCGTTCGCGAAGACTACAGTAAAAAATGGTCATGGTCTATATATGAGGAAAGTTTCATTAAAATCCATTATTTACGTGAATTATTACGTGAAAGAGTAACAAACATCAATCCATACTTACAAACTCTCGCGTTTATAATGTTAGTAGGATTAAGGAGCTGTTTGCAATCTTGTTATTTAACAGCTGACCTGTTCACCCATACCATGTCTAAGCCTACAGTGGTTGTGGACTAAGAAGACATTCAATGCGGGTTTGGCAGGACACATTATAAGGAGTATAAAAAGTATGGGGTTTCTTACTACAGAGCTTGGACAGTTAATCTGTTAAGCGGCTAAGCCGACTAGGCCTCGCCTTGGTTGTTAAAACCTACCCAAATGTCAGCAGTGTCAGTTGTGGTGACATTTGTATTTTGAGCCTGATGATGAATTTTATGTAAGCTCATATCACATAGGTATACACATTCAGTTTACAATAAAACAAGGACAAAAGTTCTTGAGCCTTGTAATGCTGTTTAGTTGTATGCTGTTGAGTAATAATTTACCTTTACCAAAATATTGATATTAGGTACTGTATCCTTTAAGTTTTTTAAAGCATTGCGAATATGCTAAGATTAATTGAACACGCTAGCCGCAGCGTCATCGTTCTCTTTAGCAGCATAATAGTAAGTGTTAAAGCAATATTAGAGCCATACAATCAACGCCGTAATCTTTTCGGAAAACAAACGCTCACCGTCTGAGTCACGGCCGCGAACTGGTTCCGATGATGAAAAATAATGACGCCACGCCTTTAGCTCACTGGCCACAGTTTTTGTGAGGCACGATATTAAGCTATTTAATTTTAAGACCGCTAATATTTGTGATGATAATCAATATAAACAGTAGATGAATTAATCGAGATTTTGTTTGGCATGATGAGGATGTGGAAACGGCTAAGGGTTTTAATAATAATGTAATAGTAATGTGCTTAGTGGCGATTGGTTTGATCCTTTATGTACAATGTTCGGATCGGAGGTTTCTCTCTTATTCTCTTTAAAATTTTCAGTCTTTTTTATATCTTACGGCTAAGCACTTGGCCTTAATCTCACCTGATAATAAGTGATAAGGCCTATGATGAAAGCACACATCACTCGAAATCGGCGGCATATTAAGATAAGGTGGTGGTAGCTAGCCAGGCAGACAAACAAGCTCTACCACCAACCAAACCTAGTACACGAGCATGTACCCCCTCCCCCCGCTGGGAATTGGGGAATCGAACCCGGGACCTCTGGGTCTAAACCGATGGTTTTAACCACTAGACTACAGAGGCGGTTAAAGTGTCTTTGTATAAGAGTGAGGACGAGCAATCGTGATAATTAGTCGCCGGTTCAAAAATCGCACCCCAGGTTGTTTGGTAAGTGTGCTAATTGAGCGCTGTCAAACGCAGACGTCTAAACACGTATACAAGACAATGTATTCGAATAATAACCCCTCAGGCCCAAGAGAACATCGAGCCGTGGCGCCAACGCTGGTTCTACGGCGGCAAGCTGCTCGGCGACCGGCTGCTGGTGGAGGAGGCGCGCGTGACGCCCGGCTACGTGGTGCAGGTGATCGTGAGCAGCGAGCCGCAGCCGCCCAGCTAGTGGCGAGTCGAGGCGCAGGTCGAGCCGCCGCCGCTGCCCCCCGAACACTGGCAAGTCGACTTCTAGTTCGTTGCGATCAGTATGACTCTTTATCGGTTCATTGCGCACTTTCACCGTTCATTATCAGCTAGCAGCCGCAGCCGTGTGAGGTAGGCCGTAACTATTGTAGTTATTAAGTCTTGTTATGGCTCATCCTAAGCTTTGGAGCTTGAGGAGCTCGATGGCGCGTTAGTTAACGTTACACAAAGGCCGGCCGTCGGATTTTTGGTCACCCACCAAAAATGTATCATCTCGAGCTCATCCGTGCTTCGAAAGGCACGTAAAGCCGTTGGTCACGGCTGCGTTAGCAGTTGTTAACAACCCCCCATTCGCACTGGGCGTGGTGGTTTATGGCCCGTTCTCCCTATCTATCCATAGGGAAGGCTAATTTTTATCTTTCCACTGTGCCCCAGTGGGAGCTTACCGTTGATAGAAAGATCTCAGGGAGAATGGGCCATAAACCACCACGTAAGCCCAGTGCGTGTTAGTGGTTGTCGACTGATAATGTAGCCGGGACCAACGGCAGTACGTGCCTTCCAAAGCATAGATGACGGTCGACTATGACTGCTATTTAGTTTATATAACGCGCATATGAACTAGGAATCCCCTTGCCGCGTCTCAAGACGCTAGTGTTCGAGGCCGAGGCCTTACGGGTAGGTATATTGACGTGCTCTTCACGATTTGACAGGTTAAACTGTTGCCAAGTGCGAGTTTTAGTTAATGATCACGTTAACGAAAAGGACAAAATTTCGATTTTTTAAGTGGTCACAGGAGGCGCTGCTTCTCTTGTAATGGCATACAAATTCTCGTTTTTGTTAACGTTATCGAATAGTATATAAAACTTACACTCAACACGCTAGTATTACATTAGCGGAAGACTTTCAAATTTAGTCTTTATGTTTCAGCAATTTGAATCGGTTTTACATTAGCAAAAGTTTTAGATAGCTTAGAGCAATATTTGTTTACAAAGCGTAAGCTAAAATTTGTATGGCATCAAAGTTAAAAGTTGATTGCGCAAGTCCGTCACTAGATGGCGCTGGCGGTCCATACAAATTGTAGTCGCACCCGGCGCACCTTGAATATGTGATTTGCTTTTCATTGTTTTGAGACTGGGTCTTGTAAAAGACACTTGGACCAGTCTGCTCACGAAGTTTCCAGTTTGTAATCTTTCTAATATAAAGCAAATGTGTAGTGTGAGGTACCATAGTGTAATAATTTAATTGTCCAACTACTGAGCTGTACAAAAAAACAAATATTTTATTTTAGAAATAATTAAAAGCAAACGCATTATGTGCATTTTAGTGAGCTAAAGTAAATGACAACTTTCAAAATGCCTGCTGTTCAGCTTACTAGGCTAACCCAAACCAGATATGAAATCACTGTTACTTAAAATAAATATGGCTGATCGTAAATAATGGTAAATCCACATTGATCTAAGTAACTATATGTGACAAACAAGTTATTTTGATATTATTAGAAAATCTAATTATGTATATAGATGGTGCACCTTCAGTTGGTAGATATCATTTTTCGTTTTGGAGGTTAACATTATTTTATATATAAATGTAACATTTACTTTGTAAATGGTGATGTCGGGGTATACATTACATTATATATTATTATTATATTTTGTATTGTCTTTGTGTATCCGTTGATATGTATATTGTTTTGAGGAATTTGTTTCGCAAATCGCATAATTTCGCTCACAAATACCTGTAAGTATTTTCGCAGGCGTGAACAAATTTGTATTTAATAAAAAAAATAAGGTATATATTTATTAAGAATTGCCCCAAAATAGAAAAAAAAATATTGCTGCAATATGACTGCATAAAATAAGTTTTTTGCAATTGTATAGAATAAATTTACTTCGTATGTAAATTTACTTTGTATGTAAATTTGTCAGTGTGATGATGATATTTGTTGTTGTATGAGCTGCCATACATTGTCAACAAGGACGTGTGTGTTCGCGAGACGTTTGTTTAGTTTAACTATACACTATTCATTCATTATTTATTGAGAAAAAATCCGTCTTTAGGTATTATCTTTTCGTTTGTTTTATTACACTCTGGGTACTCACGTTCACTCACGTTCACTGGATCTATGCTGCTATTCGGTACACGCTCTTAGGCATTTTCGTTGATCACTGTTCAAGTTAATTTACCCGCAAGGAGGTGATCGAGTAACATACAAAGTTTTGCATTTATGTTATGTAGGATTTTATTATTTGTAATTTCATAAACTTGCCTGCTTTTTCAAATTTCATAAAGTTTAACTTTATACTAAAGTATAAACTACCAAGTAAAAAGGTCACCTGTAGTATGAACAACAATTTTAATGTTTAATGCTGCATTCACACTAAAAAGGTTTTCTAGAAGAATTAAAAACCTACCCTGAGTACAAAGTAGCAAAATAAAAATAAAAATGTATCGTTGTTAATTAAATTTTGTTAATCTTTATTCGTAAGGTGATCTCGTTCAAATTACCCTTACACAAACGATATTATAAGTTCATATGCTTAATGAAAAGACTAACTTCAATAGTGAGTATCCAGGGTCAACGCTGTAATAATTATATTTACCCTGCGTTCAACGATGTAGAAATGGTCGGTGGGTCGTTACCGTGTTTACGCCAAGATAATATGTGTTGATACGTTCATTTGATGTGTCCGCTGTGAACAAAGGATGTATGTCGGTATTTAAATTAAAAACTTGTACTAAAATGCACCGGTTATTTGACGAGAAGTAACCTATTATTATCTCTAGGCTAGGTTTACGAAGCAAAGAAGTTTATGATACTTGCTAGCTGGCAAAATCAGTGTACTAATTATAAAAATTCAAATGAAAATTAACGGCTTTATGTAAAAGTCTCTAAAAGGAGTGGCAATGCTTACAAAACGATCAGATGTAAACAGTTTCACTTCTTTAAGTGCAAAGCAAGTTTTCTTTACGAGTTGAAATTTAAATTGTATTGAATGGAAGCAACGTTACCTAGTGGTGGACCAGTGAAACTTGGCACTATAGTTTGTCCAATCCGATCCGAACCCTTCGGAAAATCTAGTGGGGCACGGGGACGCGCACTAGTGCGCGATGCCGTTCCCTCTAGAAAACGTCCGAAGGTGATTCGTTTCACACGGCTTGAGGGACCCTTTACGTTCCTCGCCGCCCCCAAACAAGCCCGGTGAAGCTAAAAATGCCGTCTGAGGCTATATCTATAGTTTGTTCATTATAGCTTGATACCTGTGACAGAAGACATCAAAATCGAAGACCTGACATTCTAAAAGCGTATGAAATTATTTGACTATATTAAAATAACATTATTATTTATAATCAATTACTTAATATACTACAATTACTTTTGTGATTCTATTTTATATGTTAGATAGATTTATCCCAATAAAAATTAAAAAAAATTAAAACATTACAATAAAATAAACGTACTTACTCCTTTACAAGGTCATTTCATTACAAATAACTACTAGTGTTGGGATAGTACACCAAGTGAAGTTCAATTGATGTTCAATAACCAATCGATTAAATGTAACTTCATAATTTTCATCCTAGCAGTATTTATTAATTTGTTAGTCTTTATTTATTTTTCTTGAGTTTATGACGATGACATAACTTATAAAAATTAGAAAAGAAAATCCATTGGCACATTAGATAGGAACAGTACTTCATTAGGATAATGATATTCAATTGATAACTTCAATTATCATTTGATTCAATTACCTCTGCCAATTTGACAACTGCCATGGATATCAAGCTATATTGAACAGACTATAGGGGGCGTGGCTTAGATCCCCTACAATTTATATTTCTGTTCGGGAAAACGAATAAGCTGGTGACTGCTCGTTTGTATTGTACATTTTCTAACCAGCACAGAGTAACAGGTAACTGTACAAGCACGACTGCGATTAGAAGAGAGAGAAAGGGTGAAGAGATGTAGCGCGTCGCGTCGATGCGTCGCGTTGATGTGTACATTTCAAAACGACTGCCATGTATTGTGATGTTGTAAGTAATTTCTTTATGCTTACTCATTATTACCTATAAATTGTTTTATTTTGGAGTTTTTATCGATCGCTAGACTTTAATTTCTATTATGCATGCCGTGGTGACGCGCGTATGAGCTCAGCGTTGTACCCTAATGTGTTTTTTAATACCCCAGATACGCTAGCTGTCAAAAAGCCCCCATTGTTTGTAGCTGTGGATACAAAAAGGTTTCTTTCCTAATAATAACAATAATTAAATACGACCGCCTTTTCAAGAAACTGTTTCGGTGGATCATCGCATTGTCTTCAAGATAATGGCGCATAAAATTCAAACATTTCATCTCGATTTTCGCGCAATCATAACTGAGAGATAATTAGATTTGTAGAAGATCCCATGAAATTAAGTAATCTTGCATCTCCCTCGCACGTTGCCACGGTACAACTCTATTGTCTATGGTATATATTATTATAAAGTGCGATATTTTATTTGGTACAAATGTACGGTTCTATTTTGTTTTATTATAGTAGCTTAAATACTAAAATTAGTGATAGATTGCACACGAGTTAATATGCGCAAAATTATAATATTGTTAAGATGTTTAGAACATAAATTCTTATATTTAATATTGTTGGTAAGTTCGGTTTGTATCGTTTGGGGACACTCCCCCTTTCGTGCCGGGATGAAATCTGATTCAATTTCACTCTTAAAAGTTTAATTTTTTATATAAAAAACAAAATTAGTCAAAAATAAAATGTGCTTATTTTAAATACCTAGCTGTGCATACCATTTCGACAGCCCTATAAAACTATAGGATTAATATCAATATTATGTCTTATTAATGCTTCTTGATCGAGTAAAACTTATTATATAAACGTTATACTGCCAAAATCATAAAGCTTAACTATAACAAGTCGAATCTCACTACGAAGTGGCTGTATACAATATATTGATAAACCAGTCCGCATGACCTATATCTCAGATTTGGTTGACATCGACACTGATATCACAATATTCTTAAGCTAAGTGTTGATAAGTGTTTGTGCGAATGAAATCGATCCAGTAATGTTCTTGGTGATAATGACAGAGTGATAACGCATGCAAGTGATTCTTAAGTGTTTTAGTAAGCTAAATCGTTAGTTCTAAGGGAGTTCACTGTAGCAAATCAATGTATATGCCCTGATGGTAATCCTGCTGGTTATCATTCACAATAGACAATACTGTAATGTAGCTGATTTAAATGTACAGTCGGCAGCAGGCTCCAGCAGTGCACATTCATGCAGGTCATAACTTTGCTTTTTGTGTTACGAAAAATCTGCTGATGCCTGTACACGCAATGCTTGCTACGAACATAATAAGCAATTAACCTTGACTTTGATTATTCCAATTCTCATTGAGTAGCATGTGATTGCTACTATAATACAGTGTAGTTTAGTTTGTAAAAAAATCATATTATAGTGTTATTATTAGGAATAATACTGCATTGTCTTTCCGCTAGAGGCGCCACTAGCACTTGTCACGCAAAGAAATAGACTTTATTATAGAACCACAATTATTAAAATTCTTTTTGACGTTATATGTTTTCAATTAAAGTTTGTCAAAAAATGAATCAGTGTAAAATAGTGGTGGACTAGTGACAAAACAATAAGTATTTCCTAATACCGTTTATATATATCGAACGATGATGGAAAAGGTTCATTAATAGATGAAATGTAATTACCTACCGTTGCCATACCGTTACAGTTACATGAGATTATAGCAGAGGCTACGTGTTGTAAATAATTTCCGGTGTCCATTATATCTCTTATTATTTATAGAAAACTAGAGTTTCCGTTTAGCGAAAAATATATTATATTCCATGTATAAAATTCTAAAATTAGTTTTCTATCAAAAGTTGGGATAAAAGTGCACAGTTCCGGTTCAAGTTGAATTGGTAACTTATGAAAGTAATCGATTGAAAGAGATGGCGACGACTACTGGAGTAGTTTGATTTTATTTAATTATGATACTAATTTCAATCGTAAAAAAATCACTTGGTTTTCATTTCATGGGTTTTATATTAATGGCTCGCTTTGTATTATAAAAGTTACTAGAGAGCATTATTTTTCTATTGATAATATATTAATTAAAAATTAATTGTTTTAACTAGAATAAATCAATGTAGCCATTTTAAGCCATGTGAGTTTTTATTAAACTCACTGATTCTTATCCAAAATAATTACTTAGTAAGGCTGGATCTTCCCGCACGTGTCATAGTTAAATTTGTTAACATGTTTTTATCCATTACTTTCATTGTCAGATAATTCAATTTGAATTGTAACTCAAATGATATTGTAAATTGTATTCTATCACTAGGTAATAAGTTGGCTAATTAAGGCTCCGTATAACACAATGGATGTTGATATTGTTGGCTGAGTATATTATGTCGCCGTCATAGTAAATAATACCAATTAGATACAAATCGATGGAATATGTATGGTTTGATACAATTTAACGTTTTACAAAATAAGACAAGGCTCATATATTAAAAAGCCAATGCAAATTATTGTCTGTCTTATGTTAACTATGAAGTACTGTAAATCGCATCATTATCGCTTGGACGAATCATTGTGTATTATGTTGTTCCTTAAAATAAACATTAGTGTTGTATCAAACTAAATATAAATTGTCTGTGAATATTGAGCATGTATCATACCCAAAATAAAATTATAGGTTGTAAGTTGATGTAAGATTCAATTGACATTTAATTATATTTATGTTTAGTTAGATAAAGGTTTCACGTGGAGATATTATTAAATTGCAAAAAAAATATTATGCTTATATTAAATGTCCACTTGCAATGGTGTTTATAAAATAACAATATTTTTGGCTAGTATTAGTTGCACGAAAAATGAACTGAATTTTGTAATTGGTTTGAAATCGGCACTGAACAAATCGGAACATATCTATGATAATATGTGGAGTAAACATTGAATAGATTTATTTTCAAAATCATAGTTTTATTTACATCTTTAGACAGATTTCTCTCTTATTAAGGAATTATCGTATGGTGCTAAGATGGAATACATTTATTATGTTTTATTGCATCAATCTGTTTGGTAATATTATTTTACAGTTAATGCAATATCATTGTTGAAACAAGTCTTGATTACCGTTCGTTTAACACCAAACAAATAGTGTTTATCAAACAGATTGGCGCTACTCTCAAGCTCTCGCGCACTAGACGCACTCATATTTTTTATATACATACACTAACATATACGGGTAATATCCAAATTGTCTAACATTTAATTTTAGATTAAAATTATACTGTTGTCTCAATTCTCACAATTTTCCCATTTATTTTCTGAGCAAGTGAAATATTTTCTTGTATGTAAGATTCTTGCTTGTAATAATGAAATAAGTATCGACATTTGTCAATGTTTGTTGAACATACATAGATTTTTGTGATTGTTTTTAGTGCATACATTTACTCGCGGAACGATATTTTGTACAAATAACTGTCATTGATTTTAATCACAGCCATCAATTGTATTATGTTACTGCGATGCGAGTAGCGATATTTTAAATTGTGCCGTTTGGATGGAGGCTGCACAGATGCCTTAAGGTGTAGTTAGATAGGCAATAACAAATTCACTGCGCATACCGCAACAGGCTTACCGTCTTGTATATTTTTTTTATGTATATAAGCCTACGCACTGCACTTTATAAGTCTACGTGTCGATTTGCTGGACTGAGTATATAGTATATACTTTTAATATTTAAGTTATATTCCAAAAAGTTCCTGATGAGTGCACAATACGTTGAAGATTTAAGTTATACGTTGGCGTACCTTGTAGGTGACGTGAAATTGCTCAAGAAGCACCTCAACACAATAAATTATATAAGGATTGTAAGAAAAGTTGAATTAATTGAAATATATTCGAAATTTACTGACAATCAACTAACCTTCCCGGTAGCATAATGGTCAGTACAGCCGGATTACGGAAGACCCAAGTTCGATTCCTGGCTGGATCGGCATTTAATTTTTTCACTATATTTTATAAATATTTAATCAACTAAGTTTCCTATAGCTATAATGATTATAGGATCTGGCTTGGCTGACCCATCCCATAGTTATCCCCGTGTATTCAAAAGCGTACTACGTAAACGTAAATAAAATAAACTACTCATTCTTAGTTATCGCTTTGATATTGATGGTAAACGATCCAAGATATTTTTAACTGTCAGGCCAAGGCGAGAAGTTGTTTTCAGTTTGTATTTATAAAATCTAATTGAGAACCTAGCAGTATCGACACGTAGCCTTTATACCATACAGTTTTGTAAATACGGTTTTTCAGTGTGTAAGCAATATTAGCATTTTAAATTTTAAAAATAAAAACCACTTTGTGAATAACATTTTAAAATATATTTTTTATTCTTATTATCACCTTGTTTGCGATGCTTAAACATTAATAACAATCAGTCATTACAAAACAATAAGTCTGTCCTCTCCACATTTATGACAGTTACCTTATCCAAGTGCGATTTGATTACAATGTATATTATTTATTGTTTTGGTATTAAACATCACATTATGTGTAGATAAATAAATGCTAAAGAAATACTGTCATTGAAGACCAGAGTTTAACTTAATGACTATGTGTGACAGGTTCTGTTACAAAGTACAAAGCTTTGCACTTTTCCGAACCTGAAATTCAGTTCTTTTGCCTTTATTTATGCCTTCTAACTTAAAAATGTCTTAAATTAGGATTTGGTTCGTGGATATTTTAAACATTTCTATCTAACTAATACAATACATTGAAATTAAACAACTTTTACGGATCTACTCGCGTTTATTTTGCACATAAACGCGAGTAGATCCGTAAAAGTTGTTTCATTTTAATGTGTAGTGTTCGCGTAAACTTTAGAAAACAATAATACAATACGGTTTAATAAAAGCAGAGAAATCTTTAGTAGAGGACTTTGAATTCGACAAAAAAGATCTTACAATAACGGTCATTCTTAAGCCCTTACAAAACATTAGACAAAGTATACATTGTGTCAGTTGTTATGGCTGCTACAATTAAAACTTTATCCAAACCCAAGGTCACGAGTCACGATAACATTTATGGTCTGCGGACCAGTAAACCTGTTAATGGTGTGTGCCATTGCAGCAGCGCCACACTCTTGGACTTGGGCAATTTGTCACTAATAGACAAATTGTGACTAAGTGAGTCAATCATCATCATCTCAGTCAATAGACGTCCACTGCTGGACAAAGGCCTCCCCCAAGGATCTCCACAACGACCGGTTTTGTGCTGCTCGCATCCAGCGGCTTCCCGCGACCTAATTTACCAGATCGTCGCTCCACCTTGTTGGCGGCCTGCCCACACTGCGCTTTCCGGTACGCGGTCGCCACTCGAGAACTGTTCCGCCACAGCGGCCATAATAATAATAATAATAAATGAATAATAATAATGTCAGATTCAGAAGGCAGTACTCCTTGACACGGCACGTATTGTCAGGAGGTTCCTCACTCAGCAGCCCTGACCACCGGTAGCTTGGGCCCTGCCCCGCTGCTGGTGGTACTCTAGAATTAGTTTTTTATAATGTTTTATTGTTTTTTTTATTAAAATATTGTAAAAATCTAGTTTTAAGAAAGAAAATAAATAAAGAGTATAATAATAATAATAATCACCAGTAACTCAATAATACATTTCAAAATCCAAGAGTGTGGTGCTGCTGGTACGACACGCAACTGTTAATGATAAATTAAACTAGCTCGTTCGATCTACTTGGGGATGTGCTTGAGCAGCTTGAGCTCGTGCGTCAGCCAGGTGGCCAGTGTGAGGAGCAGCAGCGAGCCCGACTGGTGCGACGCCGCCAGCCACGTCGGCACGAAGTGCAGCAGCGTCGCCACGCCTAGGCCCACCTGTGGGCATCGACACCATCAAACCAGACAATACAAGTGTAGGTAGGGTTTTGCCCAGAATAAGACTGGATAGCGACCATCCTGATAAGGTGTAAAGGAGGCACAATCCTGCTCCACTGCTGTCCTTGCATCAGGACTCCGAACTGACTGACTGTCACTGACACGGACTTGATGTCAATTTGCACGATAGCACTACCTGGTGTGAGTAACTCAATATAAATCAGACTGATGATGATGTTGTTTGTCCATGGGTGGCGTTGATCACCTTCCATCTGGTGACACGCAAGCTCTATAAACTTTCAGCCTTTCCCAATATTTTGACGCTGTAAAAGATTATGAAAAAGGCATACCCTTGTTGTATTTCTACCTAGTTCTCAGTACAAAGCGCTGCATACTTACGAACGAACCGATATGGCGTAGTAACTAGACTAAGACTGATGATTTTCTTAACTCACTTGCATCCACGCCATTGCTCCTACAGCATTGGCCACCCTCCTAGCAGTAGGCGAGAGTGGCTTCCCCCTAGACAGCAGCCACAGCGTGGTAGCCGCAGCCAGTGTGGCCGTGCCCAGGACCCGGTGGTCGAACTGCACGGTCGTGGGGTTCTCGGTGAAGTTGCGGAGTGTGGGCTGGTGGGCTAAGATGTCGGGCGGCACCCAGCTGTCCCCCATCTTGGGGAACGAGTTGTACACCAGGCCGGCGTCGAGGCCGGCCACGAACGCGCCTGGACACAGGAATTTATTTGTAACTATGCAGTTTTCTCTTTAAAATATACATAACTAGCATTTTACACGCGATTTTGTCCGCTATGTTTTAAGATTTTAAAAAGAAATTTATTTTTAGGGTTCCGTACCCAAAGAGTAAAACGGGAACCCTATTACAGAGACTCCGCTGTTCGTCCTCTATCTCATGAACCGTGATAGTTAGACAGTTGACATTTTCACAGATGATGTATTTCTGTTGCCGCTATAACAACTATAACTAAAAAATTATGTTGCCGCTATAACAACTATAACTAAAAAACAGAATAAAATAAATATTTAAGAGGACGGCTCCCATACAACAGACATGATTTTTTTGCCGTTTTTATAGATAATGGTACGGAACCATTCGTGCGCGAGTTCGACTCGCACTTAGCTGGTTATTTAAATAAAATATAGCCTATGTTACCCGCAAGGAATGTAGCATCAATCAGTGAAAGGATTTTGGGAATTTCAGTCAGGAAGTAGTTTCAGAGATTATCTTCCACAACCAAACTAAACTACTGATTTCACCAAAAACTTATAAGTAGGGTTATGGCAGCCGTGTTCGAGAAGAACCAGTCATCCGACAACTTTGATATTAAATAAGATGGAGGCGTTGAAAAAAAGAAGTGTACTGTAGTAATGTATTACATAAACATAAATACACATAAATACACTTTTACATATACAGGGTGTCCCAGAACTCAACGTCAAGCCGAAACGGGGTGACTCCTGTGATACAAACGAACAACTCTTACTATTGGACCAATTCCCTAACTCGACAATAAAATTCAGCTGTTCCATACATTTTGGTCAAATGAATATTGATGAAATGTTTTTGTTTTGTTTATATAATTTTCAACATGGTTTTTTTGTAATTTGAATATTGATGTTTTGTATGGAACAGCTGAATTTTATTTTCGAGTTAGGGAGTTGGTCCAATAGTAAGAGTTGTTCGTTTGTATCACGGGTGTCACCCCGCTTCGGCTTGACGTAGAGTTCTGGGACACCCTGTATACCTACATACATACAACAATATAAATATGTCGAACATATACATACCATTTAAGAACAAAAAATAAATAGTGGACTAACAGTAGAATTACAATGACATAGTGATCTTTGACGAGTTTCTTAAAACTTTGCAGAGATTTCGCACGTCTTACAGACACACAGGCAAAACATTCCACGGGCGAGCAGCATGGACCGTAAAAGATTTGTCACAGAATCATGTTGAATGCAGTGGAATCTGCAAACTCAAGTTCTCCGATGATCTCAAGAAGCGGGAATGGGAGTCGTGCAAAAATTGGAAACGATCTTTAAGATAAAATGGGGTGGTAGGTTAATATATTGTATATAAGTAAGCAAACAATACGAGCATTCCGGCGACGACGAATTGGCAACCACTTGAGCTTAGTGCGAAATTCGGAGACGTGGCCATATTTGCGCAAACCAAATATAAACCTAATACAAAAGTTTTGAAGGCGCTCAAGCTTGTTTAGTTGATCCTCCCTAAGGTCTAGATAGCTGACATCGGCGTGACATGAGATCGATGATCTAGTCACCAAACTAAAAAGTCTATTAAAACCGAGTAAATTCAACTAGTAAATTAATGCTGCCAACTCACCAGAAACAGCTGTGAAGAACGCCATAGCTTTGACGGTATGCGCGAACGCAGTGACCCCCTTCAGCTCTTTGATCCTCTGATACGTGGAGGCGGCTGGGAAGGGGCGGAGCACCCTCAGAGCCCCCATCAGCAGCCCCGCGTATAGAATGAAGGCGAGGCTGAGATGCGCTGCCAGACGGTACTGGGATACTCTGGGAACGTCCGATGGCCCTTGGAATCGGTCCTCCAGGCCGGATTTCACCATGTACCAGCCCATTAGACCCTGAAGAGATGGGATTTGCTGCCTCACATTGTCTTACTTAGTTATTTAATATGTATCTATGTCTTTGCTTTTATAAATGTCGATAAACATCGTTAGTTCAATTTACAGAGAGCATAAATAACTCATTAGTTGAACAAAGAAAACATGTAAAATGGCGAATACAAAGGTTTATTTATCTTATGAAGATTTGGTCGAGAGAACGCCATCCATGTGTTAAATTTTATTATTGAGTTAGCATAATTTTAGAGAGTCTTTACATGCATTTTGGCCCTTCGAACCAGATTAAAATTTCCGAAACAGTTATTTTATAAAAGGACTGACCTGAGCCGCAACGAGCGTGCAGTACACCCCGACCCTAATCTTCATGCCCTTGTTGAGGTATCCTCTGGCCCAGAAGAAGGCGGCTGGCACGAACATCACCGCGCCGATGGCACGGCCCCAGGTTCGGTGCGCGTACTCCATCCACCAGATCCACTTGAACTCGGACAGCGTGATGCTTTGGTTCTTACTGCCATATAAATAAGTGTTATTTTGGCACCATCTATCAATGTCATTGCTCAATTGTTCTCAATAGTTTCCTACTGGAGGTGATAAAATTGATAACTCAGGCCTTCCCACATCCCATAAGAAATCTAGCAGGTACCCTTATTAGTTCTGCAATATTCAACTGCCTGTCTATGATGTGTCTGACCGCTGCCGTGCGGTTTCATATCGAACGCAAGCCTCATATTGTATTCACAGCAGACAACAGATTAAAATAGTCGTTCTGTACAATAGAACTTGAATTGTTTGGCGGCGCTGATCAGCCTTCGCGCATATCAAAGGTTGATATGGAACGCAGTGCAAACGTGCGGCAACCGTCCGACAACAAATGTCTAAATAAAAAAAGAGCCTTTCCTTAATACTTTTAACTATATAACAATTTGATAACTCACAAATGGTACTCACTACTTAAACTCTGGGTACTGCTGGTACTTCTGAAACTCATGCTGCCACTCCTCTTCTGTGGTAGGCAGCTTCTCCCCCAGCAGTTTCCACGTGACCATGGACAGACCAGACTCTGTCAGCCTCGTCACCCCACCTGTGATAGAACAACTCTTATAAAATTTTCTTTTAAGGAAGCGCAGCGCGTATTTGGCGGTATTTGTTTACCGACGACGAAAGTAATTGGCATCTATGTTTAAGAGAAAAGATGAAAACTGTAAGTCTTACGAGAGGCTTCAGAGCCCACAAAAATAAGATAGTCTTCTGCATTACTTTAAAGAGTTGATTTTCTAATGTTCACAATAAAATCTTGCGAAAAATATTCTATGCCTACCTAAAAGGTTAACCCTTTAACAGACAGAACATGTTTCAAAATTTCATTGGTTTTCAATCTTATCTCAATCATATAAAGTTAAAAATGTGGTGGAGGGAAAATACTACTCTAACTAGTACTAACTATTAAGTAATCTGTGCTAGTACAGAAAACTATCAGACTGTTTAAATTTGAATTAGAAGCTTTTTTTAAAGAATAAATATAATTATGGTGTAAATAAAACAATAAGCTTTTAAATAGTTTTTATTTCCTTGTAATACAAGTTTTTAGTAGTTAATTTACACTTATTAGCACATTTAAAAATTATATTATAAATATATTTTTCATTCTTATAACCAGATGACAAATATAATTTATAGCCTATACTATGTGTACCATTTATATATGTGCATGTTTGGTATACAAATATACCTTTCCCATACACTGTTAAGAAATATAAATAACAACATTTTAATTTAAACAAACAATATTAATCAACAAATTACTGTTAACTGGGAGTCATGTTTTTTATAATGCTATTGTGCTTTAAAGTAAATATAAGCATAACACCTAATAGATTATTCTTTACTTACTTCCATTAGTAGTACGCAAAGCAACTTTAATGATAAAGTATATACTATATAGCAGAATAAGGTAACCAGACACCATACCTAGGACCACCGCCGTGAACACCATGCCGCTGCATCCTAGCAACCAATACCCAACTGCTTTGGGTGTCTCTTTGGGGGCAGTTGAGTTGAGTCGCACAAATATTTTATTTGACTTGAGCAGCCCACTTATCTGCAAAGGTGAGTTTTTTTAAAACATCATAAGCCTACTACTATCTTACTTTCTGTAGCTGGCTATTAATCATCTTGTATATGTTAAAACATATTGCTCAATATCATTAATGTCACCATCATCAGCCTGTGCAGATCCGCTGCTGGACATAGGCGAGCCAAGTGCATGCCACTGCGCAATATAATTATATTTTCATGTAAATATTGTTTAATCCTTATTGTCTTTATTCAGTCTTTAGCTTCATCTAAATAATTTAACCAGCTCTTACCAAAACTATCAATGCAATTTATAATTTTTATTCTATTAGATTCAACTATTATTTGATGTATTATATTTTTTCACATCTTTTGAATAAATAAAACCCAGTAGGACATTTAGTTAAACTGGTTAAACAAACAATTGTTTGTTGGTAATTACCAAGAAGTCCAGGGGACTGACTAAATACCATAAGGTAGATACTTATTATTTAATTATAATAGCCTACCAGTTTGCATATAAATTGTCATTGATCTTATTACGTAAGTAGGTATGTTTATGAAATAATATGTATAAATAAATATAAAACAACTTACTCTGTATCCCAGTTTGTTACTATTTTCATTTCTGAGTGGTGTGTACAGCTGTCTCGTTAGTAGATTTGTAGTACCAAGTCTTGTACCAACCAGGGCCTTACTTGAAACTGCTCTCAGGGGATGAGCGCAGCGGCAGAGCTGTGATACACTCCACATCTCTCTGCAGAATAATATTGATTCAATTCAATTATTTTATTTGCTCTATCTATACACAAGTTATTACAATATTGGTTAGTTAGAAGGTTATATTTCCAAAGCTTATTCTTGTTTCATATTATGATGATCAATAGGGCATTTGTCAGTAGTATATAGGTAAGTAATAACGAAGTAGTTTATTCACAATGTGCAACAAACAAGGCACTCAAAATATCTATTATTGTAATCGGTTTATAAGCGATTGTTGTAATAAAAGTACTAGAGCTTTACTATGTCAAATATATGCAGATATCGCAAGATAAGATTGATTTGATATTAATGTACTTGGTTAGTCATAGTTAAAAGCACTGATTATGTACACAAGCTTATCCATGTGAAAAACTAACCTTTTCTTTATTTATAATTTAATGTACTAACGCCCCACACTATCAGCATTAATAAAACGCCATTCAATAATGGCTAGAATGCCTCATTTATTAAATTATGGTATTTTTACTACACAACAGTTAACAACAGTCAACCAAGACCAACTCAACTCAATCAAATCAAGACAAGACGGAGAAAAGTCAATCAAACAAACTGTCAATCAATGTCATCAACCACCATGTCAACATATTATGTATTTCTTCTCCTATTTAGAATAGACAAAGGGATATAGGTCGAACAGCCATGTATTTTTTTTCGTATTTAGTTTTCTAAAGTGACATACGAGCACCTTACGAGTACTTTATATTCAACATTACTGTATTAAAGTCTTCATTAGTTACTTTTTCGAATATGGTCATCATCATCATCATCATCATCAGCCTATATACGTCTACTGCTGGTGGTTTAATGCTCTAAGACTGGCCGACATAGGCCTCTGCAAGTGCACGCCTCTGAGCAATATGGTCAAGACCACTTCAAACAATAATTACTAATCCACAGCTCGCTCTCCAGGCTCAAATAAATTTTTATTTTTATTAGATAATTATTTTTTGAATAATGAATATGAAAAACAGTTACAGTCTAAAATCTGTTTTATCGCTCTAAAGCGAATTCTTTCAGACAACCAGTTATTAATATTTGCTAAAACCACTTTTCTACACAGTAATAGCTTGGATTAGACGCAGTTAAAGTAAGTAAGGTACTTTAATGTGTAAAGAAATAGGTAACAGTATGCAGGATAGGAGCAGGAGGGTAAGGCGATCATGTGGAGCCGATAACACGTAGATGAAATATTCTAAGTAGATTCATTCTATTCAAAACTTATAGTTTTCAACACCCTTGAAATCTGCTGCTGCGAATGATTGCTATGAGCTTTGATTTGAGTACCTACATCATATACAATGCGCATCACGTTTAATCTTTATAGGAGTAAAAAAACTTTTTTAATGAAATTGATTTACTTTCTTACTGAATATGACTTTACATTTTCTTAAAACAAAATAGGTAGGTACCAATGACAAATTTTGCCGATACTTTGACACGGTATTTTCAGTCTTCCATTTCTTTATAATCATTGGATAAAGCTTTAACATTCGAAATTGCATTTTTAAATTCACCTTCTTCTAATCCTTCTCCGACGTAATGATGGACAAACGCACGTTTAGCATACATCAATGAGAACTTTTTGCAGAGCCTTTCCCAAGCAGTGCGCACAGCGGAACTGTTGGAAACCATCACCACAGCTCTTTGGAGTGCTGCCAAGTCCCCACCAGGAACCGTCATTGGAGGTTGATAGTTTATACCAATCTGGGGGGAGAAAGAGCATGTACGTACACATTTATGTTTATAGTAAGAAATAACAAATGTCACTGAAGCACCTGATGCCGTTAAATTCAAACGTACCTTGAACCCAGTAGGTGACCATGATACAAATCGAATGCTTCTCATACTTTTGACTTGGTTTATAGCCGAGTTTATATCGTTTGGATTAACGTCGCCTCTAAACAGCAAGCAGCAGGACATATAACTACCCGCTCTTGGATCACATTTTATCATCTGGTTGGCTGGCTCGAAACAAGACATCATGAGTTGTTGGGTAGTCAAGGTTTCATGTAGAGCTCGCGTGGGAGGTATGAACGGTGCGAACGTTACCAAAGGGAAGTGTATTCTTGGATAGGGGATCAAATTAGTCCTAAATTCTACCAACTCCACATTCAAAGATCCCTCGAACCGTAGCGAAGCCGTCATGCATGACACCACCTAGTAATAAAAGAAAGTAAATTAATGACGGTTAAATTTTTTATTTTATTTTGTATACTGTGGCGTTATTTTAAAGTTTTGAAAAAATATTTTAGGTACTGTTACTGTATAGCTTGATATGCATAGTTTCATAAAAATATCTAAAATATCTCAAACTAACACAGCAGTTTTGATTATTAAAATAACATACTTTTTTTAGCATGGTTTTGGTGAATAAAGCGAACTATACAAACTTAAAATGCAATACGGACGGACGTGGTACGCTCTTAACTAGTAATTGGGTGTAACTGCGTTTATTGTAAGTAATTTATTGTGACAAAAGCAGTAACACATGTAAATTTGTTAACTTAGTCTTTTTATAATGGAAAGTGTCCTGCTATGATAGGTCATTTTCCAATATTTTTGACACTGTAAGGGAGAAAAGAGCTGGACACTTGCTGAGTTTCTTGCCGGTTCTTCTCAGTACAAGATCTCCCGCCCAGAGTGGACTTACGAACCGATGGCATAGTGACATTCACAAGAGCTACTTGTAGCCTAAACTTAATAAATGATTTTGAATTTTGAATGAAACTACTCTTCAGATTAGTATTACCTCTTCTTCCAAATGTCAAAACGACTAGTGAATAAAGTGCAGTATCCTATGTTACTGCAGTCCAAAGTTGTATTTATGATCACTTTACTAGTTTTGTTTCACAAATTATTATAACAGTAAGTGAATCTACTGCTTTTATTAATTTGTGTTATAAATCTCACCTTACAATACAAAAGTCCCATCCGCAAAAAGCAGTACTACATGCAACTGCGGTTTTCTTTAGTAATATTTTGACGTGACAACGTCTTATAAATTGGTTTGCCGGGTGACACTTCAAGAAACTGCGTTACGCTCCGCTCACGTTATGCGCTCACAATGAGAGCGAGTGAGAGGCACGCGTCCCTTCCACTCGGGCATGGTTAGCCCGCCTAAGAGCGAGAGAGACAGACATAAAAAGTGAAAGGTAAATACGTATGTATGTGTAAAGGTAAAAATAAAATTTTGTTAATATGAAATTCAGTGCGAGATTCTTTGTATAAATTAATGTTTTAAATATAATTCTTTGTATAAATAAATGTTTTAATTTGTTACTATTATTTCATCCTTCTTCCTACTATACGAATGAATATTCACATTAAAATTATTTTACCACTCAAAGTCGTTGTCACGTAAAACTTTCGCCCGTATATCGACTTTTTTTACGAAGATACATCTTACTGCATTTACACCATATCAAAGTACAACGTTCCGTATAGCTATAGAAATAAGAATCAAAGTGCTGTAAAGAGCTCTTTGCGAGGATTCCGAATCTAAATGTAACTCAATACTTGAAAAAATATCCCTTTACTGCGTTTTTAATTAGCACGGCAGGAGATTTGAGGTGGGTAGGCTGCATGCAAGGCATAAAGCATGTTAACATCGCGTGATTTTTTGCTTAGTTAAAAATAAATCAATACCTGGGCAATAAGTCTGTTCAAATTTGTATAAGTAGGTCTCGGGACATCTAACGATCTTGCCAGAATGTCATAGAGCGCTTCGTTGTCAAATATAAAGCAAACGTCCTCGGTGTTCATGCATGCGTGGGTTGTGAGTACTGCATTGTATGGCTCTACAATAATGGGAGATATTTTTGGCGAGGGATAAATCGCGAACTCAATCTTTGAGAGTTTCCCATAATCCCTGGTGAGACCTTCAAGCAATAGCGCTGTGAATCCAGACCCCGTTCCGCCACCAAACGATCGGAAAATGATAAAACCTTGAAGGTGGCTACAGTCCTCAGCTGCTATTCTTATCCGATTTAGAGCTAGGTCTATCATTTCCTTTCCGACACCGAAGTAGCCTCGTGCGAAGTTACTAGCGGCATCTTCTTTTCCCGTGAGCAAGGAGTTAGGATGAAATAGTTGACGATATGCCCCATTCCGTATTTCATCTAGAAAATTAAATTAAATTACGATTTAGTATCTGCTTAAGGGCCTTTTGTCCATTAATAAATAAATAATTGTGATTATAACTACTGCCCATCATTCGGTGTCGATAAGCTTGTCATGTTTAACACACGCAACCACAGATGGGTATCAGAATAGCTTTAACTCGCTAGCAGTGGCTCAAACTAATAGTTTTTTTTTTCTAACACCTCCAACATAAAATAACAATAAATGTATCCATATTGATTGCATTATGGGATATTATTGCATATGCACAGCATGGTTGTTAGTTTGTTAGCATTCAGCTCCTCTTCCTACAATACACTAAGAAAGTTATATTAGCAGGTAAATTAAAAAGAAATCACAAATGAGTGTTGTATTGCCTATGGGAGTTGGTTCCAAATCAATCATGACAACTCTCGGTACCACTTTCCCAGCGCCAGTTGAGCTGAAGAAGGTACCAACGCTCCTGTCATCGTCACTGAAGGCGAGGATGCCGTCTGTTCGGACGCCATGTTCGAGGCAGTACAATTCCCAGCAAGCATTTGCTACTTGAACGCCTGCCTGACCGATATGAATATGAATTACTTCTTTCTGTAAACATTTAATACTATTTTGTTACATGATTATTATAATGTTTAACGGAGTTTAACGCAAACTTTTTTGTTTAGTTCCGGTCGAACCTTTATAGCCAATCAGCTCATGACCATAGCTGGTTCAATAATTAGGCAAAAACGTCGGGTATGTACTTACGAAGGTAATCATAAGATACCTACATTAAATATGTTGCGTTAAGCTTCGTTAAACATTTTTTTATAATGACTGTGATAAAGAGTAACAATTTTGTTATAATTCTGATTCATATTTGCTGGGTAGTTAATAATGAATAAGAAGAATGTTATTGCTAAACTCACAATAGCCATAAATGTAACTGAAATTTTAATGGGCGGGCCTAAATTTTGTATTTATTTTTGAATTTTGCTACATTTTCTTATACAAATACTTACAAATTTATGTCAAATTCAAGGTGCGCAACATGTCACTGTTGTCATTTTAAGTTAAATTCTCACATTAAATAATACTTCTAAATCTATGAGGCCTAAAAATGACAAGAAAAATTCTTCAAACAACAATATTAGTTTAAGTTTTCTAGCTCGTAGTTAACGTATTTGATGTTACTTAAACAAGGCGAATTTTTTGTTGTCAATAATTCACCACTTATTGTCCTCTTATCATTAAACAAAGAAAACAGACCAGGGCTTTAAGACGAGATCCCATTGCCATCACTAACATAAAAGAAAGTAATGAAGCTGACAGCTGATCTTGATAGGATGGTAAACAAACCTTGTTGTTTTCGGCTTTGTTAATAATCGTATCTGTTATTACGTAATACCTTGTTTTTAAAGCATTGCCTGTTGCTAGCCAGAGTAATAAAGCACTTATAAAAGCAACCATATATTCGATTGAAGATGAATTTCGCAGGAAAAGTGGTTATTGTGACTGGTGCTAGTTCCGGCATCGGGGCAGCGACCGCTGTGTTTCTATCAAAACTCGGCGCAAAGTTGTCCTTGGTTGGTAGAAACGTCGAGAACTTACAGAAGATCAGTAAGGATTGCGCCAAAGCAGCAACAACATTCGTCGTCCAAGCGGACCTCACTAAAGAGGTGGACATTGAAAAAATTGTGAAAAACACGATCGACCACTACGGTCAACTGGATGTACTGGTGAACAACGCGGGTATCATCGAGACCGGCACCATCGAGAACACGTCCTTGGCGCAGTACGACAGGCTCATGAACACAAACGTTCGCTCCATTTACTACTTAACAATGCTTTCTGTTCCACACTTAATCAAAACCAAAGGTAACATTGTAAATGTATCGAGCGTTAACGGAATCAGATCCTTCCCTGGAGTGTTAGCTTACAACATCTCTAAAGCATCTGTAGATCAATTCACAAGGTGTGTTGCTTTAGAACTGGCCCCTAAAGGCGTGAGAGTTAACTGTGTTAACCCTGGAGTTATTTTGACTGAGCTACAAAAGCGCGGAGGGTTGACTGATGAACAGTATGCTGCCTTCTTAGAGAGGAGCAAAGAAACACATGCTCTGGGTAGGCCTGGGAAGCCAGATGAAGTGGCTGCAACTATAGCTTTCTTAGCCAGTGACTTATCAAGCAATATTACTGGTGCCAGTCTTCCTGTAGACGGGGGCCGCCATGCCATGTGCCCTCGCTAAACTTATATCTTTGGTGTTAATAAACATATTGCATTTCAGTGCCTGGTATTTCACTATGCAAATACCTATATAGTATATAAGGGGAAACATATATATATTTGGAATTTTACATTTTTGAATGCATTAAGCCATTTTATATTTTGTTAATAAATAATTGTTATTCTTTAGTTTCTCTTTTATTAATTTAGTAAGAATTGAAACTGCTTTTCTCATTAGTTATATAAGTATATTTAAAATTAATTTTAACTAAATCAGTCCTTAACTTAAATCTTAACAACAATTATCACATCAAATAAAACAAATTACTAACTAAAATATTATACATCCACAAAATAATAGAGGATATCAAACACAAGACTTATTAAACATTAATTTAAAATTAGTGAGTGCATGTAACTGGCTAAAGAATATTTGTTTACGCAATGGTACAAGATTAAAATATTATACTGGTATAATGTTAATAAAATTTCCATATAACTAATGCACTTTATAAAAACAAAACTTATAGTTTAAAGTATAATTTTCACTACCCCTAGATAGATCTAATGACATGAGTAGTTAGTAATAACCAACTAAACAATTTGTGACTCTAAATTTAAAAGTCAAAAAGATCTAAGTTTAATTAAATTATTGCAATGTTTATATACCTATGAATACATAGGTATATTGTATATAATATTGTTGTGGAAAGAGATATTATAAGTTTTTACATTAACTAATGTATGAAGATTTCATACTAAGGCATGGAAGTGTAAATTATAGTTAGTAATTATTTGTAATTATGCTTCGAAGGTCTATCGCTAAATCTCTGCAAATGTGGCGATACACATAATTTTGCTATTTCTATGCAATCGGACGAGTTTCCACATTAATAATAAAAGGGATATATATTTTTAAATAAGTAATATTTGAGCACCAATAACTTAAAAAATCACTAAAAAGTAAAGTTTATGCCATTTGATCTAGATTGACATTTTGCCAATAATGTTTATAAAAAATTGTAACTATCAACTTTTAAGCTTGTAACCATACTGAAGGACTTATTTTCAATTTGAAAAAGAGTTGAATAAATTTCCACGAGCTGTATTCGAACCCGCACACCATGCCAAACCGGGTCAGGTGCACTTAATTATGGGGTGAGAGTTTGGAACTCGCTCGCGGATTTTTTAAAATTGTAATTTGTTTGTAACAAAATTTGCGTAAAATTATATATTAACCATAATTATGGACATCTTTTCACTTGGGCTAAGAGTACATCAGCAATTGTAAACAGTAAACCAATTTGGAAGTGTAACAATACTTAGTAAATTGAAAACGGCGAGTACTCAATGTGTTATACAAGGTGATTGCTCAGGTATATCCTTGTATGTACTCTTATGGACGCAGTAGTTGCATTGCGGGGACGGCGGCGAAGAGTTTCTTGCACTCATCGACGCAGGCGCGGATGATCTGTTCGAAGGCTACAGGCGCGATGTCTCGGATCACTGGCTCCCAGTTCTCGTTGATCACCGTGTGGAGTGTTTCACCTACAGGCAAAGCAAAACTATTAGTCAAAAAATATCTTTGTGCTATCAGTGGCTATCACATTAAATTCTTCATTCATTCTCCTCGGTAATGGCAGCGGAAGGCTGGATGGTTATAGAACGAATTATTTGTTTAATTGAGTTGAAAAATGGTAGAAGCGTTTGGTGATTATTGTAAAGGCCGGTGGCAGGGTTCCCGCACAGTATCACGCTGGATACCTTATACCTTCAGGTATTCCCCAAACCGGAGATGGGCGGGGAGGAGAGGAGATTTGTATCGTAAGCAACCAAATAATACCGTAATGTCGTAATACCTAAGCGAAGGACATATTTTTTCTTAATACAATTATTGAGTCTTCGTGTTTACCTATGGGTAAAAATGAAGTCTTATTAGTTGTAGTAAGAAAGCTATTTCTGAAGCATTCTTTTAGATGGATATCAATATATATATTTATATAACATACAATAAATTTGGATAATGTAGGTAAAGATTTAGAGTTATTGACGAATTGTTAAATCATTCTGTTTTAGACCAGTAACGGGATGGGAGTTGATGTAGCTCATTCATTGTTTATAGGTTTTATGTATATGTAATGATACCTATTAGTTATTAATTTAAAACACGTCGACAGAGCATGGGATTGTGTAAAGCAGTTGATGAATCGCAAAGAGAGCGTTGTTTTGAGAAGCTAGAACTGGGGCCCGACCGCCTAACCGATTGCTTTGGCTACGTGTATAGTTTATGACGTCATCTTGTCATCTAGCTAATAGGTATAGGCATATATCTATAGCTTTCGAAATTGCTTTCATAGGCAGTACGAAATGACAAGATGACGTCATAAACTATACACGTAGCCAAAGCAATCGGTTAGGCGGTCGGGGGGCTGGATATTAGTGTGTAAAAGTGGGGAGGTTAGTATCGTGAAAGCTAAGTGATATTCTCATGACTAGTTTCTGGATGGATAACTAAAATTGTATTCTCTGGAAGTTATCTCTGCTTTCGAAGGCAGATTCTTGTCGATTAGTGGTAGTCTTCGGCATATAATACCACACATTAAGGTTATTATCAATGTGGAAAAGCCTGATAGTAGTGTGACGTTTACAAGCTGTCAATGATGAATGATGTTGAAGGTATGTATGAAGCGCTAGTGTAAGAGCCTGACAGCAGTGGGACCTTGACAGGCTGTAATTGATGAGTAACGTTGAAGGTATGAGCGCCAACCATTCAGGAGAGCAGCTCGGTTGCGGGCACGCTGCCGAAGAACTTGTTGACCACCTCCACGCAGCTGCGGATGATGCCCTTGATGGCGGGCGGTGCGATCTCCTCCATAATGATCTCCCAGTTCTCGTTCGTGAACCTTTGTGTGGTGTCCGCTGGAAGAGACGTGTGCGTTAAGTTGGTGTATGGTGAGTACTGACGTATCGTGAGTTATAAAGGACTGATCCGTAGTATACCTATTATGTGGCTTCCGTTATAAAGTTGGTAAATTAATACAGTAAGTATACCTACCATTGGGATGTAAATGAATAAGGAATGTTTTTTGAATTAGTAGATTTGCCGCTAATTCTAAATGGTTGTGTTTTTCTTGTAAGTATAATCACTTGTTGATTGAAGTGTTATGGGTGCTGAAAGATGGTCTTATTAACGATAAAGACCAAAAACGTAGAATAACGCGAGCGCTCTAAGATTATGAGGTGCGTACCACCACAATAGCTGTACACTGCCCCCTTAGGATCACAAGGCTGCTCCAGTGGCCTAATCCACTCTACTCATTCAAAATTGGACAAACGGTTGGTGGGCTTAACTACCGAGTGGAGCCAGCTTAAAGTTGACATCAAACAAAGAGGTTTCTCACCGAGAGCCTTGTTTCCCCCGAAGAGGTTGGTGAACTTGAACTGCGCGCGGTCCATCTTGTAGTTGTCCTTGTAGCTGGTCACCATCCAGTGGCCGTCCTTCGTGTCGAAGTCGTACTTTATTACGATGTTCAGGTTCGCTGTGGATGCATTCAGGTAGTTAGCGGAATATACAAATTTTCTAGATTATAAATATAAATTTTGGAAACGTTTTACTTATAAAAATTATGTTTTTAATTCTAACGGTTATTTGTTATCTTATGTTTATTTATCGCTCGTGTGAGGACGGGTACGCGTAGGTAATCTAATAGCTATGAGAATTGAGCCATGATTACTCGCATTTATTTATAATACTAGTAAAAACATTTAGTTTTAACAGTAGTTGAGGATTCTTGGTGAAGTGCGTTTTCACCTTCAGGCTACAGTCACTTGTTATCAAGTGACATGAAGACTAAGTGCTCTTGTGTAAGTTGTCTAGGTACCTACACACGCCTGCACATCGACCTACCACAAACTGTCGAATTTCCTCAATAGACTTTGAACTTTACGTCTATGTCATAGGGTCGAAAATGTATTAAAGAAATTTGTCAGTTTTGGATAGGTTGATGTGCTGGTACTTACTGATCTTGATCTTGGCCGGCCCGTCGCCCCTGATGGGCAGGATCAACAGCTGGCCGTCGATCTCGTAGTGCGCCTTCAGTGTCACGTTGGCGGTGAAGTCGATCGTGGCCTTGTTCTTCGCGGCGTTCATCCTGGGGTAAGGAAACAGAAGTCAATACGTTATACAGCAGGGCTGGATGGTTTGGTAAATTGACTTCGAAAAAACACTATTAGTTTGCGTAAAACCAATATTGATTGTAGGTAAAACCCCATTAAATGGTTTTAAAACTGTCAGTTGTTCTTTTAGAAAAGTAGTTTCAATGGTTTTGGGTGTGTAGGAGAGGTTTTTTCCTAAAGGTTAGTGTTTAACTCGTAATGTCTTATTTAGATATATACTGAAGGTATAGTAAACAATACCGGGTTCAACATTTGCTTTTAATTAGCTTATTTTATCACATTGATTGAGATATTATAACAACTTGCGACTGTCATTCAGAATTGAAAATCAGAATAGAATCCTAGATACCTAACGATATAAATATACCTATTTACTTGTAAGAATTAAGCCTGAATCCTTTAAGTCCGGTGACGATGGTGTCGGTAAAGGTGAGCTTGAGCGCCGGGTTGTTGACCACGATCTTGCCGAGCTGCAGCGGGTCCAGGGGGGCGACGCCCAGCTCTGGGATGCCGTCCGCGAAGTGTGGGCCTCCAGCGGTGATCACCCCCTCGATGCAGTGGTCTAGGTCGGACTGGGACGCGGAGCATGCCGTGAAGTAGGATGCTGGGAAGACGGATTAAAGGTTAAAAATGGCGCTCTAACTTTATTGACTATAAAATGTTTTTGTTTTGTTTATATAATTTTAACGCAGATTTTGTTGCGAAACAAATTACAAAAACACAAATGTTGAAATGTTTTTGGCGGGCTGGTTTGAACCACGATAGCTCAATTGGAAGAGCACCTAAACCGGTATGTCAGAAGGGTGCAGGTTCAAATCCTGCTCGTGGAAATTTTTTCAACATTTATGTTTTTGTAATTTGTTTCGCAACAAAATTTGTGTTAAAATTATATAAACAAAACAAAAACATTTTATAAATAGCTTGCCTATTTCTTAACTGATCTTTAGTATTTGTAAAAATATTATGATCGGGTGTTAATGACGGTAGTTGTTGACATTGAATGGGTGCCTTTGGCTTTCATAGTAAAAAGTGAATTGTGTTGAATAATTTCGGCGGGCTGGTTAGAACCACGATAGCTCAATTGGAAGAGCACCTGACCCGGTATGTCAGAAGGGTGCAGGTTCAAATCCTGCTCGTGGAAATTTTTTCAACATTGTGTTTTTGTAATTTATTGACTATACCATTATTTCATCATCATCAGCTTCTTCTACTGCTGGGCACAGGCCTCTCCAAGGGTACGTCATGACGCCACTAAGCACGATCCGAGGCTACGCTTTTACTTATGGTTAGACTTCCTTAAAATAGATTTTTAAATTTTAACTTGAAAGGTTAAAAAATAATTTTATAAGTGTGTAGTCGTCGTAATGGCCTATCCAATCTACCTGCTGTCCCACTGCTGCTGCCCTGCTGTAGGGTTCTATAGCAGTACAAGCCTTTCACTTATTTTTAAAATACAGACATACCTTGCGCAGTATAGCATCAATTTGAAGTGCCTCTTACAAAAGTACCCGCTCAGCCACTTAGTGGCCAAGTGTTTATGTTGCATAATGTATTCAATGGGGAAACTCAATCAAAGCATTATCGATCGCTAATGGACACATTAACGAGGTCACGGACGATTAATTACTATGTAAGGCATACGCGCTATTGTTTAGAGAGCCTATTTAAGTACCTTAGCAGTGTTCTTGCACTTTTTTAATACAGAAGAAAATGCGTAAGGCACCATTACTGCACTCAAAGGGACGTAGTTGGCTATGTGGGACTCACCTAAAGCTAATGCTATTTGAGGCAATCAGTTAACTCTCTCCGAAATAAAAAGGTTCTCCACTAGTGACGCTGAATATGCCGTTAGCTATCAGCTATAAAAAAAAACAAATCGTGGGACCCCCCCGACTTCGCCCCCTGGGGTATAGAGATCGGGGTAGTCTACTTGAGCCTAGCAAAACTTTCTGACAATTGCCTTGAAGCCAGTCGCCTTTTCAAAGTGCTATTTACATTTTCGGTATTAAGACCTAGTTTATAATATACTACACAATGATTAAGTAGTTTTCTAATGAGATATGACTTATCTATCCGTGCATGCAATTAATTAATTAAAACGTACTTCCCGTCAGTAGTTGGCTAACGATCCATATTTTACAATGTAGCAGCCGAACGGTCGATGGCGCTGCATTGCTCCACACCCACGGAGAGTGGTGCGACTCTACCTACTTATAATATTGCTCGGTGCCATGTGCGAGTTTTTAAAAATAATTTGTATTGCAAAATTTTAACTCTCCTCATTTGTCACCAAAGTGTCTTGTAGAGTTATATTTGCTAATTGGATCACATTTACAAGAAAGTGTAACGCGGAAACTAATGAGGAACGGGATACAATTTTAAATAGGTAATTTACTTTTAATCAAGAGCCTCAATAAAAAAACATGATGATGTATCTACCTACTCGTGGATGAGTAAAACAATTGTTGTAATCGTCGTAAGGTTTGTCAACCTTACGACGATTACAACAATGTCTTGTTCAAATTAATATTTTTATAGAGCACTAGCTTATGCTAGCGGCTTTGCTCACGTGGGCCATTAGTCTGATTAGGAAACACCACAATTTAAGTTTACAGAGAGGTCTTCCGGGGGTTTTTTCTACACTTAGCTCTCAACATCGATTGTCAATAAAATAGAAAAAAATTCTAGGGACTAATATCACTTCGTCTTTAGGAAACTTCTAGAGTTATTCTGCTATTTAAAGCTAAAGTAGTAGTGACCTTTTGATTCCCCAAGGCTCTCACCATCCACACCTACCAGAAATCACCTCCCAAAAAATCTCACGGGGAAAGTCAACTCAGCTCAACTATTACTTATAGGGTTCCTCATGCCGTGTGTTTCCCGTTCCCTACTAGATTCTCCGAGGGTTCGAATCGGATCGATTACCAACACGTGCCGCACCGTCTGTCGCGCGGGTCAATGTCGCGGTATCGAAACCGCACCGGTTTGCTGAGCGGGTTAAACGCACGACTCGATAGATGCGGCCGTACGCACTGTTTGACACACATAGCTTAGTGACCGTTTTCGATCAGTATTCAGTAAGTAAAGTAAAAAGACTATAACTGTCTCACTGCTGGGCAAGGGCCTCCATCATTGAAATCATTGTCATCGCTACAACTGATGGGTAATGGCTTAAGCACCACGCTTGCCAAATGCGGGTTAGTGATCACAGACCCGGGCTATGCATCGAAAAATCCGAAATACATTTTGCCCGACCTGGGAATTGAACCCGGGACCTTCGGGTTCGGGCTAAGCGCTGCCATCGGGGTGCGTAGTGCGACTCTTAATTTTGTCATTCGATCACGTTAATGATAACTAGTTTTTTATGGCGTAATTCTCGCTCTTCTCGTCGGTCACCAGGAGAAGCTACCATTGTACAAAACCCGCACTAACGCACCCAGGTGACGGCTGCGTAATAAAAAGGCAATAAAATGTTGCATTTCCTTTTCCCACTAATGCATGACGGACTTAGCATCTTCACAATTTAAATATTGATGCAACAATCCAAGGCTGCACGCTACAGTTTCTTTGCCAATTGCATACGCAGTTGCAACATTAACTAGTCAACATGGATACGAATCCTTTTTAAATCCTAGAGAAATAACACAATAGACTTGAGGTTTTAATTTTTCGTAATAAGACCTTATTGTCAGTGCAACTATGGTTGGTACCCATTGCTCATTGTTTTACCTAATGCTATCATTTACGAAAAGGAGGCCGTGTTAAACGTTGGAACGAGGTTCCATTTAACTGTCTTTAATTTAGTCACCAAGGACATTTATTGTCTGTTTGACTATAAATGTGTATGAAATCTCTTACTTCTTGATTCCGTACCACATTCAAGAAAATAAAACCTTTTCTTATCGTCATTCAAACCAGTCAATAGTTTATCATCAGTCTATAACCGTAACGTAGCAATAAACACTAACCCCCGTATTAATAAACAAAGTGTAAGCTTGGGTAGTTACTCCGTGTTTTTTTCCCGTTATGTAATCTTCATTTCATATTAGAGTAAAAGAGACAAAACACGGAGTAACTACTTCACGCTTACACTTTGTTTTTTAATAAGCCCCATAGGGAGATATAGCCTGCCATAGCCACTTCTCGTTGCGTTCTCGTTGCTGCAATGCTCGTTGGTGGATTTTTTGCCATTATACGACAACCGAACCGAATCGAATCGCGCAATATATGGATAATACTAGCACTAAATATTCTATATATTGTCCCACAGCTGGGCAAAGATCTCCATCATTTAAAACAATTACCTAATTGCTAAATTTTTGGCTCCATCACCATTTGTGCCAATTGCGGATTGTTTAATCACAAACCTGTACTATCCATCGAAAAATCCAAAACCCGTTTTAGCCAACTTGGAAATTGAATCCATGACCTTCAAATATCGGTTCAAAGCAGTATTCCACCGAAAAGATTAAATGTGTCACCATGTCGCCTATTAACATACATATTCATGACATCAAAATAAGAGATTTATGCAAATTAAACTGGTCATTAAAAGTGGCTTGAACTTAGCCATTTAGTGAATGTATTCAAGGAATTCGGTTTGGGCGACAACATTGCTGGATTGAGCAACGTCCCGTGCCGGACCAGCATGTTGTCAAGCCAGTTGGCCATGCCGTTTGCCAGCCCTTCAAACCTTCAAACCTGCTGGGTCAAAGCCTTGATCGGTATCAAGTTTGTTAACGAGAGTGTTAACAAATGGATACGCTTTTTTAACATTTCGTTCGTTCGTTCGTTTCGTTTAGAAAAAAGTATTTAATTTCTGTCGGTACAGACCACTATCATCTTTGCTTTTGCAAAGATGATAGTGCTCGGTATACAATTGTTGTATACCAGGCGGCGGAGGTCGATGGCGCAGTGGTCGCGCCCGGTCTGCGAGTGCTGAGGTTAAGTAACTTTCGCAAAGGCCGGTCATCGGATGGGTGACCAAAAGTTTATCATCTCGAGCTCCTCCGTGCTTCGGAAGGCACGTAAAGCTGCATTAGCAGTCGTTAACAATCGCCAACCCGCACTGGGTCCGCGTGGTGGTTTATGGCCCGTTCTCCCTGTCCATCCATAGGGAAGGCTCGCGCCCCAGCAGTGGGGACATAAAATGAGCTGGTGATGACTAAAACCAGTTGCCGACCCCCTATTTTTAATTATTGAAGAAAAAAAATGTCGGTCACGGTAGGTTTAAAAAGAAAAAGTTATAAAGAATCAAATCAAATCGAAGGTAATTCGCGACGAGCATTGTAATTCCACGAGCTTGGGTGTGATAGTCAAAGTTGACGGCTTTCGTTATGGTCATTGATTAACGGAGCACACCTCGTGACCTGCAGACATTCATCAAGTCCTAAATCTAGGATTCTAAAGGATGTTTCCTTAAAGGCTGCATTGTCTTTAAAGGTTTTGTGGTTTGTATTGTTAATCTTGTTAAAATAAACAAGCTGCTTTATTAGATACTTATGCAGAGATAATATATCCTTCAAATATTTTAATTATATTTATTACTAAGTATATAATGATTATAAGTTATGTGTTAATTATTACATTTTAATAGTGTTGCCATAAAGTATTATCCATCTATCAATATTAAATTATGATTGGAAATGACAAAACAACAATTCATGACATGAATCATTATAAATATTACACTGTCTCTTTCTTAGGTTACATAAAATGTTATCTCTTTTTAAAATGGTAAGAGTAGGTACGTGTAGGTATCATAATTCATCTATCAAGTATGTATCAAATCAATATACTATGTATAATTATCTGCATAATGAGGAGTTTAGAATCAAGGTCAAGGTCATTATTACAAAATACTTTAAAAAATACTGTTTTAATCCATTGAGCTAGTAATAATAGCTCAATGTTTTAATCGGCATGTCCGTCTGGTTAAAAAGTAATATTATGTGCAATTAAATATCATTTTAGGATATAAATTAGTTAAATACCTAAGCTGAGCCAAGTGAGCAAGTATCACGGAACCGAATTTTAATTTAAAATTAACATTAATCAACATAAGCGCCGGATAATATTCATATAAAATTTTCATTATCCATGCGGTTTACTAGAAACACAAACGATTTGTTGCATAATTCTTATGTATTTCAATGTAATAATAAATTCTTAGAAGTCTAAAAAATATAGTATGACATTAATTTGTTCCGAAAAATAGATGGTTTTTTTTTTTTGAGAGAGATTGCTTGCCTTTACGGCATTTTCAGCTTCACCGGGCTTTTTTGGGGGCGGCAAGGAATGTAAAGGGTCCCTAAAGCCGTGTGAAACGAATCACCTTCGGAGGTCATCTAGAGGAAACGGCATCGCGCACTAGTGCGCGTCCCCGTGCCCTACTAGATCTCCGAAGGGTTAGGATCGGATCGGGGCCATAGATGGTTAGTGGTAATTACCTAATTATGATTATCTCCATGTAAAACACACTTGTAGCTGAAATCTTTATAAAGAGAATTGCATCACAGTAGTAAATGTCAATGTCGTTCGGAGAGCTTGTTGAGTGTTTGTAAAAGTAATCTTATGTCATGTGAGAAATCAAGTTTCTATGTGGACAGCCTTGGAGTGCACGTGTTTGGTTTAGGAGATTAATTTTATTTTTTATTTTTATTCGCTTTATTAAAGACAACAACAAAACTATCACATGCAACAATGTTTTTAGACACTACAAAATTAATGCGATGTAATTACGGGTTGCCACGACATGCGTTGTTTGCAAACCTAAACCTTGATATAATACTAGAAACAATATCAAAAACTGCGTAACAATAATATTAAATTAAATGGCATCCAAGACAACCACAGATTACAATAAAACAGGGTCTAAAATTTTGGTCTAAAATTTCATGGTCATGGTCTATTATTTTTTATTACAAAATAATTTATCCTTAAAAAGTTAGGTAGAAATTAAATAATTTTCAAAAGTTTAAGCGAACACAAATTTTACAGTATTACGCTTTTTATTATTTTTGCATCTATGACCACAGGCCCTGCAAAGGGTATATTGATAAAACGACAGGAGTCTTAAGTTTCCAAATGAACTTTAAAGAAAAAAAAATAAAAATCATGATTAAAAAATATATATTTACAATATTTAAACCTTCAACTTCGTAAGAGATCTATTCAATTCCAATTCACTCCTTTCGTATCACGCTTCAAACGTTTATTCTTTTTAGTGCAGTAAAATTTTGAAAAATATCTTAGGTTACCTACACATGAAGTGGGGATGCAATTTTTTTTCTTGTCTACCCCATAGTGTGGGGTGTCGTTGGATAGCAATTTCAAAAATATTGCGGGTTTGTGAAAATAGTTTTTTGATTGTGAAGTGTCAAATTTGGTTAGAGTCAAGTGCGGGCCCTGTCAGACAAATGGTTGTTTTTGAAAAAAATAAAGGAAAACTATCACAGCTAAGTAGTACAAAATCGTGCCCTACTGGCACTATGTCGGCAGTATTTATTATTTTTTGGGAAAGTCGCTGCACCGCCCTTTGAAATCTATATATAAAGAGGAAAGCTTTGTGTATGTATGTATGTATGTATGTTTGCAACGAATAAACTCAAAAACTACTGGACCTATTTAAAAAATTCTTTCACCGTTAGAATGCTACATTAGCGCTGAATAACATGGGCTATATATAAAAAACGTACATCCGTGCGAAGCCGGGGCGGGCCGGTAGTTATTTATAAATTCAGAGCGTGGCGGCTTACTAACTCATTATTTAATTATTATAGTTTTTGTTATTAATTAGCAAGCATTTATTGGTTACACTCAACACATACACAAAGTTACATTAATAAAAAAAGGGAAACTAAAAATAACTAAATTATACCATAACATAAGTACCTATTAGGTGTTGAGTCAACCAATGGGCTCCGACTCACTTATTTTTGTTGCGGCTAAGGTCATTATCGTATGACTTGTTATGCTACAAAGAAAATCGTCTTTTCACCCCTCTTACACACAGCGTCGAAGGACGTTCTATACTACGTTTGACGAGACACAGTCTTCGGAACTAGTCGACCAAGCGGTTATCGGACCTGCGTCTAATATGACCAGCCACTGCTGATCCAGTTTACCTTCGAGCTATGTCAGTTACTGGACTTAATATACGCAAAGTAGCTGACAGCAATTGGATGAGAAGATCCGAAGATCTCAGTGGAATGCGTTAAGAGAGGCCTATGGCATGCAGTGAACTGCTTATAATTCTACAACTTCATCTTCATTAGCTAAGGCAGATGGGAATAAACTTAACCCGGAATCCTAAGCTACTGATGTGGCTATGTTATCTATAACTATCGGATCACAACACAACAATGCTGCTAAAACTGTTGTAATGGCGACACTAAGATGATTGGAGCTATGTAAGCGGACTTAAAACAAGTCTTGCCACTAACCAAACCTGGGACCTCTGGGTGTTACTACTGGACTATAGAGATTTAAAACTAAAGTACAGTCGTCACTGTTTTTGCTATAGTTCACTATCAACAATTTATTATTGATTATAAATTATCATAGATCACTTAGCGTAATAAAACATTGAAGTAGTTACAAAAAAACAATTAAAACCATGGTAAGTATTTTCTTAATTTACTCTAATTAATTAATAAATTACTAAAAGTGTAAAAGAAATGTAAAAGTAAATAAATAACTCACGCAACGCTCCCGCGCGAGCACCGGCGATCAGGAACGCCACAGCGTAAAACGTAATTTGCACATTCATTTTTAATTAAGAAATGAAATAAATATTTTTAAATAATAAATTAAATTAAAAACTAGAGAAGGCGAAAATTCAGAAGTCGTCTGTTCCGAACTATTGGAGCTTTTGACTGCGCCGGCGCAGGCGTGTAGTTCGCTTATATACGTTGCGTAAACGCCGTCTGGCTCCGCGGATTATTTACCAACTGACTAGCATATAAGACCCATCACCCAGGCCAATACTCTTTTCAATATTTTTTTTTATTTTTGTTATAATAGTTCTGATTAAAATTTCTTATTATTTTAAATGAAATGCTGTAGAAAATAATAGAATATAATACTTTATTGTACACGCAAATACTAAACATAAACCCATATGTTACGAGGGCCGGAGCCTGGAGTTCTTAAATACCGACAGGTTATTGCCAAGCTTAGACTCCAGTCTCCCACAAATATTAAGTTTGGTTTTGAATGTTAATTAACCAGATGTGCACATTTTTATTGTATAGTTGTGGAGAGAAATAAGTAATAGGGTAGGTACTGGCAGGCGCTAATGTTCGACACTTTAAACCCATTGTTTGACAGGGTTTTCGAAGCCAAAAAATAACATGATTTTTATTGAAATACTAGACCCGGTGAACTTCGTATTACCTACTTTTACTTTTCTGATAAACAGAACTGTTTTTTATTTTATTTCAGGCCAAAGAGATACCTATGCCTCATACTACAGCTATTAAACAGACAAATTTCTGAACGCACCTATAAATATTTGACAACCAAGTGACAATTTTTAATTTTTAAAAAGGCAAAAGACATCAAATGTTTCACAGCTAGGAAAATTTTGTATTGGTAAATTAAATTGTCATTTTTTGTATTTTCCGTTACTTATTATTTATGTTTCTCACCGTTTAAACCTTCCCTGAACTTCCACAAATATTTCAAAATCAAAATTAGCCAAATCGGTCCAGCCATTCTCGAGTTTTAGCGAGACAAACGAACAGCATTTGATTTTTATATACGGGATGACAGCAAGCTAACTGGTGGTCTCTATTCAATGATTGCTCTTAAATCAGTTGCTGGCCATTATTTTTAATGATTAAAGGACATAAGTGTCGATCATTGGTTCCTGCCGAACACGGGTGCACTACTCTATATATATTTTTTATAACGGCATAACTCGAGCTATTGTAATCTAATGCCGGTAAACGAACGTCTGCTAAACCTACCGCAATAAGAAGAGAGAGCGTGATGACACTCAGCTAAGGTTGTCTTAGGATGTACGTCAAAGTCGAAGTCAAAGAATTTTTTTTATATTTAAATATACTTAAGAAGTGCTTTTGAATTGTCCAAAAATTTGTTTACTTTTTAGGATTCAGGATGTGTATATACTTTACGTAAATGTAAGTAAATACCAAATTGTTGTTGTTTACATAATTAAAATTATAATTATTATATAGAACTCTTAATTGGTTTTGCCATTGGACTTTGGCGACAGGATGTTTTTTTTCTAACTTCCGCCATTGGGGAAGCGCTATATGTTATTTTAAATAGTTTTCCACGGAACTAAATTTGAAGAGAATCGTAATGAACTTCACATAACATTTAAGGACATAAAAAAATACAGCAAAATTTAATGTTTTTCTACTTTGTTGAGATTTTTTACTTGAGTAAGTAAAAAATCGGAGACAGATAAAAACTTTATATGCATCTTAAAATTTGTTGCATCACACACTAAAAGTAAGTAGGTATATAAGAAAGATTGCAAAAGATAATGCATGTTAATAAATTAATCATTATTTGTTTATCGAATAAAAACGTTATGATGTCAATATTTTGTTTATGTTACTTTAACCTTCGGACAGCATTATGATAAAAGTCCTAATACAACGTTTGCCTAATGCTTTGCTTTGCGAGAAATAGCCTTCATACAGGTCATAGTTCTCATAGTCGTCGAGGGTCGTCAGTTAGTAATCTTCAAACGGTTGGACTTAAGCCTTTATTGTATGGGGTTATGTATGTAGGAGCTCGATGGCGCGGTGGTTAACGCGCCCGGCCTGCCGATTGCTATGGTTAGGCAACTTTCGCTAATTCCATTCATCGGATGGGTGACCAAAAATATATCATCTCGAGCTCCTCCGTGATTCGGAAGGCACGTAAAGCCGCTGGTTCCTGTTGCATTACCAGTCGTTACCGACCACTAAATCGCTCTAGGTCCGTGTGGTGGTTTGTGGCCCAGCACAAATATTTCAAAATAGCATAGAAAAAGCTGGCGACGTTTGGGGTGATGCGGGTATCCCCCTGAATCCAGTCTTAGAGAGAGCCACCATAAGTATACAATAATGAAACGTGTAGTATTTTTGCAGTCAAATGAAAACAGGTTTCTTTTCTCTAGACTTTAGGGGCGTGACTGGTCCCTGTGAACCTGCAAAGGTTCAGGTTCGAAACGTCAGGATAAAAGAATAAAATAAACGTGATAAAATGTATTTACCTCTACCCAACCTATCCTCCTTCTACCCAAAATTTAGGGTATTTAATAAAAACGAATCATTAAGTTATTTTAATGATACGTTTTCATTAAATGTCCAAAATAACCCCAAAAAAAAACTAATCCTCCATCACTTCCTTATTTGTATCACCACCATCATCATCATCATCATCATCAACACATCGCAGTGTTATATTTTAAGTCTAATGAATTGAATTGAGTGAAACCCGAAACACAAAACAAGAGACAGCATGGAATCTTAGACGTATTGCTTTTAATTATACAGCCTATTTTGTCAAGTCATAAAACCGTTAGCCGACAGCCGTCAGCCTTCTACTAGTTAATCTAATAAAGTATTTTTGAAGGATACGATATAGTTTTCCACTTGATTCAAATGACGTATGGGTTTTGATGGTCATAAATTATCGAACGGAGGGTTACGTCAATGACGAGAGGCTACGTGACTACGTTTTGCACCGCAGGGTAGTCACCCTTTGCTTTGCTCATTCTCCTCATTTAATGAAGTTTTTTAAGATTATCCATAAAGATTTCGACTGACGGGTTTTGACTTTTATTACAAACAATCACTATTCTACGTGAACAAAGCCGCGAGCAATAGCTAGTAGCCTATATTTATAATAATCCTTTTCTAAGCCTGTTGATAAAGCTTCTGTACAAAAAAAAATAATTAATTTAAGTTTTTGTTTAAAGAGCAAAGCGACTCGTTAAGTCACCTTATTTTTTGTGTCCTCCTTAATCTATAAAACTTGTCAAAGAAATTAATAGCTTAATAAAAAATACTTTGCAAAATACTGCTCATTAACATTCATACACGTGTTTGTGTATAGCACCTAGTTTATAGCACCTAAAAGACTACAAAATTAGACAGGGATCGTTTTTTTTTAAAAAAAAAAGGTCTTGAGAAGCAAAAAGTGAACTCGGCTCTGGCCGTTCTTCAGATGAAGGACGGCAAAACGAAGATCCAAATGTATAAACGGAGGCACGAAGCTTCAACCGCAAATAAAAGCGTGTAATCAGAATGTCGGGTTGACGACTCTCTAAACCCGTCAGCCCTGAAATTAAAAAGAGAAAATTATAAACTGAAGAAAAAAAAAACATACAGAACCCTTCCCTAACTGAGAAAGACCGAATAATTGAGAGTAATTGAAAATAAAAAGAAAACTCACTAGGGCTGAATAATAGCAACCAATTTGATTAACTTTACTTGTTGTTAGCAAGACCAGGACCTGAGGAAAAACTGGTAAACTGGTAAGCAGGTGAACAGAAATTCGACCTTGCGAATAGTAAAAAACAATTCTTCATAATCTATAAAACCGATTCACAAAACACAAAGAGAGCAAAACATCAAAATCATAATCAGGCATTTTCAAAAATAACTCTATAGGCAAAACGTAATAATTCAAACGGCCAGTGAAAAATGAAAAAGATCTCATTATGTACGCGAAAATAAAAAAAAGGTCGAATGTGGCGAACGCTACAATCACAGACGGCTACAATACTAGTGTATGTGCCTTACAAATAAACAAAGAATATGGTCCCAATAGTTATTCCGTGTATTGTTCCTGTCATGTAAACGTCATTTCAAATTAGAATAAAAGAAACAACACAGAATAACTATACGGATCTTATTCTTTGTTTATTTGTAAGGAGGTATAAGTTTAAATTATATCTTATTATATTGTTTTCCAAAGTTTACGCGAACACAAATGAAACAACTTTTACGGATCTGCTCGCGTTTATTTTACTCATTGATTTTGTATTATTCTATCCTGACCCTTCGCAGTACCAGTTATAATTAATTAGTTACTAGCTTAAAAAATGAGTTTTGCTTAATTAGCTTCAATAAAAAGAAAATCTACTATCTATGTACGTAAATAAGTAAAAAATGAAGATACAATAATACAGGAAGAGGTTAAGATACACTGTGATAATACTATTAATATAATGTAATGTTTATAATTAAGAAATGGTTCTTATAAGCGTGCAAGCATTTTTTTATTAAATGTTTGGACTGGTTGTTTTTTTTTAAATGATTAATTAAAGTTTCGAGATTGGATCAGTCATCCACATGACCTTCTAGGATGTTCTACGGTTATTCAAAACTGTTTTTATTGCATATGTTTCACTGTTTATAGCTGTTTATTTCAAAACACTACCTTCTAGAAATTTTCCGAATGAAAACGTAGACAAAGAAATTAATACAGAGTTATGTAGCATAAATGCAACATTCTTTTTATCATTTAAGAAAGCACTATTATTATTTTGTTGTAGAAAGTATAGTAGTTGTAATAGGTAGGATGGTAAATTTTTGGTCACCCATCCGATGACCGGCTTTTGCGAAAGTTGCTTAACCTCAGCACTCGCAGACCGGGCGCGTTAACCACTGCGCTATCGAGCTCCTCTAGCGTTCATCGCTATTAAGTAATTGCTGATCTGTAAATTATATCATAAATTAATACCTATCTTAATAAAATGAACTGTTTGAGTGCCTAATGCGAGTTTTCTTATTAGGTCACTTTAAAGTTAGCTGTAGCTTGTATGGAATCCAACCAACGCTACTAAAGTGATAAAATGGTTCGCAAATCCGTCATTAGACGGCGCTGCTTTGATACAATTTATAGTTAACTTATAACTTTATCGAATTGAAAAGAAAATCGCACTTAGACTCACTCAGAGTGTTAGGATGATTATTTGCCATTCGATCAAAATGCCGGACAAAATTTAAATTTTACTTACAGTGAAGGCCAAAGCCACAACATTTAAGCAGGAAATAACAAACGCGCTCATTATGACGTCACCGGACTATTTTGGGGGCGGCGAGAAACTTAAAGGGTTCCTCGAGCCGTGTGACCGAACACCGTCACAGGGTTTCTAGAGGGCATCACGCAAGCGGTGGTGGTCTAGTGGTTAAAGACCACCGGCTTAGACCCAAAGGCCCTGGGTTGAATTCCCAGCGGAGGTACATGTTTGTGTACTCGGATTGGTTGGTGGTCTGGCCAGATAAAACATGTTATTTATTTTATTTTGCATTATGAGAAACATACAGCACATCAAAACTCAAATTACAGTACACAAAATATAACATATTAAAGTTTCTACACAAAAAAAATGTTACCACCATTTTATTATCCAAATATGTCGCCATAACATCAATGTTTGTAGCATTGTTGTGTTACGGCAGCTAGAGATAAGATAGGCAGTGCCTCAATAGTTGAGGATTCCGGATGAAGTGCGCCTCCACCTTCAGCCTTATCATCACTTAACATCAGGTGAGATGAAGGCTAATTGCTTACCCGTAAGATTTAAAAAAAGTCTGTATTCCTTTTGTATAAAGTATACTATTATACTCTATTTCATTCTATTAAGGTGAATAAAACACGCACTATGTACGCAAAAGCAAAGAATCTATAAAACAACACACGCTAATGTTTGACCAGCCAATTTGTTTAGTTCATTAAAACAAAGCGTGCGGTGCGGAATTTTATGTCTTTGTTCACAGCGATGTATGGTTTGGCCCACTTCAAATAACGTTGTCAATATTTGGTATTGTTTTTTTATTATTTAACACTAAGCAACAGCGTGCCAGTGTTTACGTGGCTGTATCTACTTTCCACTGGCATGACAAAAAATTACGGAACTTACTACGGAAGCGATAATACCGCCAAATTGTAACATCATCATTGATTACATACAAATCATTAAAAAAACAGTTACAATGAGCTAGTGATAATGATATCACCACCTCATTATACGTCCCCACAGCTGGGCGAGCCTTCCTAATGGATAGATAGGGAGAACGGGCCTTAAACCATCACGCGGGCCCAGTGCGGGTTGGTGGTTGTTAACGACTGCTAATGCAGCCGGGACCAACGGCTTTACCTGCCTTTACGTAAGGAGCTCGAGATAAAATATTTTTGGTCACCCATCCGATGTGCTTTGCGAAAGTTGCTTAACGTCAGCAATCGCAGATTGGGCAACCACTGCGCCATCGATCTTCTCACATTTACGTATGAACATTTTTTCATAACTCGTATCTTGATACTCGTTGTTTAAACAAATAATTAAAAAAGGGATTAACGCCTTCTTCATACCCGACGTTTCGTACAACTACGACGTATCATACCTTTTTATCAATTAGTTTGGCGTTAATCCCCGTTTAAATTCTTCGTTTAACTATGAAAAGCGAAAGTTTAAAAGTGTATAATTGTTATTTTTTGTTCTAAGGATTTTAACTTCTATTCGGAAAGGAATCAAACCACAATTACTCGCATTCAACTCGACCATCTCCGAACGACAGACGCTTCAATTTCTTTAATTGGTACTCAAAAGTTCATTAAAAGGATCCTAATATCTACCAAATCTAAGTACCTACTGGTACATCACGAGTAATATTCGTAGATAAATTTACACGACATTTTAATAAAACCTCGCATAATAAGAACGTTCCTAAATGAAAATATCAGTTTCTCGTTGCAATTTACATTGAAGTATCCTCATTAAGTAAGTAGTATTTATTATTAACTCATAACTTTTATATAATAACTATAAAAAAATGCTGTTCGTTGGTAAGCGCATCACTTCAGAACGGCTTAACGGATTTGGGTGAAATTTTTGCACATGGACAGACCATGGCCCGGACTAGGACATAGCTTTTTATCACTTTTTATATTTTATATTATATCACTTTTTTATCCCGGTAACAGGTTCCTATGGGATAGTGTAGTCCTCACGAACGAAGTCACGGGCAACAGCTAGTTTATCATAAAATTATCATTGACTATGTTTCGTTGTGTTGTATATTTGATTTACTTATTCTAAAAAAAACTAAATGGAGGGAGATCTTTGCCCAGCAGTGGGACAGTGAGGGCTAATAATAATAAAAAACAGCTTCAAGTGAGACGCCAACCCAATTACTTTTAGAAAATCCAGGCGACAGTTTTTCATCTATACATAGTATAAAGAAAGTCCCCGGAACGCGTCTATTAGGACGGGCTAATCTCAGGATCCCCGGAATGGATTTTGATGCGGTTTTTTCTAATAGAATGAGCGTTTTTTGAAGGTGGTTTTGCGTACACAAAACAACACGAGCAAAGCCGTGCCGGGTCGCTAGTAATATGTAAAATAAGAATTTAAAAAAAAATTAATAACTTGCTCTTTACAATACTTAGTTTAAATACACAGTAATGGGCAGTATGTGATATGTGTTCAAATGGCTGTGTCAGTCATCGTTTATTGGCACTTTGTATTTACGTTTGCTGAGGCTCAGCTGAACTCTAAGATGATTGCAAGTAATCATCAGCATAACTTTATAATTAGTCACTTCAAAATACAGCTCTTTGTCGTAAACATAATCGTTCCCAAAGTTCAGTTGACTTTGAACTCGCATTCATGATGTCTGCTGTTGACTAATGGTAATGGCAGGAAAGTTTTTGTTTTTTTGTTATATACATGCTGTATACAGGTAAAGTGTATTAAAAATATAAATAAAGTATATATATATATAAAATATCGCTATATACAGAATCGAAAAATCTATAAATTAAAATTCCTTGAAGATAACATACTTATTTACATCCTAACTCAATAATAATGTTCCGTAGCAACTGGCCTTTACATAAGAAGCAAGACAAGATTACATTAATCGAATCTTTAGTGAATGAATTTTACATTTATGATTATTTCATGTTAATACTACAAACTGCCTTTAAGTATAGTAAATGTTCGCACGATACAGCGATAAATACCAAATCAATAGCTGGCATACTGTGGGTTTCAATGAAGTGCCTTCGTCACAGGCTGTTTTGCACGCATGAGGCTACGTGGTGTGCTTAGAAATTAATTGTAATCAGCCTTAAATAACTTTCATTAAAGTTCAAGGTGTTAAAGACTTGCTAATTTGATTTTTGTAATTATAAGTAATTTCTTATTTAATAACATAAAAAGGCAAAGATTACATACGGCCTTTCTGACGGAAAGTGGCCATTGACGACAGCTAATGCTAGGGGTGTTTAATAAAAAGTGATAATGAGTATGAAGCAGTTATATATTATTTATTGTTATTTTATTTTTCGACATAATCACCTTTGAGGTTTATACACTTGGTATATCGTTATTCTAATCCTAAGATCCCTTCTTGGAAAAATCTTCATCTCAATCGCTTAAAAAATCATGTACGGCAGCAATCACTTCCTCATCATTACCATATTTGTGACCTCTCAGTTGTTCTTTTAACCGCGGGAACAGGTAGAAATCACTAGGCGCAAGGTCAGGTGAGTATGGAGGATGTTCTATCAACTCAAATCCAGGATCTTGGATAGCAGTCATCGCAACTCGGGACTTGTGTGCGGGGGCGTTATCTTGGTGAAACAACAGAACTTTAGCAAGTTTGCCGCGGCGATTTTCACGTATTTCCTGACGCACTTTATTTATTTATTCTGCGTTTAAAGCCCCCATAATAGTGGCTCCATGATTGAGGTATTCAATCATTATCACCGCCTGGCTGTCCCAGAAAATAGAGCCCATATCCTACCGGCGGATGGAAATGCCTTAAACTTCTTAGGCGTTGGAGATGACGGCCTCTTCCAAGTCATGGACTGTTGTTTCGTTTCAGGATCATAATGGTGGAGCCATGTTTCATCCATAGTTGAAAAGCTAGCCAAAAATTTGTTCAGGATCTTGTTGTAACAATAACAAATTGATTTGAGAAATCCACAATCTTGTTTGTTTATGCTCATCTGTAAGCATTTTAGGCACCCAGCGCGCTGATACTTTTTCATGCCCAAATGTTTATGTATATTACTATGGATATCGAAATCTTTAGTTCTTCAGCTACAAAACGAACAGTAACACGACGATCTGCCAAAACTTTTTCAACTTTTTTATCATTTGTTCGGTAACTGCCGTCGTAAGGCGTCTCGAGCGCGGGTCGTCTTTAGTTTAAGTTCTAAGGCACACCACCGCGTAACCGTAGAATACGGAGGATAATGCTCCTACTACCGAGGATAATACCCCTAATGTTCCTTTCAAATCTAAATTTAGTTTATTTTTTTTTTCAGGCAGAGATATTTTATTACGGTGCGAATTTAAATTTTATCCATTTTGCGTACCACGCTCCGACACGACGAAAACAAATGACTTCTATTATTAAAATAAGAAAAGAAAATTAATAATTTTCGTTTTTTATTATATCAAATGTCTGGGCTTTACCTGCCAGTATTTACTTTTTTGTTGTCCAAGGAGTTTATATGCCATTATTACTTTTTATTGAACACAAATGCATTGCAGAACCTGATATGTGATGGATTCTCTGCCCTGTAACTCTGTGACTATGCACGCTGCAAAGAGTTCGAAACGTCAGCATAAAATAGTAAAATAAGCAAATAGCCTATAACTGTCCCACTGCTGGCCAAAGGCCTCCATCATTAAAATCAAGTCATCACTACAAATTGATGGGAAATGACTTAATCACAACGCTTGCCGAACGCGGGTTGGTCATCACAAACCCGGGCTGTGCATCGAAAAATCCAAAATACACTTTGCCCGATCAAGGAATTGAACCCGGGACCTTCGGGTATCAGGCCGAGCTTTTGCCACTCGGCCACCGAGGCGTTAACTATAGAGAACATTATATTCCCCATTTCTCTATAAATCAAAAAAGTACGTCGGTGACATTGTGTGTGCCTATCCATCCATCTTTCAAGAGTATATCCATCTTTCATAGTTGCTATACATTTTGATCACGGTTTTTGACCGAAAACTCTGAGAATTAAAACATACACATTTAAGCATCGTAGCCGAATAGATAGATCTCAGGTTGAATGCGAGAAATCTAGCTTCAACTTATTATTACACAACATTTATTTGATCGTCGAAGTTCCGTTAGACTTCTGACGTAAAATACCTTGCACAAGCGTAAGCTATCTGGATGGGTTAACAGGACTATTAATAATGCGTCATAAACACTATCGGCTTACGTGACCCGAGTGAGCACTGCCTGTCCGATGACGTCCAGAACTTGTACTTTGTCCTTAGCAAAGCGGGCGGATGGTCCGGTCCTATGAGCTTCTGTGGAACTTCTCGGAAATTTTTTGATTGCGGAAAACAAATACCGAATATTGTTACGAATTTTACAATGAAAAAATACTAAGCTATCAATTTATTTATTTATTTATTTAAACTTTTGCAACATAAATATTACATGGCGGACTTAATGCCTGAGGCATTCTCTACCAGTCAACCATAGGGTGATGCAGAGATAACATTGGTAGGTGCAACTAAGATATATGATTTAAATGTAAGTACCTATATAATACATGCATAAATATTATATATACATAAACATATATGAGTATTGTAAATACGTAAACTACAATAAATAAACATACATAAAACACATAATTCTAATAGGACGTTATTGAGATGATTCTGCCATGGTTCTATCAAACAAGAGCATACGGACATTATTTTTAAAAGCATCACGACTCGTAGCCATCCTGATTTCAAGAGGCAGCGCGTTCCACAGGAGAATGGATTGAATGTGAAAGGAAGAATGAAAAAACCAGATGCATGAAAGGGACAGAAAAGGAGAAGATTATTTGAGGACCGGAGATTTTTACTATGAGAGGAGCAAAGGTACTGAAAATGGGGAGCAAGATAAGAAGGAGCATTTAAAGAATTTAAAAGCGAAAACAGTGTGGTGAGGGCCCGTAAACGTCTTCGCTGGCGAATAGGCAACCATTTCAGCTCCGACCTGAACTGCGAGATGTGGTCATATTTCTTCAGGTTGTAAATGAATCGGATACTGTTGTTGAGAAATCTGTCAAGCTTATCAAGCAAATCAGCATTAGAATCATAATAACACACGTCACCATAGTCGATCAACAGGAATATTAAGGTTTGCACAAGCATTATCTTCGTCTTGAGTAGTAAAAAATTCCTTTAACGATTCAAGGACCGCAAAGTCCAGGTAACTCTTTGACTCACACTAGCAACCTGCGAGTGCCAGCTGATATTAGTATTAAGATGTAAACCAACATTTTTAACTTTGGCGCTAAGAGGTATCACCATTCCGTCGAAGACAATTGGCTCAAGAGGGCTTCCCACCTTACCTATCAATCGCAAGCTGTCAATGAGTATCGACTGACATTTTGTGGGATTTACGGCCACACCAAACCTACGGGACCAGTCATTTATCGCTTACAAATCCTGAATTATTCTCCTGATGGCATCTGGTAAGTCGTCCACAGATGCTTGGGTGTAAAGCGTACAGATGATTCGAACACTGAAGGTGATGAGTGATGTTATTAATAAATATAGAAAATAATAATGGAGAAAGAATACCGCCTTGTGGAACACCAGCATCCAGGTCACACCACAACGACGATGTCTCGTCAATGCGGACCGACTGCTGACGCTCTCGAAGATAGGAAGAGAACCATTCCTGCACTTGAGATGAAACTATAAGATGAGAAAGGATAGCAAGGAGAATATCATGATTGACGGCATTTAATGCATTTGAAAAGTCGATGAGTACTAAGACTGTGAATTTAGTATCCTCCACGCCTTGTCTAATGTCGCCAGTCACCTTAAGGAGAGCGGAAACGGTGCTGTGCCCAGGCCTAAAACCAGACTGAAGAGGACTAACAAGGTTATTCAGTTGAATAAACTTCGAAAACTGCTTATGGACACAGGCCTCGAGTGCTTTGGATAGAAATGGGAGAATGGATATGGGTCGAAAATGAGTTGGATGGGAAGGATTGGGAATCTTGGGTAAGGGACGCACATAGGCCTTACGCCATTGTGAGGGGAATTAACCTGATACAAAAGAAAAATTTATAATGTGGGTAATTGGAGGAATGATGTAGTTTAATATTGAAATTATCATGCGGTGACTGACGCCATTATGTCCCACGGCTCCGGATGGAAAGGATAATCTTTTTGATTTCATCCGCAGTAACAGGAGAAAAATTAAAAGGGTCAATATTTGGACGAGGCAGACCTTTAATGTAGTTAACTGTACTACAAATGGTTGAACGATCCATACTAGTAGTAGTGGCGAAATGACGGTTTATATCGTCCAACACAATTGTGTTAGGCAGAACAACACTACGCGTCTTACCAATACCTAAAGTTCCAAGGAACTTCCAAATATCAGCAGGGGAAGAAGATGAGATGTTTTCAAGGATGTTCTTTTTAAATTTTCGAAATGCCCGATTTCTACGTCTCATAGCTACTTGTATCCCTCTGGTAAACCATGGAGCAGGTGGACGCTTTAACTTCACTTTCTTAATTGGCGCATGCACATCGTAAAGCGAAAGGATCGTCTGATTAAGGACGCTAACCTTCTCGTGAACCGTGGGATCCGCCATCAGGTGGTCCCAATTGATCTCGGATGCGTCCTTAAACAACTTTTCTCCATCCATATGACCAAAACAACGCATGTGCAACACTTTAGGGACAGGTTTCGGGGGTTTAAAGATATATGAGAGGAAAATAAGGCCATGATGGGAAAAACCAGGAGCAGGACTCTGACCGTGTGCAGAAACAAGAGAGGGGGTGGATGTGAGGATGATATGCATTTATGAACTTAACGATGAATAAAGTCTAGAAATAAAGACTTAAATTCTACTACAACTGGATGTATCCAGACAATTTTCTAACCACGAATGTTATTGCGTTGATTTCTCTTCTCTATAGGTAACATCACATACATTATTCTGATCCCAATGTAAGTAGCTAAACCACTCGTTTCTTATGAAAATCAGAAATAACAGAAAGTAACCCAATCATCTACGAAGACATCAACAAGAACGAACATTTAGCACATTAAACAAAAAGTAACCCAATCATCTACGAAGACATCAACAAGAACGAACACTTAGCACATTAAACAAAAAGTTGATTAAATGAAATAAGAATGGGAAAACATAAAATAAAATCAATAATGTCAATCTTACAGTTAGGCTAGCTCTTTCTATATTTCTCGTGATTGTTTTATTAACTAATTTACAATATTAACAGTCTATTAGACATCCTAAAATCTTAGAAAGACGTTTATTATTGTCATAATGAAATATGCATTAGAAGTTGGAATCAAACGGCGTTTTAAGTTAACAGTAATTAGGTGTACCTCTGCGCGGTCACGTAGCCAGGCTGCCGGGACAATTAGCAACCGACACCGAACAGCCGAGGATTGTTATTAGTAGCACAGTATTATTTATATCTATATAGCTATGTATGTACAGAGGAGCTCGATGGCGAAGTGGTTAACGCGCCCGGTATGCGAGTGCTGAGGTTAAGCAACTTTCGCAAAGGCCGGTCATCGGATGGGTGACCAAAAATTTATCATCTCGCTCCTCCGTGCTTCGGAAGACACGTAAAGACGTTGGTCCCGGCTGCATTAGCAGTAGTTAACAATCAACAATCCACATTGGACCCGCGTGGTGGTTTATGGCCTGTTCTTCCTATCCATCTATTGGGAAGGCTCGTGCCCCAATAGTGGGGACATAAAATGAGCTGATGATGATGATGAGATATGTATATATATATACTCGTCCTTACTGACCGACTCATCATTTAGTGAGCGAGCTCAAAGCTCCGGTAACCTATCTGGATATTAGGGGCACGGGGCAACTCGCTTGAGACACTTGTTTTAGAGTTCCTAAAGCTAATTAAATGAAATTGGGACAGTAGGTTAATAGAGTGTCATAACCAGCCACTTAGAGAGGATTCTACGGAAATCATCTCCTCAAGGGGTTAAGGGGTAAAAGTTTTTATGAAAGTCTATCAGTTGAAGTAAAATTCTTAATAATAAAGAAAAAACATGTAAGTGTGCCCTAAAGCTTAAACGCATACAAGTCTCACCTGAATAGTATTACATAAGCAATAGGCTGTAAGCCGACAAGGTTAGACCACAAACATAACGCCGGAGAACTGGTTTGAACACGCGGTCGTTATGTTGAAGACACAAAAGGCTGCCGGTTCGGTGCTCGGAGGAACACGATGTAGGTCACGTTCGATGTGATGGCTGCCACACAGTCCAAAGGTTGTGTCATATAAAACCTGATTAGAATGATCGTGAAAAATGATACATATATGGCCATCAGTTGCAGCGACCGTTGGATAGATGGCACTGTGCCGCTATTAGCACTCAAAAATTAAAAAGCAGTGACAAAATTCAGCGCTCACGTCAGCCTTCCCGGTAATGCTACCGGGTCAGTGCAGCCGCCCGGATTGCGGAAGACCCAGGTTCGATTCCTGGCTGGATCGGGTGGGTGTTTAATTTTTTCATTGTATTCTATAAATTTTATTTATATTTAATCATACATGTTATAAAATCCTTACCATTTTTTTGGATTCACTATAACTTGTTAAAAAGAGCATGCAACAATTTGGTCAACAATGGTCTGTCTTTTTTTTAAGCGTTGTTATTTATCCTTAATGCTTCAGCCCCACCGTAAGTAAAGATGTCGTAAGTAAGTAAATTGGCTTAAAACTTGGAAAAAACGGGGTTTGTTGATGATTATTTTAAACATTAATTTGTTGTAACCGCCTCTGTGGTTAAGACCACCGCGTTAGATCCAGAGGTCCCGGGTTCTTGTGTTCCGGCAGCTAGAGATAAGATAGCCAGTGCCTCAATAGTTGAGGATCCCGGGTGAAGCACGCTTCCATCATTGGCACTGTGCTTACCCGTGAAATATTTAAAAAAAAATGAGTAATTTGACGTTTCGAACCCTATGCAGGGTCCGTGGTCACAGGGAGACTGAGGTGTTGGTCGTCTCATATAACTAATTTGTTTGCGTCAATCCTCTTTGTTTACCTAAAGGCCTTCATAAACATACCTAGCAGATAAACGTACACGTTTTATATAAAAGTTACACTATTTGGAGACGTATGGCGGTAACATGTGGCGCAGCGTGGTGTCAGTGGCCGACCTCGGAGTCGGAACTGCCGCGACATGACACCTTATGGCCAATAGTCCTTTTTCGTGAAGGAAGAACTCCAACATTTTTTTGGATTGATTTGGCTGACAGCTTCTGATGGCCTACAGCATAATCAAATCATAGTGGGCGGCGTGAAACTAAGGGTTCCTCAAGCCGGGCTGATCGAACATCCTTAGAGGCTTTCTAGAGGGTACGACATTATGCAAGCGTGCACCCGTCCCTTACAGAGTGACATTGGCCTTCACACGTATTTACTCTACGATCTCTTCGTAGAATAATGAAGACGAGATACGTACGCAGTGTTTTCGGTATGGCTGGACGCAGCAAATGGTTTTTTAAAAATATTTCTTCTGGTGCTGGTGTTGACACATAATATAACATTGGTGTTATATTATGTGCATATTATGTGGCTGTTGCGTACTCTTTGTGATAATTTGGTTCTTTGCATTTTGAATTAGTATTTCATAACATCCTTAGACTGAACTGTAGGCCACGAGTAAATCAACCAAAAAAACGTTACTAAGTAAGACGACACTCTAAAAAGTTCACATCGCGTCTTTTCATTTTTCATATAATGCAGTCTACTTTGCATTTCTCTGGTAGCTATCTTAATACTTCACTTACACGAAGTCATTCAATCAGATACATTGTTTAAATTAAAACGTGTGTGGTATGCACTGATTGAGATACATACGGTTAAACTTACCTTAGGTCAACTTAGATTCATTACTAGGACAATCGTGAAGATATTCTAGAGCATTTTGTGTTGACAAACTACATTCTGCAGCTAAGCACATATGTAATGTCAAGGCAGTAAGGGCTTTAATGCGGTATCGCAGTTCGCTTATTAATTATCCATTAGTGGTATATATGCATCAGCAGGCATCGAGAAAACCATTTTTCTTTTAGGTAGTTTAAGGAAACACACTTTTTTTTAAATTTTAAATATGGAAGTATTTTTGCTTTTGTCAGTGGTAGCAACTGTTTGTTTTAGTGTCTATGGTTCTAAGGGTGAGTGAAAGTTTGTACCGTGGGTCCTACTAGTTTATAACCTCAGGTTTAAACTGAGGTCTAAGACAAAGGCCAAGCCCACATCCATTACTATTATACATCAAAATATTCAGGGTTTGGCTGGCAAGGACTTAGAATTAGAATTATTAGCAAAAAGTCAGGTAATTCATGTATTTTGTATAACTGAGCATTGGTTAAGAAGTCATGATACATCATTCCATGTAAATAATTTCCAATTAGCAAGCGCGTACGTGCGAAGCTCAGCTATTCACGGCGGTTCTCTAATATTAGTAAGAAGCAATATTAAATACAAAAATCGCAACGACATTGTAGACCTATCAGTGGAGCGTAACATTGAACTATCGTGTGTGGAGTTCAATAGTTTTGTAATAGTGTGTGTATACCGACCCCCATCGGCCAATTTTAATATTTTTGAATCAGTAATGGAAGATGTACTTAGAAAATTAAAATTAAAAAATAAATTTGTTTTAGTATGTGGAGATTTTAATATAAATATTTTAGAAAACACTTCAACGAGTGTTCGTCTTCTTGCCTTATTTAAATGTTTTAATCTTTCAAATCTATTTCTCGAACCCACTAGAATAACTTCACATTCGGCCACTTGTCTAGATAATATTTTTACAGACTATGACCCTGTTTCTAAGTCACTCATTAGTAATCTTACGTCTGACCATTGCGGTTTGAAGGTGACCTATGATTTTGATATTAGGGATGAACCAAAAATAGTGAACTGTAAACCAGTTACAAAAGAGCGAATGGAGTGTTTCAAAAATAGTATAGCTTGTAAAATTGATGCATTACCCTTTGTACAAGATGATCCAGATGTACTTTATAGTAATCTTTTTAATTTAATTAAGACCGAATACAACCATGTGTTTACACCAAAAACAATAAAAATTACTCATAAACTTAAGTTCTGTGACTGGGCCACAACTGGTATATATAAGAGTAGAAATAAATTATATGATTTATATAGTTTAAAACAATATAACCAAAATGTTAATTTTACGCAATATGTAAAGAATTATTCGAAAATGTTTAAAAAAGTGTGCACAGTAGCAAAATCTAATTACCTTAAAGAAAAAATTAAAAAGTCTAACAATAAAATTAAAGCCACTTGGGACATTATAAACCGTGAAACAGGTAAATTTAAACCACGGGATAATACTTTCACTTTAAAAGTAAACGACAACTTAGTCAATTCAGATTCACAAATTGCTAATATTTTTGATGATTTTTTTGTAAATATACCTGTAATAACAACGTCAAATTTAGATTCATCACCAGAAGCTGCACAAACTTTACTCCAAAAATATGTACCAAAATGTAATCTTTCCTTTCAATTTAAATACATTGATTCAATGAATATTATTAAAACATTTAAATCACTTAAAATGAAAAACACGAGTGATTTGTGGGGTATATCTATTAAAGTAATTAAGAATATTATTCATTCTATTGCACCGTATCTTGCTGAAATTTTTAATAACTGTGTCGATAAAGGAATCTTTCCTGATCTTATGAAGTTTAGTAAAGTTATACCTTTATTCAAATCAGGGAACAAAGAAGATCCCAGTAACTATCGGCCCATTTCAATATTACCAGCGCTAAGTAAAATTTATGAAAAAATCATACTCGAACAGTTGATGTCATATTTTAACACAAACAACCTTTTACATAGTAAGCAATATGGCTTTACTAAGGGTCGTTCTACTACTGATGCAGGTGTTGCTCTAATAAAACATATATTTGATGCCTGGGAGAAGTCTCAAAACGCTCTTGGTGTTTTTTGCGACTTGTCCAAGGCTTTCGATTGCGTTGAGCACCGGACTCTGGTGATGAAGCTTCATTATTACGGTCTCAAAGATTTTGCACTAAATTTAATACAGTCATATCTCAGCTCTAGAACACAAACTGTTGATATAAATGGTACTAAATCATCTGGTTCACATGTAAAAATGGGAGTTCCACAAGGGTCGATTCTTGGTCCTTTCCTTTTCTTGATTTATATTAATGACTTGCCATTCTTTGTAGAGAACTTTTGTGAAATTGTATTATTTGCAGATGATACTTCACTCATTTTTAATGTAACTAGGTGTAGGACTAATTATGAAAATGTAAATAAAGCTCTTTCAGAGGTACTCCGTTGGTTTACTATTAATAATTTACAGCTTAACGCTAAGAAAACAAAATGTATTAAATTTATATTACCAAATGTCAAATATGAACCAACCGATATTAAAATAAACGGTGATCAATTAGATTTGGTAGATTCTACAGTCTTTTTAGGCATAACCCTTGACTCAAAGCTTCAATGGAATCCTCATATATCGAAATTGGCCGGTAAACTCAGCTCTGCTGCTTATGCCATTAGAAAAATTAGGCAGTTAACAGACGTTGAAACTGCTAGAATGGTCTATTTTAGTTATTTTCACAGTGTCATGTCGTATGGCGTCCTATTGTGGGGAACAGCGGCTGATATTAAAACTATATTCATTTTACAGAAACGAGCAATAAGAACAATCTATAGACTCGGATCACGAACTTCCTTAAGAAATCTTTTTAAGGAGATTGGTGTCCTGACAGTTGCATCTCAATATATTTATAATTGTATAGTTTTTGTACGTTGCAATATCAACTCCTATACTAAACATGGTGACGTACACAATTTCAATACTAGGAATAAGACAAAACTTGTAATGCCACTGTTCAGGTTACAGAAGGTTCTTGGTTCTTTCTTGGGGCAAGGTATACACTATTACAATAAAATACCAAGTACTGTACTAGATTTACCTTTAGATAAGTTTAAAAAACATGTGAAATCTATATTACTTTTAAAAGGTTATTATACAGTCAAAGAATATTTAGATGATAAAACAGCTTGGTTATAATGAAAAACATATACTCTATTTGAATTAATATAATAAAATTAATTTATATAATTTTTATACTGATATGATAGCCTTTATCAGCAGTGTCCTACAGATAACAAACAGCGTTGCGTTAAATAGATCATTAAGTTTTTATTTAGAGTATCTTGAGTATGTCATGCTCTCTTTATTTGTCTCTGCGGTGGTGGCGTGTGCGTCGGGTCGTTACGTTCCCTAAAATATGGTTGAGCGAAGCGATGGCTGACTCATATGTCATACTCGTGAACGGGTGCTGCCTGTGGAGGCTGGTCTGCTCTTGCATACTTATCTTATTTTTAATATTATTTACTGTAGTTTGACTTGGTTATTCTTAACCAATTTTTTTTTTTTTTTTTTTGAGTACTGTAGTGGTACTGTATGACATTGTGGAAATTGAAACTTTTACCTGATGTAAATTTGTTAACTTAGTTTTTTTATTTTTTTATTTTAATTTTGTGATATTTTTGTTTTTTATTTACATGTGGTTGTCTTCTATAACTTTGTGTTTATTTGTAATGGAAAGTGTCCTGCTATGATAGGGCATTTTCCAATATTTTTGACGCTGTAAGGGAGAAAAGAGCTGGACACTTGCTGAGTTTCTTGCCGGTTCTTCTCAGTACAAGATCTCCCGCCCAGAGTAGACTTACGAACCGATGGCATAGTGACATTCACAAGAGCTACTTGTAGCCTAAACTGAATAAATGATTTTGAATTTTGAATTTTGAATTTTTTGAATTTTATAGTTTTCATAAAATGACGGTTGAGATGAGTCCAACTAGTTTATTGGATTGCATAAAGTTTACGCGAACTCTACACAATTAAATAAAGCAACATTTAACGTCAGCATATTAATTAAACGCGGGTCTTCTTGCGTTTACGTTAAATGTTGTAAAACTTGTTTTTTTTTTAATATAATGGATTGTTCAAATAAATTAACATTAAATGAGTGCATAAAATGTAATATCTCAAAAGTTGACGCACACTTATTTATTATAAATTAAAATTATGTTAAATTCAAAGGCATGTGTCATTTACGAAACCTTTAAATATTTGGCCTTAAGCTTCGTTAACATGACATCTCTGTTGAAGTCCAACCAACGCGTCAGGTTTCTGAAGAAAAACAGAAAAGAACTATATACAAACGTACTGATTCTTTGATCGTGTGATTTCTAGTTATATGAAATCGTTCTAAGAACATGTTTCAAGGAAATTCTATTCAGCAATTTAAATCATGTGAAGACCTTCACATTGTATTGGCATTGTACTTGCGTTACTTATTTCGTCGGTCCAGAAATAGTCTAGAAACCGTCCCACTGTTGGGCATATGCCTTTTTTCATAAACAATACATTAGGAGATTGTATGAGCCATAATAACACCTACGTTGGTCCAAATCGTTGATGGGTTTTAACAACTGCCATCTTACGACAACACGACGACATCTTACGGCTTATCGATCGTGCCTTTCAAAATACGGAATTATAATAAATTTTATAAAACTTAAGTGTAGTGTGTCTAAGTTGCTTAAGAGTAACATTCTATTCAAAGCTAATTATAAAACGACAAATCAAAATGTTTTTTAAATATAAAATAGGTAATACATTTTTTTAAAACAAAACTTAACAGATAAAACGAGCGTGTACGAATTAAAGTTGCACTTTGAGTCATATACTTTTAAATTAGTTTGTGTTTTCACAAAGAGGAGACGAGTCACGGTCAGAGAGATGGTCACCCATCTCTCTGACCGTGACTTGTCCAATTAAAGCTTGTGGTTGAAATGTTTTATTTATTTGTTTGTACGTTTGCGGAGTCCGTGGTCACAAGAAGATTTCTCATAATTTTCCATTCTTTAATTCTTCTTTTGGGTCACTTTTTAAGAAAAATACAGAGAACTGGTTCTCTGTATTTCACCTTTTTAAAGGAAGTTGTCTCTCCCTATCCATCCATAAGGAAGGCTCGTGCCCCAACAGTGGGTACATAAAATGAGCTGATGATGATTATAGGAAGTTATTTTGTGGAAAACACTAAAAAGAAAACGTTTGTTAAACTGAATTTATGCTATTTGATTTATTGTATTATCCTCATGTGAAGCCGAAAAGGATAAAGCCCCTCGTATCCCTATCATTGTAACTTAATCTAATCTAACACCTTTAACCTTTAACATTATCACCTTCAGCGCCATTCATCGAGCCATGCCGTGAAGCGGACAACCAATGCCTGGTGCGGTCCGCCAAGAAGGCGGTGCCTACGCTGAGTGACGGCGTCCCAGCGTTAGGCATCAGCCCGCTGGATCCGCTGCGTCTGGGTCGAGTGCACACCAACAACGCGGGCTTGCTCATGGAGTTCAGAAACACCGTCATCAAGGGCCTGAGGAACAGCGACGTGCTCAAGCTGGAGTGAGTCGTTTTTTTTTTAAAAAGATTGCTGATTGCCTCTGTAGCATTTTCAGCTTCACCGGGCTTGTTTGGGGGCGGCGAGGAACGTAAAGGGTCCCTCAAGCCGTGTGAAACGAATCACCTTCGGAGGTATTCTAGAGGAATCGGCATCGCGCACTAGTGCGCGTCCCCGTGCCCTACTAGATTCTCCGAAGGGTTCGGATCGGATCGGGGAGCGGAACAACCCGTGGGCGCCTGTAAAGGCTCGGACCTCGGCTCGGGTTGACCGGGCCGTGGAGGAGGAGAGAACCGCCCAGGTACATGTCTGTACCTGGTGTAGAGCGCGTGTCAACCGGTTCTTCGTACCCTTGTTCTACGAGTACGATGTCTTGGGCCTAAGTCTGCAAACAGCCAGTAATCACTGGGGGCCAGATCTGGAGAATACGGTGGATGAGGAAGTAATTCGAAGCTTAATTCGTTTAGTTTGGCCATTGTTATCGTAGACTTGTGACACGGCGCATTGTCCTGGTGAAAGATCACTTTTGTTTTTCTTCATTTGAGTCCGTTTTTCCGCGATTAACCACTCCAATAATCCCGTGTAATATTCGCTATTTATATGTTTCCCTCTATCAAGGTAGTCGATGAAGAGTATTGCACACCCCATAATACAGAAGGCATAACCTTCCCGGCAGATTGTTGTGTCTTAGGCCGCTGTCTGCTGACTGCCGTTTAGATTCCGGAGTGAAATGGGAATCCACGTTTCATCCATTGTCACGTCCGACGTAAAAAAAAAACCTTTTTATTTCTATTAAACAGCGCTCTTAATCAATAATACGTTGTCGCTTTTATCAATTGTTAGCAGACGCAGCACCCATTTGGAAAAAAAGCTTTTTCATGGCCAAATTTTGATGTAAAATAGTGAAAACACTAATTGTTGAAATCTTCTCTATCTCAGCAATCTCGCGCACCTTTACCTTTCTTGATTTTCCTTCACAATTTTCAGGACTTGGTTGATGTTTTGTTGAGTCACTGCTTCATTTGGACGACCAGACCAATGTCCATACGACCGCGTTTGAAATCGGCATACCACCGACAAATGGTTGGTTAAGATGGAGCAGATTCCGGATAACACTTTATAAGCCATTGCTGTGCTTGAACGGTGTTTTTTCCCATTAAAAAACAATGTTTTATCAACAAACGAAACTCATTTTTTTTCCATTGTTTTCGGAACAAAAAAGTAGCGTCATTTAAATATCTGGAATTCAATATTTAAATTGTTCGATTTCCAAAATAAAATTAAAACATAATATCATTTGATGGCCAGTACTTTCTAAAAATCAAAAGAGTTTTTAATATAAGCGCCATCTCCAAGGTAGTCTCGGGACTTATTGAACGATCTAGTAAGTCATTATCAATTCATTTTTATGTCCCCGCTGCTGGGGCACGAGCCTTCCCTATGGATGAATGGGAGAACGAGTCATACACCACCACGCGTGCTTAGTGCGGATTGGTGGTTGTTAAAGACTTCTAATACAGCCGGGACTAACGGCTTTACGTGCATTTCGAAGCACGGAGGAGCTCGAGATATCTGGTCCCCATCCGATGACCGGCCTTTAGCGGAAGTTGCTCATCCTCAGCATTTGCAGACCAGACGCATTAACGAGCTCCTTAGAGTGCCTAGTGCAAAAATTTGTATGGAATTGAAGCAGCGCCTCCGCCGGTTGGAATACGAGGAGACAATTTTGTTAATTGAGTTACAATTTGCCATACAAGTTTACGTTTACGTTAACGTGATCGAATAGCGAATGAAACCCGCATTTGGCACCCAGGTAAGACTACTAGTTTCTAAGTAGGTAAGACTATTTAACATTAGACCATGAATCTGCAAAATCTGCAAATCATACAATAAAAAACCATTACCCTTAGCACGATCTTATTTGCTGGGATTTTTTTTTCCTTTTCTAAAAATAACTCTTTGATTGACATCATACCTGACTTATCGTAATTATTACTATTATTATTATTATAGATTCACGTCATATTTAAGGCTTTGGAAAAGTAGTTCTGACGACTTCTTAATTGCCTGCTAATGGTTAAATGACATCTTGGAAGAATTAACCACAGTCACAACATTGAACCGTTGATAATGTAACGTAAATCCTAACTAACATTTTAAATGCGAACGTGTGTATGTTTATTTGTCTTTTCTTCATGTAAAGAAGAAGAAGCAGCAATTAGATATATATTTAATATAGCTAAGATATTTCATTCGGCACTGTTATCATTGTCAAAAACAAAATGTTTCTGGGCAATAACGTGTTTTGAGTTATGATGAAGTTGACAAGCGTAGCCGCATGTAGAAGCTAGTGAAGCTCGTGGAGCATATTTCCTATTGTTCTTTTGTAATGGCCTAGCTAAAGTGATGAATCGATAAATTTTTTCTTCGCTGTGTAGATCCGTTTTACAATAGGTAGGTATAGTGATATATAATATGCCATTAAGTCTGTCTTTTGTACTGTTTTTATATTGAGCAACAAAAATTATGTCAATAAAAAAGGCGGACCGACTATCTGATAAAGATCGCGGGCAGCTGATGGATGCGAGCAACACAAATCCGGTCGTCGTGGAGATCCTTGGGGGAGGCCTTTGTCCAGCAGTGGACGTCTTTCTAGCTGGGATGATGATAATGATGATGATACATACTCATACATAAGACATCAGAGGATTTCCTTGTTATTAAGTGTTCATAAGGGAAAGCCTGAGCCAAGCTGTTTTCTTGTTATTGATAGGCTAATAATGATAATAATAAAAATGCAACTATTTGATTGTTGATGCAGACGCGTGGGCAAGCACATGGAGCTGACGCTGAAGAGTTCGCTGGTGATGGCGGGCGACTACACCATGGCGGGCAAGCTGCTCGTCATGCCCATCGAAGGGGAAGGAAAATACAGGATCAGGATACGTGAGTACACTGCAGTTACGAGTCGACGACCCAAGCAATGGAACTGCTAGTTGTGCTCTTTGTAATACGAGAAGTGACAGCTCAAGGTGTATAGTGTGATTTTCATTTGACATTCGATTACGTTTACGAAAACGAAAATTTGTATGGCAAAATTTTAACTATTCTCGTATGTCGCCAGGAGGCGCTGCTACAATGCCATACTAATTTTAATTTTGTTACGTGGTCGAATGGCAAATAAAACTCACAATAAGCACCCAGATTGATTCGTGTACTTTTGACAGTTTGTATGAGCCGTAGCAGCTTTACATAAATTACAATTTGCTATATCAAGTTCTTCACTCGGTACTTCGCGATGGAATAATGAAAATGAACTCGCACTATGCACAAATACACTTCAAACTGCCGTAAAATGATAACTAATTATTCACAACAAACATGAAGAAGCTAGGTCAGAGCAATATAAAATGGTGCATACACAATTATTATAATGTATACGTAGCTACTGTCCGTCAACCTGGCCGCTCTGTAGGAGTTTTGTTTGCTCAGGTATTATTTTAATAATAATTAACTGTGTAATTATTGGCATAATTGCTTATTGACGCAGTTGTTGATAGTTTTATAAACTAACATTTATGATGTAAGATTTAAAGTCAGTTTCAACTCTTTTAATAATCTGATCACGAACTCGCGGATCCGTGAATTTGTCTCAGTCATACAAAAAGAAAAAAAATAAGAATTGATTAAAAGACATTTTACTATTTTATTGCATCACAAATACAGTTTGGACTTACTTATGTAGTCTTGACATTTGACATTGAAATAAATTATAATTTGTACACCTTGGTGGCCGAGTGGCTAAGCGCTCGGTTCTACAGCCGGAGGTCTTGGGTTATCATCCGATGCATAGCCCCGGTTGTGAGCATGGTGATTAGGCCAATACTGCCCAATAACCATCAATTGTAGCGATGACCTGAATACCTGATTTTAATGGTCGAGTCCTTTGCCCAGCTGTGGGACAATGTTTAGGCTAATAACTTTACTTTTTAATTTGTACTCTCAGGTGATATGGTGACCAAGGTGACCATCGAGTTCGGTGAGCGGCGCGTGGGCTCCGACTCCCACTGGACCGTGGACAGCTGGAAACACTCCTTCAGCGTGGAGTCCGGGGCTGACTTTAAGTTCCAGAACCTCTTCAAGGGGAACAAGCAGCTATGTAAGTTCTTAACCTGTCACATCACAGCGCATCATACCTCCATAATGTAACTAAGCCCCCGAATGGACTATTATTTTACCTGATAGTAAGCGATCAAAAGATGTGGGGGTGGCATATCACGCGGAATCCTCAACTACTGACGTAGGTACTGGCAATCTTGTCTTTCACTGGCGGGACACCACAAAGCTACACCACTAAATAAATAATATACTGCTCTTGGCACCGGTAAGTCAACCTCTGATAATGGTAAAACCTTATTTATGAAAATAAATATTTTTCATTCATTCAAGAATCACATCACCATCAACATCCTCTACTACTACTGCTGGACATAGGTCTCCTCAAGTGTACGCCACTGAGCACGATCCGTGGCTACTCTCATCCAGCTCTTGCCATCCACATAGGAGAAGGCCTACCTATGTGAATTAGGGAAATGCTATTGAAAATACGTATGCCTTAAGGCGCCAGTCTTGTACGAATCAGTGATCTTGCAGAATTATTAGAAACTAAGATTATTTTTTAGCTTTTAAAAAAGCTACAAATGAATTGGGTGTTATTTAAACCGGTAGCAAAGTATTCGTATTTTTGTTAGCAAAAAAAATGCTAGTTGGGCAGCAATTTATGGTCAGCAAATATTTCTAAATCAGTCTGCAACTATATCATTCTGAACAGCAGTCTTATGCCGCTCCCCCCAGCGGAACTGATTGAAATTTCGACGAGTTTTTGTTTATAAACACTCAAGAAGTATTTTTAAGTAGATCGAAAAAAAAAATTATTTGTAGCTTTTTTAATAACTAAAAAAAAGTTCTTAGTTTCTGATAATACTACAAGAACACTGATTCGTACAAGACTGGCACCTTAAGTTGGCACGAAGCTTTAAGAAAACTATTACTGAAAATATTTTGGCGACCTGTACTCGAGAAAAATGTTATGAACAGCCAGTAACGCTGTCAAGAATTCTACACTCACCATACTGAGTCTGTATTTCATCGGTTTCCTTTCAAATTCCAGCGGATGCGATTCACCAATTCGCGAACAGCAACTGGCGGGAGATATTCCAGGAGGTAGCGCCCCCGATGGTGGAGAAGACAGTTGGCCTGATCGTCCAGGAGGTCACCAAGCTATTCGAGAGGGTTCCCATTAGAGAACTTGTCCAGCACTAGATATTACTGCCTAATAGTTTGTAATACATACATACGCACGTACTCTCACGTCCTTCTCTCAACAGAGCATCAATTTTCATCACCAATTTTGAATTAACTAGCCGTTAGTCACCTTGACGCCACATTTACCATAGTCAAATAGGTTTTCCATGCCGGTCTGGGACGTGAAAGAATTGTATCACCACCTTGCTTCCCGGTGTCTGTCTCGTAGCTAACTAAGGGACAAGGGTTCAACACGCACATCAGGCGAACAGCTAGCAACTGTCAGTCAAGTTAACTATCAATACCTCGGAATAAAGTATTGACCTGTGTTTGTAACAAGCTATTAATGAAGTCGATGGAACGTTAGAGCTGCCATACCAATGTTACTTGTAATAAAAATAAAAATGTCTCTTTTGTATTTTTTATACTAAATATTTATTAATTGTTTTGGCGATGTTTTGATATTATATATTGGCTGTGGTAACAGAGTCGTCTGCTCTCTTCGATGATTAATAACGTGAAGATATGAGAACGTTCGTAAATAATTAAACACTGGCTAATTCTAATTCTATTTTTATACTGTAATATTTTTACTTTTCTGATAAAATGTCTTTAAGAATTGGTGTTGTTTTATTCTATAACCGAGAAGCAGTATGTTTTGTATATTTCATGATGGTAAGTCGATAAAAAGGCAATACAAAAAGGTTTTCTTACACATCTGGGAACTGAACATCTTATCATTGACTGGTACACCACAATGCTTATAACATTCCTATGTAGATATTCCATATCCTGGGCAGACTTTTGACAAGCCTAGAAGCTATCTATAGCATCGTGCCACAACTAATTATAGTTTTGCCTATCAATGTTTAAAAAGCAACGTCGCATATAATCTTGGAGCACTATGTATACGAATATGTATAAAAAGTAGGCGTTAAATACGTTTTTAGAGACTTATTTTTATAATTATTTTTCTTTTGATCTGTCATACACAAACAGTGAGTAACAATAAATATTATCTTAAGCATAAAGGACCTTCAGTGCTAAACAGTTTGTATTATATACGAGCAACACAATTATTATGTCTTACTCACATAAAAACATGATGGAAATTTTACCACAAAGGAAGATAAGTAAAACTGACTGGTTTATGAAAATGAGAATTCGTATGACAATTGTTTACTCTCCCCTTTCCTCACGTTTATGCCTAAAAATTGTCACAAGATAAAAGAGAGAGGGAGAAAGAGAGAGAGAGAGAGAGAGAGAGAGAGAGAGAGAGAGAGAGAGAGAGATTTAAGCATTGCGAATTATTATTATTATACTCTTTATTAAAATTTAAACACTGAAAAAAGACGACAACCTCAGGCTTTCACCCGTCGAAATTTTTCAGTGCTTGATGCTTATGTTTTTTAGTCAACATTGTTAAAATATTTCTTTCGGATCTCAGAGGTGAAAACTTCTAAGATTGATGAAGCAATGTTGACTAAAAAACATAAGCATCAAGCACTGAAAAATTTCGACAGGTGAAAGCCAGACCTCGGTAGCCAAGTGGTTAAGGCAGCCGCCCGGAATGCGGAAGGTGCGTGGTTCGATTCCCGCCTGAGGTTGTCGTCTTTTTTCAGTGTTTAAATTTTACTTAAGTATATTTAAGCGTTAATAAAACGCTAAAATATATAAAAAACACTTATCTATAACGCAGCTTCATCTTAACCGAATGTTCAAATATTTGTAAAAATATTTCTTTCGGATCTCAGAGGTGAAAACTTCTAAGATTGATGAAGCAATGTTGACTAAAAAACATAAGCATCAAGCACTGAAAAATTTCGACGGGTGAAAGCCAGACCTCGGTAGCCAAGTGGTTAAGGCAGCCGCCCGGAATGCGGAAGGTGCGTGGTTCGATTCCCGCCTGAGGTTGTCGTCTTTTTTCAGTGTTTAAATTTTACTTAAGTATATTTAAGCGTTAATAAAACGCTAAAATATATAAAAAACACTTATACTCTTTATTTATTTTCTTTCTTAGCCTAGGTTTGTTATAATATTAATATAAAAGTAAAATACAAAAGCACATACAAAACATAAAAATATTATAAAAAACCTAGCCTAGGGTGCCGCCGGCAACGGGGCAGGGCTCAAGTTGCCGGTGGTTAGGGCTGCAGAGACAGTCTATTATATCAGCCATAGCTATTCCACTCCTGGTCAAAGGCCTTCCCACACTTTTCTCACACCTTCCGGTACCCTGCATTGTGAATGCAAAATACAAAATAATAACAATAAAAATTGTCGTTAACGGTTTCAAAGATCGAATGCCACTTGAGGCAGTCGTCTTATTTAAATAAATAAATAAAAAATATTAGACAACACCACATAACATTGTTCTGATCCCAAGGTAAGTAGCTAAAGCACTCGTTTTATGGGAATCAGAAACAACGGCGGCACCACAGCCGCCCACACCCGACACTAAATCGAAAAGTTCGTTTTCCACATTGACCTCGAAAAATCGAATCGACAACCGAACTCGGGACCTCTTGAGTTAGCGCCGCCCAAAGTCCGGCGTGCAAGTCACTCGGCTACGGAGGTCGTCCAAGTCTTATTTCAAGTGCTATTTAAATTTTCGATATAAATGTTTATTTATGAACATACATTGTGTGTTTTAACAGTTTACAAACATTATGACATCAAACATAGGGAATACGGGAATAGGAAGTTCAAGACCTCATAATAGGCACGGGCACTCTACATAATAGTAGTACCTACTACAACGAGGCATCGTTGTAGAATTCTACTCAGAATTCAACAACTAAATACCTAAACATAATTAGCATAATTTATCTGTAACAATAAAATATCTCGGAAATGTGATCATAAATAATTTAAGTCTATGATACATTTTTCTTCGTTCTTGTTCTTCAGCACTATAACCCAATATTATACATAGTCTATGCTATGTACCATTGTGTAAATAGCGCATTTATGATAAACTTTATTTAAAAAATAACTTAGATAGAATAACTTAATTGCTTAGATTATAACCCAAAAGGTATTTTTTACAGTTTTCTGATTTTCTCAGGCGGCATTTTTAATTCCCACCAAATCAAGATTGAATTGAATGAAAGAGATAGATATCCAAACTAGGTTACCTAATACTTTGCTACTTAAAGAAATATATTTTTAGTTGTGATAAGTAACACGGTTAAGTGACCATACAAAAAGAATTAGGTCCTACACGGAACTTAAATGTCTACACAACTGTCAAAAGCACTACAACATTTTAAGACTACGGTATTTCTATTTAAATTCTCCGTTATATATAAGTGTAGCACGGTTTGCTATCCACTCCAAAAGCTGTTGATACCTACTGACTGACTGCCAGTGACGGTAGCGCAAGAGTGCAAGCCACTTACTATTGTGTGTTTGCCATTATTATTTCGCTGCGAACGAACACAAAATATGGAGACGGCAGAAGGTAAGCTTCATGCATACCGCAACTTAATACATAGAGCAACAACGCACACATCGCGGACACGGAATTTCTCAACGGCTGCGTTGTTCCCTCCCACACACCATATAGCCTGTGGCTGGTCCGATCCCGAGCTGCTGCTGATTGCTCGAGCGCGTTTGTGTGAAGCTTACCATCTTTAGCCTCCTTATTTTGTGGGACGAGACAATAACAAAACGCTTCCTAGAACGCAAAGCAAACATTTACTGTCGACGTATCTTGTGACTTTGTGAACTTATTGTTAATAAATGACATGTATAAGGTCAATAACATCTGATCGGCGGCATTTACAGCGTCACTGGACTTCCTTTCAGGAATCACCTTCAGAGGTTTTCTAGAGGGAACGGCATCACGCACTAGTGCGGGTCCCCGTTCCTTACTAGATTCTCCGAGGGGTTCGGATCGGAGCGGAACAACTCGAAGTCTAGATCCAGTGAAATTAAAGGGAACAGAAGCTATGAACTTTAACTTTAGGGTCGGCAACTCGTACGTGATATCTTTGGGGTTGCGCGCGTCCATGTGCTGCGCGTACCCGCTTTCCATCAATAACCGTATGTTAGTTTGTCAGCTAAGTTAGACAAAAGAAAAGCTTAATATAATATCTCACTAGCAGTCGCAACATTAAAAGTAAAAAAGGTTTTATTATAGTACTTAAGCTAACAACTTTTATATAATGTAATCATTTTACCATCACCGGTTCGTAAAGAAAAATCCGTAATAATAATATATTATAATACCTACCTACCTAAGTTTATGCTTAGTAAAGTGTATGAAATCGAGATTATTCTCGATTTCATACACTTTAATCTTAAAACATAGTCTTTTACTTTGTTTTTAGTGTTTTATTTTCTTGTGGTTAGCAAAGTAACAAACCTTTAAGGGCTTGTTAATAAACAAAGTGTAAGCTTGGAGTAGTTACTCCGTGTTTTGTCTATTTTACTTAAATGAAGTTTACATGACGGGAACAAAACACGGAGTAACTACCCCAAGCTTACACTATGTTTGTGAATACGGGGGTTAATGTGTAGAAGTTGATCGATTATCACAACTAATTTGTTTGGCAGTCTGTCCTTTGTATATTATAATTCAGACACTTTGTAAAATTCAAAATTCGAAATCATTTATTAAGTTTAGACTACAGATTAGCTCTTATGAATGTCACTATGCCATTTAAGGTATCTAAGGTCTGTCATCTTATTACTGTTATTTAACAGGTCATTAATCTTTTATTAGAACTGTAATGCTAGCCAGCACGTGGCCTTTGTCTTTCCTGATGTTAATTGATAATAAGGCTGAAGATGGAAACCTCGCGAATAATATATAGAGTATTGGATGGAGAAGGAGTTTTGAGTTCTAGTATGGCGTTATCTGACGGATATGATATACTCAGACTAGTTTGCTTGCTTAGGGTTATCCAGCACAAACTCGATGCTTGGCGTTTGTGTACCTAGCCATCCCCGTGGCTGAGAAGGGATAGTACTAGGTTTTTAGTGGGTAGACCTCTCCTCCCCTCGTCGAGCTTTTAATGTCTGGACAAGACTAGTGTCGCCTCTAGCCTTGGATTGTGAGCAAAATATTTTACCTAGTTAAAAATAGGCTTGTCTGGCCTTTCTTATCTAATCTTAAGGTTAGTAGGGAAATACGAGTACAATTGAAATTGAAGAAAAAAGATCATCCATCCTGCCTTCAGGTCAGGACCTTCAGGTTATCCCTCATTGTTGACCGGTCGCGATACCTTCTCAAATAGATGTCACATGATAAATAAAAGTCGATTGACCATGCTCTTTTGTGTGCAATAACGTAAGTCCTTTTTCAATAGCAAAGTACTTGCTGATGTTCAAGAGCGGTCATAGATTATAACAAACCCTAAGTATTGTAACTCGCAGTACAATGTATGTCATTTCAATGGCTACATAAAATTGATAATTTACCTGTGTAATAATTGCTTATTTAATGCTTGGTGTCAAACTTATAGATCGTGTTCGTAACACCGAGGTTCGAAAACGTATCAAGAGATTCAGGGTGCCTAGGGCGAGTTTCATTCGCCATTCGATCACGCTAACGAAAACGAGAATTTGTATGTAAAATTTTATTTTTTCCCGTATGTCGCCAGGAGGCACTGCTTGAATGCCATACAAATTTTCGTTTTCGTAAACGTAACCGAATGAATACGGAAAGTAAACAAATCTCACACAGGCACCCAGGACATCGGTAACAGGATTTTGGACTTGAGTTGAGTCACGTTGGGTGTCATAGTCATGTCACGAAGAGATTTTAAGAATTGGCATAGCTCAATGGAATTTGCAAATGTAAAATTACAAAAAAAATCAACACTTGACGGTATATTTTTAAACGCATAATAATCACAGGTTGAGGTGATTAAACTTCATAATTACTAAATACTTACTCAGACCAGAGAGAATAGAGAAGCTCCGAGATTCGCGTCAACAACAAAGAATTAAAAGTCTTGTTTGCTTTTGTAAGTGCGACAAATAGCGCATAATAGTACTTTGGCATCGTGAAAAAAATATGCTTTAATCGTCATGCTAATTATCGCAGTCACCGCCCAAAGTCCAGTATATTTGTAAACGGCCGCACAATCCGTTTATGGTACAATACTATGCCAACAAGAGGTTAATTCGCGTTATCACACTAATATTATAAATGCGAAAGTTTGTGTGTATGTGTGTATATTTGTAGCTTCTTCACGCTGCCAACGGATGGATGGATTTGGATGAAATTCGGCATACAGATAGTTTATAACCTGGATTAACACATAGGATAGTTTTTTATCTCGATATTCCCACGGGAATGAAACTCATACCTTTTCTCTGTATTTGGGAATGATGATTGATGTTGGAAGAGAACCTATTTGGTAGTTTTTATACTTCTTTATTGAAATTTTGACAGACTTTTTCTTTTTGACATTTGTTTTCCAATACGAAATGGTTTGGGACCTCTTGGCGGGAAAGTGAAGAGTCATGTCTGCGGTTTTGTTTTATTTTCTAAAATTTGTGTTATGTCAAATATTAATGTGAAATAATGGTGGATTATTAACCGTTAAGTGTTCGTGAGTGTGCATGAGTGTTGGCAAATGAAACAAAACAGTGTAATATTACTTTTCAAATTCTCACAAGAAGTCTGCGTGAGGACTTAGTAAAGCCCCACATCTTTACTGAGATACTCGAGAGGTTGGGGGGTAATATCATTTCTCACTTCCCATTTCTATTATCATTCATCATCATCAATATAATATTGTTTATTTATGTATTACAACGAAATTAAGAAACTAATGACATGGCAGCATGGTCTATGACCTTAGCCGGTTCCTTAAGGAACAAACTAAACTTAAAAAAAAATAAAAACGAAATGGTTTGTTTGTTTTGTTGTCATGGAAACTGTCAAAGCAGTACGAAGTCCGCTGGGTTTGCTAGTATTACTTATTTGCAATATACCAGATAGACAGGTGATAGATATTTTTTTTGGAGAGAGTTTGCTGTTAGCCTCTGGCGGCGTTTTCAGCTTCGCCGGGCTTGTTTGGGGGCAGCGAGGAACTTAAAGGGTTCCTCAAGCCGTGTGAAACGTATCACCTTCGAATGTTTTCTAGAGGGAACGGAATCACGCACTAGTGCGTGTCCTCGTGCCCTACTAGATTCTCCGAAGGGTTCGGATCGGATCGGGAAGCGGAACAACCCGACGGCGCCTCTATAGGCTTGGACCTCGGCTCGGGTTGACCGGGCCGTGGTGGTGGAGAGAAGTGCCCAGGTACATACATGTCTGTACTGTACCCGATATAGAGCGCGTGTGAGCCGGTTCGTCGTACCCTTGTTCTACGAGTACGGTGTCTTGGGCCTAAACTACTGTAGATAATGGATAGATAAAAAGTTTATTTGATACTTGATCTCACACACACAACCATAATAACATCAAAAAAGTAAAAACAGTAGGTAGGTGAGTATATAAACAAAAAACAAAGAATAAAATTTACAAAAACACAAATGTTGAAAAAATTTCCACGAGCAGGATTTGAACCTGCACCCTTCTGACATTCCGGGTCAGGTGCAATAAAATTTAAATAAAACTAAGATGATACATACCTACTGCACACTCTACAATAAAAACGCACATTAAACAGTATGTGTGTGCTGTCGCAGAGCAAAACGACTATAGCTCATAATTTTGCCTAGACACATAAGTACTGCATAATATTGCAAGACATTAAGAGCTTAAGTGGAAACTAGAATACTAAAAAGAGGGTAACGAATTCCGGGTAACTAACTATGTTTCTCGTAGGATAGTCTGAATGCAGGAAAAAGCAAAGTGTGTTGGCCTTTGACACTGTAAAGATTGAATCAATCATTTTATAATTTTGCGACGGGTAACCCAGGTTGTAGTTTTCGTTTTAATTGTTGCAGTATCTAGCTCGATGGCGCAGTGATTAACGCGCCCGGTCTGCGAGTGCCAGTGAGGTTAAGCCACTTTCGCAAAGCCCGGTTACGGGTGGGTGACCAAAAAATTTATCATCTCGACCTCCTTCGTGCTTCGGAAGGTACGTAAAGCCCGTTGGTCCCGGCTGCATTAGCAGTCGTTAACAACCGCCAATCCGCACTGTAGTGCGCGTAGTGGTTTATGGCCCGTTCTCCCTATCCATCCATAAGAAAGGCTCGTGCCCCAGCAGTGGAGATGTAAAATGAGCTGATGATGACGATGATCTAGCTCGAAAATATCGCTTGTTATTAGCCGCTTCGACTTCTTCCGCGTAACCACCTGTGATCATTCCTACGGCAATTTCGATTTTATAAACACTAGCACTCTACCTGCGACTTCGTCCACGTGGATTGAGATTTTAAAAAGAAATATTTTTTTATCAAAGTAAAATATAGCCTAGCCTACGTTACCTACAAGTTATATTTAAGGTAGCTTTCTATCAGTGAATGAATTTTGGAATTGGATTTGGAGTTCCAGAGATTAGCCGGGGCCTATCTCTGGAACATCTTTGTCGGAACAAAAAAACATAGTCACAAACGTTACCTCATTATTAATAGTATAGATAATGTAGGAACGATGTCTAATCTAAAATCTAAATATAATATGATTTAACAAAGTTATACTGACTTTCGTAGTGAATAATTAATAAACTTTTTCACTACGAACAGCTTCTGAGATTCTGTGACTAGTCAGTCAGTTAGTGCGTACACACGCCCGCACATCAACCTACCAGGAACTGTCAAATTTCTTCAATAGACTTTGAACTTTATTACTTGGTAATATAGTTGAAAATGTATTGAAGAAATTTAACAGTTTTGGATAGGTTGATGTGCAGGCGTCAGTACATTAGTGATGGTACAGACGCCTGCACATCAACCTATCCAAAACTGTCAAATTTCTTCAATACAATGTCAACCATATGGCTTAGGAATAAAGTTCAAAGTCTAAAAATAAAAATGGGTAAACGGTACTTTGGTTATAAAGAAGCATAATCCGCCGTCTCAGCTTACAAAACTAAGAAAAAAAAACCAGTAAACTCCTAGTGTCTTATACAAATAAACAAAGAATAAGCTTCGAATATTTTGTCTCTTTCACTTTGAAATGAAGTTTACATGACGGGAACAAATCACAGAATAATTATTCGCAGCTTATTATTTGTTTAATTTTATAGGAGCTAAAGTTGATGTTGGAATATATGGAATATACATAAAACCTATCCAAAGCTGTCAAATGTTCACAATAAATAATCAACCATATGTCATTAACATAAAGCTCAAAGTCTATTGAGGAAATTTGACAATTTATGATAGTCTGATATGCAAGCGTGTGTACGAGCGAACTTCAAATGTGAACGACCTCAAACATCCTTCGTCGGAGAGCGCGTGTCGTCGCCACTTTCTTTGTTATCTTCTATCCAACCAACCAACTCATCGATCGGGAAACGGTTCGACCACAAACAAAAAAAAAGTGCCATCCAATTTCTTCGCGCGTCATCGGGTGGCCTCAAAAGTTCCGCGGCCGTGACGTCACGGAGCGTCCGGCGCATGCGCATATAAACGACCAGCCGGCTCCACTCGCGCCACAACCTCTGAAAGGTCCCGAGCTGGAGTCAGTGACAGTGACAGTTCAATAGTCAATTAGTCAGTATGATACGGTTTCTGTGCCTTGTTTCTGTGATATTAGCTGTAAGATCGGCTTCAGGTAAGTTCGATTTGTTTTCTTTTTTGTTGCAGTCAGAGAAACTTAAAACAAATACATGCTTAGAATGAGCTTGTATATAAACCTACGTTCACCTTAATATTTACCACATATTAAGTAAACAGGAAAATACGAACAAAAAAATCAAAATTTGACGGAGCTTGAACTTGAACAAAACAAATACTTAGTATGCAGCATTGTTTTTATGGAGCTTTTAGATAGATATATGAATGACGTCTTTTTATAAAGTTTGCACGGACATTACATTAGATAAAACATTTGTTACCGACCATAATAACGTTTATTTACTTATTATTTTTTTTTTTTAAATCTTTATACGTGTAAGTATTCCATTTCAACATACAAACGAACAAACTCATTGACAGAAACTTTACTACTTTTTAAATTCCTATAATTTTCAATAACCATTGTAATTGATTGAACATTTAATTTTAGAAATTTTGAGTTTTTTTGTATATATTTCATTTATTACTTAAGTATATTAGTTTTGCTCAAACACTGAATAACAACAAAAATATCATTGAAGATTATATCATTGCATTGAAGAGAAAATACAAAGATACATACACACGCCTGCGCATCAGGCTACCACAAACGCTACAATGTCCTTAAGGGTGCGCCGACCAAAAGAACCAAAAGTGCAGTCACGGTTAAGTTTATAACTAAGTTTATAACTATCGTATTACATAAACAAAATATTAATTTATCAAAGGGAACGTGTCTACAATATTAGTCCGACCCATAAATTCATAACACATCATAGTTTTTTCTACAATATCATTTAAAGTTGGGCAAAAATCATGAAAACGAGTGGCGGCGTTTAGTTGATATCTTACATCGCTACTAGCTGACCCGGCGGACTTCGTACCGCTTTGACAGTTTCCATGACAACACTACAAACAAATCATTTTGTATTGGAAAAATTTCAAAAATCTAAAAAAAATTTAGGGGTGGACCTAAGGGTGGTCCACCCCTAAATTTTTTTTAGATTTTTGAATGTAGGGGGATGAAAAATAGATGTTGTCCGATTCTCCACCCTAGCCGATATGCACGCTAAGATTCACGAAAATCGGTCGAGCCGTTTCAGAGGAGCTCAATAACGTACACCGTGACACGAGAATTTTATATATTAGAAGATTAGCACTCAAAAATTAAAAAGCAGCTTACGCGCTTACGTCAGCCATCTCGGTAGCATAGCGGTCAGTGCATAGCGGATTGCGGAAGACCCAGGTTCGATTCCTGGCTGGGAGGGGTGGGCGTTTAATTTTTTCACTGTATTTTATAAATATTTGATATCTTATAGTTTTTCTAAAATATTATACCTCTAATTATGTCTAAACAATCACCGATGTTTTAACTACAAAATCGTCCGTCTTACATTTTCGATTCATTGAGCGGTTTTTTAAATTTTAATTTTTCGGAGCGGTTTTTTAATATGGACTAAGACATTTCAAATAAAATATATGACACCTGTGAATTACAGACGGCGCACCCTTAATATAATAGACTTTAAATATTATGGCATATAGTTGAATATTCATATCTTCGGCTAGTCTAACATCTGAGTTCTCAGATACAAATCACAGTAATTGCAGCAACAAACTGGTTCAATTACGTTAACAAATAGTATGTAATGGCACACGAGTCATTGGCTTACGGCCTACTGACCTTAACCTTGGAGGTCACTTTGAATGTCCTTGTTGCGGACGTGAGACCTCGCGCCTTAGCTTGTTGCTTAGGTAGATTAAATAATAGAATGTATTTAAACAACAAGTTTTGTAGCGTTATTACAACATATGCTGTAGAATGGTAGCATTTATTTTTAAGATGCCTCAAACTCTATTTTAATCCTTTTTTCTCATCAACTGATAAAAGACGGTGGTGCGCCTTCATCTGCAAAAATATTACATTAGAAATTGCTTGCCATAAGGGCTTATGTCGAAAAATAAGGACAGTGATAGCCTTTAGTGATAGATATTATCATCGCCCGTCCATCTGACGGGGGCGTCTTTCAGCATGAACGCAATTGCAAAAAAACAAACTTAATATTATTGTGACAATACAATTTTTTTATTATGTGAAACTCTAGCTTCATCAAATCATCAAACTTCAGTTAATATTTATTTCATATCTTTAAATCAAGCGCCGAATTAATAGGTATTAATTAAACAAGCTTTTAGAGACAAAAACAGAGGCTGTTTTGGTTTTTTTTTCTATCGAGAAAATGTGTCGCGGTCATGTTTTGGCGTTCATCAGAATTTATTAAAATTGTTCAATTAACGTAATGTAACACCCGAAAACGAAATCGCATTTATATCGCAATAGTTTTCTATATATTTCTCGTACCGTTCATAAAAAAAATTAATACATAATTTGCACTTTGCACTTAAACTTGCTATAAGGTTATGTTTCAATGATATAATATATTATTGTGTTCATTGATAGAAAAAAAAAGAAACAGTTTATAGAAATACTTATTACTGTTTAATTGGTTTAGTTTCGGTTAAGTTTAGTTTAAAATAATATAATTATGTATGTACTTCAACAAAGGTTTCCAAAACTCACATGCATGCTGTGATTGTTTAAGGATGCTTGGTTTATCGATGGACTCTAAATAACGTATGTATTTTAAAAAGTAAACATTTAATGTCCACATTTGTTTAGGATGATTTTTTAAACAGCGTACCTATCTAAGTAATCGTTGTTTTCATGAGTTAAAATGAAACTGGAATACTCGAAAACAGTACTGAGGAACTGGCTATCTTACCTCTGACTTACAGACCACACTGGTCAAACGCTTAAAATGACATATACTTTAAAAACATTATTTAAAAACCCAGCTTTTTCCTCAGCTCCCCCCCTGATCAAGCCTTGCCTGAAGGATGATTCCGCATGCATCCGAGCGTCGGCGCAGGCGGCGCTGCCGGCCATAGCCCTAGGAGTCCCCGAGCTGGGCATACAGCCATTGGATCCGATGAAGCTGGCCCTCATCAGGGGCGACCAGGGCGGCCTGCAGCTCAGCTTCAAGGACACCGTCATCACGGGCATGAAAAACTGCGTCGTGGAAGGGGTCAAGTAAGTGGACTTTGTTAGGATAGCGCCAGCCACAACCCTGAGACTCCCCGAGCTGAGCTTACAGCCGTTGGATCCTCTGAAGCTGGCCTTTGTCGGGGTCGATCAGAGCAGCCTGTAGCTACAGTTACAGGCTGCTATGGTGTCTTTGAAGGTACAGCTTACCTTCAAGGACACCATCATCGAGGGCATGAAAACTTGCGTTGTTCAAGGTGTCAAGTAAGTAGACTTTGTTACGCATCAGTTGTGACTGTGCGTAACGCTGCATGACGCTGGGTAAATTCAGTTCCAGGAATCACATCGTAAATTAAACGTACGTAGAAAGTAAATACTATATAGTCTGCTGCGGCTATATACTATTCTATATACTGTCCCACTGCCGGCAAAGGACTCCATCATTGAAATCAAGTCAATCAATCAAGTCATCGCTTCAATTGATGCGTATTAGCTTAATCAGCTCGCTTGCCAATTGCGGGTTGGTGATCCGATCACGAATCCGAGCGGTGCTGGGAATCGAACTCGGGACCTCTGGTTCTCTGGTTCTAAACCGGTGGTCTTAACCACTAGACCAGTCAACCCTTTCTTGATACACGTGGAATATCTATTTCAATAAAAACAAATAACCCACAAGTGTGGCTTTTATGTGCTTATGTAAGTGACATGATCATTGTTTGTGAATCTTTTATTAGTATTCTGAAGTGACATATACATATCGAAAACTCATGGAACACGGCTTGTGGCCAATGACGCGCGATGGTGCTGATTTTCCGCAAATGTTAACTGTTTCCTAGAAGCAGCAGCCATTAAATTTAAGAATTTGTTTGTTAGTAAATAAATACGGTCGTACAATAGACCCGCGCACGCGCACGTTTCTTGGAACCTCGGTTTTCTCAAACGGTTTCCCTTTGAAACTTATAGCCTTGCTGTAGTCTAGTGGTTAGTCCACAGGTCTCAAACCCGAAGGTCGCGGGTTCGATGTCCATGTTTGTGTACTGGGTTCGGTTTGGTTGGTGGCACTCGTGTAACACTGTAAAGCAATATACTATATGAGTTGTTTCATTCTCCATCGGGATTGAACCTTACGTTCAAAATATAACCAGGGGGCGATTTTTAAACCGGTGACTAATTCTCACACTATGATATCAATTAAGAGTCACTTATTCAAAGTCAAAAATTAAGCTAAGTATCATAATAATTAAATTGTTAATTTGCAAATAATATTATTATGTAATTTTTTTCACTTTTAATTTCGAGATCGCAAAAATCGACCCCCTGGGCCGCAAGTCTACTAATTCAATAACGTCTTCGGCACCATGGTTTTGACCTGTGGTTTTGACATTACGACAAGGGAATGAAAACAAACCACTTGAAATAGCAATACCAATATTTATATTTTGTATTTTACATGTAACATACTAACTGACAGTAATAATGGCTGCAATTATTTACAATTGTGGTTTGTTCCGCACGATTGTTGAGGTAAATAAATTTTTCAATATTATTATGTACTATTATCGGAAAGAATAATAGGTTGGTTTGATTTACGCTACGCTAACCGACTTAACGCTAATTTAGAAGAAAATGTAAGCCGTCTAATGCGTATTATAATTCAAAAAGAACTAAATAAATTACTTACTTAGTAGGCTATATTAGGCATACCTTTTCTATATCGCATCTACCGAGCTGAACCGGCAGTGGTCAAGGGCTGAAGGAGTGACAGGTCAGTCAGGGTATAGAAAACAGTGTGCATATCACCAGCCCCAACTGCTTGGGCACGCACGAGCCTTCCCTATGGATGTATAGGGATAGGAGAACGGGCTCTAAACCACCACGCGGGCCCAGTGCGGATTGGTTCTTGTTAACGACTGCCAATGCAACCGGGACCAACGGCTTTACGTGCCTTCCGAAGCACGGAAGAGCTCGAAATGACAAACAGGTCACCCATCCGATGATCTGCATTTGGGAAAGTTGCTTAACGTTAGCAATGGCTAACTGGGCGCGTTAACCACTGCCATTGAGCTCCTCATGATATGCCTCTAAGATACTAAGTAGTTTGCGTTAAACCCTCTCAAACTCTTTGCTTAGATTTATGGTTATAATAACACTTGTATTGCCGCTGGTCAAAGTGTGATCAACTGACGAGACACGTCCTCCTGAGGTCAGCCTGTCGCGTGGTGGAGCGTGCAAACACTCGACGCCGGCAATTCGTGCGGAAACATACGCGCCCGCCACGTGACCACCATTATTCATTTAAGTTATTAACGCCAGATCTATATTCCGTCAGTTTTGTCTGGTGGTAGAATTCTACCTAGAATCCGGTTAGATGGCGACCGCCCTCTGTTTCTGCCACCAAGTATCATCTCCAGCACACGACTTTCATCTTACCTGAGGTTAAGTGCAGCGCACTCCACCCGGAATCCTCAACTATCTTATCTCTATAAAGCAAACGCGTGCTCCTAGGTTATATGTATATAGACCTTCCTACTCTTTTCTGTAAAATATAAAAGGGGTTCTATGTTCCCCACAGAAGGATTCCATAAGACATAACACTGTGGAAGTAACTAAAATAAACCACCACGACGCGGTTAAGCCCGGCAAAAATCCTAGCCAGTACGGGTAGCTAGCGAATCCGCGATACCCTTCTTTATCCCTTTCACATTCACAGGGATGTATATTCCCACCACATTTAAAACTTTAATTGAAAACCAATGACATTTAAACATGTTCTGAGTGTGAAAGGGTTATTGCCGAGTACCACCGCGTCCGGGGATATGCGTATGGTTATGTGGGACTCTCCAACAACTCCCGCGATTCGGGGGAAGAGTGGCATAAAGCTCGCGATACCCTGTCCGATATACCAAGATATGCTGTGCAATAAAAAAACAGAATCTAGACCCAGAGTTACAATAATACTTACACGGATATACGAGTATGTATACAGACGATAAAAATAAAGAATGCGAATTAATGCTAATAAAAAATCTAGGAATGACAATTCGTTCGTTGACAGTGACTTTATTTTAATCTTCGATCAATATTTGAAATGCTTTAAAATGCTACCTCATCGCTATTTACTCACTGTAAAATTTTAGCCATGACTTCGCAAGCTCCATGGAAAGAAGCCAAACTCGGCAAGGGTTTAGTTTTCCAGTTTCATTAATTTCAACTGTAGCAACAGCTATCGTGACCGGAACACTTAATCTATTTTTATACTAGTGAGTAGCGAGTGCGCTAGCAGCTTAAACGCCATTACAAACCATTGAATTAACATTTTATCATTCTTAAGATGTTCTCAGATAATCACCTTATGTAACAATAGGAGTGAACATCGTAATTATTCTATTTGCAACATACAACGATTAACTTCACAATGGTTTATTAATTAACAACGCGGATTTAGTGTTTTTTGAAGGGCATTTCTTAAATATACTACTCAAAACAAAATAAGGGCCACGAGGTATTTTGTCTGTACCATGAAAATAATGAAACCAATATTAATTTTTTTGTCTCCATAACGAAAACTAATGTTGTTTTTACCGTGTAGACCAATAAATTTATTCCAATAATAATGATTAAAAAGTTTATTTGCTTTTGAAAGAAAAAACACATTTAAGGTTAAAAATAAAAACAATGTAAAGTTACTGAAAACAAAAGAAAATACTCCATGCTCATCTTTTAGTAACGGGTATGCCCCCCTCGTTTCGTTACGCACTCCTGAAGCCTGGAGTGCATGCTCTCAATCAAATGCCTGACATTTTCCATTGGAATCTCTTCCCAGGCCCTTTTAACAGCGTTGATGAGTTGCTGTTGGTTGTGGATTTCCTGATCACCGTCTCTAACTCTTCGTTTCAACTGATCCCACATGTGCTCTATTGGATTTAAGTCCGGACTGTTCGCCGGCCACGGCAAGACTTGAATTTGAGACGCTTCCAGTACAAACCGAGTCGCTTGAGCCGTGTGTGCACGAGCATTGTCTTGCATCAAGATGAATCCAGGACCCGCTCGCTGGGCAAATGGGATCACATGTGGTCTGACGACTTCCTCAATATACCGCTGAGCAGTAACAGTACCCTCATTTAAAATAGCGAGCTCAGTTTTGCCGTGTAAGCTTATCCCGCCCCAAATCATTACATTTGGACCACCAAAACGATCGACTTCATGGATGCAGGCTTCTGAAAATCTCTCGCCGCATCTTCTCCATACTCTAATACGCCGATCGTCGTTAAAAAATTTAACTTTGCATTCGTCTGTGAAGAGCACCATGCCCCATTGGTTTATGTCCCAGTCCAAATGTTGACGGGAAAATCTTAAACGATTTGCACGATGATTTCTGGTTAATGGAATACGGACAACTCGCCTTCTTGATGCCTGCTGGTCTTCATGCAATCGATTACGAATAGTTTGGTCACTGACACGAGTTCCCGTTGTGAGCCGTAAACGATTTTGCAGCTTGCGGGTCGTCGTTGTGCGATCTCGGCGCGCACTTAATCGAATGTAACGATCCTCTTGAGCTGTTGTAATGCGAACTCTGTCCGAACCAGGTCTTCTTCTAACACTGCCGGTCTCTTGGAAACGATTCCATAGATTTTGAATAGCTTTTCGAGAAAATCCCAATTGCAAACCCACAGATCGCTGCGAATGACCTTCTTCAATCATTGTAACGGCTCTGGTTGCTGTCAGCGAGTCCATATGACGCCTGCGTGCTTGTGGCATATTGCAAAAGATGTTTTTGACTCGAGATATCAATGGACTCTGATAATTTCTAATAAACCAAGAAGCTAAGGAAAGCAAAACGTCAAAGAAACTGGAATCAAAATTTTCAAAAATAATTTTAAATCAAATTTTATTTAAAATTGTTGCTAGCATTAGATGAATACTACAATATTAAAAAGTTTAGGTATCAAAGAGTTTGTATACTCAATATTTTACTACTTTCAATATGTAAATGTTTAATAATTTACACCAAAATGAAAAAATACCTCGTGGCCCTTATTTTGTTTTGAGTAGTATAGATTCAAGAGCATAAATGAAACCAAGGTACAGGTTTTTGTAAACTTTAAATATTCTCAATGCATGTTAACAGATGTATACGATAAATAAGGCATCTTACATTATTTGCTGGTTCTTCTGAGAAAAAGGTCTCCCGCCCTGTGTAGAATTACGAACCGATGGCATTCATAAGAGCTACTTGTAGCCCAAACTGAATAAATAATAAAAAATTTTGAATTTTGTAATTATTTAGTCATCTAGTAAGTATTAAGTTGTCTGAATTATCTAGTGGTAGGTAACGCATGATTATGACTATGTCATACGATTAAGTGATAATAATTATATCGTCGTAAAGCTGGCCGTCACTACGGTCACCGTCTTCTTTACTCGGTGAACTTGCGGTGCACTCGGTGAACTCGGTGAGCCACAAAGTGATGGCGAAAACTATCCACGGTTCCATAAAAAATAAAACCGTTTAACAATTCTTTTGTTGATTTATCTGTGACATTCGATGAGCTATCACAAATAGATTGTGTAGATACGTGCAAGCAAATAGGCTATTCCTTTTTGCATGCAACATTTTTACTTGTACTTCCATAGTCGTTCTTGGAGGCATTGTAAAATAACGAACGTAACTCAGCGCGAGTAAAACAAGCTCTCCAAATGAAAGCGATGAAGAACAGCGACGGGTGTGAGTGTAGGTAACTAAATTGTAACAAATTATTACTATGCGGTGCGATCGAAACTATGAATCCAAATTAACAGTTACAATATATTATTTGTCTTTGCCCTTTACTAACACCCAATAGTAACAGTAAGCGATAAATATCTCAAACAGTTAGGTAATTACTAGTTACATCCTATTCCTATACATTATATCCTGAACGGATCGCTGGGACTCACCGATGCTGCAGCATTGGGTGCGACTACACACCGTCCTCTAACGGTGGGTGGTCGTACCCAGTGCGCCAAGCTCGCTTTGTTTTTTTTTTGTTTGTTTAATATGCATTTTTTCTTGTAACTTACATTTAATTAGGTACTAACAGTCTATGGAATTATTCTGAAATAAATAATTATTATTAATAATAATTAAACGTTTTGATGTTTTTTCTCCAGACAAGACTTGGACAAAGGCAAGCAAACGGTCATCATGCGGTGCTCGGTGACGCTCCAGGGCAACTACAAGTTAGGCGGGCAGCTGCTGGTGCTGCCCATCCAGGGCGAGGGGAGGTACACCATCAAGATACGTGAGTACCACTGTACAATAGATAGGGGAACACTGTTTTATTCCAACGCCGCCGCCGATAGTTCGTTTTCATAGCGAAATTAGCTATCATCCGCATTCTATTCAGTTAATATCAATCCACTGCTGGCCTCTCCAAATGCATACACTTTGGGTACAGATGTCTGCACATCGTCCTATCAAAAACTGTCATTTCTACAATACACTTTCAACCTTAAGCGTAAGAGATAAAGTTCAAAGTCTATTGAGGAAATTTTACCGTTTGTGGTAGACTGATGTGCATGTACACGCGTGTGTACATCATAAATAATAAAATATAGGCTGCAAGACCACCGGCCGCGCCCAGAGGCCCCGGGTGCGACTCAAAAAATGTTTTTGTTTTGTTATATTTTGTTATATAATTTTAACGCAAATTTTGTTGCGAAACAAATTACAAAAACACAAATGTTGAAAAAATATCCATGAGCAGGATTTGAACCTGCACCCTTCTGACATACCGGGTCAGGTGCTCTTCCAATTGAGCTATCGTGGTTCTAACCAGCCCGCCGAAATTATTCAACACTTTTTACTTTTTACTTTGAAAGCCAAAGGCACATTCAATGTCAACAACTACCGTCATAAAAATTTTTTCAACATTTGTGTTTTTGTGATTTATCTAAATATCGACACAACATCTATGTAAGAAGGTAGGCAGCGTTGTTGTGTTCCAACAGTTAGAGATAAGATAGCCAGTTGAGGGTTCCAGGTGAAGTGCTTCCACCTTCGGCCTTGTTTTCACTTAAAATCAGGTCACAGGTGAGATAATGGCCAAGTGTCCGATATTACTGGCTGGCGGTACACTTAATGGAAATGATCCCCTGCGTGGGTTTTGTATTACGCAGGGTATGCAGCCCTCTCGTATAACCACAGTAAACAAAATCACACTAATATTATAAATGCGAAAGTTTGTGTATGTGTGTATATTTGTTGCTTCTTCACGCTGCAACGGATGGATGGATTTGGATGAAATTCGGCATACATATAGTTTATAACCTGGATTAACACATAGGATAGTTTTCATCCCGATATTCCCACGCGAATGAAACTCATACCTTTTCTCTATATTTGGTTCCACAATTTACTAGGTACTTAAGTCTTGGATTTTATGTTGGAAATTTGTTTGTTTTGTTGTCATAGAAACTGTCAAAGCGGTACGAAGTCCGCCGGGACAGCTAGTTGACAATAACTAGATGAATTTTGACGAAATTCCTTGCCTTCTCAGAGGACATAGTGATCAAAGCGTACAACGACCTGGAGACGGTGCAGGGCGCCGACGGCAAGCCTCACTGGCACATCAGCAAGTGGCGGCACACCTACCAGGTCAAGACCGGCACGCAGTTCCAGTTCGAGAACTTGTTCAACGGGAATAAGATTCTTGGTGAGTAGCTTTATTATTTTTATTATTATGACCGGAGAACATCGAAGGTATACCTGCTAGTAGTGATACCAGTTTTCGAGTTTCATAGAAATTTTACTGGATGGAACAGTTAGGAAGCAAAAGTGGTCTGTATTCAATTTTTGCTAGAGTCATAAACCAGCTGCTTATCCCTATTTTTCCAGGAAATAAGTCTAGAACTCTGATTCGTGTCAAACTTACTGTTTTCACTAACCTAAATAATAATTAATTAATTAACGCCAAAGTGTCAGGTATCAAATTAACTTTGAACGGCAGAGAGACCAAATATCCGCTATAAAACTGTTGTTAACCAGACGCGGTTGTGAATCCAAAGAAAACTTTCAACATGGAGATTTATCAAGCTTTAAGATTTTGATACGAAGGTTTAGATACGCCTAAATTCAGAACAGGATTCTTGTAAAATCTATAATATCTATTACCGACAAAGGTGACTGAGAGATAATTTTGTTTATTGTTTGTTAGCTGCGACAATTTTTAATTTTCGTTAGTCTTGGTGAACGAAAGTGTTGACCTCACAAGTCCCACAAGCATTTTTTTTACTGTCATTATCATAATTACTAATGTTAAAAACCCCAGAAAAGAGCAAATCATCCCCAACACAGTGTATTATTTTACTTTCTACGGCTGTTTGTTCCCTAACACGTCATGTATGTAGTGATGTTGTATTTTTCTTTAATATTACCTATTTTCGATTCCAGCCGGCCCCGTCCAAGACTTCGTGAACAGTAACTGGCGCGAGGTGATGCAGGAGGTGGCACCGCCCATCGTCCGCGCGATCGTCGAGGCGGTCGTCAACGCGGTCGAGGCCCTCTACAAGGCAGTGCCCGCGGAACAGCTCTACATACAGTGACCAGGCTACATAGGAGATCGGAATAAATTATGTTGATTTTTATACATTTTAATTTCATTTTTTTACCTTTCCTGTAAGCTTTTTTTCTTTTATTGTTCGTCACTTATCGTTAGTACCTAGACATTGAGTATGGTGGGGCTGGGTTCACTCTTGCTTCAGGAAGGTCTCCCATAAGTTGTTGTTGTTTTAGCGGACGGTTTCTTTTACACGTGACGCAATTTCTTAAATGCTTTTTTATGATACGTAGTCCACCTGTTATCCAATATTCTTTTCTTAGATGTGCTAGGGTGAGCGATGGACCACCGTGGAATGTTTGCAAGTGAGCCTGTCCAATCAGTAAGCAGGCTAAACGATTATTGGCGGGAACGATCATAGGATGTTACGTGTTCAAACTTAAATCTCCGTGTCGTAATCGACCACCGACTCGTAAGATGTTGTTACCATCAATAAATGGGTTTAAGTTTAAAAGATTAGATTTTAACTTCCCTGTAGTATGATTGCGTAATTGTTCAATGACTTCTGTAAATTAATTTTCTTGCACGTATTTAATAATTGTTAATTTATCTTTTTCCAGCTCTTGCAATGTTATGTATTGCGGCAACTGCTTACGCTGCGGGTTTTCAATTTAAATTTAAATGCCTTTTTAAAAATAAAATTATTTATTAACTGTAAATGAAGTGATTATATTTAAAGGAAATGAATTATTTTATTTAAGAGCAGAGCAACCACTCCGAACGCGGACTTATTGTAGATTGGCGCGCAGAGTCAGTCTGCCGGGCCGGGACGCGTAGTTTCCTAAATTGTCAAGTCAGCATAAAACTGTCATCTCAACACTTTAGGTAACTATCCCAGGATATAACAGCTCGCTGAAGCCATGCAACGATACGAATGCATTTTGTTATGCTGCTGTAATAATTAAGTATGTTATTTATTATGTTATCTCTATTCTCTGTTTGAATGATGTTTGATTGAATTATGTTTTTTCTGGATTCTAAATTTGTATCGTATTTTCTTTGTTCTAAATGTTCCTTGGCGTGTAATGGGAGCCAGGAAGGGCCGTCCCACCATAATAAATTATCCTTTATTTGAGATGCGTAGAGTCCCCTGCTAGCCGCGTCTGCTGGGTTTTCATTGGACCTCACGTAACGCCAGTCGTTGGAAGGTATAATTTTGGTAATTTTCTCAACTCTATTCGCAACGATTTTGTTCAGCAGTTATCTCAAAGATAGAAAACAATGTGTAGAAGTGTCAAAAATACCGAATGACAAAGATACCAATAACAACTAACTCTAGATCGGACTATGAAGAAATCTGCTGTGGTGTACCTCAGGGAAGCATACTTGGACTAGTTTTGTTCTTGAATTATATAAATGACATTCCCGCTGTAACATCCGAAAAAACCATTGTATTCGCGGATGATACTACCCTTGTTATTAAAGATAAAGACAATGATAAATTAAGGGATAAAAAAACTAAATGTATACATGACATAAATGATTGGTTGAATGCTAATCATTTAATTATAAATATACAAAAAACGAAGATGATACATTTTAGAACGTAAAAACAAAATGACATAAAATTGGATATAACTTACAACAATGAACATATACGTGCAGTAGAAACAACTGACTTTCTAGGCATTACAGTTGACCAACACTGTAATCGGAAGGCGCATATTGACAAAGTGTGTGCTAAATTAAATAGGTTTGTATATGCACTCAGGCGCTTAAGGCAAACAGTGTCTATGGCAGCAGCTATTAGTGCGGATTACTACTTTGGGGTAATTCAGTCAACATTTTACTAGCTTTTAGGCTACAAAAAAATGCATAAGGGCTATATGTAATACTTGGAGTACTGAAAGTTGTAAACCTCTAATTAAATATTTAAAAGTACTCCCACTCGCCTGCATGTATATTAAAGTTATATGCATATTTGTAAGGCAGTATGCAGGTTACTTTCCTAAACACTCGGATGTGCTAACGCGGCCTTGAGCTGCTTAACGAGCACTTTGCAACTCACCAGTCTCTGTTGCTGATTCTACCAAGGCATCCACGCTTGCCTTTCTAGGCACTATTACCCGCCCTGACTGTGAGCCTTTTGCATTTCGCGAAGTCACTGAAGGGGAGGTAAATTTAAAGTATCCCTAAATTTTATTAAGTCAAGAGTTTGAGTTATGAGTTTAAAAGTATCCCTAAATTTTATCTTGGGTCAACGGGTACACAATTTTTTTAAAAGATATCCAACAGAATACGACATTCCACAAAACAAGGGTTGTACACCAAAAGAGGCCGAAATTATTGACGATTGCATTTCCAATCTTGCTCAGTCTGGTTTTATTTCAACTCGCAGTCCATGCGCAGGCCAGTTTTACCAATTTTTATTGTTTCAAAACGAACGTTAAACACAGTGTAAAAATATTAAATATTTATAAAATTTATAATATACATTGAAAAAATTAAACGCCCACCCGACCCAGCCAGGAATCGAACCTTGGTCTTCCGCAATCCGGGCGGCTGCACTGACCGCTATGCTACCGGGAAGACTGACGTAAGCGCTGAATTTTGTCACTGCTTTTTTATTTTTTGAGTGGCGCACAGTGCGCCATCTATCCAACGGCTATTGCAACCGATGGCTATGCAGATTCATCTTTTCTGATGAAATACCACAAATTGGATAAAACAATGCTATAGTAAATTTTTACTTTTTATTTTTTAAGTACTTGCTGCACTGAAGCAAAATTAAATATTTATAAAATTAATAAAATACAGTGGAAGAATTGTAAAAAATTGTTGTGAAAAAAGCCATCGGTTGCAATAACCGTTGGATAGATGCCGCACTGTGCCGCTATTAGCACTCCAAAAATTAACTATTATTTTATTAAAACCTTTTTAAAAACGATTTAGATGACTTCTGTTGCATTGCCTCATCGTATAAGCAGTGTATTAATAACACCGTAACAGCTGTAAACCTTAAGAATCATTAGGATTCTTAATCAACTGAAACAAAAGTCAGATCGTGCCTAGTATATTGTGTACGTTTTTATTTAGGATTTGTATTTAATTTTAAATTGAACCCAACAACCATTACTTATCTATAACAGATAAAAAGAAATCTCGGATAAAGGATAAGTCAATTCAAGTTATATCTCAATACCAAACATTTTACTAGTAGACAATTTTCTCAAGCACGCCCAGCTGTTCATTATGGCTGGCTTTACACAAAATTATTGCAGGGGAAAATGTTTATTTCCTTAGTTTTTAATTATTCCGATTACTATAATACCTAAGCGTATCACTGTTAAAAGTCGAAAATAGATTCTCCCTTCATTTCCATTCTCATTCCCTTTTTTTGCAATCATCTTTATAGACTTGGTAGGAGTTTTGCCAAGCTAATTATTGCAATTTTTTGTGAAGCTACCTAAAAATTTAAATTAAAAGCTAGTTGTTGTACGTTAAATACGGCAAGATCAACCCTATTTTGAGTGTTAAACGCTTTAATACCTCACATGGTATGATTACTAGACTGCTAAAGGGCGTTTTTAATAAAAACCTCCTAAGTAAAAATGTAATGTTACGTGGAACCCAAATCTTGTGCCCAATTATTGAAGTGATGACCCATATGATAACATAAGATTTTTTTGTGATTTATCATTAAAAATAATTACATTACTTATGCATCTGCTCAGAGAATGCAAACATTCAGTTTAACAAAAAATTAAAACGTACTTGGTAAGAATGATTACATATCAATAAAATTCAATGATTTAATTGAAACATCTAGACCTGTGGCGGTAGCCAAAGTAACATTAAGAAAACGATATGTAGCGAAGTTCGAAAAGAATAAAATGTATGGGATTGACATAAGACTGACCACGTGATTTAGCGCGACTACATTTCGTTTTCTTAATGTTACTTTGGCTAAGCCTACTGACGCGTAACAATCATTTCTCAAACTTTCTTACTTTCAAGAGAATCCCAAGATATGTCCAGCACAGGCATTACAGTCGTATACAAACAAAACTTTTCAATATTAGGATGATGAGAGTTGAGACAAGGTAGAATCACAATCGCTTGCACACTGGGTTGAAGCTACCTTGCATAATAAGTGGTATAGATACAAGTATGTTTGCTGCAGAATGATACAGCCAATGTTTTCCTTAAATATTGTAATCGATATATTAATGTAGACAATAATGAATTTGCTGACTCTTTGTTAGTACATAAAACATAAAATTATGTTAATTTTTACAATAACAATAGGTACTAGTAGAATAGTCACATACGCATAGTTTTCTTTATATAAGAATGTAATAAGATCTTTTTGTTATCTGCTTAAAATATTATTGTTAAAATGAGTTAATATAATAAGTGTTTTCCTGTATTATCCTATATCATCCTATATTATTACTTCCATATTAAGGTAGTCTTTAAAGATTTCATAAGAACTCTTCATTTAACAAAACAATTTTTTTTCTTTTGAAACTCTATTATAATTATACGAGTATCACGAACAAGATGATTACCATACTCCCACCCAACCCAGCTACGAACACATTCTCCGTCCCTTTGAAAAATAGTAAGATAATGTAGTCCTCTTGAACGAAGTCACAGGCAACAGCAAGTTTACATATAAAATTATCATTGATTATGTTCCGTTGTGTTGTAGATTTGATTTATGTATTCTAAAAAAAAGACGAAATGGAGGGAGACCTTTTCCCAGCAGTGGGACAGTGAGGGCTAATAATAATAAAAAACGAACAGCTTCAAGTGGGACTTCAACTCAATTACTTTTCGAAATCCAGGCGACAGTTTTTCATCTATGTAGAGTAAAGAAAGTCCCCGATAAGCGTCTGTTTGTTTATAAGGACGCGTTAATCTCAGGGTCCAGAGCATGGATTCTGATGCAGTTTTTCTAATAGATAGAGCGTCTTTCGAGAATGGTTTACGTACATAAAACATTACGAGCGATGCCGGACCAGGTCGCTAGTTTTAAGTATAAATAACAATTAAAAAATATTTAACAACTTGCTCTTTACAATACTTAGTTTAAATACGCAGTCATGGGCAGTATGTGGTATGAATTCAATGGTTGTGTTAGTCATCGTTTATTGGCACTTTGTATTTACGTTTGTATAGAAACTTCGAGTAAGTAGGCTACTTGGAGAGAGATAAAAATACACCCCGTCAAAACATTATGCCAAACAATAAAAAGGTAGTTTCGAACGAGCGTAACAATAATATACTTTTCCGGCGGCGAGGCAAAAATTCATACGTCAAAGGGCTCAACTGAACTCTAAGATGATTGCAAGTAATCATCAGCATAACTTTATAATTAGTCACTTCAAAATACAGCTCTTTGTCGTAAACATAATCGTTCCCAAAGTTCAGTTGACTTTGAACTCGCATTCATGATGTCTGCTGTTGACTAATGGTAATGGCAGGAATGTTTCTGTTTTTTATTATAGTTTTAACCTTAAAAAATTGTTTTGTTAACCCTATTCTTGGCATAGTGGATTATTTGAGACACTTAACTTGAGTGAAAAAAAATTGAGTAGTGTAAAAAGAACACATTTTAACCAAAAAATAATTCAAGAATATAATAAATATAATATAATAAATAATTCATAAAAAATTCCACAAAAAAAAATCTCTGCTAAGTTTACGTCTACTTTACACATTGTAATAAAATAAAATAAAATCTTTATCAAGTCTGGTGTTCATTTTCCTATTCAATGCGGGTGTTTTCTGTTGATTTCGTTGTCTGAGCGCGCGGTCGCTTAATTTATTTAGAAGATACCTGCGGTTGCTCTTTTTTTAATTTACTACGTACTGAGAACCTATTATCTAGTCAAACCTAATTTGGGCTTTAAGATACTATTAACCAATTTCGTACCTATAAAATGTATTGATAAATGAAAAGTAAACTTATAGTTGAGCGCTTTTGAATCACCCAAAATATTTTGCCTACCACCCATTCAGGATGTCTTTTAGCTGTAAAAAAGACTATAAACGCTTTAAACGAATCTAGTATTCGTGAGAAGTGTTCTGTTTTGAACACTTTTAAATAATCGTTTTTTTAATCGTGTATAAACCTCCCACTCCCACTGCTGGGATTATGTCTTGTTACATGATGATGATGACATGGACAACAGCAGTTGTAGAGGAGATCGGCCCATACCAGCAAGTTTAATATTTATTATATGTGAAGAAAATATTGAACGTAAATACTTTTACACGCCATTCTTTGACTTAGACATTACTCATTATGATTTGCAGCGTACTTAACTATGACTAGAACGATATAATTTATGCTGCAGGTTTATGTTTGTTTTTTCTTGTTTTTTTTATACGCATTATTCAACTTGCCATCTCGATTCTTGTATAGTGTTAGCAAGTGATGTTAAAATACTTGGACCTGTGGTGACACATAAAGCGCATCTAGGTACTTAAATCTACTGCCGAGGTAAAGTAATAAATGCCAATAATAGGCCAACAGATGGCATTACTAAAACCGCTCATCACGAAGCTGTCGATGCTCTTATACACCTTCAAGCTCTTCCATACTACTACCATCATGTCAACCACAGAACAGAACCTGAGATGTGAATCGTCACACGAAACACTACAAAGAACCTGCAGTGTCTTGATTGGTTATGTTTCAGTCGTTCATTCACGTCATATTTAAGGCTTTGGAAAGGTAGTTCTGACGACTTCTTAATTGCCTGCTAATGGTTAAATGGCATCTTGGAAGAATTTACAACAGTTACAACATTGAACCGTTGATAATGTAACGTAAATCCTTACTAACATTTTAAATACGAACGTGTGTATGTTCTTTTCTTCATGTAAAGAAGAAGCAGCGGTTAAATATATATTTAATATAGCTAAGATATTTCATTCGGCACTGTTATCATTGTCAAAAACAAAATGTTTCTGGGCAATAACGTGTTTTGAGTTATGATGAAGTTGACAAGCGTAGCCGCATGTGGAAGCTAGTGAAGCTCGTTGATCATATTTCCTATTGTTCTTTTGTAATGGCCTAGCTAAAGTGATGAATCGATAATTTTTTGACGTAACAACGTCTTATAAATTGGTTTGCCGGGTGACACTTCAAGAAACTGCGTTACGCTCCGCTCACGTTATGCGCTCACAATGAGAGCGAGTGAGAGGCACGCGTCCCTTCCACTCGGGCATGGTTAGCCCGCCTAAGAGCGAGAGAGACAGACATAAAAAGTGAAAGGTAAATACGTATGTATGTGTTAAGGTAAAAATAAAATTTTGTTAATATGAAATTCAGTGCGAGATTCTTTGTATAAATTAATGTTTTAAATATAATTCTTTGTATAAATAAATGTTTTAATTTGTTACTATTATTTCATCCTTCTTCCTACTATACGAATGAATATTCACATTAAAATTATTTTATCACTCAAAGTCGTTGTCACGTAAAACTTTCGCCCGTATATCGACTTTACAGGCAACCAATTTTTTTTCTTCGCTGTGTAGATCCGTTTTACAATAGGAAGGTATAGAGATACATAATATGCCATTAAGTCAGTCTTTTGTACTGTTTTTATATTGAGCAATAAAAATTATGTCAATAAAAAAGACGGACCGAACTATCTGAGGTCGCAGGAATCCGCTGGATGCGAGCAGCACAAAACCTTTTTCCAGCAGTGGACGTCTTTTAGTTGAGATGATGATAATCCGTAATACGTCCTAAATGGATAGTAGGTAAAAAATGCGTGGACGATTCAAAAGCACTCTTCGTAAGTTTATTACATTAAATTTTTTTGACTTTGACATACATTTAAAACATCAGAGCATATTTCCTTGTTATTTAGTGTTCATACGGGAAGCCTGAGTTCTTTTTATTGACAGGCTAATAATGATAATAATAAAAATGCTACTATTTGAATGTGGATGCAGACGCGTAGGCAAGCACCTGGAGCTGACGCTGAAGAGCTCGCTGGTGATGGCGGGCGACTACACCATGGTGGGCAAGCTGCTCGTCATGCCAATCGAGGGGGAAGGATCAGGATACGTGAGTACACTGCAGTTACGAGTTAACCACCCAACAGTGGAAAAGGTTAGTTTTGCTCTTTCTACTACGAGAAGTGAGCACGTTTGACAGCTCAAAGTGCCTAGTGTGATTTTCATTTGACATTCGATTACGTTTACGAAAACGAAAATTTGTATGGCTGTAAAAAAAAAGTAATAATAATAATTTGACGACCTCCGTAGCCGAGTGGCTTGTACGCTGGACTTTGGGCGGTGCTAACTCGTGAGGTCCCGGGTTCGATTCCCGGTCGGGTCAATGTCGAAAACGAACTTTTCTATATTGTGTCGGGTCTGGGTGGTTGTGGTACCGTCGTTGTATCTGATTTCCATAAAACGATTGCTTTAGCTACTTACCTTGGGATCAGAACAATGCATGTGATGTTGTCTTATTAAAAAAAAAATGTTTTGTATTTGCTTTTGTATTTTACTTTATATTAATATTATAACAAACCTAGGCTAAAAAATTAAAGAAAAAAAGATTATAAAAAAAAAAAATTAGTTTTATTAATTAATTCATTATTATTTTTTATTATTTATTATTAATTAATCAAAAAATTATATGTTTTGTTTATATAATTTTAACGCAAATTTTGTTGCGAAACAAAACCCTGCTCGTGGAAATTTTTTCATAATTTGTGTTTTTGTAATAAAAATTTTGTTTACTGATCTCCAAACTTCAGTATGAAGATGGCACTAAAATGATGATGATACTAAAGCCCGGGCTCGACCGCGAAATGAGCGAGGTCATTAATGAGCCCTCTTAACTATCCGCCTGTGGAGGCTGGTCTGCTCTTGCATACTTATCTTATTTTTAATATTACTTACTATAATTTGACTTTGTTTTTCTTAAACAATTTTTGACTTTTATTAGAGTACTGTAGTGGTACTGTATGACATTGTGGAAATTGGAACTTTTACCTGAGGTAAATTTGTTAATTTAGATTTTTAATTTTGTTTTTTTTACATGTGGTCTTCTATATTTTTTTTTTATTTTTATGTGTCTATTTGTGATGGAAAGTGTCCTGCTAAAATAGGGCATTTTCCAATATTTTTGACGCTGTAAGGGAGAAAAGAGCTGGACACTTGCTGAGTTTCTTGCCGGTTCTTCTCAGTACAAGATCTCCCGCCCAGAGTAGACTTACGAACCGATGGCATAGTGACATTCATAAGAGCTACTTGTAGCCTAAACTGAATAAGTGATTTTGAATTTGAATTTGAACAATAATTTTCATAGTTGAGGCTCTCCGCTAGCCTCTTTCGCGGTCGAGCGGTGTCCGCCAACCCGACCGCTCTGTACGAGTTTTCTTTACTCAGGTATTATTTTAATAATTAACAGTGTAATTATTGGGATAATTGCTTATTGACTCAGTTGTTGACTGTGAGACTAATGAATGGTACTTTTATAAACTAACTTTTAAGATGTAAGATTTAAAGCTAATTTCAACTCTTTTTATAATCTGATTTATGAAATCATACGTCCCTGAATGCACCTCAGTCTAACAAAAAGAAATTACAAAAGGATTGATTAAAAGATATTTTAATATTTTATTGCATCACAAATACAGTTTGGATTTATGTAGGTAATCTTGACAATAATAATAGGATCGGATGTTGATGACGTAATTATCGACATAGAATAGGGCTCCTTTGGCTTATAAAGTAAAAGTAGATTAAGTGTTGATTAATTTCGGCGAGTTGGATTGAGCCACGACAGCATAGTAGGCAGTGCACCTGACCCGGCATGTCATGGGGAGCGGGTTAGAATCCCGCTCGTGGTTTTTTTTTTCAACACTTTGTCTTTTTTCATCAAATTACAATTTAATTTGTTCGCAACAATATTTGCGCAAAATTATATGTAAAATAATCTTGACATTTGACATTGAAATAAATTATAATTTGTACATCTTGGTGGCCGAGTGGCTAAGCGCTCGCTCCTATAGCCGGACGTCTGAGGTTTAATTTTAGGTCGGTGCATAGCCCAGGTTGAGATCACTAAACCATATTTGGCAAGCGTGGTGAAGCCAATGCTGGGTAAATATGTACAACCGCGAAACTAAAATTGGTGGGTTTGGGGGGAAGAGGGGGGAGGGGGGATCTCTCTAACCGTAGACGCATAGTTTCGAAGATATGCAATAAAGAAATTTTGTGTCACACAGTGTTATGTCATATGGCTTGTTGTTGTGGGGATCCGCTGCTAATATTGATAATGTTTTTATTTTACAGAAGAACAGTTCGCGCAATATACAACCTTAAGACTAGGGAATCACTTAAAGAGTTCTTTAAGGAATTTTTTTTTTATAGCATATAGCATTTTATCTTTGAAAATATTATGTAGTAGGTACTTATGTCAAAAAAAATCATAATACATTTATTAAAAATTGTGACCTTCATAGTTTTAACAAGTTTAGTTTTACAATAACATGCCAACAAGAGGTTAATTCGCGTTATATTACATAATTGCAATATACCAGATAGATTGATGATAGATAGATAAAAAGTTTATTTGATACATGATCTCACACACAGACACAACCATAACATCAAAAAAAGTGAAATCAGTAGGTAGATAGCTAGGTAATAAACAAAAAAAAACAAAGCATATTTAAATAAAACAATAAGATAATATCTACTGCACACAATAAAATAAGCACGCACATTATAACAGTATGTGTGCTCAGAGCAAAAAGGTCATAACTCAGCAATAATTTTGCCTGACACAATACTATGTAGTATAATTTTGCAAGACATTAAGAGTTTTTAGTGGAAACTACGAGTAGAATAATAAAAGGTGGGCAACGAATTCCGGGTAACTAACTATGTTTCTCGTAGGAGTCTGAATGCAGGAAAATTCAAAGTGTGTTGGCCTTTGACATTATAAATATTGAATCAATCATTTTATAATTTTGCGAGGGAAACAGGCTGTAGTTTTCATTTTAATTGTTCCAGTATCCATCTCGATGGCGCAGTGGTTAACGCGCCCGGTCTGCGAGTGCTGAGGTTAAGCAACTTTCGCAGCAGCCGGTCATCGGATGAGTGACCAAAACTTTGTCATGTAAGGCACGCCGCAGCCGTTGGTACCGGCTGCATTAGCAGTCGTTAACAACCACCAATCCGCACTGTGCCCGCGTGGTCCTTATCCATCTATAGGGAAGGCTCGTGCCCCAGCAGTGGGGACATAAAATGAGCTGCTGATGATGATGATGATGATGATGATGATGATGATCTAGCTCGAAAAGATCGCTTGTTATTAGCCGCTAACTTCTTTCGCGTAAGCACCTGTGATCTGTAACACATAAATATGAGCAGATACACTTAGGGCGCTCTCAAATTAGGCGTTTTGTGTCGGACCGCTGTCGTGCGTTTGCACTGCGTTCCATAATTATTAAGGTTAGTGTGCATGTTTAGTGTTTTCTGTAAATGTGTAGTGGCATTTAGAGGGTCGGGCGGGGGGGCGTTCGCAACTGTTATGGGATCGTCGGGGTCGTCTAGGACGTGTTTAGGACGCCTAGATGTGAACCGTTTTGTTGGTGGAAGGCTTCCAACATTATAGTTGGCGGCCGCCACTACAAGCGGGTTAGGGTGGTGGGAGGCGTTATCAAAGTAACGTCTGGAAACGTCCTTGATAAAGATCAAGATCACGGTGGAGGTCTACGTTGCGATATAGTACCACGGGCAACCCGTGGCACCACGCATGAAACGGTTTTGGAGGGTTTGTAAGCGATGCAAAAGGGCGCGGTATGCGCGAAAACTACACTAGCGTAAGTCATGACTGGGCGAATGCAAGCTTTGTAAATTGTCGTCTTATGTCTAAGAGACATTTTACTCCGCCTGCCTATATGGTGGAATAACTGACCTAATATGAACGCGGCCCTGTTACGGACGATTTTAAGATGAGGCGCAAACGACAATCTTCTATCGAGGGATCGGCTAACGCACTGAAAACGTGCGTTAGCCGTCCGACAACAAACGTTTAAATTGAAAGAGCCCTTAGTCTTATAGTTTCTGAGATTATGTGATTAGTCAGTCAGTTAGTACGAACCAACCAACTCATCGATCGGGAAACGGCCACATCACTCATCATCAAAACTCATCGACCACAAACAAAAAAAATTTCTGCCATCCAATTTCTTCGCGGCGCATCGGGTGGCCTTAAAAGTTCCTTGGCCGTGACGTCACGGAGCGTTCGGCGTACCGCTCGCTCTAGCTCCAAATGTATTGTTCTCAAAATTTTAAAACTTCATACAGTATGTCCCACCAACTCCAAAGTCTTTTTTTTCTTGTCCTGTCTTGTCCAAAAGATTTTATTTATTTGTGTAATAAAGACGACGTTAGTATCTGTATCTGCAGAGAACGTACAGTACAGCTAGTAATTTATTATTATTATTGCTATTCATATTATTGACATATAGAAAATGACATATGCATTTTGTTAGTGTTGCCAGAATATTCTAAAATATTACCCACTTTTTGTATAATTATATGTATTCAGAATAGTCACTATTTATTATAGTCGTACCAGTTGGACCACTGTAGCTCTAATCCAGCCTGGCGTGTTTTTCCATAACTTATTATTACGCTATTTAGGCATGCGATACCTTTAACCAAGTTCTAGTTTTACAACACTACCATCACTAATACAATACACGGTACAATTCACATGATCGCCAATTAAAGATCAGTTAAGGTGAAAATAGGCACAATATTTTTAAAACATTTTTTTTTATCGTTTTAAAATTAAATTATTCACATAATAATGTGATGCGAAAATTCGAGGATCTTACCCAACCAGGTGGCACCGGCACAGGTCCCGCCTGTAGCGAATTTTTTGATCAAGTGATTTTTTTTATTCTTTAATAATTAAAACAATAAAATGTTTTTGTTTTGTTTATATAATTTTAACGCAAATTTTGTTGTGAAACAAATTACAAAAACACAATGTTGAAAAAATTACCATGAGCAGGATTTGAACCTGCACAATTCTGACACACCGGGTCAGGTGCTCTTCCAATTGAGCTATCGTGGTTCTAACCAGCCCGCTGAAATTATTCAACACTATTTACTTTTTACTTTGAAAGCCAAAGGCACCCATTCAATGTCAACAACTACCGTCATTAACACCCGATCATAATATTTTTACAATTACTAAAGATCAGTTAAGAAGTAGGCAAGCTATTTATAAAATGTTTCTGTTTTGTTTATATAATTTTAACGCAAATTTTGTTGCGAAACAAATTACAAAAACACAATGTTGAAAAAATTTCCACGAGCAGGATTCGAACCTGCACCCTGAACAATAAGCTGAAAAATGTATCTGAAAATATTTTCCGATTAATATTTTGTCTCTGGTGTCACGACGTTACCCCTAAAAATTAAGAAAGAAGTGAGAAACCGCACTTTTTTTGGAGCCTAGTGTGAATTTTGTTTACCATTCATATTCATTCGATTACGATTCGATTCGTTAACGAAAACGTAAAATTTAGTATGACATTGAAGCAGTGCCTCCTGGCGACATACGAGAAGAGTGAAAATTTTGCCAAACCACATCTCGTTTTCGTTAACGATTGGCGAATAAAACACGCACTTGGCACCCTGATGGGCCATAATGTATGAAATTCAAAGTTATTGAAAACAATGGATTTTAAGCTTTTGGACATAAGTTTTTGGAGTCAGTACCAAATCGAAATAAATTTGGAGTTGATGGGATACAATTTTTGGAGCTAGCGGTACTAAGCCGCGCATATAAGCGGGCAGCCGGCTCCATTCGCGCCACAACCTCTGAAAGGTCCCGAGCTGGAGTCAGTGACAGTGACAGTTCAATATCCAATTAGTCAGTATGTTACGGTTCCTGTGCCTTGTTTCTGTGATATTAGCTGTAAGATCGGCTTCAGGTAAGTTCGATTTGTTTTCTTATTTGAGGCAGTTAGATAAATATAAAACAAAAAACATAATTAGATTATGCTTTTATATAAACCTACATTCCCCTAAATATCTAACATAACTATATTAAGAAAACTGGAAAATTCGAACAAAAAAAAACAAAATTTGTTACGAGATTACGGTTAATAACAAAATAATTTTGCTTTAAACGCAAGTATAGTATAGTAAATTAAGTTTCATTTCGTAGTCGAGTGGCTCGCACGCCGATCTCTGGTGTTGCCATCTCCGAGGTCCCGGGTTCAATTCCCGGTCGGGTCAATGTTGAAAAACTAACTTTTTCTATATTTTGTCGGATCCAGGTGGTTGTGATACCGTCGTTCTTTAAATCAAGCCTTGAACTAATATTAATAAAACAAGTTTATAAAGACAAAAACAGAGGCTGTTTTGGTTTTTTTGTGAGAATATGTGTCGCGGTCATGTTTTGGCGTTCATCAGAATTTCTAATAATGTTCAATTAACACATATTCGAAAAATAAAACGCATTTTTTCACCTTACTCGCTTACATAGTCACCGAAGTCTGTATAAAAAATAGTTTTTTACATATTTCTCGTACCGCTCATATAAAAAGGAATACGTAATTTTACTTTTTATTTTCAAGTGCTAATTGCTGCACTGAAGCTAAATTAAATATTTATTAAATTTATAAAATACAGTGAAAAAATTAAACGCCCATCCGACCCAAAATAAAAAATTAATTTACTATAGCGTTGTGTAATCAAATTTGTGGTATTTCATCTGCAAAGGTGAATCTGCATGGCCATCGGTTGCAACGACCGTTGGATAGATGGCACTGTGCCGCTATTAGCACTCAAAAACTAAAAAGCAAGCTAAATTAAATATTTATAATTTTTTTTATAAAATACAGTGAAAAAATTAAACGCTCACCCGACCCAGTGACAAAAGCATTGACAAAATTCAGCGCTTACGTCAGCCTTCCCGGTAGCATAGCGGTCAGTGCAGCCGCCCGGATTGCGGAAGACCCAGGTTCGATTCCTGGCTGGGTCGGGTGGGCGTTTAATTTTTTCACTGTATTTTATAAATTTTATAAATATTTAAGGAATACATAATTTGCACTATGCACTTACTGCCGCACTCAGAGACGTGCTACATCGAACTTTCTGCAGCTCTACTACTTAAATCGATATACCATTTTTTCCTTGATGTCGCTTCGTTATCTTGCAGTAAATCTTGCAGTTTATAGCATAAACCACGTACTTAATGATGAATGAATATCGTGTGACATGTTATGCACATTTTACTTTTTAATTTTAAGTGCTAATTGCTGCACTGAAGCTGAATTAATGATTTATAAAATACAATGAAAAAATTAAATGACTACCCGACCCAGCCAGAAATCAAACATGACAACCCGGTCAGTCAGGTCTGTGCAGCCGCCCGAACCAGAATTAATTCAGTTTCAGTGCAGCAATTAGCACTTAAAAATAAAAAGTAAAGTTTACTATAGCGTTGTGTTATCAAATTTGTGGTATTTCATCTGTAAAGATGAATCTGCATAGCCATTGGTTGCAATGACCGTTTAATAGATGGCGCACAGTGCCGCTAATAAGCACTCAAAAATTAAAAAGCAGTGACAAAATTCAGCGCTTACGTCAGTCTTCCCGCTAGCATAGCGGTCAGTGTAGCCGCCCGGATTGCGGAAGACCCAGGTTCGATTCCTGGCTGGGTCGGGTGGGCGTTTAATTTTTTCACTGTATCTTTTATAAAAATTTATAAATATTTACCAATAAGAGCTGTGTTCCTTGATATGACCAAGGCATTCGATTTTGTGGACTACAATCTTCTATTATATAAATAATTGGAAAGATATGTCATAAGAGAAAACGCGACTACGTGGCTCTATAACTATCTAAGAGATCGAAAACAATGTACGGAGATTACAAAAATTGACAATGGAAAAAACCACATTTCAATCATTAAATAAACCAAATTTGTTCGGTGTACACACGCCTGCACGTCAACCTACCCAAAACTGTCAAATTTCTTCAATACATTGTCAACCTTAAGCCTTAAACATAAAGTGCAAAGTCTATTTAGGAAATTCGACAGTTTGTGGTAGGTTGATGTGCAGGCGTCTGTACCACAGGGGAGCGTACTGGGACCATTTTTGTTTTTGATGTACATTAATGATCTTCCAAATGCCACTCATCATAAAACTATATTGTTTGCCGATGATACGGCATTGCTTATAAAATGCAACTTGAGAGATTATTATGAGAGTGATATTAATGATGCTTTAGCTAGTGTTATGAAATGGCTAAATGATAATAATTTAAAAATAAACAAAAATGATTCAATTTCAAACCAATAGAGCTACAAAAGTTAAAACTTAATATAAAAAGCAACAACAATACAATTGAACAAGTAAAAACTAACAAATTCTTAGGTACAATTATGGATGAACACTGTGATTGGAAAGCGCATGTTGAGCTTACCTGTGATAAATTGAACAGATTTGTTTATGCAATAAGGCGCTTACGTACTACCGTTTCCAAGAAAGTGTCGCTCAGCGCATATCATGGATTTGTCTCATCTGTGCTTGTGTATGGATTATTGCTATGGGGTAATTCAGTCGAAGCAGATAAAGTTTTCAAGGTTCAAAAGAAATGCGTTAGAGCCATATGTGGTGCATGGTTCATGGATAGCTGTAGGTCATTATTTAAGAGACTCAGGATACTTCCATTGAAGGAATTGTGTATTTTTGTAAAGCTACATCCAAATTACTTCAAAAAACAGTCCGATGCCATTTCTAGGAACACAAGACATGTAGATAAGCTTTATTTACCTGTATGTAAATCTGAGGTTTTTAAAGAAAATGCTTACTTAATGGCTATTCATGTCTATAATAAGATACCAAATACTTTTAAAAAACTTACCCCTTGTCACTTTACCACTAAAATAAATTACCCAATTGGCTCCTAGAAAACTGTTTTTATGGCATGAATGAATTAAATAATTATAGACATAACATTGGTTAAATGGACATTAATATATTATATTATTGTGTAATTGACTATTTCAATATTATTGTAACTGAAATGGATTATTTTTTTGTTTTTTTCATATTTATGTGCTATTTGTTGTGTTTTTATAATTTTTGCCTAGTATATGTCATAAAGGGTCGATTTGTAATAATAATTAGTATTGTCATGAATTAAATTCAAAAATATTTGCACACCAGTAAACTGGTAGAATGCATTGGCTCGAAATAAAATAACCCAACAACTGTACCTGTAACCTGTGTCCTCGCAAACAAAGATATTTGATATTTGAAAGCTGTTTAGGATGATTTTAACAGCGTATCTAAGTAATCGTTGTTTTCAGAGTTAAAATGAAACTGGAATACTCGAAAACAGCACTGATGAACTGGCTATCTTACCTCTGACTGACAGAGCACACTGGCCAAACGCTTAAAACAACTTATACTTTAAAAAACCTTGTTTGGAACCTACCTTTTCCCTCAGCCCCCATGAACAAGCCATGCCTGACTGATGACTCCGCATGCATCCAAGCGTCGGAGCAGGTGGCGCTGCCGGCCATAGCCCTAGGAGTCCCCGAGCTGGGCATACAGCCGTTGGACCCTGTGAAGCTGGCCCTCATCAGGGGTGACCAGGGCGGCCTGCAGCTCAGCTTCAAGGACACCGTCATCACGGGCATGAAAAACTGCGTCGTGGAAGGCGTCAAGTAAGTAGACTTTGTCACGCTAGCACTCAACGGGCACTGGTATGCTGGGTAAATTCAGTTCCAGGAATCACATCGCATAATAGTAAGCAATGTTCTATATGCTGCCCCACTGCTGAGCCAATGCTTCTATTGCTGAAGTCGAGTCAATCAATATTTTTATTATATTTGGATTTTGTATTCACAATATAGTTACAAGATAAAATTTTACTAGAACCAACCAGTCCCGGTAGCTCAGCAGTCAGAGCATTGGACCGGTTAGCCAAAGGTCGTGGGTTCGATTCCCACTCGAGCTGCCTAGGGCTGGTTGATTTTTTCTAGTAAAATTTTATCTTGTAAGTCAAACAATGTCATCGCTTCAATTGATGCGTATTGGCTTGACCACAAATTCGAGCAGTGCATCGAAAAATCTGAAACAATATTTGCCCAGCCTGGGATATGAATGTACCTGTTTTACATGAATATACAGTACGTAGGGATCCACCACGTGGCTCGACAGGAACCAGTGATCGGCATATGGTCGGGGATAGTTCAAAAGCGCGTAAGAGTATTCGGCGAATACCGCGTAAGCGTCAAACACCTGTTTTTTAAAGAGAATGGGTAGGATAGAAAACTAAATATTTAATTATTTACTTGGTAGTTTTACGTACCAATCAGAACATAGCAATTACCGCCACAACCTTACCGTTTGAGGTCGAGTTCGCTAACATCCGCGAACTCTATGCAAACCTCAATGCCGTCTACCACCATCTTCAAACGGCACGGCCAGCAATGTTGTTTTTGACGGAGACGCAAATAATCTGTCCGGCTGACACGAGCTACCTGCATTATCCGGGCTTTGTGCTTGAAGAATCCTTCAAAGCCAAAGCCGGAGTTTGCTTATACGTTCGGACGGATGTTTGCTGTCGCCGTCTGCGCTGTCTGGAGGACACTTCCTTTTCCCTCCTTGTGGTACACATCGACTTGGACTCTGATAGCCGTGTCTACGTCTGCGTCTACCAATCCCATAATGGCGACATGGAGACAACTCGACTTATGGAACATCTTAGACAGGTAGCAGATGATGCGCAGGAGCAGTTTCCATCGGCGGAATTGGTGTTTTTGGGGGACTTCAATGCTCACCACGAGTTGTGGTTAAGTTCCTTCAAAACTGACCATACTGGTAGAACTGCCCACGCATTCGCTCTCACGCACGACCTGACTCAACTGTGAACCAGCCCACCAGGATCCCAGATATAGTCGGTCACGCGCCCTCTTTGCTGGACCTTAGTACAGAAAGGCAAAGTTCCTTCTCAATGCCTTGGACAGATTGCAGCGGCGCGCTATACGCATTATCGGCAATGCAGAGGTCACTAATGCTCTCGAGCCCCTGCAATTGCGGAGAGATATAGCGTCACTCAGCGCCTTCTACCACTTTTACCACGACGAGTGCTCTGAAGAACTCTTTGACCTTATCCCACCTTCTCCCTTCCTCCATAGGAGTACGCGTGCTGCTCTCCGGAGTCACCACTGTACTGTCACGAACATTCCATCGCGCTCAAAGAAATTTGGTGACTCGTTTCTTTGTCGCACTTCCAAAAGATGGAATAGTGTACCAGCATACGTTTTCCCTCCTTCCTATGACATGGGGTCCTTCAAACGAGGCGGGAAGAGGCACCTTGTGGGCCGGCAGGGTGAGGGTGACTGATGCTGCGTTGTTTTCACGCTGCACCAGTTGTCCTTGCGTCTGGACTCCATTTCCACTTAACATCAGGTGGAGTGGAGTAATTTGCCGAGCTATGTATAAAAAATAAAAAAAATCACGGTAACTTATTTTTTACTCTGAAAATCCGCGAACGCTAAGTATCATAATAATCAAATTGTTAATTTGCAAATAATATTATATTATGTCACTTTTATCACTGTTAATTTCGAGATCACAAAAATCGTCCCCCTGGCCCTCAAGTCTACTAATTCAATAACGCCTCAATAGTGTTTCGGCATAATGGTTTTGATTACGACCAGGGAATGAAACCAAGCCACTTGAAATAGCAATACCATTATTTATATTTTACTTGTAACATACTAACTGAGCTCGAAATGACAAACTCTTGGTCACGATCCGATGATCTGCCTTTGCGAAAAATGCTTTTCCTTGCATGGCAGACTGGGCGCGCTAACCACTGCTGCCAACGAGCTCCTCATGATATCATATGCCTCTAAGATACTAAGTAACATTATGGGAGGCCAGGGTTGCAGTCGCCCGCCGTCAGGGCCCAACCTGTTCCCCCCGAACACACGGGGCCGACTGCCCAGAGGATTAGCTTGCGTTCAACACTCTGAAACCCTTTGCTTAAATTTATGATTATATCATCATCATCATCATCATCATCTAAGCCAAAAGACGTCCACTGCTGGACAAAGGCCTCCCCCAAGGATACATGAGAGGATTTGCCATAATCACCACGCTTGGCAGGCGGGTTGGTGATCGCAGTAAGTGAGAGTTAACCTCAGAGAGATGCTGCTGCCCATCCTAAAATCCTGAAATATAAAAATACTGTGCTACGTCGAATAAATGTATTGAATTTGAATATTGGTTGTTTTGAATAATGTCTAACATTATATCTGCTATTATAACATAATAATCTGCTTTTTTTAACTTAATTTAAAAAAAAAGCTGATTTTTTACAGCGCACTTCACCCGGAATCCCCAACTATCTACTGAGGCATTGACTATCTTATATATCTCTATAAGCTGCCGGAACACAACAAAGCTACACACATTGTGTTATGGCGAAATATTTAGATAAGATAGCGGTAACTTGCCCGGCCGGCAAACAGCCTTACTTATAGCTTTACACACCAAACAGACGCGAGGCACTCAACTGGCGCGAGGTGATGCAGGAGGTGGCGCCTCCCATCGTCCGCGCGATCGTCGAGGCGGTCGTCAACGCGGTCGAGGCCCTCTACAAGAGTGTGCCCGCGGAAAAGCTCTACTTACAGTGACCAGGCTACAGAGGAGTTAATGTACGTTGAAATAAATTATGTTGATTTTTATACATTTTGTTTTCATTTTTATACCTTTCCTTCCTGCTTGTTTTTTTCTATTATTGTTCGGCAATTATCGTTAGTACCGATAACCGACCATGATTCAGACTAAGCACAAAAAAGCAAAGTAAAGTATTTCTGTGGAAAGTACATGAGTACTTATTCTAATAGTGTAGTAATTATTCTAATAACTAATTAAACATATGAACGTTAAATTAGTTATTAGTATAATAAAAGATACATCTCAGCATTTAATAAAATTTACTTATTTTTAGACTGTATGTCCTAGATTCCTTTGAATCCTTGCGGAATATGAAGTAAAATGTAATTTTCATGTTCTTTTTTTTTTTGTGTATTGTTTTACGGCTCCGGATGAAATCCATCAAGCCTATTCGTTCGTTCTATCTTCATAACATAAGTAATACATAAATAAACAATATTGATGATGATGAATGATAATGGAAATGGGAAGTGAGAAATGATATTACCCCCCCTAACCCCTTGAGTATCTCAGTAAAGATGTGGGGCTTTACTAAGTCTTCACGCAGACTTCTTGAAAGAATTTGAAAAGTGACGTTGCACTGTTTTGTTTCATTTGCCAACACTCATGCACACTCACGAACACTTAACGATTAATAATCCACCAATATTTTACATTAATATTCGGCATAACACAAATTTTAGAAAATAAAACAAAACCGCAGACAAGACTTTACTTTCCCGCCAAGAAGTCCTTCATGTGTTCTGGTTTTGACATTGACACTCATAAAATTTAAATGTCAAATCAAACAAGTAGCATTCGGAGAATCTCAGGGGACTGGGGAGATTAACCTAAAACTGACCCGGTTGCCATAAACAAAAGTTGAAGTTGAATACTATTCAAGGTATTGTGGTGTTCGACGTATTTTATTGGTAGTAAAGTTAAGCCCGACAGCTTTACTTACTGTACCTTTTTTCCTATTTAAAAATTAATAGTCCGTCATAACAAGCCAACCAGTGAAATGTTGTGTCCAGAAGTATTCAACTTTTCACCTCCGAAAGTTTATACATATTCGAAACAATGCAAAGAAATATTTAAAGTGTCGCAAACAATAAGAATGAACAACTTTTATAAAAGTGTAATAGTGACTTGCCCGGACGAATTACAAATACCGAGTGCAGTTCAAGAAGAGCTTCTGGAAGATAGTGATTATTACAAAGTTTCAAACTGCTCCCTCACAGAGTTTTTAGAGCCAACTTTCATTGAAAGTTTTGTGAAGAATGGGAGTTTTTATTGTATATCAGCCAATAGAAACTGTATCATAGAGAATTGTGCAGCTATTATACCAGACGGCATATTGACTATTCACCTCCTAGAATTAGTCTATCAAACTCTTGGGTTAGAAGGTACCAAGAGAGACCATGGTTTTTATGAAATAAATATAGATTTGATAAACCTAAAACATGTAGACAAATTAAAATGGAGCCTTAATAAAGTAGAACATTTTGATTTCTGTATAAAGTGGGAGCCAAAGAATAAGGACATATGCCCATCTTCCATTGCTAAGTACTTTAATGTTGATAGAGGCTTGAATGTTTCTACATGTTCTTTGGAGATCAAAAAAATAAATGCAACAGTGTCTGAAGTACCTGTTCTTGAAGATGTTGACATTGAAGAAATGCATGAGTGGGTTGGAATGTTAGCTCACCAAGTTAATATGGAACCTAAAGAAAATTATATCAGTTCATATTGTCAGCCCAAAAGTGATAATGCTCTAAGATCCAACAAGATTTCTTTGCTTATTACAAATGGATTGTTTACACCCTCTGTGATTGAAGATGTTTGTAAAAATCTTACAGAATATGTGTCTTCACGAGATTTGAATAATTACTGGGTGTCATGTAGTTTCCAAAGTTATGATGATTGCCCCTGGAAGTGGAATCTAAGTTCACCAAGAATATTTCAGTCCCAGGACTGTTCCTGCAACATATTCATCACTAATTCGAAATATACAATATACTCTATAGGTCAATTAAAATATTCATAGTACATAATGATTGCCCCTGGAAGTGGAATCTAAGTTCACCATGAATATTTCAGTCTGAGGACTGTTCCTGCAACATAGTCATCACTAATTCAAAATATACAATACTCTATAGGTCAATTAAAATATTCATACAAGCCCCGATGCATAATAGTTTGTCTAGTAAAAAATATGGAGGGAATTATTATTTTTTTCCTTTTATTTTTATACGGGCAAGAGAAAGATCAACTGGCATTCCTAAACATGTTACACAACCACTACTTTATTTACTTATTTATAAATTTTCGACATAAGTATTAATGATTTATAAAAAAATTTGGCCTAAATTTATGGTAAGCTTAAGCATTATAGTTCGTGTCTGAAAACTTCTTCGTGTTTGAAAAAGACTGGCTGACCATGCTGTACATCTGAAGCAGAAAACAGGGTTCTCAAAAGAATTATCAAAAAGAATCGCCGTAGCCGGGCTAGAGAACTCTCTGTTTAGTGGAGAGACATGATTCACAAAGACATTTCGGTAGATACCTGTAAGTGAGTATTGAAAAAAATGAGCTTGGCTATGGCTTTTACACCGCTAAGGAAAAGCCATTACTTACTCAATTACAAAAGAAGAAAAGGCTTAAGTTCGCTCGTGACCATCAGAATTGGACTCCCGATCAGTGGAGAAATGGCATATGGAGCGATGAGTCGAGTTTTGAGGTAACGGTCGGCGATGAAAGAAAAAAAGTGGTGCGGAACAAAAGCGAAGGATTTCACACTGATTGTCTTAAACTGAAAGTTAAGTTTGCTACTTCTGTCATGATATGGGACTGCATGTCAGCACAAGGTGTTGGTAGAAAGCAATTCGTGAAAGGCACCATCAATGCTGTGAAATACCAAAACATCTCGCAAGAGAGCCTGCTGCCTTCTGTTCTGACATTGAAACATCAAGATGCTTTCATATTCCTACAAGATGGAGCTTCAAGTCACACTGCTGGATCAACATCGAGATGGCTGCTCTCAAAAGGTATTCAGACAATGGGATGGCCATCAAACAGCCCAGACCTGTCTCTGATTGAAACCTTATGCTGAAAGATGAAGAATAAACTACGCAGTAATCCCTCCAGGTCGAGAACGATTTGAAGGCTAAATTGGCTGTCTGCGAGTTCATCACACCTAAGGAATGTGCAGAGTTGGTGGCAACCATGGCCCGACGTATAAAGGCTGTATTTTGTCAACTGCTGTCGTAAAGGCGATGCCACCGAGTGGTAGGTGAACTATTTTGCGTGGTTTTGAGAACAGACGAAGTTTTTTGCGCTATGTTTTTATAGTGTGATCATTTATTTTGTAAATAACGAATAGTGATGATAATTATTAAAATACGTTAAAATTAACAAGAAATAATTATAAAGCTGTGGTTTTTTTTTGTTTCTCAAACTCATTTTTCTTACCAAATATTAAGTTTGAACAACGCGTGTCTTATTTTTTCGATAGACGACCTATTATGCATCGGGCCTCGTAGTACCTACATAATGATTGCCCCTGAAAGTGGAAGTTCACCAAGAATATTTCAGTCCCAGTACTGTTTCTGCAACATATTCATAACTAATAACAATAACATAAAAACATAAATAGATAAATATATTCTACAGGTCAATTAAAATATTCATAGAACATACATAGTTATTTGATTTTATTTCTTAGCAATTACAAACTAGATTTACGGAATTTATTTTTTATCACAATTACTCAATCTTCAATACTGGTTGATAACTTTCTTAAAAATATCATGATTTGCTTACTAAACAAGTTCACAGTTGTTATTGGAATAAAAAGATATGATATTTAGGCATGGTAAGTAATTAGTATACTTTCATAATATCTAAAACCTGTTAATTAACTTTAGGATGCTTTAGGGAACAAAGTCAAACCTGCTGTTTCTTTTATTTCAGTCCACAAAGTCAAATTCCCAAAATGTCAAACGGTTTCGAAATGTCGAGTTCCCGAAATGTCTAATCTACGAAGATAAGTAGGATTACTTTTCCAACCATATTCTTATGTTCTGTAATACGTGTTACTGTATATTGTCAGTGTAAAGGTAGGTATAGCTATCTGTGAAAAAGTGTGCACTTTTGAACATTGTCGTAGTAATTATTGTGACAATTTGTACAGAAAGTCAAAGACGATATTAGAAAACTTAATGCGACAAAGTACAAAAATGCACAGATATTATCGAACTCGACAAACTGAAGGATACTGTTTAAAAAAATGTGAAATAAAAGACGAATCAGAGACATTATGTTTGATAAAAAATACAATAACTATTTAATTCAATTAGAGAACAAAGATCTTACACTGCAGCAATTTCTTAAAAAGATGATTTTCATGCGACCTAGGTTATTCAAACAAAACTGACGAATGTTATTACCTTTAAGTGTACTATAAGTGTACTAATATTGATAGTTATAATTTGTGATTAAAAATGATGTTGATTATTATTACACATGCAAATGTTACTTAATTACTAATAAAAAATGTTTTGATTATGCTTTAGCATTATTTTTCACATAGCTCCTTTACGCTTAGGCCAGCATAAACAGTAAATATTGCTGTCATCATAAGTATAAGGTTGGAAAAATAATCCTCCCTTATCTTCGTAGATTCGACATTTTGACTGGCACTTGACATTTCGAAACTTCTTGACATTTTAGGAAATTGACATTGTCGACTGAAAGGGTTTCTTTGACTTTAACAATTTACATGGAACACACATTTTTTTTCTTAACCTCTGTGGACAAACTCAAGAAATCAAGTTTTCAGACGTATGGTATGGATGTAAGTATGTAAAAAAAAACAAAAAAAAATAAAATTCATCTTTTTATTCAACCAAAATATTGCATGAATTAACATGCATCTTTTCACCATAAATAAACAAAAACAATAACCACTTTGCTCAATGAGAAATGCAAGTAACGGTAACACAATGGCTACATACTTAAAACTACCTTAAACCATAGACATTTGGTTTTATATAAATAGACATTTTAACAATATGTACTTTTCTGAATATTACGATAAAGTTAGAACTTCTAATTTGTTCATTGTTGTTGTATCTGAGGACTTTTAAAGTGCAGTTTTTAGAGGAGCTGTAGATTAAAAAAATCTGTAGAAGAATTTAGTTGAACTACTCAATGCACCTAGAACAAAAATAAACTTTATTAATACAGTTTAGAAGTATAATTATATTATCAATTTTAAGTTTAAGTATTATACATTATAATAATCATATATCATTGTCTTTAAACAAACTCTACCACCAACAAAGCTGAGTACTGCTGGGAATCAAACCTGGGATCACTGGGCTTAACCACTAGATTCTAGAATCTGTAGTTCTAGAATTATTCTTCTAATAGCAACCTAGAGGAACAGTGGTGTTGACAACCACTAATCCCCACTGGGCCTGCATGGTGGTATATGGCGTATTCTTCTCAGTGTTTCCATCCAAAAGGAAGGCCTGACCCTCAGAAGTGAAGACAAAATCAGCTGATGATGACTAGAACCTTACCTATAAGGATGTTCTAACTGGCTGTAGCGTGTCTTAGATCTTGGCAAGGCCGATGACCCCGCAGGCGATACGCGCGCCCGCGTTGCCGGTGGTCTTGCTGAGCTCGTGGCCGCCCGCGCCGAAGTCATCCGGGTCCGCGTGCACCACCAGCGTGCGCCCCACGATGTTGTTGGGGCCCGTCAGCGAGATCTGACAGTCTTGGATGCACACCTGCCACAACGCACAGTAGCCAATTTAAAAATTCTGCTAATGTAGCAGGTACTAACGGCTTTACGTGCCTTTCGAAGCACGGAAGTGCTCGAGATTATAACATTGCGAAAGTTGCGGTCTGCGAGTGCTGAGGGCACTCGCAGACCGGGCGCGTTAACCACTGCGCCATCGAGCGGTTATTGGAATGAAATGTAATTAAACCAGCTTTATTTAATTTTATGTCCAGCAGTGGACTGATGATGTGGGTTGATTATGATGATGATGAATTTTATTTACTAGTACATAATGAATAGGGTGTTACTGTTATGACATTTAAATATACAATTAAATTGGATGGATGGAGAAGTGATCAAAAATGTATCACCTCGAGCTGCTCCATGTTTCAGAAGGCACGTAAAGCTGTTGGTCCCAATTGCAACAGCAGTCTATAACAACCACCAATTGGCAATGGGCTCTTGTAGTGCTTTATGGCCTATTCAATGTTCATTCTGTGGTGTTTTTACCTATAGATAAGACTCCAGCAATGGGGACATAAAATAGGCTGGTGGTAAGAACAGCCATGTAAAAGTTCCAATTGTGTACAGAACTGTGTTCTTGGCTGTACAAGATTTGCACAAGGTGCTGATGCATTTTCACAGTAATATTGTTTTTAGTACCAGAAAAACTTTAAATAACACAACAGTCCTTAGTAGGAATGTTGTGTTATTTAAAGTTTTTCTAGTGTATAAGCTGGTTGGTACTGGTCTAAAATGTTGTTTCAAATGTTATTACAGTAAAATATTTACTTTTATAATAAGGAATAACCTAGCACCCATTAGATGTATAAAAATTCTTTATAAATTTAACCTTAGTAACACCGCCATCAGTCGATGACTCAATGTTGCCGAGGTCTCCCACGTGACGGACACTGGAGTCTGGTCCACCATGCTCCAGCTTCTGGGGGTTGAAGTGTGGGCCAGCAGATGTGCAGCCATTGGTGTTGTCGCCAAATTCATGCACATGGAATCCATGCATGCCCTAACAAAGAATAAGGATGATAAAAAAATATTGAAGATTATACATATAGATTGGGAAGGCCTGAGCATAGCTTGTCTCAGCATTTAAAGGCTGTTAATTATTATGAATCATTTTTTACTTTTTTTTTATTTTTCAAGTGCTAATTGGGTCGGGTGGGCGTTTAATTTTTTCACTGTATTTCATAAAATTTTATGAATATTATGAATCATGTTTTTTTTTATTATTAACACCTTAAACGCTATTTGACCAACAAACAATTGAATTTCTATTGTGTCTGGGCCCGCCGGCCCGTCAACCTTTAATAATAATAATAATAATTATGCCTGCCCCGTTGCTGGTGGTAATCTAGAATTAGGTTTTTAAAATGTTTTATTGTTTTTATATTAAAATATTGTAAAAATCTAGTTTTAAGAAAGAAAATAAATAAAGAGTATAATAATAATAATAATAAGCCTCTTTATTCTGAATTATTGTATAAATATAGATCCTGAAGGTTTTCTGGTTTTATAATATGTTTTGTAATTCAGTGTGCCTCCTGTCCTGGCATAGGACTCCTCTAACATTTTCCACAGGGTTCTGTATTTTTTTATTATTAATAAACAGTTATTAAAGTAATATTTTGAAGTTACCACATTCCAAAATAATGACTGTGCATTTTTAACTTGGTAGATAATAATATACTTATAATAAAAATCACCTACAACACTCTTGTGATTGGACAATTGTTATCATTGGCTCAAGGTCAAGCAAACTGTAATGCCACAATGAGTAGTTAATTATAATGTTAACATAGGGTCATCAGTTTAGAATACATTATATTTTGTGACATTGAAGTGCACTTAATGTTATTGTTAAGAGAAAATAAAGAACTATTCTATTCTTGGAATATGACAAACTGGAATAAAAGTTTTTGATAAGAATCTATGAGATACTCACAATTATGTACATACCTAGCTATAATTTCTGAAATGGTAGCTAGCAGTTTTAAGTTTTAAAATATTACCTTTGACAAACCTTTGACCTCTCCAGACAATACGACCGGCGCCTTATCATTCTGAAAAATATTTAATAGACCCTTAGTAGGTGTTATAAGCCAAATAACATAGCCAATAACAAAACGTTTTACCTAGGTCAAATGTTATGTAGTTTAGTGATCAAATTAGATTAATTTACTACCTTTTCCAGAACGATGTTCCATAACTATTGGTAGGTAGTAAATAAATATGCATAACCGGTTCAAGTATGTAGCAATACCAAAGCAAAATCATCAGCAAGAATCAGACTTAATACTACACTAATTAGCAAAAGTTGCGTAATATTTTACTGACATGCATTTTCGAATATATTGTTCGATTTTAAGAATTTCATAGTTAAGGTTTTGGTCCTTTTGTCGAAAGAAAATATCTTACTTGTTGATCGAAGAAAACTGTACCCGAAACATCTCCGTTGAGAACGCACACTGCTTTTACCGGCATTTTTAACAGATTACAGTTTTTGGAGTGTAAGAAATACGACGAGTCTTTATCTTTTTATTGTCACAGTAGACTTATTTTCATTAGACGCAAAAATAACCGTAATGCAACGCAATGGACGAAATGAAGTGAGTGACCGTGAAAACTGAAAGAAACGAACGAACGAATGAAACACACTTTTTTTTAGTTGATGGCTTCGTGCGATTTGCACATTTAGGTAGTGTCAAGTAATTTTTCTTACAAGTACCTAATACATAAATAAACAATATTTCCATCCAGTATCATGATGATGAATGATAATAGAAATGAGAAATGAAAAATTATGTACCCCCCCCAACTCCTCGAGTATCTCAGTAAAGATGTGGGGCTTTTCTAATTCCTCGGGCGGACTTCTTGAGAGAATTTGAAAAGTGACGGTCCACTGTTTTGTTTCATTAGCCAACACTCATGCACATTCACGAACACTTATAATCCACCATTATTTCACATTAATATTCGACATAACACAAATTTCAGAAAATAAAACAAAACCGCAGACATGACTCTTCACCTTCCCGCCAAGAAGTCCAACACAGACTTATTAAAGTAGAGAGTACATCAGACGGATCGCTTCCTTAAACCAAAACTTGCCGTATATGATAGAAGTTTGTTTTTAAATGAAAGAGGAATTAAACTTTATGGCCTTGGACCACAGCATTTTAAATAATATAAAAATAGCTTTGCCCCTTGTTCTAATTTCAATTCAAAAATAATTTTCTTTTAATTTCTTGTTTGCCTGGTATTTAATAAACAAAATAATAATAATTTGTGCTTATGCAGAAATCGAAAACATTTCGGACTTTGCTAAATTGTACAAAAGGAAGTCGCTACAACACAACATCCGTATTTTATGCAGATCTTAGTCAATTTTAGGCTGCTTCATTATAGATAAATACAGATGAAATAATTTTCGTACCTGAAATAAAAACAACATTAATAAAATTTAAGCAGCCTAATTTATGGTTTTAATAGGTGGTCAATTAAATATATAAAAACCTGTCTGGACTTCTTGGCGGGAAAGTGAAGAGTCATGTCTGCGGTTTTGTTTTATTTTCTTAAATTTGTGTTATATCGAATATTAATGTGAAATAATGGTGGATTATCAACCGTTAAGTGTTCGTGAGTGTGCATGAGTGTTAGCAAATGAAACAAAACAGTGCAACGTCACTTTTCAAATTCTTTCAAGAAGTTTGCGTTAGGACTTAGTAAAGCCCCACATCTTTACTGAAATACTTGAAGGGTTGGGGGGGTATATTATTTCTCACTTCCCATTTCCATTATCATTCATCATCATCAATATTCTTTATATATGTATTACCTAAGAAGATAGAACGAACAAATAGGCTTGATGGATTTTATCCGGAGCCGTAAAACAATAAACCAAAAAAAAAAACCTGTCTTTCTTTACCTACCTATTTAAAACAAAACATACTTTTTCCAAAATAACATTAAATTACTACTCAAAAATATATCTCTAAAGGTAGCTGTCTAATAATAAGTAATAAATTCCATAAAGTTTACAATGGCAGGTGCAAGTGAGCCTGTAATCCCACGGAGCTCTGCGGTAAGTTACATTTTAAGGCTCTTGGTTTGTTTTTGTGTTCCAGTTTGAAAATAAAATAAAATAATCCCATTTCAGTTAACGCAAGAAGAAATTTGTGAGAATGCAACTATTTTGGACGAAGGCATTCGTGTATGTATAAAGTTTTATGTTTTGTCTTAGCTCATCCTAATTTAAAGCAAAATAAGCAGCTCTTATCCATAGGTACCTCTTTTATTTGGCTGCTTATATTATGCCTTCATGCTCTTCTAGAGTGGCTGCTTTTTCAACAATTGTGTTTTTGTAATTTATTTCGCAACAAAATTTGCGTAAAAATTATATAAACAAAACAAAAACATTTTATAAAATTAGCTTGCCTACTTCTTAACTGATCTTTAGTATTTGTAAAAATATTATGATCGGGTGTTAATGACGATAATTGTTGACATTGAATGGGTGCCTTTGGCTTTCAAAGTAAAAAGTAAATAGTGTTGAATAATTTCGGCGGGCTGGTTAGAACTACGATAGCTCAATTGGAAGAGCACCTGACCCGGTATGACAGAAGGGTGCAGGTTCAAATCCTGCTCCTGGAATTATTTTTTTTTTCAACGTTGTGTTTTTGTAATTTGTTTCGCAACAAAATTTATTTGCGTTAAAATTATATAAACAAAACAAAAATATTTTATAAATAGCTTGCCTACTTCTTAACTGATCTTTAGTATTTGTAAAAATATTATGATCGGGTGTTAATGACGGTAGTTGTTGACATTGAATGGGTGCCTTTGGCTTTCAAAGTAAAAAGTAAATAGTGTTGAATAATTTCGGCGGGCTGGTTAGAACCACGATAGCTCAATTGGAAGAGCACCTGACCCGGTATTTCAGAAGGGTGCAGGTCCAAATCCTGCTCGTGGAAATTTTTTCAACATTTGTGTTTTTGATTTTTTGATCATCAACTTCGTTGTACATACATATAACTGATCATCTGATATTACCTTTTCAGTTATGCCCATTGTGTCGTTCTGAAGTGAGGCTGTTTTTCATAAACTTCAATGAAAAAATACTTATGTGTGAAAATGTTGAATGCGAGTACCCATTTGGTTATGAGAACACCATATTATATGTGAAAGAAGATAATGAAATTAATTGGGACGAAGAAGTGTCTAGCATTCATAGCAAAACCAGTAAAAGTTCCCCGTCAGCAACTCTGTCAATGATATCAACAGGTTCTTGGGCAGAAATTGATAAAATCAACAGAGTGAATGACGCTGAAGAACAATTGGCTCATAAGCTTGAATATAGGGAATACTACAGCCACAAAAAAAGAGTAGTTAGCAATGAGAAGGAAGAAAAGAATGAAAAAGAAATTCTGAAAGAAGTTGCTGCTATAAAGAAATTAAATGTTGAGTTGTTGCAAAAAGAAGGTGGCAAACCTCAAATTAAAAATGAAAAGTGGATTAAAAACCTCATGTGTATGCAAGAGATGTCGGGAATGGCTTTACTGAACCCGGAAGAAATGAAATTAGTTAAAAAACAGAAGCCGGAGATTGGATTGGGTGAACTGAAAATTGATATTGATCTCAGTAGTGAAAATAGTATGTCTTCTATCAAGATAGAAATAGCTAATTTAAAGAATAACACATTAGAAAAAGTTGTTAACACTTAGTCTGGCAAATTTATTTATTATTTGACAAATAATTTATAAACTTATGAAGAAATTAGCATGCCATAATCTTCATTCCTGTCAATGCAGAGCTAAAAAATTTTACTTGTAAAGTTTACGTTGTACTATGACCATAAACTGGATGATATGGTGATTAGAGCTTGATCCCTTACTACCTGCCCCCCGACCGCCTAACCGATTGCTTTGGCTACGTGTATAGTTTATGACGTCATCTTGTCATTTCGTACCGCCTATGAAAGTAATATTGAAAGCTATAGGCTATAGCTTTCGATATATGCCTATTAAGTAGATGACAAGATGACGTCATAAACTATACACGTAGCCAAAGCAATCGGTTAGGCGGTCGGGGGGCAGGGGCTCGATATTGCCCTATAGCTTTCGATATTGCTTTCATAGGAGGTACGAAATAACAAGACGACGTCATAAACTATACACGTAACCAAAGCAATCGGTTAGGCGGTCGGGGGGCTGGTCGCGTAACGAAGCGGCGCAGCGAGCGACTTCTCTGTTCATTGCGCTCATTGCTGTCAAAACGCTCACCGCACTGTAGTTCATTGTCATCACACGCGATGTAATAGGAAGTTGCTTGATGCTACCATTTAGAATGGCCGAGATAAAATCTATTTTTCGTAGAATAATTAGAAAACTCTGATGTTTGCGGAGGCGATTGCAAACGAACTCAGATTTTTCAAAGATCCTGAAAATGAGTGTATAACGTAATTCCGAATCATGGTTGATCGATCAAATCGTTCACAGAATGCATAGTTGCAAGAAATATCTATTCCCAGAAATCACGTTTCGCCGAATCTGCGGTTCGCAGAACTCATGAAAATCAGTTTGCACGAAGCATTACTAATAGAAAGCTTTATTGTTAGAAATCACTTTTAGTCGATGCAACTATTCAAGAATACATACCTACATAAATACATAGACATGGCTGGTAGATACCACTACAAGCTGAATGAAAACATTCTGCTCCTTTGTGCAATAAGTGGCAGTCTACTTAATATGATGCTTATCACACACTGTCCACTTATCACAAAAAGAAAATATGAACCTAATTACATTTTTGAGTGGGCTAGCTCATTTTTTGTATTTAAATAAAAACTAAGTACAGACGCCTGCACATTAACCTATCCAAAACTGTAAAATTTCTTCATTAAATATTCAACCATACACATAAATTTCAAAGTCTATTGAGGACATTTGACAGTTTGTGGTAGTCTTACGTGCAGGCGTGTGTACCTACTTACCTATTTGTTAAACTTTGTTATTTTGGTACCAGATTTATTATTTCATTTTCGACAAGTTTAAGTCTTTGTTTTGTTTTCAATCAATACTTATTTTCCTGTTAAATTAAAAGTGCTTTCTAACAATAAAGCTTTCTATTAACCGATCAAACCGATTTTCGGCGAGCCGTGAATTCAGTCAGAGTGTCTGCGAACTTAAGATTCGACGAAACGTGATTTCTGGGAATAGATATTTCTGTCAACTATGCATTCTGTGAACGATTTGATGGTATTTTTATATTCCAATATTAGCTGGTTTGTTGCAATCGTCCTAGGGCTTAGCATGATCATTGTTAATACTGTGTTGCTGCTAATATTTTGTAAGTGACATGCTCGCAATCGCGACGCAATGTATGACCATGACATATGGCATTGGATGCTAAAGTGTAGAGACAACTAACTTTGAGTTAATGTAGCTCTATTTGTATGATAAAACTCTGAATTGTTATTTTTAATTTGATTTTATTTATACCTATATTATTTTCAGTGGGAAAACCGATGACCTTTTACTGTATTGTATCTTGTTGATATTTATGTTGTACTTACATGCAACAAAAAACATTGTGATATTAGATTTCTTACTTTTTTATAAAAATAAATACTTAACTTTAACTTTTTTTAACTTGCGGGTTTTGACGTGATCATTTGGATAATATTGGTTTTTGACTAAACCAGAATGGATAACTATGTCGGTTTCTGAAATGATCAAAACGATCTTATCGGATTTTGTTAAAACCGAATTATTACTTTGTATCTTAAATTCTTAAATTACTTACATGCTACTATATTCAGGAATTATTAAGATACAGTAATTAAATTTTGTTTTATTTTGTAAAGTAGGTAAATAATAAAACCTAGATGAATTTTAATTTTAATTTTTCTTTTAATTTAAGGTTTAAAGAAAATATATACATATTTTATTTTATTTTTTTTATTTTATTTTTTTTATTTTATATTTTTTATTTTTTATTTATTTCAAAATCCACATCTCTTAATCTAATTTAACAAACTTATATTCTAGAAATATACAACCAATAATGGATTCTACATACATTTATACAAAAAATTAAGTATTAAGTAAGAGGAGACATACATTGTTCAACCTTATAAGCTATTTCACTATAATATAAAGTACATAAATATGGATACAATATAAAGATGATTTATATTTCCATAAATGTATAATAAAATGTTTTTTGTTTTGTTTATATAATTTTAACGCAAATTTTGTTGTGAAACAAATTACAAAAACAAATGTTGAGAAATAGTACCTACTATATAATAATATGATAATAGTACATTACGATATTAGTGCGTTAAGATGGTTATAACATGCGAGGCGGAATTTCAGCCCGAGCCGAAGGCAAGGGCGTAATTGAGCCGAGCATGTTATAACCAATACGCACGTATATCGTACGACGTTTTTTAACACATTTGCGAGGAAACAGAAAAAAATACGCCAAAACTACATTTTCGGAAAATGACTTGGCATTTTTCATGTTTTTCCACTTCAAGAAATTTTCATACGTGGTTATGTATCTGTCCTTGGATATTGACGGCAGCAAGCTGTCGCATGCGGTTCGCGCTTCTGTTAGTATATCCGGTGGAGTTGAAGTAATATATTGCTCATCTTCATTATTGAAAGTTGAAAAGAAAAATTAAGAAAAATGGCGCGAGGATTATTTTCTGCCGTGGCTGCGTGAAAATGTTGGTAAAGACGCTAGAGCATGCAGCCAAGTTTTTAAATTACCGAATAAACTGATTTTTTTTATTTTTAAATAAACTCAATCTGTGAATGCACACTGTTGCTTTCCCGCCATTTTAACAGCGCGCTAGCGCTGCCTACTGACTGGCACCGCGCGGCGATTAGTTCGAAATTTGAATAGCAACAGCGCGCTGCTCACTAGCTGGAGTCGTGCGGCGGCGATCAGTTCCATATTTGAAATGGCAAATAATACTGTTATGGAATTTGTATGGACTATAACTTAACTATTTGCTTTGGTAACACACGCGTTCTTTATGACCCGCTTTACATATTTAAAACCGGTGGAATTACATCAGCTTTACGAGCAAGTGTGTTGAAAAATATAATAATACATTTAAACTTATATGATATTTGTAATTTCGTGTTCTAGGCAATGGCAATTCTCATCTTTAATCTGCTCATCATCATTTTCCTCATCTTCATCATTATTTTCATCATACATGACTTGATAAAATAGGTACCTACTTATCGCCTTCTTGCTCAGTGCTTATCGCAAAAGAAAAGTTTAACAGCATACGTAGTAGGTATCTCTACCTAGTTTGTGTTAACAGCGAGGTCAGCGAGTGAGTAGACAGATGTCACAGATGACTGACCTTTCTTTCTTTTAGTTGATGGCTTCGTGCAATTAGCACATTTAGCCAGTGTCAAAGTAATTTTTCTTACAAGTAATACATAAATATACAATATGATGATGATGAATGAAATGAAGTGAGAAATGATATACCCCCAACCCCTCGAGTATCTCAGTAAAGATGTGGGGCTTTACTAAGTCCTCACGCAGACTTCTTGAGAGAATTTGAAAAGTGACGTTGCACTGTTTTATTTCATTTGCCAACACTCATGCACACTCACGAACAATTAACGGTTAATAATCCACCATTATTTCACATTAATATTCGACATAACACAAATTTTAGAAAATAAAACAAAACCGCAGACATGACTCTTCACTTTCCCGCCAAGAAGTCTCATGACTGACCTTACAGCAGTGGTCTCGAACGTCAAAGTGCGAAATCGATAGAGTTGCCCTCTAAAATCGGTATATGAAAAAAGTAATATAGAATCAAATTCGTTTATTTATTTTTACCTTAGATTATTACAAACTATTTTATTTATTATATATCAACTTACAGGTTAAATAGGTATATTTCCTTTTTTTTCGCCATAGTCGCGGTCATCTCCGGTTTGATCACAAAGTCGTAACAATTTAGAAACTTTAAAAAGACGTTTTGTATGCAACAAATCAGAGATTGACTCTGTAGACAGTCTATTTCGCTGTTTGGTTTTTATGAGATTAATGTGTGAAAACTCTTCGGAGTCCAAAAAAATTATGAACAAATAAAATCCTATGGACAAGTGAATACTCGAGTGGGAATCTCCTTATCATCGAGTTGTAGGACTCAAGGGTATTCCTAAAATATATGGAACATTCTGCAATACTTATCTATACTTACCATTGGGGGATTCCCCGCAACGTTATTTAAAAAAAATAAGTTTTAATCGCGAAATCGGTAGAAAAGTTGGGAGAATTTCCATGTATTCTCGGAAATCGTGGAAAAATCGTTGCGTTTCGGTAGAACAGAGCTCATATCGGTAGAAATACCGAAAAATCGGTAGGTTCGAGACCACTGCCTGACAGTGACATAACGACATTGACACCTAGCCAATCACGTGATGGTAAGGTGAGGTGTTTACGGAGAGCAGCATTCAGATTATATTTTCAGAGAATCGATGTAAGCAATAAGCAAATATTACAAAATCGATTAAACATGTATTAGTCATTGAGCTATTATTAATGGTATTAGTCGGCATTTGAACCAACCATTGTTAACATATTGTTTTCTAAAGTTTACGCGAACACTACAATTTGAAATGAAACAACTTTTACAATAATTAAAACTAATGTGTAAAATAAACGCGAGTAGATCCGTAAAAGTTGTTTCAGTTCAACCATTGTTAAATTGTGTTAAACTTCATAAAAATTATCGGTTACAACTAGAACCTCTTAAACCTGAACATTTCTGAACTCTGAACATTTCTGAACTGAATCGTGTCGGGTTTTGATTTGACCACAGTATTTTGATATTTTTTTAGAGGTGGATATAACTGTTTTCAAATAGATTTCTTTCCTGGAGGCTGTTTAGTTAAACAAATGATAGCGGAAAAAAAAATAAAAAAATAAATATGGCTTAAATGCGATATATCAGTTTTTGTTCCGACGCTCCTCGCTTTTATTATGGACGTTTTTAACACTTCAGTCAATTATTTATTTTCGCAACAATATATCTTATAGTTTATACAGGATTCTAACCCGCGAATAGCGTGGACGCCAAACCACGCGCCAAACCGCTGGGCGAAGCTAATCCTAGTTTTATTTTCTAATCGAGTTCCAAGCTTCAGGAAGCGATCAGTCGTAGTCTGATCGAAAGTGAAACGCGCTCGGCCCAGCGTCACGTATACGTTTATTCTGTAATGCCTTCCGTTCTTTACCTACGTTTGTGTTTTTATAAAAGTGATAATTATCATGATGACTGCCATGATTCATTTACGACTGACAGTAGACGACAAATGCAAGTTTCCACAACTGCAATACTGTATCAAGAGTGTATGGTGAGGGAGTAGGCCTTCTTAAGGCATAGCATGATACGGGAAGATCGTTGTCGTGGGTTTAACGACTTGCCATTTTACGACGACAACAGGGACCAAACGTCTTAACGTACGGAGGAGCTCCAGGGTGCCTAGTGCGAGTTTAATTCGTCATTCGATATAGTTAACGAAACTTGCACAATGTTAAGCTTTCCGTACGTCGCCGGGAGGCGCTGCTGCAATGCCATACAAATTTTCGTTTTCGTAAACGTAATCGAATGAATACGGATATGGATAGTAAACAAAATTCACACTAAGCACCCAGACATTTTTAAGCTTCGTTACCCATCTTTGTGAACGATACTTAACTTTCTTGATTGGGAATTACCCAATCCACAAACTGGATCTCATCGTTCAACGCAGACACTGGCAATGGCAATGCATAACACAAATTGGCAGCAGAAATGGTATCAACTGTGCGGATAACCTATACAAATGCTAATACAAACTCATACCTGTATAAAAACAACACCAAAAAATTTAAACGCGAGGTACAGTAGTAGGTACGTATAGTGTTCGGTGACTTTCATAGCTGGCTGTACCTACTTACAACTTACAAGATACCTAGTCGACAATAGGTGTACAAAGCTCTTGCAATGCGGTCTGGACCTAGCTGCTAAGCCAGTCCGGGAGGGGCAGGACGACGCGCTCCGAGGAGATTGAACTTGACTTTCCCTGCCGAACTCTTCCACCACGCTCGTGTACGACGAATGTGATGGATAGCTATCTGGTGCGTATTAATTTTGCATTTGAGGTTTGTAAAGTGTAGCTGCAGATAATATGGTTTCGAATCTGGCTCGAAGGACCATGAAGCGAAGAAAATGTTTGGAATGCCTTTAATTTCCTATTTCCTTTAAAATATATTTTTATATAAGTACCTATGTTAAATTATTAACTTGTTAATAATAACCCTTCAGAAAGCGAATAGGTATGCTTGTGTTATGGTTCACATACGAAGTCTAAAGTTGCTATGAAGATTGAATTAATTCTCGCATTCAATTAGTACATGTGCCCTTTCGCTTACCGATGATGATGGTACGTAAGCTGTTGCGTATATTTTTATTGTTATAATGTGAGTAGGCAAATGGCTCTACTCCACCTAATGTAAAGCAGAAGCCAAGTACAGATGCTAAAACCAGCAGGTTGACCCTGTAGACTTAGGTAGGTACTTAATTGTTATTGCTTTGAACCTTCTGTCAGCAAGGAAGAATGAAAGAAGAAGAAAAAAAGAAAGAAGAATTAATATTCAGGATCAAGTAAGCAGGTGGAACAACCAGGTCTACGTAAGTTCTACGTCGTAGTTACCGATTCAGTTAGATTCACCTTAGAAAGGCCGCACCTTTTGCATCGATGTCCGGCGTGCCCCCTACATAGCGAGCTTATTTATAGCAAGGGGCAGTCCGCCGGCCGCTTACTTTCCTTGCGCGAGCCCGCGGAAAAGTTTGCGTTCTTAGACTGTGGTGCGAAATGTGATTTGGACTGCTAGCGTTGACCTGACCAAAAGGTAAACATGGTTTGATTTGTAGTAGGGGGAGTCCGGAGTTGAACCGCTTTTTACAAATAACATCACATTTTCTTGTTCATAGGGTTTAGAGAATCGATTATATATTTTACGATAACTTATTATAGTAGCTACCTACATTTGTGCATATGTATTTGTATTTTCAATATAAAGCGCAGGTAAAATTTTATTGGCATTTTTGATAAAAATTAAATATGAGTCAAGCAAGTCTCCCCACCAGCAGGGACACTTGAACCGGGGTATGGGGAGAGTTGACTATACATTTTGGGGAAAAGTAAAATCACTTTTAGCTTGAATCATAGTTTTATTATGACTTATCTTACACAATAATTAACTTGCTTTTAGTACTCCCAGCTAGGAAAACCCAAAAAAGTTATAAAATCATAGTAATTGTAATAACATGTTCCAAAATAAACAATTCGACAACAATAAACTTTTTGACCAACATGTTAGTACTTACTTAGTAATTTTTTTTAAAGTTTTTGCTAATAATTTGGCATCATGCAGTCTCAAATTTATTGTAAATCAATATGATATGTGTTTTAATTTATATCTTTCTCAAATAAACGTTACCTTAACAAACATTAATTATTAATTCAGATAAAATTGTTAACAAACTTTGTAACAATCAGATTTTATTAACTTTTTTTGAACAACTATTAAGTAATTAACTCGTAATAAGTCTCAAAATCACATAAACATTTTAATATCATGTATCATGTATCATCATCGCATGAAAACTATGTCTGGTCACATTCGCCTTCCTTATTTTCGTGTAGGTACCTATGGCATTTGCCAACTCCGTTATTGTGTTTATTTTCGTTTGCGTGCATTTTTAGGAGGCTTGTATTGAAAGAGCATCGTGTAGGAAGGTACTGTAAATAAAAATGTTAAATTTTAGACAAAAAAGAAACACTTAAATGAAACTACGTTTATAATTACTATAAAGCGAGGTATGAACCAATGAGCATGTCTCCCGCACCCTTACTGGTGCAACTCTCCCGGTTACATTAATTTCACTTTTATCTTATGGCATAGAGAATCCTTCAATCGTACAGAAAAAATACTTAGCACACCTCAAACTACATTTATCTGGTAACATAATAAAAGGAACACACGATACTTACCTCAATAAACAAGACTGAGATCACAATGTTTACATTTAAAAAAATCACTTTGCAGCTACAAAAACACATTTTAAATTCCCACTGCCAAACAAACCAGCCATGATGCAAAATAGCAGTCTACTTGTGATTGGCTCTTGACCATGTGACCATGCGTTCATTGCAATGAACGCATTGACGTTTCGTTCGCGCAAATACAATTTTGAAAGATGGTTCAACTCTCCCACCTGGGCAAGGCTCCCGGATTTCCCCTACTATTTAATTGGCCACATTTGTACTTTTATATTAAAAAAAGGAGAACTTTCCTGTTTTTATATTTAAGTAGGTATATTTAGGTAGGTAGGTATTAGCCCCGGGAACAGCCGGGGTTTATTAACATACTATAAAATAAACATTGTGATAACCACAGCTGTACTTAATAGTTTGTGGTATAAAGACAATTAATGGAAAGATAACAAATCTTTTATGAAGAGTAGCTGTGTTTGTTACTTTTCAAGTTTTATTTACCTGGTGAAGAATAAGATATACCAGCCGGGTTCGAATCCAAATGGGGACCTACAAATTGTTGTAGGTACTCGAATTAGTTGGTGACAGACAAGGCTTGGTCTAAATCCGCCTACTAGCTACGACCGTTTTATCAAAATCAGACGCCATACTAACAATGTTTGTAGCATTGCTGTATCGAGAGCTGTAGAGATAGTGTAGCCAATTCTTCATTGGTTGATGATTCAGGGTGAAGTGCGCTTCCATCTTGAGACTTACCTATCGTCGCTTACCTACCATCAGGTGAGATCACGGAATAGATAATTAATTAATTAGATAAATTTAACTGTTCTGTGGTAAAAAAAAAGGAAATTGTTAGTGCTTTTGGAACAAATATTTAGTGCCTTCTACGAGTATGTGGTACTAATTTGACGACCTCCTTGGTCGAGTGGTTTGTACACCGGTTTTCATGGTGTCGCCATCTCTGAGGTCCCGGGTTCGATCCCCGGTCGGGTCAATTTAGAAATTATTGTTTTTCTAAATTGTCTCGGGTCTGGGTGTTTTCTATGTATAATAAGTATGTATTTAAGTATTTTAAGTATGTTTATCCGTTGTCTAGTAACCATTTAACGACTTTCATAACGAAGCTTCTCTTGGGCTAGATAAGTAATTGGTGCGAGTGTAGGAAAGTTTTTTTTTTACTAATAATCAGGTTCTTAAATAATTAATTAAATTACAGTCCCACACGAGAATTGAACCCGTTTTTTTTATTTCCAGATGCAGTCTCTGACGGTATTGTGCGTATTGTCTTTGATATACGGCGGCGGTGGAGTTACTAAATCATCTGGTATGTTTTAATTTAATTTGTCATTTATTATTGACAAAGAATTTAAACGGGGATTAACGAAAACTAATATTAGTAAAAGGTTTTATACCTTCTTTATTCCCGACATTTCGACCGAGTTACAACGGCCGTGGTCACTGGCTGACTGATTTGTTATTCTTGTTCATAATCTTCATCCACATCAGCTAATATGTCCCACTGATTGGGTCAACCGCTCCCAAATATAGGTACAGTAATGACGTTGATAGATTTCAGTGCCTAATGTGAGTTTTATCGATAACGTTTACGACAACGAGTTTTTATATGGCATTGAAGCAGCGCATCCTAGTGCATAAAATTTAACATCCAGCATAAAATATAACAAACGTCAGCACGACCGGCGGCGGCGCGGGCGGCGCCCAGCGAATTCCTTGCACATGACGTGTGATGCCAATTAACCGATGAGGAGTAAGCGTTTCGTCCGCGCAATGAAAAGAGAATTCTCTCGTCAAGCCGCTGCCGTCCTCCGTGCTTGAAGGCACAAGTTAACCGTTAGTCCCGGCTGCATTAGCAGTCATTAACAACCACCAATCAGCACTGGGCCCGTGTCGTGGTTTATGGCCCGTTTTCACTATCTATATAAGGCCGACCGGTCGCTCTTGTTTGTGCCTGGCTTCGTTTAAAAAGTGTTTTGGAACGTGCCAAATTTAAAAGTTGAAACAAAAGAAAGCAAAAAAATATTTATTGTCATCTTCAGTGTTATCGCATATAAACGCGATAATCGCAAACCAGCGATACATTTGCCGCGATCGCGTCGTAAAATTGAAAGCCAGACCGAGTTACAAGTTTACAAGTTTGTTACTTTCGCGGTCGGCGCCTTGTCCACAGCTCGTAATATCATTTTGTACAATAGTTGTTGTAGCATAATTAATTTGTAAAGTTTAGGTTTTTTGAGCTTTTTCTTACAAGTTAAAAGCGACCGTATTGTGCATTTATAGGCCGCCTTTATAGGTAGTGGCGTGCATAATTGGCCTACGTCGAGCAGTGGATGAACAGACTTTATAGTTCCTTATATTTTGTCATTAATAGGTAAATCAGTCAATTTTTTTTATATTAACGGGTAAGCACAGTGCCTTGATCTCACCTAATGTTAAGTGATGATAAGGCCAATGATGGAAGCGCACTTTCCCCGTGATCCTCAACTAGTGAGGTACTGGCTATCTTATCTCTAGTTGCCGGAACACAGCAATGCTACAAACATTGATGTTATGGCGACATATTTAGATAAGATGGTTCTATGGATGGTGGATAAGATGAATATTCGAGTGGTCAAAGTCTAAACATTAACCAATCCAGTTGATTTTTGGCATTTTTTGTTGAGAGAGTTTGCTGATAGCCTCAGACGGCTTTTTCAACTTCACCGGGCTTTTTTGGGAGCGGCTAGAAAGTTAAAGGGTTCCTCAAGCCGTGTGAAGCGAATTACCTTCGGAGGTTTTCTAGAGGGAACGGCATCACGCACTAGTGTGTATTCCCGTGACCTACTAGATTCTCCGAGTTCGGATCGGATCGGGTTGATCTTAGGTAGTGATATTTCGCTTTTACGTATGGAGTTTTTAAATAAAGGGCGGATATTTTCAGATAATTGGGTAATACAATGTCTGTCAATGTCAAAAATATAGATGAAATTGAAATGAAACAACTTTTACGGATCTACTCGCGTTTATTTTACACATTAGTTTTAATTAATGTTTATCCTGACGTTTGCGTAAACCGGAACGCACCTGATTAAATTTAAATGAGGGTATAAAAGCTACTAACTAATTATGAGACGACCAACACCTCAGTCTCCCTGTGACCACGGACCCTGCAAAGGGTTCGAAACGTCAGGATAAACATTAATTAAAACTAATGTGTAAAATAAACGCGAGTAGATCCGTAAAAGTTGTTTCATTTCAATGTGTAGTGTTCGCGTAAACTTTAGAAAACAATATATAGATCAAACTTTTGTTAACATAACAGTAAACATTTTTTAAACCAATTTAGCCAGCATATAATTTAAAAATAAGTATGATTTTTATAAATAATCATTTTAAAATAATTAAATTTTTATGATTGACCACGTGATCGAAAATGCACAGGATTTGGCAGAATCTGAAGTGACGTCACCTGTTTGTTTACAGTAAATGTCACTCGAAGTTTTGTATGGTGTGATTTGACAGCTAAAAGTTTGTTTACAAGCAGGTGACGTCACGACATCACGTGACCTGCATGCATCGTTTTGGCGGCTATTTTATTCATTTGAATTTTAACGGCGATTTTCATAAAAAATAAAGTTATTCACAACGAATTAACCAAATTGCAAATATATTAAGCTATAATGAACCATTGGACATATTTTTCTAAAACCTGTCAAATACCTTATAGAACTTAAGTACTTAAATAACAATATTATAAGTTATTTTAGATTTTTTGATTACTTAATGTCTTTTAAAGCATTTTAGTAAATATTTTGCCTTTCGGTATTCCCGTTGAGTTTTGTCCTCCTTGCATTAGTAGGTATTAATTTGTCATGTCAATTTTTGAGGGCGGGAGTTCAAATATTCGATTTATAGCCTTATTGAAAATATTATGTATTATGCTATTGCAAATCTGTTTGTATATATATATATTTATATAGGTGGTAGTGGTTGTAAAGGGCTTTCTCTAATGCGCTGGCTCAAGCATATCGAGTGTCCGGTGTCTGGTCTCTGGTGTCTAGTGCTGATTAATTATTCTATGGTGGTGGTGTAATCACGAGCTTGCACGCGCGACGACATTAAACACACAACGATTATTGGAAAATGATGAAGAACTAAATATTATTATTGTATGTACACACGCCTGCACATCAATTTCCTCAATAGACATTGAACTTTATGTATATGGATTATGGTTGAAATTTTATTGAAGAAATTTGACAGTTTTGGGTAGGTTGATGTGCAGGCGTCTGTACTAAGTATAATAAGGCATTAAAAAATAAACAGCAAATTTGGCGTTTTTTAAATTGTTATTTTGCGTTCACAATGCTATGTTTATATCGAATCGCCAAAGGTCGTAGGTTCGAGTCTCGCCTGTAGCAGTTGTACCTACTTGTTCATATATTTGATAAATATACTTATTACTGTGAATGCATTTTTTTTTAAATTTTTTTATACACAGCTCCGCAAATGACTCCACCTGATGTTAAGTGGAAATGGAGTCCAGACGCAAGGACAACTGGTGTAGCGTGAAAACAACGCAGCAGTCACCCTCACCCTGCGGCCCACAAGGTGCCTCTTCACGCCTCGTTTGAAGGACCCCATGTCATAGGAAGGAGGGAAAACGTATGCTGGTAGACTATTCCATCTTTTGGAAGTGCGACAAAGAAACGAGTCACCAAATTTCTTTGTGCGCGATAGAATGTTCGAGACAGGTACAGCGGTGATTCCGGAGAGCAGCACGTGTACTCCTATGGTGGAAGGGAGAAGGTGGGATAAGGTCAAAGAGTTCTTCTGAGCACTCGCCGTGGTATAAGCGGTAAAAGACGCTGAGTGATGCTATATCTCTACGCAATTGCAGGGGTTCGAGAGCATTAGTGACCTCTGCATTGCCGATAATGCGTATAGCGCAATATACCAATTACGTTACATCCTTTTTAAAAACTGTACAATTTCTTGATTTCTCGTGTTTAAAAACTTTACCGTTTCGCCCGCTATCCGCTTGCTACTCGTAATATAACAACCGATGTTTTATGAAGTCCCTTTCATTTACAGGTATTTCGGACTTCTGGATGGACGACTATAAAGTGTTCGAGCAGATATACGGAAAAACGTCCGACAGGGACCTGTACGGAGAGACGCTGCCCAGCGTCAGCGTCGCCGACCGCGACAGGAAGCGAACCCAGGCCTCCGAGAAGAAGGAGCGGTACATCGACACCGAGGTCTACTCCGACTTCGCCGGCATCAGCTTCGGCGATCGGTACGCCGAACTGTTCGCCAAACAATTACTAAACGACGAGGAGAAAACAACCAAAGCACCGAAATCGTTTAACTTCATAAGTTACTCGGACTTTAAGCCTATAAGCCAGCACAGCGACCCTCTCACCTACAATTACTTGAAGCACTTAGAAGAATATGACAATGCAAAACACGTTAAACTCCCAAAAGGCACAGGAGGCTTTACACCATATTTGAACTACGAAAATGACCCTGAAGATCAGTCAAATCAGGCTTATAAGAGTATACAAGATATTTTGGACGCCCACGAAGCTAATAAAGACAGTAAGAATGAAGATGACGAACGAGACGAACAGATTCAGTATTTAACATATGGGGTTGGGACTGGTAATAAGAAATCGAATGCTAGGAAAAAACCTGGAGGTGGAAAGCCGAGGTGCTGGTCCGGGCGGTGCAGGAAGCGGGTCACAAGCAGCGTCCGGGTGAGGAGTAGACCCTACATCAGGAAGATAATTCAAAATCGCTGGCATTAAGAAATATTATTGACTAATTTTTTTATCGTTGTTGCTACGTTTTTAATGTTTAAGTGGTTTAATTTATTATTATTACTTATTTAAACCCATAAGTTACCTGAGGTGTTGTGGCCAGCTTTCTTTATAGAAAATTGGTCGAACTGTTACAGTTTTAGAGTGGTTGAGTGTTATTTTTAAATATATCTTATGTCCTATTTATTTAATGTGGGTGGTGTAATTCGAGAATAGAATTTAAATAAAAAAATTGTTTATTTGTTAATGTCAGCCAGAATATTTTATTTTTAGTAAGTCGCGAAAGAGCGAGCATTTCTATGAAGATTTCTCTGACATCTTTTTAGATTGTTTTAACATAAGAGCTACTAAATAAAAGCTATTGTTACTTCTATTTCTTTAATGTTCTAATCTTGCGTCACTTATAATGGGTCACTTATTAGCCTGTACCTGTGTACATTTTTGGGGTGTTTGTTAAATGGGTGTCTTTGAATCAAGAGTACCTATACTAATACTCGTACCTCAGATAAAATTTTAAACTTATTAAATAACAAAAATTGTGTTAGATACAATTTTGAATTATCGGATAAAATAATGGACTGTGTGTGTGTGACTTCAAATCTTAAATTTATCAAATCAGTCTCTGTGATAGTTTTATATTTAGTTTTACACAATGTCAAGAAAACACAGGTATGCGCGTTCACGGCAAAAAAAGTCGCCATTCTTACCCCTTCCCTCTCTTCAAGGCACATCACTCGGCCTGCAGAGCAGTACCTATTAACATGCTCGGTATGGAGATTCGCTGCGATCTGAACCAGAGGGACTATATCGAAGCCGTGATAAAAACAGCGTCACGTAAACTTAAACGTCACGTAAACGTCACGTAAATTCCATCGCGCACAAAGAAATTTGGTGACTCGTTTCTTTGTCGCACTTCCAAAAGATGGAATAGTCTACCAACATTTTGCAGTTGTAGTAGGTATAGCTATACTCAAAATTTTTATTGCGTTGTTTTAAAGAAGGGGTAACATATTACTACAAATAAAATAAAATAAATTAGACTAAAACCTTACTTTATTTCATAAATAGTTAACAAAATTACTTATAAAAGAAACATCTTTTTAGCTAAAACTTTTCGGTAAAAGTCCGCAAAAAGATACCGCGTTTTCACTCATATTCAAGAAAGATGGAACTTGCTAGAAGTACCTACCAATTAATTTTACATTAACATATTGTTCGCTTTGACGACTATCAAATAATTAATTTGTATAATTGTGTAGTAAATATATAGCAATTTGCGTCCTCGGTATATAAATCGTACACAATTTCTTTTATTTGACATACATGAACATAGTTATTAACTTCATTAATAAGAGCAAAATCAAAGCGATCTATCATGACATGCGATTTGAATCACAACATATTTTCATTGACTGACATAGCTCTGTTACTGAACTGTAGACCTAAAAGTGTTGTATATTAAGCTCCAAATAATTATAAAAAGTCACATGCATCATTCGAATGTAGTCAACAGTCAGCAACAAAAATCGCTGAAAGCACTATGCCATAATAACATCATTACGAATCGACAAACGCCTGTTAGCCTGTTAGATTATTAAGTTGCTTTGACAAAGTTCCTACGCTGAGCGTGTGAAAAGAAAAATGTTCCTTGACTCAAAATTGTTGATCCCCAACACAATCAAAATGTTCTATGGCTCAATAATGTTGATCCCTTTGCCAACTTATTTTGTTTACCCTGTTGTATACATATAGGTCAGTAAATGAAGTTCGGGTTAGTGTCACTTTGGCGGCCGACGTTGTTGTTAGCGGCATGGCTCTGGTTCCTGCTCTTCCTCTTGTTCTCCTCGATGCTCTGCAGCAGGAAGGGGGGAGCGGTGGAGGACCGCTGCTGCCGGTGGTCGATCTCTCGCTGCAACTCGTCTACCAGTTGCCCACCTGTCTGCCTGGAAGAATAGTTATATTAGGGCCTGCTCCAGAACTAACTCGAATGCGTAACGTCTCGTCAGTAATTTTTCCGTAATTTATATAAATTACCGCCTCTGTGGCCTAGTGGTTAACACGATCGGTCTTAGATTTACCATCACCAGCTCATTGTATGACCCCACTGCTGGGGCGCAAGCCTTCTATGGATGAATAGGGAGAACGGGCCATAAACTACCTCGCCACCTCAATGCAGCAGTGGACGTCTTTTGGCTGAGATGATGATGATGATTCCTCTTTTATGCTAACGAGTTCTACACGAATTCGATAAATTGTTCGTGCTAGGGACAATAACAACACCAATTTTTTTCTTTCGAAAAAAAAGACCAATTTCTTTCGTCGTTTGCTTAATTAAAAACAAAGTTTTATTGAATAGTGCCTGCTGCTATTGCGATGACCACATTCGAACAGAGATAAGACAAGTGGACTGAGTTAATACTTGCCACTTTAGTTACTAATTACGATTACAAACTTTTTATTGTCATGACTAAGACTCTGAAAATTGCAGGCCACACTCACTCTTTATCACACAAAGAATTTTATCTAACGGAACATTAACTCATGTTCAATCGCATTTTTTTGAAAAAAATTGTTTTGTTTGTAGTAAAGCTGATATAGAAAACCTGACTGTTTTTTATAAATTTGACTTATCTAATAATAGTTTACTTTGCAATATTGTATTACTATATTATTCTATCTTGCACTGGTGACTGATAACATGTTTTGTAGTGTGTCGGATAAGGAATAGAAAATGTTGTGTAGCAGATCACCAACGATTACCACCAACTCAATATCCGTAGTATGTTGTAAGAGGAAAAAAAATACTATGTCATAGTCATGGGTCATGAGGAGCTCGATGGCGCAGTGGTTAACGCGCCCGGTCTGCGAGTGCTGTGGTTAAGCAACTTTCGCTAATTTATAATCTCGATCTCGATCACAACTTAACCGTTGGTCCCGGCTGCATTAGCAGTCGTTAACAACCACCAATCCGCACTGGGCCCGCGTGGTGGTTTATGGCCCGTTCTCCCTATCCATCCATAGGGAAGGCTCGTGTCCCAGCAGTGGGGACATCAACTGAGCTGATGATGATGATGATGATGAGTCATAGTCATAATTAGGTAAGGTAATGGCACCAGTGTTCGTCAGGAACCAGTTATCGACATTTTTATTTTTTGGCGACGGAAACTGTGTCGAACACGTATATATATGTCATCACTAGATTTTTAATTTACTGAGTAGTCACTGACTGAGTGAGTTTTTTTTTACTTCGGGGAAAATAAGGCCAAGAATCAATTAGGCTTTCCCACTTACGGAGGTGCGAGGTTGCTAAGGATGTACGCAAGAAGAAAATTCACCAATAGGGTTATTTCATTTCCCTTGCCTCGCTCATACGTTGTAGCCGTTGTAACCACTTAGCTAACTTTGCACATCACTGGTGAAAAAGCAGCTTTAGGTCTCGAAAAAGCGCGAAGCTTCATAAATGAATGGAGTAACACGTACCGCTCCCTGCCCCTGCCGGCGGTGGCGGCGGTGGTCTGACTCTCGACGTCCTCCGACGCGTACATGGAGAACCCTCGCTTGGACAACTCCTCGTCAGGAGCGATCGCAGGGTTATGGAACGCGTGGTTTCTGTCGTTGTCTATCTTCAGCTTCCTGGAAATTTTATATTAGTTAGTTTAGTATTGTTGAAATCCGGCAGTTAAGATTATAATATATCCTTCAAGGCTATGTTTCTGCTATTTTAAAATGTCAACTATAACATTACTATGGTCTGATCGTGACATTACACAAATAGGCCAGGTCCTGAGGGCCTTAAGTGTGATAAGACAATGTCAGTTGAGAAACTGCTTAACTATTAACTTTTTTATGTCCTACGGGTAAGCCCTTGGCTTTCATCTCACTTGATGGTAAGTGATGAAAAGGCCGAAGATAAAAGTGCACTTCATCCGGAATCCTCAACTAGTGAGGCACTGGCTATCTTATCTCTAGCTGCTGGAACACAACAATGCTACAAACATCGATTCAAATAAATGTGTACTGAGACTCACTGCACCCGGATGCGGCCGGTGGCCTGCATCTCCTGCACGCGGCGCCTGAGGCTGACCACCAGTACCAGCAGCGCCACCACCGCCACGCACAGCACCAGCCACGACGCGCCCAACACGCTCACTATGATTATAAGCTCCGTCTCCTGTAGAAGATTTCTTTATTTTATATTGAACATGTTGACTGGATGCGAGCAGCACAAATCTTGGAGATCCTTTAGGGAGGCCTTTGTATAGCAGTATTTGGCTGAGATGATGATGATGATGATGATGTAGGTCGGTAAGGTACAGATTGACGATGGATTTCCACTATAGCAGTGCGAGGTAGCTAAGCAGTGCGCGATGCAAAAAAAACCATGTCCATCATCATCTATGGAAAGAGAAGTAGTCCATTTGGTAGTTTTTTCTTTGCGCGCTTTAATACACCTGGCATAGCTCTAGTGAAATCGCAGACTTTGTGTGTCTTTCCACTAGAGCTATAATCATTTTACAACGCCCGAGCGGGGCAAGGAACCAGAAGTTGACAAGCACTTGTTAGGTGATTTATTGGTTTGGCCAAAGTGTTCAGTTCTGATGCTGACTACAAACATTACAGATGGAAATCACAATATAACGCCTGAAAAAACTACTGCCTCAAACGAGATTAAATGTACTTAGGTACATTTCCTGTTGGTTGCGCCTTGGGGTAAGTTACGAGCTTTAATGCTCAGAAGAGTAAAGTGGTATGTAACATGTAGGCGTTATTTAAAAATATCAACTTAGTAATAATATAAAAGAAGTTGTTTAAAGAAAAAAAAACCAATCCATTTTTATAAAAAAAAAACATATTATGCTTAAATAAGCGCAAGAATTATAGTTTAAAGTGTTGAAGTTTGATATAGTGTGTGTGTAAAAAGCACTAAGAAAAAATATAGCGATATTAATGTTTATTTGCTAATTTAGGCCTCTCATTTCCAAAGTGACGACCTCAGTAGCCGAGTGGCTTGCACGCGGGACTTTGCCTGGCGCTAACTCTGAGGTCCCGGGTTCGATTCCCGGTCGGGTCTGGGTGTTTGTGGTACCGTCGTTGTTACTGACTTCCATAAAACAAGTGCTTTAGCTACTTACTTTGGGATCAGAACAATGTATGTGATGTTGTCTCATTTTACCTATTTTTATTTTTTATTTCCTGAATACCTTAATATAAGTTTTCAATTTGTTTAGATACCTATATCTCTATAGATGATAAATCCGCATTCTTTAAAGTTGTACCTACGACGTTGTATAGTTAGATAAGGTACTGATAAGTTGTTTTCTTCACAGTTCTACACGCCAATGCATTGTTTTCATTTACAAGAAAGATTTGATTCAAACTAATTTACTTACGATTATTTACATATAATTTTTAAGCAAATTTTGTTTTGTTTTGTTTGCAAATTGAATAGAAACCGGCCAAGTGCGTGTCGGGCCACGCGCAGTGTAGGGTTCCGTAGCCCATCTCAATAATGCGGACTCTGAGAAGAGGGCTTTTATGAACATTTTTTTTAACGATGGCTCATTTACTTAATTGTTGGTACTCCACCGGTTTCACACACCTGACAACGTTATCTAAGTAGTTCCCAATGACGAACCCCACACTATGGGGAAGACAAGAAAAAAAAATTACATCCCCAATTCACGTGTAGGGGATGTATCCTAAAAAAATTATTTTTCAAAATTTTACTTCTCCACTTTGTCGGCGTGATTAATATGTAGCTTTCTAGTACTAAAAGTGTATGAGCTAGACTGGGGACAGAGAGACAGACGGACATGGCCAAACTATAAGGGTTCCTTGTTGACTACTTAAAATTCCACGAGTGGGATTCGAGCCCGCACCCCATGACATGGGTCAGGTGCACTACCAGCTATGCTATCGTGGCTTCAATCCAACTCGCCGAAATTAATCAACAAAATCAAAATTTGCCATACAAATTCTCGTTTTTGTTAACGTAATCGAATGGCAATTTAAACTCGCACTAGACAACTAGCTCCCATGCTCTACGATCTGGGTAAAACATCCGAAAAATGTCAAGATAGGTACGGCTGTATCTTATCGGACGAGTTGTGTGTTTACCCTAAATGCAGATAAACAGGAGATGTGATGAGAACTGGATTATAGCCCACTTTTGTATTGACTAAATAAATATAAAACCTAGTTTGCTTGGGGTATTAACATTTAACTTTTTATTATTTATTTACTCCAACACAATAAACAATCGACGTTTTTAGTAAAAGTTTTAAACGGGTTTTTGGAGACTCGTCATAAAAGTAATCTTTTTAATTATGCTGATAAGTGTCAATTAATCATAACATTAACTTAGCAAAGCACTTAAAATAATACGTCATCCCTCAGTCAGACGGGACTTGAAAATGAGGGCAGGCCTAAGCCCACATGCGGGAAGTTTATATTGGCTTTTCACACACCTCCAAAACAAAAAAAAAATGTTACAATAAATCAGTTTCAACGACCAGTTCCACGATAATCAAATATTTCTTTCAGGGCATTAATTCCTGGAGGTCCAGGAAGAATCTGATGAAATGCATATGATAATAAGAAGTAGTTTACACGAAAACAAGGACGTGATGCGCATCATAACCCATGGTCAATTCAGAAACTATTTAGTAGAAAAATTTAAACTGTACAAATCGATTTATGCAACTTAAGACGTGACAAATATCTTAGCGTTCGAGAACAACAAATCTCACAAATATGTGAGACATGATTAAATAACATATGTATATTCTCGATTCAAGCACTGAGGATGGAAGGAAATCCCTTTACGTTCATGGACTGATATGTCGAATGAATAGTACTTAAATATAGACTTACCATTATATTAAATGTGTGGCAACTTCATTTTCGAGTCGCGGGAAGCGAATCTCCAGCACTACTGACGGTTATCATCCCGTGGCAGCTGATAACGAGCTATCTGTTATCTGTCACTTATCGTACTTGCGTCGGACTGGACTAGCAGAGCTGATTCTCGGGCGTAGACTTATCTGTCGAAACACTATTGAGCATCAATGGAAACCATAATAAACCGTAATAATTGAATGGGTAATTTTTTGGAATAAATTGATTTGTATAATTTATTTGGTAATTTAATTCATTTGTTATTTATTTAGAAATGTTGTTTATTAAAGAGTATTCAATTTTGTAATTTGTAATTTAATACTAACAATTATGAATCATTGTCCTTTTATTACATAAAATATAAAATTAAAAATCTTTGGAATTTCTCTGATGATGAATATCATACTATCTCTGTACAAAAAGTAACCTCCAAAATTACGACCTGTGGCTCTGTCTAGATATGGAGGAAGGACAAACAAACACAGCTGCTTATTAAAATACTTTTAATGTCATCTGATAACATTAGCAAAACAGCTTACACAACCAATAAACAAGTTTTTTTTAATAGTTAAACCAAAGTTTGATAAGTGCACTAGGTATAGGTAATAAAGACGTTTCATTTCATTGAAAAGCTTTACGACAATCACCATAGCATCTAAATTCTGTTTAGCTTCAGATTTAAAAAGTGTTTTTAAAAAAAAACAGGTCACTTACTTTAAACGGAACAGTTCACGGATGTTTCTAAAACAATGTTTAACGATTCACAATTAACTGTTGTTGGTTATATGATTTAGGTACATAAATAGTAAAACTACGACCACCCTCAAATATAAAACATATTTGTTTATTGCACATTAGAAAAGAGTGAGTGTTACAATGAAACCATTTTTGTACTACTGAGTAGACATCTCAAATAGCAACAGACGTGAAGCGCACTTTGCCCGAAATCCTAAGGAACTACCTATAACATAACTAACAAAGACCGCCCAATTAAAAGGATGTATAAGTAATTAATAAACTCTTCTCTTTTTTGTTGAACTCGTTTTCATATTCTCTAAACAAAATGTTATGATTTTTTATCTAAAATCAATGTTTTTTGAGATCATTGAGTATTTTAAAATCACACTTTGTACCAAGCCACGTTATTAACACGTGTCGACCTCATTGTAATACAATTTCGTTAGAACACAACGTAATCTATTGATAATAGTATTAGTGTTTAATACGGAATGTAAGTAGGTACTTTGCTTTGCATTAATTATCTAGTAGTTAATACTAATCTAGCTTACTGTTTACCTACGTCACACTTAATGAACATATGAATCTTTTTATATAACATTTGTATAGTTCATTGGCATAGCTACTGGTGTGTTTGGTCGATCTTGCAAGTCTTTATTTTATATTGATGATGACTTATTCTTCAACCGTCATAATATTGGCATAGGAAAATTTTGAAGATAACTTTCTCATAGTTTGTTGCCTTAGCGATATTTATTAGCGACGCAAGGATTTATATAATTAATTCCGTTGATACGTAATTTGAGAAGGATTAACCTTATTTTTTACTTTATTTATTTTTTACAGCAACAATACCAAATAGGAATCTATTGAGTGAGCTAAGATAAATAATCAAGTCTTACATCAGAGCACCAAAGTCGCATTAGTCCTCGTAGTTTATAACACTTAGGGCCTGTTTCACGATCTACAAGTAAGTTCCCATTAGCGTTTACTTGACAGATAGTCCACACAAAACTGTCACTTTATCTGCCAAGTATCTCCTAATCAGACATTGTGAAACAGGCCCTTAGCCATTTAGGTACCTACCTACAAGTACTTACTTGTCTTGCAAGTTTTATGCGATTTAGACAATAACTTAGATTTTTGTTGATATTTTAGAGGATGACAGCTAGTCAAGTAGATATTTAAGCGATTTAATCGCCCCTGTGGTTAAGACCACCGGTTTAGACCCAGAGGTCCCGGGCTCGATTCTCAGTGCTACATGTTTGTGTACTCGGTTTGGTTGGTGGTAGGGCTCGTTTGTCCGCCTGGCTAGCTATCTTATCTAAATATGTCGCCATAACATCAATTATCGATAGTTTTAGGGATGGAATACTATATTCCGCACTCCTATCTCATGAGCAAAGGCAGGCGCAACCGATGGTTCAACCGTGAGTGTGCCAACGCTGTCGATAACAGGCAGGCGGCTTATCGCGTTTGGGCCCTGATCCAAGAGCTCTTGGGGATCCTGAAACTCGCTCGCTGGAAGCAGCCTTTAATAATGCCACCAAGTCCTGCAAAAGTGCTTACATTAGAGCGGATGCCCAGCGCGTTGCACGGGTCGGCCAAGAACTACTGACGCATGCTACGGGCAGTCGTAGCTACTGGCGTCTGGCCAAAGCAGTGTAATCAAACTCTGCCAACCTTCGCTGCCACCACTGAGATGTCCTGACGGGACTTTAGCTCACAAGCCGCAGGAAAAGGTCGATCTCCTGGCCACTCTTTGCAGCTAACTCCCGAATCGATGACTGTAATGCACAGCCACCTTCAATTCTTCACTGTGATCACACAACGCCCGAGTTTAAAATCAGGCAGTGTGATGTCCGTGCGGAGCTGCAGTTAATCGATGTCCGGAAAGCTAATGGCCCTGAAAATGTGTGCAGCGGAGTTGTTCCTCGTGTTAACGCACCTTTACCGTCTCTCGCTCTCTTCTGGTTGTGTGCCGGAATCTTGGAAGCTAATGTGCAACCGGTCCCCAAAAAAGGATATAGGTCAGACCCTTCTCATTACCGCCCCATAGCCGTTACTACAGTTTTGTGCAAAATCATGGAACGTATGCCACTACGGGTTTTGGCTGAAGTGGTCAATGGATGATCTTCTAGCATACGTTGCACATCTCTGGGGTGAGGCTATTGACAAGCGTGGTGAGTCGGTGGCTGTTAGCATTGACATAGTCTATATTTGATGGAGTCTGGCACAAAGCTCTTCTCTCCAAGGTCCCGGCATATGGTCTGCCTGCTCAGTTCTGCAACTGGATCACTGGCTTCCTGCATGAGCGTAGAATCCGTGTCCTGTCTGACGGATGTGCTTCGCGGTTCATGTCAGTGAACACTGGTGACCCTCAAGGTTCCGTTCAGTCCACCACGCTGTTTCTTCTGCATATCGATGATATGCTTCCTTGGAAATATTCATTGCTTTGCAGATGATAGCACAGTGCATGGGGGATATACCGGTCACCCAGTGGCAGGGCGGGTTGAAACCGAAGTCAATCGAGTGAATCTTGCCATTAAGTTCAATAGGTTATTGGACCTCATATCTAAATGAGGCTCCAATAGTTTTGTTGTGTTCAATGTCAAGAAGACTCAGGTGTGTGCGTTCACGGCAAAAAAGTTACCATTCCTTCCCCTTCCTACTCTTCAGGTTACATCTCTAAGCCTGCAGAGCAGTATCAACATGCTCGGTATGACGATTCGCTGCGATCTGAACCAGAGAGACTATATCGAAACCGTGATAAAAACAGCGTCACGTAAACTCGGTATCCTGAACCGGGTGCGGCGATTCTTCACGCCGGATAAGTTGTGCCTTTTGTACATAACACAGGTGCGGTCTTGCGTGGAGCATTGCTCGCACCTCTGGGACGGTTCCGCAAAGTACCTTCTCGATGCCTTGGACAGATAGCAGCGGCGCGCTATACGCATTATCGGCAATGCAGAGGTCACTAATGCTCTCGAGCCCCTGCAGTTGCGTAGAGATATAGCGTCACTCAGCGTCTTCTACCGCTTATACCAAGGCGAGTGCTCTGAAGAACTCTTTGACCTTATCCCACCTCCCTTCCTCCATAGGAGTACGCGTGCTGCTCTCCGGAGTCACTGCTGTACTGTCTCGAACATTCCATCGCGCACAAAGAAATTTGGTGACTCGTTTCTTTGTCGCACTTCCAAAAGATGGAATAGTCTACCAGCGCACGTTTTCCCTCCTTCCTATGACATGGGGTCCTTCAAACGAGGCGTGAAGAGGCACCTTGTGGGCCGGCAGGGTGAGGGTGACTGATGCTGCGTTGTTTTCACACTGCATCAGTTGTCCTTGCGTCTGGACTCCATTTCCACTTAACATCAGGTGGAGTGGAGTCATTTGCCGAGCTATGTATATAAAAAAAAATAATGCAACGTTCCGAAATTTTCCAACGGCATTCATAAATAGCTTCTATTAAACAATGAGCTGGATTAATTCATTGTAACTGGCGCCATCTTTTAAATACTTTCGACAATGGAACGATTTATAATGGCGTCTCGAAGTGCAAACAAAAGGCGGGCGCTGGGTTCCTTGACCTTTGGCTGCATCCGATGGGCTGATTGACAAGGGCGGAACGCCGAGCAGCCTTATTTATTACATGTAGGTCATCAGATCTGATTGTTGTTGAGGCTTATTTTGGTTGAAAATGTGAGTTAATCTCACTTTATTTGGGCTTGTCTTGATCGTACGTATGTGACCGTGATGTACCGTGCCTAGTTGTTGTTTGACAGGTTCACGTGTACGTCATTGTGCTAATTTAAATGATTGCGTTTAATGTAAATTTTAAAAAGTTTAGTTTTAATATTTGACCTATTCACCGGTGATATGAAAATCAACCAAATACCTTGTTAAATCACTTTGGAATTATTTACAATTTGTAAAAAATATGAGCCGAATTTTCAGTGTGATAATAAAATGTTTTTGTTTTGTTTATATAATTTTAACGCAAATGTTGAAAAAATTTCCACGAGCAGGATTTAAACTGCACCTTTCTGACATACAGGGTAAAGTGCTCTCCCAATTTAGCTATCGTGGTTCTAACAAGCCCGCCGAAATTATTCAACGTACAATTATTCAAAATTATTCGAGTGTGAAAATAGTCAAAGCGTTTAATTGTCTACCTGTAAATAACATCTTAGGCACTTTTCAATCTAATCCATGTTTACCTACATTTTATTTGTCGCTCAAACGGATCCACATATTTATGCTTAACTGTGGCAGATATTTTTTTAACCCTGACTTCGAATTATTTCCTCGTTCCTATTGTAGATACCACTTATCATGGTATGTACTTCAGTGCTATTGAGATATTGATTCGTGGCCTTTGCCCTCAGTGAACGGTGACCCCCGCCTCCACCTAGTCAGCCTTAAAGTGACACGTCGAGAGGAACTCACAATGGCTTGTTACCGAATCGCGGGCACATGTCAGCCGAGGAATTCAGGGATCGTGAGCTGACTGTCAACTTTTGTTGGCTTACATTGAATGAATTAGGTAGCGACTCCGAAGGTTGAATGGCTACCTTAGTGCTATGGGAGGTGCCCCAACGATTGATCTGTGGACCGTTTATAATTTTACTATTGGCGGAATTGTGTAAAAGCACATTAGGGTTAAAATAAAGAAAGAAAAAGATAATTCTTTACTAAATTAGTATACCGTCTCTGTGGTCTAGTAATAAAACAATGATTTAATTCTCGGCGGAGAGACCTATCCAAAACCGACAAATTTCTTCAAAACATTTTCATCCATATTGCTTAATACTAAAGTTCAAAGTCTATGGAGAAAATTTGACAGTTTGTGGTAGGTTGATGTGCAGGCGTGTGTACCAGGGATGCCGCCATTATACCGTAAAACAAATATAAATTAGCCCAACATTGTAACTGGCGCTTGATCCAGACCTAAAACCTTTCTACTAATCTCATACTAAATGTATGAGAGTGTTTAGTGTCAAAATTTTGGATACTTCTCGTTTGATTTTTAAAAAGTTATTAATGCCATTTTACTCATTAGATAACGTACTTTCGTTATCAGTTTTAAGTTTTTTGATATCTCTCATAGTTTCGGAAAAATCGCCTGTGCACACTTAACGATTACACCCCCTATATGTTATTATTTTATGTGTACCGCTACCATATGCCAAGATCTACTTGACATTGACGTTTCTATTGCATTTCTTAGTAATATCAGATCAGCTATTAATTCAGTAATTAAATACCTTACTATATAAAATTAGGCAATGACATTTGCATGATCTCTTTGACTGTGCCGTCGTTTATTGTCCTGATGATATTAAATGGTGCATTCATCAATCAACATAAAAAAATATGTGGCTAGGTATACTTATCTTTTATTTGCGAATGTAATTTCTTGAAGGCCGCTTCGGTTGATTAATTACAACGTCTGCATTGCGAATTGACATGAGACAATCGCTTTGAAATATAATATTAATTGCGTTACATATGCGATGTCAGATGCCAATGTCCATTTCATTAGTGACATCGAGGGGGTCTGGCCACGGGTCTGGCACTCAGAAAACTGAGGTCTAGCACTGCGGTCATTGGTTCTTTGTAGTGATCGTAAATGTTAAGCTCCTTAGGTGCGGTCGCTAGCCGGATGGGTTACCAGAACATTGTTCTGGATTTTACTCGGAAGGCTGGCTAAGCTGTATGTACAGACGCCTGCACATCAACCTATCCAAAACTGACAAATTTCTGCAATACAATGTCAACCATATGGCTTACGTATAAAGATCAAAGTCTATTGAGGAAATTTGACAGTTTGTGGTAGGTTGATGTGCAGGCGTGTGTACCAAAGGACTGTATGACATCTAAAGTTATTGTTTGTATATGAGTTTGTCCTGTCTAATAAATAAATAAATGAATTGACATCAGCAGATCTAAGCCATATGTATGAAAAAGATTGTAGTACTCATGGCATAACATCTCAGAAAATAACCCATAACATCAGCTAGGAAACGTCACAAAAAAAGGATGAATAAAAAAGTTGACGGATTTAGACAGTTTATTTTATAGTTTATATAATTAAGTACTTTCCTATAAAAGCTAAAAAAAAAAAAATTTGATCAAATCTAACCAATGATAATCGTTTTGCGTGTTATTTATCAATAATGCATTAGGTATTATAATGTTTTACAGAAAAAAATGTCATGTTAATTTGTCCTTGTATATATACATGATTATACGGTCCCTGTTGCTTAGAAATGTATTCTGTGAATATTTGAATACATTTGTAACCAAAAATGCAACCTTAGTACACCCACGCGATGAGAGTCTTATTTTACGAATCGCTCGAATTTGATGTTATGACATTTAGTGTCAAACAATTGCATCGGATTTTCAAATATACCCATAGGCTCTTTCACAAAATATTAGTATGGTTTTTATTACAATTAACAATATACTTATGAATGTGATTTAAGAAGAATGTTATTTATTTATGAACATAGAATCTACAGCACTTTATATACTAGGTTATTACATTATATTTTTTTGAAAGAGTTTGCTAATTGCCACTGACCATTTTCAGCTTCACCGGGCTTTTTTAGGGGCGGCGAGAAATCTAAAGGGTTCCTCAAGCCGTGCGAAACGAATCACCGTCAGGGGTTTTTTAGAGGGAACGGCATCACGCACTAGTGCGTGTCCCCGTGCCCTACTAGATTCTCCGAGGGGTTTGGATCGGACAATGTACCCTGTTGTATGCTTATCCTACAGCCAATCACTGATCCGTACTTTTTAAAACAATATTTTATGTATAGAAATACTCAGGATGGCGACCACTCTAATTTCTGTTCTGCCGCCAAGCAGCATGATTTTATATTGCCGGTTCTACGTTTCAGTTTTAAGATAACTAGACCCAGTAAAGTAAAAATATCGACGCATACATCTGTAGCCTTAGGTGTCTTTCTTCTGTGGCTTTGGGTCAGCGAATGCGTGCGTGTGCAGTAGCCACCTTCTATCTAGCTTGCAGTATACTTGTGTGACGATTCATTGTACTAAAAAATGAAACATATTTTGGAACTAGGATAATGATGTTGATGATTTCTTATAGACCCTGCCAGCAAATATTAAAGTAGGCAAAATAAGGGAAGCTTCAAGCCAAACAGTAAGTTCCACTAGAAATAACTCTCGCTCCCGTGCATGTTTTCCTAACTTTTATAGCTCAATCGCGCAGAATTGGAGATGTGGAGTGAATTCGGGGTCACGTAAAGTAAAGAAATATCACTTCTCGAGTGTTTTGCGGTTTCTTATCTTATCAAGATGACTAGCGTAGGGTTAATTAAGCTTTTACTTATATTAAAAAATACATTGCATGTTGTATGAAATCATTTTTATATTAACGATATAATAAAAGTAGTATAGCTTGCAAATTAGGTTAGACTACGTCAAAGCGCGAAAACAAAAGAGTGTTTCTAGCATAAAGCCCTCGTCCGCGTGATCGCAGCCGACCTTTCGGATGCTCTGCGCATTCCGAACGCCCAACTATGTCGATACTTCCACAACAAAGTGTATCGCGACCTTACAAGTTTGCTCTCAATTGGGTTTTTACTTATCTTCTAACTTTTTTTTCTTTCGGGTAAGCACAGTGCCGTGACCTCACCTGATGTTAAGTGATGATAAGGCCAATGATGGAACCGCACTTCACCCGGGATCCTCAACAAGTGAGATATTTACTGGCTATTTTATCTCTAGCTGCCGGAACACAACAATGCTACAAATATTGATGTTATGGCGACATATTTAGATAAGATGATGGCGGAAAAACAAGCCCTACCACCAACCAAACCGAGTACACAAACATGTACCCCCGCTGGGAATAGAACCCGGAACCTCTGGGTCTAAACCGGTGGTCTTAGCCACTAGACCACAGAGGCGGTTAAACTGTGGCAATATTTATTTTTAGATGGACTTTACTGAAAAACATATATGTTAAAATTATATAAACAAAACAAAAACATTTTATAAATAGCTTGCCTACTTCTTAACTGATCTTTAGAATTTGTAAAAATATTATGATCGGGTGTTAATGACGGTAGTTGTTGACATTGAATGGGTGCTTTTGGCTTTCAAAGTAAAAAAGTAAATAGTGTTGAATAATTTCGGCGGGCTGGTTAGAACCACAATAGCTCAATTGGAAGAGCACCTGACCCGGTATGTCAGAAGGGTGCAGGTTCAAATCCTGCTCGTGGAATTTTTTTTCAACATTTGTGTTTTGCTGACGGTATGACGGCATTGCTGATCTTACTAATGAATGTGACGCTTAACAACTATATAAAATTAAGATTTTTTGCTATTTCCCCTAATTTACTTCTTTGTAATTTTTATTAAAAAATAATAATTACAGAATGGTTTCATAAAATAATTTTCCAACCTTAACAAAAAAAAAACACAACTGCGTACTTGTGTCTTTCTTAATTCTTAGAAACTACAACAAATACACCCAACAGGCACATGTGCGGATTTGTATTTTTTTTTTCTTAGTACGTACGGCATTTAATTTAAAATGTCTACTAGGACTACTTTTTTTTTAAATATCTAATTTAAGTGTTTTTTTTTTTTTTTTTTTTTTATATATTTTAGCGTTTTATTAACGCTTAAATATACTTAATTAAAATTCCCGTGGTTCGATTCCCGCCTGAGGTTGTCGTCTTTTTTCAGTGTTTAAAAAATGTTATCTAATTTAAATTAAACAATAACTTAAAATAAAATTTAAACACTGAAAAAAGACGACAACCTCAGGCGGGAATCGAACCGCCCGGAATGCGGAAGGTGCGTGGTTCGATTCCCGCCTGAGGTTGTCGTCTTTTTTCAGTGTTTAAATTTTACTTAAGTATATTTAAGCGTTAATAAAACGCTAAAATATATAAAAAACACTTATCTATAACGCAGCTTCATCTTAACCGAATGTTCAAATATTTGTAAAAATATTTCTTTCGGATCTCAGAGGTGAAAACTTCTAAGATTGATGAAGCAATGTTGACTAAAAAACATAAGCATCAAGCACTGAAAAATTTCGACGAGTGAAAGCCAGACCTCGGTAGCCAAGTGGTTAAGGCAGCCGCCCGGAATGCGGAAGGTGCGTGGTTCGATTCCCGCCTGAGGTTGTCGTCTTTTTTCAGTGTTTAAATTTTACTTAAGTATATTTAAGCGTTAATAAAACGCTAAAATATATAAAAAACACTTATCAATAACTTAAAATTTATTAATTTCAAAAAAAAGCTATGATACCCACTTCAATAAAAAGTAAAATTTCAATAGCACATGTGAGAACCAACAGTTTGAAATGGAGCCGCAAAGTTTTTATACTACTTAAATCTCTAAACTTACGTTTGAGCAGTTATGCTTTTTTACTTTAAGAGGGCAGTATAGTAGAAATTGCTTTGTTTGTTGTTTTTCTTCTTATTCCTGCACAATAGTACACATTTGACCGTCACCCTTTTTAAATAAACAACTTAAAAAGCAATTATCAAGTGACACACAGAGTTACAGCATATAATCAGAAACTTCAAAATTTAAAGTCATCTATTCCGTTTAGGCTACAAATAGCTCTTACAAATGACACTATGCCATCAGTTCGTAAGTCTACTCTGGGCGGGAGGCCTTGTACTGAGAAGAACCGGCTAGAAACTCAGCAAGGGCATTTCTTTTCTCCCGTACAGCGTCAAAATATTGAAAAATGCCCTATTATAAAAGGACACTTTCCTTTACAAATAAACACAAAAATATAAAGGACAACCACAACATGTAAAAAACAAAATTAATCTTATGTTCTTAAAACTTGCTGCCGCTACTAAGTACAAGTATATGAAGTGTAATATTAACTTTCTGCCTGCTTTTTTTTATTATGTGCGGCTGCACTTTAGACTTAACTACTCAAAACTCGTTATATTTTTTACTGAAATATTAATATACTTAGATTGCTTAAATCATGCATGTCTAACGATCCAATAGTTTATTATCTTTGGCATAACTACTAAGGACTCAGGGTCAGAAATAAGCAAGTGGTATCCGTGGTACGGCCACCAGTACAGCGGCGGTAGCCAAAGTAACATTAAGAAAACGATAGCGAAGTTCGAAAAGAATAAAATGTATGGGATTGACATAAGATTGACCACGTGATTTAGCGCGGCTTATGTCAATCCCATACATTTTATTCTTTTCGAACTTCGCTATCGTTTTCTTAATGTTACTTTGGCTAAGCTTACAGGAGTACCCCGATCCGATCCGAACCCTTCGGAGAATCTAGTAGGGCACGGGGACGCGCACTAGTGCGCGATGCCGTTCCCTCTAGAAAACCTCCGAAGGTGATTCGATTCACACGGCTTGAGGGACCCTTTACGTTCCTCGCCGCCCCCAAACAAGCCCGGTGAAGCTGAAAATGCCGCCTGAAGCAATCAGCAATATCTCAAAAAAAAAAATTACAGGAGTACCAGATCTACTGAATTTACAGGATATGAACTGTTTTCTTTTAAATCCAAAGATAATCTTCGATTGTTTGTGACCTTAATACCTGTAAATACTCCTTGGAATAAAAAAGTGCTCGTGTCCTTCTGTTTTTCTATAGGAGTCTCCTGCTTTCCTTTAAACATAAATTATTTTAATACTTAAATGTTTTTGTTTTGTTTATATAATTTTAACGCAAATTTTGTTGCGAAACAAATTACAAAAACACAAATGTTGAAAAAATTTGTGCTCGTGGAATTTTTTTTAGCATTTGTGTTTTTGTATTTTAATACTGTTTTTTTTTCTTCTATAAACTGTCTCTGCTGGTTGCTAGTACGATCAACTGACGCAGAAGGCCTCGTGATTATTATAATTTTCAACAAAAACAAATTTCGAGTGTTTTCCGCCGGAGATGGAAGGGCATTTAATGCTGAATCCTTAACACTGAAGCTATTTTACCTCGTAATGTCGTCACAACAATACTGCTGACTTTATCGTTATCCCCTAAGACGAACCGTACCAACTTCGTAACAACACAGCTCCATGGTACCGACGACGGCGACGACCGAGGTAAACAAAAAAAACAACCCACCAACCTGTTGGAATGTCAAATTCATGTGACATATGACAACAGCTGAATCAAATCAAAACCACAGATCAAATATAAGATCTGTGGTTTTGATTGATAGTCTGTGATCAAAACGCTGTTTGACAGTTTTAAGTTTTTTTTTTTTTTTCCTTTAGTTTATGGCTTCGTGCGATTAGCACATTTAGCCAGTGTCAAAGTAATATTTCTTACAAGTAATAAATAAATATACAATTTTTCCTTCCAGTATGATGATGATGAATGATAATAGAAATGAGAAGTGAGAAATGATATACCCCCCAACCCCTCGAGTATCTCAGTAAAGATGTGGGGCTTTACTAATTCCTCAGGCGGACTTCTTGAGAGAATTTGAAAAGTTAAGTTGCACTGTTTTGTTACATTTGCCAACACTCATGCGCACTTACAAACACTTAACGGTTAATAATCCACCATTATTTCACATTAATATTCGATTTGTCACAAATTTTAGAAAATGAAACAAAACCGCAGACATGACTCTTCACTTTCCCGCCAAGAAGTCCAGTTTTAAGTTAAAGATGATGTATGTTGATGTTTTTTTTTTTTTCAGTACCTATCGTATTTGAACGACATCACATTTCTAACAAAACAGTTTGATATATGAGACAGGCTCATTTTTATAATTTATTGGATTTGACAAATGACCTGTTAATAATATGTTATGCAGAGTCCAGATGCGAAGAAAGCTAGTGGAGCAGGTTTGCGCCTACTAGCCGTCCTCACCCCATGTCCTCTTAAAGTAGAGAACCAGCATCATCATCAGTTCATTTTATGTCCCAACTGCTAGGACACGAGCCTTCCTTATGGATGGATAGGGAGAACGGACCACCACGCGGGCCCCGTGCGGATTGGTGGTTGTTAACGACTGCTAATGCAGCCGGGACTAACAGCTTTACGTGCCTTCCAAAGCACGGAAGAGCTCGCGATGAAAAAGATTTGGTCATCCATCCGACGACCGGCCTATACAAAACCTTAGCAATCGCATACTGGGCGCGTTAACCACTGCGCCATCGAGCTCCTCAAGTAGGGAATACGTGCAGGGAATTCATACCATTTCGAGGTCTGGGTTTTCTATCCCTAGAAACATGTTCTCAAGTTTCGAATACGCAAAAGCTGACATGATAATAAAAAGACTCCACTGTTGAACTGAAGCATTGGTTCACAATGAACTGGGCGTGTTTGAACTTGGCATTCCGTTGTAAAATGCCACTCTCACCTTCCGGCCATCATTAGGTTGATCAAGTCGGTTAATTGCAGCCGCGGCAGATCACTCTTTGTTGAAAAAACTTATTTGACAGTGCAATTGGCTGTTGCATGACATTAATGGGTTTAGTTAACGATTATTTGGCCAAGCTTTTGGTGATTTACCATTGTGGGAATGTTATGCATAACACTATGTAGCATTTATGTGGCGTTTTAATTATTCGTACCTAGCACTTGAATAAAGACTACGATAGCTAAAGTTGGAAGAGCGATCCGCTGAGTCGAAAGAGGTCGTGGGTTCGAATCCCAATTGAGGCAAGTCGTCTTATTGCAAATACAATTTTTATTTTCGATAGAAATATAGGTAAATTTGCAAATGCTAAACTAAAGAAAAGTTTACTTAGTCCGTTTATTCTAATATAAAATACACTATTTATTTTGTAGAAGGAGGGCCCGGAGACCCAGATCGTTGGTCCTGAGCCGTTCGTGGCACTTGCGCCAAGTACCATTAACAAGGCCTTAAAAGATTACATCGAAAACAGGCACGTATACAAAATAGTGTTTTGTATCAAAATGAAATGCTCCGTTACTTAAATTTTATGTACCTAGACAAAATATTGCAATGTGAAAAAGAATGGTGGACCTCAAGATCAGGTCATTAACCAATTACAATTATGCAAATGGCTATTGTATTAGCGTGCCCACTGACGTAACTATTAGTGTTGCTCACATAACGAGGCCTTGTGTTACTTGCTTTTATTGTTTACTAAAGCTTACGCGACCAACACATTGAAAATAAATTAAATTTTTTTACTTAGGAGTTACTAAGAGCAAGTATATAGTTTAAGACGACCTCCGTAGCCGAATGGCTAGCACGCCGGACTTTGGGCGGCGCTAACTCGGGTTCGATTGCCGGTCGGGTCAATATCGAGAAACGAACTTTTTCGATATTGTGTCGGGTCTGGGTACCGTTCGTTGTTTCTGATTTCCATAAAACGAGTACTTTAGCTCTTACTTGGGGATCAGAACAATGTATGTAATGTTGTCAAAAAAATTGAAAAGTATACAATACAAGAATACTTTAAAGACAGAAAATAGCCTCCTGTCTTTAATTTGTTCCTTCTGTATGTGCATAACTGTGTGCTGGCGGGAGGATGGTTCGTACATTAAAGCTTAATGAAATCGCAGTTTTGTATGCCATGGTTTTCCTCAAAGCAACACCTGATCCCATTTATTTGAATTAAATGATTAGAATTAAATAAAACACTTATATACTATATTATACGCACATCATCATTATCATCACTCAGCCTTACTAGTCCATTGCTGGTCATAGGCCTCTCCAAGTGCACGCCACTGAGCACGATACGCGGCTACTCCCATCAAGCTCTTGCCAGCCACCTTGCGAAGATCGTCGCTCCACCTAGTCTTTACACACATATGTCACGTTAAATTTACTCTATTTTATATTGGCATGTCAAATCTTTCGCAGGGTCTCGTGGTCACGGGGAGTTCGAGCCTTTTGTATCGTTCAGATCGTTTGGCATTCAGAACACATACGGTGCATACCTTAATGGTCTAACTGACACTATAAAAAAAATTTTTTGAACTATGAATTTTTATAGCTCACCGAATAACTGGGCAAGATTACGCAAAAAAAACAAGTAGCATCATACATTTTGAAATATATAAAGAGAATCATCCGCCAGATCATTAAGATACGAAGCAATCACACTAATGCAGCAGTCATTTCGTGAAGGAAAACAACATTATTATTGTAATGGCCACCTTTGGACGTAAAAAAGGGAAATAATTGAATCAGACACACGCCTTCTGGTTACATAAGGCTGGTTGCTCAAGTTTCGGGAATCGAGAGGGGTCACGCAGCTAATTTCGGTTCGGCTCTCGGCCGTGGGCGAGACCGCGCGTCGCGTTAAGATCGTGAGATTCAGGTCGGCCTATGATAAATCAAATAATTAGTGGCAAAGAATGTCGGACTAATTTGAGCTATTGTTTGGTGCGGCGCCGTCGATTGGTCATACCGTCTTCATTATACTACGTGATTATAGTGCAATACCCATAATCAAATTCATATAGAAGTAGGTACGTCTTATATATTTTTAAATCTTTTCACTTATCATCAGCATACAAACCTTCCACAGCCCCTGAGCACACCTTCCCAAAAATGGGAAAATGGCGTTATGACCCAACGCTGTCAAATGTTGGGTTTAAACGACAGCCATCTTTAGACAGCTACCGGGACCAAAGAAAGCCTACTGGGGAGTGATGTTTGAATCTCACCGATGATCTCGAAATTAAAAGTGACATGAAACACACTGTCTTACCACGAAGTTTTTTAATTTTTTTGATACTCACTTTTCGAGAATTTTCGGTGTCAAGAATAACTTATATCAGTGACTTTGAATAAGAGAAAAAGGAGCACTCGTATGTATCATAGCGTAAGAATTAAGGTACAAGTCCGAGACGGACCGCAGACTGCAGATGCAGGCAACACTGTGCGAAAATGCGGAAGCCACTGCACCATTAAATATCTTGAATACATTGAAATAACTTTATTCAGAGAAAACGTCTCATTATGCGTCATGTAGCGTCAGGTTACAACGACACTTTTTTATAATATTTCTACAAACAGAGACATTACGGTTGGCCAACAGAAGTCGACATTAGTGGCCATCTTACTTATGTCTCACTTGAAACGGTCAGTAATTACCCAACTTAGCCAAAAATGGTCATCGTTGCTCAAATGAGAAGATTAGCTTTGCAAATCGGAGCGTCTATTTCATACCCAGTGAAGTAAGCCGCAGGCGTCATTCATGCTAAGTAATTAGAATGGACGATAAGCAATAACCATTAATACAGTTCATTTTGTTATGGCACTCATATGTGATTTATAGTTGTTAAAAGGGAATCCATGTTGCACAATTGTATGAAGAGGAAACAGAAATAGATTGGCCTCATCGGATTTAGATTTTGGACTGCATCATTACCCTTTATTTGATCACGTATCTTTTAACTTTTCATTTGAATTAAAACGATATAACGATACCATAAAACAACTATCATCAAAATCATTTAGTGCCATCTTCATCTGAAGTTTTGAGATCAGTAGGTATACAAAATTTTCTGTGATCCAATATAGCAAAAACACAATGTGTTTTTGTAATTTGTTTCGCAACAAAAATTTACGTTAAAATTATATAAACAAAACAAAAACATTTTATAAATAGCTTGCCTACTTCTTAACTGATCTTTAGTATTTGTAAAAATATTATGATCGGGTGTTAATGACGGTAGTTGTTGACATTGAATGGGTGCCTTTGGCTTTCAAAGTAAAAAAGTAAATAGTGTTGAATAATTTCGGCGGGCTGGTTAGAACCACGATAGCTCAATTGGAAGAGCACCTGACCCGGTATGTCAGAAGGGTGCAGGTTCAAATCCTGCTCGTGAATTTTTTTCAACATTGTGTTTTTGTAACCAATATAGCTTGTTTTAACTGGCTATAGCTAAGTCTAGTCCACTTATTGATGTCGTCCAGCCATTTACGTCGTCCCGGAGCTCTCACAAAACAACTATTATAATCATAAATATGATACATATTTGTTGTTATATTTTAAGACTACACTGACTGACTGACTAATTACGCAATAACTATTATGCGTCTTTAAAGCTAGGCTTTTAAACCGCTTAGAATTGGTCTAGGATTCGACATTACTCAATCAATCTTGGAAAGAGGATTTAGTAAAAATTTATTACCTAGTACAGTCATCAGCAAAAGTCGTTAAACACTTTAGCAATTTGCTAAACTAAGTAAAAAAAATAAGCTTCGAATACTTGTTCCGTGCTTTGTCTCTTTTACTCTAATTTGAAATGACATTTACATGACAGGACAAAAACACGGAATAACTATTCGAAGCATATTCTCTGTTTATTTGTAAGGCCCTTAAGATACGGAACTAAAATCTCCCGCTGCTCACAGTATTATATACTTGTACTTGTATAGTATATTAGCGGCCCGTCCCGGCTTCGCACGGGTAGAAATTTCTTTTTTATATAGCCTATGTTACTCAGCGCAAATTTTTTGAATCGGTCCAGTTAATTTAACAACAACAACAACAGTTAATTTAACACAATTTAACAACACAAACATACAACAATACAAAGCTTTCCTCTTTATAATATTAGTATAAACTATAGTAGCAGTATTTAGTCACGATCGCAAGTGTCTTTACATGACATCTCCATCACCTCAATTCGGTGAATCATTCGTTTGTCGCACCACCAAAAAATTTAATTCCCTCCCAGCACACGTATTTCACAAACCAACAACAACGCCAACCCGCATTTGGCAAGCGTGGTGATATAGCCATCACCCATCAATTGTAGCGATGACTTGATTTCGATGATGGAGGCCTTTCCCAGCAGTGGGACAGTTATAGGCTGTTACTACTATTACTACTATTACTACACGTATTTCCTCCTTCCTCCAACATGGGCTTCTTCCAACGAGGCGTGTAGAAGCAATTTTTTTTTTTTTTTTTTTTTTTATTCTAGCACCTCCAACATGATCGGAGCCTTTTTAAAAACTGTTTTTACTCTTTCATACTAGTTCTCGCTTATATGCTTCTCGTACTTTCATTCCTCATACTACTCTTTCATACTTCTTCTTTTATACTTTTGCGGGTGGGATGCCCGTCTATAATGCTCTAATCTAAACTATCTAACTATCAATTTGTAGAAGCAATTTGCGGGTCGGCTGGTGAGGCCCAATACTGCTCCGCTAGCTGTCGTCGCACCTGGACTCAGCTTCTGCTTCACATCAGGCAGAGCAGTCAGCCTATCTACAAAAAAATCTGTTTAAGCTTTTGCAAATGAAGCCCTTTCATACGATACCCCACATGACACGGTTAACTTACTTCCAAATTTGGACCCCCGTTTCTTCCTTGCAGACCCTGTTTTTTTGTGATTTAATTAAATATGTATAGTTTTCAGATTTTTCCCTGTACTTGTAGTATAAGACGAAATTACTTGCCAAACTTATGAAGTTTGACAAGTAATATCTAGGTCAACGGCAAGTAACCTATGAATTTTGATTCCTTTGAGAGTGTCGAAATATACGTTTTTTTTTCGACATTAACGGCCGTATCTTTTTTTCGTTAACTTAGAAGTTTGATTTTTTCACAGTTTCAAGGAACCGCAGAGTATATGGTTTTAATTTCAACTCGATACCTCCACGCGTTCCCGAGATAAAGGATCTTGACAGACAGACGGACGGTTCCGTTTTTTCCTTTTGACGTACGGAACCCTAAAACATTTTTAGTAGATGCATAAGTATGGCTATCGATGGTAACGATTCTTTATAATTCCGTTGTAAGTGGATTAAGCGACAAACCCCATTGCGGTGTGGCAATGACCCGGCGCTGCGCCAGCGCAGTAAAGCCGTGACAACAGTGTTGCCATTGATTCCGGCAAAGGTGAAACGATTGGAGTATGCTGTGTCGGAGGCGGTCGCGCCTGGAAGCCTGCGCTTGCGACGCAATCTGTGTAGTATTAGTAAAAGTGCGTCTCTGGCGGCCGAAGAAACACTGTTTCGCTGATCATTGTGGTTTATGATTGACATGTGTTAGTGATGTTTGTTCGCGCCGATATAGATTGATAAATAAGTTACATTTTATATAAATAGATACATTTGGTTACATCAATCGTGGAAAATATATTGTCAGACAAATATACTTGAATAATAAAATTGTTGCTTATAATATTAAAAAAATAGTCTATTAAACTATGGTTAATTTGATTGGTACAATTAGGTATGTATTATTTACGAACCAAACTTTCATGTATCTTTCTTTTATGAGGGTAATTAAGAATGCATCAACACTATCAAAGTAATTTTGATTACAGAAACTTTAACTAAGTATGATGTTTTAAATTAGCCATCATAAATCATTTAAAAACATACAACTCTAGCAGAAATAAAAAAACTAGCTCGTTCACACTACCTACACTTAAAGCACATTAACTCTGCCCTAATGAATAAGTTTGATTTGAGCATTGCCTTTTTGGGAGTACTTAACATAGCTAACCACGACATCAGTTCATTCTTCAGCGAGCGATGTTTATCATACACATTTACGGTTGTAACAATGCTGATATACACATAACGGGGTTAAGTGCATCCAAGTTCGGTTGATGCCCACTGTATTTGACTCGTTGCTTTTGCTGATTGGCTGTTAAATGCCTCGGTGTTGTAACGTTTGACTCCTAAAACAAAATATCTCATGAGCTCGAAGTGTACTGAAACAGCGAAACAGGCTATACTAAAATAAAACAACATTTAGGTTTGCCTATTAATCATATTTTGAGTTTTTTTTATTAAAGAAGGAGGCAAACGAGCAGGCGGTTCACCTGATGGAGAGTAATCACCGCCGCCCATGGACACCCGCAAAACCAGAGGAATCGCAGACGCGACGCCGGCTTTTAAGGAAACCTTCTGAGGTGATACAAACGAACGAACAACTTTCTATTGGACCAACTCCTTAACTCGAAAATAAAATTCAGCTGTTCCATACAAAACATCAATATTCATTTGACCAAAATGTATGGAACAGCTGAATTTTATTGTCGAGTTAGGGAGTTGGTCCGATAGTAAGAGTTGTTCGTTTGTATCACGGGAGTCATCTAAGAAGGTTTGGACGGTGGTAAAAAAGTTAATCTGTATACATATTTAAGATTTTCATATTATTGTAAAAATAATGACAGAATACGTTTTTGTTAGAAAAGCAAAGAGACTGAGCGCGGCGTTGTTTTGATTTTGGAATTAACTCAATGTGAGTATGCGGCGTAGTGAGCTGCGCCAGAGTCATTGAGTTGAGACGCAAGGAATTTTGGTGAGTTACCCAAGCCTGTTTCGAACTCTTTATCTTAGCTATTGTAGCTTCAAGGCAAAATTCATTGGGACGCAGTATTATTGGAATTCCAATTTTTTACAATTATTCTTTGATGGGAGAAGTATGATGCTATAAATACTTTTGTAATATTATAAAGCAGTAACAATAAATATTATGCATGCGTGTGGTCTGTGACCCTCTGACGCAAGGCTGACCCGACTATGACTTAAATGTCGAAAACAATTTGGAAACTACGACTCCGTGTGTTTACTTAGTGTACCTAATGTATGGACTTGTTAAATTGGAAGTAAAATAATTATTAAAATGATAGAACCACCACGATAGCTCAATTGGAAGAGCACCTGAACCGGTATGTCAGAAGGGTGCAGGTTCAAATCCTGCTCGTGGAAAAATTTTTTTTTTCAACTTTTGTGTTTTTGTAATTTGTTTCGCAACAAAATTTGCGTTAAAATTATATATACTAAACAAAAAAAAATGATAGAAGTTTGATTGCGATAGTGCTTGTTAAGAAATTTTAGGCATGCCTCGTCCTCGGGTTGATGACTAAATTGATATAATTATCTTATTGATTTAAAAATGTTTTATCTGTATTTTTCTGTATTAATTAACTATGTTTACGTTAAATTAACAATAAAAAATACTTTACTTTCCAGTTTCCTATATTAAATTGTATAGCTTAGCGTAGGTACTGAATAGTCTTGCGTTAAATAGATAAGTAGGTTTTTACTTAGAGTATCTTGAGTGTGTCATGCTCTCTTTATTGTCTGCTGCTCTTTGTAATTGTTGATTTTTTGTGTTTATTTGTAATGGAAAGTGTCCTGCTATGATATAGGGCATTTTCCAATATTTTTGACGCTGTAAGGGAGAGAGCTGGACACTTGCTGAGGTTCTTGCCGGTTCTTCTCAGTACAAGATCTCCCGCCCACAGTAGACTTACTAACCGATGGCATAGTGACATTCACAAGAGCTAATTGTAGCCTAAACTGCATAAATGATTTTTTGAGTCAAAAAGTACTTTGCATGTAAAATAATTCTATATTATATACACTACTAATAATATATACTACTAATAAATGCTATGTAAAATAATATTTTTTTGTAAAGTTTCCGCGAACACTACGCATAGAAATGTCGTTGTTGTTTCATTTGTGTGTAAATAAGTTTTAGTGCGTAACTTTTGCATATATTTTTGCATGAATCAAAACTTGACGTTGTCTAACAAAAACATACTCTAAACAAATAACGACAGAAGCGTTTCGTTGTATTGTATTGATCTGTTGTAATTTAAAGCTTACAGCTTACATACTGCACTCTTCTCATTTAGTGCCTCGAGCGCGAGCGTTTAATGGAAGCCCACTGCTGACCATTTCGTATGTAATCGATCTGACGATGACGGCTTGATTGATACAACACGTATGTTTGGCTAACGCAAAGGAGATTTTACAATACGTATGTTGTATTATATCAGACAGAGTGTATCATTAGTTATTGTTATAATACTTTTAACATTAGATTTTGGAATACTAGTTCTTTTTCTCAAATAATCGTGGTTCGTTCAATCTCGATAGCTCTAGGTACTATTAATCGAACCCATACGTTCCACAAGCATATATCTTGTGTGGCACAGTTTTTGGGAATAGCGCATTTATAATTAAACTATCTATGTTATCTAAACATTTATTTATTAAAGCTTATTTTTAGTAAGGTATAAGTAGGCAGGAGAGTAGACGTAGACCGGGCTATAGAAGCTGGGTTGTACCTCGCTAGCCGTGCTCACCTTGCCGATCCGCAAGCTGCTTCTTAACACCTCGTTAAACGCAAAGCCCGGTGAAACTGAAAATGCCGTTTGAGGCAATCAGCAAACTCTCTCTCAAATAAAAACCGGCCAAGTGCGAGTTGGATTCGCGCATGAAGGGTTCCGCGCCATTATCTATAAAAACGGCAAAAAAATCATGTCTGTTGTATGAGAGCCCCCTTAAATATTAATTTAATTCTGTTTTTTAGTGTTTGTTGTTATAGCGGCAACAGAAATACATCATCTGTGAAAATGTCAAATGTCTAACTATCACGGTTCATGAGATACAGCCTGGTGACAGGCGGACGAACGGACAGCGGAGTCTTAGTAATAGGGTTCCCGTTTTATCCTTTGGGTACGGAACCTTAAAAACCTCATTAAAGGACGCCATGTTGTAGGAAGCAGTGTTTAAGTAAAGATCTAATCATACAGCTCGGACATAACGCTGCAAGACCAAAAGATACTGCAGGCTCATGGTATTCACCTAAATTATTCATGAGAAGACTAACCCCCTTATTGGGACTGAGACTGAGGTGCAGTCTCCGTTTGACCATGAACCCCGTAAGGGGTTCGCAACGTCAGGGTAAAATAATATGTAATGGTGGTTATCTACTATCCGCCCGTGCTCCGGACAAACGTTCGCAAACATATTTGCGACGAACATAATGCATACCCACCTTAAAATTGAACGCGAGTAGATTTGTGAATTTCAACGTTCGTGTTTTCTTTTCCTTTCCTTTTTAATTGAAGATATTTTTGTAACTGCAGTGGCCTAGATAGAATTAATACAGAGTATGTGACTTCTAATTTGGAGCCAATGGCAACGGGGGGCGTAGCTCAGATGGTAGAGCGCTCGCTTAGCATGCGAGAGGTACCGGGATCGATACCCGGCGCCTCCAAATCCTTTTTTTTTGCTGTGATTTGTATTTACTTTTAGCTGATAAAAATTATTTAATTGTAATTCACAAAAATCAATAAAATTAACGAAAAATAATAAAAAAATAATAATTACATATTCATATTATTATTCTTAAGTATTTTTTTCTCATCTTTATGCTGGTTTTCTCTGTTATTACGGGTATAAACCAAATAATCACAGGTGTGTGGTGTGATGTCTGTACATGGTGTGGAACCCCGCTCGATCTTCTAAATGCCACTACACATTTGCATAGTAACGTACACCAGGTACAGACATGACCTGGGCGCTACTCTCCTCCACCACGGCCCGGTCAACCCGAGCCGAGGTCCGCGCCTTTAGAGGCGCCCTCGGGTTGTTCCGCTCCCCGACCCGATCAGAACCCTTCGGAGAATCTAGCAGGGCACGGGGACACGCCTTAGTGCGTGATGCCGTTCCCTCTAGAAAACCTCCGAAGATGATTCGTATTACACGGCTTGAGGAATCCATTAAGTTTCTCGCCGCCCCCAAAAAAGCCCGGTGAAGTTGAAATTGCCGTCAGAGGCAATCAGCAATCTCTCTCCAAAAAAAAATGGTGTGGAGTTATTTCTGAATCTTCCAGTTGCATGAACTTCCTCACAATTCGGCAGGTATTAAGGATAATATATTTGAAATGAAACAACTTTTACGGATCTACTATTTTTTATCTTACTATATTATATCTACTATTTTACACATTAAAATGTAAAATAAACGCGAGTAGATCCGTAAAAGTTGTTTCATTTCAATGTGTAGTGTTCGCGTAAACTTTAGAAAACAATAGATAATATATTTATTATTGTTACTATTATACCAGCCATAACTGTCCCACTCCTGGGCAAAGGCACACAAAATCGGAATCGGAATCGGAAGGTGCCAACTCGCGCGCACTCGCCACTTCCACACATGCCAGTTGACGAATAAGTCGTTTCCGGTCCTCTCAACAACTTAAACTCAAATTAGGTATTTACTTCGGTTAATAAAAATGAAATCATGCTAATTATAGAGATTGTGAGCTCGTAAGTATCATCGGTAAGCTTTGTACATATCATGAAGTTGTTCTACGTTATAACACCATTGAAACATTATTATCATATCGCGATACACATTTTATTATCTGTACCAGTAACAAAATAATTCAAAATCATTTATTGTAACGCAACTATTTTTAATGAACCACTGATTAAACACATTAATGTTGATTACTAATTGTCCTTCTATGATTAGGAGATTTTCTAATGTTTGACGCTGTTAAAGACAGGAAGAAAATATATGTTCAAATATAATTTATTTTGTTATCACAAGGTATAACATATAAGTAGACCTTTGCTGAGTTTTTACCAGTTTTCGCCGTACAAGATGTCCCGCCCTGTAGGCTCACGAACCGATGGTCATAAACTCATAATATTGGAATTCAACAAACAGACTAACAAAGCCAATAAAATATTCTAGATAATTAATAACACGTTATTTAAAAAAATATACTTAGAATGCTAAGAGCCGGGAGGCATAACGGTATCTTAAGAATCTCTTTTTTTTTTTTTGCAAAAACAGACTTATCTAAAATTCAGCGACAACATTTTGTAGCGCGTCATTTGCGATCGGATTTCCTTGGAAGTCCAATTATTGAAGCGGTATCGGCATGTTTCGCAACCTTATTTAGGTTAATTTGTTTGTAATAGCTCTGGCTAGCTTCTGATTCAGTTAGTGCATATTATTATATAACTATGACCTCGCGGCAGCCTTGCTCTCAGCAAAACAATGTTTAAATATTGCTGCATGTCGTGTTTGATGCGACGCAGTAAAATAACTCAGTGACATTCATTGGAAGAAACCTGTCCAGCAGTGGACATACCGACTAATTAGAAGCCCAGCCCAGTTATGCCAGGACCGTTTTGAGACAAAACTTTAACTTTCCAATTTATGTTTGTAGGTATTCATGCGATTGTTTTAATGTATTTTGTATCAAATATATCTTTATCATGGTCTTGCAAAAAGGTAAACAACACCTAAAGGTTATATTTAACTGTCGGAACACAAGAATGCTACCAACATTGTTGTTATGGCGACATATTACTTGTCTAACCACACAGACTTAGAACAAGTCTAACCTATTTAGACCTCCGGTCTCGATCCCAGATGACACGGGTTTAATTTCCAGTGGAAAATTAAATATAATAATTGTACATTGTTTTGGTAGGTGGTAGGACTGGTCCTAAGTCCGCCTGTAATAGCTTCTATTATCTCATCTAAGTTTATTGCCATAATAACTGTGCTAGATGCATTGTTGTGTCGCGAAAGCTAGAGATATAGTTGCTGGTAGAGGATCTTATACGCGATCTTTGCAAACTTAGGAATATTTATGTAACAACACGTTGGTAGTCATTATACAGTAAGAGATTGTCTTCAATAAGATTAAGTAATCGACATTTAGAATACGAAATAAAGAGACCCCTTGAACAAAACGAATGAACCCAGCTTGCCTTCAAGGTTCACCTTCAGGCATGAACAAATATATCTATCTCCAGTCCTGCCAACGTCTATTTAAACAACGGCTCATTGTTTATTGTCTACCAGTGCTTTATTTGAAGCTGTAAACGAGCATTGTAGCTTGCAGCCTTGCAGCGATGTGCTATGCTGATTCGACAGTTTTTGGAGCCTTGACCGGGAACTGAACCATGTCTCATTGTGCTCGGTAATATTCTTAAGCAGGAGTTAATTAAAATCTTTAAACGATTTTTGAAGAGATCGATCCAGTTCTGAAATGGAGATATTTGATAATATTAGACCGTCGATATAACAACCAATGAAACGATTAGTGTATTTTATTTACTTTCTTATTAGACATGAATAAAGATTATTATTAATGCGCTTTTAAATATGGGTTCGTCAGTAGTAGCGAAGCAATGGGAACGTATTTTCGCTTTCAACTCAAGCAACTATCCGATCTACGCGACGCTTCTATTCAAAAACAGAAAATGCTTAGCTATCTGCTTATACGTACTTACTTATCTAGATAGTTAACTAACTTTGTAACATATTCAAAACTTTAAAAAAGAGCAAATAAAACTTCACAAAGCTTTGCTTAATCGCTTTAGCTTCATTAAGTAGATCCATTAGGTAGATGTCTACGAGTAATTGGTGAAGGTGTTAGTCGTTCTGATTAGTCATGAGTGCGCCGGAACAAAAGTCGGATGCTGTTTCGGAACATTGGATAATGCAGAGATGGTCAGGGTCGCCGGCCTTCTTAAATTAGGCGGTGGCCATTTTGAACGTAATAAATTCGGACAAAAGGGACAATAAAATCGTTTTTGAAATACATTTTAGGAGATAAACGTAAATTAAAAATATAGAACACATAAATTAATTAAAAAATATGTAGAAATATGAACGATCAAAAGTCATATTCCGATTACAGATAAGCTGTCTATTGAATCACCCCATAATAGAAGAGTGGTAATAAAGTAAACTCATAATATGTACAGTTTATCGATAATCTTTTATTAGCATTTAAAATCGCAAAATCGTAACAAATATACATATGTAAAATTTAAGGGTTAAGGCAGCCGCCCGGAATGCGGAAGGTGCGTGGTTCGATTCCCGCCTGAGGTTGTCGTCTTTTTTCAGTGTTTAAATTTTACTTAAGTATATTTAAGCGTTAATAAAACGCTAAAATATATAAAAAACACTTAAATATACATATGTAATAACTAGAAATAATGGAAAAACAATAAGTCACGAGAAACATGATCAGATATTTAACTACATGATATGAACATAAAACGATAATACTTAAAAGAAAACTAAGTGCTAATTTATTAAAATGACATTTATTTATATTGTCGAGGAAGTAATTTATTTATGTTATACCCGCTCTAAACATTATCTATGCTAAGAAGACATAAGCTGTGTGGTGGCGGTCGATTATTTATGAATACTCGTCCGTCTTCCTAATTCTTACCGTGGGCGACGTTGAGGTAATTTCTTAGGAAATGTAAAGCATCTGAAAGTGGTGACGTTATTACCACAATTGACACTCCGGTTTAAAAAAAAAGCTAAGTTAATATGTATGAGAGCTGTGGTAGAACTATCTTTTTTTAAAGTCAATGTCAAAGTCTAACATTTATTTGCACAATATTGTGTACAGTACATTGAGACGAACGACAATGTTCAGCAGGGTCAACAATATTCTGCCTTATTTTTGTAAGCATGCAAATGTCTTTTCCAAAACCTTACCAGATCATCGCTAAATTATAATTACATAATAAAAAAGGCTTTTATTTCTTCCAGAAAATGCTAGTTCACAAGTTAATTAGTTTTGTTAGCATCAAGAAAAAACATTATTGTTTAATATTTAGTATTTCAGTTCTAATTAAGACTTTTAGATGCGTTATTATCATAGATATAGTATATAACTATTTTTAATAAAATTATTCTTAAAAAACCACTCTGCAGGTATAGGCCTCCTCCACATTGAGCCATTTTTCTGTGGATTGTGCTGTTTGAGTCCAGTTTGGACCCGCTATGCGTTTGATTTCGTCCTCCCATATGATGGAAGGTCTACCTTTCTTTCTTTTACAATTACATACTTACAATAAAAAAAACGAAAACTTTGAGGTTTTTCAGAGCAGTCCTATTATTATTATTAGTCCTGTATTTCACCAACACCATGGCAAACCTACTCTCATTGTCGTGTACTTGTGCAAGCGTTTAATTGTTCCATTATCCAGTAGCGTCCGGTTGTTAAGAAACGTATCGTTTCGTCCGGCGGTGTCCGGACAGGCTGAACGGGCATAGACACCCTCGTTGCGTTAATAACGCTCTTTGTTCTGTGTATTGGCGCGAACTCCAATTTTGATGTCTTCTCGTTTTGACGCGATGATTAGTGCATTTGGTAATGGCGCAGAGCTAATTCTTCTTTTGTGTTCCTTGTTTATTCGATGTTGTTCGTATTTTAGCACATTAGATCACATTAACTTTTGCTCATTAGAACGTTCTTGGTTTGACTATTGTAAGATGGCTGTCGTTAGCGCTAACTCCGGATGTAGCGACTGAAATATATTTTAATGTAGACACACTACGGATCACTACCATCGTATAGGTCATGAGTTATATTTTCTCTTCCTATCCCTTTTTGGGAGAAAAACGTACTCACGTCCTTAGATTGCATTTTAATATACAGGTTTTTTTCTTTTTAGAGTGTTTGCTACTTAGGTACATTATCAAAAGTGGGTGAGTAGTATTAATAGTGTTCATAACATATATATAAGAGATAACAAAAACTAAATATCTTGAGTTTTATCTAAAACAACGTATGTATAAGTGGCGTAACGGAGTATGATTAGAACGTAACTCACGCGAAACCGTTTAACTAGCTCATCCAATTTGTTTTAAGCATTTCAGTTACTCCGAGAATTGTATAATAAGGGTTTAATAACGTAAGAAGCGTAAAATAGTCAGTTTAATTTTAGATATGGTACCTGCCACAAGGCCGTTGTTTATATAGCGAACGTTGTAAGAGGTACTGACAAATTAAAATCGTTTAAATTTTGTTGTTTGTGGCATTCCCCGCTGTAATTATAATTATAGTTGAATAACTTCGGGTCTTTGTCTTAGCGGAATCTTACCATCCAAATAATAAGTGAGCAATGCAAAACGCATAAGTAAGGCGATGTTTATAAGAGATGGGAATTGATTCTATTTATTATTTCTATTCTATTATTTTTATTTATTCTAAGGAGCTATGCAATCGATTTTAATGTTAGTTAGCTAAAATTACCCTACAAAAGCGAAAGTGGAACCAGTTTAAAACTCCTAATAAAAGCGATTACTTTGTAAGAATTTGGATCGGGCTCCATATACTTCTATATCTTCCAAATCTTCATTTGGAATTGGAGAAGATTTTAAACTGAGGATTTAAATCGAGATTAAGGGGTACCAACATTTCCACCTCTCGCTATATTGTCATGTCACTTACCATCAAGTAGGATGAAGGAAGGCCAAAGCGCTTGATGCTACATAATAGAACACAAAACACACATATCACATTAAGTTAAAAGTAATAGTTAGGTATTTGCATATGTAAATGTGTAAATTAACTTATACATATAATGCGTAGGCAGGCAGTGTAAATTACGGGAGCATTGTGTGGAGTGTCGTTTTCACACGGATCTTGTGCAAATGTGGTCTGTGCTAATCGATGTGGGACGCCATTGTCTGGCTCTGGACTGCGTCAGTGTGATGAGTAAGTTGTAATTCAAGTGTACTTGAATAGCTTCAGTATTTTTCTTTTATATACTAGCGAACTCTATGTCCCAACTGCAAGGGTGCGAGGCGAGGGAAGGCCCTATGGATGGATAAGGAAGACAGGCCATACACCACCACGCGGGCGGGCCCAGTGCGGATTGGTGGTTGTTAACGACTGGTAATGCAGCCGGGACCAACGGCTGCGGCGTGTCTTCCGAAACACGGAGGAGCTCGAGTTGAAATCTGTGTTGTTATTGCAAGTTTTACCATTTTTACTCTGAATTGAATGCTTGCGTGCAAAGAACGGCGAACGCATTGGAGCTGTGGCTGTCAAAATGTTAAATGCTATACAAGTACATGTTTTTGTTAATGTGCTCGAAGTGTGATTAAAACTCGCACCAGGCACTCTGTACTAATCCAAGTGAAGCATTTCATATCTTAATCGACTGTATGTATTGCATACATCGCAAACCAATTGACGCGCTGGTAGATTTTTCACGTGCTGCTCATACTATGTAGTTAGTGTTGTAGTTAAGTTATTAATTCCGTTATTTTGAAGACTAAATAATTTTTAACTTTTCAATGAGTAATAGTGGTTATAATATTCACTAGCAGAGGCTTAAGTAAATCTTTGATATAAACTATCGAATACACAAAGGCTGAAACACAAGATTATTTAATCATGTTTACAATTACTCAAATAAAACCATATTGTCTCCCTACGACCACGGACCCTGCAAAGGGTTCGCAACGTCAGGATAAATTAATATAAATCAATGTGTAAAATAAACGCGAGTAGGTCCGTAAAAGTTGTTTTATTTAAACATATTATTATCTTGTTCGGCAACTGTCTGGCATTGTTTGGTTCCATCAAGCAGTGGGGATCAAACATGCTCAGAGGGTTTCTAGAGGAGATGGCGTCACGCAGGCGTGGCTCTATCACCTACTAGATTCTCCGAGCTTACAGAGCCTACAGTGACGTTTTCTTTTGTAAAAGTAAAGTATTTTTTCAAGTAGGCTAGCGCAGAAGCATGTTCAGTCAGACTTCCTACTAATTCTATTAATTTCAAAGTTTGACTGCAACACACAAGTATATCACGAATTTAATCAGCGGAGAGTAATCACCGGACAAGCTCGACGTTGATTAAGAGATAGTTAATCGGTCGAGTTAGGAAATTAATTGTACCGACCACATGAATTGATTTATCGTAGATTAACTGTTAGATTGGGTTCTATTGTGCAAGCAAGCACAATAGAGTGTTGCAGATGGGTTAGGCCGTTGTGGTAGGCTAGACAGCTGCTTGGGGTGTGTGTTGGGTGACCTCCTCGTGGTACACCCTGGGCAACGGGCAGCCTCAACATCCTCCTCCTCGAGAGGAGTTTGCTGTGAGACTGACCGGCTAACAACCCGACACAGGCGGGAGCCTCTTCTGGGCCCTGCACCTCCAACGTGCGTGCTCACTTTGGGTCGCACACTCGCTGCTCCTTCTGAGCAGCTTTGAGAGGAGTTTTGACGGCGCCCCTTCTGGGCGTCGTTACACGGGGGGGAACAGGGTAGGTCGGCGCCCCTTCTGGGCGTCTTTCAAGCGCTTTTATGCGCAACTTGAGGAAACAAGGACCTCATGCCAGTCTTCGTTTGTGTTATTGCTGTGTCGCGGGTTCTGTCCCGTTCGCTACAACGACCCCAGTCCTGGCATAAGCTGGGTACGTGGCGCTCTGGGTCAGGCCTGCAGCCCACTTGGGTGTTGACAAGGAAAAGTCGTTAAAACCCCGCGGATACCTCCCGCCCTCCGTGTGTATATAGGGTTCCCTTGGCGAGTGGGCTTCGCATGGGTGACCGTCATTGCCTAATAGGGAGCGGCAGCCCTTAAATTGCCAGGGGGATGACAACCCCATAAAATTGTCTGGGAGACATCCCATATTATGTACAAACATGTCAGCGAAATCTAAATCTTCACTACCCCAGGAGGGTACCCGTCGCAAGATGGGAGAATCCCTCCCTGGGACTGGATCACCGGCCAAGGTCGGGGATCTGGTTTCAGGCCGCCCCACCGTCTCTGGGGGGGGCAAAGACTCGCTAGATGTGTGCAAGCGGAGGAGGGTGGATGATGAGAGGAAGCCTGTGGTAAGGCTGAAGGGAGAGAGCGATGAAGACTTCTGGGAAAGGAGGGAAAGTGTCCAGCGTTGTGATAGGGCGCTTGAGAGGTTGGATTGGTTTGATAGGGAAACCGAATTGATAGAGGAGAATCGGCGCCTATCCGATGCCGTTGCTAGCCTAAGCGACAGGATCGCGTATCTCAAGGACCAGCTTAGGACCAACAAAAAGACGGCCTTGGAGGCCATTGAGGCCCTCGAGAGCAAACACGCTGCAGAGGACGAGAGGCGCCTTGCGGAGGCAAAAGCCGCTACTCCTCCTGCTACGGAATTGACTGAAGGTGTGTTGGATGCGCTAGCAGCTCTTTCGATGCCTCCTTTGAAGGAATAATTAAGCGGTTGGATGGGCTGGAGACCAGGCTTTCGATGCCTGAACGGAAGACGTACAGTTCGGTGGCTGCGCGCAGTGGTGCGGAGGAGTGTCTCGCCCTCCCCGCGGGGACTGCGCTTCAACAAAGAGGGGTGCAGCTAAGAGCTCAACCTGCCCGGACCCCAGTTGCTCCTACAGAGGAGCGCACTACCGGTGTCCGCAGTCGGGGGAAGAGGAAGAGGGCTAGGGGCCCTGTCCAGACGGACACTGGGACACCGACGGTGCCCAATTCCAAGTCGACGCTACCGAGTGCGCAGAGAGGAACGGTAACCCTTAGGCAGCCTAGGTCAACGGCCATAACCCTCCAGCTCAGACCGGAGGCGGCTGCTCGAGGGGTGACGTACGCGGACACCATCGCCAGAGCCAGGGAGGCCATTAGCTTGGAGAAGCTCAGTATCCCTGGCGTCAAGATTAGGATGGCACAGTCTGGGGCCAGGCTGATTGAGGTGCCAGGTGCCGACAGCGGAGAGGCCGCCGACAAACTGGCGCTGGAGATTGAGGGTGTTGTGTCGGACGTGGCGATGGTTGCCCGTCCGGAGAAGCGGGCAGATATCCGCCTCTTCGACTTTGACAGTTATGTCACGTCGGAGATGGTGGTCGCCGCTGTGTCGGCAGAGGGAGGCTGCCTTGCAGGCAAAGTGAAAGTGGGAGGCTTCCGGCCGGGCCCCGATGGCTCTGCATCGGTGCTCGTCCAGTGTCCTATGAGGGCAGCGAGAAGACTCACAAACATGGGGAAGCTTCGCCTTGGCTGGAGCTTAGCCAAGACTATGGCTATCGGACCCAGACCCTTGCGCTGCTTTAAGTGCATGAGGATGGGTCATACGCGGCCGATGTGCTCCTCAGATAGGGATAGAGCGGGGTGCTGCTTCCGCTGTGGCACGCTTGGCCACCAGGTCGGAGCATGCACCAAGCCGCCACATTGCCTAGTGTGTGCCGAGGCGGCGCTGCCCCATGGGCATGTCATGGGCAGCAGAGAGTGCCGCCCTCCTGTCACAAAGATGAGGGACCCGGAAGTACAGGGGAGGAAGCCTGCTACACCGGAGAGGATGGAGGCGACTGAGGGGTCGCCCTTGTTAGTTGAGGCACCTGCTGCCTCACTGCCGTTATCCCCCCCTTCCCCCCCCCCCTGACTTCGGGGCTGATATCAACGCCTCTTCCTCTGGAAAGGGCACTGAGAAGGCCTTGGGTCTGGGGGTGGAGGAGGTGGTGAGGGAGAGGGAGAACCTGAGGGAGGACAGAGAGGATGGGGAGTCTGAGCGCGACGAGGATGTCCGACGCGGTGTCTCCCCTACTTTGCCTAGAAGGAGCAGGCGGTCTGCCAGATCAGCCAGGTAGCAATTGGGCGGATTTCCGTCCGCGAACAGCCCCCAAACCGGCACAAGTCGGAGGGACTGATGCGAACGGTTGGCCACTGGGTAGTATATGTATATATATAAGTAGTCATAGTAAGTAGTGTGTAGTAGGAGCCCTGTGTAAGCCCAACGGCGCACGGCGCATAGAGTGTTGGGTGTTTCGGCACTTCCTGGTTTTAGTCTTTTTGTGTGTATATATGTTTTTGTTGTCCATTCGCGCCGGTGAGACGGTGCGATGTCTTTGTGTGTGCGTGCGCGTTTTCGCCCATGTCCTGGCGCGCGGCTGCTGTTGTACAGTCATTCGAAATTCGAGTGATTGTGTCTCAGTGGCTGTAGGTCGGAACATGGGCGACAGGGTGGCCCTCGCGTTGGTTATTTCCCTCGTGGATCAGGTCCCGTGACTGCCACCCTAGCCTTCTGCTGATCGGATTGCGACCCCCAGGGTTTAGTGCGGTATCCCCTCCGTCTCGCCCTCCCAGCTGGGACTTCTTCCTGGCAGCTGACTTGGAGCCTCTCTCCTTGTCAGTGGGTGTGGAAAGGCGGACGGGCAGTCCCACATAACCACGGGCCTCTTCAAGGTCCGGGTAGGTGTTACACCTTCCCTGGGTAAAAAAAAAAAAAAAAAAGGCTAGACAGCTGCTTACAGGCTCCACTGCTGGGACCAGCGTATTGGTGTATTGCCCATCGCCCCATTCAGTTCCTGGTCTTGCCTCAAAATCAAAGTCAATAAAAAATAAAAGCCTTCACAGGGACTTGACGTCAAGTCATGACGTCAAGTCATACCCTAATAAAATGTCCTAATACCAATACCTACTCTAAATTTTAGTGTAAACTAAACTACTGAATTTACCACCAAGTCGGATTTTGGAAGAGCTTTCAATCGAAGAAAGCTGGCATGTACTACACACGCCTGCACATCAACCTACCACAAACTGTCAAATTTCCTCAATAGACTTTGACCTTTATGCCTTAAAGAAATGGTTGAAAATGTATTGAAGAAATTTGACAGTTTTGGATAGGTTGAAGTGCAGGCGTCTGTACCTTAGACGGGAGGCCATTTTTTCTCCGTCATTTATTTTTCTATAAGGAAGGATCTCTTGAAAGCGCGTGAAACTACCGTCTGAATCTTCTCTATATCTTTCTGGTGTCTTCGTCAGATCGGCGACGACCGACGACGTTGCGATGCCGAAACGGCACCCGTTAAAAACTGTATCACTAATTATAACCCTTTCTAAAGGGGTGTGTAAAGAGGTTTTTCTCAGGTCGGGAAAACAAAAACACCTCTGATGTTGCTGATGTCAATGGACGGCGGTGACCGCTCACCATCAGGCAAAATTCAAAATTCAAAATTCAAAATCATTTATTCAGTTTAGGCTACAAGTAGCTCTTGTGAATGTCACTATGCCATCGGTTCGTAAGTCTACTCTGGGCGGGAGATCTTGTACTGAGAAGAACCGGCAAGAAACTCAGCAAGTGTCCAGCTCTTTTCTCCCTTACAGCGTCAAAAATATCGGAAAATGCCCTATCATAGCAGGACACTTTCCATTACAAATAAACACAAAATTATAGAAGACAACCACAACATGTAAATAAAAAACAAAAATATCACAAAATAAAAATTTAAAAAAAAAAAAAAACTAAGTTAACAAATTTACATCAGGCAAAAGTTTCAATTTCCACAATGTCATACAGTACCACTACAGTACTCAAAAAAAAAAAAAATTGGTTAAGATAAACCAAGTCAAACTACAGTAAATAATATTAAAAATAAGATAAGTATGCAAGAGCAGACCAGCCTCCACAGGCAGCACCCGTTCACGAGTATGACATATGAATCAGCCATCGCTTCGCTCAACCATATTTTAGGGAACGTAACGACCCGACGCACACGCCACCACCGCAGAGACAAATAAAGAGAGCATGACATACTCAAGATACTCTAAATAAAAACTTAATGATCTATTTAACGCAACGCTGTTTGTTATCTGTAGGACACTGCTGATAAAGGCTATCATATCAGTATAAAAATTATATAAATTAATTTTATTATATTAATTCAAATAGAGTATATGTTTTTCATTATAACCAAGCTGTTTTATCATCTAAATATTCTTTGACTGTATAATAACCTTTTTTTTTTTAAGGCATTCTTTTTTAAGGCATCCTCCGGCCTGCTCGTTTGTAGATCTCGTTTTTGAGGAAAAGGAAAATCAAATAAAATTAATTACATTTACGGTGGTGTGTGACGTCTTATTTATACATAAGCTGGATTTATTACTACTAATAAAAACAGTACTGACAGAAAACATTTTGTAAACTACTTTTAGTTATGAAAAATTACTGTTTCTTTTTACAGCCAATTTACATTGTTATTGAGAGAAGTCGAAAATATAAAAACATTGAAAAAAAGCGCAAACAAACTTGCTTAACAATAGCAGAGGTTAATAAAATGTCGACATAGCACTGATAAGCAAACACCGAGTTGTATGCTTGTCAGGTCTACTTCAAACAAAGAGTGACGTTTCCGCCAGAGTGGCACAAGCTCTCATAATGGCGCCGAAGTTGCGAGCTATACACTGTTCATGAATAGTAAACTACATCACAGTACGATATACTTCATCAACATCATCACGTCTCTTATTAAAAAGATGGCTTATAGATAAGGCGTTCTACAGTTTGACTGAATATTTCGGTACAAAAACAGCATAGTGACTGTTTCTATGTAACATATACCTACCCACTAAAAATTGCATGCCCGACTAGGGTAAATTGTTTGTTCCCAATTATGCTTAACACCTGCTATGTATTTACACAATTTTATGGCAATAAAAATTTATCTCATCTTATCTTATCTAAATTTTAAAAAACAAATCACCAGTCTATATTAGTCCACTCCCGGACTAAGGCTTCTTCGCATGCAGGCTACTGAGCACGATCCGCGGCTACTCTCATCCATCTCTTACCAGGCACCTTGCGAAAATAGTCGCTCCACCTAGTTTAGGGGGGTCTTATACTACGTTTACCAATACGCGACATATATGGGGTGCAATTAAATCTAAATAGCAATTCTATTATGTTTTGCTTGGGTTCACAGAACACTACAGAGAAAATAATGTACGAAAATGATTAACAATACCGACTTACTTACTTACTTACAGAGACCGGAAGTGGATCTTGGCCTCCGACACAAGACGACGCCACTGCGCTTTGTTCTGCGCAGCAGGTGAATGCAGTTGGTGATTATGGTGATGAAGTTTCTAAGTAAAATTAACCGATCTGAAAATAACAAACAGACTGTTATGTATGGTTATAGGTATATATATGTGGTGGCTGCGTCCACCTTGGCATTAGCAATAAACGTCAGTACGCTACAAATCGTCTGTCATTCCACAAGTCCTTGATCGCGTATCTAACATTGGCGACGAGTACCCACATTTACCAAAAATAAAAATAGAATGGCTCAATTTGGAATTTTGACGACTTTCGATCATAATTTACAGTCATGGCCAACATATAAGAGCAGAATAAACCAATGGTTTATAGCAAACGATATAGACGAATCAAGGGACCAAAAGGGAACGAAGAGAAGAGCGATCTTGTTGAGCGCACTCAGCGAGGGCACCTTTAAACTTGCTGCAGATTTAGCTTTGCCAAAGGAGTTGCAAGATGTACCCTTCAAGGAAGTCCTCAATCTACTGGATAATCATTTCATCCCCAAGAGATGTGGATTTGGGGAAAGGTACAATTTTTATGCCGCGAATCAGAAGCCTGGTGAGACTTACGCTCAGTTTGCAGCAAGACTGCGCGGGCTAACGGCACACTGCGACTTCCTAAATATAGAAGAAGCGTTAAGAGATCGGTTCGTGATGGGCATGCTTCCCGGAGCGGAGCGAGAGAAGCTGTTCGCGCAGGATTTAAAGGGGTTGACACTGGCAAAGGCGCTGGAATTGGCGGTAAGCGTGCATTGCGCGCGCCAGGGGGCATCAGTCTCGGCCACGACGCCGCCCGGGACAGCGCAAGCACCGCTGGATCACACGATGTTTAAAATAAGTCAAGATCGCGTTAAAAGTGCTAGTGAAAACAAAAGTCAGTGTTCTGTTTGTGGATATAAAAATCACTCGTCATCGCAGTGTAAATTTTCTAATTACAAGTGTAAAAAATGCAATACAAAAGGCCATTTACGGCGAATGTGTAAAAAAGTTAACTATTTAAATAGTGTAGTTGGCAATGAGAGCGATGACGACGACGACGGTGAGTTATACATATTAAATATTAGATCCGTTGAGGGTGGACCGATGTTGGAAACGATTTTAGTTCAAAATATAAAAATGAGGTTTCAACTCGATAGTGGTTCAGCCGTCACTGCAATTTCAGACAAAACTTATAAAAAGTACTTCCGAAATGTGCCTTTGTCAGTAACAAACAAGCGGTTATTAACTTACACGGGGGACAGGATCAGCTGTTTAGGTACGGTCTTATTACAAATGACTTATAATGGAATGACACATTCTTTGATTGTGTATGTGATAAGTCAAGGCGGGCCGCCTATATTGGGCCGTGATTTTATTTCTTTGTTTAGGTTAGAAATTTGTCCTATAAATTTTTTATCTAACAGTAATAACCTAGTCGAACAACTACAATTGCGTTACCCCTCTGTGTTTTATGACAATCTTGGGCAGTTTAATAAATTTACTGTTAAATTACAACTAAAAGAAAAGGCAAAGCCTATATTTTGTAAAGCACGCCCTGTCGCGTTTGCCCTAAGGGAAAAGATCGATAAAGAGATCGATAGACTATTGCAGTTAGGGGTTTTAAAGCCGACTCAACATTCGGATTACGCCTCACCTATTGTACCCGTGCTTAAGCGCGATGGCTCGGTCAGGTTATGCGCGGATTATTCTGTCTCGATAAACAAACAACTTATTGTTGAACAGTATCCGCTTCCTACCGCTCAAGAACTTTTCGCTAAATTACACGGGGGTATTGAATTTAGTAAGCTCGATTTAAAACAAGCTTATTCACAATTTGTACTAAACGAGGAGTCTCAGAAGCTCACTTGCATTAATACACATCGCGGACTATATAAATTCACTAGATTAGTGTTCGGTCTCGCAAGCGCACCGGCTATCTTTCAGCGCGCAATGGATTGCATTCTGTCGGGCTTAGACGGAGTAGTATGTCTATTAGACGATATCTGTATAACTGGTATAGATAGAACTCAACATTTTGAAAGGTTGAACACAGTTTTGCAAAGATTACAGGATGCCGGGCTTACACTACAAAAAAACAAGTGTGAACTATTTAAAAAGGAAGTTGAGTATTTAGGGTACAAAATAGATAGACACGGCTTACGTAAATCGTCGAAAAAAGTAAACGCTATTTTGGATGCACCTGTACCTACCAATATAAGCAAACTTCAGTCATTCTTGGGCCTCGTAAATTATTATCGAAGTTTTGTACCTAACGCGTCCAGCATAATGAGTCCGTTATATAAGTTATTACAAAAAAAAACTAAGTGGGAGTGGAACGTAGAACACGACACAGCATTTAATAGAATAAAAAAATATCTAGCATCGGATGGAGTTCTCGCTCACTTCAACCCCAATGCAAAAATAATATTAACGGTAGACGCGTCTCCATGTGGCTTAGGTGCTATTTTATCGCAAGTAGGAGACGATGGAACAGAGCGACCTATTTCTTTTGCGTCGCGTACTCTTAATTCGGCTGAAAAAAATTATTCTCAAATCCAAAAGGAAGCGACAGCTATTATTTTCGGAGTACGCCGATTTCATCAATACTTGTATGGTCGCTCAGTTCCCTTTGTTCTTAGAACGGATCACAAGCCGCTTCTATCTATATTTGGACCAAATCGTGGGATTCCAGAAGTATCAGCTAATAGGTTACAGCGATACGCAATGTTTCTGTGTGGCTATAACTACGTTATCGAGTACATACGCACCGGGGACAACAGTGCAGATTACCTGTCGCGCGCCAGTCTGCCCGAGAGCGCAGAGCCGGGCGCATGCGCCGAAGGTGTCACTATATCAAATGACGTAATCGACGACAGGGCGTCATATATTCATTTTGTAACGGATGGTAGCTTACCGATTACACTTAACGAAATGCGCGATTTTACTCTTAAGGACGTGACGTTAAGTAAAGTTATAAATTATGTTTCAAATGGTTGGCCACCTAAAGTGTCAGACCCACTTATGAGACCTTATTATTATTGTAGAACACAACTTTCTTTTGAAAAGGGATGTCTTATGCGCGGGCACAAGGTGGTAATTCCAGAAACACTAAGAAAAAAAAATTTGTCTGAACTACATAAGTCCCACTTAGGAGTGGTAAAAAGTAAGGCAGAAGCAAGGAGTAGGTTTTGGTTCCCAGGTATAGATGCAGAAATCGAAAGGATGATAGGTAGTTGCGAGATTTGTTTTCAGTTAAGGGCTTCTCCAGCGCGCGCGCCGCTCGCTGTGTGGCCCTACCCGCCGCAACCATTCTATAGATTACACATGGATTTTCTTGGACCGATAAACAATCATACTTACCTAGTCATTGTCGATGCCTATACAAAGTGGGTTGAGGCTTATTATATGACGACTACATCGTCAACGGCGGTAATTAGTAAATTACTAGAGCTTATTTCGAGATTCGGGCTGCCACATACATTTGTTACTGATAACGGCACAGCGTTTACGTCTAACGAATTTAGGCTGTTTTGTACTTCAAACGGGATTGTTCATATGACGTCACCCGCCTATCATCCAGCCAGCAATGGGCAAGCGGAGTGCTACGTTAAAATAATTAAACGGGGAATAAAATCTTGTATTTATGGCAATAATAGTATCAAAGAAATTAATAACAAACTCCTAAAATTTTTATTAGACTATAGGAATTCTATCCATTCGACTACGGGTTCATCACCTGCCCAGCTAGTCTTCGGCCGTAAACTGCGATCTCGCTTAGATTTGATAAATCCGGTAACTCCGCCGTTGTCGTCCGTCACTCTTGCCAAAATCGTTAAAAATAAACAGTGTTTGCAGCATAAATCATATGGTGGAAACAATAAACAGAGCTATAAATCAGGAGATTATGTACTATATAAAAAATCAAATAATAAGTTTAGTTTTTGGAATAAAGGAGTTATTGTTAAGAAAATAGGAAAAGTTGTTTATCTAGTTAAGGATTATCAATCATCAATAATTTGTAAAAAACACAAAAATCAGTTAAAGATGTATAGAGGTATTACCAACAATAACCGCCCACCACATGAATGCCAGATAGAGTTAGAAGACGTTACACCCACTGTGCAGCCGCCGCAGCTAAGGTTGTCGGAGGGGCTTGACCAATCCCACGATGCGCCGAGCTCAGAACTCCAGCCTCTTGCGGAGTGTAATGTCCAACAAGCAATTCCAGAGGAAGAAGAATTCTACGAGGCGGTGGGAATGGAAAATGAAAGTGCGAGGGACTCCCCTGCAACTCAACAACAAACGGTGGTAAATTCGGATAGGGTGTTGCGTGATATACCTCGGGTAAATTATAAGCCTTTCTTCTGTATCAACATATAATACGTGTTAAGCTATAGAGGGAGGAACTGTTATGTATGGTTATAGGTATATATATGTGGTGGCTGCGTCCACCTTGGCATTAGCAATAAACGTCAGTACGCTACAAATCGTCTGTCATTCCACAAGTCCTTGATCGCGTATCTAACACAGACTAATTAGGAATCTATAATAGTCGATTTTTATTTAGAATAAGATGAATATAATCTCTATAATCTCTCCAACCCCTCATAAGAGTTCTCTTAGCGTATAGTATGGTGTAGTTCCCTGTAAAGTATTCATATTCGTAATCAAGTTATCGATATAATTGATGGGTGTTGGCTTAATCACCACAATGCTCGGCTGTGGATTGAATAAATCGAAAAACACACAAATGATTTAATAAAAAAATTGTCTCAATTATAACTTATCCTGCCGTCACGTGTACTATGTTCACTATGTGTAACTACTATATTTGTATAGAGACGGATGTTGACGACATGATCTATTGGCCCGTCGTCGCGACGGAATCGTGAAAAATCATGTTTTTCCTTGTATAACTTTAAACGAATATGGTTATACCTTATAAATCACAATTTATTTTGGAGACTTTCTTCTTTTGTATAGATGGAAAATAAGTTTTAAACTTTCTTAAGTTGCAGTCCATATTTTATTAACAATGACATGTCTCAAAGTGATACGTTTTAGCAATGCATCTTTATAGGCTAGGCTTTAAAATTAACAATGCATGAAGAGCTAGTTCATTTCTTTACTATGGTAGGTACTTACCTAACTTAACTTAAGGTTAACTTAACTTAACTAAGGCAACACATAAGTTCACATAACATATTACACTGCGAATACTGAGTACAAAGTAGATCCGTATACAGTTTGGCCTTTAGCCTATTAAAAAATTACAAAACATTTGCCAAAACAAAAGACAACTTGATAGTGGACACGAACAATGAAACAATTAGATGCTTAATTTAACAATCTTTAAATCTGCAACGGGTCGAAAAATAAAATATGTACAAAGTAAGTAAATTAAAAAAGTTCAAATTATTTAAAAACTTATATAAATTTAATATTTACTTGCAAATATTTTTAAGAGGAATCATAGCTCGTGAAACTTAGCAAAATAGAATCGTACGTACTTGTTAGGCATTGAAAAAATATAAGGATTGTACCACTATAACAAACGTATAATTGATTCGTGTGTCAAACATGAGCTAAACAAATACGATTCCGGGAGGAAGCGTTTTAAATCAGTGATAATCAGAATTTTATTAATTGGTACTTAAAGATTTACGTACGCCACTCAACTATGTCGTCACCGACAATCTCTGATCGGTTCCACCCTCAGGCTTAATGAATTGTTAAATAGATAATAACATAAGTGAACGTCTGCCACTCATTGAGTTGTCTTACTGTTGTACCATACTACTTCCCAGTAATTGTTAGCCGCGATTAAGGCGTGTTCAGATATTTGGACACAATTGCATGCGCCGTGATCCCGAACACTCAAAGACAGCCAAATACATAATAAAAGACCTGAATTACTCTAAAGTCGACTTTGAGTTTGATGTCTGCAGGTTGACTGACGATCGTTGGAGCAGACATGTGCTAGAGTAGAGACCGCGTTTAGGCAAACTCAGTGTAGGGCGCACTTTTTTCTCCCCTCCCGAGTACCACCGTGCCCGTGGAGGCGTATGGTTATGGTGGGGTCTGCCCTCCAGATCCTGCCTCCCTTCCCAGACCCGAGGATCTCGACAGGGCTTCACCGGGCTTGTTTGGGGGTGGCGAGGAAAGTAAAGGGTCTCTCAAGCCGTGTGAAACGAATCACCTTCGGAGGTTTTCTAGAGGGAACGGCATCGCGCACTAGTGCGCGTCCCCGTGCCCTACTAGATTCTCTCGGAAGATGGTGAGGAATAGAACTGACGTCCAGCAGTGGACGGCAATTATAGACTGAAGAGAAGTTTGGTGGCTGTATGTGATGCGGTTAACGACACAGCTTTTGATCATACAAGAGAAGAATTTCAGTCAATGACCTCGGCCTCCGTGGTCTAGTGGTTAAGAGCACCGCTTTAGACCAAGAGGTCCTAGGTTCGATTCCTAGCCCGCACATGTTATTGTACTGTTTGGTTGGTGGTAGCTACCACCATCTTATCTAAATATGTCGCCGTGACATCAATATTTGTAGCATTGTTGTGTTCCGGCAGCTAGAGATAACATAGTCAGTGCCTCAAGAGTCTAAGGTTCCGGGTGAAGTGCGCTTCCACCATTGGCTTTATCATCATTTAACATCAGGTGAGATGAAGGCCAAGCTATCAATTATATACCTACAACTATTATAATATTCATATGTTTACGCCAGTACCTACTACATGTTAAAATAAAATACGGGGTAAAATAAAGCTGGTAGAAAAGCGAGTAGATTCACATAAAGTTTCATTTCAATTGCAGCTTAGTTTCAGTGGGGATGCGCCTTAAAATAGTGGTTGCATTAAATCTCAATTATCGTCACTTACGTAATGATGATACTGTTTGTTCGGTCAAATTATAGCTTGCGCGCGCAGCTCGACATTGAGAGAGTACCTGGAGGCTTTTAAGATTGGTCTACTTAATTTCGGCTGAGGTGGATAACGAGCAAAGCTAACGACATGGTAGGACGGCAAAGGTCAGTACCTACGCTTCTATTTGTAATAAAAATACATAAACAACTTATATTAAGTTAAGGTTAAATAAAGACAGATAGTTAAAACACTTTATTGCACAACACAGAGAAAAAAGAAAATTTTAAACAAACGATTGGGTACAAGATAAAATTTTACTACACATAATCAACCGGCCTTAGTTAGCTCGCGCCTCGGTAGCTCAGCGGTCAGAGCATTGTTCCGGTTATCCAAAGGACGTGGGTTCGATTCCCACTCGAGCTTTCTGACGCTGGTTGATTTTTACCTAGTAAAATTTTATCTTGTACTAGCTGAGCCGGCAGACTTCGTACCGGTTTGACAGTTTATATGACAACAAAACAAACAAATCATTTTGTATTGGAAAATTAAATTGTCGTTTTTAGTTTTTTTCATTGCTTATTATATTTATGTTTCTCACAGCTTAAACCTTCCCTGAACTTCCACAAATATTTCAAAAACAAAATTAGCAAAATCGGTCTAGCCATTCTCGAGTTTTAGCGAGACAAACGAACAGCAATTGATTGATACAACGATAGTCGGAACGGAGGTAATAAGCCGAAAACATACATGATAGTGAATAAGTTTTTTTTTTACTTTTTTATCTTAACTTTTTTTGTTTTTTTTTTTAAATCTAGTAGGCTACGGTTTTCACGTAGGTTCTCAGCAAATAGGTTTACCTCTATTGAGTTTTCTCTCCATAATTGGAATTTATCCAATAATATTAACTTTTAATTTGTTTTTTTTTGTGACCGCCAGGGCTACCACAGCGTTATTTGTTTTGAAATCTTAAAAAGCTGTTAATCTAAAATTATCCATTTTTAAGGAAAAGTTCTTAGACAAAAGTTATTCACTATCATGTATACTTTACCGTCCTTTCGGCTTAGTACCCCCGTTTCGACTAACGTTGTATATATAAGATGAGATATACAGATATTGTGAATGTAAAATTCAAAATAATAAAAACGATAGGGTAACTCAATAAATAGTGTACACATGCCTACTAATTAATGTAATTAGACGTTTTGTGCTCTATAGGTACTGTATTGTCATACATACCTGATCGACTCTAGCTGCACTAGATTAGTCTGTGCTTTTGCCACCATTAAAATTTTCCATCTGCCTTTTGATTTCATTTTGGGCGAATTCTTTAATTGACGAAAGTACACGCCTCGGTGGCCGAGCGGCAAGGCGCTCGGCTCGATAACCAAAAGTTCTAGGTTCAAAATTCAAAATCATTCTACAAATAACTCTTGATTATGAACGTCATTATGCCATCGATCGTCATTACGTTCAATTCCTAGGTCGGGCAAAGTGTTTCTGATTTTTCGATGCATAGCCCGGGTTTGCGATCACCAACCCGCATTTGGCAAGCGTGGTGATTAAGCCAATACCTACCAATTGTAGCGATGACTTGTTTCAACGATGGACGCCTCTGCCCAGCAGTGGACCAGTATATAGGCTATTTGCTTTACACCTAGTAACAATTAAAAAAACAAAACGAAAGGTGAAAATAATAAAATTAACATAATTCAATAACTGTAGTGCAGGGGCTAACACCATGCAATCAACCCGATCCGATCCGAACCCTTCGGAGAATCTAGTAGGGCACGGGGATACGTACTAGTGCGTGATGCCGTTCCCACAAAAAAACCTCCGAAGGTGATTCGTTTCACACGGCGGCACCCTTTAAGTTTCTCGCCGCCCCCAAACAAGCCCGGTGAAGCTGAAAATGCCGTTTGAGGCAATCAGCAAAGTATATCAAAAAAAACCATGCAATCAACTTTAAACAGATTTTCTTCAATCTTGTACACAGTGTTTCTACTGGCTAACTTTACACATATCATACCTACCCTATATCCATGTACAGGCGCTCGCGCACCAACCTATCCAAAACTGTCAAATTTCATTAATAAATATCCAACCATATGCCATATAATACACAAAGTTCAAAGTCTATCGAGGAAATTTTACAGTTTGTGGTAGTCTGACGTGTAGGCGTGTGTACAGTACCTTTCGCAAAAAGTTTACTAAAAATAATAATAGAGTATCGTTCTTAACATGTGTGATAGTAGATTTCAATAGCAATCTGGCAGAACTATCAGTTTTGCCAAGCACTACGTGTGAAGGCGCCAAGTCGCGTGGGCGTTCGTTAGCCAACCAGAGCCTTATAGGGACAATGTGAGCACAGAGGCTGCACGATGAATTGCGGTGCGGTTTTTAAATAACAACTCCGTATCATATCATTTCTTTTAATGTTTGTTATTTATTCTCCTTTGGTAGCTGCTCGGCCCGATAACCGAAGGTTCTGGGTTCAATTATTCGATGCGTAGCCCGGGTTTGTGATCACCAGCCCGGTTTTGGCAAGCGTATTGATTAAGCAACACCCATGAATTGTATGAGGACAATAGTACAATATTATATAATTAATAATTAAATTTTTTTATCGACATTTGTGTTTATTTCAAATATATATTTTTTAGCCATTTCAGCACGATTGGTGTAAAGATTTCACATTAATATAAGCAAAGTCGGATATTTAATTCGACAAATAAAATGTTACTTAAAGATTTGGCAGACGACGACTTGCCATTTATTACTCACATATTAATTACAAATGTCTTTAAATGGTAATCAAATATAGCTGTCTACTTTCTGATGTGAAGGTGGTGCTTTAAAGCAATTATATTGATTCATTTAGTTTACGCACTATTATTCCCACTGAGCACGTTCGCTTGATTGATGGAGGCAGTGATGGACTTCGATTTGGTAATTAAATTAAGTGTTTTTTAATCAAAACAACAGATTTGTTGTGAAATACTGTTAAGTAACACAAATTATTTATTCACTATGATATTATGATGAAACGGTAGGTACAGCAAATCAAAAGAGTAGTTCAGAACAATGTATAATATACGTACTCTTAAGCGCTTGTGTAAAGATTTAAAATTTTTGTTAAATATAACGACTTCATCAATCAACATCAATATTGTTATATCGTAATTGACAGCCTTCTTATATAAACAGTAAATAGAGGACAAATAAGGACATAGGTACCTTTGATTTTTATAGAAAAACAGAGTTTCCAATAACTAGAGTTGTAATGAATCACTTTTCCGTTGTAGTTTTGCAGAGCTTTACAAATTATAATTTAAGCTTTAAAAGTTGACGAAAAAGCGTCGTTGTTATGTACGCAATAAAATTTCTACTAAATATGTTATAACTTGCAGGCTCTTCTGCAGAACGTGGTATAGTACCAGCCATGGTCAGCAGTTGTGACAGCCGAGTACAGAGTGCTCGCTCCAGGAGTGCTGTTGATGTCTATCGCGTCTGTGGCTTACGGGCACTCGACCCCGATTCTATAGGACTATAATTATAACCGCCTCCGGGGTCTAGTGGTTCGACAACCAGTAAGCCCAGAGGTGCCGAGTTCGATCCCACCAGGGGGGTTACCTACACATTGTACAAATAGTTGAGTTTAGGTTGATTTTGACAGACATAGTTATTGTTGAAATGAAACAACTTTTACGGATCTACTCGCGTTTATTTTACACATTAGTTTTAATTAATGTTTATCCTGACGTTTCGAACTCTTTGCAGGGTCCGTGGTCACAGGGAGACGAGTAGATCCGTAAAAGTTGTTTCATTTCAAGACATAGTTATGTCAAGATCAACAAAAAAGGCGAATTCTCAGTCGTACACTCTTGACAGAGTGGTCGTGGTTGTTTCGATGGCGTACGAGGTTGGGGGTACGCGTACGTGGCTAATCTTTGCTGGTAATTTCGGCTTGAACTGCTTTCCCGGCAATGTCTCTCCATTTTCGCCGGTTGCTGCGTTGCGAGAGCTTTCTGTCAAGAAGGCGAAAGGATGCATCATTGTCTTCATGTCTATTTTGTCCCCACTGCTATGGCACGAGATTTCCCTATGGATGGATAAGGAGAACGGGCCATTCACAACCACGCACACCAGTTGAGTGTGGTGCGATGGTTGTTAACGATTGCTAATGCAGCCGGGACCAACAGCTCCCAAGCACGGAGTAGCTCGATATGATGAATTTTTGGACATATAGAATTTTGCTGGACAAGACAGATATGGTGCCAAATAAGTCAGCCCACAAAATATGACTCAAGGGATTGCTAATCAATGAATTCCCAAAGGGGAAATTCTGTACGTTGACCAGTTTACCACTCTCTGCAGGAGCCATGATTCATATAAAATCTCATAGTTTCCAATATATCTTTAGTATAAAGCCAAATGATTTAGCCATGATTCCAATCAAGGATAATAAAATATATAGCAGTGTTAAATTCCAAAGTTTTAATAAAGATAAATTATACGCTGGTAGGTACATTAAATAAAAAACATTGTTAATTTAAAATAAATTGAACTGTTAAAGACTTTTATAGGAATAAATTTTAATTCCCATTAAAACTACTTCAAATTATGTTATAAATATTATGAACGTTAAAATTGGCAAGTTGTACGATTAAAGTGATTTGATTTATTCAAACAAGGTAAGTCTACAAGTACGAACATGTAAATAAATAACTCATTTTGTTACACTCACAATAATGTTGGAAGTTTGTATATAATTGACAGCTGTTGAGGAACTGTCTAACTGCTGCGATTGCTAAAATTAAGAACATTCGCAAAGATCGGTCATTAGATGGGTGGCCAATTTATCATCTGGAGCTCCTCCATGCTTCCGAATGCACGTAAAGCCGTTGGTCCCGGCTGTTTTAGCAGTCGTTAACAACCACCGCACCTCAAGAACTGGTGATGTGGTGATGATGTGAGACAGCTTTTTCAACTGACTAAGCTACCGGGCTGGAGAAGCTGTCTCTGATAACGAAAGGTATGACTATCGCCGGTGCAATTTTTAATTTCGATACAAATCCAGCGGTCGCTTATTTCATTATGATTCAGGGCAGACTGAGTAATCATAGTTCATTTCGGCAAGCGTAATGGCTCTGTGCCAGTCCATACTAACATACTATAATAGCTCATGGGGTGGAGTGGGTAAATTGTTAACAACAACCGAGAGAGCACAGAGAGCGATCCTCAAGGTGTCCACTCTCCGCCCTTTCCTTTTTCCTACTCACCTTCTATATAAATTATGTAAAGTACCGACAGTCCGTCAGCTATTTATATTGAGTATATCATAGTACTAAAGCAGCACGCTGCCCTTCCTTTCAACTCTGAAGTTACTAATAAGAGAAGAAAAGACATAGTTTGTGCAGATAGAATTGGCACAAAACATGCTTATACCTCCAAATTTTACATGTACTTACCTAGGACCACTTCTCTATAATAGACTTAATGCGATAGCAAATATATATTCCCTTAATTACAATAAGTATAAGATAGCTTTAAAGCATGCCCTGCAAATAATGTCCGATGACGATACAGAGAAATGGTTGACTGTAGATAAGTAAACATTGCTATACTTTATTTAATTTTAATTTATTTTTATTTCATAGATTTTGTTTTATAATTTAAAAGAAAGTTGTTAAGTATATCAGTTAACGCCTCTTTTTTCTTTAATTTGATTTTACTGTACCTAATGCATATGTAAAATGCCTATTAAGTAATTATAATTATACTTATTTTAAAATGTTTAGCCCTAATTTCTCGCCTGAAAAACAGGATTCACACTCTCCCCAGAGTGAAAAGAGATGGAGAGGACAAATTTCCCCAAGTAAATAAAAAAAGATGAGCGATCTCAATAGGTATGGGGAAGTGTAAAACTATGAGAGATTGGGTTTTTTTTAAAAGAACCATGTCTTTACAGTACCTAAAGTAAAAGTGCATTATTTTAATAAAATCAAACATTTATTAAAATGGTCTACAATAAAAAGAAAGTTGAAAACATATACAACAAAATTGATCACAAAATATAGAAAACTATTTGTTTATGATAGTTTTTTTTACGTTGCAATATGTGCGTAAATATAGTTAAACAGTTCAATGGCCATAATTTAAATTGGTCTTTCGATCGTTCCATAAACCCATAATACTTGATTATTGTGGGTTTAACGAAACGGTCTGATGGACTGACTGATGCATAAAATAGCTGTTTTGCAATATCAATAAGTTTGAGCATCGAGATCGTTATAGGTTGTTTGTAAAATTAGGTAAGTGTGTCTGTCTATGACATAATTATGCTTCCGGGCTCCCACGAATATAATGGTAATGATCGTGACGACTGGGGCGTTACTTGGTTGTAAGTAATGACAGTGTCGTTGGTTTGGCAAACATTTATTTATTAAAGGTATATTGAAATGTAATATTTTGATAGTTGATTCGTATGTGCTAATGCTAGATTCGACTCGCGGTTTCGCTCGGAAACTAAATGCGTAAAATAATAACTATAAGTACATATTAATCTTATTGTACTTACTTTATTTATTTATTTATTAAACATAATTAAACGGATATAAACACAATTACATAGTTATCTTAAACCTAGGTACATAATTTGCATTTATAAAAAACTAAAAAATGAGATAAAATTTGGTGGTTAAATTCGATTCGTTATCCTTTTCGGATTATCAAAAAATATATCAATTTCTGGAAAAGTTGCCAGGAGCGCGTTTAGCGCTTCATGCATACGACACAATGGCGATTGCGCGCGCGCCACCGTACGACACAGCGGAGGCGCGAATAGCCGATGTCTACGACCCGAACGTATTCGTAAATAGTTATCCGGAACGTAAAGGCGACACAACTGTTCAACACATTCAGGCGAATCCATAACTCCCCGCAAGATCGCCATAGCTGTTGAAATGTCCACACGAACTCTCCTGCATTCTAAAGAGTCCATCCCCAACATACCTAGTAAAAACTTAGTAGGATACATAGAGGGATAGTATCCATACATCCGCTTATAGTAATAACGAAGAAAAGCTTTCTGAACCTTTTCCAGCATTAAGGCATATTTGGCTTCGTGTGGGTTCCAAATGCATGAGCTACACTCCAGTGAGCTCCTCACAAGACCAATGAATAGAAGCTTATAACCTCGAGATTCTGAAAATCGCGTAAGTTGCGTAAAATTAGAGACGATTGAAGCAGCTACGTAAGATTACGTAGTAATATTATCTGACTATTTCTTAAACAATTTTGGATAATTATGTTTTATACAGGGTGTTTGGTAATATGTGTATACTCTCGAAACATAGCCATAACCAGTCGTTGTGGAGCAGCAGTTGTCCAGCGGTGGACGTCGTTTAACTGAGATGATGATGATGATGATGATAGCCATACAACTAAGTATAAATAACGCCGTGATAATATTCAAAAATATATTTATGAAGATTTACTTTTACATACAAAAGCTCAAATTTATTTTAAATCATATTTTTTTTCATTAACCCTGACATGTTTTGATTTGACTTCTGTTTCGTTTGGACCATGAGATTGACGACCAAGAACAATATATCTGCTGGACTGGCTTTGACAGTTTCCATGGCAACAAAACAAACAAATCATTCGTCCGCTACAGAACACCCGTATCCCATGATGAACTTCTATAGTAGCGCCACCAACAGGGTCCAATTGTAAATCTAAACCATACTCGAATCCACTTGAACATATAGAAAATTTCATCCAAATCGGTCCAGCCGTTTAGAAGGAGTTCAGTGACATACACGCGCACAGAAGATTTATATAGGTATACTAGCTGACCCTGCGGACTTCGTACCGCTTTGACAGTTTCCATGACAACACTACAAACAAATCATTTTGTATTGGAAAAATTTCAAAAATCTAAAAAAATTTAGGGGTGGACCACCCTTAACATTTAGGGGGATGAAAAATAGATGTTGTCCGATTCTCCACCCTAGCCGATATGCACGCTAAGATTCACGAAAATCGGTCGAGCCGTTTCAGAGGAGTTCAATAACGTACACCGTGACACGAGAATTTTATATATTAGAAGATAAAGATTAGCAAACGCCCTGTATATAGTTAATAATCTTTTCCGAATGTTATTGCAATATTTAAACAAAAAATGCTGTTGATTCTTTTAAAAAGAGCTTCAAATCACTAAAACTTTACTAAAATAAAGAAATTATATAAGTAAAGTGTCGAGCAACTAAACATTCCACCCTTCGTTCACATCCATCAGTCTTATCATACATATTCTTGTGTTCCATGTACTTCTTACTTGGACTATCTTTCCCTATACAACAATCTTAAATCAAGATACACGTACTAACTTATCTCGTCTTAAAACCTTCAGATAGTACACACAGAACCTTAGAACATTAAACTCTGCAAAGTATGATGAAGATAAAGTTCAAAACTCACACTCTAACAATTATCTGGAAGTCGATCAACGATTCAAAAACTTTATTTCTACATTTCGCATAAGCTAAATTGTAATCGAAATGAATCACCCTTTCATTAGGGTTTATCCACGCAAGCACAATGCTTCGCTACTGTATAATAAAGCACAAAGATATCATTGAAGAAGACACAAAGATTTCAAAGAAGCCTCATCACTATAAAGTTCTGAGTGGCTGTCGTTCTGAATATCGACATTTATTGCCGTAATTTATTAGCTTTATTGACTGTGTCGACGCCAAATCAGCCATGCTTGAGCGCAGGCTTCATTGACGCAACTCCTTTGAACAGTGTGTTACTCGTCGCGCGGACCCTCCACACAATTGTTGACATTTGGAAGTGGTAGCTACTTGTACGACAATGCGGAGGTGGCGTCATAGTTGAAATAATGAAAGTAAGAAAAATTCATAGAGAAAAATTTTTTTTTTTCATTCATACCTGTGCTATGAAAAAGTATAAGGTCTCAATACTAGGGGCTTACGAAGTTATGACATGGTTTCCAAAATAACTTTGTGTTAAATGCATTTTCAATAAAAAAAAAATACACTGTAACAATCACATATTTTGATAAACAATTCAGCGGTCAGGGAAGGGTCGTGGGTTCGATTACCACTCGAGCTTCCTGAGACTGGATGATTTTTCCTAGTAAAAATTTATCGTGTAACTGCACATTGTGCATGCAAAAATTTTAATAATAAAACAAAACATATGATGCGATTCTACCACACCTCATATAGTACCCGTCTATACTTGGCCTAATAATATCGTCTTCGTGCATAGATCAGCGTGAATAATTAAATTAGATGGTAATAATGAGAAGCGTTCCTGCATACTTAACGATCTTGGCAAGAGACTCACCTATCACACGTTACAACATAACGTTAATTGTAATAATGTTGAATCCTAACGTTCACTTAACACTCATTTTCTCACGCAAAGTGATCATACAGCAATCTACGCTGAAACCAACATTTAAAATAACATTCATGATATCTACGAACAGGTAACATGATAGTAACACTACGAGTATACGTTACAATACCACAGATTACTAAATAGTTAACAATACTATGAGATGTAAAAGTTGAAAGAGACCTGCTTTATCAAGCGATGACTTTTAGAAGAGAATTTAAAAAAAAATGTAACGTTACACTGCACGCCACGACACGAACAGAACAACACCAGGTCATGGCATAATATAAAAAGTATTAACATTATCACAGTCCACATTTAGGGCCTGTTTCACGACCTACAAGTAAGTTCCCATTAGCGTTTACTTGACAGATATTCCATACAAAACTGTCACTTTATCTGCCAAGTATCTCCTAATCAGACATTGTGAAACCGGCCCTTAGTGTACACAGTCATCATGCAGACAGTTGACTTATAACAATACAAAACAGTTAATAAAAAAAAGTTTACTTAAACAATATACCTACTAATAATACAAAATTAAACTATGGAGCCCTAAGCAGAAAACTATGACCGGGTTGCAGATATTTTAGCTGATAAAATATCTGATACGGTTTTTGTAAACAAATCCAACACTATTTCTCTTTAATAGTAGGCAAAACTCCCTGCAAACATAACTTCTTAGCGGGAACGTGATGAGGTATGTTTGCAATTTGGTATTTGTCAAATACTAATGAGAAATAACTGAGGATCATCATCTCAGCCAAAAGACGTTCACTGCTGGACAAGGCTTTCCCCAAGGATCTCCACAACTACCGGTTTTGAGGATAAAAGCATTTAATCAATGATAAAAGCCCAAGTTGTTTAAAGCGTATAAGTTTTGATTTATTTTTGTTTGTTACATCAGCAGCAATGACGATGAAAGCTGGCATCGTCCTGATGATAATGCGATTGGAAAGTGCAACCGGCTTCTTTTGTGCGTGTAATAATAGTAGTTTGTGGTTAACACCAACCGAGGTTCCTACTTGTCCGGTTTTGTTTTTTTTTTGTATTTGCCCAGTTTTTTTAATATATATAAATAATACATACTTTTATGTGTTGAATCAAATTGCCATAAACATAATTTTGCGAATACCACCAGGCTAGTTTTTAGAACGTCGGTCTTTTCAGGCGTTACAAAACCATCCTATAGTTGTAGATATCATCATCATCATCAGCCCATATTTCTGTCCCCACTGCTGGGGCACGAGCCTTCCCTATGGATGGATAGGGAGAACGGGCCATAAACCACCTCGCGGGCCCAGTGCGGATTGGGCCTTCCGAAGCACGGAGGAGCTCGAGATGATAAATTTTTGGTCATCCATCCGATGACCGGCCTTTGCGAAAGTTGCTTAAGCTCCGCGCTGGCAGACCGGGCGCGTTAACCACTGCGCCATCGAGCTCCTCCTTGTAGATAATAGTAGATATCTTAATGCAATTTGCAAAAAAATATTTTCAACATTATCCGGTTTTTAATGGACTATAGACATAACGCCAATCATACAATCTATATAACAAAAAATCACTCAGAACAACAATGACCTAATACAAATTTGACCTAAAAAAATAAAACAATAAAAATCCGAAATTACATAAATAATTATTTCGCAAGAAATGCCATCGCTTAATGAATGGTTAATGAAGATACGTTTCTTGTTGTGCTTTCAACTGTACTCTCCCAAAGCTACGGCCGTGATGGGTATCTGCGTGACATTTGGCACAATGAAGCTAATTTAATTCCAACGATTTCAACAGCAACCGAATTATTTAGAATAACAATAAAATAGTATGATACTAATTTTTATATGACAATTTTCATTAGATTATGCAACTTAAGCGAGCTGCGGTCGTGAATATGTCAATGTAGGTAGTGCTGTTGCGAAATTAAATAAACAAATCGAGTTCTAATCTTGTACGCATCGGTGGCTGAGTGGTAAAACGCTTAGCCTGATACCCGGAGGTCCGTGGTTCAACTCCCAGATCGGGCAAAATGTCTTTCGGATTTTTAGAAGCACTGCCCGGGTTTGTAATCAATAACCCGTGTTTAGCAAGCGTGGGGATTAAGTCATTACCCATCAATTGTAACGATTACTTGATTTCAATGTTGGAGGCGTTTGCACAGCAGCGACACAGTATACCTTAAGGCTAATAACTTTTAGCTATTTCGAAACAACTTCATACATAAATTGTAAGAGTTATTTTGCGATAGCTCTTAGTTATGTCGCTTATATCGTTATGGCGTTTAGCATACTGTTACAGAATATCTGAGAACATTCGGCCAGCCTTTTATGGATGCTGCGTTTTGACCGGTGGAACATCAAAGTACGAAGCCATATCCTCAATCGGTCATATTATGAGGCTGTATACTACAAAAGGGCACGAGACATCACGAAACTTTATGTTTGACAGGGCTTTGGTGAACTAATCTGGTGCTTTATCTTAATGAAGCAATGCTGGCAGATCTCAGGCATTTAGAGTTCAAATCAGTAGCAGTAATACTCAACAGATGGAACAAAGGTAAACCGTTGCTTTTAAATCTTATTCCAAGTGCTTAGGGATCAATATTTGGTGCCAAGATACCCTTAGTTATTACCCCTTTAGGTAAGGGGCAAATATAAGATGGCTAACTGTTAGGCAAGTTTCTCTTATTTTGAATGTAAGTAGTAGTGTTTACATTACTTTCAATACAACAAGTTCATGGGGTACATAACTATAAGTATATAATTAACTGAAAACAGGTTTTCTCTCTAAACTCTTGTATAGGCGCCAGAAACTTCACAATACTAATTAGTTCCATCATGCCATTGTGTATATCAATAATTATATAGTTAAATATATCGATCAAAGGTGTAGAAAATCGAATATACTTATATTTTCTTTTATTCTATTTTGCTGTTGAAGGATCTGGTTTTGGACATAGCGCTTCATCAACCTAAATAAGTCAGTCGCACTATCGCAGTCAACACAAAGAACTATTGACAGCTGCCCCATTGACAACCAACGTCTCACTCAATCGCGATGAATCGATAACACTCGATTATTTAGTTAACTCGATAACGGTCCGAGCGATTGTTATCATCATGTCGTGGTTACATGGGCAAAGTCATGTCTTTATGTATCTTTTTGTATTATCAAATGCGATTAAGAATATATATTGTATATTGAAAAGTATTTTAAATAAATTAAACTAATAATATAAACTACATATATATATATTTTGTTTGTATACTAATATAATTTATTTACTTTGAAAGAGTCTTCATACAGTCAGAATTCGGTAACAAAGAAAATGTATGACTAAGAATTCTTAAGTTCTTCTCTTTCCTTGTCCTTTTTATGTTGTTAATAATAATAATAATGCCGCGCTCTACTGGGATCGATCTGTTATCACGGACAGTACTATTATTGCCAATAAGCCTGATATCGTGTTGAAAGATCGATTGACGCGCCAGGCAATGCTCATCGATATTACCATCCCGCATGATGAGAACCTTCTGAAAGCTGAGAAGGGCAAGCTCACTAAGTACCTTGACATGGCTCACGAGGTGACCGCTATGTGGGATGTGGATTCGACGATCATTGTCCCCATAGTTGTATCTGCAAACGGCCTTATAGCAAGAGTCTCAACCAGCATTTCAAGAGGCTTTCGCTGGATGGCTGGATCAGATGAAGGCAACACTCCTGGACACGGCACGCATTGTCAGGAGATTTCTTTCTGTGCAGCCTTAATCGCCGGTAGCTTGAGTCCTGCTCCGCTCTGGCGTGCCGGCGTTCTAAGTATAGGTTTTTATAAAAGTTGTATTTTTGTAAGATATTTTGTTATATTTTACTTATTATATATTTTTTATAAAAAAACTAAATCTAAGATTTAAAATAAAAAAAGAGTTTAATGATAATAAAAATAATAATGTGGAATGTTGATTCGACGATTATTGTCCCGATAGTCGTTTCAGCGAACGGTCTGATAGCGAAGAGCCTCGACCAACACCTTAAGAGGCTCTCACTTGATGGTTGGATCAAGGGTCAGATTCAGAAAGCAGTACTCCTTGACACGGCACGTATTGTCCTCCTGAGGTTGCAGGGCAGGGGCAGGGCTGCAGCGTGAGGTTCCTTACCCTGCAGCCCTGCCCCGCTGCTGGTGGTACTCTAGGATTAGGTTTTTATAATGTTTTATTGTTTTTATAATAAAATAATGTAAAAATCTAGTTTGAGAAAGAAAATAAATAAAGAGTATAATAATAAAAGCATTTAATCGTTGCCACACATAGAAAACAACAAATAGGTAGATGCATAACAAAGGAAAAGTTTTTCAAGTCTTTAAGACAACTTTTTACTCTTTTTTAAAAATACGGTTTAGCTACCAGCTTTTATAACACAGCAGAACCTTTGATCTAATAAAAAATTTAGATGCTCAACATATTCAATAAACACTGTATTCAATAAGTACTGGCATAACTGCGTGAGGAAATTAAGAAACACTGTTAATATGGTAACAAAGCCCGTGTCCAATTAACACAGCATCTCTAATTGCTAACTTCACTGTGTGGACTTCATAAGCTGATAAACATCAGTTCCCAATGTCTGTACTTGTGCTCATATTCATTGGGTTGAGCAACTACCAGAGCAGTTTGATTCGACACAAGAATTAACACGTGGTATAAAAATTTATTCGCCGCCTATAAAGCTACTTACTTACATTTGCAACACCGTGTTTTAATATGAGTTTGGTTTTTCTTCCTGAAGAACGGGTGTTTATCAACACGATATAACAAATTACCGAGCCGGAGTTTATCATAAGTTTGCGTTCGTCAATCTGACCATACGTTTTGACAATAACAAACTTAACTTGAATATTTGCAATATTAGTTACAATGACTTCCTATTATTGTTAATTATTTTCATTTTTACTCGTCTAAATATTTGTTGGATTCAGTATTCCGATTCAGTAGATAAACTTATGATCTGATAGGAAAGAGAAAGCTAATTAAAAAGTATTATTTTTATTTTTTAATTTTTTAATGGCTTCGTGCGGTTTGAAAAGTATTATTATTAATAACATATTAATTAAAAAAAAAACATACAAGGCAAGTCAAAACAAAAGACGCTTGTATGACTATGAAATATTATTAAAAAAATATTAATTGTACCAAAAAGTTTTCATAACAATGATAATGCTACGTAGATATACGTGATAATGCATAAAGAGAAAAAAAAACAATTACCCTATAACTCCAACGGATACGTATTATGACTAATAGGTATATAATACTTTAATTATGTAATTATGACAACAGAAGGTTATATACAATTAAAACTCACTTATACTAATTAGAGGTTAACTCTTGACAGTAAGGTGTTCGCTACAAAAACACCAACTGCAATTGTGTAGGCGCTAAATTCAATAAAATAAGCCCCAATAAGCATGAGATATTTACCACAGTTAACAAAACAAAATGAACTTAAATGTTAATTGAGATAACGTTCAATTTGACTCTTTCAATACCGTGTTGAATGTCTCTGGGAATTGTTGTTTATTAATTAACCCTTTGGGTGTTAATGGCGTTTTAATTGTGTTTGTCATTTGTCGGTGGCCGCCTTGACACTCGGGGCTTATGATTTCAACCGCTCTTTACTGTATAGTCCATCGATCTCTGATCCAAAGTAGGGTTAATTCTTAGTATATTACAGTTACATATTATTGTACTCGTAGGTAGTATGTTTATGTATAGTATATAATAGTATTTTAGCCCCGCAGACTTGCTTACTACAGCTTATTTACCACAGCTAGGGTTAGCTGATAGAAAACTCTTCTCACCTTTGTATTATGTCCTGTGTATTGTGTTTTTTAATGTAATTTCGTTGCCCAATAAAGGAATAATAGGTACCTACTTGTGGTAGGGCTTGTTGTAACCCGGCCCGATCCTCTAAATGCCACTACACATTTGCAGAATACACTAAACATGCACACTAGTTTAGGCCCAAGACACCGCACTCGTAGAACAAGGGTACGAAGAACCGGTTCACACGCGCTCTACACCAGGTACAGACATGCACCTGGGCACTTCTCTCCTACTTCACTGCCCGGTCAACCCGAACCGAGGTCCGAGCCTTTAGAAGCGCCCTCGGGTTGCTCCGCTCCCCGATCCAATCCGAACCCTCTAGAAAACCTCCGAAGGTGATTCGTTTCACACGGCTTGAGAGACCCTTTACGTTCCTCGCCGCCCACAAAACAAGCTCAGTGAAGCTGAAAATGCCGTCTGAGGCAAGCAGCAATCTCTCTCAAAAAAAAATGCAAACTGGACTGCGGCTGTGGGCTCTCTTACATCGGGCAAACAAAGAGAAGTGTATAGGAACCCGCGTTACGGAACATATAGCCGACGTCAAGCATAGGCGCGAAAATAAGTCTGCAGTATGGGGGCCCAACCATTACATCAGATTATATAAACCACAAATACTCGCTAGAGAACAACGATTCATCCCTAGGATAATACGCGAGGCTATTGAAAATAAAAAAACATCCTATTTTTAATAGAGAAAATGGTTGGAATCTACCACTAGCCTGGGATCCCATCATACAAAATATTAAATCCCAGCTCCAATACCATACTGCCAGACCAAAAGATACTGTAAGCTCTTTCTGCGTAAAACGGAACGCACCTGATTAAATTTAAATGAGGGTATACAAGCTACTAACTAATTATGAGACGACCAGCACCTCAGTCTCCCTGTGACCACGGACCCTGCAAAGGGTTCGAAACGTCAAGATAAACATTAATTAAAACTAATGTGTAAAATAAACGCGAGTAGATCCGTAAAAGTTGTTTCATTTCAATGCGTAGTGTTCGCGTAAACTTTGGAAAACAATAACTATTATTACCATTTTAATTGAGTATGTCGCCATAACAACAATGTTTGTTGCATTGATAATCAAGATAAGATAATACGCTAAACCTCATGTATCTCTCTTACTCCTTAGAAGTACGTAACTGTATACTACATACTCGTACATATTTCATATTGTAATTTTTATTTGTATGCATTTTATTATTATTATCATCATCATCACCATCTCAGCCAAAAACGTCCACTGCTGGGCAACGGCCTCCTCCAAGGATCTACACAGCACAATGACCGGTTTTGTGCTGAGCGCATCTATATTTTTTTAAATGATGTATCCATATATATCCATATATACCTCCTTCGAGTGATTTGTACACCGGTTTTCATGGTGTCGCCATCTCTGAGGTCCCGGGTTCGATCCCCGGTCGGGTCAATTTAGAAATTATTGTTTTTCTAAATTGTCTCGGGTCTGGGTGTTTTCTATGTATAATAAGTATGTGTTTAAGTATTTTAAGTATGTTTATCCGTTGTCTAGTAACCATTTAACGAGTTTCATAACGAAGCTTCTCTTGGGCTTTATAATTGGTGTGAGTGTAGTTTATTTATTTATTTATATTACAGCTAAACATTAAACGGCTACTACAGTTGTGCCGCTTACACGGAAACAGATCATTTTGCAGTGACTGTGCCACCCAAAGAATGCGCCCGATTCGACGCAACGAGTGTGAGAAAAACATCGACATTGCTCACGGATGATCGACATCCTGTACGCGGGCAAATGCCGAGAAAATATGGATGAGCCATGATGAATTACGGCCATACATGGTGCATAAATACATGTAATAACTGTTAATGTTGCCATCATTAAAATTTACTTAGAATAGGAAGAAGCATCAGCAGACGTAATCGTTCAAACATTTATGTAAACAACGATAACCATTTAATAAGGTTTGTTAAATATACAGTATGTTGAGATTCTGTTAACTAAACCGCAAAAACGTACCTGGCCCTGTGTGTCCTGTCCAACCCTGGGAACGACATATATAGTTATGTAGTTATATTATATACCTACGAGCAAGTATTCCTGTATTTTTTTTTTTAATTTCACCTTTTTATTTCATGTATTTCATGTATAATGTAAGTAAATGTTCGCAACAACACAAAATGTTTCTCTTTCTCTATCTCCCTCTCTCTCTCTCTCTCTCTCTCTCTCTCTCTCTCTCTCTCAAGTATATAGTCTATGTCAATTCGAAGTACCTAATACAATAAAACGGCAATTTCATATTTTAACCCCTATTATTAAGTAATTAGAATTATTACGTATTTTTTATATTTAGTAAAATTACACGATGTTTTACAAAATGGAGATATCGTATTTACAAAGTATACAAGTCTCTAATACACATAATCATGCCTGTACGACTAGTAAATAAACTACAACTATAACTACGTCTCAAGGACGTGAAGGATTCTACACAGGGTGGGACATCACTGGCGTTAAACGCGCGAAATACCAACCAACCAACCAGTAACATCGCGAACGGCGGGCAGAACGCACGCGCGCACGCGCACGATCCCACCAAACACATCGAACACGAAAAAAGTTTAACCAAACAGTTTTTAACTAAATAAATTCAAATTCCGAATGTTGATATAAAAAGTGAAGTTTGCAGTGCTGCGTTCTTATAGAGTTGAGTAGTTGAAGAATAGGTTTAATGAACTTATCGAACTGTTGACATTTAGTCGTCTGTTTTTAGATATAATTAACGCGAAAGGTGAATCGAGTAAGTGAACGCAGATATTATTATATTAATGCGAGTCTGATGATGGGATAACAACAACAACTGGTTGTTGCCACGTGAGGGCGGCGTTATATATACACAAAAATGTTAACTTTTTTCTAACAACGTTTCTCTTATACTAACTGCAAAGTGCTATATTTTTTAAATAACATGCGAAGTTTGTATTAAAAACGAAATTGTATTTATTGACAACACAACATAAACAATATTAGTATTTTTGTATGATATTGTGTTATATTTTACTTTTTATATAATTTTAATAAAACCTAAAACTAAGATTTGAAATAAACATAAAGTGAATAATAATAATAATAAAACAAATATTTGCCATAAATGTTGTTGGTGACCAAAAAATAAAATAAAATACAGTACAATCAAACGGTCATTATCAGCCTATTCAGATTTAAACTAAATAATATTAATATGAAAACGCTTTTCTTTGACATTGTTTACTTACAAGTTGATTTGGACCATACTTATTGTTGAAAAACCCGCAAAAAGGTCACTGACATAACATAATAAGTCAGGGTCACAGATACAGCTTGGCTTAAACAAAGCAAAATTTCTTAACTACCAATTCTTGAGCTGGTGTACTGACACACCATTCTGGAATATATAATATATTGTTTTCTAAAGTTTACGCGAACACTACACATTGAAATGAAACAACTTTTACGGATCTACTCGCGTTTATTTTACACATTAGTTTTAATTATTGTTTATTCTGACGTTTCAAACCCTTTGCAGGGTCCGTGGTCACAGGAAGACTGACCACTGACTGTAACCACGGACCCTGCAAAGGGTTCGAAACGTCAGGATATTAATTAAAACTAATGTGTAAAATAAACGATAGATAGATCCGTAAAAGTTGTTTCATTTCAATATATAATATACTAATATAAATACTACTGTATGTAACACTATAATAACGACTCCGTGCTTTGGAGTTCACGTTAAGCCGTTGGTCCTGGGCATCAATTTTTCTATTTTAAACCCTTCAATCGTGTGTCAGTGGCTTAATATTTACCACTTTACCATAACCCTTATTTCAAAATCAGGCTACTATTAGGGAGACTACATTATTATAAGCAGACTTAAGGTCTAGTTTTAAAAAAAAATATTATTTGCTCAATAACATAATTACGCCTTAATATTGTCGTATGACGGCAGGCAGCGGTTAAAACCAACTAACACTAATTAGGCTTGCGTGGTAGGTTATGGAAGGGTTAAAATATTGTCATTATTCATATTGATGAAAATAAAATACATAACAAAATTATTTTTCTTCAGGAACAGTGTATAGTTACATAAAATTGAGGTGCTCGAGGGCGCAGTGCGGTTAACGCGCCCGGTCTGCGATTGTTAAGGTTAAGCAACTTTCGCACAGGCCGGTCATCGGATGGGTGACCAAAACATTATCGTCTCGAGCTCCTCCGTGCTTCAAAAGGCATGGAAAGTCGTTGGTCCCGGCTGCATTAGCAGTCGTTAACAATCACCGCACCGCACTGGGCCCGCGTAATGGTTTATGGCCCGTTCTCCTTATTCATCCATAGGAAAGGCTCGTGCCCCAGCAGTACATAAAATGACTGGTGATGATGACGTTGCTTTAAGCATATTCCTAATATTGGCTTATTTATTGCAATGATTATTTACATATAATTTTACGCAAATATTGTTGCGAACAAATTACAATTTGAAAAAAGACAAAGTGTTGAAAAAATTCCACGAGCGGGATTCGAACCCTTTTGCAACACTTTGTCTTAATTCAAATTATTTATTGCATTCTAAAATGATAACAAAGGTGGTAGCTAAATGTACATTGTAGACTCTATAAAAGGGCATAGCAATTATTTAAAGAAGAAGACTTACTTATTTACAATTTACATAGTTAATATAACATTTGTATCCAGTATCCTTGAACTTTATAGTCTCAATAATATATTTTGTGAATTTATATTCATGAAATTGTAAAGACAAACAATATTGTTTATTAAATGACAATTACTACGTATCCAATTATTCTTCTATATCTTATTAATTGTTAACACTTCCAATACAACCGTAAGAGGTTCTGTTATCGTAGCATTAAGTCACAAACATCAATTAAAACGTAAACACGCTCTTGAGTGTTCATATCGATATTTCTTACGAACTTTGTTTACTTACAGTTTCTTATCGGTAAGTTCCCCTTTGCCCCGTTATCTGAGTCGTCCTAGAAAAACAAACAAATAGGTACTTTGGTTATACGCATATACCTACATGCTATATACGCCTGCTTCTGTGGTCTAGTGGCTAAGACCACCGGTTTAGACCCGGAGGTCCTGGGTTCGATTCCCAGCGGGGGGTACATGTTTGTGTACTTTTGGTTTGGTTGGTGGTAGGGCTGTTTGCCCGCCTGGCTAGCTACCACCGTCTTATCTAAATATGTCACCATAACATATTGATGTTATGGTGACAGCTAGAGATGAGATAGCCAGTGCCTCAGTTGAGGATCCCGGGTGAAGTGCGCTTCCATCATTGGCCTTATCGTCACTTAACATCAGGTGAGATCAAGGCACTGTGCTTACCCGTTAATATAAAAAAAAAATACGTATCAGGTGTATAATTTTCCGAGAGCAACGTTACTAGTACTTTCTACCACGACTTTTAAATTAAACTGGATCCCGAGCTTAGAGAATATCTTAATAATAATAATAATTAAAAAAACAAACTAAAGGCTACAAAAACACAAAATGTTGAAAAAAATTCCACGAGTACGATTTGAACCTGCACCCTTCTGACATACCGGCTCAGGTGCTCTCCCAATTGTGCTATCGTCGTTCTAACCAGCCCGCCGAAATTGTTCAACACTATTGTATACCACCACTACACAACACTATTGTAACACCCGATCATAATATTTTTACAAATACTAAAGATCAGTTAAGATGTAGGCAAGCTATTTATAAAATGTTTTTGTGTTGTTTATATAATTTTTAACGCAAATTTTGTTGCGAAACAAATTACAAAAACACACACAACATTTTGTGTTATTGTAATTTGATTCGCAACAAAATTTGCGTTAAAAATTATTACAAAAACACAAAACATTTTACAAGCTGAAGGCGTTGATTTTGGGGCTGTTGGATGGATGGATGGATGTTGGATTCAGCGACCGCATAGGTTGTAAAACTTTAAATTAGATTATAACAATTAATTTAGTAACAGCGAACTCTATGATGATATATGTGATGTGAATGTATAAAAAAAAAGTCTAAAAATAGCGAGATTTAATTATTCCTGAAATTAGAATAATCTTAATTGAAACTTAAATTAATGTATTTTTTATTAGATCTGAGTTGTATCTACCTATCTTTTATTTGTCAGATAAATAAACTACGATTAAAATGCCACTGACCAGGTATAAACCTAATATGCATCATCTCATCATCAGCCTAGCCCACTGCTGGACATAGGCCTCTCCAAGTGCACGCCACCGAGCACGATCAGCGGCTACTAATATGCGTACTACGATCAAATAATTCTTATTGAGCTAATAAAAACATCGAGTATATTTATTACGGATTTTTGTATGCCGAGATTATTCGATGTTTGTACATTTCGAGCGTGAAAATTATTTATTGTCTATATTAAGGCAACAGTGCTATTATTTAACGTATTGTCACAGCGTATTAGGTGTAAATTGTGAACAGGAAATGTTTTTTTACGTAAACTACATCATGACAAGACCTAAATAAAGATGTGTTATGCAGTTTCAAACAGACTTTGTTTGTTTTCTAAAGTTTACGCGAACACAACACATTGAAATGAAACTAGTTTTACGGATCTACTCGCGTTTGATTTACACATTAATTTGAATTAATGTTTATCCTGACGTTTCGAACCCTTTGCAGGGTCCGTGGTCACAGGGAGACAGGGAGGGAGGGAGGGGTGGTATAAAATAAAACGAATTCTTGAAATGAAAAGTAGTTTCATTTGTACAATTAATTTGTAGATATATTTGCATTAGTCCTCATTATAGGACAAAAAATATTTTAAAATAAAAAAATCACTAAAGAGTTGGAACACAAAAAGAGCATGGATATGGTTATGACAAAAGTACTAGCATATATTAATTGTATGTAAAGTGCAAATCGTGATGCGTTGAAGTCTTTTCTAGACTTAGTTTTCTTATCATTGAAAATCCTTTGTATGGCTATCCAAAAGTTCCTTTTACACTTAAATACCTACATTTAATGAATGAATTAATTAATGAAAAGTTTATTTAACACTAACACAATTCATGAAATAGAGTAAATAAGACACTAATATCAGAAAAAAATAAAACAAATAAAAAACCAACTTGAATACTAAGTGACACTTAAAAATTACTCAGAAACATGCGTTCGTCAAAATGGACTTTACTCGGGATAATGCAATAGCATAAAAATATGGCTAAGCGCTGATTTCCAGTAGAGCCAAAAGTAGTCCATAACATTTAATTTTAATTAATTTAATTTTTTATTACTCAAGTACTTAAACTAAAAAAAACATGTTAATAATTAATTAAGCAAGTTAAATTCTTATACATTCTTCGTATGTTTATACGAGTTATAACAAAAATGCGAGTATCACATTGAAATACATATAAAAAAATTCCAAAAATTTCCTTTCACCCAGAATCCTCGACCACTAAGGTAAGCGCTACCTTATAACTGCATGTTGGAACACATCAATGCTGCTAACATTGTTGTTATAGCAACAAACTTAGTCAATATTATGGTAGCTAGCAAGGCGGACTTAGAAAAAGGCTTACCACCAAACACAAGTTTTTTAATTTTTTTATAATTATAGATAGGCTTGCATTTGACTACTATCTCACCTGATGGTAGGTGATGATGTAGCCTACGATGTAACATGCTTGCCTAGAAGGTACTGAAGACCCGAAGTTATTCGAAACACACTATTAAAATAGAAAAATGTTGTATATAAATAGATAATGTGTCTAAAGGGATAGATCTTTAAATTGCATAACCTTGCATCCTCCAATAAGTCACATTGCCATTGAATGCTAGAATAATGCGTCGTTTTTCCATAGCATTGTGAGTTTGATTGATGAATTTCTTTTGCTAATTACCGCTAATCCCGCGCGATCGGGCTCTGCCTAACTACGTCCATTGTTGTTTTTAAGGTCCCTTGTGCAACGTTCTTGTTTAATTATAGCCGCAATGTACACACCAAAGTTTTGTTTTTAACTGAAATTCGTGAAAGTTTATTTCAAAACACTTAAAAATATTAAATACCATCAGCAGCTTCTAATGTCCCCACTGCTGGGGCACGAGCCTTCCCTATGGATGGATAGGGAGAACGGACCGTAAACCACCACGCGGGCCCCGTGCGCATTGGTGGTTATTAACCACAGCTAATGCAGCCGAGACCAACGGCTTTACGTGCCTTCCGAAGCACGGAGAAGCTCGAGATGATATTTTTGGTCGTCGGCGAAAGTTGCTTAATGTCAGCAATCACAGACCGGACGCGTTAACTGAGTAAAACAAAATATTAAATAACTAAGAAGTAAAAAGCCTGTGACTGTTCCACTGTCAAGTGATCACTACAAATGCGGTGGATCAGTGATCAGTGAGCATCGAAAAAACCGAAACACCCTTTTCTGGTCTCCTCTTTCCTTAAGTTTTCAACGGAAGATCAGCGAGCGTCGGGACAACTTCGGTGTTCTGACAAATGCTGATACCTCTATGTCACTTTGTATAAAACAAAAAATGCTACATTAATTAAAAACTCTCTTGGAATAATTAGCCCCAAAATATAAAATGTATAATATTTAAAAGAAGTTGCAATAATTACTCAAGTGGCATATTTACCTGAAGTTCTTGTTACTAAGTAAAAAATAAATTTAATTGAAAGTTTGGTTATGATGATTTCTTAATATACACATCGTAGTTTTAGTATCGTAGTTTTATAAGAAACACTTCAATGAATAACTTCTCATTTTCATTTATATACGTCGCTTCATCACATTGCAACTTTGCAACCAGTTATGAATGTACCACCCAAAATAAAATAAGCAGTAGCGTTCCGTAGAAATGATTGTTTGAATTGCAAAACAGCCTGAACGATAACGGGAGTCGAACTTTAGTTGATATTTTACGCCTATACCAACTATTGTATCACGACAGAAATAACAAACATTCTTAACTTTTGTTTCTCTTTGATAAAAAGACAAAGTGTTCGAATCCCGCTTGTGGATTTTTTCAAGTGTTGAAAAAATCCACAAGCGGGATTCGAACATTCTATCTTAACTCTATCTATTTGTTTCTTTTTCTAATTAAACATTATTATATTTTTAATATGTTGCATTCACAATGCAATAATATAGTTACAATATAAAATTTATATAAATCATGAAAAAATATTAAAGTGAATTTAATCTCAATAAAAATCCTTTTTATAAATGTTATTTATGCAGCTTAAAATTTGTTTTTTTTTTCAGGTCCCGGCAATGAGCTGGTCTGGACGACAGTAAAGTATTTAATAAGTGTGGACTGTGAGTGAATTAAAAGTGCAAAGATGGCGCGTGAACAAATCCTTCTAATATGTGCGGTTCTGACGCTGTTCTACGTCGCGCTGGCCGTTACACAGGTGAGATTTAAAAACGTTTTAAAAATTTCAAAAGCTTTAATAATGATTAGGGTTGTTTTCTACAAGAGCTGTGCGAAGTAGTTAACCGGTAGTTAACCGCTAGGAAAAATCTACCAATTAAATAAATGATTCTACAACTTACTTAATTTTACAACGTTTGAGCGGGCAAGGAAAATGAATTTAAGCCAATTGGTATCACACATCTTTGGTGTAAAGGCAGCCTTTTTCCGCGGGGCAGTAGCTTCAGTAATGTTGCGAGAGTTAAATATGCAACGAATTTGCGTTGTGGTTGTTTTTGGGTAACAATATTACAATTGTTCCGTCAGTATGTGGTAGGTGTGAGGCTACGGCCTTTCATTCCAATTGTTAATTATTTATCCTACCCTAGACATGTGTCTGTGACCGTAACCTTTTTGTTTTCGAACTAAAATGGGACGACTTGATGTCTCGAGGGATTTCATGTGACATTCATGACGCAGTTTTGACAATTCATTATTTTGTATACACCATCATCACAGTCGTTTCAGCTAGAGACAATATTATAAACGCTAATAGTCCTAATAAAAGAATCACGATGAATTATTACTATGTTAGTGACATTTCAAATTAATTATTCACTTACACGATTGTGAAATTAATTGACGCATTGGGTCCTGTGATCAATAGTTAATTTATATTCGATTCGATAGCTTGCCAATTCTTTACACAGCTTCGGACTCAAAAAAAAAAAAATTTTTTTAAATTGTGGGTTTTATTAATACTTAAATATTTTTGCTACTAGCCCGCATATTACTCAATTAGGTAAGTATAGTCTCAAGCATATATTCATATTCATTTATTCACTACTAGCTGACCGGTGGACTACGTATCGCTTTGACAGTTTCCATGACAACAAAACAAACAAATCATTTCGTATTGGAAAACAAATTTCAAAAAGAAAAAGTCTGTCTAAATTTCAATAAAAAAGTATAAAAAACTACCAAATAGGTTCTTTTCCCAACATCAAATCCAAGACCTAAGTAGTAAATTGTGGAACCAAATAAAGAGAAAAGGTATGAGTTTCATTCGCGTGGGAAAATCGGGATAAAAACTATACTATGTATAATCCAAACTATCTGTATGCCGAATTTCATCCAAATCCATCCATCCGTTGCAGCGTGAAAAAGCAACAAATATACACACAAACACAAACTTTCGCATTTATAATATTTGTGTGATTACTAGCGGCCACCCGTGGTTTCACCAGCGTGGTTTCCGTTAATATCGGGATAAAAAGTATCCTGTGTGTTAATCCAGGTTATAAACTATCTGTATGTCGAATTTCATCCAAATCCATCCATCCGTTGCAGCGTGAAGAAGCAACAAATATACACACATACACACCAACTTTCGCATTTATAATATTAGTGTGATGTGATAAATTGATAACAAAGCGTCAAACTAGAGAAAAGGAATGCCCTTGCTGAGTTTCTTTCTGGTTCTTCTCAGTACCTAGGCCTCCCGCCCAGAGTAGACTTACTAAACTTTGTACTATGTGTCACTATGATTACCTTATCGTTTTCTTAATAAAGATAATAATGACAAAGCAGTAATTATTCTGTGCTTTGTAAAAGATTTGGTAGACGAAAGCGTATCAATATACCTAAAACAACTGTCGTGCAATTCACAAGTTACGAGGAACAGTTTACTTGTCATTATTTTAAATTAATTATTGCATATTGCTATTTCAAAATATATATATTTTTTGCATTTATATTGGTATATTAACAGGTTCGCTGTCCAAGAATTATAACAATTGGTTTTCAATTGTTATGTATCATATGTGATTCATGGGACAAAGAATGGGTTAATGTCGATAATAATAACACAATTAATATGAAGTAAGTAAGCTCCTGAGCTTATCGCCAGCATGCATGTTCCAGGCAAGCATCCTAGGCCGCATCATCACTTACCATCAGGTGTGATCGCGGTCAAATACTTGCCTCTAATAGATAAATACTACTAATTATAATAAATGTGAATATAAGTAGAGAATAAAAAAAACAGTGCTGTCTATTAGACGCTTGTTATAGACTTACGACAACAGATCATAAGACAAGAAAGACAGACCCAAAAATTTCACAGTTCAGCCATTATAGTGTCTACAAAATACAATATAATTTATTGTTGAATAATTTCGCTAGCTCGGTCTTATCTAGATCGCAATACGATCTCATAACGGTACGATTTCGATTACTATCGGCAATTAGTGTTCCGACCGATGCTTAATCACTAGAAAGGTACATACTAATGAGCCCACGACAGACTATTTGTCTGTCCGTTGTAATGTAATGCGGGTTATGTCATCGGCTCGTGGAATATCCCTGTGGAGATTTATTGCTGTCTGAAAAAGCGAGCCACCCGCGATGATAACTGCGTGAACATTTACAAATCAAAGCAAAGGCATAAATAGAAAAATCAGAAATTCTGTTTAGTTTAAGGTTCCGGGTGAAGTGCGTTTTCACTTTCCGATGGCCTTAACGTCACTTTTTCACTTTCCTACGGCATTATCGACACTTATAATCAGCTCAACGTTTACCTATAGTGGATTAACAATTTCATTGGCTTAAAGGAACATAGCAATAAAATTATTTGCATTTCTTAATGATCATTAAAACATAATTGAAGTATTGATATTTATTTTCATAGAGGGCCCAGTGCGGATTGGTGGTTGTTAACGACTGCTAATGCAGCCGTTAACATCATTAATATAATTTTCATAGATTGTGCTGAATTCAGTTATGTTATTTAATTATTTATTATCTTAGTAAAGTAAATTATATAATTATACATATGTATATAGATTGAAGTAATCAATTGTATAAATAAATACTAACATAACACAAAAAGAAAGTAGAAAGGAAAGCATTAAATTATTTGAACACAACACAGAAACATGCAAAATATCCCACATAAATTTTACTAAATATACATCAAATATACACTATTTTCAAATCATTGAACCTCTAACATATAAGACCTACCTATGTACTTAACTACAAAACAAAAATATGATTGTACAGTAAAGAGAGGGGTCTCTTCTAAAACAGATTTTTTCAAACTTAACAGAAGAGACCCACACATTTGTAAAAAACTACTTGTAGTTAATAATAAAAAGTTTTGATTTTTGATTTGATTTTAGTCCACTGCTGGACATAGGCCTCCCCTACTTTTAGTATGCTTTGTGAAGACCACTACACGTTGAAATAAAACACTAGTCTGCTGTTTAAAGACCTTTGGAAGGTGCGTGGTCACAGGGACTGTGTTCAGAAACTCTCTAAATCATAAAAAACTTTAAAGTGATATACTATGTAACTTTTAAGTTTATTTCAAAACACTAACGTTTCACCTTTAAATATTATAGTCAGTAAGTACGCTTAAAGTACCAAATCGTTACATTTATTACAAAATGTAACGTCAATCGTCATCGTCACGATCGATCTGCGAACACGCGGGATGGTCTGCGATTGGCCAAGAGTCGATTTCAAAACGATGCAGATGTATCGATTGTTATCGATTTAGTAACACAAGCGATTAGATTAGCGCTAATTTGTTGTGTTCGATGGACGGCGTGACTTATGGCGCGAGAGGATCAAGATTACTCATACTCATGCCAAAAAATAAATTAATAATTGCAAATCTCTTTTGTGTTCTCCATTGATGTTTTATATTTGGGTTCGATTCTTACGTTTCTCAACCGTTGCTGTTTCTTTATGATGAATCCGCAGTGGTTAACGCGCCCGGTCTGCAATTGCTGAGGTTAAGCAACTTTCGAAAATGCCGGTCATCGGATGGGTGACCAAAAATATATCATCTTGAGCTCCTCCGTGCTTCGGAAGGCACGTAAAGCCGTTGTCCCGGCTGCTTTAGCAGTCGTTAACAACCACCAATCCGCGCTGGGCCCGCGTGGTGGTTTATGGCCCGTCCTCCCTATCCATCCATAGGGAAGGCTCGTGCACCCGCAGTGGGGGCATAAAATGAGCTGATGATGATAATGATGATGATGATGAATCACTACTCATTAATCCAATGGCGTGCACACGCCTGCACATCAGACTATCACAAACTGTCAAAGGACAACATTTTTTTTGGGCTTAAAATAAATGAAAATTTAACAGAGATCATTTCTGTTGATTAATACTATAAACATTTAATACTTTCATTCTACACTATTTGCAGATTTTAAAAGATGTCCATTTTATTTTGTAAAAAAATGTATTATTTTAAAAAAATGCGTCGAAAGGAACTATGTCCGAGTTCTTTTATGACAGTTGATTGACATAAACTGACAGCTGAGCCAGCTGCTTATGTCATGACGAGACTATTGGAGTATTTTGGAATTTTTATTGTTTATTACGTTTTTGTTGTTTTCCAATTCAGTAATTCTATTTTGATTTCATCGCTTCACTGACGTGCATATTTTGGTATCTACATTAACAATCAGCAACTCTATGATACATAGGGATACATAGGGGCAGTTTTCTAAAATATGTGAATGTTGGTTGGAATTCTGAGCTTTAAGTGCCTTAAAAGTGCTTGCTTACTCCATAAGCGATCAATCTTGCGCATTTGCACAACAGATATATACATCTTACATGTAGTTTTACTTTATTTATATGTTAGGAAAAGTATAGTATAAGTATGATGATTGTAAACATGAGATGTAGATATGTAGACTTGTATTTTTTTTTAATTTAATGAAAAACGCACTGACCGCTGTCACGTCTATGTCAATAATATTTTTTTTATTATTGCAACATTACTTCTATTGTTGCTAGGAAAATGTATTTTTGTACATGAATTAAATTAAAATGCGCGTCTATTTATTAATATAAATACTTTGATCGTAATCCTAATAATTTTTTCTTTAATTTGATGTATCATTTGCTTATGTTAATTGAGTTTTTATTTTAAGCCCAGCTCCCATAGTAAAAAAATCTTCTCCTTTCCTCAATATACTTTAAACTTTATGTATATGTCAATAGTTGAAAATGTTTTGAAGAAATTCGACAGTTTTGCATAAGTTTATGTGCTGGCGTCTGTACGACAGCTATGCTTGTAGTTTCTTGTAGAATCTGTCATGGATTTCCGATATAATGCTGCATAGCTACTCTTGTTTTGTTACTGTTGATACACCTAACAAAATAAAAAAAAATAAAATAAAAAAATCTGCCAAAAATATAGTGGTATTTTTAATAACTGGTATTTAATAATAACTGGTAATTACTGGTAAAAACTAGTCAAAACTGGTATTTTCAATGCTTAACAGTTTTGGTGGTGTTGGCCACCTCTAGAACCTTGATTCTGCTGCCACAATCATGGCTGAGTGGCCTGATTCTGTCAGTTTTCCAACGGCCCAAATGTCAAAAAAACCAGACACAATTTTCACGTGTTAAAATAAATGAATCATGGTCCAGGTGAGACAAAGGCGTCTGTGTCTGTTAGGTATTACGTAAAAAAGGATTTTGTTCTATCAATGCATCTACTTTTAAATAGGCAGCAACTTAAAGACAATTCTTATAATAAATTTACGGGTTTTTGAAAATCTTCATAACTACTACAGGTTTCACTATGATTGTATATGTTGTGGGTTATAGGCAAGGTCTTTTGAGCAGCTGTTGCCCACGTGGCAAGCTCTGAGTCATCCAACTATGATCAAATCTGTACTACCTGAGTACCGCACACTTGTTCATTGAAACCTTATTAAAATTATGTAAAATTGTTATTTTCTTTATTCATAAACATGTATTATATGCTGTCACACTACAGACATAGGATCAGGCCATAGTCTATCATGCTTTCCCAATGCCGTCAAAAAACGTCAACCTTCCTCCCACAACCAGGATGAGATATTTTATATGGTCACCCATCCGATGATCCGGCTTTACGAAAGTTGCTTAGCTAGCAAAATGTCAAACCCAAAAACCTCGTCAAGTTGAAGTTAGTAATAAAGATATTATGTTTTTGTATAATTGACAAAGGATGTCGGTCAGTGAACAGACAGACAAGAATATTGGCAGTGTTTCGCAATAACAGGAACTGAGTAGGTACACTCATTGTTCTAAAAGCTTAACTGCTGTATTGTCTGTCCCGTATGTACCACGATAGCCAACACGTAAAGGAACGCTAGCTATATGTGTTATACATTGCTTCTTCTAGCAGTCACTGTTCAAAAGTGGTCGGTACGTGCGCAGCCGTAAAAGAAACAAAATATATTGTTACTAAAATCGAGACAGTCCGCTATTACAAGTGATCTAGATCTTGTATTGATAAGGAATGGAGAATTATTACTGTTTGAGAATTAGTTACAGTGAGCACTGAATGAAATCGTGAAGATATTGTATAGTCTCGGAATGGGTACACCGACGTAATCTGTAAAGATTATTTTAATAATGCCGAAATGGTAACAGGAAGATTAAATGGAATAACGAATTTATTGAATAAGTTATTGAACTTATGAAATTTCTCGATTATTACATTAACATGAGGAAGAATACTATTAATTGAAAAAGTGTTGAAATACTTCCACGAGCGGGATCGAACCCGCACCCCACGATAAGCCGGGATAGGTGCACTACCAACTAAGCTATCGTGGTTTTGTCCAATCCGCCGAAATTATTCAACACTATTTATTATTCTAAATGATCCTAATTCTCCTTCTTACTTAAAATGTAGTTTCAGTTTCCTTAGCTCTACTCATGCCCGCCAACTTCGCTCATCAAATAATCACCTTCTCGCCACTTCTTTGCATCATTCAGAATTCGTTGCAAATTTCTTCACGATTCAGGCCATTCAATTATGGAACGCTCTCCCCGAAAAAGTCAGACAAGCTCTAAGCAAAATGGTCTTTAAAATAATGGTGTATAAACTGTTTCTACAGGAATCAACACCCACGTAATGGATTCCATCATCGTTTCTTTTGTTGTTTAAGTATGTTCATATAGTTTATTTCTATTTAACTTTTTTTTATTGTATGTATATTATATTATTATCACTTAATTTAATAAACTTAATATGTATATTTAAGTTCTAATAAATGTATGTAGTATATGTTTCATTTACGTTCTTTGTCGCACCGCTTACCAATTTTTCTGCCTAGCCCTCGACTGATAGAGAATGCCATTTGGCATTAACTCCGCCTTTTGTACTTTATTTTATTGTATTGTGCAATAAAGATTAAATAAATAAATAATAACTCTTACTTTGTTAGCCAAAGGAGCCTTATTCAATGTCGACAACTACGTCATCAACATCCGATCTCAATATTTTTTTAAATATAAAAGATCAGATCAATATAAAAGACTTAGGCAAATGTTATCTATATATATATACTATAATAAATAATGTATTGTATATAAAAAACAGGTGTCTTGACTCACTCACCGGCTGACTCATAAACGTCTATCCAAAATCGTCAAACCTAGAACTCTAGAATTTTGCAGACATAGACTCGAAACACCTCTGTAAAACCTAAAAACTAATTTCATTTTCATTCATGCTGACAGTGTGCTTTACTTTATTATATATAGTTTAACATCATACTAATAAACTATAATTTTCCCTATTCATGTTCAGCTTTAATCTGTGTTTATATACCGTAAATAAATATGTATATACTATACTAGTTGTTGCCTGCGACTTCGTTCGCGAAGACTACAGTAAAAAAAGACGTATCCTATATGCTGGTCTGGGTCATGGTCTGTATATGAGGAAAGTTTCATTAAAATCCATTCTGTAGTTTTTACGTGAAATAGTAACAAACATCCATCCATACTTACAAACTTTTGCGTTTAGACGATTAGTATGATATAGTTTGCAACTTCGACTTCTCAGTTTATTATAGCTCTCTCCATCTGACTGGCTGTCTGGAATAGATTGGTCTAAACAATAAGACCGCCAACATGTTTTTTAATTTTTTATTGTTAATTGTATAGTATTGTACTAAAAGTTTTATATATCTATCTATCTATATACCTAACGTATACAGTAGAATTTTTCCGAAAAATGACTCCACTCCACCTGATGTTAAGTGGAAATGGAGTCCAGACGCAAGGACAACTGGTGCAGCGTGAAAACAACGCAGCATCAGTCACCCTCACCCTGCCGGCCCACATGGTGCCTTTTCACGCCTCGTTTGAATGACCCCATGTCATAGGAAGGAGGGAAAACGTGTGTGTAGAATATTTCATCTTTTGGAAGTGCGACAAAGAAACGAGTCACCAAATTTCTTTGTGTGCGATGGAATGTTCGTGACAGTACAGGAGTGACTCTGGAGAGCAGCAGCATGAATATTCTCTTGAAATCAACCCATGACTAATATAATAGCGGTCATCATCATCATCAGCTAATATAAGTCCACTGCTGGACATAGGCCTCTCCAAGCGCACGCCACTGAGCACCATCCGCGGCTACTCTCATCCAGCCTCATGCCAGCCACCTTGAAAATACCTGTCACTGTTAAGTAAATAAAACAAAAAATACCTGACCAGTAAACTTGGTTTTCGTAAACGCACTGTTTGGCATTGAATTTGAGGATTATGATCATAAATTATGTAATGATACGTGCAAACACATTCGCATGGTAATTTACGAGACACCTCTTGCCACGTGGGAGTACAGTGGGCAGCACAATTTGGTTGCATCGCCCCTGTTGGTACAGTCACCATTAATCACCTTTAGCACCTGTAATTAAGTACATGTAAAAAATAATTAGTTAAACTATTACAAGGAAATGAATCATGTTAAATACGGTTGTCTGTGTGTTTATTTTTCATAAGATTTAGCTGTTATTTGAAGTAGACAGTATTTTGATGCCTTTGTAAGATACGTGGTTACGGCGAAAATGAGTCTGTTGATATTCGTCTCATAATTAATTTGTAATACGGTCAATTATTTTTTAATCTGGTTAATGTAAAATGAGCTCCTACACTGGTTTTGCAGTGTGATGCTAGGGCTAGGATTTAATAGACAATGAGATAGACTAAAATTTACCACCTGCCTAACATAAAGTACACTATACTTCTTCAGTTTATTTTGTTGGGATTTCTTTTGTTTTTGGTTAAATCTCACGCAACGCAAGACTATTAGATACGAACGACGATACGAACGACGACAAAGTTATGTTTTTTAGTATTTGGAGTTTGTCAATGTACGGTCTTCTAATTTATTTATCTCTTTCCAAACTAAAGTAACTAAAGATACTGTAGAAAAACCTACAAACTCATTTTTATGAAATTATTTTTTTCTAATTACTAGCCCACAATACAATAAATTATCAAATTTCAGTGATTGTTCCGTTATTTATAAATTTAACATTGAAATTAGATCTAGTAATTGTTGAGATGTGCAGTCATAAATATTCGCAACGCCATCTGCGAATCGTGCAATCTGCAAAACTAGTGTCAAATACGTTAAATGTCAACGGAAAGTACCTACGTCAAGTGTAAAGAAATGATTCCGAACGCACATAGCATTTCAGTAGGTAAACTCCCAAACCCATCCGTTGTCCAACAAACAATAACTTATCCTTCCTCGGTTAATTTGACGGGATGATGGGAGATATGGGATATTTATTTCATTTATTTATTTTCAGGCAACTAAAGTTACTACTTAATTCCATCGAATAAACCTCATAAAAAATCATATACCTAACATTAAACCTGTGTTGCATGATAAATAAAAATAAAGATAAAGATGTTTTTTTATGAGTAGAGTCTATGGAACATGGTACTTTAAGGACTCAACTCGTAGAAGGTTGAATACATTACTATTTTCCATTTTTGTAATAAGGCTTGTTTATATCACTTCTGGCTCTCAACCATCATCTTCTCAAAGATGGGATATGCATCGAAAAATCTGACACACACTTTTCCTGACCTGGGAGTTAGACCCAGGATCTTCGTGTTTCGGGCCGAGTGCACTGCTACTCGGCCACCAATGCGCTTCCCATGTAGTGTGTAAAAAGGTAAACTGTCGTTACTTGAACTATGGCCATTGGTGGGCTGACCAGTTGAGCGTGTTTGCGCGTCTGTCCGCTCGAGTGGACGTGTGCGATGGATGTGTGGCATTTTGGGCATTTTGTTTCTGGCAAACATTACACAAGGCTGTGACCATACTGATAGACTTGTGTTGCCTAACATTGTTTGGGATCGAAAGTCAGTGAATGGTACTAGTGAATTAGCAACTTGTAACATTTTCTTACAAGATAAAAAATTACTTGAAAAATATCAACCAGCCTCGGGGAGCAAATCGAACCTACGACCTTTAGATAACCGGTCCAATGCTCTGACCGCTGAGCTACCGAGGCGAGGATTTTTTCTAGTTTTTTTTTTATCTTGTAACTATATACAAAGACCGCTATTTGGAGGAAAAGTACCCTTTATATTGATGATGGCAAATTTTACTGAAAAGGAACATTCCTTTATTTTTAAAAATAATTAAAACAACATTTAAAGATTTTTGAAAAATCACCTGCTTGAGCCGAGAATCGAACCGGTGAAATGTGAAAAAAACACCTGTTTGATACCAACCGAAAGAGTCATTTATAAGGATCAATTTCTTTTAAACAACATAGAATCTTAAATTAACACCTTCGCCATTTGACCGACAAACAATTGAATTTCTGTTGTGTCTGGGCCCGGCGCGGCGGTTAAAGAAAGACCAAGAAAAATATTTTTTTATTGTAAAGCTTACTTACTATTTAAACAATTTTCACGTATGAATAGGCGTATTCTTCGACTGAATTCGTTACGTGTCGCCTTTTGTATCGAGTTATGGTGAATACGTCTGTGCATACGTGAAAGTGGGTCTCATTTTGAGCAAATTCATAAGTTAAGTGAACTATTTTCTTTAGATAGTGAGTAAGCTTTACAATAAAAAAAATATTTTTCTTGGTCTTTCTTTGATTTAAGATATTATGTTGTTCAAAAGGAATTTATCCTTATGAATGACTCTCTCACGTATCATTAAATACAAGATGTTTTTATTTCACATTTCACTGGTTGGATTCCCGGCTCAAGCAGGTGATTTTTCAAAAATCTTTAAGTGCAGTTCTAATTATTTTTGAAAATAAAGGAATTTTATTTCAGTATAATTTGCCATCATCAACATTAAGGGTACTTTTCCTCCAACCACGGTCTTTTTTTTCCATTCTGTATAGTTAAATGACATAACGGTTTCTTTTTAGTTTGGATTTATAAAATTAGCACGTTTCAAAAACATACAAAATAGAAATATGTAGTTATAATTGATTGGCCGCCGGTTACCGTCATGGCGCTTAAACACGTCATTAGTTATTACCTTTAATTCAGCTCACATTGACGTTTATTAAGTTATCTGAATAAATTGAATACCTATTATTGTAACATTTTTAATATATGAAGCGTATGACAGGCATTATGATCGACATTTTCATGTGTAGCTAAATAGTAAATAGTTTAGTATTTGTGTAATAATCGTAAATATAGCCGTGTGAAGCGAGCCGTTACCGCAGATGCGTGTGCATTGCCCAACCATGTTATCGTGTTGGTAGGTACCCACAGTACGTATGCTTTACCTAAGGCGGAGGCTCAAGGGCTCTATCATTCGTGAACTAGTTTGGACATCGGAGCATCGAACCCATATCATTACTGGAATCGAGGATCGTGTAAATGTACGCTTGATTGTTCACGATCGGAGTAGTTAACTTATTATTTATTATTAATATAATACGTAACATCAAATTTTATAATGTTTTTTATTATTTATTGCGTTGCGTTATGGATTTGGTGTAGTGGGAGCAAGTAACTTTAATTGGATATTTAAAATGTTTTTGATGCTGTTCCATAAAGGTTAAAAACATGTACGAAAGCCAACTGAAATGTCTGAATACAACGAATGTGTTCAATAGCTAATAGAGTTAATATTATATCTAAACAATTATTTACGCAATAAATCTAATTATATTCCAGCAAACTGATTGCAGATCACAAAAACGTATTATAATAAATATTACCAATTTTACTGCAAACTAGTTACCTACTTGAACATTGAAAAAGTGTTAAAAATATTGCGAATGATATTGCAAAAAGAACTAACAGTACGCAACGCAACGCAGCAACCAAAAAGTGAGCCCGCGTAACATTGGCATTGCCCATCAGTGTCCAGAAAACAGTTTGGTATTAGGCAAGTTTCTTCAAATCGCGATGATAATTCCTCTATCTACGACCGATGGGAACCGCTTTATGCTCGTGAGTTGTCTTTGTCTAGCACCCTGTCTATTGGTTCGTACGTTTTGTTCTCATGACACCGAATTGTCATTTGTTGTAGCGGCTGATGTTAGCCTTTGTCCAATCTACTTCCGAATATAAAAGAATCAGTTGCAAAAAAATATTTTTATTAAACATTGAACCACCTTTGTGGTTTAGTGGCTAAGATCACCGGTTTAGACCCAGAGGTACCGGGTTCGATTACCAGCGGGGGTACATGTTTGTGTACCCGGTTTGGTTGGTGGTAGGGCTTGTTAGCTCGCCTGGCTAGCTACCACCATCTTATCTAAATATGTCGCTATAACATCAATGTTTGTAGCATTGTTGTGTTCCGGCAGCTAAGAGATAACCTTATCTCTAAATATGTCAACCTCAACTAGTGAGGCACCGGTTATCTAGCCAGTGCCTCACTAGTTGAGGTTCCCGGGTGAAGTACGCTTCTATCATTGGCCTTATCATCACTTTACATCAGGTGAGGTCAAGGCACTGTGCTTACCCGTAAAATATATTTAATAAAAACAATAAGTACAAGTTTTTTTAAGGTATATATGTAGTGAAACGACTACTACGTCCTGATTTTAAGCAGAAGCAGAGTCCTGATGCGAAGACAACTGGTGGAGCAAGACTGCGCTACAGTGTAGCCGCCTAACACCTTGTCACAATAAAGAGACCCTCTCACTAGGGTTGCCAACTTTTTTTTAGACCAAATATAGTATTTTTGGATTCAGTACCCATAAACATATAGTAGATAGGGAATTAATTAAAAAAATATAGGTAGTATATTAAAAATATTTATTTCATTTCTTAAATGAATATTTTGTGTGTTCCGTTTTAGATAATAGAGACTGACTTTAGCGACTTTGCTGATAAACTATTGTAGTTTCGCTTATTATAATATATTTTAAAAATAATAGTATTTAGACACCTAAAATAGTAGGATACTTTATTATATAGTAGGGTTGGCAACCCGCTATCTCTCACGGACATTGATCTTAGCATGGTTGGTTGGTTGGTTAGGTTCCATGGCCGTGAGAGATTGTGTATGTGTCGTTGCTCGGTGTATAGCACGGTGTATATGAAGCTTACCTTCTGTAGGGTCTATATTTTGCTATCTTGCCGACTCGCGTGAATCGTGATGCTTCTCCACACCTTGGCTAAAGGACCCCATGTTGTAATACAAAAAGGGGATACGTGTGCTGGTGTGAGAGTATTTTAACTTTTGGTCACAACCAATAAGCTGTCGCAATCGACAAATAAATGTTTTATTTATACCAATTCTTCTTTTTTAGGGTTCCATACCCAAGGGTAAAACGGGACCCTGTTACTAAGACTCCGCTCTGTCCGTCCGTCTGTCTGTCTGTCCGTCTGTATCTCATGAACCGCGATAGTTAGACAGTTGAAACTTTCACAGATGATGTATTTCTGTTGCCGTTATAACAACGAATACTAAAAAACAGAACAAAACAATTATTTAAGGGGGCTCCTATACAACAAACGTGATTTTTTTTGCTCGTTTTTGCTCGATATTGATAACGGCAACAGGTAGAAGCTTGAAATGTTCACATAATATTAAGTTATATTATTCTCTTTAAAAATAAATAATTAAAATAAAATAAAATAAATATTAAAGTGGGGCTCCCATACAACAGACATGTTTTTTTTTCCGTTTTTCTTTTTTTTTTTACGGGTAAGCACTTGGCCTTCATCTCACCTGATGTAAAGTGATCATAAGGTCAAATACTTAGGCACTGGCTATCTTATTTCTAGCGCCGGAGCAAAACAATGCTACTAACTTGATATTATGGTGGCATACTTAGGTAAGATAGTGGTAGCTGGCCAGGCGGACATCGCTTGTATTACTAATGCCTGCTTTCACCAAGAACCCCTAAGTTTTAGGTAACCCCTAAACTATGATAAACTAATATGATAAGTGCTAAATTACAATTTTAACCCTATACTTAGCAGAGTTTTTTTGTGGAATTATAATATATCTTTTTGTATAAAATGTGTTCTTTTTTTTCAAGTTAAAAATAATATAGTAATCCACTATGCCAATAATAGGGTTAAATACTGTTGTGTTAGGTGGCTTGTTAGATCTTCGAACATGACTTTATTAAAATTGTTTTCGAAATGACTGAAATATCAGAAGCGAATATTAAGTATATCTCGCATAACCATCAACGGCCTCAAATCGAATCACAATCGACTCGTGACTAACAAATGATTTGCAAAAATTGACTTCTGCAATCGATATGACAGTCGCATATTTGGTATGCGCAGAACGATCTTTATTGTAAAGAGCATCAGATAATGGGTTACGCAAAAATGAAGTTACAGAAAATTAGAAATACTATTTTAATTGATTGGAGAAACTTTTGACATTGTATTACTATCTTCTGAGTAAATTAATAAGTAAGGATTAAGTCAATATTGTTCTATTTAAAAAATTACAAAAACACAATGTTGAAAAAATTTCCACGAGCAGGATTTGAACCTGCACCTTTCTGATATACCGGGTCAGGTGCTCTTCCAATTGAGCTATCGTGGTTCTAACCAGCCCGCCGAAATTATTCAACACTATTTACTTTTTTACTTTGAAAGCCAAAGGCGCCAATTCAATGTCAACAACTACCGTCATTAACTTTGTAATTTATATCGCAACAAAATTTGCGTTAAAATTATATAAACAAAACAAAAACATTCTATTTAAAAAAGTTAATTATTGGCCTCGGTTGGGATTCGAACCTGTCGTCATTTGGATGACAGATATTTTTTAAGGGCTTCTCTTCTCAGTATCGATGTGAATATAGCAATGTCAATGTACAATAAGTAAGTAAGTAAGTAAACAGCCTATAACTGTCCCACTGCTGGGCAAAGGTTTCCATCGTTGGAATCAAGTCATCGCTACAATTGATGGGTAATGGCTTAATCACGCTTGCCAAATTGGTGATCACAAACCCGGGCTATGCATCGAAAAAGGCGAAATACATTTTGCCCGTCCTGGGAATTGAACCCGAGACCTTCGGGTATCGGACCGAGCGCCCTGCCCCTCGGCCACCGAGGGGTGTACAATTTACAATAATGACTTTAAAATATTATCATTATTTAATTTTTTTTTTAACTTTTACTATTACTTCAACCAGACCCCTTAGTTAGAATATGGTTCCAAATGAGTGACAAGATTAATTATTATAGCGATGTGATTTATTTATTATTACTAGTTATATGGCTGTCGTTTATTAAACCCGTTTTTACTTCGAGATTGCGTGTTACATTTTTACACTGCTAGCTATAAGATAAGATAAAATAAATACGCGTAGGTAACGAAAACGTTCAAGTGGTATGAAACATTTGGAAAAATATGTTTCAAGCTTGAAGTGGACAGTAAGTGTTCTGCCAAGTAATGAATCGTCACCTGTGCCATATTCTTATGTGTGATTTAACAACGCTTTGTATAAGTAAATTATGAATTATTCATTAATTTCACACTTGAACTTAATCTCTAGGAGTCTACCATTAAATGACTATCTGAATTTTAGTAACCAAACCATAATGTTGTTTTTAAGCAAATGCTTAGGTGTAAGCTACATATACTTCGTACTTTGTGTCTCAATAAATGTTAAGACCGATCAGGCCCGCCTTCCATGTGGAATATTCTAAGTAAGTACCTATTTGATAGTACCTACATGTTTATTATACTTACTTACTTAGAATATTCGAGCCTTACTGCCGTACTCAGAGACGTCAATTAAGTTTAATGACAATTAAATGTATTTCCTTCTCTATTTAGCGCTATACATAAGAAAGTGACAGCAAGAGACTTAATTGTCATTAAAACTTAATAGACGTCTCTGAGTACGGCAGTTAGAGTTAAAAGTTAGACGAAAATGTTAAGGACATTAACATTTATTTCGTTGTGGGGCGTCAAAACCATCGAAAAATATTTATAAATATGTTTTTGATAAAACTTTAATTCCGAAAGATCAAAAGGAACTGCCGCATTATGTGTTATTGTAGATCTACATTACTTTAACCTAGATAATAGAACTAGATTTTGTGAAAGCTAATGTCATATTGTGACAGAAAAATATCAAAAGTTATTTAAAAAAAATTGTGCCTCGACGACTTGGCCGTAATGTGATACCTCTATTTTTATTTATTTATGCTATTAAATCGTTTTTATTGTGGTTCATTCATATGTAGCGTCATCTAAATTAAAATGTATAAAACCAGTAAAAAAAAAGCCGATCAGCCTATGGCCTATTAAAATTAAAACTACATTTTTGGTCACTACAATGAACTCATTAGCTAATTTGTTATTCATGATTAGAAATCCGAATATGTGTTTTTTTTTTATTTAAAAAACGCAAAGCATTTTGTCAGTGTTAGATAGACCTTGAGAAGTTGCCCGGATTGTTCATGTGTGTAGCCAGCCTTATATGGAGCGGAGCATGCGATGTGCGTGCGTGGTCATCTTTGTGTAATAAAAGTTGTCAATGACACAGCGCAGGTATAACTTGTAGCAACCTACAGATTTGCTATAAAAGTTAATGATGTAGGCAGGTATAGGTGCGAGGTAATATTGCTATGGAAACACGTGGCAACAATAATAAAAATTTGATATTTTTGAACCTGAGAACTTTTATTTTTATTTATTGTGTGACGTCTGCAAGAACGACGCTGTGTGGCTAAAAAATCAGGCACTTTTTTTTTCATCATCATCATCATCATCATCATCATCATCATCAACTCAGCCAAAATACGTCCAATGCTGGACAACGTCCTCCCCCAAAGATATCCACAATGATCGTTTCTCCTTTTTTGCAACTAGATAAATTGCTGTCTTTGCATTCACAAGGGCTAGGGGGGACTCTGATTATTTGGAACTCTCCTTCTACCTTGTCCAGCCACGAAGCTCAAAGAGAGGACTGATCCGATTCGAACCCCTCGGAGAATCTAGTAAGGATCGGGGACACGCACTTCCTCCATTTCCTCTAGAAAACCTCTGACGGTGCTTTGTTTCACACGGCTTGAGGAACCCTTAAAATTTCTTACCGCCCCCAAAAATCCGGTGACGCTGAAATGCCGCTTAAAGAAAGCAGCAAAGTCTCTCCAAAAAAAAAACGACGAGAGGAGGTCTACCCTAAAACTTAGTAGCATCCTTCCTCTGCCACGGGGATGGTTCAGGATCACGAACGGCAAGCACCGCATTCACCTCAATCCATTTTGTCACCAGGCATTTCGACAGCCGCTTCACATGTACGATCTATGACCTTTTATAGGCATACGTATCGAAACTCGCCTGTTTATTTATAGATACTTACTTTCATAGAATTACTTGTTCCAAAAAAGAGGTAAGTAACTTTAAAGAGTTCCAACCTTGAACCCATTAGCGATTTTTGTAAACCCATAAACTTGCGTCATGGCCTAATTTGCCAGGCTAAAGCCCTCTTTAAGTGGGTTATCCGCTTGGATCTTGAGAGCTTGTTATGACTGCCACCATATAAGTCCAGAACCCATATTAACACACAATGGGTTTTTTTAATCCACCATGGCAATCTGGACCGCTAAGCCAGCTAATAGTTTAAATCTTATCGTTTTATACTCACAAAAATAAAATCATATTATTGTTTGTTGAAATGAGACACTTTTTTTAGAATTTATTTGCGATTCATTACATAACTTAATTTATTTATTTATTTATTTATTTATTTATTCAACAATGTTTCAACAGCATTTATCTAAACACAAGATACAGAAGATGTTACTTAAACATAAGCCAATTACAGAAACATATTATGTTACTAAAAAATGTTGACATAAGTAATGAACGCAGGTAGGTAGTTTAAAAATTAAAATAGGTAGGTCTTAATTATCATTTCCGTTCCGAACCTGTACAAGTTCCGTTGCGTCAGGGACTGAGGTGTCGGTCGTAATGCTCTAAGGTCGGTCGTCTTAAAATTAATTTGTACTTGCTGGCTTTTATTTTAACCAGATGCATTGCGTTCTACGCAAAGTGAACTTAAAACGCTCTAGTAGAGTCCGAAATAAAGTTCCATTTAAATGTGTAGGTACGTAGTGTTCGTGTAAACTTTGAAAAACAATATTATTATTTTAATTGTATTGACGTGTTAATTAATATTCTCAATTACAATAATATTAATTATATTTAAAATTCTATAACTCTTAACAAAAAAAATGTTTTTGTAAGAGTTATAGAACTCTTGATAATGACCTGTTTCCATTGTCAACAGTATCTGACGCTAATTCTGAGATAAGAGATTTGAGATATGACATTCATAAGGTTAATAATGCTTTAAAAAATAATCTCGTCATGCGTACGGGCAGCTCGCTTAGAACAATGCGTCGTGCCTTTAAGACAGGTGTCGATCTCAGCATTACCATAAAACACTGACGAGATGTGGAGATTACGCCATTTGTACATGTCACTTTGAATTTCGCAGTGAATTGAATCAGCTCATTATATGTCCCCACTGCTGGAGCACGAGCCTTTCTATGGATGAATAGGGAAAATAAGCCATAAACCACCACGCGGGCCCAGTGCGGATTGGTGAATGTTAACGACTGCTAATGCAGCCGGGACCAACAGCCAAACGTGCCTTCCGAAGCACGGAAGAGCTCGAGATGATAAATTTTCGGTCAACCATCCGATGACCAGCCTTTGCGAAAGTTACTTAATTTCAGCATTCGCAGACTGAGCGCGTTCACCACTGCACCATCGAGATCCTCGCAGTAGCATAACGGATACAAATACCCCTGATTATCTCTTTTTCTTTTTTTTTTTTGAGAGAGATTGCTGATTGCCGCTGCGGCATTATCAGCTTCACCGGGCTTTTTTGGGGGCGGCGAGGAACGTAAAGGGTCCCTCAAGCCGTGTGAAACGAATCACCTTCAGAGGTTATCTAGAGGGAACGGCATCGCGCACTAGTGCGCGTCCCCGTGCCCTGTTGATTATCTCAACTTTATTATTAGCCTATAAACGTTGCCCACTAGTAGGATCAGGCCTCCATCATCATCAGCCTTATAGTCCTGGATATGGGCCTCTCGGTGCACGCCACTGGGCTTTTTTTTTTGGAGAGAGATTGCTGATTGCCTCAGACGGCATTTTCAGCTTCACCGGGCTTGTTTGGGGGCGGCGAGGAACGTCAAGGGTCATCGAGCCGTGTGAAACGAATCACTTTCATATATATTTACGAAGCGTCGTCACAGAAGAATATATGCGTCGTCGGTAGAGGAACCGGTATTCTCATATATGCTCGTATTGAATGCGACAAATCGTGGTACATTCCCATGGCTCTGTGCTAGAATAGAAAAGAATACATGCTAGCTCTGTGCGTAACTAGCAGACTACTGACGTGAATCCATGCCTTCCTTGCATAAGCACATTTTCTTTCTATGCGGACAGGACTGTTATTAAGGGTTAGTGTGTTAGGCCCCCCGTGTGTGACGCCCCCGTGGTGGAGGCCCCCGATTTTCAATTAAGTTATAACAGCCGATTTTGTCGTAATAAAAGCCATTTGTACCAGATACAGTCAGCGACTAAGTTTGTTTTGTTTGTTTGTTTGCTAATAGCGCATTAATAATAATCATTATATAAAAGAAAATGTACCAAAGCATTATATTAATTCTATTTTCATCAAATATTCAGTACGCATAAATTATGTAAGTCCACGCCCCAAATGCAATACGTTTTCGTAGCACTATGCACCAGTTAGTAAAATTGTTAGGCTTCGTAAGCCCACAACTTATGATTAAGCCAGGCGCTGTCTGTAATTAATTTGGTTTATTGCACGCTTATGACGTGTTCGCTTTGAAACAAAATATTGCATTTACCACAACTGGTATCGTTCCTGCGGTGTATATTTGGTTTGGTATACTAATATTTGACACTGTAAAAATCATCAAATTTGTTTTTTCAAGTAGCTTCCCACAGCTGGGGTCAGGCTTTCCCACATTAAGCACATATAGAGAGTGGCCATTGCTGGCCTAATGTGTTCTGGTTGGATTTTGGCAACTGCTATTCCGAATTCCGAAGCACGGAGTAGTTAGACATATTGTAATTTGGTCACTCATTCGGTGGCCAGGCTTTTTTCTGTAGAGTTTTCTGTTGACCTTAAACAGCCTTTACAGCGACACCGGACTTTTTGGAGGCAGCGAAAAACTTAAAGGGATCACCGGGTCATACGACGGTGACTCGGCATTACGAGAGTTGCTTCACTATCAAAAACGCTTCAATAACTATAACTAAGTGGTTTTTGCTGTATGTGAGTGCCCGATATTTCGGCACAGTTGTATGGGCCAAGATTACGGATTTTAAAGTTACTATGGGTGAATTTTATGAGCTAATATTGTCTACCTGTTTTTTGCGCTCTTTACAACTTGATTAACTATGCAGTTATGATATTCATGAATGTGAAGATTGTTGTAGTGTTTCCAATAAGGTGCTCTTCAATTGCACACATAAGTTAACAAAAATTACCCTTTTAATTGCGATTTAAATGCACACAGGACAATTTAAACGAAAAGGTGTGTGTGATGTCGCGCTCGGATGGTGGCAGACTATAAAAGACCGTTCGCTTTTGAAACGAGTGCAACATCATTCACTTCTACCTTTAAATAAATACGACGTTTCGTTTTACAAAAAAACACATTAGATTGTATAGGCATATTGTTGCGAATAAAGAATAATATGGAAAATACAATAAGTAAATTAAATTAGACAAATAAAATAAATACAAAAATACGATTTCATATTATTGTGAGCGCGTCGCTTACAGTTTGTTGTGAAATCAGTCCTTCTCGCTTCGAATGCAACGGATTTTATAGGATTCCATTAGAACCACGCGCGAAGCTTTTATGGTGTTTCCAAATTTATATTATCGCAACTTTATTGTTTGAATAATATCAATGTCATGGTTTTTATTACTGCTCGAATAACTCTGAAGTTTGTTCGTCTATGTTAATGGCAAAGCAGCCATTTAAAATCCGTATCACATGTGTTAACCTAGACAGCCGGTAATAATGAAAATTATATGCATAAAAAAATACTTAAATACAGTTCCACTTACATTCACCAACTTTATATGTAACCGTATCGAGTAGTCTAGTGGTAAGACTACCTACTCGTTTCAGACCCATATGTCCCAGGTTGAAAATGAACGGTAGGTATATATTGTACTTAGTTTTGTTTATAATTCTTGCTTTTATCTACCACCATCTTAATTAAGACTGTCGCCATAAAAACAATATTACTACAGCGTTGTTGTATTCCGACAAAGAAGAGTGAAGAGTGAGTGAAGAAGCCAGTTCTCTGCAACTGAGGAATCTGAGTGAAATGCAGTGCCACTTTTGGCCCTATCCTGGTACCACTAGGTGAGAAGATGGCCAATGCTTCACCATCGTGGAATTAAAAAAAATACGGGGATTAACGCAATCTCTATCTCTATCTACTTTGTATAGATACTATTGTTCGACACACATGGGGAGGTCAAGCATTTAACCAACCACAAAATAAATAAGCATATATGTAGGTAGTCGTTTTGCATTAATCCCCGATATAAAAATTCTGATTGAAATGGAACGCGAAAGTTTAAAAGTGTAATGCTTATTATGTAATGTATTTACATAATAAGCATTGTTTTACTTTTATTAGAGTACTGTAGTGGTACTGTATGACATTGTGGAAATTGGAACTTTTACCTGAGGTAAATTTGTTAATTTAGATTTTTAATTTTGTTTTTTTTACATGTGGTCTTCTATATTTTTTTTTTATTTTTATGTGTTTATTTGTGATGGAAAGTGTCCTGCTAAAATAGGGCATTTTCCAATATTTTTGACGCTGTAAGGGAGAAAAGAGCTGGACACTTGCTGAGTTTCTTGCCGGTTCTCCTCAGTACAAGATCTCCCGCCCAGAGTAGACTTACGAACCGATGGCATAGTGACATTCATAAGAGCTACTTGTAGCCTAAACTGAATAAATGATTTTTGAATTTTGAATTTTTTTTTTAATTAAATAGCTAGCAAGTGTGGTTGATTAAGGCTTGATCTCCCCATGTGTGTCGAATAATAGTTCTTGTGGAAGGAAGTCTGCAGCTCGAGGTGATGGACAGTTCTTCAAAAACACCGTTTGCCGTATTGTGATTTAAAACTAGTAACGGACGACACACAATGTTATGAAAGTACAGTCACTAACATAAATTTGTTACCATATGCTATAAACACGGTGACTTTTTAGCGGTGATCAGGACCTACTGATTCCGACTATGTTAATGATAGCCATTGCAATAACAATAAAACTTACATGTCAGCGTTCCATTTTTTATTTTTTTTTGTCTGGGAAGTAAAGTTAATAACTATGAATATTAAAATCATTGTCATCCTACTCCTCCTTGTTACAAAAAAATCACTTCAATCTTCACTTCATAAAAATGTAGGAAGACCATACATTCTAATTCATATTGGTTACCTAATTAAAAATACAAATTAAATTTATAAAAAGACAACATGTAACTACTATTATTATTGCAATGGCCATCATTTACTTAATCGGAATCAGTAGGTCCTGATCACCGATAAAAAGTCACCGTGTATATATGTATGGACAAGTTGTTTTCTCAAAAGTTGTCACTTATTTTTATGTTTTTAAAAATTGTCTAGGAATTATCGTGTAGACAGTAATCATTGACTTCTATTGCAGCTATTGTTGTCGATTTTTCTTTAGTGCGGTCGGTAACGAAAGTCGCTGAACACTTTAGAACCATGCCATACATATTACTGTAACATATTTATCATTATAATTGGTGCGTTTAACATTTCCGTTCGATTAATTATTTAAAAAAAAAAACAGATTTTTACAACGTACTAAAGTGTTCAGCGCCTTACGTTGTTAACTGTACCTAATATATGCTAGTGACTATCCATTCTATGGAGTGCGATTCTGCTCCGGCGGTCTATAACGCACTGTTACGTGTCCGATACTTTCTTTCCCCCTTTCGTTGTTGAGTAATTGCCGAATCCCGCTCCACTTCCAACTCATGTCTAGATCTTATCTTTTAAAGGACAATGGAATACAACTCGTACATGCTTTTTACGCAACGCCGTTATACCATAACCTTATTTAATATATAAAAGCTAAAAATACTTTCTATCTAGTCGACTGGAGTTTCAAAATACTGGTAAATTTTATTAACATGTCTAATATGTACCAAGGTCTATGGTGAAAGTAATATTAAAACTATCTTCTTTTTATTCAATAGTAGATTGTTATACTAGGAGCTAAGATGATCCATTATATACGAGGTAGTTTTACTTCCGAGAAATAGAAACCGAGTTTTAATGGGTTTTTAGCGCCGTGTGTTACACTCTACTTTTCACTAAAATAAAATAATCCAATACAATATGAAATAGTTTATTTTATTAAAAATTAAATTTACAATTTGTACAATTCTGGATATTTAACGAGATGTTTTTTCCCGGTAACTTAATTTCTTAATTTCAGAATCAGCTGAGTTGACTCATCTCTTGATGTCGATGGTCGTGGGCTAGTTGGGAGAATATTGATGCATTCTGCGATACGCTGGGTGATATCAAATTTGTTTTGAATGGAGTTCTCGTTATAGCCTTCCGCCACTTGATCGGATCTCCATCCACCGTGGCGTTTTAACGTTGTTATATTTGCACCAGAATCGGCCAAGAGAGTGGCGGATGTTCTTCGGAAACCGTGGCCAGTGTATTGTTCCGGATTAGGCAAATTTAGATAGGTGGCGATCTCTTTTGGCATGCACTTACATACTTAATACTTACATACTAAATTTATGTTTGCCTATAACTTGCCTTGTGCATTTTCCGTTTTGATAGTTGAGAAAAAATCTCGGCGTGCCCACTCCACTTAGCCGTAAATCTTGGTAGGCTCATTGTCATTGGACAGACAAAAATTAAAAAATAAAAAGTTTTTCCCCTAGAAGAAGAAGTGCAATTTTTTCTTCGCTCTGGTACGTCACAATGAGCATTTATGAGTAAGAGGAGTGAAAAATCATTTATTCAGTTTAGGCTTCAAATAGCTCTTAACCGAGTAAGTAAGCCAACTGTCATCTACAATGTTTAGCATGAAATGTTTCGTTAGTGTTTTTTGCTGCGTCTACATTGTAGACTACTTATTGTCTATTAGTCTATTGTAGACCTTCAATAGTCTACATTGTGGAAGCAGCAAAACGTATTTACATTAAATTATGCATAAATAGTGAATACTTAAACACTTCGATACCGCGATTCACAACGTGCACAAGTAGCTCCATCTAGTACCAAAACAACTAATCAACCTGACATCTAGTGTTCGTCGTACGTTGTCAAGGGCGGAGGTGAACAGTTACCATACTACATTAGCATATAGACATCTTACTTAGGCCCTTCCTTATAAAAATAGCACATGGAATTTAACCCACCATGCACGCTGGCCCAATGCTGTTTGGTTTTAACGACTTACATCTGATGACTACAACCGGGACCAACGGCTTAACGTACGAACGAGGTAGGTACACCATTTTTTAATTTGGTCACCAATACTATTGCCCTGCATTGCAAAAGTAGCTTAACTTGCAGGATCGCAAACTGGGCATCAGTGTAGCCTACGCTACAGTTTTAACTGTAGATTTACAGTTTTTTCCATATCGTCACAGTTTTTAGTTCAGACTTCCAAGTCTACAGTTTTTTCTTTATAATGATGGCGCCATCTATTTTATTCGCTGCGTATCCCGTACCTACAACTCGGTTTTTAGCAACGTCTACGGTACGGTTTGCTTATCTGCAACTTATCAGTGACGTCAGTGGATAAACTATTTCCACAGAATAAATAATCTATTTCGACCGATGCGTATAAAGTCTGTTCTGTTCAATATAGCTTGTTGATACCCGTGACAGATGTCAAATTGGCATGCCTGCCTGCCTAGGGTTGGGATAATACTGAGGTAATTGCAGCAAATGGTAATTGAAGTTATCAATTGAATATCATTATCTTCATAGAACAGTACGTCATTAGTGAAGTACTTTTCCTATCTAATGTACCAATTTGATTTTCTTTTCTAATTTTTACAAGTTCTGTAAAAACGTCACATACTCAAGAAAAATAAATAAAGACTAATAAATTAATGAATACAGCTAGGATGACAAATATGAAATTCAATTTAATCAATTGAAATCGATTGGATATTGAACATCAATTGAACAAATTGAAAACGAGGCAGTTTTAGTAGAAATATTGTAAATTTGTAAAGATTTAAAGTTGATTTATTACTACAAGTAAAACTTTATTACTTAGTTTTTTTTATTTACAGTTCTTACATAACTAAATCTACTGTAGAAATTTACAGTTTTCTACAGATTTTTGAAGCTTGTTTGCAGTTTTAGTCTAGATTGGGGTTGGCAACACTGCTGGGATGTGCTCTCGACATGTATCGTGCCATCGAGACATAAATAGTTTAGTATATTATAAAATATTATTATTGAATGTGTCATGTTTCTCACGAATTCCTTATTATGTCACGATTTTTATATGATTTGGTCACGTGTTCACATAAATAAGTCCTAAATTTATTACGTTGGAGGAAACAGGTGTTCAATCATCACTCGTCAACTTACTTTCGTTTTATTGCTATTGTTTTTTTTTACTATTAGCTAGGTATTTGACGATCTTAGGCAAGTGTTCATTTTAATGGCAACCAATCGTCAAGTAATACGAGGAGGTTCAAAAGCTAAACGAAACTGCGAAAGGATGGTCCCTTTCGCAGTTTCGTTTGAATGCTAGATCAGAACCCAAAATAAGGACACCCAGCAGGTAAGTCGGAATCGATCCTGCGATTACCCAATGCTCTGACCGCTGAGATACTGTGACATATCTTGTAACTACATATAGCATTCTGAATGCAAAAATAATAAATATGACTATTTTATATATTAATAAAAAAATATTTACATTTAAACATGTAAATATTTTTTTATTTGCTTTTTACTATTCTCAAGTTTAGGCAGTAAAAACAAGTTTTAGTATTCTAGAAATTATAAAATAGCCTCTAGTCGAACAATAATCGCCTTTTCGGTGAAAACAGGTTGACATCGTCAAAGTTTTTTTTTAATGTTTTTTTTAGGGTATTAATAATTTTTTGAAAGGAGAGATATACCTAAACGTTTCTTCTAGTAACTGATATATAAGCCACTAGGCCTGGTGAACGCATTATCAATAGAATATTAATTTGTCATAATGATGTTAAAGACCCGTCTAGCCTGCTTTTGGCCGCGTTCAAACGTTTTGTCGAGTCAAGACCTTAATGTCACTCTTTTAAAGTATATCCCATTCTATGTCAAGTTATACTAAAGCCGACCAAGCGATCTATCATCGTCTGCATTATTTTGACCATCTGTATCGTCTGTTCTTACATGTCTTTTGTTGTAGGGAGAATTTAATGAGGCCTCGTGTTAGAACTTAAGTTATTAACATCAACACCCTGGGTCAACTATTTCGCGCTTATTTGAAGAAACTTGTGGTATAATATAGGCTTTTAAACAATCATCGACAGAAAGTACATTTCACAACCTGAGCGCATGTAGCCTGAAGAACTCTTGAGAAGTTAAAATTCATTGTACAATTTTGGGCCTTTATCGCTTATACACATATATATATCAGTGCTGAGCGCGTATTTTTTCACAAGTGTATAGACCTAAATGTGAATATTTTTTTTTAATGTTTTTGAAAAAACTTGCACTATTGAAAATATTAATGTTTATTATAAACGCAAAAACCTGCCCAGATTTTAACGTTCCGTGTGGTTTTGAAGTGACGGCAATTTTAACTAAGAGTACCTACAGAATATCTTCCACCAGCACACGCCAGTGTTGTAGGGCAAGCTGGTATACTTGTATTGCCGCAAGACACCTTTGTTCGCAACTTGCGACACCAAGCTCCGAGCACTGAGCCGCGAGTTCCCGTGGTGATACCACAACAATGGTGGTACAATAGCCCGCTATCGCACATCGGCGGTGGTGTTGTGGTTATGGATGGTTTTTGTCACACCTCACATCGGTGCGTGCTGGTTTCCGATGATGGATAGTTTTTTTACGGTTCGCGGGTTCGAAAGCGACTGTCAGTTGTTATGCATCTATGCCACAATATAAGGAGACTGCAGATGGTAACATACCGCGCTCGAGCAATGCACACGTAGGTCACCTCCGGACTAAGACCACCGGTTTAGACCCAGGGGTTCGATTCCAAGCGGGGGGTACATGTTTGTGTACTCGGTTTGGTTGGTGGTAGGGCTTGTTTGCCCACCTGGCTAGCTACCACCATCTTATCTAAATATGTCGCCATAACATCGATGTTTTAGCACTGTTGTGTTCCGGCAGCTAGAGATAAGATAGCCAGTGCCTCAATAGATGAGGATTCCGGGTGAAGTGCGCTTCCACCTTCGGCCTTATCATCACTAAACATTAGGTGAGATGAAGGCCAAGTGCTTACCCGTAAGATATAAAAAAGGGATATCGAATCTTGCAAAAGTTGCGCTTGGACTGTTCCGAGAACCGAGTCCGTGAGAGGCTATGTGTGCGTTGCTCGAACGGCGGTATGTATGAAGCCTACCTTCTGCAGTAACTATATTTTGTGTCTGTTTATTGGTTGTTGTGAACATCTGCTAGCTCATGACTCCTCACATGGTAAAAGGTTTACTTTCTGATGATGGACTCTTTTCGGTTTGGCGAAGCGGCTGTCAGTTGTTATGCATCTTTGATACTTAGTTATTGTTGGGGACATCCGCTCAGCTTTTCTCACATGGACAACGTTAATTGCGTGCTGGTTTCTGCTGATAGATAGTTTCTTTACGTACGATATGCGGAGTGTGAGATATCGTGGTGGTTCAATCCCCGTATCTCCGTTAGACTATTGACGTCTAACGTCGTCGTCGTCTAACTCATGTCTAACACAAGCATAGTTAGCTTTTAAAGTGGGTTAACAGTCTTGTGATTATTGTTTTAATAGCGCATTTAAATATTTTATTTCGGAAAAAGTGTATGTATGTATTTGTCATATGCATCACCTGTTCATTTTATGTCCCCATTACCGGGGCACGAGCCTTCCCTATGGATGGATAGGAAGAACGGCCAAAAACCACCATGCGGCAGGTCCAGTACTTATTGGTCGTTGTTAATGACGAATGCAACCGGAAACAACGGCTTTACGTGCATTCCAAAGCACGGAGGAGACCGAGATGATAAAATTTTTGGTCACCCATCCGATGACCGACCTTTGCGAAAGTTACTTAACCTCAGCAATCGCAGACCGGGCGCGCGACCACTGCGCCATCGAGCTCCTCGTCATGCATCTATGCTTAGTTATATTTGTCGCATTCTTAGATGGACATCGACATTTAAGGCCTCAACCCGCTGTCTTGATGCGAGTGAGATGTTTATAGGTCAAAAATGATAGTAATTCATATTTTTTGACAAAATGCTCATCTTCAATAGTACATATGTTTATTAATGTTAAACATTTATATTAATTTTGCATTAAATTTTGGCTAATAACTACATCTTATAAATGTTCAATAGATACGGCAGGCTATAAGAAACGCAGAAATTATTGTAAGGTGTCACTTTAAAACCAATAACTTCTCACGTAACTGCATTTTGTTTATTTGTAGATTGTTTTTTTTAAACTTATTATATTAATGTTATTGTTTATTTTTTATTGATGTGTTGTTAATTTGTTTTCCTAAATAGAACCTATAACAGTCTAACCAGTGAGTGTGTTTGTTAGGTATTAATGTGTAGGCATATAAAGTTAATACATAATTTAAATACTTACATTCTATTAAGGTTTAACTGGACTGCACAGTCCAATGGCTAGACCACCGTTCTAAAAACCATTGAAAAACCATTGAAAAACTATTGTGTCATACCATACCAATTTGACTTACGATTTATAGCTTTACAAACACGGAAATCAAAAACAAAACAACAATTTTGTACGTTGTTCTGAATTCAAATCATTACACAATCATGATAAATCTAATAATGAATGGACATGGAAATTACTATTCGGTTGCGTTCAGAAATACGATGATTATCGAGGGACATTGAGAAAATAGATCCACTGCGAGTACGAGATTTGGTGCACACTGGTCACTTTTTTAAACATTGCTCTAAATTGACCTTCATATCTGGCTCGAAGGACCAAGAAAAAATGATCTTTATTATCCGGCGCGAAGGACCAATGAAAAATGGTATACATTTGTACTGAAGGGAATACTATTAGGGTTGAAAATGAAACAGCTAGTAGCTTCTTTGTTCTAAATACGTAACAACTTTATTATCAAACTACATGGCCTATATGCTATTTATTATGCTAAAACGCTTTGATAGCGCGATTCAGAAGACGAATCGCGCAACGCCATCTAGTAACAAATGTAAGAACTAACTTATTATATATTTATATGTGTCTTCAACAAGCACTGTAATTACCTGACTAAATTATCATATTGAAGATGATCAATATGGTGTTAACAGGCAGTACGCTTGGTTTCCAACACCCGCCGTAACCTTGGAACACTAACCCATCGCTTATTATACAGCGACGCGCCGGCCATTGACAAGTTCATTAACATACTGGTGCAATGGAATTCACTAATAAAATTTTCTACGATCTATGTGCGATAAGCAAACATTAATAATAACATCGCCTAAAATCAATCATTTATGTAGTGACTATTTAAAAGCAGATGTTTGTTTATTTCAATCATTTATTTTATTAGAATGAGTATAAAATATATTATATTATGTGTTTTTTGTCTTGTTTCTAATTATTGGTTGAATTAAACTTGCACATTTGTAATGAAACCACTTTTACGGATCTACTCGCGTTTATTTTACACATTAGTTTAATTAAAATAAACGCGAGTAGATCCGTAAAAGTTGTTTCATTTCAATGTGTAGTGTTCGCATAAACTTTAGAAAACAATATGTGTTGCACATTTGTGATAACAAGCACAGTTATTTATACATATTTCATACATATAGTTTTATTTTAATTAAATCTTCTAATATATAAAATTCTCGTGTCACGGTGTACGTTATTGAACTCCTCTGAAACGGCTCGACCGATTTTCGTGAATCTTAACGTGCATATCGGCTAGGGTGGAGAATCGGACAACATCTATTTTTCATCCCCCTAAATGTTAAGGGTGGTCCACCCCTAAATTTTTTTTTGATTTTAAAAATTTTTCCAATACAATGATTTGTTTGTAGTGTTGTCATGGAAACTGTCAAAGCGGTACGAAGTCCGCCGGACAGCTAGTAAATATATAACAAAGTTATCACACTCAACGTCGTAATCATCCTTAGACAAAAATATAAACACATTGTGTTTAACTTGTGAAATACTTCATTCGGATTTTCGGGCGTTTATTTTAAATTATATTTTATCCTAACATTTCAAACCTTTGCACCCTTTGCTTCGAAACATATAATAAAAATGAGGGTAGCCTCAAAAGTGTAAAGACATAAAATTATTAGCTCCATATTTTTTTTTATTTAAAAATATTTAAAGTAAATAAATGTTATAAATAAGTCATCACTTGTGCTTTAGTTGAGTTTAACAACATTCCCACATAAACACTTTTCATCTGGCAACCATGGACACCACTGCGGCTCAACTCCTGACAAGACTGAAGGAACTTTCTTCAATGTTTAGTGACAGAATGTCAGAGTTCGAAAGGGTGTCCTGACAGTTGCATCTCAATATATTTATAATTGTATAGTTTTTGTACGTTAACTCCTTTACTAAACATGGTGACGTACACAACTTCTATACTATAAAACTTGTAATGCCACTGTTCAGGTTACAGAAAGTTCTTGGTTCTTTCTTGGGGCAAGGTATACACTATTACAATATAATACCAAGTACTGTACTAGATTTACCATTAGATAAGTTTAAAAAACATGTGAAGTCTTTATTACTTATAAAAGGTTATTATACAGTCAAAGAATATTTAGATGACAAAACAGCCTGGTTATAATGAAAAACACATAAGTACTCTATTTGAATCAATATAATAAAATTAATTTATATAATTTTTATACTGATACAATAGCCTTTATCAGCAGTGTCCTACAGATAACAAACAGCGTTGCGTTAAATAGATCATTAAGTTTTTATTTAGAGTATCTTGAGTGTGTCATGCTCTCTTTATTATCCCTGCGGTGGTGGAGTGTGCGTCGGGTCGTTACGTTCCCTAAAATATGGTTGAGCGAAGCGATGGCTGATTCATATGTCATACTCGTGAACGGGTGCCGCCTGTGGAGGCTGGTCTGCTCTTGCATACTTAAAGAATTTTTGAGAGTACTGTACTGGTACTGTATGACATTGTGGAAATTGAAACTTTTACCTGATTTTTGTAACTTAGTTGTTAGTTGAATTTGTTAACTTAGTTTTTTTTATTTTGTGTTTTTTTTTACCATGTTGTGGTTGTCTTCTATAATTTTGTGTTTATTTGTAATGGAAAGTGTCCTGCTATGATAGGGCATTTTCCAATATTTTTGACGCAGTAAGGGAGAAAAGAGCTGGACACTTGCTGAGTTTCTTGCCGGTTTTTCTCAGTACAAGATCTAGCCCAGAGTAGACTTACGAACCAATGGTATAGTGACATTCACAAGAGCTACTTGTAGCCTAAACTGAATAAATGATTTTGAATTTTTTGGATTTAAATTCGTGCCGCAGGATACTGAAGTCAGCCCTGGAATGATTTCAGAGCAAAGTGTTCTTGACAAAAGTTGGTCCCCTTGAACCGGCCCACCCAACGGTATGATAAAAATAGGGTGTTATGTAGGATCGAAATTTTCAACGAAAATTTTTCTAAGTCCTGCGCACCCTTTCGTACACTCCAACCGAATTCCTTATTAAATCGCGACAGGAACTTTTTGCTGCGGCTCGCAGTCACTTTGGAGTGACTAAGTGTTGGACTTCTGACAACACGCGAAAGAAGCTCTTCACCATAGCTGAACTCCATCTTCTACCAGCTTAGTACCCCAACAAACGATTCACTGATGCGACCAGTGTGAAGGCCAAGTAAACTTTGCTGTTGTTACTTCCTAATTTAGTCGTGTTAGCTTTGCTTGAAAGTAGGTTACGAACGAAATAGCTTTTTTACAGCAACCACCACACATAAATAAATAGAGAAAATAAATGACTTTAACCGTTTTAGTTATCAGTTAACCAGAAAATATGTTAGACAATTAGGTATGGATATAACAAAATAAGAATACAGAATGCATAATGCTTGTGATAACTAAACTTTTTGTAACCTAACCAATTGTAAATGTTTCCGTAAACCACTATAAATTATAAGAAATGCAAAAGTAGGTTTGTTCGTCCTTCTTTCACATCGAAACAGAGCGAACAGTAAACGATTTCCATGCGGTTACGTCAGGCTGCGATGTAGGTACACTCTGAAACAATGGCACGAATAGCCATAGACGTCGCCTCTAAAGCGCAGGCCACACCGCCAGCTAGCGAGCGAGCGAGCGAGCTGGCGCTAACAGAGCTAAGCTACGCTAACGAGGTGAATAATATAATCGCTGGCATCGTCGGATATTTCGTTCGCATCGTTTGTATCGCTGACGTAGCTTATCTCTGTAGTTCGCGATGTGAACCGAAGTATGAAAAAAAGAGGTGAAACGATGTTCGCCCGGCTCGCTCGCTCGCTCGCTAGCTGGCGGTGTGGCCTGCGCTTCTGGTAGGTAATAGTCGTATATTTGTATTACCCCATTGAGTTTTGTGGGTCAAACCTAAGGCTTCGGGTTAAGGCTGATTTTGGATTGACTGCGGCTTATTTTGTAACAAAAATATTTAAATGGTAGATCGTGTCAGTGCGAATTTATTTTGCGAACAGTGTCAACTTAGGATTGTGGAGACAAAGACGCATAATTTATCGTTTTCTTCACAAACAGTTTCTGTTTTTATCACTAGTACTTACTTATAGTTACTTGAGCACTATCATAATCAGCTCTTGTTAGTTCACTGCTGAAATGAATGAAATGAAATGATATGAACATTAAATTTAATGAAATGAAGCATATTTAATCGGATCATTATAATAAGCAGTTGGACATATTGAACATATTGAATCCAAAAAAATTGTGTTTATTGTGTGGAATCGCCTACTGTATAATCACTACATAGTATAAAATAAAGTCGCTTCCCACGCTGTCTGTCTGTCCCTATGTATGTATGCTTAGATCTTTAAAACTACGCAACGGATTTTGATGCGGTTTTTTAATAGATAGTGATTCAAGGTTTATATGTATAAATACATGTATATTTCCAATTACCTATATTAGTAGTATAATGGTAATAATGAAAATACATTATGTTCAATAATGACGTAACTTTATTCAAAAAACAACGTTACAATGATATTGCAAGGTTTGTAACTCTCGGAACTTTTATATTGTTCTAAGATTGTATCTACCCGAGATGTTATCTCCAAATGTGGGTCAGAAGCCATTTTTCTAAACCTTGGCGATGGTTGATGGATCACTGCTGTGGGATATTTATCTAAGGCCACCATGAAACAATTATACTCGTATCTTGAAGAAGCATAACTTAAAATTATAGTATGTCAAGTTTTATATGTAGACCGAGAATATATCTCGGTAATTTTTTCGAGATTATATCTCGGTCTTTATGTGGCTTTATTTGGCTTTATGTGGCCAGAAAACGCAGTGTTGACTTGCCTCCAACAAGGTGGACCGACGATCTGGTAAAGGTCGCGGGAAGCCGCTGGTTGCGAGCAACACAAAACCGGTCGCTGTGGAGATCTTTGGGAGAGGCCTTTGTCCAGCAGTGGACGTCTTTTGGCTAAGATGATGATGCTGCTGAAGTGTTTATGCAATTACAATGTTTTTTTGACAAATGGCTAAAGTCTTCAGCAACTTTTGCTGCTGACTGTAAAAAGCGATGGCTTATTTCGTGGTTAGGATTAAGGTTACTTTTGTAATGTATTCAAAACGTATAAAATTCTAATAAGATAACTTAAAAAGTATACATGTGTCAGTACGAATATATTTAAATTAGCTTCAGCTTAAATTTTCCTTGCCCGATCCTCTGAATGCCACTCACTACACCTTCACAGAATACACTAAACAAGCACACTAGTTTAGGCCCAAAACAAGGGACTCTTAAAACAAGGGTACGACGAACCGGTTCACAAGCGCTCTATACCAGGTACAGACATGTACCTGGGCGCCTCTCCCCACCCCCACGGCTCGGTCAACCCGAGCCGAGGTCCGAACCATTAGAGGCGCCCATGGGGTTGTTCCGCTCTCCGATCCGATCCGAACCCTTCGGAGAATCTTACTAGATTCTCCGAATTCTCTGAAGGGCATGGGGATACGCACTAGTGTGTGATGCCGTTCCCTCTCGAAAACCTCCGAAGGCGATTCGTTTCACACGGCTTGAGGAACCCTTTAAGTTTCTCGCCCCCCCAAAAGGCCCGGTGAAGCTGAAAATGCCGTCTAAGGCAATCAGTAAACTCTCTCCAAAATAAAATATCCTTTAATTTCAATGTTTCGGTGATCATATTTATAAGATAGATGGCCTAATAGCCGGGCTAATGCAACGTCAGATTGTACGCAATCATAATCAGTACCACCGTCAGTAGTCACCATTAACATTGACTTCCGCTGAAGGTTCCAGATAATGTCGCCTATTGAGGGCGCGCATTAGTTTTCCTAAAGATGTCAAAAGATACCTCTGACCACATGATACCTCTGTCTTGACAGTAAAAAAATAAGTAGTCCTTTATACATGCATAAGTCTAAATATTCATAAAAAAACAGTAAAAAAATTAAATGCCTACCCGACCCAGCCAGGAATCCGGACGACTGCACTGACCATTATGCTACCGGGAAGGCTGACGTAAGCACTGAATTTTTTCACTGCTTTTTGATTTTTGACTGCTTTTTAGCGGGACTTTTACTATGTTTTTCACTGTTTTTTATCTTAAAACTTAATCTAAAAGACTACCACGGGCCACCCCCGGCTCAAAGGTTCCCATGAAACAAAATTAAAGGAAGTTACAAAATTACATATCAAAGCCATTGCAAACGCCAGCCGTCTAAGTTAGGCAGTCCGTAACAGTTAAGAGGGGGTATAAAGGTATTTATACCTTCAATCGCCAATCGTAGATTTGATTTTAACACTAGAAGATAAACCACGATGTTCGATGAAACAAAACATGCCTGTTACCTCGGGTCAGGTGCGACAGACTGGAGCGTTCTGCGCGGAATAAGAATGTCGTAAGTGCCGAATAAGTTTTAGTTTAATTACTCGTAAAATTACATAACACAAATGTTGAAAAAATTTCCACGAGCAAGATTTGAACCTGCACCCTTCTGACATACCGGGTCAGGTGCTCTTCCAATTGAGCTATCGTGGTTCTAACCAGCCCGCCGAAATTATTCAACACTATTTACTTTTTACTTTGAAAGCCAAAGGCACCCATTCAATGTCAACAACTACCGTCATTAACACCCGATCATAATATTTTTACAAATACTAAAGATCAGTTAAGAAGTAGGCAAGCTATTTATAAAATGTTTTTGTTTTGTTTACATAATTTTAACGCAAATTTTGTTGCGAAACATTTGCGAACAAACAATTGCGTTAAAAATTATATAAACAAAACAAAAACATTTTACTCGTAAAATATAAATTATTTTTTCAAATCGCTAATAGACTCGCTTGGTAATATAATTTGATATTATGTGTTAAAATATTGGCTCTGTAATATGCATCAAATAGAAAATAAATTGATAATAGTTGGAAAGTAGACGTAAGTTCGCGATGTTTTTTATCGTTAAAATTCAATTATAATATACTTTCACTTAGTACAGTCCCTTTCAAGTATGCTGTAGTATCTATGATATTTTTTTCGGGTAAATCGTGGTTTATCTTCTAGTTTTAAAATCAAATCTACGATTGGCGATTTACCTTTATACCCCCTCTTGATGGATGAATGAATTGCGGATCTCCAACTGATATCCACAAACTGCAACATCGTAAACAGTTCCATCCAACACTTTAAATGAGTTAGCGCGTGCCGGTGATCTTGAAACTCGCTTCGTGAGACTGTTCCCAGGAGTTGTTTTTTTTTTGTTTAGCCACAATTACAACATTCAAATCGGCGTGTAGACCTTTTTGCTCGGCAATCTTTGACAAGGCTTTCGTTCCAGCACTTGATACTAACATTTGCATAATTGTTTTGTAACGTAGTTGAGTTGGGCCGTTTGTTTTTCCGTAGAAGATAAAGGTTTGTACATTTTATGGCTTAACATATTGCCTAAATGGTTCGTATGTTGGTTGGAGGTTCGCATTGTTTTGGTTCAATCAAAACTTCACTCAGAGGAATATTATTTTGGTATGTTTATCTGAAAACGAGTTTAATTTACGATAGTAAACTTTCAGGGCTTCGCTCGATTCAGCTAATGTGAAATGTCCACAATCGAGTCACCGTATCCTTGATGATGAAGACCCCTGAGAAACTTAATATTGGCACCACTATTTATTATATAACCACGGCTAATGCAACTAGGCAGAAACATCGGGGTTCCCTAGCTTAAAGATGTATTCCTAGCCTAGGATACTTATCATAACTACCTGCTAGTTTTTTTAATGTAATGTAACGCTTAAGTTTAAAGTTTACACTTATCTTTGATCTCAAATCTATTACTCCAATCCAATATATTCTGATTTGATCTTTAAGCACCTTGTATGTTATTAAACAACATAACCAAGAGCTTCTTATTGTTAAGCAATGTTTACACTGATCGGTAAGGCCGCAGTAGACGATCATCTCATTAATAACATCTGTTCCGCTCGCCAGCATAGCGATCAATCACCACTGAGCACAGATAGGTGTTTGTGGCCTTTCACCTCGTTGCTTCGAGGTGTTAATATTTGTCATAGTTAATCGCACTCGTATCATCTCGTTCATGCACTGGTTTGACACATGTAGATGTAGAAGATCTTTCATTCTGAAGACCTTTAAAAAATTTAAATATTGTAAGCTCTGTTATAGAACAGTTACAAAATTCCGGGTTATGATTACAAAGATTAATTTCTTGATGTAGCTTACAGATATTTTTTTACTTCATGATGTATAAATGTTGATACATGTGCCCCTTCCTGCTTCCAGAGGCCAGGCTGCCAATTGACTAATGTCATACAAAAAAACAATACATGTCTACTTTTTTATCAATGTCAAAACCTAATTATAACAAACCGTACTTCTTAAATAAACAAATAATACGAGAAGGGACTTATGGAGGAAGGTAAAGCTTTAACTTATTTTGAAATTTAGGTACAAGACAAATAACTATCGCACGCATTTACAATAAATTATAGTAAATAAGTACACCATTATCATAGGAAAACTATCAGTTGAATAATTGTGTAGGTAGGTACTGACTTTTCACAATCTTAGACAATCCTTGAATTATAATTATGTGTAATGTTGTAATTGCGCGAGTAAGTAAATGATTGACGCGTTCCACAGTGCAACGGTGTCAAAGGTCTTGTTCCATGTGAAGCTGATTAGTGCCACTGTGCTGTCAGTAACTATTATTATCCTAACACTAATCTCCATAACCGATATATGTATAAATCTGTAGTTTATAATAACAAGAAGACACATTTTTATTAAAAACATAACATGACCCATAAAAAGCATTATTATAATGTTGCAAACATACAAACACGAATAAACTCAAAAACTATTGGACCGATTTAAAAAAAATATTTCCCCATTAGAATGCTACATTAACGCTAAGTAACACAGGCTATATTAAAAAAGAAATGTCCACCAGTGCGAAGTTGGAACGGGCCGCTAGTTTTTAATAATTTAAAACAAAACTTATACCAGATTGGAAATATAGCATTTCATTTGAAAGAGTCGCGTCGTGTTCGCGCAAAGTTTAGATTTCAACATGACTTTTATCTAGGTTCCCCTATGGCCTTACTAGATTTACTAGGTTATTCTAGACCATATTCCACTGGATAACAGTATAGCGCTAACTTAACAGTCGAATACATTATAGTTAAAGCGCAAATGGATCGCAAAAATAAGTCAAATCAATACGTCATTAACCCTTCCATAGTAGGTCTAACTCGGAAGAATCCTACTAATATTAAAAACACGAAAGTTTGTAAGTATGGATGGATGTATGTTACTCTTTCACGTAAAAAGTACATAAAGGATTTTAATGAAACTTTCCTCATATACAGACCATGACCCAGACCAGCATAAAGGATACTTTTTTTTTAACTTTTTTTTTTGCTGTAGTCTTTGCGCACGAAGTCGCGGGCAACAACTAGTAGAATAATATGCTAAAGGTTATTGTTCAGAGTGATTAACTAGTCTTATTTCGTAGTTTTCAGATGTTAGAACGCAATCTAATCAGTAGGCTTACTCTTGAACGCAAACTCAATCTCAATACAATTCCAAAATCACTTTAATAACAAACAACCTTTTGCATTAACACTGTGTGTTGTTGGTTATCTATGTTTGCGTTGGTCGAGCGCGTTTGTGTGAAGCTTACCTTCTGAAGTCTCTGAAACTGTGCAATAAAGACGAAATAAATCGGTACCCATTGACAAAGTGTACGTAACTGGTGACCTTGTGTTCGTGTGGTAACGTTGGTGACGTTGTTGCAGGGCGCGCCCGGGTGCAAAACAATGCTACTAACTTGATATTATGGTGGCATACTTAGGTAAGATAGTGGTAGCTGGCCAGGCGGACATCGCTTGTATTACTAATGCCTGCTTTCACCAAGAACCCCTAAGTTTTAGGTAACCCCTAAACTATGATAAACTAATATGATAAGTGCTAAATTACAATTTTAACCCTATACTTAGCAGAGTTTTTTTGTGGAATTATAATATATCTTTTTGTATAAAATGTGTTCTTTTTTTTCAAGTTAAAAATAATATAGTAATCCACTATGCCAATAATAGGGTTAAATACTGTTGTGTTAGGTGGCTTGTTAGATCTTCGAACATGACTTTATTAAAATTGTTTTCGAAATGACTGAAATATCAGAAGCGAATATTAAGTATATCTCGCATAACCATCAACGGCCTCAAATCGAATCACAATCGACTCGTGACTAACAAATGATTTGCAAAAATTGACTTCTGCAATCGATATGACAGTCGCATATTTGGTATGCGCAGAACGATCTTTATTGTAAAAGAGCATCAGATAATGGGTTACGCAAAAATGAAGTTACAGAAAATTAGAAATACTATTTTAATTGATTGGAGAAACTTTTGACATTGTATTACTATCTTCTGAGTAAATTAATAAGTAAGGATTAAGTCAATATTGTTCTATTTAAAAAATTACAAAAACACAATGTTGAAAAAATTTCCACGAGCAGGATTTGAACCTGCACCTTTCTGATATACCGGGTCAGGTGCTCTTCCAATTGAGCTATCGTGGTTCTAACCAGCCCGCCGAAATTATTCAACACTATTTACTTTTTTACTTTGAAAGCCAAAGGCGCCAATTCAATGTCAACAACTACCGTCATTAACTTTGTAATTTATATCGCAACAAAATTTGCGTTAAAATTATATAAACAAAACAAAAACATTCTATTTAAAAAAGTTAATTATTGGCCTCGGTTGGGATTCGAACCTGTCGTCATTTGGATGACAGATATTTTTTAAGGGCTTCTCTTCTCAGTATCGATGTGAATATAGCAATGTCAATGTACAATAAGTAAGTAAGTAAGTAAACAGCCTATAACTGTCCCACTGGTGGGCAAAGGTTTCCATCGTTGGAATCAAGTCATCGCTACAATTGATGGGTAATGGCTTAATCACGCTTGCCAAATTGGTGATCACAAACCCGGGCTATGCATCGAAAAAGGCGAAATAAATTTTGCCCGTCCTGGGAATTGAACCCGAGACCTTCGGGTATCGGACCGAGCGCCCTGCCCCTCGGCCACCGAGGGGTGTACAATTTACAATAATGACTTTAAAATATTATCATTATTTAATTTTTTTTTTAACTTTTACTATTACTTCAACCAGACCCCTTAGTTAGAATATGGTTCCAAATGAGTGACAATATTAATTATTATAGCGATGTGATTTATTTATTATTACTAGTTATATGGCTGTCGTTTATTAAACCCGTTTTTACTTCGAGATTGCGTGTTACATTTTTACACTGCTAGCTATAAGATAAGATAAAATAAATACGCGTAGGTAACGAAAACGTTCAAGTGGTATGAAACATTTGGAAAAATATGTTTCAAGCTTGAAGTGGACAGTAAGTGTTCTGCCAAGTAATGAATCGTCACCTTTGCCATATTCTTATGTGTGATTTAACAACGCTTTGTATAAGTAAATTATGAATTATTCATTAATTTCACACTTGAACTTAATCTCTAGGAGTCTACCATTAAATGACTATCTGAATTTTAGTAACCAAACCATAATGTTGTTTTTAAGCAAATGCTTAGGTGTAAGCTACATATACTTCGTACTTTGTGTCTCAATAAATGTTAAGACCGATCAGGCCCGCCTTCCATGTGGAATATTCTAAGTAAGTACCTATTTGATAGTACCTACCTGTTTATTATACTTACTTACTTAGAATATTCGAGCCTTACTGCCGTACTCAGAGACGTCAATTAAGTTTAATGACAATTAAATGTATTTCCTTCTCTATTTAGCGCTATACATAAGAAAGTGACAGCAAGAGACTTAATTGTCATTAAAACTTAATAGACGTCTCTGAGTACGGCAGTTAGAGTTAAAAGTTAGACGAAAATGTTAAGGACATTAACATTTATTTCGTTGTGGGGCGTCAAAACCATCGAAAAATATTTATAAATATGTTTTTGATAAAACTTATTAATTTTTGTAAAAATTAATGTAAAAAAACATTACTTTAACCTAAATAATAGAACTAAATTTTGTGAAAGCTAATGTCATATTGTGACAGAAAAATATCAAAAGTTATTTAAAAAAAATTGTGGCTCGACGACTTGGCCGTAATGTGATACCTCTATTTTTATTTATTTATGCTATTAAATCGTTTTTATTGTGGTTCATTCATATGTAGCGTCATCTAAATTAAAATGTATAAAACCAGTAAAAAAAAAGCCGATCAGCCTATGGCCTATTAAAATTAAAACTACATTTTTGGTCACTACAAGGAACTCATTAGCTAATTTGTTATTCATGATTAGAAATCCGAATATGTGTTTTTTTTTTATTTAAAAAACGCAAAGCATTTTGTCAGTGTTAGATAGACCTTGAGAAGTTGCCCGGATTGTTCATGTGTGTAGCCAGCCTTATATGGAGCGGAGCATGCGATGTGCGTGCGTGGTCATCTTTGTGTAATAAAAGTTGTCAATGACACAGCGCAGGTATAACTTGTAGCAACCTACAGATTTGCTATAAAAGTTAATGATGTAGGCAGGTATAGGTGCGAGGTAATATTGCTATGGAAACACGTGGCAACAATAATAAAAATTTGATTTTTTTGAACCTGAGAACTTTTATTTTTATTTATTGTGTGACGTCTGCAAGAACGACGCTGTGTGGCTAAAAAATCAGGCACTTTTTTTTTCATCATCATCATCATCATCATCATCATCAACTCAGCCAAAATACGTCCAATGCTGGACAACGTCCTCCCCCAAAGATATCCACAATGATCGTTTCTCCTTTTTTGCAACTAGATAAATTGCTGTCTTTGCATTCACAAGGGCTAGGGGGGACTCTGATTATTTGGAACTCTCCTTCTACCTTGTCCAGCCACGAAGCTAAAAGAGAGGACTGATCCGATTCGAACCCCTCGGAGAATCTAGTAGGCATCGGGGACACGCACTTCCTCCATTTCCTCTAGAAAACCTCTGACGGTGCTTTGTTTCACACGGCTTGAGGAACCCTTAAAATTTCTTACCGCCCCCAAAAATCCGGTGACGCTGAAATGCCGCTTAAAGAAAGCAGCAAAGTCTCTCCAAAAAAAAACGACGAGAGGAGGTCTACCCTAAAACTTAGTAGCATCCTTCCTCTGCCACGGGGATGGTTCAGGATCACGAACGGCAAGCACCGCATTCACCTCAATCCATTTTGTCACCAGGCATTTCGACAGCCGCTTCACATGTACGATCTATGACCTTTTATAGGCATACGTATCGAAACTCGCCTGTTTATTTATAGATACTTACTTTCATAGAATTACTTGTTCCAAAAAAGAGGTAAGTAACTTTAAAGAGTTCCAACCTTGAACCCATTAGCGATTTTTGTAAACCCATAAACTTGCGTCATGGCCTAATTTGCCAGGCTAAAGCCCTCTTTAAGTGGGTTATCCGCTTGGATCTTGAGAGCTTGTTATGACTGCCACCATATAAGTCCAGAACCCATATTAACACACAATGGGTTTTTTTAATCCACCATGGCAATCTGGACCGCTAAGCCAGCTAATAGTTTAAATCTTATCGTTTTATACTCACAAAAAAAAATCATATTATTGTTTGTTGAAATGAGACACTTTTTTTGAATTTATTTGCGATTAATTATATAATTTAATTATCATTTTCGTTCCGAACCTGTACAAGTTCCGTTGCGTCAGGGACTGAGGTGTCGGTCGTAATGCTCTAAGGTCGGTCGTCTTAAAATTAATTTGTACTTGCTGGCTTTTATTTTAACCAGATGCGTTGCGTTCTACGCAAAGTGAACTTAAAACGCTCTAGTAGAGTCGGAAATAAAGTTTCATTTAAATGTGTAGGTACCTAGTGTTAGTGTAAACTTCGAAAAACAATATTATTATTTTAATTGTATTGACGTGTTAATTAATATTGTCAATTACGATAATATTAATTCTATTAAAAAAAAAATGTTATATTTTATGTTATAGAACTCTTGATAATGACCTGTTTCCATTGTCAACAGAATCTGACGCTAATTCTGAGATAAGAGATTTGAGATATGACATTCATAAGGTTAATAATGCTTTAAAAAATAATCTCGTCATGCGTACGGGCAGCTCGCTTAGAACAATGCGTCGTGACTTTACAGGTGTCGATCTCAGCATTACCATAAAACACCGACGAGATGTGGAGATTACGCCATTTGTACATGTCACTTTGAATTTCGCAGTGAATTGAATCAGCTCATTATATGTCCCCACTGCTGGAGCACGAGCCTTCCTATGGATGAATAGGGAAAATAAGCCATAAACCACCACGCGGGCCCAGTGCGGTTTGGTGAATGTTAACGACTGCTAATGCAGCCGGGACCAACGGCCAAACGTGCCTTCCGAAGCACGGAAGAGCTCGAGATTCGGTCAACCATCCGATGACCAGCCTTTGCGAAAGTTACTTAATTTCAGCATTCGCAGACTGAGCGCGTTCACCACTGCACCATCGAGATCCTCGCAGTAGCATAACGGATACAAGTACCCCTGATTATCTCAACTTTATTATTAGCCTATAAACGTTGCCCACTAGTAGGATCAGGCCTCCATCATCATCAGCCTTATAGTCCTGGATAAAGGCCTCTCGGTGCACGCCACTGGGCTTTTTTTTTTTGGAGAGAGATTGCTGATTGCCTTAGACGGCATTTTCAGCTTCACCGGGCTTGTTTGGGGGCGGCGAGGAACGTAAAGGGTCATCGAGCCGTGTGAAACGAATCACTTTCATATATATTTACGAAGCGTCGTCACAGAAGAAAATATGCGTCGTCGGTAGAGGAACCGGTATTCTCATATATGCTCGTATTGAATGCGACAAATCGTGGTACATTCCCATGGCTCTGTGCTAGAATAGAAAAGAATACATGCTAGCTCTGTGCGTAACTAGCAGACTACTGACGTGAACCCATGCCTTCCTTGCATAAGCACATTTTCTTTCTATGCGGACAGGACTGTTATTAAGGGTTAGTGTGTTAGGCCCCCCGTGTGTGACGCCCCCGTGGTGGAGGCCCCCGATTTTCAATTAAGTTATAACAGCCGATTTTGTCGTAATAAAAGCCATTTGTACCAGATACAGTCAGCGACTAAGTTTGTTTTGTTTGTTTGTTTGCTAATAGCGCATTAATAATAATCATTATATAAAAGAAAATGTACCAAAGCATTATATTAATTCTATTTTCATCAAATATTCCGTACGCATAAATTATGTAAGTCCACGCCCCAAATGCAATACGTTTTCGTAGCACTATGCACCAGTTAGTAAAATTGTTAGGCTTCGTAAGCCCACAACTTATGATTAAGCCAGGCGCTGTCTGTAATTAATTTGGTTTATTGCACGCTTATGACGTGTTCGCTTTGAAACAAAATATTGCATTTACCACAACTGGTATCGTTCCTGCGGTCTATATTTGGTTTGGTATACTAATATTTGACACTGTAAAAATCATCAAATTTGCTAATGGAGGCGATCAAGCACTTATTTGTTTTTTCAAGTAGCTTCCCACAGCTGGGGTCAGGCTTTCCCACATTAAGCACATATAGAGAGTGGCCATTGCTGGCCTAATGTGTTCTGGTTGGATTTTGGCACCTGCTATTCCGAATTCCGAAGCACGGAGTAGTTAGACATATTGTAATTTGGTCACTCATTCGGTGGCCAGGCTTTTTTCTGTAGAGTTTTCTGTTGACCTTAAACAGCCTTTACAGCGACACCGGACTTTTTGGAGGCAGCGAAAAACTTAAAGGGATCACCGGGTCATACGACGGTGACTCGGCATTACGAGAGTTGCTTCACTATCAAAAACGCTTCAATAACTATAACTAAGTGGTTTTTGCTGTATGTGAGTGCCCGATATTTCGGCACAGTTGTATGGGCCAAGATTACGGATTTTAAAGTTACTATGGGTGAATTTTATGAGCTAATATTGTCTACCTGTTTTTTGCGCTCTTTACAACTTGATTAACTATGCAGTTATGATATTCATGAATGTGAAGATTGTTGTAGTGTTTCCAATAAGGTGCTCTTCAATTGCACACATAAGTTAACAAAAATTACCCTTTTAATTGCGATTTAAATGCACACAGGACAATTTAAACGAAAAGGTGTGTGTGATGTCGCGCTCGGATGGTGGCAGACTAAAAGACCGTTCGCTTTTGAAACGAGTGCAACATCATTCACTTCTACCTTTAAATAAATACGACGTTTCGTTTTACAAAAAAACACATTAGATTGTATAGGCATATTGTTGCGAATAAAGAATAATATGGAAAATACAATAAGTAAATTAAATTAGACAAATAAAATAAATACAAAAATACGATTTCAAATTATTGTGAGCGCGTCGCTTACAGTTTGTTGTGAAATCAGTCCTTCTGGCTTCGAATGCAACGGATTTTATAGGATTCCATTAGAACCACGCGCGAAGCTTTTATGGTGTTTCCAAATTTATATTATCGTAACTTTATTGTTTGAATAATATCAATGTCATGGTTTTTATTACTGCTCGAATAACTCTGAAGTTTGTTCGTATATGTTAATGGCAAAGCAGCCATTTAAAATCCGTATCACATGTGTTAACCTAGACAGCCGGTAATAATGAAAATTATATGCATAAAAATATACTTAAATACAGTTCCACTTACATTCACCAACTTTATATGTAACCGTATCGAGTAGTCTAGTGGTAAGACTACCTACTCGTTTCAGACCCATATGTCCCAGGTTGAAAATGAACGGTAGGTATATATTGTACTTAGTTTTGTTTATAATTCTTGCTTTTATCTACCACCATCTTAATTAAGACTGTCGCCATAAAAACAATATTATTACAGCGTTGTTGTATTCCGACAAAGAAGAGTGAAGAGTGAGTGAAGAAGCCAGTTCTCTGCAACTGAGGAATCTGGGTGAAATGCGGTGCCGTTTTTGGCCCTATCCTGGTACCACTAGGTGAGAAGATGACCAATGCTTCACCATCGTGGAATTAAAAAAAATACGGGGATTAACGCTATCTCTATCTCTATTTACTATGTAAAGATACTATTGTTCGACACACATGGGGAGGTCAAGCATACATAAATGCTTATTTATGTAATGTGTTAAATAGCTAGTAAGTGTGGTTGTTTAAGGCTTGAAGTTCTTGTGGGAAGAAGTCTGCAGCCCGAGGTGATGGACAGTTCTTCAAAAACACCGTTTGCCGTATTGTGATTTAAAACTAGTAACGGACGACACACAATGTTATGAAAGTACGGTCACTAACATAAATTTGTTACCATATGCTATGTACACGGTGACTTTTTATCGGTGATCAGGACCTACTGATTCCGACTAAGTTAATGATAGCCATTGCAATAATAATAAAACTTACATGTCAGCGTTCCATTTTTTATTTTTTTTTGTCTAGGAAGTAAAGTTAATAACTATGAATATTAAAATCATTGTCATCCTACTCCTCCTTGTTACAAAAAAATCACTTCTATCTTCACTTCATAAAAATGTAGGAAGACCATACATTCTAATTCATATTGGTTACTTAATTAAAAATACAAATTAAATTTATAAAAAGACAACATGTAACTACTATTATTATTGCAATGCCCATCATTTACTTAATCGGAATCTTGATCACCGATAAAAAGTCACCGTGTATATATGTATGGACAAGTTGTTTTCTCATAAAGTTGTCACTTATTTTTATGTTTTTAAAAATTATCTAGGAATTATCGTGTAGACAGTAATCATTGACTTCTATTGCAGCTATTGTTGTCGATTTTTCTTTAGTGCGGTCAGTAACGAAAGTCGCTGAACACTTTAGAACCATGCCATACATATTACTGTAACATACTTATCATTATAATTGGTGCGTTTAACATTTCCATTCGATTAATTATTTAAAAAAAAAAAAACAGATTTTTACAACGTACTACGTGTTCAGCGCCTTACGTTGTTAACTGTACCTAATATATGCTAGTGACTATCCATTCTATGGAGTGCGATTCTGCTCCGGCGGTCTATAACGCACTGTTACGTGTCCGATACTTTCTTTCCCCCTTTCGTTGTTGAGTAATTGCCGAATCCCGCTCCACTTCCAACTCATGTCTAGATCTTATCTTTTAAAGGACAATGGAATACAACTCGTACATGCTTTTTACGCAACGCCGTTATACCATAACCTTATTTAATATATAAAAGCTAGAAATACTTTCTATCTAGTCGACTGGAGTTTCAAAATACTGGTAAATTTTATTAACATGTCTAATATGTACCAAGGTCTATGGTGAAAGTAATATTAAAACTATCTTCTTTTTATTCAATAGTAGATTGTTATACTAGGAGCTAAAATGACCCATTATATACGAGGTAGTTTTACTTCCGAGAAATAGAAACCGAGTTTTAATGGGTTTTTAGCGCCGTGTGTTACACTCTACTTTTCACTAAAATAAAATAATCCAATACAATATGAAATAGTTTATTTTATTAAAAATTAAATTTACAATTTGTACAATTCTGGATATTTAACGAGATGTTTTTTCCCGGTAACTTAATTTCTTAATTTCAGAATCAGCTGAGTTGACTCATCTCTTGATGTCGATGGTCGTGGGCTAGTTGGGAGAATATTGATGCATTCTGCGATACGCTGGGTGATATCAAATTTGTTTTGAATGGAGTTCTCGTTATAGCCTTCCGCCACTTGATCGGATCTCCATCCACCGTGGCGTTTTAACGTTGTTATATTTGCACCAGAATCGGCCAAGAGAGTGGCGGATGTTCTTCGGAAACAGTGGCCAGTGTATTGTTCCGGATTAGGCAAATTTAGATAGGTGGCGATCTCTTTTGGCATGCACTTACATACTTAATACTTACATACTAAATTTATGTTTGCCTATAACTTGCCTTGTGCATTTTCCGTTTTGATAGTTGAGAAAAAATCTCGGCGTGCCCACTCCACTTAGCCGTAAATCTTGGTAGGCTCATTGTCATTGGACAGACAAAAATTAAAAAATAAAAACTTTTTCCCCTAGAAGAAGAAGTGCAATTTTTTCTTCGCTCTGGTACGTCACAATGAGCATTTATGAGTGAGAGGAGTGAAAAATCATTTATTCAGTTTAGGCTTCAAATAGCTCTTAACCGAGTAAGTAAGCCAACTGTCATCTACAATGTTTAGCATGAAATGTTTCGTTAGTGTTTTTTGCTGCGTCTACATTGTAGACTACTTATTGTCTATTAGTCTATTGTAGACCTTCAATAGTCTACATTGTGGAAGCAGCAAAACGTATTTACATTAAATTATGCATAAATAGTGAATACTTAAACACTTCGATACCGCGATTCACAACGTGCACAAGTAGCTCCATCTAGTACCAAAACAACTAATCAACCTGACATCTAGTGTTCGTCGTACGTTGTCAAGGGCGGAGGTGAACAGCTACCATACTACATTAGCATATAGACAGCCTACTTAGGCCCTTCCTTATAAAAATAGCACATGGAATTTAACCCACCATGAACGCTGGCCCAATGCTGTTTGGTTTTAACGACTTACATCTGATGACTACAACCGGGACCAACGGCTTAACGTACGAACGAGGTAGGTACACCATTTTTTAATTTGGTCACCAATACTATTGCCCTGCATTGCAGCTACTTTTGCAATTTTAACTTGCAGGATCGCAAACTGCGCATCAGTGTAGCCTACTCTACAGTTTTAACTGTAGATTTACAGTTTTTTCCATATCGTCACAGTTTTTAGTTCAGACTTCCAAATCTACAGTTTTTTCTTTATAATGATGGCGCCATCTATTTTATTCGCTGCGTATCCCGTACCTACAACTCGGTTTTTAGCAACTTCTACGGTACGGTTTGCTTATCTGCAACGGTGACGTCAGTCGATAAACTATTTCGACCGATGCGTATAAAGTCTGTTCTGTTCAATGTAGCTTGTTGATACCCGTGACAGATGTCAAATTGGCATGCCTGCCTGCCTAGGGTTGGGATAATACTGAGGTAATTGCAGCAAATGGTAATTGAAGTTATCAATTGAATATCATTATCTTCATAGAACAGTACGTCATTAGTGAAGTACTTTTCCTGTCTAATGTACCAATTTGATTTTCTTTTCTAATTTTTACAAGTTCTGTAAAAACGTCACATACTCAAGAAAAATAAATAAAGACTAATAAATTAATGAATACAGCTAGGATGACAAATATGAAATTCAATTTAATCAATTGAAATCGATTGGATATTGAACATCAATTGAACAAATTGAAAACGAGGCAGTTTTAGTAGAAATATTGTAAATTTGTAAAGATTTAAAGTTGATTTATTACTACAAGTATAACTTTATTACTTAGTTTTTTTATTTACAGTTCTTACATAACTAAATCTACTGTAGAACTTCTTGGCGGGAAAGTGAAGAGTCATGTCTGCGGTTTTGTTTTAATTACTAAAATTTGTGTTATGTCGAATATTAATGTGAAATAATGGTGGATTATTAACCGTTAAATGTTCGTGAGTGTGCATGAGTGTTGGCAAATGAAACAAAACAGTGCAACTTTACTTTTCAAATTCTCTCAAGAAGTCCGCCGAGGAATTAGTAAAGCCCCACTTCTTTACTAAGATACTCGAGGGGGTCGGGGGGTATATCATTTCTCACTTCTCATTTTTATATCATTCATCATCATACTAACTGGAAGGAAATATTGTATATTTATGTATTACTTGTAAGAAAAATTACTTTGACACTGGCTAAATGTACTAATCGCACGAAGCCATCAACGAAAAGAAAGAAAGAAAAGAAATCTACTGTAGAAATTTACAGTTGATTTCTTGGCGGGAAAGTAAAGAGTCATGTCTGCGGTTTTGTTTTATTTTCTAAAATTTGTGTTATATCGAATATTAATGTGAAATAATGGTGGATTATTAACCGTTAAGTGTTCGTAAGTGCGCATCAGTGTTGGCAAATGTAACAAAACAGTGCAACTTAACTTTTCAAATTCTCTCAAGAAGTCCGCCGAGGAATTAGTAAAGCCCCACATCTTTACTGAGATACTCGAGGGGTTGGGGGGTACATCGTTTCCACTTCACATTTCTATTGTCATTCATCATCATCATCATACTGAAAGGAAATATTGTATATTTATTTATTACTTGTAAGAAAAATTACTTTGACACTGGCTAAATGTGCTAATCGCACGAAGCCATAAACTAAAGGAAAAAAAAAAAATTTACAGTTTTCTACAGATTTTTGAAGCTTGTTTGCAGTTTTAGTCTAGATTGGGGTTGGCAACACTGCTGGGATGTGCTCTCGACATGTATCGTGCCATCGAGCACATAAATAGTTTAGTATATTATAAAATATTATTATTGAATGTATCATGTTTGTCACGAATTCCTTATTATGTCACGATTTTTATATGATTTGGTCACGTGTTCACATAAATAAGTCCTAAATTTATTACGTTGGAGGAAACAGGTGTTCAATCATCACTCGTCAACTTACTTTCGTTTTATTGCTATTGTTTTTTTTTACTATTAGCTAGGTATTTGACGATCTTAGGCAAGTGTTCATTTTAATGTCAACCAATCGTCAAGTAATACGAGGAGGTTCAAAAGCTAAACGAAACTGCGAAAGGATGGTCCCTTTCGCAGTTTCGTTTGAATGCTAGATCAGAACCCAAAATAAGGACACCCAGCAGGTAAGTCGGAATCGATCCTGCGATTACCCAATGCTCTGACCGCTGAGATACTGTGACATATCTTGTAACTACATATAGCATTCTGAATGCAAAAATAATAAATATGACTATTTTATATATTAATAAAAAAATATTTACATTTAAACATGTAAATATTTTTTTATTTGCTTTTTACTTTTCTCAAGTTTAGGCAGTAAAAACAAGTTTTAGTATTCTAGAAATTATAAAATAGCCTCTAGTCGAAGAATAATCGCCTTTTCGGTGAAAACAGGTTGACATCGTCAAAGTTTTTTTTTAATGTTTTTTTTAGGGTATTATTAATTTTTTGAAAGGAGAGATATACCTAAACGTTTCTTCTAGTAACTGATATATAAGCCACTAGGCCTGGTGAACGCATTATCAATAGAATATTAATTTGTCATAATGATGTTAAAGACCCGTCTAGCCTGCTTTTGGCCGCGTTCAAACGTTTTGTCGAGTCAAGACCTTAATGTCACTCTTTTAAAGTATATCCCATTCTATGTCAAGTTATACTAAAGCCGACCAAGCGATCTATCATCGTCTGCATTATTTTGACCATCTGTATCGTCTGTTCTTACATGTCTTTTGTTGTAGGGAGAATTTAATGAGGCCTCGTGTTAGAACTTAAGTTATTAACATCAACACCCTGGGTCAACTATTTCGCGCTTATTTGAAGAAACTTGTGGTATAATATAGGCTTTTAAACAATCATCGACAGAAAGTACATTTCACAACCTGAGCGCATGTAGCCTGAAGAACTCTTGAGAAGTTAAAATTCATTGTACAATTTTGGGCTTTTATCGCTTATACACATATATATCAGTGCTGAGCGCGTATTTTTTCACAAGTGTACAGACCTAAATGTGAATATTTTTTTTTAATGTTTTTGAAAAAACTTGCACTATGTAAAATATTAATGTTTATTATAAACGCAAAAACCTGCCCAGATTTTAACGTTCCGTGTGGTTTTGAAGTGACGGCAATTTTAACTAAGAGTACCTACAGAATATCTTCCACCAGCACACGCCAGTGTTGTAGGGCAAGCTGGTATACTTGTATTGCCGCAAGACACCTTTGTTCGCAACTTGCGACACCAAGCTCCGAGCACTGAGCCGCGAGTTCCCGTGGTGATACCACAACAATGGTGGTACAATAGCCCGCTATCGCACATCGGCGGTGGTGTTGTGGTTATGGATGGTTTTTGTCACACCTCATATCGGTGCGTGCTGGTTTCCGATGATGGATAGTTTTTTTACGGTTCGCGGGTTCGAAAGCGACTGTCAGTTGTTATGCATCTATGCCACAATATAAGGAGACTGCAGATGGTAACATACCGCGCTCGAGCAATGCACACGTAGGTCACCTCCGGACTAAGACCACCGGTTTAGACCCAGGGGTTCGATTCCAAGCGGGGGGTACATGTTTGTGTACTCGGTTTGGTTGGTGGTAGGGCTTGTTTGCCCACCTGGCTAGCTACCACCATCTTATCTAAATATGTCGCCATAACATCGATGTTTTAGCACTGTTGTGTTCCGGCAGCTAGAGATAAGATAGCCAGTGCCTCAATAGATGAGGATTCCAGGTGAAGTGTGCTTCCACCTTCGGCCTTATCATCACTAAACATTAGGTGAGATGAAGGCCAAGTGCTTACACGTAAGATATAAAAAAAGGGATATCTAATCTTGCAAAAGTTGCGCTTGGACTGTTCCGAGAACCGAGTCCGTGAGAGGCTATGTGTGCGTTGCTCGAACGGCGGTATGTATGAAGCCTACCTTCTGCAGTAACTATATTTTGTGTCTGTTTATTGGTTGTTGTGAACATCTGCTAGCTCATGACTCCTCACATGGTAAAAGGTTTACTTTCTGATGATGGATTCTTTTCGGTTTGGATAGGCGGCTGTCAGTTGTTATGCATCTTTGATACTTAGTTATTGTTGGGGACATCCGCTCAGCTTTTCTCACATGGACAACGTTTCTGGTGTCTGCTGATAGATAGTTTCTTTACGTACGATATGCGGAGTGTGAGATATCGTGGTGGTTCAATCCCCGTATCTCCGTTAGACTATTGACGTCTAACGTCGTCGTCGTCTAACTCATGTCTAACACAAGCATAGTTAGCTTTTAAAGTGGGTTAACAGTCTTGTGATTATTGTTTTAATAGCGCATTTAAATATTTTATTTCGGAAAAAGTGTATGTATGTATTTGTCATATGCATCACCTGTTCATTTTATGTCCCCATTACCGGGGCACGAGCCTTCCCTATGGATGGATAGGAAGAACGGCTAAAAACCACCACGCGGCAGGTCCAGTACTTATTGGTCGTTGTTAATGACGAATGCAACCGGAAACAACGGCTTTACGTGCATTCCAAAGCACGGAGGAGACCGAGATGATAAAATTTTTGGTCACCCATCCGATGACCGACCTTTGCGAAAGTTACTTAACCTCAGCAATCGCAGACCGGGCGCGCGACCACTGCGCCATCGAGCTCCTCGTCATGCATCTATGCTTAGTTATATTTGTCGCATTCTTAGATGGACATCGACATTTAAGGCCTCAACCCGCTGTCTTGATGCGAGTGAGATGTTTATAGGCCAAAAATGATAGTAATTCATATTTTTTGACAAAATGCTCATCTTTAATAGTACATATGTTTATTAATGTTAAACATTTATATTAATTTTGCATTAAATTTTGGCCAATAACTACATCTTATAAATGTTCAATAGATACGGCAGGCTATAAGAAACGCAGAAATTATTGTAAGGTGTCACTTTAAAACCAATAACTTCTCACGTAACTGCATTTTGTTTATTTGTAGATTGTTTTTTTAAACTTATTATTAATGTTATTGTTTATTTTTTATTGATGTGTTGTTAATTTGTTTTCCTAAATAGAACCTATAACAGTCTAACCAGTGAGTGTGTTTGTTAGGTATTAATGTGTAGGCATATAAAGTTAATACATAATTTAAATACTTACATTCTATTAAGGTTTAACTGGACTGCACAGTCCAATGGCTAGACCACCGTTCTAAAAACCATTGAAAACCCATTGAAAAACTATTGTGTCATACCATACCAATTTGACTTACGATTTATAGCTTTACAAACACGGAAATCAAAAACAAAACAACAATTATGTACGTTGTTCTGAATTCAAATCATTACACAATCATGATAAATCTAATAATGAATGGACATGGAAATTACTATTCGGTTGCGTTCAGAAATACGATGATTATCGAGGGACATTGAGAAAATAGATCAACTGCGAGTACGAGATTTGGTGCACACTGGTCACTTTTTTAAACATTGCTCTAAATTGACCTTTATATCTGGCTCGAAGGACCAAGAAAAAATGATCTTTATTGTCCGGCGCGAAGGACCAATGAAAAATGGTATACATTTGTACTGAAGGGAATACTATTAGGGTTGAAAATGAAACAGCTAGTAGCTTCTTTGTTCTAAATACGTAACAACTTTATTATCAAACTACATGGCCTATATGCTATTTATTATGCTAAAACGCTTTGATAGCGCGATTCAGAAGACGAATCGCGCAACGCCATCTAGTAACAAATGTAAGAACTAACTTATTATATATTTATATGTGTCTTCAACAAGCACTGTAATTACCTGACTAAATTATCATATTGAAGATGATCAATATGGTGTTAACAGGCAGTACGCTTGGTTTCCAACACCCGCCGTAACCTTGGAACACTAACCCATCGCTTATTATACAGCGACGCGCCGGCCATTGACAAGTTCATTAACATACTGGTGCAATGGAATTCACTAATAAAATTTTCTACGATCTATGTGCGATAAGCAAACATTAATAATAACATCGCCTAAAATCAATCATTTGTGTAGTGACTATTTAAAAGCAGATGTTTGTTTATTTCAATCATTTATTTTATTAGAATGAGTATAAAATATATTATATTATGTGTTTTTTGTCTTGTTTCTAATTATTGGTTGAATTAAACTTGCACATTTGTAATGAAACCACTTTTACGGATCTACTCGCGTTTATTTTACACATTAGTTTAATTAAAATAAACGCGAGTAGATCCGTAAAAGTTGTTTCATTTCAATGTGTAGTGTTCGCATAAACTTTAGAAAACAATATGTGTTGCACATTTGTGATAACAAGCAAAGTTATTTATACATATTTCATACATATAGTTTTATTTTAATTAAATCTTCTAATATATAAAATTCTCGTGTCACGGTGTACGTTATTGAACTCCTCTGAAACGGCTCGACCGATTTTCGTGAATCTTAACGTGCATATCGGCTAGGATGGAGAATCGGACAACATCTATTTTTCATCCCCCTAAATGTTAAGGGTGATCCACCCCTAAATTTTTTTTAGATTTTTGAAATTTTTCCAATACAATGATTTGTTTGTAGTGTTGTCATGGAAACTGTCAAAGCGGTACGAAGTCCGCCGGACAGCTAGTAAATATATAACAAAGTTATCACACTCAACGTCGTAATCATCCTTAGACAAAAATATAAACACATTGTGTTTAACTTGTGAAATACTTCATTCGGATTTTCGGGCGTTTATTTTAAATTATATTTTATCCTAACATTTCAAACCTTTGCACCCTTTGCTTCGAAACATATAATAAAAATGAGGGTAGCCTCAAAAGTGTAAAGACATAAAATTATTAGCTCCATATTTTTTTTTATTTAAAAATATTTAAAGTAAATAAATGTTATAAATAAGTCATCACCTGTGCTTTAGTTGAGTTTAACAACATTCCCACATAAACACTTTTCATCTGGCAACCATGGACACCACTGCGGCTCAACTCCTGACAAGACTGAAGGAACTTTCTTCAATGTTTAGTGACAGAATGTCAGAGTTCGAAAGGGTGTCCTGACAGTTGCATCTCAATATATTTATAATTGTATAGTTTTTGTACGTCAACTCCTTTACTAAACATGGTGACGTACACAACTTCTATACTATAAAACTTGTAATGCCACTGTTCAGGTTACAGAAAGTTCTTGGTTCTTTCTTGGGGCAAGGTATACACTATTACAATATAATACCAAGTACTGTACTAGATTTACCATTAGATAAGTTTAAAAAACATGTGAAGTCTTTATTACTTATAAAAGGTTATTATACAGTCAAAGAATATTTAGATGATAAAACAGCCTGGTTATAATGAAAAACACATAAGTACTCTATTTGAATCAATATAATAAAATTAATTTATATAATTTTTATACTGATACAATAGCCTTTATCAGCAGTGTCCTACAGATAACAAACAGCGTTGCGTTAAATAGATCATTAAGTTTTTATTTAGAGTATCTTGAGTGTGTCATGCTCTCTTTATTATCCCTGCGGTGGTGGCGTGTGCGTCGGGTCGTTACGTTCCCTAAAATATGGTTGAGCGAAGCGATGACTGATTCATATGTCATACTCGTGAACGGGTGCCGCCTGTGGAGGCTGGTCTGCTCTTGCATACTTAAAGAATTTTTGAGAGTACTGTACTGGTACTGTATGACATTGTGGAAATTGAAACTTTTACCTGATTTTTGTAACTTAGTTGTTAGTTGAATTTGTTAACTTAGTTTTTTTTATTTTGTGTTTTTTTTTTACCATGTTGTGGTTGTCTTCTATAATTTTATTTATTTAATATATTTAATTATATTTAATTTTGTGTTTATTTGTAATGGAAAGTGTCCTGCTATGATAGGGCATTTTCCAATATTTTTGACGCAGTAAGGGAGAAAAGTGCTGGACACTTGCTGAGTTTCTTGCCGGTTTTTCTCAGTACAAGATCTAGCCCAGAGTAGACTTACGAACCAATGGCATAGTGACATTCACAAGAGCTACTTGTAGCCTAAACTGAATAAATGATTTTGAATTTTTTGGATTTAAATTCGTGCCGCAGGAAGTCAGCCCTGGAATGATTTCAGAGCAAAGTGTTCTTGACAAAAGTTGGTCCCCTTGAACCGGCCCACCCAACGGTATGATAAAAATAGGGTGTTATGTAGGATCGAAATTTTCCTGTCCGGATGAAAAGTCCTGCGCACCCTTTCGTACACTCCAACCGAATTCCTTACTAAATCGCGACAGGAACTTTTTGCTGCGGCTCGCAGTCACTTTGGAGTGACTAAGTGTTGGACTTCTGACAACACGCGAAAGAAGCTCTTCACCATAGCTGAACTCCATCTTCTACCAGCTAAGTACCCCAACAAACGATCCACTGATGCGACCAGTGTGAAGGCCAAGTAAACTTTGCTGTTGTTACTTCCTAATTTAGTCGTGTTAGCTTTGCTTGAAAGTAGGTTACGAACGAAATAGCTTTTTTACAGCAACCACCACACATAAATAAATAGAGAAAATAAATGACTTTAACCGTTTTAGTTATCAGTTAACCAGAAAATATGTTAGACAATTAGGTATGGATATAACAAAATAAGAATACAGAATGCATAATGCTTGTGATAACTAAACTTTTTGTAACCTAACCAATTGTAAATGTTTCCGTAAACCACTATAAATTATAAGAAATGCAAAAGTAGGTTTGTTCGTCCTTCTTTCACATCGAAACAGAGCGAACAGTAAACGATTTCCATGCGGTTACGTCAGGCTGCGATGTAGGTACACTCTGAAACAATGGCACGAATAGCCATAGACGTCGCCTCTAAAGCGCAGGCCACACCGCCAGCTAGCGAGCGAGCGAGCGAGCTGGCGCTAACAGAGCTAAGCTACGCTAACGAGGTGAATAATATAATCGCTGGCATCGTCGGATATTTCGTTCGCATCGTTTGTATCGCTGACGTAGCTTATCTCTGTAGTTCGCGATGTGAACCGAAGTATGAAAAAAAGAGGTGAAACGATGTTCGCCCGGCTCGCTCGCTCGCTCGCTAGCTGGCGGTGTGGCCTGCGCTTCTGGTAGGTAATAGTCGTATATTTGTATTACCCCATTGAGTTTTGTGGGTCAAACCTAAGGCTTCGGGTTAAGGCTGATTTTGGATTGACTGCGGCTTATTTTGTAACAAATATATTTAAATGGTAAACGATCGTGTCAGTGCGAATTTATTTTGCGAACAGTGTCAACTTAGGATTGTGGAGACAAAGACGCATAATTTATCGTTTTCTTCATAAACAGTTTCTGTTTTTATCACTAGTACTTACTTATAGTTACTTGAGCACTATCATAATCAGCCCTTGTTAGTTCACTGCTGAAATGAATGAAATGAAATGATATGAACATTAAATTTAATGAAATGAAGCATATTTAATCGGATCATTATAATAAGCAGTTGGACATATTGAACATATTGAATCCAAAAAAATTGTGTTTATTGTGTGGAATTGCCTACTGTATAATCACTACATAGTATAAAACAAAGTCGCTTCCCACGCTGTCTGTCTGTCCCTATGTATGTATGCTTAGATCTTTAAAACTACGCAACGGATTTTGATGCGGTTTTTTAATAGATAGTGATTCAAGGTTTATATGTATAAATACATGTATATTTCCAATTACCTATATTAGTAGTATAATGGTAATAATGATAATACATTATGTTCAATAATGACGTAACTTTATTCAAAAAACAACGTTACAATGATATTGCAAGGTTTGTAACTCTCGGAACTTTTATATTGTTCTAAGATTGTATCTACCCGAGATGTTATCTCCAAATGTGGGTCAGAAGCCATTTTTCTAAACCTTGGCGATGGTTGATGGATCACTGCTGTGGGATATTTATCTAAGGCCACCATGAAACAATTATACTCGTATCTTGAAGAAGCATAACTTAAAATTATAGTATGTCAAGTTTTATATGTAGACCGAGAATATATCTCGGTCATTTTTTCGAGATTATATCTCGGTCTTTATGTGGCTTTATTTGGCTTTATGTGGCCAGAAAACGCAGTGTTGACTTGCCTCCAACAAGGTGGACCGACGATCTGGTAAAGGTCGCGGGAAGCCGCTGGTTGCGAGCAACACAAAACCGGTCGCTGTGGAGATCTTTGGGAGAGGCCTTTGTCCAGCAGTGGACGTCTTTTGCCTAAGATGATGATGCTGCTGAAGTGTTTATGCAATTACAATGTTTTTTTGACAAATGGCTAAAGTCTTCAGCAACTTTTGCTGCTGACTGTAAAAAGCGATGGCTTATTTCGTGGTTAGGATTAAGGGTACTTTTGTAATGTATTCAAAACGTATAAAATTCTAATAAGATAACTTAAAAAGTATACATGTGTCAGTACGAATATATTTAAATTAGCTTTAGCTTAAATTTTCCTTGCCCGATCCTCTGAATGCCACTCACTACACCTTCACAGAATATACTAAACAAGCACACTAGTTTAGGCCCAAAACAAGGGACTCTTAAAACAAGGGTACGACGAACCGGTTCACAAGCGCTCTATGCCAGGTACAGACATGTACCTGGGCGCCTCTCCCCACCCCCACGGCTCGGTCAACCCGAGCCGAGGTCCGAACCATTAGAGGCGCCCATGGGGTTGTTCCGCTCTCCGATCCGATCCGAACCCTTCGGAGAATCTTACTAGATTCTCCGAATTCTCTGAAGGGCATGGGGATACGCACTAGTGTGTGATGCCGTTCCCTCTCGAAAACCTCCGAAGGCGATTCGTTTCACACGGCTTGAGGAACCCTTTAAGTTTCTCGCCCCCCCAAAAGGCCCGGTGAAGCTGAAAATGCCGTCTAAGGCAATCAGTAAACTCTCTCCAAAATAAAATATCCTTTAATTTCAATGTTTCGGTGATCATATTTATAAGATAGATGGCCTAATAGCCGGGCTAATGCAACGTCAGATTGTACGCAATCATAATCAGTACCACCGTCAGTAGTCACCATTAACATTGACTTCCGCTGAAGGTTCCAGATAATGTCGCCTATTGAGGGCGCGCATTAGTTTTCCTAAAGATGTCAAAAAATACCTCTGACCACATGATACCTCTGTCTTGACAGTTAAAAAATAAGTAGTCCTTTATACATGCATAAGTCTAAATATTTATAAAAAAACAGTAAAAAAATTAAATGCCTACCCGACCCAGCCAGGAATCCGGACGACTGCACTGACCATTATGCTACCGGGAAGGCTGACGTAAGCACTGAATTTTTTCACTGCTTTTTGATTTTTGACTGCTTTTTAGCGGGACTTTTACTATGTTTTTCACTGTTTCTTATCGTAAACTTAATCTAAAAGACTACCACGGGCCACCCCCGGCTCAAAGGTTCCCATGAAACAAAATTAAAGGAAGTTACAAAATTACATATCAAAGCCATTGCAAACGCCAGCCGTCTAAGTTAGGCAGTCCGTAACAGTTAAGAGGGGGTATAAAGGTATAAGGTAAAGGTATTTACCTTCAATCGCCAATCGTAGATTTGATTTTAACACTAGAAGATGTTCGATGAAACAAAACATGCCTGTTACCTCGGGTCAGGTGCGACAGACTGGAGCGTTCTGCGCGGAATAAGAATGTCGTAAGCGCCGAATAAGTTTTAGTTTAATTACTCGTAAAATTACATAACACAAATGTTGAAAAAATTTCCACGAGCAAGATTTGAACCTGCACCCTTCTGACATACCGGGTCAGGTGCTCTTCCAATTGAGCTATCGTGGTTCTAACCAGCCCGCCGAAATTATTCAACACTATTTACTTTTTACTTTGAAAGCCAAAGGCACCCATTCAATGTCAACAACTACCGTCATTAACACCCGATCATAATATTTTTACAAATACTAAAGATCAGTTAAAAAGTAGGCAAGCTATTTATAAAATGTTTTTGTTTTGTTTACATAATTTTAACGCAAATTTTGTTGCGAAACATTTGCGAACAAACAATTGCGTTAAAAATTATATAAACAAAACAAAAACATTTTACTCGTAAAATATAAATTATTTTTTCAAATCGCTAATAGACTCGCTTGGTAATATAATTTGATATTATGTGTTAAAATATTGGCTCAGTAATATGCATCAAATTGAAAATAAATTGATAATAGTTGGAAAGTAGACGTAAGTTCGCGATGTTTTTTATCGTTAAAATTCAATTATAATATACTTTCACTTAGTACAGTCCCTTTCAAGTATGCTGTAGTATCTATGATATTCTTTTCGGGTAAATCGTGGTTTATCTTCTAGTTTTAAAATCAAATCTACGATTGGCGATTTACCTTACACCCCCTCTTAATGGATGAATGAATTGCGGATCTCCAACTGATATCCACAAACTGCAACATCGTAAACAGTTCCATCCAACACTTTAAATGAGTTAGCGCGTGCCGGTGATCTTGAAACTCGCTTCGTGAGACTGTTCCCAGGAGTTGTTTTTTTTTTGTTTAGCCACAATTACAACATTCAAATCGGCGTGTAGACCTTTTTGCTCGGCAATCTTTGACAAGGCTTTCGTTCCAGCACTTGATACTAACATTTGCATAATTGTTTTGTAACGTAGTTGAGTTGGGCCGTTTGTTTTTCCGTAGAAGATAAAGGTTTGTACATTTTATGGCTTAACATATTGCCTAAATGGTTTGTATGTTGGTTGGAGGTTCGCATTGTTTTGGTCCAATCAAAACTTCACTCAGAGGAATATTATTTTGGTATGTTTATCTGAAAACGAGTTTAATTTACGATAGTAAACTTTCAGGGCTTCGCTCGATTCAGCTAATGTGAAATGTCCACAATCGAGTCACCGTATCCTTGATGATGAAGACCCCTGAGAAACTTAATATTGGCACCACTATTTATTATATAACCACGGCTAATGCAACTAGGCAGAAACATCGGGGTTCCCTAGCTTAAAGATGTATTCCTAGCCTAGGATACTTATCATAACTACCTGCTAGTTTTTTTAATGTAATGTAACGCTTAAGTTTAAAGTTTACACTTATCTTTGATCTCAAATCTATTACTCCAATCCAATATATTCTGATATGATCTTTAAGCACCTTGTATGTTATTAAACAACATAACCAAGAGCTTCTTATTGTTAAGCAATGTTTACACTGATCGGTAAGGCCGCAGTAGACGATCATCTCATTAATAACATCTGTTCCGCTCGCCAGCATAGCGATCAATCACCACTGAGCACAGATAGGTGTTTGTGGCCTTTCACCTCGTTGCTTCGAGGTGTTAATATTTGTCATAGTTAATCGCACTCGTATCATCTCGTTCATGCACTGGTTTGACACATGTAGATGTAGAAGATCTTTCATTCTGAAGACCTTTAAAAAATTTAAATATTGTAAGCTCTGTTATAGAACAGTTACAAAATTCTGGGTTATGATTACAAAGATTAATTTCTTGATGTAGCTTACAGATATTTTTTTACTTCATGATGTATAAATATTGATACATGTGCCCCTTCCTGCTTCCAGAGGCCAGGCTGCCAATTGACTAATGTCATACAAAAAAACAATACATGTCTACTTTTTTATCAATTTCAAAACCTAATTATAACAAACCGTACTTCTTAAATAAACAAATAATACGAGAAGGGACTTATGGAGGAAGGTAAAGCTTTAACTTATTTTGAAATTTAGATACAAGACAAATAACTATCGCACGCATTTACAATAAATTATAGTAAGTAAGTACACCATTATCATAGGAAAACTATCAGTTGAATAATTGTGTAGGTAGGTACTGACTTTTCACAATCTTAGACAATCCTTGAATTATAATTATGTGTAATGTTGTAATTGCGCGAGTAAGTAAATGATTGACGCGTTCCACAGTGCAACGGTGTCAAAGGTCTTGTTCCATGTGAAGCTGATTAGTGCCACTGTGCTGTCAGTAACTATTATTATCCTGAGACTAATCTCCATAACCGATATATGTATAAATCTGTAGTTTATAATAACAAGAAGACACATTTTTATTAAAAACATAACATGACCCATAAAAAGCATTATTATAATGTTGCAAACATACAAACACGAATAAACTCAAAAACTATTGGACCGATTTAAAAAAAATATTTCCCCATTAGAATGCTACATTAACGCTAAGTAACACAGGCTATATTAAAAAAGAAATGTCCACCAGTGCGAAGTTGGAACGGGCCGCTAGTTTTTAATAATTTAAAACAAAACTTATACCAGATTGGAAATATAGCATTTCATTTGAAAGAGTCGCGTCGTGTTCGCGCAAAGTTTAGATTTCAACATGACTTTTATCTAGGCTCCCCTATGGCCTTACTAGATTTACTAGGTTATTCTAGACCATATTCCACTGGATAACAGTATAGCGCTAACTTAACAGTCGAATACATTATAGTTAAAGCGCAAATGGATCGCAAAAATAAGTCAAATCAATACGTCATTAACCCTTCCATAGTAGGTCTAACTCGGAAGAATCCTACTAATATTAAAAACACGAAAGTTTGTAAGTATGGATGGATGTATGTTACTCTTTCACGTAAAAAGTACATAAAGGATTTTAATGAAACTTTCCTCATATACAGACCATGACCCAGACCAGCATAAGGGATACTTTTTTTTTAACTTTTTTTTTTGCTGTAGTCTTTGCGCACGAAGTCGCGGGCAACAACTAGTAGAATAATATGCTAAAGGTTATTGTTCAGAGTGATTAACTAGTCTTATTTCGTAGTTTTCAGATGTTAGAACGCAATCTAATCAGTAGGCTTACTCTTGAACGCAAACTCAATCTCAATACAATTCCAAAATCACTTTAATAACAAACAACCTTTTGCATTAACACTATGTGTTGTTGGTTATCTATGTTTGCGTTGGTCGAGCGCGTTTGTGTGAAGCTTACCTTCTGAAGTCTCTGAAACTGTGCAATAAAGACGAAATAAATCGGTACCCATTGACAAAGTGTACGTAACTGGTGACCTTGTGTTCGTGTGGTAACGTTGGTGACGTTGTTGCAGGGCGCGCCCGGGTCGCAGGTTCGCTCCCGGTTCACGTGCCAGGGCCGCGGGTCGGGCTACTACGCCGATGTCACAACCGGTTGTCAGGTGAGTCCACAAAGCACATTTATTATTACTGTTAATGATTCAATTTCAGATCACATACTACCATATTTTAAATTAATTTAAACAATTCTTGTACTGTATGTTTGCCTTTATAATGTATGTTTTTAGTTAAGTCTTTTTTATCTTATTTTTTCTCTTGATACTCTTACTGGTCGACTGGTAAAGAATGCCTCAGGGCATTAGCTCTGCCTTTTCCTGTTTCTTGGCAATAAAGAAAAAATTAATAAATAAATTCTTAATAAAAAATATTCTATTAAATAGTTTATTTAAAAGGTCCTATATTTGGCTTTCCTTTCCTATTTAAATGTTTATTGTTAAATAATAGCAGTTGTTCTTCGTAATACTAAGATTTAATAAATACATAAATGCTTTAACAATGAATGACAAAGTCTAAAGTAATGAAGTATTATAAAGATTTTTGATTTTTTGATTTTTTTTTTTATGATACCTTTCCTTAAGTTATTTGCGTTAAACTCCGTTAAAAAGCTTTGTATAAATTTAACAATGTCAAAATTTAAAATACAAGTATATTTAATGTTTTCAATAAAATAATAAGTGCGCTTCCATCATTGGCCTTATTCATCACTTCACATCAGGTGTGCACTGTGTTTACCCGTAAAATATAATATAAAAAAATATATGTATATAATAGTTTCTTTGTTTGTCTCGTATACGTTCATAAACCATTCATCCGATTGCAATGAAACATTGGTATGTTGCTTTGCGCACGCGCGCGACGTAATCTGAGTTTGTAAAACTATCACGGAAGGTGTTCACTCAGACGAAGTTCGCTCAAGTAGTGGGACGTTTTATATGGAGACATTAACTATTTAGTTTATTAGGGAGCTGGGGGGCCACACAAGTATCTTTTGGCATTTTATCATTATAAAAGAGCAAGTACACTATTTTTTAGCTAAAGGTTTCAAAAGCGTGCACTTATGTCAGTTCTCGTTGCCGACACAGTTGTTGAAACCGCATGAAACATTCGCTTCTAGTTGACATTTGACATCGTGGCGGAAGGCCACGCCATGAAATTCCAACTATTAATTCAATAAGTTATGTTACAAATCAGGATTTTCCATGAGGCAGTAGAAACACGAACTACACTTACGTAATTTATTGAAAAATTCACAATTTCTTTTCTTTAATAATAACCGATTACTTTTTTATAATCTATGAACGGCATATTTTACAAAGCCTTTTTAACAAAATAATTTGGAAATGGCCTTTACCTCAGTGTCTCTGTGACCACGGACCCTGCAAAGAGTTCGAAACGTTAGTATTTCGTAATAAATAATATAAACACGAGTAGATCCGTATATAGCGTTTAATTTCAATGTGTACTGGCTAAAACCACATTAAAGTGAATTATTAATTTAATTATTCTTCAGTATATGTCTTACTGACAGATACAGTCAAACAAAAAAACACAAATCATATTTAGAATTGTTTGCGCATTCAGTTTATTACCGCAAAAGTGGTAATAAATAAACAATTATAGTGTTCCGCCGCTCTATGTTTTTCCTAACATAAAACACCGGTCGCTGCTGTTTACCGAGTTATGCTAATTAGTACTAATTACACGGTATGGATGCTCAAACCAATTACCTACCACATCGGGCGATCATGCTGCGCATCTGTGCATACTTAAGCAAAACTTATATTTACTTCGAGGAGCTCGATGGCGCAGTGGTTAACGCGCGTTAGTGGTTAACGTGGTTCTGGGAGTGCTGAGGTTAAGCAATTTCGCAAGGGCCGGTGATCGGATGGGTGACCACAAATTTATCATCGCGAGTGCTTCAGAAGGCACGTAAAGACGTTGGTCCTGGCTGCATTAGCAGTCGTTAACCGCCACCAATCCGCACTGGACGCGTGGGGGTTTAAAGCTCGTTCTCCCTATTCATCCATAGGGAAAGCTCGTGTCGTGCCCCAGCAGTGGGGACATATAAAAATGAGCTGATGATGATAAATATTTACTTCATATATTGATTTGTTTCCATAATTTTTGACATGTAGATATTATTCATATACTTTAATAATATTTTATAAATATTTAATTCGGCTGCAGTGCAGCAATTAGCACTTAAAAAATAAAAAGTAAAATTTACCAACATTCATATATTTAAAATTAGATAATATTAAGTTTTTGGTAAATAAGTTAAGTTATTTATTTATTTATTTATTTATTTAAGTTAACATATATCACTCAATTATTTTTAACATCACAAAAATAATAATTATTGTTATCAAATTCAGGGAATGTGCATACATATCACTGTGGAAAACCCAGTAATACTAATTAAGGCTGCAGGGAATTCACCATTATTGTAAATTTTTGGTTTATACCACAACGGGAAAGCCCTTGGCTTTTATTTTAACTTTACGGTTAGTGAAAGATGAAAGCGGACTTCACCCGGAACCCTCAACTACTGAATATGTGTCTTACAAATAAACAAAGTATAAGCTCCGAATAGTTATTCCGTGTTCTGTCTCTTTTACTCTAATTCGAAATGACGTTTACGTGACAGGAACAAAACACGGAATAACTATTCGGACCTTATTCTTTGTTTATTTGTAAGGGGCTAAATGTCAATCTTGTATCGAACTGTTGGAACACAACAATGCAACAAATACTGTTGGTACGGCGATAGACTAAGATAAGATGGAGGATGGATTAGACTGGCGTAAATAGAAGCCCTACCACCAAACTTTTATACTAATATACAAACTTTTATAATAATATAGACTTTATTTTTAAAATACAACTAAGTTCTTTTTTGACGAAAAGTCGTTATCCATTTTTCCCGGGTATATTTGTTCTCAAGGATAGTTTAGTTGTAGTTTGTGTTAGTATACAAAATGTTAGGAATCAGCGTAGACGCAATTTGTTCCATGCCTTCTGAAATAACAAAGCAATTACAAAAACACAAATGTTGAAAAAAATTCCACGAGCAGGATTTTGTCAACATTTGTGTTTTTGTAATTTGTTTCGCAACAAAATTTGCGTTAAAATTATATAAACAAAACAAAACAATGCAATTATTTAAATATTTATAAAATTAATTATTAACAACGCTATAGTAAATTTTTACTTTTTAAGTGCTTGTTGCACTGAAGCTAAATTAAATATTTATAAAGTTTATAAAATACAGTGAAAAAATTAAACTGCATTGTGGCGCACTGTGCTCAAAAAATTAAAAAGCAGTGACAAAATTCAGCGCTTACGCCTTCCCGGTAGCATGGCGGTCAGTGCAGCCGCCCGGGTTGCGGAAGACCCAGGTTCGATTCCCGGCTGGGTCGGGTGGGTGTTTAATTTTTTCACTGTATTTTATAAATATTTAATTTAGCTTCAGTGCAGCAAGCACTTAAGAAGTAAAAATTTGCAATTATTTAAGTTAGTTCGTTCTGTTCCAATTACCGGCTTCCTAGTTATTATGTGCAGTTCGTCATGGTTTGCTAGCAACTACATGTGAGTTTTATCAATCAATCTAAAGTTAACTTTAAACATAGTTGTGATTTGTTTAATTAACATTCATTACGTCACAACAACTAAACAAAATCGCGAATATGAATTCTACAGGAAAAATAATAAAGCTGTCCTAAAACAGCATGTTCAGACGTCTGCATATCTTCAATAAATGTTCAACCATAGGCCGTATACATAAAGTTCAAAGTCTATTCAGGAAATTTGACAGTTTCTGGTAGTATGTCTACACATGCCTGGTGTGTAGGTACTAGAGGTATAAACCAGTATTAAGCTTTGACTAATAAAATTAAAACTTACTTATGTATCGACAGATGCGACGTATAATTAGAAACGTTTATGATCATAAATAGTTATTTACTTCTGTGTCATGTCGTGATTGAATAACCCACCCATATAACACTGCAAAAGTTTGCTTTTGAGCCGGCTAACACCTCTCACAACCGTCATTATAATTAAATTCCAAAAAGTTTTTCCTACCTATTACCTATTTATATTATCAAATATTGTTTCAATGTCAAGGCGTACAAAAGGGCAACCACACGTGCCATTAGTGGCCTGACACTTGTAGGGGATATGGACACGCTGCTGGCGTGATGCCATCCCCTCTAGAAATCCTCTGACAATTTTTCAATCACACGGCTTAAAACTTACTTAAAGGAACTTAATGACTACACACTCATTTCATGCAATAGGAACTACTTTTCAGTCCAACCTCTTTTATATAATTTATGAACAAAAAAAAAATTAGGTATAGTATGATTGTATACTACATATAAGTACTAATAAAAATACAACGTTACAAGTGACAATACTATTTGTCTCATCACAATCATCATCATCAGCTCATTTTATGGCCCCACTGCTGGGGCACGAGCTTTCCCTATGGATGGATATCTTCGATCAATATTGTACTGGATTCCCGATGAGCGCTTGAAAAACGGTACGCGACTAAGGGCTACGGAGCCACAATGACGTTTGTGGCGATGACAGTTCAAATATTTATGTTTAAGATTTAAGACGGGACTTCTTGGCGGGAAAGTGAAGAGTCATGTCTGCGATTTTGTTTTATTTTCTAAAATTTGTGTTATGTCGAATATTAATGTGAAATAATGGTGGATTATTAACCGTTAAGTGTTCGTGAGTGTGCATGAGTGTTGGCAAATGAAACAAAACAGTGCAATGTTACTTTTCAAATTCTCACCAGAAGTCTGCGTGAGGACTTAGTAAAGCCCCACATCTTTACTGAGATACTCGAGGGGTTGGGGGGTAATATCATTTCTCACTTCCCATTTCTATTATCATTCATCATCATCAATATAATGTTGTTTATTTATGTATTACAATGAAATTAAGAAACTAATGACATGGCAGCATGGTCCTTATGACCTTAGCCGGTTCCTTAAGGAACAAACTAAACTTAAAAAAAAAATTGTTTAAGATTTAAGATTCTCAGTAAGCTGAAGTTGTTGATGCTATCCAATGTAATGTAATTGTATAGGTGTGAGTATGTATACATTATTGATCGAAGATGGGTATGGTTTCTTATGCGAAAGTTTCATGTGCTCAGTAGGCCTTAGTAGCATCTTTTAGTTGTTTGTGACCCGTCTGACCAGTTGCGTGCGTTATTATTACAAACAGAAATGAAATGGCTTACTGTCGTCAAGTTTCTATAATTATCGCTTTTTTTCCCCGACTTTAATTACAAATTTTAAGATTTGGAAGTGTAAACTAATGTTTATCAATAAAAAATAGCCGATGTTCACCCTGAAATTTGGTGAAAGAGTTTTAATAATTTTAGTAGTTTCGGAGATTACCTCCTAAATCCGAGTTCATAAACTTTTACCTCTTCATAACATTAGTATAGATAAATAACGGTAATGTGGCTTTATAAAAGCTAGGTATATCGTGCCGCTGACTTTATTTTCATCAACTGATGAATAACATGTTTGTAGTACATTATTTTCATGTACACCCATCCGTTTGGTCAGCGTACGCCGCCAGCAGTGAAGCAGCTACGCCGCGCTTTTTTAACCGACTTGATTTACAAATGTAGAGATTACGAGCTGAGGACTAATCTTTATCAAAATAAAATATAGCCTATATAATATAATGTAGCATTCTATCAGTGATAGAATTTTTGGAATCGGTCAAGTAGTTCCTGAGGTTAGCTCCGACAAACAAACATTATCAAAAACGTTACCTATTTATGATTATTATATATATATTATATACAACGAAGTCTGTTGATCAATAACCGTTTACAAAATACTGAAACAAAATAAGGAGACCTGAAGGTAAGCTTCATACACACCGCGCTCGGGTATAGATGTAAAGCCGGTTTAAAAAAAAATCAACAGGTCGGTTTAAAAATTTTTTTAAACCAAGAATTTCGGCTTATAACGGTTGAAAGCTGTTAATTATTGTTTTAAATCGTTTTAAACGGTTATTTTACAACTATACGCTCGAGCAACGCGCACATAGACAACCTCTTACGGACACGGAACTTCGCAACAACTGCGCTCGGTTGAGTTTTAAGATTTATAGTTAAGTTTTACCTTTTTCTACATGTTATAAACAAATGACCTGGGACATGTTTACAAAAGCATTATTAAAATTAAGCTAATATAACTTTTGTCATATTATTGGCTTATTCCCATATCGTCATACTAGCATTTCGTCACACCGCAGAACCTGGTGTTGTGTGTAGGAAAATGGACCTTATTAATGAAGTTCTTATGTTATTTTTGTAGTGCTGTATGTATAACAGATGCGTTGTCGAAGGCCGTCTACGACCAAAATTGGGCATGCCCAGCCCACGTGAGGGCAGTGGGGGCATGGCCGCGTAAATATTATATGCAAAGCCAGGAATCATCGTTTACAAAATATTAAAGATATGCTTCACAGCGTCAAAATGACTTATGTATCACAAAATAATAAAATATTTTAGGTACATATAATAAACATCAGTTCAGGTCAGGTGGTCTGTATTCAGTTGTTGGTAAAGACTAAAATCAGTTGCTGACTATATGTCGCACATTGGTGCCGGTCGATAATTGGAGCCACCACCCTAGTTTAATAATCTTAAGCTGCGTATAAAATAATCAATTGAGTACAGCAGTAAATCGCTTCAGCTTTGATTCCCCAATGATAGTAGGACAGAAATGTCGAACACTGGTGCTGGTTGATAACTGGAGCCACCACCCTAGTTTAAAAATCTAAAGCTGCGTATAAAATAATCAATTGAGTACAACTGTAAATCGCTTCAGCTTCGATTCCCCATTGATTGTTGGACAGAAATGTCGAACACTGATGCCGGTCGATAACTGGACCCACCACCCTAGTTTAAAAAATCTAGAGCTGCGTATAAAGAAATCCATTGAAAACAGCAGTAAATCCCTCGCGCTCCTGTTTTGGCGTTATGACCTGACGCAGATGGTCCCTTGTGCTTGGTTGGTGGGGGGTGTCAGTATAAACTTTAAAAGTCGTGTGTAGCGGGGATGTCCCTCGCACTCAGTGATTTATGGCACGCGAATAATCTGACGCAACACGCAAATTGCTCGGTAATGAGGCATATTTTGAAAAATGGGCTTACTCAAGCCCATAACTTTAATTCTGCAAAATGACAAGGTTTTTCGAAATCACTAAACTCAAGTTGCATCGGTTGGAATAAGTATAGTAGGTACTGCGCCTCTCCAACTAGTGAAGGTTGGCAGTCAGCTCTGCGTATTTGGCCTTGTCCCTGGCAAAGCGAAAGAGTTCAGTGGCACTCGCTATTCCCGTCCACTCCCATCCCGTCCAACCATTACTTTCTGCTGCGGTCTCCTTTCCAGCGACTTTTCCCATCATTACTAGTTGCAACTTTGTTTATGCTGAAAAAAAAAAAATTTACCCCCCGAGCAGAACGGATCGGAAAACACGTGCTCCGACACTTAAAAAATCTTTTGAGTGGGTTTTTTACGCGCTAGCGACCCGTGCGATATACCAAAAGTTGCGTCTCGCCGTGACGCACACGCCGGTACCATTGGAAATTGCAGTGCAGTGAAAACTGAAAAGTTATAAGGGAAAAGAGTGAAATTAGACACGTGGTTTTTGTATAAAAGTGATAATAACTCAGTGAGCTATCAAGACGCGTGGGGTTGTCGCACGTCAAAAGTTGCGCCCCCGCGCCCTCTACACGACGGTGCAGATTGCAGATTTTTCCGGCCAACGGTTTGGGAGATATTGAATTTTCCGTGCCGGAAAATCATAACCTCTCAAAACGAGGTCGGAGATCCCGAGGTGTGCGGCGACTCAAATGCTGACACATTTGACCCCCCTTTCACCCGCACAGAATTGCGAATGGCTGTGGAGGCATTCAATCCGAAGAAGGCTCCGGGCAGCGATGGACTTACTGCCGATATATGTAGGATGGCTATTCACAATGACCCCAATCTGTACTTGGGCATTGTGAATAAATGTCTTGAACAAGGATCCTTTCCGAGTGACTGGAAGCGGGCAACGGTAGTGGTACTCAAGAAGCCGGGCAAGACGGATTACTCGGCGTCTAAATCTTACCGACCGATTGGCCTGCTTCCGGTCCTCGGAAAGATCTATGAAAAGATGATAGTAAGAAGACTCAAATATCACTTGTTGCCAAAGTTTAGTAGGCATCAATACGGGTTCATGCCCCAACGAAGCACTGAGGACTCACTCTTCGTCCTCGTAAATGAGATTAGGGAAAATATTAAAAACAAAAAAATAGTGACTTTAGTCTCCCTCGATATCGAAGGAGCATTTGATAGTGCCTGGTGGCCAGCCATTAGGGTAAGACTGGAAGAGGAAGGATGCCCTCTGAATGTTCGGAGAGTCTTAGGCGACTATATGACAAACAGGAGCGTCGCAATCCGTTACGCGGGGGAGGAAGTCCGCAGGGAAACCACGAAGGGATGTGTCCAGGGATCAATCGCTGGACCCATCCTGTGGAACCTACTGCTGGACCCTCTCCTAAAAGAGTTAGAGAGTCGCGCAGTTAGGGTACAAGCATTTGCCGACGATGTGGTACTGTCCTTTGTAGGCAACACGGCCCTGGAAATCTCAAACCAGGCCAATCCTGTTCTCGCCCGTGTTGAGGAGTGGGGTGTACAAAATAAGCTTAAGTTCGCAGCACACAAAACCAATTGTCTCACGCTTACCAAAAAGCTAAAATACGACACCCCTCGCCTCAACATGGGTGGAACGGTAATAGAACACAAGCCAGAGATAAAGATCCTCGGGCTTACAATTGACAGTCAGCTAACTTTTAACTCCCACATAGCAAACGTCTGTAAGAAAGCAGCTGGATTCTACAGACAGCTCTCAAAAACGGCCAAAGTCAACTGGGGACTTAACCCAGATATACAGAAAACAATCTACACAGCGGCAGTGGAACCTGTTGTGACATACGCAGCTGGCGTTTGGGCTACGGCCGCGGAGAAGATCTCTGCACGCAAACAGCTGGGTATGTTACAGCGGGGCTTTGCACAGAAAATGTGTAAAGCATATCGCACAGTATCACTCAACTCTGCCCTGGTTCTGTCCGGAACGCTCCCACTGGACCTTCGAGTTAAAGAGGCAGCCGCCCTTTACAAGGCCAGAAGGGGGGTCCCCCGGTCAGATCTCCGGGGTAGAGACATAGAAACTCCACATTCATTTTTACACACACCACACCCAGCAGAGTACAAAAACATCGACATCAAACACATCACCGAAGACGCACAGATACACGCACATACACACAACATTTACATTTACACAGACGGCAGTAAGATTGACGGCAAGGTAGGAGCGGCAATATCTCTGTGGGATGGAACCGCCGAAACCAAGGCCGTCAAACTTACCCTGCCGCCATACGCCACAGTTTACCAAGCAGAGATACTAGCACTTAATAAAGCCTCGGAGGTAGTGCTGAGTAGAAGGGAAGTTTCCTTTGGAGTGTACAGCGATTCCATGGCAGCTCTGCAAACAGTCGTGAATGTCTCCTCCCTCCACTCCCTCGCGGTCAGCACAAGGCATAACCTTGGACTGGCTTTTGAACAGGGCAAGTCTGTTGACTTGTACTGGATTAAAGCACACGCGGGACTAGAGGGAAACGAGAGGGCCGACCAGCTTGCCAAGGATGCAGCTCTACACTCCAAGAAAAAACCCGACTACGACAGGTGCCCCGTTTCTTTCGTCAGGCGACTCATCAGAGATGGGACGCTGGACGAATGGAACGAGCGATACCAGGCAGGCACAACAGCCGAGGTCACCAAACTATTCTTTCCTGACATCACTGCCGCTTACAAAATCACGCGCCACATCACCCCCACACAACTCACCACACAGGTGTTCACAGGACATGGCGGGTTCTCAGCGTACTTAAATCGCTTTAAGTGCAAGGATAGCCCGTCGTGCGCCTGTGACCCAAATACAGACGAAACTCTCATACACATCCTCTCCGAGTGCCCTATACACACTTTGGAGAGGTACAACATCGAGGCCTATTTGGGCATCCAAATCTTACCCAAAAATTTCGCTAAAATACTGGCTGGAAACAGCAAAGATAGAGATAAGTTTTTAGAATATTGCACAAAACTGACAGATGTAGTCAGACTTAGAAATAAGAAATAAAAGCAAAAAATTATATAAGTATAAGATAGTATAAAGGGTAACGCAAATATATCTGAGATATATTCGTAGTTCCCTAGATGTATTAGTAAATAAGTGAGTAATTATAAGAATAAGTTTAAAAATGTAATTAGAAAAGTAAAAGTTAGCAAGTAAATAAAACTGTTTATGGACCTAGAAAAGGCCACCAACATATAGTAATAAATAGACATAAGAAAATGTAATAGAATTAAGGAATATTATAAGAACAAGAAAGTCCTGAGCAAATAGCTCAATGAAAAAACTTATTTTCCCAACCTAGCATAAGAATAAAGATATTAATTATAGTGTAGTAGAGTAGAGTAGGAAACGGGAGTCCCACCCGCAAACGAGCAAAAGATGATGAATGAATGTTAAGGATGAGGTATAGAAGTGCGAGAAGAATAAATGCGAGAACTAGTATGTTGGAGGAGAACTAGAAAAAAAAAAAAAAAAAACAAAAAAAAAAAAAAAAAACTTTGTTTATGCTAAATGTGGCGTCAGGTCACTAATGGCGAGTTAATTAAAATTGGGGATTTTATTTCATTTTCATTTCATTTCATTTATTTATTCACCCTTTGTTACATAACGCAACCTAGGTAAGTAAATCAAACATTTACAATAAATTTTCCTTAACATAATATAAATTATCTACAATAACATAATTTACCAATAAAAAAACTAAAACTAAATCCGAAAATTTGAAAAATAAAATAAAAAAACTGATCCTATACATTTTGGAATAATAATAATAAAAAATAAAAATTAAGTTAATAAATTAAATTAAAATTAAAAAAAACATTTTCATATAAAATAAACTCAATTTTTCAAAATTCATTCTGTCAATTCTAAAATAAAGTAATAAAATAAAAAATAGAAAACAATTTTTCAAAATTCATTAGGTAAGTCAGTTCTAAGATTCTAAGAATATATATTTTAATACTCTGTTTACAACTTTTTGGGAGAAGGAGTATGTATGCATTAGTTGCAAGAGCTCGCATCTGTCGTGCTTAAAGACTGCAAACTTTTTTTTTTTAACATCGCATATAGGTATATAGTTGTCCTATCTAAATGAGGCCTTATGCAAACTCTTTAGTATAGTATAGTTTAGGAGTCAGCGCCAGCTTTAGCCAGCCCGTGACCACGGCCGGTGTATCTCGGCAGAGACGTCGGTAATTTCAGAGGACACCTTCTGACTTTTATTTCTTTGTAATAAAAGATAATGGCCGTGAAAAGTAAAGTAGTTCATGCGCGTGACCGTCCATACTTGAAACTTTTATTTACCTCTACACTGATTGTAAAGATGGTACGTATGCATGTACCCGGGTATAATATATTGGCTTTAATCCCAAAAGGTCATTACCCTCATCTTTTGTAAGAAATATTAAAGAAAAAGCTATAAGGCTTTGAGTTACCTTGCAAATATCAGCAAATAACATAAGAGACTTGACCTTTAAACAATTTTTTGTGTGCAACGAAAGCCTTGTTAGAACAGCGTTTCGAGCCACAAAAAGCAGTTTTTGCGTAATTCGTTGCAGTGTTTCGTGTCTGGTTTTATACAATTTCTCTTAGTTCCATGAGTACGCAATATGCAATCATACGTTAGGGCTGTCGTTTATAGAAAGTGCAGATTTGTTAGATGAATTTCGCGAACGCATTATTCGGTTGCAGCTAATTTTAGAATCGCATTTTTCATCTAACATCGAAATACATTTAACAAATCAAAGTGCATCATTATTTACTTACAAACGGTGTTAGTAACAGCAGTGGGGACATATATGAGCTGGTGATGATGATGATGAGATGTTAAAGCACTTAATATTTGTTTTTAATCCAACCGGATTGTGGGTAATTAGCGGATTCGGAGCGTATCTGTATACACATTATAGTACCTTAGGTACTCATAGCGAAGCGTATTCCACTATCACTTTCCTCCTTCGGAACTGAATTGCGTTCGGTTTCAGATTGTTTTTGGTGCAACTCTTCGAGCTTTCCCAAGCGTCCATAGAAAAGACATAAACGCGCCATAATCTAAACCATTTCTAACCGCTATAGCTACGTTCTTATAGTTAGCCTTCCAGTCTTAGAAGCAGAGATCACGGGTTTAATTTGCAGCAAAAGATTCTTAGAATACGTGGAGGCCTGTTAACTTATCCAGAAAGCTCATACGCTCTTGATATGATAGATTCACGTCACTACTCTAACGGAGCTATGGCGTTAAGAACCCACGATTTCTTGCACTAGCCCGAGAATCTATACGTTTGTCTATCGACGATACTAATCTAAAAATAATCTTGTGCTCTGTTTGATTAGTGGTAGAGTTCGTTCTTACCTATGCAGTATATAGATCTGTTATAATTAAAATAAAAGTATTATTAATACAGTGTTTCTTAACCTGTGGTCCGCAGTCTCATCTCGGTTACAAGTGGATTCCTATTGGAGATTACAACTTAGTTGTAAAACCAACCCAAATATATATTTTTTTCTATTTGTAGTAATATAAATGATTAGAAAATATTTGGTGTTATTTTTAAAAAAGGAAGTCCTTAAAAATTGAGTTTGATTTGCTAGGGGTCCGTTGCTAAAAAGGTTAGAAAACTTTGATTTATAGAACAAACGCAACTAGATCCTTAAAAAGTGTTTTAATAAAATAAATAATAAAACTTTCATTACATAACACCCTTACGTAAATATAATAACATTTATGGCGCACTACATGCGTAGTTAAGTGCGCGGTACCTTATAGTATTACTCCGTTACGTGAAATATTCAAGATGCAACTGGTTTTATTGCCATTTGCGAGATCAATCATGTAGCGTGTGATCGGACGGGAGTCTTGTTAATAAATAGTCTTATAAATATTATTAAATCATATAATTAGAGCTTTTGCGATCAAGTGAATTTCAAGTGAAGTAACTTTTACAATGCCGCCGGGAAAGATGGGTTATCATCATATATCTTACGGGAAAGCACTTAGCCTTCATCTCACCTGATTTAAGTACTATTGGAACATTACAATGCCACTAACATTTATGTTATGGTGACATATTCAAAAGTAAATATTCAAATGCGTTGTGCTTGTTGTCGTAAGGTGGCAGTCGTTCGCATATATATCGAAAGATGCGATGTAGATTAGATCTTTGTCTGATGTCCGTTTGTTTCATGTCGTGATTGAAGAAGCCACTCTTACAATACCCCATAAATTTACTTTTAAGGTAGCTAACAGTTACATCACTCAACGCAAAAAATAGTAGTAACCGTAATTAAAATTAAATTCCAAAAAGTTTTATTACCCATCATTAGTCCTAAGCTATGGAATAATGTTGACTGCAAGTGGTAATAGCAACTCGACGCTTCGTTATGCTTTGTTTTAGTACAGCACACGAACGGCTATCGCAACCAACCCGCATTGTGCCAGAGTGGTGGGTTATGGTCCAATCTCACCATGTGCTGTTGCTCATTTTATGACAAGACCTGACCCCAGCAGTGGGGCATTTATAGACTGATGATGACGGCACCATTTGTGAACCGAGAAAATAGATAATGCAATAAAGATATAGCATATGTCCGGTCTTAAGATTTTTTCTAATTAAGGGAGTCGGTTGCGCTATGCCACTTTGTATGCTTGCTAATACACGGATAGCAAAGCATTTTTTTCTAAATCTTGGTCATTTAAACCGATTCCGATATTTCCTACAGATCGTTTGATACGTTAATCATTGAAATGAAACAACTTTTACGGATCTACTCGCGTTTATTTTAAACATTAGTTTTAATTAATGTTTATCCTGACGTTTCGAACCATTTGCAGGGTCCGTGGTTACAAGGAGACTGAGGCACATATTGTGACTGAGGTGCTGGTCGTCTCATAATTAGTTAGTAGCTTGTATACCCTCATTTAAATTTGATCAGGTACGTTCCGTTTTACGCAGAAAGAGCTTACAGTATCTTTTGGTCTGGCTATATGGTGTTGGGCTGGGATTTAATATTTTGTATGATGGGATCCCAAGCTAGTGGTAGATTCCAACCATCTTCTCTATTGAAATTAAGATGTTTTTTAATTTCAATGGGTAGTGTTCGCGTAAACTTTAGAAAACAATACGTTTAATCGTTATTCATTTTGCCGTTTCTATAATTTAATCACACGACAATATATAGTTTATTTCGATAAGGAACTGAAGTTTCCTAATCTTGTAATCAAACAATTAAGATATAGGTATAACTTAATTGTTTTTGCATGAAACTTGTTTTTTTTTGTTATATGGCGTTTACGCCATTGTCGACATTCAAAGATGATTTGTATTCAAAAACTACTTATTTAAATATTAAAGATAAGAAAATTACAATAAAATTCGTATACAACTAATTGCCACCAATTAAAGCTAGCAGTTTAACGAAAGAATCTGCAATACCGACTGCCCGTCGACAGGGCCTATTCAATTAAATATTCATTTCGTTTAACTATAAAACGGTGTATTTTTCTTCCTGGATTAAATGCTAGTGGTATTTCAAAATAGCTTTAATAAAAATTGTTTTGCAATCCATAAATATATTGCGAAAAAGTTTTTGCCGTATAGAAATAATTTAAACGGTTTGTCGCTCTTCGTTTGATCATTCCATTGCATTTATCAAGCGATTTTATAGCGATTATTAACAATTCGGTCATTGACCGCATCAATGCCCTACTGCTGGGCTCGAGCCTTCCCACATGAATAATAACACATAGGGCAGATCGGGATATAATCCACCAAGCTGGCCTAATGTGGATTGGTGGGTTTTAACGACTACCGTCTTACAACAACAACCGGGACCATCGGCTTAACTTGCCCTTTGATGCAGAGATAAACTCGACAGATTATAATTTGGTCACGCGAACGTTCTAGTCGCTATCTTGGTCGTCCAACACCCCGCCCGATCCTCTAAATGACAGCACACATTTACAGAATACACTAAACATGCACACCAGTTTAGGCCCAAGACACCGTACTCGTAGAACAAGGGTACAAAGAACCGGTTCACACTCGCTCTACACCAGGTACAGACATGTACCTGGGCGGTTCTCTCCTCCTCCACGGCCCGGTCAACCCGAGCCGAGGTCCGTGCCTTTAGAGGCGCCCTCAGGTTGCTCCGCTCCCCGATCCGATCCGAACCCTTCGGAGAATCTAGTAGGGCACGGGGACGCGCACTAGTGCGCGATGCCGTTCCCTCTAGATAACCTCTGAAGGTGATTCGTTTCACACGGCTTGAGGGACCCTTTACGTTCCTCGCCGCCCCCAAAAAAGCCCGGTGAAGCTGAAAATGCCGCAGCGGCAATCAGCAATCTCTCAAAAAAAAAAAGGTCGTCCAACATTTATTATTAATATTATATTAATAGTCCTTTTTCTTGCAAAGTACATCTGTACAGATTTCATGACATACATTTTTATTTTACCAAAAGTTTGTAAATTTAGATTTAAGCAAACATTTTTTTTTAAAACCAACAAATTATTTTGTTGCCAGGCTTTTCGTTAGATTACTAGGTTCCAAAACGGTGTGGCAGAGATACGACTATTTAATTATGCTACTAAATTTGCACTTATCTAAATAAAATATATACTTTTACTATCAAGCTGGATGTCTTGGTAGAGCTAAAACTCTTACTTATACCATAATTAAAAATGCATGTACGCACAATACCGTACAAATGTCAGTTTTGCGATTTAATTTCACAATATCGCGTGAGTTGTGCGTCGCGTTTGCAATGATGTCGCAAGCAAGCTAGATAGATACGCTGAAACAAAGGGTCTGTATTTCACACGCGCACTAGAACCAGCCCTGACCTGATGCGTTAGCATACGGCTCGCGAAGGGTGGCAGTCGACACAACCATCATAAACGTCCCTACTCTTCCCCCCCGCCCGATCCTCTAAATGCCACTACATATTTACAGAATACACTAAACATGCACACTAGTTTAGGCCCAAGACACCGTACTCGTAGAACAAGGGTACGAAGAACCGGTTCACACGCGCTCTACACCAGGTACAGACATGTACCTGGGCGCTTCTCTCCTCCAACACGGCTCGGGTTGACCGAGCCGAGGTCCGAGCCTTTAGAGGCGCCCTCAGGTTGTTCCGCTCCCCGATCCGATCCAAACCCTTCGGAGAATCTAGTAGGGCACAGGGACTCGCACTAGTGCGCGATGCCGTTCCCTCTAGAAAACTTCCGAAGGTAATTCGTTTCACACGGCTTGAGGGACTCTTTACATTCCTCGGCGCCCCCAAACAAGCCTGGTGAAGCTGAAAATGTCGTCTGAGGCAATCAGCAATCTCTCTCCAAAAAAAAAAGTCCCTACTTTTACGTACATCTATAAATTTTACTCAAACTTTGTTGCAAACAAATACAATCCGGAAAAATGTTGAAAAAATTTCCACAAGCGGGATTCGAACCTGCATGAAATGTGCAAAGTGTTGACAAGTTTCCGTTGGTTTAACAAATGTTTACTTGTTTCTTTCTCCTCGTGGGTAAACCAATCTTATTAAATAACTTAGCTCAATTCATTTAACAACACCATCCAAATCACACAAACACCATCCACCATTATTCATTACGAGAACAAAACATTAGGAAGTAAATTGACAATCCTAACATTCTTGAAGTAGTTCAATTTACTGTTTAAACTACCGAAAACTTGGGCTTGTTTGGGGGCGGTGAGGAACGTAAAGGGTCCCTCAAGCCGTGTGAAACGAATCACCTTCGGAGGTTTTCTAGAGGGAACAGTAGTGCGCGTCCCCGTGCCCTACTAGATTCTCCGAATGGTTCGGATCGGATCGGGGAGCGGAGCAACCCGAGGGCGCCTCTAAAGGCTCGGACCTCGGCTCGGGTTGACCGAGCCGTGGAGGAGGAGAGAAGCGCCCAGGTACATGTATGTACCTGGTGTAGAGCGCGTGTGAACCGGTTCTTCGTAACATATAGGTGACGAGCCTACTCTAAACAAGCCATTTCTGCAATGTTAATGTGAACAGATAGGTACGTAATATATTTTGAGGTAAAGGTGAATTGTTATGGTCGTTGTCAGTAACCTTTAATGTCTAGATAATAATATTAAAGTTTATCTGAGCTGACGATTTAACCCGCACTAAGGTACAATCGCGTGCGACAGTGGTATATTTGTTGTTATTACCAATTTATCAATCACAAACATGTGTATTCGATATAATCTAGAGATAAGGCATACAACGAAATGCTAATAAAAATCAATGGACTAAAAATCTAAAAGAGTGTGTACGTTATTGAAGAAGTATAATTGGATTTTACAAGATCGTCCATATTCTAGAAAAAGAGATTTAAAATTACTACTAAGCATTCATAAATCAAGCGGCCAGATACTCCAGACGGTTGTCAAACTTAATATTATCCTGACTTCAAACGACTATCATATTTAAAACGCCCAAGAGAAAATAAATTTACTTGAAGCAGTAAGAATGCCAACGAGGTGGACCGACGATTTGGTAAAGGTCGCGGGGAGCCGCTGGATGCGAGCAGCACAAAACTGGTATTCGTGGTGAAGCCCTTGTCCAGCAGTGAACGTCTTTTGGCTGAGATAAGATGAGAGTAAGAATGTTTGGTGTAGTTTCTTTTTTGCACTTTTTTGTTAATTTAACAGCTTCTTATTTAATTATTCTCACGTGAACAGATGTGCCGGTTTATATTCACAGGAGCTGTAGTCAAATTTGCCACGGGTAACACGGGTGGCAATGCCTAGTCCACAAAGGCATTGTCGACCCTGACCTATTGCGCATTACTTACAAGCTGATCGCGGGATACTTCCAATAATTGAGATTTATGAAAGGTCAGTGCAGGGCGCACACTGTCAATACCATGTGGAATATTACATGTGTAACGAGCATTCGCATGAATAAGCCCCTTGTATGGTAAAATATGCATTGGGTAGCGAATAAGCAGTCATTTCATTATTAATAAATTCCTTTGGTCGTTCTATAGTGGGGGAATTTGTGAGTCTATGGTTCTACAACATGGAGTTAAACGTTATTACGTATTAGGATATAAATTGATTGTTGTTAGCCGTGTTGTTCTACGGCTGGGTGAAGTGACCCTCCATCTACCTTGTACGGTCTAACGGTTTTGCGTCAACATGTATCAGGGCTACCCGATCTGATCCGAACCCTTCGGAGAATCTAGTAGGGCACGGGGGGGACACACGCACTAGTGCGTGATGCCGTTCCCAATAGAAAACTCCCGAAGGTGATTCGTTTCACACGTCTTGAGGAACCCTTTAAGTTTCTCGCCGCCCCCAAAAAAGTCCGGTGAAGCTGAAAAAGACGTCACAGGCAATCAATAAACTCTCTCAAAAATAAAATGTATCGGGGCCTGACTACATTCTCGTTTGGTTAGTCCACTTCGTAATTGCTCTTAAGTCTGAACCAGCCATTTCATATCATCTAAGTTTCAAGAAATGTCAAACAATTGCATTGAGTTTGACATATCCTGCGTCCGAGTTGCAATTGGCGGTTAATGTTCTTATTAGAACCAAGCCAATGCTAGACCAATTTCCGATTGAAATTCGGGTATTAAATATACCGTGGGCCTAGTCTTGTATCTAAATCGTAACATATACGCTTAAGTCATGCTAATGTCTTAAATTCCCTGAAATTACTATACAAGTAGTATTGTTACTAGTCAGTTAGTCAATCGTGGTTCCTTTTTTACGCTAACTGTTTTTACGATTGAACTATTGTTCGTGCTAGGACTAATGCACTGCCTTTTTATTCAAACCGGACGACTGCTTGATAAAAACAATATTTGTCATAGATTATCTGTGCAACGATTAGTCAATAGTTTTGACATTACAATGTCGATTGCACAATTAATTATATCAATTATTTTTTTATGACTAACCTATATTAATACTGAGCATTATCTACTAAATTACATGTAGGCACGGCTATTGTTCCTAACACAGTCTTAGTCGTGTTAGCACTTAAAGGTTATTAGTCAAACGTAGAGTGAATTTGAACTGTATTCATAAGATGTTAGGGACACCCCTAATGTTATGAATATTTAATGGTGACGACAGCATTAGCAAACACGATGAATTATATTATTTCAAACGCTTAGCTAAAGGTACTCGTACAACGCTAAGCTTTCCGCTGGAAACAGTACACAGGTTAAGTTATAGTACAATAGTATTTAACAATTCACTGATGTTGAAGCTAACTAACTAGGAGAGAAGCTCGGTTGAATGCAGGTACTGTGGTTTGATCCCCGTATTTGCGTAAAACTATTGACGTGATCCCACTTCTAACGCAAGCTTATTTGAAGGACTGTTATTATTGTGTATACTAATTTATCTTTTTATGTAGTAACATTGCCTTCGTAAATAGCCTATGTACACACGCCTGCACATCAACCTATCCAAAACTGTCAAATTTCTTCAATACATTGTCAACCTTAAGACATAAAACATAAAGTTCAAAGTCTATTGAGGAAATTGGACGGCGTCTGTACTGTCCCATTGCTGAGCAAAGATTGAAATCAAGTCATCGCTACAATTAATGGGCTGAATCACTACGCTTGCCAAATGCCAATAACGCTTTGCCCGATCTGGGAATTGAACCCGTGACCTTCGGGTATCAGGCCGAGCGCTCTGCCACTCGGCCACCGAGGCGTCGCTTCCGTGGTTCGTACCTTAAGTCATGCGTAGGGTTCGGGTGATAACGTAAAATGGCGTCGGGCCATCGTGATGGGTTATGGCCCGATCTCTCCAAGTCCTATTGTTCACGTAGGAATGCCAGTCAGTGCCCAGCAGTAAAACGTTTCTAGCCTGTCGATGATATAAAAAACAAAAACAACACAATATTTTCCGACCTATTTCCATAACCGAGATATTCTTTCTTATCATTTATTGTACGAAAACAAACAATGACTTTAACATCAGCAACATCGTGACATAACAACGACCTCATTTTTTTCCAGTCGCCGCTGTCGGTCCACTTACATTTTCATTGACCGTCTGTCACATCCGTTGAACCGGTGCCTTATACCCTGAAATCAGAAACGAGAACTAACCGATACGTTTGCGATGTATGGCTGCGCGTGTTAGCACAAATTTTAAGGCGGTCCCACGCAAGCTGCTATGTATGTTAAATGGCATTGCGTCTCGTTTTGTGTTGATGTTCGCAGTAGGTATTATCGGTGGCTTCGCCTTGACCTTTCGGCTCACTTTCATTATCGGATGAGACACGCTGACAGGCGGAGGGAAGCGCGAGTTCATGATAATAAGATGTATTTTTATGTGGACTGTTGTAAATAAATCTTTTATTACACTGATGACTCGAATATTGCTTTTAGTTAGTTAAAATTGCTTAGTTGCATTTGTAGACATGCTTTGGAGTAATTTTAAAATAGACTTAAGAAATTTTCTGATAATATTTTAAAATTTTATACTTAGGTGTGACGAAAAGAGACTCATTTATAGATGTGACGAGATTCTACTATGAGATGGAGTGGAACAACCCTAAACTCTTGGCCTAAATAATCTATGCCATGAGTTTAAATATGGCTATGATAAAATGGAAAAATAAACATAAGTTGATAAAATTTTGTAACCGTAATTATTTGGTTGAATTAGTGTTTTTGAAAATTTTAGGTACGACTTTAGATAAAAAAAAAAATCTATTTAAATATCTAGAAATGCTTGGCATAACAAATAAATGTCGTCATTATGTTATTATTTTCTTTTTTTTCTTTTCTTTATACCTTTTGTCCGCAGTAATACCTACTAGCGCTTTTAATAAAATAATTATTAATATTGTGTGTTATTGTCCACTACCTACTCGTTTAAAACTTATAAAAAAATATTAAAGTATTTTTTCAAACATTCCTTACAGGTATTTTTTTTATTAATGTGTACAGCCCCCCTAGACAAGTGGCATAACACTAATAGCATAGAAATTAAATAGAATGATCATTGTATGGGATTCACATAAACATCATATTTTATACATATCTTTGACGTATGTCAATCCCGTACAATAATCATTAAATTTAATTTTTATTCTATTAGAGCGTTATGCCATTTGTCTAGGGCAGAGTACCTATCTATATGGTGAAGTATAGGTATAGTTAGAAAAATAAAATGTACACATATTGGTAATTATTGAATCTTGCTGCTTTAAAAACTAACATTTACAAAGAAACAAAAAATTACTTTTATTTTATTTTATTTTATTAAGGAAACAAACAGCTTTATATCACACATATAAACAATTAAAAAAATATAACACAGTAGCCTTTAAAGTTTCCACTGCTAACTTGTACAAAAATAACAGCTTGTTGAATAACAATGCGAAAGAAAAAGAAAAAAACCAAACATATCGAAACAAAAATACAAAACTAACATCAAAATCAGGTTGAAAATATACATATTGAATTAAAGTTAGGTTTCTCTTAACAGTCTACGAAAACGAAAGATGTTTTCGTGAAATACGTCAATGTGATTATAAGTACTATTGAATTCATTAAGGACTCTTATAATATAACTATTACGTCTATAATTTACCTTACAAATTGGTACAAAAAAAGTGTGCTTGTGGCGAGCGCTCAGTCTGGAACACCTAAAAGCAATTTTACTTAGCAAATAAGGTGAATCTACATTGCTATGTATGATCTTATAGAGCAGAACTTGATCTTTATATGATCGTCGACTTGCCAAAGATTCAAGTTCATCAATGTCAAAATGTTTAAAACGATATCTCAAACGTTTCTTGAACTTACTTTGAATACCCTCCAGTAGGTTAATATATTTTAAATATAAAGGGTTCCACACGCTGGATGCATACTCCAATTGGGATCTAACGTACGCATTGTATAACAAAATCAGCGTGTTCACATTCTTAAAATCAACACTCTGACGGAAAATGAAGCCTAGCAACTTGTATGCCTTCCCAATAATTCCAATAATATGAGATTCAAAATACAATCCAGTATCGAGCTGAACTCCGAGATCTCTAACCTCATTGACCCTTTTTAAATACTTTCCGTTAAGTTGATATTTATAAGTTATAACTTTTTTCTTCCTTGTAAATGTAATAATATGACATTTGTCTACATTTAAACAAAGTTTGTTAAGAGCACAATATTCACATAAACGATTAAGATCACTCTGTAAATTTTCGCAATCGCTCTGTGACTTAATAACCGCAAATATTTTTGTGTCATCAGCATATAATAATAATTTGGAATTAAGAAAACAGTTTACGACATCGTTAATAAAGATATTAAATAGTAAAGGGCCAAGGTGGGATCCCTGTGGGACTCCAGAGGAAATCGGAATGAAGCTCGATGTAAAACCTTTTATTGTGACAGCTTGCGTTCTATTTCTGAGATAAGACGTAATCCAACGTAGCAGATCGCCGTGCACACCGATAGCCTCGAGCTTTAAAACTAACAGGGAATGTGAAATTTTATCAAATGCTTTTGAATAATCGGTGTACACAGCATCCACTTGGTATCCTCTCTCCATAAATTCTAAAACTATGTCTAGAAATTCGCAAAGATTACTTTCTGTAGATCGCTTCGCAATGAAACCATGTTGGTAGGTAGTAAGTATAGGCTGGATAACAGGAGAAAGATTATCACAAATAATCTTTTCAAAAACTTTAGGTAAAACTGATAATTTTGAAATACCACGATAGTTGCGAACGTTATGTCTATCCCCACTCTTATAAATTGGTACTACAAATGATTGCTTCCAAGCAACCGGCATCACACCAGACGACAAAGATGATTTAAATATAACTGCAACAGGGAATGCCAATTGCCCACTACACTTATTTAAAAATAATGGGTGAAGGCCATCTGGACCACTACCTTTGGACACATTGATACTGGATAGGTACTTCTCTACAATTTCCTGAGTGATATGTATGTTACTAATAAGAGCTGATCCTGAGTTATGAATTTTAACATTAGAAGGCACACTACAAAAACCGTTTGAAAAAACCTATTAAATAAGTTTGTGATCGCTTGACCATCACGTGCTGCAACATCATCAAGTTTAATCGTGTCAGGAATACTATTGACCGTTTTTTTGGATTTTACAAATGACCAAAAGAATTTCGAACAGAGTTTAATATTAGTCTCAGCTCGAGTTACAAATGAGTTATAGCAAGAAACTTCAAACTTTTTAACATCTCGTCTTAAGTCTGAGAAATTTTCATAGTCAGAAAGTCTTCCATAAGTTTTCCATTTTGTATGCAATTAATGTTTTTTTTTTATCATTTTAATTAATGTAGGTGTAAACCATACTGGATATTCCTTACTATTCTTTACTAATTTCATAGGCACATGTTTATCAATTATATCATTAACTATTGAATAAAAGTTATCCAATGCACTCTCAATATCAATGCCGGATAGGTGCTGCTCCCACCTTACTTTATCCAGCTCTGCCTTAATAATACCATAGTCGGCAGCGTGAAAACGGCGCACCGTACGGGGCGCTTGCAGAAGGCAAGCATCCTTCAATACCAAATCGGCATCTATTAACGAAGACGGATGATGTTTGTCCTCTGGCTCTGATAACGGTGCAGTGCGAGTTACTTGACAGGAGACGCTAGAGAATATTAAATCTAGTGACCTATTGTTGTGATTAAGTACTCCATTATGTTGACACCATTCTGTAAAGGACATAAAAGTAAACATTTGTGAGGTCAACGTGTCGGTCGATGGATTTAATAAGGTAAAATTATTATTGCCAGTGTTATTTAACGACCACGCTGCGCTTCTGACATTGAAATCGCCAACAACAAGAAACTCGTCTTCCAATCTATCAACGCTTAAATCCGATATTGATTCGAAAAAAGAATGTTGTGATAAAACCTGGTCCCTAGTTTCCGGAAAGTAACAGCAATATAAATGCAGCCGTTTGGGCTTGGGACCAAGGGATAGTAAAATATCTATGTTAGTGACATCAGCATCAGGAAAATTAGGAAGTAAACCAGAACAATGTGAGTCAACCATAAGTTGGCGTTTAACAGCGATCAATGTGCCCCCACCCATGGTCAAAAATTACGAGGAATTAAAACTAGAAATATAATAGAAAACGGAACGGTTATCAATGATTCCGACCGAATCTCTGCCGCTCAAGGCTGAGTGTTACCGCTGAATATTGATTGCAACAGAAACTAGATCATCTAAAAATGTAAATTATTAGTATATTACCGCCATACTAAATTGAAATCGGCGGTCGTAAAGAATAATTGTCGATAAAGATTTATTTCGCGTTATAATTTGAGAACGCGGAAACGTTTGCTTCGATTGTATTAATTGCGATTTAAATCAAACGATGGTTAATTTTTTTTTAGTTGTAAATACACGGATTTCATTTAATTAGAATACAAGTTTTTTTTAGAAATATTACTGTCAATCAAGATAATATTTTATCGCACTATTTTAGGAGCGTGCGTTGGCTGTAACTTGTTTCGATATGAGCTAAGCTTACATAACGCGGGTTTCTAGAATTGGTGACCATATTTAACTAGCATAAGCTAACTAACCAAATATAAATAATAATAATAAATAATAAATAAATAAACTTTCCTACACTCACACCAATTATCTAGCCCAAGAGAAGCTTCGTTATGAAACTCGTTAAATGGTTACTAGACAACGGATAAACATACTTAAAATACTTAAATACATACTTATTATACATAGAAAACACCCAGACCCGAGACAATTTAGAAAAACAATAATTTCTAAATTGACCCGACCGGGGATCGAACCCGGGACCTCTGAGATGGCGACACCATGAAAACCGGTGTACAAACCACTCGACCAAGGAGGTCGTAAAAATAACGTAAGGTAAGTAAAAATAAAATATACAAGTGGTGATAGATAATTGAAGCAAAAAATTTTAAAAAATACCTAGTAGGATAAGTATATTAACCTTAACATACCTTTACATTTTTTTTGTGACAACCAACTTTCCTGATTCGTCATATTCCTGATTGGTCATACTCCTTATTCGACACTTTCCTAATATAACTACACGCACGTGTAGCACGTGTTCGCGATTTCATTTGACTGTACAATGAGTGAGGATGAGTGAGTGAGTGAGGAATATGACGAGTCAGGAATATGTCCGATTAGGAAAGTGTTGAATAAGGAATATGACCAACCAGGAATATGACGAATCAGGAACAAATCCGGAATAAGCCTGAATTACTAGCTTGTCTGCTTAGAACGGAAACAGTCTAAAATTAAAGCTCATTATTACCATCATCATCATTAACCTATAAACATACCGATATTAGGATGTGGGAGGCGATTTTTGAATCTCAGGTGATCTCAAAATTGAAAATGACATGAATAGGCTGATGATGAGATCACCCGCCCAGAGTATTTCCATTCCCGACATTCCCGATCCGATCCGAACCCTTCGGAGAATCTAGTAGGGCACGGGGACGCGCACTTGTGCGCGATGCCGTTCCCTCTAGATAACCTCTGAAGGTGATTCGTTTCACACGGCTTGAGGGACCCTTTACGTTCCTCGCCGCCCCCAAAAAGCCCGGTGAAGCTGAAAATGCCGCAGCGGCAATCAGCAATCTCTCTCCAAAAAAAAAAAAAAAATAGTGACATTCACAAAAGCTACTTGTAGCCTAAACTGAATAGCCAAATGATTTTGAATTTTGATTATTTTTTTGATGATGAGGATGAATAACTATGACAATGAAAAATAATAAGTTTTGCATTATTTACAAAATAATTATTAAGATACATATCGTTCGAGAATTTTTCGGTGTCAAAATGAGTTACCAGTGACTTAGAATTGGAGAAAAAGAACCACTCTTAATTGACCACAATCATGGCGTGAGAATTAGTCACCGGTTCAAAAATCTTCTGCCTGAACTTCCCACATGCGCGATAGTATATGGGGAGATCGGGCCATAACCCACGACGCTGGCACAATGTTGATAGTGGATTTTAACGACTGTTATACCGGGACTAACGGCTTAATCTGCCTTCCGAAGCACAGCCCCTGATTAATAAAGATAGTCCATTTTTTTTTAAATTATGCAATATTGGCCAAACCAGCCTTAATGCCAGGGTGGTGCTATGGTCATTGTAGCATCGATTTATTTATATTTTTTATCTCTCTCTCTATACTTCACTACGATCTGCGAGTTTCACTGTCATGACATCATACATCAACAATGTCTAAGTGATCGATCCAAACAAAATTACAGCTCACTCAAACAATAAGCTACGGTCATTCGGTTGGCGAAACGTGACTATGCACTTGACCCGGCTCCGCTCGGAATGAGGAAGCGGCCTTGATACGCGGCCACACATCGATGCTCGTGATCTCCATACCATCCCTGATTGATTGGGCATTCTCAACTTTATTAATAGAGTCGTTAAAGCCATAAGCCTTCTGTCAAATAAGGTCTTCACGAAGGTGTGATGTTGATTAGTGGGCGCATGGTGTTAGTTTTAATTGGTTGATTTACCTACGAATTAATTGACAGCTCCACGTTAGGCATTCATTAAAAGTTGGCTAGCTTTGGGAAAGTCAACACAAAACACAATTAACCTTTTGCATCTTCTTCGAACGCCTGTGTGGTTGTGATAATGGTTAGATTCCCAGTGGAGATATACAGTTATTGTATTCGGTTAATGGTTGTAACCATATACTCTCCGCCTGGGTAGTTACTAGTTATATTGTCATCAACATATTGTGTCCCAACAGTTACAGATAAGATAGCCAGTTCCTCAGTAGTTGAGGATTCCGGGTGAAAAGCGCATCCATTTTCGGTCTTATCCATACTTACCATCAGGTAAGGTAAGAACAAAGCTTTTATGATTTTAGAATATAAACAAATCTTAGCAATTGACGGACTTACGGACTTTCTGGATAGGTGATAATTTTGAGCAATTTTGAGGATGGGCAATCCTACGATAACAGCCAACAGCCAGGAGATGTTTAATTTATTATTGATTCTACTATAACTATGTGAATTATGATCTGAATTTAATTTTATCAAATGATTGTTTCTTTAATTTTTGATATAGGATTTGTACTGTTTTGATTAAGGTAAAACAAATAAATAAATGGCTTAAAACGCATCACGGAGGTCAATATAGAAAAGGTGCTGTGTTTATTACCATACTCGTAATAACGTTATTGTTAATACCATACTTCGTCCATGTATTTTTAATCAGAATTAATAGAAACTTATTAATATATTCTGTGGGCCATCAATTATCTTCCACATTGAAAAGCACGCAGGCTGAGCCACGCACAATGATTATGATGGAGGCGTCGTGTCAGACGTCGTCCATCTTGTAATTACACGAATTAAAGTTCGTAATTTAGCCATTGTTAACGGTTTGGCAGCCAATTGGGAGACCACGACTTCTGAAGGGTATTTAATTGATGAGAAACTACTTGTTTTAAATGTAAAGGTAACTCTATAAAAATGTTGTAACATCATTAAAAGTTAGACGTTGTATATTTATAAATACGTAACTAAAACTATTATGACATCACTATTACACATATGTAAAAAAATAAGCTTTATTTACTTACGTACTAAAAACTTATGACTTATGACTATAATACTACTATACTATATATTTACGTTCCTCGCCGCCCCCAAACAAGCCCGGTGAAGCTAAAAATGCCGTCTGAGGCTATCAGCAATCTCTCTCCAAAAAAAAAACCGCCCGCTCGCTCTTTGGATCTATTTATCCCGACAATAAAGCATCTCAGAAACCAAGCATACGTTATCATTCCGGCAACCATTTTACATATATGGCCTTACTTTCCTCCCCAATTTCAATCTTTTCAATCAAATATTTCATGATTTTTAACGCACCTCAATAAACAGATAATTTAAAAATAAAAGATTTAACAGTCATTTTTACAGATAAAAGCTTTAAACCATATTTGCCTAAAATGTATGATACAGATTTTTGATAAAATAACTAATCCACTTGTCACTATTTCCATATGAATAATTTATAAGCCACCAAAGTTCATTATATATATATCACACAATTCACACACAAAACTGGCGATTTTGTAGTTAAAAGAACTGGTTCCACATGTAACCTTTTAATGAATTATACGATGCCTTGAATTCATTGTATACATAGTGTGACGAAGCCCTATTATATAATATTAAAACGACACTCGAAGATAGGCCGAGCACCGTAGGAGCGCTGTTATTCTGACAGGGCCGCCGGAGGGAGACGAGTGACGAGACACCGAGACGCCGACAAACAAAAAAAAATATATTTATGGCAAAAGATATAATATATCAATCATATTATATGCCTACAGAATGTTTGGTAATACGTGCTTAATACCGAAAATAACAGGTACGGTCCCGTGCATACAGATCCGGAAAATTGTGAACATGCCTGAAAAGCATCCTCAGCTCATTTATGTCCCCACTGCTGGGGCACGAACCTTCCCTATGAATGGATAGAGAGAACGTAAGCCACCACACAGGCCCGTGCGGTGCGGTGGTTGTTAACGACTGCTAAAGCAGCTGGGACCAACGACTTCACGTGCCTTCCGAAGCACGGAGGAGCTCGAGATGATACATTTTTGATCACCCATCCGTTGACCGGCCTTTGCGAAAGTTACTTAACGTACGCAATCGCAGACCGGGCGCTATATGAGTGCATTTATTCTATAAGCCCAAATTACAACTTTTGGAAAGTTTTGCAATATGATGACGTTCACAGTAGTTAAGGCGACACTTTGAAAAAATACATCAACTATCATCGAAGGTTGTACGAGTATGACCAGTAATTTTATAAAAATATTGTTGATGAAAGTTGATGTATTTTTTCAAAGTGTCGCCATAATCAAATGAAACAACACTAGCTCTTTCTCTTTCCAATCCGTGCAATGAATGAATGCACAGTGTTGACCCGAGATGACCTATAAAGCCAGCTGCCACCTAACTGCTACTTAGCATAGTAGGTGATTCAAATAAATACAAATACAATTTTTATTGCACGTAACCTGATTATTTAGTTATACTGATTACTTTCTCAAAAAAAAACGTGTACTATTTAAGAAGGACCTTACATATTAATGATATTATTATATTATACTAGCGGACCCGGCGGACTTCGTACCGCTTTGACAGTTTCCATGACAACACTACAAACAAATCATATTGTATTGGAAAAACTAAAAAATCTAAAAAAAATTTAGAGGTGGAGGACCACCCTTAACATTTAGGGGGATGAAAAATAGATGTTGTCCGATTCTCCACCCTAGCCGATGTGCACGATAAGATTCACGAAAATCGGTCGAGCCGTTTCAGAGGAGTTCAATAACGTACACCGTAACACGAGAATTTTATATATTAGATTAATTATATTATGGTAAGGACATTGTGTTATTGTTTATGTGGCTTTTCACAGGCTTGAGCCCAGCTGTGGGACGAACATGCAACATTAAATAATCATTTTAATTAGATGACAAGCATTATTTTTGTCATAAGATAAAGTAATAATAGTTTAACTACAATGTGTATCGTATTCAACTGACAGCTAATAGTTTTATACGCTTTGACGTGCTTCAACTAGAAGCCTTCATTTTTTGTTGTAATAAAGCAATGCGATGGCAGTTCATAGTTTTTTACCGCCGGTGTTTGTGGTTTGCGGTAAACGTCGTTATCACACCGTTCTAGAATAAATGCTGTAAAAACACGGTCTGTATAAAAGACGTAATGAAAACTTAATCGCAAAATATCATTTAACCGCCTCTGTGGTCTAGTGGCTAAGACCACCGGTTTAGACCCAGAGGTCCCGGGTTCGATTCCCAGCAGGGGGTACATGTTTGTGTACTCGGTTTGGTTGGTGGTAGGTAGGCTTGTTTGTCCGCCTGGCTAGCTACCACCATCTTATCTAATATGTCGCCATAACATCAATGTTTGTAGATTGTTGTGTTCCGGAAGCTAGAGATAAGATAGCCAGTACCTCACTAGTTGAGGATCTCTCACTAGGATTGGCCTTATCATCACTTAACATCAGAAGGGATCAAGGCAATGTGCTTACCCGTTAATATTTAAAAAAATATATATATGCTCAGGAAGTTTGTCACAAAAAGACGCTTTTTTAATCCTTTGCGGGATGTACTTGTCCTTCATTTCACCTGATGATAAGTGATGATAACACCGAAGAAGCTTTTCAAAAAATATTTCTAGGACTCCTAAGCCAATGTTACCGCCACCTGTAGTCTACTGTCTATCACCGGCCTCAGACCCATAGGTACTGGGTTGGAGTTCCAGCAATAATATATATAATTGTAGTCGGTTTATTACGTGTTTGTTGTTTTTTTTATCATATCTATACATAAGTAGTTTCCACATCGAGTCGAAACCATGTATTTAATATACAAAAAATAACGTGCATTATGTACCTATCCACTTTAATTATAAAAAGTAAATATTACAATAATTACGAACAAATAGTATTTTTTTACATTTTTGCTCAACTACCATTGTTAAATTTTTTTACCATAATCATTATTAATTGGCGCAAAGATGAGGTATTAAGAATTCATCAAATAGTTCGTTTGGCCAGACTTCCTAGTACGTTTGTCGGAAGTGGGAATCGCACATTAACCAATAATTACTAACTTTCAAAGTAAATTGGTGGTTCCTACATTGTTGTATCATAAATTTTTTTTAGTTTTATAGGAGCTTGATGGCTGCAACTTAAAGCGATCGCGCAAGCGAAGCAACTTTCGCAAAGCTAGGTTATCGGATGGGTGACCTAATAAAATGCGGGGTCTCGATGCTTCGGTGCACGTTAAGCCGTACTACACTTCTGTTGTTGTAAGAAGGCAATTTATAAAACAGTCCAAATTGGGCCAGTTAGGTAATTTATAGCCTGAACTGCCCAGCGGTGACTTGTTCTTAGGCTGATGATGAATTCTTTAGTAGTAAGATATCTATATAGCCCAAACTGCCCAGCGGTGATTCGTTCTTAGGCCGATGATGAATAAAACTTTATTTGTTATTATGATCGTTTCACACGGCTCGAGTAACCCTTTAAGTTTCTCGCCGCCTCCAAAAAAGCCCGGTGAAGCTGAAAATGCCGTTTGAGGCAATCATCAAACTCTCTCCAAAAAAATCCTTCGATCTTATCGCAACTACCATTAGGCAAACCACGAACTACAGTGCTGTGGAACCAGCTCTCAGCGGCGGCGGTATTTCCGGACCATTACGACTTAGGGATCTTCAAGAAACGAGCCTATTCCGTCCTTAAAGGCCGGCAACGCATCTGCGATTCCTCTGGTTTTGCGGGCGTCCATGAGCGGCGGTGATTGCTTCCCATCAGGTGACCCGCCTGCTCGTTTGCCTTATTTTAATATAAAAAAGGCGATATGAAAGCCCGGCGCTTACTCATTGTGAATCACAAAAAAATAGCAGTATAGTTAATAGACTAGCCTGGTCTTATTTAAGGATAACGATGATCATCATCATCATCATCTCAGCCAAAAGATGTCCACTGCTGGACAAAGGCTTCCCCCAAGGATCTCCACAACGATCGGTTTTGTGCTGCTCGCATCCAGCGGCTTCCCGCGAGCTTCGCCAGAACATCGGTCCACCTTGTTGGAGATCTGCCCACACTGCGCTTAAGGATAACGATAAGGCCGAAGTTAAAACGCCATTGACTAATCAAACACATTTTTGAAAAATTACGATGTAATAATTTGTACGTAGGTACTACAAATGTCACAGGCTCAAGTGGTCATAATGAAAGCCGACCTCTGATAGAAGGACCTCTGATTGCACAGGGAGAAAGAAGCAAGGAGATGTGGCTAGTAGTTAGTGTTAGTATTAGTAGGTACTGTATGAAAAGCTATCTTAGATATATTGTTTTCTGTTTTGTTTTTTTAACATGTGATTGTGTGATTGTCCTTAATATTTTGTGTTTTATTTGTGATGGATGTCGTTTTATGATAGGGCATTTTCCAATACTTTGACGCTGTAAGGGAGAAAACAAATGTCCTTGCTGAGTTTCTTGCCGGTTCTTCTCAGTACAAGGTCTCCCGCCCAGAGTAGACTTACGCACCGATGGCATAATGACGTTCATAAGAGCTATTTGTAGCCTAAACTGAATATTTTTTTAATTTTAACTATAATAGTACCTACACAGCTGCTAGCGTGCATATTATTACAATTGCATTTTTGTGTGCCATCGATATCCGCAAGGTTACGCCTGATTCCAATAATTAAGAAATATAAACAATTCCTCTCCTCATTTCCAGGTGTACCACATGTGCGACGGGCTAGGCCGCCAGTTCAGCTACACCTGCCCCAACACCACGCTGTTCCAACAGCGGATGCTGATCTGCGACCACTGGTACATGGTGAACTGCTCCAAGTCGGAGAGCGAGTACAGCGCCAACCTGCTCATAGGTAATACTGCTACAGAAGAGAAATAATATGCTGCTATGTTGCCTCATAACTTTTTTTTTTAATTCCTTATGAGTAAGTACTTGTGGTTGGTGATAGAGCTTGTGTACGCCTGGCTAGCTACCACTTTTCTATTTAGATACCGAGGCTGAGTGGAAGCCTTTTTATGCTACATAGAAACTTTTCATATTTTATTCTTGTGAATAGGTACTGTTCCTGTATTTGTGACACAAATAAATATTTTTCATTTCATATAATTAAATATGTCGCCATAACAACAATGTTTGTAGCATATTTTTTGTGTTCCGGCAGTGAGAGATAAGATAGCCAGTGCCTTAGTGGTTAAGGTTCCTGGGTGAAGTGCGCTTCCACCTTCTTCACTTAACATCAGGTGACAGGAAGACCTAGTGCTTAACCGTAAAAAAAAATATAAAAAAACCAGGCAGTGATCGGAATAATTCATCTTACCCTGCTGACAAGAGAGTATTTCTTTTACCTCAAAAAAAACTTTACGTGGTTTTGATCAATGTACTTACATGCCGTTGGTCGTTAAAACTCGCATCTGCGTGCCAGTGAATTATGGCCTATTGATATCAAAATACAGGCAATATTTTAAAATTGCAACATCATCATTCTAAAATCTAACTTCGAAGAAAAGCCAATTACTTGTCATGTACTTGTTGTATGACACTATTACTACATAGGAAGTCTAAATTAATGCAAGTGTCAAACTTTTGTCATGATGCATGCCGCCTGGGTTCTTGAATAGAATACTGATGATCCGTCCGTATAATAACACTATTAGTCTCTATGCAACCTACGGCCACAGCAGAACTGATTTGAGATTTAAAGTCGACGTTGAACGAAATAAGGAGACTCCAGAAAGTAAGGTTAGTACCGCGCGCTCGAGCAACGCGCACGCGCACCCTCTCAAGGGCATGGAATCTCAGAATAGCTGACATCGGACTGTTGCGAGCGCGAGCGGTTCCAAGATGCCGTGAAAGCCTTCTCGTGTGCGTTGCTCGACCGCCTTTTTATGAAGCTTACTTTCTGCAGTATCCTTATTTTGTGGACGTGAGGAGTGCACCGTACGAAGCACCAATTTGTGAGGGATTGTTCTGCTCGAGGACTGACGAGTCTATTGAGACATTTGACATCTCGTTTGTTACATAAACACATGTAATTTTGTATGATTCAGTGTTATGCCATAAACTATAATAACGTCTCGGTTTGGAGCAGGTTGCTCAATGCACTCGTCATTTTGTTAGTCAAACTTGACTAATACTTTATTTAATTTATAAATAATTGTGACCCGCTCGCGACTTAGTCCGCTTGAGTGAACACCCGTATTACAGCAGCACCACCTACCGGGTCCAATTGTTATTTTGTGTACGTAAACCACCTTCAAAAGACGCTCTATCCATTATAAAAAACCGCATCAAAATCCGTGGTTCCTGAGGTTAGCCCGTCGTGCTAACAGACAAACAGACGCGTTCCGGGGACTTTTTTATACTATGTATAGATGGAATCAGGCGTTACTTTGTGGATATCCATGGCAAACAAAAACTAATAAAAAAATATGAAGTCTAAATTACAAGCTTCATAAACCATCAGGCTTGGAGGCAAACATGCACACCAAACCGATGGGTATCGGTATGGTGTGCATGGGGGTCTATAGGAGATAGTAAAACACCCCCCCCCCCCCCACACACACATTTTCTTTGTATTTAAATTAATTTTATTGTTATTTGTAAAATTCCATTGTACAGGAAACTGGTTTCTGTTTTTTTTTAGAATGTTATTTGGAATTTGTTTGGTTTTGTTTTAGCCTCTTATGTGTATTTTTGCAAATGCTGTGTATGCCTGTCATAAATGGCATACATATCTTATTACTTTCTACATGTAATTTTAATCAAAACTCTGTGAATATTGTCGGTGTACCTTTCAAAATAAATAAATAAAAAAAATAGATAAAATAAAATTCTCGTTTTAAATATTAAAGATATTAAAATTCTAGATGACAGACAGAAATACTTACATTATAGAATAATACTTTATTACTTTGTATGATAGTAAACTTATTATTATGTGATAAAGCTTTTGTTATAGTACCTATTCGGCATACTGTCCGCGCAGATGTTAACAACGTACATAACATTGTTGAAAGGCAATTATTTTTGTTATATTCTCTCTAACCCACATAAGACAGGATTACCTAGTTTGGGCGCTATTGTTTAATTTGTTATGATTACACTCATTATTCTGGTAATAAAAGTTTTTGCGCGAACACTAAATAAACATTTATGAGCTTTACCTTGCAGCTTTCACTCCTTTGATCTCTGCGCTCGTAAAATCGAGATTTGATGCAAAATGGCTGACATCATAAATATCGACCGACAAATATATAGGTAGTCAAGTTTGGACGGCCAGAGGTCTTCATAAAAAATATTTATTAATTAAAATATTACAATATATTCTTACAGACTACTGCTCATGATCGAGCCTAAGAGCTAACTAACTCTAAGTGATTACAACAATTCAATTGATTAATATTTGTGTATCAGCTATTTATGTACTCTGCCACCCACGCATGAGCTGAGTGTTCATTGTCTTTCTTTCTGGTACAGAGGATGTTATAACTGTTTTAATTAGCGTTTACTTTATCTCTTCTGGGAAAAGCATCGTTACAATGTATCAAATTATACCTATTAAGCAATACCTATTTTAGGGTTGTACTTCCACTGTACGTGATAAGGGGTGTGACGACATAACTAGGTATTCACAAGTAATCACACAGGAATACAGTTTTAAACAATTTTTCTCACAAACACTAACACAGTATGAATATCGACGCCGATAAATCCAATGACGTGACGTGACCATTGACGTCACATTTCGTTTCGACCAATGGTGACGCGTTTTGTAATTTTGAATTTCCTTCCCTTATTTTTCACTTTTTATATACATAATATTTTCTGGGTTTAAATTATAACTAAATAAAAAAAAGTACCTTTTAAGTATAATGTAAAGACAATAAAGAATCTAGAAAAAAATATTTGAAACGAATTTAAATTCTATGCATATACCCTATTATCTTTAAAACCATACAGAATTTACTTTTGTTAAGGCCATGTTATGTTTTTATGACAAGAGGACATTTTAAGAAGTTGTCACAGAGTGCCTAAACGTTCTGTGCGTCCGCCGCCGCGCCGTGTTATTTTTGGAACACGTATTTTAAATAACTTGTTAATAACAATGAAAGTTCACGTGGGTACTTAATCGTATTGTATGTGTGTGCCATCACACTGTGATGATCACAGGTGTTATATCATTGCATGAATGGGCGTAATTTGAGAGTCAATGTTAGGCGGACGCCCTTGGCAGAGGTTATGCGCGTAACAGCCACAGCCTATAATGTGTGCTATGTAACATAATGATAAATCACACACTGTACGCAGGAATTGTATGCAGATATTTCATACATTGTTAATTCGTTATTGGCTGTAAGGCTCTTTACAAGTTTTACCTTAATCCCCTTACAAAAAAACAAAGAATAAGGTCCGAACAGTTATTCCGTGTTTTGTTCCTGTTATGTAAACGTCATTTCAAATTAGAGTGAAATAGACAAAACATGGAATAACTATTCGGAGCTGATTTTTTGTTTATTTGTAAGGGGCTCAGAGTTTTATCGTTAATGATAAAAAAAATTGTTATTTGAATTTTCTAAGAACTTATGAACAAAGTTAACTAAATGCCTACTTATCTTAATTTACTTGAAGCCATCCAAATATTTTTTTTGTAATTATAAAACAAAGCAAAAAAACAAAATTGACTAGAACATTTCTTAATGGCTTACTAGTATATGCCTTTTGCAGGGGGCGCTGCATTTCCATATTTACTGTTATGTTTTATTTGTTAGATTATAGACTAGCGGCCCATCCCGGCTTCGCACGGGTGGACATTTTTTTTTATGTAGCCAGCACTCATGTAGCATTCTAATGGTGAAATAATTTTTTAAATCGGTTTAGTAGTTTTTGAGTTTATTCGTTACAAACATACAAAAATACAAAGCTTTCCTCTTTATAATGTTAGTATGATATGATGTAAAAAAAAACTAAGTATAAATTACTGATTAAAATAAAACATTTGATAACATAGATCGTGTTCATGTTGAATATTATTTTTTCTCGACGTTTCGAGCCCTATACAGTGGGGTCCGTAACCTTTTTTCTTTGTGTAATGTGTGTATAGGTTCTTTCAAATGAATCAGTCAGTTGTAAATCTCATGAAGCTTAAAACATTAATCATTGTTTAGGTCAGTGCCGTGACATTGGTAATGAATGATCCTAGAGTATCAGATTACAGCGATGTGGGAAACGTAATCCGACCGCATCAGCGCCGCCACCGGCGCCGGTTACAGACCGCAAATGATGACTTTGTCACGCCTTCCGTTTTTGTTATTGCTATTTGATATTCAATCAACACGTAACGTAATTACCCCGATAAGTTTGCTAAGAATTTACTACTGAGCCACACTGTGACCACGGACCCTGTATAGGTTTGGAAAATTTAGAATAAAATAATATTATGTAAAATTCACCGCGAGTGTGATAGTAAAAAGAGATTACTTACAATGTTTATTTTTAAATATCTTAGAGGTAAGCGTAGTGCCTTATCTCACCTGATGTTAAGTGATGCTGTGATGTCAAGGCCAATAGTGAAAGCGCACTTCACCCGCCCAACTAGCAAAGTACCCTTACAAACAAAAGCTTGTAAGAGCTATGGTCTTATATAAGGTTTTAGAGAGAAACCCTTATAAAAGCATGTTGTAAGTTTATTTAAGCTCTAAGCATTCATACTTGTAACATGTTCTTAGAGTCGTATAAGAAAATCTTTTACAATATTAAAAAGAGCAGTGGTGTTATAATCACACTTTACACTTGTGATTCTCGTTGGACACTAAAAGACATTTCAACGTACCTACGATTAGTCATATTTATAGCCGCATATAATAAACTACATAGGTTTATTGTATGCGGCTATAAATATGGCTAGGTTTTGAAAGTAAATGCATTCCATTTTCATATTCCAGGCCAACGAGACAAACATTTCGTATCTGAAGAAGACATGAGGCAGCGGACCCCGCGTCCAGACATCTTGTCTGTGCCACCCAACCATCAGTACTACGACGGTTTGCGTGAAGCCGAATCTAAGGTGAGGACTGAGCAATGTCTCACATCATATAACTTTTTGATCTAATCCCGCCCTCTTCTTTCCTTTCCCGGGCCACACGTGTTGGTCTTAAGAACCACCATCATTGTACAGACAATCAGTACTCGTACCAAAAAATTTTTCAAGTCGTTTGCCGACGCATGTGTTTCCCAGCTCCTATAGTCCCGGGTCTTTTACGCGGGGCGTGCAACGGCATTTATGCAGACCGTCATGAATGGGTGCGCTTGTTACCGTGCTTGTTCAACGGTGAGAAGCGCTTTCATTATCTTGGTCAACATCGGCTGCTTACCATCAAGCAGGATGTGGTCACTATGACGAGACAATATTTAAAAAAAAATAAAAAAACTTATCCAACTTTAAAAAGACAACAAAGATTTTTCTACTTCAAACATGAACTTTACAAAGTACCTACTTAACTTTAGTTGTAGTGATTAAGTAGGAACCAGAATTGAGTTAAACCAAAATATATCTGTTATAGCAATAGTTTATTAGTAGTAGTAGTAGTAGTAGTAGTAGTAGTAGTAGTAGTAGTAGTATATACAGACATACGTATATACATAGTTTATACCATGTTTTATGCAAATAAAGATTTATTATTATTATTAGTTTATAATGTTGGTTAAAAAATTATTTACCGTTTTTTTGCAGTACCCGATACATCCAGGAAATAGCATTGTTGGCATCGCAGACTCAATCTCCTTCTCTAACAATAATGGACTGGACAGCGAAAAGCAGAACTATAGACCGCCTACTTCGTGGTCTACTGGCACTGGAGTTAATTATCAAGGCACCAAAAATACACCTTCCAACTACGACCAAGACCATCTGACAGGTGCCGCCTCTCAAGAACCAGTGCCCACCTTCCAGACAACACCTGATGAAAGTTTTGACATTAAAAACACGGGCCGTTCGACCCCTACTCCAACTTTCAATACTCATTCGTCAATTGACACGAGACCTACTTTGTCCCTTGACTTAAATCCTCCTTTACTCGACAAAACTACGACTGAAGCACCCAGCTCAGAAGAATACGACATCGACGTCAGAATGAAAACCACCGCTGACCCTGTATACAATTTCATTAAAAGATTCAACCCAAACTCTTCAGATTCAGATTTCACTCATAAAACAGCCATGTCTAGATCTGAAATCATTGATCTTAACAAGCACCTCCCAAATGGGCAGGTCAGCTCAGAAGATGAAAGATCACAAGGGAAGAACACGATAGTTGGAAACGACTTTAATAGATTGAACAAAGGTAACGACAAAAGTGTAACTGCAGGATCCAGATTTGATACTGTTAATTTGAAACCTACTCCTACTGAAACCAGTTTCAGTGTTAGTGATAACGATGATGCCTCTTATCGTATTCCACCTCCGAACAGGCATCTGCTGCCACCTAAAAGAGATTTCTCTGAGCTACCTTCAACAACGATGGGTCCACCAGTATATTACGAATGGAAATGGGCAGTGCCAGCATTTGATTTGGAGCCTCCGAAATTAAATAATACGACGAACAACGAAACAGCACTACCTCAAGCAAAAACAGTAAGAGGACGAAGTCCGTTTAGTGACGTGACAAGACCAACTCCAGTTACGATAGACCCTACTCCGGGCAACACTGAATATAATATAAGTTCCTATTTCGTTCCTGATTACATTTTCCCACTTGATAAGCCACATCCCGGGTACGAGGATGAAAATGCACAAACCTCATTTCAAGTTAAAATCGGAAGAACAGGCAGGTCTAGCTTTGGCGAAAACCCTGCATGCCCTCAATGCCACCCAGCCTACTTAAAACCTGGTACTTGCGAACCTTGCATTGTGAATCGGTAACGGTATTGACAAATCCAAACTGTGTAATGATAGGTCATACATGATACATAAAAAGCCATAAGTTTTATAACTAGCTGATATTTTAATAGTTACCAGTCTGTTGATAATATTTTAAAGAGTTTAGCTACCTACTTAATTTAATTTATTATCTACCAAACATAATGTACCGTCGTTTACATTTACTACATTTAAATATTAATAGAATATCTTTATAGTAATTTAAATTCTCCCATGCTCTAGGTTTAAATACTCTGATTCATAATTAAGCACCTACCCTAGTTTTAGACTAGGTATAGGTTAAGCATTTCTTATTGAAGAGTTATTGCTGCCTATGCTTTTCCAGCAGAACCGGCAGCTCGAATAAACCATTATTGGAGAAACAGGAGGTGATTTTGTACCGGTGACTAATTTTCACGATATGATATCAATTGCGAGTGCTTCTTTTTCTTCTATTCAAAGTAACTGGTAGCAAGATCAGATGAGAACGTCTGCACTATGCGAGCATGTCCCCATACCTTATTAGATTCTCAGAAGTTTTTGAGTTTCGTATCGAGAGTAGAGAACCAGAGCGCCTCTAAGTGATCCTTGACTCGGGTTGACCCTTAGCACAATAACTAATGTAGCTATTTTTCAGAGGGTTGACCGTATAATAGCGTGGGAGAGTGGTAAATGCCTTTAATTATAAAAATATGTGTTATATTTTGTTTATTTCTAGTACAATTTTTAAGCTATTAAGTAATTATGTTTCGAGTGTAACTAAGATGCTAATTTTTTATACTTCATACATTAGTAAGTCATTTAAGTTTTTATAATTTGTGTGCTTCATGTACATATGAGTAAGCTGGTAAAGTGAGGAAATTACTTGTAGGTACAATCAAGCCAAAATTAGCTATAGGCCAAGCAACGCACTAGTTGAACGCCTATTTATGATTAACAAGTGAAATATTATTAAATCTCATGCCATCGTTTGTCTTCCTATCTATAGAACCATACTCCATTGCTTTTAACCTTCTTACGTTCTAGGGTTTTAGGACAATACAAGCCAAAACGAGATTTAACTTTATTGTTTTTGAGTTTACAACGAGGCTTATAAAATAAACTAACGTCATTAGATCCATCTAATGTGTTTCATTCCAATGTAAAGTGTTCTGTAGTAAACTATGTTCTTTGTGTGTTTTCACGATTTTCTAATAAGGCTAGGCACTTGCATGTTTGAATTTTTGCTAACTAGTTAAGTTACTCTTTTAATATATTTTTTATAAATATCCGTATATTGTGTTCGATCTGCCTGTTAAAGTGTAATTACTTACAATTAGATATTTTAAGTTATATTAGCCAACTTAGTCAAACCTGTGAACTAGCCTTACATAATACTTGCTGCAATAAATTTTATAAAAATAATGCTATATTGTAATGATGGTTTTATTTATAAACTACCGCGACTTCGTTCGTAAAGGCTACTCTATACCAAAGTAACCTATTATCGGGATAAAAAAATCCTATGTCCTAGTCCATATCATGGTCTGTCTATGTGCAAAATTTCGTCCAAATCCTTTCAGCCGTTCTCAAGTGATACGCTTACTAATAAACAGCATATAATTTTTATTTATAGTATAGAAGAAGATAAATAGATGAGGCTAAATGGAGCAAGCTATGGACAATTGGACACGCGTCATTTATTTAATTTTTCTCTATCATTGCTTCATGTAAAGCTAGAGCTAATACACACTGAGCAAGTAATCACTACGTTTTACTAATGCACGGAAGGATTCGTATCCGCTTGAGTGCCCGGCGCGCTCGAAATGCGCCCCTTAAAGTGCCCCGCCAATTTTTTGCTCCCAACGCCGAGCGTGAGCGCGCGGCTCGGGTTACACAAAACCATTCATTGTGCCTAAAGTTGTTATCGGAGCGCTGTCACGTGTTGTTTTTTATGTTTAGTATGAATGAAGCTATTTATTTAAGTGTTTTGTTTATTAGTATTCGACTATGGTGCAGAATTACAACACGCTGAACACAGAGATAGTGCGTTTTTGAGCGCGACTTCACTTTAAACGATCGTACCTCAAAAATTAAAGCGATGACATAGGGTTTTTTATTGTAAATTACAAAGTTTATTATATATACATTAGGATAAAAAATAAAACCATACACCTGTCAATACAAAATAATATTTTTTAATTTTAAATTTTTTTTACCACGAACGAACGCAGTGACGCAACACACTACCGTTTGACAACTTCTTATTTTTTTAAAAAAAATCCTTTAGGCTTTGGATTGTCGCTGTTGCTCAACTTTAGTACACAATTTTATAGAGAACGAAATGAACATATGAAAATAGACCTTAGATTAATAGAAATATGGTATATCTCAATAAAATAAGCGGTCGCGGAGGAAACAAACTCATGTCGCCTCAGCGGCGACACGGGCATTTTGGAGTGTGTTGTCATGTCGCCGCTAGGTCGACAGGGCATTCAAGCGGGTATAGCATAAATTATAATTTTGCGTATTTAAGCAAATTTACCAAAAACAAGAAGCTGTAGTCATGAAGCTTCATGGGCATCGGCCGACAGTCTACAAATAAAATATTTCAACCGAGTGTCTATGGTTCCCATATGCGATGTGACAATTTTCTCTCCCCCCCGCACCCCTCTTACTACAACTTTTGTTGCTTAGCAACGCCTAACTGTCATATATTATTATATCAATAAATTCGAATTCAAATACCTATTATAAGTAATTTTCATAACTTATCCTCTCAACTTTTAAAGCTATGCAAAATGTACAGCAACTGCATTGTTATAAGTTGTGCTAGTAGGCGAAAGGATTTCAACTTATGTAGGTTTATTTCCTAAAAGTGAAAATATTTCGAAAAGTAGTTAAAGTGCAATGAAGTGCAACAACTGTACGGAAAATAAGTTTTGATTCCACATACTTCCTAAATGTTAAGTTCTTAAATGGTATTTTAAACTTCTTCTTAGCAAAGCAAATCAAATATAAATGACTAAATTTATATTTGTTTAACTATTATTCATTTAATGCATAAAACATTATAGCATACACATAAAAACACATACACATACACATAAATTAGTAAATATAGGTGCCATAATTTATAAGAAAACGTTTTTATTTCAGGTTCGAACATTATTTCATCTGCATTTATCCATAGTGAAGCAGCCCAAAATTGTCTAAAACCTGCATAAAATACGGATGTTGTAGACTTGTAGCGACGTCCTTTTGTACAATTTACTCGAGTCCGAATGTTTTCGATTTCTGCTTAAAGCACAAATTATTATTATTTACTTATTTAATAAATACCTACCAGGCAAACAAGAAATAAAAAAAATCTTGATAATTATCTGTGTTTCATTTATCATTAAACCTAAATTGATTTTGAATTTAAATTAGAATAAGGGGCAAACCTTTTTTATATTATTAAAAATGCTGTGGTCCAAGGCCATAAAGTTTTATTCCTCTTTCATTTAAAAACAAACTTCTATCATATGCGGACTTCTATACAGCAAGTTTTGGTTTATGGAAGTTACCCGTCTGATGTAATCTCTAATAAGGCTGTGCATGCGTAAACTGTCACTCACACAGTCAATGAGATAGATAACGCGTTTCGCATTTTGTGCAATTAGAACGCATTTATTGTTGTTTACTCATTTTAAATCACATATTATTACAGTTTAATGTGGTCGGACACTATAACGACAATTATTTTTATGCTGAACACGTTATGTGGAAACTCTTAGTACTATAGTTAACCTTATTTTGTTTTTTTTTATAAAATGAGCAAAGCGAATCCTTTAGTGGGTTTGATTGGTAATTATGGTGATTCGGACGAAGATTCTGATGATGGCGAAACTCCTACGAAGACATTTGCTAAGGCACGTGTAGGCAGCACTCCATTGTTGAGCGCAACAGCACCTATGTATTCTCCAGAAGAGGCGTCGGCTACTTACGCCGCCCCAGAATCGTCAGCCGCAATTCATCCAGCACCAATTCCACATTGTCGTGAGTAATAACCATGATGATCTCGTAACTTGCTAACATAATAATTAACCCTAATCGAAACAAATTTTGTACTCTGATTGACATGTTTTTCATCATCATCATCGTCATTATCATCAGCCTACACACGTCCACTGCTGGACATACATAGGCCTCTCCAAGTGCAAGTCTCATCTCATCTCAAAGTTTTTCATACAAACAATATTCCAGGAGTAAAAATTAAAAAACAAACAGAAATAATCCTAAATCAAAATAACTGTACCGTTTATATTAACATTTTAACAACAATCTTTTGATTTTACAGCATGGTCGGCATGCTATGATGAAGGCAGTGGCTTCACATATTACTGGAATCAACTTACAAATGCAGTGACTTGGGAGGCTCCCCCTGAATACTTACTTGCGCTCAAGTTGGCTCAACAGCAATTAAACACTTCAGGTATTGCTTGATATTTTATATAATGAAATACTACTTCATTGGGGCAGGGACCCAAAGTGAGTGAATTAAAACAAAAATGAACATGGTAAAAAAATTTCTCGTGTTACACTACACATAATGGAAATAAAATTATTTCAAAAGGTAAGTCGTTCCAATGTTAGTGGGAGATGCTCAGACTAAATATGTCATGGTTCAATCACCATTACCATGTCGAACTACTAATGTAGTTTGTCCATTACTAACAAAAGCTTATTTAGCTTTCAGGATAAAATTTAAAAGATAAAATTAATTTAAAATGTTTTTGTTTTGTTTATATAATTTATTTATTATTATAGTTGTTGACATTGAATGGTTGCCTTTGGCTTTCAAAGTAAAAAGTAAATAGTGTTGAATAATTTCGGCGGGATGGTTATTGTTGATGATGGATGGTTGTTGATGGTATGTCAGAAGGGTGTAGGTTCAAATCCTGCTCGTGGAAATTTAATTCAACATTTGTGTTTTTGTTTTTTTTAAATTAATTTGTAAACATGAAATTAATAATTATTTTAATAAAGACCTTGGAACGTTTTATTTAGACTAATGTAGCTTCCTTTTTTTTGTCAAAAAATACATCCTTCCTCAACCTTACCTTGTTAAAAGTCTTATCATAGAAAGGTAAATGTCGGATTCAAGTTTTGATGTAAATGAATTTACTCAGGTTCAACGGAAGTATCAGCTGAGGAGTGGCAGCTGTATCAACAAGCATTAGCGGAGAAGCAGAACTCACAAGGCAAGGTTGTCCCCAAAACTGGCCCCCCGAAGAATGCCAAGAAACCTCCTACCACCACTTCTAAGTCCAAGGCCAATAAGCGGAGACTGAGTGAAGATGAAGTGTGAGTACATGGATAATATAGCAACTCTAAAACTGCTGTACATCTTGTGCACATACTTTTTCATACTTTTTCTTGCTCTACACACAAGACAATTAATAATTAATAAAAGTTTACTTTAATAGCTATTGGCAATTTTTTATTTATTTTTATAGTTAGCATGGCAAATAAATGTCTCTATTCCACCTGATGTTAAGTGGAAAATGAGTCCAGACGGGAAGACAACTGGTGCAGTGTGAAAAAATGCAGCATCAGTTAACCTCACTCTTGCGGCCCACTAAATACTTCTTCACGTCTCGTTTGAAGGAAACATATCATAGGAAAGCGGGAAAACGTGTGCTGGTAGACTATTCCATCTTTTGGAGGTGTGACAAAGAAACGAGTTTGAGACAGTGAAACGGTTACTATTTCTATTTAACCCATTTAGCCCAATCAGGCATTTGTGTGTTGTTGTAAATGAAACTCTAAGAGTACATATTAGGATACATCTGTCAGGCTAGTTTCTAGTTTCTTTGCAAAAATCCATGGCATACAAATATGAATAATATTGTTTTTATTATATTTCTATTATTGTAGTTTGTTACGTTAATCAGAATAGCTTTAAGCTTTTTCTAGTTCTATAAGTCTTATGGAAGATGTGATGTTTTTTAGGACTTATTATTTACATGATTATGGTACAATACTGAGTAACAATACTTTTTCTTTTGCAGTGTGAAGATAGAGTTAATTACGTCTTACCATAACTCAGATTCTGAATCAAACGATGAATCGGATAGTCCTGTGAAAGCACATGCAATGGTCAAACCAACTCCACCAAAACTGCCCAAGACTCATAATAAGAAGCCAAAGAAATCAAACCACAAGCCATTGGAGTATGGACCGACATTGCCACCTCAGGATTACTTAATTCCAATAGGGCCAGAGTTGCCGCCCATAGCAGCAGTTGAAATTGACCCTAAACCGCTTAGTGATAAAGTTGTCAGTACTGATGCACCTGCAGAAGAGGTAAATTTTTGTTATGCATTACTTTTATATTCATTGAATTATGAATTGAAAACCTTAAAATTAAATGATGATATTGTGCAGCTGAACACATGCAACCAAATTAACTATTCAATGTTGCTGGGAACTTTTCCTACTATCTGTAATTATTTTCTTTTATTCTTATTGAGCTTTCAACTATTTGCAACTGTCACGTTTTTAATGTGATGATTGCACATAGTTTTGTTTGTTTCGTTTTTCGGGGCTTGCTTATGTACTTGTTGCATATTTTGTTTCAAAACATGTCACATTTTTCATAAGAAGTCCTCAATAGTTGTCAACTACAATGAATTTGTTAATATGCAGTATGATGGTTAAGTTTTCAATCTGAGCAAAATGGTATGAATTTATATGTATCAATCAATTGCTTGTGAATATTAAATACTTTTTCTGTTGTTACAGCCCAAAGCATCAAAAGAAAATGAAACTGAAAACAGTCAAGAAGAATGTGATTTGTTGACTAAACTTAAGGACAAAGCGAAACTCCTAGAAAAGCTTGGAGGTGAAATACCTGTTGAATTACAAAAGATAATTCAAGATGAAACAACATCTATGCCAGCATCACCTAAAGTAGTAGAAGAAAGTGAACCAATTAAAAGTCCTACTGACACAAACATAGATGATTTGCTGGAAGAGATTGAGAAGAAGGAACTCCCTAAGGTTGTTAAAACTAAAACTAAAATTGACATGTTTAGTGATATCAAGTCTAATGACAGTACTCCAAAAGATTCACCAAAGTCTGGTGGTACGCCTCCCAGAGATGAAATTAAACCTCTGTTCCCTAGCAGTATAAACATTACTGATGAACCAACTTTTCCAGTCAGTTTATCATCAAATAGTGCAAGTATTGTTGAAAATGGCGTAGAAAAAGAAACAAAGGAGGTTACACCACCTGTTGAAAAGAAGAGCACAAATCTTTACCTGCCAGATAGTAGTGAAGTTTTAGAAGGTATAGGCAGAAAAAAACTTAGGATATCAAATTCGGTGTTGCCAATTAAGAAAAGTGAAACTCCTTCGTATACTACTAAATATTCGCAAGCTGTTGAAGGTTTTGCTGCAGAAAGGACAGGGTTAGGTTTCAGTAAAGATGATGAAGAGGAAAGCCCAAAGACTGTTGTGCCTGCGGTGGTTGCTTATGGCAATGGTCTTTTGTTTACTAAGGGAGAAGTTTTGAATGAAGGGAAGAAAGATGATGACCTCGAAGATTTGACAGACCTCCTAGAAGCGAAGTTGAAGTATTTGAACCAGGTGCAGCCGTATGCGCTGACGCCGGTGCAGGAGATGTTGGTACAGATGCAGGTGAGCACAATTGTGATTAACTTAATTATCAAAAGCACTGTTCTTCTATGTTGTTATTACAATGTAATTATATAAGTAATCAGGACCATCGTTGGTGCGCGGAAAGTATATAATAATTTAAAATTATGTCCACCGATGCAAGCGTATCGGCGGGCTGTGACGTCGAATCGCTACGCGTAACAGCGTTTGGTGATATTGCACCAAACATCGTGTATATTTAATTAGTCAGACCATCATCCCCTCTGCTGGGGCACAACCCTTTCCTGGATGGGTAGGGAGAAGTGGTCATCTTACCTTATTTTATCTTAGTGGGGCCTGCCGAGGTTTCCCTTTTGCAGTAACACCTCGACATCGGGATCTTTTGTGCAACCCCATCCTTTCACTCTTCCTCCTCTGTAAAGATAGAGGCCATAAGTTTGGCAACGTCCTTAAGAGCGAAGAGCCTGAAATCCTCCGGTTTCGGATAGGCCGACCCCAGGAGTCCCATTCTTTTCCTAGCCAGAGAGTCGCAGTCACACAGTAGGTGCTGCATCCACTCCGTTTCCTCTCCACACGCCCTACACAAACTATTTGTTGAAAGGTGCATTCTGTGAAGCATTTGTTTTGTGGCATAGTGCCCTGTCAAGGCACCGATGGTTAGTCAGGCCTGCCTTCTACCGCCTCCGCATATGAACTTACTCCGTTCTAAGGCGTTTTTGCCAAGGAAGGATTTGGAGTGTTTCATACCCGGCTGCTCCTTCCATTCGATGCCGTGCCTGTTTTCGATGTAATCTTTTAAGGCCTTGTTAATGGTACTTGGTGCAAGTGCCACGAACGGCTCAGGACCAATGAGCTGGGTCTCCGAGCCTTCCCTGGCAAGCGCATCCGCCATCTCGTTACCATGGATTCCCATATGGCCTGGGACCCAGATCAATCGCACCTTGTTATGTCCTCCTAGCTTGTTTAGAGCTTTTGTGGTTTCTAGAACAAGGCCAGAGTCAATTCTGGGCGATATGAGTGACTTGAGCGCAGCTTGACTGACACTCAGGATGAATATATTTTGCTGTTTCATAGCTAACTCTATATTCTGCTTTGCGCATAGGAGAATTGCGAAAGTTTCTGCTTTGTAAACAGTAGCAAATTTTCCCATGTTTTGACTATGCTTGAAGTCATTATTATAGACGCCTGCCCCTGTGCCCGACTTCATTTTTGATCCGTCAGTGTACCAGATTAGGCTGTATTTCTCCGGAGACGGTGGCCCTCGTTTCCATTCGTCCCTGGTTGGAACATAAACTTTGAATTTCTTTTCGAACATGAATATGGGGGATATTTTATCGCACCCCATTTCCATGACCCTGTCAGGAATATCACTTGGATCCCATTTTGTGCGTCTGGTCAGAGGTTTAGATGCGTCCCATAGTCCGGCCACCTTTAGTCTATGTAACACTTTCTTTGCCTCTGTTTCTATCACAATGTGCAGGGGTGAAAGGTCTGTGAGGACTTCCAGCGCTGCCGTTGGAGTAGTTCGAAAGGCACTAGTGATTGCCAGGCAAAGTGGTTCTCTGAAGTTTGATAAGAGCGTTCTTACAGAGAAGTGGTCATAAATCACCACGCGGGCCCAGTGTGGATTGGTGGTTGTTAACGAATGCTAATGCAGCCATTACCAAAAGCTTTACGTGCCTTCCGAAGCACGGAGGAGCTTGAGATGATAAATTTTTGGTCACCCATCCGATGACCGACTTTGGCGAAAGTTGCTTAACCTTAGCAATCTGCGATTGGCTGTTAAACACTGCCATCGAGCTTCTCATTCTAACTACCAAATTTTTACGATGTTAGGTGCTCAATGTTATAAAAATATGTTCCAAATTAATTTGGCAAGTGATATGAAAGTGAGAGAGATTGTACCCTTCGGTTACTTTTTGGTTACCAGTCGAAGGGGTTACCACAGGGGTTACAAATTTATGGGTTACCTAATTCTGTAGGTAAACCTTTCAAAGGTTTTTGTGATTAAACCGTTGGACCGTTGCGGTTAAAGTTACTCGCCTCCATAGGTTTACCCCTGAGACCCTACACGCGATCCCAGTGTTCGCGTAAACTTTAGAAAACAATAAATTAATTTTATTACATTGATTCAAATAGAGTATGTGTTTTTCCGCAGACGCTGTCTGTCGCGTGGTCGGCGGGCGCGCTGGGCGGGCAGTACTGGCGCCGCTGGGTGACGGGCGCGGGCGCGGCGCTGGCGCGGCACGAGGCGGCCGCGGCGCCGGCCGGCTGGCTGTGCGCCTTCCAGAGGTACGGCTCCCCGCGCGGCGGCACGTCGTGGCTTTACACGCTCGCCTCGCCACTCGCGTCTTGTAGGGAGGGGTGCGATCTCTGAACCGGTCATATCACATACACAAAAGTTGATAACAACAATAGTTAAATATAAAAAATAAACATAAATGACACCACGTAATAGTTTTTTGAAACGTTAACCTATGCTATGACATGCACGGAAAGTTAGGCAGCTGAGACATTCTTTTTATGACCCAGACCAGCATGGGTCACATAAGCATCTGTCTTTCACTCACTCACTTATTTGGCCGCTTTATTCATTTATTGTCTATGGCCTTCATGATGTAGTGTGAACATCCGAATAACATAAAAGAAAGTAACGTTTATTCAGTTGTCCAAATAGAAACATTAATAAACAATCTTTAATAAAGAAACAAAAATGGCACAATATCTCTCACACACCATGCTAACCACTCACTCAAACATGCAATTTTTTTGCTATTGGCCTCCTATGATCTTTACAACATGCATTTTTTTATGGCATTCAGAAACTTAGGTTGCTCATGCCGTTGGGGACCGAAAAGTCATCTAAAGTTTTCTAAAGGGGATAGCATCATTCAAGCGTCTAGACTCTAAAGGCGTTCAGTCCATGGGTGCCTCTGGGGGCTAGGAACTCGACTCGAGTTGACCGAGTCGAGGGGGATAAGTGGTCAGACAGAATCTTACTGTTATTCTAAAAGTATGTTATCTTGGATATTGAAAGAATTGGAAGGAGGCACTCGCACACGCGCACGCGCACGCACACGCACACGCGCACGCACACGAAAATGTACGCGCACAATTACTCACACAAACACTCGCTTATATTTAATTTTTGTATTGCCATTATTATAATAGTATGGCTATGGAAGCACGAAGTTCTCTGGCATAGGTAGATGTAAACTTAAAGGATGACCTCAGCAACGTTTTGTTACAAATTTTTTCTTAAATACAACATTTATTGAACATAAATAAGCAAATTGTAAATAATTCAAAATGATCACCAATGAAATTCAGAAAACGCACCCTTCATCTACAAAAATCTACATCGAGCGGTTATAAGTGGCTAAATCTGTTACTAAATTACTATCGATCGACTGAATTGCTAGTTAAAAAAAAACCTTTCCGAATGACGACGAACCTCTACCTCCCGCGACGACCAACCTGATGTCCAATTCCCTTTCACACATGTATACCATCAACTTCGACATTCAAATGATCCGACGCTTGTGGAACGACTTCCTACGCTTTGATTTTTTTCGTAGGCTTTTTCTAGCTCCATTTTTATGTGCTATGATCTCTAAGCGAAAAGCAAAGTGTTTTCGTTTGCCCACTCCTTTCTTTATATCTTCATAATTATTACCGGGATCACTGTCCAACAAACACAACAATAGGGAAATTAATTTGTATGTGCCATAATAATAATTGTGGTCTATTTTAATCTAGTTTAATTAACCAGTCTTTATCTAACTGAGTCAGTAATTTTGTTAATATTAGGGTCTCCGCATAGCGAATCTGCAATAAAACTGATTCTATCGCAATAGCTATTACCATAGTGTTCGTTGGGGACGGCGCTATGTTCGACTGCATGTATGATTTTGTTATTATTATTAGGTACTTTTAATGTATGTTCAACGATTAAGTACTCCGTCAATTGTGGACCGATTTCAAAAAATCTTTTTTTATTCTAAAGTAAGTGTAGGTACACTCCTGAGGGACTCCTCCAATGGGACCATTTGTCACCAAGTCGGGATCTGTTGAAGGGATAGGATCAGGGTCTCAAAGAATGTCCATACCAAATTTCTTCTGCATCGGTTCAGTGGCTTAGGCGTGAAAATGTGAAAAGGTCCTGCCCGATGCCCCAGCCGACAGATAGACAGACAGACTTACTTTCACTTTTATAATATTAGTATGGATGTAAGTACAAATTGATACCTATTGTTCTTGAACCAAAAACAGTAAGTACGAGTACTTTTCTACATTTGCATAACTTACCAAATTTTCCTGGTTGCTAAGTCCTGCTTTGCCGTCTTGGTTGAGGATTGAGCTTTGCGTTCCTTCACTCGGTGGCAGGGGCTCTAAGTCGCAAGGCAGACTCGTTAACAAGTCGCCCCTCAGGACCTCTTCAAAGAGTGTTTGTTGTATTGTACGAGTTATCCAAAAATTTTAGAAAAAATTGAAAAAGATAATAAAATGTAGTTGGTAAACTAACAAGACAAGCCAAGTTGGTAACTTTTTATTTCACTTTTTAAATAAATACTGCACTGGATAATTGTCAGGTATCTTAACTTAACTTACAGGCTTTAAATAAAAGTTAATAGGTAGGTACCTACCTACCTGCAAGTAGGAGTATGTGCATAGCGGCGCATGGGTAAGCAAAAAGTTTAATTTTGAAATAAATATTAATATAAAAAGATATTATTTAATCGTATTATTGATTTACATAAAATAATGTGACTGTAATTAGAAAAAAAATACAAAGCTTTGAAAATATTCCACGAGCGGGAATCTCTCTCCAACATTCAACGTCCCTCAACTCATCATTCAACATTCTCGTCCCTGCTTCGCACGGGTGGACTTTTTTTTTAAATTTATTTTTTTAATATAGTTTATCTTACTCAGCGCTAATGTACCAATCTAATGGTGAAAGATTTTTTAAAATCGGTCCAGTAGTTTTTGAGTTTATTCGTTAAAAACATACACACAAAAATACAAAGGTTTCCTCTTTATAATATTAGTATAGATTATGGTTCAACATTTATTGAAAAATAGTCAGTTTTGGATAGGTTGATGTGCGCAGGCGTCTGAACATTTAAATTAATTTACATCTTAGTTTTTATTATGTTATTGTTTAATGTCGTCACGGCTAACTTTTCATTCCCATCAGCCTTATTGTTATTGACCTAACTTTACTTTATTACTATCACAAGTCTTGTGCTATATTTCCTGTTAATTTCGTTTCCTACTTCTTCACAAACTCTACTTCTGATACAGATCTACTTGCCTCTTTATACACAACCAAACAACTCGATCTCCTACGTTTCCTATCCATGAAATCTCCTTAGTAAACGCCTTATTCCTACGTTATTACGGTTCAATATCGTATAATGAAAAAATCGTATTCTACTTCACACTTGTGACTTTAGTATTAATGAATTCAATGACTATCACAGCATGTAGTTGTTAAAGTAATATATCTGTTGATCACAATTGTGGAGTAACAATAAATGGTGCCTCCAACTAATATGGACTCTATGCGGACGTATTAAAGCACTCGCAAAAGAACTTTAACCAAATGAGTGTATTTGTGAATAGTGAAAGCTTACATTACCCTTATGTATACACTATTTGTTATTATATTAGATGTACCTGTTGGTAGTTTTGGAAGATTTCACAATACTTTGTTTATTAACTTTCTATGTATAGAAAATCAATCCTTTGTTTGAAAGTATTAGTGAACGGTTTTTAACACATATTGAATTTGTTAATTTCCATACATACTTGATATTTGAGTTGAAATGTGATATTGCTCGATGAACTGTGATATTCTGATGTGTGATAAATTGTTTTGAATGTTATTTAATGTATAATAAAATACACAGTACGATGATATTGAGTTTCTTATTATTTTGTTATTATATTACCCATCTTTATTTTTGCACATTCCATATATAATGTTATTCCATTTGCAATAAGAACAGTATTAATTTGTAACGTTAACTTTAATCAATATTTTATATAATTAGCGTCATCAGCATTTAAAATTTATTACAAAATAGATTTTATTCCTTTTGAATTTGAACTTGAAAGTGCGTGAAGATGAAGAATATATGGCGACCTTCTAGCTGCCGAGAGGACTTCGCGCCGCGGCTGTTGGTGAGAAAAATGACTTATACCATTCTATTGAATATTCGAGATAATATGCTTTGGTCTTTTCCAGAAAGCCGCATTTAAGGAATCAGTTTCGAAAGTGCTAATCCCCACACGAAACTGAGTAATGACATCGGCACCGTATAGAGAGGACTTATTTATATCTGATTCTCTTGATATTCTTTTGCAAAAAGTCTATATCGCCATTCCCACGAAAATCAGATATAAATTTTGAATAAGAAACGGGTTTAGTATGCAAACATGTTTCATTTAGAGTTTAAGTTAGCCCTACATCTTTAGGTGGTGTATTGGAGATTCTAAACTTCTTTACTTTAAACCTAGTTGATTGTTGCTAGATTACAATGTCATGTCATTGATAAAGTCTACGAGAATAGACAAAGCTAATATATAATTTTGTCAATTAATAAAGTAATTTTATTATATATATATATTTAATATTTGGAAATTTTACATTACTAATGTAAGGATTACATTAGTGTAGTAAATGGAAATCATTGTCTGCCTCCAACTGTATCAACTATTACATTAATTACAATGCAATGCATATATAATATAATATAATATAATTGAGGGACTATCTCGGAAGGAAATCCTTTCAATCAAAAAAAGATACATCCAAATCGGTGCATAAATGTGTGAGATATGTGCGCACATACCTACATAATTTAAAAACTCAAATTAAGAACACAGTCAACTGCGTTCCAGTTTAAAGTCTCCACCGCCACTGTAAGGTTGCGGGCCGCTGCCCCCCCTACGCCATGTGTTTGTACGTGTACCGTTTGTGCGCGCAGGTCGGAAGGCCGCTACCGGTACGAGCGCGAGTGCGACGGGCTGGTGCAGTGGGAGTACCCCGCCGCCAGCAACATGGACATGGAGATATGCACCACGCCGCCGCCGCCGCCGCCAGTCGCTGAGCCGATGGTACCACATATTTTGGACTAGTATAGTACTATCGGATTTTTAGCTTTCGCCCACGGAATTAAAGGCCTCACGGAACGTAGATAGAGACATACGCCGCCGCACGACAGACGTTTAGCCGAAGGTACCACTTGCTTCCATCTCTTTCAAGTGTGCGTGTGCGCATTTAGCCAATGTCGAAAGTATTTATTATCATTGTGTTTGCGCATGCGTTTGCATATGCGTGTGCTAGGGTGTGTGTCTGTGTGTGTGTGAGTGAGGGTGTGTGTGTCTCTCGCTTCCCATAAATCCGGTAAGTATATTATTGCAGTCTGTAGTGGTTACCATCACTGACATAGACATGGAGATATGCACCACCCCGCCGTTTTGAGGAATAAGGAATGTTGTCATAGAGTAAGAAAGGTCTACGATTGTGATATGATAAATAACGAATTCGGAATTATCGAAGGATTAAAAAGGTAGGTAAGTCCAGTGATCAACACAGTTGTTTCGCCAAAAAATAACAGATTTTCATTGAAAATGAAATTTTACGGGATGAAAGCAAAAAAGAAAGTAGTATGTATCCAATTGTTGCTAAAGACTGAAATAAGTGGTTGACTCCTATGTTTAATGATTAAAGAACAAAAACTTAGATCACCGTATCCTGAGAACACTGGGAACACTGAAAACCCCATGATACGTTTTACTAATTAGTTTGCGTTAATCCCTGTTTAAATTCATTGTTAGATAGTGAAATATGTTGTTTAGGAGCCGCCGCCGCCGCCGCCACCGCTGAGCGCCGCGCCGCCGCCGCCGGGCACGCCGCCGCCGCCGCCGCCGCCCGCGTGGGCCGACCCGCCGCCTCCGGGCTGCGACGACAACCCGCCTCCGCCGCTGCCGCCGGTCAGTGATCTGCGTCCATTTATTGATGTGTAACATCTTTTCTCTCGCTTTCTTGCAATTTGTGGGAGTGATTTCGTGAAATGGGACGGAAGTGTGTAACAGGAAGTCGGAAAAGCGCGCATTTGATTTGACGAATGAGCGCGCGGTATGACATTACTCTTAGTGTCTATTAAATGAAATACAATTTTCATTAAAAATTATTATTCTTTGTTATGAAAAATCATTTCAAATAATACCTGACCCATTTATTTCAAAATATTATGTTAAAATTGCTTATTACTAAGATGAGATGTCAAATGTTTCACATCATACGCGACTACTGTAAGGCTCGCTCGTTTTTTTCATGAACCAGAAAGCAAGTCCTACGACGCAGTGTTTAACGTCGGCAGGCTAATTAAAAAAAAAGCAACTTGTTGCTAATTGCACAATGGCAACGCGACTGCTACTAATTGCGGTTGCTACAATCGGTCGGTTTATTTAGAGTGCTGTCATACACTTTTAGTTCGTCAATCGCTCGCTCGTGGCGCTATCGCAGTGTTCTTCGTTCCATAAAACGAAATGTGTTTTGGTAGCGATAAATTGCAATTTGTTGCGACTGCGACTGTCACTTAAAGATCCGTAATAAGCCTGCGGGTCTGCGATTTCTAAGGTTAAACAACTTTCGCAAAGGCTGGCCATCGGATGGATCCATGCTTCAAAAGGCACGTAAGCCGTTGGCCCTGGTATTAGCAGTGAATTTTAATGAAATTAAATAATGTGTAATTATTATGCAATTAAATGCACTATACGATACGAACCCTTAAGTTTATTTCACTTTAGGAATAAAGCAAAATGTGTGCGTATTACACTTTTTAACTTTATACTTATGTATAATTTACTCAAGTAAAAGGTTTTGTTTGAATGTGTAGTGTTCGCGTAAACTATATAAAACAATATCACAATAGGAATCGAAGCAAGAGATCGGCGACGAGCTGATGTCCTTCTACAACGACATCGCCGAGCTCGAGAAGATCACGCCCGCCGCATCGCATACCGCGTCGCATCCCGCATCGCACCCCGCATCGTTCGCCGCGTCGCATACCGCATCAAGTTCGCCCGAGCCGCCGCCGCCGCCCGAGATCGGCGACTCTAGCGACAGAGCTAAGGAAAAGGATGCCAGGACCAAAAAGAAGTCTAAGGTACGGAGAGAAATATTCTACTGATTAGATTTTTATTTTTTACAGCACAGTGCTTTTTATCTCAGTTTATGTTAAGTGATGATAAGGCCCAATGGTGGAAGCGCACTTCCCTCGGAATCCTCTACTACTGAGGCACTGGCTATCTTATCTCTAGCTGCCGGAACACAATAATGCTACTAACATTGCTGTTATGGCGATATATTTAGATAAGATGGTGGTAGCTAGTCAAGCGGCTAACAAGCCACCAACCAAATCGAATACACAAACATGTACCCCCCGCTGGGAATCGAATTTTCTTAATCCAGTAATATGTTTGAAATTCTAAAAATAAATGGTAACACGGTAAATTTTGTGGCAAACACGTCTGCTTAACTTTGCCTTTTGGCTACTCAGCTCGAGGGTTCAGAAGTATAGTATATTAAAATATTTAACAAATTGCCAATTACAATTAAAAACATTCTATCGGAAAAATATTTTTAGGGAAATTAAAATACACACATCAAAAAACAAAAATTTTTAGATATAATTTTTTTTTATCGTTTTTAAACGACAAATCCAACTCTATTATTAACAGCCACTTTTCTGTTTATGCTGATGACCTGAAATGGTTCAGGATTTTGAATTTTTTCACTTCCAGTTCAGAAATTTTACTGCTTTTGTAAAATTGCCATTACGCTCTTTTATAGGAGTTCAGATTGACAGTTAATTTTCCATGTGGAAATGATGATGGAGGATGGTTTAAATATTTAAACAATTTGTAAAAAATAAAATTTTCATTCATATCGTGAAAGTCACTGAAAAGAAACAATAATGATCCTAAAAAGTTAAAATATTAATTCTATAACGCAACGTTACTTTAAAATGTACTTGATCCCTAGACATTTTTGATGTGTGTGTAGTTACGGACAGAAAAGGGTTACAAGAGTGTTTTAAAGACAATTTTTTAAAATGATAATATAAATAAAATATAAACAAAAGCGCATCAAACACCCTCCTCGCCCCCCCTAGTTGAATTGTTGAATTGAATTTACAACTCTAAGTTCTGTTGTTATTTTGTTGCAGGTTAAGATATCATCGTCCATCGGTATGAAGCACAAGTCAGTGTCCAGCTTAGTGGCAAAATGGCAGCAGGTGGCAGAAGAAATCAACTCGGACTAATCTAATTCAACACATAAGCAATTAATTATACTAGCTATTCAATTCCACCGAGCGGTATCGTAACATTTAATTTTGATTGTATAATAGTTTTGTTGCGTACAAAATACAATTTGGAAAAAAATGTTGATAAAATTTAATTTTGTTGCGTACAAAATACAATTTAAAAAAAAATGTTGTTAAAATTTTCCACGAGCACGCTTTGAACCATCTGACATACTAAAGTGCACTGTCCATCCAGTTGAGAGCCCTCGCCCACGTCCGCAAACCGGTGACCGATTTTTAGGCGGTGAAAATGAAAAGTATGGAATGCTACGCACACGTCCTACAAAGATTCGGTCACAAAATAGGTGACTTAGGCGAAAGAAATCGGTCCGATTGTCGGTCCTACAAAAAGTCGGTCGTGAGCGGGCAGCGTTATTGTATGTTTATAAAATGTCTAAGGGCGGCCATACACGGACGACTGCTTCAAGCTTCGACTGCATAGTGAACAGTCTTCTATTTACAAACATACATGGAACCGATTGGTGCAAAAATACTTACGACTGTCGAGAAGCAACGACGCGTTGTTTGTTTGAATGGATGCTGTTTTGTACAAATTGTGTTATTTATCCTTTTTGGAATCAAAGAAAGGATTGAACGTTATTTCTTTTATGTTTTTTTTGATGGAATGTGACAGACCATTGAACTGTAACACTTCAGTAATGACATTGTAACTTCTACAGCCAAAAGGCCAAAAGCTTTTGGTATTGTTACCTTCGAGACCTAAATAAAATAACCAGTTATTCTGATTAGACTGAACATATTTAACATAAGACTATTTACCGTTTTCTTCCGTTAGTATTAATTATTATTATTCAGACAATATTGTGACCACAAAAACAAATACTTCCATTAACGCTTCAAATACATTTTGTGTCATTAATGACAATGGTTAATCATTAATCGTACCACTAGGCCTTTACAAATAAGAATATTTCGTATTTATAATAAAATAGTGAGTTATTTTTTTAAGTATCCATAAAGTTAGTCGTGTTTAAGTACCTACTTTTGTAAATAGTTGTTATAAATAGATATAAATAATGTTTTGCAAAATAAACGTAAAATAATAAATAACTAAGACTTTTTATTGCTCTGCTCTGTTTCGGTTACTATTTATTTTTTGGTATGAAATAATTAATAGAATCTAGTATTATAATTAATCAACAATAATTTACGTCGTAGTCACTAACGTAATCTCGCTTAAACCGCAATAGTAACAGGTTAAAAATATAACGTAACATTAATTATAATGGAAGATTTTGTGTATGTACAGTAGACCCTTAGAGCTTGTCCAGATGAAGCGTTTGAGATTTATACTGCGGCCAGATAACGCGAGTAGCGCGCGTTCAATTTTGCACGGATTTAGGCAGTCGGCGATATGAATCTCGACAAAGCGGTTGTGTTATGGCTTGCGTACCGTCGATGGAAACGACAAGCAAAGAGAAAATAGACAATATAGAGTGCATCCCATTTTGCAAGACAGGGTGACTGTAAGCTCGTTTGTAACGTTGTGCCCGAAGCTTAAAATACACCAAAAACAGTTTTTTAACTATTTCCGGATATCAGTAAAGTATATTTTGGTGATTTGCTCGAAATTATTAAAGAAGATTCAACTCCTTGTGAAAATTATGTTGTACGGGATGTTGTTTATTCAGAAGAAAAACTCGTCAGCACTCTCAGGTAAACAATATTTATTTGGCACTTTTCGGAATCACATTGTTAAAAATCACATTTTTATAAATCACATTGTGTTTATTCAAACTAATTATCATAATCAATTCCATCTTGGAATAGATCCAAACATTCAGATGTCTTCGCGTCTGGACTCCATTTCCACTTAGCATCAGGTGGTGTGGAGTCATTTGCCGTGCTAAGTATAAAAAAAAAATTTTGGTGAGTTTATTGTAGACACTGGTGATGGTGTTGTTGGGATGTAAGTTGTATGTTTTATGTTTCTTGGGACGTAACCACCACTATATGAAGATGAAGTAGATGCAGAAGGTGCCGATAAATCGCAACCAGCTCGAATAGAAGGAGCTGTTGGATCATATTGTGAATCATCGGAAAATTAATCTCCTTGTTCACGTTGTATCACTAGTAAAAAACCTAAATATTTATAAAATACAGTGAAAAAATTAAACGCCCACCCGACCCAGCCAGGAATCGAACCTGGGTCTTCCGCAATCCGGGCGGCTGCACTGACCGCTATGCTACCGGGAAGGCTGACGTAAGCGCTGAATTTTGTCACTGCTTTTTAATTGCCGAGTGCTAATAGCGGCACAGTGCGATAGTGCCATCTATAAATATTTAATTTAGCTTCAGTGCAGCAATTAGCTGCTAATTGCACTTGAAAACACTTGCACTTGAAAACTAGTAAAATTTAGTAAAAGACCTATTAAAAAAGGAAGATTGATAAGGAGCTGTTGGACGGTGTGGCTGTGGGTTTAGGGGTGAATATTCTGCGTATGCAGGGCTCGCAGTTCTAGCAGTTGAATGTGTATGTATAACTTGCTGACCCTTTTGAATAACATTCATTAACTCAATTTTTATTTGAAGTCGATTAACTTCTGGTACTTTTATAAGCTCCTTATGTAACGACGAAGACAAACAAGTATGTAAGGATCGTAGCAAGTGGAAAGAAGTGGTCTCTGCCTACCCCTACGGGAAAAAGGCGTGATTATATGTATGTATGTATGTAACGACAAACGGAAAAGTTTGTCATCATCATATTCTGTTGTGCTGCACTTATCTTGGGGATTCCCTGGTGTGATGGTCGATTTAATGATATTAAGAAATTCAGAGTCAGTGGCACTAATTTTTCTTTTCTTTGATGGCTGGTTATTTGGTGGTCTCATAACATCTTCTCTTTCTCCTAATCCGTCCGTCTCTTTTTGATCTTGTCCAGCAGTTGGCTCAGATGTCTTCCTTTTTAAGTTACCATCGGTTAATTTATTGCGTACTGATCGTTCTAAGAACATTAATCGATTAAAATAAATGTAAGGATGTTTGTTGTAGAATCCGGAGCCTGATGGTGCATTTGTAATTTTTCTCAACTCTCGCACATAGCAATCTCGAAGTCCTTTCCACTTTTTTTGTAATGAATTGCCTGAAATTAATAAATATATTATTATTATACATAATGTTTTTAACATATTAATTCAAGCTCCTTAAATTAAAACATAATATATCTAAAATATTGATATTACATTATTATTAAAATAGGTAAAAATTTAATCTTTTATTAAATTGTTTCAGATATTTGGCTACTGGGTGTTACTTTGCTGACCTACACTAAGCATATAGATTGGGAAAGTCAAAAATAATAGAAATAGGTCAGAAAACATGCTACGTCATTTGGAATAAATTAAAAAATAAAGTAATGAAAGCGCCCACAACAGAGAAATGGCAACAGATTGCAAACGAATTTGAAAAATATACCAATTTTCCGAATTGCATTGGCGCCGTAGATGGCAACCATATTCGATTAATAAAACCTGTCGAGTCAGGGTCACTTTACTACAACTATAAGAATTTTCATTCCACAGTCTTATTGGCTGTATGTGATGCAAATTATTGTTTTATCTCAGTAGATATTGGAGCATATGGTAAATGTAACGACTCCAAGATTTTTAAGAACTCAGCATTCTATCAAAAACTGATGGAAAAGTCTCTGAATATTCCGGACCCAAAACCGTTATCAGCGATACGTACACACGCCCGCACATCAATATACCACTTTAGCTACCTACCTACCACTTTAGCTACCTACCACTTAGATAGGTTGATATGCAGGCGTCTGTACAACGCCTTTACCTCATGTCATTGTAGGAGATGAGGCATTTGGTCTCATGGAAAATGTAATGCGACCTTATTGCGGCAAATCTCTTACGAATAAAAAAATATTTTTTAACTACGCTTATCCAGAGCACGGCGCTACATTGAATGTTATTTCGGCATTTTGGCAAACAAATGTAGAATATTTCACAGGCCACTCAACGTAAACATAGATTTTGCCGAAGATATAATTAAAGCTGTGTTCTTCATAACTACGTCAGGTTAAGAGATGGTTATAGGTATGACCACACATTGTACAACACATCACAAAACAGTTTGAGTACTACACATATTGAAACAGTACAAGGTCCCGAAACACGAGAGACATATTTGCTGATTATTTCGTTAATGACGGTCAACTTCCTTGGCAAAACAAAATGATAAAAATAATTTTATTAAAATAAAGTAGGTAGTAGGTAAATAAAAAATATTAACATACCTAAGGCTTTTTTCTTTTCGTCCGAATCACCTAGGTTAGAAAAAAATCCTACTATCTCTGCCAAACCTCTACGTTTCAAGTTTCGCATGAAGTAATCAGAAGATTCCATATCCAATAATGCCACTCTTTTTTCCATTTCCTCAATAAAAAATCAGTATCGATTGGTTCAATCTCACGCGCCATTTTAAATACGTCCACCCGCGTCATCTATCGGGCGTGTACTGGACGCACTAATGGTGTTCCTAGTAGCTCGACGCGCGCGCAGAACGTTCAGGCACACGCACGAGTCGAGATTCTCGCGACTTGCACGCGATTCACGCGCGAGCAGCAAAACGCGCTACTGCACGTGGACAGAATTTATGAACCTCTAGTATCTCACGATCGCGCGAATCGAAACGAGCGAGTAAAAACGCCTTATCTGGACTGCTCTTGGCACGACCATGCAAATTACAAAATCTGCTCTACTCTGCGCTGCGCGGAGCTGCGTCGCCTGCGTCTCAGCATATGCTTAACCTTATTGTACTGCTATTATTTCTCTCAATAAATCTGTGACATTTCAGGCTAAAAAAAAAGACTAAAACACTTTGCCTTCCTTGAAAATAATAGTAGGGCCAGTAGTAATGCCACTAGCATCACGCATACCTTCAAAATTCAAAATCGTTTATTCTGTTTAGTTAGGCTAGACAAATAGCTCTTATAAAAGACATCATGCCATCGATCGGTTCGTAAGTTTACTCTGGGCGTGGGAGACCTTGTACTGAGAAGAACCGGCAACAAACTCAGCAAGTGTCAAGCTCAAAAATAATAAAAGGACACTTTCCATCACAAATAAAAACACAAAATATAAAGGACAATCACAAAATGTAAAAAAAAACCGAAGAAAAAAGAATCTAAGTACATAGTTACTAGTTAAAATTTACTAACTAGTTAAACTAGTCATACAGTACTAATAAAAGTCAAAAACTGTCTAAGAAAAAACAAAGTTAAACTATAGCTAAAAATAATAAAAATAAGGCAAGTATGCAAGAGCAGATCAGCCTCCACAGGCGGCACCCGTTCACGAGTATGACATATGAATCAGCCATCGCTTCGCTCAACCATATTCTAAGGAACGTAACGACCCGACTTCGTGAGTGGCATAAGCACAGACTTAAGTACCCAAGGATGCTAGTCGTACTGTCGGCGATAGTTGAAAACCGCGTAAGTAGCATTTGATCAATACCGCCTGTGTCTAAAACAACTTTGGTCTTATGCAACAATTTAATACCGAGAACTTGTTTCTGAGAACTTGAGAATAAAATGTTTTTTTCACTTCTAATATAAAAATTATTTTACTTACCGATTATATCTTCACGTTGAACAATCATGCACGACTGCACGAGTACGAATGACTTATGATGACTTACAATGCCTACGGCCTACCTACAGTCGCGCAGCGCTCAGTGCGCGCGTAAAAAAGAGATGGAAAACGTCATGCACGATCCGCAATCCGCGAAATGGTTCGAAAACAGTGAGCGCGTGCCCGAAGCGGCAACATTGATTGCCGATTGCGTAAAATGAACAGTTGAAACGTATATTGAGGAGAAATATTAATTAGTAAAAAATACCGAACTGCCCATACTTCGGTATTTTTGTCATACCGAACTGAACTGAACACACGTGCTAAAATACCGAACGGTTCGGTAGAATACCGAACACCTGGCAACCCTGGCTGTAGTCTAGTAAAATTTCAATGAGATTCTATTTTATATTTGGCGTCGAAACATTTTGCCTGGTATTGGGGTTAACTGTGTCGAACACTGCGTCCACTTTGGTACTAGTATGAATCGTATAACTTGTAAAATTTCAAAATTATAATTTTTCTTTTAATTCAAATATAAATGTTAATAAATATAAAAATTAAGTAGATAAATACAACAATTGTTAGGTATAGACCTACCTACCCATCCCTTCGGAATTGATATCAAATGGGCATAGCGATAATATTAACGAGTTACTATTAGAATTCTCCGCGGGCTTCCATTGGACGAGGGTCTTGTGCCCTTGACATCTGTGTGACTACGTGCTTTCAATGGCAGACATAAAAACTTGCGATAGTTTTAGACTTTATGTACCAGCGTATAGGGTTCCGAATCACTTGAGAATTAGGTAACAAGTTGTGCAAGCTATCAAGCACAGGATTCGGTGTTCAGTTATTATCGGCCTGTCTTTATGTATTTAGTCATTAAAAGATATAATTGAAAAGCTATTTTGTTGTTAAGTCTTGAGACTTTTTTATGTAGGTATTAACTTTTTTACTACAAAGTACCTACCTAACTAAGTAAGGTATGTATTAATTTTGATTATGATTGTTGTAAGAAAGAAAAAGTATATAAGAAATTATATATATAATTAACTTGGACCTTACATGGTCCTTGGACGAAGTCGCCAAGGACCTACATGAGTTCCTGGAAACCAGCGACTGGCAAGAGATCGCGCAAAACAGGGAGCGGTGGCGTCACCTTGTGTCGGAGGCCAAGACTCACTTTGGGTCGCTGAGCCATCAGAGTAAGTAAGTAAGTATATTCACTTGTTTATTTGACATTTACTAAGCTCTTAACGCTTGATGTTTTAAGCAAATAGTAATATCACAAAAGTAAGTAGTTAGTAAAGTAAAGTCCATAAAGTCGCGATGAGTAGTTAGTAATTACTTGTAGGTAACTCAGGAAGGACGAAGTAGGTAGCATATTCAACTATGAGATTTTTTTTTATGATAACATCCATCCCCAATAAAGTCAATGTAGTAGTTATACCTACAGTCATGAAATTAGCTTACCACTTATACTAATAACCTTATTTGAAGTTCCACAAGCGCCTGTCACATTATTTAGCTCACTTAAAAAAGTTGCTAAAATGTTCAGCGATTTTGCTGCGGACTGTACCAAAACGATCTAAAACAGCAGCGCTAATACAACCGGATTTGAATTTATTAATTGATAATTGGATCTACATATCCCAGGTCTGCTTTAAGCCTCAATTATGGCTATTACCGATCCCGCATAAATGGTTCCCGTGGGGTATGTTTGTTAACTAGGCTTTTGGGATATGCGGCCGATACAGAAGACGACGACACGCGATCGCGACATTTATCAGCTTTTATACAATTATATATTGAATAATATGCGAGTCTAAGACAAGTGGCATGGCGTGGTACTGCTTGGCGTGGCGTGGCGTAGTGTTGCGTAGCGTAGCGTGGCTTGGGTGGCGTTTTCCGTGAAAATAATAAATGATGACGAACGCTGCCGGCCCTCCCGTTTCTTTAATTGCTACTACACCCAGATACACTTCACATGCAAATAAACTTAGATCCAGGATCCAGGTTAGGTGAGACTACTGATTCAAATTGATCTCTAAAACGAGCATATTGGCTTTCTTATGGTCAGTTATGTTGCATTTTTACATTTGTAATATAAATTTTAATTTTTCGAAACTAAAATTAGCAGTTTCCTCCCTAGAAAAATAAACTTACCTACTGGCGTGTCGTCGAATCCTGCCTTCCTCGATTTGTCGCGCGTACCAGTTTACACTTACCTACATTACCTTTTGTCGCGTACCTCAAACCTTACCTTTACCGAAACTAAGTTACACGCTAAACTTATTATTACGGACTTACTCGAATCTGACGGCAGGTGCTTGTAAGGTTTAACTATAGTGAGCGTAACAATTTGCATTGAAATCAGTCTTATTAGCTAACTACATTATAATAAAAAAATAAAAAAACAATCTTGCTGTAGTAAGATAATACGGTGGGCAAGCGTGATGTTACTACACACTACACAGTACAGCTTGGGTGCCTACTGTATTTTTTGTTTAGTATCCGTATTCATTTGATTACGTTTACGAAAACGAAAATTTGTATGGCATTGAAGCAGCGCCTCCTGGCGACATACGAGAAGAGTTAACATTTTGCCATACAAATTCTCCTTTTCGTTTTCGTGATTGAATGGCTTTTGTTTTTGAAAGGTCTCAGCAGTGGGATGTTATAGGTAGACTTATTTTTTTAAATATAAGGGTTGGCAAATGACTGCGTAGATAGTGGAGTAGGATTGTAACTCGGTAGCCGTTCTCACCTTGCCGAACCGTTAGTTGCGTCTTCACAGCTCCTTTACAGGACCCCGTGTTGTAGCAAGGAGGAAATATGTGTCCTGGGCGGAATCCCATTTCTTTGTGACGATGAAATAAAAACCAATCATAAGACCGTGAGTCGATAGCTGTGTTTGTCGTTCGTTCGAATTCTACGCAGCAACAAAATGTTGCTGCTATGAAAATAATCCTTTATTTTTTTATATCATACCTACTGGTAAGCACTTCGCCTTCATCTCACCTTATGCTAAGGCTGAAGGTGGAAGCGCACTTCACCCGGAATCCTCAACTAGTGAGGCATTGGCTATCTTATCTCTTGCTGCCGGAACACAACAATGCTACAAACATTGATGTTATGGAGACATATATAGATAAGATGGTGGTAGCTAGCCAGGCGGACTAACAAGTCCTATCACCAACCAAACCGGGTACACAAACATGTACCCCCCGCTGGGAATCGAACCCGGGACCTCTGGGTCTAAACAGGTGGTCTTAGCCACTAGACCACAGAGACGGTTAAAAACCAAGTGCCGGATGTTCATTTATCTAAAGGAATATGTAGTATTATATTCGTAGATAGTACATACAGTACGACGAGCTGCGATTGTGGTGGATTTTATTATTTTATCGTTTTCATATTTTAACAGAACATCACAATAGCATAATATAAAATAAACAGTGTTTAAATATAGAATATGAAGCTTAATGAGCGTAGTTCCCGATATTAATTATCTCGTTTAAAAGAAAATTACGGAAAATCTTGTTACACAAAGTAAACTAACAAAGTAACTGAAGGCAACTTGAAGCAATGGCGTCGCTTGATCATTGTTTTTATAACGAACAAAACAAATATTGCTTTCACTTGAGATATCAGTCGGGTGGTGGAATAGCGAGCTTTTTTGTGTTTCAGTAATGACATTGTAAATTCTTAAGCGTTACTACCAGAAACTATGTAACATGGACTGAAAAAATTGGCGTGAAATACCTATACCTACATAGATACCATACCTTTTCTGTATCATGAGAAAAAAGGCTAGTAAAAACAAAATTTATATAAACTTAACATAAAAGAAAAGTCCTTATCTCTGACATCAACATCATCATCATCTCAGCCAAAAGACGTCCGCTGCTGGACAAAGGCCTCCCCCAAGGATCTCCACAACGACTGGTTTTGTGCTGCTCGCATCCAGCGGCTTCCCGTGACCTTCACCAGATCGTCGGTCCACCTTGTTGGAGGTCTGCCCACACTGCGCTTTCCGGTACGCGGTCGCCACTTAACGACTGTTCTGCCCCAGCGGCCATCAGTCCAGCGAGCAATGTGCCAAGTGGGCAAGTGGCAGTCCACTTGAGCTTAGCAACTCTTCGGGCACCCAAAAATTCCGAATTTTGTAATTCCAAATTTGAATATTTCGATTTTTTAAAATCCGAAAATCACAATGCCTAAGAGACTATTCAAAAACACTATATTTATTTTATCGAAATTCATAAATACGAAATTTTAATTTTCCAACTTTCATTAGTACCTACCAAGAATTGAAAATCCGCTGTGTTACTAGTCCGAAATATGGTATTCCGAATTTTAATTTTCCGAAAATTCATTGCTTACATTCAGATTTTGTATCTAAAACGGGTATATTTTAAAAATTATAATCTCAAAAGTTAAAAAAAAACCTTCGTTGCAGAAAAATTTACATAACCGAAACGCGTAGGTTAGGTGTATGTCTGATGCGTATGTCTAACATGATAACAACCACGCCAAAACCGAATTACACTTATTAGATGGGTATTGGGTACTTATTAGGTCGAAATAGGTAAGTACAGTAGTTGTAAGTTAGATTAGGTTAGACATGATAACAACACCGAATTGTACTTATTTCAGAGTTTTTGGGACGCACACATTTTTTAAGAAAAATGTTGGGTATTGAAACATAATTAATATACAGAAACATTTTTTATTCAAAAATAACATTTCGCGCTTATATTATTAATTTTGATATTCGGGATTCGTATATATGATATTGCGGATTATTATTAATTCTGATTTTTTATGTTTCGGTATCTTCAAATTCGGCATAGGTATTGACTTTCGTAATCATAAACGTTCGGAATTTTGAAGTTTCAGATTTTAAAAATTAGGAATTATGAAGCACGGAATTTTCATTATCGGAATTTTGAACCATTCGGTGTTATAATATTCGGAATTTTGAAATTCGTGATTATGACTATCGGAATTAAATTTTTCGTATTTATGTAGTGTACCCCTTTGACCAGTGTGTGTTGCCAGTGATGACATACGGGACTGAGACGTGGTCGCTCACTATGGGACTTATCAGAAGGCTGAAGGTCACTCAAAGAGCAATGGAGAGCTATGCTCGGGGTTTCTCTGCGTGATCGAATCAGAAATGAGGAAATCCGCAGGAGAACAAAGTTTACCGACATAGCCCGAAGGGGTGGGTACACGTAAACTGGGGATGTAATTTTTTTTTCTTGTCTGCCCCATAGTGTGGGGTGTCGTTGGATAGCAATTTCAATAATACCTATAGCGGGTTTGTGGAAACAACTTTTTGATTGAGGCATCCGTTTGTGAACTATTATGCTTTAAAGTGCAAAATTTTGTTAGAGTCAAGTGAAGTCAAGTCTTTTCAGTGAAAAAATTCACGGTAGTTGTATATATGACGAAGTTAAAAGGAAAACTATCACAGCTAAGTAGGCTTTACAAGTTTACGAGTAACAGTCAACCGACTTATAAAATGTACTTGGCGCAGTACAAATTCCTCATTGGGAACTTAAATAACGTTGTCAGGTGTGTGAAACCGGTAGTATCTACATCTAAGTATATGAGCCATCGTTAAATAAATGTTCATAAAAGCCCTCTTCTCAGAGTCCGCATTATTGAGATGGGCTACGGAACCCTACACTGCGCGTGGCCCGACACGCACTTGGCCAGTTTTTTTGTTTTAATCTAAGATCTCTGACATGTTCTACCTAAAACTAAATAAGTTTCAGAAAATAGTAATGAAGTTGTTACCTTTAACATATTTAGATTTATAAAATGTTTTTGTTTTGTTTATATAATTTTAACGCAAATTTTGTTGCGATACAAATTACAAAAACACAAAGTTGAAAAAATTTCCACGAGCAGGATTTGAACCTGCACCCTTCTGACATACCGGGCCAGGTGCTCAGAGAGAGAGATGGTCAGGTATATCAGAAGGGTGCAGGTTTAAATCCTGCTCGTGGAATTTTTTTAAAATATAAGTAGGTATGTTTTAAGTTAGCAATTTTGTTTGTAACCATCTGCACGCGAATTAAACTCGCACTTTACCTGATCTCGTTTCACTTTAAAGCTTGCCCTGTACGTTCATGCGACAGTAGATAGGTACCCCAAGTAGTTGAACAACACATGAACATTAAATTAGAAAGTACTTGCAGAAGACTTAGATATCAACCCAAGGAACATCTAATGACAGCCACTTCTTGAATTCGAACCGTTTATATAAAAGCTGCGCGCAGTGAGCCAGTCAACGCCGCACGTGCTCGTTACACGACGCTCGCACACGTCTCGGTTGCAATGGCGCGTACAGTCGGCGACAAACACAAACGAAACTACCTAAATAGATCATAATATTTTTGTAATAAATAAACGAGTTTACCACGGGATATCGAAATTCATTTCGCCGTTTAAGACAAAACATATTTTGGCGTTTCTATTACTGATTGTTGCAAATAAACAGGCATTTATTTTTTGTTGGAAGTAAAACTTTGATTTGTATTATGGACGGATCGATTCGGGAATCGATTATCGATCTTCAATTTGTTTAGTGGCATAATGGCCCCATCACTAGTTGCTTTTTTTTCTACCTACTTGTTTCGGGAAAACATTTATGGCGGGTTGATATTATATCGTGTGTGAATAATTAAATAGATTTGAAGTAGTAATAAGGGCATTTGGAGCCGCGTTAGTCCAATTAAGTATTTGTGCTATCTGGGTTGTGTGTGTGTGTATCGAATCGCATCGGGAGCGAAATTCGACATTCCATAGTCGAATGTTGGCGTCTTCGCTGCTGGAGAAAACAGGTATTTCCTCGGGGGAAAGTGCACTTCGGGATAGGTTGGGTGTGATTAGGGAGCTCAGGAGGACCCGGCCTTGGATTCAGGCCCATACGGACATTTGGAGCCCGTAGAACCGGACGGGGATAACATAGACTGTAAGTGAATTTTTAGTTATAACCTAATTTTAAGTGGTAGCAGATGTAAAAGTAATTACTGCTCAATCCTGAGTAGTAATACGAAACATTTTTGGTAGCAGAGCGTGGTTAATACCGAACCTCTAGGTTAATCGGTGTAATTTTGTGTATTTTGTTAGTTCGTAATTAGGTTAAGTTCATTTCGTGTAAAATCGCACTTCCGGTACAGGTGCGGTTAAGTTGTAAGGTTGGTAGTACCGTTGTATTTGGGCTGGGACATTTCTCGGTACGTTAATTGATATTCAATTAAAAGTATCGATTAAAATAATCGATTCCGGGTTTTTTATTTATTCGATTTTTTAATTTTGTGTTTAGGTTTGTTTTAGTTTTAAATATATTTGATATTAACATGACATCGTCACGACAGGAGTTGGCTCAGCAGCTCCGGTGGTTCACCGGGCTGCTTGGGTTAATCGATCGGCCTAACCGGGAGGACGCTTTGGAGGCGCGTTCTAAGGAAATGCAGGCTCGTTTTTTGTTGGCCGAGCGGTCGGTAACCGCCTTGTTGTCAACGGACCCGGTCGGGGAGAAGGAGGTAGAACTCCATACGCAGTATGTCAAGGACCTGGAGCACATCCAAGACATATACGATGAGGTCCTTCAGCGGGTTAAGGACTTCGAGCGATTGCGGGAGGGGAAGCCTATCGCGCGCCCCGCTTCGCTCCACACCCCTGGACCCAGCGCCATGGGAAGATTGGGTGCCCTGGAGGTCCCGCATTTCACCGGATGTATGCGGGACTGGGCTGGATTCCGGAACATGTTTGTGGCCTTGGTAGATACTCGGAAGGATTTCACCAAGGCCGAAAAGCTGGCATATCTCCGTTCCTTCCTAGACGGAGAACCCAGACAGCTCGTACAGCATCTGGAGCTGCAGGATGCGAGCTATGATACCGCAATGCAGCTGCTGGAGAGGCGGTACCAAAAACCGCGTCTACAGGCGGACGTGCACGTGACGCACCTGCTGGGCCTGCCGAAGGTCAACCACAGGGCACATCTGAGGGCGCAGCTAATCACCCCCCTCACAGTATCCTTAAACGGGTTACGGACGCTCGGACTGCCCGTGGGCCAGTGGTCCTTTCTGCTTCTGCACATCGTCCTGGCAAAGTTGTCGCAGGAGATGAGGGACGAGTTCGAGCGGCAGCGACTGGTCAACAAGGAGCTCAGCAACGTCCTGCCTACTCTGGAAGAACTTCTGGAGTTCCTGGAAGAAGAGGCTGGCCTGCTGGAAAACCAGCAAGCCACCCAGGAGGCTCCGAGAAGTACGCCGGCCCGCACTTCCGGAGTCTACGGCGCCCAGCCACCACGCACCCCGGGGAAGGGTCGCGGCCGGCTGGTGGCTGCGGCCGCCATCAACCCCGGTTCTGGATGCCGGGTTTGCGGACAGCAGCACCTGGAGCAGCAATGTCCAGGAATTATCGGCATCCCGATAAAGGACCGCCGAAACCTCGTTCGGACACGAGGGCTGTGTTACGCCTGCCTTGGAGGACATCGGTACAACGACTGTCCCCAAGCGAGGCCATGCGATGCGTGCGGCGGACCGCATCATCGATTACTGTGCACCCGTTATGGTGAGGGGTCAGCACCGGCTCGGGAGAGGAGATCTCCCACGGGTGGCGGATTGGGTCCTGGGACAACTCCGCCTCTGGAAAGACGGAGTCCGCCACGACCGCCACGACCGCCACACCACACCGCACCATACACCCCGGCTCCGGTAAGTTGGGGACCGCCGGAACGGAGTCAGGTTCTGGCTACAACCGGGCACTCGGCGCGACCAGCACCAGGAGTTGGTGCCACCAGGGGCCACTGGGCACAGGGAGCCCCACCTCCGGACCCAACACCCGGATACTCGTACGCGTATCCTCCGCCGCCGTTACCGGAACAACGACGACCTGAGAACCGTCAACAGTTCTCACCGGTACTGCACGAGTACCCGAGGTTGGAATACCACCCACCCTATCACCGGTATGGTAGGGCAGCTGGATACGCACCACCCCGGATGGTGGCCTGCACGCGTCCGACTTACTGGCCGAGTCATCATGGTTCGACAGGGTCGGCTGCTGGCTCTGACGCGTGACTAGCCTGTGGTCGGGCTACGTCGGAACCGAGGACGGTTCTTTTGCCCATCGCGCAGGTACGCGTTTGGGGACCTAGGGGGGACTTCGTCCGGATACGAGCCCTCCTAGACACTGGGGCACAGGGCTGCTTAATTACTACGAGGGTAGCGAGGTGCCTACGTCTGGAGTGCGCGCCTCCCTCAGCTCCGATTCGGGGAGTCGGAGATACAGAAGTGGGGGGTCTGTCCGGTCAGACCCATATTCTCTTCTCTCCTGTGCATTCCGCTTCGATACAGATTGCGGCGGTCGCGACCGTACTCGACAATCTGCTGGGTTGGCATCCACCGACAGACATTCCGCGGGACGCAATGTCTGACACATCAGGTCTCATGCTGGCAGATCCTCATTTCAAGGAGCCGGCTCCGGTGGACCTCATATTGGGAGCGGATGTACTGGGCTGGATCCTTTTAGGGCCTCAGCGGATTCTGGGCCGCTCTTCGTTGGTAGCTATACCTACCATCTTTGGACACGTTTTAATGGGACCGGTTTTCGACCAGGAGACGCGGGATGTCTCACCTGTCGTCGCTACTACCTCCATCGCTAGGACGATGCAAAAATTCTGGGAACTGGAAGAGCCTCCCATGGTCTCCCGTCTGGATCCGGAGCATGTGGAGTGCGAAACCTTCTATAAGGATCACACACGTCGGATGGCGTCGGGTAGGATCGAAACTCGACTGCCCTTCATCGACTGTCCCCCTCTCTTGGGAAAATCGAGGGAGTTGGCAGAGAAACGACTCTTGTCCATGGAGCGTCGTATGTCTCGCGATCCGGTACTTCGGGAAAAGTATATCGAGTTCATGCGAGAATACGAGGCCTTGGGACATATGTCGCGGGCGACTGTCGACTGGACAACGACAGATCATTTTTTCTTGCCTCACCACGCGGTGTTGAAGGCCTCATCTGGAAAACTGCGGACAGTTTTCGACGGATCGGCACCGTCGTCGACTGGAGTTTCATTGAACCAATGTCTCCATTCTGGTCCGAAGTTACATCGGGACATTGTCGACATCATTTTAAATTTCCGAAGACACCAGGTGGTGATCGGTGCGGACATCCGGATGATGTTCCGCCAAACAGTAATACATCCTGCGGACAGGAGGTTTCAATTAATACTCTGGAGGGAACATACGGAGGATCCCATCACCGTCTACGAGCTCAACACCAACACGTACGGCCTGAAGTCGAGTCCCTTCATTGCCATCCGTTCCCTGCTGGAACTGGCGGAGCAGGAACGGGCTCGCTTTCCCCGGGCAGCCGCTGTACTGACACGTGACGTGTTCGTAGATGATATCTGCACAGGGGCAGCCTCTCTGGAGGAGGCGCTCATCATCAGGAATGAGCTGATCGGACTCCTCGCGGCTGGTGGTTATGAGTTGAGAAAATGGTTATCCAACGAGCCAATGCTTCTGGTTGGGATTCCGGAAGATCACCAACAGAATCCTCAGCTATTCGAGGACGCAGGGGACCCGAACTCTATCGCCGTCTTGGGAATTAAATATCAGCCGGTTCAAGATATTTTCACATTCCAACTGGGCCTGGAAACGTCAAGAGTTTGGTCGAAAAGGACGGTCCTTTCCACCATCGCTCGAATGTTTGATCCAAGTGGATGGATCAGCCCGTGCATTTTTTTGGCAAAGTGTTTATTACAAACGCTGTGGACACTCGGGGTCTCGTGGGATGAGCCACTAGTAGGGCCTCCCCTCGACACTTGGCTCGCTTTGATATCTACGATCGAGGCGATCAGTCAGGTTGCGTTACCGCGGCGGATCTTGCCGCGGGGCAAATACAGGGCAAGCCTACATGGCTTCTGTGATGCGTCAGAACGAGGGTATGCCGCAGTAGTGTATCTGCGAACGGTGGATTCGAAGGGTCGAGTCACCATCTCCTTGCTTCTGGCTAAAAGCAAGGTGGCACCCCTCAAAACTCGGCTGACAGTCCCGAAGCTGGAACTTTGTGGGGCGCAGCTACTGGCCAAACTGTTGTGCCACGTACACAAAGAACTGTCGTTTACGGTGGACATCCGGACTGTCTACGCCTGGTCCGACAGTCGGGTAGCTCTGGCATGGCTACGCGCGGCACCTCACGTACTGGAAACATTTGTGGCCAATCGGGTATCTCAGGTACAGAACTCGGGTATCGAAATTTGTTGGAGGCACGTTCCCGGCACCTGGAATCCTGCCGATTGTGCCTCTCGGGGCTGCACCGCGCCGGAATTGGTGCAGCATGCCCTCTGGTGGGGTCCAGAGTGGTTAAAGGAGGGTGAGTCATCATGGCCGGTCACCATGATCGATGGCTCTCTAGGGCTGCTCCCTGGAATAAAAGTTTTGGCGACAACAAACGAATCAAAGCCAGATCCAAATTGGTTGACGGCTCGATACAGCAAACTGGATAAGTTGCTAGGTGTAACTTGCTGGATCCGGAGATTTATACATAACTGCCGCCATCCAGACAAGAGGCAGTTATCACCCGTGGCGGGTGCTGAGGAACGCAGGAGTTCACTATTGGCCCTGATACGGCTGGTTCAAGCTGACCGGTTCGAGGACGAACTGAAGATTTTGCGCGTCGGTCGCGCAAAGCTCAAGGGAGCGATCTCCCGGCTCAACCCATTTCTGAATACGGATGGACTGTTACGCGTTGGAGGTCGCCTCAAAAATGCCGACCTGCCCTTCGGTAGCCGTCATCCTCTGTTACTACCCAAAGGAGGACCCTTGGTAGAGCTAGTGGTCTCGGATAGACACCTGAAAAACGCTCACGCGGGTTGTAATGCGTTACTGGCGATACTGCAACGGGAATTTTGGATTTTGTCCTCCCGGAGAGTGGTTCGCAGCATTCTATTTAAGTGTGTGGCTTGTTATCGGGTGAAGGCCTCCACTATGCAGCCGCAGATGGGGGATCTCCCTTCTGACCGGGTTTGTCAGACTACTAGGCCGTTCGACGGGGTCGGTACGGATTTTGCTGGACCCTTTTTGGTTAAAACCACAGCCTATCGTAACACTAGGGTCACGAAGGCGTACTTGTGTGTTTTTGTCTGTCTGGCTACTAAGGCCGTCCACCTGGAAGTGGTTTCGGCTCTCTCTACGGAAGCCTTTGTCGCCGCGCTGGATCGTTTTGTTTCGCGACGAGGTTTACCTTCTCTCATTCGGTCCGACAATGGTACCAACTACAGGGGCACTGCCAACTACTTGAAAGATGTGAACGATTTTCTGGATAAAAATTGTAATAGCATGAGCCAAGCTCTCGCACAGCGGGGAATCACATGGCGATTTAGTGTGCCAGCCTGTCCCCACTGGGGCGGGATATTTGAAGCCGCGGTAAAATCGGCAAAAACCCACTTGCGCCGGGTAGTCGGGGAAACTACCCTCACTTATGAGGAACTTACAACTGTTTTTTGTAAGGTTGAGGCGGTGCTCAACTCGCGTCCGCTTTGTCCACTCTCCTCTGACGCAAATGACATGGAAGTTCTGACCCCTGGTCATTTTTTGGTCGGTCAGCCACTCACTGCCCTGCCTGAGTATCCTTGGAAGGATGAACGCAGACACCGGATGTCTCGTTTTCAAATGATACAACAAATGAGTCAGGACTTGTGGCGTCGTTGGTCACTGGAGTATCTGCATTTGTTGCAGCAGCGTGTAAAGTGGAAAGACCGGACGTCGCCCCCTTCGGAGGGGGATCTGGTTTTATTAAAGGAGGCTAATTTGCCATCGTTAGTTTGGAGGCGAGGTCGCATTTTAAAGTTAATCTGGGGCGCGGACGGGACTCCGCGCGTGGCGCAAGTGTTGGTTGATGGATCGGTGCTAAATCGCGCAGTCGCGACCTTAGCTCGATTACCGGTTGACTAGTTTAAGATTTCAGGCTAGAAAGCGGTACGTCTGCTTTGGGTGGCGGGATGTTGCAAATAAACAGGCATTTATTTTTTGTTGGAAGTAAAACTTTGATTTGTATTATGGACGGATCGATTCGGGAATCGATTATCGATCTTCAATTTGTTTAGTGGCATAATGGCCCCATCACTAGTTGCTTTTTTTTCTACCTACTTGTTTCGGGAAAACATTTATGGCGGGTTGATATTATATCGTGTGTGAATAATTAAATAGATTTGAAGTAGTAATAAGGGCATTTGGAGCCGCGTTAGTCCAATTAAGTATTTGTGCTATCTGGGTTGTGTGTGTGTGTATCGAATCGCATCGGGAGCGAAATTCGACATTCCATAGTCGAATGTTGGCGTCTTCGCTGCTGGAGAAAACAGGTATTTCCTCGGGGGAAAGTGCACTTCGGGATAGGTTGGGTGTGATTAGGGAGCTCAGGAGGACCCGGCCTTGGATTCAGGCCCATACGGACATTTGGAGCCCGTAGAACCGGACGGGGATAACATAGACTGTAAGTGAATTTTTAGTTATAACCTAATTTTAAGTGGTAGCAGATGTAAAAGTAATTACTGCTCAATCCTGAGTAGTAATACGAAACACTGATCGAACAAACAACTCACCAAAATATATTTTGTCGATGTAACATGTTGACATTTCTATCATTGATCGAATGAACGTTTGGCCGAATAAACGTTTGACGAAATAAATAAATATATAATATGTATATATTTCGACCATCTTGGGATCATACATATGTTACATTACATTAAGATAAGATTAGATAGAGATAAAATATTTTATTGCTACAAAATTACAATATTAGTTATAAGTGTTTTTTATATATTTTAGCGTTTTATTAACGCTTAAATATACTTAAGTAGATTTTAAACACTGAAAAAAGACGACAACCTCAGGCGGGAATCGAACCACGCACCTTCCGCATTCCGGGCGGCTGCCTTAACCACTTGGCTACCGAGGTCTGGCTTTCACCCGTCGAAATTTTTTCAGTGCTTGATGCTTATGTTTTTTAGTCAACATTGCTTCATCAATCTTAGAAGTTTTCACCTCTGAGATCCGAAAGAAATATTTTTACAAATATTTGAACATTCGGTTAAGATGAAGCTGCGTTATAGATAAGTGTTTTTTATATATTTTAGCGTTTTATTAACGCTTAAATATACTTAAGTAAAATTTAAACACTGAAAAAAGACGACAACCTCAGGCGGGAATCGAACCACGCACCTTCCGCATTCCGGGCGGCTGCCTTAACCACTTGGCTACCGAGGTCTGGCTTTCACCCGTCGAAATTTTTTCAGTGCTTGATGCTTATGTTTTTTAGTCAACATTGCTTCATCAATCTTAGAAGTTTTCACCTCTGAGAATGCGGAATTTCTCTCCGGAATGCGGAAGGTGCGTGGTTCGATTCCCGCCTGAGGTTGTCGTCTTTTTTCAGTGTTTAAATTTTACTTAAGTATATTTAAGCGTTAATAAAACGCTAAAATATATAAAAAACACTTATCTATAACGCAGCTTCATCTTAACCGAATGTTCAAATATTTGTAAAAATATTTCTTTCGGATCTCAGAGGTGAAAACTTCTAAGATTGATGAAGCAATGTTGACTAAAAAACATAAGCATCAAGCACTGAAAAAATTTCGACGGGTGAAAGCCAGACCTCGGTAGCCAAGTGGTTAAGGCAGCCGCCCGGAATGCGGAAGGTGCGTGGTTCGATTCCCGCCTGAGGTTGTCGTCTTTTTTCAGTGTTTAAATTTTACTTAAGTATATTTAAGCGTTAATAAAACGCTAAAATATATAAAAAACACTTATCTATAACGCAGCTTCATCTTAACCGAATGTTCAAATATTTGTAAAAATATTTCTTTCGGATCTCAGAGGTGAAAACTTCTAAGATTGATGAAGCAATGTTGACTAAAAAACATAAGCATCAAGCACTGAAAAAATTTCGACGGGTGAAAGCCAGACCTCGGTAGCCAAGTGGTTAAGGCAGCCGCCCGGAATGCGGAAGGTGCGTGGTTCGATTCCCGCCTGAGGTTGTCGTCTTTTTTCAGTGTTTAAATTTTACTTAAATATTAGTTATTGCAAATGTGAAGGAAACAAGTTTTTTGTTTGGAAACTAAACCTAACTAGATACGGTGAATTTGTCGGTGTAGTCTCAGAAAGGTGCTGAGTTGGGCTCAGCGCTGATTATGTAAGGCCTAACAGTATGTAGGCACTAACTTTTAAACAAATTAAATTCGCTTCATTATGTCAATGACTAAATCACTTTAACCAGTCCCACACACAACTAGTGTAAGGTTGCAATCAATGTGTAGCCGACTGTACATTTGGTGCACATTACCAAGCTTCTACGAAGCGTGGTAACTACCACGCTTCGCAGAAGCTCAAGGAGCAGAGTTCAGCTCCTTGAGAACTTTGTGTCGATGTTCCCGCCAATATCTCTCTTTGTATGTATAGTAGGTATAGGTACCGACACGTAAAACGAGTGTTCACAGAATGACAGGAATTGTCTCGTAATATTATTTTATGACTCACTAGCAATTAGATTAGATTAGATTTAGACAGATTTTACTTAGATCTCTTACTTTTCCGTAAAAAATAAATACTAGGTTTTTTTATCAAAATAAATTATAGCCTATGTTACCCGCAAAGATTGTATCAGATCAGTAAAAGAATTTTTGAAATTGAACCAGTTGTTCCAGATGTTTCCCTCCTCAAACAAACAAAATCACAAACTTTACTTCTTTATAGATTTCTTCGTAGCTCATCCAAGAATTACCTATACCTACCTATGTTCTCGTAGCACGTGTTCCCCTTCACCTCCTTCAGCATGGGTTCTTTAAACGAGGCGTGAAGAAGAAACTGGCGGGTCGGCGGAGACGTCTAGTTCGGCACTGCTCCAATAGCTGTCTTCAAGATCCACGGCCTTGACATCCTTTTTTTTAATTAGGTGCAATTGCGCATACTCCCGGAGCTCCCGGAGCAACAACGGGTAATGTGGGACTCTTTGTTTAAAATTTCTTACGAGTAAGCACAGTTTATTCAAGGCATTCACCTCACCTAACGTTAAGTGATGATAAGGCCAATGGTGGAAGCGTTCTTCACACAGAATCCTCAACTTCTGAAGCACTGGCTATCTTATATCTAGCTGCCGGAACACAACATTGCTACAAACACGGATGTTATGGTATATTTAGACTCCTCTTCCTATGTCCAGCTACCAACATCTCGACGGGACATACTCAAAACCTAGTACCGTCCCTTCTCTGCTACAGGGATGGCTTGGGATCACGAACGGATTTTTTAAATTTTTGGTAACAAACGAAACAATTAAGTACCTTGTTTCGTTTGTTATGAGGCAATTAATACAAAATTACCGTAAATTGAAATTGAAACAATGTTAGAAAATACTTATGCATAGGTATAAAAACCAGCAATTAAACTAACAAGATTAAATTATAAAAAAAAACTAAAAGAAACAGAATACTTTGTAAGTAATAACGACAATAAATAACGTAAATAAATAGCAATAAAAAAATCTATTAAATCTATTAAACAGGCTTATTATGGCTTTATCAATACATATACACGCACTTGTACTTGTCTATAGGTACTTACTATGTTCTCCCTCCTGTTTGTTTGTGTGTACATAAATTATAAATAAATAAATACACATGCTTTGTCTTGACAGCGCACTCTACTCGCATTTCACAATGTCTGAGCGTCCCGAGATAGGCTGGCAAATATGAATAATGCATTTAAGAGTTGCCTTTAAAAAGAAACCAAAACTGTATCTGTACTGTAACAACTTGTCTATGTTGTATCCATTAAAAGACGAAAAAACTTTATTATCTTGTCATACTTTTGTGAAATGTTATGACGGTAACGCGACGCCTCCAGAAACTTCGCAGACAGGGTTACAAAATATCAAATTTAATATTTTAAGAATTCTTTTTATGGCAAGATATTATATTTAAATTATTTTTACATAAAAATTAATATATAAATTATACGCAAGTGGCATCAGCAGCAACGAGCTCAGCCCGATATCGTCCTGGGGTCCCAGGTCGGACAAAGTGTTAAGTATTTCACGATGACCAATCCCAATGATGATGGTGATCACCAATCCGCATTTGGCAAGCGTGGCGATTAAGCCAATACCACAGGTACACACGCCTGCAAATGTCAAATTTCCTCAATAGACTTTGAACTTTATGCGTAAGGCATATGGTTGAAAATGTATTGAAGAAATTTGATAGTTTTCAAAAAGGTTTACGTGTAGGCGTCTGTACCATCAATAGATATCGTAGCAATGACTGGATTTCAATGATTTGAACAACCTTTGCCTAGCAGTGGGATAGTGGGTATATGGGATATTATATTTACTAAGCTTGAATAAAATTTTATATTAGTTATTCAAATAAATATTTACTTTTCTAATAACTGTCAACCTTCTTTTGTGGTCAACCCAAGCCTTTAGAGGCCCCCTCGGGTTGTTCCGCTCCCCATCCGATCCGAACCTCGGAAAATCTAGTCGGGAACGGGGAAACGCACTAGTGCGTGACGCCATTCCCTCTAGAAAATCTCTGACGGTGTTTCATTTCACACAGCTTGAGGAACCGTTTAAGTATCTCGCTGCCCGTCCCCAAAAAAGTCTGGTAACGCTGAAAATGCCGCTTGAAGCAATAAGCAAAAAGACCTTCGTTTCACTCTTTCTTTGTTGCTTGTCATATTGTTGTTTACAAACGGATGCTAACGCATTTAATTTTGTTGTCGCTGTTTTATTGGTAACTATGTGTTCGTTTCTTATTTTATTTATAAAGTAGGTATATAGTTTTACTTTGTTTTTTTTTTAAAACAGTACATCTTATTCCTTTTCGCCTGCCTCGATTACAGGTTAATAATTATAATATCTCTTAACAACATCCGTACCTACGCACACATGAAATGTAAGGTTCCGTTTCACGCTCACATCTGAGACTATAGCAGCCGTATTTATGCTCCACTGGAGCGACGGTGACGTGCTACGTTTCTCGTGGAACGGAACTTGTGACAGGGTTCTGAAACACGATGCCATCGAGATGAATTTCTATTAATTAGAATTCTGCAAACTTAACGGAGATGTGTATTCCATTTCACGCTGCAGTTAATAAAACTTTCTGTTGTTGGAAGGAAGATACTGTAAATATGAATATTTCATTAAAAAATTGTTTTTTTAATATCTTACGGGTAAACACAGTGCCTTCATCTCACCTGATGTTAAGTGATGCAACTTGCGGGTCGGCAAGCTAACAGATAGTGATACACAATCCTGCAACATTAGATGCCTTCGCATTTGAACTTCACTTTTACTTAACATCAGGTAGAACGGAGTTAATTGTATACTTATTTAATAAAACCATTTCGTTTGTATGTCCCCACAGCCGGGACACGAGCCTTCCCTATGAATGGATAGGGAAGACGGGCCATAAACCACCATGCGGGCCAAGTGCGGATTGGAGGTTGTTAACGCTAATGCTAATACAGTCAGGAACAACGGGATTTCGCGCCTTCCGACGCATACTTCGGAAGCTCGAGAAGATACATTTTTGGTCTCCCATCCGATGAACGCCCTTTGCGGAAGTTGCTTAATTTTAGCAATCGCCGACCTAGCGTAAACCACTGCGGCATCGAGCTCCTCACGCCATCGAGCTTTTCAAAGTATATTGTCTATCTATTATTAAGCTTTTTGATATCTTTTATAATTACCGATTAATTGGAAGGTTTTCCACTTAACGCTTACATCCTGCAAGTCTACGCAGAAAGCCAATTGAGGAGAATCCTCAATTGGCTTTCTGGCTTTCTTTGTAGCACGTGTCCGACATCTACGTCTACACGTGCTAAATTAACTAATTATCTTAATGGCTTCGCGTTTAGCATTTAGCCATTTTCAAGTGTTTTTATTATATGTAGTAAGGGTACAACTTGTACGGTAGATAGAAATTAAAATGGAGCCTCACATCACGACGTGTTATTACGGAAAGAACTCGGACGAAACTCTACACATGTTTCTTTGGTGCTATTACAAAACTTTGACATTTCTTGTAAGCATTAAATGTCGTGATGTGGTTGTGACAATGTCATTAAAACTTTGTTATAATTACTCGTAGTCCACTTGAGAAAATTAAACTCTTTAATTCCTGTTAAGTGTTTTATTTATAACTAGCACTCTACCCGCGTCTTCGTGCGCGTGGATTTTGAAACTTCTAAATAAACTCGTAAATAAAGAGGCAAAACCACAAACTTATTCTTACTGGTAAGCACTCGGCCTTCATCTCACCTGATGTTAAGTGATGATAAGGCCGAAGGTGGAAGCGCACTTCACCCGGAATCCTCAACTACTAAGCACTGGCTATCTTATCTCTAGCTGCGGAACACAACAATGCTACAAACATTGATGTTATGGCGACATATTTAGATAAGATGGTGGTAGCTAACCAGGCGGACAAACAAGCCCTATCACCAACCAAACCGGGTACACAAACACGTACACACGCCTGCACATCAACCTACCACAAACTGCCAAATTTCCTCAATAGACTTTGAACTTTATGCCTTTGGCATATGGTTGACATTGTATTTGACAGTTTTGGATAGGTTGATGTGCAGGCGTCTGTACCCCCCGCTGGAAATCGAACCCGGGACCTCGGGACCGCGCAAGCGCGCGCATTCCGTTTGTAAATTCAGTTTGTAAATTTCAAATCGATATTAGGAACATGACATGTTATTATTGTGACATATTGCGTCATTTGACTATCAAAGGAACAGACAAACATTATCCAACGACAATTATTATCTGACTTTGCTATTGGAGGGGTGTACCAATCTGCCCATTGTTCTTTCTTTCATTTTCGAATTTTAAAATGTTCGCAATACGCAACACAACACAACTTTCCTAAGATTTATACAATAAATATGAATATAGCTTGCCATTTCTTAACCTTTACTTAAATTTGTAAAAATGTTAAGATGACGTAGTTGATGAATAAGGCTCCTATCTATCCAGCTATCAAAGTCAGAGTAGAAACTTACTTACTTCACTGCCTAAGCGACCCGAAGTGAGTCTTGGCCTCCGAGTAGGATCATCATCATCATCGTCAGCTCATTTTTATGTCCCCACTGCCTGAGCACGAGCCTTACCTACGGATGGATAGAGAGAACGGGCCATAAACCACCACGCTGGCCCACTGCGGGTTGGTTGTAGTTAACGACTGCTAATGCAGCCGGGACCAACGGCTTTACGTGCCTTGCGAAGCACGGAGGAGCACGAGAGGATACATTTTTGGTCACCCATCCGATGACCGGCATTTGCGAAAGTTGCTTAACCTCAGCACTCGCAGACCAGGCCCATTAACCACTGCGCCATCGAGCTCCTCGGGTAGAATAGATCGTTTTGATAAATTTGCACGGCTCGGACAGATCCATAACCTCAGATCAGTAGTGCCTTAGTGCACCTGACTCGGTAAGTCAAAGAGTGCGGGTTCGAATTCCGGTCATTAAATTTTTTTCCACACTTTTCCGAATTAAATTCCTTCCCAGAAGTTCAGGATTCTGGGCGAAGTGCTTGCCCGCAAGGAAGTTAAGGAATAAAAAAAGAAATGCCCACACACTCGGAATCGGGCAGTGATTCAAAAAAGATCGTATCGAAAAGGTCAAGAATGGCGCCAACCATCTTAGCACCTGTCATATGCCTCCGGATATTCACTGAGCTACCTCGGAAGGTGTTGGCGGATAATTGCTCATTGAACACCAGCCAACCAAAAGATTTCCGCTACGATCATAGGTTATGGAAAAACGGATACTAGAAATGGAAAGCATTCCAATAAAATATTTTTAGTAATATTTAAATGTATTGAAAGCCAAGCTCCAAGTTTGGTCGCTGACGAGGTCGTGACGTCATCTCATTATCAACAACCTTTAAACTATCACTGCTGGTTTTTTTCTATATAAACAAAAGCACATGGCAGTTCGGGCCATAACTAAATGTATGGAGGTAAGCACTACTTGCAATTCCGGGCCCTTGAAAGTTTTTAATTGTAAATGTATTGAATTTAAATATTATATGATTATGTAACGACATACTTTTTTTTTGTAAATGTCTTTACTTCTAATATACATGGCTGTGTAGTTTCTTGCGCCCATTCTTCTCCACAGCTAAAAAGTAGACGTCCTGACTGGGTAGAGGCATATGACAGGTAGTGGTGTACAAGGCACGAGGCCTCCGAGTCCTTTTGTCTAGAACTCGTTGTCGTTTACAAGCCTCGCCTCGTTTGTATGATGCTCGACGACTCGGGAGTCTTTTTTAGAGCTCGATCGATCTCGAGGCTTTTTCAGGACGAATCTTATTCAGCGCTTTAGTCTTTTCCTGTGCTCTAGTTGTCATGGACTGCATCTACGGTGCGCTTTATGACTTAAGACTTTATGCTCGCGTTCATTTTAAGACTCGAGTTCTTTTGAAAGCTCGAACTCTTTTGAAGCCTCGAGGCGTGGCTTAGAGTGCTAGCGTCTCGGCTAGGTTCGAGTCTACGAGCCTACCGACCTCACTGAGCCCTGCCAATCCGCCTCGAGGCTTCAAAAGTAGAACTCGACGCCTCGAGGTTTGCACATCACTAATGACTGGTGCTAAGATGGTAAAAACATGTTTGGACGATTCAAAAACACTTTTTTACCCGACTGCAAGGGAAGGGTATTGTTTTTCGCGCGTATCTTGTATGTATGTTGTATGTAATATTTTTTATCACTTCATATCTCCAGAACCGCTGAACGGATTTACATTATTGAGGTATCGTTAGATTCGTCTTAGCTGCCCAAGCGTTAGTTTAATTTTCCAATACAACTAAAGCTTTAATGTGGTTTTATTAAGTAGTAGTGTAAGCATTAGTAGAATGCAGTACCTGGTCAAACTGAAATATCTTGAGCTCTACCGTGCTTTGTAAGGCTACTTAAAGCAGTATATTTTTAGGTTTGTTTAATTTTCAAATACACTTAAAGCTTTAATATTAACTAGTGGGTCGCCCGCAAAACTTCGCGTTTATTCAATAGACTTTTAGGAATTTCGAAACCTATGACAGGTTTCATTATTTTTCAGCACATCAACGGCTGGAGCTCTTGAAAATGAGACCATAACCGATTTTTTATGTGCAGCTATATATATACTTATATATATATATATATATATATACAGCTATAATATTCTTAAGCTTAGTTTAACTGGAACTATCTTTATAAAGTTTTTTTACAATACAATTATATTTTTATATTTTTTTAAATTTTTGCATTCACTATGCTTTATAATAACACAATAAAATTTTACTAGAAAAAATCAACCAGCCATTTTGTAAATACAATTATAGCTGTTGGTACTAGTATAATATTTGATAGCTTTGTTTAACTAAAACCCCTCTGTACGTTTGCATTTGCGTTAGTAAGATTAGCTAAAGCAGCCCTATCTTGGAGTGTTCTATTTTAGTAGCGGACTTGATTGCGGAAGCGCCGCAGGATTCCGTTGACTTTCCGCCCACTGCCTTAGTTTATTTGAAATAACAAATTTAATGCTGTGAAATGGACTTTAAATCTTTAAATGGAACAGAAATTAGCAAATACTAAATGGGTATTTGCTTATTTCTCTATTTAAGTGCGAAAATAACAATTCTCTAAAGTTGGCCAGACATCGATGTTTTAACTGTTCAGATCTGGTGCTAATTAGCTGTAGTTTTAAATACTATAATAGATATATAATTCTGAGATACTGTCCCACTGCTGGGAAAAGATCACCACCTTTGAATTCAAGCCATTGCTACAATTTATAGGTATTGGCTCAATCATCAAGCTTAGCAATTTTCAATTATTTATTACTAGTTGTTGCCCGCGACAAAAAATCCTATATTATTATGCTGGTCTGGAGTCGTCATGGTCTATATATGAGGAAAGTTTCATTAAAATCCATTGAGTACTTTTTACGTGAAAGAGTAACAAACATCCATCCATACTTACAAACTTTCGCGTTTATAATATTAGTAGGATTTTGGCAAAAGCGGGTTGGTGATCACGAACCCGGGCTATGCATAAAATAATACCCAGTACCTCAATAATGCACTGGACATCCTGAAACCTAATTTAAAAAAGTATAGCAGTAGTACCTAGTAGTATAACACCGGTGTTCGACACTTGAAGCCCTTTGACGATTCAAAAGCACTATTCGTAAGTTTATTTGAATGAATAAAAATTTTACTTTGACTTTGACTTTGTTCGACACAGTTTTGGTCGCCAATAAATATCATAGATTTTTCATTGAAATTTAACGGGATGACAACTGCTGGTATTATATGAAATAATAATAATAAAAAAAATATTTTCTTCCACAAAACTTATTCACAATATCTACTTTTACATCTAGGTGCTTTCATATTAAAGTTGGGAGGAGGAGCTCGATGGCGCAGTGGTTAACGCGCCCGGTCTGCGATCGCTAAGGTTAAGCAACTTTCGCATAGGCCGGTCATCGGATGGGTGACCAAAAATTTATCATCTCGAGCTCCTTCGTGCTTCGGAAGGCACATAAAGCCGTTGGTCCCGGCTGCATTAGCAGTCGTTAACAACCACCAATCCGCACTGGGCCCACGTGGTGGTTTATGGCCTGTTTTCCCTATCCATCCATAAGGAAGGCTCGTGCCCCAGCAATGGGGACATAAAATGACCCGATAATGATCATGATATTAAAGTTATGTGGGAGACTGGAGCCTGAAACTAAGCCTAAAGTTAGGCTTGATATTTTCAGTCACCAGCTGGTCTCCCCACCAATCTTACATCACTGCGAAAATACGCATATATATATATATATATATCTATACCTACTAATATTATAAAGAGGAAAGCTTTGTATTCTGAGTAACAAAGGCTATATTAAAAAAAAAAGTATACCCGCGCGAAGCCGGGGCGGGCCGCTAGTTTATTAAAAAAGGTTTAATTACATTAACCGCCTCTGTGGTCTAGTGGCTAAGACCACCGGTTTAGACCCAGAGGTCCCGGGTTCGATTCCCAGCAGTACATGTTTGTGTGCTTGGTTTGGTTAGTGGTAGGGCTTGTTTGTCCGCCTGGCTAGCTACCACTATCTTATCTAAATATATCGCCATAACATCAATGTTTGTAGCATTGTTGTGTTCCGGCAGCTACAGATAAGATAAGTGTTTTTTATATATTTTAGCGTTTTATTAACGCTTAAATATACTTAAGTAAAATTTAAACACTGAAAAAAGACGACAACCTCAGGCGGGAATCGAACCACGCACCTTCCGCATTCCGGGCGGCTGCCTTAACCACTTGGCTACCGAGGTCTGGCTTTCACCCGTCGAAATTTTTCAGTGCTTGATGCTTATGTTTTTTAGTCAACATTGCTTCATCAATCTTAGAAGTTTTCACCTCTGAGATCCGAAAGAAATATTTTTACAAATATTTGAACATTCGGTTAAGATGAAGCTGCGTTATAGATAAGTGTTTTTTATATATTTTAGCGTTTTATTAACGCTTAAATATACTTAAGTAAAATTTAAACACTGAAAAAAGACGACAACCTCAGGCGGGAATCGAACCACGCACCTTCCGCATTCCGGGCGGCTGCCTTAACCACTTGGCTACCGAGGTCTGGCTTTCACCCGTCGAAATTTTTCAGTGCTTGATGCTTATGTTTTTTAGTCAACATTGCTTCATCAATCTTAGAAGTTTTCACCTCTGAGATCCGAAAGAAATATTTTTACAAATATTTGAACATTCGGTTAAGATGAAGCTGCGTTATAGATAAGTGTTTTTTATATATTTTAGCGTTTTATTAACGCTTAAATATACTTAAGTAAAATTTAAACACTGAAAAAAGACGACAACCTCAGGCGGGAATCGAACCACGCACCTTCCGCATTCCGGGCGGCTGCCTTAACCACTTGGCTACCGAGGTCTGGCTTTCACCCGTCGAAATTTTTCAGTGCTTGATGCTTATGTTTTTTAGTCAACATTGCTTCATCAATCTTAGAAGTTTTCACCTCTGAGATCCGAAAGAAATATTTTTACAAATATTTGAACATTCGGTTAAGATGAAGCTGCGTTATAGATAAGTGTTTTTTATATATTTTAGCGTTTTATTAACGCTTAAATATACTTAAGTAAAATTTAAACACTGAAAAAAGACGACAACCTCAGGCGGGAATCGAACCACGCACCTTCCGCATTCCGGGCGGCTGCCTTAACCACTTGGCTACCGAGGTCTGGCTTTCACCCGTCGAAATTTTTCAGTGCTTGATGCTTATGTTTTTTAGTCAACATTGCTTCATCAATCTTAGAAGTTTTCACCTCTGAGATCCGAAAGAAATATTTTTACAAATATTTGAACATTCGGTTAAGATGAAGCTGCGTTATAGATAAGTGTTTTTTATATATTTTAGCGTTTTATTAACGCTTAAATATACTTAAGTAAAATTTAAACACTGAAAAAAGACGACAACCTCAGGCGGGAATCGAACCACGCACCTTCCGCATTCCGGGCGGCTGCCTTAACCACTTGGCTACCGAGGTCTGGCTTTCACCCGTCGAAATTTTTCAGTGCTTGATGCTTATGTTTTTTAGTCAACATTGCTTCATCAATCTTAGAAGTTTTCACCTCTGAGATCCGAAAGAAATATTTTTACAAATATTTGAACATTCGGTTAAGATGAAGCTGCGTTATAGATAAGTGTTTTTTATATATTTTAGCGTTTTATTAACGCTTAAATATACTTAAGTAAAATTTAAACACTGAAAAAAGACGACAACCTCAGGCGGGAATCGAACCACGCACCTTCCGCATTCCGGGCGGCTGCCTTAACCACTTGGCTACCGAGGTCTGGCTTTCACCCGTCGAAATTTTTCAGTGCTTGATGCTTATGTTTTTTAGTCAACATTGCTTCATCAATCTTAGAAGTTTTCACCTCTGAGATCCGAAAGAAATATTTTTACAAATATTTGAACATTCGGTTAAGATGAAGCTGCGTTATAGATAAGTGTTTTTTATATATTTTAGCGTTTTATTAACGCTTAAATATACTTAAGTAAAATTTAAACACTGAAAAAAGACGACAACCTCAGGCGGGAATCGAACCACGCACCTTCCGCATTCCGGGCGGCTGCCTTAACCACTTGGCTACCGAGGTCTGGCTTTCACCCGTCGAAATTTTTCAGTGCTTGATGCTTATGTTTTTTAGTCAACATTGCTTCATCAATCTTAGAAGTTTTCACCTCTGAGATCCGAAAGAAATATTTAATAAAATGTTCAAATATTTGTAAAAATATTTCTTTCGGATCTCAGAGGTGAAAACTTCTAAGATTGATGAAGCAATGTTGACTAAAAAACATAAGCATCAAGCACTGAAAAATTTCGACGGGTGAAAGCCAGACCTCGGTAGCCAAGTGGTTAAGGCAGCCGCCCGGAATGCGGAAGGTGCGTGGTTCGATTCCCGCCTGAGGTTGTCGTCTTTTTTCAGTGTTTAAATTTTACTTAAGTATATTTAAGCGTTAATAAAACGCTAAAATATATAAAAAACACTTATCTATAACGCAGCTTCATCTTAACCGAATGTTCAAATATTTGTAAAAATATTTCTTTCGGATCTCAGAGGTGAAAACTTCTAAGATTGATGAAGCAATGTTGACTAAAAAACATAAGCATCAAGCACTGAAAAATTTCGACGGGTGAAAGCCAGACCTCGGTAGCCAAGTGGTTAAGGCAGCCGCCCGGAATGCGGAAGGTGCGTGGTTCGATTCCCGCCTGAGGTTGTCGTCTTTTTTCAGTGTTTAAATTTTACTTAAGTATATTTAAGCGTTAATAAAACGCTAAAATATATAAAAAACACTTATCTATAACGCAGCTTCATCTTAACCGAATGTTCAAATATTTGTAAAAATATTTCTTTCGGATCTCAGAGGTGAAAACTTCTAAGATTGATGAAGCAATGTTGACTAAAAAACATAAGCATCAAGCACTGAAAAATTTCGACGGGTGAAAGCCAGACCTCGGTAGCCAAGTGGTTAAGGCAGCCGCCCGGAATGCGGAAGGTGCGTGGTTCGATTCCCGCCTGAGGTTGTCGTCTTTTTTCAGTGTTTAAATTTTACTTAAGTATATTTAAGCGTTAATAAAACGCTAAAATATATAAAAAACACTTATCTATAACGCAGCTTCATCTTAACCGAATGTTCAAATATTTGTAAAAATATTTCTTTCGGATCTCAGAGGTGAAAACTTCTAAGATTGATGAAGCAATGTTGACTAAAAAACATAAGCATCAAGCACTGAAAAATTTCGACGGGTGAAAGCCAGACCTCGGTAGCCAAGTGGTTAAGGCAGCCGCCCGGAATGCGGAAGGTGCGTGGTTCGATTCCCGCCTGAGGTTGTCGTCTTTTTTCAGTGTTTAAATTTTACTTAAGTATATTTAAGCGTTAATAAAACGCTAAAATATATAAAAAACACTTATCTATAACGCAGCTTCATCTTAACCGAATGTTCAAATATTTGTAAAAATATTTCTTTCGGATCTCAGAGGTGAAAACTTCTAAGATTGATGAAGCAATGTTGACTAAAAAACATAAGCATCAAGCACTGAAAAATTTCGACGGGTGAAAGCCAGACCTCGGTAGCCAAGTGGTTAAGGCAGCCGCCCGGAATGCGGAAGGTGCGTGGTTCGATTCCCGCCTGAGGTTGTCGTCTTTTTTCAGTGTTTAAATTTTACTTAAGTATATTTAAGCGTTAATAAAACGCTAAAATATATAAAAAACACTTATCTATAACGCAGCTTCATCTTAACCGAATGTTCAAATATTTGTAAAAATATTTCTTTCGGATCTCAGAGGTGAAAACTTCTAAGATTGATGAAGCAATGTTGACTAAAAAACATAAGCATCAAGCACTGAAAAATTTCGACGGGTGAAAGCCAGACCTCGGTAGCCAAGTGGTTAAGGCAGCCGCCCGGAATGCGGAAGGTGCGTGGTTCGATTCCCGCCTGAGGTTGTCGTCTTTTTTCAGTGTTTAAATTTTACTTAAGTATATTTAAGCGTTAATAAAACGCTAAAATATATAAAAAACACTTATCTATAACGCAGCTTCATCTTAACCGAATGTTCAAATATTTGTAAAAATATTTCTTTCGGATCTCAGAGGTGAAAACTTCTAAGATTGATGAAGCAATGTTGACTAAAAAACATAAGCATCAAGCACTGGAAAATTTCGACGGGTGAAAGCCAGACCTCGGTAGCCAAGTGGTTAAGGCAGCCGCCCGGAATGCGGAAGGTGCGTGGTTCGATTCCCGCCTGAGGTTGTCGTCTTTTTTCAGTGTTTAAATTTTACTACAGATAAGATAGCCAGTACCTCACTAGATGAGGATCCCGGGTGAAGTGCGCTTCCATCGATTGGCCTTATCATCACTTAACATCGGGTGAGATCAAGGCAATGCGCTTACCCGTACATATAAAAAAAAAATTAAAACAAGACAGGCATTATTCAATAGTTGCTAAAGATTAAAATCAGTAGCTGACTCATATTTTTAATGATGTCGTTTAAACATGCCAATCATTGGTTCCTGTCGAGCACTGGTGCCACTATCCTACTCACAGTTACTTTTAAAAATATTGTTTTACATTTAGGTACAGTTACTCGAGGCCCCGCAATTGCGGAGAGAAATGGCGTCACTTAGCGTCTACCGCTTATACCACGGCGAGTGCTCTGAAGAGCTCTTTGACCTTATTCCACCTTCTCCCTTCCTCCATAGGAGTACGCCTGCTGCTCTCCGGAGTCATTCCCTTGTACTGTCTCGAACATTCCATCGCGCACAAAGATATTTGGTGACTCGTTTCTTTGTCGCACTTCCAAAAGATGGAATAGTCTGCCAGCACACGTTTTCCCTCCTTCCTATGACATGGGGTCCTTCAAACGAGGCGTGAAGAGGCGCCTTGTGGGCCGGCAGGGTGAGGGTGACTGATGCTGCGTCGTTTTCACGCTGCACCAGTTATCCTTGCGTCTGGACTCCATTTCCACTTAACATCAGGTGGAGTGGAGTCATTTGTCGAGCTACGTATATAAAAAAAAAACAAAATTTCAAGCAGCGTTGTTTCTTAATAATATGAAGCTTTTAAGGCTAAGAGACGATGTAACAGGAAACAGCGCGATGCCGCCGTGAAATATGCATCTGTACTCGGCTCTAGTGCGACGTGAATGCGAATATTCCTGGCTTAGTGCATATAAAAGCACAAATAAGCAGACTGTAGAAGGTAAGCTTCAAACAAACGCTTTTTTTAAAGGAGAGAATTTGCTGATTGCCTCACACGGCAATTTCAACTTCACCGGGCTTTTTTGGGGGCGGCGAGAAACTTAAAGCGTTCCTCAAGCCGCGTGAAACGAAGCACCGTCAGAGGTTTTCTACAGGGAACGGTATCACGCACTAGTACGTGTCCCCGTGTCCTACTAGATTCTCCGAGGGGTTCGGATCGGATCGACCATACAAACAAACGCGCTCGAGCAACGCACACATAGACGACTTCACATGGAAACGGAATCATGCTGCAGCTGCTGCGGTCGGACTGTTCCGAGCTGTTCCGAGATTCCGTGCCCGTGAGAGGGTCTATGTGTGCGTTGCTCGAGCGCGGTATGTATGAAGCTTACTTTCTGGGTCACCTTATTTTGTAATAAAAGTGTGTGGGTGTCCTTGTGAAATGTGTTAGTACCATTACCGACATATTATTATGCAGTGGGCAGGTGATAGCTCATGCGCAAAATTATTTGTTTAAATAGAGATAAGTCCCTTTACTTGGAGACGCGTAGTAGGTCCATCAGCATCTACCTCCCTAGCCAGGCCCTAGCCTCGTCCATGATTGTGATGGTAGCGCCCTCGTCGGACAGCGCGTACGTCTCTCGAGATCCTCGCTTACTAGTCACGACCACTACTATATTTTGTCAAAAAAAAAAAATATTTGTCATCATTTTAGCTAAAAAATAATAAGCTCCATTAGAGTGTTTTGGTTAAATCAAAATATCCAAAAAATAGCGAGGCAAATAAATATTAAGTATTATGGTTTGAAGTATTATGAAGCAAATTATTGAAAACTGTTATACACGTGGAGGAGCTCAATGACGCAGTGGTTAACCCGCCCGGTCATGATTGCTAAATTTAAGCAACTTTTGCAAATGCCTGTTATCGGATGGGTGACCAATAATTCATCATCTCGGGCTCCTCCGTGCTTCGGAAGGCACGTAAAGCCGTCGGTCCCGACTACATTAGCAGTCGTACCCGATAACATTACAATAATTATTTAATTAGTTCATGCGCAAAATTATTATGCTGCTGCACAAACGCTCGTCAAAACACGGAATTATTTGAGGAAGTAGGCCGTATCACTATTGCTGTATGGCTTCCGGAATAAATCCATGTCGGCAGGTAAGCCTTAGGTATGCGTGGCGAATTTGAATGATGCAATTCATTGGATTTATTACAAACATAGTATACAGGTGTTTGGTAATACGTATATATTCCCGAAACATAGCCATGCAACCAAGATAACATATTTACGTAGATTAAGTTCTACAAAACTAAAATTTATTGCAATACAATTTTTTTGTTCATTCCCGCAATGTTTCGACTACTGTTTATGTTTGACCATGAGGTTGACGACCAAGAACAACGTATCAGCTTGACCTAGGGTTGTCACTTTTCAGTTTTATTTAGTAACAAAGAAGCGAAATATCCCGGCCATGTGATGCTTTTTAGTTCTGATCATAATTTTCCAGGGTTCTACGAACGGTACCCTATCTGCCATATTCGGGATTATACATATCTTACCAAACACCCTGTATACATACTCTCACGTCCTTCTCCCATAAAGGGGTTGATATACCTAATCATCAAAACCAACAATTTTGAGTAAACTCGTTGTTAGTAACCTCGACATCACATTTAGCACAATCAAAGTAGGGCTCCGAGATGGAATTGATAACACCAGTGATGGGTTGCAGCCGATCGCCTGACGTGCGAGCATCTTGGAACCCTTGTCCCTTAGTCGGCTCTTACGACATGCGCGGGAAGTTGTTGATTTTCCCTCTAGGTCCAACTAGGTTATTTTTGTATTCCGACACAAAGTACTTAAATGTTTACGCGGTGTTTACTTTATATTTCAATTGATAATTACGAAATACATAATATACAACGATATTGATGTTATTTTCACGTACACACTAAGATATTACAATTTTAATAGATATCCCTTTTTACATACATACATATAATCACGCCTCTTTCCCGTAGGGGTAGGCAGAGACCACTTCTTTCCACTTTATCCCTTTTTACCTTATTCATAATACCTATAACTCAGAACGGACAAACATTTCAACAAAGCTGTCATAGTAAATGTTGTTCCAGTTAAAAATACCTATCCAACGACATATATGTCTTCGGTATTGAAGGGGTGTACCAGCTTCCATACATTTTTGCCCATTACTGATTCCTATCACATTCCATTAGCTGATGTTGTTAATGATGATGGTCTTAAATTTTCCCACACGTATTACAATTGATGGGACATTTGCAAGTGAACAGTAGATAGTTTTTTAACCGCCTCTGTGGTCTAGTGACTAAGACCAGTCCAGTTCAGACCCAGAGATCCCGGGTTCGATTCTCAGCGGGGGGTACATGTTTGTGTACTCGGTTTAGTTGGAGGTAGGGCCTGTGTGTCCGCCTGGCACCAGCACCTTATCTAAATATGACGTCATAAAATTTATGTTTGTAGCATTGTTGTGTTCCGGCAGCTAGAGATAAGATAGCCAGTGCCTCAGTAGTTGAGGAACCCGGGTGAAGTGCGCTTCCACCATTGGCCTTAGCATCACTTAATATCAGGGGAGATGAATGCACTTAGCTAAGACATATAAAAGTATGTAGTCAAAAAGACTGACCAGTGTTTCTGTGAACACTTAGGGTCTTACAAATAAACAAAGAATAATAATAATAAATAATAATAATAATAATAACAAATAAATTATGGGTTTTGAATGTATGATTAATGAGTGTGTGCCAAATGATTTTCTGCCAAATGAAGTTTATGCTTTCCGTTGTTATGCATAATAAAATTATGACATAAAAAGTTATGCGATAAAAAGTAGACCCATTGAAAACACTTCACCACCAGACTACATAAAATTATAATCTGAACAGGTATAACGTTGAAATGCATTGTTTCTTGAATCAGCTGCAAAAGATTATCCAGTCTAGACTGAGAGCTGCGGCAACTTCGAGAGCTGCCGACTAAAACGAATGAAAATATTATGCGAAAACTTCCACAAGAGAAATGAATGGCAACTTCAAAATGTCATATTTATGCGACTGTTATAATGAGACAGCTATCTATTGTTTTCTTCTAGTCATTTTATGAAACGAACGTTGGAAAATGATTTTGCAAGGGTCTGTTGTTTGTTTAACTATCAATTTGGGAGTGATGGTGAAAATTAAAACACTGTATATAAACATACAAAATGTAAAAGCTTGCGTAAAATGTAAAAAAATATATATTTATATACTGAGACATAAGTATATGACATTGAATTATGTTTAATATATCGTGTAAAAAGTAGGAGTAAATAGGAGTGGTTATACATTGACATATAGGTATTATATGTGGGTATTTCTGAAAGTCAAAGTCAAACCATTTATGCAATATAAGCTTTCACTAAAAATCCAAATGAATAAACTAAAATATAATTTAATATAAACTGCCAAATAACTGTAAGGCACTATATGTGTGGGTTGGTTATTATATTTCACATAAGTAGCACCGCTACACTTTGATACTTTTCCTCGTAACAAAATTACAATATTAAGCAAAATATAAATATCACGCTGTATAAATATTCGACATACTTTCGCACGTGTAATTTGTCAACGTAATCTCTCCGAAGCGTGTGTTATGCGCGAAATGCTCCCACCATCAGTTATGCGCATTGGACCAAATCATTACAAACACATTAAGAATATATTTACTGATAATGATAGATGATTGTATTGAAACGTGTATCAAAAATCAAATAACAATAAAAAAAACATATATTTTCTACATAAAATATTATTTTTGGGCAAACAATGTTTTTTAAAATATGCAGTTCGTCAAACTCTTGATTCACAAATCAACATCCCGCATACTTTGTTAGGTATTCTTCAACAAAGTGAATTACGATTCTTATTCAACAATTATTAAAAGTTCTTTAGATTGGCCCATTTAGCATTTTTATCAAAATTATTATTGTTGTTTTATTGCTATTTATTATAAATTTATTTTCGGTATAAAATGCGCTTTCATCAAAGTCAAAGTCATTATAAATCATTTATGCATTATAAGCCTTCACAGGCACTCATTGACGTTAAAACTATAAAATCCAAGTAATAATAAAAAAACAAAAACAATAGTTTAGACTGAACTATTGAATCTATCACCAGTTCGGATTTTGGGAGAGCCTTCGACCGAGAAGAGCTGGCAAGAAACTGATCTTCGGGCCTTACCAACTTGTTGAAAAACAACTCCTAAAAAAAGTATCAAAATACCAGCATAACTTAGAACACTCATTGTATGGTAGGAATAATTTAAGAAAGTGAATATGTCGCTGGTGACTCCTGAGGCGTTGCAAGTGAAATACTGTTCAATTTGCGTCGCGTTAAGAAGCCTACACTTATCTTGGAGGCTTTGTCCCTGTATATTATGTCAGTGTGAGACTAAAGAGCAACGGTATATATATTTTATTACACTTTTTGTTATAAATTGTTATATTGAAAAAAAAAAAAACAAAACAAATCCACGACCATTTGTAAAAAATTTAAGCCATGTTATGGATACGAAAAACTTAAAACAAATATATTTCGCATTATGTCAATCTCTGATAACATACTGTATCTCTATTTGAGGTGGCGTAAAAAAAACAACTTTGAAGCCTATTGAAGTTGCACAACGTGCCGTCCTAAAAGTTAGTACCTTTCGCCCTTACTACTTCCCTACTTCAGCACTTTGTCAATCCTGTGAAGTTTTGACTGTAAGCCAATTATTTATACTTGCACTTACACTGAAACAACATAGGGAACTCACAAAGTCTGCACCCAATCCTGCAATTTTCGAACCGCTCTTGCACAAAAATCATATTCCTTTCTAGGTCCACACTTAAATAACGAAATTAATAAAATTATTAGTATCTACAACCTAAACACTAACCACTGTATAAACACTTTTAAAAAACTGGCTACTTACCTTAAATTACAATGAAACAGAAGAACTCCTACACGTTATCTCGTAACTTTACTTAAACTACTTAACAGCGGTATATTTATATAAAATTATATACTACCGATCCCAAGACACTTTTTCGTAGGGCTGTTAGGTGGTTAGTCTTGTTATCTATGTATATGTGGGTTGTATAAAAAGAAAAACCACAGCAAAAACTTACACGCATTCACACTCACTCGCGACTATGTTTGACTATGTTCTAGTTCTTAGATTTATATATTATATAACTTGTTTGTCTGAGAGGTGGGAACCTGGTGTCCTGATGTACAGGCATTTCTTGCTTAGCTTAGGCACCAGTCTTCTACAGAGCTGCTAACTTGCAACTATAATATTTACAAACTGTAACTAGCAATTAGAATATGCGTTGTGGAGAGAAATATTTTTTTTGTATTTTTGTATTTTTTTAGTCCGTCAGTCCGATCCGATCAGTTAACTTATGTTTCAATGGTTCTCACGTCGACTTGATTGTATATAAAACGCCAGCATTTCAAGTTATGACACTATCCGATTTCAGTCTATTTTGTATTTGTTTCTGTTTTTCAAAACAAAAAGTAAAAGGATCACTTACACTTTTGGTTACGACTCTGCCCGATTCTGTTTAAGGTATTCTTTTTTATTCTACATCATATGAAAAACGTAAAATAGTTTATAATGGAAATTTATTGAATAATGACTACAATACTCGTAGTATAAATAATGTGAATAATTTAATAATATTGTTGTATAGCAAGGGCAAGATAACAACTTACTCGTTCAACAATTATTGCAATACCCTAGCAGAATTCATGTGAGGTTAGTCAAATATCAGGTAATATACAATATACAATAAAAAAAAAACAAAAAACCCGTCTGCTAAAAAAATAACATATAAATAGAACTTCAACTGAAAACAAGATAAAAAATCAATAATTACATAAAGTCAGCGAAATAAATCGAAACAATATCAAACATGTACTGTATACAATTAATAATATCAATACGGTAGTATTTCGCAATTTTATGCAACATTATACATAACACACAGTCGAAGGCACAAAGTGAGAATGATTGACTTCAATTAATCGGTTCAATTCATTTAAAAACTTAAGTAAATTCATCGACTCTTACGGTTTTACGCTCATACGGTTCAAAATTTTAATTATTAGAAATAATTAAATTTATTAATTTATTTTATTTATTGATTTATAATTTAATTTATGAAATTTTTAATTATTTTTATAATGTATAGTTTTCGATTTATTACGAAGAATGAAAAAATAAATACCTTTTCCCTCTTTTATATGTATAGGTACCGAGGTTCATTCGGGAAAAGTTCGAGACTCGATTCCTGAACTATATAATATAATTTTGTACGGAACCCTCGGTGGGCGAGTCCGACTTGCACTTGTCCGGTTTTTTAAATATTACGGTAATGATAATCATGATATACCTTTTTGAAATCCTTGTGTTGAGCCCTCTAATTTGGTACCCATAATTTAGTATTCGAAAAAAAAATCGTTTTTCACAAAGTCCAATGGCGTCGCACAGACGCCATGTTAGTTTTTTTGATGTCACCTATTTAAGAACGCTTGGGCAGCTAAGACGAATCTAACGATACCTCAATTATGTAAATCCGTTCAGCGGTTCTGGAGATATGAAGTGATAAAGAATATTACATACATACATACATACAAGATACGCGCGAAAAACAATACCCTTCCTTTGCAGTCGGGTAAAAAAACTGGATCTGTTTTGCGTGCAGTGTGTCCCATCTATAGTAAATACTCTTCGATATCTCGATGCTGAAATTAAATGAGGACTACGGCGTCTACGATCAGTGCCGCTACGGGCCCCGCGCGCTACGGACGTCTGCAGCGCTACGGACGCGACTCAAATAGGGTACCCATAAATCCGTTACCGATAATGGTACTGAAAACGTATTAAAAATAATTCTATTGACTTTCCGCTCAGTTGCCGATGCAGTGGGGGCTGCGGAGCTTTTGTTGCGTACCTTGAACTTAATGTTCACTAGTTGGACACGGTGTAACGTAAAATTCATGAACTTCGTTGTCGACTTTCGGAATAATTTTGTTTGTGAACTTTTAAATTGATTATTTACGATCCGGTTTGGAATAAAGGAAGCAAGGTAAGTGTATTTGTGTTGTCTTGTTTAAATATAAAAAAATATATGTTTGGTTTGATGATTATAATTATTATGATGTGGTCCTAAACAGTTAAAGTAACTTTAACTGTTTAGGACCAAGTCGCAGCTGGTACTGATAAACAATATAAGGTTTTTTTAAACATAATTAATAAACTTGCGAGAGGTACAATAGTTAATTAATTCGTAAAAATACTCATACGTAAACTCGATGCTGCTTGTAAATAGACAAAGTTCTGGATAGACTATCAGCCGATTCTCCGGAAGTTCGAACATCAGCTCTCCAAATGCGTACGCCTGTAAAGGAAAATAATACGTCGGAAAAACTTATCTTTTACAGCCATACATATTTAAGTAATAAATTGATGAACTTAGCTAAGAACGGAAGTCCTAAAATCCTTTTGTTTTTGTCACAACTGGATTTAGGATTGAGATAGCCACTGATCAAGTATTCAGTTTCTTCTTTATAAAGCCGTTCATTAAATAACAGTACAATACTAAACAGTCGTTTATCAGAGAGCGGTAACGATAGAACAATTTATGACTGTCAAATGATTAGGGCGTCTGTTTATTTAAAAAGGGCATACGAAAACACTATAATAAATTACAAAAACACAATGTTGAAAAAATTTCCACGAGCAGGATTTGAACCTGCACCCTTCTGACATACCGGGTCAGGTGCTCTTCCAATTGAGCTATCGTGGTTCTAACCAGCCCGTTGAAATTATTCAACATTATTTACTTTTTACTTTGAAAGCCTAAGGCACCCAATCAATGTCAACAACTACCGTCATTAACATATTTTTCGCAACAAAATTTGCGTTAAAATTATATAAACAAAACAAAAACATTTTACTATAATAAATGATGTTTTTTACTATATGGGTGGAAGGGTTTTGCCTGAAATTTGACTGGATGGCGACCTCACCGCCAAGCTGCATTGTTTTACATGGCGGTGGCTTTCCATCAAGCGGGCCGTATGCAACTCCCGTGTAGTTTATGAGAGCCCGGATCATCCTGGTGGCATACGAGGTAAAGTGAAAGAGTTTTAGAGATACCCGTCTTTCTCCTTAAAGGGGTCGACATGACCGGCTGCGTATCCCCGGACGTAGAAGTATGCCTAATGCATTTTCTCTTGAATAAAAAAATGTCGGACCGTGAGCTCGTATGCCGTCTCGACCACGTTAACAAAAACGAGAATTTGTGTGGAAAAACTTAATTCGCCTTGTCGTCCAGCAGGAGGCGCTGCTTCAATGCCATACAAATTTTGATTTTCGTTTAGGTGATCGAATGGCGAATGAAACTTGCACTAGGCACCCTATAACATAGTAAAGCTAGCTAATTCAACGATAATCACAAGAGATGGGAATGTTCGTATTCCACCCTTGTTAAACTAAGAATTTTTCTTGGAAATCAGAAACAGCTACAGCATACCTATTTGCCGCTTCTAGTCAGCCTATCGATTTCATACTCAAAGGTCCTACCTAGGTTTAATTATAATATTGTTGTATTAAGTTTTGTTGGTGATGGGGCACTTTTTTAGTCCGTCAGTATCACCACCATCTTATCTAAATCGGTCGCCATACCAACAATGCTAGTATTATTGCGGTGATCTGTTAAACGCCAAGCGCTTCCTTGTTGAGTAATAACAATAGATAGATAGATAGATAGATAATACTTTTATTGCAACACTAAAAAACATAAACATGAACAAAAACAAAAAAAAAATAATTACAAAATTACAATTTGGCGGTCTTATCGCTTTCAAGCGATTTCTTCCAGACAACCAGTCGAATGGAGAGAGCTAATAAACTTTAAGATGAGAGGTGAAATTATGGAAACATACTAGAATAATGTGTATTTTATAAATAAAGCAAAATAATAATAATGAAAATTATGATAATGATAAACATATAAATAAACCTACTTAAACATAATAATAGTCTCAGGGAGTAAAGTAGCAGATATGGCAGTTTTGCAGCTGGACAGGGTTAATCGGAAAGGTAGAATTTTTTCACGAGCTCTATAAATATGTGGATGGATTTCGCACGCCTGATCGCAACTGGAAGCGAATTCCAGAGACGAACAGCTTGGACGGTAAAAGAAGAATCATAAAAGGTGGCGCTGTGTGGGGGGGTTTTAAGGCTTAAGTTTTCTGATGACCGTAATGAGCGCGAACCTGAACAATTATGATAACTGAAACGTTCCTTAAGATATGAAGGATAGGTGGGATTAAACAATATGTACGTTCAGAAATAAAAGCAACTTCCAAGTTAATATCATGCAGATATTAAGACACGGGCAACGACGGGCAAGTTCTACTAACGGATAGAATATTAAATATTTATAAAATACAGTGAAAAAATTAAATGCCTATCGGACCCAGCCAGGAATCGAACCTGGGTCTTCCGCAATCCAGGCGGCTGCACTGACCATTATGCTACCGGGAAGGCTGATGTACGCACTGAATTTTGTTCACTGCTTTTAAATTTTTGAGTGCTTTTTAGCGGCACAGCGCCATCTATCCAACGGTCATTGCAACCGATGGCCATGCAGATTCACCTTTGCAGATGAAATACCACAAATTTGATAACACAACGCTATAGTAAGTTTCACTTTTTATAGTAATTTTGACTCTTATAGTAAGTTTCACGACCTCCTTGGTCGAGTGGTTTGTACACCGGTTTTCATGGTGTCGCCATTTCTGAGGCCCCGGGTTCGATCCCCGGTCGGGACAATTTAGAAATTATTGTATTTCTAAATTGTCTCGGGTCTGGGTGTTTTCTATGTATAATAAGTATGTATTTAAGTATTTTAAGTATGTTTATCCGTTATCTAGTAACCATTTAACGAGTTTCATAACGAAGCTTCTCTTGGGCTAGATAATTGGTGTGGGCGTAGGAAAGTTTATTATTATTATTATTAAATTCAGCTTCAGTGCAGCAATTAGCACTTAAAAATAAAAAGTAAAGTTTGGATATAATATATCAAACAGTAGTACTGCGTACTTTTTGTAATTATATAAAATATATATTTGTTCAAGTTAAATTAATAAAAGCACTTTTGAATGGTCATACCTACATTTATTTGACTTACTCCCCATCCATAGCGTATATTAGTGGCTTTACCTTAATACAGTAAATAAATAATTGAATTCTATACACGTCTGCTTGGAACAGTTCGATTGTTCAATTGCAAACTTCGTTTGTAGTAACTTTTCCTAGAAGTGCGTTCCCGTTTTCAGCTTGCAATTAAATACCTGATAGCCCGATCTGTCGACGCGAGAGGAGATTCCAGGAATCCATTAAAACTATTTCATATTGAGAACCATTACCTAGTTGGCTATAACATTTTAACCTGTAATGACCACTGTCATTAGAGTAATTTTATTATTAACTTGAGTATTAGGTACCATTTTTTGCTTGTTTTTTAGTATCCGTTATCAAATGAATGATAGCGATAGACTTGAGAGACCTTTAATTTCGGTATCTCATACAAACTTTAAAGTTCTATATTGTTTTCTAAAGTTTACGCGAACAATATTAATTGAAATCTCGGGTTTATGGCAGGAAAACAAAACAAAACGTCAGGATAAACATTAATTAAAACTAATGTTTAATATAAATGCGAGTAAGTCCGTAAAAATAGTTTAATTTCAAAGTTCTACTTCTTTCAAACTAAAAATCCAATTTTAATGACACTTTCTATCTTTTCATATTTTTTCTGATATTTAATAATAATGAATACACAGATAAAATAATTGGAATGCCCTAGCAGGGTTCATGTAATAAATTATTTGAATTTGAATTTTATCCTTAAGGACAATACAGAGATCTTTACAGTAATAGAAAGTTAATGGAATTAGGCGTTATTTTGCGGAATTCCACGGTACAAATAAATGTAATTGAAATAATATGTAGTGTTAATTCCGCTAAATCACTCGTTTATCCAGCTTGGATGCAGTACGCATGCACCCGCAAATAATAAAATAATAGATAACATTTAAATAACATATTTTATGCGAATGAATTACTATAGACCCTTCCAAAGAAAGTTACGTACCAAGTTAAGTTAAGTACCAAGCAATTGCAGATACTATATAAAAATTTTAAAGTCAAAGTCACATAATTTTATTGAAATAAACTTTAGAAAAGTACTTTTGAATGGTCGAACATTTTTTTTTCCTACTTCCGATTTAGGACGTCTATTTTTTAGCTGTGGAGAAGAATGGACGCAATAAACTCCACAGCTTTAATAGAAGTAACGACATTTACAAAATGATATGCCGTTACCAAGTTATACAAGTTTAAAATAACTTAACAACATTTTGAATTAGAAATACATGTTGGAGTGATTGGACCATTTTAAACCCATGTTGTTTTGTCTTCAATGTTATCAGACACTGCTTTTTTATAAAGCTTTTCTCTAATGGTGATTTTAAATTTATTAATATCAAGTTTGTGAATATGACTTGGAACTTTATTGTAAAAACGTATACACATGCTTCTAAATGAATTATTTACTTTGTGGAGCCTAGTATAAAGTAATGCTAGTTTGTTTATTATTTCTAGTGTTTATATTACTGACTGACTGACTGACTGACTGACTGTTTTTAGAAAAAGTTTCAATATTTTTATAAACATATATTAGATTCTCGTAAATATATTGCGATGCAACTGTCATTGTATTATAATCTTTAAATCTCTCCCTGAGAGAATTACCAGCTTTTAGGTTATAAATTGCTGGTTTGAATGTCGGCAGCATTGCCCCACAGTAAAATGCCGTACGACATTACACTATGGAAATAGCTAATGTAAACAAGTCTAGCTGTTTCAATGTCAGTGATCTGACGAATTTTCATTACTGCATAAGCCGCAAAGCTCAGTCTACTTGACAATTTATCTATATGTGGGCCCCACTGTAGACACGGTGGTGTCCACAAGGTCCACATTCTTATCTTTCATTTTTACACTGGTTTTTATCTCCTTAACGTTGGGTAATACAAATCTTATACACTCGGTTTTTCGTTCATTTAATAGCTAATTGTTAACACTAAACCAATGAACTATCTTTGACATAGCATTGTTCACATCGTCATCAATCGGCTGTCGTCGTTTCACTTTGAATAAAAGTGAGGCATCGCAAACAATACTAAGCACTGCATTTGCACTGCAAATAAACAAACAAACAAAAAGAAATACAACTAGAAATATACAATCTTCATGCGTACATATAGTTAGAGTATGAACATTTCGCTCTCATTTTCATCTCTTTTGTCTCATGAATATGAACCCGGCCCCTTAACATAATATTTTCCGCGCTGTTGGATCTCTGACATCTCTGTAGATGGTCCAGTCAGTGTTTTGACTCGTCACTCTTTTGCTCGAAGTCGATGTATACAAATAAGTCTATGTTTGGTTGTGGAATATTTCAGTAACTGCTTTTATTGAAATGGATAGATAGATAGATAAATTATTTATTGCTCGCACACAGATGGAAACCAACAACAGTTACACATTAACTTAATACTAGTATTGGAAAAGCGGTCTTATCGCTACAAGCGATCTCTTCCAGGCAACCTTTGGTTAAATAATCCAAGAAAGAGATAGAGGAAGTTTTAAAACATTAAATAAAAAATTAATAAAAAAATTATGAAATGTCAAAATAAAACACTTTATCGGAGGATACGGATATGTGGCGCCGAGATTAGCGCTTTTGTTAATTAATATGCCATATTATGTTAATATATGTTCGGATTTGGATCTTTTTGTATTACTTTAATATTAAAAAATAAAAAACTACAATAAAAAAATAATCAATTTTGTAGCGTATCTAACGCGCGTGGCACGCTCGAGATATGCGATTTTTTTTTAAATTTGTTATATCTTTGAAACGTCCGTAGCAGACATTGCCTGACCTGAGAATTGAACTCGGAACCAACCTAATATCGGACTAAGGGCTTACGCGCTCGACTACCGAGGCGTCTGTTGAGACCTTTAATAAAAGGAAAAACCAGTCAGTACGCTAACGGCGACGTTGAAATTTAATTTCTCTAAAAGATGTAATATAAATTGTTATATACCGGCACAACGTTGGTAAAGCGATCGGCTCAGCGTCGTGCATCTCCGCCCGCGTCACCGCTACCATGAGATGAGAAACAATAAATCGCGAGCCACTCTCGTATAAAAAGTGGGGCGAAAGACGCACAAAAAATATAACCTCATTCCCACGACCTTTCGCGAAAGCTGGCTGTTGCAACCATTTACAACACACCGTTTACTTAGAAAGGCGTCACGGCTTCAGATGGTACTCAGGAAACTGTCAAAATTGAAATGAAACAATTGTTACGGATCTGCTCGCGTTTATTTGCACATTGGTTTTATCCTGAGGAGCTCGATGGCGCAGTGGGAAACGCGCCCGGTCTGCGAGTGCTGAGGTTAAGCAACTTTCGCAAGGGCCGGTCGTCGGATGGGTGACTAAAAATGTCGAGCTCTTCCGTGCTTCGGTAGGCACATAAAGCCGTTGGTCCCGGCTGCATTAGCAGTTGTTAACAACCACAAGTCCGCACTGGGCCCTCGTGGTGGTTTATGGCCCGTTCTCCGTATCCATCAATAGAGAAGGCTCGTAGCCCAGCAGTGGGGATATAAAATGAGCTGATTATAATGATTTTACCTTGACCTTACTAACTCATGGTCCGTGGTTACAGGTAGGCTGAGGTGTTGGTTGTCTCATAATTTATTATTAAGTAACTGGCATACCGTCTTATTATTTTAATTGGGTGCGTTTCGTTTTACGCAGAAAGAGCTTATCGTATCTTTTGGTCTGGCAGTACGGCGTTGAGGCTGGGATTTAATAATTTAATTAAATTGTCAAACTTTTTGATTCAAACAAAAATAGGCTCAATAGATGTTTATGTTTATTAAAGTTAAATTAATATTAAACCGGTGCAGCGGGTTTCGCGTTCATTATTATTAATTTGCATGTTAAGCCTATTTCGCAATGCCACGATTGTTGATAAAATAAAATATCTCGAGATTCTCTATGCTTCCGGAACGGAAGGTACTTTAAGCCGATGGTCCCGGTTGTTATTGAAATATATCCTCTGATTTTAGTGGTTAAGGCCACAAGTCGCAGAACGAGAGGTCCTGGGTTCGATTCCCAGAGGAGGGTACATGTTTGTGTATTAGGTTTTGTTGGTGGTAGGGCTAGCTACCACCATCTTATCTCATTATGTTGTCACAACATGTGTGTTCCGGCAGCTAGAGATAAGATAGCCAGTGGAAAGTAAGCTCAAGTGGGAAGGTTGTGCCCTGCGGTGAGATGTTTTTAAGATGATGAAGATTATTCTCAGGAGCATTGTAAAATAGACCTGGTTCTCCTTTTATTGTTGTTGGTATGCTTCAGCTTCTCTGAATAGACAGAAATCAGTTGGCAAAGGCGACCGACGTTTAAGTTTCATTCCATTAAGCAGCTTTGATCAGTTGGCATGCCGAGTATTCAACATAATTGGGAGCGGGTAAGGCAAACGTCGCTTATTATCGTGTTAGGTTAAAAGTTACTTGCGTACGTATTTAATATGTAATTGTAGTTGCTGAAATTGTTTTGATGTTGTGACGCACATTTTCTGTGTAAGATTGGGTATGGTAATGAGATGTACGGGAGTACAGTTTGCACGGCAAGTTGTACACCTGCAGTTTCTTTCTTTTTGATATAGTTTTTATGAGTTTCCTTTTCAAAGATAGACTTACAGTTAAGACCTGGGTAAATCCATATTTAATTATAACCCATAACGTAATCCGTAAATATAATATGCATATCCGGAGTATATCCTTATAGAGGATATGCTTAAATCTACTCCAACTACCTATACTCTCCTCTCCAATCACAAGCTTTTTGCGCAATGATTCGTCTACGGAATTAGTGACTACAAGGAGTGAGCGAGCGTAGCGTGTAGCAGTTGCTATACAGCTACGAACTACGAACGTTCTACGAACGGCCGAATATAGAAATAGATAGTAAACGAAAATGTATTAGTATGATCACGTTAATGAAAACGAGAATGTGTATGGCATTGAAGCAGTGCCGTCTACTGGGTAACAAGGTGAATTAAAAATTTGCCATACTAATTCTAGTTTTTGTGACCGTGATCTAGGCATCGTGAAAAATCTTATTAGATCAGATGTTTTTTTTTTATTTTTTTAATTAGAAGGAGGCAAACGAGCAGGCGGGTCACCTGATGGGAAGCAATTACCGCCGCCCATGGACATCCGCAAAACCAGAGGAATCGCAGATGCGTTGCCGGCCTTTAAGGAAGGAATAGACTCGTTTCTTGAACATCCCTACGTCGTAATGGTCCGGAAATGTCTTAAGCAGATAAATATATTTACATCATGGGGCAGGAGCCACCCCTATTGATGTAAAAACCACAGAGAGAATGGCCCACAAACCACCAGGCGAGCCCAGAGCGGGGCGGAGGCAACGAAAAAAAACACGATGTTAACGACAGCTAATGCAGCCAGGACCGGGGCTTTGCGTGTCTTCCGAAGCACGGAGGAGCTCGGGAGGATAAATTTTGGTTCCTCATCCGTTAACCGGTCTTGAAATTTGATTAGCTTTAACAATCGTAGAGCTCCTTATATGCTAACTAAATGTACTATCTAAAATCTGAATATATTATTATTAACTAAACGTAACCCTCGTGATTTGAAAGAGAAAAAAATCGTAAAGAACTAAGAACTACTCCTAGTTTTAACTGTTTATTGTCGTTTTTTATGTATCAAAAGCTGTATCTAAAAAGTGACGTTAACCATTTTCAGTCCAAATGAAACATGGTTCAGTCGACTTCCATATTGTTGATGCAAAAATAGATCATTTTAATAAGTTCATTAACATATAATCGTCCGCCGCCGGCGCCGGGGCGAGAGACGTGTTTCAATTACAAGCGAGTCAGCGATCACCTTTGATCGTCTTTTGCGTCACGTAAGCGGCACGTCAAATCGGAATCTAGCTGATGTCGCTTCTACATGACACTATGTTTAAATGGATACAATCAACATGAATGATACTAGTATTAATAACTGGGTGAACTAATAACCAAAATATATTTCAAATACTGGCGAGATATTTAGGTTAGGTTAGTTGTAGTTTCTCTTGTCATTGTATTCTGGATAATGTGATGTATGGATACATACAAACTATTCAATTCATCCATCCATTCATACATCCGTGTTATGCAATGTTACAGCAAGTAACCGCCAACAGACTTTTGCGTAATTTGGCGGAAGCTTTTATTGTAACAATTTACCGTTTTACCAATAAACGATGTTTTATTTTTATTATTCATTCATTTATTTGTTATATTAATTCACTAACATTAATAACCTAGGCCTTATACCCTTCAAACCAAAACAAAAAAAAAACAAAAGGCGGAAAACACCGCCACCGGCAAAAACATTGAGTCATCCACACACCGTGGCTAATGGGGACGCCAATAACAATTGACAAACGAACGATGTAAAGGGTGTCCTAAGCAGGCCACCCACTCTGAGGTGTGGCACGTTATGTATCTAAAATATCAACATATAAATATGTACGTTTCGTGTTCGTTTCGTTTTCGTTCCGTTTTCGGTAACTGCGTAACACATTGGTACGGTTCGAATGCACCTGTCTCTGCTTTTTCTACTATCAGGTCTGGGTATAAAAAAGCGACTCTTATGAAGAAACTGTTGCTTTTATGTAGACTCAAAATTGTTACAATATATATCGAAATGAAATTAAAAATGTGGAAAAAATTAGGAGTTGAGAGAAGTGTTCGTCGTCTGCGCCCGCGGCGCCTTATATAGTCAAAATCAGCGCCCTCTGGTGTTGGTTTGATGTACTACGCAGGCATGTTATTAAATGTATGCTGCGTCGTCGGTCGTCGTTGAGCCACCTCTATGATAGCCGTTAGGTGGCGCGTGAACACACAGTATGACTCCACGAACTCACACTTTTTGTGTTCGCACCTGCAATATAGACCGGTGCTGGCGCCGGCGATCGCTGCGTGCACGCTGCGATCCTATGAAGAGCGCGGCCGACGTAGTTACTTACTTGATACAGTACCAGATACTATGACCAGCTCATTTTATGTCGTGACTGCACAAATCCTGCAAGGGGCACGAGCCTTCCCTATAAATGGAAACAACATCAGAACACGGGTCCAGTGCGGATTGGTGATTGTTAACGACTGCTAATGCAGCTGGGTTCAACGACTTTATGTGCCTTTCGAAGAACGGAGGAGCTGCAGATCATACAATTTTGGTCATCCATCCGATGATCGACCTTAGCTAAAGTGGCTTAACCTCAGCAATCGCGGACCGGGCGCGTTAGCTACGCCATCGTACTCTTCTAAGATACGTTACGTGTTAAACTTCTAAGAGGGTTCCCTGCCTAATATGTCTGTTGCTGAAAAATGATAACGTAAAGGTCTCCAGCTGAAATGTGTTTTCCAGCTGAGCGCGCGAGTCGCTTCAATAGTTCCCCCCGTTATAAGCTTGTTAGACGGCCGTCTCGAGTCGTTCACGCCACCGTGAGCATGGCAAATAAACATTATCTGGTTGTTCTGAAGCTATTGAGTTACATTTGCGACTACAGAATAAGGGCCATTTTATAATTTTATATCTTATTAACAATAATTTTGATTATTGGAAATAGTGTCCGCTTACGGCTACATCTGCGTAAATTTTATTATTAAGTAAAGTTGCAAATTGACCGAGGGAATTTTTAAAAGACAAAAAGTATTTTATGTTTTAATCTACAATGTGTTTTGCTAGTGTGTTAAATTTTATCAAAACCTATATAGCCGAGTCGGCGTCATTAAAGAACAAAGAAACAGACATCTCGTCGCATTTATAACTTTAGTACGATGTCAGTTTTACACACATAAAAAAGTGCCTTAACCAATTACGAATCTTTGTTACATCAAACATTCCATAATGTATTTGTTTTGTTTATATAATTTTTAACGCAAATTTTGTTGCGAAACAAATTACAAAAAACACAAATGTTGGAAAACTTGTTGTTGTTGTTGTTGTTAGAACTACGATAGCTCAATCGGAAGAGCACCTGACCCGCTATGTCAGAAGGGTGCCGGTTCAAATCCTGCTCGTGGAAATTTTTTCAACATTTGTGTTTTTGTAATTTGTTTCGCAACAAAATTTGCGTTAAAAATAATATAAACAAAACAAAAACATTTTATAAATAGCTTGCCTATTTCTTAACTTGGTATTTGTAAAAATAGTAAAAATAGTAAATTTGTAAAAATTGATCTTTAGTATTTGTAAAAATATTATGATCAGATGTTAATGACGGTAGTTGTTGACTTGAATTGGCGCCTTTGACTTTCAAAGTAAAAAAGTAAATAGTGTTGAATAATTTCGGCGGGCTGGTCAGAACCACGATAGCTCAACTGGAAGAGCACCTGACCCGGTATGTCAGAAGGGTGCAGGTTCAAATCCTGCTCGTGGAATTTTTTTGAACATTTGTGTTTTTGTACTTTCATAAAGTATCTAATAGTGGACACCCAAGTAGCATTTAGTTCTCAATATTATTTCATGTTTTGTATAAAGGTGAACTTTAAGTTCATCTTTACACTAAACGCGGACCTTTATTTAAGAGGGGGCTCGATGGCGCAGCGGTTAACGCGCCCGGTCTGCGATTGCTGAGGTTAAGCGACTTTCGCAAAGGCCGGTCATCGGATGGGTGAATAAAAATTTACCATCAAAAAGCATCATCTCGTGCTCCTCCGTGCTTCGAAAGGCTCTTAAAACCGTTGGTCCCGGCTGCATTAGCTAACAACCACCAATTCGCACTGGACCCGCGTGGTGAATTATGGCCCGTTCTCCCTGTCCATCCATAGGGAAGGCTCGTGCCCCAGCAGTGGGAACATAAAATGAGCTAATGATGATGATGAACAATTATTGAGAACTTAATGCTACTTGGGCAGTATTGTCCAGTTTAGACAATCTATGTATGTCAGACCCAGAGTAGGGTAACTATTCCTTATTGTCCTTGACCTATTTGGCTAGCTACCACTTTCCTATCTTAGCCTATCGCCTAGCAGCATTGTTTGTTGTTTTCCAAGAGTTAGTGGATGATTGCCAATTTATCAGCGGTTAAGGATTCCAGGTGAAGGCGCTTCGAACTTAAGCCTTAATTGTCTCTGACTATTAAGTGAAACGAAGTACCGAGCGCTTGGCAGCGTGGAATAAATTAAAACGTTAGGTATTTAATAAATAAATATATTTTTAATTACACAACGCAGTTTCTCACTTGATAGTAAGTGATGTATAGGCTATCATCCTTTCATTCCCAAAATACCTATTTTCTGTGTATTGTTAGGAAATACTTTAAAACGAAAATACCATACCGTATTGAATCTAGACTTAAAAATAATTATTTATTTTATTTTTATTTACAATACTGAGGACCGTAAATTAAATCTATTTAACTTCTGATGACGTCACATCAGATGTACAGCTGAAGGTGGGCCTTTGCTGAGCACATAGTTTAATCGGAAATGTCAAAAGTGATGTGCCGACAAAAGAGCTTCGACATTTGTGACAGGAGACAGGTGTATTTTTCGCTTCACAAAGAAAATGTACGAGGTGTTGGCAATTCCTTTTACCTTATGACGTACGCTTGTGATTATTAGGAATGTGATAATATTAAAAAAGACGTGTTATTATAAAATATAATATATTGTGTATTAAAATGAAATACTTGGCCATAATGTGTAGCATAATCAAAAATATTGGAAAATGCCCTATCATCAAAGGACACTTTCCATCACAAATAAACACACAACATATAAAGGACAATCTCAACACACAAAAACAACAAAATTAAAAAAAATACATATCTAAGTTTGCAAAAATTACATCAGGTACCAATTTCAATTTTCACAATGTCACACAGTACTAATATAAGTAAAAAATTGTAGTTATTGGTTTCCCAACATAGGTGGGTTTTGGTACTTACGATCGAGGCCCGAGTATTGCTGATTTGTTATTCAAAGTCAAAGTCAAGAAAAAGTCAAAATCAATGAATTATTCAAATAAACTTACGCAAAGTGCTTTTGAATAGTGCATAAATTTTTTGCCTACTACCCATTCAGGACGTCTATTTTTTAGCTGTGGAGAAGAATGGGTGCAATAAACTCTAAAAACTACGCGAAGGCTAACTATATCGACCACAAATTGTTGGGGCTTAGATAAGATAGTGATTGCTAGCCAAGCGGGCTTATCCATGGATATAAGTCGATGTAACAATTTTGGCATCAAGTATTTCGGAGTCAAGTAGGGAACCACCTTAGATTCCAAAAAAAATATCTTGAGCTCTTCCGTGCCACAAAAGTTACCTTCATAGTTTTCAAAACTCACCAACCGGTATTGGGTTCGTTTAATGAGTTTTGACCTGGAATAATGTTCCAAAAAAGAAATTGGTTCAAGATGAAGATGGTTCCAGAAATCGTAAGACTGAGGACAACTAAGTCTTATCACTTTCAGGTACAGCAACGATAATGAAATTTACAAAAATAGAAACGAATCATCATCATCATCATCATCATCAGCCTATACTAGTCCACTGCTGGACATAGGCCTCTCCGCGTGCACGGCACCGAGCACGATCCGCGGCTACTCTCATCCAGCTCTTGCCAGCCACCTTGGAGAAGAAGAAGTGTTTCAAACAAATTGATCTAGGTCACTAACTCGTAACTGGTGTATTAAGTGCGCATGAGCTTCAACTACATAGTTACGTCAAGTCTTTTGTGGAACTTTGCAAACGTTATAATGAGTTCTTGCAGCTCATAACGGTACATTAGAAACTTTAACAACTAAGTTCAAGTTAAGTATCGGCGGCGATTTTTAGAAATTGAACGGTAGTGGTACTTTGTCTTGCTACCTAACGGCGTGGTCTTTGAAGTGATGCATTCATAGTTGTAAAGTCCTTCTCGTTAGCTTTATGTTTTATTTAACTATTTCACTTCATTGATGTATGTAAGAGTTTAGGGTTGTGATATTTTTTGTGTTGATAACATAAAATTCTTCTCTGCATTTGTTTTTTATTATACCTTCATTTTTGCGTCCTTTTATAACTCGCCTATTTATATTTAATAAAAAAAAGTCATAGGTACATACCTTTTTTTAATAATTTCCCAAACTGAAAGAGCAGTTACTTGGTAAAATCGCACTTAGTTTATAGTTTGTAATATATACCTACCTGTAAACATAATTATATATACATAATTATATTATCGGTGATCAGGACCTACTGATTCCGACTAAATAAATGATGGCCATTGCAATAATAATAGTAATTACATGTTTTCTTTTTATAAATTTAATTTTGTATTTTTAATTAGGTAACCAAAACTAATTAGAATGTAAATGGTCTTCCTACATTTTTATGAAGTGAAGATTAAAGTGTTTTTTTTTACGTTGTCTGCCAATTGACAGTTTACTACTAATAACATGAAAAACTTTAATTCTTCAATGACATTTGTTATCATCGTTGTACTTATGAAGAGGTTTTATTTGTAATAAGAAGGAGTAGGCTTTTAATACTCATAGTTATTAACTTTATTTCCCAGACAAAAAAATAAAAAATGGAACGCTGTCATGTAAGTTTTATTATTAATGCAATGGCCATCATTTACTCGGAATCAATAGGTCCTGATCACCGATAAAAAGTCTTCGTGTATATTTCGGCGGAGATGTTGTTTGTAGGTAGAACGGTCGAGCATACTATTCGTCGATAACACTGTTCATCTTGGATCTCCAAAATAAAAACGCAGTCGTATTCCTTACAGTCACTTTAATGTTTTTTTTAACATCACAAATAAATTATTTAGAAACAGTCATAAAGCATAGAGCATAGGCTATACTTGTCGTTTCTAAGCGATGCTAGTGCCATTTCTCCGACATATATATAGCTAGAAACAATAGCGTAACATCTTTAAAAGTGATTTAATATACTCATTCACGTTATGAAAAAATTATAAAAATCTAATTTTATTCATTAGTTTAGATATTGGATCACCTGTTTCAATGAACATGCCCGACAGTGCATTATAATTATATTTGAAACACCTTTCTGTAACGCATTATGCTTGGAAATAAAATATTGAGTATCCAGTAATGGAAAATAATTTAATAGGCGCTTGTAAAATTCTAGTATTTATGCAAAACCATGCAGCCGCTCGTTGCTGACCGTACTATAAATAATAAAATACCACAAACTACGCTGGAGGCGTCATAAAAAAAGTAATTTTGTTATCAACCGAACGAAGATTGACGTTATCTACAGTCGTAATTGTTAGTTTCCTCCTTTATCGCTTTTAGTGGGTCAATACCTTTAATTGAGGTCATCAGGGCCGCTTTGTTTATACTTATTCGTATAGATATATAGCGTGTGCTTTCTTCCCTGGCAGTGAAAAGTCTTAATCGCTTTTCCGTTTAAAGTATTATGGAGATTAGTATTTCAATTGCGTTTTTGTGTGCCATGGGTTTCCGCAAAGTAACGCCTGATTCCATTAATAATAAGAATTATTGTTTTTTTTTTCATAGGTATCCATCTGAATGGCTAATGCGCAAAATTTTTAAATTTTTGTCATATTGTCTATACATTGTTTTGTTTATGTAAGTTATTGGTCTTTTAACCTCCATGAGATAAAAAAAAATAGATCGTAGAGGTTGAGGCTTAAGAATTAATGGTATCGTCTTCTGTGCACGAGAAAGCTACGCTCGATTGAGGTTTTATAGTAAAACTCTTTTACGGCCTTGTAAAATCGTGTCCAATAAATAAAGCGTTCGATGTTCGGCAAAGAATCGTTTAAGCACTGAAACAGCCAAGTGTTCGTACAGCAGCAATACCTATTGGAGGTAATTGCCATCGATTTTCTATTTCTGTCCGCGTATCAGACGTGAATGAGATATCCCCTGTTCCGCGGGTGTGTGCCTTATTCATTATGTGTGGTGGGACGTGGTCAATATCGTTGTGTGGTGGTGACCGGCGAGCATAATTTTGTTTTGTTTCAATATATTTCTATTGTTATTATTTAAATTTTTACATTCACAATGCTATATGTAGAACAGTAACAAGATAACATTTTTACTAGAAAAAATCAATTTAATTAAATCATTAATTTTCGGAAAATCGAATAGGAATCGAAGCTACAACCCTTGAATTACCAGCCCAATGGTCTGACTGCTGAGCGACCGAGACCTTGGTCGGGTCGTGGGTTCGATTCCCACTCGAACTTCCTAAGATTTGTTGATTTTTTGTAGTTTAAATTATATATATTCCTGTCTATTTCGTTCCACTTGTTGGGCTTAGATCCTGGAATCTTCTAACAGGCCGTCTCGACCGGGTTGCTGCTAGGACCTGGGAGGTGTAGGGTTGGGCGATGGTCTGCCCGACCCACTTAACCAAACAATACTCATCTGCCGCAATTGCGGAACCCTGAGCACCCAGAGAGTCATTCGCGGTCCGCGCTCGGGGGACTAAGGTCTCCCCCAAACTTTGCCATCTTTTGCGGTATTCCAGCAATCTATTTGATAGACACCCAGTACACAATTTCAAAGTTAAATTATTAAAATTATAATTTGAACAAATATTGTTTAAACGCAACATAATCGCAATTTGTTTTTACGATAACATGGCGGATATTTACTATCAATTGATTAATAAGTGTGTAGTAAATAAAGAGTGAATAACATTAAATTTTAGAGTTGAACTATTTGATGTTTGATATACTTGTATATGTTTCAGGTTGATATATGTTTACTAACCCGTCTTTAGTTACCATTGATGCCTACTTCCGTGATTTGTCAATGATGATAGATCATTATTGAATCATTTAGCTAAGGGTGAGTTGCACCATCCAAAACGTTATCGTCAAATCGTCCTCAAATCAATAGTTTTGCGAAAAATTAGTTGCACCATGTAACACTCGTTAAAATGACGAAGATAGACGTCATATTTTAACGTTAACTATTACTGCACAATTTTGGCTGGTTAAAGTTTATATTAATGTCAAAGTAGCAGTCAAATTTCAGTAATTTTTATTTAAAACCAAATTTATAATGATTGCTTAGCTATTAAAAAAATCTTATACCTAACGAACAATGGCCACATGAAAAACCATTTCCCTTCCTTGCTTTCCTTCCTTACAAATGCATCTCATTTGACTAGCAACCATTTTAAATTTAACGATAACAAAGTATTGTATGGTGCCACGAATTGTGCTAGATGTCTCTGTTAGTGAATCGTCAAAAGTGTTAAAGCTATCTTTAACAGTACCATTAACCGGAGTTTTGGTGACCTTTTACAGGTACTGGAGCTATATTAATGATAGTAAAGCTTTGGTTATAGCTTGTTAAGGAGTTAAATGTTCGCCTTATTGAGGCCTCCGCCGCACCGGTGACAAGAAGGCTGGCAGCTACCTCTGCCAGCTTGGTAATCCAGATAGGTAATGTTGCCAGCATTGTTGGGACCGTTCCCTTGAGCTCACAGTTGGAGGACACATCTCTTATATAAATAAGCTAGATATTTTTAAATTCAGGAGCTCGATGGCGCAGTGGTTAACCCGCCCGGTCTGCGAGTGCTGTGGTTAATCCACCTTCGCAAAGGCCGGACGGATGGGTGACCAAAGATTCATCATCTCGAGCTCCTCCGTGCTTCGGAAGTCACGTAAAGCCGTTGGTCCCGGCTGCATTAGCAGTCGTTAACAACCACCAATCCGCACTAGGCCCGCGTGGTGGTTTACAGCCTGTTTCCCCAGCCCCAGCAGTGGGGACATAAAATGAGCTGATGATGATGATGATGATTTTTAAATTGTTTTTTTTGGGTGTTTAGTGTAGTTGTTACTTTTTTTAGTTAATAATTCATGATAAAAACAATGAAAATAAGTTAAACACTATAATTTATACAAAGCAGGTACGCCTTTTAGAACACACTTTTAATTATGTTTTTTTTGTTTTGTTTTACATAAGTTTATACTGTGTTCTAATAAATATATAATATTTCATTTCATTTTTATTTTCAAACTCAAGATAGACTAGATAACTTTAGATATATTATTAGTCCATGGTTTAGAGAAGCAAGTTTTGACACGTGTAATTTGTGACATTAAAACTTAATTATTTATATTTTTTTTATAAAATACAGTACTAAAATTAAACGCCCACCCGACCCAGCCAGGAATCGAATGGGTCTTCCGCAATCCGGGCGGCTGTACTGACCGCTATGCTACCGGGAAGGCTGATCTAAGCGCTGAATTTTGTCACTGCTTTTATCACTGGGTCGGGTGAGCGTTTAATTTTTTCACTGTATTTTATAAAAAAAAATATAAATATTTAATTTAGCTTCAGTGCAGCAATTAGCACTTGAAAATAAAAAAAAAAGTAAAAATTTATCAAAACTTAATTTTTGCAATTCAAGACGATATCAGCTGTTCCAAAAAATATTGAGTATAAAATTTATATGAATTCAGTGTAATAATGAAATCGGCAGAAAATGCTTCTACTTTAAGTTTCAGTGAAGTTCAAGATTTAATAAAAATCCTTGTTTTCAGGTAGTATGCTATTTTCGACTTTGTTTTCACAGAGGGAGGACGCAATAAGAGAAAATGAAATATTTACTTGGTTCACTTTGAGATCGTATTTGAAATAAATTAAATTTCGTTTGTCTGTAGGACATTGATTAAAACTGAATATTTTCAGAATATTTGTTTCAAATACGATTTGCTGACTTGAATATCTAATAATGCAGTCTTTAAATGATCTTTTATTTCATTATGTACTTTACATTATTTTAACTACCTATATGTGTATATTAAGTAAGTTATAACTGCCTCTATGGTCTAGTGGTTAAGACTACCGGTCTTAGACCCAGAGGTCTAGGATTCGATTCCCAGTGGAAGTACATGTTTGTGTACTCGGTTTGGTTGTTGTCATCTCATCTAAATATGTCGTCATAACATCAATGTTTGTGCCTCAATAATTGAAGATCCCGGATGAAGTGCACTTCTACCAAGAGCCTTAACATCAGGTGAGATGATAGCACTGTGCTTACCCGTAAGATATGAAAAAAGTAGTAAAAATCGACGCAGACCACCAGCACCAGCCAGATGGCCATGCGACATCGTTGGGGTGGCCGGAGGGCAGTGGATCGGGCTCGCGCGGGACCGGCTAAGTTGGCCTGTTTAAGGGAGCCTTATACCCAGCGGTGCAGTCGTTCACGGGCTGAAATGATGATGGTGATATACTTCTTTGTTTCTAAACGTACACAGAAAGACGTAAAAAGAACGCAAAGAAAGGCTGGTCGCTTAAAAGTGGATTATAATTATTAAAAATTTATTACAATTTGAAGGGATATGAAATATAGGGAACGAATTTTTTCAGTGACAAGCCAAAGCTTCTGCTCAAAACAAAAATCATGCAATTCAAAAATAAGGAAAAAATAATGCTTTCGTTAACGCTTTAAATTGAGTTTAAGCGACAGTTTCGTCTTTAAAGTTTTGTTGTTTAAATAACAACACTATAATACTTATGTAGGACTTCTTGGCAGGAAAGTGAAGAGTCATGTCTGCGGTTTTGTTTTATTTTCTAAAATTTGTGTTATATCGAATATTAATGTGAAATAATGGTGGATTATTAACCGTTAAGTGTTCGTAAGTGCGCATGAGTGTTGGCAAATGTAACAAAACAAGTACAACTTAACTTTTCAAATTCCCTAAAGAAGTCCGCCCGAGGAATTAGTAAATCTTTACTGAGATACTCGAGGGGTTGGGGGTATATCATTTCTCACTTCTCATTTCTATTATCATTCATCATCATCATACTGGAAGGAAATATTGTATATTTATGTATTACTTGTAAGAAAAAATACTTTGACACTGGCTAAATGTGCTAATCAAACGAAGCCATAAAGGAAAAAAAAAACTTATGTTTTTCATTACATTGTGTAGTGTTCGCGTAAATAGTAAATAACATTATACGTTTTACATATAGCACATATATGTTACATCGCTAGGTTACGAGAATGTATAATGAAAAATAAAATCGTTTGTTGCAGGAAAATAAAGCTGACTTGAAAGAAAGGTAAGTGGAATGCCAACACAGAAAGTAGAACGCCTCAAGAGCTACTTACATATATAATATTTACTCCATATGCCTCACATAACATAGCGCTGCTGATGTTACTTAATAAAACATTGATAAATGCAATTCAAGAGATCATTCTTTAAAATATTTAACGGGTAAACACAGTGCCTCACCTGATGTTGAGTGGTGATAAGGCCAATCAGATGGAAGCACACTTCACCCGGAATCCTCAACTAGTGAGGCACGGCTATCTTGTCCCTAACTGCCGGAACACAACAATGCTACAATCATTGATGGTTTGGCGACATATTTAGATAAGATGGTGATAGCTACCCAGGCGGACAAACAAGCCCTACCACCAATCAAACAGAGTACACAAACATGTACGCCCCGCTGGGAATCGAACCCGGGACCTCAAGGTCTAAACCGGTGGTCTTAACCACAAGACCACAGAGGTGGTTAAAATCTTTCTTTCAATATTACATTTTAAAATAGGTGTATCTCTTAATGTCATCTTAAAGTGTCTCATTTATAACCATAATATCTTCTACTATAATAAAGGCGTTCTTTGTCATTATTCGTCAGTCATTTGTTTTAGCAAAAATAATTTAGTTTCCAATTGAAATGTCTAGTTGCGTGAAGAGGCCCCAATGTTAACAGCGAATTCGTTTAACGAAAATGCCAAGTGCATTTAAAACTGTGCGAATGGGATTAAGCCTTTCAAATAGGCTCTATCGTTGGACTTTGACTTTTCCATTTGAATACATATATGAAAGCGACAAAAATGTAGCTACAGACAATCGTGCAAAACTTAACTGCGCCCGCGACTTAGTTTGTTATTTCTATGGTTTTGCATATGGTGAGTCTTGTAATGTAAAACTCTTTAGACCTTAAAATAAGTTTTCCGCTATGGACAAGATAGAAGATAGTTGTTCAAATAAGGCAGAGGAACTACACCATACAGTTTTAAATTAATTTTGATTTATTATGTTTGTTTTGTTAGTAATTATATAATTATATTGTTTTTAAATTATTCTAATTTACTTTTGCATGCTACCATAGTTAGCTGAATAGGATGAACCTAACAATGTTACAACATCTCCCCATGTACCCTGTTCATACGCAAAATAAATATTTCTATTTCAAAAAAGAAACGAAATAAGAAAAGAAATAAAAAAAGTCTATTATTTTTGGCGCCAAAAATCTTTGTTGGACACTGGTGCCACTAAGACACGTACTATTGTTCTTGATTCTTATCTTATCTTATCTTAGTAGGGCCTGCTGAGTTTTCCCTCTCCAAGTTACATTTTGACCCATCGGGATCTTTTGTGCAACCCCATCTTTTCACTCTTCTTCCTCTGTAAAGATAGATGCATAAGTTTGGTAACGTCTTTAAGAGTGAAGAGCCTGAATTATTCTTAATTAAAATTAATAGTGTAGTATTTTACAATGGCCAGAGCACACAGGTTCGGCGAAGAGCCAATTGCTGCAGTCAGACGATCAAATCGTATACTTAAGATAGTTAAGTCAATAACACATCATAGCGCGATTCAGAAAGGTACAGTATAGCGCCATCTAGTTGAATTATCATGAACTAATATCGTGTGGTACTTTATTGCTATTGACTTTAATCTATTGGTTTTTATTTTATCAATTTATCACGATATAGACAAAACAAAAAGTGTCTACTTGTAAGTAGCTTGTGTATTTAGATTATATATAATTAATTATAGTTTTACAAGATGAAATTTACTGCACTTACAGGGACCTAAATAAATAAAATAAATATAGAAGATACCTTTTATTAAGAACTAATTACTAATACTAGCTTCCTGTTGAAAATCGAAATATATAATGCTACTTACATATTCCATGCGAATTTATGAAAAATCGAAAATAAAAGCTCCACGCAGCCCCTGTGCTATTTTTTTGCTGGCATTAAAACCGGTAACCGGAAGGGATGGAGATAGGATGCCGGGCCCAGGCGGTTCGCATCCACATGCAAATACGAGTATGCACAGCAGCCGCGAATTTGTGGTGAAACGAAACGCTGCCAATTAGCTTAAGGTGACGTTGCGACTATCGTTGCTGGCTGGCGATTTATAAACCGGTGACTTATTCACATGCTATGATATCAAAAAGATTGTATAGTTTTTTATTTCAACACTAAAACAGACAGGTACAATTGGGTAGTTGACAACAACAACAATTGATTCCAGAACAATAAACGTATAAATGAAATCACGTAACAGTTCTTTATAACATTGAACAATTTTTTATTTGACCTAAGCATGAATTTCTGTAACCTATAAATTTATGAATAAACACTCAATTGACGGAACAAAATAGTCACGTCATAGTTTGCTAATCCCATACAATTTCTATTAAAAATTATCGTTTTGACAGTTGTTAAAAAGTTTCTATATTGACTAACCAGTCAACTACGAAATCGAAAGGGTCGTTGTTCGGAGATTTTAAGCATCAGATCAGATCAGACAAGTGCTCTTCTTTCTCTTATTTTAAAGACACTGGCAACTTCTTTTTGATACCAAAAATTCTCGAACGGATTATGAATGATGCAATACATATTATATTTCTTGGTGCAGATCATATAGGCTCTGATTTGATTGTGTAAGACCGCATATCATAGCCGAGATTCACAAATTAAAGACATTTTAATTTGATTTATAAATATGCGTTTATGTAAATTTTAACAATATTGTTAGCACCCACAACCAACGAAAACCATTGAAATGAAATAGGTACGTAAAAAGTATGTATTAGCATTTTCATTATGAAGATTCATATTATAAAAATATAATTAAATATAATTAATTAAATGTTAATTGTTAATGACGGTAGTTGTTGACATGGGCGCCTTTGGCTTTCAAAGTAAAAAGTAAAAAGTGTTGAACAATATAGGCGGGCTGGTCAGAACCACGATAGCTCAATTGGGAGGGCACCTGACCCGGTATGTCAGAAGGGTGCAGGTTCAAATCCTGCTCGTAGATTTCTTTTTAATTTTTTTTTAACATTTTGTGTTTTTGTAATTTGCTTCGCAACAAAATTTGCGTTAAAAATTATATAAACAAAACAAAAACATTTTGATTCATATTATATTTATAAAAAAAATTTTTTTCGCAAAATAACGCTTGATTTTTTTTTTATTATATTAATGTTTTATTTTGATTTATTTGACTTGTTAATTCTTTGAAGTTTAAAATGTTTGCTATTCTAATTCTTGTGTTCTCTCCATCCGACTTGTTGAAGCGATAAGACCGCTAAATTAAAACTTATTTTACTTGCAAATTCCTATGTGTTTTAAATGTTTACTCCCTCCATTCCCGTACCAAACTTCTCTCTATCCCACGTGCAGAAGCAATAAGAACGCTAAATTAAAACTTTGTATTATGTTCATTGTGTTTTTATGATGTTTCAATTCAGTACTTTCTTAATGAATACTTCAACTTTTGCCATTGTATTCATATAATGGCGAAACCAAAAGAACAGTTTCGTAAAGTATCTTTAAAAGGTTTCCTGTTCAAGTCGAGGCCTATACAAGAAAGTTGGAGCAACAGTGAAGTTTCTCAATGGAACGGTCACATAGAAAGTTGCGTATTACCCTAATTGGTTGTTACATTAAAAAAAATCTGTATTATTTGTATGGCTTTGGTAATTTGCCCGTCCTTTCATTCCTAGAGCTATTAATTCGCTACACGTAGTATTATTCGCCAGTAAGCGACAATTTTTATGGTGCCATTTTGCTAAACATTAGTGATTTCGATGATATTGTCTACTCCTTTTTTGGGAGAAGGATGATGAGTAAAAAAATATCTGAACCCTGACCAACATAACCCAAAAAAAAATTTGGCCCACTGATCAGAAGTTCCCTAAAAAGGAACCTGAAAAAGAACCCCGAAAGAAGACACAAGACAATAAGAGAATTGAGCAACAAGAGACAAGAAAAAAAAAGAAAGAAGAAAATAGGGAGAGTGAACCGAAACGGATGAAACCTGCCACAAATCAAACCACCAAGCTCGCATGATGACAATGAAATTCGACCTTGCGAATAGTAAAAACCAATTCTTGATATTTTCTATCCAATTCTCAAAAAAAAGAATCCACGCAAAACATCAAAATCATAATCTGACAAATTTTAAAAAAAATCATAGACTAAACGTAACATTTTGAAATATTCAAACCACCAGTGAAAAATGAAAAGGATCTCCTTACGGGGAAATAAAAAGACTGGATATGGCGAACGCTATTTATCAGTATGTACATACGCCTGCACATCAACCTATCCAAAACTGTCAAATTTCTTCAATACATTTTCAACTATAAGACTTAGTATTAAAGTTAAAAGTCTATTGTGGAAATTTGTGGTAGGTTGATGTGCAGGCGTGTGTACAATGTTGTAAGTTTTATTTTTATTGCAATTCAAATATTATCCATTTATTTCATCATCATCATCATCATCATCATCATCATCAGATCATTTTATGTCCCCACTGCTGGGGCACGAGCCTTCCCCATGGATGTATAGGGAGGACGGACCATAAATCACCACGCGGGCCCAGTGCGGATTGGTAGTTGTCAACGACTGCTAATGCAGCCGGGACCACTAAGAATATAATATAATATATTTTAATTCGTTGTAGTTCTGTATTCAAGTATAAGTAATCGTGTGCCCGTATAAGTTCAAACATTCACCGTAGAGCTTCTAGCTAAAAGTGATTCAGTCTGAGCAATTTTCCTTGCTAGATAAGTTTATGCAAAACGGCTGCCAGTCTTACTGCAGATAGTTTTATGTAATAGTAGATATTTTTAGTTTGACGAATAAGTTTAGTGAAATGCAAATTGATGGTAATAGGTAATTGGTTTTGTTTGCTTTTTATAAATTAATTTTATTATTATTAGAACCAACGGCGTTTATAAAAGTAGGTATGTAAAAAAGTTGTTAATTTAACTGGTTTGAAAATTACAAATAATAAGGCTATAACTGGCTTTTCCCTATTTGACTGTATACTAATACTACTACTCGTATATAATAGCACTTCAGAAACTTTTTTTATCATATTAATATTTTAATAAAGATGCAATAGTCTACCAACACACGTTTTCCCTTCTTCCTATGACATGCGGTCCTTCAAACGAGGCGTGAAGGCACCTTGTGGGCCGGCAGGGTGAGGGTGACTGATGCTGCGTTGTTTTCGCGCTGCACCAGTTGTCCTTGCGTCTGGACTCCGATTCCACTTATCATCAGGTAGAGTGGAGTAATTTGCCGAGCTAAGTATAAAAAAAATTGGTATAGGACAACCAGTCGTTCTAGTGTTTACCCTCCTCAAGCAACCAAACAAAAATTAAAATTACCAAACTACAGGAGTGTGAAGTAATAAGCTATATGACTCAGGTAGGTATGTTGATTTAGAGTTTTTAATACAATTAATATGTATACCGTTATTTATTCTCATATGTTGAAATTAAACAACTTTTATGGGTCTACTCGCGTTTATTCCGACACCTCAGTCTCCCTGTGACCACGGACCCTGCAAAGGGTTCGAAACGTCAGGATAAACATTAATTAAAAGTAATGTGCAAAATAAACGCGAGTAGATCCGTAAAAGTTGTTTCATTTCAATGTGCAGTGTTCGCGTAAACTTTAGAAAACACTATCCTCATATGGTTACAACAATGAAAAGAAATGTTTTTTTGTAAATATTTATTATACAGATATTATTATACAATATATTGTAACGCGCAATTAAGCTACACTACGCTGCTTCAGTATTTGATTTTTAATTTGATTAGATTTATTGTTTCTGTTTTTTTTTCTTTACTTGGACAAATTGCCCCTTAATTTGTTTCATACTTAATTAGTGCACAACGGGGTCGGCTACATTAGTATGATCACGTTAATTTTAAAATGTTGTGTTTATAACAACTACATTTACGTATTAATATGTAATTGTTGTTGTTGGTTGTGCCTTTAAATAAATAATAAAAAAAGTCAAATACGGCTATCGATGTATAGAAGAAGATTACTGAAGATTGGTCGCCAATATGGCTATTTCCTTATTAGTTTTGATTGGTTTAGTGCGCCTCCATGAATTGACCTCCGTAGCCGAGTGGCTTGCACGCCGGACTTTGTGCGGCGCTAACTCTGAGGTCCCGGGTTCGATTCCCGGTCGGGTCAAAATCGAACTCTTCGATATTGTGTCGGGTCTGGGTGGTTGTGGTACCGTCGTTGTTTCTGATTTCCGTGAAACAAGTGCTTTAGCTACTTACCTTGGGATCAGAACAATGTACCTATGTGATGTTGTCTCATTTTTTTTATAATTTTTTTTATCTGTTACCTCACCACCATTTATTATTAAAGCAAAACGAAGGTCACGCTGCGTTTTTAAGAAACATTTTTTAATTTTTTTTTTGTCATTTTGGTTTTGATGGTTGGCCGACAGCTACGTATATACCTATATATTTTTAAATAACTAAATAATGACTTTTGTAAATTTAACTCCTTTCAACACTCATCGAGGAAATCTTTTGCTCTTATTGTCTTAAAAAGTATCTTCCACAATATTCATAGCGCTCGTTAAAGAGAGCTTTTTATAATAAAGCTCACTGCGGCTTCACTGCACGTTACACTTTGTGATAGAATAAAAAAGTTTTAACTCAAGTTTTACTCTTGAAGTCGGCAGACTGAAGTTGAATCCTTGGACTAACCCCAAGTACAACGACAGGGAGGAAATAGAAAAGTTGCACAAAGTTATTAGGAAAATATGAATTAAGAGGAAAGTAACATGATAATGACTTTAAAAATCTAAATTATTATTCTTGACTGACTCCACAGCACCTGATGTTAAGTGGAAATGGAGTCCAGACGCGAAGACAACTGGTGCAGCGTGAAAACAACGTTAGTGTGTTTATTGTTTTCTAAAGTTTACGCGAACACACATTGAAGTGTAGTGTTCGCGTAAACTTTAGAAACCTGACACAGACACCTGCACACCAACCTGTCAACTTTCTTCAACAAATAATCAACCAGCTATACACATAAAGTTCAAAGTCTATTAAGGAAATTTGTCAGTAGTCTTACGTGCAGGCGTGTGTACAATTTTTTTATTCCTTACCTGCCGTTCATCCACAGATTCTATAGAAGAATTAGCTGTCGGAACACAATAACGCTACCAGTGTTGATGTTATGGCGACATACTCGATGCTAAAGCCCGGTGAAGCTGAAAATGCCGTAGAGGCAATCAGCAATCTCTCTCTAAAAAAAAAATACTTGATTCAAAATGCTGCAATTTTTATAAACAGAAATTGTTAAATATCCCGGGCAGATTTTTCTGTCGATTTGATCAAAGTACTTCCTCTTATGTAGGCTTGTAGGTCAATGGCCTACAACTCAATGTTTCGTTATAGCTCACTCGGAAAGTTCATGTCCAAGTTAATACGAAACTAGCAGCCGGCTGCATATTTTACGGCGGAACATGCAATTACGTCCGTGGGCCCGCTATTTGGGTCGACCGGCTAAACTGCATGATCGTAGCGCCACTAAATCATGCGCTGGGAATTGAAAATGTTGCTTATTACGAAGATTATTCTGAAATATTAAAGAAAAGACAAAAAGTATGTAAAACGTCACATAATACACAATTAATATAAGTATAAGAATAAACTTATTTGCTGTATAAAACTTAAGACTAAATACATTAAACTCATAAAATAACATTTGTCTACATATTAATATAATGCATTACGAGAGTGCCGCTTATATTATGAAGTTTTAAAATTAAGGTTGTAGTGCAAAATAATCGAAGTGATACCTAAACTAAGTGAACTAGTTTACCCGTGTCTCAGGCCTCTAAGCGGCGAGTGTGTGTTAGCGCTTGCTTACATAACATTTTATTAAATAGCAAAGAAATTTGGTGACTCGTTTCTTTGTCGTACCTCCAAAAGATGGAATAGTCTACCAGCACATGTTTTCCCTCTTTCCTATGATATGGGGTCCTTCAAACGAGGCGTGAAGAAGCACCTTGTGGGCCGGCAGAGTGAGGTTGACTGATGCTGCGTTGTTTTCACGCTGCACCAGTTGTCTTCGCGTCTGGACTCCATTTCTACTTAACATCAGGTGGTGTGGAGTCATTTGCCGTGCTAAGTATAAAAAAAAAAATTTAGCTTTTAGTACCATTTTGCTTATGCAGCATGTTGCTGCCATTGTATACTTACTTATGTAATAACTAATAATAGCTATTCGGTGTCATTATAGGTTTTCCCTTTAAGCCATTTTTGTATGGTTTTCTTACAATTTATTTTATTCATATCATGTATACTTAGTGTTAAGTTAATTAAACACTATAAACTTAAGTTTATTATACAAAAAACTTTCAAGAAAGCAAATGAATCTGTGAGAGTGTGCTGTACGATATAGCTCAGTGGAACAAACAATGCTGCTCGCCTTTTGCTGGTTTGTAGTGCAGGACTATAGGGCGTTAGTGAATGTTTCTTTGTTATAGTTAGTAGTATAAACAACTGAGGAACAGAAAGGCAATCACATTCAGCTAGGAGTTCTGCTGTAGGGAAACGGAAAGGACGAAATGTGCTAACTTTCAATATGGCTCTCTGTGCTATTTCTAAGTTTAGCATGGTGGTTTTATGAGCGCCTCCCCAAGATGAAATGCAGTACGTTAGCAAAAATTGGCAAAGACTAGATAAACCCCTTAAGTTTCCCTTCCTAGTAAGTTTTCCTTTCGCGGCATATACTACATTTTTAAAGATATAAATTAATTTTCGAACTCTAGTAGTAAGAGCTTCTATTATACAATAACTTCTAGTATACAACATGTAACCAAAAATATTATTATGCATACACGTTGCTTATTATTATGTGACGCCAACACTGCAAAGCTACACGCTGCAAGCGGGGCTCGCTGAACTGTTATTCTGCTGAAGTATAGTAAATAAATTCTGTCATCATTATCATCAGCTCAAATTATGTCCACACTGCTGGGGCAAGAGCCTTCCCAATGGATGGATAAGGGGAACGGGCCATAAACTACCACGCGGGCCCAGTGCGGATTGGTGATTGTTAACGACTTATGCAGCCGGGACCAAAACGGCTTTACGTGCCTTCTGAAGCACGGAGAAGCTCGAGATGATAAACTTTTGGTCACCCATCCGATGGCCAGGCTTTGCGAAAGTTGCTTTACCTCAGCACTCGCAGACCGAGCGCGTTAACCACTGCGCCATCGAGCTCCTCAAGTATATTCTGTAGTGACATCATAGTACAAAAATAGGACTCTCCTACTCTACGAGAAATACTCTTCTTATAACTTATTTTAGGTTATTCTATTTAATTTGTATTCCAATCCAATACTGTTCAAAAGCCTTTTAATACTATATGTAGGTACGTAATAATATTGTTGTTATTACGTACCTACATATAGTACCTACGTATATTAGGCAAAATAATACAAGCCAATATTTGTGACGTCTTCATTAGTTCCAATAGATGTTACAAGATGGCGGCGCGGATTGGTTTCTTAATCGCACTATCAACATTTCACATCAGAATGTATATAGTCATTTGAGTTATCAAAAAAAGTTGTTACTTACTTATAGAGCAAAAGTACTCTTAGCGGGTATATTTTTAATTTTTTTTTTTAAATTTAACAAATACTTACTGTGAAGCGGGTGTCCTGAAATCGTACTGTAAAATCTATACTGTACAATACGGTTAATTATTTTTCATATTGTTTAAATAACTACAACGAACTACATCGAATGGAAGGAGCAGCCGAGTATGAAACACTCCAAATCCTTCCTTGGCGAAAACGCCTTAGGACGGAGTAAGTTCATATGCGGAGGCGGTAGACGGCAGGCCCGACTAACCATCGGTGCCTTGACAGGGCACTATGCCACAAAACAAATGCTTCATAGAATGCACCTTTCAACAAATAGTTTGTGTAGGGCGTGTGGAGAGAAAACGGAGTCGTTGCAGCACCTACTGTGTGACTGCGACTCTCTGGCTAGGAAAAGAATGGGACTCCTGGGGTCGACCTATCCAAAACCGGAGGACTTCAGGCTCTTCGCTCTGAAAGACGTTGCCAAACTCATGGCCTCTATCTTTGCGGAGGAGGAAGAGTGAAAGGATGATGTTGCACAAAAGATCCCGATGGGTCGAGATGTTACTGCGAGAGGGAAACCTCGGCAGGCCCCACTAATATAAGATAAGATAAATAACTACAACAAGAGATTTAATACAAAACATGAAATCATGAAAAACAGTCTTTTATCTCCTGATTCACCGTGTCCTACAGGGTCTATTATCTAACAAATATTGTAACACAATTAAAAGCGAAAACTACAACATAGACGTTGCGTAATCATAATAATCGCAAATCCTTCCCAAATCTGTTTTAGCCCAGGTGGGCTGAGGGCCGCCGGTGCCGATAACTTTTTTAATTAATAATTACGGAGAAAAAGCCAACACGATACCCCGCAGGCAACCTGCCGCTCCTATTTCGATATAATTATTAAAACTCCGACTTCGAACTGTGCTCAAACCGTAGTGGATTAATTAACTGATTGAAAGGGTTGCGAAACTGAGGTGGGAAAAGAGAAAAACCACAGTTTCGCAACTGTGGTTTTTCTTTTTTTTAAATTGCAACGGGGACCCAACGAATGGACGGTATGTCGCGTCGTATACTTTTTGTCCCATATCTATCATCGTACAGTCAATGTAAAAAATAATAATCTTAGTTACTGTTAATACCAACGTCGACATGAAAATATTTATTTCAATGAAAAACCGCTGTGAAACAGCATAGTATGATCTTGTTATGTATCTTTAGCATCAGCATATAGATCCCACTGCTGGGCTCTGGCCTTCCCACATGAACAATAGCACACGGGAGATTGGGCTAATGCACGATAAAGGTTTTAAAGACTGCCATTTGTCTGCCGCTGTCACTCGTCCGGTGATCAATTTGCAACTTTGATAGATATTCTACACAGGTTTACATTCATACATTCATTTACATTACATTAATACTAATGAAAAAATAAAGTAAAATAACCTTACAATTATTTAGTGGTAATGGGGTACACCCGAGTTTTTTCCGTTATAACACGTGTTGTGGGACTCCATTTCAACTCAACCTACCGTACAATTCTTAGTTTATAATAATAGCTAGCACTTTACTCGCGACTTCGTCCGCGTGGATTTGAGATATAAAAAAAAACTTTTTAAAAATAAAATATAGCCTATGTCGCAAGGAATGTATAGTATTCTAAGCGTGAAAGAATTTTTGGAATTGGACCAGTAGTTCCAGAGATTACCCTCCGCAAACAAACAAACAAATTTAACCTCTTTATCAATAGTATAGATAAATAAATAATACCACATGCAATTTAATTGAAAATTTTTATATACTTAAGAGAAGTAGGTCAGTTATATACGAGTAGCATACTCGAATTGCCTTTATATATTACCTATATACGAGTAACACTCCCGAGTTCTCAAAAAATAATAGCAAGTGGCAATGTTAAAAAACAGTTATTTTCGTTTTGTTGCCGCCTGAGAGGAACTTCGCCGCAAACGTGAGAATAATAACTGAGTTATGGAAATGTGAGTTGTACTTTTGGCTTTTATACTCGAACAGTCCTTTCGAAAATGTTATTCAAAGAGTTTTTCGGCTTGACTGGTTAGATGTTTGGGCTAAGCTAAACAGTGTTGTTGTGGGCGCTTTAGAAACTATTGCGCAGCGGCTAGTGTTAAAATGAAATGAATGAAATGAAATGAAAATAAATTTATTTGGGACAGAACAGTTCAAACATACAAATAAAAATGGAAAGAAAAAACATAGGAGTCCCAAAACGGTTCCGACTCGGCAAATGCTAGCCTTGAGGTTAGCGCTGATCTTCCGTCGGAGGTGATGCTGCGATAACTACACACAAAAATGCAAGTACAAAATAATAAAAAAATATAAAAAAAAATAGCACCCGTACGTCGGTATCAAAAATAGAAGTGTTAGTTGTGTTCTCGCAACTAACTTCCACAGTGTCGGATGGGTGACCGAAATTGAACAATCTCGAGCTTCTTCTAAAACACCTATAAAATATAGTTATATTTTTGCTAGTGCTTCATTATTTTACAAAATAGTTAACATGTTGCTCTTACTTACTTACTTCGCTGGCTCCCGACCCGAAGCTGGTTTTGGTCTATATTTTCACTCCCATTCGCCATTAATGTTCCTATTATCAAATTTTTATTGTATTACTAACTTTATTAGAGGTACCTTTTTAACTAAACCTCTCTGGACTCAAATGTCTGAATGAAACTTATTATGATTATATAATTAATATTACTGGATGTTTATAAAGTAGGTAGGTTTAATGTGCTTTAACGTCACACGACTGTAATATTATAACTGTGGCAATCATTTCCGTTCACTATTAATGAAAAGGCACGATTGATTGTGTGTCATGGCGCATGGCGCGTAAATTTTGTGGAGGTAACATATTGTTGTCACATGTCTCCGACCAGTCATCATCATGACAGGACATTTTCCAATATATTTGACGCTGTAAGGGAGAAAAGAGCTGGACACTTGCTGAGTTTCTTGCCGGTTCTTCTCAGTACAAGGTCTCCCGCCCAGAGTAGACTTACGAACCGATGGCATAATGACAATTATAAGAGCTATTTGTAGCCTAAACTGAATAAATGATTTTGCATTTTCAAATTTAATTTTGAGTCTCCGACCGTCCACGCCGTAGATACTTTTGCTTTGCCATCATATTTTTGTATCCCATTGAATTTGCATTTACCTTTTGACCCTTATGGCGATATGTCAGACGCCATTTGGATTTTATTACTAAGCCATTAGGTCGAAAACCTAAGCAAAAATTTTAACTGTGCTGTGCTTGTTTAAATATTAATGGTCTAGTGACCCGCTGGCCTCAGACTTGGAGGACCCGGGCTCGATTCCCAGAATATAGGTACTATTGTTTTTGGTTGGGTTTGGTAATATAAGTACTTACTGTTGTTTTTAGTTTGGTTGGTGGTAGAGCTTTGTTGTTCCAAAGTTTGTCGCCGTAACAACAATGTTAGTATCCTTAGAATAGAATAGAATAGAATAGAATTTATTTGCATAAAACTTTTTGTGGTCCAGCTGTTAGATAGCCAGCTTCCCCTAGTTGAGGGCTTTTGTCTTCGGCTTTATCGTCACTTACCAGCAGGTGAGTTGAAATAAAAGCTGTGGTTTAAATAAATAAAATTTGCTGATATACGATGAAGCCTTTCTAGCAACTAACACCCCGCTACACACGACTTTAAAGTTTATACTGACACCCCCCACCAACCTTACGGTTATAAAGTAGGTGTCAGACATCCTTGTGCAAGCACAAGGGACCATCTGCGTCAGATCTTAACGCCGGATCAGGACGCGCCGAAACGCATTCTTCATCCGGTACTTTTAAGAATAGTGTCTCGAGCGAGTAACAGTCGGGTTGCTCACTCTTTCAGATTCCTTCTAGAACACATTGAACATTTGATTTTGGTTTGATCCAGAACATATTATGTTTCTGCGGAGTGGAGTTAGCTAGCTTTGTGAAAATTCTTTTAAATCCGGTCTCCCTTGTAATGTGTGGTGGAGCTTTGCAAATCGGATCTCCTTCACGGTACTCAGTCTAGAGTACTAGTAAATAATTAATTAGTCAGAGTTGAATCACTTGTATAGATTCGTTATAGTGTGGTATATTGTTTTGTATGTGCTGGTTTGACATTATTTAGACAATTCTGAATTTAAATATGGGCACTCTTAAATTTTACTTTTTATTCTTTTAGTGCTAATTGCTGCACTGAAGCTGAATCAAATATTTATAAAATACAGTGAAAAAATTAAATACATACCCGACCCAGCCAGGAATCGAACCTGGGTCTTCCGCAATCCGGGCGGCTGCACCGACCATTATGCTACCGGGAAGCCTAGGGTAGGCATTTCATTTTTTTACTGTATTTCATAAATATTTATGGCTACTCTTGCTATTTATTAAATGCTTAGTATGCACGAAATCTTATGTAGAATGGGGCTCTCTTAGATTTAGATTTGTATGTTGTTTTGTGTGTGTGCCCATGTACGAGTATAATAGATAAGGCATCCAATATTCCGATGCCGTAAAAGAAAGAAAGTTAAAAAATTAAGTACATTTGTTATTAACAAAATGTGATGACCAATTAAATAAATGTATTATTATTTTTAATATGTATTATTATTAAACTGTTTCTAACTTCAGAATAAGCTTCTCTTTCTATGACTTTAATATGAGTTCAAATGTAGGCCAAATTGAGTGAAGATTTTTTACTTTACGAATTTTGCTCGTCATAAAATTATTCCACTTTACAAGATCGCAGATAAGATTACGGCTTCGTTTCCTTATTGCATAGATCTATCGAGGTCCTCGAGGTTGGATCAGCCGTCCGTCATCTGCCAGCGGCAGCGGCGATATTTTAATCGGAACCAAATAGCCTACGGCCTACGTGATGTGGCTGCGTAATTGCTTTCTATTCTTTAAACGGCTGGGGAAGCTAGAGGCTCAAATTGTTTACATAATTTCAAAATGTTGTGGACGCTATAAAATATTTACCAGAAATACGTTTTAACATCAATGTTTGTAGCATTGTTTTGTTCCGGCAGCTAGAGATAAGATAGCCAGTGCCTTAGTGTTGAGGAATGCGGGCGAAGTGCGCTTCCACGTTCGGCCTTATCAAGTGATAATAATTATAAGTATAATCAGGTGAGATGAAGGCCTACTTGAAAGATAAAAAAAAACAAAAAAAAAGGATTTACTAGAAATACCGTTGATATCGTAAATTAGTATTATTGTTTGCATAAAACTTGCGTTTATACTGACATAACATTAAATGATTTGGGGTTGTTTATAAAATTTGGTGGATGTTAAGGTACGGACAAATAGATTAATTGTATTGTATTATGATATGGCACTAATATATTTTTTTATGGCTTTTGTTTAAATGCCTACCAAAAATGTATCAATTTTACTACCAACGAAATTCGAAACGCTTACCAAAACGGATAAATGATCACCGAATTGTGTTTCCTAAAATATTATAAAAAGGTTACAATTTATATTTTTATTAAATGCCTTAAAAATATTTGAATACCTTTTAACTGCATTTCAGACCAAATATGTTATATTGTCACTAAATAGAGAATATCAATATTTTATGCCTCGAGTTTCAATTTGGTAGTTTTTGCTTTCTGTTGTCTAATAAAAAAAATAACCTCATTCTAGCCTATCACGTGACCTATAGGAGTAGGGCAGCTAGTATCCTCAATCATTTAAAATAATATTGTAAATATTTGGTGATCATTTATCCATTCTGGGAAGCAAAAAGAATATTTGTGCAATATATGAAATTATTGTGATGTGTTTATTTATTTTGAACCATAAAAATGGTATATTTTAGGATCCTTTTTATAAAGGCATTTAATTTACTTAATTTACTTAGGCTTGGGGGTCTAAAAAATATTTCTGATGAGGGTTTAAATTATACCATTTTTTTTTCTATTCCATTAAATATTTTTTTTTTTATAAATCGTTATTACAATTAGCTTACTACTAGTTCGAAGTTTATATGGAATAATAAAAATAAACTGAAGGCTTAACGCATATACCTTAGCATCAGTATCCAAGTCTTACTATTTAAATGCCGAGTTGCATTCGCAGTTTTATTATACCCTGCTTCTATCACTTCCGATTAATTAACCAATAAATGGTAGGTACCTATTAAAATACTTGCAGCAAAGTACATTGAATGTTTGTCTTATTCGTGCGTTTGAGCAATGTTATCTCCGCTATCAGTCAAGTGGCGTGCCGGCGGCGGTGACCGCACCGTATTGTAGCTTAGGGTCGACTGCCACGCGATCCTTTTGGTACAGGGTTCCGTATTGTTCTAGTACAAGGCTACGCAACTTTTAAAAGCCTTCACAAGCATTTATTCACGGCAAAAACTATTGAAAAGCAATAGCCTATATTGTCAGAATACTGGGCGTACGCCTCCATCATTATTGAAATCAAGTCATCGCTATAATTGATGGGTTATGCTTAATCATCATACTCTGCAAATGGAGCATTCGATATTTTGTAATAAACAAATGACGCGACGATGGAGCTCGATGGCGCAGTGGTTAACGCGCCCGGTCTGCGAGTGCTGAGGTTAAGCAACTTTCGCAAAGGCCGGTCATCGGATGGGTGACCAAAAATCTATCATTTCGAGCTCCTCCGGGCACGTAAAGCCGTTGGTCCCGGCTGCATTAGCAGTCGTTAACAACCACCAATCTGCACTGGGCCCGCGTGGTGATTTATGGTCCGTTCTCCCTATCCATCCATAGGGAAGGCTCGTGCCCCAGCAGTGGGGACATAAAATGAGCTGATGATGATAAAACTAAACCAGTAGGTTAAGTAAGATAGTGGTGGCACCAGTGAGCGACAGGAACCATTGATCGACAAAATATTTTTAAGAGTTTTTTAGAGTACTGTAGTGGTACTGTATGACGTTGTGGAAATTGAAACTATTAGCTGATGTAAATTTGTTAACTTAGTTTTTTTATTTTGTGTTTTTTTTGTTACATGTTGTGGTTGTCTTCTATAATTTTGTGTTAATTTGTAATGGAAAGTGTCCTGCTATGATATAGGGTATTTTCCAATATTTTTGACGCTGTAAGGGAGAAAAGAGCTGGACACTTGCTGAGTTTCTTGCCGGTTCTTCTCAGTACAAGATCTCCCGCCCAGAGTAGACTTACGAACCGATGGCATAGTGACATTCACAAGAGCTACTTGTAGCCTAAACTGATTAAATGATTTTGAATTTTGAATTTGAATTTTTTGACAGTTTTGTCATATAATCATTAAGAATAAGGGTCAACAACTCATTTTAGTCTTTGGCAACAATTTAATACAGGCCACCTACTTCCTTGCTGCCCCGTTATATTTTAATGAAAATCTAAGATACTTTTAGGCGACGAAAACTCTGTTGAACTGAGCTTAGACTGTCGAACACTGGTACCATTACCCTACCGTAAAAGTGTCTAGCGAAACTTGCGAAGACTAACGAAATGCCGTATGAATCATAAGTTAAATGACCTTACGAGTATTTACGTATGTCTATAGGTGGAAATTAGGACAAGCAGGACGTCACTTTTCACTGAATTCACTGAATTTGTTTTATGGGAACAGCGTATATAAGTACCGAAAGTTTGTAACTTCGGAATTACGTTTCAGAATCAAAGTCAAAAGGAAAATTTCCTTATTCAAATACTTATTGAAAAGTACTTTTAAATCGCCAAAAAAATATTTCCACCCATTTAGGACGTCTTTAAGCTTTGGCGAGAAGTAAGCGCAAGAAACTGCACAGTTTTATATAGAAATAACGAAATTTACAAAAAAAAATTAAGTCGTATTTGATGCAGTATAACTCAATTAAAACACCAATGATAATTTTAGATGTTATATTTTAACAAACTTTGTTATTACAATTCTCGTGTACAAGAAAATGACTAAACCTTTTTTAACTTAACGTTTTGATCGATTGCTCACTGAGAACTCTCTATTTTGTTTTCTTTCCAACGTCTTTTTCACAACGAACAAACTAACGAACCAAGAAAAAAAACTGTCCAAGTCAAATGCACAACTTGTTGAAAATTAAACATTATTTATCAAAATCATTAATTACGTCATAAATTCAATTTAAAAATAACAGTTTCCAAAATATAATTGATTTAAATGTTTGATAAATTTAGAATAATTAAATACAATACAATTACAGCGCGGTCGGATACATTAATTTTGGTCAGTGTACTAAAAGTAATAACTTGATACAGTATAAATACATTTAGAACAGTGTTGATTTAACTATGAAATTAATAACACATTTATAATAGATTTTAACAATCTAACAGCTCGTCCATCCTGATACAAGTTCACGTCCTCGTGAACACATAATAAAATAAAATAAAATAAATAAAACAATTGACAAATTAAATACATTCGTTCTACAAAATACAAAGTTACAATACAAAGTTTTACAAAATATATTTTCTATAATACATATTAAAGTTTTGCACTTTGCAACATCTAGAAACCTTTACATTTAGACTAATTTTGTATTCAAATCATTTACAATTTCGCACTTTGCGCTTTACCTTTCATATTTTATGCTTAAGTAATTATAATTAACATATACATTTCTTTTTTTTTTTTTTTTTTTTTTTTTTGCTTGGCCCACGTTGGACTGGAATGAATTTCAGAGTGCGCACTTTGCGCTTTGCACACGTTGCGCTTAAATCATATAAATTACGCACGTTGCGCGCCGCACACGTTGTGCGTTGCACATATTGTGCTAAAAGTTTTAGATAGCGCACTTTGCGCGTTGCACACGTTGCGCTCAATTCGTTTAAACTGCGCACTTTGCGCACTGCACACTTTGTGCTAAATTTATTGTATTAGCGCACTTTGCGCGATGCACACGTTGCGCTCAATTCGTTTAAACTGCGCACTTTGCGCACTGCACACTTTGTGCTAAATTTATTGTATTAGCGCACTTTGCGCGTTGCACACGTTGCGCTAAATTCGTTTAAATTGCGCACTGCACACTTTGTGCTAAATTTATTGTATTAGCGCACTTTGCGCGTTGCACACTTTGTAATTATTTGAATCGCACACATTGTGCCCAACTATTTAATTCTCATTTTTAAATACAACAGCATCAAATAGGCAACGTTTATCATTCAACAACAATAAAAGAGCATTAAAATAGAAATCAGTGAACTATTTTAGAGTAAGCAAAACAAAAGCACCAAAACTGGGTAGTACTTAATTAATCATCATCTGAATCATTATTATCAGAACTATCAGAATAGGAATCATTTCCTTTATTATCAAAACATAACCAAGGGAATATCTTATCAACAGCATAAACTCCAGTATACGCCTTGTTACCCTTTTTAGTAATCGGTGTGTCACAAACCTCATATCTATCATTATCTAACATTTTCGTTATCTTATATGGTCCCGATAACTTAGGCAACAACTTTCTACTCTTGCCTACACTATGTACTACTTTCTCAATCCTCACTAAGTCTCCTATATCGTACTTTCTAGCCTGTTTTCTCTTTTTGTCAAAACTAAGTTTCTGTTTGTCTTGAGACTGTAAAATGAACTTATCTACTTCAGATCTTACTTTCGTGATTGCTGTTCTAGGAGGCATTATTTCTTTATTTTCACTCGGTCTTTCATTACTTTCATGCTGAGAACCATTATCGTACCTAATAATACATTTATTTTCATCTGACAAAATATTTAAATTAGGTTCTGCTTGAACAGATTTATTATCTTCGTTACCATTCAAACCATTACTGATATTAGCTACGTTCTCATCATTTACACTATCTAATATATTGTTCGTTAGATCTGGTTCAATCTCGGAAATAATGTGACCTTCGTGTGTGTTTGTAAGTTTAAGCCCAAATAAGATTTCTGACGGTGATTTCCCAGTACCTTTATTAATTGTGTTATTTAAACCCCATTGAACCTGTAATAACCTGTCATCCCATAATCTCTCGTCATTGCCGTGATTTTGTGCAGCTAAAGAATCTAATATCGTACGATTGTACCTCTCCACTTGGCCATTAGCACGTGGAGAGGCAACTGCGTTCTGAATATGTCTGATCCCTAATTCTAACATAAATGTCTTAAATTTAGCACTCGTAAAAGACGTTCCGCGGTCACTTATTAAACGTTTAGGCAATCCAAATGTACCAAAATAATCTCTAAGTACTGCAATGCTTGTATTAGACCGTGTATTCTTTACAGCTTTCAAAACGATGAATTTAGTATATGCATCTATAATGACTAAAATATATGCATTTTTCCGCTTGCTAGTCACAAAAGGACCTACATGGTCAATATGAATAGTATGAAAGGGCGTCGGTACCTTAGGTATGGGATGAAGATAACCCTCTTTCTTCCCTGCAGGAATTTTGCTGTGTGCACACTCGAGACACGAATTAACATATTTTTTTACAAATTTTCGCATTTTGGAAAACCAATAATGTTGTTTGATTCGGTCTAGTGTTTTCTCGAATCCAAAATGACCTATATGATCGTGATTCTTCTGCAAAACTTGCCACCGACATCCTTTCGGTACAACCCATCTCAACCCTTCATCGGTATTCCTATAAATTCTGTCTCTCTTTAGTACAAAATTCTTTTTAATTTCAATTACGTCATCATATTGACGATCTGATAAAATATCTTTTATACGTTTTAATTCCGAATCATTTGATTGAATTGTTACTAACCAATCATTATCAATGTTCATAATGTCAAGAGTTTCGACAGCCTCAATAACACCTACTTCATCAGAGACCGGATTCCTGCTTAAAGCGTCAACATGTGACATACTATTTCCAGACCTGTATATAATATTGCAATCATATTCCTGAATCAAACTCCACCATCTAGCAACACGGGGAATCATGTCCCTTTTTTGGAATGTTGCCCTTAGCGAGTTACAGTCGGTTACTATTGTGAAGTTTAACCCCAAAACGTACGGTCTAAACTTCATTAATGACGCTATAACTGCCAGTGTTTCTAATTCATATGATGAAAAGTGTGATTCTTCGGGGGATGTTTGTCGGCTGTAATAAGCTATCGGTTTAAGATTAGAATCTATCTGTTTTTGCAATAATACCCCGCCTACCCCATGCTTGCTAGCGTCCGTATGAATTTGTGTCTCAGCTGTTGGATCGTACAATGCAAGAACAGGCCTAGAAGTTAAAATGTGTTTAACTTCAGAAAATGCACGTTCTTGTTCTACACCCCATTCCCAGGCGACATTCTTTTTTAATAATTTTGTAAGAGGTCTGGTAATTTGTGCGAATCCTTTAATAAACCTCCTGAAAAAACTAGCCAGACCTATGATTTGCCTAATATTATGAACATCTTTTGGAGTGGGAAAGTTTCTTACGGCTTCTACCTTTCGCATTCCTGGTTTTATACCCTCTCCAGAAATCTCAAATCCCAAATAATCGACTTCGACTTTAAAAAAAATACATTTCTGTGGTTTTAAAGTTAACCCTGACTGACGAAGCTTCTCAAAAATTGTACGAAGCCTCTCTAAGCCTTGCTCGAAAGATTTCGATGGTACCAAGATGTCATCCATGTAAGCTAGGGCAGAATTGAAACGCGCATTTCCTAGTACCATATTAATCGCTCTTTGGAAAACCGCAGGAGCATTTGCCAAACCAAACGGCATCCGGTTAAACTCAAATTGACCGTCTGGAGTGACAAATGCTGTTTTGTGTTTTGAATCTTCGCTAATTGGTATTTGGTAATATCCAGACGCTAAATCTAATGCACTAAAATAATTGTTACCAGCCAATCGATCTATTTGATCTTCAATACGTGGAATGGGATAATGTTGCTTTACTGTTTTCTTGTTTAAAGCACGATAGTCAATGCACAGGCGCTTATCCCCAGTTTTCTTTTTAACAATAATAATAGGTGACGCGTACGGAGATGATGATTCCCTTATTATATTGTTTTGTAGTAATTCGTCTATCATTGATCTAACTTCAGATCTTTCGGTATGACTAAGGCGGTATGGACGATACACAACTGGGTTAGAGTCTTTTAGCTCTATATTCATTGTAGTGACGCTAGTGCATCCTAATTCTGGTAGACCTTTGGCAAAACAGTCCCTGTATTCATTTACTAGACTCAAAAAATTTTGTATTTGAATATCATTTAAATTATCGCCAATATTCAAATCATCTAATGTAAGTATGCTTTTTTCGTTACGTATTGTTTTGATGTCTAAGTATTTAATTCTTTTTACGTTTTCTGAAAAAACTGAGCCTCGCGATATAATTTGATCTGTTTGAAATCGTAATTGTAGTTGTTTGTTATTTAAAATCTCGATATAACCTACGCCATTTTTAATATAAATTTGACCACCAACTATTTTATAACTAGTTCTTTGACTATCTTCAATGCAAATTTTTCCTGTTATATCGCAATCGGTTTTAACTTTTATCATAGCGTTGCCATATATATTTATAGTGTTATAAATTTTAAAGGTAAAGCGTCGGTCTTCAAATTGAATCTTTGACTTAATTATCAAATGTTTGTGGTCTTTATGAAACTCAATATGGGACTGTTCTGTCACAGTTTGGCCAATTAAAATTTCGTAACTAAGGAAACGATCGGGTACTATTATTAACTCCACCTTTACTATTATATGATCTATCGTTAAGTCTACTGTGCAAGCACCTACAGACTGAATGACAGAATTACCAAAACCACGCAAGTACGGCAAGTTATCAAATCTCCAATTATCGTTATTAAGAATTTTCCTAGCTACTGATTCTTTAATTAATGTACACTGACTACCAAAATCTACATAGGCGTGAAGCTTAAAACCATGTATAAAAATGTACTTTTTAAATTTGTCATCCATTGTCTCCTTAGCATTAACTAGTCATAATGACTTTATTTCTGACTTATTTTTCCAAACTTCCCTTGAACAGTTTGGATCATTATGACCGAATCTCAAACATTTTTGACATTTGACTATAGATTTTTGGCAATTATTTACTGTGTGTCCAACTTCGTGACAATTGAAACATTTAAATGGCCTATTATGCTCTACTCTCGCTGGTTTGCGGTTAGTGTCAGTATTTGGGCGGATGAACTTCCTATTCTTCTCAAAACGCTCGTGTTTTACACTTCTAAGGTACCCTAATAATTTGTCTGCATCTTCGAAACCTACAGCTTCTGCACCATATCTGACCGATCTATCTTCGATACCAAATACCACACAATCAATAGCATTTTTCCCATTTATACCACAACGATTTAAAGCTATTAACTTTTCGTAGTAATACTCTTCTAAATCATCCCCAAATTTAGCTCTTAAGTTAAGCATTTCCGTGAGTAAACGTCCGTAATTTTCATATACTGGAAAAGCAGACTTAAGTTTATTTTGCCATATTTCCCATGTATGCATTACTGATGGTTGACCTTCATACCATCGTTTCGCTGTGCCCATGAGCTTTGGTAAAGCATAATGAGCAGTTTGTTTGGTGTCCCAACCGTAAATCTCTGCACACTCGTTAACCTTGTTCAACCAGGTAACAATGGTTTGATTTTTAACTTTAGGATCAAATTCCGGCACAACATTAACGGCTGGGAATTTATCTCTGTTCTGTGGATTAACAGTAGATACGGCTTGTAGAACTTGACTAAGACTATCTATTAAGTCCTTGTTACGTGCAACATCATTATGATTTGAAGTCACTGCTAATTCAGAGTTAGGGAAAGAGTGTTGGTGTGGATTAACATTTGAGTGAATTATTAAGTTATCATTGTTGTTAACCTGTTCATCAAGAATACCTTCATTTGATACAGAGCTATTTGATTTGCTTACACCTGGCAGATGCGTAACACTGGTTTGTGGATCAATGATACTTGGTTGCCTTTGATGTCTACTACGTGAACGAATTTCAGTATGAGATACGGTATGTCGAGATTTAAGATCTCTATTTTTATTATTGGGATGCCTTCTATCCGATAAAGTTGAATCTGACCTGGTCACTGAACGAGATCGGCGCTCCAGTCTCGGTGTTCGCAAACGCTGTAATCTTCTGCTGCGTGACCGCGTGCGCTTGCGCCGAATGGAGCGCGACCGCCGCTCTGCCGTGGACCGCGACTGCCGCTTCGCAGAAGAACGAGATCGTCGTCTCGCAGTTGATCGCGATCGCTGCCTCGCGGGGGCACGTGACCGTCTTGCAGGTGTATTACTTGTCCTTCTGTCTCTTGGCATTGTATATGACAATGATAAAGATAACTGGTAACAGATACATAATAATGTTAATTTAAAATTGTCTAATATTATTAAAGTACAAGTACAAATCTATAATCTTAACTCTAAACACTTTATAGATTGTCAATAAATTTGAGGCACTAAATGCAATACTTTAAATGTGTGTAGAATAGAACATAGATCCTATAGTAAAAAATAACAATTCCATTTTTATGAAGATAATAAAGATGGTTTAAAAGTTTATTGTTCAGTCACACATTACACTTTCTTTAAATTGTTATAATTCTTGGATTGATAGTAAACCTGTTTAATAAAAAGTGGGCAGGTAAATATGCCACATCGAAACTAATTAACTAATAAATTGACTAATAGACAACTTATTGTCATTGTAATTAAAACACCAAAAGATGGTGACGTGGTTTTTAAAACATGTGATGAAATCAAAAGGAAACGCTGGGTTTGTTATAACTAGTAAAGAAAATACGCTTGTTTCATACTTGAGACTACTGTTTGTACGTTACTTACTAACTATTGTTTTACGTTACTACGTATTAGCGCATTTGCATCGCTTTGGTGCCACAATTCGCATCGACACGTTTTATTATAAGTATTTCGAAAGAGGCTATGTTATATATAATAAAGGTCCTTCATAGATTATTGGACACAGATACAATTTAAACTCATAATCATAACATTTGAATAAAGAAAACAATTGACTTACCCTTAACGTTTATAACCAACCTGTACCGAACAGCATGTGTTCGTACCACTTCTGAATTGATGCAGTATAACTCAATTAAAACACCAATGATAATTTTAGATGTTATATTTTAACAAACTTTGTTATTACAATTCTCGTGTACAAGAAAATGACTAAACCTTTTTTAACTTAACGTTTTGATCGATTGCTCACTGAGAACTCTCTATTTTGTTTTCTTTCCAACGTCTTTTTCACAACGAACAAACTAACGAACCAAGAAAAAAAACTGTCCAAGTCAAATGCACAACTTGTTGAAAATTAAACATTATTTATCAAAATCATTAATTACGTCATAAATTCAATTTAAAAATAACAGTTTCCAAAATATAATTGATTTAAATGTTTGATAAATTTAGAATAATTAAATACAATACAATTACAGCGCGGTCGGATACATTAATTTTGGTCAGTGTACTAAAAGTAATAACTTGATACAGTATAAATACATTTAGAACAGTGTTGATTTAACTATGAAATTAATAACACATTTATAATAGATTTTAACAATCTAACATATTTAACACATGTCAAACAAACTTTATATTCATACAGGCGCTAGTCAACTCGTGGAAAAGCTATTATGACATGGTACTAAAGTGGGCAGCGATTTCTGATACTTGTTACGACGAGTGCCCAAATTCCCTGTTAGGCTCAGTAAACTTTTTCCTTCCATAATACGGAACACTTCTTTGAACTAAACGATTGTCGGCACATTTCACTTTTCTTTTGAGAACGTGAGAAACGGCCGTTAGTTTCAGTGGACAGAAATGGCCAGGGATAAAAGCGGCGTTCAACGGAGTTTTTGCCAAGGAAGATTTATACTTTTTTTCTCTATAACATACGGTTGGAAATGTTTCCACTTCTCTTAGCGTTGCAATTGAATTTTCAATTATACAAAGCGTTCTTCTTACGTCTCACAAAATCTGTCCAACTAAAATGATATGATCTATGACCTTTGGCCAATGACAACACCGCAGTGAGTATAAGTATATTGGCTATATACTTTGGCCAATGACAACACCGCAGTGAGTATAAGTATATTGGCTATATACTTTACATGACTCTTAATAAATAATAATAATGAAAATATGCCCCGCTGCTGGCGGTACTCTAGAATTAGGTTTTTATAACGTTTTATTGTTTTTATATTAAAATATTGTAAAAATCTAGTTTTAAGAAAGATAATAAATAAAAGGTACCTATAAAAATAAAAATTTGTTTTATTTCCATTAACAATTTTGGCGTTACAAACAATGGGTTGGAGCTTCTCTTTAAGTTGTAAGGTCTGTTTTGAGAAGCCCCGCTCTTTAATGATTTTAGATATACAAATTATAAACAGTCACACAAAAGTAGCAAAAAGAATACTAAGTTACAAAAACACAACAAGCAAAATATACAAACCAAGACTCATAATGTTAGAATATAAGTGCATGTGTGCATGTGTGTGTGTGAGGGTGTGTGTGTGTGAGGGTGTGTGTGTGTGAGGGTGTGTGTGTGTGAGGGTGTGTGTGTGTGTGAGGGTGTGTGTGTGTGTGAGGGTGTGTGTGTGTGTGTGGGTGTGTGTGTGTGTGTGTGTGTGTGTGTATTTGTTTGTTGTGTGTGGGTGTGCGTGTGTGAGAGGGGGTGTGTGTGTGTGTGTGTAGGGGTGTGTGTGTGTGTGTGGAGGTGTGTGTGTGGGTGTGTGGGTACCTATCTACTTTAAAATTATTAAGAAGAATGGGCGCAAAGCAAGGAAGCAGAAACTGCACAGCTTTTATTGTAGTAACGACGTAAAAATATGTTGTTACCAGAATATTCAACGTATACATTTATAAAAACAAAATTGTTCTATAAAGTAAACAATTTATAATCATGGTCATGTATCATTTTATGCAAATTTTGTTGCGTTGCAATTTGGAAAAGTGTTGAAATAATTTCCACAAGCGGGAATTGAACCCACACACTCTACACCCACACAGGTAGGTAGTGCACCTTACTACCAACTATGCTATTGTGACTATGTCCAAACAAATTTGTATTGAAGTAATCACTCTCTCAGAAGCTTTTCCAGATTCTACCGACTTGAAATGCAGCCATGACACGCTCACCTAGAAGAGTTGAGTAACATCAAACTAGAGCTTCAAAGTCAGTTTGTTCCGCTTCCAATTCAATTGAGTGTTACAATTTTTCAACTCCCTTCCGACTTCGGTCGTCAGTATTCGGTGAACGCCAATATTTGCGGTCGATAGAGCTCGAGTGAGGTGTGGCGCCATAATCTCTGGCCTCTAATATTTCCTAGTGCCGTTGTAAGTTTCGGCATAACGTTTTTTGACGATCTAACACGAGTTTTATGCTAGGCTTTGGCGGTTACGATGAAGGTGATATTAGATAGAATTTGACATAGAATGGGGGCTAAAAAAATCTATTTTCAAACCGCTCTCGTGTGATAGTAAAAGTTAAAACACTTTTTTGCTTGGTCGTGTAACCAAATTTTCTCGTGGGCTCTTCCATGTTTTGTCAAGCCTATTTCTGCACCACTAGCTGTCTTCGCATCTGGTTTTTTTTTTTAATTTTAAATTTAAAAGTAACTAAAGGGCACTCTATAATTGTCGAGCTGAAGGTCAGTTTTATATGAAGGCGCGAGTGGCACTTCATCAGGGCATTCCATGGTTAGGGCGTGAGAATGCGGGCAAGGAAGGTATAAAATATACGCAGGTGCACAAGGAAATATACAACTCTTTAATTGAAATATCTTTTAAATTAAGGCACTAATTCAAATATATTACAAAAACACAATGTTGAAAAAATTTCCACGAGCAGGATTTGAACCTGCACCCTTCTGACATACCGGGTCAGGTGCTCTTCCAATTGAGCTATCGTGGTTCAATTGGAAGAGCACCTGACCCGGTATGTCAGAAGGGTGCAGGTTCAAATCCTGCTCGTGGAAATTTTTTCAACATTGTGTTTTTGTAATTTGTTTCGCAACAAAATTTGCGTTAAAATTATATAAACAAATTAAAAACATTTTAATCCAAATATCATAACATTACGATTAATCTCCAGTGATTAACAGAACTACAACAATAGGAAATATTGCAAGCGATTCGTCGTGGACGTAATCCAGTCTGACAATTGGACGCGCATGTTGGTATCATACTCAATACTCAATAGATTTATTGTCAATCATAGATTATAAGGTGTTACAGGTGGGTAATGTACATATGAACCCTGTTAGGTATGACAATTTGAAACGACAGGCAGATTTCAATAGGTAATGAATTATAGTTTATTGATTTTAATGTAAATAAAACAATGAAATTAATTAATCATGATACGTTCTTGCTGCTTTCTGGTAACATTCGGCTGCACCACAGCGTTTAAGTTTCAAATTGTACCGTATTAGGTTCATCATAATTCTGTCAAAATCTTTATATATATAAATCTTCTGTGCGTGTGTATGTCACTGAACTCCTTCTAAACGGCTGGACCGATTTGGATAAAAAAAATTGTGTGTGTTCAAGTGGATTCGAGAATGGTTTAGATTAACAATTGAACCCGTTAGGTGGCGCTGCAATAGGGGTCCATCATGGGATAGAATATTTTCCCAGTGTTCTTGCGTTGGTACTTCTAGGATTATTAATGTACACTTACACACTTACACACTTACACTTACTGTACCTTTATCGTGTATCTATTATTATGCCAATAAAGATCTTTTAAAATTGAAATTGAATTGAATCTGTCAATCTGACATTTCAATATTGCCCCGCTACCATCGACACGACGACGCTCCGCTAAAGTAACCCTTCACTCTCGATCCAACCAGTATGACAAGTATGACAAGTACAAAAGTGGTTAAAGATTTAACTATACGCCGGTGTAGACTATTATACCTATATTCAAATTATACAATCATCCAAAAGCAATTAATGGCATTGCCATAAGCAGAGTTTGAATAGTAAACATAATTATAGCGACGCTGGCTGTTGCATCACCAATCGTCCACATTTCACGTGGATTTAATAAAATTCGAGCTATGTGGCACTTGTCAGGAAGTTGGCCATTTTGAATGCGTATGACAAAAGTTCTGGATTACCTACATGAAAATAAGCATTAAGTATACCAACTTTCACTACATACAAATTTTGTCCTTTGAGTAGCTTACGTACACACGCCTGCACATCAACCTACCCAATACTGTCAAATTTATTCAATACATTGTCTACCTTAAGCCTTATGCATAAAGTTCAAAGTCTATTGAGGAAATTTGACAGTTTGTGGTAGGTTGATGTGCAGGCGTCTGTACGCTATAACATGCTACAACTAAAGTTTATCTGTACTGTGGACTGCCAGAATTGTCTGTTTGTACACGACGCCATCTGCCATATGCCATCAGTTATTGGTCTGTTAAATTCAATACAATTCAAAATAAATTTAACGCAAGCAATGCGTACAGCCGTTAACATGTGCACACTCTTGATTAGTTTTGAGAGTTACATTGTTTACATGTTAATGCTTGTGACTGTACCAACTTAAATGTTTATTGTACGATTCGTGTTCATATTGTGTAGGGATCGTGTACATTTTTGAAAAGAATATTCATAGTCATAGGTCTATCTTATTTTTTTTTTGTGTGTCATTTGTATGTGTGTGTATGTGTGTGTGTATGTGGGTGATCAACTTATTTTATTGGCTTATGTTGTGTCCCACTGCTGCGCAAAGGCTTCCCCTCTGCAGCTCCACTCTTCTCTATCATAGGCCACCTCATACCACTCCGGCAAAAAAGTGGTCAAGTCGTCCCCCCATCTCCGCGTTGGCCCGCCTCGTCTCGTCTTCAGTGTCCATCACGTAGAACCCAGTCAGTGGCGATCTTCGACCACCTCTCTGGGCCCATGCGGCTGACGTGCCCAGAACAAATAAATAGACATGTTGATTGCTTGTTTTGTTTATGTGTCTTAAAAGTACCGGATGAAGAATGCGCTTCGGTGCGTCCTGGTCCGGCGTTATGACCTGACGTAGATGGTCCCATGTACTTGCGTATGGATATTCTGACACTACTTTTTGTAACCGCTAGGTAGGTAAGGGGTGTCAGTATAAACTTTAAAGTCGTGTGTAGCGGGGTGTCCCTAAACAATAACACCGTCAGACATTGTATACCTTAAACTGGCTTAGACAATCTACCTATACATCTCTAAATATAATACATATAATAAAGCTAAAGAGGGTCGAAAGTCTGTACATGGAAGATATTAAAAAAAGTTGGGATATATAGAATCGATAACAGAACACGTTTCAACAGTTTTTAGAATTTTTGTCTGTTTGTCTGTTTATCTGTTTGTCTGTTTATTTGACCGCGCATCACGTGGAAATGGCTGATCGGTTTTTTATGCACACTTTACACATAGACAGACCAGGATCCGGACTAGGACATACGATACTTTTTATCCCGGTAACAGGTTCCTGTGTGATAGTGTAGTCTTCGCGAACGAAGTCGCCGGCGACAACTAGTAACAAAATAATGGGGATTACCCTCTAACTTTTCCTATGAAGTGATCAAACAACTCGCACACTGTATTGAATACTGATGTCGACTCAGATTTCACTGATGCCAGACATACACATGGCACTACGCCAACGGATCGCGAGTCTACTTGCACAGTCACGAGTATTAACATATTTCATACATTTTTTTCTAGTTTTGAACCTTATTCCATTGTATAAACAGTTAAATTGTTTACATGTTAATGTTTGTAAAAGTACTAAGAAGAGCCAATAAACTCACCAAGAGCATTTATTTTCTTTCCTTTTTTTATAGCGTCTAATATTTTGACAGGTTTACTGACAGCTGTTTCGTTTATTTTACTGTACTGTTTATTGTACTTTATTATCATCATCTCAGCCAAAAGACGTATTTAATAATTATACTCACAATTATACTATATAATATTCTTCTGATAGTTTAATTATCAAATTATACATGCAAAAATATAAAACAAAGAAAAGCAAGGAGTTTTTAATTAACTTTTGAATGTTTTAAGAGCAACAGATATCATTATAGCTATTCCATGCTTTGAAATGCACGCGCACGGGCTTAAACTCAATCTCCTCTCTCCATGTTCAAGGAGAGGGCCTAAGCCCGGAGGTGGGACGTTTTTAGACTTTGAAACCAAGAGAGAAACAAACAAACAACAACATACAACCCTTTGGCTGTCACTCATGTTATGCTTTGTAATCATAAAATACCTACATTTTGCCATCATTAATGAACACCGTTAAACTACTATCAATTTATAATGTCCTTGAATGGGTAATTTGGAAGCCATCAAATTAATTGCGGGAACGTAAGCCGCAAGCTTTAATTCCACTCGGATCTGTGTCATTACATTTTAATTATTCCCGACATGTGACCAGTAAATGTCGTTGTTACGTTTCTGCTATGTTTTAGTTTTTATATTGGAATCCTAAAACATTCACAGCTGCTACACTAAACGGTGTCACGTCTATAGGTATTAGTTTTGCTTCATACATAGCTATATTTTATGCTACTTCCATGGAAAAGGGAGATTTGGTGTCGTTTGTTGTATATTCATATTCATCAATTTGTGTGAAGAGTCTAAATACATTTTAATGCAACAATTACAACAACAATAATAAATTAATCTAATCAGGTCACAAAAAATACAAATGTTGAAAACATTTCCACGAGCAGGATTTGAATCTGCACCCTTCTGACATACCGGGTCTTTAGTACCTATTTGTAAAAATATTATGATCGGATGTTAATGACGGTAGTTGTTGACATTGAATGGGCGCCTCTTGCTTTCAAAGTAAAAAAGTAAATAGTGCTTAATAACTTCGGCGGGCTGATTAAAACCACGATAGCTCAATTGGGCGAGCACCTGACCCGGTATGTCAGAGGGTGCAGGTTCAAATCCTGCTCGTGGAAACTTTTTCAACATTTGTATTATTGTAATTGTTTCTTAACAAAATTTGCATTAAACATTCTAATCAGGTCATTTACTCCTTACACATAATGTATTTCGCGTCGAAAAAGACTAGCCTAACTTTTCCTCATAAATTGTGCTTGAATCTGCCGAGTATTTGAAAGCTTGAGGTAGACAAACTTTTTTAATTGGCACAAAAAGGAGGTTTAATATATTTCATCTTATTCATAAGGTTTAGAAGTTGATAGGAATTAAAATTCAGTGACGGTGTGAATTTTGATGCGCCGTAAAGTTTCTTTATGTCGGTAAAGTTTTCTGCTTGTAATTTTAATTTCTGAGTAGGTTTTCACAGTTAGTAATGTAATAACTTTTATACATGTTTCAAAACTGGACCTCTCGTATAATTAAAACATAAACATTTTAAAAGTAGTTAACGGAATTAGGCGTTCCTTTGCGGAAATCAAGTGCACAAGTGTAGAAAAAAATCTTAAATTTTCCACCAGCAAAACCAACGTCATATTTATTTATACTGATTTTATAAGCAAACTAGCTGTCCCGGCGGACTTCGTACCCATTTGACAGTTTCTATGACAACAAAACAAACAAATTACAACATCAAATCCAAGACCTAAGTAGTAAATTGTGGAAACAAATATAGAGAAAAGTTATAATTTCCATTCCCGAGGGAATATTGTGATGAAAACTATCTTATGTGTTAATCCAGGTTATAAACTTATCTGTATGCTGAATTTCATCCAAATCCATCCATCCGTTGCAGCGTGAAGAAGCAACAAATATACACACATACACACAAACTTTCGCATTTATAATATAAGTGTGATTAGGTAGTTGGAATAAAGACGTTTCTTCGTGACTCCAGAAATATCATCAGCTAACAAAGAAATCAATAAAACTACACACAACAATAGTGAATAGATTAGTCGATTTTTTTCATGTTTGTCCTGTGGTTAAAAGCCGAATAAATGTTTATTATTATTATTTTCTTTATTTTTTTTATTTCTTAGCCTAGGTTTGTTATAATATTAATATAAAAGTAAAATACAAAAGCACATACAAAACATAAAAATATTATAAAAAACCTAGCCTAGGGTGCCGCCGGCAACGGGGCAGGGCTCAAGTTGCCGGTGGTTAGGGCTGCAGAGACAGGAACCTTCGGACTATCCGCGCCATATCCAAGTGTACCGCCTCTGTATCTGACCCTTGATCCAACCATTAAGCGAGAGTCTCTTAAGGTGTTGGTCGAGACTCTTCGCTACCAGACAGTTCGCAGACACGACTATCGGCACAATGATTGTCGAGTCAACATTCCACATGGCGGTTACCTCGTGAGTCAAGTCAAAGTACTTACTGGCCTTGTCCTTCTCGGCCTTTACGAGGTTCTCATCATGCGGGATGGTGACGTCAACAAGCACTGCCCGGCGTTGCGATCGATCTATCAGCACGATATCAGGCCTATTAGCTATAATAGTCCTGTCCGTGATGACAGCTCGATATAGAGCGTGCCACCGTTTTCGAGAACCGGCGCAGGTGTGTACCTGTAGTACGGCACTACAGAGTCCACAAGACCATATAGAAGAGCGAGTTGCTGGTGAATAATCCTAGCTACCGGGTTATGTCTGTGCAAATACTCGCCGTTAGCAAGATGAGAACAACCGGAGATAATGTGCCTGAGTGATTCCCCGGGACGGCAGCATGCCCGACAAATGTTGACCCTACCGTCCTTCAGGATATATCTCCGATAGTTATTCGTCATGATAACTTGCAACTGCACATACAAAACCTTCGGTTTCTCCGGAGAGGTCCCCGAATCGTAGTCAGTTCTTATTATTATTATTAGTAAGTGTGTATTTTTTCTCTCAGCTAGAAGCCAGTTTTCTCTTTAATTGCGGGTGCAAACTATTATAATTATTATTAATATAGTTGTAGTATTGTTCAAAGTCAAAATTCCCTTCCAAAGTACTCTGTAAAAATAAAAATTCTCTCATTTAATGTTTTTTAACGTTTCGGGAGCCCTACACATTGGAATGAAACACTTTTACAAATCGCGTTTATTTTTTTGCATTTTGTTTGATTTTATAACATGTTTAATTTTATAGCATCATCATCATCATCATCAGCTCATATTAAGTCCCCACTGCTGGGGAACGAGCCTTCCCTATGGATGGATACGGAGTTTTATATCGTTTCAAACCTATTACAGGGTCCGTGGTCACAGGATTCAGTCTCCTGCGCTTGCTTGGTAGTTCAATAGATATTTGTCTCGGGTGCGTGCCGTTTCTCGCAAAATGCGCTTTCAGTATCTTTTGGTCTTGTGGTGTAGTATTAGGGCAGGTTCATGTCCCTTATAATAGGATTCCAGTCAGAGTTTAGAAATCTAACCCTATTATTATCCTCTATTGAAATTTGGAGGTTTATTTTGTTTTCTAATTTCAATAGCCTTGCGTATTATTCTAGGGATGAGTCATTGTTCTTTACCGAGTATTATTAATCTCATCCTATTTTATTCAACTACACAACAGAATATATATTGAGAATTATTCAATTGAAATGAAAGGGACTACATATTATTTGTCCCAAAGATTGTAATTAAGGTAACAGCTGTGACTACAAGGTGCGAAGTCATTTAATGAAAGATAATATATTATTCTAGATTAGATTAAGAAGAGCCTAATTGTAACCGATATTAAACATGACATTTCAAGTTAGTACCAAAGTTTAAAGTTTTAACATTATGTTTCAATTATGAAAATTTCAGTATCGACTACTTTAATGAACGCCTAAGTTAGGACAATACTTAGACTTGCTAAGAGTTGCTGCCTCTGTGGTCTAGTGGTAAGACCACCAGTCTCAGACTGAGAGTTTCCGGGTTCATATCCAGTATTTAAAAAAAATCATTTAAAATAAATCAAATAAAATGTTTTTGTTTGGTTTATAATAATTTTAATGCAAATTTTGTTGCGAAACAAATTGCAAAAACAAAAATGTTGAAAAAATTTCCTCGAGCAGGATTTGAACCTGCACCCTTCTGACATATCGGGTCAGGTGCTCTTCCAATTGAGCTATCGTGGTTCTAACCAGCCCGCCGAAATTATTCAACACTATTTACTTTTTTACTTTGAAAACCAAAGGCGCCAATTCAATGTCAACAACTAAAATTAAATTATGTGTATGTCAGAAGGTGCAGGTTCAAATCCTGCTCGTGGAAATTTTTTCAACATTTGTGTTTTTGTAATAAATAAAATATTTAAAATATCAAATATCAACCTCGATGTTTAGCCATGATACAGTGTATGTGTCTTACTAATATACAGAGTATAAGTTAGAATAGATCTTCCAGGTTTTTCACATATCAAGTAAACTTCATTTTTAAATTTGAGACAAAAACACGGAAAACTATTCAAAGTTTATTTATATCTGCTTTTATTACGGAGGTATGCGCTTAAATACTATTGAATTGAAGTACGGAATCGTGCATTAACGCCCGATGAGGCTTTGAATGTTTAATTTCTATTGCCGGCGCGCCGCACGACTGCCATTATCCGAATTGAATCTACACACGCCGTTTCTGAACCGTTTACAAAATGCATCACTTGTATAAATTTATTTCAGGTATTTTATTTTTGTTAAAGAACCTATACAATAGACCAATAGCATATAATTCTTTTTTCTTTTTTGTTACTATGTAGGCAAATGTGCATAGAAAATAAAAGAAATGAGCTCGCCTGAGCTGTCTTTGCGATAGCGGTAAAATTGCTTAAGTTTATTTAGAATAATTATTTTTTTGTATACCATGATACTATACATGATACTTGTTGCAAAAATTTTTTTTACTCTTTATTTATTTTCTGGCTTTTGTCCACATGAATTTGCCAGCCCTATTGTATCTTCCCAATTACAATCTTAAACTGAGATTAAAAAATTAAAAGTTATCCTAGTTAAATAAAGGTATGAAAGGGAATCACTGTTCAGTCAACTTTACCAATATACCTACTCAATTTTTTAGCCAGTTCAGATTTTGGTTTTGATAAAAAAAATACTTTGAATTAATTCCTACGTCTTTAATATTTAATTGAAATTCATTGAAGAGTGATTCCCTTTCAGCTCGGTTCTTGACACAGTCCATCAGCATATGTTGCACGTCTTTAATTTTGTCACAAGAGTTGCAATTAGGTGTGTCAGCTTTCTTCATTAAATGTGCAAACTTCGCAGACGGATAGTGTCCCGAACGCAAGCGTAGAGCAATTTTAATATAGTTTATATTCAAGTTGGTATCGTCAAACCATGGTATACGAATAGGTTCCTTTTGGATAGATTTATACCATATCCCGTTGTCCATAGAAATCATATCAAAATGCTGTTTCCATTTTACAAAACATATGTTTTTATATTTAGGAACATATTCTGAATAGTCCGGTAGATAGTCACACAACACGCCCTGACTCGCTGCTTCTTTCGACACAAGGTCCGCAGTCTCATTGCCTATAAGACCAATATGGGCCGGAACCCATTGCAATTTCAGCTCAGAAACGGTAGGTATTCTTTAAGCTATGAATAAGCTTTAGGATTTCGTAGGTTATCGTTACACCTCTGAAACCAGAGGCGCAACGAGCCAAATGCTGTTGCACACATTGTTCTGATCCCAAGGTAAGTAGCTAAAGCACTCATTTCAGGGAAATCAGAAACAACGAAGGTACCACAACCACCCAGACCCGACACGATATCGAAAAGTTCGTTTTCGACATTGACCCGACCGAGGATCGAACCCGGGACCTCAGAGTTAGCGCCGCCCAAAGTCCGGCGTGCAAGCCCACTCGGCTACGGAGGTCAGCATTATAATGACTTGTCCTGACTGATTCATCATCGCCGAGCCTTATAGATGAATTTTGACAGTAGGTTAATTGAGTAACGTATGGGGTTACACACTGTATGCGGTCAAATAGGGGGTGAAAGTTTGTATGAAAGTCCGTCAGTTTTGAAGTAAAATACATGAAAAGTGGTATTTGGGTTCTTGAAAAGAAATAAAGAGGAATTTTGTTTATTTTCCTTTAAAGTAGTAAAAAAGGGAAATCATTATTTTTAAAGTAGTAACTATTAAAATGAATATTTTAATCGATCTATAGATTTTTCAACAAAAATAAAGAATTACGAGTTTTAACATTTTTCGAAAAACCTCCCCTAGAAAGGTGAAAAAGGGTTGGAAAGTTTGTATGGAAATCTGACTAACATGACCGTTGGCTTCGTCACACAATCACACAATCACAACAATCACACGTCGTGTAGCCTACGAGAGCGAAGCCGCGAGCAAAAGCTAGTATTCTCATATATATTATGATAAGCTGTTAATATGTTGTAGTGGGCATAGTAGCCCGTGTCTGTGACGTTCCTAGCAATTTCATGGTATATACGGTCTAATGGGCAGATACCTTGAATCTGCATTATTATTTTAGAGTCTTATATCCTAACTAATATTATTAATGTGAAAGTGATTTTGTTTGTTTGTTTGATACGCTTTCACGCGTAAACTATTTGCCGATTTGTTTGTTTTGTTGTCATAGAAACTGTCAAAGTGATACGATACGTCAGGTCAGCTAGCCGTCTTTATAAAAGATAAGATTATTAACAATACAGTCGAAGAAGCTATTCGGCGGTACAAATAACAACTAGCCAGATGTTCTCAACTGTTTTTCTCAAACAATACAATAATCATTTGCAGTAATGGATACATCGATCGCGCGGCCCACCGCGCCGCCGCCGCCGCCGGCTGTCACGCGACGATCTGTCGAGGAACAACTTCCATCAAGCTTCGGGAATTGCCTTGTCTTCATTTTTTGAGCTATTTTTGTTTGAAACTTGCTCTGTTGTTTTGGACTCAATCTTCTTTATTATAAGTGCTATGATTTAACAACTTAAAGGCTACAACTGTAGCCATCCGTACAGCTTAACAACACCACATTTTAAGAATGAAAAAAAATTTACTTACTTACATAAAATGTTATATTTCAAAGTTTTAAGTAAAATATACAAATTAATAAATTAAATCAAATACCTACTGTAAAGTTAAAAGTAAAAAAATAACTTAGAATTAGAACTAACTGCGTTGTTTTTTGTAAGTTATCTTTTTCAGTCAATCAGTTTCTGTCGAAGGCTCGTTTTTAACGTTATTTTTAGTAACGGCATCTTGATGAATTTTCTATAGAAAAAAAATACTTAATTTGTTTTATCTGCTTTTAAGATGGAAACATCTGCCACACTGATTGTATTTTCTGTGTTGATTATTTTGATGTATTCTGAACACAGCTGTGTCAAAGTAATATAATGCTGAAATCTATTAAGTAACTTGATAAAAACATTTTGCAATATAAAGGAAAAATTAAGAATTATAATACATGCTGTTGTATATTGTTTAGTAGTTTTAATAGATATTTCACCTAAACATGGCAATTACATTAAAATGGGCAGTGAAAAAACGTTCCCCATTACGTAAATCTTTTAGACACACGCGCAAAATGAGCTATGTCTCACACTTTTAATTAATCGAAGCTCTCACGGCTAGAGATGGATAAAACTGCTTATTTTTTCACACGTTTAACATTGTACGTTGTAACGATTTTAAAAAAAAGCATTCGTAAAAAGTGCTTTTTTGCTTTTTCGTGTACTTACAAAACGCTGGCTACGCTGTGTTGAAATGAAAAAACGTGCTTACTTGCTTAATACCTTTTTCGTTGTTAACATGTTTCATTGTCATTTAAACGAATATTTAAGTATAAAGTTGTACGACGTAAATATGTAGAATTTAAGATTTTTTTAAATCAATGAACTTCCCTTCGTACTTTACAAAAAAAAAAATTGTAAACTCAAAATTGATTTACAATGGAAGTTAATTACACTAATGTCACTAAGCAAAATTTTAAAACTTTATTATGTTAGACATTTCCATAAAGCACGTAAATAAGCAGGCAAGCAAGCACACTGTACAAGAACGCGCACTTATCGCTTCACACCGAAAAACGTACAACTTTTTATTTTCTGTATAAATAAACCTAAACGAAAAAAGTGTTAATTAGCCGATTAAAACATCAAAATAAGTGTGAGCATTTTTAAAAGTGAAAAGCATATCATACGTTCAAACCTAAAATAAAAGCACGCTTATGTACTTTTTTAGAAAAGCATGCTTTTTTAAATGGTATTATTTAAACCCACCTCTACTCATGGCTACGAACCTACGAACTGTGTCGGGAGCGCGGGCAACCAATCAGCGTCGGGGACCGTGGATCTTGAACGCTGTTGTCACAAAAAAAGGAGAACCCAGACGGTAAGCTAGATACCGCGCTCGGACTATCTCAGTACGAGCCGGCTGCTGCGAGATTCCATGTCCGTGAGAGGTTGTCTATTTGTGCGTTTGCATGAAGCTAACTTTCTGCAGCCTTCGAAAGCGTTTTTTTTAGGTGATCAATTCTCAATTGTCATTCTACGTTCAATTTGATACTTACATGATTATTATTATTTATAGTTATCACGCCACTAAGAAGTAACATAATATTGCCATAACATACAATATGGTGCGGCCATAACTTACGCATCGGCTGTCTGGCTTGCTGCCAACAATGCAATCTGTTCTAATGGTACTTTAGTACTTTGTCAAAAGAACTAAACAACTTAGCAGGCACTTGTTATTTCAGAAAGTTATTGTGATATGGTACTTAAGTGATCGCCCCGCCTGATCCTCTAAATGCTACTTACTACACATTACAGAATACACTAAACATGCGCACTTGCCTAAGTCCGAGATACGGTACGGTAGAACAAGGGTACGACGACCCGGTTCACACGCGCTCTATACCAGGTACAGTCATGTCCCTGTAAAAAGTCCGGTGAATCTGAAAATGTCGTCTGAGGCAATCGGCAAACTCTCTCCAAAATTATGTGATCGGTGACTTACGTAGCCGTCTGTACCGCTAACTGATACCAAGACATACGTCGTAGTCGCACACGCATAAAACAAATGGCCCAAACTAACTACGTTACATTACGTTAATAGTTATGTGAACTATACAGCTGCTATCGTTCACACCCTTACTGCACCTTCTGATAAGTTGTTACGTTTTTACTGATGTTGTTATGTTTTCGATGAGCTCGCGGAGGAGGTACTCCGAGAGCATGGGTTCTTTACGACTGCTGCGTTTATAAGTGCTTGTATTATTTGGATGCTTATGATATACTAGTAGAATGATGTCCTATTCTTAGGAAGTGATAAAATTACCGCCTTTCATAAATTTTTATCGATTTTAGCTTATAAATGGCCCACAGCTGGTCTAAGGCCTTATCACAAAAGCAAAAGCACATGTAGAGATTGGGCTATAATCCACCACGCTGGCCTAATACTAAGTGTTGGGTTTTAACGACTGCCAACGGGACCAACGGCTTCACGTGTAAAGGAAATAGGAAGAATTAAACTCTTCGCATGGTCCGTGTTCACAGGGGACTGAAATTAAGAGTTGGCAATGTGTGATGTTCGTATAGTGTTCAGCCCTAGCCGAGTTTCTTGGGGCTTCTTCTCGGTACACGGTCTCCACGCAGTTACGAAGTCATGGCTTTGAAATGACGATCAAAAATATTTGTAAAAGTTCATAATGAATAAAAATGTAGATATTTTTAGAAAACAAACTTACCATAGCACAATTTGTTTTCATACTTCAGATAATTTATTTGCTTGCACAAAATAAACCTTACTACATTTCGAAGTTCACTTCGGAGTTAACGGCCATCAAATGACAATGACGTTCTTAAGCGAAACATAATATTGACCGTAGTAATGTCATCTGGGATTGAGAGGGACCCTTTGCCGGGGCGACGGGCCTGTTTCCCGGGGCTAATATAATCAGGCAGCTAAATAAACTTCGACAGAGCTGTTGGCGCGGAGCAATATTTAATTTACGTGATTCCGTCGGCCACTGTACTTACTGGACTGGACGCTGCGATTTTATTTACCCGATCCAACTTAAGGTTTACTCTGCATAGGTTTTAGTGTAAAAGGTTTTTACTTGCTTTTTGAAGCCTCTGTGGTCTAGTGGTTAGACCACCTGTCTCATCCTCAGAGTTCCCGGGTTAAATTACCAGCGGGAGTACAGTCACGAGCGTTAACATATCAACAAAGCAACTCGTAATACAACGGAATAAGAGTCAAAGTTAGACAAAAGTGTATTGTATGAGTAAGTGTAGTGTATTGTAGTGTATACACCTACATACTTATGTCGGTTTGGTTGGTGGTAGGTGGTAGGGCTACCACAACTTGGTAAACGTAGTGTATGACGTCCTCTGGCCAGGTGGGATGATGACCTGCGAAAGATTGCAGGCAGATGCTGGATGCGTCAAGCTGAGGACAGGGCGCTATGGCGCTCATTAGGGGAGGCCTATGTCCAGCAGTGGACTTAGATAGGCCGATGATGAGGTGGTAGGGTGCGTCTCAACCTTCGCCCTTATTACTGATTTCAAGAAGGGTTCTGGGGGAAAGCCGGGTGTGTGCCAGTAGCGGAATAAAAAAAAGTTAAAAAAGACTTAGTGGAAGGTTTGTAGATAACGGCAGTATGAAGCCTTTATAAATCGGTAAGATAAGATAAGATAGGATAAGATAAATATTTATAGTAATTAAATAGTGTAAATACATAGCCGTTGTGTTTCGATTGTTACGATGCTGCCTGTACATCGAAGACGTTAAAGTCATTGATGATAAAACGTTCGAGATCTCCTGCGTCCGCAGGGCAAGTTTGTACTTAATTGGCAATTTTTTTATGTCGTTCTGTTCTTAGAAATCTGTCTTAACAAAGTTATAATTGGACGAATTGAATTTTTTACTTTTTTGTTTAATAATTTTGCAGTGGGATTGATATTTTCTAGTAAACTTTGCTTTATACTGAAACTTTATCAAATATTAAAAAAAACACAAGACACTGCTTATCGAGAGCAGTACCTAGGAAAGTGATAGCCATCCAGATAGAAACCCTACCGTCACCATAAATAATTGAATTTGTAAAAAGACAAAGTGTTGAAAAAAAACCACGAGCGGGATTCGAACCCGAACCCCATGACATGCAGGGTCAGGTACACTACCAGCTATGCTATCGGGGCTCAATGCAACTCGCCGAAATTAATCAACACTATCTACTCTTACTTTGTAAGCCAAAGGAGCCCTACTCAATGTTGACAACTACGTCATCAACATCCGATGTTAATATTTTTATAAATATTGATGGCCAGCTATATTTATGATTATTTACATATAATTTTACGCAAACGTTGTTGCAATTTAATTGGATTTACTTGCAAAATCTATCCAGTAGATATTTGATTGAGACAGCAAGCTACCGCAGACATTATTGACGCCTGTGGAGGCTAGTCTGCACTTGCATACTTATCTTATTTTTAATATTATTCACTATAGTTTGACTTTGTTTTTCTTAAAAAAATTTTGACTTTTATTAGAGTACTGTAGTGGTACTGTATGACATTGTGGAAATTGAAACTTTTACCTGAGGCAAATTTGTTAATTTAGATTTTTAATTTATTTTTTTTACATGTGGTTGTCTTCTATATTTTTTTTATGTTTATTTGTGATGGAAAGTGTCCTGCTATAATAGGGCATTTTCCAATATTTTTGACGCTGTAAGGGAGAAAAGAGCTGGACATTTGCTGAGTTTCTTGCCGGTTCTTCTCAGTACAAGATCTCCCGCCCAGAGTAGACTTACGAACTGACGCCATAGTGACATTCACAAGAGCTACTTGTAGCCTAAACTGAATAAATGATTATTTGATTTGCTATGACGTTTCCAATATAATACCATACCTTCGCTTTGCCGACCCCTAGTCCTTAGTTATTATACCTTTGAGCCTAATCATTTTAACGTGAAATGAAATTATGTAAATCTTTATTCAAGTAAACTTACTAAATAAGTGCTTTTGAATGGTTTCAAAATATTTGACTTTCACTCCTTCAGGACGTTTGTTAGCTGTGAAGAACACAGCTTTATACAGAAACTAGTTGTCGCCCGCGACATCGTTCGCGAAGACTACACTATCCCACAGGAACATGTTACCGGGATAAAAAGTATCATAGATCCTAGTCCGGGTCATGGTCTGTCTATGTGCAAAGTTTCATCCAAATCCGTTTAGCCATTTTCATGCGATGCGCGGTCAGATAAACAGACAAACAGATAAACAGACGTACAGACGAACAGACAAACAGACAAAAATTATAAAAACTGTTGGAACGTGTTCTGTTATCGATTTTAAGTATCCCCAGCCAACTTTTTTCAAATATCTTCCATGTACAGACTTTCGACCCTCTTTAGCGTTATTATATGTATAAATGTATAGATAACGAAATTTGCAAAATTATATTTCCTTACATATATTATATATTAATATATGCTATATATGTATATACACAGACATCCAGCCAGCAACCTTACCGCCAACATAAACAATTGAATTTACTTGAAAATTCTAGATCTTTCATCTAGTGATGTCTAGGATGTGTAGTGAAAGAGATAAACATCGATGCTCTCCCGAGATTTGGAGGATCTTATTTAAATAAAGTAATGGGGATAGTGACAAAATGCGATCGTCTCAATCGTATCGATATGGGCGGCGCAGGTGGAGTGTTGTTGGTTTATCTATTTTTAGCATTCCATAAGGTGCTCTACAGATAGAGCGACTTTAGTAGCCGAAACTCAACTTAGTTGAAGTAACCATCAACTTTTTAAAAGTTTCAATTAAAGTTTGCCAGTTGCAGCGACAGTTGACGGTTACCGCAATTCTAAATAGACTTATACAGTCAGCGGTTGCCAGTTAGGGAAATCAGCCACTTGACACGACTAGTAATTTCAAAGTTGATAGATGCGGCAATTTAAAACTGATTCAACTATCGATTGCAGCAACTGAAAACTGTTGTCGATCATCGAAACTCGCAACAAGAGTAGCTATGTCTACGCAGTTTCTTTATGTTAAATGGAAACAGCAGATGCGAGTTGCCAGCAACCGCAATCTAAAATTAATGTTGCTCTGACTGCGGAGCGCCTAAGAGTAATGTGAAAAGGTTTTTTTACCTTTGTGATTCTTTTGTGAATCGTCATTGGTTGCCCTTTTATTTGGTGTGTGTGTTTTTATTGGCAATGATAGAATAATACAGGAGAAAGGGTAAATAATTATAGTATATCGGTCTATGTGTGTAAATTGGTTGAATATAAACGATTCCCATGAAGTTAGACATTCAAAATATCTTTATAAACTGAAACAGAAAATATCAAAAGTGAGTTACGTAAAATAAGTAAAAAATAGTGCAATATGACGGATTTTATGATGTTTTGACGGATTGTCTAGCTGTTGGTAGCTACGCTGATTGCGAAATGAACGCCGACTTATTGATCTAAGGCCGCCTTCGAGCCTGCTAAGGGCATTAACAATGACAATATTCATGGCACTTTGCGATTACCAGTAGGCTTAGCCAAAGTAACATTAAGAAAACGATAGCGAAGTTCGAAAAGAATAAAATGTATGGGATTGACATAAGCCGCGCTAAATCACGTGGTCAATCTTATGTAAATTTTATTCTTTTCGAACTTCGCTATTGTTTTCTTAATGTTACTTTGGCTACCGCCCCTGTTTTGTCGTCGTTTGTAGTCTATAACTGTCCCACTGCTGGACAAAGGCTTCCATTATTGAATTCAAGTTATCACTACAATTGATGTGTAAACGCTTAAACCACCGCGCTTGCCAGATGCGGGTTGTTGATCACAAGCCCAACCCGGGCTATGAATCGAAAAATCTGAAACACTGCCCGACCTGGGAATTGAACCCGGGACCTTCGGGTATCGAGCCGAGCGCTTTGCCACTCGGCCACTGAGACGTGTAGGCTGCAATTGAATCAAATGTAAAAAACCAAATAAATTAAAGTTACTACATCCACAAAAAAAAAGTTTAATATTGTACTAGCAAACACGTATCTGCTTCAACATTTGCACAAACAGTTGCGTTTCCTCATACAAAAATAAAATGATAAAGCATAATAAAGATAGCGCAGACTGCTTGCACATACAGGGCGTGTTTATTGCCGCTCCAATCAGTTGTTTGGCCGACGGATCGAGGGCAGCCAAATATTTACAACGCTTACGTGGCGCGCCGCCCGACCTGTCGCTGCGATGCCGCTTTACTGACGATGGTGTAGTTTAAGCCTCATATAAACATATATATCTGTTACATATATATAATACTATACATAACATATAATATGTATATATAGCCATGAAAACAAGTAAATTATTGAGAAGTCTTGAAGACATTCCTAATTAAATTTTTGTGTTAGTCTAAAGTGTACGCAAAGACTTATTGAAACGATTGCATTTTATTAGCGGTCGAAAAGTAAGCATAAAATAATATGTAAAATAAGTGCGCATAGATAAAAGTTGTGAAAAAGATGGGAGTAGCAAGCCGTCAAAGTTGCTTCATGGAAGACTGTAGAAAAAAGTGAATGGATCCGAAAATCCGAAACTATAACAAGGAGTGAAATATATTCAAAGGAAACATAATATGTCATTGATTCCATAAGTTGATGGTGTGCGATGTAAGAAATAAGTTTTTCTAAAGAACCATGTGCCCAAAAGAAAAAGAAAACACTGCAACAAAACCGTATTCGACTACTTTTAAAGATTCGACCGAGGCCGATTCCCGGTTGAGTAACTTTAGAACTTTATAACTTCGCATACATGATTCCTTGGAACGAATTTTAAATTTTCGAAGTTTCAGTCCCATTTGGATTGCTCACCGTGTATATAAAGATGGATATATTATAAGGATGTGTGTATATAAATATGTAGCTTCGTACTAATAAATAGAGCATAAATAGAACAAACAAGGTTCTAGCTTCGAATAGATATTCCGTGTTTCGTCTGTTTACTCTTATTTGAAAAAAAATTACATGATGGACACATAACACGCAATATCTATTCCAAGCTAATACTCTGTCTATTTTTTTTTAATGACAGAAGGAGGCAAACGTGCAGGCGGGTCATCTGATGGAAAGTAATCACCGCCGACCATGGACCAAAGTAATCAAAACCAAAGTAATCGCAGATGCGTTGCCGGCCTTGAGGAAGGAGTTGGATCTTGAGGAGGAAATAGACATTGGGAGAGGGGAAGGGTGAGAGATGGGCCTCCGGTACTTTACGCACCGGACGAAACACAACAGCAACAAGTGCCATTGTTTCACGCCGATATTCTGTGAAAGGGTGGTATTACGCCGGGCAAGCTGGCCCATTTCGTGCTGCAACGCAGCGTGGCTCTACCCCTCAGACAGTGTCACTCATTTAGCACCACCCAGGGGTCACGTGTAGGGTCTCAAGGGTAAACCTACGGACGCGAGTAACTTTAACCCCTGTATTAGCAAGAGAAGATAAAGATGAAAAGAGATATAAAGAGAAGTTGCGATCTGGTCAAATGTTTTGCATTCGCAATTGCAATTTGCAATGAATGCCACAACTACGACTAAAAAACCTAAATTCGAAAATGCAAATTTGCAAGGCGAGTCATGTTTCGAACTTCAGATATTATTCCACACATATAGTATTCAGTTTAAGGCAAGCTACGGTTGGTTGGCACTCCGCAAGCTACGGATACTGAGTTCGCATACAAATTTAACTTGAATATGGTGCATCAAACGTATTAGAATGGGCAAAATGATATTCAAATTACCCACGTAACTGTATTTTCCTTTTGATTTCTATTACACTCATGTGAATATGAAGTTATGAATAACATACAAAATATATACGCGGAATACATTTTATATTATATTCATTTGATGATTTTAGTTTGGAAATGCAATTGTTTGTGAATTTAATATGAGTGGGTACAGCTTCCTCATAGTCATAAGAGAAATTCTAAGCATGCCATATTTTAGAGGACAATTGGAGCAATCAAAGGTTTCAGTCATACATTTTGAGCCACCACAACTTCGTTACTATGAGTTGTTTTTTGTGTGTAAGCTGGAGAAACGTGTCTCCAGCTGGCACATGCCGTTTAGGCAAACCAGTGAGGCTAGGGTTATAGACTATAGTCAGAAATTTAGAGCATAATTGCAGCAATGAGAGCCAAAAAAACTAACCACCACACTCAAATACTGTTGAAACTACGATCATAAAACTATGTGCGAGCTGGAGCACCGTGTCTCTGGCTTGCACATCTGTATCTTCTTAATTATTTAAGCGACATTTATGTATTATACCTCAAAATTTAGAGCCGAATTGGAGCATTAGGCTCCAAATTTATCAAAACTTTCACTTGAATAGTTTTTGAGCTACGAACCGATATGTATGTGTAAGCTGGTGACACGTAACACGGGCTGACACATGGTGAATTAGTGTAACTGTATAAATTAGTGTTTCGTTTTAAATATCAAATAATACGTTATAATTTCAGCACACACGAGGCATAAATTCAAATGTATGGGCCTCTTACTTTCCAAATTGTAAGCCAAAAACGGTTTTCCCGCCAAAAAATTCAAAAATAGTGGCACGGAAGCGGCTAACAGCGCTGTTGCCGTTCCGTGCGCTACACTATTGCAATCGAGTTTGAACTTAAGCGCTCATTTTAATTTGCACTTTCGATCGTTTTAATTTAGGTACTAAAGAATGTTAAAATAGGAGTCTTTGGATAAACTGGTTTATTTAAAAGAAAAGTAAAGTCTATTAAATTTAGGAATGTTTATATGACATATAAGTAGTTTTTTAACTTATGTCACTAATATTATAAGTTCGAAAATTTGTCTGTCTGTCTGTATCTTTGTAACTCTTTTACGCTGAAATTAAGCGTACACATAGGTCTGCCTAAATTAACACATAGGGCATTTTATCTGCGCGGGCGAAGACGCGGGCAAAAGCTAGGATTTAATTATTTATTTACCAGTTTAACAAAATAATAATTTATTTAAAGAATATACGAAACAACTTACCTTCATTAAATACGCTATCATAATTCATGACACATTGACCTAAAATATGATGATGTCTGTCAAAATAGGTAAAAATAGTTGGAAAGAAATAGCGCAATAAGGATTCCATTGAAATGTACTCGGCGAGCTTCGAGTGCACTGCCTTCGGATGAAGTTCATATTAATTGGTTGGTGTAAAGTCTTATGAAAGCAGCAGTTATTCCTATAGACGAGGAGCATGCTAGGTGCTAAGTCAGCGAGTTGTGTTTTAAAACAGGTTTTACGAAGGCTGTGGCTTAGTACCGTTGCTACGAAGGCGTGCTTTGGTTTAGAACAGTTGCTACGAAGGTGAGCTGTCGTTTAAATCAGTTGTTACGAAGGCAAGCTGTGGTTTTTAACAGTTGCTCCGAAGGTGCGCTTTGACTTAGAACAGTCACTACGAAGGCAAGCTGTGGTTTAGAACAGTTGCTACGAAGGCCAGGTGTAGTTTTGAACAGTTGCTACGAAGGCGAGCTGTGATTTAGAACAGTTTCTACGAAGGTGAGCTACGATTTTAAAAGTTGCTACGAAGATAAGTTGTGTTTTAAAACAATTGCTACAACGGCAAACTACGGTTTAAACATAGTTGCTACATAGCTGAGCTGTGGTTTAGAACAGTTGGATAACTGGGAGAGGTATCTTAAACTCTCACTCCATCGTATGATTACTTTATAAAGCTTCCACAGCTTCTTAAAACGCTTCTTTATATACGTTTTTAAACTACCAATATAAATGTTATTACTATCATGATATACTTACATATATTATGTGTTACGAATAAACTCTCACTGAAATTGGCATCGTAACTAATTAATTTAAGATTCGGCATACGCGTGTACCTACTGCTTTTGTTAGTACAGTAAGCAATAGTCAAACTCATGTTCTGGATCCATATCCAGAATCCTAGAATCCATATTCTAGGTAATTCTATATCATAAAATTAGGTTTATTTGAATTTCGAGGGTCGTGAATAGTTTATTAAAATATATATTTGTAATGTAACGTGAAAGTTTACTAGCTACATGTTCTGTTAAGTGAATGAGAAGTTATAATTTTATGTGAAAGAAAAAGAATATATTGATTTAAAAATCATAGACAATTTATACTTTAGGTCTATAATATCCTGCCAGTAGCCGTAGTATATAGTTTAAAAAGAATTCAGGTTCCACAACTTTTCTTTATAGTGTCTATCACATAAAAAACCAAGGCCTGGAATCAAAACCGGTACCTCTGTATTCGAAACCGTAAATCTACCCATCGAACGCAGAAGCGGTCAACAATGCAATCTCCTATTACGCGTTTTCCTAAAAAATAGCCCATGTCATTTCGAATTGGTTAAACAAGACCATATTTCCCGTTCGCCAACTATCAATTTATAGGGGATTAAATTTGCAATCGTTTTTCCGAGCCGCTGGCTTTTGCAACTGACGGTGAGACTGAAGGCTTAAACGAAGTAGGTCGGACCGCAGAACAAGTATGCCGCTATAGGACTTAATCAATTCACTAGTTTATCATCACCGCTTTACGTAGCTGTTTCCTTTGACGTTGTCGTGGAATGTAAATTTTTAATAATTGCTATGCATATCAATGCTGAGCATAGGCATGCGTTGTTGCTAAATGATAAGGTGATGACCACTTCCCAGCCACCCCCGAGATGGGATCAGCGTCTCCTCGTTATACTTGGTGTGATGATGACCCCGTGGTCCTTTTGTCGACTAAAGACCATAAAGAAAAATTACTAGGTATAAAAATGTCGATCTACGAGTGCTATTTACTGAAATTGGTCTAAGTTTTAATCAGAAAAAAAATAATAGTTTTTGTAGTGACAAACCACTTACTTTATACTATCTGTGATAGAACCTATACAAAGGGACATAGTTGATTTCGTTAGTCGGTGATGTGTGCTGCCAAATGTCCCGGAAAATCGTCAATGGACACTGTCAATACGTCTAGGTGTTTAGTAGCTTTGAGTAGGAGATCCAATCTGCCTTTATAGGTTTTTACAGACAGATTTTGTTATGGAATTTTAAGGGTTAATACCACCAGTTTAGCCACTTGGCCATTTTTTTGCTGGATTGGTATGAGTTGGCCGATGATAGAGAAGAGTGGAGCCGCAGAGGGGACACAAAATAGACTTATAAAAAAAATATAGAAATTTAGATGAATAGACATTTTTTCAGGTTATCTAGAAGAGATCGCTTGTACCGATAAGACTGCCTTTGCCCATATAGTAGCTTGAAGTTTTTGTGTAACTGATGTTTTTTTTTTCAATCTGTGTGTAAGCAATAAATAATTTATCCATCTATCTATCTTTTTGTTCAAAATTAACTACAAAACAATTTTTTGTACGTAAAAATTTAAGCCATTACTTGGCTAATCCTATGATGGAGTCTTTGTACCCAAGACAGTCGCAAGAAACTCGCTAAGGGCTTTCCGTTTCCCCGTTTTTGTGATAAAAGTATTTCAGAATATAGGTGAGGTTTTTAAAATACTAACACAAACATAATGACAAACAGTTTGATGTTATAACGTTAAAGAAGACTTTTAAAAGGTATGACATTTTGTAAATATAGAAAATGTCACCACTCAAAGGTATAGCTAAGTCGCGACTGCGTTCGTATGTGGTTTACTGCTTGCTGCATTGTAGTTTCAAATTATAGATTAACAATGTTTGGTATAAAATGTTTTTGATTTGTTTATATAATTTTAACGTAAATTTTGTTGCGAAACAAATTACAAAATCACAAATGTTGATTTTTTTTTATAAATTTCCCCGAGCTGGATTTGAACTTGCACCCTTCTGACTTCTGTTGTGTAAGTACTTTGAATAATGCTAGTATTTAATAATGAAGAATCTAGTATATCGGCGACGGAGGCAAACACGTGAGACAATAGATTTATTACAACGACGCTACGTGCTGGATTCGCCTTGAAGCCTGACTATGTTGTCAACTCATATACTTTCCTATGACTTGGTTTTGCAATTGCGTAATTTTATTTTAGAGTTTTCAGAGTTTTTTTTGTACTCACATAACGCAAATAAAGAATCTAATTCTGAAATGTAAAATATTTCAATTTGACAAGCGCGGTGGTATTATTAGCATACGCCATTGATTACTATGTTGTACGTATACAACAAAAAGTATATCAGTGACCGTTATAAATAGATTGAATTTTGTTTTATTTTTTGCAAGTGTGATGTGAGTGATCCCAAACCATCCCCGTGGCAGAGAAGGGATGGTACTTGGTATTTTAGTGGGTGTACCTTCTTTCCCCTTGTCGAGCTTTTAGTAGCTAAACGAGGGAAGTGAAAAAGAGTCCCACATAATCCAAAGCCACACCTAGCCCTAGTGTATGAAAAACAATAGGTGTGTGGGTAAAATGCACCTACGTGAATTAAATAAGGTTTATATCATAAACTCATAACAAGAAGATCAACTGGTTCTCTGCGTAATGAATCTTTCCATAATTTTCTCTCAATAGCATAAATTCAGTTACAAAAACCTTATTTTTTATTAAATGTTACCATAAACTATCAACGTGTCTATTGCCTCTTAAAATGGCTCTTAACCCTTTCACTGGTGGAGGCAATAATATTTGCTAACATAATTGAATTATATGGAGTTGCAATAGATTAGAAAACCAGTGAAAAATATATTATGATGTCCGGTAGCAAGCTATCCGTAGGCTTATTACGAAAAAAGCAACGAGTTGTTAATTATACAATTGCAACGCGACTGCTTTAGTTGCGGTTGATAATTTGGTGTTACGGATCAAATCGCTCAATTTATGTAAACTATTAAGTACTAGAGCAGATGCATTGCAATTGTACAATTAACAACTGGTTGCTTATTTCGGTATTAAGACTGCCGGAGACCCACACTAGTTTTGGCCACCGAAAGAGAAGAGGTAGTTGAAAACAAATGTTGTTTCTTTTCACTAATCGTTCGTGTTTACTCAACAGCTTAGCGAACTTTGTTCGTTAGTATACGGTATAACTATATAACAGTGCATTTATTTTCCTAATGTCTCTCCACAAACTTCGTGTTTCATTTGTCGTCGGTTTTCTATCAGTTAAAGAGTATATAGAGTTGCTACTACTCCTTTTACTTATTTTTTTTTTAAGATGAGGGGAAATACTGTTGTGTCATACGTAATTGATTTACGATTCATAGTTTTACAGCTCTATATAGTTCACACGAAAAATAAAAACAAAATAACAATAAAGTACCTACGTTGGTTCTGAATTCAAATTATTACCCTAACTGATATTATAAATGCGAAAGTAAGTTTGTTTGTTTGTTTGTTTGTTGTTTCATACGCTTTCACGCGTAAACTGTTCAACCGATCATCATGAAAGTACACATATTCTCAAGAGTTTAATCAAAGTGTACTGGCCAAGGCCCTAACTATGAAGCTTGGGATAATTAACCAGTAAAAGGCAAGTGGACTGTATATATTGCGCTGGTTTAATTCGCAAACGTACAATTCGACCCGACAAATCAAAGCGACCGCGGTGTGACGTGCGCCCGAGTGGCTGGTGCGTCGTTGAAGTCGTGGGGGCCGAATCGATCTGTGCGCCGTTGCGGTGGAGGCGCGGCGTAGCGTTAAGCCCGCGTTCCCCCGCGCGCCTCTTCCGTGGCCGCGGAGCCGGTCCGTGCGGCCTTGTCTTGACCACAAAGACATAGGATACTTGTTGTTAAAAAAAGTGAGTTTGTTTGTTTCATACGCTTTTACGCGTAAACTATTTAACTATTCGTTTGTTTTGTTGTCGTAGAAACTGTCAGTCCGCCGGGTCAGCTAGTCATATTAATATTATTAAGAGGAAAGCTTAGTATTTTTGTATTTTTGTTTGTAACGAATAAACTCAAAAGCTACTGGACCGATTTAAAAAAATATGTTAACCGGGACGCTAGTACATGCTAAATCTAATATGGACATGGAAATTAATATTCGGTTGCATTTGCGTTAACCGAGAGACATTAAGAAAATACAAGCACTATACATATATCACTTTATACATGAGTAACTTCCGTCTGCGGCTTTGCGAGCGTGTATATCGGGCTGTCATCAGTCTTTGTCACGTGTCCCCGGGACCATTGTATAGGCTGGGTGAAAAAGCAACCTATATCTCAGAGTTAAAGTAGCTTTCTAGAGATAACCCCTTACCCTACATGCAAACAAACAAACAAGTGAAGTAGCCTCTTCATAATGTTATGTATGTAGTTATATAGATTAAGACATTATGTTCTGTACCCTATTAATAAAGAAAGTAAATGCTTAATTTACACATTAGTTTTAATTAATGTTTATCCTGACGTTTCACAGGGATGATCACAGGGAGACTGAGGTGTTGGTTGTCTCATAATTAGTTAGTAGCTTGTATACCCTTATTTAAATTTAACCAGGTTCGTTCCGTTTTACGCAGAAAGAGCTTACAGTATCTTTTGGTCTGGCAGTATAGTGTTGGGGCTGGGATTTAATATTTTGTATGATGGGATCCCAGGCTGGTGGTAGATTCCAACCATCTTCTCTATTAAAATTAGGATGTTAGCGACAGCACGATCCGCGGCTACTCTCATCCAGCTCTTGCCAGCTCCCTTGCGTCGCTCCACCTAGTCTGAGGGCGTCCTACACTACGCAGCAGCAGTCTGTGTCCAGCAGTGGACTAGTATAGGCTGATGATGATGATGATGATGAAGCTTTAAATAGATATTCAATGTGACGACCTCCTTGGTCGAGTGGTTTGTACACCGGTTGTCATGGTGTCGCCATCGGAATCTCAGAGATGGCGACACCATGAAAACCGGTGTACAAATCGGGTTCGATCCCCGGTCGGGTCAATTTAGAAATTATTGTTTTTCTAAATTGTCTCGGGTCTGGGTGTTTTTTATGTATAATAAGTATGTATTTAAGTATTTTAAGTATGTTTATCCGTTGTCTAGTAACCATTTAACGAGTTTCATAACGTAGCTTCTCTTGGACTAGATAATTGGTGTGAGTGTAGGAAAGTTTTTTTTTTAATGTTCTGTTCCTGTCATGTAAACTTCAATTCAAATTAGAGTAAAAGAATGTCAGGTATGTCAGAAGGGTGCAGGTTCAAATCCTGCTCGTGAAAATTTTTTCAACATTTGTGTTTTTGTAATTTGTTTCGCAACAAAATTTGCGTTAAAATTATATAAACTAAACAAAAACATTTTATAAATAGCTTGCCTACTTCTTAACTGATCTTTAATGATCGGACGTTTATGACGGTAGTTGTTGATATTGAATGGGCGCCTTTGGCTTTCAAAGTAAAAAAGTAAATAGTGATGAATAATTTCGGCGGGCTGGTCTAACCAGCCCGCCGATTGCTTAATTTGGAGAGCACCTGACCCAGTATGTCAGAAGGGTGCAGGTTCAAATCCAGCTCGTGGAAATTTTTTCAACATTTGTGTTTTTAGAGTAAGAGAGGCAAAACACAGAATAACTATTCGAAGCTTATTCTCTGTATATTAGTATGACATGGTATGGGGGAGTTCAAAACTTTGAAGTTCAAACATGTATGTTTTCGTTCGTAGTTCGTATATACAACTTTACATATTAGGTTATTGTTTAATTCTGTAGCTAATGTTGATAGTCATGTACCTATCTTGTTGGAAAATTTGTAACACTATATGTACGAGATAAAAAAAAATATTTCGGTGCCGTACAAGTTTATTTTAAATATAACTTTAATAACTACAATTACAGTCGAGGCGTGTCGTACGTCGCAGTTGTTAGCGCCCACATCCAACAATTTTCATAGAAAGCCTTTAATAAATAAATGTGTGTGGGTGTGGTACATGTGTGTGTTTGAGAGCGAAAGAGTGTTTGATTGATTGTTTGATTGATTGTTTACTTCACAAGGGACTAAGGGGTTATACCATCCATTATTGTAATACGGACTAACATAATAAAGATATTCCATAATCTCATTAAGTCGTCGTCATGACGTACCGCTCGTATCTAAACACGAAACTATTATTTTTTTTACGGGTAAGCTTACTTAGCCTTCATATCAGCTCATGTTATGTAAACATAACTGAAGGTCGAAGCACCCTTTATACTGAGTCCTCATCCACTGAGGAACTGGCTATCTTATCTCTAACTCTGACGACCTCCGTAGCCGAGTGGCTTGAACGCCGGACTTTGGGCGGCGCTAACTCTGAGGTCCCGGGTTCGATTCCCGGTCGGGTCAATGTCGAAAACTAAGTTTTCGATATTGTGTCGGGTCTGGGTGGTTGTGGTAACGTCGTTGTTTCTGATTTCCATGAAACGAGTGCCTTAGCTACTTACCTTGGGATCAGAACAATGTATGTGATGTTGTCTAAATATTTATATTTATTTATATTTAACTACCAGTGTACAACAATGGTATAATCATTGATTTTATGACGACATATTTAAGATAGTAGCAGCTAGCAGAGCAGGCTTAGAACAACGCCTACCACCAACCAAACTAAGTAAAAACATGTATCCATCGCTGGAAATTGAACCCGGGACCTCAGAGGCCAGTGGTCCTAACTACTACACCACAGCGGCGGCGGCGGTTCGTATTCTATACTCATTAAGACGTCGTACCGTGCCGCTCGCCTGTGTCCAAACACAAAACTTTATCATCCGAACGGGTTACGTACTTGAGTGCGAAAGCCGTTTCATCGAATTTTGTTTCTTCGAAAATCTTTCAAAGACATCTCTATACTGTGGCGCCTTGTTAAATTGACGTCTTGTTACTACGACGTTATGTTACAGAAAATCGTTGAGTATCTTTATTTAATTTATAAATTTAGTGGTAGATCCTTTAGATTGTCGTTAATTAATTAATAATAAGAAACAACTTGTTTATGTCAATGTGTTTACCTAAAGTTTTATAAATCATACATCGCACTAACAACATATCGATTGAACAAGGCTTCGCAACATGATTTTTTCTTAGTAAAATCGTTCGTAGTATTCGAAGTTTTCGAAGAAACAAAATTCGATGAAACGGCTTTCGCACTCAAGTAGGTATCCCCATCCAAACTACTTGTACATAAAATGGGACGTGTTGGCCCCACTCCTAGAGTTTCACTTTTATGAAACTGTCGTCATGTAGTCCACACGATTCGGGGGACAAAAAGTTGTCGAACAAAAGGGATCTTTTATAAACGGCGGGTGATTCCGGCCGGCGCGTTCCCGGACTCTAGACAAATTCAGTTAGACGCTTTGTGAAATATCGGCGCTAACACTTTCGGGTCGGGGCGTGGATTTGGCTAACTTTCACTTTTATTATGCTGAAGTAGTAATAATAATAAAAAGGTGATGGAAGTTCTGGTTCGAGTGCTCGATCCTGTGAAGTTACAGGGTACTTGACTTAGCTATTTTAAAACTTTTACTATCGTTTTTTGGAGAGTGTTTGCTCCTTGCCTCATTTTCAGCGCCACCGGACTTAATTTCACGTTTGTGTGTCGGTAACCTGATTTTGACAAGTTTCCCATCTAATTAAATGCCTACCCGACCCAGCCAGGGATCGAACCTGGTTCTTCCGCAATCCAGGCGGCTGCACTGACCATTATGCTACCGGGAATAGATTTTTTTTCTCTGTATTTTATAAATATTTAATTCAGCTTTAGTGCAGCAATTAGCACTTTAAAAAAAAAGTAAAATTTATTATTTTTAATCTATAACTTTGGGAATTTTATTTACTTGAAGCAGTCGTGGCACACTATCAAGTTGATTCTTTACGTAGTTGTAGTGTTGCAGGAAGTTACGTGTTCTTTTCCAATTTGAAATTCCAAGTTTCTTCGTTTGCGACAATATAGTAGGTGATTCGGTGACATGAAAAACCAGCAGTTGTGGTTCTATAAAGGAAGAGCGAGGAGTCCTTTTATTATCAAGAAAGAACATTGTGACAAATCCAGTAAGGTTTCAAGGCTTCTATGATCAACGTGGATCGCTCGCGACCTTGCTTTGGAAAACAACAAATTGTCTTTCTGCACGAGTACGTTGTCAAGGTTAGCTGCAGCCAATCACGAAGACAGTATTAGCACAAAATATGGAGAACCAGAAGGTAAGCTGAATACATACCGCGCTCGAGCAACTAGAGCTAGAGATAGCCAGTGCCTCAGTAGTTGAGGATTCCGGATGAAGTGCGCTTCCACCTTCGGCCTTATCATCACTTAACATCAGGTGGGATGAAGGCCGAGTGCTTACCCGTAAGACATTTTTTTAAAACACGTAGACAGTTGCACGGACACGAACGGAACAGCTAGGGACAACCTGAGCGCAGCTGTTGCGAGATTTCGTGTCTGTGAGTACGCGATGGTATGAACCTTAACTTTTGCACTCTCCTTATTTTGTGGAATTAGGGTCAGCGCCTTTCTTTTGTTATTTAAAAATAGATTACTGTATCGCGACTTGACGGACTCCGAGATCGGTGACACTTTAAAACGCATACTGTTTATTGTCATAATTTCGAGTGCCATACATCATATGGTATAAAAATCAAAAAGTATAATTTTTTTTGGCATAACGCAGAATTGTTAAAAGGCATAATGTAAAAAATCATAATCGTTAAGATCTATATTTTTGTTTCACATAATTTTATTAAGCATACTTTAAAACGCATAATTTTACTATGCATAACTGTTAACATTCATAATTTTGTTTTGGCATAATCTTAAGTTGTTTTAAGGGGTGTATTTAATTTCATACAATTACAACTGAACTAATTTCAAAGGATATAACGTTCATTGGATATAATTTTTAGATCCGACTTCACGTAGTCTTGTCTGTCCTACCTCTAGAGTGTAATTTAGAAGGGCGTAGGCGAGGCGGCCGCAGCTTCGGCTTGCCTCAGTCGCGTTGCCGCGCGTTAAAACCACCTGCTCCTCAGCTCGCGTGGGACCGCCAGAGCCCCGCAGCGCCGGAGTCGTGACAGAAACCATGCCTGCTGCATGTTGCATGCTTGCTTGCATGCTGCTAGCTTGCTTGCCTGTTGCTTGCTTGCTTGCATGCTTCATGCTTGCTTGCATGCAGCTAGCTTGCTGGCCTGCTGCTTGCTTGCTTGCATGCTGCTTGCATGCCGCATATATGGATTTTGTCAGTTTATGCTTATCAAATGTATGTCTTTTGAATATTATGCCTTTTAAATGTTATGGCAAATTTAAATTATGTGTTTTGTTAATTATGATTATTGCAATTATGCCTTTCCATGATTATGCCTTACAGATTTCCTTACAGATGATATGCGTTATAAAGTTATGCTATGAAGACTTTTGTCAGTGACGATTATGGCCATGAACATTATGCATTTTCAGTTTATGCCTAAAAACGTTATGCGTTTCAGTTGGTAACCCTCAGAGATCACGTCCAATTCTACTGATTTTGTATTAAAAACTTTGTACGCATTTACTCCTTCTTTAATAGTCAGTATGTTTTTGGCTGGTGAAGGTCGCGGGTATCCGCTGGATGGGAGCAGCATATAACCGGTCATTGTAGAGATCCTTGGGAGATGGATGGTTGGAGGCCTTAGCTAGCAGTGGACATATTTTGTCTGAGATTGTCTGATGATTATGATAATTGTTGTATAAAAAAGGAGTACTTATACTCACCGCAAATTATTTTTATCAGGTACGTTCCGATTACGCAGTAAGAACTTACATAATAATTTTTAAAGTAATCTTAAAAATTAAGACTACTAATGATGAGTCTAAATGTTTTTATAATAAAAAAAACAAGTCAACGTCGCGAGTGATAATTGTTAAGAACCAATAGTTACGGCCGATTTAGTTATTAACCTGCCATTGGATACTGGCTGGCCCAAATCGATACGAGCACATGTGGACAACACCATGAATTATTAACTAACTGTCTGTTTTTCTCTGTGCCGACTAGTGATGCAAGTAACTCGGTCTTTTAAGGCTTATAAGAAGGACTAGACTAATTTTTGAAGCCTCGCGACTAGGGTAGTCTTTTAACCCTCAAAGCTTGAAGTCAAATTACTAAAACTGTAGTTTATTTGAGTCGAAGTCCTTTAACATCAAGTTTTAAAACTAAGTCGTAACCTAAAAGGCTTATACGGGTCCAGGGAGTCGCGATTCTCGCAAGGCGTGTGCGTTGTATAGTATTTTTATTATACAGGTAATATTTTCAAAACAATAAATAACTGTAATACAGGCTCGTTTTATAACTTTCTTGTTTTAATTAACAGACTAATACAGAATTTATAAGATACACACCACACCCAACCATACATCCTTTGCATTTTAACGTAAGAGCTTGAGCTGTATTGAATATCAAGCACGACTTATGGCGCTTTAGTTTTTTTTAATACAATGGTCTTTTAGTGTAACGATTGAGTCTTATTACTAAAGACTGGACCTCTAGTCTTCGTTTTAAACTTGAGTTGTGTGAAATTAAGTTATTTTTAAAAGCTTTAAAGGGCTGAGTCGTTTGCATCACTAGTGCCGACAGGACGGTAAGTAATGGAGATAAATAAACCTCACATAATGTGCCGTGTGTCGTAGTGTATATACTCGTAAACTGTATTTATCTGTGTTTGATAAAACATTACGATGGGAAGTTACTGCGATGGAATACCTATTGTTTATGCCACAGCAGGGAAACGCAGGAACGAGGAGCTCGATGGCCCAGTGGCTAACTCGCCCGGTTTGCAATAGCTACGGTTAAGCAACTTTCGCAATTGCCGGTCAAAGGATCACCATCATCATCATCATCATCTCAGCCAAAAGACGTCCACTGCAGAACAAAAGCCTCCGCCAAGGGTCTCCATGACGACTGGTTTTGTGCTGCTCGCATCCAGCGGCTTCCCGCGACCTTCACCAGATCGTCGGTCCACCTTGTTGGAGGCTTGCCCATACTGTGATTTCCGGTACGCGGCCGCCACTCAAGGACTATGCCACCCCAGCGGCGATCAATCCTTCGAGCAATGTGCCCTGCCCACTGCCACTTGAGCTTAGCAACTCTTCGGGATTCTTCTTCTTCAAAGGATAGGTGACTAAAATTTTATCACCTTGAGCTTCCGAAGCACGGAGGAGCTTGAGATGATACATTTTTGGTCACCCGTCCGATGACCGGCATTTGCGAAAATTGTTTAACCTCAGCACGCGCAGACCGAGCGCGTTAACCGCTGCGCCATCGAGCTTTCAACAATACCTCTAGAAAAATAAAATAAAATACATTTGATACCCATTGACAAATGAACATCTATAAAATAATAAAACTCATGCTCGACTTCGAACTCACAAAAATATCACCGTAAACCAATTGTTCACATTTTAACATGAATAAATTGTAACCGCCCACTCATTCGTTGCCGGTTAATCGTCAAATCCAATGAATTCGTTCGAAACAACGTAATTTTTTATCCCGCAATTCGTTTTGATACCAAACAATATCCGACAACGCAATTTCAATTGAAATAAATCACACAGGATTATGAACGGAGCCCGAGCGATAAGGCCTTTTTTCGTGGTCTTGTTTTTAGATTATTTAGGTCATCAAGATTTTCATTACAGATTGCATTCGATACAGTTTTAATGACACTGGTCCTGTTGACGTAACACCAGTGATAAATGTTATAAGCTAAATAAATGCTGCACTTACCAACACTATGGGTAGGCAGTTAGGTTTTTTTACACACCAACTGGAAAGTGCTTGACTGTTCTAGTTTCAGGGGGACTAGATACTGTCCAACAGCTGAGCAAAAAAAAGATGTTTATTTTCAGACAACCTTTAAAGGTCCATTTAGAATTAACCTATGTTAGAAAAGACCTCCATCATTGAAATCAAGTTATCGCTACAATTAATGGGGTGATTAAGCCAATAATCACCACGCTTGCCAAATGCGAGCCAGTGTTCACAAACCCGTGCTATGCATACAAAATGCATACGAAACACACTTTGCCCGGCTTGGGAATTGAGCCCAGAACATCCGGAAATCGGGCCGAGCGCGTTGCGACTTGTCTACCAAGGTGTCAAAGCGAGGCGAGACGTGATCCAGTGCAATAACAGGGTATCATCATCATCATCATCATCATCTCAGCCAAAAAGACGTCCACTGCTGGACAAAGGCCTCCCTCAAGGATAAATCATTTTGAGGGGAATTTGCCATAATCGCCACGCTTGGAAGGCGGGTTGGCGATCGCAGTAAGGTGGAAATAATCACAGAGACACGCTGCTGCCCATCCTCTGGAATGGTCCCATAGTCGCCTTCTACGACACCCACGGGAAGAGATGGGGTGGTGCAATTCTTTATCCCCGGCACCACTCGGGGAACAAGTTGTACAAGTATATATACTGAAAGTGTCGCAAGCGTCGCAAGCTGCGGAGGTCTACCATGCTGGCCGTATGCTCGTTTAACGACTCGATACAAAAAATAATAATATACGAGGAATTAACAACTACTATTAACGTCATGTATGTTAAGTTTTCGATTCGTGTGTGAATGAAACTGATCGGTCGGTATCAATGATTGGCTCTAAAACTGGGACCCTATAGCGAGGTCACGTTAACGAAAACGAGAATTCGTATGACAAAGTTATAACTAGTTTTTTAGTTTCTGTTTAGGGCCACATACTTTAGTGTTTTATTATTGGTATGCTATTATTAAAATTTTCAAGTTTTTAATTGTTTTATTTTAACTGTCTTTAGCATGTTGTGTACACTGAATAAGGGCTACTGTCTAGCCTAAACAATGTTAATACTTTTTGTATTATGCCATGATGGTATTCTGTTCGTGTGCCTAAATTAAATAACATAACATTTAAAGGGACTCCGTTAAGAGGCGCTGCTGCAATGCCATAACAATTCATGTGTCGGTTTACGTGATCGAATGACAAATGGAACTTGCGCTAAGCCCCCTGAACGACTCGTGAACTCTCGCTAGCGAACTTTCCAGTAACGCTGGCGAGTTCGAGAAGTCTCAAATCGAATTACCTTCGGTTACAATGAATGGGAACGTTCGTTTTTCGAGGCATTACCAACTTCAACCACGTGGTGGATGGAATAATTCAATTTGTGTGTAATATCGTTAACAGAATTTGTCTTAATGTGATTAGGAGATGCTTAACTGTTGTTTTACGCGACGTTTATATTTTTTTTCTATAGTTTTAATTTTGAAATTTCCTTGTAAACTGTCTAGTATAAGAAAAGATTGTTTTGAAGTTGTTCAATTAAGTAATATGAAATACATAAGTCTTTATATATTCCGGTAAACCTTTTACAAAATTGAAAAAATAATCCAATGGTTGGATTTACTCCCACTTACCAAGACGTCTTAGGCAAGCGGGTTAGTTTAGGACCAACACTTATAAATATTTCCTCCAACTAAAAAAATAAAAAAATTGTGTTATTTATCAAACAATATTTAAAAATCAAATTGACTCTATGATTTGAAAAAAAAGAAGTTAAAACAAAAATGACTTTTAATTGTTAAACCAATCAGACGAATAGAACAATCTTATAAATTATCTTATATAGTATTGAGATATAAAAACTCAACATAAGAACAAACATATTCAAATCACAATGTTTTGGCATAAATCCGTCTTTAATTAAAACATAATTGTTACGTAAGTAGGTAGGTTACACACGCAAAAAACAAAGGATCAAGCCGAAGAGCTCGTATTACACAAAGAAACCTCGTTATCCATTTACCCTCATCTCGCAGGAATTGGCTGTGAAAATGAACAGGCACCCCATCATTCTGTTGGGTTGTTTGAATTGCAAATGCGCATCTGGTATTGGCTGTTTGACGCAATTTCAAATTGGATTTAAAATTATAGAATACAATATTCGAATGGTTAATGCTTCATGATCCAGAAGCAGTAGTTATGTCTTTAGGTATTGTACTTGACTTTATACTACTATAATATTAATTTTAAATAAGTACTCAGCTAAATATCCCGTCAACGAATAAATGTCCAGTGTGTAAAGTGTAGTGTTCGCTCCCGATCCGATCCGAACCCTTCGGAGAATCTAGTAGGGCACGGGGACGCGCACTTGTGCGCGATGCCGTTCCCTCTAGATAACCTCTGAAGGTGATTCGTTTCACACGGCTTGAGGGACCCTTTACGTTCCTCGCCGCCCCCAAAAAGCCCGGTGAAGCTGAAAATGCCGCAGCGGCAATCAGCAATCTCTCTTCAAAAAAAAGTAGTGTTCGCGTAAGCTTTAGAAAATAATAAATGTCCAGTGCTCAATATAAAAGGCTTAAAGTAACTAAAAAAAACTGTAATAGCACAATAACATGCACGTGACCCCTGGGTGGTGCTAAAGGAGTGACACAGTCTGAGTGGCAGAGCCACGCTGCGGTGCAGCACGAAATGGGCCGGCTCGCCCGGCGTAATACCACCCTCTCACAGAATATCGGCGTGAAACAATGGCACTCGTTGCTGTTGTGTTTCGTCCGGTGAGTGAAAGTATCAGAGGCCCATCTCTCCCCCCTCCCGATTCCTACTCCCTCCTCAAGATCCAACTCCTTCCTCAAGGCTGGCAATGCATCCGCGATTACTTTGGTCTTGCGGATGTCCATGAGCGGCGGTGATTACTTTCCATCAGATGACCCGCCTAGCCTGCTCGTTTGCCTCCTTTTAAAATAAAAAATAACTTAATAAAAAATGTCAAATTTCTTCAAAGAATGTTCATCCACATTCCACATATAAATAAAAATCAAAGTCTATTGAGGAAATTTGACAGTTTGTGGTACTCTGATGTACTCTGATCTGAGGCGTGTGTACATAAAATATTAATACCTATTACTATAACGTAACGTTATAGTAATATTAATCTTGTTGAGACTATGTTTAAGTTTAAATATATAACACTAGCGTAACTTTCTCAGCGCTAATGTAGCATTCTAATGGTGAAATATTTTTTTTAATCGGGCAGTAGTCTTTGAGTTTACGGCAAACATACAAAAATACAAAGCTTTCCTCTTTATAATATTACTATAAATTTACAGCCCACCAAGGGTAGCAATTCAATGATTTGAATTCGATTTTGAATTATTATTAATAACTATTATTATTACGAAAACAATACAACTTAGTGAATTTTCCGATTCAATGAAATTTACTCGTAGTTTCAGAATTTAAACGGCTAACAGGCCTAAAATGAATGTGATACATCAACAAAGCAGAAACTCAAACATCCGAGATGCCGACACATGACAATGGGTCCAAATACTCGGAATAAACACGTCAGCTTACTCCAGGGTCTTGTCAACACCGTATTCACATATGCGGGTCTCCATTTAGGGAATATAACTGGCAAGATCGATATATCTCTCAGTTGGTTGCGAATTCAGAAAGTTATGATGATAGCAAAGGAGCAGAGTGCCTAGTTTTCTCCACTATTTGATCGAGTTAAGGTTAACTCTCATTTGTTTTGATTAAAAGAAGCGCCACCTAATGACGGCCTTGTGGAGACAACTTCTGAAGAAATGAATAAGGCTGTGAAAGCACACAGGCATATCCAGACATGCCTAGGAGAAGTAGTATTTTTTGGTTCAACTTCCAACTGTGTTAGTCCATTATTCCGCTCCTTCCAGTTGGTCTCTGCATTGTTTGCTGAGGATTATGAAGGCAAAATTCATACGTACCCTTTATCAGACTTCCCCAATAAAACGGTCTACCCAAGCCGAAGACGCCTTTATAGACGCCTCGGGTGCCAAACAGCAAAATCTTTACAAAAAAACCATTGCCGCCCAAAACATATTTGTTTAGTTACAAGTAGTAGAACGATAATTTAAAAGTGTTTGAATAAAATAAAATAAAATAAAACTGAACAAATATTTTTATGATTGTTTACATATAATTTTACGCAAATATTGATGCGAACTTATTACAATTTAATGCATGCTATGGGATGCGGGTTCGAATCTCGCTCGTGGAATTTTTTCAACACCTTATCTTTTTCAAATATTTCAATTTTCTACAAAATAATCTTTCATTTATATTTAATTATCTGGATCGATTTTATTTCTAAAAGCAGTGTACATATTGTTTTCTGCTGATCTAATCGCGTTTATTGAAATATAACTAATTTATTTTAATAAACGCGAGTAGATCCGTAAAAGTGTATACATTCACATACATTGTTCTGATCCCAAGGTAAGTAGCTAAAGCACTCGTTTCACGGAAATCAGAAACAACGACAAAAGTAGTTTCACTTCAATAAGCAGTGTAAATATTCTGCAGTTTACTTAATATATTTCCTCCTTCATAAATGTTCGAGACTGCCGAACCAGATATTGTCGGTTTCATATCTAGCACAAACTTACTTTACATACGTTGAAATTGCAAACTGAACGCAAGCGTGAGCTAGTGTGATCTCCCACACGACAATAGAGCCTCAAACCAACATGTCAACTTGGTGCGGGTTGTCTCTAACGGATATATCTATCTTTCCTGAATTGGAACAGTTTATGCAGATCCACTGGGGTTTTTTTTATGTTTATGTTTTAAGTAAAGATACCAAAATTAACATTTACGAGAAATCTTCGTGGTCATCGAAATGAAAGCTGTATTTCTGCATGCCTGTATCCATTTGCCTACCGATCGCGCTGTCTCTTAGAATATAAAACGAATACTTGCAGATAGACCATGATTCGCGAATTTTTTAATCGATTTTCTTAATTTTAATGATTAAATTTATTGCGTATCTAGGAAGGAGCTTAAAAATGCAAGCACTTAAAATGTTTCATTTGGCGTATGAAAATGATTGTGTCGGTAATATTTTCACTAAACATTTTAGAAGAGAATACAGAATTTCAAAGCAAACAGTCCTTATTACTTTACTTGAGGCAAATAATCTTTTATCAAGTCCTTTTTTGTCTAGTCCATCTTTAATTCAGATAATCTTTTTCGTTTTCTATTTTGAAGCACACTTTACCCTGCTTTTGGTCATAATAATAATAGAATTAGAGTGAAACATTTTTTAGATTTGACATTCACTAATGGAATTCTTTTAGCAGCGGCATTATTCATTTCACGAACATAATAATCACAGTTACAAATACTTCCCGTTATATTTTCACCAATTTCTTTCAAAGGAAAATAGGTTTTATTTTAGTTCGAATACGAATCAGATTTGGGGAAACATTTTGTCGGATATGTGTTGCTTTATGAACTTGAGATTGAGAGAGATTCGCTCGAACGGATCTTGCATTCAGTCAGACAGACAGGAATGGAACTTAGCGACGCTTTGCATACTTACAGACAATTTAATTTTCTTTGTCAGATGTCGTCTTGAAAGATATTGTTGGGATGAAATTGGTAGTGCTTTCATTTTTCTTAGGAGATCGTGATTATTTTGCTGAACAAAAATTATGAAATAAAAATGCAGAATAAAATTCACTAATTAACCTTATTTTTTAAACAGCGATCCTTACTGAAGGTTTCTGTTCCCTAGTGGTCTGGTCTAGAAAAGAATAATGACACATCCTTAATATGTCTTTATCTATAATTTACCATTTGACAAGTTTATGTACAACACATACACTTTACTTGCACAAAAACGATAAATTTAAAAATGAGGAGCTCGATGGCGCAGCTGTTAACGCTCTTGGTCTGCGATAGCTGAAGCAAAACAAATTTCAGAGGCCTATGATCGGGTAAAATTTATCATTTCGAGCTACATCGGGCTTCGGAAGGCACGTAAAGAGGTTGGTCCTGGCTGCATTAAGTCGTTAACAACTACCAATTCACAGAGCCGAACCCTTCGGAGAATCTAGTAGGGCAAGGGGACACGCACTAGTACGCGATGCCGTTCCCTCTAGAAAACCTCGGAAGGTGATTCGTTTCACACGGTTTGAGGGACCCTTTGCGTTCCTCGTCGCCCCCAAAAAAGCCAAAAACGGTGAAGCTGAAAATGCCGTCTGAGGCAATCAGCAATCTCTTATGGTCTGTTCTCCCTGAGGTTTCCATCCATAGGGAAGGCTCGTGCCCCGGCAGTGGCGATATAAATGAAATCATAAATAAAAATATAATAAAAGGGTGCTGTTTTTTTTTTATATACATAATATTAAATAACTATTGTGTACACAAAATAAACAATATGTAATATTAGTAAAAATATATATAATATATATATATTTAATAGAGTGGGGCCCAATAAAACACAATGCGTATTTTTTTTTTATATTAACTGGTAAGCACAGTGCCCTGATCTCACCTGATGTTAAGTGATGATAAGGCCAATTATGGAAGCGCACTTCATCCGGGATCCTCGACTAGTGAGGTACTGGCTATCTTATCTCTAGCTGCCGGAACACAACAATGCTACAAACATTGATGTTATGGCGACATATTTAGATAAGATGGTGGTAGCTAGCCAGGCTGACAAACAAGCCCTACCACCAACCAAACCGAGTACACAAACATGTATCCCCGCTGGGAATCGAACCCGGGACCTCTGGGTCTAAACCGGTGGTCTTAGCCACTAGACCACAGAGGCGGTTAGAAATGTAACGTGTTATTGCAAATGCATCTCGAACGCGCTCGCCAAATTGCTATCAAGAACGCATGCGCACTTTAAAAAAATGTGTTTAACTAAACATAGGTAGATAGGGACTCTATTTGTACTTAAAAGGTCCTATCCCGACATAGGGCTTCAGATGATTGCAGCGTCGTAAGTGATTGATAGAATATCAAAGGGGGAGAGTTAAAAGCTAATGTAAAACTCCCGAGTATAACTAATACTATAAGTAAATGCTAAAGTGTATTTGGTTTTTGCTCTTTGTTCACATCAAAAGGGAGCAATAGGTTGGACTTGTTTTTTTTTGCACAGATATATTTTATTTTTGTCTATTTAGGGTTTGAAGATTATTAAAAAGTATATAAAAATTTTTTAGTAACTTGAAAAGTTAGCAGATAAAGAATTTTGCGACACACCGGCGAAGTTGCGTCATATTCGGTCTAATTATTATATTCAGTATTTAAATAGTTTGTATCAGCATCATCATCATCTCAGCCAAAAAACGCCCACTGCTGGACATAGCCTCCCCCAAGGATCTTCACAACGACCGGTTTTGTGCTGCTCGCATCCAGCGGCTTCTCGTGACCATTTAATTAATTTATATACGGAATCATTATTAGTCTACAAGGTTTCTTTAATGGGACTGACATTCCAAATGGCAAAAGTCCCTTAAAAATAAAGACATAAAAAAAAAAGGTTTCTTTAGAAATTGTGGTTGTGTTGTTTACAAATTGTAAACAAAATGATAACGCATAAAAATAATGACAATTTATTTGAAAAAATCATTATCATCCCACTTATTATTATCAACACGCACCACGACCCAAATTAAATGTTTAATTATTACACACTATTGAACGGCGTTAAGTTAACTCAACTGAAACTGAAATAGTTGGAGAAGCAACCTTATTTTAAATTACCGTGAGTATAAAATACTTTAGCTAACAATTATTAAGTAGACAAACATAAATTACTATGTTCACGTAATTTGACTTATTTAATCTATTGTGAAGTTAGATATGTCGCAGCTATATCGTTGGTTTGCTCACTTCACGAAATGCTCGAGAATTTCATGGTCGCATTTCATAAAATGTTTCACTGTTTATTGGCCACGTCATGATGCGGTTTGGGCAGAACAATGATAAGAAATCGTTTCTCGATATGGGCAACTAAACGTGCGGCTACTTCATGAAATGGTCAAACTTTAATTATCATACACACACACTAATAAACGCTAAGGGATGCTGAAGGGCGGTGACTCCGAAGAGAGCTAAAACAGCCAAACCCGACGATTGACGAATATACACTCACTTTATTGCTTCCACCAAATTGCACAATTATAAAGTAATTAGCGAAGTAATGCTTAGACTAGCTAAGTGAAATCTAGGTCAATATAAATATGTGCGGCTAGCCCGTACATATACATTGCATATTACATTATATTATATTTACATTACCCACCGTTAGAGGCGCTGATATCGTTTACTTTTTGTGTCGATACAAACGATTTGTACAATCTTATGCCTCTCCCCCCTTCCGTGACTAGCCTTCGCTACGCTGCGCTTCACTCGGGAAAAAAAATTACATAACCTAACCAACAGTAAAGATTTCCTATATTAATGATGTAGCCAAACGTGGAAGGCATATCATCAAACGTTAACGCTTTAACAACACGATCAGTTTAAGCTGGGCATACCGTTAAATACAATCATTTCATGAAATGGTCGATTACAACATAAAGTGATCAATTTTAAGATCCGGCCACGACATAATATACACTTATAAGTTATTCATAGTTCGATTTGATCGATATAACACCTGTTTATACAAATGAAACATTGCAAAGCTTTTCTAACCTTTAACTATTTTCTATAGCGTAGGTATTATATTATTATTACGTGACTGGCTATTATTGATTTACCTATAACTGCTTTGTCTTTATAATTACTAAATCGTTGCTATATATTTTATTAACTTCTTAACTAATTAACATAAACTAGTAATGCTAATGTTTTTTTACCCGACTGCGTCAGAAGGAGGGTTATGCTTTTCGAGTGTATGTTTTTTTTATCTTACGTGTAAAGACTTGGCCTTCGTCTAACCTGATGTTAAATGATGATAAGGCCGAAAGTGGAAGCGCACTTTATTCGGAATCCTCAACTACTGAGGCACTGGCTATCTTATCTCTAGCTGCCGGAACACAACAATGCTACAAACTTTGATGTCATGGCAACAAATTAAGATAAGATGGTGGTAGCTACCCAGGCGGACAAACAAGCCCTAACACCAACCAAACCGTGTAGAAAGCATACCCCCGCTGGGAATCGAACCCGGGACCTCTGGGTCTAAACCGGTGGTTTTAAACACTAGACCACAGAGGCGGAGGATGAATGACCAAGAAGGCGATTTTTAATCTCACTAGTGACCTAGACATTAAAAGTGTCATGAAAAATAGTAAGAAATACATTTGTTTTTGCATTATTTACAATTTGATTAGTAAGAGATTAAAGACCGTTCGAGAATATTCGGCGTCCAAAATTTGTTACCAGAACTACGCTTCTCATTATTCGACACAGGCGACGTAGTCTAGTTTCTTAGTATTCATAGTCTAATAAAATACAAAACTAACGTCAAACATAATATGCCACACTGTCACGCACGCACACACACACACACCCCTTCACGCACCCATACACACACAGACACACATGCACTTATATTCTAACATTATGAGTCTTGGTTTGTATATTTTGCTTATTGTATTTTTTCTAACTTAGTATTCTTTTTGCTACTTTTGTATTGATTTTGATTGTTTATGAATTTGTATGTATGTAAAATCATTAAGGAGGAGCAGGGTCTCTCAAAACAGGCCTTTAAGCTTAAAGAGAAGCTCCAACCCATTGTTTGTAACGCCAAAATTGTTAATGGAAATAAACAGATTTTTATTTTTATTTATTATTTATTTTAAAGTGGTAGCCACCGCACCAAAATGGAACCAAAGCTTCCTTAGCTGTTACCTATCTCTAAGACCGATATTATCGATGTGGGGTTCAAGGCTACTAAGCGCGCTCAAAAACAAAGCACAATCACCAAAATATAACAATTCGTTTATAGCAATCACGTCTAGTTTAAGCGCAACGTCCGTAAAGAATGCGATGTTCACTCGGCGCGTGCGAATGTTAAGTGCCGAATAAAACCGGGCGGCGGCCCTTGCTCGCCTCGCTCGCTCAAACGTTTCGAAAGAGTGCAAAAAATTTGAAAATTTGTTTGTTACAACGTTTCAAAACTAATTGAATTGAAACAGACGCGAGATTTTGTGTTGCTGTCATACAGAACTCAGAAGCGCATGAATCTCTCTTTATTAAGCTAGTTGAAATATATCCGACATTATAATTCCTTCATTCGAGATACAGGTTTAGTCCAAGCCCGAAGTGCGTGCCTGACTACGGACGCTACACGGTACAAATATTGAAGACAGTAAATATATATTTTTTTATTTTTAAATATTCGCCGTCGCATTCGGCCTTCGGGAGGGACCTAGCAGTGTTCTGAAGATGATATCGGAGAGGCTAGACACTCCCTTTTTTGCCCGTTTCACTGTTTTGCATGTTACACAGTCAAAGCGGTGAGGCATTTGTCTGAAAATGATTAATTTAGTTTTTTATTTTATTTTATTTAATATAGCTACTTATTATGTTCACTTAATTTGCCTAAAAAAATATTTAAAGATGGAGGAGGCCTATGCCCAGCAGTGGTGAGATGCGGGCTGATGCGGGGTGATGATTATGATAATGTCTGAAAGCGAAACATCACATACTTAATGTCTTAAAGCACTCACATGGAAAGTGAATGAATAATATTTTAATATTATAATAGTTTAAATTGTTTCCCCCCACTTTTTACTAGTTTCACTGAAAACTGGCATCATGGCTTGTCGGTCTCGGCAACCATTTTGATTACCTTTTGTATTTTAATTTGTAAAACGTAATCTCAAAAGCCATACAAAACTATTAAACTTTGTACTTGTGATTTGATTGGTAGGTTCCTCATAGTATGTAAACATCTGCTAAGAAATAGATAAACTTTTATGCACCTAATATGAACTTAGTAAAAGCGTGTAACAAGATAATATTATATACTTCAAAAGCACATTAACCTGACAACACAAATCTGAATAGATATAAGAGCCATCTTCCAAAGTTCACCTGTTTGATGTCACCAAAAATAATATTTGTTTATTATTAAAAATTAAAAATGCTCGTATATGAAACCAGCAAACAAATTCATATTGCGCACTTGACTCGTCGCATGCATATCTTATAATATAAAGTACCAAGTACTGAAACTCAATGGAATTATTAAATACACATAAACATACACCTACTCTTAATGAATTGAACAAGTATACTATACTAATACTAAACTATACTGAAAAAGGGTATCAAAGCTTATAGGTCTGCAGTTTTTCATAATAAGTTTATTATCTTTATTATAAAGACACATTCATACGATATGCAAAGTTAGCACTGCCTGGGTAGTGTCGCATAATCCTTTAAGTGGGGTTCGCTAATGACTAATATTTGCGATCTATCCCTATTGTGTAGGAACTCTATGGCGCCGTGGTTATCGTGCCCGATCTGTGATTGCTAAAGTTAAGCAACTTTCGCATAGGCCGGTCATCGGATGGGTGACCAAATATCTTTAATCTCGAGCTCCTCCGTGCTTCTGACGGCACGTAAAGCTGTTAGTCCCGGCTGCATTAGCAGTCGTTAATAACTACGCCCGCGTGGTAGTGTTTATGGCCCTGCTACCTGTGGTGTTTCCATCTATAGGAAAGGCTCCCCAGCAGTGGGAACATAAAATAAACTGGTGGTGGTAGTAATCCTTAGTATTCAATCGTCATAATCTTCATCAACATATAAATGTCTCACTGTTGGCTGCCTCCGGCCTTTATAGCATAACCAGAACCTTTGTGGGCGGCGAGAAACTTAAAGGGTTCCTCAGGCCGTTTGATACGAAATATCCTAAAAGGGTCACTTACATCAGAATAAATATGTATTATTAACGGGATTATTACCATGTTTTTTGTTGTGTTTGAGTACTGATATTTGGGCACAGTTGCATACGCCATGATCACGGGTGTACTGAAGTTATTGATTATGAGCAGACAAAACGATCTACCCTCTTCCTATGTATATATTAGGCTTTACAGTGATACTTTTAGTTTTGGTCAAGCTCGTATAATTTTTTACGTAACCCGACGTAAGAGTTGTTAGTCGTTTTTTGCGCCCGATACTTGTACCACTGTCTCCTAAGTCACTATTTACTCGAGTGTAGTGTGTCGAGAACTTGTTCTCGTATAAGATCAGATCGTATCAGATCGCGAAACGGCACTTTTGTTATTTTTGCGGTCTTTACATAAGCTAATCACTGGATTCCAGACACGCGACAGTTTAAACCCATCTTCGTGATGAATTTTTTTGGATTTTTTAATTTCAATCGCTTCTCTTACCAGTATGTTTTGGCGTTCTGTCGAAATTATCTGGGGGTTATAAAACTCAATCCAGTGATTAGGACCCGATTGGATCAAATTTTCAGCAATGGCCGATTTTTGGGTATCGTTATCATCGTTATCTTTACAGCTTTCTTAGCTCTTTTCTCAGCTCCTTAATTCGGCAAGCTACTGTACGCTTTGTTTGGATCGGAAACTCAAACACAACAAAAAATTGGTTGCCTGTAAAGTCGATATACGGGCGAAAGTTTTACGTGACAACGACTTTGAGTGGTAAAATAATTTTAATGTGAATATTCATTCGTATAGTAGGAAGAAGGATGAAATAATAGTAACAAATTAAAACATTTATTTATACAAAGAATTATATTTAAAACATTAATTTATACAAAGAATCTCGCACTGAATTTCATATTAACAAAATTTTATTTTTACCTTTACACATACATGCGTATTTACCTTTCACTTTTTATGTCTGTCTCTCTCGCTCTTAGGCGGGCTAACCATGCCCGAGTGGAAGGGACGCGTGCCTCTCACTCGCTCTCATTGTGAGCGCATAACGTGAGCGGAGCGTAACGCAGTTTCTTGAAGTGTCACCCGGCAAACCAATTTATAAGACGTTGTCACGTCAAAAACATGGTAATAATCCCGTTAATAATATTTATTCTGACGCTAAAAGGATTTCTGGAGGGGATGGCATCAAGCGACCGCGTCTCCGTCCCCTTCTCGATTCTCCGAGGTGTTCCAATCATACATCCATCGTGGTGGGTTGTTGGTTACAGACTGAGCACATCAAAGACTTAGTCAATAACTACTGAAGTACTTACCTATAACTAGGTAAAATACGACCTTCTCTTAAAATTGAAGCCTTTCTTATATTTTCAGTTAAACATCAATAATACCTACTCAAACCGATTTGGGCTTTGAATATAAATCCCTTTAATTTCAACTCAAAGGCTTTCATCGCTCAAAATTAAGCTCTAAGTGTTTAGCTACAAAGCTCTTGTTCCTTTCATCCGTAAATATGTTAAGTAAAATATGTGTTGCTCGGTAAAATTTAATCGAATGAAGCACTTGGATGTCGCTTAATTAACGAGGGTAAGAAAAGTGAAGTTTTTTTAAGCATATTAAGTAATTGAGTTGTCTCGAAAGAAATCTTGTTAAACACGATTTGAAACTGTAGCTAAATAAGCAAGTTATGGCACTGATTTATTTTTTATTTTAAAATTTAGGGCAGTAAGTAAATCTTGTCTTGTGAAGGTGGAAGCTTAAAAGTTATAACTTATAACAATAGAAAAAACAAAGCTACGTTGATTGTTGTTATAGTGACTGGCAGCACTGGCTCTACGGTAGATCAATGTGCACCAAAATGCGATAGGCGATACAATAAAAAAAAATATGGCGCCTTTTGAGTCGAACGATTTATACCATGTTTTATTTTAATTCTCGCTCTACCCTGATCAAGGTGTACGGCCGGCGCTGGTGACAGATTTAGATAAGTGGTTAAGCCAAGCGACCATTATAGTGCTGCCCATAAAGAAAATTGTTAAACTATAACTGATGTGAATTATATTTAATTGTTATTGGTAAAGGAGATGTTTAATTTTATGTCAAGACCCTGTACACCCTGTACATTTACTAAAAAAAGTTAAAAAAATATATGTATTTAGTTAAAATAAGTAATACTTCAATACCTACGCTTTATCGTTTTTATGTAAAAATGTACAAAGATACCGAAAAACATCGTTGTTTTGACAGCTACTTGACATTGGCAGATTACCGCTGCCATTACGAAAGTGGATTCATCTTAGTGTTTCAATTATTTCTTACATGTAAACTAATCATTTATTAGAAGAAAATCATTTCGAATAAGCCTATTTCATACATACATACATCTTTCGGTATTGTGTACAAGGTGTTGGCATTTTCTCCATACAAAATTAAACATCTTCTTTGCTTAAAAACGCAAAATTATAGTTTATTCCATACGAATCCTTCCGTGTATTGGCTAGCTACGTGATATTGGCGGAATTGTAAAAAGAAGAACAAGAACTTTAACTTAAGATTGAAAAATCAGTCCTTATACATCTAAATGTCTTGTCTTACAGGTTATGTAGCAGCAACAGCTGATTTTAAACTTTAATTTTCGTACATAAAGGTCAATTAAGATTGTCAAATATTTATACTTAACAATTCAATACCGCGATAGGACCGCCAAATTGTAACGTTGTAATATTTTTTTTTGTTTATATTTATGTTTCATAGTGTTGCAATAAAGCATAATTGCAGAGTGTGGCCTAGAACCGGGGATAATATTGAAAACAGAGATTCTATATGTAACTAGTAATTAAATCATTATGGTCTCAACTAATTAAAAACAAACTTTACTTTTTGATTTTTACTAACAAACTTAATCGTAGATTCAATGCAATGCAAACAATGCAATAGTTCCGCTCAACTCGATCGATTGAATTCATTCAGACAACGTCTCTTTAACAATTAATGGGTTGTGTTTGTGTAACACAACTTGTCAATCTCTTGTACCACGACATTGACAACGTTAGCGATAATATCGTTTTGCAATAATACACTGATATGAATCGTAACTTTAAATTCTTATTGTATGTAAAGCATGGGTTTTGGTTAACTGGAATCTTTTCAGAAAAAATACTAATACTCTAGAGAGTCTCTGTTTTCAATATTATCCCCGGTTCTGGGCCACAGACTGTATATGTATAGTATTGTATTTGTGGTTTTATTTTTTGGAATGTGTTGAAGCGCTTATCGGCAATCTAGTAGAATTATTGATCGAAGGACAGCACAAGCTATGTATGCGTGGCTATGCTCATCACCCACACTGTCACTCCAGCAGGCTAGACAGAATTGACATTTCAATTCACCTTTGATCTAAATCTGAGCGGAAATCACTCGTCTGACTCGGTAACTCAGCAAATGGCTGGCACGCGTCTTCGAATTTGATTTATTACACGTACAGCCTAACGTCAGTTATAAAATATAATCTGTGGTTTTCCTTATTTGAGCCGAGCGGTTTGCAATTTCCGGTCTGTTTCCCGCCTAATCGCGTCAGCCCGATGCGGGCACAGCCATTTTAAGACTACCACTCGTGCTCTATTATGTGTTAATAAAGATAAATTTTGACGCGTTTCGTGCCTGTGACACGTCTATTCGACTGTGGGTCGGGAAATCTTGGGAGAGGACTATGTCTTTTGTAAAGTTACAGCTAACGGTTTGAAGATTCTGTATTCTGTGAATGAAAATGGGTTTAAGGCCAACTGCTTAGTGCATCCTTTGAAGTGAACTACGTCTAAGAAATTTGCTTTAAATCCCGCTAAACATTTTATTAGAACGCGAAACTTTAAAAGTCTTTGTCAATGTGTCAAGTAGTTTTTAATGGGCGTTATTTAAACGGTTAGCAAAGTATTCGTATTATTGTTAGCAAAAAAATGATAGTTGGGCAGCAAAAAAGCTAGTTGGGCAGCAACTTATGGTCAGCAAATATTTCTAAATCAATCTGCAACTTATATCATTCTGAACAGCAGTCTTATGCCGCTCCCCCCTTCCGTGACTGGCCCTCGCTACGCTGCGCTTCGCTCGCAATTTAACTTAACTTATCCAACAGTAAGGATTTCTTATGCAGACAGATTCTATAATTCTGCTGACTAAATAATAATTTTGCTTACAAATAAATTATTTCCAGTTTTTAATGTATGTTGAGAATGTAGGCACTCAAATTGAAATTAATAAAATCGTATTTAAAAAAAAACAATTTGAAAACAAACAAAGATTTTTTCTAAAGAAAAAATCTTTTATTTTGTTTACGTGAACACTAACAAACACAGCGTATGCAGAGTTTTAAAACTTAGAAAGAAAGAAAGAAAAAAATATTGATTGACGATCACACAGACATAACAGAAAAAAAAACAAAGAACAAGAAAACATTTCAAAAACAATAATAATAAAACTAATAAAAATGAGTGTGTGTGAAGACCAACTAGGACCCTGCCTCAGTTTTGTGCCGTTGCGGTGCTGAAAAACAAACACCACCACAACGACGCTGGTATTAACATTGCTTACTAATACTTAAAAATGCTTTCTAAAATAACGCTAGTTGATCCATGTAAAAAGTTTAATTTCACTTTGAAAGTAAACAAATAGTAAAATAACGCTTTCACATTTGTTTTGTATCGAAGCATTGAGAACAAATCGAGCGAAATAAGTTTCTTTGTGAGGAAAACCTGAGGCGCGCTGCGTCCTTTATAAACTTTGTTTATTTCTAAAGAAGGATCTTTTACCTTGTATATATACGGTTGGCAGTAGTTACTCCTATAAATAATACATAAGTACAACTAGTAAGCAAAGTTCAATCATGTACATTTAAATCTAAAAAACTAAACATTATACTTGTTAAATGAAATTTTTAAATTTTTATTTTGTGTGTTGCAAATACTCAACTTCAGTTACTATTTCCAAACAAAAAAATACTAGTGGGCGATTTTTGAATTTCACCGATAATCTCGAAAATTAAAGTGACATGAAATACACTATGAAATATAATATTTTCTGAATTCTTTACAATTTAATTTTTAAATTAATACCGTTCGAGAATTTTCAAGGTGTCAAAAATTTGTTACTAGTAGCTTTGAGTAAGAGTGAGTAAGAACAAACGTAATTGATATCATAGCGTGAGAATTAGTCACCTGTTCAAAAATCACACCCTTGTATTGCCGGTTTCCTCCAAGGTGACGTGTTAAGTGACGGTTTGCTATAGTAAAACCAGAGTGAACGAGAGTGCGGCAACAGCGCCGTGACCTTGAATCGACGTACCGAGCTGTACCTACCGGCTAGGGTTGAGCCACACATAGTTAATTTATTATTGTGTGAATTTGGGTGTCTTTTATATTGTAAACTTACCTGGTTATATCTGTCGGCAAAGTAAAAAGGACAAACTGGGATTATGGTTGTGTGTGTTGGGACATCCTCATACACAACAGGCCTATATAGACTTTTAAGCAACAAAACTCGCAATCGCGACACCTAAACCAAGAAAAATACGTGTATACTGATCGGCAGCGCTCAGTGACATACTTGTTATTCTCCGTTACTACTCGTACAGCCCGCGTCGTCGCGTACTCCTTTCCCGTGCTTTTTTCTGTGTGCTAATGTAGGTGAATTACGAGCTTGTGTGCGGGCGTTTCGGAGCGGTCTTATGAAGTTGCTGCACTCTCGATAATCGACACCTACTATAGCCTAGTTAGCTGTTGTCGTTACCAGGGGATACAGTAACTCCGGGGTCGTTGGTAAAACGACCAGTACACCAATTTAACTGTAAAGGGTTGCTACTACTACTAGTACCTAGTAGCATCACCTGTCAACCGAGCATTGAGGTTAACAGACATTGTCACTCCGCACGCTTACCCAGCAATATAACAGGATTCATTATGACCTCTGAAATAGAGGACCCAACAAAATATAGAACTCATAATAATAGTTAAAACAGGTTTATTCAAGGGAATAATAGACTTAATGCTAAATTAATAATATTGAAAAATAAATTATGAAATTATTTATTTTCCTTCACAGTTTAGGTACTTACTTAATGCTAAAGCTAAGTCAATATAACAGTTGAAGTCTAAACTTGTGAGGGACTGAAACCCGATATAGGTTTCGAAGTAGTGAAACCCGTTGCTACAGGTCACCCTCAGACAGAATAATAAATCATAATCATAAGTCTTTATTGATCAATTTATTAACAATACTGTAGAATATTAGTCGCCATTTTGGAAATAATGCCTATTAAACGCGCTGCAAGACAGAGCGGGCGGGATTTCTGGTTGTAGCGGCCGGCGGCGGATTCCATATTTTATTTATCATTTGTTTTTGTGTTTATTTCGTTCTTTAAGTTTAATTTTGTTAAAATCATTAAAGTTTAGAATTTTGTTGGTTTAGAGTTAATTGTGTTAAACCGATCTAATAATATATTAAAGTTAAGTATTGTTTATTTCCCACCATTATCCTAAGTTTACAATTTTCTTAATCATTCAATCTAAATGTTACATAAATCTAACAATTCAATATGAAGGTGCCGAAGCACCTAAACTGAATCAATTTCACGGTACCGGCATTCAATCTCACAACGCCCCAAAACTTTTTCATCTTCAGTAAACACAAAAATCACTAAATAAAAGGCTTCCATAAGAAAGTGTCAATATTTTAAGATCGCTGTTTTAATTTAGGCGCCCGTGAGAAATGGGCTGTTCGGCCGGCGGAATTTATTGCTTCTCGATTAAAAACGATTTATATTATTCCATCTTGAATGATTGCTTTGCTTAAATCTCCCTTTTTAACTTAATAAAAACTCCGTTCTTTTTATGTACACTTAAACTTCAGCGGCTCAGTAAACTGACACTTTAAACAACGCCAAGTGTAAGTATTGCTATAGCAACCTGAAACAGTTAACTTTCCCAAAACCTTAAGATTACTTGTATTTATTTTGCTAAATATGTAACAAAATGTTTTGTGAAATCTGAATGAATAGAATAGAATAGGTATTTATTTGAGTAACACTGTACACTTAACATTCATAAACAAAAGATTAACAAACAGAAAATAAAATGCATTAAAAATCAAAATAAAACAGTACGCATACGTTGCTGCATGCACAGTGTCGTCAAACAGGTCTGCACTCAACATGAGCTACGGGTAATCCGTAGCGCTGATTTTCAGTACAACCCTTGCATGACGTGGAAGTACTTAACTGACACTGAGCATTATAAAATCATATAATAGTAAGATAAGCTGTTTCTTTTATGTTATTACTGAAAAAAAAAATCAAGATTATAATACCTAATATTAAATAACTATTGTGTACACAAAATAAACAATATCTAATATAAGTAAAAATTTATGGCGACATATTTAGATAAGATGGTGGTAGCTAACCAGGCGGACAAACAAGTCCTATACCACCAACCAAACCGAGTACACAAACATGTACCCCACGTTGGGAATCGAACCCGGGACCTCTGGGTCTAAACCGGTGGTCTTAGCCACTAGACCACAGAGGCGGTCAATATGACCACTATCGGCGAAAACGTTTCACACATCCGACTTCTGTATATATTCGGTAAAAGTCTCTTAAACCTTAAATGAAAAAACACTACGTGAGTTAAAATGTTTTTTGTTTTATTTTAACGTGAAAATTTTGTTGCGAAACAAATTACAAAAACACAAATGTTGAAAAAATTTTTAATGACGGTAGTTGTTGACATTGAATGGGCCGCCTTTGGCTTTCAAAGTATAAAGTAAATAGTGTTGAATAATTTCGGCGGGCTGGTTAGAACCACGATAGCTCAAATGGGGGAGCACCTGACCCGGTATGTCAGAAGGGTGCAGGTTTGAATCCTGCTCGTGGAATTTTTTTTCATCATTTTTGTGTTTTTGTACTACGTGAGTTCCGAAGTGGCGGAGACAATTGTCATTCCATCACTTTGTTGCTCTGAAACTAAAACTCCCAATGCGACTGTGCTGTGGAATACTTATCAAATATGATGATGCCCGTGTTTCGTAAGACCTAAATGTAGGACAGTATATTTAAAAAAAAAATCTAAATTCAAAATCATTATTTCAGTTTAGGCTACAAATAGCTAGACTTACGACTATAGACTTACGAACCGATGGCATAATGACGTTCATAAGAGCTATTTGTAGCTTAAACTGAATAAATGATTTGGAATTTTGTTTTTTTTTTAATTTTGAGCTATAATTGAATAACTTATACAATGAGCTTAGTGGGGCAGTGGCTTACGCGTTTGCGTGGCGATCTTGCAAGTCAAGCAACTGTCGCAATACCGAGTCAAGGGATGCGCTGACAATCATGAAGCAGCGATCACTGTCACAAGCAAAAGGGGTGCAAATAGTGCGTCACATTCAAGACAGAATTTATTTCAAACCTTACTTAATTACTTACTTTGCTCAAATCTAGACTCTGATCCTGGGATAAAAATGGATATAGGCACTCTTTTTTTATAGGCACTTTGATTGCTTTTCCATAGGGGCAATTTCATAGTTCTGATTTTGTTTGGCATTGGCATAATTTTTATAAATAAACCATGCAAAAGTGAAGCGCACTTCACAGTTGTCAGCGCCTTAATGATATTTTATTTGATATTATATTTTAAAATTAGTAAGGCCAGCCAGCTGTGAGACGATTATAGGCTAATCCTATCTTCCTAACTTCACAACTATTATGCTAACTAATATTATAAATGCGAAAGTTTGTTTGTTTATTTGTTTTTTGTTGTGCTTTCACGCGTAACCTATTCAACCGATTATTATGAAATTTTGTACATTGAATATGTGTACGTAAATAATACTATTATAGTATATTCAAAGACAGGATAATTATTAAAATAAAGTGAGTTTGTTTGTTTGTTTGTTTGATACCATTTCTATTACTATTTATTTTACCTATTTGTTTGTTTTGTTGTCATACAAACTGTCAAAGCGGTATGTAGTCCGCCGGATGAGCTAGTAATGTCATAAATGGGGCTTAACGAAGAATAACACAGAGCTTACCTACTTGTGTGTATAGACTAATAATACATTATTTGTCCAAGCTTGTGCGGTTTTCCATGGAAAAACGCAAAAGGAAATAGAACTAGCTTGTTTTCCTTTCGTTATTCCGACGTTATTCCGTTGTTTTCATACGGTGACGCTTAAAGGACCACGATTCCATTAAGTGGCACTGGCATTTCCTCCTTTGTCTCCCCGTCATGTCGAAAGGAATGGCTACTTTTACTACTCGTATATAGTTCGTCAAACTAGCTGTTATTTAAAAATATACCCCCATATTCATAAAAACTATTTAAGCATTATTTAGTTAATTATAGTTTTGTCTCTTTTTCTCAAATTCAAAATGACGTTTGTGTGACGTTGACAAAACAATATTTAACTAAATAATGCTCAAATAGTTTTTATGAGAGTTTCACCCGAGTTCTTCCCGCATTAACACGTGTTGTGAGACTCCATTTTATTTTATATCTACCGTACAATTATACCCTTACTGCTAATAATAATAAAAAACTTGAAATTGGCTAAATGCTAAACGCGAAGCCATAAGTTAATATAATTAATTAATATGGGGGATAATGTTTTGGTAATTTGGTCATATTATACTTTCACCATCAGATTCAATGGTTGTTAATAAGAGCGATTATATATTTTCGTGTCCCATACAAAATTGGAGGTTCCAATTTTTTCAAAAGCCAATATTATTGAAAGTTCCTAGGGTTAAAAAATAAAGAGATCTGTCTATAAAAATCTTTTTGGGTGTTTGTTGTTGTCAACATTCTATTTAGACAGACAGTAGAAAACATATATCTAATACCGACATCTAAATAACATTTGTTTTACGACAGTACAAAACAAATGAATTATGTATACCTGTAATCGGCGCACATATTAGAACTTAAGACTTTTGTTAGGTTATATATAGTTCTACGCAAATTTCGTTACTAACAAATTACAATTTTGAAAAATTGTTTCGAAAGTTCGTCGGTTTGGATAGAGCTACGATAGCATAGGTGGTAGTGCACCTGACCCGGCAAATAAATCTGTATTTTCATAAGCATGGAAAGTTTAATTCAAATTTATTTATTCGTGTGTTGTAACTCATGAATCGGCTAAAGGCTGTATTGATCAAGTTTAATTCTGTAACATTATACTGTTTGACGTACACATCGCTATCCATTGTTATAAGGAACCTTTAATGGGACGAGATTATACACCAGGAAGGGAATCATTAGTCAACGCCTGAATCTACATTCTAGGAGGCAGTGCCTCAGTCATTAATGCCTGCTCGCGTTGAGTTTAATGGTATGTAGCACGACATTAACGCTTGTCGATAAGTGCTTATATACATAACTACCACTTACAACGACATTGCGTTCAAAGACAAAGTTCCAATTTCGATATTCAATTAAACGCAATTGATAAACTCTTAAGTAAATATAAGCAACCAAACATTTTTTTACCTACTCCAGAACGCCTTTTAACTGTTGAGAAGAATGGAAGTAACTGCACAGTTTTGATCACATACGGCACTGTAGAGAAAAAATGGATATGAATTTGTGATGAGATGGATTGGATTTACCGTAGAACAAAGTACACATAAAAGTATGAAACTATTGCTACCGTTTGTGTAAAGGTAATAAATTCCTTGCTGTCAGTGTGATACTTGTCAGCAGCTTAAAGTTTTTTTTAAAATACGAGGCATAGCACCGGCGTCCTCATCCAACTTTCATATATTTATAGCGATAATAATTTTAGGACGGCAGCTGAAATACCGCAGGAATATTTCATGAGATTGAGATAAATTACGAGGATTGCCCCGACATCGACCTTATTTACTCCAGACATTCGGATTCATGCCGAGGATTTGTAAACAAACAACTTACAATTTGCGGTCTCAAAGTGCCTTACGCGGTAATCTTACAAAGTTTTACGAATCTAAATATATCATTACTCTCAGTGAATATTAATCCACCGTCAGCTTTGCGTGACATGTAATCTAACTTGCTTTACTTGTTCACAGATAAAGGACACGAAGTATTCATGATGGTGGAAAATCTTATGGAAGTTTGAAACGAAAATTATCGATGATGATACACAGAACAGGTTCTTCGAGGCGTCGCCGCGCTTCCAGAAGCGCCGCCACCTCGCCTCAGGCCAGATCACCAAGGGCATCGGCCCAACCATCACGGAGGGCCTCATTAGCTGCCACAGAGACTGACGATGAAATTGAGCCACCACCACCGCAGAGAAGTCCACGAGCTAGTTTGGCTCCAGACGCAGCTCTAGAAACGTATCACCGCAGTCCGCGTCATTCTTTAGTGCCAGAAATCAGATCAGCTAGGAACTCCATAACGCCAGAATCCGCACCACCCACTAGGAACACCCTCGCTCCAAGTAGGAACAACTTATGTGTCGACTTATCGTACGGCTCAAGGCTAAGCTTGAATCCACAGGATTTTAATAGGAGTCCCAGAAATAGTATAACTCCAGACACGTCCGCTAGAAGTCCAAGAAGGAGCTTAGTTCCAGAAGGCAGTTCGTGGAACCAACCTAGGAATTCTCTTGTGCCAGATGTGGGCAGAAGTCCAAGGCACTCAGTAGCGAGCATACAAATAGACCCTGCTCGGAGTCAGAAGGACTTGGGTCAATGTTCACGGGTGAGTCCTAGAGGAAGTGCGCCTGATGCACCTATGAAAAGCAAAGATTTTCCTGAACTCAATAGAAGTCCGAGAGGATCGCTAATACCTGACTGTCAGAGAAGTCCCAGGGGCAGTATAGCGCCATCAGAACGGAGTGCCCGTGGGAGCTTGATCGCGGCGGACATAGACGCATCGAAAATCAGCCCAAGAGGAAGTTTGACTTTAACTTTTCAAGAGCCTTTGGTTTCGAGAGAAAGGCGTGCTAGTGAAGACAGCCAAGCTGTTGGTAAGTGTTTTATAGATAAAAACTTTATTTTCAAGTAACAAAACGAAACAAAAACATCTTTGTTCTAGTTCTCAGTATATTAAAAATAGATAACAATCTTTAAACCAATTTAATTCTACGAGAGAAACTAGTACTCATCCATAGTGCAGAATGAAGGGGATAAATGATAGGTGGGCAAGTGTTAATTTTATTTGTTTATTATTTATTCTCGGCCAGCGCATCGGTGGCCGAGTGGCAAGAACTCGATACCCGAAGGTTCAATTCGATTTGATTGTGGTTTTGGATTTTTCGATGCATAGCCCGGGTTTGTGAACACAAGCCAAATACAATGAGGAGGCTCCACACTCGCATTAATTTTGTGCCTGTAGGAACCCCTTGTTCTCTAAAAAATTATGAATCTTGAAAACGTTGGCGGTTTTGATGATAATATACTAATATTTTCCTAGGTACCAGAGGCCGCAGCGTGTCCCCGTACCGAGCGTCGCTGGGCGGTCGCCAGGGCGGCACGGGTGCGCTCTCCGACACCGGTTCCAGGCGAGCATCAAGTTCTGTAAGTCAGGTCAGTGTTAGTAGACATAGACATACACATTTATACATTATATACACTTCATGAGTAGCTCGATGGTAGAGCGCAGTGGTTAACGGGCCCGGTATGCGATTGCTAAGGTTAAGCAACGGATAGGTGACCAAAATATGTATTACCTCGTGCTCCGCCGTGCTTTGGAAGGCACGTATAGGCAAATTGGTCCCGGCTGCATTAGCAATCGTTAACAACTGCCAATCCGTTCTCCCGTTCTCCTTATCCCGTCCTCCTTCTTCCGTTACCCAACCGTACGGAAAGCTCGTGCCCCAGAGAATTAAATAAGCAGAGGTAACAACATTTGAAAGTAAATATTTAAATAACGAGTACCTACATCAATTTGGCACCTATGTGTGCTACAGCAACCAGCAGCAAATTTGCCTCGACTCGGCAAGTGTCTACTTTGTCAGCACTGTGAAAAAAAATACACTGTGAACACTTTTTGCGTGAAACGGAACGCACCCGATTCAAAATAATGTACGGTAACAAGTTACAAATTAATTACAAAACGATCAACACCTCTGCCTGTGACCGCAGACCCTGCAAAGGGTTCGAAACCACACTATAAAGAATATGTAAAATAGACGCAAGTAGATCCGAATTAAGTGTTTCGATTTATCCTAGCACAGTTTTTCCGGTTTTCCTTTATACGAAATAAAGCTAAGAGTTACTACGAAACATCAGTTTGCTCTTATATTGCACTATGAAAGTCTTCCTACTCCGCAATAGCTCCAAAGAACACTTATCGTGTCTCCTAGGAATAATAAAATAGATTTGGTTACGTCTGCAGAAGCGTAATAAATGGCATGGATGTCTAAACAATATCTATTAATTACTTTTCTAAAACAACGGAAACAGCGTACTAGTCGGGTATAGTGCGTAAAAGGATCGATTTAGATACTAAATTGATACAAACGTATAAAAGAATCAATAAATTAATTAATTTAATTACGGTCACCACACCTTGAGCTGTTGCCGTTGTGCAGGGAGATTTCCGCGCCATCATGCCCTCAATGATATCATCCGGAGGGCGCTAGTTTCAGCAAACATTCCCTGTGTGCTGGAGCCACCAGGCCTTAGTCGGTCAGATGGCAAAAGACCTGATGGCTTAACCCTTGTGCCTTGGCAAAAAGGAAAGTGCCTGCTCTGGGACGCCACATGTGTTAGCACTTTTGCCGCTTCGCACGTTAGTCGCACCAAGAGGATGGCGACAGCAGCTGCTGAGGTGGCAGCTCAAAGAAAGCACGAGAAGTATCCGGTACTCACAAACTATTTATTTGTACCTCTTGCGGTAGAAACAACTGGTTGTTGGGGTTCAGAGGCGAATCTGTTTTTCAGGGAAGTGGGGCGCCGTCTACGAGAGAGGGGCCTTGACCGTCGCCCCGAGTCATTCCTGATGCAAAGGTTGTCTATCGCTGTTCAACGTGGAAACGCGGCAAGTGTGTTGGGCACCTTTGCACCTGGAATGGCAATTATTCGATTGAGCAGTGCTTGTTTTTATTTATTTTTGTTTCATTATTATTTTTTAAGAAACATCTGTCCAGAAGACGGAATTTGAATTATATGGAATTATTATTTTTAGGTAATAATTAAGTTTAAAAATTTTAAGATGTTTTTATCAATAAATAGTTGACCAAAAGGCTTTACACTAAATATTGTTTGAACGTCATCGAACGTAACATAGGTACGACAATACGAAACGTAATATGACTCTATAAAGGTGATACATACTTTCTTGCCTTTTTCCCATAATGGGGTAAACACTAGTTAGACAGAGCATCAAAATCACAACTTTTTTAAATTGTCACCGTTTTGTCCCTTAGTCGGCTGTTACGACATGCATGGGACGTTAGGTAGCTGATACATTACTTCCACGTCTCAGACCAGCGTGGAATAATAACTTATCAGAACTCATTAAATAATCAGTATGAGCATACCTCAGCAGTTTAAGCATTCATCGACGCTATCAAAGTAAGTTCGTTCGTAGGTACAAAATACATACATACATATAATCACGCCTCTCTCCCGTAGGGGTAGGCAGAGACCACTTCTTTCCACTTGCTACGATCCTCACATACTTGTTACGCTTAAAATGTATAGGATAATATGTTGAAATGAAACAACTTTTACGGATCTACTCGCGTTTATTTTACACATTAGTTTTAATTAATGTTTATCCTGACGTTTCGAACCCTTTGCAGGGTCCGTGGTCACAGGGAGACTGAGGTGTTGGTCGTCTCATAATTAGTTAGTAGCTTGTATACCCTCATTTAAATTAATCAGGTGCATTCCGTTTTACGCAGAAAGAGCTTACAGTATCTTTTGGTCTGGCAGTATGGTGTTGGGGCTGGGATTTAATATTCTGTATGATGGGATCCCAGGCTGGTGGTAGATTCCAACCATCTTCTCTATTAAAATTAGGATGTTTTTTAATTTCAATAGCCTCGCGTATCATCCTAGGGATGAATCGTTGTTCTCTGGCGAGTATTTGTGGTTTATCAAATCTGATGTAATGGTTGGGCCCCTCAAGTGAATGTTCGCATACCGCAGACTTATTTCCGCGCCTATGCTTGACGTCGGCTATATGTTCTTTAACCCGGGTTCCTACACTTCTCTTTGTTTGCCCGATGTACGAGAGCCCACAGTCGCAGTCCAGTTTGTACACGCCTGCATCTTGAAGGGGTATATTGCACTTGACAGGTCGTAAAAATTGGTTGATCTTCTTCGGCGGCTTGAAGTAAGTATTGATTGAAGCTCGCTTTAAGATATGCCCAATCTTGTCAGTGACACCTTTCATATATGGAAGTACAGCAGGTTGGCGCTCGACTGTGGTTGGTTTATTGCGTTTTCTGTGACGAAGCCGTGGTACTTTCAGATTATTATCCTGTAGTACATGCTTGACATGCTGAAGCTCAGCAGCCAGGTGTTGGGTGTCACAGATACCGCGTGCTCTCTGAAACAAAGATTTCCCTACAGTAGCCAACTGTCTAGGATGGTGGTGAGAATCACCATTGAGGTACCTATCTGTATGGGTTACTTTACGATACACAGTATGACTCAAACTATGGTCCGGATTCCTGATGATTAAAGTGTCCAAGAAAGCTAGCTTACAGTCTGCCTCTAACTCCATTGTGAATTGTATTTTTGGATGTATGGAGTTAAGATGATCTAGAAAAGCAGATACTTTATCAGTTGGTAAGATAGTGAAGGTATCATCTACATACCGCTTGTAGAACCTAGGGGTTACCGGTGCTGTGCTCAAGGCCCTCTCCTCGAAGTCTCCATAAAGATATCGGCGACGACGGGTGAAACAGGGGACCCCATGGCGACACCCTCTTGCACCTGATTAATTTAAATGAGGGTATACAAGCTACTAACTAATTATGAGACGACCAACACCTCAGTCTCCCTGTGACCACGGACCCTGCAAAGGGTTCAAAACGTCAGGATAAACATTAATTAAAACTAATGTGTAAAATAAACGCGAGTAGATCCGTAAAAGTTGTTTCATTTCAATGTGTAGTGTTCGCGTAAACTTTAGAAAACAATATGTGATCGGATAATATGTTACTTTTCTAAGACTGGAAACTTTGTTGACATTGCTACCAATAATTACCACTTGAGTCCTAGGTTGAACATTCTGCAAACAAAATTACTTACTCATAATGCAGGTTAGCGTTCGTGCAACCATTTCATCATAATAAAAAGTCAGTGTGTGTAATAGCTCATTCAGCAATCGTTTCCTTAGCCAATAAGTAGATGATTACAGTTATTACTTATTACCCACAACTTAACGTAATAGAAGGTCAAGGTGGATATCCATAACTTGAGTTATATCTGACCTACGCCCTATACGTGACCGTAAGGCAACTCGCCTTGTCAACGGAGAGGACCGGATAAAGATGTTTCTTTTTATTTTGTATGTTTTAGTACATAAAAGTGGAAATTAAAGTTTTTTTTTAATCTTACAGTGCCTTCATGTCACCTGATGTTAAGTGATGATAAGGCCAATGGTGAGAGCGCATTTCACTTATCTCTGGCTGCCGAAACACAACAATGCTACAAACATTAGAAAAGATTCTAAAGACATTTATTTTTAAGACAACCTTTTAGTAAGAAATAGGTACGTATAATATAAATTATAATACCAAATTTTTCATCAAACATTTTAGTTTCCCACATCTATTTTATTCGCCATTTCGATCGATCAATTTCGATTCGATCACGTAAACCAAAACGAGAGTTTGTATTGCAACATTTTAACTCTCCTCTTTTTCCAACAGAAGGTGGCTATGATATATGATCTGTGATACTATGGCGAATGAAACTTATTATCGTTACTAGGCACCCTGTAACGATAATAAGACTATGTGAAAAATTGAGTTTATTTTAAATGAAAATGTTTTTTTTTAAATTTTAAATTTAATTTTAATTTAATTTAATTAATTTAATTTTTATTTTTATTATTATTATTCCAAAATATATAGAATCAGTTTTTTATTTTATTTTTCAAGTTTTCGGATTTAAATGTTTTTTTTTTAAGTTATTTATTGGTATATGATGTTATTGTAGATAATTTATATTATGTTAAGGAAAATTTATTGTAAATGTTTGACTTACCTAGGTTGCGTTATGTAACAAAGGGTGAATAAATAAATAAATAAATAAAAAAATAAATCAAACCGTGCTTCAGAAGGCGCGTAAATCCTTGCTCCCAGCTGCATTAGCAGTCGTTAACAACCACCAGCCCGCACTGGGTCCGCGTGGTGGTTATGGTCCGTTCGCCCTGTGGTGTTTCCATCTAAAGGGATGGCTCACGCCCCAACAGTGGGGACATAAAATAAACTAGTGATGGGTGATGTGATGAAAACTTTTTGACGTAATGCGTATTTGAAATATCGTTTAGAAAATTGTGATTGAAGGTTTAATGTTGATTGAGCTTGTGGAGTGACGTGGCCGGTTGAGCGATCAATAAGGGATCATTAGTGATGGCAGCTGTGCCTATTGTACTGGGTTTTAGATGTTTCTCGACATAATTGGGATTAAGGGATAATGTTTTATTAATGGCGAGTTTATTTCTACTTGGTTTCGTTAAATAGATATTATTTTTAATTGGAAGTCTAATTAAAATGTTAATAATAAGCATCTGTTTTTAGATAAAGGATTGAAATTTAACATGCCAAAGCTACTTTCCTTTGTTACATCGGAAATTCGAAATCACTTGCCTTTTACAAATTTTACAGCCGTTTGCTAGTGAGTTATTGTCATAGTATATTAATTTATGTATTTAAACATACCAGAAACTTTAATAAACTTTCCGTCTCTTATATGCGCGACTTATTTGTTACACAACTTGTTATTTTATACTAGGTGTTTTGTACTTGTTATTTCGTACTTGCTATTTCGTACTTATCTTTGCCATTTCGTACTCATTGTTTAGTACTTGCTATTTCGTACTCGTTATTTTGTACTTTGTGCGAAATATATTCGTAGATGCTATTGTAGGTACTTGTTTTTCTCGTGATAAGTTTGATTTTATTCAATAATATTCTCAAGTCAAAAAATCCAGTTATTATGAAACAATACATGGGTATATCGTTTTATTACATTTTCCCAATTAATTAAAAATGGTTTTAGGTTGTTGACTAAAATGCCGATGACGGCAACTTTAACTATAACAGAAATGTTGAAAAACTGTATTTTTTAATACCGAAATAGCTATTCCCATATAAATTCTCTGGTGACATGAGTGTCATGTTAATCTAGTGATATTCACTAAAAGATTCAATATATCACATACATTCATATGGAATTTAATCGACCTAAGTAAAACGAGAACTATTTTCATTTGAATGCTTCGGTACTTACCTTCGTAATGTGCCACACGTCGACTATCCACCCATGTCAATGTCACGCTATCTACTACTAGCTACTAGGATGAAATCTCTGATAATATCAGTCGGTACCACGTCGGTACCGAAAGTAAATATTTGACACCGCACCATACGTGGTGCACACCGTTTGACACAAAACAACTAGACCCAGAAGGTAAGCTTTATAGGTAGTTACATACAGCGCTCGAGCAACTCACACATACACCACTTGATCATCATCACCATCATCAGCTGATTCTTCCCTATGGATGGATAGGGAGAACAGGCCATAAACCACCGCGCGGGTCCAGTGCGGATTGGTGGTTGTTAACGACTGCTAATGCAGCCGGGACCAACGGCTTTACGTGCCTTCCGAAGCACGGAGGAGCTCGAGGTGATACATTTTTGGTCACCCTTCCCATGACCGGCCTTTGCGAAAGTTGCTTAACCGCAGCATTCGCAGACCGGGCGCGTTAACCACTGCGCCATCGAGCTCCTCACCACTTGAAACCCTCAATCATTTGTTCTTTTTCCACAATTGGGTCCACAATTTGGTATTACATTTTGCTACCATTAATAGTAATAGTAATAGTATACTTTATTGTGAAATATTATGTAATGTAGATTATAATTTTGTAATAAATGTTATTGAGTATTGAGTAAATCCAACACTTTCACTGGACGACACTAACAGCTCGTTCATCAGGTACCAGTAACCTGAAAATATAAAAAGATTTATTAGAAGAGAGAGAACTTGTCAAGATCCGATCCAGTACAGCACCTTTAAATTGTGTGCACAGTTTTATTTTGTTTCGCTCTACTACGAGGAATAGAATAGAATAGAATTGAAATTTATTTGCACTTAGATGCACTTAACCGTTAAGGTCAAACAGTGACAATAAGACCGAAGTTGGAAGGAATTTTCAATCACTACATTATTTTTAACTGCCGTAACCCAACAAAGCTGCTGATATATTTATTTATTTATTTATTATCGGAATCAAATCATACATTATTTTTATGATATGGGGTACTAGTTAAGCCTCTTGGGTTTGTGTGTAGTACCTAACAATAGTATTCTTCCACGTTATCAGAGATAAAGTAACCAAATACATTCATAATATTATAATTCTAAGAATCGACAATGTTCTGACAGTACGATCACATTTCCGAACACAACACAGAATTATTATTTTAAAACTGACAAAAAATAACTTTTTAATTTGTATTTAATACTGTGTTTAGTAATTGCATTACGCGTGGAGGTAGGTAAAATATAAACCTTGGTACTTTTAAACTTTCGCGTTCTATAAAACTTAATGAAATCTAACTTAATACCTATCTTTACCGACCACTTCGGCTGTGAACACGGACTGACTTATTTTGATGTAATAATGACAAATTTAGGTAAAGAATAGGAGAAAAAACAAATTAGACGCTTGATTGATTGAATGATTGATTAAATGATTCTGCCGCACTAGTTTGGAGTATAGAATTATATCAAGACCGGATAATGATATATATAAAAGATAGTAATAGTTAGCCAGGAGAACTAAGACTTGGACTTATTTTACAGAAAACTTTTTTTACATGTATGTTTGTTCGAAGCTCCCAACTAACACCTTAACCAACCACCAATTGAATATATTTTGTGTCTGGGCTTTGTGGTCAACTTGTTAAATATAAAGTGTTCCCACACAGGTGTCAGGAGACGAGCAGCGGCGGCTATGCGGCGAGCAGGAGAAGTACAGCGAGCGAGGTGGCCTTGGCCTCGGCGTCGGCCTCACCACCTACGGCTCCGTTGCCTACCAGCTCAAGGACGCCAACATGGAGGCCTCGGGAACCGTCGACTTCGTCTGCCGCGCTGCGAGGATCATGAACAGAACTAGTAAGTTTTTTTATATCTTACGGGTAAGCACTTGCGGCCTCCATTTCACATGATGTTAAGTGATGATAAGGCCTGAGGTTAAGGTGGAAGCGCACTTCAGCCGGGATCCTCAACTACTGATGCACTTGCTATCTTAACTGTAGCTGCCGGAACACATCAATGCTACAAACATTGATGTTATGGCGACATATTTAGGTAAGTTGGTGGTAGCTAGCCAGGCGGACAAACAAGCCTACTACCAACCAAATCAAGTACACAAACATGTACCCCCTGCTGGTAATCGAACCCGGGGACTCTGGGTCTAAACCGGTAAGATAAAGAAGAAGTAGTCTTGCACTAATGATACGGTACGAAGCGCTACTGTGAGAGGAGAGTGTGCGCAGGAGTTGCACGAATAAAAAAATATGATTATTTTTCCCATCACAAAATAGGTCCATTGTACTATAGCTTATTAATTCATAATTAAGATAGTATCCTATATTTGTGGGAGACTGGTGCCTGATACAGGTTTCAGTAAAAAAAGGAAACCTGGGCTACAGGTCGCGAGGCCCTCCCTGCAAATAGTAACTAATTATTTTAATAAATTCTTAACAAATTATGATCAAAAAGAAAAACAGATCTAAACAAATGAGAAACAGTTAACCTATGTATTGTATTATAATTTTTTTTCACTTATAATTAATTAATAAACCTTATTGACATGTTTATCTTCGACATTTTAAATTAACATTTGCATACTGTTTTATAATGGCAAAGCATGTGCGCATTGAACATTTTATATACCACCTGTAAATTATCATGTTTTTTGGCAAATAAATGATTATCTTATCTTATATATCTTATGTGAGTATGTGTGTGCGAGTGTTCGTGTAAAGGTGGATATACACTAGAGCATTTTCTCGAGCATTTATATGTCATTTGATGTTCTTACGGATGGTACAATACAAGTAAAGCTCAGTTTCCAAAGCAGTTCCTGCGAATATTCGGCGCTCTGTTCGGCGTAATGCTCACAGCGAGTGTGCATTTGCCCGTAACATGCGTTGCGTGTGCTGCGTTTGTCTTTATGAATTATATTAAAAGAAAAAGAAAAATAGAATTAGAAGATGGTGCAAATGAACATTAACAATACACATAGCCCGCGCTCGTGCAAAGGCTCGACGAAATATTACACCAATACGCTCGTTGGTTTGTACAATTAGGTTGTAACAAAACGGCGAGCGTGCTCGATGTCTGGTTCGTAAGGGTGATACACTATAACATATCATAGATCGGTTCGTTGTTCTGTTACAAGTAAATGCTCTAGTCTATACTCACCTTAATGGATGTTTGTAAATACATATGTATATAATATATATATATATGTATATATATATATATAAGTGTGTATGTGTGTGGGTGTGTGTGTGGGGGTTGAGTCGGTGTGTGTGTATGCATGTGTAAGTAAGTGGGCAACTGTGTGAGTTGAGAAGAGGCGGCGCAAAGCAAAAGATAGGATAGGGAAATAGGTTATGCTAGTACTTAAGTGCTAGTACTTAATAATATACATTTTGTTCCAGTTGTGATGACGGTGTTCCTGGCCTGCCTTTCAACCTTACCTGTGATTATGCTTATTATGGGTGAGTTTCAAATGAAATCTTTTTTCCCTTTAACAATAGGTTTGCTGTTGACCCTAATCTGGGCAAAGGTCAAGATGTAATGTACTAAGAAATAAACTTTCTGGAAGGACGAACTTGAGGGATTTGGTTATATATAAGAATTTTGTGCTTTTTACTCGGTATTGGAGTAATAATTAAAGTGATGTTTTTAACTTGCAATGTATGTATGCATGTATGTTTATTCGGGTAGAATCTTGCAACTCAATTTTGAAACAGATAATATTTTCAACCGATTGAGCTGAAATTTTGTATACATGTTCAGTTCGGATGACAATGCATGGTTAAATGTGTGAAGTCATTCTAAATCCAAGATGGCGGCACATCCAAGATGGCGGACTAATTATTTTTAGTGTATTCCTACAATATGGGTATCAAATTAAAGGGCTTGCTGAGAATAACTCCAATATGGTGGACTTCTAAAGCTTGAAACTCGATTATAAACCAGATATCTTCAACCGATTGAGCTAAAATTATGTATACACGTTCAGTTTGGATGACAATGCATGGTTAACATAACTAAAAAGTAAAAAATAAATTAAAAGTAAAAAACCTTTTTAAAAAACAAGCTTTTATTTAAATGCACTAAAAAGAAAAAAATAACATTTACTTTAAAACTTTTACTATCAACTTATAACGTCATTACACAATTTATATGATATAAAAGCTTGTCGCGAGATTTATTATTTATTTATTCGTTTATCCAACAATTCCTACCATTTTCCTAAATTATGTTATAATAAAATGTTTAGGTAAATTGTTGATTGGTTGACGGTTATCCGTATCGGATAATACGGACATTTAATGGTACACACGCCTGCACATCAACCTAAAACTGTCAAATTTCTTCAATACATTGTCAACCATATGCCATAAACATAAAGTTCAAAGTCTATTAAGGAAATTTGACAGTCTGTGGTAGGTTGTTGTGCAGGCGTCTGTACGAGTAATATTAAAAGTTACATAAATAAGTAATTTAATAATTATAATAAAGGAATACTAAAAATATTTATTTTATTTTAATTTTAATTTAAGGAGCATTAATTTATTTTAAATAAAATTTTGTTGCTTTCTTTTTATTGTTAGGGCTTTTTTACTTAGTACTTAGTATTTTGTATTGGTTAGTAGATTTTTATGTTTTATATTTTACACTTTGACAGAAATCTTATAGTATTTTATAGCTTAAGCCCACTTTGCCCACTTAGAGAGCTCAAAATAATTCCCGTATTTCTCGTACATTTTTACTTGTCACCAAAAGAGGTACAGTCGCGTAGATAAGTCAAAAGCGGAATCGACGTTAATCAGATAAGTCGTTAGTCGAGCGACAATTTTGTCAAATACAATTTGGCTCTCCCAAATGTGTCCCAACGAAAAGATTACCCAAGCATGTTATGTTGAGTTACGTATTTTTGTGAAAATGTAAACCAGCTTATATCTTTCTAAGTACCTAATTCAGTCATTGTTCGTAAATATTATTATGTCAGAGTTTTCTAACAAAGATATTATATGGCCTTACTCGCAATATTTTTATATTATATTAGCAGAACGCTTCGAACCATTAGCAAAGTCCATGATTGTGTTATCGGTTTTTAAAATGTATTTTATCTCATAATGCATTACAGTTTGCATGAGAAACATAAAAAAAAAGAGTATTATAATAAGTGTATGTATTATATTCGATTTGTCCATTTAATTCATGGCAGGAACAGTCACTAATTTATTTATCTAGTTGTTATGTTATTATTATGTGGTTTTTGATTGATTTTTGATTAGATTTTTAAACAGATAATATGATTTCTTATTTTTTTTAAACACTTGAATTTGCTGCTATTTTTTGCTATAACATTTATCGACAGGTAGTTACAGTTTTAAAGTTTGTTAGATCAACTTCTCGATAGTAAAAGATACATAAAAAAACCCTGCCTACAAGCAACAAAGCAATATTTTTACTTCCCAACAAACGCAAATTCATCTTGAATGGTGGCTGTGACAAAAGGCAGTACGTGCCGGATGTGATATGAGTTCTACAGTAAGATCCTTCCGCGGCTTATAATGCGACACACAATAACAGACGACATAATCACTTTGAGTTCTAAAGGTTCTAAGGAGGTAACAAACATTGTTTGGTAGATAATTATGACATTTTATTTCTGGTGCGGGTACCTAAAGTATTGTTCTTCATAAAAAAAGGAAAATTGTAATACTTGTGTGGTTGGTTGTTCATATTAAGCTTTTTGGTTATATACAATAAAGTCAAGTGCTATCTCAATGTGTAGTATTCTCGTATAACATTAGAAAGCAAATTACAAAAACACAATGTTGAAAAAATTTCCACGAGCAGGATTTGAACCTGCACCTTTCTGACATACCGGGTCAGGTGCTCTTCCAATTGAGCTATCGTGGTTCTAACCAGCCCGCCGAAATTATTCAACACTATTTACTTTTTTTTACTTTGTAAGCCAAAGGCACCCATTAAATCTCAACAACTTCCGTCATTAACACCCGATCACAATATTTTTACAAATACTAAAGATCAGTTAAGAAGTAGGCAAGCTATTTATAAAATGTTTTTGTTTTGTTTATATAATTTTAACGCAATTTTTGTTGCGAAACAAATTACAAAAACACAATGTTGAAAAAATTTTGGTTATCGTGGTTCACGTTAACCACGATAGCTCAATTGGAAGAGCACCTGACCCGGTATGTCAGAAGGGTACAGGTTCAAATCCTGCTCGTGGAAATTTTTTCAACATTGTGTTTTTGTAATTTGTTTCGCAACAAAAATTTGCGTTAAAATTATATAAACGAAACAAAAACATTAGAAAGCAATTTTATTTTAGTTAAATCATGCTGATAGCATTTAATTATTGTGAGAGATATTTAAAGCTGCGTTTGTTTCTTATTGACAAATAAAATAGAAATACCGCAATTCTAACAGTAAGTATACCAAAATCTTAATTATTTTTCCGTATAAACAGTACTAAACGACTAAATAGTAATAAACAGTTTGTAAGCTAGTCTAGTTTTCTATCTAGTAAAATAAATAACACAATATGGTCACTGTAACCGTGACATTTTGCTATATTTCATAACATTATTACTCTTAAGAGATATTATTTTCTATATTATACTAATAGATAATACACAACACTCACTTTTATACATTGTTAGGAGTTAATCCTGTTTGTTCATTTCGGCCTATAATTCGTAGTTCGGCAGCGCAATAGATTATTTCGCGTCCAACACATTCATCTTCGTACTCCCGGGCGCCGTAAATATTAATCGAAATTTCTATTCGGCTTTATTGGCCTTTGTATACGACTGTATCGGATACATTAATTAAATATTTATGAAATGTTAATGATTAAATGTTTAACTGTCTCTGTGGTCTAGTGATTAAAACCACCCGTTTAGACCCAGAGGTCTTGGGTTCGATTCTACAGTGCGTGTACTCGGTTTGGTTAGTAGTAGGGCTTGTTTGTCTGCCCGGCTTGCTACTACCTTATCTAATTATGTCGTTATTACATCAATGTTTGTAACATTGTTGTGTTCCGGCAGCTAGAGATAAGAGAGCCAGTGCCTCAGTAGTTGAGGATCCCGGTTAAGGTGCGCTTCCACCTTTGGCCTTATGATCACTTAACATCTAAGTGCTTACCCGTAAGGTATAAAAAAAATGTGCTACTGATTTAGAGAGGCCTATTTTCTAAAGCTGTTTTAGAAAATACAAGACAACAACTTCGGTACAGAATTATAGAGTACAAAAAGTTAAATTCGTTTTACAAAATAAGTGATTTGACAGTGATATTGTTATTAAATATATAAATAGTTCATAGAAAGGCATGTTAAGTTGGTCCTGACTGCATTAGCAGTAGTCCATCGCACTGGGCCCACGTGCTAGGCTCTAAGGTAGCCTCGTGCCCCAACAGTAGGGACATGAAATGGGCTATAAGATAAAGGCGGTATAGGTAGTTACTATTATCTGTAAATGTATGCCTTAATTGCTACAAAAACCAAAAATTTTTACTGTTAAACTAATAAAATAAACTAAATATTTATGAAGGAACAGCGCTGACTTATAGCGCTAGAAACAAATACTTGTAACATTGGACAAGGAAATCATATAACGTAATGTTGTAAAGTTTTGAGTTCAAGTCCTATCTAAGGCAAGTTGTCTCAAGTGTAGGAACAAACAATATTTATGTAGTATAATTACCTAAATTAAGTCAACCAATTCAAACATGTTGCTCGTGTAAAATAAATAAGTCTATCTAATTGGATTGGCTCGATCCACCTGAGCCATCAAACGTAATTTCAAGCAATAAAAACATTGAACCAATTAGGGATACAGTAATTTTGTTAGTTTTGAAATCAATGTATTTTGTGGCACTCCCTCACAAGTCGGATCGTTCAACGATAACGCTATTTTAATGATTACTTACATATAATTTTACGCAAATGTTGTTGCGAACAAATTACAATTTGATAAAAAGACAGTGTTGCTATGACTTTATCATTCGCCAAAACAATATTTTTGTATCGTATAACAGAAAACGTGGGAAAAATGTAGAATTATTGACGAAAGATTAAAAAAGATCGTTGACAAATATCTCATGAGTTCAATCGAGATAAATGTTTTTTTTTTTTATTACTTAGCACGGCAAATGACTCCACACCACCTGATGTTAAGTGGAAATGGAGTCCAGACGCGAAGACAACTGGTGCAGCGTGAAAACAACGCTGCATCTGTCAACCTCACTCTGCCGGCCCACAAGGTGCTTCTTCACGCCTCGTTTGAAGGACCCCATATCATAGGAAAGAGGGAAAACATGTGCTGGTAGACTATTCCATCTTTTGGAGGTGCGACAAAGAAACGAGTCACCAAATTTCTTTGTGCGCGATGGGATATGTGTGACAGTGAAGCGGTGACACCGGAGAGCAGCACGTGTATTCCTATGGAGGAAGGGAGAAGGTGGGATAAGGTCAAAGAGTTCTTCAGAGCACTCGCCGTGATATAAGCGATAGAAGACGCTGAGTGACGCTATATCTCTACGCAATTGCAGGTGTTCGAGAGTATTAGTTACCTCTGCATTGCCGATAATACGTACAGCGCGACGCTGCAATCCGTCTAAGGCATCGAGAAGATACTTTGCGGAACCGTCCCAGATGTGCGAGCAATACTCCACGCAAGACCGTACCTGTGTCTTGTACAAAAGACATAACTGGTCAGGCGTAAAGAATCGCCGCACTCTGTTCAGGACACCGAGTTTTCGTGAGGCTGTTTTGATCACGGCTTCGATATAGTCCTTTTGATTCAGATCGCAGCGAATCGTCATACCGAGCATGTTGATATTGTTCTGCAGGCTTAGAGATGTGCCCTGAAGAGTTGGAAGAGGAAGGAATGGTGACTTTTTGGCCGTAAACGCACACACCTGTGTTTTCTTGGCATTGAACTCAACCAGATTATTGGAGCCCCAATTAGATATGAGGTCCAATACCCGATTGAGCTCAATGACAAGATTCACTCGTTTCTCTTCAGTCTCGACTCGCCCAGCCGCAGGGTGACCGTTATACCCACCGTGCACTGTACTATCATCTGCATAGCAATGAATATTTCCAAGTGGAAGCATATCATTGATATGCAGAAGAAACAGCGTGGGGGACAGAACGGAACCTTGAGGGACACCAGCATTTACTGACATGAGCCGTGATGCGCATCCATCAGACAGGACACGGATTCTACGCTCATGCAGGAAGCCAGCGACCCAGTTGCAGAAATGAGCAGGCAGACCGTATGCCGGAAACTTGGAGAGAAGAGCTTTGTGCCAGACCCGATCAAATGCCTTGGCTATGTCGAGGCTAACAGCCACCGACTCACCACGCTTGTCAATAGCCTCACCCCAGAGATGTGCAACGTACGCTAGAAGATCACCCGTTGACCGCTTCGGCCGAAACCCGTATTGGCGATCGTGAATTATGGAGTGTTCTTCTAGGTAGTGGACAAGTTGTTTATTTAAAATGCGCTCCATGACTTTGCACAAAACTGAAGTTACGGCTATGGGGCGGTAATTCGAAGGATCTGACCGATCTCCTTTTTTGGGGACCGGTTGCACATTGGCCTCTCTCCAAGATTCCGGCACACAACCTGAAGAGAGCGAGAGACGGTATAGGCGCGTTAACACGGGGGACAACTCCGCTGCACACATTTTTAGGACTATTGGTGGGATGCCATCAGGGCCATTAGCTTTCCGGACATCGATTGACTGCAACTCCGCACATAAATGTTTCTTTGGATAGAATAAGTAAAGTAAAATTTATGTAGTATGGCTTTTCCGTGTTCTATTCAAACGTTACAGTTTAATATTTTTCAAACCAACAAAGCCATAATATTAAATTAAACTTTATGTGCTTAAGGAAAATACAGGAAGTCTGGAATCGCAAACATATAGTTGAGCAAATCTATACTAATATTATAAAGAGGAAAGCTTTGTATTTTTGTATTTTTGTTTGTAACGAATAAACTCAAAACTACCGATTTAAAAAATCTTTCACCATTAGAATGCTACAGTAGCGCTAGTAACATAGGCTATATTAAAAAAGAAATGTCCACCCGTGCGAAGTGTTTTATAATCATAAAAGGAGACGGCCTACCTTCCATAGAACCTTGGGCTTGAGGTGAAGTTGAGGTGTAACACATTGAAAGTAGTGTTATTGGAAAGATAGTATGAAATTAAAGGATTACTGAAAATTTGGCTAAAATTGGCAGTCTGAGATCTGAGAAATAGAAGATTATGAAAAAGTGAGGTTAAGAATAGCCTACGCCGAAATAATTATTTTTTACAAATAATAGGTAACCTATAAAAGCATTTATTTTTAAAGTAATGGAACATTTTGTCTTAATACAGATAAGCGTATATTTGTTACTAGCTATTTGTGTCCACATTGGGTTAAAATATTTAGGTAGGTAGGTACATAATCTCAACAGTCTATCTACACCAGTAGGTAGGTAGGTAAAAAGACATAACCAGGCAGCATGTAATGCATAAATACCTACCTACTCAGTTGTCATTCCTCATCATTTGATAGCTTACTATTATCACACGAGTAAAGAAACTGAGCACACTCAAAACGCAGCGAAGCTAACAAAGCAAACGAGTCGGGTGACATTTTTTTTTCTCCTGTCAATGTCAATTTTTTTGTCACGGCCTTGGCACGAAAGGATTTTTAGAAGTATATGAATAATATCGATTATTGTAATCGTACAGTTATTATTAATAAAAAAAAACAACATTGCTAACATCTATTATAAATTGATTTCTGTGTTTTATGCATGTGTTTACATGTTTTTGATATTATTTAATATAATTGACCTGCCAGTGAAACGATTAATTAATAAATCAAACAACTTGATTGTATTGTGATAAATCGATTCATTTCATTCGATAACAGTAACTTCTTTCTTACGTCGTTTTCTTTTTTCCTAGACTGTAGATAAAGCTGATTTTTTATATTTATCTTACCTATTCAATATGTGTTTAAATAAACAATATTTCATCTTGTTACATGCTTGTTAAACTTAGGCCCACGACGGGCCGTCTCCTTTATTTGCTTCCTGTTGTAACATAGTGGTCATATAAATTAGTTCAGAACGTTATGTGATGATGGTGTGAACATGTGACGCAAGGGCTAGGTTTGATGTTTATTTTGAATTTTCTTCAGGCTTTATGGTACCTGGTAAGTCGTGTGTTTACCGTGCTATTTGCTGCTTGCAAGCGTATTTACTGTCGCCAGACTCGCCACGTACGTCAACGGGCCACGGGGAGAAAAAGACGTTTTGCTCGTCTCAAAATAAAAATAAAAAAAGTAAACTGATTGAAAAAATATTTAACATTAAAGTTTGTATGGGATATTAAGCCATAAAGTAAAACCCAATTAAGGTACTGTCTCATTTTCCTTGATCATTAGGGAACGGCGGAATTAGTATTGGTCCTAATGAAGCGTTCAACGTTGAGTTCGCAAAATTAATCAACTGGGCCGTGGGAGGAGTCGCGTGGCTTTCCGGCGCCGCAGTGACCGGCCGCCGCCGTCCGGTCACTGTCCGGTCACTACCAGGTCGCTATCCATCACTGTAAGGTAGTCGCGCATTTGCCATCCGGTCGCCATCCAATACGGTAGTAGGTAGGTAGGTAGTCGTACGGTTGCTGCTCGGTCACTGTCCGGTCACTGTAAGGTAGTAGTACGGTCGCCGTCCGGTCGCCCGCCGTTCGGTTCAGATTAGTCCCGTTCGTAATTAGCCGGCTGATGAATGTAATGGAGGGTTCCAGGCTACACGTGTAACGGTAGATTTGTGAAATCTGTCAATTTTGTTTCGAGTTTTTGTTTATCGGTTAATTAGAAGTTTTCGGGTAACTTAAGCATGGCTTTGAGCAGTACTTATAATATATTTTCTTGTTACAAATAATTATTATAAATTGAGAAATGATTCAGCTTCTTTTAGTAAGATATTTTTAGAAAGATATCTTTGCTACTTTATAATAAATCCTTCTTTTCTTTTTTGTAAAAAGGAAAAGTATTAAGAATTATTTAACAGCCTTTAATTTAAATGGTTAGGCCGCCATTTTTAGATCTGAAGGTTTTAGGTTTGATTCCCAACTAAAATTTATTTTAAACTCGATTTGGTTGGCGGTGGGGGCTCCCGCATCTGTTATAGTCACTATATTCTGTCAATATAACAATAACATTGGTTACCAGAAAAAACAAGCAAGGATAGCTAGTGGGTTACAATCACATCAAGATGTGAAGACAGCTTGTTGAGTAGGATCAGAGTCTTGGAATGAAAAATGTCAGTCAATAAAGGAAAAACGATTACAAACAACCCTTACCACCAACCAAACCGAGTACACAGATATGTACCCCCCGCTGGGAATCGAACCCGGGACCTCCGGGTCTGAGAACGGTGGGAAGTCGTTCTTTGACAGATTCGTGAAAAGCATGCTAAGCCGTTAGTAATTATCGATTGTCTTCAGTGTGCCAATGTGCTGTTGGTACAAAGGTACAAGTGGAAGGCTACAACCCAGCTGTGGGACTTTTATTATGGGCTAATGATGATTTATCACTTTATTAAAAGCCCGCTTGGTTATTAATGTTTGCATTTGTGCCAGCAACAATAAAGACAGTTCAATTGTAATAGCTTTTAGGCACTTATTTTAAATTATTTGTTAATGATAAAATATGGTAAATAATAAAAAAAAAATAGAAATCACAATATAATGAAATTGATTAAAATAAAAAAATAATAAATGAAATAAATACACTGAAAATCGCAAGTGTGATGATTTGTCCTCACCAAAAAATAGCCTCGTAGTATCTTTCCCGAATTTATGATATAAGGGTTTATAAGGTTTAAAGTATAAACTTATCTTACTTCAGCAATTTTATAGTATTTTGCTAATACTTTAAAAACTTTAGCAACATAAATTATATGGCGGACTTAATGAGGCGTTCTGGATGCTTCAGGCATTAAGTGAAATTAGGTGAAAACAAAAGAAGTAAGAAAAAAAATTATCCTTTAACGCACATTACACACACGAATACAATTAATACCTACATATAAATTAATATTAAATCGACATTATACTATTATTATGTATATACAATATACATATAATGGCATAAATAACTTTTACAAATATAGAAACAAACATACAATACTTATACATAGAGCGTTACTGAGATGATTCTGCCAAAGTTTTTTCAAAAAGGAGCAAGCGTGAATTTCTTTTTAAAAGCGTCACGGCCCGTAGCCATCCTGATTTCAAAAGGCAGGGCATTTCATAGGAGCAGAACAAAACACAATCATTTTATTATGACGACGTGTTCACAATAAAAATCTCCCTGGGACTCGACGGACTGGGAGAAGCGTACCTAAGCCTACCTGTTCATCAAAAGTACACAATAAAATAACACCGGTATGGATGTAGGTATCAGTGATACGACAATAAACAAAATGTTGCTTAATACACTTAGCCCCACGTACTGATAAATCAGGCGTACCCATAAACACCGTTTGCATCGGATCCGGAATTACGATTAACACGGTCCCGTGATTAACGACCAGAGACGGGCACAGTATTGGATGGGTCTGCGCTAACCCACGAGCTGGGATGCTTATTAGATATTGGTAATTTAGTTAGTGTAATCAGGAAAGCTATGTGGAATAAGAACAAATTTGGTTATTGCTGATATAACATACACACGACAATCATACTTAACAACCGTGGTTGGTTGGATATTATAATAATATTAACCGCCTCTGTGGTCTAGTGGTTAATGCCACCGGATGAGACCCAGAGTTCCCGGGTACGATTCCTAGCTGGGGATACATGTTTTTGTACTCGGTTTAGTTGATGGTAGGGCTTATTTGTCCGCCTGGCTAGCTACCAACATCTTATCTAATGTCGCCATAACATTAATGTTTGTAGCATTGTTGTGTTCCGGCAGCTAGAGATAAGATAGCCAGTGCCTCAGTAGTTGAGGATTCCGGGTGAAGTGCGCTTCCACCTTCGGCCTTATCATCACTAACATCAGGTGAGATAAAAGCCAAGTGCTTACCCTTGAGATATCAAAAATGAACAAGAAAGTGTTAGTGGTTTTTATTTATTTATTCGCACTTCGGTGGTTGAATGCAGCAAAGCGATCGGCCCCATATTATTATCATATTATCCTGGGTTCCATTCCCAGGTAAGGCAAACTGTGTTTCCTTGTTTGTCTGTTATTTTTTGGGTACTTAACCTTTGACTGGTGACATGGTTTTTATGTAACATAACTGGTAACGAACGGTCTGAGAAGCCGCTGCCGTATCTGGCGATAACATGGAATAAAAGTATGGTAGCTTACTGTAATGTTTTATTAGATTTAATATCATAGCTTAGATGAATTAATCAAAACTTAATTTTAATACTGTTTTTCCATAAAATTAAGATATTAATCAATGTAAAATAATAAAAATTTTCTGATTACACGTGCAATGTCACAAAACTAACAATGGTCAAACTTTGGTGTTTTTTTTTAGGAGTCAGGGTCATTAATAAAATACCAACGTTAAAATAAAGGCTGTTAACTAGCGTTTGTCACTACCCTAAGCTTCTTTTTTGGGGGGTCCAGAATAACCTAATCATTGCAAATTTAAATATAAAAAAATTTAATAAAAGTTTTTTTTACCATTTGGCGGGTCCAAATGGTAAATAATCTTTTTATTACAACTTTTTATTTAATCCAACACCCTCCGCCCTGTACAGTCTGAACACAACTAAACTCAAAGCTAACTCAGGCACACAGACACGGGAAACGTAAGAAAAGGGATGAAATCATGTTTCATTGGCACCTCTCGGCCTGTGAGACCGGTTTCCACCAGTAAGGTTAAGTTTATAACTAATCATTTAGGTGGTAAACCTCAAAACAAGTTATCTGCGTTTCCTGTTATATAGCTAAACTTGCAACTAACTTAATATTTATTTCACATCATTTATCATTTAACAATTTTATATTCAAGTTCAGACTTAAGAGGAACGGAGAAGATTACCATAACGCTCCCGGTACTTAATACGTTTGGCTTGAATAATCTCTTAATTAATTTAATCACGCAACATGATGTACCTACTAGCTTATTAGTCAGCCTCAGCAGCCAATTTATCAAGATTATTTCTTGTAGAAAAATAATTATGCGTACTTAACAAAATTATGAGTCTGACCAAATGCCACAATGGGGCTTAATCTAATAAGCGCTAATAATGATTTTGCTGTTTCATACAACTTGTGAACAGAATGTAAGAACCTTACCTGAAAGTGATTTTATATTATGAGTTTAATATCCTGACTTGACATCCTGTCGTGTAGGCACAACTATGATAAACTAATTTTCACTTTGGTAATCTTGAAATAATAACGCGCACATGTGAACACCAGACATAACTATACGCAATACCTACTCAATACTTTATTGCATTCCATAATGTTTATACAATACGATGGTAGGTTTTTACAATGGGATCAAATTATGGACCCGGTCGGGCACAGGGCACTAACTAACTGCCCTCTTACAATACGGGGACTAACGTGCATACATCACTTGAAACAGAATAGAAGAAACACAAAAATAATTTTGTTCAGTCCCGAGCGTCTCCGTGGCAGAGAACGAGGAGGTACTACAAATATTAGTGGAACTTTTCGTGGCTGGAGGAGGGAATTGGAGTTAGTTCCACATGTGTATGGGTGCCACTCCATTGAAGCTGAGTTGTGATGAGCTGAGCCAAGCTGCGTGAAAATCAACCGAAGAGTCCCCTTTGGTTGATTCGTGGTTGATTCCCTGTCACTTCGTTTAATGCCGTCCGCAAAGTCTTTATCACGCCGCGCGCGCAGTAGCCGCCTGTTATTTTTTTTAATTTGAGCCGTCTCCGATTGGGGTTAAAGATATTTATTTCTCATAAAAAAATTACAATTCACTTACATGAGAGATACAAAATTTTAAAACTCATTGAACGACACAAAAACAAAGCGATCAACAAAAATTAACAAATATGTAGGTAGTTTAATTAAAACTCTGGTTCGACCGCTAGGAGCGGTCCGTACAAGTACCGCTCCCCGGCGAGTAGCCCCGACAACAAATACAGAACTAACGACACTGGAAGTGGCATGGGCGTACTTTGAGCTCGATCAACAACAAGAGCGTTATACAGTTACTTTTCTTGAAAAATATTCAAAGGTAATATCATTATTAAGTTATTGATATAATAATACAATAACAAGATCATTCCGCAATGTTTACATAAGTTTCCAAAAGATTTAAATTATACCTATTATATTATTATGTTTTAAATGTGTATTCTTATTTTTATTAAATTAATTAAGTTGGTTTTATATATTAATACACATAATTTATTATTTATTTAAGCTGTTTTTTTTAATATTGGGTACTATTCATTTACAGACTGAAATTATGATTATAGGTTATTAAATAAATATGATTTTAGTAGCCTTTTAAAAGTGGTTGTTGACTTTGCTTCCCTAATGTCATTTGGTAATTTGTTATAAATTGCGACGCCTTCATTCAAAATACATTTTTTTCCGTAATTGGTGCGTGCTGGGCGTAATTGTAATTCTTTTCCTAGTCTTGGTCTTAGCTTTGTCAATTGTTTGGCCTTAGAGAAGCTTAATTCCGTATGTATCTTTTTATTTAGTACTTTCCGAATAAAGATGCATGTAAAATAAATATATGTTTGTGCAATATTCATTATTCTGATTACTAAAATAAAAAAAAAACTTTTTGAGGTCACCAATGTAGGTCTGCACAAGATTGCACAGGTAAGAGATCACTAAGACGCTGCCGACCAGCACTACCTATCGGGTATCCGAAGGTCTATTATGAAACTGCGATAGTCATGGCACTTGATTGTTACACAAGTTACAAGTTAACGTTTCTATATACTATAACACAACAAGTGAAAGTTAAAGCTTGTGTGCGTGACGCGTGACAGAAGACGACTGAGGTCGCCTTACGCGTGTGTTCACAAGCGGGCTATTTCTGCAATGATGCATTTTATAACATTGTGTCCCTACAATTTAACGGTTGATATCAGCTCCGCTCCAGTGGACGGTGGTAAGCAGAGCAGACATGAGCGGCGTCGTATTAAAATAAAGGGTTTCCTAAGAAATTTTCTGCAGAAAACCTTCGCGTGGCACGAGCTGCGCGAAACTGGGCAAAGTGGGGCTGTGCGGAGCGGGGCGGTGCATTTTGTCTCAATCCGTACAGCCTCGCTCCAATGGAGTTTAGGTGAGGATTAAGCCAGCTCACCTCAGCTTAACTCAGTTTCAATGGAATGCCACCCCAAGACAGCAGTTTACCTAATGAACTGAGGTATGACTTTACCTTTTGTTCGTTCTTAATCATTCATTCAACATAAGCCTTCACAGGCACATATTGTCATTAAAACTATAAAAACCAAATAAAATTAAAAAAACTAAAAAATAATTTAGACTAAACTACTGAATCTACCACCAGTTCGTCCAGGGCCTTCGACCAAGAAGAGCTAGCAAGAAGCTCAGGAGGCTTATTTCTTTTTCTCCGTCTTTTAAAAAAGTTTTGTGCGTAGAGTGATTAGTGATCACCGCCCCAACTAATTTTAAATAATAAACCCATATATTTACAACACCTGGTTTTATAAGATTGTATACTAATACCATGATTGTACACTGACATAGTATAGAAGAATATTATATATACTAACACTTTTATATGGATCTCGGTCTAAAATTTTTTTTTATTTTTTTTTATTTTTAACCAAATTACAATCATGTTATATAATAAACAAATTTTGTACAATTTTGTACACATTCATAATAATATTCAAGCCAGTGCAGGATTATTTCCACAAGCATTTGTATTCAAACATGATATTGACGACATTCTCCTATGACAGGTGTGCAGTACATCCGCGACTGTCCGGCCGAGCCTCGCATCCCCGTCTACATGGTAGTGGGAGGTGCCGCTGGCGGTGCCGGCATCTGCTGGCTGCTCTGGGCCCAGCTGGCCAGCAGGAGCTCCAACTCCTCAGCCAGCGTGCCGGAGAGAGTGCTCGCGTACACCCTGACTGTATTCCTAATGGGATGGTAAGTAGTATTTAATATCTTTATTTAACCTCATCATTATGGAGAGGAGTGCGCTCGGTCTGCGTTTGCTAAAATTAATCCAATAAATTATTGGATGGGTGACCAAAAGTTAATCATCTAGCTAGAGCTTCTCTGTGCTTCGGAAGGCACGTCAATCCTATGGTCCTTGCTGCATTAGCAGTAGCTAACAACTACCAACGCACTTATCCCGCGTGGTGTTTTATTGGCCCGTTCTCCCTGTGGTGAATTTGAATTTGGTGTTTCCTTCCATAGGGAAGGCTCGCGCCCCAGCAGTTGAGGCTGGTCAGACGAAAGATTTCCACTACTGGAATAAGGCCTCCACTTATGTTATAGGCATTATGGAGATCATACCTCCATAACGCCCAGTTCTGTGCTGCTAGCATCCAGTTGTTACCCGCGACCTTCGCCAAATCCACGTTGTTTGGGGTCTGCCACGCTGCGACTTCCGTACAGTGCAATTTGACAAAAATAACGATTGTTCGAGTATACGCAAACCTGGGTCAGAAAACCTTATACATTTATTGCCCCTTTAATTAAGGGTGACGTAGGCAACTGCGTTTAAATTAACGGCCACACTACACATGATTATATTTCCTGTAAAAAGTAACCAATATAAAAGACACAAGCGTTTTTTTTCGATAGCGAACGAACGGAACTTTTTGGGTCATTACCTAGACTATTAAATTCTCTTTGTGTTTGCCGACAGTCTAACGATTTAGCAAATAACAAAATTACACGAGCGGTTTTCTTTTACTGCTCACATTCTTGTTTGACGGGAATGTTTATTTACCATCAAATTAGTCGCATTATTGGACCCAAATATTTATCTGTTATTAAGTTAGTTACTTACAGAATTATTAGTTTATGTTTGCCTTTCTTTCTGTCTACTACATACCTACCTTTGTAAAGTCATATACCTACGTAAAAACTGTCCTAGTTTTTACGTCAATGTTATAAACCGATTCATCGTCATTAGCCTCATTAATCAAAATGGACGTGTACTGTAAATAATATCAAAGTGAAAATATATTTTATTAAATGGGAAATTTATTAATGAAGCCAATTATTCATGAAGATCAAAAACTGTGACAGCTTTAATATATAGAGTTTAATATTAAAAAAGTATCACTTCGTAACATCTGCTATAGAGATCTTTTTTTAATTTTTTTATGTATATTACTGGTAAGCACAGTGCCTTGATCTAACCTGATGTTAAGTAATGATAAGGTCAATGATGGAAGCGCACTTCACCCAGGCACCGGCTATCTTATCTCTAGCTGCCGGAACACAATTATGCTACAAACATTGAAGTTAGGGCGACATATTTAGATAAGATGGTGGTAGCTAGCCAGGCGGACAAACCAGCCCTACCACCAACCAAATCGAGTACACAAACATGTACCCCCTGCTGGGAATCGAACCCGGGACCTCTGGGTCTAAACCGGTGGTCCTAACCACTAGACCTCAACGGCGGTCAAAATCTTGGAGAACCAATAACCCGAATTAGATTTCCTCTTGTTTCAAGCGCCCATAAGCTAAGAAGAAGGTTTCTAATATTTTTTAAATGCTTTTAGCTTTTTTTAGTACATAAACTTTTATAAACACTGTAGGAATACAGAATTAAACCACATTGGACAGCTGATACTTTTTATGAAATATCAGTAATTAGTTTAGTTTGAAACTTAACTATCCATTATTGATATTAGAAAAGTTCTTTGTACTATTATTACATTTAATTACTAATTTACTTTCACAACTATCATTATTCCTCGTTCATTAATCATTATCTTTCGATGGACAGTTTATTGTATCGATTTGACTCAATAATCGTCACTTGCCATAAGTCTTCATAGCATAACTTAATAACGCATATCATCATATGGCAAAATCTGTAAAGTATAATCATGAAAAGGCATAATTGCAATAATCATAATTAACAAAAGGCATAATTAAAATTTGCCATAACATTTAAAAGGCATAATATTCAAAAGGCATACATTTAATAAGCATAAACTGATAAAATCCATATATTCTTAAGGAATAATACTTGTTTACCGTAATTTGCAAGCAAGCAAGCAAGCAGCAGGGAAGCAAGCTAGCAGCATGTAAGCAAGCAAGCATGAAGCATGCAAGCAACGAAGCAGCAGGCAAGCAAGCTAGCAGAATGCAAGCAAGCATGAACCATGCAAGCAAACATGCAACGTGCAGCAGGCATGGTTTCTGTCACGGCTCCGGCGCTGCGAGGCTCCAGCGGTCCCACGCGAGCTTATCGTCGCAGATGGTTTTCGCTCTCCACCGCAGCTTCAGCTTGCTGGCCGTCTTCGCCGGCCAGCCTCAGCCGCGTCGGCGAAGCGAGTTAAAACTACCTGCTCCTCAGCTCGCGGGCCGCCTCGCCTCTCCGTGCCTACGCGCTTCTAAATTACACTCTAGGGACAGACAAGACTATGTGGAGTTGGATTTGCAGCGATTCGTTTCCGTCACTGACTTTTTAGACTATATTTTGTTAGTAATGAGCACAGAACACCAGCTGGTGTTCTGTGGTAATAAGCAATTTTAACATTATATTCTGAAAAAAGGGTCAGGTATTACATCATTTTATAACTATAAAATAAATGCAGTAAATACTCATTAGAAGACATTTGACATATCAAAATGACCTTTGATAGTCAAATGACACAATATGTCACTTATAATAATAATATGTCATGTTCATAATATCGATTTTAAAACAAAATGGCACGCGCCTACGCACTTGCCCGACTTCCTGTCACACTGTTACACCAACTTCCTTCACATTTCACGAAATCACTCCCACAAATTGTATATATAGAAAGCGAGCGGAAAGATGTTACACATCAAAAATGAATATTATTATATTTATATAAAAGTTTTTGACGACCTTTTTTTAAACAAGAGTAAATGGTTTACGAATACCAGAGCGCCCTGAGTGACGCAGATGGTAATGTGGGGCGTTAACTTTAGCACTACGACCGAGCGTAGGTAATTAAAATGTCCACTGTTGGGCGGAGGCCTTCTGTTCCTATTTATTTTGTGCCGCTGTGCCCAGAGTCGTTTTATCGGTCCTTGCTCGTAAAGTGACATGTCTGAGACACACGATAAATGTGTTTTATTTGTCTTTAGTTGTGTGCGTTACTGGGAACATGGATTGCCAAATTGTCTTTTGGCAACACAATCTGTATAAAAGTTGTGCGTAAAAAGGTAACGTTTTATTTGTCGGGATATGCTAGTGTTTTTGTGAAGTCACGGGCGAGTTGCTCGATCATAAGGGCTTTCTCTGTATAGTAAGCAAATAGCCATTTTTTTATAAATATTATAAGAGGGCAAACGAGCAGGCGGGTCACCTGATGGAAAGTAATCACCGCCGCCCACAGACACCTGCAAAACCAAAGTAATCGCAGATGCGTTGCCGGCCTTGACGAAGGAGTTGGATCTTGAGAAGGGAGTAGGAATTGGGAGGGGGGAGGGGTGAGAGCTGGGCCTCCGGTACTTTCGATCACTGGACGAAACACAACAGGAACGAGTGCCATTGTTTCACGCCGATATTCTTTGAGAGGGTGGTATATCGCCAGGCGAACAGGCCCATTTCGTGCTGCAACGCAGCGTGGCTCTACCACTCAGAATATAATAATATAATATACTGTCCAATTTCTGGTCAACAACGTCGACCATTAGAATCAAGCCATCGCTACATTTGACGGGTATTGTCCTAATCTACATCACCAGCTCATCTTATATCCCCACTGCTGGGGTACGAGCCTTGTCTATGGATAGATAGGTAGAACAGGCTATAAACCACCACGCGGGCCCAGTGCGGATTGGGGATTGTTAACGACTGCTAATGCAGCCGGGACCAACAATTTTACGTGCCTTCCAAAGTACGGAGGGGCTAGACTGCTAGATGATACATTTTTGGTCACCTATCCGATGCGAATTGCGAAAGTTGCTTAACCTTAACAATCGCAGATTGGGCGTGTTAACCACTGCGTTATCGAGCCCCTCAGAGTTTTTATCTACACGCTTGCCAAATCCATGTTGGTGATCGCAAAGCCGAGCTAAGTATGTATCGAAAAATACGTAAACTATGTAACTGGGAATTGAACCCAGGATCTCCGGATATCAGGCTAAGCACATTACCACTCGGCCACGAGCCTTCCCATTATGTTATTACATAATATAATTCGTATTTAATCGCTTGTGAATCGAATAATACTAGTTTGTGGGAATGGTAATTGAGTATCGACCACGCCATCGGATATAGCAATGTATGTAGCATGTACTCGTATCGTGACGACTGTAGAGTTATATTTTGCAAGACCAAAATCTACCAAACCTATACCAATAGATCTACCAATGTTTGAATTTTAATGAAATGTCTGGTTAATCATAAACGTTTTTTTGTACAGTTTTGATGAATATTTTATTACAAAAATATTGTTGTTAATGCTTTGTTTCTTACTCAATAATGTTGTATGCCAGTTACAAGTATATTATTGTTTATGTAATACCTTTAAACGAGCAATTCTTGTAATATGTACATATATAATCTGAATCTCGGTAACGGCTCTAACGATTTTCATGAAATTTTAGTATGCAGGGGTTTCGGGGGCGATATATCGATCTAGCTAGGTTTCAGAAAATTACCGAAAAAAAACCAAGCGAAGCTTGGTCATCCAGGTACTAACTGTTATACACATTACCACCAGCATAATAAACATAGTATCGCAATAAAGTGTATTATATTTTATTCGATTGCATTTATTCCACAACAGATAAAGTGTACTCTGCTGTGGGATTAATCGATTAATAAATACTAGATCCAGCGACATTAGTGTTTAAACTGGAATTTAAAAAGTAGCAATTTTTGCTAATATTATTTTTTACTTTGAATCACTGTATAAAAAAATCAGTTCCATTCATTATAAAATGCGAGGGTACAATTCGATCGTCGACAAATTATGTAAATATAGACTCAAAGTAGCGACAGCTAGGTCACATTTTAATTAAACACTTGGTTATTTTCACTTTCTCTTTGATCACGCTGCATTGACTAGAACTGGATTCCAACTTTGATACTATGTTTTCTATTTGTGACGCTGTCGGCAACAGACAATATATAGCATATAAAAATATATACTGTTGACTGTGTTGGATTGGTTTATAGTACATACAGTTACGAGCATTAACATGTAAACAATGTAACTACAATGGAATAAGTGCCAAAACTAATCAAAAGTATCCATATGTCAATGTTTGTAACTGTACCTATGTGATGGTAAAAAATCTAGAATTCATTATCTGAAAATTCTTTGATTTTTCATTTTTCATTCCTTTTTTCGCTTGATACTCTTATCACTTATAATAATAAATAATAAAATTTCCTACACTCACACCAATTATTTAGCCCAAGAGAAGCTTCGTTATAAAACTCGTTAAATGGTTACTAGACAACAGACCCGAGACAATTTAGAAAAACAATAATTTCTAAATTGACCCGACCGGGAGCTCAGAGATGGCGACACCATGAAAACCGGTGTACAAACCACTCGACCAAGGAGGGTCGTCAAAGTCGTCAAAGTCATTGTTTCCTAAGTCACTGTTATCTTGAATTTGCTCCAGTTAATGACTATAATGTATCTCACGTGTATAATGTATTAGTTATTGCTACCAAGCAAATTAAAAGAAGTCAGAAGTGGTCGCCATGACCAAAATCGGTCGAAACCATCATCATCATCAGTTTAAAAAGTTAGGTATATTGTTTTTTATTGTCCACACAGGTTTGCGTTCGGCAACTACTGGACGCTGGGTATTCTGTGGCCTGACTACACGCCCACCCTGTTCGAGCCCAACCAGTGGTGCCATCGCACCCTGTACGTGTTCGCGCTGACACAGCTTGCCGTGGTGTGGGGGGTGGTAGCGCTGCTGGTGCTGCTGTTTGTGGCGCTGATGGTTTGTCAGGTAAAGCTTTCTTTCTTGGACTACGTGCCCTTCCTTTGTGCTTAATTTTAGACAGCTGAATCAAGGAGACCGCATTTAGGATAACGTAGTGTAGGACGCTCTCAGACTAGTTGGAAGTGGATGGTGTGGGGGTGGTGGCACTGCTGGTTATACTGTTCATGGCGCTGGAGGTTTGTCAGGTATTTTCTAACTTATTTGCTATCTTAGCGATATAGCCTTAAGTGAGCTTTGGCTATACAACTAATTGTCGCCACTACTGGTGAAAAGCCTGGGCTTATCACTGCGTAAAAACTAAAAAGTGTGTGTGTCGTAAATCGTATGTATTTATTTTATTTTTGTTTTATTTTATGTATAGGTAAGGTAGGTACCTAAGTTATTTACCATTTTTAAGCAGCATCAGTTAACCTCACTCTGCCGGCCCACAAGGTGCTTCTTCACGCCTCTTTTGGAGGACCCCATATCTTAGGAAGGAGGGAGAACGTGTGCTGGTAGACTATTCCATCTTTTGGAGGTTCGACAAAGAAACGAGTCACCAAAATTCTTTGTGCGCGATGGGATATTTGAGACAGTGAAGCGGTGATATATTAAAAAAAAGCAAATCCCTCGCAAATTCATTGATTGCCACCATGAAGCTGTAGTTATAAGATTGTCACATCGAATATAAAGCTAAATTTTTCCACGGTTGTGCGCCTCATGATATAAGCTTGATAATTTCATCGCAAGCACATTCTAAAAAGGATATAATTTTAATGTAAAGTGTTCGCGTAAGAAAACTTTAGAAAACTATACATATGACCAAGTAACATTACAAAAATATGATATCCACCACCAATCACTCATATTACATATTTGTTTACTGCAATGGTTTATAGTTTAAGACATTTATTCTCATTAAGAACTACAAATAAATTCACTTACATGAGAAAAACACAATTAGGTATTACACTTTTAGAGAAATACGTAGACGGTAGTTCTGTTACAAATAACCGCCACACAATTTTACTAAGATGTCAAAACACGTTCCCAGGGGCAGTGATTAGCGGTACCACAGATGTACAAACTAACTACGCTCTCTGCGTTTACTACGGACTCTGTTTTAATAACATTTATATAAATATTATATTTTTGTATCTCTAGCCTAAAATTATAAACTTTTGCTATAATATGTACATTCAGTAAGGGACACAACAAATCATTTTATACAAAAAAAAAACCTTTGAAATAAGTTTATCTGACAAATCTGTCACCGCACTAAAGTTCATTGAGTCAGCTGATAGTTGTGGCCGTGGCCTGTGACACGAGAGCGCAATAATCGTGGGTGGATAGGTCAGTATCGCGACAGCATAACTATAACAGTAATTAAGTTTACCCATATCATCGTATAAACGTCCTACTGGTGAAGCATTGAAGTAAATGCGCATGAAGAGATCCAATTAGACCATGCAACGCTGGTGACTGACTTACAAGTGTCCCTCAGTTGGCATTATGATGCGCATGGGGAATTCAGTCTTAAGGATTTTTTTAAATGAATATAGACTGTTACCGCAGGAACATAAAAACAACACGAAGTGTTGAGGAATATATGTAGTTTATTTTAATCGTATATAGATACAATACAAGACATTTATGGATGACACTTCGTCTCAACCCAAATCGCTCAAACATAAGTAGTAGCCGGCGCTTGCTCCGGTGACGTTTTCCTTTGCCTTGGCCACGATCCTCTCTCTCATTGGCTCAACGGCGGGTCAACGCCGTGATGCCAACCGCAGCGTCTGGCTGCGTTCACGGGTCAACGCAGTGATGCCAACCGCAGCGCGTCTGGCTTCGTTCACGCCTTAACATAGACACTTAGTTTTTTCTTTAATTTACTTTGTTTCATAAAATGATTTTTAGAATAAGATCCGGTCACTATCCATCGAAGAAGTTCGCGTGTTTAATGAAGAAGGAAAGCTCGCCCAATTGTAGTACGTGTGGGAAAATTGAAGACGTACAACATCTATTGATGGAATGTGACAGGAATCGAAGGGAGAGGGAATCGGTCATAAACAAATTTAACATTAACCGTCTAGATGTTGGCATTATTCAAAGCATTTTACATAACCCAAATTCCGAGGTTACTATATCTTTGTGTCATTTAATAAAGTTTTGCAGTCAGTGATTCCCTTTCCCTTCTAATATTAATAGAGTTAAGCCAATAGTTTGGGTATATTGGGACTGACATGCCAAAAGGTAAAAGTCCCTTAAAAATAAAGATATAAAAAAAAATATTTTGTTTTTGTTTATATAATTTTAACGCAAGTAGAGCACCAGACCTGTCAGAAGGGTGCAGGTTCAAATCCTGCTCGTGGAAATTATTTCAACATTTGTGTTTTTGTAATCTCTTTCGCAACAAAATTTGCGTTAAATTTATATAAACAAAAACAAAAACATTTTATAAATAGCTTGCTTACTTCTTAACTGATCTTAAGTATTTGTAAAAATATTATGATCGGGTGTTAATGACGGTAGTTGTTGACATTGAATGGGTGCCTTTGGCTTTCAGTTTGTGTTTTGTAATTTACTTTGTTTAACGTAGAAATGACTATATTTTCCTAATTTTTATTCTATTAGGACAAACAATATTCATATATAAAATACTAAACTCGGACTTTCAAGGTCCTTTCCTGGGTCCAGGTCATATATTTATTTAAAAAGTACACCAGTATATAGCAAAACACATTAAAAATTCTCAATACTGATCACAAAGGTCAGTTCTAATCGCGAATTACAGGTATACTTAAAAAGCATTTGCCATAATGTCGTTACTGCGTCGTTAAGAAGGCAAGAATGACTCCAAACCAAAGCGCTGTAAGGGATGTAAAGGCAACTTCACAGTATCGTCATACCGCTGCTGGCTTGCAGCTTAAATCACAAAAACTTTAAAAATTCCACGAGTCTTGGGTCTCGGTAGCTAAACAGTCAGAGCGTTGGACCGGTACTAACTAACTACCTAATCCAAGTGTCGCGGTTTCGATTCCCACTCGAGTTTACTGAGACTGGTTTCATTTTCTAAAAAAAATCTTAAATTAAACCTGCTTCCTTCTCAGGTGTTCGGATGCGGCTGGCTCGGCCCTCCGCGGTACAAGTAGCAGCGACGGAGCGTCGTGCTCGAGCTGTGGCACCGCAACATCAACAACACCATGGACGTCGCCGGCGCCCTGCTGCCCTTTACGCAGGTACCTTAACCATGAAACAGCGGGGAGTACTCAGACGAACTGGCTCAATCCGACATGGAACAAGTAGCAGCAACGGAGCTTCGCGCTCGAGCTGTGGCATCAACAACACCATGGACGTCACCGGAGCCCTGCTGCCCTTCACGCAGGTACCATTAACCATGAAACAACGGGGAGTGCTTACACGAACTGGCACGACCCGACGCGGAATAAGATCATGTGCTCGAGCTGTGACATCAACACCATGGACGTCGCCGGCGCCCTGCTGCCCTTCACGCAAGTACCATTATCCATGAAACAACGAGGAGTGCTTGGACGAACTGGTTCCACCCGCCGCGGTACAAGAAGCAGCGACGGACCGTCGTGCTTGAGCTGCGACATCAACAACTCCCTGCCTTCACGCAGGTTCCGCAACAAATCACAAATCACCCCAATGTAGCATTTTTTTGCGGGTGAAAATGCATTCCTCATACCCGGGGAAACGCACATGGCTATGTGGGGGAGGGAATAACGACTAAAAAGCCCTACATTTACCCTACGTGCCGTCTTCGCCGATTCGGGGCCGTTTAACACGTTGACTGCCGCAAAACCAGACACAATAGAAAATTTATTGTTTGTCGGTCACCGGTGACCACCACGGCGGCGATTAAATACTTAAACAATCACCGGAGTATTCCTTTCTCACCCTGAGTCATTTCAATGAAAATAATGTGACTTGCGCACGGCAGCTCACGATTCCCTATGACTAGTATTTTGTTTGTTTATTTCGTTATGAAGACCATTACAGGTCAACATCACAATGTATCAACAATGTAGTCGTAAGCGTTCTAAGTAGTTTCCTTTGAGTTAATTCATACTTACTTACTTCGCACAGGTAGTACGCCCAGAGCTGACTATCCACGTCCAAGAAGTACTAACCCAAGCCGACAGAGAGACGGAGAAACGAATACCGGAGATCAACGAACCACCCGACATTGATGAGAGACGCGATCGCAATAAGTGTCAAGTGAGGGTGAAAGTCAGCTCGGCTTGAGGGTTGCTGGTGGTGCTGCCGCAGTGGGAGAAGCACGTCCACTTCCAAGTCACGGACCAGGTGCACTATATCTAATTGTTTTCAACGCACAATGTTTTGGTCTCGTGCTGTTGAGTGGTGATAGACTATGTTTCTTGGGAATGCCTTGTGAAACCCCAAAAGTTTAATCAAATTCAATTGATTGTATACTTATGATAATGTTAAATGATTTATTAGACTTTTAATCGCCTCTGTGGTCTATTGGTTAGGCCATCGGTCCAGACCCAGAGGTATGATTTCCAGCGGGGGGAACATGGTACTCGATTTGGCTGGTGGTAAGGCTTATTAAGTCTGCCTGGCTAGCTACCACCATATTGTCTGTAATTTAGGGTCTTGTATGAAGTGCGTTTTTACCTTCGGTCTTATTGTCACTATCAGGTGAGATAAAGGCCAAGCGCTTTCCTTTTGGGGAATAAAAATATGATGTATATCTTTATACATCGTGTCTAACGAGTTTGTCTTAAATTATAGAAGAAAATTAAGAACAATTTTTTTTTTAATTTTTTCTTCCACATTGTTGATTGATCAAAGAGTGCTAAAAAGGTTTAATTTAAAATAATTATTGATGTGACAAAAAGCAAATTTGAAAATGCATAAATTGAAAATGCATTCAATACACCATTATAAGGAATTTTCGTCGTGACGATTATATCATAACCTATTTTCCCCGCGTTATGTGCTTATAGCATGATTTTAGAAGTATGTGTGATAGTCAGTCGTTTTATAAAAGTTTTAGTTACTATTGAATATAACGGAGATCGGATGCCTGCATAGATCCACTGGTCTATTCTCTTCGCGTTTCCAGAGCAACTTTTATTTTAGTAGAATATTACACGTCGATGTGTTCTAAACTTAATTTGATATTTAATTTTTTGATATTGAATATTTGATTTTTAATTAATATTATATTCATCAAATCTCAGATTTTTTTTTGTCGCAGTGATACGAGTAGATACACCAGAATCGAAACATAAATGTAAAAGTACCCTGAATAGACTTTTATTATTTTTACTGTTTTTTTTAAGAACTTTCCAAATATATAATTAGGTACCTAGTATATATGTACAATCCAAAATAATGTCCGATCTCCTAAATGAAAATATTTATGTATGTAGCTTTAATGTTAGTGTTAGTAGATAATATTCACTAATCATTATGTACAACGAATATTAGTTAGATTTTGTATACATTTGAAAAATGTATACATAGACATGAATTTTATATTACTTGTACACACGGCGGCAGATCAACCTACCCAAACCTGTCAAATTTCTCCAATGAATATTGATCCTTATTACAAAATGATAAAGTTCAAAATTGATTGTAGAAATTTGACAGTTTTGGGTAGGTTGATCTGCCGCCGTGTGTACATAAATGGGGTGATCTCGTAGATAACGTAATTATAAAGTAAATTGCATATTTATATGTATAAAACATATCTAATAAATATAACGTACCTATTGCATTTGTTAAATATTATGTTTCTAAGGTAAAATGCTACAAAACGCCCAAGTTGGTGACACGTTGTAACACACCTAGTAGGTGCTTATATACTGAGAAATATAATACTATAGGTGACATAGCGCCACGCCATGTTCCTTACTAGTGTAATGAGGCGTTTGTTACCTGTGGCCAACTGTCACCTTTGGCGTATTGTCACTTAGGGCATTTTACTGTATTTAATTAAAATTTCAAACTTGAAATAAGAATATTATATGCACAATGTACAAAAAGTATTGTTTTCCACATGTCTTTATTATCATCCAATTGGCTAGATGGCTAAATATTAACAATGTTAAACCATATTTTTGGTATTTATAATGTTTAGAAGTTAAATTTATATAACTTAATATTTTCTTCTATATTTTATCAGTAATGGGACCCCTAACAAAGGCTTATACTAAATTACCCCTAGTGTATTAGAAGTAACACAAGTTTCGTATGAATCGCAAAAACTGCATGGAACAGGCTTTAATAGAAATTTCGTGTAATATACATATTTTTGTAAAAGAAAAAATAATGTAAGTCATGTATTTTAATGTGCGTTTCATTTGGCATTGCCAGAAAACCCATAACAAAAATATTTATTGCTAACGAACTGAGTGTGTGACTCAGTACTAATGTGGATTATAATTGTACTTTTTTCCTTAATGAATACAAATATATAAAACATAAATAATAATTTTATTGCAGCGTTAACCATTAAATATATCAATTAAGTCAAACTATTACGCTCTCTCTACGTTAGATGTATGCCAGTATCTTCATATCTGTAGAGATGGTTCCATATCTATTTACATATTCAAACTATCAAAGTTAAAGAGGTAAATACTATTTAATATTATTTACTTTTTTTATTACGGATACCATACATGGTAAAATATGCTTCAAAATTGAGCATCTGATATCTGAGATCTTTGATCCCGACATATTTAATGTATTAGTATTTTAATTTCGTACCCAAATAATATTTTATAAGAAACGGTAATCAGTTTTTTTATAGGTTTTTTAGATTGCTTTGTACAACTTTTATGATGTTTTCTTTTTAGGTAACGATGTATATAAATTAAATATTATGGGTACATTTGCAGACAAAAATTATAGCTTCATCATACTCTTCGTCCTTAAGCTAAGAAATCGTCCCATATTTTGACCAATTTTTGGATGAAAAAAATGCTTTTCATGAATATTTGTCTCACAATCAGAATATAAAAAAAGCACCAGAACCAATCGCTATCAGGGATTTTTGTATGTTCTTTAAAGGGTGCTGTTATTTTTAATTAATTTTGAATTATGTATATTGATGGACAAACAGCAATGCAAATAGAATTGAATTCTGTACTAGAAATGTAATTTATCTGATACAGATACTAATATTATATTCTGTAAACGATCTTAATATTAAGGTAGTACGTATTTATATAGATCAAAAGTGTATTATGAATATAACTTTTCACTACGGTAGATATCATCATTGTCACAAAAATTAAGATATACATAATTATACTTAGACGTATAAAGTTTTTGAGTAATTTATTATTATCAGCACCACTAGTTTTAGGCTAATAAATCAAAATAAGTAGGTTATCAGGTACTGACTATGATTTACATAGAATAAAAAATATTGAAATTTGGTGGAAACTGGATTTGGGAACATAGACGACCTGTAGTTATTTTTTTATAAAATAAACCAATATAGTTATAAAATAATTATTATATCCCTTTGTAATCCTTGCATATCTGTGCAATTACGCATATCCTAATAAATAATGAATAGGTGTAAATGTAGCAATCATATTATGGTAGAGTTAATTCTTAAGCAAAATAGGACTTTTATTCTTCATATTTTTGATTATTTTTTTTTATCTTTAGCGCAATTGCACATGCGTGTGCATACTCTAAACATCAACTTATCCGTTAGGTTTTTATAATTGATATTAACGTCAAATGTTTACCTATAGAATAGAACCTATGTTTAGTATAGAAATTGTATATGATTAGTGCCTAAACAAACGCGCAAAGTAGCAGCTTTCACCATAATTAGTATGAATTTGTTTTAGCTATAAAAATATAATTATTGCGTATGGTATATGTCCACTAGGCAAACTTTGCATAAAGATGACATAATATAATCAAATTAGTTACTTAAGTAAATCAAAACAATTAAAATAAAAGACTATGTAAAACATAAATAAATGTATTATGATGATATGGTAAATATATTAAATAATATTTATAATTTTGAACATTTGGGCATGTCTAGTATATTGGATTATTTACGGTATAAAAATGTATTGTGTGTCTTTATTGTGACAAAAATAATAATAAATGTTTTTTTTTAAATAAAAAAAGTATTTTCATATTAAAAGAAAACTCCAAGTATTAGCTAGCTGTCTTAGAAATAAAATATAATAATTAGAAGTCATTAACAATTCTTTACCTATCATTCTCTATATGAATAACTAGCATTTTACCCGCGACTTCGACAGCGTGGATTTCGTATTTTTTTTAAAAATTGAATCGATTCCTAAACAAAAAATAAAAACATTTTAGAAATACTGCTACTATTATTTCTCTTCATGTTTTTATTTTCTTGGAACGCTGGAATTCTTATTTACATGTCACTACATAATGAAAAACCCTGATTTAAAATAAAAACTTCCATCCTGTAGTACCTGTAGTATCCTGTAGTCCTACTTTCAGTTTATTGTTTTACTTAAATAATCTAGGTACATACCTATATTCTATTTACAATGTTAATTTTTTTTTGTTTTTGTCAAAATTCAAAATCATTTATTCAGTCACTCTGTTCACTGTTAATTTTAAATATATTTTTTTTAATTTTATAAATATTTAATTTAGCTTCAGTGCAGCAATTAGCACTTGAAAATAAAAAGTAAAAATTTATTATAGCTTTGTGTTATCTTTGTAGTATTTCATCTGCAAAGGTGAATCTGCATGGCCATCGGTTGCAATGACAGTTGGATAGATGGCGCACAGTGCCGCTAATAAGCCCTCAAAATTTAAAAAGCAGTGACAAAATTCAGCGCTTATGTCAGCCTTCCCGGTAGCATAGCGGTCAGTGCAGTCGGGAAGACCCAGGTACGATTCCTGGCTGGGTCGAGTGGGCGTTTAATTTTTTCACTGAATTTTATAAAATTTTAAAAATATTTAATTTAGTTTCAGTGCGGCAATTAGCACTTGAAAATAAAAAGTAAAAAAAATACGTAAAAACAGGCGAATACAGATGCAGCAACAAATCAAGGCAAAATGTTGAAAGGGATTTTAATGTTGAATGATTATTATTATAAATAGTTGCTAATAGGAACTCTAAATAGTAACATTAAAAAAATAACCCGAGTCTTTGTTGGTACTTACAAAATACAATTATATTTGAATAAAGAGGAATTGAATTAAAAAAAAATCGGAAATACCAGGGTTTACTTTACAGACTTACATTTTCTTCCCCTTTGCTGTGGAGACGAAGGGCCAGAGAACCTAATATGTAGTTATTTTTAAAAAGACAGCGATCAGGTACTTTCTTTCGCACAGCACATTAACTTGGCCATCCAAAGGGGCAATGTTGTCAGCATTTTGGACACTTTGCCTCGGACATGCGAGTTAGTTAGTTAGTTATTTTTATTGTTCAGATATTTTTTTATTTTTTAAATGTTTGTGTCCCTACTTTCGCCCCTGCATCTGTACCTAATCACCCTAGTTACCGTACTATAGTAGGCATAATATTTATAAATATATTGTTAGTAATATTATGCACTGAATGCCGACAAAGGTACAGTTCCATAGTGTTTGCAATTTATAGAGTTAACGGTGTTATTACATAGCAGTAGTATCGAAACACAAATACAAAATGAATTATGAATGGCTTGATTCGCATTTCATATTCATACTCTGAACAAATCCCGGAGCAGCGATAGGCCAAAGTAACGCTGTATTGTTTAAGCAAACTTCGGCTAACTTGATAAACAAATATTTGCATAATACAAAAGTAAATTTCAACATCAACAATGTTGTTGTGACGGCCAGGATATGCGCTGTATGAAAATTTGTAAAACAACATCGAGTTCGGTAGTTCTATTGCTGATTTGGTGATAATAGATCTCATATTGTTTTCTAAAGTTTACGCGAATACTACACATTGAAATGAAACAACTTTAACGGATCTACTCGCGTTTATTTTACACATTAGTTTTAATTAATGTTTATCCTGACGTTTCGAACCCTTTGCACGGTCCGTGGTCACCACGTATCACGGACATTACCGTCAGGGTAATCATGAATTAAAACTAATGTGTAATATAAACGCGAGAAGATCCGTAAAAGTTGTTTCATTTCGATAATAGATCTATCAATGTAAAATAAGGGATTGCGCAGACGACGGATTTTTGTTCGCGGACTTTCTCGTCTGTCAAAATAGATAAACGCTTACAACTTTATCGACTAACGCACACGTGGGACGAAAGTAATAAAGCGAGCGGAGAGAAAGTCCGTCGTCTGCGCACTCCATAGGATAACGTGGATTTCTTATTTAGTGATTTTTTTAAGAATGCAGTTTAGGGTAGTTTAAAGTTCTAAACACTTGCAATAACTTTAATACCGTTCATCTTTTTTTCCAATATGAGCAATTTGTGGCGACTGAGTTTGTAACACGCCGGATTGCACGATGGCTACATTCGGTTTTTGTATCTGAGCCACACTGACATCTCGTTTATGTGTACTCGTACACATAAAAAAATATTATTACTTATTACTGCGAGTGCTGAGGTTAAGCAATTTTCGCAAAGGCCGGTCATCGGATGGGTGACCAAAAATGTATCATCTCGAGCTCCTCCGTGCTTCGGAAGGCACGTAAAGCCGTTGGTCGTTAACAACCACCAACCCGCAGTGGGCCCGCGTGGTGGTTTATAGCCCGTTCTCCTTATCCATCCATAGGGAAGGCTCGTGCTCCAGCAGTGGGACATAAAAATGAGCTGATGATGATGATGATGATTTATGGACAACTTTACTATACGCAGTGTGTGCTTGTGTATAGTTATTTGGTGCTGTATTGGTGCTGGACGGAATTAATGGACAATCGAGGTAAGTGTAGATCGAGTTAAGTAATAAAGTAGGAAAAAAGAAATAGTATTTTTTTTTTAAGTAACAAGACTCATTTGTGTTGGCTATAATTTTACTTATCTAAGGTTAGTAAAGGCTAAAATATATGTAATTAAATTAAACTAAAATAAATTAAATTACAGCCAATATCAAAACAGAGAAGAAAAACAGAAAGAAATCCATCTTCCCATATATGGTATACGCTAACAAAGCTTACAAAATAAGTACCTATTAGAAATAAAAATATAAGTTTTGAATCCTTACACAATTATACACTCACAACCACACCCCAACACACATACACACACACACCCCAACACACCCCCACACCCACACACACACACGCACACACTCACACACATATTTGTACGAAATTATATACAAACACTAAAACACTTATTACCATTTTTCATGTTAATTACATTGTGGGATTGTAGGTACCTATAGTTTTTAGTTTTAATTCGCTGATTTTTGTTTTTTTTTTTTTAATCCTTAGAAGCCCTTACACAAGTCGCTCCCGCATCGCACCGGCAGACGTGGTGCAGCAATGACTAGAAGTCCAGCCAGATTTCAATCTCCACAATCCTACTAATATTGTTTTATAGCGACAGATAACTTTATTTTCTTTTTACACGATCACAATGCTTTCAAGTCTCTATTCCACTACCGCCTTATATTTTTAATATTTTACGGGTAAGCACTTGGCCTTCGTCTCACCTGATGTTAAGTGATGATATGGCCGAAGGTGGAAGCGCACTTCACCCGGATTCCTCCACTACTGAGGCACTGGTTATATTATCTCTAGCTGCCGGAACACAACAATGCTACAAACATTGATGTTATGGCGACATATTTGCATAAGATGGTGGTAGCTAGCCAGGCGGGCGAACAAGCCCTACCACCAAGCAATCGAACCCGGGACTTCTGGCTCTAAACTACTAGAGCACAGAGGTCTAACACTTTAAAAGCCCCCTCTAGGTTTAGCTCAAATAGTTATCTTTAAAAATCTTCCCAGGAAGATTCCCAGGAGCAACGCGAGTAGTTTAGATTAAGTCAGTTGCGACATTGTTGGAGTTGTCGCCGAGTTTATTAGATTTATATACGGTGTGTGTGTACACGGAGTTTGAAGTTAATAAAGTACAGTCATCCTGCTGGTGAGTGTTAGACGAAAATTTGCATTTTCCTCTGTTATATGTTTAGTAATTATGGTTTTTTTATTGATCATTAAGTGTCATAATCATCTTAAGCTCATTTACTATCAAAGACTTTATCAAGGACGTTTCCATACGTTACTTTGATAACGCCCACCACCCTAACCCGCTTGTTGTGGCGGCCGCCAACTATAATGTTGGAAGCCTTCCACCAACAAAACGGTTCATGTCTAGGCGTCCTAAGCACGTCCTAGATGACCCCGACGATCCCATAACGGTTGCGAACGCCCCCCCGCCCGATCCTCTAAATGACAGCACACATTTACAGAATACACTAAACATGCACACCAGTTTAGGCCCAAGACACCGTACTCGTAGAACAAGGGTACGAAGAACCGGTTCACACTCGCTCTACACCAGGTACAGACATGTACCTGGTCGGTTCTCTCCTCCTCCACGGCCCGGTCAACCCGAGCCGAGGTCCGTGCCTTTAGAGGCGCCCTCGGGTTGCTCCGCTCCCCGATCCGATCCGAACCCTTCGGAGAATCTAGTAGGGCACGGGGACGCGCACTTGTGCGCGATGCCGTTCCCTCTAGATAACCTCTGAAGGTGATTCGTTTGACACAGCTTGAGGGACCCTTTACGTTCCTCGCCGCCCCCAAAAAGCCCGGTGAAGCTGAAAATGCCGCAGCGGCAATCAGCAATCTCTCTCCAAAAAAAAAAAAAAAAGCTCATTTATCTCCCCACTGCTGGGGCACGAGCCTTCCCTACGGATTCAGGGAGAACGGGCCATAAACCACCACGCGGGCCCAGTGCTGATTGGTGGTTGTTAACGACTGCTAATGCAGCCGGAAGCTGCTTAACCTTAGTAGTCGCAGACCGGCCCCGTTAACCCCTGCGCCATCGAGCTCCTCCCTTAAGTGTCATAAGCCCCATTAAAATTTAAAACCAGCACTGTCCTACAAAAAAGTGTTGTTGTAGTTTTTTTTCAGAGAGTTGACAGAATTCTAGGAAAGGGAGGTCCGGGCCGGGCCGGGCCTGCAGAGACGCCAATGGCAGGACGACATCTAACAGTGGACTAGACTAAGCTATCGTCAGTTAAAATATGTCCCATGTAGGACCAAAGTTCTGTGAACTGATCTCCAAACTTTAGTATGAAGATGGCACTGAATTATGATGATGATGTTGGCTTTAGACGGTCTCGTGTTGTCATATAACTTCCGAGATCTTGGTTGTTTAAAAGCCACTTTCTTTCAGAATTTTTGGGTGATCCACCAGGTAGTTTAGATACGTTGAGATCTAGAACCGAATTGTTTAGAACTTTTTCTTTGGTATCGATTTGTTTGGACACTTTTGCTAGTAACGTTTGTTATACACAAGGTCACTATGCTGAGAATATTAGAGAATATTTAATATTATTAACCAGCGGCCCCTCCCGGCTTCGCACGGGTGGATATTTCTTTTTTATGTAGCCTATGTCACTCAGCGCTAAAGTAGCATTCTAATGGTAAAAGAATTTTTTGATACGATCCATTGCAAATATACAAAAAGACAAAAATGAAAAGCTTTCCTCTTTAAAATGTTAGTATAGATATAATATTAGTATAGATTAACGACTACGAGTATTTTATGTGGTACAGACGCCTGCACATTAACCTATACAAAACTGTCAAATTTCTTCAGTAAATGTTGAACCCTATGCCATTTAATTAAAGTTCAAAGTCTATTGAGGAAATTTGACAGTTTGTAGTAGTCTGATGTACAGGCGTGTTTACATACTTTTTGATGTACTAGGCATAAAAAAAAGAAAAAAAAAGGCATAAGTTATGATGTGACTGACATGGCATAGTAAAAAGAAAAAAAGAAAAAAAAACTTATATACTTGGGATACGTTGTACTTGTAATACTTATTACTTTATGAGAGTGTTTAAACGTACTTAAACAGATTACTTAGTAGAGGTGCTACAATGTTAACCACAATTAAGGACACACCAACAAAATCGTTCACTTGAACTAACACATTTACAATGGAAATTATAACGGTTAACTGGATTTTCAACGACATTCACAGAACTTGAATTAAAAATTATTGAACCGGAACGTCGGATAGGTAATTCAAAATATAGCCTATGCCTGGTTTATCTATACGCGTTAAACCGTGTTTTATATTATTCTTGTTTAAATATATATTCTTCATTACTTTATTGTTCGAGAATCAGCTTTTCGTTTTTATTCCTGCTGCAAAAGTGGCATACATCCGCTACTTACCTGACAGCACTATTATAAGTATAATAGTATAATAAGTATAATATAAGTTTACAAATATGTAGGTATATATTATATCATCATCAGCTTCATCATCATCATTTTATGTCCGCACTGCTGGGGCACGAGCCTTCCCTATAGGATAGGGAGAACGGACCATAAACCACCGCGGGCCCAGTGCGGTGCGGTGGTTGTTAACGATTGCTAATGTAACGTGGCTTACGTAGCACGGAGGAGCTCGAGAATATAAATTTTTTGTCACCCATTCGGTGACCTCCTTTGCGAAAGTTGCTTAACCTCAGTACTCGCAGACCGGGCGCGTAAGCCACTGCGCCATCGAGCTTCACATATATTTTATAGGTTAATATAATAACCCATTTATTTATTTATTTTTAATTTTATTTATTTAATAATAATATGTACTTTAAAGGTTTATATATTTATTATTATTATTATTATTTGGCTTTTCACATCATTCTAGTATGTTTAAATAGTTTGAAACTCCAATTTTACGGTTTATTAGCTGTACTCCATCCGACTGATAACACTGGCACACTGTAACTTTTAAACTATTTATGATATTTTTTATAGTGTTGCAATAAAAGTATTATCTATCTTTCTATTTATTAAGGAGACCGAAAGAATTGGGCCACGGAAACGTTTCGTGACCGCGTTCAATATAATACACGTATAATTTAAATGAAAAGTGAACGAGAGGACAATTTTCCGAACAATCACACTGAGTGCCCCCCGGGAATGGGGGAGCGTTTAGCCAGGATTGTGTTCTAAAAGGGCAGGGCAACTATGCGTTTACAGCTGCAGAAGTACCAATAAAATACTTTGTTGCTTTATAGTGTAGCGTTGTCATTTGTTTACAAGATAAAAAATATACACCTGGGTTTCTGGCCTGTGTCATTTGTCTATATCTTTACAATAGTATACCTCTGTATACAGTCTAGTATATAGTAAATAAAGAGGTAACGTTTGTGACTTTGTTTGTTTGCATGTCGGGGTCAATCCTGGAACTGCTGGTCCATTTCCAAAAAATCTTTCACCTGAATGAATTACCTTGTAAGTAACATACGCTACATTTTATTTTGGTAAAAGATAATTTCTTTTTAAAATCCCAAATCCACGCGGACGAAGTCGCAGGTAAATAAAGTGTTAGTTTAAAATATTGTAAGGAAATAGGCCCCTGAGTTTCTTGCCAGTTTTTCTCGGTTGTAGGATATCCCAAAACTCGAAACTGTGGTAGTTTAGATTGACTAATTTTTAAGAAAGTATTTAGTAACTTCATCGAATCGAAATTTTAAGTTTTTAACGGCAATACGATCCTGTTAAGACTTGGGTATATTGAATGAACGATTTGACTTTGATTTTGATGGCAGTTTAATTGTTAAACTACAAAGGTTGTGTAATACAGAAGGATCTCAGATCAAGGGTTACCGGGTTCGATTCCCTGCGGGGGGAGGGGTGCTCTAGATTAGTATACCTACTAGTTTTAATTGCTCGGACTTGTTTTAAGTGCGCCGGACCAGGTACCTACTATTTTAGTGTACAGCCCTAACACCAGTGTAATTTGCATTGTTGCGTTCAGACAGTTAAAGATAATAATTAATGATAAGAATGATCATAAATATTATTGAAATATGAATTGTTCAAAAAGGGTGAATGCTTATCACGTAACATGCTCTATACAATGCGTTTTCATGTCAAGGGTTTTTCAACATTTCGATGTTTTGAAACGAGCCTAAACAGATCGATCGCCTCTTGAAAAGGATCGGCTTACGATTTCGTTGAACGAGCAAACTACAAGTGGATGTCCATATTTTTATTCAGCTATCGGAATATTTCGCTGAAGTGAATTAACTTTGGAGTGGTTTCTTTTCAACATTATAATGGGCTTACCAGCTGAGAGTTTCTGGAGTCGGAAGAATAAAACCAATTTTTAATGGTCTCTATAACAATCTAGGTACTAATTAATGTTGGTGGCGCAACGCATCAACAATATTTATGCATGAGCAACATGGTTGTTGACAACCACAATAATTAATTTACCGTATGAATGAAATCACCACCAATCAACCACTATCCATCACATGAGCCACGATGCATAGCGAGAGGAACTGCAGTATACCAGTAACGTAAAATTAAACATCGAAACATTTAATTCTGGTTCACTTCATATCACTTTTAAACATATTAATTCTGGTTCACTTCATATCACTTTTAAACATATTAAAAAGATAAGTTTTATAAATCACCGTCGAAGGTATAAATACTTTAAATATCGAGCGTCGACAAGCCTTATATACTATCGAAAGATTTGCACATAAAGCATTTTTGAAATACCTAAGCTTTTTATAGTCTTTACTCTTTCTTTTAAGCATAATAAATAGTCATGTATTCACCTACTATCAAAGAAAATTCCAACAAAAAATTCGATAGTATTTTTTATGAAGGAACAGAATATCTTCTTATGAGCTAGCACGAGAGCCAAGTTTTCAATTTATTTGAAATTTTTTCGTCCCTCCCTTTTCTCGTGAAATGTTAAACGTTCCCAGTCCCACAGGAACTATTTGGAAGATACACGAGTTGTCCACGAACAGTATGGTATAAATATGCGCCGCCCTCGAGGGTGCTTCTTCATACTTGGATAGAAACTTTTTGTCGACCTTTGTGTTTGTAGGAGCCGGGGGATACGTACCTATTTGGCGAATAACGAAAATCTTTATTAACGTCGCCGTTTGTAAAACTTCGTGTACGGATATCGATGTCGTTGAATTTCGTGCATCAAAGTACTGAAGATATTATCGATTTTGTGATAATTTGTGTGAATGAAACTTTTTTTTACAATATATGAAAAACTTAATAATATTTAAAAAACAAAAAATTACTAAGGTGTTCCATTACGCAGCGTGTTACGATCTTGCAAATCAAACCGCATTTGCAATGCTGGATCTGAGGATGGGTAACCATAATATAATATTTAGAACTCGTTTTTGCTTCTAGAGGCACGTTAATCGATTATCGTTTATCGATTATACCTAACTAGGTAGCTCAGTAGTTGAGGATTTCGGGTGAAGTGCGCCTTCACTTTCGGCCTTATCGTCGGGTGAGATGATGTATCATGTATGTTATACTTATTACTAGTGGCTTAACGAGCTTTCAGAAGCATGAAGATGGTGACATAATATTAAGATGTGAAGGTGGTAGCCTTCCAGCCAAACCTACCACTAACTAAATCGAGTTCCAACGTGTAGCAAAATCATACAGTAATTGAACTGAATCGATCCCGACACCTCAGGGTAACCAATGGCAAGGCAAGGTAGGGCAGTAGACTGCTCTATCTTCTATACCCTATTTATATCCCCTATCTTCTATATCTTCTTATGTGATTTAACCACTAAATTACAGAAACGGTTCTTGCCTTTTCGCCTATCTCCCCTTTGGTGGAAACCAGGCTTTACGATGGTCCCCCCATGTATTAGTGTAAACCAGGCCTTATGGAAAACAAAACAGACGCGCCTTCGACTAAAATGTAGCAACAGTCATACGTATATGTACGCCGTAGTAACATGAGTGGATTCCAATAATGCGTGTGTATAGGCGTGCGATGTGGCGGCACTCGGTGGGGTCAAGGGCGAACTTGTGGCAAGTGGTGGCTTCCAATAGCGTTTGCACGAGGGAGCTTATTAGTTTTTAAAAGGTTCCGCATGCATGTATCTATAGTTGGATAGTAGTTTAGATGGATTCCCCTTATTCGACGTTTGAACTGTAGTAAAAAGCGCTGATACAATTAGGTAAAAGACAAAATACATGAAAACACTAACACCTAAGTCTTGACTTAACTACTACCCGGTCAAGTTAACTCGGCACTTGGCTCGAAAACGTCGCTTACACTCAAGTGCCTAGTTAACTTGACCGGGTAATAGTTAGGCAAAGACTTAGGCGATTCATAAGTTTAGTGCAAACGGGTGAAAGCCTCTTACAAATAAACAAAGAATAAGGTCCGAATAGTTATTCCGTGTTTTGTTCCTGTCATGTAAACTTTATTTCAGGGGATCTATTTTTGAATCGCACGTATGACATTGTGTTGTCGCATGCGACTTAAATCACACTCGTCTTTCAAGTCGCATGAAACCGATTTTCCGTATTTTTGAATCGTTCGTTTCCGGTGCTGCTAACATAATACGAAATGTTGGATGTTATCCATTCCACGCAGAATTCAGAGGAAACCGGTAACAACAGCAATGAAAACGGAACGTAATATTCATGTTTCTATTGGCTGTTCAAAAAAAACCTTTGCTTTTTAATAGGAAATACTATCAATGACACAAACAAACGTGTGACATGATATTGACACAACGCATTGATTTTGACGGTTATTCTATCAATCGCTTTGTGTCGCTCGACTGCAACGAGTAGGTGAGGGCACTCGTTGCGGTCAAGCGATTCAAAAATATGGAAAAATGTCGAACGAAAATCAGTAGAAACCACGCGACTTGAGGCGAAGGAATCAAAAATAGAGCCCCTGATTAGATTAAAATAGACAAAACAAGGACTAACTATTCGGAACATATTCTTTGTTAATTTATAAGAGGATAAGGGTAATAATATTAAAAAAACAAAAAACATTGACAGTCATTAAAAACGTTGCTTGAAGTGCAAAACAGAGAAAATAATTAAACTAAAAAGTGAAACGATTCAGCCGTATTTGGCATTCTATCCCGTTTCGTGACGGCTATATTAAATTATATATTAAGTTAATAAATAATCTACTGTATAAAGTGGTATTCTTTTTAAATAACATTTAATCACTTACAAGATCTATTCTAAGAATCGTTAATAAGTCAAAAGTCCAAAACAATCTTTTTTTCAAATAAACTTAAAAATGTGTCTACTGCTTCTAGTTTGTCTCGTTATTATGGTATCTGTGTAATCTAAAAATAAACAATATATAAAAACAGTAATATTGTATAGGCACATATACAATAATTACATCAATTAAATTAATGTCGCTGTTATTATTAGATATTATATTATAATGAATCAACATCAGTGAGATAGTAGTCAAATGCAAGCCTATCGATTTAAAAAAAAAAAGATACAAAGTGTTTGCTAATATAAGTAATATATTCAGTATAATGATATGTTCAGATTCCCTTTTTTTATTTACTTTGTTTTATTTGTTTTTTATTTTTATTTTGTTAATATTAAAATTATAAAGAATGGAGACACTACTCATAATATATTTTTAAATTAAAGTAACATAATTATATTATCTTCTCATTTTTTTGCACATACTGTGCACATTTTCAATTTACAACCGTCTTAACAGAACTACATTATTATACAAAAAAGTGTTAGCGCGTGTCAATTCTAACTGGCCAATAGAGGACGGTGATCCTGCGCTGCCGCATCTCAGTAAATACTACTGCGGAGGGAAGTAGTCACTTGTTGCTGTCACTGGTAGAATATAAAATCCGGACGTTACCTGCTTTTGTAATATTACAACTAGATGCATAAGCTAATTATTGTAATATGATGTACCAGTAATAGAAACCAATGTAAACAAACAAATAAATTTCATTTATTTTTTTCATTTCAATAATAATAATTAATATTATTATCATTATTTACGCCATGTTTTGAATAGACACAGTATTTAAATTCTGTACACGTTGAATATGTCACGGGTCAACCGCCTCTGCATCGTAATACAGTCTCATCAGCGCCCAGACCATAATTTGCATATTTTTCGACTGAATTAATTGTAATTGGGAAAGGGTTAATTAATAGATTTGTGTCGCGATGCGTAACCACTTGATTGTTGGCGCCAATGTGTTGTTAATTAGAACAGGCAATGGAGACGTCTTGATTATTCGGTTAGTTAGTTAGTTTAGTAGAAAGCTGTGTTTGAATGCTGACTGAGATGGTCAGAAAGCGAGAGTTCTAGTTTTCTCTAGGTATTATGATTATCTTTGAATTATTTATAAACTAATCCAAAGAGTTATATATCTATATTAAGTCTTTACGACTAGTGTCCTGCTCGCGACTTACACACGTACCGAAGAATTACATACATAAAGATAGCGGCCCGCTCGTGATTCGTGAACGCCCGCCCGTATCCCATAAAACACGCTAGAACCCTATTGAAGCGCTAACCGAGTCCAATTGGAAACACAAAGTGTTTTAACAGAATCACTTACGGGAAAATTACATAATAATAAGATAACCAATAACTCTATTTGCTTTTATTTTGCTCAAAACGCAAACGGAAGCAAGCTCGGGTGTTTGTCCCGGAGCCACTGCCTACATAACCTGATCTAAACATAAATATATATATATAATACAGACTATTTCATAGAACAATGGGCTGAATTATTACTAATTAGGAGTTCCTTCCTCCTTAGGAGTACACGCGCTGCTCTCCGGAGTCATCGCTTCACTGTCACACATATCCCATCGCACACAAAGAAAGCGTTGTTTTCACGCTGCACCAGTTGTCTTCGCGTCTGGACTCCATTTCCACTTAACATCAGGTGGTGTGGAGTCATTTGCCATGCTAAGTATAAAAAAAATAGTTTAAATGCGTAAGGGTGTTTGTAGGCGACGCACCGTTTAAATGTTAGTTTTAATTATTTGTGTTTTATTATGTTATTTTTATTTGTAAGGCAGTCGCAAAAATGTTTGTTAATGGCTGGGCGCGGCTGCGTCCTTGCGGATACAAAACGAAGATTTTTTGAATCTGACAAGTAGTAGCCACTAGCACCGCAAGAAACGCCCGCGTCCTCTCGCTACTAAAATTTTATTGTCCCGCGTCATACTGTTTTATCTCCATATTTTTTATCATTTTAATATAAAATAGTTTGCTCGTTTTGTGCTGTTTCATTGCTGTCGAGACCTGAAGAAGCTACAGTGATGTTATTCTTTCACGTCGTAGAGTGGTCTAACGAGTGATCCTTTTATGGAATCCAACTGTCAAAAACATGAACGTAGCTCATCAAGCAATATCTGCAACAATGAATATTAAGAGCTCCTCGTGTATTATTGTATTCCCTTTAGGCGAGCCAGGACAGATTCGTATTCAATCAGTTGAGTTTTAGGCCAGAGTATGAGTAAGTACGACTCTAAGGTTGCCAGTTTCTATTCAATTTGGATTCTAAGTAGTTTCGATTATGAATAGAGCATTTTCTAAGTTATCCGATTTCCTAAAATGTCAGGTTATTAAAATCTCAAATTCCTAGCACAAATATATTATTAATGTACAATTTTGAGTTTGGTTTAGTGATTATTCTGAGGAAAACCAGCGTTTCATTAACCTGACATACGCTGAGTTGGCCACCTATTTTGACGCAGCCGAAAAAACCATTTAAGTGTCTCAACACTTAAATGTTTTTTCTGTTTTATTAACTTTTTCGGTTTTCCATAGTCTCTTGGCTGTGTTAAAATTAATGTTTTTTCTTCTTTCCTCTTCTTCTTTCTTTTTAGTGGTAAGATTTACGGTCTAAGACCAAGTTCGATTATACTTTTAACTCTTTAAAAAAATAAAGGTTTTTTAGCATGCTCATGTTCGTCGTAGCAATGTAGTAGATTAAGTTCAGAACCTAAGCCAAGTTATGTCATGTCGAATTAATGCTTTGACTATATTTTGAAAGATCTCTTTTAAGCATTTATTTGGAGTAGCCGCGGATCGTTCTCGGTGGCGTGCAATTGGAGAGGCCTATGTCCAGCAGTGGACTATTATAGGCTGATGATGATGATGGTGATGATTTATTTGGAGTGTGAACAAAGTTAAATGGTCTAGCAATCTTTACATTGTTGTTAATCCGGCCTGATCAATCGGCCTTTTATCCGGTAATGCCTATAAAGTGGGGAATTGGTTACGCCTCGTTAAACAGGCCTGTTCGAATTCGCTACAGGTTGGAAACTTCGGTCAGGGCATTAATCTAGGTTAGTGTTAGGACAAAGGGGCAGTTTCTGAAGCTATTATAAAGTAAAATTTATTTTACAATAATGAACCAGCTTTTATCTTTTACGAATTACTTTAAACCATTCTTTATATTATGTAAAAACACTGATTGTGTTGATAATATTGTTTCCGAAACTCGATATAAAACACTTTTACGCATCTACCCGCGTTTACTTAGCACATTTATAAAATGTTTTTGTTTTGTTTATATAACTTTTACGCAAATTTTGTTGCGAAACAAATTACAAAAACACAAATGTTGATAAAATTTCCACGAGCAGCATTTGAACCTGTACCCTTCCGACATAACGGGGAATGGTGCAGGTTCAAATCCTGCTCGTGGAAATTTTATCAACAATTTTGTGTTTTTGTAACTAACATATTTATTTAATTTAATAGAGTTGTGTCTGATAAAGTGATGAGTAGATCCGTAAAAGTGTTTTTATTTCAATGTTGAATAACTTTCTGAAGCAAAGTTGATGGCACAAAATAAGTAGACTGCAGAAAGTGAGCTTCATAGAAGTGCAAACTCGCTCGGGCAACGCACACATAGAAAACCTCTCACGGACACGGAAGCTCGGAACAGGTGCGCTCGGACTGTTGCGCACTGACTGACAGCGCGCGCTGCTCGAGTGCGTCACGTATGAAAGTTTACCTTCTGCGGTCTTCTTATTTTGTATTCTGTCGACTGCCATCTTACTAAACAATAGGGGGACCAACGGCTTAACATGCCATCCGAAGCACACTCGAGATATTGGAATTGGGTCATCCATTCTGAACGGCTTTGCGAAAATTTCAAAATCGTAACGTTATAAACTAAATAGAACGCGCAAGCCAAATCACATTGTAATTATTGTATTTTTTTTTTATATTGTTTTATGTTTTTTCGTATTATTTCACATTTTTTCATAATTGTTCAAATTTTTTTATCACGTTTTCCTAAATTTGATCCGACAATATTAATAACACAGATAAGTTATCAGATCTATAATTTTATAATAATTCAAAAGTACTTATTTCTTAGTTTATTTCAATAAAAAAATATTGACTTTGAGTTTTAATCATTAAGGTGAAGTACTTAAGTAAAACCAGGTATTGTTCTACTAGATACAATTATAAGGAGAAGTTTCAAGAGATATTAATCTCGCGAAGTATCTCTTGGTATTGAAGCTTGCTATTCATTCACTATTTGGAGTACACTCAATAAAGGCCATCGATGAAATATCTCACAGCAAATTCAAAGTTAAATTTACAGACAAAAACTCTTTATTAAAATAAACTCAATAACAATGAAAAGCACTTATGAATATTCCAAACATATTTTTACCTACTATCCATTCGGGACATCATCAATTATTGAGATGAGTTTAGCCTTTAAATCTCTCATTTTCATTTACGAGATTGCAGTGGTCAACAAAGGTCACCAACTCATCCCGGAGAGTTGCTAAGCTCAAGTGGCAGTGAGCCTGACATCGCTCGCAGGACTGATGGCCGCTGGAGCGGAACAGTTCTCGAGCGGGGACCGCGCACCGGAAAGCGCACTGTGGTCAGGCCTCCAACAAGGTGGACCGACGATCTGGTGTAAGCCGCAGGTTTCTGCTGGATGCGAGCAATGAATCCGGTCGTTGTGGAGTTCCGCACTCCTCTTTTGGCTGAAATGATGGTGATGATCGAATGATTAATATAAACGTTATATTCGCTTTTATTTTTTATTTAAATATAGCTATAGTTATGTGTGGCGAATAGTGTAATGTAAGATTTATTGATTAATAGTGTAAGATAAATATATCTTTGTACCTATCTCTCGATGTCGCTGATGTTCTATAATGAACGTGCACTCATATGAGTATATCAGGTGTTCAAGTACTCCATCATACCGTGCATAATATCAATCGTAGGGTGTCAACAACGCCCTCTATTTATCATTATTGAGAACTAATCCTTCAAGGTGCGACGAGCTCATCAATCATCCCTGTCAGGTCCCATGCCGTTGCGTCTGGCAATAAGGTGAGACAGTTCTTGGTGGCAAAGACGAATTTAATCATACAACAGGCTATAAATATACCTGATAGATTATAAATAGCGATGGTAATTTTATCGCGCGTTTAGTGCTGGAGAAGTGTCCGTTTAAATAGTAAGTAAGTAATTTTTATTTCCTTTTTCAGTTTTACAAAACATTTTAGCACACCTACACAGCCAAGGCATCGCCTGATCTGACCCGTGGAAAAATATTAACAATTTCCTCATGTTTTTGTGACAAAACAGAAAACAGATAAAAATAAAAATAAAATTAGGTGTAATATATATCTATTAATTTTTTGGGCTGTTTTCCCTTTCTTCTTGAAATTGTGTTTGGCGAATTTAATTCTATTTATTTTCAATCAAAAGTAAAAGATCAAAAGCAAGAAAAACGGAGTACAACATTCTAAACTTAATATCAAAACTTGCTATTACAAAGATTAATATAATGTTGGACATTTTCAAGTTATTACTTTTTGCTGTTTCTGTAAAATTCATTTTGATGTTAATATCTAATTTTGAAGGGACATTCCTTGTTACGTAAACGATAACGCCTAAGGAGTGGATGGATTTCTACCCGGCAGCTGTTTCCCGATACATACAACCTTGAGGTTTAAAGGTGTCACGGTGAACAGGCACTTACTGGGTCCGATCTTCACTTACCATCAGGCGAGATTAGGGTTAAACGAGTTTAGTATGTTATTTGAAAAGAAACATATTTAATGTCAAAATAATGTAATAACAAGTGTAGCATGACTTTTCAAGTTGCTAGTGTAAAACTTAAGATCGAATTTCGATGACAAAGTGATATTTAATTAAATAAGCTGCTGGCTGTTTCTTTTTTCAATCTTGCATACTATTTCTGCATAATGTACCGTTAATTATAAAATCAATAAATGATTGTTTAATTGTGATCTTATCGAGTGGCTCACAAATTTGACTAGGTACTATAACTTAGAAAACACTTACAAAAATAACAGCAGACATAGTTGTTATAACTAGCTTAATTAATTTAAAAGATTATTATTGCCGTGAGCTAGAATACACGTTTTCTCTTTATATTATAAGCGTCCAAATCCACGACTGAAGAGTCAACCACCACCATCGACATCATACAGCCCACTTTGTAACAAATATAACGTAAACCCCTTTCAAAATAGCTGCCAGCGTCAATTTCAAATAGCAATATTGCGTCTGATACTGTTGTAATGCACCAATAACCGTGCGTATCTAATCAAATTTGACCAATAAGCTTATTTGCTCGATTGCCTGCTGCATTTACATGCTGCAATCTATTTCAGTGAATGCATAGGTGGCGGCCATGTTGTTAGGCTGTTGCTGCATTCAATCGTGCGTTCGTTTGCATACTTGTTACTGGTTTCTGCTGAACTGGACCGGACGTTAAACCAACAGTTGGAGTTCAATTTAATATTCATGATTATTATGAAATTTTGTTTATATATTGCACGCTTAAAGGTAAAACCTATTATCTGCAGTGAACCCAACTTTACAGCATCGCAAATTGAAAGTTTGGTAGTAGATTTAGGCATGCGTTAGAAGTTAGAAATATTTTGTGAGATATCCTATACAATAGTTATATGTTATGAAATTTTGAAACCTGTAAATACTACAGAAACTGAATATTTTTTATTTATTTAAATGTTTAGTTGGTTTTACCTGTATAAAATATCTAAATACCTAAAATGGTTTTTGTTTTGTTTTTATAATTTTAACGCAAATTTTGTTGCGAAACAAATTACAAAAACACAAACATCTTCTGACGATAGCTCAATTGGAAGAGTACCTGACCCGGTATGTCAGAAGGTTGCAGGTTCAAATCCTGCTCGTGGAAATTTTTTCAACATTTGTGTTTTTGTAATCTAAATACCTGCTATGTTTATACACTTTTCTGTGTGTTTTGACTAAAATATTTCGTGTGAAGTACATTTTACGACACTACGATAATAAAAAGGTAAAAGTCAATAATAACAGTTGAATGAATAATAATTTTTATTTTTCACTATAAAAAGTAACAAAAGTTTAATGTTTCCATTTTCTATAAACTACCTACTCGACATCTGATTCAGATTCTTCTGATTCGGGTGATGTTCAGTGGCGGTCAACAATTTCATTGTCTGTAGCCTTAGATTGGAACCAGCCGTGATACTCCTCAGGAATAACAATTCCGGAGGAGTATCACGGCTGGTTCTTGGCACTTGTTTTTTTTTACAAGTTTGTTTTTGATGGTCGTATTATCTATTAGAACTATGGCATGTCTACCAACTTTATGAAAATGGACGTCACATGCTCAAGTGTGCATTCAAACACGTCTGCTGCTACTACTTCGGAAAGTGACCACGGCTATGATGCAGTTGTTTACAATTAAAGTTACTGATATATAGTTCAATGTATTTTATTTGTGTTTTTGTAGGTACTTAGTAAAAAATGGATCGAGAAAATGTACTGTGAGGTGACTGTACTGAAAATAATGTGATTAATTGTATTTTCTTCTAAAGATAATTTAGTTTCCTACAAAAAAGTGCCATTAGAACATTAAGACTGATTGTTAATTAATAATATAAACATTTAAGTAGAAGAGAAAGATTTAGTTGATAGTTGTCGTAATTTTTTAAAGCTCTAATAAATATGATTAAAACATAATATAACACAATATTTGTGTTTCTTTTATTTACATAAATACCTAAAAAACTAAAAACTAATAAAATAATAACATTATTATTTATAAAGTATTGGTTGTTTTGTTATCTAATGAACGGGTCTGTGAGACCCACCCCAACGTCCATGTAACACTTTTTCACCCCCGTGACCGCGAATTAACATAAGAAATTACCCTTTGAACGGTTATGAACAAATAATAATATTATAATCAACCGAAAAAGGAAAAGATCCCGGAATTCGTGTGAACGGTGATGCCAAATTGGGGTTGAGTAAGTAGAATAGCTGAGCGAGCCCTTTACACGCGGGCCGCGTAGGGGCCGGAATGCCGGCGACTCACTGCGGAATGACCGTGACAAAACCTCCGAGGGTACACGCTGTCTGAAGAAACGGATTAAGGGTTATTTGGTAGAGTCTCATCATACGAATCATTTTGATCTGACTGGAGTTTCCAATTGACTCTATTTGACTTAACCTTTAGTATGCCGCAATACCAGGAACAATACAATTTTAATTGTTTGGCACAGTGGATCCACGTTCCGGCACATCAAAGGTTAAAGGACTCAAAACTCTGACCAGGAATGGTCGTGATAATAACTCCGAGGGTACACTCTGTACTATGAAACGGACTGAAGGTTTACTTGTTCGAGTCTTAAGACACCATGTCTTAAATTTTCGACTAAAGGACTCTCAAAGAAATCGTAACTGACCCTGATTGATCGTGACAAATACTCTGAGAGTACACGCTGTACGAAGAAACGGATTATGGGTTTATCTGGTTGAGTTTCATGATGTGAATCATTTCGATTTGACTGGAACTCCGACTTTCGGGCTTAAGACTCTATTTGGCTCAAAAAACTCATAATTTCGACTCGGAATGACCGTAATAAAAAATCCGAGGGTAGACTCAAAAAGTATGTCCTTTTAATTTGACTGGAGTCTCCTACTTGGAGCTCGCAGCATTCACTTGGACTGCATAGACCGATGAGTAGAAACGTATTGATGTACAATTTTGATAGAAATAAATGGGTACCTACTACTTGTTTCTAATTTTTATTTTGTATACATTACTATTACTATTGTAAACTTGCAGCAAGCTAGGATTCATGTCAGTAACCAAACGAGGCTGCGAGAATTGATCCACAATTATTCGCATTTAACACTCCCCGTTCGGATACCGACAATTAATAACAATCCAACTAAATGATCCATGATGTGTCTCTGAGTTTAACCCGAACAATTGCATTGATTTGTCTTTATAAAATGACGCACAAATCAATACAACCGTGCATGACAAACCACAGAAGGTAAGTGAAACAAATAACAAAAAGGTTTTTAAACTCCGTGGCGGGCAATTATCCACATTCTGTTATTCTGAATGGTCAGTATTCTATTATCATCATCATCTCCATCAGCCTACGCTAGTCCACTGCTGGACATTATGCCTCTCCAAGTGCACGCCATTAAGCGGAACCAGGGCTACTCACATCCAGCTCTTGCTACCCTATGTATCCTAAATTCCTAACATCATCATCATCATCAACTCATTATCTCTCCACTACTGGGACACAAGCCGTCCCTATGGATGAATAGCGAAAACGGGCCATGAACCCCCACTCAGGCCCATTGCGGTTTGACGGTTGTGAACAACTTTTAATGTAGCCGGGACCAACGGCTTTACGTGCCTTCCGATGAACGGAGGAGCTTGAGATGATACATTTTCGGTCACCCATCCTATGAGCAGCCGTTGCGAAAGTTGCTTAATTCTAGCAATCCTAGACCGGGCGCGTTAACTACTGCGCCCGGTCTAGGATAGGTCCAGCTCCTCACTAAATAAAATATTCAGCATAGTTATTATCAACCGGTCTTCACTCGGCATAATGTCGAAACAGAAAGCACGAGACGCTTTTATTCTGCGGATGCTTTAAAAAAATATACAATAAACAATTAACGATCTGCAGCCAGCAATGACCTCTTCGGTCATACAATAATACAATTTAGTAGGTGTACCACGACCAAACGAATCTTAGAATGGTCTGCAATTGAAAGGCTTTATTTATAATTTAGCGGTAAGAGGTTTCGTATTTACTTAAATTATCTCAACAAAGAGACGGGGACACCCCTTAGTCCATCACTGTGTTGGGCACAAAACTTGATTCACCGAGAAGACCTTGAAATTGACTTTTGAAGACGAGCTACCCTGTTTTCCCACTAACCCAATATTTGATGTGCCGATTCCTCTCAAAGCCATGTCGGAATTCGTTAAAGGTCGGCATATAGTATTTTCTTTCGATTTATTTGATTTATTCGCCTATTCTCCGCTTTGAATACTGATGTTAAAGTGTTTGGCGGATATGAGATATGAGCAGATTTCGAGTTGTTCTCAACAAAGTCAACAAACATTAACCTCGTTTCGTCGTCGAATATAATAAAATAGGGGTGGGTATTATGTTGATTTAACAAAGCTATTGACCGTTTTGACCGCACTGTAATTACCTACATTAAGGAGGTTTATAATAGGGTTATTATTACAAATCGACTTCCCGCCATAAATAGGAGAATTCATTTAATTATGTAGTAACAGAATAAGTAAGGCACGCGGAACTATACGCATTTTTTAGTAGAAATGCTATCAGTTTATTACTTTCACTGGAAATTTGTTTTTCTTAAACAGTTTTTTTAGAGTACCGTAGTGGTACTGTATGACATTGTAGAAATTGAAACTTTTACCTGATGTAAATTTGTTATCTTAGTTTGTTTTTTTATTTTGTGTTTATTTGTAATGGAAAGTGACCTGCTATGATAGGGTATTTTCCATATTTTTGGCGCTGTAAGGGAGAAAAGAGCTGGACACTTGCTGAGTTTCTTGCCGGTTCTTCTCAGTACAAGATCTCCCGCCCAGAGTAGACTTACGAACCGATGGCATAATGACATTCACAAGAGCTACTTGTAGCCTAAACTGAATAATTGATTTTCAATTTTTGAAGTGCCCCATTCGTAATCAAATATTTGCTTCAAAATCAAATGCGTAATATAATACAAGAATCTATAAAGACTTAGTAAGAACGTTGGCACCCCATACAAGATTCAAAGAACAAAGATTTCCAAACATTGAAAAATAAAATGTATGTAATAAAATTGTTCATCTGAACTTAAGCGATTTAAAACGACTTTAATACGCCAAAATATATGAAACACTAGTTGTCGCCCGCGACTTCGTTCGCGAAGACTACACTATCCCACAGGAACCTGTTATTGGGATAAAAACTATCCTATGTGATAATCCAGGTTTTACACTATCTGTATGCCGAATTTTTCCGTTCCAGCGTGAAGAAGCAACAAATATACACACATACACACAAACTTTCACATTTATAATATTAGTGTGAGTATACATGGAGACAACAGTAAAAATCCTTTAAACTTCGTAGTGTCTACAGTATGACGTTGTAAGAATACCTCACAGTCCATAAAGTGCAGGTCTGAAGCTCTGAAATTACGGTCCAAGATTTACTGTAGCCAGCTGGAATACACGTCCAAGAAATGTCCAAGAAATGTGCCGTGAAATGAACGAAGCAAGAACTCTGTGTCCCCTAGCTATCAGAGATTCGCCGCAAATTGTACTGAAAATCACCGCACCCCGAGACCCGAGCCGAAGGGACGATGTCACATAGATAGGTCAAGTTTTTTAAAACGATGAACCGGAAAAAACTCGTTTTCTCTTCAGATTGGTAAATTGAAGTTTTATTGTTGTATCATTTCTTTGTTTTATTTTAACTTGTTTGGCGTTTGAGTATTATAAAAAAGCTGGACAAAGGCCTCCCTCCAAGACCTACACAAAGAACGTTTTTTTTTAATTTAGATTTTATACTTACAATACGAACATATACGAATTAGAAAAAAAATATTTTCTGTATAAAACTTAGTCTAGATATACATCAAACTTATAAAATATCGTTTATTTACATTATAACGAAATATAACTAATATGTAGGTACTTAAGTGAAGTAAAATTTGATGTAACCTACTATTTTGCGAACTGAAACTTACGTGGAAACAAAATTATAAGAAACGAAACATCGATCTAACAATATATCGATGAAATAAAAAAAAATCGAAATAAAAATACGATGAAGTGAGTTTAGTGATAAAAACTATTCGAGAAAATAAATATGCGATGTAATGAGATTCGCGGAATTGTTCATTAATGAATAAAAACATCGGTGAATAGTGTTATGGGAAATGAAATTCGATCTAATGAATTGCGATAAAGTGACGTTTTCCCGTCTCACAGACAAAAGAAGTTTTCGGCAGACGAGCAGCAGGAATCAGATTCTTTTATAGTAGCATCTTTCCATTTTTGTAAACTTTTAAAATAAAAGAATGACAAAAACACAATGTTGAAAAAGTTTCCACGAGCATGATTTGAACCTGCACCCTTCTGACATACCGGGTCAGGTGCTCTTCCAATTGAGCCTCCTGAATCCTGCTCGTGGAAATTTTTTCAACATTGTGTTTTTGTAATTTGTATCGCAACATAATTTGCGTTAAAATTATATAAACAAAACAAAAACATTTTATAAATAGCTTGCCTACTTCTTAACTGATCTTTAGTATTTGTAAAAATATTATGATCAGATGTTAATGACGGTAGTTGTTGACATTGAATTGGCGCCTTTAGCTTTCAAAGTAAAAAAGTAAATAGTGTTGAATAGTTTCGGCGGGCTGGTTAGAACCACGAATGCTCAATTGCAAGAGCCCTTACCCGGTATGTCAGAAGGGTGCAGGTTCAAATCCTGCTCGTGGAAATTTTTTCAACATTGTGTTTTTGTAATTTGTATCGCAACAAAATTTGCGTTAAAATTATATAAACAAAACAAAAACATTTTAAAAGAATGACGCCATTATTAGCTTAACGATGAGTAATAATATAGTAACTACTACGAGAACAATCCACCAAAACCCACATTTTTTAAAATTCTATTTCCCTTTACAATTTTTCTCAATAATTAAGTTACAACATTTTAACGGCCGTTAATTAACATAGTTAAACGTTAACGTACAACGTAACTAAAGCGTCTCCAAGCACGCGTAACAATATTAATGTCTCAATTTCGTTCATCTTGTTCGCGAAAAATTCCAAACAAATCCCCAGTAATTAAGAACATTTTAAACAATGAATTTGCTGACAACAATTTATATGGACGCCATTAAGTATCAAGGATGGGATTATGCCCCGCGAGCCTTTCTAGGGCCCTCGACGCTTTGTGAGCCACGCAACGACAGCTCAGAGCCTCTCGAGAAACTTTCAAGGGGCGATTTTTTTAGGCAACATTGATAGGTTCTTGTCGACGAAATGTCATATACATCGGAGTTTGGAGGAGCTGTGAGATATTTGTTTTTTGCAGGTTGGTAAGTGTAAGTTATTGATATGTAGTTACTCAATATCCAATACACTGTTATGCGAAAGCATAAAATACATACCTATAGGTGGTATTTTTGCTATGCATTGCCATTCCTTAGATGTTTGCACCATTTCATAATAAGCAAAGCGCTTTGTGCAGATGGTTGAAATGTCACAACGTATACAATATCTTATTCTTATTTATCGGATGTTGACATCAACACTAATCAATTCCAAGAACATTCAACGTATAAATGAAATCACGCAACAGGTTTTTAAAACATTAACCAATTTTTATTTCACTTAAGCATGAATTTCTGTAACCTAAAATGTTATTATTAAACACTCCATTGATGGAACAAAATAGTGACGTCATATTTTCTAATTCTATACAATTTCTATTGAAAAAAAATGGTTTTTGACAGTTGCTTACAAGTTTCTTTGTTGACTAACCAGTCAAGTACCTTATTATGAGAGCTTCAAAGCCTAATATTAGCTACAACAGTATTTTATTACACAACAACGTTTTAAAAGTCACTTTTAATTTTTCTTGGTATAAAATCCCTTAAATAGTCATTTTGGCATCAGACTCGCCATCGACACTCTTAAACTTCCTTTAAAACAATGTTTCATATTCAACGTACACACGCCTGCACATCAACGTACCACAAACTGTCAAATTTCCTCAATTGACTTTGAACTTTATTTTTAAGGCTTAAGGTTGACAATGTATTGAAGAAATTTGACAGTTTTGGGTAAGTTGACGTGCAGGCGTGTGTACATCGAAGAACAACGCCAATCATAAACAGAAATTTACATAAAAAAAATATTCTATCTCTCCTGGAGCTAGTTGATCTACATAATTCCAAAATAAATTCCGGCACTGATGGCCCCGGCTTTGGTAATTTAAAACAAAACTCAGCTTTCGCGGTCAATCTCGATTGTAAATCGCGGTCGGATGCGTATAATTTGATTTTCTTGTTGGCGAAGTGATTTGTGGCGCATAATCTCTTTGGTTATTGGGAGACATATTTTGCAAGCAATATTTTTCCATTCGACGTAATGATGATGATAATTTAATTTGTCACGGTTATGTTTGGAAATTTTATCTAGTTAGTTTAGTGGGTTACGGCCTGATATTCTTGTGTGCAATTAATTACATGGAAAGGTGTGGGCCTAGAAGTTAGGCTGGTGATGTTGATGATGATAAAAAATTATGAGGATTAAAGATAGCCTTGATTTTCAATAGCGATGATAACGTTTCAAAACTTCCTCGAATGCTCGCATGGGTGCATACGTCACCCACGCACGTAGAAGCACTGCGCAGATGCTTACGTTTACGTCTAAAACATGGCTAACTACTGGTGTGTGGAACCGAGGAATCTGATTCGTTATTAAAATATTTGACAATCTTACGCCCTTGGTGACATATATCACCTGCGCGAGTCCTCTAGAGTTCAAAATACTTAACAAGCCCTAATAATGTTGTAGATCGTAGCTATATTCTCAATCGATTAGACGGTTTAGATTATGCAGAACAACAGTGTTCAGGGTTTAAATTCTTTAATTTTTAAACAACCACAGTATTGTTTGAGTGACCTGATTTTGACACTTAAACTATGGAAAAATGGCTACTGAGACAAGATTAAACATGTTTTAAAATAGCAGAATCGAGGCTTAGTTAATGAAGAATCACATCCACATTAAAGCATGCATATCAATCAATAGTCACCATAACTGCGCAATAGTGACAATATAGAAGGAGAGTTACGCTCGAGCAATTTACGCTTAATGTCATTGCTTTTATTGCGCACGCCTTGAGCGATAAATTTTTATACACCATTCAAGACAGCGCCATCTATTGCGTTGACTGAGCAACGTAAGCATGAGTGACTGCGCGAGATACTTTAGCGTGCTCCTATTATACAGCCTTCGATAAATAATAGTAGGTACCAGATATCCGATGATCGCTTTAAATCAAAACGAGAAGTATGACCACAAATACGACTGTGGCGGTATTTTAAATAATTCCTTTTACCTTTTGTCCGATGTCAGTACTTATTAACTACAAATATTCTGCCTAAAAACTGTACTGTACTGTACTGCCTAAAAACTGTACTAAAATAACCTTATGTTAAGAGTTAAGGTTCATAATAAGCTGAATATATTGATACTATACAACCATTTAACTCATTTACGCCTGCTGCCACACCGCTGCAATGACTAGACAGTACCTGGAAGAAGTCGGGATTTCCACCTTAGACTGGCCAGCCCTGATTCCTGACGAGGACGGGACGAGCTGAAAAGACGGGTACGAGGAAGATATCCAGCTCCGGTGACGATAGAAAATCTGAAAACTGCTTTGGTCGAAGAGTGGTAGGGAATTCCACAAGATTCCGTCAGGAAGCTCATTCGGTCAATGAGAAACCGTTTACGGGCAGTCATTAGGTCCAGGGGGGGTAATACAAAGTATTGAGGGGGGGAGGGTGTTTAGAAATATTAAACTTTTTCAAACTATTACATAATTTAATTTTAAATAAATTAATATGCATAAGGAAAGTACAGAAAAATTTATTGGTTGATCCTATTATACTAGTTTCATCATTTCGTTAGTCATGGCACCTGCTCCGACAATTTAAAATAACCTGATAAGCTTGGCCTTCATCTCACCTGCAGTAAAGTGATGATAAGGCCAAACGTGGAAGCACACTTCACCCGGAATCCTCCACTACTGAGGACTCCCAAAGTTATCAGCAATACTCGCGAAAGTGGCTAATACAGCCAATCTAGGTGGTGAACCCCTCGCACACTGCAGGCATCATAAAAAGTTTATACAACTGAATTTATGTAGTTTAAAACTATTCATAGTTTACTTTATAGATCATCTTAAGATTTACGCCGTCTATAAATCTGGTTAGGTACGCTTTGAAAACCACATCTTCGAACTTTATATAACGCAGCTACGGGATCCCTTAATACACAGCAAAAACACTACGTATATGAACGTTTACTTCTTGTTATACGACATTAGTTTGACCAATTAGCGAAAGCGCATAGCCAGAGTGCAGCAATTACTGCAAACCACTTGCCTGCTGCACTGCGGAACCGCAACCTGTTTAAGTGCTCATAAAAGTATTTAAAACACTTACCTTGAGTGACTGTTATTATGACATTCACATTCACGATGAGATCCACAGTAAAACTGGTCCACTAATTTAAAGCCACTCGGCGAGCAGCAGACAGAAATATACTAGTTACTACTCTAACAGTTCGAATCCAGAACGAATTCATTCGCCAGAGAACCTATGCATCTGGCATAGCTCAAAGGATTAATGCGCTGAAGTGACAAAAGGCTGATTACGTTAGCCAAGAAACCAATAATCGCTGAGGTGAACGTGTTCTCAAATGGAAACCGCAACTTGGTAAACGCAGTGTAGATATGAGTGACTGACAGTGGTTAGATAGCTAGTTAGTTATGCAAAGGCTAGTTCCTGAATAAGTGTCTTAGGTCGTCGACGACTCTTTCTTTTTCTTTCTTTTAGTTGATGGCTTCGTGCGATTAGCACATTTAGCCAGTGTCAAAGTAATTTTTCTTACAAGTAATACATAAATATACAATATGATGATGATGAATGAAATGAAGTGAGAAATGATATACCCCCAACCCCTCGAGTATCTCAGTAAAGATGTGGGGCTTTACTAAGTCCTCACGCAGACTTCTTGAGAGAATTTGAAAAGTGACGTTGCACTGTTTTGTTTCATTTGCCAACACTCATGCACACTCACGAACAATTAACGGTTAATAATCCACCATTATTTCACATTAATATTCGACATAACACAAATTTTAGAAAATAAAACAAAACCGCAGACATGACTCTTCACTTTCCCGCCAAGCTTCGACGACTCTTGTTACTGTTATTAATTAATTATCTTAATTAATGGCTTCGCGTTTAGCATTTAGCCAATTTCAAGTATTTTTATTATTATTAGTAGTGAGAGTACGGTAGATAGAAATTGAAATGGAGTCTCACAACACGTGTTATTACGACAAGAACTCGGGTGAAACTCCTGTTACTGTTATACTTAAACGTTAATTGACAGTTTGAGCGCGGCAGTTAAATGTTCATGTCAATCTGCTAATGAATATAGAGCTTGCGCCGGCCGAACTAGTGCTGCTCCACATCGGCATTTACGATACTTTTACCATCGGCGATCAGCGTTTTCACGACTTTTGATGTTCGTTCATACGTAAGCGTTTATTTCAACTCAGAGCGTAGTACATTGGTGGCTTAGTTTGTTACGCTTTTAGCAGCATGCATCTATTTGAGCCTGTCAAATAAAACGTTATATTTATGATTGATTCTATAAGATAAGATAAGATAAATTGTTATTGCTATAAAATTGTGTAAATACATAGCAGGTGTTAAGCATAATTGGGAACAAACAATGTACCCTAGTCGGGCATGCAAATTTTAGTGGGTAGGTATATGTTACATATATAATAACATATAATATAAACACAACACATACCAAATGTCTTAATAGCAGACCTGTGGTACAGACGACTGCACATAATACTACAACAAACTGTCAAATTTCCTCAATAGACTTTGAACTTTATGCAAATGGCATATGGTTGAACATTATTTATAAAAACTTGACAGTTTAGGATAGTTTGATGTGCAGGCTTCTGTACCTATACATCTTGGTTTCTAGATACGACATTAAAACTGATGGGGACGAGTTTGTGGTGTGAATCAATTAGTACTAAGTGCGTTTCAGACGCACTACAGTGCCTCATAATGTTAGCGGCGGCTGGAGCAGTATTTCTAATTAGAAAGGGCCATTTACCTAGGCATCTTTTTATATTAATACGTGAAGCGAAAACAGCGTGACCATTTTAAGCACATGACAGGAACGGAGGAGTATGAGATTTGGTATTATTATTATTATTATTTGGATTTGGTAATATTATTTATGTATAATAATTATGTGTTACAAATACATTAGGTAAATATAAATATTGTTTCATACATTTATATAAAAAGTAAGCAGAGGATTTTTTTCATTTTCAATCCATACACAATATTCGTTTTTATTATTTATCATTGCCATGAATACATACCATACTACCCACCAAAGTCTCAAAAGGGGTAATCGAATCGAATCTTTAAATCTGAGACCAACTTCACCAGTAGACCACAGAGACTTTGGTAACACAACAAAATCAAATGTACCATTAACCTGGTTTGGACGTTACGAGTGCCAAAGTGCCAATTACCCGGGTCTCGTCAAACCGAAATAAAACGGTAAAATGGTGGGTAGATGCACTCAGAGCACTCACCGGCACGCTACAACGTAATTGCATTTTAGCATGCCGCGCTGCACGCTTGCGTACCTGCATTTGCTATTGTTCATCTCTTGTATGTAGTGGGCACCTTATTATCATTATAATGGCAAATTCGCCGTGAAAAGGGGGAATTGGTGTGTGCCGCTCATGTTCTCGAGCCTTCCTTGTGGCAGAGATAGGATGGTACTACCTACGGTTTTTTTATGTAGGCCTGCTTCCCCCTAGAAAGCTTTTGTCGCTGGACGGGGTGAAAGAGGAAAGTCCTACATAACTCGCCGGTTGTATTTTGGCCCCCATTCACGAGTATCTCTCCTTTCTATTTCTATCACTCCTTTATCATATAACTACGTGGATTGCGTGGCAACACTATTTCCAAACATACCAAATGGAGTGCCCGTGAATGGGGGCAATTAATTTCGTGAGTATGCAATATGATGCATCTCTTCAGTAAAGATAAATGCGTTGTCCTGCTTAACAGATTTATTAAGCTTTTCCCAAGATTTATTTGAAAGGCCGGCAACGCATCGGCGATTCCTCTGGTTTTCCTCTGGTCCATGGGCGGCGGTGATTGCTTCCCATCAGGTGATCCGCCTGCTCGTTTGCCTCCTCCTAATATAAAAGAAAATATTTTAAATCGGCACACACACTAAAAGCAATAGTTTAGAACATTTATAACAATAAGAAATGTTAAACCCTAATGTCGTGTTAATAAGTTGGTTAATGTCTAGTCGTTAATTGTGAAATATCTTTTCACTTTTTATGTGGGCGCTAGTGGCTGCAAAACAGTTTTAAACTTATGTAGCTTCTATCGTATACCTTTTTTTTTTTCCTTTAGTTTATGGCTTCGTGCGATTAGCACATTTAGCCAGTGTCAAAGTAATTTTTCTTACAAGTAATAAATAAATATACAATATTTCCTTCCAGTATGATGATGATGAATGATAATAGAAATGAGAAGTGAGAAATGATATACCCCCCAACCCCTCGAGTATCTCAGTAAAGATGTGGGGCTTTACTAATTCCTCAGGCGGACTTCTTGAGAGAATTTGAAAAGTTAAGTTGCACTGTTTTGTTACATTTGCCAACACTCATGCGCACTTACAAACACTTAACGGTTAATAATCCACCATTATTTCACATTAATATTCGACATAACACAAATTTTTGAAAATAAAACTAAACCGCAAACGTTACTTTTCACTTTCACGCCAAGAAGTCCTGTACTATATTTATTTATTTAATCATAATGTTAGTTGTCATATGAAATATTAAGAGCAGCAGGGTTGCCATTGCGAGTCTTATGGTAAGTAAGTAAAGAAGTAGTAAATAGGCTATATACTGTCCCACTGCTGGGCAAAAGCCTCCACCATTGTAATTAAGTCATCGCTACAATTGATGGGTATCGGCTTAATCACCACGCTTGCTAAATGCGGGTTGGTGATTACAAGCCCGGGCTATACATTGAAAAATTCGAAGTACACTTTGCCCGACCTGGGAATGAACCTGTAACCTTCGGGTATAAGAACGAGCGCTTTGTCACTCGGCCACCGAGGCTTCTAGTAAGCGGCCTGTCAAAGACCTTTTAGTAGTAAAGAGACTGTTTAATGGACGTATAAATAATTAAATGATCTGTCATTACAGGTACTGCAGCTTGTTTACTACACAATAGAAGCAGGTCAAACCAATGTACCGCAGAAGTCAGTTAATGTTTACTTTAACGTAATTGGCTGTCGGAAGCCGCGTTAACGACACAAAATTGACAACTAATTTTGCCTAAGCCAGCATTAGCCGCTGAGGGCTCGGCAGAGCGTTGCGTTGCGTTGCGTTTCTGGTGGGATGCACTCGGCACATTAGGCTCAGCGCTAACGAGAAAACGACTATTAGATTAGATTTATTTGTCCCCACTTATGGGCCACGAGCATTCTTTAAGGATGGATAATAGGAGTCGATGACTGGCCTTTGCAAAAGTTGCTTAACCTCAGCAATTGCAGACCGGGCGCGTTAACCACAGTGCCACCAAGCTTCTTGAGCTATTTTATGTACAAGACGGTAAATTACAAAGAAGCCTGTATAATATATATGTCGAAGACATGGCGCTAGCATCACTTAGAAACGACAAGTATAGTCTTTACTTGAGTGTGGTCTGCGCAGCCTATGCTCTATGGTACGCGAAACGTCAACGTCAGTTGGCGCGACAACGGACTGAGGACATTTGGACGGGAGCGGTCTCACTTCGTTTCTAAAATCCATTTGCATCGGGCAACTGTTTCTAAATAATTTAATTGTGATGTTAAAATAACATTAAAATGACTGTAAGGAATATGACTGCGTCTTTATTTTGAAGATCCAAGATGAATTGTGTTATCGACGAATCCGAGTTTGCTCGACCGTCCTACCTACAAACCAAACTCTCTGCCGCTGACATATATGTAAGGTATATATATATATATATCATAGTATAATATATATTATACTAATTCGAGTATTTATCACGTTTTGACGGTGGCGTGTGGTGCAGCGTGGTGTCAAATAGTCGCCCTCGGAACTGCCACAACATGACACCTTCGGCTAATAAGTATAAATAAGTTTGCTTCGGACTATTGGATGCATAGCCCGCCTTGTGATCGTATGTAGCAAGTATGGTGATTAAGTCTATAAAATGTAGCGATGGGCTTGCTTTCAATGATGGAGCTTTTGTCCAGCAGTGGGATATTATAGACCTTTATTGACTGTCGCACACCACTTGGTACCAAGCAAGCTAAGATGATCGGCTACCGCCACAATTTGTAAAACTTTTTCTACTGTATAGTCTTACGTTAATACTCCGCGCATTGAGCCACTGATTACAGCCACCGGTAGCCGTCGCACCACCTCCTTTCATCATCGGCTTACACTAGTTGGACTTGTTTGGTACCGCACAAACAATGAAGGTCGGTGGCCGCGACGAGTTGTTGGTGGCCGCCACAAGTGGTCGGTGGCTTTTATTTTGAGAGAGGTTGCTGAATGGCTCACACTGTCTTTTTAGCGTCACCTGACTCTTTTGGGGGCGGCGAGGGTGCCTTTTTGCGAGGGTTTCGGATCGAAATGAGAGAGGTCGGTGGGTGCCTCTTACATTTTAAATGTTGAATTAAAAATGTTTAACTTCACACTCTTTGTTTTTTTCTTTATTACTTTATTTGTTTAATCTTATTTTTTTCTTGAGTGTAGTGTTTGCCTTTTCTTTTTGTGTTTATTTGTGTTTTTCTTCTTCTCCTTCTTTTTTTACATTTTGTACACACTCTTTCCCCGCAAATGAAGGTGGTGGTCAATGATCTCCATAATATTGTGGTCTCACGTTATAGTCAAAGTTGACGTTCCGTGTAGCGAGCAACGTGTCATGGACACTGAGTTGGCAGATCCAGACACTGTGTCGCGAGAGGCCGCCACTCGCTACACGTGTGCGTCAAGTCAATACAATTTATGTATGAAAAATTATTTAAACTGCTTTTTGCTAGCCACTGGTGGCTGTGGACGGTGGTTCGTATGCGCGAAGCCTTAAAGCCACGCGCTGCAGCTAATTGCGTTAAGCAACGAAGCGCTCACAAACGAAATAAAAGATAGGAAATTTACACTGTTCATACGCTTTGAAGCTGCGCTCTAACAAAGAGAACACGTGGAAGTTGAATGTAAATAAAAAAAATATGTAGATTTATTGTCCTATTCTGAACTATGTGCGTGAGCTTTACAAATCCGCTACCAGAGAGGACAGTATTCTTTTTTATTAAAATGTTTTATAAATATACACACTTAAATATTAAATAAGTGCTTTCGAATCGATTCACAATTTTTGATTCAACATTTATGACGTTTTATTCAGTATAGACTTACAATATTTGGACTCTTAAATGTCACTCGATTCGTAAATCTTCAAGGCCATGTAGTGAACTGAAGAAGCTGAGAAGAAATGGTAAGAAACTCAGTAACGACATTTCTTTTCTCTCTTTCTTTTACAGCGACTACACTAATACAAAAACAACAGCAAGCAAGCAGAGGCTTCTACTTTATTTTATTTTTATAACACAATTATTTCGTAATTGCAAATGTCTATTACTACAGCTATAATACTAATAATGAGGCTTTGCTTACTATCAACGTAGCAATAGCATCCAATCCAATTAATACAATATCTCGACTACGACGTAATACTACGAACTGCAATGTGCTACGAACTGCGATGAGCTACGAAAAGCGATGTGCTACGAACCGCGATGTGCTACGAGCTACGAATCTGTGGTTTGGCTTAAATCATATTGCACTGGAATATCAAAACTTTAGGTCGTGTGAAATTGAAACAAACTACTGCTGGAAGCTTCGAAGGTTACCTTTTGGAGGGATATCATTTAACTTTTTTTTTATGCGCTACAAAATATGTATTAAGGGGACAATACAGTATCAACATGACTGTCTTGCCACAGTATTATGTTTCAATGTAATTTATGTTTATAATCAATATAGTAATTGCTACAATTAATGGAATGACGATTGAATAATAATTATGGTCTATCCAAACACACTGGTTGGTGCATATGACGAAAAAAATTTAGTTGCGGAAAAATAAAAAAAAACACAATATGTGTGTATGTATATGTGTGGGAATCAAACTTATGAACCTCCTAATATCAAGCCAAGTGCTTTACCCACGGCCACCAAGGTTATTTTTCTCACATGTTGTCAAAAATTCGACACTTTGTGTTAAGGCATCTCCTACTTATTTTCAACTGCTAATTCAATGATAAACGCATTGCTATCTAAAACTTGGCAGGCGTTATAATACGACCGTACTAATCAATGTCGCGTCATCACTTACCTGTCAACCTTCGCACAGTAACGATCTATTTTTTGAAGTAAAACTATTATTCCAAGATTTACGGGCCTTCAATAATCTGCATCATTATGTTCTCAGACACTTTGTCTTTTTTTCATGTCAAAAGTTTAAAGTCACAATTCAAAAACAAAAGGCATTACTTTAATTGTGTTCTCGATTGAAGGCAAATTTCTATCACGCCCTTAATTCAAGTTAAGCCGGCGGAACCTCCGTGTCGGTAGTTAGAGAACTTAAGCACAACATAAGGGGATTGAAGAAGGTAAGCTTCATACATACGCTCTCGATAGCGATTCTGATGCTGATTCCGATTTTGATTTTGGGCGCTCGAGCAACGCACACATTAGACCTTATCATGGGCACGGATTCCGCATCCGATGCGCTCGCATTGTTATAAACATTAAAACATCTTACGGGTAAGCACTTGGCTTTCATCTGCCCTGATGTAAAGCGATGATAAGGCCGAAGGTGGAAGCGCACTTCTCCCGGAATCCTCAACTGCTGAGGTACTGGTTATCTTATCTCTAATTGCCGTAACATGCTACAAATATTGATTTGACGACCTCCTTGGTCGAGTGGTTTGTACACCGGTTTTCATGGTGTCGCCATCTCTGAGGTCCCGGGTTCGATCCCCGATCGGGTCAATTTAGAAATTATTGTTTTTCTAAATTGCTTCGGGTCTGGGTGTTTTCTATGTATCATAAGAATGTATTTAAGTATTTTAAGTATGTTTATCCGCTGTCTAGTAACCGATTAACGAGTTTCTTAACGAAGCTTCTCTTGGGCTAGATAATTGGTGTGAGTGTAGGAAAGTTTATTTTAAGTTTTATTATTTTATTGATGTTATAATGACAAATTTAGATAAGATGTGTAGTAAGGTGGTAGTTAGCCAGGCGGGCAAACAAGTCCTACCACAAACCAAACCGAGTACACAAACATGTACCCTCCGCTGAGGATCGAATCCGGGACTTCTGGGCCTAAACCGGTGGCCGAAGCCAATAGACCACAGAAGCTGTTGCGCGAGTGAGAGGTTGTCTATGTGTGCGTTGCTCGAGCGCGTTTATACTCCTATGAAGCTCCCTTTCTGCAGTCTACTTATTTACAGACTTAAGCCTTCTGAGTGTGACGGCTCGCCGCGAGAGGGGCGGTTCTAATCGATCTGCCAGTCAGCAGAAACTACTTAAAGTAAACTTGAGATTCATTTATTGTTCGGTTAATTTGTTGTCATTTTAAAGCTGTATTATAACGGAGGTGCAAGATAAATAGTAGTAGAATGTAAAGGTAACAAAATAGAACATATAGTTAAGAAAAACAAAAAAAAACTTACCTAAAATGCATATTGACGATAACATGAAGCAAAGAGATAAACCAAAGAGAGTTGACAGTAGATCTAAAAAAACTAAATATAGAAACAAACGAGTATATATATACTCCGTAACATAAATTTACCAATATGTATAAACCTATGTATACCACATACCTATACCATACCTATACCACAGTCTTTATTTAATATAACCTCTTTTTCTGTCTGCGCCTACGCTATGTATTTTGTCTTGAGCCCCATCAATTTGTTTTATATAAAATGGAGAGCGAAATAAAGTGTTATTTATACAAACGTACAGATTTAAGATGGCTTAAGAATGAAACAATCAAATAAAATAAAAATCTCAATCTTTGATAGTCTTTGATAAGTCTAAATTAGTGAGTTAAAATGTATAATACAGTGTGTGGCCTAGAACCGGGGATCATAATGAAAACAGAGACTCTTTAGAGTATTAGTGTTTTTTTCTGAAAAGATTTCAGTTAACCAAAACCCATGCAATACATACAATAAGAATTTAAAGTAACGATTCATAATCAGTGTATTATTGCAAAACGATATTATCGCTAACTTTGTTAATGTCGTGGTACAGGAGATTGACAAGTTGTGTCACACAACCAGACACAACCAATGATATTCTTCTTTTTTGTAATATCATTGGACACAACCCATAAATTGTTAAAGAGACGTTGTCAGAATGAACTCAATCGATCGAGTTGAGCGGAACTATTGCATTGTTTGCATTACTTTGAATCTACGATTAAGTTAGCTAGCAAAAATCAAAAAGTAAAGTTTTGATTTTAATTAGTTGAGACCATAATTATTCAATTACTAGTTACATATAGAATCTCTGTTTTTAATATTATCCCCGGTTCTAGGCCACACACTGTATATTGCATTTCAAACTTAGACTGATTTTTTTATAATTAAGTTAAGTTTCAACTTAACTTAATAAAAAAAGCAAAGCAAAGGAATGCTTTCATATTTTCATTTCCAAGCATTCTTTTTCGTCGACATACAATGTTAGTAGGATTGTGTGTTCTTACTGTCGAGGTAAGATAGCCAGTTCCTCATTGGTTGAGGATTTCGGGAGAAGCACTATTTCAGGTTGATTGTCCAGAAATGTATTTGTATGTATTGTATTTTAGATTCTTAGAAAGAGGTCGTTGTTACCAAATGAGTTTTGGACAACAGTTGTTTGTAGTTTATACATTTATGTTTGTAGTTTTCAATTATAATTTTATCGCTTTGATTATACTGTCTCCTTTCTACAAGTTCTAAGAACTAAAACAGTAAAAATAAATAAAAAGTGTTTTAGTGGCCACCCACTTGACGTGGTTTTACGCTCACGTTACACGTTCGACCGTGTGTAATTGCACTGCAGTAACGAGCTTTCGCCCGTTAAGTGCAGTGCACTATTAAAGACATCTGCCGTGTAACGTACGTACTCGACGAGCACAGAGGTCTGCTCGAAAGACAAAATGGCGGCGTGTTTTACACACTTTTGGATTGAGATATTATGTCAAGTTACTGAATCGTCACTGGATGAGTAACTAAAATATTTTATTTTATTTTTGATGTGTAACATCTTTCCTCTCGCTTTCTTGCAATTTGTTGGAGTGATTTAGTGAAATGGGACGGAAGTGTGTAACTCTATAACAGGAAATCGGGGAAGCGCACAAGTGCGTGCCATTTGATTTGACGAATGAGCACGCGGTGGTAGAATTGGTCGTCGGATGGTACCAACCAATCGGGGAAGCGCGCGCCATATGATTTGACGGATAAGCGCGCCGTATTTCATTACTCTTAGTGTCAATTAAATAAAATACAATTTTCATTAAAAATAATTATTCTTTGTTATGAAAAATCATTTCAAATAATACCTGACCTATTTTTTTCAGAATATTATGTTAAAATTGCATATTACTAAGGTGAGATGTCAAATGTTACACATCATATGCGAGTACTCTAAGGGTCTCTCGTTTTTTTTTTATTTACTTACCTAGGTACTCATAAAAACGTTCATTTATTATTTATTTTTATTTTATTACCTTTTGTGTTATTTGTACTGTTTGTTGCCTTGGCAGTCACTAAAACTCACCAATCTTTTCGTGCAATAGCAAAATTTATTCTTTTTTATCGTTACATCATTTATTCTTTGCTTAAAAATTTTTCAGTTAAAACGATTACAATACATGATCAATCATAAATCATAAACCTTCTTTTATTTGTTGTTCTTAATACATTCTTTGTCATTGATGCTATTAAAATTCCAAACGCAAATTTCAAGTAAAACTTGCAAAAGCACGTCAAAGGTGATATTTCCACATAAAGTAAACATCAGAGGTTTCTGAAGAAAACTCATTTGCCGTTCACCAATAGGAAGATAGAGTAAAATCAATACTTGCAGGAGTTTACAGGCTGTCCTCTCACCTGTCCGACCCCCCACCACCCCTTTGTCACTTTCGTTTTCAAAGTTACGCGAATACTACACGAACATCGAAACAAATAGATATCTACTTTACGTTTATTTAATTTTAGTTTTATTTTATTATACAAGTTTATGTTACACACATTTAAGGGTTACGAATATATATATATATATATATATATATATATATATGTACATATATGTGATTATTCATTCAGCCTATATACTGTCCCACTGCGAGGCAACGGCGTCCATCATTGAAATCAAGTCGTTACCAAAATTGATAAATGCGTGTTGGTGATAACAAACTCAATCACAATAAAACAAAAATCCAAAGCACACTTCGCCGTCCTGGGAATCGAATCCAAGACCTCCAGTTATTGGCTCGAGCGCTTTGTTTTGCTCACAGGTCACCAAAGCGTGACGCTTTTGGAGGTTTGAACTTTTATGGTCTTGTTTGAAAATTGATTTGCTACATGTTATTGTCAATGTATTTTTCAATCGGACACGTTCCTTTTCACGCAAAACGTTCCTAACAATAATTTCCTACGGAGCCGCTTACATTAGTTTTATTTATATATATAACTTTAGACGTGTTGAACTCTTCGCTGAGTACGAACCACGGGATCACAGTGAGACAGATAGTGGAGCTAGTTTATAATAAAGTGATTAATTTTAATATACTAGTATAAATTAAAATTAATAGCTTGTGTAAACTTTATAAAACAAAACAGCAAAAGGCGGTGACATTTAGAGAAAAGATTTCTAAGCATTAATGCTTAAATAGCACCCAGTTAATCTTTCCATTGTCAGTGAAGTAGCTCGGTTATTTATCTACTACATACAATAACGTGATCAGAATGGTTAAATTATGGTAGACTAGATAATACAGAAAGTTAAGTTTATGTGAACGGAGTCGCGGGCAGAACAAGCTACAATAAATATCGGTACAATATAGGTGTCAGTTCGTTTATTAACTTATTGACATGGTAGGTACTTAGGTACAGTCACGAGCATTAATATATTTAACCATAATTATGGACAAGAGCTGGATGGCGCAGTGGTTAACGCGCTCGGTCTGCGATTGCAAAGGTTAAGCAACTTTCGCATAGGCTGGTCATCGGATGGGTGACCAAAAATTTATCATCACGAGCTCCTCCGTGCTTCGGAAGACTACGTAAAGCCGTTGGTCCCTTCTGCTTTAGCAGCCGTTAACAACCACCAATTCGCACTGGGCCCGCGTGGTGGTTTATGGCTTAGGGAAGGCTCGTGCCCCAGCAGTGGGGACATAAAATGAGCTGATGATGATGATGGACAAGTTGTCATTATTTAGTTGATATTATTAAGGTACATGTTAACATAATAATTCAGTAATATATTTTTTTTAAATTGTAATGTAAGTACCTAAGAAATTAAACATTTTTACCCTTATACATAAAAAATATAATTGCCCTAGCATAATTATTCTTTTGTTTGCTGACTTTAGAGTGTATTATTTATCTTCACCCAACTTTTTGTCTAAAAGTTATAGTTAGGTACTTCTTTAGGTGGTTTTAAAGCTGTAAGACTGCCATACTTTTCGCTTAGCAATCCTTATAATATTTTATGAGTCACAAGCACACTAGTTTCTATATTTTTCTTATCTTGTAAGTGACGCTAACACATTTTCTTCGCATAATAAAGCAGCTCGCTACATAGTAACGAAATAAAACTTTGTCCAAGTAACTAGACTGATTTTAATAGTTGAAAGGTCGGTGCCGGCAGACATTCTTTTTGCTCGCGCTTATATCATAAAACGTTAGCAAGTTACAAGAAACTGCGATATTTTGTGAATAAAAAGGAGTTGTTCCCAGAGTTTCGTGAATGTATTTCTACCGACACGGTTACCCTGTTGTGAGCAAGAAATAAATATTTGATTTTTAATTAAGAATGGTTTTGGTGGTCGTGGGAAACTGTAACGTATGATATTTTATTTTTCGTGAACAATGGGTGAATAAAAGCACCAAACTCCAAGGCTATAATTAGATTTTTTTTAGGAGAGTTTGCTTATTGCCATAGACGGCATTTTTAGCTTCACCTGGCTTTTTTAGGGGCGGCGAGAAACCTAAAGGGTTCCTCAAGCTGTGTGAAACGAATCACCTTCGGAGATTTTCTAGAGAGGGAACGGCATCACGCATTAAGGCGTGTCCCCGTGCCCTACTAGATTCTCCGAAGGGTTCGGATTGGATCGGGGAGCGGAACAACCCGAGTGCCTCTAAGGGCTCAGACCTCGGCTTGGGTTGAACGGGCCGTGGTGGAGGAGAGAAGCGACAAGGTCAGGTACATGTCTGTACCTGGTGTGGTGTAGAGCGCGTGTGAACCGGTTAGTCGTAATCTTGTTTTACGAGTACGGTGTCTTGGGCCTAAACTAGTGTGCATTGCATGTTTAGTGTATTTTGTAACCCCCTTTATTCATAAAAACTATTTGAGCATTATTTAGTTAAATAAATATTGTATTGTCAACGTAACACAAACGTCATTTTGAATTTGAGAAAAAGAGTCAAAACAATGATTAACTAATTATTGCTTAAATAGTTTTTATGAATAAGGGAGTAATGTGTATATCGGCATTTAGAGGATCGGGTGGGGGATCATTTAATGTTTTAGTCATCTGTATAATATATTATGCTTGGCCCAAAACGAAACAATAGCGCGATTCAGTTTGAACACTAGAGCGCCATCTAGTAACAATATTACGAACTAAGTATTTTCTTCTACTAAAAGTTTATAACAAGTAGGTAAAGAAGATTAAACATAAGAGTAAAAACAAAAACAAAACTATTCTATACTAACTATACTATACTAACTACTATACATTTAAACAATGGGCTTCTGGTAATAACGCAATAAAAGGCCTTTTGCGCTTAAGGCTTAAGCGTATATGCGACTAAACTAAATTATTTTATTTCTACTACGCAGGATGGCTTGGTCTTCATCATTCCTGATGATAAGCGATTATTAGGAGGAACTATCGAAATGAAATACATACGACATTAAAAGGTAATACTTTTTATGATTCTACTCGCGTTTATTTATTTAGTCCTGACTTTATAAATCCTTAACAAGTTCCGTTGTTAAATGAAGACTTTTCGTGGTCATAGCAATATTATAGTATAGGTATTGTATGCGTAAACCTTTTTCAGGTCTCAGGAAGACCAGCGTCAAGTTGTTCTTTAATGCCCTAAAACATGCTGAATGGAAGTCTTTTTAGCGCCGTGTCAATTATGCAATATGCACAATGTTTCTACTTTTATTTCTGTAAGTGTGACACTAAACAAAATATTTTTCATATTCATTTCATTTAATTTCATTCCATTTCATTGCATTTTATTTTATAATTTTATTTATACTTTAGAAACAATTAGCAACTATCAAGTTATTGCCCCGGCAATAAACTCTTCATCATTGGCCAAAAAGTCTTTTCGCGATAGATGACTACATTATACCGATCCGGTAGTAGCGAATCACTATTTTATAAATGCTTCTGTAGACGAGAGTTGTACACATTTTAACTTTAAAATAAAGTTTAGGTACTACACGAGAAACATCACAATTTCATTGAGCTGTACCACAAATCTGCGGGACTTAACCTGCGACCGTCGCCGTCATCATTTTAATTAAGGAACATTTTGTAGCGTCAACTTTTAATAACACTCTCTTAGTTCGGCCAAGTTAGGTAAGTAGACGATACAGGCGCTGAATAAAAATTGTTTAATTTACGAACTTTGGCTGGGCTCTCAGTGAATATAGGTAGTATATATAATTCAAGCGTCATTTGGACACGTTTGTCTAACTTGCATGAAGATGTTAATTTTTATTTAATCTTTGGAAAGGTGTTGAAAAACATTTCCACGAGCGGCATTCGAACTAGTACCCTCAAGCAGTGCGGGTCAGATGCTCTTTTTATTATATTTTTTTATTTATTTAACGAAAATATAATTTTACAAATATACTTTGACAACTTTACGCCTTTTAACCTAAATGGTTTATCTAGGCATTGCACATTCGGTTCGGTCGCAAACATTACCTCATCTATTAATAAAAAGGTAAAGTTTGTTTGTTTTTTTTTATTTGCGGAGGGTAATCCCTGGAACTACTGATCCAATTCCAAACATTCGTTCACTCTTAGAATGCTACATTCCTTGCATAACTGTAGACTTTATAAACAAAATAATTAAAGTCAACGCCCACTTTCTTTCAATCATCTCATCAGTACATAGTACTATGTTCAGACTAATTTTAATTTATTATGTATAATATATATGTATGATATATTTATGCCTATTCACTATTATACAATTATTTATGCTTTATTTATTTGTTAGTATTATATTAAATAATAATATTAGTATAGATTAGTATGCTTGTTTGCACTTTTGATGCTTTCACCTACATATAAAACTCCAATTCCATCTTAGGTTGGCTGGAAGAGACCTCTTTTAGAGATAAGTCCACCTTTGCTCACCATTGTTTGTACATTGTATTCTGTTTGTATGTTTTTTTTGTGAAATAAAGATTATATATATTTTTGGAGAGTCAACAGAGTTTATCAAGAAACATTTAAAAAAAAGTAGGTACTAACACTATTATAAATATAAATATTTAATACATTTTTTTTATTTTAAAAATTTTAATTTTGGTTCAAAACATATTCTATATTACAATATTTTCATTATTTAACTTTACTTCAAATTTAATGTGTTAAGAAATTTATTTTAATAATTTATTTATAATGAATTTGTCTTTAAAATAATATTTTTACTGTTTCATTCAATGTTTTAATTGCATTTTGTTAATATCATGTAGTATGATACTTAGCTAAGCTTTTTTAGTGTACAGACCAGTTTGGTGAACAATTAATAAATAATAATAATAATAATTGTCAGGAGGTTCCTCACTCTGCAGCCCTGATCACCGGTAGCTTGGGCCCTGTCCCGCTGGTGGTACTCTAGAATTAGGTTTTTATAATGTTCAATTGTTTTTATATTAAAATATTGTAAAAATCTAGTTTGTCCTACCGATTACTTGTGATAAAATTCAATGCTTTCCAAGCCTACGCATAGGTACGGTCCTTCCGACAATATGGTCCTTTAAACGATGTGTAAAGTGAATGTATGAATGTATACATGCATACTCTCATGCCCTTCTCACAAAACATGCCGAAAGTGACCACGACGCCACATTTAGCATTATCAAAGTAGGGCTCTGAGGTACAATAGATAATTTCAGTGATAGGTTGCTAGCCGATCGCCTGATGTTTTCATTTTTTTATTTATTCACGGGAAAGCACAGTGCTCTGATCTCACCTGATGTTAAGTGATAATAAAGCCAAGAAGGTGGAAGCGCACTTCACCCGGGATCCTAAACTAGTAAGGCACTGGCTATCTTATCTCTAGCTGCCGGAACACAACAATGCTACAAACATTAATATTATGGCGACATATTTAGATAAGATAGTGGTAGCTAGCCAGGCGGACGAACAAGTGCTACCACCAACCAAACCGAGTACGCAAATATGTACACCCACACTGGGAATCGAACCCGGGACCTCTGGGTCTAAACTGGTGGTCTGAACCACTAGACCACAGAGGCGGTTAGATGTGCGAGCATCATGGAACCCTTCTCTTTTAGCCGGCTCCTACGACACGCACGAAGTTAGGCAACTGACACACTCTTTTCACGTTTCTGACCAGCATTGGACTCATGTAGAGAGGAATTTCATTACTAACGTAAAATAAAAACTAAAACATAAAATAGTAAAATAAACATTGTTTGGCATCTGTTTAAATATGGAAGTCTGTATGAACATTTTACCAAACGGTACACTTAGAATTCCGTGAATTCCATTTAATGTTTTAGTTTCTTTAAAACACAATTTCGGATATCTGTTAAAATATGGAAATCGTACGCTTTAATTCCTATTAGTTTGTAGAGTAGAGTTCCATGAATTGCCCTTTATGTTATAGTAGCATAAATCGATATATCACAATACATATTGCATGTAAACAAAACCGAAGCCGACATTCTTGGAAGCCCCCATACAGGGGCATACCGACACGTATATTACTCTTGAGCGAGGAATTCAATTTTACGTGCCACAACGGGGTTGAGGGAGTGGGAGGGGAAAGGGAAAAATTTACTAATGCAATAATTAAACTGGCGTTCCATATCAACGGTTAAGGGAAGCTAGCTGTATTAAAGGAAACCTTAATCAGGATATAGGAAAACAAGAAAGAATGAAAATATATCGTAATTAGTAGGCTAAATTAACCGCCTCTGTGGTCTAGTGGTTAAGACCACCGGTTTAGACCCAGAGGTCCCGGGTTCGATTCCCAGCAGGGGGGTACATGTTTGTGTACTCGGTTTGGTTGGTGGTAGGGCTTGTTTGTCCGCCTGGCTAGCTACCACCATCATAGCTTAATATGTCGCCCTAACATCAATGTTTGTAGCATTGTTGTGCTTCAATAGTTGAGGATTCCGGGCGAAGTGCGCTTCGACCTTCAATATTATCATCACTTAACATTAGGTGTGATGAAGGGCAAGTGCTTACCCGTAAGATATAAAAAAACTAGGTGATGATGTTGACGATTTTGGTAAACCGGGATTACAAAAGTAGCTTCACATCCAAGATCCCGTCACATCCCAAACGCTTAACATAAATTTAAAGCAATACCCTCCTTTCATGATATTGCCCTGTTCAGTGCTAGACAACTTTCTGGAGTGAGCAAAAATAAGATAAGATATGAGACAACATCACATACATTGTTCTGATCCCAAGGTAAGTAGCTAAACACTCGTTTCATGAAAATTTTAACCGCCTCTGTGGTCTAGTGGCTAAGACCACCGGTTTAGACCCAGAGGTCCCGGGTTCGTTTCCCACATGTTTGTGTACTCGGTTTGGTTGGTGGTAGGGCTTGTTTGTCCGCCTGGCTAGCTACCACCATCTTATCTAAATATGTCGCCATAACGTCAATGTTTGTAGCATTGTTGTGTTCCGGCAGCTAGAGATAAGATAGCCAGTACCTCACTAGTTGAGGATTATCATCACTTAACATCAGGTGAGATCAAGGCACTGTGCTTACCCGTAAATATAAAAAAAAAAACAGAAACAACGACGGTATCACAACCACCCAGACCCGACACAATATCGAAAAGTTCGTTTTCGACATTGACCCGACCGGGAATCGAACCCGGAGCCTCAGAGTTACCGCCACTCAAAGTCCGGCGTGCAAGCCACTCGGCTACGGAGGTCGTCAAATAGTTAAAGAACTTCAACTGACAGACCGCTCCAAATAGGGCTTAGTGCCGTTTGCGGATTCTGTCTGTTACTTAAGTCTTTATAAGAGTTGTAAAGAAAACACCGGTTCGAAGAAAATAAGACGTTATATACCATGTTAGTGAACATCTTTATATATAAATCTTATGTGCGTGTGTATGTCACTGAACTCCTTCCAAACGGCTGGACCGATTTGGATGAAATTTTCTATGTGTGTCCAAGTGGATTCGAGAATGGTTTAGATTTACAATTGGACCTACCGGTGGCGCTGCTATAGGGGTCCATCGTGGGGTACGGGTGTTCTTAAGGGGTCGAATGATTTGTTTGTTTTGTTAGCGGTCAGCTAGTAACTTAAATAACTTTCAAACACTTATAAGCAGAAAATCACCGTACCAAGAAACTTTCTAAAAACATTTAACTATTATGATCACAGCTGTTAACGGGTAGGTTCTCACCGACCATAAGTCTAGCATATGTTTTTATCTACAAGGTACTCTTGTATGCTATGTAACATTTATTTATTAGTATTTGCTTAACACTTATTAATATATTGTTATAAAGTTATAATAGTGCTTTTTGCGGCTTTTTGAACTCTTTATAGGTTTCGTGGTTAAAGGGAAACAAAGGCAATGGTCGTCTCAAAAACAATTTTAATTAGCAGCAATTCTTCTTGTTTAAGACGACGCTCTTATTCACGCAAAATGTTGACTAAATGAATCACTGCAATACCAAAAATAAGATCCATTTACAAACATTTTAATAAAAATAACAAAATACTTAGTTTTCAAGAATATTACTAATAATTATTCTAAGAGAAATTCAACCCCTTACGACGTAAGCAACCCCAAACCCCAAATGACGCTGTTTTGTTTTGCTAATGATTTATACACATATTAGGTATATTATTATTTTTATAAATATAAATCCCTGATATACTTAAAATGATGAAATTCAAATTTTTAACTATAAATTCGCTAATTATTCAGTTTATCGAGCTTGTATGTGGTGCGCAGCACGTACTCCGCACCTCCCACATGCAAACATGCACATGCCGAAGGATCGATCAATACAAGCCAACATGCAAACCAAACATACATTTGTATTACAGACACGTGTATCGCCTCCCACTGGGCATCCTTAGGAGCTGTTGATTTGTCGTGGGAGAACACATACATCCAAGCTTAATAATTTCATAACAGACAGAATCAACACAACATAATTCTAATTTGGGATGCAACCTGTGCTGACACCGTGGCTCCCTCACATGTACGCGCCACCTCTCTTCATGTGGGGGCTGCTGCGGTAAGTGCTGAAAATCGCAAACGGCACAAATACGCAAACCTGGGTCCAAACTATTTATTTGTTCCGTTTGCGGTGGAGACATTGGGTCCATGGGGGCCGGAGGCCAAGCAGCTTGTTAAAGAGTTGAGTGCTCGCCTTATTGAAGCCTCCGGTGACTAGAAGGCTGGCAGCTACCTCTGCCAACGTATTAGCTTGGCAATCCAAAGAGGTAATGTTGCCAGCATTCTTGGGACCGTTCCCATGAGCCCACAGCTGGAGGACATTTTTTATTTATAGGTTTTATTTTGTCTTTAGTTATCTTAATTTTTTTTTCTTTAATGTAGTTATGTTATGTTTCTTGTAAGTTAATTCTTTATAAAAATATATTTTTGTTTAAGTGAAAACAATTTTAAAAAGTAACATTCTAATTGCATTTTTGTAAACATTTATAAAAGTAATGATATTACTAAAATACATGTAATTATTTTTGTTGTTTTTGAATTCTTAACAATATAACAACAACAACAATATAACAACTTAACAATATTTTATCTTTTAACAATGCTATACATAGATACAAGATAAAATAACACTCGAGCTACCAGAAGCTGGTTCATTTTTTTTTTAGTTAAATTTTATCTTGTTTGTGTAATTATTTTAAATTTTACGCCAGTTTTGTTTTGAAAAATTTCAATTTAGAAAAGGCTTGGAAAAAGAATTCAGGGAAAAAGGATACCTACACTAAACAGGCACAATTTCACATTCGCTTAGGCACAACACACCGCGTTGTAGAATAAGGGAACGACGCGAACCGGTTCACACACGCTCTATACCAGGTACAGAAATGTACCTGGGCGTTCTCTTCACCCCACGACCGCGTCAAGTCAATGTCCTAGCCTTTAATAAAAGGCGTCCTCGGGTTGTTCCGCTTCCGATCCGAACCGAATCCCTCGGAGAATCTAGTAGGGAACGGGGACACGTACTAGTGCGTGATGCTATTCCGTCTAGAAATCCTCTGACGGTGTTTCGATCACACGGCTTGAGGAACCGTTTATGTTTCTCGTCGCCCTCAAAAAGGCCGGTGACGCTTAAAATGCTGCCCTGAGACAATAGCCTCAAACAACTCTCCAAAAAAAACATACCGGGTTAGTGCACATGTGAAAATTTATCGATATCCACTCTTATATTTTAAGCCAAAGGATCCTTATTTGGGTCACTGTACATTTGCCACAAAGTAAATTCGTCACAGAAAAAAGGTATGTGTAAATTTTTGCCACACCTCAATTTTTTTATGGAGTAAATTTTTCATATTTTAATTTGAACCTGTGATGACAAATTTACTTTCAATGTATGGAGTGTACAAAAATGTGATGAACTTACTTTGTGGCAAATGTACACAACCCCTTAATTTAATGTAAAAAAATATTTTTTCTTTAACTTATAAAATTCATTTCGTACTGTTCCAAACTAAATGATTCCATTCCAAGTGACACACAAATATTTAATATATATCCACATCATTCGCAAAAACAGAAAAGTACTTTCTCGACAGGTCTCAAAATAAAAACCGAAATGCTTTGATTTTGATTGATTTTGATTTTGATTTTAATTTTTTAATTTTGATATTGATTTTAATTCCGATTTTGATTTTGATTTTAGTTTGGATTAGTCATAATTCAATTTTGTCTGTTCAGTTTAATTTAATCTGTAATGAATGAAAAGTGTCTGTATTGCTTGTTTTATATTTTTTGTCTTGTCTATTTTTGTTCCGTTTGTTGATAATAATTATATTGCATGTCGTGTCTAACTATAATTAAGACAACAGTTAGCATTAAGATAAACTTGTATTTTTGAATTTTAATAGTGTATGTTTTGTTGGTAGTCCCTTTAAAATAAAGAAACAAATAAATGCTTATAGGTAATTTGCAGTAAAATGTCCCACTGTACCACTCTGTACAGTACAATACATCGCTGTAACTAAACATACAATTTATATAAAGTTTAATACGCCGTAAAGTGCATACGACAATGTACATTATTGTGATGAAACTCCACCATCCAGAAGTGCACTGGCAAGTTTTAATGGTACTAGATGACTTCTAACAATGGGCTGGCTTACTAGATTCTACTTATAAACTTGAATTAAAAATGTATTAGTATTTTTTTATAGTAGTGAAATAATGTCGGGTATTTCGATAGATAAGATAAGATAAGATAAATTTTTATTGCCATAAAATTGTGTAAATACATAGCAGGTGTTAAGCATAATTGGGAACAAACAATTTACCTTAGTCGGGCATGCAATTTTTAGTGGGTAGGTATATGTTACATAGAAACAGCCACTATGCTGTTTTTGTATCGAAATATTCAGTCAAACTGTAGAACGCCTTATCTATGAGCCATCTCTTTAATTTAATTTTAAAACAGCTTACTGAGGCTTTTTGATCTGTGGGCAGATGATTGAATATTTGGATACCAGTTACATAGGCACTCTTGTGATACAGGGCATTGTTAATATTTGGTAAATATAAGTCATATGCATAATATCTCTTCCACAAATTACAATTATTTGTGCTTTTACTTTTAAAATACTGAATATTGCTTTTTATAAAAACTGCCATCTCCAACACATATATACCCGTCAGTGTCAAATAACCCTTTTCTCTGAAAACATTTCTCAGAGTCTCATCAGAGTACATACTGTAAAGAGTTCTCAAGCATTTCTTTTGTAATATAAAGGTAGATTTTACATTAACTAGATTTGAGTTTCCCCAGAAAATAACTCCATAAGTAAGAAGAGGATAAACTTGGCCAAAATCGGCGGCTCTGGCTACTTCTACAGATGATGTTTCCGCAAGTATAGATAGGGCATAGCAGTAGCTCGATATTTTATTATTAATTTTAGTTAAAAGAAAAGAAAAGAAAGTAGGTATGTCTGATACCTATGCTTAGGAGCCGTATTAAACATTTAATTTAGTTTAGAAAGATTGAAAATAACGCTTACTTCACCCGGAAGCTTCAACTATTAAGGCACTGGCTATCTTATATGTCGATAATTAGATAAGATGGTAGTAGCTAGCCAGGCGGACAAACAAGCCCTACCACCAACCAAACAGAGTACAAAAACATGCTTATTGACGTTTGCAATAGATATAACTAGCGCGTTATGTAGTCTTCAGACTTGGTTTTACTTAACTTTCAACCCAGTAAATTTACAAAATATTTTAAGATTTCCAACATCAATTTACTGAAACGCACAAAATAATTTCAACTTCAAATACCTTTAAAAACAACTTAGTGTCAGACTTTTAAAGTAAATTGAAACTTAAAAGGCACGTGATAGTTGGATAAGGCTATACTTGACGGGAGAGCGTACTCCTGTAAAAGTCAAAGGGCGTGCGATAGAGTAGCTAATTGAGTTGGGTACTGCTAAGCTACACACGACAGGCTTTAATCGAATCACACATACCAAGTTCAAAAACAGAAGCTACAATACATATTACGCATTCAGTTTTTCATACTGTGTAATACGATGATGGTAAACGAAATTACCGTAAAATTACATTGTAAAACATCATCACTCTCATACATCTGGTTTTGTTCATTCTTCCTTTCACATTCAATCCATTCTCCTGTGGAACGCGCTGCCTCTCGAAATCAGGATGGCTACGAGTCGTGATGCTTTTAAAAAGAAAGTCCGTGAGCTCTTGTTTGATGGAACCATGGCAGCATCATCTCAATAACGTCCTATTAGAATTATGTATTTTGTGTATGTTTATGTATATATAATAATATTTATGTATGTATTACATAGTTACTTACAATCATATATCATAATTGCACCTACCAATGTTATCTCTGCACCACCCTATGGTTGACTGGTAGAGAATGCCTCAGGCATTAAGTCCGCCATGTAATATTTATGTTGCAAAAGTTTAAATAAATAAATAAATAAATAAAACCTGTATTAGACATTATGGTAAGTACTTGTGATTTTTTTATTATTTACGGGTAAGGACTTGGCCTTCACGCCACCTGATGTTAAGTGATGATAAGGCCGAAGGTGGAAACGCACTTTACCCGGTATTCTCAACTGCTGAGGCACAGACGATCTTATCTCTAATTGTCGAAACACAACAATGATCTTAACAGTGATGTTAAGGTGACATATTCACCGGGTTCAATTCTCAGGTCGGGCAAAGTGCATAGCACTTAGTACTCATTATTATACTGTGGCCGGGGTTTGTGATCAGTCATCACCAACCCGCATTTGGCAAGCGTCTTAATTAAGCTATTTCCCATCAATTGTAGTGTTGACTTGATTTCAATGATGGAGACCATCGCCCAGCAGTGGGTCAGTTATAGGCTATTTACTTATTTTACACTGAAGCTATTTCTTCACTCTTATTTACATCTAGGTAACACATAAACGTTGATAAAACTACTAAGAATAAAAAAGCCTTAAGGAACCCTACAAGTAACATTTACATATGAAGAAACTAAACCTTTTAAAGCTACCAACTGGTTTATTTGAGTTAATTATTCTATGAATGACTTTAAAAAGGGTACAATAAATAAACTATTAATGTCGTTTTCGTGATTGCACAATGATTTTAACGACAGACATTTTAAACAGCGGTCTCATTAATTGTTTTGTAAAATACTGCACTCGATATTTATCTTAACAATCAATATGTTGCTACCAATATTGCGTCTACTACATCACTTCAATTGAATCAGACGCGTCGGATTGCGTCCCATCCCTAGGTGGCCTTTTTTTTATTGTCACTCAGCCATTTTGTTTCCTTATTGTTATTATCACGGAATTTATTTAACTGTTCTGTAGTTATTATACACTTAAGCGAAAACTTTCCTTTTTTATTAATCTACATAAATCCTCCTAATCCCAACACAAAATGTTAAGAATGCACAACATATTATATTAATAGTGTATTTCATGTCACTTTTATTTCGAGATCACCGGTGAGATTAAAAAAAAAACGCTCCTCTGTGTTTAATAGTGTCGTGTAATGAAACAATCAAGTTTACTAAACTCAAGCAAAATGATCTTAGAAACGTTGATACAATAACAATAATATGTAAATGTCGCCGAGCGACCGTCCCTCCGTTTAGAGGTAATTGAAATTCAATTAAATCTAACACTGCGCAGCGGATAATGAAATTACTCGTCCTCAAGGAGTCTCTGACGAAGTTCCAGGGAAGTGATATTTAGTGAACAGGCTTCGTGGCTTAGTGACGCTTCTGCCACTATAAGGAGACTATATACAGAAGGTAGGTTTCATACAAACGCGCTCGAGCAACGCACACAAAGTCGACCACTGACGGACACGGAATCTCGCAATAGTTCGCTGTTGCGAGCTGTGTCCGTGTCGCCCCCCCCCGCCCGATCCTCTAAATGACAGCACACATTTACAGAATACACTAAACATGCACACCAGTTTAGGCCCAAGACACCGTACTCGTAGAACAAGGGTACGAAGAACCGGTTCACACTCGCTCTACACCAGGTACAGACATGTACCTGGTCGGTTCTCTCCTCCTCCACGGCCCGGTCAACCCGAGCCGAGGTCCGTGCCTTTAGAGGCGCCCTCGGGTTGCTCCGCTCCCCGATCCGATCCGAACCCTTCGGTGAATCTAGTAGGGCACGGGGACGCGCACTTGTGCGCGATGCCGTTCCCTCTAGATAACCTCTGAAGGTAATTCGTTTCACACGGCTTGAGGGACCCTTTACGTTCCTCGCCGCCCCCAAAAAGCCCGGTGAAGCTGAAAATGCCGCAGCGGCAATCAGCAATCTCTCTCAAAAAAAAAAAAGTGTCCGTGTGGGACCTATGTGTGGATTGCACGAGCTCGGTATGTGTATAAAGCTTACCTTCTGGTTTCTTTATTTTGTGCTTCAGCTTTGAAACACTTGTTGCGTTTGATGTTTGTGTATATAAGTTCTAGTAAAATTACTGGATAATGTAAACCACGCACGCACTCCGGAATGTCCATGGTATTAAAAGCCCAACTGCTATATCTTCTCGGTTGAATGCTTTTCGAAATTTCGAACTATAGATTCAGTAGGTTAGCTTAAAGTTAATTTTCGTTAAATATTTGGACTTTTTTATAACTTTTCGACATTAATAAGCGCCTGTGAAGACTTATATTGAATAATCGATTTTACTTCAACTTTAAATCATCATAATTGATTTTTCTAATGTATCATATGATATTAGGAAACTATTAGGAAAGTATGCGACTTTCCTAATAGTTATATTGATAATTGCTTATAATACTTTCTATGAAATTTAGCTCTAATAAAAATGATACTTATAAAAAAACGCAATTTCTAAATACAGCTCTGAAGAACTCTTTGACTTTATCGCACCTTCTCCCTTCCTCCATAGAAGTACGCGTGTTGTTCTCCGGAGTCACCGCTGTACTGTCTCGAACATTCCATCGCGCACAAAGAGATTTGGTAACTCGTTTCTTTGTCGCACTTCCAAAAGATGAAATAGTCTACCAGCGCACGTTTTCCCTCCTTCCTATGACATGGGGTCTGGTCCTTCAAACGAAGCGTGAAGAGGCACCTTGTGGGCCAGCAGGGTAAGGGTGACTGATGCTGCGTTGTTTTCACGCCGCACCAGTTGTCCTTGCGTCTGGTCCGTTTTCACTTAACATCAGGTGGAGGTAATTTGCCGAGCTATGTATAAAAAAAAATACAGTTCTCATTAGGCCAGAAAAAGTACTCAGTAGCCAGGAATGAAACATTCCTTCTATTCCATTTTTCTCAGGCGATAGAAATAGTAATATAAAAAAATAAAATCTATCATGAAACGTGCAGTCGGTTAAAGGATTCCGTACAAGTCACATTTATAAATAAGTAGGTTATATTACAAGTACTGGTTTTATTTACTTGGGTCTCAAATAAAAAATATATTGTAGGTAACATGTGACAAATTAATTTAGCCAGCATATGCCCCCATGTCACTTACCATTAGACGAGATGGAGGCAAGGTGCTTTCCCTGTGGTGGAATATTTCTGACATTTATTTTTACTGAGTGGGTTGGGGTTTGTTATTCACAGCATGGATAGGGAACCCTAAAAATGTCATATAGCAAAGCTTAGGAAGGCGTTTCAATAGTGTAATGATGAACAGAAAGGAACTTTTCAAATACATCGCATACAGAAATGTCGGAAAATGGTAGGCAATAAATATTAAATACGTAAAATACCAACCTCCATAGTATAAATCACGTGTTTACTATTTTACTAACAAAGTGTGTCTCATGAACATTGTATTTGACCATGGGCTAAATTCACCTATGACAATCCTGAATCCCTAACTATATCTTTGTCTAAACCTCTACGATCCGTTGCTTGCATTTCGACGTGAAAAAAAGCAATCACTCTTTTAATTTTCCAATTCTAAGAAATGGACTTAATAAATTTAGCTTAACTAAATCCAGGTTAATAGTTAGAATGGAATTATTGCAACATAACTAATTAATTGATGGGTTATGCTTACAGTCCAAACTTCTTATTTATATTGTTCATATTGAAAATCCTTAGTTCAGCAGTGTGCTGTCTATATTCTATAATTTTTTATACATTATCGTCTGATGATCCTCCTCCACATTGGCCTAGTGGTGAAGACCACCGGTCTCAGAGTCAGAGATCCCGGGTTCGATTCCCAGCGGGGGAGACCTACTTCTTTAAGTACTCGGTTTGGTTGGTGGTAGGGCTTGTTTGTCCCCCTGGCTAACTACCACAATTTTCTTTAAATATGTCGCCATAACACCATTGCTTGTAGCATTGGTTGTGTTCCGGCAGCTAGAGATAAGATAGCCAGTGCCTCAGTAGTTAAAGATTTCAGATGTAGCGCCTTGGTTTCGGCCTTATCATCACTTAACATCAGGTGAGATGAAGGCCTACACATAATATAATAATAAGAAAAAACCTTTAAACCTCCAATTTTCTTTTAAAATTTAACTGGTAGTGAGTTCATTCAAAACAACATTCCAATTACTAGTTTGTGCTTCTTTGTATCCTTATATACCGTCCACCTACGTAATACAGATAGCAGTGAATGCATGCAGATTCCAAGGGAAATCCGTTGAAAAGGTTTTACTCACTGACATTCGTTAGAACTGGAAGCGTGTTTTGTAGAAAAAAAATATATTCATTCGCCACGTGAATGTTAAGTTTCTCTTCCTAAAATTGTTATGTTCAAAGAAAAAGGGGTATAGGTTTATCAATACAGCCTTTTCAAGCGTAGAATCTTATAGAAAGAAACGTTGTGTGATCTATGATTATAATTTGTAAACGAAAAAGAATTTCTTCCTTAACAGGTTTATTTTTTGGTACACGTGCCTACACATCAACCTACCACAAGCTGTCAAATTTCCTCATTGGACTTTGAACTTTATTCCATATGAATATGGTTGAAAATGTATTGAAGAAATTTGTCAGTTTTGGATAGGTTGACGTTCAGGTTCAGGTTCAATAATTGCCTATAGTTATTCTTTCTTTCTTTTAGTTGATGGCTTCGTGCGATTAGCACATTTAGCCAGTGTCAAAGGAATTTTTCTTACAAGTAATACATAAATATACATTATTTCCTTCCAGTCAGTATGATGATGATGAATGATAATAAAAATGAGAAGTGAGAAATGATATACCCCCCAACCCCTCGAGTATCTCAGTAAAAAAGTGGGGCTTTACTAAGCCCTCACGCAGACTTCTTGAGAGAATTTGAAAAGTGACATTGCGCTGTTTTGTTTCATTTGCCAACACTCATGCACACTCACGAACACTTAACGGTTAATAATCCACCATTATTTCACATTAATATTCGACATAACAAAAATTTTAGTAATTAAAACAGAACCGCAGACATGACTCTTCACTTTCCCGCCAAGAAGTCCGCCTATAGTTATTATTTAGAGATAATTACCAAGGAGGTGACATAAAGTTCTCTTCTCCATTTAGTGGAGGCAAAGGGATTTAGCCCTCTTTTTTTTTACTTTAATTATGACCATAATCGTACTCGCAACCTATGTGGTATTGAACAATAAAATATTAAAACGTAAATATAAATTCAAGTGAAGTTTCTTAAGCATTTTAAGATAGTCACGATTCTACCACCGACTGAAAAAATCAAGATAGAAAGTCGAAAGTTGCTCTTAAATAAAAAAAATCTAAAATTCCCCACAGATAAGTTTACATAATGGAAAGGATGGGTCAAACTCCCATTTTGATTTTCCTTTGCCCTTTAGTAGGTATAATTCTAATACGACCTTATCAGTCGGATATAACTTCAGATAGCAATGCTGATTCAGTCGGATTATTATTATCATACAGCAGTTCGACTATTCATGGATAGCGATGGTCCGGTCCGTAACCCTAATAACTTTTTATCATTTCAAACATGGTACAATCAATACACACTTCGAACCGAGAAAATTGAGACAAGGTAGAATTCCTCTTCTGTAGATAAACCTCTTTTTCCAGAAAAAAATGTTTTAGCATTAGCATGAATTAGGTATGTTTTGCTAGTTTCCATACACAGCTTCGTTTGTTTGTAATAGTATCATGTTGGCGGTGGTACGGTTGCCACATAGAACTTTCTATTTTGGACATATTACGGTAAAATTTGTAAAAAATATATATATTGTAAATTTTATCTTATTAAGCTGTGTAAGTCACCCAAAATTAGTTTTTTTTTAATTTTGGCCCAAGTAAATAAACTAAAGTAGTGCAAACGTTGGCTAAGATAACCGCTTACAATTGGGTAGTTGACTGGTTAGTCAATAGAGAAACTATTTAGCAACTGTCTGTGAATTTCTATAATAAAGTATGGGAATGGCAAACTATGACGTCACCATTTTGTTCCGTCATTTCAGCGTTTATCAATAACTTTTTAGGTTACAGAAATTCATGCTTAGATCAAATATGAAATAGGTCAATGTTTTGAAAAACTGTTACGTGATTTCATTTATAATTTGGAATTTATTATTTTTGTTGTCAACATCCCTATTTTGCATATCCCTATATGCCACATTGTCAGCTTAGTGGTATATAAAAAAAGCTTATGTATACTTAGGTAGGACGTTAACATAAACAATTTTTAATTGGAGAAAACACTTTATGTTCACACGCCTGCACGTCAACCTACCCAAAACTGTCAAATTTCTTCAATACATTGTCAACCTTAAGCCTTAAACATAAAGTTCAAAGACTATTAAGGAAATTTGACAGTTTGTGGTACGTTTATGTGCAGGCGTCTGTACCTACTGCATTCTAAAAAGGTAATTTTTAACTTACAATATTTTTATTTTTGTTTTGTAATTGTGAATTATTTTTGTTCTATAATGATAATGTGTGAGGGTTTGTGTGTGTGTGTGTGTGTATGTGTGTAAAAATTATTACAAGATTTAATGTATTTATGTATGTATGTATCTATCAAATTTTTTGGCACAGAACGATCCTACCTCTTAGAACGCGTAATGCTTGTTTTCTGAGAGAGTCCTGCAAAGTTTTGCGTCGTTTGGCGTGCTACGAAAGAGACTATCCAAGTTTAATTTTGGTACTTTAAAGAGTACCTACTGAAGTTTATCAGACGCGGACAAATTGTGGGCAAAGTTGCCGATGGCCGCTCGCTCGAAACGAAGACAAACTTTTCAGAGCAGTGGGCCTATCACGAACAATTGTCGTATTCCTTTTGTATAGCTCGTTACCGTAAAATTGTTTTTTTTTTTTTAAATTAATTTTACGTCAGATATACTTAATACATTCAAAGTTCTTGTAACTCTGCCAAACAGCCAATACAGTTTGTCGGCACCAGTTCCCGTGTAACATATTTATTAGAAATGTTATAGAAATTGGTACCTATAGCATTGATACATACTACACAACGTCCATAAGTTGAACTATCAATTGGGGCGACGTCATCATCATCATCATCATCAGAGCTGGTGATAATTCACTAGCTCTTTTTACGTCCCAGTGGATGGGGCATGAGCCTACCCTATGGATGGAGATACCATAGGAAGAACGGGCCTTGACCCACCATGCGGGCCTTGTGCGGATTGGTGACTAGCAGCCGCTAGACGGGACCAAAGACTTTACCTGCGTTCCGAAGTATGACGTCAGAGCCGACGTCATGTCATGGAATTGATGACGTTAGCGTGACTTGTTTTTGTAAAGTCGTTACTTCTATCAAAGCTGTGGAGTTTATTGCGCCCAATCTTTTCCACAGCTAAGAAATACACGTCCTGAATGGGCAGTCGGTAAAAAACGTATGGACGATGCAAAAGCACTTTTCTTAAGTTGATTTCAATAAAAAATGTTGACTTTGACTTTGACTTTTGACTTGACGTTTGCGTTACGATTTCTATAGAAGTTCATGCTATTTTTAAAAGATAACATACTGATATGTAGTGTACTGTGCTATAAAGGTGAGATTCTTAATAAATTAAATTCCAACGCTGCACTGTGTTCCCTTTAAAGATGAAATATTATTTGCTTGATATTCTAAGAAGGAAATTGTGCATTCTGTTAAAAGTAATTTTAAACAAACATAGCTAGATGCAGTGTTATTTTAGAACAGGTAAACAGGACAGTATAAAAAACTTCTTCTTCTCTTCTTCTTCTTGAGAGTTTATATAGCGTCCTATATTATTATTTCTTGTTATTCTTCTTCTCTTCTTATTATTTCTTTTTATAATTTAAAAATGTCGTTACTTCTATGAAGAAGTGCAGTTTCTTGCGCCCGTCCAACTCCACAGTTTGACGTCCTGAATGCGATGGTAGGTAAAGGTTTCTAAATTGCTTCTATAGTAAGTTAACTTGAATAAAGATTTATTTTATTTAATAAACAGCCTGAAACTGTCCCACTGCTGGGACCTCCTCCGTCATTGAAATCAAGTCATCGCTACAATTGATGGGTAATGGCTTTATCACCAATCAATTGCCAAATGCGAGTTGGTGATCACAAACCAAGGTTATGCATCGAAATATCCGAAATACATGTTGCCCGACCTGGGAATTGGACCCGGTACCTCCTGGTGTCGGGTTGAGCGCTCTGTCACTCGACCACCGAGGTGTCCTTTCATTTAAATAATTTAGAATTCATTTATTTGCCACCATGTACAAAACATACAATAGTTCTTACGATAAAGCTTAGGTAAAGTAGTCATGAACTTTGCCTATCTATCCAAACCTATCCAAATCTGTCAAATTTCTCAATACATTTTCAACCTTAGGCTTTAGGTATAGAGTTCAAAGTCTATTGAGAAAATCTGACAGTTTGTGGTAGGTTGATGTGCAGGCGTGTGTACAATGCTTAAACGCGTGAAAAAGTTAAACAGTTTTTTCCATCTCTAGTTATAATACAATCTTCGGTCAATAAAACTACAACACATAAGTACATTGAGTCACGCCTGTCTCACATTTATGGGTAGACAGAGATCACTTCTTGCTACTTGCTATGATCTTTACATACTTCATTGCATATTTAAATACAAACAAGTATATATTATAATAAATTGTTGTTTAGAAGGCCTCGGTAGCCGAGTGGCTAAGCGCACGGTCCGATATACGGAGGTCTTGAGATCAATTGACATGGTCGGGCATTGTGTTTTGGCATTTTGGCATTGTGTATGACGACCTCCTTGGTCAAGTGGTTTGTACACCGGTTTACATGGAGTCATCGCTGAGGTCCCGGGTTCGATCTCCGGTCGGGTCAATGTAGAAATTCTTGTTTTTCTAAATTGTCCCGGGTCTGGGTGTTTTCTATGTATAATAAGTATGTATTTAAGTATTTTAAGTATGTATATCCGTTGTCTAGTAACCATTTAACGAGTTTCATAACGAAGCTTCTCTTGGACTAGATAATAGGTGTGAGTGTAGGAAGGTTTATTTATTATTATTTATTATTATTATTATTTTGATGCTTTGTGGTCACCTTTGGCAAATCAATAGCCATTAGTTGTAGTGATATATATCCAGATTTTAGGAAAGGAGACCTTTACTTACCCTTGGGTTTGTTTATAGACTAATTACTAAACTAATCCCTTATTGTACGTATAAAAACTAATGTTACACAACACATTTTGACCGCCTCTGTGGTCTAGTGGTTAAGACCACCGGTTTAGACCTAGAGGTCCCGAGTTCGATTCCCAGCGGGGGGTACATGTTTGTGTACTCGGTTTGGTTGGTGGTAGGGCTTGTTTGTCCGCCTGGCTAGCTACCACCATCTTATCTAAATATGTCGCCATAACAACAATGTTTGTAGCATTGTTGTGTTCCGGCAGGTAGAGATAAGATAGCCAGTGCCTCACTAGTTGAGGATCCCGGTCGAAGTGCGCTTTCATCATTGGCCTTATCATCACTTAACATCAGGTGAGATCAAGGAACTGTGCTTACCCGTTAATATAAAAAAAATAAAAACATACACAAACTTCTGATCTGATACTTACGTAATGGAATACTTAAAGTTATCTGTAGGTAATAGAATATCCTCGCATAATTTTCCAATACTACTGTATACTTAGTACTTAATTCTACGAAATAATAAAATAAAGAAGAAGAAAATAAAAGGCTTGCCGAGTTTCTTGCCGATTCTTTTCAGTACAAGGTCTCCCGCCCTGTACACTCGCGAACTCATTCAATTCATCAGATCTTTATTAATGTGAACTGAAAAAAACCATTTTGAATTTAGAATTTGGAAATTTGAAAGGTTTGGCTTGCAAGATAAACATTGACCTTTCGTTAGACGACCTTTACATAACAGAAAAGGCTGGGGAACACCATAATCGATATTGCGTGTAAACATATAAAAGGTAATGCGCGTAACCCAATTTGAGATCCTCCAGACTTGGGAGATCCAGGTTGTTACTTATTCACAGGAGCCGCACCGATAGGGCTGTGCTCACCTGCAACATGTTTCCAACATTGATAAGATAAGATATTAGAATAAATAAGATAAGAAGCAAAAAAAGATAAGATAAATATACTTTATTGAACACCATAAAATATATAAATAAATAATGAATATTAAAAAATTGGGCGTACAAATGGGGGACATATTACTAAAAGTAAGCTATTCCAGACGACCTTTGGATTTATAAGATTAATTTATGTTAATTAGTTAAAGGAGTAGTTTTTCAATGTCACATTATAATTATATAAGCTTTACTGACTGACACTGTTGATAAATAACTAAAAATTATGTACAGATAAGTCAAATCATAAAAATAAATGAGTAAAAATAAAATTACCAAAATTATAATCGAAGAACAAATCCATAGCAGGTTAATTTATATTAAAACAATCAGCGGCTTGTTCGTTACCTATAGGTTGTTTTACTAAGTTTACTAAGATTGGTCAAAATATTATAATAATATGTATGTATTATGCACTTACAAATGTACCGACTTCATACACAAAATTAAATAAGACCCACAAAAATACCTTTAATGTTAAATGTTACGCTTCTCCAGTCGTTGACTTCTGGCACCTCTAAGGTACACACGCCTGCACATCAACCTACTACAAACTGTCAAATTTCCTCAATAGACTTTAAACTTTACGTCTAAGTAATATGGCTGACATTGTATTGAAGAAAGTTTACAGTTTTGGATAGGTTGATGAGCAGGCGTCTGGACATTAAATATAAAAGCACAAAATGTTATTAAACCAAGAGTGGAAAAAAATAAATAAAATACACAACGCTTTAAAAATAAACGCCATTTGATCAGGCAAATTAATCAGATACGCACAAAAAATTATACCAAAAAACTGTCACTGTGAACGCATCCTTAATACGAAATTGCCGGCTTTTCGCTTAACGAATAATAATGACACAACGACCTGTCACGCCCCGGTACTCGTGCATCCGCAAGAGCCAAGGCGCGTGTGGACCTCGGTACAAGACTAAGGTACTGTTTTGAGAACTAAAGGGCTTTACCGTAAGTAAATTGTTTTTATTATTATTGTTATTATTTTTAATTAAATTTATTTTTAATATCAATGTTTAGTTTACTTTCTTTTTTCGCATAATGTTTACATTGGGTTTGCCACAAGTCAGGCTCGTCCTAGTGTGGAAACCGTTGGCAACTTTTTTCTTTTGGCATGTATGTATACTCTTTTTCTTGTGAACCCATTATGTTACTCACTTGTCAAATAGTATGTAAGTTTTTAATGTTAATAAACATTATTTATATTTCTATTTGTACCTAAAGCAGTTATTATTGCAATATAAAATTTCACTAAGAAAAAAGGGGGTCTCGGTAGCTCAACGGTCAGAGCATAGGGCCGGTAATCCAAGGGTCGTGGGTTCGATTTCCACTCGAGCTTCCTGGGACAGGTTGATTTTTTCTAGTAAAATTTATCTTGTAACTACACAAAGCATTGTGAACGCATAAATTAAAATAATAAAAAGTATTGTTGCAGTTTAACCGCCTCTGTGGTCTAGTGAGTAAGGCCACTGGTTTCAGAACCAGAGGTCCTGGGTTCGATTCCCAATGGGTTTTGGTTTGGTTGGTGTAAGGCTTTTTACCACTATCTAATCTAAATATGTCGACAAACCCTCAAGGCTAGTAGCATTGTTGTATTCCGGCAGCTTGAGATTCTTCTACATAGCCAGTGCTTCAGTGGTTGAGGATTCCTTGTGAAGTACGCTACCACCTTCGCCCTTATCATCACTTAACATCAGGTGAAACGAAGGCCAAGAGCTTACGCGTAAGATATTGAAATAAAAAAAACTATGCAACCGAAAATCAGAAACACACATTGCCGACTTGGGCACTGTACCAAAGACATCTGGTTTATATTGATTAGAAGATATTGTTGAAGTGTGGAGATAATTATTCCATATGGATACAGCATTATATTAGGGGTTAAAGTATGAAATTGCCGATTTGTACTGAAAAATTGAAATTAGTTTTTTTTTTAAATTTAACATATTTGTTTAATCAAAATAATTACCATTATTATCGATACATTGCTGCCATCTAATAGGAAGGTCATTTATGTCTTTGCGATAGAACTCTCGTGATCTAAATTCGACAAACTGTGTGAAAGCATTTTGTACTGCCTCCTGAGAAGAAAACTTTTTATCACGTAGAAAATTGTCCAAATCACGAAAAAAATGGTAGTCCGTTGGAGCAAGGTCTGGCGAATACGGAGGGTGACGAATGGTTTCTAATTGCAGTTCCTGTAGAGTTAAAACGGTTTCTCGTGCTGTATGAAGTCTCGCGTTATCATGGAGCAATAATGGTGAAGATCGATTCATGAGACGGGGCTGTTTCACTGCTAGTGTTGCTATCATTGTTCGAAGTTCGGCACAGTAGACATTTGCCGTTATTGCTTGACCAGATCGGAGAAAGCTATAGTGAATAACACCATGCTGAGACCACCAAACAGTTACCATTACCTTTTTATTGGTAAGCTATGCTTTAGGACACTGTTGCGGCATTTAACCTGGGGTCAGCCATTGCATTTTTCGCTTACGGTTATCGTAAAGAATCCACGTTTCATCACATGTCACAATTCGATCCAATATTCCTTCATTTCTGATTCAACAAGGCAACACAAGTTTCAACACGCGTTTCTTTCTGCAGATCAGTCAAATCATGAGGCACCCATTTCTCATATTTTTTTATTTTATTGATTTGACGCAAATGAGTCAATATTGTTGGTTAGGTAACGTTAAACCATGCCGCTAATTCCTGGGTAGTTTGGCTCGGATCGGCTTCCACCATCTCTTTCAATTCATTGTTATTCACCTGTGTGGGCGGTCTTCCACGTGGTTCGTTCTTCAAATCAAAGTTTCCATCACGAAAGCGTTTAAACCAAAATCGCACGGTGCGTTCATTAGCAGTCCCAAACGCAACATTGATATTGCGCGCTGTTTCTGCCGCGTTAGTTCCGCGTCGGAACTCGTATTCAAAAATAACTCTAATTTTCGAAGTATCCATCTTTCTTGTCTAAGCTGAATAAAAAAACAACTGAAAGTCGATAATCGAATGTTGCACATTTTTTAAAAGAAGAACTTCATAGGTACCATGTGAAAAAAAATTCACTCAAAAATCTCAAACCATGAAGGTTCTATGTCAATTCGAAGTACCTAATACAATAAAACGGCAATTTCATACTTTAACCCCTATTATTGTCACATGATAAACAAAATCGCTTCGGAGTTGTTCGCCCACTCTTTCTGTTAAAAAAATATACTTTCTTCTTACAATCCATTTCAAAGCTTTTTCTAGCTACTCACCCTGCTTACCCTGTAACTTAACCTAACTTTTTTAGGCATAAAAGGGAAACTGGTTAGCATTCAAGTGAGTGAAAGAAGAAAATAATACGAATACGAAAATAATACGGCTTCATTTGTTATTTTCCATTAATAACGATGAGTTCGTAGATTTTCTGATTCTCTATTTAATTTTCCAATATCATAATTATTTGTTTATAAATAACGAGAGTAACGAGATTATTGACATTTCATATTCTAAATTAGCGTAGTGATACCAGTGTTGAACATTTTTTTTTCTTTAATCATTAAAAAAAATATGGGTCAACAAACAAAATTAAGTATGAGCAACACAGACCAGCACCTAGGTACTTCCTAGCTTTCACCCCCTAAAATTTAAATGTAAATTATTTCATTTTTGGCTACATAAATTGTGTCAAAAACTGGGCTTACAGTGTCAAAGCACCGGTGTCAATACTTTCAAATAAATCTATTTGCTTCAAATACAATGCTCGTAGTTAGGGTGCTTACGGTACTTATTGTTTTCTAAAGTTTACGCGAACACTGCACATTGAAATTAAACAACTTTTACGGATCTACTCGCGTTTATTTTACACATTGCTTTTAGTTAATGTTTATCCTGACGTTTCGAACCCTTTGCAGGGTCCGTGGTCACAGGGAGACTGAGGTGTTGGTCGTCTCATAACTAATTAGTAGTAGCTTGTATATCCTCATTTAAATTTAATCAGGTGCGTTACGTTTTACGCAGAAAGAGCTTACAGTACCTTTTTCTCTTACGGTACTGATTAAGGTTATTTATGTACTTTCCGATGTAATATGGAATCCCTGCAGATCAGTCACGTGCCTGTCTGTCTGTCTGTTTGTCTGTCGCAATTTTCCCCAAACTACTTGATGGATAGGCATGATATTGGGCACATGGCGGTGACCCCAATACGGGGGTGATGTGTAAATAGTATGGGGAATGCTGTATTTAGGAGCTATGGATGTTGTTGATTGGTATAAAAATAAAATAAAAACAGTAATTTGGAATGTCAAGCTGTAAAATGTTTGTCGGTAGCGTTTTCGTTGTCTTTTTTCTATTACTATTTTCAGTTTGAATAAATACAGCAGAATACTTCAGAATTATTTAAACGTGCATGTTTATTCGACATAATCAATGATATGTTTTTAAATGTAACTCTGTTAATTTAGTATCTGGTAGGTACTATAGAATAAGTCATATGTACTTAATTAAAAAAAAGTATTATCAATCTTGAACTAAACAAAAAAAAACATAAATTTCAAACTTCTATAACCGTTTGAAAGGAATTAATAAAAATCCATAAAAATGTTTATCCTGAAATACTCACAATATCGTCGAAAGAACTACTTGGTATAACTATAAGTATATCACAAATAAAAATCTATATGTTATTATGTAGCAGTGGTTACAGCGCTCAGTCTGCGATTGCTAAGGATTACAACCCTTTGCAAAGGCCGGTCATCAGATGGGTGGCCAAAAATGTATCATCTCGAGCTCAGAAGGCACGTAAAGCCGTTGATTGCGGCTGCATTAGCAGTCGTTAACAACCACCCAACCGCACTGGGCCCGTGTCGTTCTATGGCCCGTTCTCCTTATCCAACCAGGAAAGGCTCGAGCCCCAGCAGTGGGGACATAGAATAAACTGTTGCGTGGTCATATTTATAATTATTATGACTAAATAATACAATAAAATCACCCATCTACAAATTGCTTAGGTAATTATTGCATAGGAAGCCATCTAAATCACTCCATAGTCACCCAAAGAACCTATTGTATATAGGTATCACTGAATCTGGAGCAGCGAAACGTACTCGGCACCCGGATCAGGTTATTAGGTCGCCGCCGGCTTGACCGGCCGCCGACATTTGATTATATCGGACACTAGATGTAGGTCAATGAACAAGCGGAGGGCACCGATAGTAATGCTGCCCCCTTGTTTAGAATATAATGTATAATTTTAAGCATTATACTATAAACATTATAAGTTTATACATTGACGAATAGCATACGAAGTTGGAAGTTCAATATTTTAAAACCAATACGCCAATTTAAATGAAAGGTTCTACGCTTAAGTAAAATATAAAGATCCAATGATCTGAAAAAAAAAAGATTTTCTCGTGATTCTATGCGCTTTTTTGGTTGTATAGGTTCGGTAGAGCAATTTTATGTTAGCCAATTTTTATATACAGGGATCATCTTTGCTTATGTAAGGAAATTACAGAGATCGAGAAATACCATTAAAAAGAAAAAGATTTAAAAAATTAAGAAGTATTTTTTTCTTTTTTAATTAAAGTCTTTGCACGTCTAATATCTAATGTTTCTTTGACAAATGTGTTTCAAAGTTAATTTACCTTATCTAATCATAACAATATGTACCAACAGAAATAGAACAAAGATCCTGTCTACAAATCGGCTCATATTAGTGCAACCGTCTGTTGTTTGCGATACAATAGCGTCAATCTTTGGAGTTCCGTAGTCAAATCTAGAAACATTCACGCATCCATTCATGAAAGAAAGAGAAAGAAAAGTTCGATTCTTATCAGGGTGTCTAGTGTGAATTACATTTGATATTCGAAAGAAGAAAACATCCTAATGAGTTTCTTGCCAGCTTTTCTCGGTCGAAGGCTCTCCCAAAATCCGAACTAGTGGTAGAGTCACTTCTGTTGTCTACGCCCGATCCGATCCGAACCCTTCGGAGAATCTAGTAGGGCACGGGGACGCGCACTTGTGCGCGATGCCGTTCCCTCTAGATAACCTCTGAAGGTGATTCGTTTCACACGGCTTGAGGGACCCTTTACGTTCCTCGCCGCCCCCAAAAAGCCCGGTGAAGCTGAAAATGCCGCAGCGGCAATCAGCAATCTCTCTCAAAAAAAAAAAAAAAATCTGTTGTCTATATAAACAAAATGTTAGTTTATTATTTTTTAAATTTTACACTTACTTTTCATTAAATTCAAAATTTAAATTTTGTTTATTCAGTTTAGGCTACAAGTAGCTCTTGTGAATGTCACTATGCCATCGGTTCGTAAGTCTACTCTGGGCGGGAGATCTTGTACTGAGAAGAACCGGCAAGAAACTCAGCAAGTGTCCAGCTCTTTTCTCCCTTACAGCGTCAAAAATATTGGAAAATACCCTATCATAGCTTTCCATTACAAATAAACACAAAATTATAGAAGACAACCACAACATGTAAAAAAAAACGACAATAAGTGCCTGTAAAGTCAGGTATATTTAATAAACGATTTGATTTTGGCACTTTAACGAAAACGTAAATTAATATGACATTGAAGCAGCGACATACGAGACAGTTAAAATTTTGCTATACATATTTTCGTTTTCGTAAACGTAATCGAATGAATGCAGATAGTAAAAATAACTCACATTAGGCACTCTGTGCAAGTTCGGTCTCCCGCCATGTACACTTACTAATCGATGCGAATTATTGTAGCTTTTACTGAATTTAAACGTTTTGTATTATATTTTGACTATCATGTTATATACATAACAAAAACCAGCTTTACCCATTAAGAGGCTCTAGAAAATGGGTCTACATACCAAAATAGCCTTAACACATCACTCATAGCCTAAGGGTTGATCATACTCCAGTGTCCGGTTGTAATTCTGAATCACCCTGGCGGCACTTCAGAGAGAAAGGAGTTTTTAGTAGGTTTATTTTTTCTTTGAGTCGGGGTAAAGTTCTACATAACCATCTGCCTCTCCCAAGGCGCAGAGGTATGCGTAGTGTATTTTTTCTGTATAAATAGGTAAATCACAAGATAATAAAAAGGGAAAAAATGTACTGAACCCTAAAGTAGTATGTACGAGTTGCACTTTTCTATACTTCACTGTTAACACCACGCAAGCCCTGCAGGGAATTATTTTCAGCGGGTGTTAAATCCGCAAATACTTTTGTTGAAACGCTTGTTTTGTCATACTCGTATTCTATTGTGGAGTTTGCTGGAAAACCTTTAAAATCATAATTCCCATCGCAGCTTACAAACAAATAAAGAAAGGATTTTTTATGCAACTTTTAGTAGGTATTTATTTTTTTATGGGGGATCTGTCATAAGCAGTGGGCATGTAGTACCTTAAAAATTTTGTACACTGATTTCCAAACTTCAGTATGAAAATAGCACTATTTTTGATGATAATGTACCTTATGGGCCGATGACAAAGTCCACGTACTAAAACTATAAAATGATTTATTTGAATAAGCTCACTTTCAATAGCTTTTTGAAATAGTCGTGATTTTACATTTGGGTAAGGAACGCAGTCATCAATTAAATCAAATCAGTAATTACCCTTTTAACATAAAAAATATATATCTTACAGGTAAGCGCAGTGCCACTTGATGTTTTTTTTATTTTTTTTTTTTAAATTTCTATCTGCTAACAATCTTCTCCCACAGAATGGGAGGCATTATTTTCTATCATCTCTTTCATTCTAGTTCTATCATTTCTCACCTGATGTTAAGGGATGATAAAGCCAATGGTGGAAGCGCACTTCACCCGGGATGACTCAACTACTGAGCCATCTTATCACTAGCTGCCAGGATACAACAATGCTACATACATCGATGTTAAGGCGACATATTTAGATAAGATGGTGGTAGCTAGCCAAGCGGATAAATAGGCACTACTACCAACCAAACCGAGTACACAAACATGTACCCCGCAGGGAATCAAACCTGGAAACTCTCTGGGTCTGAACCACTTATCACTAGACCAGTAAGGCGGTTATGTATGATAGATGTACTTGGGCACAATAATATCTATTCCTTTAAAACTTTTAAATTAGTTTTTATTGCCTATTTCCAGTAGGGGGCAAATTCAGACTGGTGATGCTGATGAGGGGTTGGCACATAGATCGATTCTATTTATTTATATAAGGCTATTATGAAGCCTTTACAAATACACATTCATATTATTTTATTTAATGTTTTTGTTTTTTGTTTATATAATTTAAACGCAAATTTTGTTCCCAAACAAATTATAAAAACACAAATGTTGAAAAAATTTTTCGCAACAAAATTTATGTTAAAATTATATAAACAAAACAAAAACATTTTATAAATAGCTTGCCTACTTCTTAACTGATCTTTAGTATTTGTAAAAATATTATGATCGGATGTTAATGCCGGTAGTTGTTGACATTGAATGGGCGCCTTTGGCTCTCAAAGTAAAAGCAAATAGTGTTGAATAATTTCGGCGGGCTGGTTAGAACCACTATAGCTCAATTGGAAAAGCACCTGACCCGGTTCAAATCCTGCTGGGGATTTTTTTTCAACATTTGTGTTTTTGTATTTTATTTTATCAGTATGGCGTTAAGAGCTTCACCGTCGAATCACCATTTATTAAGGACAAAGAACGGTTACTGTTTAAAAACTAAAGCCAACTGTAACTACTAACATGCGGAATATATAATAATATCGTAGCCCACTGATTTATCCACATACTGCACAAAATTGGGTTAACACTAAACAAAACAACACTACACATATTTCACGTACATTACAACAATTAACATACACATTTACAAATAAATATGTTAAAACTATTGCTCTAAACTAATGATAGGAGCCAACAAATAATCCATACTTATATAAGTGTTAATATACATTTCAGCAATACGTGTTGCGTAAGCGTTTGCCAACATCTGTGCGACATCTGCCTGTAAAAAAATAGATAATAAAAAATAAATAGATGGAATAATTTCACTTATGTGAATGCCGTCCTACTCGTTAGCGAGCTTCTCTAGCGGGTAGCCGATATAGCAAAACGGCGATGTAGCGAAACGTCATAAGCTCAAAATGACCTGGAAGGCTTAAGTCCTTTAAGCTGAATTTCCTGATATCGGATGGTCGACATATCAAAACGGCGATGTAGCAAAACGTCGACATCTCAAAAGTCCCAGTATCCCTTATCTTTCTTTACAAGAAAAATGTCTTTTAAGCAAAACGTCCACTTGAGTAATTTTACAGTCAGCGTCAAAATTAAAGAAATAAGTATATGTTGAAAACGATCAAGCAACATGTCTTTTCGATAATACTGCCCCCTGACTATGAGCTCTTAAAGCAGTATTATTGCAGTTGTGGAAAAGAGACGCGAGTATATTCGCCGCTACACGCGTCTCGTTTTCACAACTGCAATAATACTGCTATAAGAGCTCGTGGTTACCCCCCTGGCCACTTCAGTATTTTGTATGGCGTTCAAAAGAATACTTCAGATAAATGAGTGACATTATTATTTAGAAGTTAATGTTGTTGAGTAGCCAACTCAACATAGTATGATGCTTGACAGAAACTATTGTATCATTCGTTGTTGCAGCGAATCATTTTTCCCGGACTTTTAATGAAAACAATAATATCTTTATTTTGAATAATGAAATGAAACTCTTTGTTGGCTCGTGCTGCAAACAATATACACGAGAGTAAAAAGTTGTTGGATCATTGTTATTCTACCTTAACAATGTAGGCAGCCTTATTCTATTTTTCATTTAAGAGTCAATTCGTTTTTACTCTGGACGTCTACGGGTACTTTTCAGGATTCAATATTCATTGTCATATTCAGTTTTCATACACAATTCAAAAGAAAAACATAAAAGTTTGGAGCTATTGTTGTTGTCTTTGGTTGTTTAGGACTTTTGGAGAATCGGCCAGAAAGAGCCAGGAGCCAGGCATGGGAGGTTGCCAAAGGGCTTACGTTAAACATTGTACCTATTTGTTAATGCGGTTAGTTTCATAAACCGACTAAAATTATTGATATATTTAAATAATAAATTATAAAAACTCTATAGTACTTAAACTCATGTACTTAAAGTCATGTTTGCAGATTAGTTTTATTTAATATGAAATAATAATGAGTTTGTTAATATACTTATTCATTATTGATTTGGGAATATTAAGTCAATATCGTCTATTGTCTATCACCATTATGCAATAAACGATTTGATTTGATTTTATTCATTATTTCGCTGGATGCGAGCAACACTAAACCGGTCTTATTATAATAAAATCCCGAATGATGTTTTAATTTTGCCCTTTGAGAAATTTAAGGCACACGTTAAGGAAACACTTTTAAAAAAAGGCTATTACAATGTAAATGAGATTATGTTCATGATAATAATGCATGGAACTGACATTCCTCCAATTCTCGCACACTGTATAGGTTACAAAGCGTCATTCTATAGTTTTGAATTAGTACATGTTAAAATAGTGCCCAAGTTCGTTTTTCTTTAGAATAAAGTGTAATGTTAAGTAAATGTATAGGGGTAAGCATTATTTGTAAAAGCGGGCTCTTAAAAGTTTTTAATTTTTTTTTAATACCTAACACGGCAAATATCTCCACACCACCTGATGCTAAGTGGAAATAGAGTCCAGACGCGAAGACAACTGGTGCAGCGTGAAAACAACGCAGCATCAGTCAACCTCACTCTGCCGGCCCACAAGGTGCTTCTTCACACCTCGTTTGAAGTACCCCATATCATAGGAAGGAGGGAAAACGTGTGCAGGTAGACTATTCCATCTTTTGAAAGTGCGACAAAGAAAAGTGTCACTAAATTTCTTTCTGCGCGATGGGATATGTGTGACAGTGAAGCGATGACACCGGAGAGCAGCACGTGTACTCCTATGGAGGAAGGGAGAAGGTGGGATAAGGTCAAAGAGTTCTTCAGAGCACTCGCCGTGATATAAGCGATAGAAAACGCTGAGTGACGCTATATCTCTACGCAATTGTAGGGGTTTGAAAGTATTAGTGACTAATATAAGTGTAATTGTAAATATTGAATGATTTGGTAACGAAATACTTTTTATTTTATTTTATACGACTTAAAATTCTTGCACTGATATCAATATACTTATTGGAAATATGTAAATTTGTTTGGAAAAAAAATACACTTGTACTCATGGGCAAAAGATTACTACAAAAACCCACGTAGTCCCACGATACGGGGAAAGGTCGGCATTGCCATTTACAAAGTTAGGTCGTTAAATATTACAAATATTGTTACGTCGGGACGTGGGCACTTATCACATGTCAGTTCAAATATATAATAATTTACCTATTGTAACAAAAGATGTCAAGAATGATGCTGAATTTATCATAAACTAAAACAGTTCTTAGTACAAAAATGTTTTTATAGTATTAAGGATTTTTTTTTAATGTAAATCTTTAATATAATAATTTTGTTTAATTCTTAATTTAATTAATTGATGTGATAATATTTCGAGTTAAAGTGTATGTGTATTATGTGAAAATGTGGAGCCTTAAGTTATTTTAATTATGTTAATGTTTAATTATTTGTTATTTTTTTTAAATAGTTATGTAATCAGTCGTTATTTATTTTAATCTTTAATTTTTTGAAATGTTTCGCAAATTAATTTTGATTTTTTTTTTGTATTTTAATTTAAATATTTTATTTTGCAATGCCCTGTTGCCTATGTTTTAATATAGATAATAGAGGGCCTATGTTTAAATCTAATTATTGTTTTAAGACCAGTGTACACAACATAGAGCAACATAGAAAAAAAAATTGAATTTGAAATTTGCATTTTTTTTTTGTAAATGTCGTTACTTCTATTAAATCTGTGGAGTTTCTTGCGCCCAGTCTTCTCCACAGCTAAAAAATAGACTTCCTGATCCTGAATGAATAATAGGTAAAAAAATTATGGAATCGTCCATACATTTTTTCAAACGCACTTTTCGTAAGTATATTGAAAAAAAAAATTTTACATTGACTTTGGTCGTCGTGGAAATCCTTAGGGGAGGCCGTTGTCCTGCAGTGGCCGTCTTTTAGCTGAGATGATAATCAAATGATGATTATTATTGCCTCGCACGCAACTGCACGGTTCTGCACTATCCTCATCCATTTGCTACCAGTTACTTGGACTAGTCATATCACAAAAAGGCTTTCATCACCAGCTCATTTTTATGTGCCCACTGCTGGGGCACGAGCCTTCCCTATGGATGGATAGAAAGAACGGGCCGTAAACCACCACGCGGGCCCAGTGCGGATTGGTGGAAGTTAACGACTGCTAATGCAACAGTGACCAACGGTCCCTACGGCCCTTCCTAAGCACGGAGAAGCCGTGATGTAACATTTTTTGGTCACCCATCCGATGACCTGTCTTTGCGAAAGTTACTTAGCATCAACAACCGCGGTGGTTAACTTAACCACCGCGCCATCGAGCGACTGTATGTGTCTACGTATAAAGCGTTTCATTTCAATGTTTACCTTTCGCGTAAACTGTGGAAAGCAATACATTCTCCTTAGCGTATTCAAGTTCCACAGAACCGTTTAAAGAACTAGAATAAAAACTTAAACCTACAAAAACGTTCGGAAGGAAGTGAAGATAAATGTTCAAGTTTTTTTACTTAACTAAGGCTTCCCGCGTAAACTTAAGTCCTTTCTTTTCAGTCTTCATTCCCGCCACGACAAGCGCAAAAGTGTCGTCTTTATAAAGATTAAATATAACTGTCGCTCAAACGCCGGTCGATTAGTCTTCTACCGCATAATAACCTTGGATCGGGGATCGGATCGCTATAGGCAATGCTAAGCAATTTTATATCACGCCTTTTTTAGGGTTCCAAACGTCAGGATAAAATCAAAATTTTGAAGAGTTAGAACTGTTTCAATTATTTTATTTTATTTTAATAAGACACAGCCTAATTGACAAATTTATTATTAGAAATAAAAATAAAATCATTACAGATGTAACATTATCGGCCAATTGACCCACTATTGCTATGCACATAGCAATAATGGGTCAATTGGCCGATTGGCGTTCAAGAAAAAAACAGAAATATAATATGATGAGTGAAAATTTAACGACACATTTCAATAATTCAATACACATGCAAGAAAAAATAAATTAATAAAAGTTATATAAAATCAACATAAATAGTGATGAAATAACAATTAAAATTAAATCATAATTAATCGTTTATCTTCAATATTTGTTACTTGTTTTCTGTATAATTGTGTAAGCAATAAAGTGTCAAGAAGAATACAATATCTGACATCACGTGCGTGTAAGCTGCTAAAATAGAGTAAGTCATATATGAACATAATTTATACACATTAATTGACTTTTATGTTAGGCGAACTTAAAACAAGCCCTACCACCAATCAAATTACACTGAGTAACAGTAACGTTAAACGGTTTAATTATAGAGACGGTTAACTTAGAAAAGTATTGCACCTATACCTATATAACCTTGCGCTCCTGTACGATAATACTTATCCCGGCTCGAAGGACCATGAGCTCGAACGTCTGTGGGGGAATTGAGGCTTAGCAGACTTAAGCAGTCTAAGTCAGTTAACTAAGGTTAAACAGGTTTTTTTTTCAATAGTTAGATAGGCTTGCATTGGGCTACTATCTCACCTGATGGTAGGTGATGATGTAGCTTACGATGTAACATGCTTGCCTAGAAGGTACCTACATATTCACTCGCGATTTAAAGACCCCAATGTTATAATTGATGGGAAACACAGACTGAGGCCAGCAGCTTTGCGGCACGTAAGAAATAAATAAATATAAATATAAATATTAAATAAATATAAAAAAGGACCAGACCAGAGCAGGCCAGACCTCCGCTCAGTCCCTCAAAACACAGCGATTTCAAGGTGATGGTTTTAGAAATTTTGATGTAGATACAACAACCAATTTGCCATCTTTGCCGGCCACGACAAATATTAAAGCAAAACGATTAAAGGAGCAAACCCCGCTTCTTGACATAAAACCTAACAAAAGAGATCCATCATTTACATAATAATTATTTTATATAACATTTTATACAAAGCATCAAGTGCGTTTTCCGAAAAGCCATCGCCTTACCCTTAGCCAGGGCATCGATCAGGGAGATCGACGGGCCTCCGTGACACCGCGTGATGTATGCGATAATACAAAGGTTTATTTTGAACCACCAAATTCTACTACCTACGTTATTGAACCAACATACAATGATTTTTCCAACAAACATTTGTAGTATAACTCGTGTAGACTCGTGTATTATACACAGAGAACACAAATACAGATATTTCATACAACTACAAACACAGAAATACAATAATTGGAGGAAGACAACATTTCAAAGCGGTCACTACAAAACGCTTCGCTGAACCAGCTACGTCTGACATAGTATCGAGTTAATATACATTTATAATATTTGCTAAATTTCGCCGTTGACCTGATTCTTAGGCAATATCGAAGGTTTTGCTAAACCAAAGGTCCCTGGAGGGAATGTTCAATCGATATAACGTTGGCTCGACCCAAAATATAAACTCCTTGGAAGTAAAACTTTGTAAATAACTGCAAGCCCCCGAGAGATCTACACGCTAAGTTATTATAAAGGAAAGTAATCATCAACATCATCATCACTGCTTGACATCATATCAACCTAGCATTTAAACAGTACAAGGCTGTGTCCCGGTACTGGACCAAAGCGCATGGGGTTAGAGGGAAACGAAAGAGCCGACCAACTTGCCAAGGAGGCCGCTATAAAATCCAAGAAGAAACCAGACTACGACGAGTGCCCAATATCATTTGTCAAGAGAAGCATCAGAGGCGAATCTCTTGAGAAATGGAACGAAAGGTACTTGTCCAGCAGCACCGCCGAGACCACAAAGTTATTCTTCCAGACACCACATCAGCATACCAGATCACCAGATCACCAGATCACCAGGAAGCTGACATACACACAACTCACCGCACAGGCTCTCACAGGTCACGGCGGGTTTTCCTCATACTTGAACAAGTTCAAGTGCAAGGACAGCCCGTCGTGTGTCTGTGATTCTGACACACATGAGACCCTCCCACACATCCTCTCCGAGTGTTCTTACACGCTCTGGAGAGGCTGGACATTGAGATACAGACAGGCACAAAGGTGGTACCGGAAAAATTTGCCGGCCTCATAGCGGGAGAGCACAGGGCTATTTTTGAAAAATTCTTTATTAAAATTACTGAAATAGTTAGAAATAGAAATAAGAAATATTTTTTTAAATTAGTTTATTAAATAGGAATAAAATGGAACCATATCTTAAGTGTAATAACTTAATAATGATATGATAAGCGGTATTTTATCAGTAATTGTATGTTTGTTAAATTAAGAATTACAATATAAGGAAAAAGTGGCCCAAAACAGGGAACAAAGCAACAGCTTTGTTCCCTTATGTATTAACAAATACATAAATATGTATAGAATAAGATAGAAATAAGTAAAAACATTTTTTTGTAAAAAAGCTCCCATTTATAATAAGATATAATTGCTGAAAAACTAATTTACCCAAACCTTGTTAAATCTATATCTATACTAATATTATGAAGAGGAAAGCTTTGTATTTTTGTATGTTTGCAACGAATAAACTCAAAATCTTTCACTATTAGAATACTACATTAGCGCTGAGTAACATAGGCTATATTCAAAAAGAAATGTCCACCCGTGCGAAGCCGGGACGGGCCGCTAGTAGTCAATAAATAAATAATACAGAATAGTATGAAATAGAACACCCACTGCCAAGGAATGAAAGAGATGTATGAATGTGAAATATGCGGAATGAAAGTGCGAGAGGCAAAAATGATGGGACTAGCATGAAAGAGATAAAGTAACGAATAGGTCCGATCATGTTGGAGGAGGATAGGAATTAAAAACAAAAAGTGCACAGCACCGAGCATGAGCTGCGGCTACTCTCATCCAACTCTTACCAGCCATCTTGCGAAGATCGTCACTCCACTTAATCTAAGAAAAATGATGGCTAACAATAATGTTGTCGTTACCAACACACCACACCAGCAGCTCATTTTTGTCCCCACACTGCTGGGGCACGAGCCTTTCCTATGGATAACACCACAGGGATACCGGGAGAAACCACCACGCGGGTCCAGTGCTGATTCGTGGTTGTGAACAACTGCTATTGCAGCGGGAACAATGGCTTCACGTGTTTTTTGAAGCACGAAGGAGTTCGAGACGATACATTTTTGGACACCTATCCAATGACCTTTGTGAATGTTGCTTAATTAAAGCAATAGCAGAACAAGCTCTTAGCAAACTATAACATGGCGCCAAGCAAACTGAATAACCAAGTAAAAGCTTACACTCAGGACGAAAAATTATTTAGAGGAGTGTTGAAATATTTCTAAGGATGATGTTTGAACCCGCATTTTCCCGACTATTCAGGTCAGGTGTTCTACCAATTACGCTATTGTGACTGTATTCGACTCAAGGAAATTTTGTCAGCACAATATTTTTACTTTGTAAGCCATAGTGAGCCTTAAGTAATGTCAACCTTATGCAATGTCCACAAAAAGGTCGACATAGTTTTCGTCAAATAACATTTGGGAAAAACTGATTTCTGTACACTCTTCACCGTTTGTATACGTAACGTATCCCTAAGAGTTTCACCCGAGTTCTTTTCGTAATATCACGTGTTGTGAGACTCCATTTTTAACTGAGTTCTTAGTTTATAATAATAATACTACAAGATAAAATTTTACTAGGAAAAAAATCAACTAGCCTGAGCGTAGACTTCACAGTGACGTAATGGCTTGCAGCGTCAATCACAAACTACTAGAAAAAATCAACGGACCGGGTAACCAAAGGTCGTGGTTTCGATTCCCACTCGAGCTTCCTGAAGCTGGTTGATTTTTTCTAGCAAAATTTTTTCTTGTAACTATATATAGCGTTGTGAATGCAAAATTAAAAATAATAAAATTAATAATATTATTTGATACTGATACTTAAAACTGGCTAAATGCTCAACGCGAAGCTATTAATTAAAACTAATAATAACATATCCTTATCACGAAGTGTTTTGGTTAATTATTATACTGATTTGACCGATTGACCTACTTGTATTCGGATAGGATAATCTTGATAGTGCGGGAACAGCTCTATGGCGCAGTAACTTATGCATTGCAATCTAGCAAATTTAGAGAATGATTGACAACATTAAAATGCAAAGTGTTGAAAAAACTCGCTCGTGGAACTTTTTAAACACTTTGTCTTCTTTCAATTTGTAATTTGTTCGCAACAATATTTGCGTAAAATTATATGTATACAATCATAAAATTAAAATACCCCAAGTTCTTACATGCTTCGGAAGCCACATTTAGTCAAGGGGGTCTCGTTTTATGTCGTTCGATGGCTGCCGTTTTTACCCACCAACCAAAAAAAAAGGTTGCCTCCCATCATGAGCTATTTATTGTTGATGTGTGAAGTTCTGAGCCCAGCATCGGCAGTAGGAGATTTATAAGTTGATGATCGTATTAAGAAAAATATTTTTTTATCCAAACAACTCTTCATCAAAGCATTTCCGACGTCTTCTATGATACGACAAAAGTGTAAATTGACTTTGAAAGTAAAATAATTATGGAAGTCGTACCGCCGGAGTGAGCCGGTGACTAAGGGCTCTATTCCACTGGGACGCCATAGCATCTAAAATTAAAATCCATCCATAAAATTAAAATCCATCCATAAAATTAAAATCCATCCATCCATAAATTAAAATCCATGAGCTGGTACTGATGCTATATGTACGAAGGAAAAGGAACTTAAAAACTATCTTCTGGCGTCCGAGTGGTGTAGGCCACATTAGTGGTGGCGCAGACAGCGTGGATGCGCACCCTCACTACGAGTAGGCTAGGCTGATGTAATTTTAATTAAATTTTTTATTTTGTTTTTTTATACATGTTGTGGTTGTTCTTTATATTTTGTGTGTTTATTTGTAATGGAAAGTGTCCTGCTATGATAGGGCATTTTCCAATTATTTTGACGCTGTAAGGGAGGAAAGAGATTGACACTTGCTGAGTTTCTTGCCGGTTCTTCTCAGTACAAGGTCACCCGCCCAGAGTAGACTTACGAACCGATGGCATAGTGACATTCACAAGAGCTACTTGTAGCCTAAACTGAATAAATGATTTTGAATTTTGAATTTTATTGAATTTTAGACGTGTCCTCGGGTTGTTCCGCTCACGACTAGATCTGAACCCCTCGGAGAGACTAGTATGGAACGGGGAGACGTTTGCGTGATGCCATTCCCTCTAGAAACCCTGACGGTCTTTCGATCACACGGCTTGAGGAACCCTTTAAGTTTCTTGTCACCCCCAACATTTTCGGTAACGCCTGTATAGGCCATAGCCGTCTAACAGCAAACTCTCTACATAAAAATGGAATTAATGGCAGTGCTGCCAGTAATTCCAGCACGCGTCCGTGCAAGTTGCGCAACCAAGCGAACACCAGGTTTGTTACTTTTCTTGTTAGCGACATCAACATCGACAAATTCTTATTGATAAGAAAGCTGCCGCGTGAACAACCTCTGGCCAGCCTTAATTTAATCGTCCTTATTACAAGAAGAAGGGCCTAAGACAAAGGTGAGCAATTACTTTTATATAAAACTGCGGGGAGGCTCCACATTTGCATTCATTTGGGTCTGTAAGGAACCTCACGTCGCATTGGATCTTGGAGAAGCCATCCTCTTGACCCGCAGATGCTTTAGGGTCTTTGATTGGCCATGGGAGATAGTTTCTACAAAGCTGCATTTATTATGTTTGTGGTGGCTACTGGATGCGCCATGGTGTCTCAGTGAAGGAGAGCCCTAAGGAGTACGTTTGCACAGCAGCACGCAGATATTTACAGCCGTCGTCGGCAGGGCTTCATTAGAGCCTCCGAGATTGTTTTAAATTATTCCCAAAACAAACGTCATTAAGGACTTAGCTTACTTTCGTTGTGGGGCCATAAAAGCGATTTAGCTCAGCACTTAGTTTTAATTGTTATTGTCTTTGTGAATTATATTATAATTTTTCGGCAATTAAATTTTTTGTAAAATTATCAATTAAGATTCTGGTTAGACGGTCTCATACCCAGAGTTGAGATAGATTTCGGGCGGCGTATATAATGCATATATTATATTTGTACTATGTTTAGTTAGTTATAGGGCTTGTTTTAATTCCGCCTGGTTAGATACCACAATCCTATCTAAATATATCGTATTATCACATAACATCAATGTTAGCAGTAGTATTTGGGTATTTATAGATAGGATATCCAGTAACTCCTCAACTACAGGATTTGTTAAACTGTTATGATACGATGATAAGTAATACAATAAAATTTCTTACCCATATTATCTTCATAGTTAATTACTTTTTAAGACCAATTTGTGGTACAGCATCTTTTTAACTGTAGTGCCTTTTTATAATTATGTTTCTTTCATCATCATCATCTCAGCCAAAAGCCGTCCACTACTGGACAAAGGCCTCCCCTAAGGATTTCCATAACGACCTGTGTTTTGCTGCACGCATCCAGCAGCTACCTGCTGTTTCTTTAAAAAGATAATATACTATGTAGTCATTGTTACCGTTTTTATTATGAACTATAACATTGTTAAACTTGCTGGTCTTACGAATACTAATAAATTAGCATCAAATACCTTCAGCGAAGTAAAATTTTGTAGAATCTCGGAACTGAGTCTAGCTTATTGTTATAACGACTTCTTGAGCTTGCGCTCTTCATTATTAGCTCTAGATTATTTTTAAAAACTATACGTACGTTATTTTTCATTATTTGGATTAATAAGTCTGTGTGTCAAGCAAGAGCTTTAACCCTATTTTGTACTTTTTCTGTAAGTGGCGAAATGGCTGAAAGTGGAAGCTCGCTTTGCCTGAAAAACACTAAAAACTAACACTAACTATTTTTACTTTAGAAGCTAAGGAGCCCTATTCAATATCGACAACTACGTCATCAACATCCGAATTTAATAGTTGGCAGTGCACCTGAACCGGCATGTCATGGGGTGCAGGTTAGAATCCCGCTCGTGGAATTTTTTTAACGCTATGGCTTTTTCAAATTGTTGTTTGTTCGCAACAATATTTGCGTAAAATTATATGTAAATAACCATAAATTTAGCTTTTGAAGTTATTGGATGTAGTGTCATATCTTAATGAAAAAACGTAAAGCGTTTTAGGTAACATTTTTAGAGAGGGAACTAACATAACAAGCGCTAACAAAAATTCAAAGCGGCGAGACGTGCTCACCGCATATATTTGAATAAGAAAAGGAACTTCTAAAGGTACCACGTCGAAAGAGAGTTCTGTATAAATTTTTTTTCATGCAATAAGACCCTGTGGGTTGACTGTGTTGCAGTCAAAACTGTACATATATATGTTGGGTCTTTGTTTGACTAAGCAAAACTAAAAAGCAGGCTAAAAAAATAAATGTTTATTTTCATACTAGATGGTTTAAAGCGGTTAAACTGGATAACCGGTTTAAACCGGTTAGAACCCTTAGCCTTGCGACGTGACATCGGCTCGTTGTGTGTGTTCTACCGCCTGTATAATGGAGAATGCTCTGAGGAACTTTTTAATTTGGTGCCCACTGCCTTGTCCTACCCTCGCACCGCTCGCCATCGGAACAGAGCACGCGCACACTTCCTGGAGCCGGTGTTCTTTCGAACGGTTTCAAAGGGGTGTAAAGAGGTTTTTCTCAGGTCGGCAACACAAAAGCAACATTTCTGATGTTGCTGATGTCCATGGGCGGCGGTGACCGCTCACCATCAGGCGGCCCGCCTGCTCGTTTGCAGACTGTCAATATTAAAAAAAGTCACACTGCTAAAATCAAGGCTTTCCATAATACATAATATAAAAAGTAAAAAAAATACATTATAATAAGACAAGGGGAGGTTAAAAAGAACCCTCCACACTGACCCAATGCGTTAGTCTTAATATTCAGACAAAAAGATACCTACATCTTTATATATCGACATACCCGTTCATTTCACTGTAGGTAATCTCAAATCCCTCAAACGCTGCGTCCTAAGACGCACCCCGCCCGCTCACCTCGTGGCCCGACACGCCTGGAGCGTAGACAAACGATGTTTACGGGCGCGAATAAAACAAACGAGAAAAGGTGTTCTTCGCATTATTCTTTAACGAAAGTATTTTATAGGTGGATCCGTCGCCGCGCGAGGCCTATCGATTGCATTGCGTCGCGTGATCGCTTCAACGTTACTTTTAAGACTCAGATGGAATTCTTCGGTTAGAGAAAGTTATATGAGCGTGGAACGGCTTATCTTTTCAACCAAAGGTGACACTGCGACGACTTTAAGTAGCTGCTAAATGTGTTACTAGCATTTAAGGCGTTCTAGCTCTATCTTACACGCCATCTTTGACTTACTTGACAAAACTGACAAAGTTAAGTGAAATTAGGTTTATAAAATCCAATGAGACTCAAACAACCAATCAGAATCAAGGAAACCATTGTGGGAGACAACTGACACATAAAATTAGGCAGCCATATTGATTCCATAGGGTTAAATATTTAAGAATGTACCTTTTAAAGCAGTTAGGCTAATTAGATACGGGTCTGTAAGAAGACGAATTCGCGGGAGGATCGCTAGTAGCATCTAACTATATAGCCTAATCGTCACTTACCGTAAGATGAGGCGAAAGCCAAGCGCTTTCTCGTCGTGGAGTATGCATTTGACAAATTCGTTAGGAACGTAAGAACCCTCCTACACCTCTGTACATGAATTCCGTGGAATCCTGGCAAACGTGTTCGTGCTGGAAATCGCACCCGATACGAAAATAGAGGAGAAGCGATGTGACGTAAACAACCAATAAGAATTATTTTTTACCCTTCTTCTATTCTCTTATTGGTTCATTACGACACATCTCCTAACCGCATGTATCCGCTTTGTTTGAGTCTGGGCCTTATGCTGAGATGGAAACTATTTTAACGTTTACACAACGTATTTGTACGTTCTTAGTGAAATCTAATAAGAATCCTATAGTAAATATTGGTATTTGAATGAGCACCCTAATATTGGAAAGCAGTGAAGCAGCAGTCATCTTAAATTCCAATAAGACAGTTTCATATTGGAACTAATTATCAAAAACAATAGAAGTTTCGCTAAGTAAGAAAGGAAAATAACAGAGCAACGAAAAGCTTTTTTTGACGTGAATTATTTAAAGGAAAATTCCGTGATTTTGTCGTTGAAGCACTGTCAGAATCAACAACAAAGATGACGACGAGACAGAATAATATACCTACTAGTGTCCATCAAAGAACGTGTGTTTTTCTAAATAAAAATGGCTTGCACTGGGATTCTCTGGCTTTAAGTAAATGACAAATAATTAACATTTCGACAGTGTATTATATTTTTAATCTTTACAGTAAGAAATCGTGCTGGAAAGAAATTCTTCATAAGAATTTGAAGTTAAGTAGGTTGTTTGTTACATTAAAACTTTTCTTACCATGTATCTCAGATATGGTATTAAATGGCCAAAGCATTCTGCTATCTATATACTTAGTAAGGTGTAAATTACTCAGCGAGCGATCTGGACCATGTTTCACCGCATACCCGCCATAAATCGTCATGGTATCTTGCACATTCTCATAATAATTCTCTGTAGACCTCCAAAATACCATAATTTCAAGATAGTGTCTCCGTCCGCTTTCAATGATAAATATATGTTCGTAAAATATAGTAGGGAACAGGGACAAGGTTGCATAATGACATCTGTACTAGATACCGTATGGATTGACATAGATTAGATGGTGATAGGTAATCTAAAGAACTTAAAATAACTCCTATCAGCAACGTAACCGACCATAATGTACGCGGAGAATCGGACCCGGGTCTTTTGGGTCTGATAACACTAGACTGTATCGGCAGTTATATTATATTATAGTAGCCGAGTGGCTTGCACGCCAGCGTTTGGGCAGCGCTATTTCTGAGGTTCCGGGTTCGATTTCCGGTCAGGTCCAATGTCGAAAACGAACTTTTCGATATTGTGTCGGGTCTGGGTGGGTGTGGTACCGTCCTTGTTTCTGATTTCCATAAAACGAGAGCTTTAGCTACCTACTTACCTTGGGACCAGAACAATGTATGTGATGTTGTCTAAATATAATTATATCTTCTGTAACTCGTTTCATTGACACAACTGATATTGAATCAATGCCAATTATAAATGTGCGACTAAGCGGGGTGCGGTCATATTGTCACCCATAATCTTATAATTACGTAATCCTTGAACGAAAAAATAACACAAAAAAGTGCAACAAAGCGTGTATTATTCGCAGATTTGGATTCCATAAAATAGGGTAATTCACCCCAAAAATGGCCCGTGCCATTGCCGACGCTGACAATGATCCGATAATAAGATGTTTAGTTTGATGGATAGTGAATGGATGTCAATCATTATTTTACTAATATTATCGATAGGAAATTGCGGAATAAAGTTAACATCTGCCGTTTCAATATAATATGTTTCTTATTGGCAGCATTTAAAAGTAATTTAGGTTAAAGAACCTTTCGAAATAAAAGTTGTAATATTATATCTACAACAGATTCATAATTAAGTTGGTAAACTTTAGAGATAACTTTTAACAATTCATTTTTTTGACGGCATTTTGTAGTTTTTTTAACTTTCTATAAAACGAACGTAATAAAGTTTAATAGTGTACTAATTAACTAATTAGTAAAAGGTTTCCTACCTTCTTTATACCTGACGTTAACGTAATAATGCTGACATTTCGACGATATAAAATAAATAATTTGTAAAAATCAATACTTTCCCCAATATTTTGACTGTGCGCGTCGATTTTACGTATGTAGGTATACATCAAACAGGATTTTAATGATTGAGATTCGGTATCGCTATTCCGACAATTCCATACTCTTCATTAATAATTTTACGCCAACGTTAATAACTGCTGTGTACGCTAACAAAGTAATTTTGTCGAACATAATACAGCGTGGTCGGGTAAATGTTTTTGCCGCAAATGTTGACACCATTTCGTGCGGTGTCGTGTGGTGTTTGTGCATGGAGTACTAATTGAGCTGCAACTCCAATCTCATTAATCATACAATATCAAGGAACAACATATCATTGGGAATTGGGAATAACCACATAAATGTCATACCGTTTCATTAACTTTGCTTTCTGATTATACTTAATTACAATTTGGGCTCATTTTTGTGCTACATTTTATTTTCTTAAGTATCTTCCAACTTTCCAATCTCATCAGTTAACTGATAAAAATATACGATATTAAATTTATCATAGTGAATAGTTTTTGTTTTGTTTATATAATTTTAACGCAAATTTTGTTGCGAAACAAATTACAAAAAACACAAATGTTAAAAAATGTTGAAAAAAATAGGTGGTGACCTATAATTCAATCGCATGCAATCATAATCAAGACAGAATATTAAATCATTTGAAATACAATAATAATAAAAATATAGACAAATAAATCATAAATAGAAAATAATTAAATGCTAACTACTATGATAAATTACAAAAACACAAATGTTGAAAAAAAATCCACGAGCAGGATTTGAACCTGCACCCTTCTGACATACCGGGTCAGGTGCTCTTCCAATTGAGCTATCGTGGTTCTAACCAGCCCGCCGAAATTATTCAACACTATTTACATATTTACTTTGAAAGCCAAAAGTGCCAATTCAATGTCAACAACTACCGTCATTAACATCTGATCATAATATTTTTACAAATACTAAAGATCAGTTAAGAAGTAGGCAAGCTATTTATATGTTTTTTTGTTTTTTTTTATAATTTTAACGCAAATTTTGTTGCGAAACAAATTAATAAAATACAAATGTTGAAAAAATTTGCATCAAAATTATATAAACAAAACAAAAAAAATTACAAACAAATTAAGGTTAACTCACCTTATTTTATTAGACAGTTATTAAAAAGAAGAAAATGGACAATATCGCTGCGGAGGCTACTGACAAACGACGGACATTTGTTGGGGCAGACCTAGGGAAATCTTTGAGTATGTAAGGGTCAGTCCATGAATCGCGAGCTTATGGCGCCCAAACCGAGATCGTTTGTCACAAATACGCGTGGGGGGCGACTTGTTAATCTCTTTCGTATGAACCTACAAAAAGTTTAGGTACAGAATTAACTATAGAACTTAACATATTCTGTGTTACGACTAAAATATATTTCAATTTCATGATGGGATCTTACGACTTATAAGTTCATAAATCATTTATTGCTCAAAATAAGGTACATTGTGGTGTTATACATAGGTTTGTGAGTCTCACATATATAACTGGCCTACAGAATACAATATGACACAAAATAAAACATAATAAAATTAAAATATTAAAACATTAACATTGCATACTCAAGCATGCAATGTCGATACTAAAAAAAAAATCATAATACTAATCAATATAAATGTCGAAAAATATTATTTTAAGTCATTTAAATTATCAAGCAAATAGTATAGGGTCAGGTAAAGTTATCTTTGAAAAACTCATTCAGCGTATTATTAGCACTTGACAATTTGTTAACAGTTTATGCAGACGAGACGCCTGAATAAGGGAAGTGGGAGCGCTTTTAATGGCTCAGGCAATTTATTGATTTTTTTCTACTGACATGGACATGCTGTTTCTACTACATATTTCTGTTTTTGCATTAGGTAGACATAATCTGTTGGGTATCTAGTATAATACCACACCATTGTTTTTTCGTTCTATACAGCAGTGGGTGCATTTTGACAAAGACACATATTACTCGGGACTGTTAGCAATCCATAGGCCTCGAACAAAGGCCTGCAGGTGGTTCGTGAGTCAATATCAGCAATGGCTCTCACGCATTGCTTTTGAGCAATAAATACCCTATCAATTTTTACCGATTATGCAAACCTTAATAGCTTCTCACATATTTTTCCAATATGCGGTTTCCATGTACATTTTTCATCAAACTCAATTCCTAGAAATGTAAATTGGTTTACTTCTGTGATTTTTTGTCATTAATTGATGTCGAGATTCGTTTTAGGAGTTCCTCTGTTTATAAATTGAATTGATTTAGTTTTATCTATATTCACCGTTAAGTTGTTAGAATTTAACCAATTGATAATGTCAGTAACTGTTGAGTTTATTATCCCATTTAGATTTTTATCTGATTTGTCACTTTTTACTACAGCAATGTCATCTGCGCTTAATGAACAATGAAAATTCGTAATTTTTGGGAGATCATTTACATAGAGTAAGATAAGTAGAGGCCCCAATATAGAGCCTTGTGAAACGCCAATTTTATTTGATCTCGTCTTAGAAACCCAAGCGTCTTCCTGTAAACTCGCTTCAATCTCTCAGGAAATACCCCCTAAATAAATAAAAAAACTTGCTCTGTACGGATTCTTAGGCTTCAATAATAAGCATTTTCCAAACAGAAAATCAATAATAAACAGGCTTAAAAACTACACACTTTGCACGACCAATGAATTGAACCCAGTGTCTCTGGGTTATCGAACCAAATTACCAGTAGGCATGTTTAATCTTAAATCAAATAAGTTAAAGACAAACAGAGACAGGGCATTTACATATACTAACAAGGTATTTACTTATTTAACAATAACAACAACTTAGGTATGTCTGCATCACTCCACAGACTCATGGAGATTTATAGTCATTTTTATAAAGTTAAAGTCGAAGTCAAAGTCCACAGCTTTAATGTAAGTAACGAAATTTACAAAATATATGCCGTTACCAAATCATAAAAGTTTACAGTGACTTAAAAATATTCAAAAATTAGAAATACCTGTTGGAGTGGTTGGAGCATTTCAAACCCATGCTTTTTTGTCTTCTGTGTAATCAGACACTTTTAAATAATCTTTTTTATAAAGCTTTTCTGTAATGATGGTAATAATTTATTAGCATCAAGGTTTTGAATATGACTTTGAACTTTATTGTAAAAACGTACTCTGCGTAGTTACAAAGGTGGATTTGAAGCATTATTCTTAACTCGTAATTTTTGTTGTTCAAAAATGGCGGCATTTTTAATTAGTGATCACAAAATAGTTATGTTACTTCTCTTTTTAGTTTCGTAGTAAAAGATTGCAACATTTTCTTTTTGACTAACTACTAGGGTCCTTTTCTTTTCGTTGCATTTTAGGAGACCCTATTTTGACTACCTCCAGAATCATGGAGGTTTTCATATTGAAGATTACTTCCAACTTAATCTTAAACATAAGTGGATTGAGACACTCGCATAACATTTTTGACTGTTTCAAAGTCGGCAGAAGCTCAAAAGCTGATCACAATAAAAGGATAACCGAGACGTGAATAAACAAGCCTTGTGCAGAGCTAAATTCTACCTCGTTTTTTAACCGGGAGGTGTGCAAAAAACCTCCAAGATTCGTATCACGTAGGTACGGTGCGCAAAAAAAATCAGAATCCTTTACGTGTGCAAGAACACGGCCAACAGTGTTCGTGGAGCAAACGGGTAACTCGACATTCGAGTTACGCAAAAAAACGGAAGGTATATGCGTTGTAACGATCGCTATGATGGATGGTTCAATTATTAGAATAGTACTTTATATATCGTGCAATATTTATATATATATATATCGGCTTTCGGGTATCGAGCCGAGCGCTTTGCCACTAAGCCAATGTTTATATATAGCCTCGGTTTTTAAAGATTTTTCTATGCATAGCCCAGGCACAAAATAAAGAGACTGGCCCAGACTTGTGATCACCAACCCGCATTTGGCAAGCGTAGTGATTAAGCCAATACCTATCAATTGTATTGATGACTTGATTTCAATGATGGCGAGGCCATTGCCCAGCAGTGCGACAGTTATAGGCTATTTACTTTTTTAAATCTTTAATAAGGGCAAAGTTTGCCATATGGGTCCCGGTAAATGGGCGATGAGAACGAAAAAGGTCAAGATAGAGATGCCACGACAAGCTAGACTCTACATATAGTTTTGGCCTGAACTAGTTTAGGATAGGAACAGGTGGACAGAGGGAAGGGAGTATACCCAGATGAGGGAAAGTGATGGCTCATGATATAATATTGAAGTCTGAATAGTTATCTAAGTAAGTATTTAAATTTTAATTACGTTTGGAGCTCAAATAATTTTCTCGAAATGAAACCAGTTTTACGGAATTGATCGCGTATATTTACACTTTAAAAAAATTTAATGTTTACCTGATGGTTCGAAATGTCAGGATAAACATTACATACACGAGTAGATCCGTAAAATGTGTATTGCTTGGGTAATCATTAGAAAACAATATGTTTTCTCAAAGCTAACGAGAACACTAACTTAAAACGGATGTCTCCGCATATGAGCCTGAAGTTAGAAACATTTAGATAGGTAGATATTTAATGTCAGCACCTGAATCATTGGTCCTCAGGTCGTCAGTAGGTATAGGTATAACATATTTGATTAAACGATACAAAACAATTTGGCTTCTAATCTAAAAGCCGGCAACTTAATACTTAACATAACAATTAAAAAAGGGTACAATTTCCGTTTCCATAGATGGCCAGATAAAAGCGGGATTAATATTTTAAAACGTATTATAATAACTCTGGATTTAAGCTTAAACAAATGTGTGCGTTATCATAACTCACTGTATTAACGTTACATGAAATACTTGTAATAATTCAAAGTGCATTACAGCATAAAACCAAATAGAGGTCTCAATTGAAATGTTAAGTTTAAAATATGGCTGTCATATAAAAGTTGGGGCTACGAAAACAGCGATTATAGGTGTAGGATTACTAAAGTAAACTTACTTGATTTATCAAAGATTAAAGGCAGAATGCTTTTATCAGATAATTTTTTTCTCTACCTGTTCAATCTATTTATTTAATGAAAAGACATTCAATTAAATCTACTTAATTAAATTAACATTCGACGTCCAATTGTGAGAAATAATATTTATTTCGATATTGCTTGCTTACAATTTCAATACCAACTTTAAAATTAATACGCTAAACGCGCAAGCTTATGAAATCGCACATTCAATTGCCCAATAATTTGCTGCCAAGTATAAAAAGTGCGGCCTGAGAAATATAAACAGAATATGAATTGATAGGATCATAAACGGGGGATATCTTTTCACTATGAAGGATGTTTGCACTGTGCCTTAATACGCGATTTTATTTCTGCTTTTTAGAGCAGGATTAAAATGGCGAGTTGCCCTTTAGCACTGTTCGCAAACATGGAGTTTGGGGAAGTTGATAACTTCTTTATTTTATTAAATACTCGCATTTTGCTCGCGACTTCGTTCGCGTAGATTTGAGTCAACAAAATAAACTCTTTTTTTAATAATAAAATAGCCTATGTTACACGCTCCAGTCGTTCCAGATATTCTCCTCTGCATCAAAGAAACAAACAAACAAAGTAACAAACTTAACCTTTTTATTAATATGAATTAAATATTATTAATAGCATTAAATATACAGAGTTGTTCCAAACTTCCTTATTGGTCTTGTGCTTAAGACCAACTGTTTCAGCCGAGAGGTTTTTTTTTTATATTAACGGGTAAGCACAGTGCCTTGATCTCACCTGATGTTAAGTGATGATAAGGCCAATGATGGCAGCGCACTTCACCCGGGATCCTCAACTAGTGAGGTACTGGTTATCTTATCTCTAGCTGCCGGAACACAACAATGCTACAAACATTGATGTTATGATTCCGATTCCAGCGGGGACTACATGACTTAACACTCGGCTTGGTTGGTGCTTGGGCTTGTTTTAAGTCCGCGTGTCTATCCACCACAATTTTATCTAAATATTACCGCCATCATGATTAGCTCCTTTTATGTCCCCACTGCTGGGGCACGAGCCTTCCCTATGGATGGACAGGAGTACGGGCCATAAAGAAAACAAGAAAATAAAATAAAAATAAAATAAACCATCACGCGGGCCCAGTGCGGATTGGTGGTTGTTAACGACTGCTAATGCAACCGGGACCAACGGCTTTACGTGCCTTCTGAAGCACGGAGGAGCTCAAGATGATAAATGTTTGGTCACCCATCCGATGACCAGTCTTTGCGAAAGTTGCTTAACCTCAGCACTCGCAGACCGGGCGCGTGCACTGCGCCATCGAGCATCAATCATCCATCAGCCGTCGCCATACTATGAATTCATTTATTATTTGGTCCGACAGTTAGAGATGAGATAGCTAGTGCCTCAATAGTTGAGTTATTCAATGCGTTATTCTATGGAAGTTCAAAACTATAAGAGTTACGGCAAGTTTCAAGGAATAATGTCGTCGATGGCTTAGTTAACCCGTTAACCACCGAGTCGGATTTATCCAACAAATATTTACGAGCATATTCCAGCTGAGTCGAATATTCTCATTTCTTTGCGACATAATTATATACCTACAACAAAACGACAAAACAACGACAGACAGCGTATTTTAGAGCCTGCATAGTGTATTACGCGGGGAATACCACCACATATTATAGAAATCCGTGCGGTAATAAGGTTAAGTAATAAGATATAGGAAATGAAACCTAAAAAGAGAATCAGTAACTAATTAAACGTGGGCGTACTTGATCTCGTCTTTGGAGCGGCAAATGAATATTGAGCGAATGAAAATATGAATACCAGAGATGGAAAACAAGTTGTCAGAGATTCTGATTCGATTAATATTGTTGATTGGCTCTCGTGCAGTTTGAAGAAGCTGATGATTATCATATTCTCCGTGGATAATAACCGCCCCTGTGGTTTAGTAGTTACGAGTTGCTGAGTTTCTTGCCGGTTCTTCTCAGTACAAGGTCTCCCACCCTGTGTAGTTTTATGAACCGATGACATAATGGCATTCATAAGAGCTTTGTAGCCTGAAATGAATAAATTATTTTGAATTATTTGAATTTTAAACATTGATCTCATACTCAGAGGTCATAGCATTGTTTTCCAGCGTGGGGTAAATATCAATTCTACTCGGTTAGGTTGGTAGGACTTGTTTTAAGTTTTTTTTACTAATTCAAACTAGCGTACCGTTTGCCAGATGCTAAGCGGTATCTGCAGCGAATTGACGATTGCTTCAACAATAGGTATACCCATAGTCGTACGTTACCAATCCAAAGGATTATTTTTCTATTTTAAGAAAGCATACAGATTATTAATACATTTCACTGAATGAAAAGAATAACACAATAGCGTTTAGTTTCCCCCTACTAATTGGTATAAAATACGAGAAGCCTCAAAGAATTACTAATCTTCTATGTCTAGTAATTTAACTAGAGCTGGAAACCAGAATACAGAAATACAGGGCGCTTTTTTATAGAACAACTAGCTAACCAGGCGGACTTCGTACCGCTTTGACAGTTTCCATGACAACACTACAAACAAATCATTTTGTATTGGAAAAATTTCAAAAATCTAAAAAAAATTTAGGGGTGGACCACCCTTAACATTTAGGTGGATGAAAAATAGATGTTGTCCGATTCTCCACCCTAGCCGATATGCACGCTAAGATTCACGAAAATCGGTCGAGCCGTTTCAGAGGAGTTCAATAACGTACACCGTGACACGAGAATTTTATATATTAGAAGATTGGCAATGACTCTGCTCTGCCTGACGTCAGGTAGAAGCAGAGTTCAGATGCGAGGACAGCTAGTGCAGCAGGATTGTGCCTCACCAGCCGTCCTCACCTTTTGTAACTTCACTCGTTTAAACGACCTTATGTTTTAGGAAGGAGGAAATACATATCCTCGTAGGAGTGGTGTCTTAAAGAAAAGCTGCTGTATACGGCATCTGAAATAGATAGCAACTGTTTTTTTTTAAGAAGCGCTCAGGTACATGTCTGTACCTGGTATAGAGCGCGTGTGAACCGGTTCGTCGTACCCTTGTTCTACGAGTACGGTATCTCGGGCCTAAACTAGTGTGCATGTTTAGTGTATTCTGTAAATGTGTAGTGACATTTAGAAGATCGGGCGGGGTAGCAGCTGGTGGTACACATTCAGTCAGATTATATGCACAATATATGGAGATCCAGAGAAGGTAAGCTTTATACATACCGCGCTCTAGCAACGCACAAATAAACCCTCTCAATGCGATGCTTACCATTTTCGACACCGAAAGAGACGAGAGAACCAAGTGGCAGCTTACCCAAAAAATATACCAAAATATTTGGAAGCGGTGAAGTGGGGATGTAATTTTTTTTTCTTGTTAACCCCTAAGTGTGGACTGACATTGGAAAGCAATTTTAAAAATATAGATGGTTTGTGAAAACAGTTTTTTGATTGAGGCATCCGTTTGTGAGCTATTAAGCTTTAAAGTGCAAAATTTTGTTCGAGTCAAGTGTCTCCCCCCCCCCCTGCCAGTTAAATGGTTGTTCTTGGATACGTGAAAAAATTCACGGTAGTTGTATATATGACGAAGTTAAAAGGAAAACTATCACAGCTAAGTAGGCTTTACAAGTTTACGAGTAACAGTCGACCAACTTATACAATGTACTTGGCGCAGTATAAATTCCTCATTGGGAACTATTTAAAGAACGATGTCAGGTGTGTGAAACCGGTAGTATCTACATTTAAGTATATGAGCCTTCGTTAAATAAATGTTCATAAAAGCCCTCTTTTCGGAGTCCTCATTATTGAGATGGGCTAACGAACTCTACACTGCGCGAGGCCCGACACGCACTTGGCCGGTTTTTTTAAATAATATTTTAAGGATAGTAACTTCACAGTGACGTAATACGGCTGGCTTGCATCGTGAGTCACAAAGTACTAGAAGAACTCAACGAGTCTTCTGGGGTCTCAGTAGCTCAGCGGTCAGAGCATTGGACCGGTTATTCAAGGTCGTGGGTTCGATTCCCACTCGAGCTTCCTGTCCAGTCCAGACTCAGGGACTGGTTGATTTTTTCTAGTAAAACTTTATCTTGTATCTTTTGTTAACATGTAAGCTTTACATTTTGGTTATTCGTAGGAACAGTTTAATTTTTTAATAATGGTTTTCACCAAAAGGGATTCCTAACGAGCTGGTAGAACATGAATAATTTAATACCAGTTATGAATATTGGATCTGCACTGGCTTCGATTAATATTGATGGTTGGCTTCCCACTTGAGTCATTCGGGCTTGATAAAATGTTGTGTTGTTGCGAGTCTTCAGTATCTGATACTCGAATTTGCTGGGACGAGTATTCTGGGGTAGGTACCAAAAATACACTGTGCCCTCAAATTTTTGGGAGCGCAAACAAAACAAACACGTATTATCCATAAAAAAAATTGTGAATATTGTTATAATGAAATAAAACGTTTAAAAATAATTTGATTTACACCTATTCACATGCAAGTTAATCGTACATTTATAAATTATAGAATCTTAAACCATCCCATTAGACCTTCATTAGACACAATACCTGCTCAACTAAAGTTAAAAAGGGTTAAGAAGAAAATATCTTTATTTATTTTATTTACCGAACTTCAAACACAGATGACAACCAAATATAATGAAATTACACCATTTTAACTAGCTTATGACTATTCTAGTTTTACCATTCATCATCACCATCATCATATCGGCCAAACAACGTCCACTGCTGGACAAATGCCTCCCCCAAGGATCTCCACAACGACCGGTTTTGTGCTGCTCGATCCAGCGGCTACCCGCGACCTTTACTAGGTCGTAGGTTCACCTTGTTGGAGGCCTGCCCACAGTTCGTTTTATTATTATTATGACTTTATTGATATACTCGTTTATACAGAATGTTTGGTAATAGGTGTATATTCCCAAAACATAGCCATGCAACTAAGTATAAAGAACGCTGTGATAACATGAAAAATCATATTTAGGTCGATTTACTATTCCAAAAAAATACTATTTTTTTTTAAATCTATTTATGTTTGACCATGAGGTTGACGAACACGAACAACGTATCGGCTTGACCTAGGGTTGTCACCTTACAGTTTTACTTAGCAACAAAGAGCCTCAGTATTTTGGCCATGTGGTGCTTTTCAGTTATGTTCAAAAAGTTCCAGGGTTCTATGAACGGTACCCTATCTGCCATGTTCGGGATTATACAGGTATTACCAAACACCCTGTAGATGAGACAGCGTCAATTCACTAAGTTAAAATCTGCCATGTTTTGAAATAAGAGGCAACACATTTATTTATTGTAACACATTTATAATTGGTACACAATTTCAGTTATTGGACGGCGTTCGATAAGAGAGGGCGCTGTCAGGGACACGCTTGCGCGATGGCGGGGGCGGGGCGGCGCGCGGCCTGCGTAAGCGCAAAGAGTAAAACCACAGATAAACAGTTTTCTTTCAATATTACTTTGTACCTATATATTAAAGGAGGACGCAGTTCAGAACCGGGACCAGTAGTGCCGACTTGTTATAGAGGCCAAAACTGACTTGGGGATAGTAAGTAATGTACATTACAACAATATAGTAATGGTTACAATCTCTTCTTACTTTCCATTTCTATGTACACTCGAAAAATTATTTATTTAATAATATTTGATTTAAAAGAATATTTTGGAATATTGATTTAAAATTTAAATTAAAAATTATCTAAGTAGTTTAAGTTTATAAACTCTGACTGGCTTATTTCGGAAATGCTGTATATACCTACAAAAGATGTAGGAAATAAATAATCTTGTTGCCGCTACTGTACTCTTATATATAAATCATTAAACACGTTTTAATAAAAAAGGAAGATGACTTCAGTTTTGAACGTCTGACCTACTTAAATAGATAAAAACAAATAAATGGAGCTTGGACTAAAATCTAGACATAGTAAAATGAAATACACTATCAGGGACTATGCGTATATTTATTATTTTTAGAAAATTTTGCACTGCTTGAGTAGGAATTAAATTAATTTGTTTTAACGTACCCAATTTTATTTACTAGACTGTCAAATTAATGTTTTCGGTGATTTTTTTTTTACATTAATGTTAATGCTATTTTTCATTATTAACATATGCTTTTTTAAACTTCTTTTTTTTTCAAATATTGTTCGGAAGTAGGTTCAATCCGGCGGTTATTTAAAACGAGCTTCACAGAACTGTCCATTCTGTTTTCAAAACATCTTTGCACGAGCTCTCTGAGAATAACGATATATCAAATTATGAATAATGGCGGGCAATTGTCGGTCCGTGTCGCTGCAGCGGCAGCGAGCGCCTTGTATGGACTCAATGAATTGCACAACTCGATTCTACGAGGCAGGGTAGCCTATTTAGGTATATTGCATGGCGCTTTCAAGTGATCGGATTTTTTATTTGAACTTTATGGTGCCCGGTCTGCGATTGCTAAGGTTAAGCAATTTTCGCAAAGGAAAGGTCAACGGATGGCATGGGTGACCATAAAATCATCTTGAGCTCCTCCGTGCTTCGGAAGGCACATAAAGCCGTTGGTCCCGGCTGCATTAGCAGTCGTTAACAACCACCGATCCGCACTGGGCCCGCGCCCACCATTCATAGAGAAGGCTCGTGCCCAGCAGTGGGGACATAAAATGAGTTGGTAATGATTATGATGCTGTTTGAAAATGCAATGACAGATAACATTCATGAGAAAACTATGGATTATCTGCGCCATTTATCAGAGTTTTAACTCTCCTCGTTTGTCACCATTACGCGATGCTTCAATGCCATACGAATTCTACTAGTTAACGTTAACGTGATCGAATGGTAAATAAAACTCGCACTTTGAAGCGAACTCGGGTGAATTAAAACGCTAGCCGCTGCGCCATTTTAGTTCAATTATGTTACAAAAACACAAATGTTGAAAAAAATTCCACGAGCTGGATTTAAACCTGCACCCTTCTGACATACCGGGTCAGGTGCTCTTCCAATTGAGCTATCGTGGTTCTAACCAGCCCGCCGAAACTATTCAACACTATTTACTTTTTTACTTTGAAAGCCAAAGGCGCCAATTATGTTATAAAAACCTAACAATCCGCTTATAGCTTCGATCTTTTATTTTTCAGCCACATCAGTTTTTGTAGACATGCCACATCATTACTGTTTAATGTAAAGACATTGTCATCACCGGCCTCATTAAATGTCCCCATTGCTGGGGTACGAGCCTTCCCTATAAATGGTTGGACAGGAAAACCGGGTCATACACCACCACGCGGGCCCAGTTCGGATTGGTGGTTGTTAACGACTGCTAATGCAGCCGGGACCAACGGCTTTAGGTGCTCTCCGAAGCACGAAGTTCGAAGTTCGAGATGATCATTTGATGACCGGTCTTTGTGAAAGTTGCTTAACGTCAGCAATATCACACCGGATGCGTTAACCATTGCGCCGTCGAGCTCTTCAATTCAAGATTCTCGATTGTAGAGAGTACATTGTAGAGAGGGCTTTAAATAGCTTGCATAGCACGCCATGTCCCTCCCTAACCATAAACTTACTTTATATAATTATGACACACCATACATCAATTAAAGTCTGAAGTTGCAAAAATTATACTTGACACGCGACATCAATAATCCTTTATGAATGGAGCCGCATATAAAACACAATTGGAAGTTAACTGGTGGAGTCAACGACCTAAGCATTGGAAACAGCTATATAGTTGTGATCTTCGTATAAGCTACTATCTCTTCTGTGGTATAACGAAATGGTGCTAAATTCTTGCACTACGGCTTCTGTTTCCTCTCTGGAAAGTCGACCGTAAGTGTCCATGGCGTGACTCTCCTGAGACCCTTGTTGTGGCCTCGGAGAATATACAGACAAGCTCTGTTAGGCCCCCTCTAAAATACAACCGGGATTTCGCAGTCATTACGGCTTCAGGGACCTTGTGTTTTACGCCACCTATAGATGTGAATACGTTGCAAACACCATTTTAATACAAAAAAATCTTTTTAATATATACATACATACTCTCTAGAGGAGCTGGATGGCGCAGTTGTTAACGCGCCTGGTTTGAGATAGCTAAGGTTAAGCTACTTTCGCAAAGGCCGGCCATCGGATGGGTGACCACAACAATAAAATGTGCTGGTGATGATGATACATACTCTCACGTCCTACTCCCAAAAAGGGATCTGGCTACCCCCTTTGGAAGTAGGAGGTGAGAGTATCAAAATCACCAATTCTGAGTAAAATCATTTGACAATATCAAAGTATCTTTCTAAGAGTACAAAACTGTTGTTAGTGACATGAAGAAGGTGTGTTCAATGTCTTACATAAGTTAGCCCTACAATAAAATACACCATACATCAAATTAAAGTCTGAAGATGCAAAATTGTACCTGTCACGCGACCACAAAGACCCTTCACTGTACTTCATGAATGGAGCGCGTAATAAATTACCAGAATCGATTTACCACAAACACAGTTTTTCTAAAAACTACAATACATTATACGTTCTTGAGTTGTACAGTTAAAAGAATGGCAGCAGGTCATGCATGTTTAGTTAAACTAAAAATCTTTGGAGCTCATGTAATAATGTTATATTATAATTCTTTATTTATTCAAATTATCATTCGAGAACTTATAAAAGTCGCTATAATATTGTGATTAATTCATGTATCGATGACCCATATAATACTCGTACATTCAACATGGGTTCTTTTTCTTCCTTACTTTTGCAGAATAGAATCTAAAGTAAGTAACTAAAATTATACGCAAACAAAGGCGCAGATAAAGATATAAACAATTCTAAATGAGTTCGACATATTTAATGGCTCTGTGGCTTCAGCCAAGTAGTCACCCCCCCGCCCGATCCTCTAAATGACACCACACATTTACAGAAGACACTAAACATGCACACCAGTTTAGGCCCAAGGCACCGTACTCGTAGAACAAGGATACGAAGAACCGGTTCACACTCGCTCTACACCAGGTACAGACATGTACCTGGGCGCTTCTCTCCTCCTCCACGGCCCGGTCAACCCGAGCCGAGGTCCGTGCCTTTAGAGGCGCCCTCGGGTTGCTCCGCTCCCCGATCCGATCCGAACCCTTCGGAGAATCTAGTAGGGCACGGGGACGCGCACTAGTGCGCGATGCCGTTCCCTCTAGAAAACCTCCGAAGGTGATTCGTTTCATGCGGCTTGAGGGACCCTTTACGTTCCTCGCCGCCCCCAAAAATGCCCGGTGAAGCTGAAAATGCCGTAGAGGCAATCAGCAATCTCTCTAAAAAAAAAAAGCCAAGCAGAATCTAAAAGCAATCTACTCATATTTTTTTAATTCAACTATTTAGATACTATAAGAGCCAGCAAGGAGCTCTATCGCAGATCAGATGTAATTATTTTGTGTTAGTAAAGTAGGTTACAATGTGACATAAGTTTTATAATATGTAAAAATCAAGTAAAATGCATTGTAACTACTTTTGTGAGCCAATTAAAAAAAAGTTATATTATTTAAGGTTAATAAACAGTTTCCTTTAATATCAGTACTAAGCTAAAATAACCTTTTAAAATAAGGAAACTAAAATCTTTCTATTAATCTCATACTAAATGTATGGGAGTGTTTAATGTCAAAATTTTGGATCCTTCTCATTAGATTTTTAAAAAGTTATTGTTGTCATTGTAATCATTAGGTAACGTACTTTCGATATCAGCTTAAAGTTTTTTGACATCTGTAATAGTTACGGAATAATTGCCTGGTCACACTTATATAGTGTATAATAATTAGAATATTTATAAGTTATTTGGTACATTACTAAAGATTGCATACTGACGTTAATAAACTACGGCAGAGTAGATTGATAAAAAAAAAACACGTGAATGACGTGAACAGTGAATGAAGTTTGTTGAATGAAGTGAATGCGGCAGACACTTCGGCGTCGTTTATTTTGCCATTTGAAAGTTGTTTTTTTCTTGTCTGGCGTTTGGTCCGCGTACCTGCCGCATGTCGGCCAATGATAGAGCGGCTATTGTTGTTTTATTTGTGGCTGTGTGGCAAAAGTGCTTGGTGAATTTAGCGAGTGTATTTTTTTACACAACGTCTTAGCATAGCGACATGCCAAATTCTAAATTCAAAATTCATAACCTTGATTTGAGTTTAGGCTACAAGTAGCTCTTATGAATGTCGCTATACCATCAGTTCGTAAGTCTACACAGGGCGGGAGAACTTGTACTGAGAAGAACGGGCAAGAAACTCAGCAAGGGCATTTATTTCCTTCCTTTCTTCCAAGAAGGACACTTACCATTACAAATAAGCACATAAAATATAAAGGACAACAACATTACAAAAACACAAATGTTGCAAAAATTTCCACGAGCAGGATTTAAACCTGCACCCTTCTGACATGACCGGGTCAGGACTCTTCCAATTGAGCTATCGTCGTTCTAACCAGCCCGCCGAAATTATTCAACACTATTTACTTTTTTACTTTGAAAGCCAAAGGCGCCAATTCAATGTCAACAACTACCGTCTGATCTGATCATAATATTTTTACAAATACTAAAGATCAGTTAAGAAGTAATTTGTAAAAATATTATGATCAAATGTTAATGACAAAGTCAAATATTTTTATTCAAATAAACTTTAGAAAAGTGCTTTTGAATCGTCCAAACATTTTTTTACCTACTACCCATTCAGGACGTCTATTTTTTAGCTGCGGAGAAGAATGGGCGCAACAAACTCCACAGCTTTAATAGAAGTAACGACATTTACAAAACTATATGTTACAAGTTATTCATGTTTCAAATAGTAAGAGTACCCTAAACCGAAAAGCATGTATGAAGGGAATAATGGAAGTGGACGAAGCGAAACAAGTATGTAAGGATCGTAGCAAGTGGAAAGAAGTGGTCTCTGCCTACCCCTACGGGAAAGAGGCGTGATTATATGTATGTATGTATGTATGTATGTATGTAAAATAACTAAATTTCTTATGTAAAATTTAAACACTGAAAAAAGACGACAACATTGACATTGATGAAGCAATGTTGACTAAAAAACATAAGCATCAAGCACTGAAAAATTTCGACGGGTGAAAGCCAGACCTCGGTAGCCAAGTGGTTAAGGCAGCCGCCCGGAATGCGGAAGGTGCGTGGTTCGATTCCCGCCTGAGGTTGTCGTCTTTTTTCAGTGTTTAAATTTTACTTAAGTATATTTAAGCGTTAATAAAACGCTAAAATATATAAAAAACACTTAAATTTCTTATCTCTAACCGTCACAACAATGCTACCAAAATTGTTAGTAAGTTGATACTTAAACGAAATTTATGGTAGCTCACCATTTGGACCTAAAACAAGCCCTACCACCAACCAAGTCGTGTACAGTGCATATATTTTTCTTAATATCTCTCGGCAAACTTCGTGTTTCGGCTGTCGTCGGATTCCTAACGGTTAAATTACTATTTAACCGTATATAGAGTTGCTACTACTCCTTTTATAATGAGGGGAAATACTGTTGTGCCATACGTAATTGATTTACGATTTATAGTTTAACAGCTCTGATGATGATGATGCCAAGCGCCAATGCCGTCCTGTTTTTGATTTATTTTTGTTTTTATTGTTCACTAGTTGTCGCCCGCGACTTCGTTCGCGAAGACTACACTGTCCCACAGGAACCTGTTGCCGGGATAAAAAGTATCCTATGTCCTAGTCCGGGTCATGGTCTGTCTATGTGCAAAGTTTGCATAAAAATCCGTTCAGCCATTTTCACGTGATGCGCGGTCAAATAAACAAACAAACAGACAAACATTCTAAAAACTGGTGGAACGTGTCCTGTTATCGATTCTAAGTATCCCCAGCCAACTGTTTTTCGAATATCTTCCATGTACAGTCTTTCGACCCTCTTTAGCTTTATTAAATGTATAGATGTGTTCCATAGATGAGATGTAATTACTAAAATTAAATTATATTTTGATTCTTTTTATTATCATAGATCACACGAAAACCAAAAACGAAACAACAATAAAGTACGGTGTTTAGAATACCATGAGTTACTTATTATACCTACACGATAAATCCAATAATTAATGGACATGTAAATTAATATTCGGTTGCATTCGGAAATGCGATAGGTATATTAAGAGAATAGAAGCATTGTACCTTAGATTATATATCTTATCTTATCTATCTTAGTGGGGCCTGCCGAGGTCTCCCTCTTGCAGTAACACTTCGACCCATCGGGATCTTTTGCGCAACCCCATCCTTTCACTCTTCTTCCTCTGCAAAGATAGATGCCATAAGTTTGGCAACGTCCTTAAGGGCGAAGAGGCTGAAGTCCTCCGGTTTCGGATAGGCCGACCCCAGGAGTCCCATTCTGTATTGATTATGTAAGTGAATATAATCTAAGCATTGGCACCTACCTTACTTTTAGATCACAAAGTAATATCAAAGGCGGTTACGGTATACGCACACTTAGTATCATCGTCTTTACTTGAGTTTGCACGTACGCACAGTGATACGTTGCCTTATTTCAAAGGCGTTTTTCCTCATAATTGTCAGAATATGTCGCAAACGTTCTTAAGAAGACACGTATGAGAACGTGCCGTTCAATAAAAGCCGGCATCTTTCGTCGATACCAACGGAAGAGTAATATCTCTCAATCGATCAAGCTGTTTGATCGATTGGGCAGATAGTACGAGCGCTCGACTACTTCAATGGGCGCTTTTTACTTTGTCGGGGTGTCTTTGACATTTTGAAATCTGTTTTTTTTTTTTCAAAAAATTATTTGTAGTTGCATTTTGCCGCTGCTGTATTTCAGATATCGACGTTTTTTTCTTTTTGCAATCATACAATACGTATTATGTAAGAACAAAGTCGTATGTTAGTGACCGTTGATGGCCAACAACATTTCAAAAAAAGACAAAGTGTTGGAAAAAGTCCACGAGCGGGATTCGACCCCGCACCCCATGACATGCCGGGTCAGGTGCACTACCAACTATGCTATCGTGGCTCAATCAATCCAACTCAGCCAACAACATCTTCAAAATACTGTCTGACTAAAGTAGACAATTTGAACATGGTCTACAGTCGCTCGAATGGCGACCGCGTACCGGAAAACACAGTATGTCTGAATTAAAATTATGATCTGTTACTTACCTGCGAAAAATTGCATGTTAACTTGTTGGTGTACCTTGTAATAATAAATAAATAAATTAGCAGTAAAAAAAATAAAATATATATTATCATCAATGTATAGATATGTTAATACGAAGATATCGCTACTAGAATGCCCTAACGCAATAATTTATAACACCCCAAAAGCACTAACGAGTAATTATCTGGCTCGCAATAACTTACAAGCAGGCGAGGTTAATTCCAAGAAACGGTCTTTCGGACCCTACCTCACGTACGCGACTATAATTAAGTAGATACAATTCGTATATTTCCTCTAGAGCTCATTTAATCAACATTACTATCAAAGGTACGTACTAGTCAATATAAGGACCTGACTAGATAGCGACCACCCTTATTATTGTCATCAAGAAACCTTTATTTCAATAGTAGGACCTATATACTGTAAAATAATATGCCTTCGTCATTGAAATCAAGTCGTGGGCATTGGCATAATCACCACGCTTGCCAATCAAGGCAGCCGGATCGAGCTGGGTGCACAAAGTCCAAAGTAAAGATACATGGCGTAGTGTGAAGGATGCCTACACAAAAATTGTTGAGGAAGGCTGAAAAGAAGATCATTGAAAAATAGGTTATCATAGACCTGAGAATTGAACCCAGGACCTACAAGTAGCTGGTTGTGTGTTTTGCCAATCGGCCACCGAGGAATTAATGAGAATGATTGTGAATGAGATTCAACAAAATTGATGAGCGTTAGGTATACAGTTCCAATAACTATACAAGACATAGGGTCAACACAGTCACTCGTATCACCAATCAAACTGAATCACTAAGTACGGGATACTCATGGGAATCGAATCTTTTACCTCTGTGTTCTACAAAGCCCCAAAATCCGTCCAATCACATTAAAATCACTGTTATTGCAACATCAATCTAGATAGAATCAAATAAAATGTCGCCCAAATGTGCTTTAGTCCTAAAATACACAGTCATGTATAAACAACGAAACAATTTAATTTACGAACACAAACAAAACACAAACGAGGTAGGTATCTTATTTTAGCCAAACAAACTTGCGCAGGTACCGGCGGGCGACAAATTAAAATGAATCTGGAGCGCCAGAGCTGAAATTAAAAGTTAAAACGCAACTGTACCTACGCTGAGGCACAAGACAACGAGACTGCAGAGGTTAAGCTTTATAGAGACGCCCTCGAGCAACGCACACATATATCCTTTCACGAACATAGAACCATCTCGGACCATCTCGAATCAGTCCGAGCACAGTAAGAGGGTATTATGGTTTTTTTTTTTGGAGAGAGATTGCTGATTGCCTCGGATGGCATTTTCAGCTTCACCGGGCTTGTTTGGGGGCAGCGAAAAACTTAAAGGATTCCTCAAGCCGTATGAAACGAATCACCTACGGAGATTTTCTAGAGGGAACGGGATCACGCACTAGTGCGTGTCCCCGTGCCCTACTAGATTCTCCGAAGGGTTCGGATCGGATCGGGGGTATTTGTGTGCGTTGCGTTTGAATTAAGCTTACCTTCTGGCTTCCCTATTCTGTGGCTGAGGTTTCAACGGCTAATTGCTGTGGGAAGTTATTTCAAACGCGAATGGAATAAATAAAAAAAGGCGAGTAGCAATAGCGATGGCGGAGAAACTTTTCGAAGCCCTTTCTAAAACAAAACACGATCAGGATCAGGATCTATTTTTGAATTGCACGTATGACATTGTGTTGCATGCGACAATTTGTATACACACACACACACACACACACACACAGAGAGAGAGAGAGAGAGAGAGAGAGAGAGAGAGAGAGAGAGAGTAATTTGAATGTGAAATGTAATTTCGTATGAGAATAAAGATCTTTAAAGCTAAACGTAAACCTAAATATTAAATTGCAACACATTTCTACCACAAAAGTTTAAGTGAACACACACATTATACTACTAGCAATTATTGCGACTTTTAATTTCATTATTATCATTTGAAATCAAAATCGGCAGTAAATTATTCGGCCCCAAAGCATAACACTGTGATAATTAGAATACGTTAACACCACACAAAGGGCACAATACGCTTTGACAAACATAAGCTAATGAACTCCCAAACAATGACATTTGTATACACAAAGTTGCTATTAAAATTTTCATGATAGTTATATTATAGTAATAAATTTTAATTAGTCATTTGTTATAAATTCTGTTAAAGTGCCTTTTCTATTTTAAATTTTAAATCGTAAAAATGCCTTGATTCACCTTTTACGTGACGGCATGTGGTGATAAGCCTGAAGTTTAAACTTCAGCACACTTCAAACGAAATCCTCCCTCCTGTGAAACTAGATATCTTTATTTTTAATTGTTTAATTACTTACAACACTTGGCTTTAATCTTTCCTGACGTTTAGAGACGATAATGCCGAAAGAACAAGCGCACAGAAAGCGTTTAAGCAAGCCCTTTTTTAAACACGCAATCCGGGGAGATGCAGACGGTTATTTTATTTATTTATTTATTTATTTATTTTAATTATTTATTAAAAAAAGCTTACCAACTAAATACATACACAAAACATTTATCTAAGCTTATTAATCATAAAACGTGTATATACATATTTAAATTACTCACAACATATACCAAAAAATAAAAACGACAGAAACTTAAAAGTAAAAAAAAAAACAAAAAAAAATATTTTTTTAAAAAGTAAAAGTAGGGCTATTACTGAGCATTGAGGTACAATTTAACACTTTCCTTAAAATAACCCAATTTGTTAATATATCTATTTCCTCATGACTTTTAGATAGCTCATTTTAACACCTAAGCATTGCATTAAGAGAGTAATTGCTCCCATAGTTGTTGCTTTTAAAATCAATTAAAAAAGGCTTAATATTGTGTAATCTGGCAGTGAGTCTAGGTACTTTAAAATTTACCTGTGATAAGAGATATGGATGGACAATCCATATCATCATTAAGTAGTTTATACAAAAAAATCAATGACAGTTGGTCTTTACGATTTTCCAAAGACATAAAATTGAATTGGGATAATCTTTCTTTATAGCTTTTTACTGTACGGTGAACTCCACTCATATAGGTTATTTTCTGTTTAAAAATCGTTTCTGAATTTTTTCAATACGCTGTATATGATTTTGATAATAAGGATACCAAACGACACCACAATAATCCACAAAACTACAAACCAAAGACATTCTCAGACATTTATTCAAGGTAACTTTAACATGGTTGGTAAATCGCATTTCAGAATCCATAACTATGCCCAAGTCCTTTACTTCCTCCATTCTTTTTAAAACAACTCCATTAATGTTATAGCCACTTGGAAATTTCTTATATTTTCGAGAGAACTTTATATAATAGCATTTGTCAGTATTAAGATACATCGCGTTTAGGTGACACCATTCAGTGATTCTATCTGTATCATCCTGGAGTTCAGTCTGCTCAGTATTATTATTTACTATCTTCGACATTTTAAGATCGTCAACGCAGAGTTCAAAATCAGAGCTTTATTTATTTAAACATCGAACACCTGCTACACTTACAGCAACGCTAAGACGTGTAACAGGTCATCACAATAAAAAAACATATATATACAGATCACATTAACAACCTAAAATCTAACACAAAAATCAATGAACACATACAATTTCGTATCAAAGATGTCTAGATCTGGCTCTTGTGCAATCAAGGCGTTAAGCAGCCTGATGGCTTGAGTCGTAGGAGCGAAATGAGCGGTTTGCGTGCGCGTCAGCGGGGCATCAGTTATGTGGGACTCTCCTCCCGATCCGATCTAGAAAGGAACGGAACCGGTGCCTAGTGTGTTTTTTAAACTATTTTTTTTTACGAAAACGAAACAAAAAATGAGTATAATGGCAAAATTTTAACTTTTTCCGTATGTCGCCAGGAGGCGCTACTTCAAGGCCATTACTACTACTATTCGTTTTCGTTAACGTGATCGACTGTCAAATGAAACTCACACTAGGCACCGCTTGCGCGATACCATATCCTACTAGAAACCCTTTGACGGTGTTTCGATCACACGGTTTGAGGAACCTTATGACTTTCTCGCCGCCCTCTAAAAAGTCCAGAGGCGTTGTAATGGCCGATTGAGGCTCTACTTACTAAAACATCCTGTAATTTACCTCAAGTGATTTAAAGCCACCATAAGCAATTACCAGAGTATCTTAAATCAAGTCCACAAACTAGACCGAGTACTGGGATCCGTGCCTGGCATCGATGTTGTATTCACTAGACCAAAGAAACGTTTAAATTGTATTTCTGATCGTTGCTTTGATGAAATAGTTGTGGCAATTTAATTGCTGGTATGCGAGAATGTCAAGTATAATTTATATTTTCCTTTACTTTTATGCAAATCAAATCAAACATGTCGACACGTAGGGCACACACCCGAACAAAAAGTGATAAATCGCAATTAATCCAGGTACGAGCAGCAATTATCCTGTACGAATGACGACGAATGATTCAAACGAATGACGTTGTGGGGTGCAAGAGGTAGCGGTTTATGATTTTATTTTCATTATAATTGTACTGCTAGCATTTAGGGCTGAAACAGTGATCGACCGACCGGTATCGGTCGTTATGTACCTACTTACGTCTGTCGCGTATGCTAAAATACATAGTCGCTTGTGAAATACAACAGTACGACGCTGACTGCGTCAGTGGCGCGTGATGGTATAGGTAAGCATACGTGACAGGTACGCACGACGACGGTCAGTCGAGTATTGGTTTAGCCCTATTAACACTGGTTTAGCACACACACATACCCTCACACACTCTCACACACAATAAAACACACAATATACCGATTCCACTTACATAATATTATTATGGATTCCTAGCCGTTGGCGTCGCTACCAGTGGCGCAACACAAGCAAGTAGACATTATTATTCCTCAGTTCGCTCACAGGCACGTATAACGAAGGCCGAAGCCACCCGCTGATTTAATGTGATTTTAACAATCGCACTGTGTCCCGCCTAGAAGAAGGTAAGTGGACAAAAGTCACTAAAAGAAATCGGTTAAATGAGGGTCGAATGTAAACGACACCCCAGTTGTCTCAATTCGAAGCAATCATTTGTGGCAAACATTGCATAGCGATAAGTTGTATGCGTTTGAATTTAAGTGTACATAAATTACGGTTGCGTTAAAAAATCACAGAAAAAATTGTATTCCTTTCCACAGCTCATATTACAATTTTTGCTAATAAGTTATAGCTTTTATGTTATGGATTTTATTTTAGAGGGTGAGTACAATCTAATTTCTCTTTAATGTTATTCAAAATATAAATATATTAGGTTATAATAGCTTTGAAAAAACCTGTCCAGCATATGATAGATATTTTTATGTTTCCAAACTTTCAAAGATTGCACCTTTTTGTATCCACAAGTATCCAGTCTAATTTTTTTATATAATATATCTACAATCTTTAGGTTTATCTTATCTTATCTTAGTGGGGCCTGCCGAGGTTTCCCTCTCGCAGTAACACCTCGACCCATCGGGATCTTTTGTGCAACCCCATCCTTTCACTCTTCCTCCTCTGTAAAGATAGAGGCCATAAGTTTGGCAACGTCTTTAAGAGCGAAGAGCCTGAAGTCCTCCGGTTTCGGATAGGCCGACCCCAGGAGTCCCATTCTTTTATCTTTAGGTTTACTTTAGTGTATAATTTAGAACCTCGAAGGACCTCGAATAGTCTTTATGATTTTTTTTCAGAACGTGTGTACTCTATGTATTTCAAAAATGGATTTTTTTAAAGAATGTGTAAAACATGACAGAGAAGGATATTATGGACATAACTCCTGAGTCACAAAGGACAATGAAGTTAAAAATAGCAAGTATATCTACAAAATTTTCTGAAAAATGGGCTGCGTCACAACATTATTTTGACCGGTTTTATGACAAAAATAAAAGCTGGATGGAGGGGCCTGATATACAATTTACAGTTTACATAAATCTTCCTTGTCCTTCATCATCATCTCGATGTAGTGAACCTCGAGAAATACCAAAAAAACATTTCGAAGATGCGTCTTATAAAACAAAAAAACGAAGGGTTGTGAACTTTGTGCAATCGCGGAGTGCTGGTGAGGTGACTACCGCTGCAAAAGTCGCAAATCGTATGTCGGGTCGCAGAGTCACGGCTACCTTGATCAGAAAAAGTTCGGAGTCTTCAGAAAAAAGAAAATCAGGTGGTGATAATTGTGGTGGTAGGCAATTGAGTAGTGATGAGGCAGTAGTTTGTTTTGTTTCAAATATATTTTTGTTTAAAAGTTATTATTTTTATTTTATAAGTTCCTAAGCTTTTACGAAATCAGTAATTTACATTTTATTTATTATAACAACAAAATAAAATGTTATACCTTTATACCAATCAGAAAATTTGAAAAAATATTTTTGTCCACCTAGCTTGTTCTAATCGAAACACTGTGAATCGGCGGCAGCTCTGTGGAATCGCGGTCTTTCACAGCGGCTGTTTAGCAAACTTGTTTTTCACAAATAAATTTCCCTATCTAAGAAACAAACTCTCTGATTTTGAAAAACAACTCACATACACACTGTGTCATTACACCACCGATATCCGATACATACCGATATCGACATCGATATCAGTATGTACGATTATAATGATATTTATGCTTCATGAAACCGCAGGACTGGATAATGATGATGATATACCGATTCCACTTCGTTTAAATAAAGAAAATATGGCGTCCTGGCCATCGCTGCCACTAGCGCCACACAAGCAAGCAGACATTATTATCCCTCAGTTCGCTCACAGGCACGTATAACGAGGGCCGAAGCCGCCCGCTGATTGAATGTGATTTTAACAATCGGCGCTGTGGAATCACGGCCTTTTCAGCGGCTGTAAGGCGAGCGCCATTTTTGAAAATTGCTTTTCCAGTTTACAGTAGAGGGATACGTTTCGCTAAATAAAATTTGGTGAGTAATGAGTCGATCTATCAGGCGAGGGACCGTCACGTGGCTATCACATATTATATTCCGTAATTTTTTTTTTTTTAAATTTATTAGGATAAACAAACAGTGACAAATTACAAATATTTAAATGAGATATACAATTATAACTAATAAATTTCACACCAACACCGTTTACCACATCTTACATTAGGAATTTACATTAAGAGCAGTATGATATCTTCCGTAAGCTTCGATCATTCCGCAAGTATTTGTTATTTTATTTATATGTTTTTTTTTTTTTTTTTAATTAATAACACAAGCAAACAGATTACTAACTATAGTTACACAATATATCAAGAATATTTTTTTTAATATACTAGGACGCGTAGCCGCAATGTCAATTGTGTTAAATGTTTTGTTGTAGGATTCCACAAGCCGGTACATCGGAGAACGCTTACCAGCGTTAGTGCGACAGCAGGTGGTTGCGAACAACCGCCATGGTTTACGGCTATGAGTCCTAGTAGGGATTCTATAGCACAACTTATTTACTAAAAGAATACAATCATATCGATTATGGCATAGGTCATAAAGCATCATTGCTTCTAACTGAACACGTCTCTGGTCAAGCTTTAAAAGTCGGTACTTAATAAGAAGCTGTTCGTATTGAAGGCGACTGTGAAAACATCGGTGATGTATTGATTTTAAAAACTTTCTCTGAACTCTCTCAATAGCTTCTACGTATTTAGTGTAAAGTGGATTCCAAATGGGCACAGCGTATTCAAGTTGAGATCGGATTAAGGCTGTAATGCTGGGTTTATTGGCTTTATAAAGTTAAATTTAATTAATATTCTTTATTTTTATGGTAAATGTTTGTACTTGTCGATGTAACTTCGCAATCGACAATGTTACAGTAATACAATGAAGGTTTGTTCTGTACCCACCATTTATTAATGTCATTAGGCATTAAGTCCGCTTTTTGTAATAAATTATATTGTACTATCTTATCTTATCTTAGTGGGGCCTGCCGAGGTTTCCCTCTCGCAGTAACACCTCGACCCATCGGGATCTTTTGTGCAACCCCATCCTTTCACTCTTCCTCCTCTGTAAAGCTAGAGGCCATAAGTTTGGCAACGTCTTTAAGAGCGAAGAGCCTGAAGTCCTCCGGTTTCGGATAGGCCAACCCCAGGAGTCCCATTCTTTTCCTAGCCAGAGAGTCGCAGTCACACAGTAGGTGCTGCATCGACTCCGTTTCCTCTCCACACGCATTCGATGATATTGTGCTATAATGAATAAATATGTATGAAGGCCGAGTACCAAGAGCGCTCGGCTCGAAATCTGAAAGTCTTGGGTGCAACACCCAGGTTGGGCTGAGTGTGCTACGGATTTTTAGATGCATAGCTTGGGTTTTTAATCACCAATCCGCATTTGGCGTGGTGATTTAACCAATCATCAGCTCATTTTATGTCCCCACTGCTGGGGCACGAGCCTTATCCCTATGGATGGAAACACCACAGGGAAAACGGGTCATAAACTAGGCTCAGTGCGGTGCGGTGGTTGTTAACGACTACTTATGCAGCCGGGACCAACGGCTTTACGTGCCTATTCCAAAGCACGGAGGAGCTACAGATGATAAATTTTTGGTCACCCATCCGATGACCGACCTTTGCGAAAGTTGCTTAACCTTAGCAATCGCAGACCAAGCGCTCTAACCACTGCACCATCGAATTCCCCAATGGTGATAAAGCTATTTAGTCACTGTGGTCACTTATCCGGTAACTCGTCAAAGTAGGAATTGCTTAACATGCAAGATCGGAACACGAACGCGCATCGATCTCCTCAACTTACCTCATTACGACCATTTATAATACAGATACCTATGTATCTCTCCAAGAAACTCACGCAGGTTAATTTTCGACAATATTATGACAACCCTTCTCAAAACGTTCGTACAGTCACAATCATAAATACGCGATTACATATTTTTTAAACGCAAGTAGGTAAAAAACTCTGCTTCAGCTGATGAGAAACGGAAGGAGACCAGATGCGAAGACTGCTTGCTAGAAAAGTCTTATTATACCGCACTAGTCATCTTCACCTTGGCGATCTACAAGTTTCTTCTTCACTTCTCGTTTTTTTTAAAGGACTCCCTGAGGCAGCTGTCCCACCGACGGCGAGTAAGCGATGAACTATCGACTAATTTATCGCTCAAGAAATTTGTACGTTTTTTGAGCGATACGTACGTACGAACGTTTTTTCAGATATAGATCCTGTGTCAATAAAAGAGATGCATAATTAATTATAATAATAGTTGATCGCTGATTGTTCACACTGCCGGCGAGTACTCCCTTTACTAGTTTGCCGCTGGCGAGTACTACAATAAATACAAACTAACAATTATTTGAACTATCATTGTTGTCTAATCCAGACGACGACGATGATGTATGTTATAATGTTGTTTGTGTAGTAGCAGCGGCAGTTCTGAAAAAATGGAAGAAAAAAAGGAATATTTGAAAAGAAGAATTTGGATGCAAAATATTAATTATTTTATAAGAGAATACAGTGGGTTTAAACAATTCAACGAGTTGTCAAATGAAGATTTTCGTACATATTTAAGAATGACAAGACAACATAAAATAATAGCAAGATGTATGTTTTTTCTAAAATATACCGTTACTGCGTTTCTTAAATGTACGATATCGACGTGATCGACATGACAAAGTCACAATTTTTTTTTTTGTGTAACTGGAACGACTGTCACGGTGATTGAAAAATAACGACTTTGCTCAATGTCTACAGGACTAGCCGCCCCCAAACGAGTAGTGTGAGTAATCGCCCATCGCACAAGAACACTCGCTCATAGCCCAGCGACAAAACTATCGGAAATACAACTCGCTTTTCGCTGCTCGCCAACTCGCTTCTAGTTTCTAGCTCTACTCGCTACTCGCTCTTCGCTGGCGGTGGGACACCTGCCTGACGTAGTAAGGTGGGAATACACGTATTTAGCACACGAGCATTTCATGTTTTTAGAGCGGCAGCAATTCTGTAACACTGAAAACCAGCACGCATGGAGGAAGGGAGAAAGAAGGATAAGAAAAAAAATTAACAACTTGACTCAAAAACAAATGAGGACGTTTTTGAATCAAGACAGTCGTCACATATTTTTGACGCTAGAATTAAAAAGCAAATATCATATAATTTTGCTGCAATAGTGTAGACAGAAATGGTTGTACAATTTATAGTGCAGAGTATTAGAACAAGTTTTATGCGTTGTATTCGTTAACGAAAAAGAGAATTTAAACGGCTCTGAAGCAGCGCGTCTTGGTTACAAACGAGGCGAGTTAAAATTTTGCCATAAAATTCACGTTTTCGTTAACGTAATCGAATTGCAAAATAACCGCGCACTAGGCACCTAGATATTGTCGATTTGTCCGTAGTAACATATTAATGTCGGTGACTGTACACAGCTATTAATATTCATCTCACAATCTGCCGACCCTACGCTTGTAATTTCCCATATTACGGACAAGGGACCTATTCTGAGACGCTCGAACACTTGATTACTTGTAACAGATAAAAGTAAGGGACTTTTATGATTATTTTACTGACAACTCAGATGTTAACTAGGCAGTTAACATCTGAGTTGTCAGTAAAATAATCATAAAAGTTACCTTGATTTAGTAGTTAGGCCTTCAGCACATAATAATGAGAGTGCAGAAGGTAAGCTTCATTTCTTTATTTAATTTTTTATTTATGTTAAAATGAAACTAACGAGCAGACGGATCACCGGTTGGAAAGTAATCCCCGCCGCCCATGGACACCCGCAACAAAGTAATCGCAGATGCGTTGCCGGCTTTGAGGAAGGAGTTGGATCTTGAGGAGGGAGTAGGAATTGGGAGGGGGGAGGGGCGAGAGATGGGCTTCCGGTACTTTCACTCACCGCACGAAACACAACAGCAACGAGTGCTATACACGCCCGATATTCTGTGAGAGGGTGGTATTACGCCGGGCGAGTTGGCCCATTTCGTGCTGCAACGCAGCGTGGCTCTATCACTCAGACAGTGTCACTCATTTAACACCCTTTTAGTTCCCTTTACTTGCTCTGCATTTCAGCATAGGACGTGTGACTTTTCGTCTTTTTCTGTATAATAAAAACAAGTCATCATCGTCTTCTTCCTCTTCTAATAAAGAACATAAAAAATTGCAATCACTATACTTCAACACGTCAGACATCTTGTTTCACGGAACACTTGGAACCAACTGGATGCCGTCTGCAGTCGGGTTAGAAATCATGACTGCAGCGACATGACGCAACGACGTGTCGTGGCGACATGACGCGACGACACGTCGTCTGCTGATGCTGTGTGAAATCAGCTACGAACTGATGATACCTTTAGACTCAGAGATCTCGGGTTCGATTCGTTACACAGTATGGTATAATATAGGTATTGGGTTCAATAAGTGGTAGGATGTTTATAAGTAGTAACGCGTAGCTACAACGAGCTAAAACCTCTTTGGTTATAAATAAAAAAGGTTTGTGAGTGTTAAGGGTGCACCGACCAAAGAATGTCACGTTTAAGTTGATATAATTGAAAATACTATCGTAATTCATAAACAAAATATATATTTAGTATCAAAGGGAACGTGTTTAAACTATCACTAATGGTCTAAACTACAAATCGTCCGTCTCACATTTTCGATTTATCAAGCGGTTTCTTAAATTATTATTTTTCAAATTAACACGTTAAATTTCCCATACAAAATTAGTATGGCCGCCCGGCATCAAATAAATATGGACGAAGACATTTCAAATAAAATATATGACACTTGTCACTTACGGACGGCGCACCCCATAATAAGTATTAAAGTGGTGAAGGACTTCTTGGCGGGAAAGTGAAAAGTCATGTCTGCGGTTTTGTTTTATACCAAAATTTGTGTTAAGTCGAATATTAATGTGAAATAATGGTGGATTATTAACCGTTAAGCGTTCGTGAGCGTGCATTAGTGTTGGCAATGAAACAACAAGTGTAACGTCACTTTTCAAATTCTCTCGAGAAGTCCGCGTGAGGTCTTAGTAAAGCCTCACATCTTTACTGAGATCCTCAAGGGGTTGGGGGATATATCAATTCTCGTTTGTTATTTCTTTTAACATTCATCATCATCATATATATTTTTAAAAATAATTTATTTATAACTTGTAAGAATTTTCCTTTGACACTGGCTAAATATGCAAACCGCACGAAGCCATCAACAAAATAAAGAAAACCTTGTGAACTTAAATGCTTATTATAATTTTTCAGTATAAACTTTGCCTTGCAAATTCAATCTGCATTTGTAATCACTATCTCTCATTTGGAAAGCAAGACCTGATTTTAAAGATTGCCAAGCAGTGGAACGGAATAAGGTAAGCACTTGTAACTATGTCTTTTAATATAGGTACCCAATTTGGAATGCGCCCTGTTCATACACTATACCTGTTTTTATTTTAATACCTGCCAATTGTTGTGAAGGCGACTTTATTACCTTATATTTTTTATTTTAAACTTTAGTTAAGTATCAATTCTATAATGTAGACGAGTGTATAGTGTCTGGACCAACCCATCAGGGTTTTAGATACTAAGGAGCAAATTCTATGTTTATTTTTTATTATAACAATAAATTAAAAAAAATATAAACATATCGTCACCCATAACGGCCTATGAAACTTTATATATCCACGATGTGTCAAAAAGTTTTATCTCCTAACTTGCTTTAGACGCAGACGGTTCGTTAATGAAGTCACTAATTACCGCGCGTACAGATCGCTGAGTCAAATTAACGTTATATAATACACAATCAAAGAGCTTTTATCCAGTGTTGGGGTAACAGTATAGATTCTATACTATAGAACAATAGGGAATTTCAACAATTCATTTATTTACTTATATATTAGACGACATCACATACATTGTTCTGATCCCAAGAGAGTAGCTAAAAGCTATGGAAAATAAAATCAACGACAGTACCACAATCACCCAGACCCACCCAGACCTGACACAATATCGAAAAGTTAGTTTTTGAAATTGAACCGACCCGGAATCGAACCCGGGACCTCAGAGTTATCGCCGCCCAAAGTCCGGCGTGCAAGCCACTTGGGCTATGGAGGTCGGCGAACACGTTTGTATATTTGGACAACAAAACCGATAAAAATCATTCTTATCCAATCATATTATACCAATTAGTTTTGCGCTAGACTGTATCCTACTAATTTTGACACATCATTTCTGATTCACAGGATAAATTATAGCCAATACAAAACAAGTATAAATTAATAAAACGAATAAAACTTTGTTTGTCTATAAAATTACATTGAAATGGTTTTGATTGTAATGTTTGCATTATAGTTGTGTTGAGAAATATTGATGTGAATTAAAACAAAAATTTGCTCACTGGCAGACTAACTGTAGGTTATTTATGTTTTCTCTTTAAGTGAATGTTAATTCTTTTAATAAATAAAGTCTTTAACTGTAAAACTAATAAAACTACGAACGAACTTACAAAGCTATATAATTTGCTGTAGTAATCATCATCAGCCTAATACTAGTCCACTGCTTGACATAGGCCTCTCCAAGTGCACGCCGCCGAGCACGATCCGTGGCTACTCTCTTGCCAGCCACCTTGTGAAGATCATCGCTCCACCTAGTCTGAGGGTGTCCTACACTACGTATGCCGATACGCGGTCTCCACTCGAGAACTCGTTTTCCCCAACGGTTGTCGGTTCTGCGGCTAGTATGACCGGCCCACTGCCACTTCAGCTCACTCAGCAGGATTCGATGGGCTATGTCGATAACTTTCGTTCTCTGTCGGATCACCTCAAACCTCATTTCTGTAGGAATTAACCTAATTCAGACGTATTAATGCTAATTCAATAAAACAACAACTTTTAACTAAAGACGTGTTAACAGTTTATCAAAACAGTCCCGGTTCACCTAATATGCATATCAGGGGCGGGGCGGCGGTGGCCATGGCAACGGCCACGCCCACCGATGGGCAGATGCGCGTGCGATGGTGACTCTACGAAAGCTCTGCGTAGACCTCGGTCACGAACACGGGTGGATTGCGATACGGTTAATAAATTTCTTGTTCATTGCGCGTTATATTGCGGTATGCTTAGCCAACGGTAATACAAAGAACGTAATGAGCAGAGATATAACCGAAAAAGCCGTCAGTGTTCGTAGTCGAACAAAGTTATAGTCAAGTTATTTTTTGAGATAGATGGTGAAAAGACAGTGAGATCGGTTGTATGATGGCGAATCAAGATTAATATATGTTTTTTTTTTAAACTATTGTATATATCACTTCCAGCAAACAGCAAATTTTTTCAGTTTTAATCGAGATGTCATTTCAACAAAAATAAATTTTGAGACAACAAGTTTCTTTGTTACAACAAAAAAAAACCCGTGTAGGTATTTACTCGTAAATATTTTTAAGTTGAAACTTATACTATACTAATAATTTATTTATTTAAAGACAGCTAGCAAGAACGCACACCAAAACAATGCATCGATACACTTCAAGATTACAAGCTATAGTGTTGTCTTATTTACTCGTTTATCGTGCCACGACCTAAAGTATATTATTATAATTAAAACATAGATAAAATTTAAACACTGAAAAAAGACGACAACCTCAGGCGGGAATCGAACCACGCACCTTCCGCATTCCGGGCGGCTGCCTTAACCACTTGGCTACCGAGGTCTGGCTTTCACCCGTCGAAATTTTTCAGTGCTTGATGCTTATGTTTTTTTTTTAGTCAACATTGCTTCATCAATCTTAGAAGTTTTCACCTCTGAGATCCGAAAGAAATATTTTTACAAATATTTGAACATTCGGTTAAGATGAAGCTGCGTTATAGATAAGTGTTTTTTATATATTTTAGCGTTTTATTAACGCTTAAATATACTTAAGTAAAATTTAAACACTGAAAAAAGACGACAACCTCAGGCGGGAATCGAACCACGCACCTTCCGCATTCCGGGCGGCTGCCTTAACCACTTGGCTACCGAGGTCTGGCTTTCACCCGTCGAAATTTTTCAGTGCTTGATGCTTATGTTTTTTTTTTAGTCAACATTGCTTCATCAATCTTAGAAGTTTTCACCTCTGAGATCCGCAAGAAATATTTTTACAAATATTTGAACATTCGGTTAAGATGAAGCTGCGTTATAGATAAGTGTTTTTTATATATTTTAGCGTTTTATTAACGCTTAAATATACTTAAGTAAAATTTAAACACTGAAAAAAGACGACAACCTCAGGCGGGAATCGAACCACGCACCTTCCGCATTCCGGGCGGCTGCCTTAACCACTTGGCTACCGAGGTCTGGCTTTCACCCGTCGAAATTTTTCAGTGCTTGATGCTTATGTTTTTTTTTTTTAGTCAACATTGCTTCATCAATCTTAGAAGTTTTCACCTCTGAGATCCGAAAGAAATATTTTTACAAATATTTGAACATTCGGTTAAGATGAAGCTGCGTTATAGATAAGTGTTTTTTATATATTTTAGCGTTTTATTAACGCTTAAATATACTTAAGTAAAATTTAAACACTGAAAAAAGACGACAACCTCAGGCTTTTTTTTTTTCAGTGTTTAAAATTTTACTTAAGTATATTTAAGCGTTAATAAAACGCTAAAATATATAAAAAACACTTATCTATAACGCAGCTTCATCTTAACCGAATGTTCAAATATTTGTAAAAATATTTCTTTCGGATCTCAGAGGTGAAAACTTCTAAGATTGATGAAGCAATGTTGACTAAAAAAAAAACATAAGCATCAAGCACTGAAAAATTTCGACGGGTGAAAGCCAGACCTCGGTAGCCAAGTGGTTAAGGCAGCCGCCCGGAATGCGGAAGGTGCGTGGTTCGATTCCCGCCTGAGGTTGTCGTCTTTTTTCAGTGTTTAAATTTTACTTAAGTATATTTAAGCGTTAATAAAACGCTAAAATATATAAAAAACACTTATCTATAACGCAGCTTCATCTTAACCGAATGTTCAAATATTTGTAAAAATATTTCTTTCGGATCTCAGAGGTGAAAACTTCTAAGATTGATGAAGCAATGTTGACTAAAAAAAAACATAAGCATCAAGCACTGAAAAATTTCGACGGGTGAAAGCCAGACCTCGGTAGCCAAGTGGTTAAGGCAGCCGCCCGGAATGCGGAAGGTGCGTGGTTCGATTCCCGCCTGAGGTTGTCGTCTTTTTTCAGTGTTTAAATTTTACTTAAGTATATTTAAGCGTTAATAAAACGCTAAAATATATAAAAAACACTTATCTATAACGCAGCTTCATCTTAACCGAATGTTCAAATATTTGTAAAAATATTTCTTTCGGATCTCAGAGGTGAAAACTTCTAAGATTGATGAAGCAATGTTGACTAAAAAAAAAAAACATAAGCATCAAGCACTGAAAAATTTCGACGGGTGAAAGCCAGACCTCGGTAGCCAAGTGGTTAAGGCAGCCGCCCGGAATGCGGAAGGTGCGTGGTTCGATTCCCGCCTGAGGTTGTCGTCTTTTTTCAGTGTTTAAATTTTACTTAAGTATATTTAAGCGTTAATAAAACGCTAAAATATATAAAAAACACTTATCTATAACGCAGCTTCATCTTAACCGAATGTTCAAATATTTGTAAAAATATTTCTTTCGGATCTCAGAGGTGAAAACTTCTAAGATTGATGAAGCAATGTTGACTAAAAAAAACATAAGCATCAAGCACTGAAAAATTTCGACGGGTGAAAGCCAGACCTCGGTAGCCAAGTGGTTAAGGCAGCCGCCCGGAATGCGGAAGGTGCGTGGTTCGATTCCCGCCTGAGGTTGTCGTCTTTTTTCAGTGTTTAAATTTTACTTAAGTATATTTAAGCGTTAATAAAACGCTAAAATATATAAAAAACACTTAAAACATAGATAATAATAAATCTTAATTAAAAATCTCTGTTCTCGTTCGCGTACACTCTATATCCTGTGGGATGCGTCCCATATAAGCTTGCGGAGAAACTAGTTATTCCTTGTGGAATGATTGGCGTGCTAATTCTGTACGCTAATGGTTGCTTTCTTTAGGTTATTAAGCCGACAAAGAATGCTATTACATAACCTTCACCAGCCCTTGGTTGTATGTTAGTAATAGTGAAATGGAACGCAACCATTTCAGTTCCTTTTTGTGCCGTGTGTGGCGCTTCTGTCACTTGTCAATGTCAACTTGTATTGCCGCGTCTTTTTCTTTTTGAACTCGTCGATGAAATAACGTTTGTTATTATATCTGCTTATTTCTTTTACCATAACCACGTAATGTTTTCTTTTACGACAGCTAATGAAGATGAAGACGACTTACCACCACCTTTCGTTCCCCGCCCGATCCTCTAAATGCCAATACACATTTACAGAATACACTAAACATGCACACTAGTTTAGGTTCAAGACACCGACCGTACTCGTAGAACAAGGGTACGAAGAACCGGTTCACACGCGCTCTACAGCAGGCACAGACATGTACCTGGGCGCTTCTCTCCTCCTCCACGGCCCGGTCAACCCGAGCCGCGGTCCGAGCCTTTAGAGGTGCCCTCGGGTTGCTCCGCTCCCCGATCCGACCCGAACCCTTCGGAGAATCTAGTAGGGCACGGGGATGCGCACTAGTGCGCGATGCCGTTCCCTCTAGAAAACCTACGAAGGTGATTCGTTTTACACGGCTTGAAGGACCCTTTACGTTCCTCGCCGCCCCCAAACAAGCCCGGTGAAGCTGAAAATGCCGTCTGAGGCAATCAGCAATCTCTCTCAACGAAAAAAAAAAAACACCTTTCGTATTTAAAAAAAGCTGCATCTTAAAAGTAGGCGAGCTGTATCGTACCTACAATATAATAGAATGACATTGCGTTTCAACCAAAAATGTTCTTTATTGCACTTGCAAAAAAATGGAATTCCCTTCCAGCACACGTATTTCCACCTTCCTAGCACATGGGGTGCTTTAAACAAGGTTTAAAGAAACATCGTGCGGGTTGACACAGTGAGGACGGCTGATGAGGCATAATCCTGATCCATTAACTGTCCTCGCATCTGAACTCTTCTACTTAGAATCTTCTACTTAGAATCAGGAGCAGTCATTTGCCAGCCTTATCATTAAAAAAATCTGCTAGGAGAAGCTGGATATATACTTATATATGTTTTTTTTTTGTATTAACGGGTAAGCACAGTGCGATGTTAAGTTATGATAAGGCCAATGATGGAAGCGCACTTCAAACGGGATCCTCAACTAATGAGGCACTGGCTATCTTATCTGTAGCTGCCGGAACACAACAATGCTACAAACATTGATGTTATGGCGACATATTTAGATATGATGGTGGTAGCTAGCCAGGCGGACAAACAAGCCTTCCCCCAACCAAACCGAGTACACTAACATGTACCCCCCGCTCTGGGTCTAAACCGGTGGTCTTAGCCACTAGACCACAGAGGCGGTAAATTTGGATACATTTATTTAAAGCCAAAAATATGCACATATGAATATGTTAGGAGTTAAATAAATCAGATGAACAAAACACAAACAAGTTGTAGAGTTCACTTTAAAGTTAAAATAATATTTACTATGTAACTTAAGTTTTTTAATTATGCAAAAGCCCAACAACGTATTTACTATTTGCGAATGTTAATAATTTTGATGAATGGTTAAAGAAGTTACAAGTTTAAATACCAATTTATAGTTTGGAAACCGCACACACGTGCATTCCTACCACATGAAACATTAATAACAGTTTGAGTTTGAGTAACTACATCAGCCGGAAGACATACAGACAGAGGGCAACATATTGCATTTAGTTGCGTAAGTTAACCAGGTTCGAACTCTCACAATCCTTTGATAACAATTACGTCAGTACAAATTATGGTTTTTCCATAAGTACCTATAGTTTTTTGCGTACATTTATTAAAAGCAAAATTATAAAACACTTGTACTTCTTGTTCCCAACTCATATATTTTTTTTAATAATTAAGACGCTTCTTTTAGTTACTTACGGGTAAGCATTTGGTCTTCATATCACCTCATGATAAGTGATCATAAGGCCGAAGGTGGCTATCTTATCTAGCTGCCAGAACACAACAATTCTAACAACATTGATTGTTTTTTTTTGCGCCCTACCGATAAGACACCTATAGCAACCCGGAGGTGGGAGGAGGTGAATACTACATGACAAAGTATGTACCGCAAGCGGTTGAGCTAGACTACGTCAAACTCCTACTGACTAAACACCCCCTAGAATACCCCCTGCCTAGCCTTGGAAGGGCTACATAGGCTGACGGAACAGTCGCCTCCTGTGGAGTGGGAGGCGACGTTGGCGTTACTCAATCAGAGTGCACGCCGTGGTGAAGTCGGCGCGCCCCCTAGTGGTGCGCGCTTACTCTGCAGTGATGTCGGCTAACTTAACTAAGCAACGGTGTGGCCTGTGCCGCAAGTAGGCAATCTAGGTCACGTGATAACTGATTTGGGGGATGTCTGGGCCTACGTAAATGAGGGATGGATGGAAGCTCGGGACTATAGTCCACTACCTTTTGAATAAGAGGGTTTGAGTGATTCTCCGAAGTTTCGAAGAATCGCTCCGCTGCTGTTGCATCGTTGGAAGTTCCGAATCTCTGTGCAGATCAGCATTCCGTAAGTACCAAGAGCCACTGGTTCTGCGAGTGAATTTACTTACTGAAAACGGTAGACGAGTACGTCATGGTTGGTCTGATACAATTTTAATACAGGGTTCGCTTGTTTCTTACGGACATTTTACTTTTGGGACCTATCATAGGACTGAGTCTATACATATAAAAACGGGATTTTTTACTAACATTATGTTAGGGCGACATATTTAGATAAAAAGTGGTAGCTTCCCAGGCGGACAAGCAAGCCCTGCTTCCAACCAAATTGGGTACACAAACACGTATCCCCCGACCTCTGGGTCGGAGACCAGTGCTAGACCACATAGGCGAATAGACATAATTATCTTCAACGATTTGCCATTCATTCTTGCTTCTTTATACAAATACGACTAATTACAAACCGCTTCAAAGACAGGGTTAATAGTCCATTTAGACGCAACGTGTGGCGTCTGCGGTGGGAGCTACTAGGTTCGAAATGATGTTAGATTAACAAACGCTTTCTGTTGGTAAATGGTGTTAATAACCGCTGTGGTTTAATTAACTTGCATTAACTTGCCATGACGCGACGGAGACAAGACAATAGACATTTTTTTAAAGTGTAGCTAAAATACAACATACAAAGGCAACCCCAGGTTATGTGGCAATCTCTTCCTCTTACCTCGTCCAGACACGAAATGCTCGATGATTAGAGGGCCTACCCACTAAAAACCTAGTACTCTCCTTTGTATGTCACGGGGAGGACTGGGACAACAGGAGACAACAGGGACAAGATTCTCTTATTTTTGTATTTTTTAAAATTGGTAATGACAAGATCTGGGTTCAGAAATTGATTTCATGACATTCAACTAATATTAATTGTAAGAAAAGTTTATAAGTCAGTTAATTGCTTATACGCTGTCCTGCTGACACGCAAAGGCTGCCATCATTAGCTTTGCTATTTTAGGCCAAATCGAACATACTATAAGCTTCGCTATGACATGTAGACCAAACGTTAAACGATATAAAGCTATATAAACGGGTATTGAAGTATGTTTTGTTATATTTAAATCATTAGAAAAAACTTAATAAATATTTACAAAGTAAATTAAAATACTTAAAACTAAACTTTTGAAAACTATTTAACACAATAAATAAATAAATAAATAAAATAAATGCCCCAGATCATCCCCATCAGGCAGTCCCCAGTAGGCTAGCAGCATTGCCACGTTGGATAGCGAGGCTTATTCGCTGTCTCAGGTAGCTGCTAGCTACTAAATATACTACACCAAAATTATTGTTACATTTATATATATATATCAATTTTCAAACAAATGTGATGTGTACAGATCATGTAAGCTGTTGATAACGGTGCTGGTTTTGCAACAACTTATTCGTTTGTCCTAAAATTAAGTAACACATTATTGTAATTCCGTTTGTTGTTTATTTAATTTGGAAAATATAATAAAGGCAAATTAATAATATACCTATAGACAAAAGTAACAGAACAACTATTAGACTAGGTATCTATTTAGAAAATTGAATGATTATTCCTAACCTTATTTCTTCATACCTAGACTTTGCAGATTAGTAAACGATCACAGTAATAGTATAGACATATTTAATGACTCCATACGGAGCATTAAGCGTACATTTTATGTGGCCAAGAAAAAAACTGTTATTAATTTTTTTTTATATAATTTCACTTTATTATTTAGTTAGTAGACAATTTACTACTCTTTTTACTTGTCATGTGGTGTCTCCCTCTAATTAGTTCTTTGTATTTACCTGTTGTTACTTCTATTGTATGTATTATAGTGAATGTATTAATACTTAAAATGTCGGTAGGCCTTTTTTAAAAAAAAAAACTTAATAATTTCAAAGACCGTTTTAGTTCATCGCAGTGAACCGTCAAACGTTAACCGATAGCATCTTTGAAAGGCCAACCTCTATAATTCCGCCGATAAAAATCAACTTTAAAAAATATCTATAATCTCTTAAATGGCAATAACGCAGCGATTACTGCCACACAATCGCTACAAAAGCTTACAATTGTAATTTAATGCCCATTCACTGTTGTGTAAATGTAATGGCGGCATAATATTTGTAATTTGAGACACAAAGGTGTGAAACGCTACTCGGCAAAGTTACAAAATAAAGAGACTGCAGAAAGTTAACTTCATACGACGATTTGCGCTCGAGCAACGCACACATAGAACCTCTCGCGAACAGCTTGGAACCGTCCAAGCTCAGCTGTTGCGAGTTTCCATGTCCGTAAGGGTCACCTGTCCACGGCTCGTCATTTGACGAATGCATGACGATTGGGAACTCCGACATTGCCGCTCTGTAGACAGTTTGTTTTTATGCAAGTGAAATGCAAGCAAATTTATTTTCTTTGATAAAAAATTATTAACGTTTAGGCCTACCTGTCCACGTAAGCTGCATGTCATACGCACCCTTTCGTCATATTTTGTCGTTCGCTTGCATCTTGCTTGCATAAAAACAAAACGTCCACAGAGCGGCAATGTCGGAGTTCCCAATCGTCATGCATTCGTCAAATGACGAGCCGTGGAAAGTGACCCTAAGACTTGTCCGTAAGGTTGTCTACGTCGGCGTTGCTCGTGTGTGTTTGTATGAAGCTTACCTTTTGCGGTCTTTTTATTTTGTGCCTTTGCCGACAAAGACCCCTCTTTGCCCCTAATGTGGCAGAGTAATTGGATGTACCTACTTACCAAAAAACGTTACGTTTTGTTTTCTTTTTCGCTTTTATGGCGCTTGAAAATATAGACAGTTTATTATAAGCATTAGTGCAAATATAATAAGTGTAATGGTGGAGTCTGACCGGAGCGAACATCGTACCGCGGCGAGCGGCTCGGCTCACTCACTGTACTCACCATGCGAATGATAAGCTTCGGTTAGTCTTCACTATTACATTCTGCCTTACATTCTACGGTGGAATCGACGTTACAGCTGTAACGTCGATTCCATCGTGTTTCGGAAGGCACGTAAAGCCGTTGGTCCCGGCTGCATCAGCAGTCTTTTACAACCAACAATCCGCACTGGGCCCGCGTGGTGGTTAATGGCCCAGTCTCCTTATTCATCTGTAGGGAAGGCTCCTGCTCCAGAAATGGGGAAATAAATTGAGCTGGTGGTGTACAACTGGTAAGTAGTTTTAATATACTCAATCATTTATTTGCATTTCTTGTATACAAAATGGTCTTAAAATATCGAAGGTATCGAAGGTGACAGCATAATACGAATAAGTTTTACACATGCTTAAATATAAAATTGAAATAAAATCAAAACTCAATAAAGAAATCTTTGGGCCAGCGTGATTGGTAACGACCTGATCCTCCCTATGCATCCGTTCATCTGGAGGAAGGCCTGATCCCAGCTGTGGGATGTTTATTTGGTTCAGTACCTAGATGAAGATAACAGTACAGAAAACATATGCGTAATAATGTCCGCAATATGTATAAATACAATCTATGTATTCCAAGAATAATCTTATGTATTTAGAGTGCATTCAATACTAGTATATAAGTATTTAATTTCCAATATCAAACACCTTGATTTACCAAAATTTTATTCCCTTTCAAAACTTGGCTGCATAATAATGTTTTTATTTTTTAAATATATACCTCTGGCTCGGAAAATGACTCTACTCCACCTGATGATAAGTGGAAACGGAGTCCAGACGCAAGGACAACTGGTGCAACGCAGCATCAGTCACCCTCACCCTGCCGGCCCACGAAGTGCCTCTTCACGCCTCGTAGTTTGGATGAATTTTATTACAAAAATAATTAAGTGGTATGTAAATGTTGTTAACAAAATAATATTATCATATTATATTCTATTCTCTTCTCATCTATTCTATTCTAATCTATTCTATTCTATAATATTATATTGTAACAAAATTTTTAATAGCCACCAACCAACGACTTAACGTGCTTTCCAATGCGCAAAATCACATCGAAAGTAATCCCCAACAACTGGATAAGCGTGCAAAAACAAATAAACGTAGTTTTTCCTTCTATTTTCTAACTCAAGTTTACCTTCGCTCAGCTTAAAACTTTCAGCGTCAATATTTATAGGCATGTAGGTAGTACTCATATAATAACAAGTCGGTACGGCGAATTTTCCTAACACAGTTCTCCCTAGACGAACAAGAACTAACTTTTATTAAACACGCTTCAAACAACAATAAAGTTTCAGTCAATAATATTATCATATAGCACAAATTTGTGTACTTGGTTTGGTTGGTGGTAGGACTTGTTTGACCGCCTGGCTAGCTACCACTGTCTTATATAAATAAGTCGCTATTACAACAATAATTATAGCATTGTTGTGTTCCGGTAGCTAGAGATAATAAAGCCAGTGGCTCAGTAATTGAGGATTCCGGATAAAGTGCGCTTCCACCATTGGCCTTATCAATTCAACAATTCAATCAAATTACCTTCATCAACTAACTTCATCAATTAAATCAATTAACTTCATGTGAGATGAAAACACTGTGCTTAGTGTGTGAGATGAGAATTCCGTAGTCAAATATAATATTTTAAATGATGGAACACAACGATTACTTTTTCTTCTTCTTGTGTCTTTCAACCTTTAAAGTCAGCCGTCAGCTTCGTGTATTCTCTCTTGTCAATAGCGAAATGGAACAGTTAGTTGTTCGACAGTAGTAATGCCTGTCAACACCTGGATGTTTCGCAGCCACGATGTCTTCTTACGCCCAACGCGTTTTTCCCCTTCATCCTTACTACGGACACAAAATAAGGATACAGTAGAAGGTAAGCTTCATACAAACGCGCTTGATTAACGCACACATAGACAACCTGTCATGGACACGGACTCTCGCAACAGCCGCGTTCAGACTACTCCGAGCTGTTCCGAGACTCGTGTCCGAGCAAGGGGTCTATGTGTGATTTGCTCGAGCGCGGTATGTATACCCGATCCGATCCGAATCCCTCGGAGAATCTAGTTAGGGCACGGGGACACGCACTAGTGCGTGATACCGTTCCCTCTAAAAAACCTCCGACGGTGATTCCTTTCACACGGCTTGAGGAACCCTTTAAATAACTCGCCGCCCCCAAAAAAGGCCGGTAAAGCTGAAAATGCCGTCTGAGCCAATAAGCAAACTATCTCCAAAAAGTCGGACTCGCCTGCCGTGGGTTCCGTACAAATTTATGGGTACATATTTTATAGTTCAGGAATGGAGTCTCGAACTTTTCCCGACTGTTAGGTACTACATACACCTAAGTTATATAATTAGTTATATAAAAGAGGGATAAGGTATTTCTTTTACATTCCTCGTCATAAATCGATAACTATACATCATAAAAATAATTAAAAATCTGTTTAAGCTTGTCCAAATGCAGCCCTTTCATACGATACCCCACACGACACGGTTAACTTATTTCAAAATATTGACCCCCGTTTCTTGCATGTTTTTTTGTGATTTAATGAAATATGTATAGTTTTCAGACTTGTATGTCTTTGTATTTGTAGTAAAAGACGATATTACTTGCCAAACTTCATAGTTCTAGGTCAACGGCAAATACCCTATGAATTTTGATTCCCTTGAGTGTCGAAATATACGATTTTTGCGACATAAACGACCGTATCTTTTTTCGTTAACTTAGAAGTTTGATATTTTTAGAGCTTCAAGGGACCGCAGACTTGAGTATATGGTTTTAATTACAACTCGATACCTTTACGTGTTCCCGAGATAAAGGGTCTTGACAGACAGACAGACAGACAGACGGGCAACAAAGTGATCCTATAAGGGTTCCGTTTTTTCCTTTTGAGGTACGGAACCCTTAAAAAAAGCGCTATGTATTAATTTTATTTTCTGGGTCTACTTGTTTTGTTTTTGTAGCCAATTGTAGCCACAGTTGATTGATTGATTGAATAACAATAAGTCAATATTCTTTGCTTATTAATTATGCCCAATTTAAAATATCGTCATATAAAGCGACGTTCGATTAAATCTTAGATATTGTATAATATTGGAGGTAGCTCCCCTGTGCGACGTATACACACGCGATGTTCATAAGTGTTCGCATAGATCGCCAGTCCCTCTGGCAATCACACGAGGCACACAGCGCGTCGTTGCGATAACCAATACAGATAGCAAAACAAGTTAACTAGTTATTAACTTATTTTATTTTCATATAGAGATAAACATAGAGAAAAGAAGATTTTTCACATTATTCTTAAAACGAAGAGCTTATCCTATCCTACTAACATTATAAACGCGAAAGTTTGTAAGTATGGATGGATGTTTGTTACTCTTTCACGTAAAAACTACTGAATAGATTTTAATAAAACTTTTTGTCATATACAGACCATGGCCCAGACCAACATATAGGAGACTTTTTTTTTACTGTAATAATAATGAAGTCGTTTATTTGTAGTTCAAGTAGATGAAAAATTAAAACGAACACATTCGTAATCGTAGCCAGATGGTTTCTATGACACTTTGTTGACCCCGGTAGGTGGGTATAAGTCCATACCTACTGACATCGTAATATTTTTTCAATAAGAACATTGTATGTGTCATACATTCTATTGGACTCTACCTGAAAAAGGAATTAGTCAATATAAATAAAATGAAAGCTGCAGCATGCATTACCCGCATAGTTTAACTCAACTTACTTATTGAAATGAAACAACTTTTACGGATCTACTCGCGTATATTTTACACATTACTTATTTAATAACATATTTCAACTTACTAACTTAATTCGCTTGCTCTGCGACCCGAAGTGGGTCTTACCCTCCGACGTATCAATACGCCATTTTGTTCGGTCTTATGCCACTTCCGACCATTCAGGCCTGTTGGTCTCCTTCAACTTGCTTCACGCATAATAAAGACAATAAATTACATAAACATTTTTGCGGACCCTGCTCTCTAACTAACCGTTAAACTTATCTATAGCGAGTATGTCATACCTACATAACAACTTCGCAAACATCTTATTTCACTCCCTGGGGCATGCGGGAGAAAAATAATGCCGTCGCGACATACGAAGCGACCGTAATTTCATCAGAAAATATTAAGTACAATTTGATTTCGGCAAATACGTGGGATCTACTTAAACTGTTGTTATTAAAAAAAAGGTTTTAATGAAGTTTGAGGAGCGCGATTGCAGGCGCAGTGGTCAACGCGCCCGGTCTGCGAGTACTGAGATCAAGCATGTGTCGAAAGTGCCGGTCGTCGGACGGGTGGTTAAAATTTATCATCTCGAGCTCGTCGAGCTTTGGAAGGCACATAAAGCCGTTGGTCCCGGCTGCATTAGCAGTCAACAACAACCACCAATCCGCAGTAGGCTCGTGTGGTGGTTTATGGCTCGTTCTCCCTATCCATCCAGGGAATTAAGGCTCGTACCCCAGCAGTGAAGACATACAATTAGCTGATGATGATTACGATACTCTATTTAGTTTTAGTCTGGGCATCTTCGGAAGATTAACGTCGTGGCATTACTAAAATGATATGACATAATTATGCTAATAAGATGTCCTTTCAGTATTTATTATTGTAATGTAAAATGTAAATAGCCTATAACTGTAAGGCAAAGGCCTCCAACATTGTAATCACGTCATCACTACAATTGATGGGAAATGGTTTAGCCACCACGCTTGCCAAATGCGGGTTGGTGGTCAGAAACCCGGTGGTCAAAACAAAAATAATCTGAAACACATTTTGCCCGACCTGGGAATTGAACATAGCACCTTCGGGTATCCGGCCGAACGCTTTCCACTCGGCCACCGAGGCATTCGATCGCCTTGTACAAAGGTGAATGTTTTATTTGTCCCATATTATGTTAAATGATTTTCTATTTCTATAAGTTGTTTAACACGTTAATAGCCCTGCTCTTCACAAAGCTGATGCGTTTGAGTAATGAGTTCTGTCGTTAGTCTAAAGGTGCCTTGTAGTGAGCACTCTAGCGAATGTTACATTACCAGCGAATATTAATCCTCACTGAACTTGAGCATTTCGTTTGTCTCTATTCGTTGTTCAGCTCGACAACATTTGAAAAGAGGGAATGGTGTATGTGTTGTCAAGATGTGCCTTTAGCATCGTTATATATTTATTTATTTATTTATTCAACAATGTTTCAACAGCATTTATCTAAACACAAGATACAGAAGATGTTACTTAAACATAAGCCAATTACAGAAACATATTATGTTACTAAAAAATGTTGACATAATTAATGAACTCAAGTAGGTAGTTTCTCCGATGTACCTGTCGCGCCTGCACCACACCATCACAGCGCAGAATGTGATAGAGTACATCAAGACGAAGACAAATTTCCTTGTGAGGGTGGAGCCGCTGGAGTCGCGACACAATGTCAGCTTTAAGGCATTTGTGGCGCGAGTCCCGACAACCAAGCTGGTCGACACCTTTTTGAGGGAAGACTTCTGGCCGAAAGGCGTGGTGTACCGGCGTTTCCGCGGATTACCCGTCAGCACCACCGGAACAGCACAAGCTAGTGCTTAATATACTAACATAGTTATACCTAAGTTACATCTACTAACAAAAATTGTTTTATATTGTATGTATGTTAGTCTGTAAGGTATTTATTATATAGGCCCCTTTGTGTTTTTACCATCTTGTACATTGTGTGTTGCCTGAAATAAATGATTTATTATTATATTATTATAAAAATTAAAATAGGTAGGTAGATTAAAATTTTGTCGAATGATAACTTACAGAATAAGTGTGAATCTGATTGTGTTGTGTCGATGTGTATTTTTTTTTTTTTTATACTTAGCACGGCAAATGACTCAAAGTATTAGTGCGTGTGAGTGTAATATTGTAGTTGGTTTACATGGACGCTCGAATTGATTATGCCCGTGGGTTATTAATTGTAGTATACATTCAAATATTTTAAAGATTCAATTAAAACACTCTTTTAACTTAACTTAAGCTTATGAACTGCAGTTTTGAACATAGTTTTGGATGTTGCAAATATATCAATATCTGAATAAAACCTATTGTACGTTTTTGGTAATCTAATAGACATATCATTCACCCCGTAGTTTGTGCGCGCTAATGGTAGTAATGAAAAAGATGGGTGTGACGAGTTCTTTTACCAGGGGCGTTCAGGTTGAGTATTCTATTTGATAGTTTAACACAGTCTAGCTTTCCAGAACATATATCATGAAATACAGCCATGTCTTGCATATCACGTCTGAAATAAACAAATGATTTCCAAACAGAGAGTGTTTGTAATATACTTACGAGTAGTTCGTTCACGGACACTTAACGGTTAATAATCGGCCATTATTTTACAAGTCTTATATCTAGGTCAAAAAAACGAGTATCATCAAAATACTCTTGTTAACAAATGTTAACAAATGAATGTTAAAATTGTAATTGCTTTCATACTGACACAAACACACACACAAACACAACACTGCTATAGAATATACGAGTATGTATAGTGTATTAAACTATATTTTACGTTTATTAGTGTACTACTGTGCCTAAACTGTACATAGGTACTCAACAATGGACTAAATATAATTCTGTTGACGTACAGTAGATAACTAATCTACCAAAAATGTCGCGCTGCACTCCAACTAAAGGTAACACCATTTAACAGAAAAAAATAATATGAAAAGGACAGTTTTTTCTACGGACTCGTGGCAGCCACCTGGTTGCGCCGCTGGCGAGATGCCATTTTGTCGAAATAAATTAACCTTAAGAGCCACGCCCCTCGAACAAAACAAACTGCAATACTTCGAACACGTGCAAAGAATTCATTTAAAAATAAAATGTTGATTCGTTTTATATAAATTTCTTAGATCTAATCAACTGTAAACACGTTGTAAATAGTTAGATTTTTAACCGACTTCTGTTAACACAAACAATGTGATTCGGCAATTCGTTCGTTACTAGTAAAAAAAATTATAAATAAATAAAAAAACAAAACTATTTGTAGAATAGTCTAGGTATAGACATGTTCATAAACAAAATAGTTTTACGGGATGACGAAATAGCACTCGCACCTTCATTCTTAGAGTGTCAAACTAACTAATTTGTAAGAGACTTGCTAAAATAGTTGCGGAGGGGCTTTAGATAATAAATGTTTGGTCACCCATCCGACGATAGACCTTTGCAAAAGTTGCTTAACTTCAGCAATCGCAGACCAGCGGACCTAAAAAGGCCGAGTTGCGCAATATTGCTAAAACTAATTCATTTCCAGAATTCTTTGCAGATCTGAAACAATTCCTCTTTTTTTTCTTAAAATGGTCACATTTTTTAGCAGAATTGCCGCAATTCAAGTTACATAATAGCAGATTCATACTTGATGGTTATGTCGCCACATGCAAAATTAATAAAAACTATATTATTACTGGATTTCGTTTTATATAGTTTTTTATTATTTTAAGCGCTTAATCAATTAGAATTATTTATTATTTGTTATAAATCAATGAAATAAACCTTCATCATTAAAATATTTCAATGAAAGGGCCAAAAACATGAGTATGAAAAAAAACATTTTCATTTACGGCTGGCAACATATGACTAGAGTGACAACTGTGATATGTCACTTAGTTTTTTTAATTCGTTTTTTACGGCTCTGGAATGTAGTATTTTTAAAACTTCCTCAGGGTGACAAAACAATCAAACGCATAAAATAATTTTTGATATTATTTTTCATATTTGTTTGTACTCGATAAGCTTATCTAAAAGGCATTAGAAGACTTTTATCTAATAATTAGTTGTTTTGAGACCGCACTTATTCCACCACGTCGAGCTGGTATATACGGCTCTAACTCTTGTATGAGGTCAAGACAAAAGCCTTTATTCAGGCGAAAATGTCAAAGAAAATCCAGCGTCCGGTCGTTTCTTAAAATTAATTCAACCAAAATTGAATCCTGAGATGTTAGTCTTGAGTAATTTTTTATGATTCTGCCAATTGACACTCGAGCAATTCCTATTTAGTGGTCTATTTTAGTCAAAACGCAGAATTAAGAAATTTCCTCGAAAGAAACAAATCCAAAGTCACCTTTAAACAATAATCTATTAGCATAATTATCTTTTGACGTGACAACGTCTTATAAATTGGTTTGCCGGGTGACACTTCAAGAAACTGCGTTACGCTCCGCTCACGTTATGCGCTCACAATGAGAGCGAGTGAGAGGCACGCGTCCCTTCCACTCGGGCATGGTTAGCCCGCCTAAGAGCGAGAGAGACAGACATAGACATATAAATACGTATGTATGTGTAAAGGTAAAAATAAAATTTTGTTAATATGAAATTCAGTGCGAGATTCTTTGTATAAATTAATGTTTTAAATATAATTCTTTGTATAAATAAATGTTTTAATTTGTTACTATTATTTCATCCTTCTTCCTACTATACGAATGAATATTCACATTAAAATTATTTTACCACTCAAAGTCGTTGTCACGTAAAACTTTCGCCCGTATATCGACTTTACAGGCAACCAATTTTTCATTTACTAAAGTATGTCGATGAAATTAAGTATACTTATACTATAAGACCCTTACAAATAAACAAGTAATAAGGTCGGATAAGTTATTCCATGTTTTATTCCCGTCACGTAAACGTCATTTCAAATTGGAGTAAAAGAGATAAATCACGGAATGACTATTCAGACCTTATACTTTGTTTATTTGTAGACCCACAATATGTTTGCGTTATAATTAATAGAAAAACGCTGTGGTTTTTTTTATAAAACATCTAGATTTTATTTTAAAAGCGTTTTTCAAGGATTTGACTTTTTTTTAGTTATTAGGATCACCAACAGTTGTTACATCAAAACAATTATGTGGTTTACGTTTATAGTAATTAATGTACAACTACTTAGAGGTGAACTCAGCATGCATCGAGGTACATACAGTATTTACAGGCTAAACCACGTACTTAAAATAACTTGAATCCGCACTATTGGCATCGCTTTTGCTTGTATGCAGATCGACCGAAAAAGCAGTATTATTGCAGTTGTGGAAACGAGACGCGTGTGCAATAACACTGTTTTGAGACCGCACGGTAAGGCCCCAGCTAGTTCAATTATAAAAGTTCTAAATATTCAGGGTTCGCACCTCCATGCATCCTACACGCCGGGAATGAACCTTGAATAATGTATCCCGGCCGGTCCTGCGGGAAGTGCTGAACGCCACATTTCCGTTTTTCTGTTTTCCTTATTTCGTCTGAATGCAAATTGCCTTTTCAGTGAAAGGTGTAGATAATTAAAAAATGGACAACATTCAAGATTGTAAAATTATGTTTATTTCATACTAGCGGCCCGTAACGGCTCAACACGGGTGCACATTTCTTTTTTATATAGCCTATTGTTACTCAGCGCTAATGTAGCATTCTAATGGTGAAAGAATTTTTTAAATCGGTCCAGTAGTTTTTGAGTTTATTCGTTGCAAACATACAACAATACAAAGCTTTCCTCTTTATAATACTTGTATACAAAGGTCAGTAAACTTTATACGTCATATTCTTGGGTATGTATGGGTGTCATCATCATCGTCATTATCTCAGCCAAAAGACGTCCACTGCTGGACAAAGGCCTCCTCAAAATAGGTATAACGTCAGTCAAATCTTATTTCACTGTAAATGAAATATTTTTGTTTTATTTCATCATTATCATAAAATATAGTTCCCACAAAACATAACTGCTAAACTCTACAAAATTCTTAACAACTTCAACTGTTCTCGACAGTGAAAGAAAATAAACGAATAAAAGTGACAGTTCAATATCCACTTCGTTATTAACCCCCTGGAGACGTCCAAAGTGCTGTCAAAGGCAACAATATCAAACACAACCAATTACAATTGAACAAACCGACGAGAGCAATCGAAAACGCACTTACAACCGCAGTGACAATTATTTGTATTAATAAAAAGCCCTTTCATCGAACCCGGGCACTTTCATTATGCTTTAAGTGTTTCGCATATGCTTCAGCGAATGCAGTTTTTCAGCAAACACTTAACATTTAATTTGAACTCTATAATAGTTACATAAAACGCAAAACTGTCTATAAGTTTTTATTTAATTTTTACTGGTCTACGTTTTTCAAATGTAATGTCCTTTTTACACATCGGCACAAACAACTTTACGCTTTACTGCAATGGTGAAACGGATCAAATTTGATTGTCAAAAATACGTGTTACGTCATTATTATTTGATTCAAATTACCCCCTAACACAACATTACAAAACATATCGTTACATTACACTGCAGATTGTCAAAGACTTACACAATTTTGAGTCATAACACGTTAGATTGAGAGGTCAAATTGCTTTACGAAACCAATTTGTTAGTACGATCCGCGGTGTATCGAATCCGCACAGTTGGTGTTTTTGAATTAAACATTTAATTTGTTTTCTTTATTTCAATTAGAATACATTTGGCTGTTCACAATGGCGACAAAAGTCGCAATTTGATACGCCACAGTCATTATTATAATTAGTGAGTCATTCCATACCTTTTATTATAACGGTAGCTGAATGGTTGCGGTGCAAATGTCAACAGTCAACAGAGATGAATTTAACAAAGGAACGTAATACGAACGAGAAAAAAAACACACTTTGAAGTTGTTACAGAACAAAACAAAAGAATAATTACTAACGGGATTTTTTTCGTAATCTACGAGTAGATATTCGATGTTTTAATTACGATATTAAAATAGCGTAGTAGTCTCGATAATAAATCTAATCCATCAAAAACAAACTTGTGAAAAAATTCAAATACTGCTCGTGGAAATTTTTTCAACATTTGTGTTTTTGTAATTTGTTTCGCAACAAAATTTGCGTTAAAATTATATAAACAAAACAAAAACATTTTGTAAAAAAAAACCATGTCTCGCAACTCGGTTCTTCTACCGTAAAAAGTTGTGAGATCCATATAAGAATACCAAGTCGGTTAATTTATTTATATGAATATGAAAACAAAAACACAAAGCTTTCTTCTTTTTAATATTAGTAGGATGATATATCTTTAGAATATATGATTTAGATTAGACAAGTTAAGTGGCAAAAATCCGTAGATTTTTGTTAAATTCCTATTTCAGGCAAAGAGTCCTTAGGATTTTCCGACGCATAGCCCGAGTTTATAATCACCGATCCACATTTGGCAAGCTTTGTAATTAAAATGAGCTAATATCAATAACTGAGACCATTTACCAGCAGTTGGATATATTACTATTCACTTTTACTTCTTTTTATACTAAATTTCTCGGAGACTTATAATTAAAAGACAAGTTACGAAAGGACGACACACCTCATTTCCCTGGATCTTAACCAAATTACTTTCTTCAAAGGGACCATTACAGCACACTCCATATAAAATAACTCCTATTAGTCAAAAGAACGATAATTTGAAGATTTACATCCAATATAAAGTGGTGATCGTCAAAGAGGCGGGCTGAGGGTAATTTCAGTCAATTACAAGATCCATTACAGTAACATTAAACGAATGGCAGCGTCGGCCATTTGTGGCCAATACCCGATGATGGATGGAACACTTGAGGATGACGATAGCTTAAGCCTCGTCTTGTGATAAGTATCAAAGTAGTATGCCCATTAATAATATGCCGTTGTGTCTTAACGCTTGACTATGATGGCGCAGTGATGAACGCGCCCGGCGCCCTAAGGTTAAGCAACTTTCGCAAAGCCGGTTATCGGATGGGTGACCAAAAATGTATCATCCGAGCTATTTCGTGTTTCGGAAGACACGTAAAGCCGTTGGTCCCGGCTGTGTTAGCAGTCGTTGACAATTAACAATGTACACTGAGCCCGCGTAGTAGTTTATGGCCCGTTTTGCCTATCCATTCATAGGGAAGGCTCGAGCCCCAGCTGTGGGAACATAAATGAGCTGGTGAACTGAAGTGCCCTAACGTGTGGGTAATGAAGATGGAGCTTGCGCTTTCGTGTTGGAGATGTTATATGATAAGCAACTGTCGTAATGCCGGGTCACCGGATGGGTGTCCAATTGAAAAGTTGAGAACTCCTTCATCCCTTCGGAAGGCACTTTAACTTCTTCCAGGTTGCTGTCATAAGATCGCGGTCGTCAATATTAAAACTCACAATTTCTTATAGCTTGGATGGCTATGACAGTTTGGGTTATGACTTATGGAGCCTGAGCCCAGCCTTGGGAAGTTTATAGGTTTATGATAACAAATATGCGATCCTATGGATGAAAACGCAAACACTCCTTATCATAGAGCGATGTGAGCTTGTTACCTTTCTGATTGGCTATATCACTGATGGCTATCCTTGATGACCTCCGTAGCCGAGTGGCTTGCACGCCGGACTTTGGGTGGCGCTAACTCTGAGTTTGATTCTCGGTCGGGTCAATGTCGAAAACGAACTTTTCGATATTGTGTCGGTTCTGGGTGGTAGTGGTACCATCGTTGTTTCTGATTTCCATGAAACGAGTGCTTTAGCTACTTACCTTGGGATCAGAACAATGTATGTGATGTTGTCTCATATTTATTTATTTATATTTTATTTATCTATTTATCATGTCTAATAGTAAGTTTAAACCCAGAAGCAGGGAAAAGCTGTAATTTGTTTAGTAGGTAGTAAAGTTTGTGATCCAAACTCATTGCACATCACTGTCTAGTCAACTAAACCAGCCAACTCATTCATCCTATTCGCAAGTCTTCCAAAAGAAGCACATTATCGATGCTTCTGCAAAACATCGACATAAGAACAGCTACAATGGTCCAACAGTACCGCAGACGGGAACACACCATCAATCCGGATTGATTAGGGATGTTCAACGTGACTTGCTAGTGCATACAGGCCGACAGTGAGGCACTAACGATATTTAGCTGTTGGATGTGGCAAATTGTAAGCAAAAAAATTAAATTAAATTAAATTGTATTGTAAATTATTATAATACCTGTATAATCCCGATTATGGCAGATAGGGTACCGATCATAAATCCCTGGAAAATTTATGATCATAACTGAAAATCATCACATGACCGAGATTTCACTTCTTTGGACCAAGAGAGCTGGGTACCATAGAGTGTTAGGTTACCCAATTCCGTAGTGTTTCTTATTCTTATAAAGGGGATGGCTTTTGTTTTCCCCGGGTTTACAAAGAGGTAATGGGCATTGCACTATTCCTCCAGCAAACCCAGGGCACGTTGAATTAACCCCGATACCGTAGAGGAAAACTTCTCACTGACGGAGATGACCTGATCATCTGCATAACCAACCGTATAGAATGGTCCTTTATTCAGCCTTACTACGACTGAATTAACCACAAGGCTCCACAGAAGAGGCGAGAGAACTCCTCCTTGCGGGTATCCTCTGGTTGTTCGTGCAAGTAGACTGTCACCTAGCAGTTCAGAGTTGATAATTCTACCCTTTAACATGAATTCGATCAAATTACAGATCGGTTGTGGCACACCATGGTTCTAGGTTGCAACCTTGATGGATTCAAAGGTAGTGCGATCAAATGCACCTTCGATATGTATGAATGTGCAGACGCAAATCTCTTTGTTTCCCAGCGCAAATTCCGCTCGACTCACCACATGATAAAAAGCAGTTTTTGTTGACTTCCCTACCTGATATGCACAATGAGGTCCACGGAGTGGGACTCTTTTCAGTGGTCCTGCTTTGATATATTTGTCTACCATCATCTCCAGGATCTTCAGGAGAAAGGATTGTAGACTTATTAGGCCTAAAGGCTCTTCGAAATCAGGTTCTCCCGTTTTGGGTATGAAGATTACCTTAACACGCCTCCATGTTCTGGGAATGTGTTCAAAGGCTATGCATGCTTAATACAGCCTGCAGAGATGGGTTCCCAGAATGGAGGCACCCTGTTGTAGTAGAATGGAATAAATGTTGTCAGGCCCTGGCGCCTTAAACGGTTGGAAACTCCCCAGCACCCATTTAACTTTACATTCATCTACTATTCCCTTTTCGCTATTTTCCAGTCATATTTGGAGGTTCTTCCCTGCCTTACTCCTGTCTCTGTACGTACTCCATCTTCCTTCCTTAACGTGGTTAATGGAATCGCCTCTGTTATAAAGATAGTTTTGTTAGTCTCATTGCTTCCGGAACAGATTGTATTTGGTCGCAATGTTTCCTCCAAGCAGATCTCTTTGCCTTACGTACCGCACTAATGTACCGCGTTAAGGCCTCCTTGTAGTCGCTAAAGTCGTTCCTCGCTTTCTCTTCGTGGAACGCCTGTCGTGTAGTTCTTCTAATTCGAGCCAGTTCCGGGTTTCACCATGGTACCCTCTTTGTCACCGATTTCGTCTCTGGACAGTTATTTTGCCAGGCCGTCATCAGTGCTTCTGTAATTCTGTCAGCTTCAATTTCTATGTCCAAGGCTGAGTTTAATTTACAGCTAGGACCAAAAACCAAAAAGGACCAAAATGGAGCTGGTCCATTCTGAGGTCCTTTTTAAAGTTCTCCCTGTTAGTGTTCCTGGGGTTCTTCCTACGCACAGTTTCTATGGTTTCACCTAAGCATATATAGTTATGATCAGAAAGGGAGACCTCATCCGACACATGCCAGTTTGTGATGTTCCTTACCGCTCTATTGTGCTAACAATAGCAATGGTTACGTCCATCACCTGTGCCTTGCGGGCGTTGAAGAAAGTAAGCTTGCTACCTGTCAGGATCCACACAGGGGAGGGGGGACTAAGCGAACGGTAATCTTATCGTCTGCTTATCTCTCTTACGAGAAGGCAGAACCAGTATCACCACAAATACGGGAAGTGGTAAACTACGGCAGCCGAGAAAACTTAGATGTCATCATCGGCTGAGACGCGAATGCGCATCATATCGTCTGGGGTAATTTGGACACCAATGAAAGATAGGAGAAACTTCTGAAATATCTGGTAAGTTCACCCATGCATGCCAGTACAATAATGCGTTTAGGGTGCTATTGGGGCTGCCCTGCTTCTGTAGCGCATCGGGGATATTTGCCGAGGCGCAACCATGCGCAAGCGGTGCGCATTCTTGGTGCGCCGGGTGCGGGGCGGCCGCAATGCTATCCTGCAGGCCTTCGAGGAGCGTTTTGACTCATGTACTAACTGATTTCAAAATACTTTTTTATTTACTGTGTTATGCTTTCGAAATTGTTTTTGCATTGAATTTTATTTCATTTAATTGATTGTAATGTTATTTGTTTAATTTTATTTTTACTTCATGCACATGTGTCACTATCCCCCCCGATCCTCTAAATGCCACTACACATTTACAGAATACACTCACGGACCTGATAATACACACTAATATGCACACTAGTTTGGGCCCAAGACACCGTACTCGTAGAACAAGGGTAGGACGAGCTGTATACCTGGTACAGAGATGTATACCTGGGCGCTTCTCCCCACCACCACGGCCCGGTCAACCCGATCCGATCCAAACCCCTCGGAGAATCTATTAGGGCACTGGGACACGCACTAGTGCGTGATGCCGTTCCCTCTAGAAAACCTCCGAATGTGATTCGTTTTACACGGCATGAGGAACTCTTTATATTCTCGCCACCCCCAGAAAAACCTGTCACAGGTAAGTAGTTACTAATAGATTTAATGACTGCGGTACTCTTTGGTAGTGCGTGCTCTTTAGTGGCTTTACTTTACCTACCTGGTCGTCGTGTCGTCCTCGAGACAATTTATTGCTCCACATTTGAGTAATTAACCTCAGTCGACTGTAAATTTTGTGGTCGAGCTCAAAATAAAGCCCGTATCCCATAAGTTGGAATATTAGTTCTGAATTGGAGTTGAGCGCTGTAATAATTTTCAAACGTAAGTTATTGTAGTTGGAGCTAAATTACTGTGTTGTTTGTCTCAAAATAGCATCTATAAATATTAATTATTTAGTGTATAATTTCCACTGTAACATTTGTCTTTTAAAATTAGATTTTGGTGCTGCATCTAGGTGGGTACCAAAGTAGCTTAATTATACCTGCTGCTATGTTTTTATCTTATAAATAAAAATTACTTGATATCCATGGTATAATTTTATGAACCCGACATTTCGACCAAGCTACATGAGCCGAGGTTAACGGCTGATTTCTATAAATGTTATATTTAATGTTTAAATCTGTAATACAGTAGTAAATTCGCTACATTGTTTATTTTAACACCTTTGATTTGTACCTATTAATTTAATTACTATGTTACATCAATGTAGCACGCAATAAATAGTTTGGAAATTCGTTTTTTTTTAAATTTTTAAATAAAAAGAATACACCTAGAATACATACTAAGTGGAGTAAGATTATCTCTTATTATGCGCTATTTACACATTAACTAATTAGGTCTGTTAACCGATCTAGAAAGCTCAAAGGTACGCTTATATCCAAGTATCGGTTTACGTCAGTATTCTAACGAAGCTATGGGGAATGATCCGATCCGAACCATCAAAGAATCTAGTGGGAACGGCGACACGCATGCATTATGCCATATCCTCTAGAAACCATTTGACGGTGTTTCAATCACATGGCTTAAGGAACCCTTTAAGATTCTTGCCGCCCCCAAAAAGGTCGGTGACGCGAGGCCAAAAGCAAACTCTCTCGAAAAATAATAATAAGTTTAAGTTGATAGTAATATGCGTTGAGTAATGAATTGAACCACGACTTCACATTCAGCTCGAGCGTCTATCCGTTTAAATGTATGTGTCTGCGGGCCGCCGCGGCGGCCGGCGGCGACGACGCCCGCTGCTGGTAACGCCGCGCGCGCGCACCGACCTGCTGCACCGGGCGCCGCTTGTGCACGCACTACGTGTGCTCAACGTTATGGCTGAGCAAAATGATTTATTTTCTTGTACGCTAAGTGAGCTCACGGAATTAGCTTTTAGTATAATAACTATATTGTAAATAACTGCACCATCGCATTAGCTTCAGCCTGTAAGTATTGTGTATGTTCTTTTAAATAAATAAATAAGTACATAAATAATTACAGATTATAGTGAAAAAATGAAATAGGCATTTAATTTTTTCCCGATCCAGCCATTCCTGGAGGAATGCTGGAATAAAGCGGAGGAGTTTTTTGCGCCCATTCTTCTCCACAGCTAAAAAATACGTCCTGAATGGATAGTAGGTAACAAATTTATGGACGATTCAAAAGCACTTTTCGTAAGTTTATTTGAATAAAAAAATTTTACTTTGACTTCGACTTTGACTTTTCCTGGCTGGGTCGGGTAGGCATTTAATTTTTCACTATATTTTATAATTTTATTTTATTAATTAATTTAGCTTTAGTGCAGCAATTAGCACTTAACAAATAAAAATAAAATTTACTATAGCGTTGTGTTATCAAATTTGTGGTATTTCATCTGCAAAGATGAATCTGCATAGCCATTCGGTTGCAATAACCATTGGATAGCTGTCACTACTGCCGCTAACAAAAGCAGTCACAATCAAAGTAGTGAAAAAATTCAGTGCTTACGTCAGCCTTCCCGGTAGCATAATGGTCAATAGATTGGGGAATGCCCAGGTTCGCACCCAGGCAGGGTCGGGTAGACATTTTTTCACTATTTTTTCACTATATTTTATAATTATTTCCTTCAGCTTTAGTGTTACAAATAAAAATAAAATCTATCCGTTTCGCTGCCGACGCCTATCTCATTGTTGCATAACTGCTAATTACTAATCAATACTTTGTAACAATCACTTTGGCGTTACCAGTAATCGTCAGTTCGCGTGCCAGCACCAATAACGTCGGTAGGTGTGAACCACTCTTTGTACACGTGTGATGGATCTCGTTAGCTCGTTAGCTCAACGTTTGATTTGAACGGTTATTTTCTATAATACGTCGTATTTCGTTAGTACGAAAATAACAAGATATAAGAACTTAGTTAGGTATCATACATAAAGGTGCAAAGTTTAAGCTTTGATTTGTAACATCAACATGTTGAAATAACTATAAATAAATAAGTGTACAGTTTTAAACATTATTTATAAAATTTATAAAATACAGTGAAAAAATTAAACGCCCACCCGTCACAGGCAGGAATCGAACCTGGGTCTTCCGCAATCCGGGCGGCTGCACTGACCGCTATGCTACCGGGATGGCTGACGTAAGCGCTGAATTCTGTCAAGTGCTTTTCAATTATTATTTTTTGAGTGCTTATAAATTAAAAAAAATATATTTATTAACTTTAATAGGACAACCAACAAGAATAACACAAATACAAGTTATCAAGCTATATGGAATTTAACTTTAAATGTTATTAATGATTATTTAAATACTCGTATAATTTTATGCAAATATTGTTGCACGATAGCATAGTTGGTAGTGCACCTGACCCGGCATGTCATGGGGTGCGGGTTCCAATCCCGCGAAATTAAAAATGTTATTCGAAAAAACCCAAATAAGATGCATCCGGCTTTCAGTCACTGTCAATTTTTTTCAATACAATGTCAACCATATTACTTAGGCATAGAGTTCAAAGTCTATTGAGGATGTGATCTATTGATGTGCAGGCGTGTGTACAATGTTGTTATATTACACAGATAATAAAAAGTTATTTAAAAAATACTGACTAATTAATTAATTAATTAATTAAATTAATTTAAAGTATTAAATAATTTAATACTTTTTAATGTTTGAATTTTTATTTATTTAATTGATTTATGTTGCATTATACAACCTGTATACAACGTGTAACTTAAGGGTGTGGTAATAATTAAACAACCCAAAGTGTATCCGATCTTAATCTTGTATGCATAGACGTCACTTAGACGTTATTATTAACTTTACAAATTAAAATGCCATTGTTAATTTAATATTTATATTTATGACGTCATATCAAAATAATCAAGTCCCATCACTAGTGTGAACTTTGTGTACTCACAATTATATGTAAAATCTGCGTGGACTGGTTGTTTTTTTTTCAGTAAAATTGTATCTTGTAAAAGTAGCCTTCTAAGGTACAATTAAAATTGGGAAATAATTTATTTTTTATTACAAAATAAATATTTGGTCAGCAAAATTATTATTTGGTCAGCAGAATTATACAATCGGTCAGCATAAGAAATCCTTACTGTTGGTTAGGTTAAGTAATTTTTTTTCCGAGTGAAGCGCAGCGTAGCTAGGGCCAGCCACGGAAGGGGGGAGCGGCATAAGGCTGCTGTTTAGAATGATATAAGATGCAGACTGATTATATTTGCTGACCATAAGTTGCTGATGCCCAACTAGCATTTTTTTTGCTAACAAAAATACGAATACTTTGCTAACCGTTTAAATAACACCCATTAAAATTTCACCCTGTTAAAGTATTCTTCTAAGATACAATAATTATTTAATAAGACAATAAAATTTGCAAAAAACATTCTAACATTTACAAATGAATCCACAAACTATTTTATATTTCTAAGCCTTTTAAAACGAGAAGACTTGATAGCCCGCTTTGTATTCCCACCCCGTCTCTTGCGGTGCGGTGTACACGCGAACGCTAGAGAATTTCGATTCGAAACGAAGTCGAAACGAGACGCAGACCAGCCATGAATGCCAACAAGTCACTTTGCATGGGCGACCAGATGCGCCCAGAATCGAGCAGATTATCATTCTAATTAAAAACTGCTTGTTTCAGCGTGTCTTTTGTTTTCATTTCATGCGGAGGTTTTACAAAAGAGGTTCGTTCGCCGGAGATAGACAGCGTTTTAAGTCAAAAATAAATTTGGCCTTTTGTTTTGCGATTGTGATATTTAATATAAAAAGTAAGAATAGTAATCAATGACAAAATATTAATTAAATACTGCAGAGTTATTTAAAAAGTCTAATAAATGATGGTCCGATCTAGTATCAACACCATTTGTTGATATTTGTGTCAATGGTAAATTTACGTAGATTTTTTTGCCTTTTTATTCAACTATTGTGTTTGTTTGTTCATACATTCGTTTTAATTGTCTTAGATTGAGAGTCCTAACCCAAGAATACCTTCTTGAGATCTCGTATTAAGCAACTTAAAACATAATAGTATTAAGGAGCAACTTTTATCGTTCTGCGGTTGTAAATTACAAAGAACGTAATAAAGATTTCGGAATTATAATTATTAATATGTAAATCAATCATTCCCTATGTGGTGCCGGGGATAAAGAATTGCACCCTGTCTCTTCCCGTGGGTGCCGTAGAAGGCGACTATGGGACCATTCCAGAGGATGAGCAGCAGCGTCTCTCTGTGATTATTCTTACCTTACTGCGATCGCCAACCCGCCCGCCAAGCGTGGCGATTATGGCTAATTCCCCTCAAAATGAGGTTATTGATTTATCCTTGAGGGAGGCCTTTGTCCATCAGTAGACGTCTTTTTGGTTGAGATGATGAGATGATGAAATCATTCAAATTCTGTTTGTATCTTGTTTATTGTGTTTGATTTTCTTTTAAACTTAGAATAGAATAGAATTAATCTATTTATTTGCAATGAATGTAGATACAAGGGATTAATAAACATTTTGATAATAACATGTATTAAAAATAAACCGGAACAGATAATCATAGTTGTTTGGTTATTTTTAATAAATCCATTTGTAAAGTACACGTGCCGGCAAATGCCGAAACGCCTAAGGCTAATCATTCAGCAGGAGTCCAAATTAAACGTGCTCCCACGGTCAGCTTAGTTGACATCACGGATTAGTGTCCTAATGTTATGACAGTAATTTGATATTGTTTAATAACAGTTTATATATGAGATAGATACTAGTTTTATATTGCAATAAAAACATAATAAATAACACAAAAATTAAAATTGAACATCAGACTTAAAATAATAACGAAGTTTCCTGTATCCCGCTTATATATTTTTTTTATTACGGGTAAGCACAGTGCCTTGATCTCACCTGATGTTAAGTGATGATAAGGCCCATGATGGAAGCGCACTTCACCCGGGATCCTCAACTAGTGAGGCGCTGGTTATCATATCTCTAGCTGCCGGAACACAAACATTGATGTTATGGCGACATATTTAGATAAGACGGTGGTCGCTAGCCAGGCGGACAAACAAGCCCTACCACTAACCAAACCGAGTACACAAACATGTACCCCCGCTGGGAATCGAACCCGGGACCTTTGGGTCTAAACCGGTGGTCTTAGCCACTAGACCACAGAGGCGGTTAAACTTAACAAATTATGAGTTTTTTATTTTGTACACTTTATTTTTTTCCCAAGATATTTTATTTATTTAAATAGATTGATCTTGTGCATATTCTAGCAGTGATGATGGTCTAGTAGATGTACGGTAAATGGCGTAGTGGTTAACACGTCCAGTCTGCAATCGTTAAGTTCCAGCAACTCTTGCAAAGGCAGGTCATCGGATGAGTGACCAACAATTTGTCATCTCGAGCACCTCCGTGCTTCGGAAGCCACGTAAAGCCGTTGGTCCCGGCTGCATTAGCAGCCGCTAGCGTGTGTAGCGTGTAACTCATTTTGTGTATCGGACAGCAAATAGTTTCAAACACCTCTTTTGTCTGTTTATTGTATTTTACTTATGTGTTCATCAATACTGGGAAGCATTAAATTAATTAAAAACCGCACATGTATTCAACTCGACAACACTCAACATAGATTTAAGTGCTTAAGTATGTGCAAAAAAATAAACAATAAACACGCACCCCACGCTAACCACAAATCGAAATAAAACCACGCGTTTGTCGGTTTTATATCGGGCGTGTTAACAATGGGACGGACGATTTTACGCGAGGGGAGTCCGAAATTTTGAACAAAAACCACTTTTTTTGGCGGGAAAATTTGTCTTCTATGTATTATTTATTACTGCTTAAACGACTGGTATACGCCATAGAGATGCAGATGGAAGAATGAAACTACAACTATCGTTGCATTTGATTAGCCCGCTTTAAGGTAGTATTAAAATATTAGAAAATAAAAATTATAAGAAAGATTGCATATTTTTTAAATTCAAGTTGAAATGACGGATCACTATTATTAATATGTAATTTGACAATAATAACTGCAACGTAGCACGGCTGTGTGCCTGCTCCCATGAGGCACAAATAAGTCCTTAATTTTTATGTATCAAAATTTAAGCAAAAGAGTTTTTACACATTGGTAAACCATTGGATAACATTAGCATTTTTCGTGCCAACGTAATTTGAACCTTACCTTTTTAATAAAAGAAATAATGAAAAACATTTACTTACAAGAATCTAATAAAAAAATTACGTGTTGTCAATAGTTAACTAAACAATTTATCTCATATGAGGCTGATGTAATTTATTAGTCATTTAGGTTAAATATTTACAAAAAGTTATAAGTATTATAGTTTGTTACATTTTACATTTTTATTTCGCATACTCTACACTCTGTGGCGTCTCGCCCAGTGGTTAAAAGGGGGCGGCTCAAGGAATTTATTTGGCATAAAATTTATGACAAAAATGACACTAAAATAGCTAATAAGTGTAAAGTGTGACACGTTGGCATTTAATGATGCGTCAAATGGGAGATGGGAGTCTATAAAAACTAGCAGATGCCTTTGCACGAGCCGTGTTTTGTTGAATAGTATCTACATGAATGAATGAAAAATAATATGCGATTTATGTGCTTGTCTATGCTGCAAGACATAGGTCTTGTTTATGTTTATTCTACAACCAATTATACATTATGATGATTGCATGTATAACGTTCTAATATAGAGTAGAAACATAGTAATGTATAATTGGTTGTAGAATAAACATAGAAGAAATAAACAAACAAGAAGCAGTAGTACCTACCTAGTAGGATAGTGGCACCGCTGTTCGACAGAGTGAACGACACTTTTCCTTTCTTTGATTATTAAAAAGTAGGGGTCAGCGTCAGCAATTGATTGTTGACTTATACAATCGCAAATATGCAATACAACGCTTTTATACAATAAGTTTGTTAACATTTGTAACTTTAAGCAGAGCTCTGTTCGGGAAGCGAGAAGCCCTTTGTGACTAGACTTCTAGGAAACGAGAAGCCTAGTCACAAAGACATTGAATTGTTGAATTGGACATAAATACATATGAAATAACTGAGTGTCTTGAAAATTACGATAAGTACACTTTCATGCATCAAACCTTACACACACCCTCACACACACACCACACACACACACACACACACACACACACACACACACCACACACACACACACACACACACCCTCTCACACACACACACACACACACACACACACACACACACACATGAAAACTATTCATTTATTTGAAGAAAATCATTTCGAATAAGCTTATTTCGCACATTAGCTATCTTTCAGTATTATGATTGTACTCAGTTTGGTTGATGGTATGGCTTGTTTAAATTCCGCCTACCATCGTAGCTAAGTTGAATTAAGAGAAATGCATATACAACTTACACACAAAAGGAAAAACAGTTACTCATCAAAGCTAGTAACCTAGTAAGTAAGTAGTAAAGTTATTATTCTATTAAATATTATTAAGAAACACACGTTGCAGAACTGGCCTATTATTTAGCAGCTCAGTTATTCAAACTGCAGAGTTGTCAGGCAACAAATTCCACCAGCTGCTGCACCAGACCCCTTTGTCTTGTCCCGAATGCTCCACTGCAATATCTCAGCTCCGAACTTTACGTGAGTTATTCAAGCATTTTCCTTAACATATATCTCAGTTTAGCAGCGAAAATGTCAGTCGTTTCTCTTTTGTGTGATTCATTTTTGTTTTTGAGCTACGAGCATATACAAAAACAATTGAATAATGTTACTGATCGAGGCAGTAACGCCGTTGGTAGGCAATGAACTGATTTGAATTTGTACTACCCTATGTCATCTAATTTCTGCGTAAGCTCAACTTTTTCCTTTTTTTATATTTTACGGGTAAGCACAGTGCCTTGATCTCACCTGATGTTAAGTGATGCCGAGGCCAATGGTGGAAGCCTCACCCGAATCCTCATCTGCTGAGGCACTGGCTATCTTACCTCTAGCTGCCGGAATACAACAATACTACAAGGTCTTAAGGAAGACAAAGAGGGTGTTATTAACATGTTAGCTTACATTTAAAACACACAAATTTTTATTTTCATTTAATTAAACTCAATTTTAGCAAAAAAAGCAGTTGTTTTTGCATTGGTGGCTGACTAAAATGCTGTGTTTAACACTTATGACAAAATATAGTGTAAAATTTGTTATTATTAAAAAAACCATACACATATTTTCCAAGTATCATCACAGACATCTGCTATTTGCAACAAAGACCTTCTGAGCACCCGATAAACTTCAAATCTATAAAAGTCGCTAAATGCCCAATAAAATTATCAAAAATCATACGTAATCGTTCCACCGTGCCAAATTTAAATCCATTCACCCAAGTACCACTCAAAGGCGACAATATGTCTGACTTAACGCACAAAAAAAATGGAAGGCATGCATAAAATCCATCCCTTTATAAATGATAACTATAATAAGATAACTGCGTATCGATTCTCATCTTTTATAAAGTCCTTTAATCTATAGAAACATTCCTAACTCCAAGCAATAAGGTTGATATTTTCCACTACCACAAAACATGTTTAGCAAGTTAAGATTGTTCTAAAGTAAGTTTACTACATTGAAGTTAAAGTTCAAAATCGTAACACATTTTATGTTTAGGAACTGCAAAGTTGGCTTGGTAACCGATTTGTCGCCGCATGTCGAATGAATGAATGCGTGAATGGGTGGATGAATGGCCTCGCGTGAATGAGGCGAAGTCGGCAGTTATGCAATCAATTAGAGTGGGCGGTGCTGCCGAAAATGTTTCTTTAAAGAATAGGACACTACCATTTTGGGCCCATGAAAAATGTTTTTACAGAATGGTTTGATAGATGCATCTCGAGATAATTCTTTAGTTTATTAAGCTACTTACGGAGAGCGTAAATTATATTTGTAAGTACATAATAAATGAACGCCGTCAATTCTAATAATATTTGGAAGTTTATTTTATTATTGTCTATCCTCTAGTTATCTATAACTTTCATGTTCAACTTTGAGGTTCAGTCTCCAATTTGGCGATTAGATTTGATGTTTTAAGAAGATTTGCTGTTTATTTAGCTTTTAAGAAAAAAAAAGCAAACATAATTTGTTTAACGTCTATATACGTTGCTGCGAAAAAATTACAACACGGAAAAAGTGTTACTTTTCAATGAAATGTGAAAGTTGATGGTCCTGCTTTATAGAAATTTAAATTGAAATTAAATTTATGAAATTAAATTTACATTACATTTTAAGTTCAGTGATTGAAGTCACCTTGTAAGCATAACATGCCTGTTATAAGTGACTTCGCTCTTAGCTAATACAATAAAACTTAGAAAAACGTAACAGCAGTGTAGCATTTTACCGAAATTATTATACAAATAAAACTTATTAACTGTTCTAAAATATGTGTGTGTGTGTGTGTGTGTGTTCAATATATTTTGCTTGATGACGTTTATACAAATACTTGTCATATTATACATTATATAAAAGGGTTACAAACAATCACTCATATTCATGAAAATTTATTTATTTATTTCTGACTTGACTCTGCGTTGACTTTAACAAACTCGCCGCTCTCCTGGCCACACCGGCTTCTTTGAAAAAACCCTAACACAAGTCAAAGATGCCGCTACCTAAACACGGTGACATTTCACGCCGAACCATTTAACATATATCTCGTATTGTGCGGCCCATTCATCCATACAAGCCGTACAAATCTCAAATACTATAGCATTCTAAACGAAAGCGGTCTCATTTCTCAATGAGGTATACATAGTTACACAAGTATGGTAGCTATTGAGTTTAAATGCTATCGATTCGTAGTTTTCCTAGCTGAGAATGGCAACAGTCAATGAATTGCCATTTACTTTGAAAAGAATTCCTTTTGCTGGTAGGATTTATTTCTCACCTACAATGTAGTTTTACACTTTACATTTGGTTGCCCGAATATAAAAAAGTACCTACGTACTAGTGCTTTTAAAGTGACTGTCGATTGGAGAATTTTAACTTAAGCGTTTCTTAGTGTTGTTATTCGGTTTTTTTATTCGCTCTCACGTATATAAATTTTATTCTGTCAGAATCAAAACACAACTTCAACCCAACAAAACAAAACAACCTCTGTGGTCAGCCGGATGAGAGTAGTCGCGGGGCGTGCACTAGGAGAGGCCTAGGCCCAGCAGTGGACGTGTATAGGATGATGATAATGATGATGGTCCTCCAGGTTTGAGACACCTATCTTAGACCAGCCCAATGCCCAATGCTTGCTACAGTATAAGAAATATCCGTCACTACACATTAAATGAGAAGACGAATCTTCTCATTTAAATTTTGGTCTCACAGAGACACTCTGAAAATTGCTTTTTCCATAGCCTTTTAAGCAACATTACCAATACAAGCTTTTCCAAAATATTTCCTGACTTAAAATGACAGTATTGATTTAAAATTTAACCGTTCACAAGTTGTCATCACATTTGTCACGATGCTCGCTTGAAACTAGTATTTCAACACGTGTTTGCTCAGTTAATCGAAAGGGTGACACTTGCTATATGGAACAGATCGCTTCGTCACGATCCACTTTAATGAAACGGTAATATCCCTTCAAAGGGTAGGTACTTTATTAAAAGTTAGTAATAGCCTACGTACTGTTCCACTGCTGGGCAAAAGCTTCTATCTAAGTCATCACTACAATTTGATGGTTGTTAGCTTAATCAAGACGCTTTATCAAACATATTTTATTTTTAGCAGTAGTAAGTTGGAGTCCTTCATAGAATGGAGACCGAGGACCGTCATAATAACCGGCTTGCAGCTGAGAAAAAAAACATACTTACAATAATAATAATATAAGTACCTACAAAGTTAGAAACTGCACAGCTTTATTTAGAAGATTCCCTGATTGAAAAGGATGGCGAGCATATGAGGAGGCATACACTTATCAGTGGGTGAATATAATTATGCTGAAGATGAAGAAAAAATTGGGATCCTGAAACACAACCGAGTGGCGTAACGTTCCATCCGAAGCACTGAGGACCTCAACACATCAATACTCGGTCACCCATCCAATCCCCCGACATTATCGAAGCTGCTTAACTCGCAATATCGCATTCGAGTTCTTCCCTCAACCAGTAAATTAAACATTCAATAACAACACCGGTACCATCAGATCAAAATGATCTCGCCAACTGCGCGTCCGCAACGAATCGCGTAGCATCGGCGCATATGGGGGGCCAGATTAAATATCTGATGTGCCACGCCAAAACAGAATTAGTCGCGCACACTCGTTTGGTACTGCTATGTCATTGAAGGGTGCGAACAAAAGGTAGCATTTGATTTGAATAAATTCCCTATCAGTTATAGGAACTGTTGAGGATGTAATAATGAAATTTTTGTGACCGTTAGTTTGGGTGGTGGAAACCTAAAGGGCGCCTCAAATGTTAGAGAGTTACGAGTGAGCTATGAGAAACTTCGTGCGCGTAGTGAGCAAGATTACCTTAGAAGTAGAAAATTACATCAATCAGCTGATGTTGGCACATAAGCCGGTACCCTAGTCAACTGGGCCATGTTTATTTTAGATTTCTACATGACACATGTTAAAATCTTTTTAAAAAGTTTTGCCATGTAATTCTATTTCAGTACAGCTGGCATTAATTTGTTTACCTACTATAAACACTCTTAAAGCATAATCAAATCACATCGAATCAAATAAAAAAAATATTTTGCAGACTGTTACATAGATAAGGGTTTTTAAAAAAATCCACAGATCTCGTGATCTACACGACTTGAAAGGGCATTTAAAATGTACCTACTTATTATAGATTATTCAAAAAAAATTTTTTTTTCAAAACCAACTTTTCCAAAATATTTTTAGATCATCTTAAAACCCTTCGAATTCCGCGTCTTTTTAGCTCTCATACGTCCTCGCGGCTAAGGGCACCTCTACAGCCTCAACCGTCACTGATATCAAAAAAAGTGTGATAAGGTAAAATGTTCCTTAGTTCAATACCGAGGTGCTTTTTTTTTATTTTTTATATTCGTCCCCGTTCTCGAGTTATCGGGAATTTTCTGGGAAAACACACGAGTTATCGGTCAAAAAAAGTCGGTTTTTTTTTCAATTTCCAAAAAAATTTTTTGACTTTTCCAAAATATTTTTACATAATTTTAAACCCCGTCGGATTCCGCGTCTTTTGAGCCCTCATACGTCCTCGTGGCCTTAAACCTCAGGGTATCACGGGCGAGTCGCACTTTCAGCGAAAATGGGGAGCGAACAAAAAAACATTTTCAATGTTAAAAAACAAATATATTAAGGTGAGCAGTGAAACCAGAAACAGTGGCAAAAAAGTCTCCGGCTCAGCATGTGTTACGGAAATAGGAAAGCCATTGGCATGACGCTGATTTCAGACGGAGGCCGAGTTGCATTCGTACTACGAATATTAATGTTGTTCCATGCATCAATGGATTGTATAATAAAATTAATAATATAAAATATGATAAAATAAAAATAAATAATTAGTAAGAGATTAATCGCGTAGAAATGGATATCTACCTCTTTGTGTGACAAAGCCGACAGGATGACTCACTGGCGGAATCAAATTTATCAAATAATATATAAATAATGACATATGGAATAATTATGTAGTATATTTTATTATCGTGGACGATAATGTCTACAAAACAACCTTGCTAGGCACCTACTTTTAGTTTTGTAATGTGAACTCACCTTTAGCAATAAGGCCGCCTATTTTGGACTCTCTTAATGCGTTTTTTTTGTATCAGTTATTTGAGTGCAAGCAAAGTATATTATCATTATTATTATTATTTAGTCTATAAGAATAATAGATTTGCTATAATTACAAATAGCGTCACGCTTTCATCCTTTACTTATAAAGATTTATTCCAATTCAAAGCTTAAAGCTACAACGCCTCCGTTCAAAACTAAGCCGTCCCTAATTCAATGACACCGGAATTGTCGCAAACCAATCCTGTTGACATTGTAAATACATCCGAAAGAAAGAGTTTGCAAAACGACTTTACCATAGTGAAATGCGAAAACGGTAGGCGAAACTAAATGATACAAAGGTGCAAAACATATAGGGGCCATGCTAATAGACAGAGTTCACAATTTGCTACATCGTATCTAGTTTTAAGAAGTCTATATTTAAAACGGATGAAAATAAAATATGGTCACACAATATTTTTGTTCGTATTATAATGGCAATAGTAAAAACGTATCGGTAGTTGGTATAATAAACTTGGTTTTGATTGATGCTGGACTACGCGAAAATGGATTATCTAACAGCTGGTGCTCATAAATGACACGCAGTATTGGTTTTAACTACCATTTAATTCATGGTTTATGAGGTTATCTTAGTTTTTCTAGAATGCCTCGGTGGCCGAGTTGCATGCTTGGCAAGAATATATTCGAAGTTCAAATTTTTCAATTCCCAGGATGAACTAGTGTTCTCATTTTCCGAGTCACAGCCCTAGTGGTTTAGTAGCCTCTGTGTACTTACATTTATGCCGCTTGCTTATGTGCGCCTGACTTCACTAATATAAATGTTTATTTTACAATTGCATGACAAATTAAAGTTAATAATTATGTCTTAGTAACAACACTTACAAGATCTAGATCGGATACACTTTGAATACTCTTATTTTAACTACATCTTTGCTGTTACACGTTGTTTATATATAAAAAAATATTTGTATAAAGTATATAGCCCGGGTTTGTGATCATCAACACTGCTACTACTAGTTTGCCATCTCATTTTAAATGTAAGTACACACGCCTGCACATCAACCTATCCAAAACTGTCATATTCTTCAATAAAATATCAACCATATAACTTAATCATAAAGTTTAAAGTCTATTGAGGAAATTTGACAGTTTGTGGTAGGTTGATGTGCAGGCGTGTGTACTTTGGTCCTTAATCTCCACAAAAAAAACCACAAAAAGTTATTTACTGACTTGATCTACTGATATTGTCTATACTACGCATAAGTCGAAAATAACTAGAGGCTATTTGTGGCTGGAGCGGGAGACAGTTTGCAAAGATTTGCAAATAATGCGAACACGGAAGGGTTATTGTAGTGTTGTAAAGGAATCGCATCCTCGTCCGGATACACCTTTCAATTCATTCATCCTTTGCTTATCGTATTTGTAGGATTCCTGTGATGTATGACGTAGTATTGTTAGCAGTTGTGGTGACTGAATTTTATTTTGAAAACCAGTATTTTGGCGACAGATTTATAGTAATAAAATAAATGTAAAGAACAAAAATGTCGCGTCAGTTCGAAAACTAAATAAATATTACAGTTTTTATTTTTTTTATGCTAAAAGAAGGCAAACGAGCAGGCAGGTCCAAAGGCAGGCAAAACCAAAATAATCGCAGATGCGTTGCCGGCCTTAAGGATGGAGTTGGATATTGAGAAGGGAGTAGGAATTGGGAGGGGGGAGGGGTGAGAGATGATCCTCCGGTACTTTCACTCACCGGACGAAACACAACAGCAACGAGTGCCATTGTTTCACGCCGATATTCTGTGAGAGGGTGGTGTTACGCCGGGCGAGCTGGCCAGTTTCGTGCTGCAACGCAGCGTGGCTCTGCCGCTACCACTCAGACAGTGTCACTCATTTAGCACCATCCAGGGGTCACGTGTAGGGTAAACCTACGGACGCGAGAAACTTTAACCCCCCAAACACAGTTTAAATTAGAAAAATATTTATATCTGTCACCAATATAGGAACAGTTTTCACAAAAATAAAAACATACGAGGATTTTCTATGTAGCACAAAAACTAATGTCAGGGCATCTAAAAGGCACCACGACGCTGGTCTTCCGTGGACGCCTCATACGTAATTTCTTTAACTCTTAATACAAATAAACAGGGAACGGCAACCAAATAGCTTAAAACAAATAAACTTCACGATATGAAAACAAAACAGAACAAATATTTATAAAATTTATAAAATACAGTGAAAAAATTAAACGCCCACCCGACCCAGCCAGGAATCGAACCGGGAAGGCTGACGTAAGCGCTGAATTTTGTCACTGCTTTTTAATTTTTGAGTGCTAATAGCGGCACAGTGCGCTATCTATCCAACGGTCATTGCAACCGATGGCCATGCAGATTCACCTTTGCAGATGAAATACCACAATTTTACACCGTATTTTATAAATTTTATAAATATTTAATTTAGCTTCAGTGCAGCAATTAGCACTAGAAAATAAAAAGTAAAATTTAAAACAGAACATGGTAAAATCAACACCACCAGAGACAGAACTGCGACAGATACCACAAACATCCACACACACAACATACACAGCGAAATTCAATTGAAAAGGATTTCTGGACTAACAAAAGGTACAGGCGCCTGCACATTAACCTATCCAAAACTGTCATATTTCTTCAATGCATATTCAACTTTATACTTAAGGCATAAAATTCGAAGTGTATAGAAGCAATTTGACAGTTTGTGGTAGTTTGATGTGCAGGCGTGTGTACTTACAGCTTGTAATTATTTTTTAACGCCTGACCGTTAGTTGGTTCACGCAGCTGTTAAGTTTATTTATTAATAAAGAAATAATATAGTCCTATAAAAACATGCATTTTATAGGAAATAGTCATATAAGTTATAATTATATTTTCAAATATTGTAATCATAAAATAAACATTGTTATTTATTAATAAAACACCTTACGTCATCAGCTGTACTGTGTTAAGTAAACTAGAAAACTGCAACAGTATTATCTAAGGGTTGGTGTCTCAATACCGATGTCTAAAAGATCTGTCTAAAACCAAATACCACGACAGGAGAAATGCTTTAAAAATAAAACAAACAAAAACTACATACACCCACGATATTAACTATCAAATCCAAAATTACCAATAAATAGTTACATTAATGTGTAATAGATCGATCCGTGATCCCTCATGGCCGACCGGAAATGACTCTAACGTCCGTCGCCGCGCGGACACCGGATGTAGCGTCACAGTTCAATTTGGCGCCATATTTAAATTTAATGGAAGGCTATTATTACGGTAGAGTAGTCGTGTATTGACTGGTATTGACGTTATCTTTTAAGTGGTTACTTAGAAAATAAATAAAGCGTTAAGTAATAAAACTCTAAACGAAGTAATGGTAATAGATATTAGATTTAAAAAATAATAATAATTGTGTAATAAATACTGTGTACTTACCTAATCTTTTTCTTTTGTAACTTTAATTCATATGTATTTTAGTTATTCCATCAAGCTGATATTCGATGGCACAGCAGCCTGCAATTTTAAAAGTTCAGCAACTTTCGCAATGTCGGGTCACCAGATGGGGGTGACCCATAAAAACTAGAGCTCGTTCGTGCTTCAGAAGGTAACGTGCAAAGGTGCGATATTAACTGGAATAAAACAGTTCATAAATGCCATTAAAGCATTTTATATAAGTGTTTTTTATATATTTTAGCGTTTTATTAACGCTTAAATATACTTAAGTAAAATTTAAACACTGAAAAAAGACGACAACCTCAGGCGGGAATCGAACCACGCACCTTCCGCATTCCGGGAGGTCTGGCTTTCACCCGTCGAAAGCCAAGGTCAAGGTCAAGGCCAAGGCCCTCGGTAGCCAAGTGGTTAAGGCAGCCGCCCGGAATGCGGAAGGTGCGTGGTTCGATTCCCGCCTGAGGTTGTCGTCTTTTTTCAGTGTTTAAATTTTACTTAAGTATATTTAAGCGTTAATAAAACGCTAAAATATATAAAAAACACTTATCTATAACGCAGCTTCATCTTAACCGAATGTTCAAATATTTGTAAAAATATTTCTTTCGGATCTCAGAGGTGAAAACTTCTAAGATTGATGAAGCAATGTTGACTAAAAAACATAAGCATCAAGCACTGAAAAATTTCGACGGGTGAAAGCCAGACCTCGGTAGCCAAGTGGTTAAGGCAGCCGCCCGGAATGCGGAAGGTGCGTGGTTCGATTCCCGCCTGAGGTTGTCGTCTTTTTTCAGTGTTTAAATTTTACATTTTATATAATCCAAAAAAACACTTGATGAATAACAACTTAGCAAACAATGAAAACCGCCTAAGAATGCACATTGATTTCGTACCCAAATCAAAACAAAACAGCTCGTCGACTAACCCTATTAAAGTCACTCAATCAGGAACGACTTACGAAATAAATAACCGATTCGAAACAAAGCTACAACGGGAACAAACGAAATGGAACAAAAAAAGGTTAAGAATACTGAAATAAAGTTAAAAAAGGCCGCGACAAAGAGGTTGGTAAAAAGCAATACTTGTGTATCGGCGAAAGTACAATGGTAATAGGGATTTTGATCGCAATTGTGGCTACGGTGACATTGTGCAATCGCGCTTGGTGTAATTCAAAAGCGAAATCAACCATTCAGCCGAGAGCACGAGCGTTTTGCGACGTAGCGAACGGTTTCTTGTTCATTGCGTTCTTTCTATCACTGTTGACTATGACTGCTGAATTGTAATGCGTATTGATCTAGATATCCGGCCGCCGCGTCGTAATTTGCAAGGCGTTGGTGGTTGTAGCCAAGTGGCTGTTGGGAGTTTTATTTGCCATTCAATAACGGTGAAAAAACCAAGATCTTATATCACAAAATTTTAACTCTTTCTAAAGATTTTTGAGATTTTGCAGCACACATGTATAAAAATTTGTATTTGTTATTGTTATTTTGAGTAGTTTTTTTTTGTTAAGTGTTATATCTTAGGAAGGTACAAATAAAAGGTTTCTATTCTATTCTTTTGGGAAATTTTAACCCTTTCTAATTACATTAAAATGCAAACGGACCCTGACAAAAAACATTCATTATTTATTTTAAAAGAAGAACATTCGGTATGTGCCTTGATTCTGGTTTTGTTAAACGTTCACAATTTTATGTACTTATTGTCGGGGATCGTCATCTTTAAGAAATCGTTATGCGGTAATCATCAATGCTACTTATGTAGGACTATATGGCTATAATGGCCCGATTCTGTCATATTCCCAATAGCCTTTAAAATTTCAGAATTAAGGCTCTGATATCTTCACTTGCACCACACCGGCTCTCTTGAGCAATTTGTCAATTTCTTAAGAGCCACTTCGCGCTGTCAGCCCTCTTTGCTCTGGTTGTATTGCAATTAATGCGGCGCGCCCATGGGAATTTCTCGTACGCCGCATTAACTTCCGCATACAAGAGGGTAATAAAAATAATAAATATTTAAAATAATTCATATTTTACGTACGAACATGTCCGCCGACCAACTGATGATAAGAAAATAATACTATTAAATAGGCTATCTTGACTCTTTCTGACCCGTGCATAACGACCGATGCGCTTTGGCGGCGCAGTTGCGCAACCTGAAGTGCTTCCGTAATTGAGCGCGGCGCGGGGGATTTTGGGATTTTGGAGCTTTGGAAAATTAAATCCTGTACTTCTCCTATCAGTTCTAATAGAAAAGCATTAACTGTTTCAGGGAGCTGAATAAACGAAGATTATGATAAAATATAATCAAAAGTTAAGTATAAAATTTACAAAAAATGGTGAAACTTTTTTGCGAGGAAAAATAAAGAGTTGTTGAATAAAATATTTTTTATTTTAAAACTAAAACCAATGACACGCACTTTTTAATTTATTTATAGAGTACACATACCAATACTTCAACTTAAAAATAAATTATTAGTAGGGTAGACCCTTCTTTCATTGGCGATGTATTATCTTGGTTATTTTATAGGTTAAAATATGAGAGAAATAACACAAAAGACTATAGTTTAGCCTAGTATACCTAACAAAGTCACAATTAAACTCTAAAAAATACAATAATACATTTTACGAGAATAAATTTTCCTTTTTAATACAAGATGTCTGCCAAAATAAAGTTCGGCGCGCACTATTTAAGCCATCCCGAACTAAAATAAGAATATTATGCAATATATTGTTTCTAAAATCATTAAATGATTGATGATGACCAATGTAATTTGGAAGATATTTTCAAGTTTCCGCCGAGAAAATATCAGAAATTATGGATGACACTATCAAGCGCCCAAGAAAAAAATCATGGTTGCATTCTAAATTCGAAAAAAACCTGTATCTTGACTCCCGACTGAAATATTTCTCACACTATACGGGCGATATAATCAGGATTATTTAAAATCTATTTATGAATTATTTGTGTGGAATAAAACATATTAAATAAAATACTCCGTCAGCAGTACTCCTCAGCAGGTAGCCACATAAAATAAAATTAAAAAAATGCAATTTTTACTTTTTACTCTCTCTGGACAAGGAGTGTTTAAATTTGCAACAAACAGCCTAATGACGGCTTTACACGTTCGACAACGGACAACCGTACACAAAGGGACAACTTCGTAGAAAAAGCAGATAAAAAAAACTGGCAACCGTAGTTTGCCAGGGCGATTTGATGTGACGATTTGATTTGACGATGTGCGTACTGGCAAAAAGACTTATTTTCTTTTGCTTTGTAAGTAAGGAGCTGACCCTTATTCAATGATATGATTAACTATATGTAAAGTTAAAAATGTTTGATTCAAAAGTAGGTACATAGGCCTGCACATCAACCTATCCAAAACTGTCAGATTTCTCTAATCGATATTGATCTTTATACCCAAACACTAAGGTTCAAAATTTATTAAAGAAATTTGACATTTTGTGGTAGGTTGATCTGCAGGCATCTGTACGTATTTTTAAGTTTATTTGATTAAACATTTTGACTTTTTTTTTACTAAAAAGTCATTAGAATTTTAATATAGCTAAGCTACTTCTTATACTTAGCTTATTTTCTGCAAAAAAAAAAACAGCTGCCCAGTTATATTGATGATAAGTAAGAAAGAAGAAGACAAAATGTTTAAGTGGGATTAGATGCGTCTGGTAGTCGAGTGGATAAACGCTCGGGTTGAATGCAGAAATTAGTCATTCAATCAACTTTGTTAAGTTGTACTACAGAATGGAACTGAACCTAACATAAGAGGACTAATACTTACTTTAAAACATATTCGATAGAAGTGACTGACATCATAATTTGTTTTATTTATTTATTTATTTATGGACTATCAACAGAGTTACATGAAAAAATAAAAACTATTAATATAAAGTTATTAGATACCTACATACAACTCAAATTATAGACGGCCTCACCGTGCACCGAATTTGATTTGATTTGATTTGATTTGATTTATTCCTACACATCTAAATAAAACAGCTGTTTCGGTGCCATGTGTTGAACCTAACAAATTACTAAATAGGTATCGCATAAAACCTTGTTCGTTTGGTCAATTAGAAAGAAATTACATTCGATTTTCGCCTCTCTTAAGCGCTAGTACACTGCCCCTCATTTTATAAAAAAATTAAGTTACCCTTTCAGATGCGAGCGGCATCATCAATTTCGCTTTGACGTTGCAGAGTCAAATTTCCACTGCGGGTGGGTGACTTTTAATTTTTAACTTAACCCTTATTTTGAAAGCAGCATCTAATGGATAAAAAATTATAACGATCATTACACTGTTCATTTAGATTTAGCTTGCATAATTTTGGAACAATTGAGGGATTTATTTAATTAAATTTTTGGGTCCGTGTGGCGACGGACGCAAAGAATAGCACCGACCCATCTCTTCCCGTGGGTGTCGTTAAAGGTAAATATGGGAGTTTAGGACCTCGTGCATATCGAAAAGCATCCTGGGTCACCCGCGCGGTGGCGGGTAAACTACCACCAGGATTCCCAACGAGGGTTGATGTCAAGCAGGCAGCCGGTCGGTAACAACAATTAGCGTAGCGACAATTCAGAACAAAGTATAAACTTTAAATAGATTTCGTGTTTTAATTTTTATTTGAAATGACAGCACACGGTTTTGTGGGGGCAGGAAGTTCTTAAGCCTGTAGAGAAAACGTAGCGCAGCGGTGACTTTCCGGCTTACTTCGGTGACTTCGGTTGATATCATCAAAGCCAACAGCTTTTGACTTGATGGAGAGGATGAATTTATGAAGTTCGTCAGTAGACACTAGAGAAAAAATAAAGTTTTCTAAATTAGATGGGGGCATGGAGGCTATTTCAGTAAGAGTTTTTAATCTAGTGGCATGGTCAATAGTCGGAGAAGACGAGAAGCAATTGTTGAGATCATCGAGGGGAAAGGAGGGTGATGAGGGACAGCTTGAAACTTTGCCAATACCAAGACTTTTAAGAAATCTCCATATATCTGTCGGTGAACAATTAGTGACACTATTGTGGAAATATCTGCGTTTAGCTGCTCTCACCATCTGATTGCAGCGGTTTCTTGCAATCCTAAACGACTCCCAATTCATGTCCAAACATTCCCGTTTGAACTTGCGGAAAGCGCGATCGGGTCTAGTCATAGTCATCCACACTCCTTTGGTAAACCAGGGCGAAGGAGGGTGCTTTAGCTTTACACGTCTTAACGGAGCGTGCTTGTTAAATAGCGCCATGACAGTCTCAATGAAGCGCTCAACCATGGCATCTATACTGGCCGACTCAAGCATGGGACACCAATCGATATGCGCCGCGTAATGCTTAAGGGCATCAAGATCGATGTGGGCAAAATTACGCATGGGTACCACTACTGGCTTCGGTTTAGTGGTATGAAGTCTGTAACTGATTAGTAAAAGGTCGTGCCGAGAAAACCCTGGAGCCATATGTTGTGCATGAGTGAGGACATTATCAATGTTGGAAGTGATAATTAAATCGAGCCAGGTGTCCGGCGAATGTAGACATTTCAAGAACCTTATACGCATGAAGATCCCTAAGTCGTAATGGTCCGGAAATACCGCCGCTGAAAGTAGTTCGTGTTAAAAAATCACGTGAGAAACGCACAGTAGTAGAACGCCATCCATCAAGATGGTGTGGATGGAAAGACAGTCGATTGCGTGTAGTGCGGTGAAGGAAATCAGCGGCAGGGATCAAACCGAACAATTCCTCAGAGCACTCCCCATTATAAAGACGGTAAAACATACAGACAGACGCATTGTCTCTCCGAAGGGCCAGTGGATCGAGCCGACCACGACCACGACCGAGGTTACCACGTCGTCGACAACTCGAGCAGCTCTGCGTTGAATGCGGCCAAATGGGAGAAGTTGCTACTGGGGCGCTCCAGCCCAAAGATGGGAACAGTATTCCATATGAGGCCTGACCTATGTACACAAAGCACACTTTGTAGAGTTGTAAGCGATGGGTCGGCGTGAAATACTGTCCCGCTCTATTAAGCACACCCAGCTTTTTCGAAGCTAATTTAGCCTTACCTTACAAATGACCGCGAAACTGAACGTCATTCGAAATATCGACGCCAAGGATTCCAATGGTCGATTTGGTATCAAGGGAAGCTCCTTCAAAGTTTAGAGAAACGACGAAGGGATGTTTTTTTAGCGGTAAACATGCAAACTTGGGTTTTGGAAGGGTTAAAATGGACTAGGTTAAGTCGGCCCCAATACGAGACATGACTTAACATGTTTTCATTGCTTAGGATACATCCGTGAAGCCCTAATTAAATTACGGTCGAATTAATGAGTTATTTATTACGTCAGACGAGAGATATGTATATATGTATTTGAGTATTAAACTAATTTTATTTAAGTTACTAAGCCATTGTTAAATAGTGTACTGGCTACTTACTTTTAAGTATATTATATACCACGTACGGACCACGTAATTATATTAAGCTGTGTAGTTTAAGTGAAAAGATAAAACAATTGAGTTACTAAAAATATGCCATTTTTAAGAAATCGAAAAAAGAATCCTACTGCTATACAATGCTCACGCCGTTCACCTCAATCGCATCGCATTATTTATATTGGTAAGTATAACAACAAAATATACTATTTTTTATCAACTGACAAACCCGCTGACCCGTGAGAAACACCGTACATACATGCGTCGGCAATACCACCATAAAGAGAAACACAACCATAACTTTCCGCAGCAGAATGGAAATCTCGAAATTGGCACAAACATTTGACAATCATCCCAATAAATAAAACGCATAAAGCTTAATGGAGTCAGATATTCTCAATTGTGTAAAATAACTTACGATTTTTCGTAAAGCAAAACTAAACAACCTATCCAACAAAGAAATGCCAATCGATATTGAACTCTACACCAAAGAGGTAAGTACAAATTGATAGTTGGCTGACGATATTAAAAAAGGTTGCAACGTTAGCGTACCTGCCAATCCTCTCGAGATTTGACAATGCAACAATAGTATCGATAGTTTCATTCATGCGTCCACCGTGGCTAAAAGCATGAATGAACGTAGAAACGTTTGAATGGAACGGACAAGTGTCCCCGTAGTGTTACTCCAGACCAGACTGATAGACGACGCCTTTGTCAAATCATTTAATAGTCATTCTTAGAACCCGCTGGCTCGCCGGACAATGCAGGTGGTCATTAAATAACTTTTCTGGACTCATTTCCGCTCGCTCTTTGATTGCGTTCGCATTGTGCATTGTTGTAACATTAACTTAGAGAATATTATTAAGTGTAATCCAATTAGCCTGGTACATTTTAGATTGTATTAATGCGGATTGTGTTATTGGGTCTGCTTGTAATGCATGTCATTCTGTATTAAGCTAGTTAGATTTTTAATTAGTGGTTTATAATGCATCGGTTGTGGAGTGGCAAAGCGCTCGTCCTATGTCCGTAGGTCCTGGGTTGAATTCCCGGTTCGGGTAAAGTGTCTTTCCATACATAGCCTGGGTTAGTGATCACCAACACGCATTTCGCATTAAAATAAGAAAATTATAAAAACAAAATAAGAAACAAAACAATTTCAGTTTTTTTTTTAAAGCAATTACAGTCAAGTAATCATTCCACACTAACTAATATATTTTTTTAATAGGGTTTTAGCTTCATAGCAATGTTTTATAAATCGTCTTTTGTTCCTAATTCAGAAAGGCAATGTACTGACTGTTTAACTAGTAAATAAAGGAGTATCAACTTATTTTGCTCGAACCACTTTATAATGATTTACGTTATAATAGTTATAAAATATAACTAGGCCACATAAGAAATTCCAAATAAGTTTAAGTACAGAAAGTAATTAGCACAGACATAATTTCCCCTTCGTCTTTATTTATGACAGGCAAATTTTAAGTTTCGTAGTCATAAATGAAGCTTTATTTCGACATCTCCTTCATTAAGGTACATGATTTGTAGTTAAAATAAATCTTCTTGTAGCAAAATTTATAAGTACTTATTAAATAATTTTATAATGAAATTAGGGTGCTTAGATTATTTTTATGTATTCTTATTTTTTTAACGAACACATGCAACACTTTTATATTTCGCTGTTTTATTTTGTACTAAATGTTGCCCGCGACTTCGTTCGCGAAGACAAAAAAAAAAAAGTATCCTATATGCTGGTCTGGGTCATGGTCTGTATATAAGGAAAGTTTCATTAAAATCATAAAATTAGTTTTTACGTGAAAGAGTAACAAACATCTATCCATACTTACAAACTTTCACGTTTATAATATTAGTAGGATAAATCATTACAAGATAAAATTTAAATGTCTGGATAGCTCAGTGGTCAGAGCATTGGACTGGTTATCCAAAGGTTGTCGGTTCGATTCCCACTCCCGATCCCGATTCTCATTCCCGCTTCCTGAGACTAATTGATTTTTTCAAGTAAAATTTTATCTTGTAACTATATATAATTGTCAATGCAAAATAATAAAAATATAAATCATTAGTTTATTTAAAACAATATTACTTGATAGTTTTATTGTAATAATTCTGCTTTTAGATACACCTGGCTAATCATTATTTCCAAATAGGCACAATTATCCATTACCCCAACACATGATTGATATTAACCCTTCATCATCTGTCTATCCATATGATCCTCAGACTTGCGAGGGAGTCTATATTTGGAACAAACTCTATAATAACCTTTATTGCTTCGTCAACAAGATCAATTATAGCTGCAACGGTTATCTTTGCAATCTGAAGCACCGAAGTAGCAATGTTTACTTTTATATCTATTGTCAGTTTGAACTCATTGTTTGTTCCGATTCGTGATTACCTTTCGGTTTGGCGGATATTTAACAATGGCAGACATTTTTTGATACTTTTTGCATTCGTTTTGGCGTTCGTTGCTTTTGTGCGGGTGATCTGTTTGATCTACAAGTTTTTTTAAAGATTTCAAAGTGCACGAATCTTTGTCAACCCTTCCGAGACGTGGCTTGAGATTGGAACTACAAAAGCTGATTGTGCAAAACTTTGGTATTTTGTTCCATTTCTAACTTATTCAAGACTATGTGAAGGGTTTGATTGAATAGTAGATATGAAAAAATAACTATTATTTATTCGTCATCTGCGAAATCCATTGATCTAGGTAGGCTTGTGTGTCCGCTTCTAGCTTCTTCCCAGTGATCTGAGAGGGTAAAAAGTAGGGAAGGTTGGCGTCTTGTTGTGTCGGAGGCCAAGATCCACTACTGATCAAAGCCAGCGGAGTAAGTAACGTAACGTAAAATAATAAACGTAAATAAATAAATATAAATATTTAGACAACATCACATACATTGTTCTGATCCCAAGGTAAGTAGCTAAAGCACTCGTTTCATGGAAATCAGAAACAACGACGGTACCACAACCACCTAGACCCGACACAATATCGAAAAGTTAGTTTTCGACATTGACCCGACCGGGAATCGAACCCGGGACCTCAGAGTTAGCGCCGCCCAAAGTCCGGTGTACAAGCCACTCGGCTACGGAGGTCGTCAAGTAAGTAAGTAAGTATATGAAATCATTATGATCTAGATAGGTATGGGTTTCAGCTTCTAGTTGCCTTTCAACGTTATTGTAGCAAGCTCCTTTTTAACACTTTTGCAATACGTGTATTCAGAAACAACACGTCATATTATAACCCCTTAGTTAGAATGTGTCAAGTTTTTAATGATTTGTTACGCTTTAATAGGGATGTGGACGTTTTTAGTAGGTTTCCTCAATTAAAAAAAAATGGTCACTGATGTAATTAAGGCCAAATGTTTCTCAACCTCCTCCTCCGTCTGTCCAATCGAGCGGAGTCAGTCACTTGGACAGACATCCACCTTACTCCGTTTACTATTGTAAGTGTTAATGTCCTTACATTGTTTAATCTCTTTTGTATTATTATTATTAATATTATTTGTTTTGACTATAACTTCATTTAGGACCAGCATTGTTGCGTTTCAAATTATGCCCAAAATGTGTATACTCCTTTTGGATTACCGTCTAGCTAGTAAGGTTAACCAAATATGTAACTGTACTCATCCATTGATTGTAATCTGTTTGTGTACCTATAGAAATAAATAAATAAACCCTGCCCATCATTCCTGATAAGAGTCCAAGTCCTTCATTTTAATAAACAATACGTCTATCAAAGGTTTTTTTTATTCCATTATAGTCCGTAGCATGGGCTACCGGTAACAACTTGGCTTTCGTCTCACCTAATGTTAAGTGAAGATGTAGCGGAACGTGGAAGCGCACTTAATTTGGAATCCTCATCTACTGAGGCACTGGCTAATTCTTATAAATAGCTGCCGGAATACAATAATGCTACCAACATTGATGTTATGACGATATGCGCCAGGCGGGCAAACAAGCCCTGCCATTAACCAAAGCTAGTACACAAAAATGTCTGTGACCGATGGTCTTAATCACCAGACCACAGAGGCAGTAAAAACGTCTGGCTTTTGCATATCTAAAGGATCCTTGTAAATGTGTCAAAAGAAACATTGAACTAATCTAACTAACAGTGAATTAATCTTTCTTACATTTTCTATTATAGTTATAATTAATACGATATTTACACGGAGCATCTTTCATCTTGTTGTTTTGTTTATATTTGTTATAGTTTTATATTTTGTTTACATTCGAATAACTTTCCTTAGTTTCGCCTTTCTGCTAGGTAGTAGAGTAATAAATAGCCTTTAGCTGTTCCGATGCTGGGCAAAAGCCACCGATGGGTAATTGCTTAATCACCCCGCTTGCCAGATGCGAGTTGATGATCACAAACCCGTTCTGTGTATCGAAAAATTCGAAACACAGTTTGCCCGACCTGGGAATTGCACCCGGGACCTTCGGGTATTAGGCCGAGCGCTTTGGCACTCGACAACCGAGGCGTTATTTTTGCTAATAGTTTATTTTTAACATTATCATAGTGTGTAGTGTTCGCGTAAACTTTAGAAAACAATATTATCATAGTCATCATCATCAGCCTATACTAGTCTACTGCTGGACATAGGCCTCTCCAAGAGCACGCCGCCGAGTACAATCAAATTATTATTTTTTTTAACATACTTCCAAGTATAAAAGTTTTGTCGGAATAAAGGACCGCAAAGCAATTTGTTGTATTTTGGCTATAAAGACTAAATTAATCTTTATTTTCTAAAACACTTTTTGTAGGCCTTTGTTACAAGTTTAAATAATAATAATTAGAAATTACGCCAGTTTACGAGTGGTTTATTATGAATTTAAGAAAAACGGCTAAGCTTAAAATTGATTTATTTGTAAGAACTGAAATATTTATCAGTTGTATTTTCAATACAAGTAATAGGGGTTAAAGTATGAAATTGCCGTTTTATTGTATTAGGTACTTTGAATTGACATAGAACCTTCATGGTTTGAGGGATTGAGATTTTGAAGTTCTTCTTTTAAAAAATGTGCAACATTCGATTATCGACTTTCAGTTGTTTTTTTATTCAGTTTAGACAAGAAAGATGGATACTTCGAAAATTAGAGTTATTTTTGAATACGAGTTCCGACGCGGAACTAACGCGGCAGAAACAGCTCGCAATATCAATGTTGCGTTTGGAGAGGGGACTGCTAATGAGCGCACCGTGCGATTTTGGTTTAAACGCTTTCGTGATGGAAACTTTGATTTGAAGAACGAACCACGTGAAAGACCGCCCACACAGGTGAATAACAATGAATTGAAAGAGATGGTGGAAGCCGATCCGAGCCAAACTACCCAGGAATTAGCGGCATGGTTTAACGTTACCTTACCAACAATATTGACTCATTTGCGTCAAATCAATAAAATAAAAAAATATGAGAAATGGGTGCCTCATGATTTGACTGATCTGCAGAAAGAAACGCGTGTTGAAACTTGTGTTGCCTTGTTGAATCGATACAGAAATGAAAGAATATTGGATCATACAAATCGATTGTATCGACACAAAAAGTAATATTTACTTGATAAGTAGGTACTTTAATTAGTCATGCAAACAATAGCAGATATCTTATTTAACAAGATTTTAAATGAATTTACAAAATGAGTAGGCATCCCTACTAATAACAAATTGAATACAACTTCTACTACATTCATGTTGGGTGGTACATACACCCTTTACATTAAAAAGGTTACAGCTAACTTCGCATTCAATATTGCTACATACATAAGTGACGTAATAATAACAGAAGCCAGCACTTCTCCTAATGAAACCTCCTATTCAATGATAACAAAATCAGCAACATCACAAACCACTTTAGTTTCAACATGGTCTTTTATTAAAACTGACATTGTAATAACACGAATTGATTCACAATTATGATGCCACCAAGCATTATGCGAACATTTTAATATTTCATAAACTGGTATTGCACAGGGGTCAGATTTTGTGGGGCGGGGCCAAACCTTTCCCTCCCCTTCATTGGGGTATAGTATCAGAATCACGTGTGCACCATAAGGCTTGTATTACAGGGTATTCATACTTAATGAATATGGTGTTCTGTATTGCACTTAAAGGGTTTTGATAGTTTAATTTTTTTAATATTATTATTTTTGGTACGTGTTTCTTGATGTTTGTGTTTAGTTTAATATTTACTTCGATTAGTCTGATTGTTATTATGTCAGTATAAAATTTTCATACAACAGTAAATCTGTTTTGGTCTATTCGATCATACTAATAAATAAGTTTAATCGGCTTTAGTTTCATCGTAAAGCTTGAATATTTTTGTTTATAAGTCTAAGGATAAGTGCCATCAGTCTTAGAAAATCAAAAATAACAACTTGGTTGAAAATAATTTAAAGTGGCAAAGTAAAATAGCATAAAGATCACCAAGGATTAAAAATGGTTGAAGCGCCCAAAACAGTAACCAAATTGGATTAATGGGATAGATATTAGGGATGTTAGCGTTCCATACAAAATTATTCATAGCTACTAAAATGCTCCATTCATACTTTTTTTTAAACATTACTGGGGTTGACGTCTCGTCGACAAAAGGGTGGGACGGGCCACATAATTGCCGAAACGCTTCGAGTGAGATCTATTGTGTTTATTTACAATGGGGTGCCGAAGGAGGGGGTAGTTTTTGTAATTGTTACTTTAGGAAAGTCCACCCTTATGGATCAGTTGTAGAGCACACGTCGAGCCGAGAGCCACGCGAAAAATGTCTCGATCTTTTTTAGTAGACGCCCTGATAAGTGACAGCAAGGACTGTAAAAAAACAAATATGCCTGGTGATCCCCTCAACCCGTACACTAGTTTGTTAAGTCAACATCTTGATTCGCCTCCCAAGTTTCTACCATACCCATATTCTGGAAACTTTAACAACCTCCTGAGTCTTGGACTACAACAGCAACAGCGGTCTCCGGAATTGTTCAGACCTTTCCTGGAGCACCTGAACTTTCGCTACCCTGTGTTTCATCAGCTACCGCGCCAACCGGAATTCTTTAAACCAGTGCAAAGTGACTCGCGGCCGTTCGATGGATATCAGAAGACAGAAGTACAAGAGCCGATTAACTTCGTTAATAGAAGAAAAAAGTCAGTGTCACCGTATCTTCATCACCCTTATAAGTCAACCGCCACATCGCCATCAAAAAGTCAAGGTCAAAGGTCTCCATCACTTTCAAGCGAGAGTCGAAACGATACCCCAAGCCCGCCTCTTGCGCATCCCGAAGAACTTTTACCTGGATATTCAAATGACGTAAAACGCATTCCACTCAAAGAAGATTCTAGCAAAAGAATAAGGACAGCTTTTACTGGGACCCAACTCTTGGAGTTAGAAAGAGAATTTTCGATGAACATGTACTTGTCAAGATTGCGGCGAATCGAGATAGCGTCCAGGTTGAAGCTTTCAGAGAAACAAGTGAAGATTTGGTTCCAAAACCGTCGCGTCAAACTGAAGAAGGAGGAAAGTCCAATGAGCTCGAGTGAGAAAAGCAAGAAATGTTGCTGCACCAAAGCGTCCTGCAACAAAAGCAGGTCTAACTCATCGTGTGATAACGAACAGGAACAAATAGATGTGGTTAGTGAAAATGACACTAGTTTCGAGGCACAAAACCTCTCGCATTACTCTTGTACGTAGTATAATATACCCAAAAAAACTTTTACGCAAAAGAAAAAACGTGTTTACGCGCGATAGTGTGAGAAATATTTCGAATTTTAATAAAGTTTTCAATTTTTAAAGAGATATTTGTACGAATATTTTGTATATTGTTAGTGTTACAATAATTTATGAACTGAACTTGTAAACTTCTGAAAAATGATTATGTAAATTTAAAAAAAGTATTTGATAGAGTATATTTTTTTAGGGATTTACAAATTGTTAGCCGTAATAAAAAATATTTTTGAATATCTTTGTTTTCATTGTTCAGGTATGTCATCGAGGGCTGTGTTATTCGTAATTTAATCAGCTTGGAATTTCGTGTGCGAACTGGAATTCAAGGGGTCGAGTGACAACACATGCCTTTCCGTAATAAAAATGTTTGCATGGAGCTTAATTTCTATAATGAAAATATTTAAAGGATTCCAAATAAAATAATTTAAATTAAAAACATCAGAATATTTCGATATTGGATTGAATACTCTCCTACTGTCCCACTGCCTAAAACTGTCCCACTGCTGGACAAAGGCCTCCAGTATTGAAATCAAGTCATTACTACAATTTGTTGGTAATGGATCAATCACCAATATTGCCAAATGCGGGTTAGTAATCAAAAACCCGGGTTATGCTTCGAAAAATCCGAAACATACTTTGCCCGACCTGGGAATTGAACCCGAAACTTTCGGGTATCGGGCAGAGCTCTTTGGCACTCGGTCAACGAGGCGTCAGTATAGTAAAGCATAAGTTGATCGTGCTCAGTGGCGTGGATAGGTCTATGTCCAGCAGTGGACTAGGCTGATGATGATGATGAAGAAATAAAGCCCGGTGAAGCCCAACGCCTGGTGAAGCTTTAAGCCCGGTAAAGCTAAAACCCGGTGAAGCTGAAAATGCCGTTTGAGGCAATCCGCAAACTCTCTCAATAAAAAGATGAAGAAATTAATCATAACATTACAGGACTAATAAATTTAAACGAGGATTAACGCAAACTAATTATACTTTTTTATTTTTTAGTGCTAATTGCTGCACTAAAGCTGAATTACATATTTATAAAATACCATGACCATTACCTACCGGCTACCGGGAAGGCTAACGTAAACACTGATTTTTTTCACTGCTTTGATTTTTGATAGCTTTTTAGCGGCAGCAGTGCCATCTATCCAACGGTTATTGCAACCGATGGCTATGCTGATTCATCTTAACACATGAAATACCACATATTTGTTAACACAACGCTACACAAGCGTTGTGGTATTTCATCTGTAAAGATGAATCTGCATACAAAATATTAAATCCCAGCCCTAACAGCATACTGCCAGACCAAAGGATACTTACTGTAAGCTCTTTCTGCGTAAAACGAAACTCACCTACAAGCTACTAACTAATTATGAGATGACCAACACCTCCACCAACAGTCTCCCTGTGATCACGGACCCTGCAAAGGGTTCGAAACGTCAGGATAAACATTAATTAAAAGTAATGTGTTAAATAAACGTGAGTAGATCCGTAAAAGTTGTTTCAATTCAATGTGTAGTGTTCGCGTAAGTTTTAGAAAACAATAATGTTAAGTAAAGTTAAGAAAGTTACGAGTACAACCTTAATATTGATGCAGCTATTGTTGTGGAATATGAACTGTATTATGAAATATTATAAAAAAGCGCCGGTGAGACGGAAAAGGCTATTTTTAATAATTTCAGAACATGAAATATGCAATAACAATATAAACAAAAAAAACAGAATCAATGCTAATTAAAACAATTAAAGTGTAAATACAACAAAAGACAAATAAAAATAGAGATGTTACAAAAGAGTTTTTAACAACTATACCTTATAGAAACTACCTTGATGTAAATTAACAGAATCCAGACCATAAAACGAGTTTACCACGGGATATCGAAATTCATTTCGCTGTTTGACATAAGGTGAACAAAACATTTGGCCTTTCTGTTACTGATCGAACAAACAACTGACTAAAATATAATTTGTCAATATAACCATTGACATTTCTATAATTGATCGAATGAACGTATGGTCGAATAAACGTTTGGTCGAATGGACGTTTTGTAAGAAGAACTGTAAACTCCTCTTTGAGAGATAGCTAAGAAAATACTGAGGTGCATTGTAAATATTTAGTTGTAATACTGCTTTACACATTATTAACAACTACCCACAATTTCATAATTATCTCCATTATGCAAGTATGTACTATGAAAAAATTAATAAGTAAGCACAATATTTACAATCCCATCTAGATCTATACATTCCTTGAAAGATTCAAGTTTGACTGTTCGTTTATATACGTAAGTAAGTACATAATAGCGGGCTTGAATCGCAAAGAAATAGTGGCTATGCCGACAAGCTTCTAGCTTTACTCCTTACTGAAACTCAGGCATAATATGTATAATATATACTACTCAAAACAAAATAAGGGCCACGAGGTATTTTTTCATTTTGGTGTAAATTATTAAACATTTACATATTGAAAGTAGTAAAATATTGAGTATACAAACTCTTTGATACCTAAACTTTTTAATATTGTAGTATTCATCTAATGCTGGCAACAATTTTAAATAAAATTTGATTTAAAATTATTTTTGAAAATTTTGATTCCATTTTCTTTGACGTTTTGCTTTCCTTAGCTTCTTGGTTTATTAGAAATTATCAGAGTTCATTGATATCTCGAGTCAGAAACATCTTTTGCAATATGCCACAAGCACGCAGGCGTCATATGGACTCGCTGACAGCAACCAGAGCCGTTACAATGATTGAAGAAGGTCATTCGCAGCGATCTGTGGGTTTGCAATTGGGATTTTCTCGAAGAGCTATTCAAAATCTATGGAATCGTTTCCAAGAGACCGGCAGTGTTAGAAGAAGACCTGGTTCGGGCAGAGTTCGCATTACAACAGCTCAAGAGGATCGTTACATTCGATTAAGTGCGCGCCGAGATCGCACAACGACGGCCCGCAAGCTGCAAAATCGTTTACGGCTCACAACGGGTACTCGTGTCAGTGACCAAACTATTCGTAATCGATTGCATGAAGACCAGCAGGCATCAAGAAGGCGAGTTGTCCGTATTCCATTAACCAGAAATCATCGTGCAAATCGTTTAAGATTTTCCCGTCAACATTTGGACTGGGACATAAACCAATGGGGCATGGTGCTCTTCACAGACGAATGCAAAGTTAAATTTTTTAACGACGATCGGCGTATTTGAGTATGGAGAAGACGCGGCGAGAGATTTTCAGAAGCCTGCATCCATGAAGTCGATCGTTTTGGTGGTCCAAATGTAATGATTTGGGGCGGGAAAGCTTACACGGCAAAACTGAGCTCGCTATTTTAAATGAGGGTACTGTTACTGTTCAGCGGTATATTGAGGAAGTCGTCAGACCACATGTGATCCCATTTGCCCAGCGAGCGGGTCCTGGATTCATCTTGATGCAAGACAATGCTCGTGCACACACGGCTCAAGCGACTCGGTTTGTACTGGAAGCGTCTCAAATTCAAGTCTTGCCGTGGCCGGCGAACAGTCCGGACTTAAATCCAATAGAGCACATGTGGGATCAGTTGAAACGAAGAGTTAGAGACGGTGATCAGGAAATCCACAACCAACAGCAACTCATCAACGCTGTTAAAAGGGCCTGGGAAGAGATTCCAATGGAAAATGTCAGGCATTTGATTGAGAGCATGCACTCGCGGCTTCAGGAGTGCGTAACGAAACGAGGGGGGCATACCCGTTACTAAAAGATGAGCATGGAGTATTTTCTTTTGTTTTCAGTAACTTTACATTGTTTTTATTTTTAACCTTAAATGTGTTTTTTCTTTCAAAAGCAAATAAACTTTTTAATCATTATTATTGGAATAAATTTATTGATCTACACGGTAAAAACAACATTAGTTTTCGTTATGGAGACAAAAAAATTAATATTGGTTTTATTATTTTCATGGTACAGACAAAATACCTCGAGGCCCTTATTTTGTTTTGAGTAGTATAGTTTAACATACCATAAAATAACCTACATGTCCTAAAGTGTCAAGTAGTTAAAAAAAATACGAAAAATCGACCACCAAATGACATTCATTAACGAAAACGTTTCAAAATATGCCAATTTGAGAAGTATCCGGTAAAATTCTGAAATCAAAGCCCTAGTTTTCTCTATCCGCGTCACAGAAATTGTTCTGTCAGTGCTTGATCCTTAATAATACCAGGAGTGGAGGCGGGGACGTTGGGAGTTGATAGATGCAGCTAAACTTTGGTTCAATGCACCCAAGTAGTTAGAAAACGTTAGTTTTTATTAGATAATATAACTTCTTTCTTGTTTTGATGTATGTCTTGGTTGTCCTATTTAAATACCGATCCGATCTGAACCCTTCGGAGAATCTAGTAGGGCAAGGGGACGCGCACTAGTGCGCGATGCCGTTCCCTCTAGAAAACCTCCGAAGGTGATTCGTTTCATACGGCTTGAGGGACCCTTTACGTTCCTCGCCGTCCCCAAACAAGCCCGGTGAAGCTGAATAAATAATAATAATATATAAATAAGGACAAAAATTCAAGATTTGGGTTTTACAGCACATTCGGATGCCTAATCGTAAAATCATATTTTGTTTAATTATATTTGATTTTTTTGCATTCACATAGCTATTTATATTTACAAGGTGAAATTTTACTAGAAAAAATGAGGACTGGATAGGTAGATTGGATACGAATGTGTAACTTCACAGCAACTTGTAGTATCTTCGCAGCGACGTAATAACGCTGGCTTACAGCGTAAATCACTAGCAGACTTGCAGAGCATTGGACCGGTTATCCAAAGGTGGTGGGTTCGATTCCCACACGAGCTTCTTGAGGCTGGTTGATTTTTTCTAGTAAAATTTTACCTTGTAGATACTTATGAAAATTCTCATTTGAATTTGTATTTAATAATTCACATATAACGTGAAATGATACGTGATGTTGCAGTAACTAATGAAGTGAACATCGTTAAATGAATATTTACTGCTGTATCATACTAAATTTGCAAAAACAAGACAAAATAACAACACGTACCCGTTTATTTTCTGGTTAACTATATAATCAGCTTCATTTTTAAATCATTTTTAGAAAGTATCAATTGTACTTTGTTTGCGTTGTACACACGCCTGCACATCAACCTATCCAAAACTGTCAAATTTCCTCAATAGACTCTGAACTTTATGCCTTTATCATGTGGTTGAAAATGCATTGAACAAATTTGACAGTTTTGGATAGGTTGATGAGCAGCCGTCTGTACTTGTAACCACTTGTAACTGCTGTAGGTACAGCGACTTTAGTATAACTTACAGAATATAGTTATAATTTCGTAACCGAAAACAGCATTTGAAAAAATTACTTGTCACATTTTTGACAAGAGCCTACGACATTTCACAATCTGGGCGACAGACGGACATACTTTTTCAAGTGCTTCATCGTTACGAGCCATTATTTAATTTTGATATTCATTTATTTCACTTACAGAATTTAAAAAAACGCGAAATTGGTTTACAAATAGGCGACTGGAGTTACGCGATACGAGTTATAAACATTAAATAATATGGAAAAATAACTTGCAACGAAACAAAGTTTTACTAATAGCGCTTCCTCAATTATTGTGCAAAACTACCCTCCCCAAGCTTCCTACCCAATTATCGTATCAACAACGAAGGTCCTACGGCTTCTCCCACGACCGGATTCACAACCAAATGTTTGCTCGACGACCATCATCCATCTAAAATCAAACAACGTAATTATTTGCTAAAAGCATTTATTATCTATGGAGGGACGCTTCGCCGCGTGCCGGCCAAACTACTGATTGTATTCCTTTGCCCTCAACCAATTCTATCTGTGCTCTTATTTACTTGGACAAAGGGTTCACTCTCCTGCGCAAACCTTTAATTTGGTGATAAAAAAGTTTGTGTTTCAATAGCGGGCCGCGTGTCAGTCTTTTCATCAGTATCTGTTTGAATTTGAACCTATTTGGAACGTGAATTTGTTTTTAATCAGCGCGTTCTCCTTTACGATCGAACTGCCATTTAAGTGTGTATGCTATTGTAGATCTGATTTATTTGCCGAGGAGATTTCTCGGTCAATGGTAGGGGTCGGTGGGAATACTTTATTTGCTCATAATTACGCCATTAGTTTGGATGTACATACAAATTTTATTGCGCGCTTGTGATCAATTTATTCGAATCTGCAGGAGTCCTCTCAAATATGCAACTGTAAGTCACTAAGCCAAAACAATGCTGTGCTCAGTAGCTAAGAAAGCTAAGAAGCTTTATCTAGGCTTAGTTTCCAGTGGTTGATCAAATATATTAATTTCGAGCTACTCCTTGCAGAAAGGACGTTAGTCATTGTTCCTGGTTGTTGCCCTGAACAGATGTTCATGGCAACGACCAAGTACATATCAAGCCACAATTGACCAGCGTACGACATTTAAAGCATGTTGATTGGAGATTAGATGCTTATTAAAATAGCACAAACTATTTTGAAAATGTTTATAAAAAAAATATTGAATTGTTAGTGTTCTTGCAACGTTAAAACTTCTAAGAATGTCTTCTAAATTTATCTACAAATGTAGCAGAGTTTATTAGCTATGTTTTATAAAAGATAGTCAGAATCAGTCATAATTAACACTCAAACCAAACACATTATATCACAGAAAGGTATTATTGTGTGTTGTCTCCAAATTATTAATTCCCTATGCTCAAAACACAATAATTTGTATTATCAAGTGCCTCGTTACGCTTATCCTAATTATCTAATTCATTCAACAAGGGTAAAGTGTGCACGTTGACCAAACAAATATCCCGTAAAATAGAACCCTATGCCCCAATCATTAGGGTAGCTAATGAATGACACATACATTGCAAAATTAGAAATGCAAGTAATAAATCCCCACATCATGCTGACAACCGTGTTTTGTCATTGCTAATAGGTTACGGGTTTCAAAACGTATGTCACCCATCAATGCTGTCGTTATTCCAATTGGAACTGATGTACTGTGCAATAAAACTCATTTTGCTATCCCTTCCCGTTTGTCGTTTACGCTGTTATCATTATTCGCTATTTCTGCATCAGCTATATCGTCAATTGAATTTATATCTGTAGTTGCTGTTATTAGAGTCCCCTTTGAATTGGCTTTAGCAAAGCTAGTTAGTTCTGTTTCAGATCCCTCTCTTGCATCCAGATGGGAATCACAATACAATGCAATATCATTTGGCAGCGTAACGAATGAAACGGGTTTGATACTTGATAAATGGAAATTTAAATTCGTTGTCGGGGCATGTTTGCGAAACAAAGTTTACAGCTGAATTTGAAACGGTACGATACGAAATAACAATTTGACTGTCTGAAATCTGTGTAGCGATTCTGTTTTATTAATTAAAGCCTGTATTTCACGTTCGTTAAGTATTTCGTATTTTCGTTAGACGAAAGTTTAATAATGCTTATGTAATGTTAATAAAATCCGAAAGTTAATCTACCATATTTTCTTAAATAGTCTTTATTATTACAGACTGTAATCTCCAAACAAAAAAACCTAGTACCATCCCTTTTACTATACCCTACTCTACCTAAACACCCGTATTAATAAACAAAGTGTAAGCTTGGAGTAGTTACTCCGTGTTTTGTTCCCGTCATGTAAACTTCATTTCATATTAGAGTAAAAGAAACAAAACACGGAGTAACTAGTCCAAGCTTACACTTTGTTTATTAATAAGCCCCAAAGTGTTGAAATAACCCGGTATATTATGTAAAAAATGATAAATCAAAATATGCAAATCAATAGGTCGTAGGCAAACTACCACAGACTAAATAAATTGCATCAGCTCTGTTTGTCAAACCTGTCCCTTTCCTAAAACTTTGAGTCTACTTAGATTTGCAATTTAAATGTAGAGAATTTCGTTTGTCAATATTATCAACCCTTGTTTCCTGATAAATAGACACATTGATAAAACTTTATTTACTAGAACCTATGTTAATTGAAACTAAATTCAACCACGGAGAAGCGCTTGGCCTAACCAGATGGTAATCGGCTAAAAGGCCAAAGTTGAAAGCGCACTTCAATCGGGATCCTCAACTATGCAGGATCTGGCTATCTTATCTATAGCTGTCGTAACACAACAATGTGAGTACCATTGTTATCATGGCGACAGACTCAGATAAGATGGCTGCCATTCAGGACTAAACAAAATTAGTCCTCGTTGGAAATCAAACTCTGGGACCACTTTTAATTGAGACTTGCAGTAAATCCACTAGATAACTTATTATAAAGTTTTTCGTACGTACAAACAAAACTTTTATATATATTAAGTATAAGGTTCCTAGTTAAAAAAAACTAGTGCAGCACATAAACAATCAATGCAAAAATACAAAAAAGATAAACATAGAGACGATAGCAAACCAAAGCGTTATTATAGAAACCCCGTTAACCTCAAAACCTATCGGGAGGTCTCGTTCAATATCCGCAAACGATTTCGTTAGTTATAAAGTTCGATCTGAAACGAGATATTGAAAATAAACTTTAGGGTCAAGTACATAAAGATTATAATACATTGAAAGAACAGGGCCGGTTGCCACAATCACTAGTTCACCGTTTTTATGATGCGTTAAAAAAGTTTATAGGGCGATGAACGGGAATTCAGTGCGCAAATATAGAAGCGGAGTAATGTCGTGTGTTAAATGCATTATATTTGTTATTCACTCTGTACTAGAGTCCGCCCACGACTTCTCTTCCTTTTTCATATGCGAGTAGGCTAATAACTCCATTCCACCTGATATTAAGTCGAAGCGAAGATAGCTAGCGGAGCAGAATTACTCACTGTCCTCACCTGCAAGTTTCATCGTCAAATTTCTTCGTTTGCGACGAAATACTTAGCCGCATAAAGAATAGTAGTTACGACCACCGATCGTAAACCCCCTCTGGGTTAAATTTCCAGTGTGGGGTACATGTTTGTGTACTTGGTTTGGTTGGTGGTAGTGTTTGTTTGTCCGCCTGGGTACCATCATCTTATCTAAACATGTCGGCATGACATAAATGTTTGTAGCTTTGTAGTGTTCCGGCAGCTAGAGATAAAGATAACCAGTGACTCAGTAGTTGAAGGTTTCAATGTATCTTTGGCCTTATCATCACAACATCAGGTGAGACAAAGGCCAAGTGCTTACCCGTAAAATATTTAAAAAAAAACTTTAGCTACGATAAATTGGTGACACCGAAGGACAGATATAGATGAGCTGATAAAAATACAAATGGAAATGAAATGTCAGAGTCAGCTACGAAAATCTCTTATCACCACTATAACTTTGTCAAAGTACGCTTAAAAAGTTAATTTAATGTAAAAATAGTTTAAAAGTTATGTCAGTAGCAATTTTTTTTTAAATAATATCTTTCTCTGCCTTTAGTTACCAGTGTTTACTTTCTTCTTGTCACGGCACTCAAGGCTGAACATGAAACGGCACTTTTATTATTTTTCCAGTTAGAAAATAATATACATATTTTTTTTACAGATAGCTCGGCAAATGATTCCATCCCACCTGATGTTAAGTGGAAATGGAATAATATGGAAATATAGAATAATCTCTTACACAGTGTGAGAGACCCATCTTCTTAATAAGTTTTTATTTTGTTATTGACGACCTCCGTAAGGAGGCGTCCATAAATTACGTGAGATGTTTATGGTGGGGAGGGGGTCGAGTCAAATCTCATCTAATCTTACGTTGGAGAGAGGGGGGGGGGGGGGTCTCGGCAAATATCACGCAATTTTTTTTCTAATTGAAACAAAAAAAATATACTATTTTGGTCCATTTAATCCAGATTGTACATGCTTAAGATTTAATCTTAAGCGTAATCGTAATACGATTAAGATCATTCACTAATTCGTTCGAAAGAAAATAACTTCATTCATACTTCAAATTTGTTTTTTCTTTTAGAGTACTGTAGTGGTACTGTATGACATTGTGGAAATTGAAACTTTTACCTGATGTAAATTTGTAAACTTAGTTTTATTTTTTTTATTTTGTGATATTTTTTTTTATCTACATGTTGTGGTTGTCTTCTATAATTTTGTGTTTATTTGTAATGGAAAATGTCCTGCTATGATAGGGCATTTTCCAATATTTTTGACGCTGTAAGGGAGAAAAGAGCTGGACACTTGCTGAGTTTCTTGCCGGTTCGTCTCAGTACAAGACCTCCCGCCCAGAGTAGACTTACGAACCGATGGCATAGTGACATTCACAAGAGCTACTTGTAGCCTAAACTGAATAAATGATTTTGAATTTTGAATTTTGAATTTTTTTGAATTTTTTACAATCACAATGCAACGCGTTTACGTAAGAAACCCATATTTTGAAAAATCTCACGTGAGATTGGGGGATGGGGGAGGGGGTTGAATAAAATCTCACGACATCTCACCAGGGGGGGAGGGAGGGACAGAAAATTCAAAAAAGAACCTCACGTAATTTATGGACGCCCCCTAACCGAGTGGCTTGCACGCCAGACTTTCATAATACGAGTGCCTTAGCTACTTACCTACTTTGGGATCAGAGCAATGTATGTATCACATATGATGTTGTCCAATATTTAATGTTATTTATGTATTATATCCCTTATTGAAACTGTTAGTAATAGTCCCGTTAAGAAATATTCCAAACTATATGTTTTAATCTGACTACCATAGTAGACTTTAGATTCTCCATTCCTACCTTAGGAGCTTGGCAATGTCTTAGCAAGACATTTCCAAGCTCATCTCGGTCATCTTCCCTGAGCATGAGGCTAAAAGTAGAATAATGGGTCGGGAGAGGTTTTTTTTTTTTTTAATTTATGTAATAGGTTTGTAGATGGTTGAAGAATCAATCAAAGCAATGCAAGCCCACTGTGTAAATAGATAGTGTTCTACAATGGGGATTTAAAGTTAGTTTTAGTCAGCTACAAAGATTTTTATGCGTTTGTAACACATTAAAATCTTTGTAACACGATTAGAGACGCAACAGCGCCATCTGCGAATTTTCATCAGAACGAGAGAAATTATTTTGTTTTACGTAAACCTGAACAATAAGGTAATACAAATACAAGATTATTTAAACAGCTCTTTGTTTATTAATTTACTAGTTGTTGCCCGCGACTTCGTTCGCGAAGACTAAAGCAAAAAAAAAAAAAATCCTATATGCTGGTCTGGGTCATGGTCTGTATATGAGGAATTCGCGTTTATAATATTATTGTAACATTATACATTTGATATATAGGTAGCAGAAGGCCCAGAAAAGGTGTTCACACACAAAAGAGTTTGTCTGTCTCTCGCGGTTTCTCCATGTAGACTTCGTTCGCGGTGTTCGTAACGGAGCACCTGGCTTAACGTCGCCATTTGTTTTCTGCGACATCGGAGCCATATTCAATTTGCCCTACGTACGCAAAGGGGATTACTATATTTAGATTAGGTGCGGTGGAACCGGCCCGAAACTGTTTAACCTTATCGGTAGGCGTTGATGTTGTTTCTGTGCAATAACAAATTTTAGACTACCTTTGAGAGAGATCATCGTTTAAGAAACAAACAGTGTATCCTGCTTACCTCTTATAAAATAAATAAAAAATGTAAAACGAATGTAATCATTGGCTACGGCTGGACTTAAGAGCTTTAGCCACTGTCGCAGATTTGCTATTCCATCAGACAAGTGGCATAACGCTAATAGAATTAAATATAATGATTATTATACGGGACTGATATAAGTCAACGATACGTACAGTACTTCAAGGTAAATAATGGGCATCGACTAACTTCGTGTTCCTGAAGACAGCGTACACACGCCTGTACATCAACCTACCACAAACTGTCATATTTCCTCAATAGACTTTGAAATTTATTCTATAATAATATGGTTGAAAATGCATTGAAGGAATTTGACAGTTTTGGAAAGGTTGATGTGCAGGCGTCAACCGTTCCGCTTTCAATCAAAATTCTAAATTCAAAATCATTTATTCAGTTTAGGAAACAAGTAGCTCTTGTGAATGTCACTATGCCGTCGGTTCGTAAGTCTGCTCTGGGCGGGAGATCTTGTAATCCAAAGAGCAACTGACTTCACTGAGCAGGTAATCACTACACTGACTCATTAGCTGCGCTGCTTTTCTTAGAAATGACATTAGTGTTTATTTGTTTGCGATAAAGTTGAAATTAGAAGTGTTTTTTTTAGAAAAAGTTACTTTTTTTTCCGATGCCCATTATTTATCTTGAAGTAGCCCATTATTATCATTCTTGACGACCTCGTTGGTCGAGTGGTTTGTACAGCGGTTTTCATGGTGTCGTCATCTCTGAGGTCCCGGGTTCGATCCCCGGTCGGGTCAATTTAGAAATCATTGTTTTTCTAAATTGTCTCGGGTCTGGGTGTTTTCTACTTATTATTATTAGTCATGCGAAATTTCATACTTAATAAATTAAAATACTATAAAAGGGGTACTTACAAAGTTTTTGCTTCACGTATTAATATATAGATAACTTCACTGGATCTATCCAGTACTCTTCAAACCAGAATATAGCAATACCAAACAAAGTTTATTCACTACAGATATAGGTGTTAGGGCGACCACCATTTACATATTCTATTTTGTCCGTTAACCTATTATTTGCCAGTAAATTAAACTCATGCGAAATCTTCTTTCAAGTGACTCTCGCTTTATTGAAAGCTTTACAATGAAATACCATCTTGCCTCCATAACTACACACTTCACAGCACAAGTACCAACGACGTGGCGAATCGATCATCGCCATTGCCATTCATGATCCACACGGTGATCTATAGATCGCAGCCGTATCGATCGCGCTATTGATCCGGTGTGAAACTATGGGTAATTTATGTCAACCCGTGACGAATGAGAGTGTAGTATTTGTTAGTGTGACTTGTTACAATTGGGGGTACATAGACCACAATAGAGAAAGAAATTTGAAAATCAATCTTATCTTGAAGTAGATTAAGTTGTTTTTTAATTTATTTGCCTTTATTTAGTGTTGAGTTTATTTTTCTATTAGGTACAAAATTATAGTAGTGTAAATTGCTTGTTAAATTAGTTTGGATATTAATAATGGAAAATTATATATAAGTTTTCACATTTTAAATTCAAATTCAAATTCAAATTCAAAAATCATTTATTCAGTTTAGGCTACAAGTAGCTCTTGTGGATGTCACTATGCCATCGGTTCGTAAGTCTACTCTGGGTGGGAGATCTTGTACTGAGAAGAAACGGCAAGGAACTCAGCAAGTGTCCAGCTCTTTTCTCCCTTACAGCGTCAAAAATATTGGAAAAGTATAGAATTCTATATTTAATGGATTTAATATAGAAGTAATTAATTAATAACTCGGTAGAACGTATGTAATATATTTATTTTAACGTATTCTTAGTAAGACCGGGTTGCACCCGGTTACCTTGAGTTTAAAAACATATGCAATTTGACTTTAACAGAATCGGCATGGTGCCTTAGCTCAAATCACCCTTTCTCTTAAATATAAATATAGTTTCCTATGTGTCTGTTATTATCGGTTTGTATTATTTGGTTGGTGGCAGGGCTTGTTAGCCCACCTGGCTAGCTACCACCATCTTATCTAAATATGTCGCCATAACATCAATGCTTTTTTTTTTTTTTGGAGAGAGATTGCTGATTGCCGCTGCGGCATTTTCAGCTTCACCGGGCTTTTTGGGGGCGGCGAGGAACGTAAAGGGTCCCTCAAGCCGTGTGAAACGAATCACCTTCAGAGGTTATCTAGAGGGAACGGCATCGCGCACAAGTGCGCGTCCCCGTGCCCTACTAGATTCTCCGAAGGGTTCGGATCGGATCGGGGAGCGGAGCAACCCGAGGGCGCCTCTAAAGGCACGGACCTCGGCTCGGGTTGACCGGGCCGTGGAGGAGGAGAGAACCGACCAGGTACATGTCTGTACCTGGTGTAGAGCGTGTGTGAACCGGTTCTTCGTACCCTTGTTCTACGAGTACGGTGTCTTGGGCCTAAACTGGTGTGCATGTTTAGTGTATTCTGTAAATGTGTGCTGTCATTTAGAGGATCGGGCGGTACATCAATGCTTGTAGCATTGTTGTGTTCTGGCAGCTAGAGAGATAAGATAGCCAGTGCCTCAGTAGTTGAGGAATCCGGGTGAAGTGAGCTTTCAAATTCGGACTTATCATCACTTAACATCAGGTAAGATGAAGGCCAAATGCTCACCAGTAAGATGTAAAAAATATCTTTGCTCTGTTTAGCCACTATTTTGTTTAAATGAGAATTTTTCTACATTTAATACATTTCTTTACTGAATGATGTCTTTGAAAAGCGGCACCGTGCTGCGAATTTGGCTTCTTTTTGAACCGTTTAAAATAAGTTCAACATGCACTCTCCTACAAAAGTTTCCTAATAAAAATTCCAGCGGTGTGCGGTGAGTTAGTGAATAGCTTATTCAAGTACATAGTTACGTCGCACGAGAGGTTACTGACCCCTAATTTTTAGAGTTCCGTAGTCAACAAGGAACCCTTATAGTTTTGCCATGTCCGTCTGTCTGGTTGTCTGTCTGTCTGTCCCCAGTCTAGCTCATAGACGCTTAGTGCTAGAAAGCTGTAATTCCAGTCGTGGAAATTTTTTCAACTCATTTTTTTATTTTTTTATTTCGAAAGGAGTTTTAAAACTACTGTACTGAAACTAGTTAAAAAAATTATTTGGAATGGATAATTATTTTTTAAATTATTATAATTAGACTAGACAAATTAACTATTTGACAACAGTTGCTGCAAATAGAACAACACATACAAAACCGCCCCTTAAAATGTGCGTATTTTTTATATGTTACGAATAAGTTGGCCTTCATGTCACCTGAAGTGATGATGAGGGTGAAGGTGGAAGCGCATTTCCCGGAAACCTCAACTACTAAGGCACTGGCTACCTTATCTCAGGTTACCGGGTCACAACAATGCTACGAACGTTGATGTTATGGCGACATATTTAGATAAGATGGTGGTAGCTAGCCAGGCCGACGAACAAGCCCTACCCACAAACAAACCGACTACACAAACATGTACCCCTTCTGGGAATCGAACCCGGCACCTGTGGGTGTGTGACCGGTGATGTAAAACTCCAGTCTCGGTTAGAAATTATAAGAAAAATATTAGACACATTGTATCGAGTTTTAAACATCACGATATTTTATTGGAACGATTTAAAGATCTTCAAATTTCAAGTCTTCGCATTCCGAATGAGTCAGGTAATGAATTAGCCCATCCAAAATCGGGGGGAGGGGGGAGCGGCTTAATAAATAAAAAATTACATCAAGACGCACCCCCCCCCAGAGAAATATTCCCCGACGACGAGTTCCGCGAGAGATCCCGGGGGATATTTTTATTAAAGTTCTATTTTTGTAAAATATTTTTTTGGGCGGAATTGAATCTGTTTCATTAAGTTCACAGTCTGCAAGATTGAACTTGGCCGAGCTATTATTGAGTTCGTGATGACCTTGCAATAAGATCGTTTGCAGAATAGTCTTAAATATTTTCTTTTTGTTTAAATTGAAACACTTATTGTTTTTATTATTTTGATTTTGTGCATTCACAATGCCTATATTATATACTTATATTGTTACAAGATGAAAATAACAAACTACTAGAAAAATTCAACGACTTCTCTGGGGCCTCGGTAGCTCAGCGGTTAGAGCATTGGACCGGTTATCCAAAGGTCGTGGGTTCGATAACCACTTTCTTCCTAAGTCTGGTTGATTTTTTCTGCTTCATTTTGTAACACTTATTGTGATTGTTTCTTTTATTTATTTATTTATATAATTATAAGGCACGACAACAGAATGCAAAGCATACATACATTTTTATTTTAATAACAGTGAAATTTTTACTCCGATTGTAGTAGGGCACAGCGATTGCTTATATTATATCATGCATACATTAAAATACAGAGATCTCAGCAAAATTTATGATTTATTATTGTAAAAAAATATTCTACCTCTGACCTCTGACCCGGAATGTCATGGGTAGCGGGTTCGAGTCCCACTCGTGGAAAGTTTTGCAACACTTTTTCCAAAACGAATACCGTCTTATGATAACAACTAAGACCCCTAGAGAGAGGAACTCTAGGTGGTTTACAAATAAACAAAGACTAAGGTCCGACCGAATAGTTATTCCGTGTTTTGTTTCCGTCATGTAAACGTCATTTCAAATTAGAGTAAAAGAGATGAAATACGGAATAACTATTCGGACCTTATTATTTGTTTTATAATAATAAACTTTATTGCACACAAAAGAAAGACAATACAGTCAATTTAAAAAATAAAAATAAATAAAGAGTACAAAATAGGCGGCCTTATTGCTAACAAGCAATCTCTTCCAGGCAACCTTGGGCGAAAAATAATAAAATAAACAAAATAAAAATGGGTGCAAGTAAAAATAAACTAAATAATAATAATAATATCAAATAAAGTAGTTACAGATAAAAAGGAAATAAATATATAAAACAGAGTTTATGCAATATAAATTTAAAAAAAAAAAATAATAATAATAATAATAATAAATAAATAAATAAACATAGCTAAGGTAAATTTAAAAAATGACTCCGAACCTGACCCTTAAACGATTCCAACGTGCGAGCACTTCTGATGCGCTCAGGCAAAGCATTCCATAACCGGACAGCATGCACAGAAAACGAGTAGGAAACGAAATTAGTGGAATGAAGGGGAGTCACAAGAGCTAGATTAAACGCAGACCGCAAGGTATAGCTTGAGGAAGTCGAACGGAAGGAGAAGCAATTTTGAAGATATGAAGGTGAAGTGGGTAGAAAGAGGACAGTATACAGAAAGGAAAGGACGTGTAAGTCTCTACGTTTTATGTTTATTTGTAAGGCCCTAGGTGTCCAAAATTGATCACCCAGCGATACAGCATTCCGAAATTTTGGTTAGCTCAGTTACGCTTACTACTTAACGAGTTCCAGGACATATTATAACCCACTAAGCCACTTTCGGTTAGATTAACCGAGCTTTCGCTCAAGTATGTTCCCAGCCTAATTATCATAATAACGGAAATTTTCGGTGTCTCGCCAATTATAGCGGCCCGTCCCGGCTTCGCACAGGTAGACATTTCTTTTTTTATATAGCCTATGTTACTCAGCGCTAATGTAGCATTCTAATGGTGAAAGATTTTTTAAATCGGTCCAGTAGTTTTTGAGCTTATTCGTTACAAACATACATACAATAATACAAAGTTTTCCTCTTTATAATATTAGCATGATTACCACATACCCAATTAAAACAAAGCGTTGGGACAAACTCCAACTCGTATGAATGGACTTTTCCGCGTTATAACGCAGCAGTTAGGCTTAACCGGATCGTACAGCTACGCTTGTTTTTATTTAAGTAAGCACTTATTTCATTGTTTAGAAAACGTAATCGAGGTACTTTAAGTCAAGATAGGTTTTAAATTATTTGTGCGGGTTTTTGTGTGGAAGAGTTCGATGGCGCAGTGGTAGACGGCTGCGAATGCTGAAGTTTAGCAATTCACAACGGTCATCGGATGGGTGACCAAAATTTTATTACATCGAGCGACGAAAGGCACGTAAAGCCGTCGGTCCCGGCTGCATTAGCAGTCGTTAACAACCACCGCACCGCACTGGGCCCGCGTGGTGGTTTATGGTCCCATCTCCCTATCCATCCATAGGGAAGGCTCGTGCCCCAGCAGTGGGAACACAAATGAGCCGGTGACACAAATGATAATTATGATGATGATGAAAGCATTCTTGCAATTAAATAAATGGTATACGTTTTTTTTAGGTGGAAAAGAATTATTATCGATTATGTTTATACTTTGCGCATTAATTAATGACTCTATTACGTGTCTAAATTGAAACAATTTTACATTCCATTAAAAAAAACGGTTAAAAAGCACTCTAGATTTCAATTTAACTTGCCATCAATGGCGTTCACAGTGGCTCGTCCACATAACGTAGCTCAGACCACAATAAACACACAGTAAACTAATAAACGGTAACACAATTTTTTAGTTAAAAGAATATATCGGCTATTGTTTTCTAAAGTTTACGCGAACACTACACATTGAAATGAAACAACTTTTACGGATCTACTCGCGTTTATTTTACACATTAGTTTTAATTAAGTCTGCGGTATGCGAACATTCACTTGAGGGGCCCAACCATTATATCAGATTTGATAAACCACAAATACTCGCCAGAGAACAACGATTCATCCCTAGGATGATACGCGAGGCTATTGAAATTAAAAAACATCCTAATTTTAATAGAGAAGATGGTTGGAATCTACCACCAGCCTGGGATCCCATCATACAGAATATTAAATCCCAGCCCCAACACCATACTGCCAGACCAAAAGATACTGTAAGCTCTTTCTGCGTAAAACGGAATGCACCTGATTCATTTAAATGAGGGTATACAAGCTACTAACTAATTATGAGACGACCAACACCTCAGTCTCCCTGTGACCACGGACCCTGCAAAGGGTTCGAAACGTCAGGATAAACATTAATTAAAACTAATGTGTAAAATAAACGCGAGTAGATCCGTAAAAGTTGTTTCATTTCAATATATCGGCTGCCTAACTTGGACTAAGCTCCAAGATGCTCGCACATCAGGCGGTCGCATAGTAACCTATCACTGATGTTATCTACTTTACTTTGATTATGTTAAATGTAAAGTTAACAGTAATTTTGATGCTCTGTCTATTCCTCTTTGGCAGAAGGACAAAAGATTATGTATGTACAATTTTTGCTTACTTTTAACGGTATAAAATGAAAAAAAAAAAAAAGAGAATCTACTAAACTAAATAGAAATACCACAGCAAAAGAATACCAACAATGAAAACACGTAACTTTAAGAACGTAAATAAAAATACTGTCTATTTGATAAAAAATATATTACAAAATTATTTTTAATGAATGAATAAAATAATGCGGATGCGAAAGAGTTCATTGCTCCTGTTTATAATAAACGCGTGATTCGAAGTGTCGGTGATGGCCTTCAATCAATGTTAATCGATAATTTAGTTAATTTTTTTTAATTTGTTAGTAAAAATTACATGTGGGTCTGCCAGGTAAACAAACAGGAAGAGGAGGAAAAGGATAAGATATCCCACTAGGGGGATATTATAGACGTGAAGAGAGAGAGAGAGAGATTTTGTAAGTATAAATTTAAAAATTTGCATGCTATAATGTAGGTACAGTGTACAAGGTTTCGCTAACAAAATGTAATAACAGATTATTTGTACCAACAATCATTGCAAATAAATATATCTATTCTATTCTATTCTGAAGGTGATGGCTAAACAGATAGATGCTCGTATTGAATGAAAGAAATCGTGGTTTTGGATAACTGAGCTTAATGGAATGTTAAATGATAACATTGTTAACTGAAAAGAGAAGAAATTAATAAATAAAATTATTTTAATGATAAAAGATGAAGAAAATGATGAATTAAATGATAATGTTGACTAGTGCATCCTGTTGTTTCCGCGGTGAAAGAAACACTAAATTACATAAATGATTTGATGACCGTACGATTACGCGGCGGCGAATGACCCAGTTTCGGCCAAGCGCCGTTCTGTTGTCTATATAAAACTTAAATGTTCGGTAATACACCGAACACGTAGTTTAATCCTCAAAGCTCTATAAGATACTGACGTGAACAAATTTCTAAATAGCTCTGTAAAATTAAAATTAAATTAAATGTTTGAATGTTTTTTTTTCTCAGACAACAAAGATCCATATAAGTGGTTAATTCAACAAGAGCTTAAAACCTAATAAGTAAATGGGAATTGGTTATGCTACAAATGTCAGCGATGCTTTTCAGGGCAGTATTACGGCTGCCGCGGACTCGACTAGACTACTGACGTAAGACTACTGACGTAGACTAATAGCGAACATAAGCGTATTTCAGGATACCACCGTATACTTTGTTTTGTTCTAACACTGAATGTAATTTTCTCTTAGAGATAAGATCTTTTCTCATGAATAATGTTTCCCGCACTTCATCTCAGAGAAAAGGGGAACGGCTGAAAACCAACTCCAACCAACCAACTCCGAGAAAATATCAGTGAAAACTGAGCCATGCTCTTTTACCCGTGTTACATTTATTTATGTTTTTTTTTTTGTAATTTTTGAGGCAATAAACTATTTTATTAACTATTATTGTAGTATTAATGAATTGCCGTAAAATACGATGATTCGCGCGCCCATTCTTCTCCACAGCTAAAAAATAGACGTTCTTAACCACTTACTACGCACACAGCACACGAGTGACGCGTTGTCATTTACAAGAGCGTACACACTGAATGAATACCGTGTTAAAATTGTTTGTTGTTGAAAGTACGTGTGTTTATTACCTACTTACTGGCATCCTACCTATAAAGTATACAATAACACTATCCTCCGGTAAGGTAAGCATAAAAAACATTTAAGACAACTACATACTATATAACTACATAAGAATTAATGGGTCAAAAATGTATGGACGATTCAAAAGCACTTTTCCTAAGTTTATTTAAATATGTAATTTTGACTTTGACTTTATTAGGGCTTGCGCTAATATAAAATCTATAATGTCTTTAAATGACTGTTGATTACAACGAGTACTACAAAGCACTTGCAATTGATTACTACGAAGGTCTTATTTTCAACCTTTAAACTATGTAAAGATACATTACATGCCTGTTACTGGTGATATAACGATTCAATATATAATTTAAGATGTTCTGTACCACTTTTTATGATTACAAATATTATGAATTAAGTAGTTAACCTTTTGACCGTCACAGCATAAATGCGACGCCGGCCGCCGCCGTGTCATTCCAAGCATTCAATTTGGAGTAAAAGCTTGCAACAGAAATAGGTATTCAAAAATTTCCAAATTTCTTAATGTTCTGTTTTTGTAAACTATAAGTATTGTCAACTATTGCCATTGTTCAAGGCCAGCTATCACTTGTCGATTATAGCCGACTGTTTCGGTCAAATCAAATATATTTATTGCGAAATATAGGTGGTATTTGGCTTTACACATAGAGCTTATAATTAGTTCAGCCATATTCTGTCAAACTGACATGCAACATTAAGTATAAAAAAGGAAACATTAATAATTAAATAGAACAAGTACATAATGAGAACATTTAACTAAAATAATAATGAAAAAATCGTATTACAATTTAAAACCAAATTGGAACACTAAACGAAATGTCAAAATACATGAAAATACGAATATGTCACAACACTATTGGCATAATTTATCCTTCAGATATAAGTCAACGGTATTGTACGCCTTTTCTACCGGACTTCTTGGCGGGAAAGTGAAGAGTCATGTCTGCGGTTTTGTTTTATTTTCTAAAATTTGTGTTATGTCGGATATTAATGTGAAATAATGGTGGATTATTAACCGTTAAGTGTTCGTGAGTGTGCATGAGTGTTGGCAAATGAAACAAAACAGTGCAACGTCACTTTTCAAATTCTCTCAAGATGATATAATCATCATGATGATAATGATGATGATGATGATGAAGATGATGTGGGGGGTAATATCATTTCTCACTTAAATTTCATTATATTATTATCATACATCAGCATCAATAATATTTATTTATGTATTACATAAGAAGATAGAACGAACGATTAGGCTTGATGGATTTCATCCGGAGCCGTAAAACAATATACAACAAAAAAAAACGCCTTTTCTACCCGTTCAAAAGGTTAAGAAGACACTAATACAATCTTTAAACAAAATTAAAGAATGCATACCGTCGTTCCATCAAGTATAATTATATAATATATACATAGAACCTTTATTGGAGGTACCGCTTCATTTCGTGTTGTTTATAGGGCGCTCCACAATTTCACGGTGACCGGCCGGCAGGTGGCGGCCTTTGCACCGATGACTAATAACTTTTTAAATTGTGACGTTTGGTGGTCACGGGTCATCTGGTTCGATTAATTCGGCCTTCCAATATCAAGATATTTTGATGACGGAATCGTGTGACGAGAGCTTTGTTAACGCGGAATTATATTCGACGAAACAAAAGCGATACTCCATATCTATCTTTATATATACAAATCTTCTGTGTGTGTGTATGTCACTGAAACCTTCCAAACGGCTGGACCGATTTGGATGAAATTTTTTGTGTGTTTAGATTTACAATTGGACCCGGTAGGTGGCGCTGCTATAGGGATCCATCATGGGATACGGGTGTTCTTAAGCCGACGAATGATTTGTTTGTTTTGTTGTCATGGAAACTGGCAAAGCGGTACGAAGTTCGCCGGCGCCGGTCAGCTAGTAGGTACTGCTATATAAATATGTAGGCTCTGTCTGTTCATGCAACTTTTCTGACTTTTGGGATAAGTATTCGTTTTATGACACACTGACACCAATTCTACGATTTTTGTAATTTTTTTCTGTTTGTCTGTCTGTATGTCCTCTTATAACTCAAGAACGACCTGACCGAGTTTAATGTAAATTGGTATGTAGTAAGGAGGTTGTGCAAATTAAAGGCTATAAAATTTTTATCACAAATTTTCGCACAGCGAAGCGGGTTAGTAATGACGGCTAGTTGCTATTTATAATTACATCAATATTATTCATATTCATTTATTTGCTACATGGACAAAAATAAAGCAGATTTTTTTAAGGTACGTAAAGTATACACGTCTGCACATAACACTACCACAAGCTGTGAAATTTTCGCAATAGACTTTGTAATTCAAGCATACATAAGACATATGGTTGAACATTTATTGAAGAAATTTTACATTTTTGGATAGCTTGATGTACATGACCCTGTTAGGTAGGGTATTGCAAAAATTTAAAAATTAAAAAAAATTATATTTAAACAAAAATAAAATTTAAAATTTTAATACCATTCATAAAGTTATTACAATCCAAAAAATAAAAAAAAATAAAATCATTTTACACATATAAAAAAAACAAATAAAATTTCCACATCACAACGTAACTTTTTCTAAAAATGTGGGGAAAAAATCCACGATTGTTATTCAAACCCGCCACTCCATGATGTACCGGGTTAGGTGGACTACCAACTATGCTATCGGGGCTCTGTCCTCGGCTTACCTTTAAATGTGATATTCGTAAAGCTTTAACGGTTCCCAAAGTTCGACTGGAACCAATGATCGACACTTTTTCCTTTAATCGCTAGAAATAGGGTTCAGCAACTGATTTGTGTCTTTAGCGACAATTGAGTACCTACAAACCACCTGCTTCGTAGCTATCATCTAGTCTAATTTTAATAAAGAAATTCTATATTATTATGTCCTTATCCTATGAAAATGACGTTTTGTATGAAGATTTTTTATAAAATTATATTTTTCATACTAACGTTTCTTTTTTCTTAGCATCTATTTATGGTAACACTATAAAAATTGTAGGGCAGTGTGTTTGTTTCACTAGCTAAATATAGCAGACATTAAAAAGAAAAAACCAAGTCCCTTCAAAACTACAATGAAACAAAAGGTTTATTCAGCTAACAAAAAAAGAAGTCAATTTAAAAAACGAACTGGGCGTTAGTGATACAAAATTAAAAATCATTGATATTACTGAAGCCTAAGTAATAATAATTATAATAATTAATTGAATGTGTATAATAATACTAACAACCGGTATTGATTTTTAGAAGTAATACACCTATTATAATGAGTGAGAAAAAACGTCAAATTGCGTTGCGTGGCGATGAACACTGGACTTAAAGAGTCGACCACTGGTGTCGCTACTACTCCACAACATACGGAGACTGCAGAAGGTACGTAAACAGCCTGTAGTTGTCCCACAGCTGGGCAAAGGCGTCCATCATTGGAATCAAGTCATCGCTACAATTGATGGGTAATGGCGTAATCACCACGCTTGCCAAATGCGGGTTGGTGATCACAAACCCGGCGGGCTTATGCATCGAAAAATCCGAAATACACTTTGCCCGACCTGGGAATTGAACCCGGGACCTTCGGGCCGAGCGCTCTGCCACATGGCCACCGAGCCGTTACAAACATGACTTCAAATCAAATCAAATAATTTTCTTTGCACAATGTTACATAGAGGGTTAGAAAGAAAATAATAAAGATATAAATTTAATATAATTTATTTAGTTTGTCAGTAAAAATTTACTGATTTGCCATTTAAGGCAGAATGTACAAGGTACCGCTAACAAAATGTAACTACTGATTAATTGTACCTACATTCATGGCAAATAAATATATCTATTCTATTCTACGGTGAGCAGTGAAACAGTGGCAAAAAAGTCTGCGGCTCAGCATGTACTCAGACTTAAAGCTAATCAAGCGCTAGGCAACCTATTTGAAGGTAACCTTAAGCAGAAGGTAACCTTCATTCAAACGCGTTCGAGCAACGCAAACATAGGCAAACATAACCTCTCACGGACACGGAACCTCGCAACAGCTACGCTCGAACTGATCCGAGTTGTCATTGGTGTGTAACATCTTTCCGCTCGCTTTCTATATAAGCAATTTGTGGGAGTGACTTCGTGAAAGGGGACGGAAGTATGTGTAACAGTGTAACAAGTGTGTAACAGGAAGCCGGGGGTAAATTTAAAATCGATATTATAAACATGACATAATAATATTATGTGTGACATATTGTGTCATTTGATTATCAAAGATCATTTTGATGTGTCATTTGTCTTCGTATAAGTATGTACTGCATTTATTTTATGATAGTAATAGTAATAGTAATATCTTTATTTGTGAAATTACAACAACATTACAATAATACATACATACAATAATAGATGACAATCGTTTGTTACTAGGTATCACTACATTTCGACCCTAAGTAATACCTGACTCATTTTTTTCAGAATATAATGTTACAATTGCTTATTACTAAGGTAAGATGTCAACTGTTACACATCATAATTATGCGACTACTGTAAGGCTCGTTCGTTTTTTATTTATTTATATATTGCGGCTCCAAAAAAATTATGTACTCACACAATTGTCATGTTGAGCAGAACAGTAATTTAAAAAAGAGAAAAAATTAAATAACAATAAAAATCACAATTGATTGCTTTATTAAATGTAAAAAGCTACATTACAAATTAAATTATTAGTTCCGAGATCCGTGCTCCGTGCAAGCGGTCTATGAGTGAGTTGCTCGAGCGCGGTACGTATGAAGCCTACCTTCGGGTTCTCCATATTTTGTGACTATACAATGTTTAAAGTGAGCTACATTTTTATTATTTAATAACTTAACGGTAACCTGACACACGCATTGTTATGATACGGTCATAATAGATTCGGTATACACATGAAATTACGAATTATCCGCAACAATGGTTTTGGTAACCCTTTTGGGTATATTATGTTCGTCAAACTACTAATACAGTAGAGTTGTTAATTATGACCTTTTACTTAATCTGTGGTATTGTGGTCGACTGTGGGTTTGATTCTAGGGCACGCAACTGTTGGTAATTTACTGTCATACAAATAGCATTGTGGTAATTATTGCATTAAAGTCTCATAATATTGAAATGACTTAAATTTAAAATTATATTTGTTATTTTGATGCAGTCCATTTGTTAACACATATATAATTATAATGGTTCTTCTGGGATAGTATTGAGAATTTAACTAATAACAATTAATAACGTTATGAGAAATATTGACGAAACGTGTCGTTAACATTAAAAAGATAAGTGATGGTGTCTCCTCCATATTGCATTTGATCATCATCATCATCATCTGCTCATTTTTATGTCCCCACTGCTGGGGCACGAGCCTTCCCTAAGGATGTATAGGGAGATCGTGCAATAAACCACCACGCGGGCTCAGTGCGGTGCGGTATCGCGCCGGCTGCATTGCCCAATTTGATGCATGTAATTAAATGTTAGTATTTTTGATTATATATCATAATGTATAAAGGTTAGTACCTAATAAGGTAATTATTGCATAGTAGCTAAATTAAACATAAGCTTGACAAATAAGTATTCGATTTTTAATTACTCTACACTATGTAATGTCGCGCAATAAAGATTAACATTTTTTAAACTAATACCTAAGTTGTTTTGTATACAGAAATCAGTAATTAAAAAAGAGATTTGACACGCTAGCCGTTAACACCCTTAACATCCATATCCCGAAAAGCCTTTATTCTCACAAAAACATCTGCCAAATGACAAACAGTTTTTTTTTACCAAATGGAAGCCAAATTTCATGGCCCATTGCCCAGATATGGTCCACCTACGGTAGCAAAAGTGGCGATAAAGCCAAAATGGCCTCGCGCTAGCTTAGGGTAGAGTAGTGAAAAAAAAACAGTTAAAAATATCAACATAATATATCATATTGAATCAGTACCTACGGTAAACAAAGTAGATTTTTTTTGGAGAGAGTTTACTGTTGGTTTTTAGCGTCCTTTCCAGTGTCACCGGACTGTTTTAGGGCAGCGAGAAACTTAAAGGTTTCCTCGAGCCGTGTGATCGAAACGATCGAAACACCGTCAGAGGGTCCTATAGAGGGAATGACATCACGCAACCGGCTCTGTTCCCTACTAGATTCTTCGAGGAGTTTTCGGATCTAATTGGGAGCGGAATATCTAGAGGACTCTTCTAAAGGCTATAGGACGTTGAGGGTGGGGAGAAGCGCCTGGGTACATGTCTGTACCTGGTATAGAATAGAGCGCGTGTGAACCGGCTCTTTGCATTCTTATTCTACGAGTACGGTGTCTTGAGCCTATATTAGTGTGCATGTGTAGTGTGTGTGTGTGTGTGTGTGTGTGTGTGTGTGTGTGTGTGTGTGTGTGTGTGTGTGTGTGTGTGTGTGTGTGTGTGTGTGTGTGTGTGTGTGTGTGTGTGTGTGTGTGTGCGGAAGTATAAACATAATATAAAAAATTGAAACGTTTGTAGAACTAACTGAATTTATGCGTTTAAAAGTCCACTATGGATAGTTTCACATCGCCTAGAATCAAAGATTTCTCACGAGAAAAAGGGCATGGTTGGTCGTGTCCGTTCTCACACAATTTTTATACCTTTGTTTATATCATCTTCTATCGTCGTCATTATTTTCTATAACGTGCGTTTGTTTTTCCGCAATCAAAACTGTAGCAAATAGAATAAGTTAATTATACAAATAAGGTTAATTATTACGTATAACTATACTTATAATATTATAATTATACTTATTTGTTCGCTAACATTAGTTCGCCTGCAATTAGATATCGAAACGGGCTGAGTGCTACAACATAATTTACCCTTCGACTTAATAATAAGCTATCGCTCTCAGCACGTGCACAAAATAAGGAACCCAGAAGGTAAGCTTATTACTTACGTACCGCGTACGAGTAACGCACACATAGACAACCTCTCACGGACACGGGTCTCGGAACAGCTCGGGACAGCCCGAGCGCAGTTGCTGCGAGATTCCGTGTCTGTAAAGGTTGTCTATACTCTAGCCAAATAGGATAAAAAATAAATCGTCGTTGAAACTGCAATACTGCGTAACCAACAGTTGCTAATAACGAACTACAAAGAAATCAAAATAGAGATTTCGCGCGTATAAGTTCTAAATAACCATTGGCGTCGTCCCGTGTACTAAAGTACATAAATCATTAAATATATTCATTATAAATAAAGACGTAATAATAAATATAACAGGTCTTTTCACTCTCCTGTACGATATTAACCACTGTTATTGGTTCCGCGATAATTGCAGTATCAACGACCAAATGTAAACAAACCAAATTAGAGTCATCACAAATCTGGCCAAAAATGTTTTTGTGTTTTTCGTATTATTTACTTGATTACTGCATTTTACATAAAAGTTATTGTAAGACTTATTATTCTCACTACACATCTCACTTAAATCAGTCGCTCAACGTCGGTAAAAATGTTATAATACGAATAACGTAAAGAAAACGTAAACTATTTTCACTTGTTAACCCTATTAAAAACATAAAAAATTGAGGTATTCTAAACAATTCCGTTATCATAAACTAGCATTCCAAATGAAGATGACACTAGTATCCATATGGGGTCGATTATCTTAACTACCTCTGAAATATTGCAGCGTAAACAGTGCATTTTCAATGCTAAACAAACATTCATGAACAAATGGAATAGACGTTAAAGAAAATTGGATTGTAACAGCAGGTGTTTAATTTATGTTATAAATAAATTATTGAATCTATAAGTGCAGTTTTGACGTGACAACGTCTTATAAATTGGTTTGCCGGGTGACACTTCAAGAAACTGCGTTACGCTCCGCTCACGTTATGCGCTCACAATGAGAGCGAGTGAGAGGCACGCGTCCCTTCCACTCGGGCATGGTTAGCCCGCCTAAGAGCGAGAGAGACAGACATAAAAAGTGAAAGGTAAATACGTATGTATGTGTAAAGGTAAAAATAAAATTTTGTTAATATGAAATTCAGTGCGAGATTCTTTGTATAAATTAATGTTTTAATTATAATTCTTTGTATAAATAAATGTTTTAATTTGTTACTATTATTTCATCCTTCTTCCTACTATACGAATGAATATTCACATTAAAATTATTTTACCACTCAAAGTCGTTGTCACGTAAAACTTTTTAATTATTACAAGGTAGCTAATTTATTCACTCACATAGGTTAAAACTAATCTATGATTGTACTATGGTTATTGGTTTTTAAATTTTTCATACAATATTTAATATATAAATAAATCTTTTACGTACAATCTTTCTTGTTGACCAACTGGAAAAGGTTGTCAATACATGCCTGTCACTGGTTGCTTGGCAACGATTTGTTGGTAAACATTCTTTATCGAATTTGGCTATAGTATACGTGAGCGTCACTCGACTGCGTTTGTATAAACCTTACCTTTTACAGTGTTCTCAGTTCGTGGCACGTGCGTGGCTGACGTGGCTAGGTATACAGAATAATAATACACACACACAAACACCGTCGCGTCGTTCACTTTGTTTGTGTATACAATAATTATCTTTTCGCCTCGGGAGGTCGTGTCAAATACAGCTAGAAATGTTCAAAAAGATTATGGGAATATTGAGTTTGCCTATAATTTTAGTTTGACTTCGATGTCACACGGGGCTTGACCCGTGTCGTTTTTAGATCTCAGCGTTTTTTTTATTTTGTAAAATGTGACGTCAAATATATTGTAAATGAAGATTTGTATGTAGTAAGAACATGAGATTGTGCAAATGATATAGGCTATATTTTTATGATGTTCTTAACCTAATAATTATTTTGATTAGCATTCATTGATCCATTATTTTCGCACAGCGAAGCGGGCGGGTGACTGCTAGAAATTATACACGAAGACTTTTTATCGGTGATCAGGACCTACTGATTCCGACTAAGTAAATTATGGCCTTTTCAATAATAATAGTAGTTACATGTTTTATAATATGTTATATGTGTTTAAATTTTGAAAACTTAAAACACGTTTTTTTATTATCACTAGGTATTTTCTGCATTTTCTTCTTTTACAAGTAACATTTTCATTTGACCCAATACCTATCAGATGGACAAGTTTTATCCGATACTTGAAAAGGCGTTTAATTAAAAGGTTACAATTATTTTTGGATACCGGATACCCACTTACTTATGCCAGGCAAATGCCCACTTACTTACTGAATCACTTGCCTCAACGATTAAATATCAAGTTATTGGCTTTTATTAAATTTTATTTGGTAATTGCCTATGTTTTTTATAATGTTCTACAAGAAGAAACTTGTCTAATCTTCATCTCGAGCCATTACTTAGATTGCTAAGTATTTTGTAGTTGTTTTTAGAAATGTCACTTCATTTTATACACAAGTCAATGTCATTTCATTTTATACACAAGTAACGTTTAAATAAGAATAGAAGTTTTCTTCTTCAATTAAACAAAAGTATTATTGTTATTATCAAATTCATCAATTTTATATTATTTTAGACATAACACAAACTGTCACACGGAATATAACCTCAATTCTAGCTTGTCGCAAGCTTGTCACTATGAATTCTTTGAGAAACCTAACTAGATTGCTTGAGTAAAGATATTGGTGGCTATTGCTTGGCTAATGCCTGATTTCACCATTGACCCCTAAGTTTTAGGTGTACCCTGAGCCATGTTAGGTGACAGTTGTTGGAGAAAAACCGTCACCTAAAATGGATTAGGGGTCACCTAAAACTTAGGGGTCAATAATGAAATCAGGCATAAGAATTCTAACCTTTGACGTTTCTAACTTCATTGGTTTAAAGAATATAAAATTTTACTTAAGCAATTACTTTGCTTCAGTATGAGCTTTTACTCGTTTATGAATATGGGGGTAAACCTGTTTATCTAATTTAAATTTAGTGTAAAAACCATGCTAAAAACTAAAAATATAGAGTTTGGCTTTTATACTAATAAAGCGACATCTACAATAAGGACTGACTCTATAAACTACGCCACTAAGCTCTACATTAAAAGCAACAACACTCAACTACAAAAACTTCTCATAGTACCTAATAGATGGCGCTGCGCGCAATCAAAGCCAATGACATTTTATAAATACTTTGCATCTTAAAAAAAACTATCATGAATCCTTTTATTATGTAATATTTAAATGTAAATAAAAGTTAATTATTAAGATAAAAATGTAGATCTCTACATTTGAAGAGCTACGTTTCAAGCAGCTCAAGTGTTTTCTTGACTAATAGATGGCGTTATAATCTATGCAAAGTAGCGCCACCTACTGCACTCACATGATAATAATATGCTAACTTAGCAAAGATGGCTACATGAAAGCAAAGCAAAAATCTTGTTCTGCTAAAAGTGAACATAATTGTTTTAAAAGGCTATAACTAGAATATAAATTTTAATTATGTAACTAATAATCTTTTTGGACAATAAATATATAAATGTTTATTACTTATTCAATAATGTAGTCAGTTAAACGCAGTGATTAGTACGTCTTTGTAACGCTAGATGGCGCTACATTCGCCATGAAAAGTGAAATATCATTAAAATCTTCATTATATTTATAAATAACGCAAAAATAAATATCAAGTGTCATTAAAATGTTTAACCTTTAAGTTTTAATTATTAAAGTATGCAAATAAGTTTAGAAAAATGGCAAAACATTAAGGTTTTGTTGTAAATAGCTGCATCGCGCTAACGAAGTTTTTAAGGAGACTGAGTATATATACAGCTTCTAACCAGCTATAAGTGTACTTGCTTCGGCAGTACATATACTAAAATTGGAACGATACAGAGAAGATTAGCATGGCCCCTGCGCAAGGATGACACGCAAAATCGTGAAGCGTTCCACATTTTTTGGAAAAATTAAATTTGAAACCGAATTGTAGCTCCTTCGTATGTTCGTGCCACTTCTCTTCATGTAGGGGCTGCTGCGGTAAGCGCTGAAAATCGCTTCTTTTTTTTTTTTACCTAGGGGAAAATCTGCACGCAGATTCCTTGGATCCGGGGATTGCCTTGTCCTTTTCTAAAAAGGATTAAGACAGACCCGGTAAAAACACCTGGGGTTCGCCTTTAGCCTTTAAAAGGGCTATGAAGACTACCGGAACGCACGCCCCCCGAAGGTCAAGAGGCGCGGTTGACTGTAATTATTTATTTGTTCCGTTTGCGGTGGAAACAATGGGTCCAAGAGGGCCGGAGGGAAGGCAGCTTGATAAAGAGCTAAGTGCTCGCCTTTTTGAGGCCTCCGGTGACAAGAAGGCTGGCAGCTACCTCTGCCAGCGTATTAGCTTGGCAATCCAGAGGGGCAATGTTGCCAGCATTCTTGGGACCGTTCCCATGAGCCCACAGTTGGAAGACATCTTTTATTTATAGGTATTTAGTTTTTAATTTTCTATTTTTTTTCTCTGTTAGTTGAGTTATGTTTCTTGTTGTAGTGTAAGTATAATATATTACTTATGCTTTAAATTTATTTATTTTTCTACATTTTTGGCTATATAGTATATTATTATTGTATATTATATCATTATAGTTGTTGTATTATATTAAGATAGATAATATGGGAAAATCCAAAACTATGAAAGAGATATTTATACTTATATGACATCGTTAACTTTTAAGTTAAATAAAACTATGGTTTTCTAAAGTATTACGTTTAGGTATGTACTTGCTGCATTTACATCTTTAGCTAGTGGCCCGCTCGCGACTTCGTCTGCTTCAGTGAACACCCGTATCCTGTGATGGTTTTACGAAATCAATTTTTATTGTTTTTTTAGATAAACCTTGTCCTGACAACTACGGAATACTAACACAACAAAAATAAATAAGCCAAGTCGGTTGAATAGTTTAGCCGTTCTTAAGTGATTTTCTGACATACATGTGCCAATTGATTTTTATTAATATACTTAGTTTGAAAATATCAACGTCATATATTGTTTTCTAAAGTTTACGCGAACACTACACATTGAAATGAAACAACTTTTACGGATCTACTCGCGTTTATTTTACACATTAGCTCCTGTCAAGTGCAACATACCCCTTCAAGATGCAGGCGTGTACAAACTGGACTGCGACTGTGGGCTCTCTTACATCGGGCAAACAAAGAGAAGTGTAGGAACCCGTGTTAAAGAACATATAGCCGACGTCAAGCATAGGCGCGATAATAAGTCTGCGGTATGCGAACATTCCCTAGAGGGGCCCAACCATTACATCAGATTTGATAAACCACAAATACTCGCTAGAGAACCACGATTCATCCCTAGGATGATACGCGAGGCTATTGAAATTAAAAAACATCGTAATTGTAATAAAGATGGTTGGAATCTACCACCAGCCTGGGATCCCATCATACAAAATATTAAATCCCAGCCCCAACACCATACTGCCAGACCAAAAGATACTGTAAGCTCTTTCTGCGGAAAACGGAACGCACCTGATTAAATTAAATTAAATTTGAATGAGGGTATACAAGCTACTAACTAATTATGAGACGACCAACACCTCAGTCTCCCTGTGACCACGGACCCTGCAAAGGGTTCGAAACGTCAGGAAAAACATTAATTAAAACTAATGTGTAAAATAAACGCGAGTAGATCCGTAAAAGCTGTTTCATTTCAATGTCAACGTCATACTATTATATTTTTGCTTTAAGTAACTGTATGTTTTCTAGAGCAGGAAAATAAAATATGTTATGATAAAACTTTTAGGTTTAACTTAAAATCACAGTAATATTATAAATGCGAGAGTTTGTGTGTACGTGTGTATATTTGTTGCTTCTTCACGCTGCAACGGATGGATAGATTTAGATGATATTCGGCATACAGATAGTTTATAACCTGGATTAACACATAGGATAGTTTTCATCCCGATATTCCCACGGGAATGAAACTCATACCTTTTCTCTATATTTGGTTCCACAATTTACTACTTAGGTCATGGATTTGATGTTGGGAATAGAACCTATTTGGTAGTTTTTAATACTTTTTTATTGTGTAATTTTGACAGACTTTTTCTTTTTGACATTTGTTTCTCAATACAAAATGATTTATTTGTTTTGTTGTCATGGAAACTGTCAAAGCGGTACGAAGTTCGCCGGGTCAGCTACTATTAATAAAGTTTTTTTTTACTTTCCTCAGTTTTTTCTGTATTATGAGTAGAGTTGAAGTAGTGGATTATTTATTTTCAATACTTTTACTGTTTTTGTTTCGTTCGTTGTTAATATTGTTATTTGTTGGACTCCAGATTATGACTATAATTGACCATTAGATTAAATGCTAGCAGTGAAGCTTTTATAATATTGTGAGCTATGGTACTGTCCATAATAAATAGTTACATACTTAAATTATAAAAAAGTATTTTTTTGAAATAGATTATTATGTTTCAGGGATAGTAAAGCCGTTCTTCAATAAATGCCACCGTTTATGGCGTAGGGGTTCATCGTTGTTGAAGAATGATTACTTATCGTAGTTCACTTCAGTCAAATACATTTTAACTACTTACTTAGGTACTATAGACAGAACATGGAGATCTAAACTGTAACCCACAACTTATTACCAAGTGGTAACAAGTCGCTCACGCTCAGTTTGATTGATGTGATACGCCCTCTAGTGCAGTCGTGTTTGTGCGCGAATTGATTTGACAAAATCTACAGAAAATATGCCAAATTGCGTAGGTATAGTGATATTGCAAATCCCGATATGGTAAAACGGCTGAACGTGATTACAGTTTATTTTAAATGTAAAAAAAGCGAAGCAAACTTAAGAAAAAATTAAAATAAATTTATTGCCGTAAATGTTTCTTTGAAATGCCTTTGAAATTTCAATATGGGAGTTGAAACCATGCACGGTATAAAATAAAAATAATAATTAGACAACATCCCATTAATTAGATAGGTCAGAACAATGTCTGATCCCAAAGTAAGTAGCTAAAGCACTCGTACTATGGAAATCAGAAACAACGACGGTACCACAACCACCCACACCCGACACAATATAGAAAAGTTCGTTTTCGACATTGACCCGACCGGTAATCGAACCCGGGACCTCAGCGTTAACGCCGCCCAAATTCCAGCGTGTAACCGGCTACGGAGGTCGTCATATGTACCCAAAAGTCAATAATATAATCATAAACGGCCCATACAAATTGAATGCATTCTTTGCCCTTTCACAGTGGCTAACTAGGACTAAGTTTCTCTAATTTCCCCATTGTTCATTGTGGCTCATTTGTTCCCACAAAGGCGTTCGCGTCTGACAAATTTGCCCGCCGCGCTGCAGTCATTCAGGTAGGGGTTTTAATATTTTGCATCTGAATAAATAGTTTTCTTTTCGATGGCTGATTACTTATTCTAGTTTTAAATTATAAACTTCGACCGTAAAACTAGTTTGGAATAACCAATGGTTTCAATAAAAGAACATTCGGTTGGAAGTCTTAATAAGTAGAAACGAAAGCGTGTAACAATTTTGAATTTGAATTTAAATTTAAATTTGAATTTGAATTTGGGCTCTGTTGTAACATCGGGATCCGAAATACCTATATTAGATTACCTACGCTATAGCTCTGCCAAAACGCTACATACACATACATACACTATATACCATTACCATAACTCAAAACGCTTCTAAACTAAAATTGTCAACATTCAATATTACGTCATTCCATTCAAATGCTTTCTACGAAAGATATATAAAAGGTTTCGCTAAAAAGTGCAATCTAGTCGCGCTAGGTAAGAACATTTCAAGCTAAAGTAGTCCTGAGAGATCGCGGAATCTTTCTACATTCAGGGCTGGCTCCGGCGGACGCGCGTCTTCGTCGATAGAGCACCTTTACACTATTACGGCTATTGAGAGAAGGTATATTCTGTTTATGGATTAGAAACAATATCAATAATTATTTAAGACGAATATAAACTATAAGTAATAAAAACTAATAAACTATAATAAATAATAATATAAACTATAATTTCAAAGTGCATTTTTAGGAAACTAGGCTTTTATCATCTTCGTCATCATCTCAGCCAAAAGACGTCCACTGTTGGACAAAGGTTTCCCAAGGTTCTCCACACCGCCGGTTTTGTGCTGCTCGCATCCAGCGGCATCCAGCGACCTTCACCAAATCGTCGGTCCATCTTGTTGGAGGCCTGCCAGCACTGCGTTTTCCGGTAACTGCTTTAATGCGAAATAAACTTACGTTTTCGTTATCATCATCATCATCATCAGCTCATTTTATGTCCCCACTGCTGGGGCACGAGCCTTCCCTATGGATGGATAGGGAGGACGGGCCATAAACCACCACGCGGGCTCAGTGCGGTGTGGTTGTTAACGACTGCTAATGCAGCCGGGACCAACGGCTTTACGTGCCTTCCGAAGCACGGAGGAGCTCGAGATGATAAATTTTTGGTCACCCATCCGATGACCGTTTGCGAAAGTTGCTTAACCGTTTTTATCAACGTCATCAAAATGTTATGGTAAACAGACTCGCACTAGGCATTCCGAAATAACTTCCTTTGCATTCCAATGCCGCGTTTATATACTACTATACCATAGATACTATAAATCCATCCTTATCTTTAACAAAATACCAAAAAATATTAAAGCCGAAAAAAATTAAACTTATTAAAAAAACTTATTAAAAAAACTTATAAAAAAAAAAGTATTTAGCACGAAAAAGCTACTACTCAATACAAGAGTTTATGTCAGACAAAGACAATAAATAAGTTCTTAAACATGTCCACGGAAAGCTCACTATTAAATTTTATATTTAATTTTTTGCTTATATTTAGCATTAATATAAGAATAGTTATAATTTTGCGATGCCCTAACAGGGTTTTTAACAGGCCATCATATACTATTATATTACTGTATGAAAGTGATACTGTATACATAAGTGCAATAAATAAATAAATATTTATTGCTCTGCCGAAAATGAAATGAAGTTTACTTGTGTTGCTCGGACCATCCGCGCCCTTCAAGTTTAAGTAGAAAGTTATGTCGGCAATGGTTTTATAGCTGTTGTTTCTTTTCGGATTAGGACGCGAAATGATGGGCGCGTTTGTTTCAGAGTTGAGATTTGGGTAATGAGTTTTAATGGGCCGAATGAACGTTTTTATTAGTTTTTTTTTTTGAGTGTTTTATCCTACCTATTTACTTTTGGGGTTTTGAAAGTTTTGGATCGTCAATTGATATTGATTGTCTTAGGTTATAAAGTTTTTATTAATGATAATAAATACGTTATTGGGTCGGAAATCCCGCACAAACGCACCCGATTAAATTGAAATGAGGGTATGCAGGTTACTATTTAATTATGAAACGACCAACACCTCAGTCTCCCAGTAACCACGGAAAGGGTGCACCTGCTAAGGGTCTAATATAAAATCATGGTGTAAAATAAACGCGAGTAGATCCGTAAAAGTTGTTTTTTTATGTGTACTTTAGAAAATAATATTTGTGGAAAATGTTAATATGAAAAAATCTTTCTTTCCCGTCCCCGTGACCATTATAATCCCGTAACCATTTTAGGCTTTTATGTGTTGTTGCCTAATTAACTTTATGTTCAGAAAGATAGGTTGTAAATTAAATAAGTGATTGAGTGACGAGCGGCCAAAACCGGCGCGCAATGAGAACTGAGTTTTATTTCATCCTTTACGCACACACGCTAGAGTAGGCAATTGTGTGCCTACAACCATTTTAATCTGTATAATAATTTAATTTAAATTGTAAGCATATTGTAATTTTAGTGTAAGTTGCAAAATTTAACCACGCTAGCGATGGCAGAATATGCCGCTCTTTTTAATATTATGACACCCTAAATACACACCATATTCTTAGACATAAACGAATTATTATTATTTTTATATTAATATCGAACCCTGTAAATGATTCAAAACGTCAGGATAAAAAATTTACTATAGCATTGTGTTGTCAAATTTGTGGTATTTCATCTGCAAAGGTGCATCTGCATGGCCATCGGTTGCAATGACTGTTGGATAGATGGCGCACAGTGCCGGTAATAAGCACTCAAAAATTAAAAAGCAGTGACAAAATTCAGCGCTTCCGTCAGCCTTCCCGGTGGCATAGCGGTCAGTGCAGCCGCCCGGATTGCGGAAGACACAGGTTCGGTTCCTGGCTGGGTCGGGTGGGCGTTTAATTTTTTCACTGTATTTTTTAAAAAAATTATAAATTTTTAAAAAAATTTACGTAAAATTAAACGCGTATTTCCTACAAATATACAATTTTGCCACGTGGCAATTTTAAATATCAGGGTCAATATAATCCTGGCAGCAATTTGTTTTCTCTTCCCTTCCGGTATCATTCAATTGCGGAGTCAGCCGTATTTTTTATTTAAATTTTAATTGGTTTAATGTTAAACCATAATGATACAAACACAATCCATTTGATTTAACACGTCAGTAGTGCATGCAAAGTGTTTTATTCTAATGTGTAACTAAGCTTTAGAAAACAGCATTGGAAAAACTATTTTCTTCAATAGACCTACAGTTTATTCACTTTTTTTTTAGACAGAGCTTGTCTATTGCCTCAGGCGGCATTCTCAGCGTCACCGAATTTGTTTGGGGCGGCGAGAAACTTAAAGGGCTCCTCAAGCCGTGTGTAACGAAACACCATCAGAGGTTTTCTTGAGGAAGTGACAACACGCTCTAGTGCGTGTCCCCGTTCCCAACTAGATTCTTCGAGGGGTTCGGATCGGTTCGGATTGATTTTTCCAACTTAAAAATAACTCTAGTTGATGCAGTCAATTATTTAATTAATACCTATTTCATTTCTAATATTAACAGCATTAATTAAATACGCAGACTAAATTAGTTTTACTGTTTAGTAGTAATTAGTCTGACTGTGACTGTGTGCACAAACTCACAGACCGCGTACTTTATTTTGTCACTTTCTAAGCTCATATAATGTCTATTCATTTTGTTCGTATCAAACATTGGTTTTTATTTGTTTATTTATATAATTTGCTATAAACTACATGTATATTTTACAGTTGACAAGGTAATAGTAGTTTTAATGTATTTTACCCTAAGGTGTCTAAGGTGTAGCAACAATAGACTTAGACTTTGTAAACTTTCTTTTCCCACTACAGCTAGGGTTGGCTGGAAGAGATCTCTTTTAGAGATGTATGTAATATATAATATGCAATTCAAACTGTAATTTATATGTATAATGAAGGATTAATATAAATGATTGGCAATAGGTACATTAAATATTTATAAAATTTATAAAATACAGTGAAAAAATTAAACGCCCACCCGACCCGGCCAGGTATCAAACCTGGGTCTTCCGCAATCTGCGCAGATGCACTGACCGGTATGCTACCGGAAAGGCTGACGTAAGCGCTGAATTTTGTCAGTGCTTTTAATTCTTCTGAGTGCTAATAGCGGCACAGTGCGCCATCTATCCAACGGTTATTGTAACCGATGGCTATGCAGATTCATCTTTGCAGATGAAATACCACAAATTTGTTAACAAATAAAATTTGATAATAGGTACATTATTTAAAATAATCTAAAATTAAATAACATTTACTAACCGGTTATCCAAAGGTTTTTTCAAATTTAGGTTTCAAATTCCTACTCGAGATTCCTCGAGGTCGATTTTTTTTAGTAAAATTTTATCTTGTGCAAGATACAATTTTAATCTTGTCTTGTCGGCAACTTTAAGTAAATAAGCCCCCTTCATACCGATCACAGGTTACTAGTATCATAAATGACACTGTTAGCGACGCGCTCCCAATTTTGTACCTAACTTAAGTTTTTATAAAATAATTTTGATATTTGTTAAATATGAGGTAGTTCGAAATCACCTCCGCGCGCCTTTGTCCGTTGCTTCGAGTAACGTCGATTCAGTCTGCCATGAGCCTCTCTGGAAGTGACACCGTACTACCTCGCGATAACTTTAAAAAACGTGCTTTTGTCTTTCGGCGAATTAAGTGATATTTTGTTCGGAACTTTTGTGTTTTACATTGGCAGCGACCCTAGAACCGCCTACAAATATTGGCCTACGAGCCGGATTGCTGCCGATGTATCATACGCCACCTCCGAAAATGGTGCTTACGCGCAACGCGAGTAAAAATAAAGTGAACTTATATCCCGGTGAAGTGAATCCGGAAAGAAGTGTTAAATCCGAACCCGGAAAGTTGCTTGTGCCACGTAATGAGCAACCGCCCAAAACGTCAACGTCAGAACAAGCGGCAGTGGGCGCTGCCACACAGCATGACGCGGCAGCTCATCCGGGCCAACCAACGCAACAGCCTTTTACTTACAACGTGTTGCAACAACAACCTCCACAATGTCACGCTACTTCGTCACAAAATGGAACCGTCACGTCCGTCGCGAACGTAAGAAGTCACAAGTGTCAACGTCATCTTCTGTCAAAGCGTTACGTAAAAGACTACAACTTGAGGCAGCAGAACAAAAGGCTAGGATCCAGATGGAATTAATCGATAAACGACTAGAAGCCGACCTAGCCGACTTAGAGGATGAACACAGTCCACTCGAAGGTGACCGTAAAAGTCAACACACTCATAGTGAAGTTGAGAAGTGGCTTGAGCGAAGTCAGCAGGAAATGGAAACGGTCCAGCCCGCCCCCGCCCAGGGCTCAACTTCGGGCGCGCTGGACCAGCTACATGGAACCGTCCAATTGCTAGCAACCGCACTGAAGGAAGTTACCACTTCTGCAGCTAACAATTCGACTAACACTAAATTTTTAAGTCGAATGAGTGTACCAAAAGAATTACCAGAGTATAATGGTGATCCGCTTGAATGGCTTCAATTCAAGCAAGCTTATGAAGAATCCACTAGAATATGTGGCTTCAGCGATATGGAAAACGTGTGGAGACTGCGAAAATGTCTTCGAGGAGCAGCCAAGGATGCAGTCGCAGCCCTATTAATATGCACAACCTCACCAGATCAGTTGATATCTACATTAGAACTTAGGTTCGGCAACCCAGACATCTTACTACATACATAAAATAACACAAGACATAAAAAAGTTGCCACCGTTGCCGCCGCATTATCATACTGAGATTGTGCCCTTTTCAGTCAAAATACAAAATTACATAACAGCTGTTCGAGTCGTGGGGCGTGATGAATGTCTTAGTGGTATGCATCTATCAAATATTATTTTGTCTAAGCTTCCTACAATATTAATTTCGAAATGGGCCGATTATAGTTTTCCACTATTAAAACTAGACAATAAAAAGTCAAGAATAGACATGATATCTGATTTTCTTCGCGAGGAAGCGATTAAAATATCTACCACTTCTAATTTGACAACAATGAACGCACGTATTTGTAATCAAAACAAATACACTGCACGAGAAGGTCACGTGAAAAGTCCCCACACACTATTGTTGCAAAGTACGAACAACAGAGAAGATAAATGTAATTTTTGCAAAAACAATAGTCATGAATTAACTAAGTGCAAGTTGTTTATTAAGGCGTTACGAAAGGACAGATGGAGCTACGTCAAACGTAATGGAATTTGCTACAAATGTTTATTGTCTCGTCACAATAGAGAAACCTGTTTTGCGCCCGCCTGTGATAAGGACGCCTGCGGTGAAGCGCATCATCGGTTACTGCATAATCCCGTGCGGCGCGACCACGCCGCGCCGCCGGCGCCGCCGCCGCCGCCAGCACCGGGGCTAGCAGAGGACGCGTCGGCGTCGAGCGGTGCTCCGCCGACGGAAACCATCACGCATTTAAGTTCGCCGACAAGTAAAGTGTTGTTGAAAGTGGTGCCGGTTAAAATACGCGGTCCTAATGGTGTGATAAGTGCTAGTGCGTTATTGGATGACGGGTCCACAGTGTCGCTGATAAGCGCGGCGCTGGCGGCCCGCGCGGGCCTTTGCGGCCGCAGCGAGACGATGCGGGTGCGAGGTGCTTGGGACAGTAGTACTTACGTATGTAATTCAACTGTTGTTACTATGAGCTTGTCAGGTATTTATGATGATCAATTGTTTCAAATTAAATTGCGTAGTGTTAATGATCTTAACTTACCAGTCCAAGATGTTTCTTTATTTGATTTTATGAAATATAAACACTTAAAAAATGTAACAATAGATAGTAACAGTTTATGTAAGCCTGAGATATTGATCGGACAGGATAACTACCATTTGTTGGTTCCTTTGGATGTAAATGTTGGTAAAATCAATGAGCCGTCAGCTACTCGAACACCCCTGGGCTGGTGCGTGCACGGTATAATTCACTCACCAATGTCGTCGGGACGGCGGACCGCCTCACATAGTAGTTTGTTGCTCGCGGAAGATGCGCCGTTCTCGCCGTCGTCGTTCCCGCAGGCGCGGGCGGACGACCCAGCATTGCGCGAGCTGCATGAGCTGGTTCGCCATTCCTTTTCCATCGACGCTATAGGTGTGACTTGTAAGCCAAGGCAAAATAGGGACGAGGTGCAGGCGCTAGCTGCGCTGCAAAGCAGCGCTGAACTTATTGATGGCAGATGGCACGTCAGCTTACCATGGAAGGATCCCAATTGTAAGTTGCCCGACAGCTATTATTACGCACTATCCCGGCTGAACAACGTACATAAAAAGATTATGGCCAGTGAAGACTATGGTAGTAAGTATAAAGATCGTATTGATCATCTTTTAACAAATGATTTTGCAAAGCAGCTTGAAAGCACTGGGCATGAGCAAGTACACAAAACTTGGTACTTGCCACATTTTGGAGTGGAGAACCCCAACAAAAAAAAGCTACGATTAGTGTTCGATGCCGCCGCTAAAGTACAAGGTAAATCACTAAATGATTTTTTATTAACAGGCCCTGATTTACTAAATTCACTATTTGGTGTAATGCTACGTTTTCGTGAAAACAAAGTTGGTGTTGCCGGTGATATAAAAGATATGTTCTTACGTATAAAAATTAAACCGGAGGATCAAAATGCATTACGTTTCTTATGGAAAAATCGCTCCGACGATAAGGTAACAACATACGTAATGACTTCGCTTATATTTGGAGCGAACTGTTCGCCATTCATAGCTCAATTCATTAAGAATAAGAACGCGCAACTACATGAGTCATCCCATCCGGCCGCCGCGGTAAGTGCAATAGTAGAACAACATTATATGGATGACTATATTGATAGCCTGCCCGATAACGCTGCCGCTATAGAAATGATAAAAAACGTCACCGAAATTCATAAGCAAGGAGGTTTCGAGATAAGAAATTGGACGAGTAACAGTAAGTGTGTTTTAAATAGCTTGCCAAAAGAAACCTTAGGTGAGGTGGCCGTAAGGTTTAAATCGGATACGCAGTATAGTGGTGAACGCACACTTGGTATGATATGGTACCCAGAGAAAGATGAGCTTGCCTTCGATGTGTCTTTGAAACGGATTCCCGAAAGTATAAGACAAAACAAGTGCAAACCTACAAAGCGTTTAATGCTAGCGGTGGTTATGTCGATATTTGACGTCTACGGCCTTCTTACGCCATTTACTATACAAGGTAAAATTATGTTGCAAGACGTTTGGAAGGAAAACACCGGCTGGGACGAAACAATATCAGACGTTGTCTACGATAAATGGGTCGGCTGGATAACACGATTGAAAGAGATAGGAGACCTGCGGGTGCCGCGTTGTTATCTGCATTCCAGTCGCACGACAGAGCCAGAAGTTGCATCTGCCCCGAGCGCGACAGGGACGGATGATACATCATTCGTAGCACTACGGCAACAGGTAACTAGTTCCCGCGCGCCCGCGCCCGCGCCGCCCCGCTACGAGGAGCGGCTACGACCGCCACGAGTATTTGGCGTGCTACGGCACATAACGGGAATTGTTATAGCAAGCTACAACTTCATGTTTTTTGTGATGCGTCCTCTAAGGCGATGTGCGCAGTTGCATACTGGCGGTGGATCGACGATAATGATTCGGTACGTGTTGTATTGGTTGCGAGCAAAGGTCGTGTCGCGCCATTAAAACCGACCACTATACCTAGGTTGGAGCTTCAAGCGGCCGTGCTCGCGGCAAGGCTGGCAGAAACAATTGTTCGAGAACATAAATTAATAATTACGGAAAGAATGTTTTGGTGCGACTCGACTACAGTGCTACACTGGATAAAGAATGACGCTCGCAACTATAAAATGTTCGTAGCGACGCGGTTAGGCGAAATAGATGATTTAACGAAATCAACCGAATGGAGGTACATACCTACAAAATTGAATGTAGCTGACGTCGGCACCAGGGAAAATTGTTATGACGCAACTATATTTCAAAACGAATGGTTGTCAGGCCCGAAGTTTCTCTTGAGCGAACAGATGAGTTGGCCGCATGACGTCATCACTTATAAGTCCGAAAGCGATCAGGAACACGTAAACCTTGTTCAGGAGGTTCTTGACGACTTACCTGTTCCAGATTCCGATCGCTTTTCCTCTTGGCTCAGATTGCTAAGAACAATGGCTATGGTTTTACAATTTATAAACAAATGTAAAAAAAATCATCAAAGTATTTTATTAGAATTAATGGAGGATGCTGAGTTACTTTTAATAAAACAAAGTCAACTGGATTCTTTTAGAGCGGAAATATCAGCAATAAAAAAAGGTAAATGTATTAATCGTTCTAGTAGATTACTTACCTTATCACCAGTCCTAGATGAAAACGGCGTCCTGCGCTGCGGTGGCCGCATCGACGCTGCTCGCGGTGTGTCACCTGAAACTAAAAGACCAATTGTATTAGACGGTAAGACTCGTGTCGCGCAGTTGATCGTTAAGCACTACCACGAGAAGGCTGCGCACGGGAACCACGAGACCGTTGTCAATGTCCTGAAACAAAAATACTGGGTGTTAAAAATAAGACCAACTGTCAAATACGTAGTGTCGCGGTGCAATCTTTGTAGAATACGGAAGGCGCAACCGCAAGTACCCAGAATGGGTAACTTACCTTTGGCCCGGATGGCTCACCATCAGCGTCCGTTCACCTACTGCGGCATAGACTTGTTTGGCCCTTTAGAAGTCTCGGTAGGGCGCCGGCGCGAGAAACGTTACGGAGTAATATTTACATGCCTCACCGTACGCGCGGTGCACATCGAGATAGTACACTTTATCAGCACTGACTCTTTGATAATGGCGCTCAGGCGTATGGCAGCGCGACGAGGCTGGCCGCGCCATATAATGTCCGACAATGGCACCAATCTAAGGGGTGCAGACACCGAGCTGAAAAGGGCAGTGCTCGAACTGGATAATGAGGTCCTCAAAATCGAAGCTGCTAACAACTCTGCCAAATGGACCTTCATACCGCCCGTAAGCCCCCACTGGGGTGGGGCTTGGGAAAGGCTTATAAGGAGCATCAAAACTTCACTCCGAGTCATCTTAAAAGAGCGAGCACCGAAGGATGAAGCTCTAAGTACCCTTCTAGCAGAGGTGGAAAATATTGTTAATAGCCGTCCCCTCTCTCATGTTTCAGTAGAACCTAATTCGGAAGAATCTCTTACACCTAATCATTTTTTGTTAGGAACATCATCTAATATGCCGACCCTAGGTAAGTTCGATGACAGTGACTTATACCTACGCAAACAATGGCGAAAGTCGCAAAGGCTGGCTGATATGTTCTGGAAGCGTTGGCTTGTCGAGGTATTACCAGATCTCATACCACGTCGTAAGTGGAACCAAGAGCAGGAGCCTCTGAAGGTTGGTGATTTGGTTCTGATGGTAGATCCAGCAGCTCCTCGCAATGTGTGGCCAAGGGCCATTATTCAGCAAGTATTCCCAGGTGCGGACGGTCGCATCCGAGTTGTCGAGCTTCGTACAAAAACTGGTACGTTGAAGCGGTCCGCTGCGCGCATCGCTAGAATACCTTTAGTTGAGTAGTGCTTTAACAGCACTGGGGTGGGGAATGTTAGCGACGCGCTCCCAATTTTGTACCTAACTTAAGTTTTTATAAAATAATTTTGATATTTGTTAAATATGAGGTAGTTCGAAATCACCTCCGCGCGCCTTTTGTCCGTTGCTTCGAGTAACGTCGATTCAGTCTGCCATGAGCCTCTCTGGAAGTGACACCGTACTACCTCGCGATAACTTTAAAAAACGTGCTTTTGTCTTTCGGCGAATAAAGTGATATTTTGTTCGGAACTTTTGTGTTTTACATTGGCAGTGACCCTAGAACCGCCTACAGACACTATATTAAGAGATGTGTCTATAAATGTTAATGTCGTAATAATTTAAAGCTAAACACGCAAGCAAAACGTCGATACGTACATTAATGGAAAATGGTTTATTTTTTTTACGCCTGTTTATGAAGGTTCAAATCTGGGAATGTCCACCTTTTATGGGCCCATTCGACGCTGCCCATTCGCACATTGGGCCCAGCTCGGGTTAACCGAAGCGCCATAAACACTGTGTTTTCGCCGTTCGGCACCCGGACTTGGAAGCGATAAAATCATATAACGTCGCACGTTATGTAGTGCAAAGAGTATTTAGAACGTTTCAGAGGTACAAAATGGTTGTACGAAATACCTAAATAAAATAGTTAATGCGGTTAGAGATACGGTTACCTAGTTTATATTGATAGATTACATTAAATAGAGTTTTACTCTTTTTAATTTTTGCAATTGGCGTTAAATTATAATATCGTCATATTCTTATAATATAATAGCTAAAAATTCTAATAAAATACTTAAGCCATCGGCTTTAGTAACCGTTGGATAGATGGCACTGCTGCCGCTAAAAGCAGTAAAAAAACAAAAGCATTGAAAAAATTCAGAGCTTACGCCTTCCCGGTAGCATAATGGTCAGTGCAGCCGCCCCGATTGCGGAAGTCCCAGGTGCGATTCCTGGCTGGGTTGGATAGGCATTCAATTTTTTCACTGTATTTTATAAAATACTTAAACTTATATTTGATATTTTTGACTTCCGTATGTTTTGTTCGATTATTAGGAAAAGCAAATGTCACAGCTAAGTTTTTATCTCAACTTGATATTGAAAATGGATAAAACAAGTTTCTAATATTATCATAATAGATCTGGATATAATTACTGACTAACTAAAGCATCACAACATTAAATATTATATTGAGTACGTATATAATCATTTAAAAATGTCCCTTCTGCAACGAAACACTCTATGCTCTACATACAATTTGATTTGGCTATGTCGCCGCTAGCACTCTCCACCTAATGATAAATTTTGAAACAAAACACAAGCATTAGCAAACAGAAGCGACTCGTTGGAAACTCATTTCGCAGAAATAAAAATACGAAACGCGTGTTGATTACATAGGACAAAATGGTCGCTCAGCTCGGTTTCAATTCAGTGGAAGATATATGGGATTAATACTCTTTTTTATAATTTTATTTAACATTCCAAGTGATGTGACGAAACGGCGATAAAAAAATGGGAGCGCACTTCACTTGGAATAATTAAAATACTGAGGAATTGGTTATCTTATCACAACACTACAACGCTACTTACATTGGTATTTTACTTAAGGTCTTATTATTAAAGTGTCAGGGTTTAAATTGTTAGAGCAGATGTCCTAGAGTGGAGACCGTGTTTAGGCAAACGCAGTGTAGGACGCCCTGCTGCGCGCACTGCGCAGGGCCGGCATAGTTGGCGCTCTTTAGGGGAGGCTTACGTTCAGCAGTGGACGGCAATAGGCTGAAGATAGGGTTTAAATCAAGTAGCACGTCGATACATTAGGATATTTTGTACTTCATCCCCAGTAAAGATGACTGCCATATATTTGGAAATGTCTTTGAGGGCGAAGAGTCTGAATTCTTCTGGTTTCCGATAGGCTGCCCCCATTTCCAGGAGTCCCATTTTTTCCTAGCCAGAACGTCGGCCTCTTTTCACAGTCCCACAGTAAATGCTGTATCGACTCCGTTTTCTCTACACATGCCCTACGTGAGTTGTTTGCAGCCAGAGCAGTTTTTAATTCACATCGTTTCTCCAAAACAACGATTCCGCTGGAGATGCTCCTTCCCTATTAGACTAGTTGCAATTGGCTCGTAGCTACTACATCCCACCTCCCTTAACTACACCATAAACATAACAAAAGTTACCCAACTATGTGAACTCGAGGGCTTTAACTGTATCGTGTTCGACGCTTAATTTGAACCTACAAAACCACTTGCACAACTAACCGAATAACGTAACTTTTACTAGCGCACGCAAAAAGTTTCAATTGGGTAGTAGATTTTTTTCGTGTTTCACAGTTGGCCGACTGCTCAATTTTGTTTCAACAATATTACAAGTTTTTATTCAGGCGAGGAGCTTAATAGTGTAGTGCTTGCACGTTTGGATTGCGAATGGCAAGTTAAGAAACTTTGTCAATGTCGGTTTATCGGATGGGTGGTCGAATTTTAATATCGCGTTAATTTAAACCATGTTGTTATAACATATTATATTTTTAGTAAGTTGCGCATAGCACTTATTTAGGGTTCTGTACCCAAAGGGTAAAATGGAACCCTATTACTAAGACTCCGCTGTCCGTCAAATGTCTGTCTGTCCGACTGTCACCAGGCTGTATCTCATGAACCGTGATAGTTACACAGATGAAATTTTCACAGGTGATATATTTCTTTTGCCGCTATAACAGCAAATATATCCTACTAAAAAACAGAATAAAATAAATATTTAAGGGGCTCCCATACAACAAACGTGATTTTTTTGGCCGTTTTTATAGATAATGGTACGGAACCCTTCGTGCGCGAGTCCGACTCGCACTTGGTCGGTTTTTCATTTCTGGTGTTTACGCAAGATCAGCGTCATGTGTTACTATACTATAAAACTTGCTGAGTAAGTGTCATTCATATGAAAATTATAGCAGTGTTTATTTTACTGTTATTGGCCAAACGATTTTCAAATATAAATATTCAAATTTATTTAATAGCTAATGAAATGACACTGCAAAGAGACCGAAATGTCAATTAAAAATTAATATTAATAAGTAAAATAGTAGCTACAGCGCCAGGATAGTTAGTAGCACAGGGGGCCTACCGCCTACCTCTATCGCTATCGTTCTCGCTATCGCGCTCTATAGTTTATGGCATCATCTTGTCATTTCAATACGAAAGCAATACGAAAGCAATATCGAAAGCTATAGCCTATAGCTTTCGATATTGGTTTAATACCGCTTTCGAAATTACAAGATGACGCCATAAACTATAGAGCGCGATAGCGAGAGCGATGGCGATAGAGTTAGGCGGTCGGGGGGCAGGTTAGTAGTAAGTACACACGCCCGCACATCCACCTACCACAAACTGTCAAATTTCCTCAATACACTTTGAACTTTATGCTTTAATTATATGGTTGAAAAAGTATTAAAGTTGATGTGCAGGCATCTGTACCTATGTAAGTGAAATAGTCGCAAATAAATTAAGCAGTGCAGTGCAGACTTTATTTATAAATAGGATTGTTAAACATATTTTTACATTACTTGCTTACGTTCAGCATTTAATATTAGACTGCATTCACGACACCATAAAAATGGCGTTTTAAGTGTGCAAATTTAATTTATGCTTAATCACTACTCAATTGTCAAGTTCCATTGTTACAAATGATTTTGAAAGTTAATAAATCCATAAGTATTTGGCAATGCTAAACATGTTTAAAAACGTGAATAAAACCGAAATACTAAAATGCTGCGCAACAATAATGTTTTATGTGTAAACATCAATCTTATTACTCGATGTTTTCATCGAAACCGAAATCTTTTTTTTTTTTGTAAATTCAGTCAATCAATCATCACTAACTGACATATTGACAAACAAAGATGGCGAGTATGATGGTAAGGTGGTAAACAAAAATACTTTTAAAAGTCTTTTATTTATTAAACAGTGTCCGCTTAAAATTCTTACTGTCAAAATTATTATTAAAATAATTTACAAAATAACGTATTTTTCAAGTGTTTGAAAATTTTAAGGCGATCCAGAGGAATCTCCTTTGTCAGTTTTGGATAGGTTGATGTGCAGGCGTCTGTACCTATGTAAGTAAAATAGACGCAAGTAAATTAAGCAGTGCAGACTTTATTTATAAATAGGATTGTTAAACATATTTTTACATTACTTGCTTACGTTCAGCATTTTATATTAGACTGCATTCACGACACCATAAAAATGGCTGGTTTTAAGCATGCAAATTTCTGAACAATGAGTTTGCATAAAAATAGCTCATTACCCCACACGGACCCTAACCTCACAAACACAAAGCGGACTATGAAGTTAAATTTTTATCGATAACACAGCTTTATTACTTTGTACTCTATGTCAATTAGTAGTAGGTCCCTGTTTCAATGCTTCCATGGTAGTGTGCAAATTAAATTTATGCTTACCTACCTAAGTCTAGACACGCTAACTCATTATTAATACCACTAAACTACGTAGGGAGCCAGCGGTGTGAAACACAGTAAAATCTGTAGAAAGGCCAGAAATAATTGAGGCAAATATTTTTTTGTGTTATGTTTTTTAGGAAAATGAATCCACTTCACGTAATGTTATGAAGAAGCAGAGTCTAGATGCAAATACAGCATTATTCAGTTTAGGCTACAAGTAGCTCTTGTTAATGTCACTATGCCATCGGTTCGTAAGTCTACTCTGGGCGGGAGTTCTAAGAAGAACCGGCAAGAAACTCAGCAAATGTCCAGCTCTTTTCTCCCTTACAGCGTCAAAAATATTGGAAAATGTACTTTCCATTACAAATAAACACAAAAATATAGAAGCAACCACAACATGTAAAAAAAACACAAAATAAAACAAAACTAAGTTAACAAATTTACATCAGGTAAAAGTTTCAATTTCCACAATATCATACAGTACCACCAGTACTCTAGTAAAAGTCAAAAATTGTTTAAGAAAAACAAAGTCAATCTACAGTGAGTAATACTAAAAATAAGATAAGTGTGCAAAAGCAATCGATTTCGGCTCATCGATTTTGTAAGCTTATAGGTACATAGTTATAATCACCGTACGTCGCCAATCCGCCATTACATCAATTCTGTTAAAATGATGTGATATTCCGGCAGTTAGAGATCAGATAGCCAGTCAAAAAGCACACTGATGAGGATTCCAGGAAAAGCCCTGCCACATTCCGAGTAGAGGTATTTTTAGTGCCATGCAATTCTTTTTAAAGTACTCTTCCATTGTCGTCCTCATCCTTACTTAACATCAGGTGAGATGAAGGTCCAGTTACCTGCAAAGAAACTTAAAAAGTATACCTAAACCACGTGGTTTGCATTCAACCTATGAAACGGAAAAAATTTAAAAGTTTTAAAATAGTTATGTAAAACCTTCTCCACGCTACCCGCTGTCCCGCACGTGGTCACGTAAGCCCTCATCGGCGGCAAAGTGGAAATATATTGGCGAGTCCTCACAAGCCACGACGCCGAGGCCCCGAGGCTGTCACTCTAACTATCACTGGTATTGCGGAATGGGCTCCGCATTTTAAGTTTGTTATCGGCTATTGAAAAGTCGCTTTGAAATTGACGACTGATATCATATGTGATGAAACTTTACAATTAGCTGTGCTAGAGAGGAGCTCGATAGATCGATCGATGGATAGAAAGTAGATGTAGGAAGCCGTGACCTCGGCAGTGGGACGTTTTGGGGGTTCGTTAGGCCGTTCGTAGTCGTTCGGACCCAGACCATGGGGTGCGGGCTCGAATCGCGCTCGTGGAATGTTTTCAACACTTTGTCTTTTTTCGGATTGTAATTGGTTTACAACAATATTTGCGTAAAATTATATGTAAATAATCGTATTATTATCCTGTCCTATTCTCAGGGGGCTTACCGCCTAACTCTTTCGCTATCGCGCTCTATAGTTTATGGCGTCATCTTGTCATTTCGAAAGCGATATAAAAGCAATATCGCTTTTGAAATGACAAGATGACGCCATAAACTATAGAGCGCGATAGCGAGAGCGATGGCGATAGAGTTAGGCGGTCGGGGGGCAGGTCCGGTATAGCGTGTTTTAGATTATCCGATGCATGTGTGATCACCAACCTGCATTTGGCAAGCGCATTCAAAAGAAAAAATCCAATACCCATGAATTGTAGCGATGATCTGATTTCAATGACGGAGGCCTTTTGCCCAGCACGGCGTGCGACAGTATCCTCGTCTAAGCTTTTACTTTATTCTACTTTCAGCATCAGCTGTATTCACCTTATCGAACCGTAAAATTGTTTTTTCACGTCTCGTTTGAACGTATCAAAAGGTCACATAAAGTCTCGACCCAAAGAATTAACACGACGAACATAAAACCGTCAAGCTATACAACGTGTGTCAGAGAGGTGTGGTAAAAACAAAAATACTCCAAAGCGTATTCGATCTAGATCTTGTATTGTTACTAATTACATAATTACTACTTTAGTTTGTTATGCAATTTTTAATTCAATATTGCTACGAGTATTCTGACGTCACTTCAAAACAAACAAGTCACTGCCCTAAACGAAATGAAATCAAATAGGCTTTATTTACTAGAACATAGTGAATAAGATGTTACCGAAACAGTTGAGCTGTATGTTCTGCCGATAAAGCACGTAAATATACAAGAAATTAACATTATTAAATCAAAGTAACATTATTAAATTAAATTGTTATAATACATTATTAATTTCCGTTAAGTATAACATCATTATATTATTTTTACAACGTTATAAAATAAACTCATGTAATGAGTAAAAGCACTTCTCTAGTAACCAATCCGATAATTTTCTTTTAAATTGTGTTAATGGGAGATTTTTCAAGTCTTTTGGCAGCTTGTTTATAGACTTTGATAGCCATACAGTAAGAATTGCCCTTGTGAAATTTCATTCTAGTTAAGGGTGCACCGTCTGTAAGTGACAAATGTCATATATTTAATTTGAAAATATCTTCTTCCATATTTATTTGATGCCGCGCGACCATACTAATTTTGTATGGGGAATTGAACGTGTTAATTTGAAAAATAATAATTTAAATAACCGCTTGATAAATCGAAAATGTGATACGGACGATTTGTAGTTTAGCCATTGGTGATTGTTAGGACAAAGTCATATGTATAATAATTTAGTTAAACTATAAGAAACCAACTCAACGCCGCCACTCGTTTTCATGATTTTTGGCCAACTTTAAATGAATGTTTTTTTTTTTTTTGAGAGAGATTGCTGATTGCCGCTGCGGCATTTTCAGCTTCACCGGGCTTTTTTGGGGGCGGCGAGGAACGTAAAGGGTCCCTCAAGCCGTGTGAAACGAATCACCTTCAGAGGTTATCTAGAGGGAACGGCATCGCGCACAAGTGCGCGTCCCCGTGCCCTACTAGATTCTCCGAAGGGTTCGGATCGGATCGTTAAATGAATGTACACTCGCCTGCACATCAACCTACCACAAACTGTCAAATTTCCTCAATACTCTTTGAATTTTATTACTAAGGCATACGGTTGAAAATGTATTGAAGAAATTTGACAGATAGGTTGATGTGCAGGCGTTTTTGAATGTGATTAGTCATAAACCTGAGTGTGCCATTCAGAGGCACTGGGTGTTTGTGCATGCACATGTGTCTAGTGCTTCCGAAGGGCGTCTCAGGTATATGAATTAATAAATGATATAATAAATTCTAGATTTTGTTTAACACTAACATAGTTTTTAAGTTACAAAAACACAAATTTCTGACCTTCTGGTATGTCAGAAGGGTGCAGGTTCAAATCCTGCTCGTGAAAATTATTTCAACGTTTGTGTTTTTGTAATTTGTTTCACAACAAAATTTGCGTTAAAATTATATTAACAAAACAAAAACATTTTATAGTTTTTAAGTTTCATTGTTGCTAACATACATAATATAGATCAATAGTGTGAAAAAAAAAGATTTGTTTTTTTTTTATTTAAACGATATTGTAGATAAAACTATAGTGTGTTATGAATTTATGGATCGGACTAATTGTAAACACGTTCCCTTTGATACTAAATATACATTTTGTTTATGTAATACGATAGTATTTTCAATTATATCAACTTAACCGTGACTGCACTTTTGGCATTTTTTGGTCGGCGCACCCTTAACGGTACATTTATGCCTTGTGGACCTATTACCTCCGTGTTTTTTTTTAAATAATTCAAGGTGCTCCCGAACAAATATCCAAATCTGTTTTAAACGGTTAAATAGTGGTCTACAGTAATGAGCTCTGCTAACTGCTCTGATGCATTTTTTTGTGACAAAAAACCTTTATGCATCTCTACAGGGTTTCCCAATATTAAGAGCCCATAACTTAATACTGACGAAACATAGCCATGATAAGCTGTGATCGCTACTTCTACTGAAGTGATATAACTAAAACGTCTAAGAGCAAATACAAATTTATCGATTCTGGCGCAAACATTATTAACATGAATTTTCCAGTAACAAACAGTCTAAATGTATACCTAAAAACGTAGTATATTGGACCGCTTCTATTTTTTCATTAATACGTTCAACTCTATTTCATTTGCTTTATATGTCGTAAATTGAATCATTTTAGTCTTCTTAATATTAATTATTATTCAGCCACTAAATTATTTAATTTATTGCATTATTAATATCATTGTTGAAATTTTGTCAGCCTTTACTAATAAAGTCGTGTCGTCAGCATACTTATTACAGTCGTGTTTATTTGCATTAGGAAGATCATTGATGTACAGTAAAAAGAGTATAGGCCCTAAGATACTGCCTTGCGGGACTCCGCAACTATACATATATTTATGATCACTGTTGCTTGTGTCTTAGTGCTTGCTCACGTTGACTTGCGGGCGCGGTGGCGGGCGCGGTCACGAAATATCAAACATATGACGTGATATCCAAGTGTTCACGTAGGAAACGCACGTGCGGACTAAATAGCGGGCAAACTAGCGACTGGCGCGCGCGGCACGCTCGCGGCAGTATCAAACGCGTGAGACATTTGTGTGTGTTCACGTCGAACAAGCGGCGGAGCGCGCGATTCACTCGCGACGTCAAGTAAGTTCAATCAGTTTGAACTTGTCGCTAGAAGCGATAGGACGTTTTTATCATGTCGTTCAATAAAGAAGAGGTTTTTAGTGCTGTTCAGGCTAGAACTTATTACTTATTAATTTCGTGCACACCAATTCTATTTTTTAGCGTCAACCACTGTAGGTATAAATTTTCGGTTAAAAATAAAAGATCGTCGTCCATCTTTTCAACCTCTGACAACACGTCACACGGCGGCTAATGTGAACACGAGCTCGCAACGTCTACCGCGCCCGCACCCGCCACCGACCGAGCGCGCGCGTTCCTATGTGAACAAGCACTTAGTACCAACACATACAAGATCTAGATTACACTTTGGATCTTTTCAGTTTTACCACACCCTTCTGTTACACGTTGTATAAGATATATTATCTCTTATTCATATTATAGGTAGGTATTACATAGCTTTGTCAACCCGCTCTCTACTCGTGGCGTTCTCTAGGGGATAGATAGAAATTGTTATATTTTTGTTCAGGATTCGAAGAAATGAACAGCCCGATTCAATATTTGCCAGCGCACTGCCCGGAGTTATCGAATTGTATTTTTTAACGTAACATAAAAATGTTTTGTTGTTATTTTGTATATACTGGGTGGCGCAAAAGTACTGGCACTATAGAAATCACTTATATTTTTTTTATATGACATCTCCTGTTATTTTGATATTTCAACTTTCGTAGTAAATAAATGTAAAATTCACTAAAAATAATCATGGACCGTTCTATTCCCCAAGAACGTGGAATAATCGTGTCAATGTTTTTACGGAATAATTCATCTGTGATAAAAACACAACGTGAATTTCGTCGATGATTTCCCCACCGTCAGGCACCGATTGGTCGCACAATTCGACGCTTTGCCACACGCCTCGAAGCAACTGGCTCAACATTGGACAGACTTAGGTCCAGCAGACCAAGAACAGGCCGTTCAGCCGAAAATATCGATGCTGTGCGCCAAGATGTGGAAGAGTGTCTAGAAACTTCAACAAGGCGACGTGCCTCGCAATTGAGAATTTCCAGGCGGACTCTGCAGCGTATTTTGGTCAAAGACTTGAAGATGTTTCCGTATAAAACTCAGATGACTCATCAGCTGTTGCCTACTGACCACCGAGCTCGTCTAGAGTACAGCCAGCTCGTCATGAACCTCAACCTTAAAGAGGATGATTTTTCTTCAAAATTGATTATGAGTGACGAAGCGCATTTTCATCTCTCAGGGCATGTCAATAAGCAAAATACTCGCTTCTAGGGCTCTGAAAATCTGCGCATTAATCAAGAAACACCTTTACACCCTCTAAAAGTTACAGTATGGTGTGGCGTCTGTGCTGATAGAATGATCGGACCCTATTTTTTCGAAGACGCTGCAGGCAATGCGATAACTGTCACTGGGGAGCGCCACAGCACACACAGCACGCGACTCTATGGACTTAGTGAGGGACGCTTTTTCAGGCCGTGTTATCTCTCGTTTTGGCAATTTACCCTGGCCTGCAAGATCACCCGATCTCACCTGTCCCGACTTCTTTAGTTGGGGTTATTTGAAATCTGTGGTTTATGTGAATAAGCCACAGACTCTCGCAGCCCAAAAAGAAAACATTCATCAAGAAATAAGGAACATATCGCAGGAAGTGTTACGGCAAGTTATGGTAAATGTCATAAATAGGGCTCAAATGTGCATCAACTCTGGAGGTCATAATTTAAGAGACATCATCTTCAAATCGTAATGCGATGAAATTTCATGGCCTAAATATACATATATGAAAAACTAATTCTAGTTTTCTAATTTAGAAAAGATGTTGTAGCTGAACCAAATAGGGTCATTACTTTTGCGCCACCCAGTATATAGAAAAACGTTGATTCATTAATTGGCACACACACACCTTTTCAAAAAAGTTCTTAATTATACTTTCCATTATCAAGGAAAATTCTAAGAAGATGATAATCAGTATCTAAATACGAGTGTACAACATTGATCATGTAATTTACAGAGTTTGTTTATGGATTTAAGAAGTACTTGATTTTCCTTTAAAAGAAGGATCTTTCTTACTATTAAGCAGGTCGATCGATGTTGCCGATGGCTTATATCAAGGTTTTCATTCAGTCATTCAGTTCATTCAATTCAGTATTTTGACATGATTTTAACACTTTTGGGAATACGGTGTTAGTTGTTGAAATGAATATGTGAATCATAAACATAAGCTCATTTTATATTCCTAACTGCTGGGGCACGAGCCTTCCCTGTGAATGGATATTGAGAACGGGCTTAGACAACTACGCGGGCCCAGTTTTGATTGGTGGTTCTTAACGACTGCTAATGCAGATGGGACCAACGGCATTATGTGCGTTCCGAAGCACGGAGGAGCTCGAGATGATAGATTTACTGTCCCCATCCATTGACCGGCTTTTGCGAAAGTTGCTTAACCTCAGCACTCGCAGACCGGGCGCATTAATCACTGCGCCATTGAGCTCCTCATGTGTGTGGATCATACATTATTTTTATTCTTATTGGAACATTGACACTAAATTACCTACAACCTAGAACACACAGTTCTCCCACAGCCAAGGACCAAGCTTAAAAACTGAACCGGCTCAAACCAGTTGAATCCGGTTACGCCCGGATAAAAGCGGCAAGCTATCTCTCCGCCCGCCCTCATTACGGGGCTTAACAAATTAAGTGGCGTTTTTTTATTACGATTAAGCGTAGACTTTGTTGCTTGCTTAATGTCGACTGTAATCGGATTAAGCAGTAAACAAGTTGGGATTGCGGCTGAAGCGTGTTCAGATAAATGAGGTCTGTTAGTTACCAGCTTTTTACTATGTTTTATGTACAGTCAGAGAGAAGTTATACATAGAGTTGAGTTGTTAAGTGTAGGTAAGTATTTTTTAATGCCCTGTATGGCAACCATTTAGTCAGCAATACAAAAATATTAATTTAAGCCTTAGTATTATTAATTTAACTTTTTTTTATTTTCAAGTGCTAATTGCTGCACTGAAGCTTCAAAATTCAGCGCCTACGCCAGCCTTCCCGGTAACATAGCGGTCAGTGCAGCCGCCCGGATTGCGGAAGACCCAGGTCGGGTGGGCGTTTAGTTTTTTCACTGTAGGTATTTTATAAATTTAATAAATGCTTAGTATTATTTTTAAAAATGTTTTGTAAGTATGCTTATTTCTTTCGTGGGTTTTTTTACGGGGTCAATGGTGACGCCAAACACGAGTTAAAGGCAACAGGAGGAGCTGATCAGATGACGCCTGTGACACACTCTATGATTCAATTATTGAATCATAAGATATATATACATAATATAATTATTAATATTAATATATAATATTTAATACTAGTAGTTGCCCGCGACTTGGTTCGCGAAGACTACAGTAAAAATAAAAAGTATCCTATATGCTGGTCTGGGTCATGGTCTGTATATGAGGACAGTTTCATTAAAATCCATTCAGTAGTTTTTACGTGAAAGAGTAACAAACATCTATCTATACTTACAAACTTTCGCGTTTATAATAGTAGTAGGATGATATTTAGACATTGAGTTCATTTTCGTTTGTTAAGGTTCTCACAGTAGGCATTTATGTTGTACGCAGTACTTGTTATATCTTGACATAAATACTCTGTGCTGTATATATTTATGTATACTTTCGTTTCTGTCAGTGAGCTGTGTTTCCTCCGCTAAGTCGTATATCTATAAAGCAAAGGAAATTGCATTCCGCGTCCATCGCGCGCCGGCTCTCTATAAAATGCTCCCGATACTGAATACAAAATAGCAAATAAAGATTTTCTTAAGGGATCATTTTAGAACTTTCCCAGAAAAAAATCATTATTGATAAAACGTTTTAAGAACGGTGATGAGACGGTGACATTATAAAGGTTATATTCAACCAAAACCCCAAAACAAAAAGGTTTTGTTAAGCTTTGTATTCACAAATGTAGAAAGAGTAATGAATGTAAAATACATTTAGGTATTTAAATCAGTATATATTATTTGTTACAGTCCGCTCGATCACAAGTAATCTAACAAACATTTTTAACCCGTAACTGATCGTAAGTATAGATGAATTAGATGGGCCACCCTTCTATAAATAACAGTTCAGACATTAATGACCTAAGACTAGATCTAGATCTAGATCTAGTTTAGTTTAGAGAATTATATGAAAATGGCCAATTTTTTCAAACTGTCATGCAAAGCAAATAAATTAAAAAGAATGATTTTAAAATATAAGGGGTATGTAGTAACTCTTTATTACTTTTCATGCTAAAAACATTAATTGATAAAGTTAAAATTGTGTGTGGTACGCCAAAATGATTACCTCCAAAAGCGCAGGGCACATTAATCTTTTGCTTCTCCGGAAACCACTTGGTACTTCCTTTCATTACCCCTGAGACCAGTTGTTACAGCCTCACGAAGGCTCCTCGAGGGACAAAGGATCCAGCCACCGCGCATTGGTCCAAATTAAACCGGCAGATTGTAAAACCTTGAAGATATTTAAAATGCTGTACGATTTATTGTTTGCGGAAGTCGATACATTGCAATGTATTGTTAATCGGTCACATTTGATAAAATTGCTAAAGTTAAAATTGATAAAGTTTTCGTTACTACTCAAATTATAGGTATATCCAGTCATAGATTACAAATTATACTTACATTTTAACTTTTCAGAATTATGTCTTGGTGTAATAGTGAAGAGTCATGCTTGCTATGCATTCTATTTATATCAGTGTCCATTAAGCCGAGAGATGGCGTTATCGTCTGTCATAATTTTTTTTTATAAACTTGCACAGGCATTATCGTTCAACCGTATCATACATTGTTTATTTCCATGAAATGTCACTCATATTAAGTTAAGATATTCACTATGCTTTATAAATTATAATGAAACAAATAAAGATTTATTATTATTTCCTAATATTTTTTGTTTTGTAGTATATTAATGTGAAGTAATGGTGCATTATTTTATTAGTCTTTGGTGTTCGTGAGCGTGCATTAATGCTAGCATGGACTTTATCAGTTCATGATGCTAGCAAATGAAACAGAACAGTGTTACGTCCCTTTTTAAACTGGCTCAAGAGATCTGCGTGAGATCTAAGTCAAGTCCTATTTTTCATCATCGGTAACTTGGATATTCAGTAGTAAAAATATTTAAACTACTAAAGGATATTAAAATGTAAAAAAAAATTGAATGACACTAACATAATTTAACGATATCAGACTACTTCTCAAATGACAGGCGGAAGGGAAAAGATGAACAAAATAAAGTAGAAAAAAATTAAAGCAAATGGAAATTCAGGTAGTAGAAGATAATTGATTGGAATCAAGAAGAAGGCGTTAACGCAATTCGTTAAGGAATTTAATTAGTACCTATGTATTTAATGAATTCAGCGTTCACTCACCCGTTTGACTTTGTGCGTTTCGCAATAAATACATGAAAGTGTTTCAGCGAAACGTTGTTATACGATTAGGTATTTAGTACCTGGATTAGGTATATTATATCTTTTGGTATTTTCTAAAAATGAAACCTAGCTAGATCGATATATCGCCCCCGAAACCTCTTGCATACCTACTCAATTTCATGAAAATCGTTATACAAGAATTGCTCGTTGAAAGGTATTATTAGATTAACGTTTTAGGAAGACACGTTTTTATCACAGGTCTGTGATAAAAACAAAAAAAGATTTTTTAATTAAATTATTTTTAACTTTTTAGTTCTTTTTTTATAAACAAGTAATAAAACTTTTTTTCTATTAATTTTATTTTTAACTTTTTAGTATTTTTGAATTACATGTTCATGTACCCTCATACCATTCAGCCCTCGGCACGTGCTCACCTTGGCATTGGGTAATCCATCTTATCAAAGACCGAATCCATATTCCAAACGGAACGAACGAACGAACGAACTTATTTTCCCGAGTTCCTATGGCCATCTTCCAGCTCCATCATCAAACTCTGGTTACCATCTAGCACCAAAGCACTCGTTAAGACGAATCAGACGAGCCCAAGCTCGATGGGGTTGTGTCGTTGAATTACCGAGTTCCTATGACCTTCCGGTTTCATCATCACAACAGCTTCATGACATAATAATTTTGTATTGTCGTCCGATTTACACAAGCATGCAAAATTTCCGCTCAATCCGTCAATAGGAAAAAGGTCAAATTTCAATTACTAGATTTGACCCAAACAAGCAAACAAATAAATAAATAAATAAATTTGTTACATTAAAAGCTAAATAAAAGCTTGTAATGTAAAATAAAAATTCTGAGTGTTCTAGGACGGTTAGTGAATAATTTATGGACAGTGAACGAATTAGTGTAATTTTACGCTAAATCCAAGGAACAGGACCAGGAACAGGACCACCTATCGCGCTCTATAGTTTATGGCGTCATCTTGTCATTTTGAAAGCTATATAAAAGCAATATCGAAAGCTATAGGCTATAGCTTTCGATATTACTTTCATATTGCTTTCATATCGCTTTCGAAATGACAAGATAACGCCATAAATTATAAAGCGCGATAGCGAGAGCGATGGCGATAGAGTTAGGCAGTTGGGAGGCAGGGCAGTAAGAAAAAGAACTTTATCTTATGGCTTAGCTAGAGAAGCAATAAGTTTAAGGGGAATGGATAATAATCATACAATTATGCCAAAAAAAGCTGTAGACTTGCCTGTGGGAGACAGAACACGTTGCCATCATTAAATAAGAAAACGTCTATTATTTGTTGTCTAGAGGACCAAGCCACGAATAAGTTACTTACCAATAACTTTGAATAAGAGAAAAAGAAAAACTTGTAATTGCTATTAGTCAACGGTTCAATAATTTCCCCTCCCGTTCTAGACTAGTCACATCACATCCCTACTAAGTTTGTGAGCATGGTCAAGAGGTTATCTAATGCCTATTGTATAAATTCGATATATTAATTCCAAGCATTAATACGCCTTAATCGGTTTATTCCATTCCAAAATAAAAATAGTAACTGTTTAAGTGATTTGACTTATAAAATTAAAAAAAAAATTAATATGTACTCAAAAGTATTCCTATATTTCCATCGTGAAAAAATAAGTATTATGCCTACCTACCTACCAAAAACCATCATGGAATTGCTTTTAAGTCGCATTCAGCCGTGAAGCGGTACATACTCATTTCTTAAATGCGAGTGTGCCGCTCCGTATTTTCACTTTACACAGGTTTTTATTTGAGGGCGTTTTAAAACCTTTTAACAAATGAGAAATTCACTTGCCAAGTTCAACCAGAGACTCGGATTACCTGGATAAGCGGATAAGGTAAAAGCCAGTCTTTTAACATATTATTAATATTGTTTGAAAAAAAAAACAAAGTTTTAGATAAATTCCACGACCAGGATTCGAACCCACACCCCATGACATGCCAAGTCAGGTGCACTACCAACTATGCCATCGTGGCTCAATTCAACTCGCCGAAATTAATCAACACTATCTACTCTAACATCTATATTTATAAACGAGTAAAATAACAATCTTTATTCTTTAGTCAAGAAATCCGATGACGTTGGAAACGTCAAAAGTTAGAATTCTCAGCCAAGCAATAGTCACCAATATTTTTACTCAAGCAATCTAGATTTCTCATATGAATTCATAAGTGAAGAGTAATATACGTTACTTGTTTATAAAATTAAGTTTTCATAATGACGTTTCTTAGAACAATTAATGATTTAACAAATTAATTGCTAAGTAGCGAGTAATGGCTTGTTTATTAATACGGGTGTTACTCTGTTAGCCAAAGAAGCCATATTCAATGTCGACAACGTCATCAGTGCGTACGGTGCGGGTTCGAACCCTGCTCGTGGATATTTTTCAACACCTTGTCTTTTTACAAATAGTAATTTGTTCGCAACAATATTTGCGTAAAACTATATGTGAATAATCATTATCAAAACATGAATAATTTCGTACATATTTCCCGGAAAATAAACTGTGAAACGGTTATTCAATTAGTCAGTCTGTCGCAATTAGGAAGTTTTTATTAAATCAGTAATTTATAGACAGATTACTGAGGCATACGGGATTAAATCTAAAATATAAAATAACTTGTACAAACAGATGAAAATATAGACAGACAAACAGTCAAACAGACATAACATAGACAAACGGATTAATAGACAAACAAATACACAGATCAAATGAAGACATACAGACAGATAGACAGACATAGAAACAGACAGACATACCAACGGATAGTATAAGCAGACGGTCAAGGTAACAAGTAAAAAAGGTTACTTGTGCTATCATCTGACTGACGAATCAATGAACTCTTCATGTAATATTTTCACAGTGCCCATAATAAGGGCCATAACGAGTTGTTAATTTTAAATATTCCCGAAAGCAATTAGCGTTTAATTCCAGCTGTGATTGCGATGATTCGGTCGCGATTCGGCCCGGGTTGACTGAATAACGGAATTGAAATGTTGCTTTCGTTGATTCAGTATTCACAAAATGATTTTGTCGACTTGCGAATAATACTTTTTCTAGATTTTAACAATACTCATACCATCTGTGTTTATCATTACGTCCCACATATGACATGTAAGCATTTTTTCTAAAATTAAACTTACTTACTCTTCCCTCGTTATATATATCGAAGTTTTGCGTATTTGTAAAAAAAAAACAACGATATTTATTTAAAGAAAGATAATTATAAAAAGACCCAGATTCTTGCAAAAGTATAAGGTTTCGTGGAAAGTTATTGTTACCCAAAATGCAAACCCAGTTTTTTTAAGAAAAATTGTTTTCCTAGTTGAATAATAATGTATAATTAGCTGTCACATTCAGTAGTTTTTACTCGGTCAATGATCATTTAAATTGTAAAATTAATAATATAAGAGATAGTCTAATCTAACATCAATCGAATTATGTCAATTTATTTTTATAGCGAATATTTATGTTGTCTACCCATATGCATGTCCGTGAACGTCTCACTGCTGGGCTCAGCCCTCCAAGAAAAGAGGCAAAATAAATCTTTAGAAACAAAACTTAATTGATCATACAACGTAGGTGTCGTTGATCGAGTCTCACCTCAAGCAGTCGCGTCGCTTTTTTGAAATTTATTTTTTTATGATTCACCTTTGGTTCCTTCGCCTTTACTATCCAATTACTGGACAAAGGCCTCCAATTCACTATAATACTTCAAGCAAATTTTTCAGAAGCGTCACAGCAAACAGTCGCAACCCGTATAATTAAGTACAAATTGAAGTTTTAGTCTACTTTCCTGGAATTGGCAAGCTCTGGACGCTTTGCAATTAGCCCAGAAATTACCTCCCGGCTGGACTGAGAACAAAATACACTGGGAAGATTGTTAAAACGACTCAACCGAGCGAAAGGAAATTAAACTTTGAGACAGACGGATTAAGTTGAGAATTGTTAAGCACCGGATTGAATTGCCGAGGCGGTGGAACTAGGAGCGTATGATACTATTGACTTAAGCATGTAATTGTCAGTTTCAAAGGAGGGACTATGCAGTTTAAGAATTCCTTAAGTCATCGCCTGTTCAGCTTTAGGGTTGGTATACAACCGAAATAACGATACACCCGAAGGTAACCTTTATACATACCGCGCTCGAGCAACGCACACATCGACCCTCACGGACAGTGAATCTCACCATCAGACCATCTCATACCAGTATGAGCGCAGCTAGCACAGAGATTCCGTGTCCGTGGGAGGTTGTCTATGTATGCGTTGTTCGAGCGCGTTTGTTTAAAGCTTTTGAAGCTTACCTTCTGCGGTCTACTTATTTTGTGGTATAATTTCAAATGAATTGTCGCCCCGAACAGCGATAAGCGCTTGTATCACTGTTGTGTTCCAGCAGCTAGAGGTAAGATAGCCAATGCCTCAGTAGTTGACGATTCCGGGTGAAGTGCACTTCCACCTTGGCCTTATCATCATTTTACATCAGATAAGGTGAAGGCCAAGTGCTTTCCCGTGAGAAATAAAAAAGGATTAATAACAATAGCCGAATTTCAACTCGAAAGTGTAAAAAAAACCCTGCGTGGTATTTGAACCCGCATCCTCTGGCATATCAGGTAAGGTACATTATCAATTAGGCTATGCTGGCTCTGTTTAACCGATGAGAATTCATCAACTCCATCTATTCTTACTTAGTAAGCCAACATTATCAACATGTGTCTTGTGTCTTGGAGTCGCACCACAGTGTGAATTTTAATTTATTTGTGGTGAGAGTACCTACCTATCTGTCGACCTTCATGAAAGAGGACCATTAGCCGAAAGATGTCATGATCCGGCGGTTACGAGGCCGGCTACCGGACACCACGCTGCGTCCCACGTCGCCGTCTTTACGTGTAGCATAGTTTTTATTTCATATATATTACTTGTATGTATGTTTGTCAAACCCTCCTCTTTGAATTTTACCATCTTGTGCACTGTTTTCTTGCCTGAAATAAATAAATCTGTTCTATTCTATTCTATGACAGGGCATTTTCCAATATTTTGACGCCGTGGAAGAAAGGGTTTTCCCTCTCTTCGATAAAAGAAAAGTCATTGCTGCGTTTCTTGCTTATTCTTCTCAGTACAAGGGCTCCCGCCCTGTGTAAACCCACGAACTAATGGCATAGTGTGACATACAAGGTACTTGTATCCTAAACTGAAAATTGTTTTTAAAATATTGAATTGAATATTTTTTATTTTATCTTAATCATCAACATTCGATCTGTTCCATATCATTCAACGCTTTTCCAAATACGAATCGCATTAACTCTATATTATTTTTATAACTACTTTGATAATGACGGTTAGACCATTGTAACATTACCAAAAAAGCTAGTGAAACGCAATACACCGTAGCTGAGGCAGTAAAACTAATACGAGAACGGGCATGAAGGCCCGTAGCACAGTAATCCCTTACAACGCCTCTCGGACATTCCAAGATGGCGCAACTATTCGGCACGGTCAAGTGATTAAACAAGGCCTCTTGGCCGAGCGGGTCCGTTTCATATGGCAACCTTACTTTGTTGCGTCACACTGCAGGAGAAGTCAGTACGATCAGTCCTGTCCTGACTTACTCGAATCACATTACCTGCTCATTTTATGTCCCCACTGATGTGGGCACAAGCGTTCCCTATGGATGAATAGGGAGTATGGGCCATGATCCACCACGCGGGCCCAGTGCAGATTAGTGGTTGTTAACGGCTGCTAGTGAGCCGGGACCAACGGCTATACCTATATGCCTTAGGAAGTTCTTTTTTTCCTTTTAAGTGTTTTTTATATATATTAAATATGTTGACGCTGTAAGGGAGAAAAGAGCTTGACACTTGCTGAGTTTCTTGCCGGTTCTTCTCAGTACAAGATCTCCCGCCCAGAGTTGATGATTGCCGCTGGATGATTACGAACCGATGGCATAGTGACGTTAATAAGAGCTATTTGTAACCTAAACTGAATATAAGAAATACATTAGCAGCCAGCACTAGGCTCCAACAGTATCTACAACTCAGCAGTTGTATGTGCTGTTCGTGGACAAAAATGTAAAAATAAATTTGAATCCACGAACAGCACGCGCCTAAAATATTGATATATGCTGTTCGTGGACTAGGCCTTGTGCTGTTCGCACATGTGCTAATCGGTCTTGTGCTCTAAGTGGACTACCTCATCATTTTTTATACAGCGACTAGGAGACCGGTAATAAAGAATACTGTGTGATAGGAACGAGCGAAAAAACGTATTATGTACGTGTACAGACGCCTACACATCAACCTAATCAAAACTGTCAAATTGCGTCAATACATTTTCAACCATGTGACTTAGCAATAAAGTTTAAAGTCTAATGAGGAAATTTGACAGTTTGTGGTAGGTTGATGTGTAGGCGTTTGTATGTCGTAGCCATATCGTAGATTTGTTCACTTCACGAAATGCTTCAAGAAATCGTTTCTCGATATGGGCAACTAAACGCGCGGCTAATTCATGAAATAGTCAAACTTTAGTGATCATAATTATGGTAAAATATTTTCATTACCCACCGTTAGAGGCGCTGATACCGTTTACTTTTTATGTCGATACAATCGATTTGTACAATCTTATGCCTCTCCCCCTTCCGTGACTAGCCATCGCTACGCTGCGCTTCACTCGGGATAAAAAAATTACATAACCTAACCAACAGTAAGGATTTCCTATATTAATGATATGGCCAAACGTGGAAGAGCATATCATCAAACGTTGACGCTTTGACGACATGATCAGTTTAAGCTGGGCATACCGTTAAATACAACCATTTTATGAAATGATCGATTACATCATAAAGTGATCAATTTTAAGATCCGGCCACGACATACGTAAGTCTTCACTACCTGGGCAGTCAATAGTGATGAACGCTTAAACTGCTTGCTTAACAATACTTCAAGTAAAACAAGTTACTGGTACATACTTGCACTGTGTAATTAAAAGTGATCAGCTCGCAATACGGGACCGGGTTAGGTCATCCAAAATAATAGCCACGCCTGCCTCTACATGGATGTAAACACTGAGAACCGCCTGGAAATGATTATTTTGAACCCTAACACGATGCTACTCAAACAAATGAATTGCAAACTGTATTCATTTAAACAAACCTTTGTGGTCTAGTCGTTAAGAACACCGATGTCAGGCCCAGAGGTCCCGGATTCCCAGTGAGAGGTACATGTTTGTGTACTCGGTTTGGTTGGTGGTTGGGCTTGCTTCTCCGCCTGGCTAGCTACCACTTATCGAAATTATAATATTAAATTTTAATTTTAAAAATATATTCAATTACGGCGACGTTTCTTCTAACTCCTATTTCGTTGTACCCCACCATCCCTAACACAAATAATGTTGTATGATACATAAGAGGGTAAAATGGGTACACGCCGTACAGTCTCAAATATAATATATCGAACAAACTTATTTTGAACATAAAATACTACGAGTACTTTCTAATAATGAAAATACATGAAGTATTTGGGTCTGATTAAACCATTATTCGTCCGAGTACCTAACTATCTAGATACCTACTCATTGGTAGTAATTTTTTTTTTAAATTATTTTTTATTGCTAACAGGTTAGCACTCGCCTTCATCGCACCTGATGTTAAGTGATTATAAAGCCGAAGGTGGAAGCGCACTTTACCCGGGATCCTCAGCTAGTGAGGCACTGGCTATCTTATCTCTAGCTGCCGGAACACAACAATGCTACAAACATTGATGTTATGGCGACATATTTAGATAAGATGGTGGTAGCTAGCCAGGTGGACAAACAAGCCCTACCACCAACCAAACCGAGTACACAAACATGTACCCCCCGCTTGGAATCGAACCCGGGACCTCTGGGTCTAAACCGGTGGTCTTAGCCACTAGACCACAGAGGTGGTAAACTCATACTTATCATATCTCACACATTGACAATTATTGATAGTAATAATAATAAAAAATGAAAAAGTTTAATGTTTTTTTTTTACATTTAAATCTCCAGTTCTTATCGAGGCACCCATTTATTATTTTACCTAACGGAAATTGTGAACGGAACTAAAGAAAGAGGCGGTACAGATGCTATTAAATATTAAATGTTGGTTGTCTGGACGATCGACCTCTTTTCAAGGCTGGTAATTACTACCATATTGCGCTATTTTAGTTTTTGGTAAGCCGAATATATTATGAGCTTTTATACAGTTCGGTATCCAATACAAACTTAATTTGTTTTTAACCCTTATCTAAAGGGTAATAAAGTTTTCTATGCGGCGAGTGCGCTGAAGAACTCTTTGACCTTATCCCACCTTCTCCCTTCCTCCATGGGAGTACACGTGCTGCTCTCCGGAGTCATCGCTTCACTGTCACACATATCCCATCGCGCACAAAGTAATTTGGTGACTCGTTTATTTGTCACACCTCCAAAAAATGGAATAGTCTACCAGCACACGTTTTCCCTCCTTCCTATGATATGGGGTCCTTCAAACGAGCCGTGAAGAAGCACCTTGTGGGCCGGCAGAGTGAGGTTGACTGACGCTGCGTTGTTTTCACGCTGCACCAGTTGTTGAAACGTCGCCGTAATTGAATATATTTTTAAAATTAAAATTTAATATTATAATTTCGATAAGTGGTAGCTAGCCAGGTGGACAAACAAGCCCTACCACCAACCAAACCGAGTACACAAACATGTACCCCCCGCTTGGAATCGAACCCGGGACCTCTGGGTCTAAACCGGTGGTCTTAGCCACTAGACCACAGAGGTGGTAAACTCATACTTATCATATCTCACACATTGACAATTATTGATAGTAATAATAATAAAAAATGAAAAAGTTTAATGTTTTTTTTTTACATTTAAATCTCCAGTTCTTATCGAGGCACCCATTTATTATTTTACCTAACGGAAATTGTGAACGGAACTAAAGAAAGAGGCGGTACAGATGCCTATAAATATTAAATATTGGTTGTCTGGACGATCGACCTCTTTTCAAGGCTGGTAATTACTACCATATTGCGCTATTTTAGTTTTTGGTAAGCCGAATATATTATGAGCTTTTATACAGTTCGGTATCCAATACAAACTTAATTTGTTTTTAACCCTTATCTAAAGGGTAATAAAGTTTTCTATGCGGCGAGTGCGCTGAAGAACTCTTTGACCTTATCCCACCTTCTCCCTTTCTCCATGGGAGTACACGTGCTGCTCTCCGGAGTCATCGCTTCACTGTCACACATATCCCATCGCGCACAAAGTAATTTGGTGACTCGTTTATTTGTCGCACCTCCAAAAGATGGAATAGTCTACCAGCACACGTTTTCCCTCCTTCCTATGATATGGGGTCCTTCAAACGAGCCGTGAAGAAGCACCTTGTGGGCCGGCAGAGTGAGGTTGACTGACGCTGCGTTGTTTTCACGCTGCACCAGTTGTCTTCGCGTCTGGACTCCATTTCCACTTAACATCAGGTGGTGTGGAGTCATTTGTAAGTATAAAAAAAAGCTTTATAAAAATATGGCAAATGAAAATAGAGATTTATATGACTATGGATTTTATTATTATGTCTTTCAACAAATCAGCGTTATTATGTTTATGCGTAATTATAACTTTGCTAAAAACTATTATGCTTTTCAATTTGTATGCCATATGATGTATGTCAATTGAAATTGTGACAATGAACATTATGCGTTTCAAAGTGTCACCATTAAATATAAATATAACGCTTTCAATAATGTCTTTTTAGCTATTAAAATAATGACAATTAAACAGTTTTAATGTTAGCAAAGCGCTTTTGTTAACGTTTGCTATTATAATATAAACTGTCGCGTTAGTAAAGGGAGGGTTCGTGAATGCACGACAACACTGAATCGACCTCATTTCATTCATTCTATTGCTCTCTAACCGCCATGTTTAAACGGATGGCAGTACAGCTGAAGACATAGATACACACTAACTCTTTTTTACTAACACATACACACACACGCAGAGTGTGTGAGAGAGAGAGAGAGAGATAGAAGAAGAGACAATATAAACAATGAAATATAAACTTATTTAAATATCTTCAAACCATAATAACATTACCCCAGAACAGAACAGAGGTTATCCTCTGTCCTATTAAGTTATAACAACATTTAAATACAAGCATTTCTATACTTAGGGCCTGTTTCACAATGTCTGATTAGGAGATACTTGGCAGATAAAGTGACAGTTTTGTATGGACTATCTGTCAAGTAAACGCTAATGGGAACTTACTTGTAGATCGTGAAACAGGCCCTTAGTTATAAAGTTTATATATATAGCGAGCCTGTTAAATTTGTCATGTATTTTCTTTAGTATAAACTGTAGCTTTGGTAACTGAAGGGTTCGTGAATGCACGCTGAAACTGATCCGAGTTCATTTCTTCTGCTATTACTTTCTAACCGCACATTCAACACGAAACAAGTCTCCAAACGCAGACGCGACAAAGCGGGATTTTGTAATGGCCGCATGTAGTTTCTTTCCTCAAATTTCACAGCAACTGTGCAGGGTGACTACACGTCAAACGGCATTTACAGACCCACAACAGCTAGACAGCTCAACCGTGAATTCCCGGTCATTAAGTTTAAATCCAGGATCCCGATCCCTCTACTCCTTGTAATTAGACACAGGTCTCGCAATTAGTACTTGCAGCCCCTAAATATTTCCTGTTGGAGGGAATCGTTTGTGTCAGAACGCTGCGGCGACGTTGTGGGTACGAAGTCAGAGCCGGGCTACACCACCGTTAAAAATAGTCTTAGTAATCTTGATTTTGTGCTAGACATTATTTAGTTGTAATGATCAAAACCAGAATACCATTACAAATTAAAGAAAATTATTACATAGCATATACCAGCGAAGATTCATGTACTATTGTTAACATAATATTTTTTGTCAGCACCGTGAAAGATACGTTGATAAAATACGATATAAAAAAAACACTCGTTTATTTCATACAGATTCAGTAGGACAAATCGGATTCAGAGGTATGCATTAGAAGAGGTTTATGTCCAGCAGTGGGCTGATTATGATGACAAACAATAATATAAGGTTGGAACCAACCCAGTAAATAACTATAAAAATGATACCTGTTGTTACGCCATGACACTTTAGGCCATTTAACATTACGTGACACAAATGGGCCCCAATTCAAAGTGTCGTCTGCTGTGAATACAGACACAATCAGATTTTAAATTTTCGTAGGACGGATCTGGCTCTAAGCAAACGAAAGGTTAATGTAATATAGGTAGGGTACATCATTATCATCATCACCATCAACTCAGCCAAAAGACGTCCACTGCTGAACAAAGGTCTCCACCAAAGATCTCCACAACGACCAGTTTTGTGCAGCTCGCATCCAGCGGCTAGGGTAGGGTACGTTGACAGGAAATTCTCTGTTAATATGCTTGTTCTTACTTTGTGTATTGTAACATATAATCTTACATGGTTTCTATGTCAGTTTCAGTCATTCATTAAAAGTAGAAGTTGGTAACAGCGAAGATTCATCTGTCTAACACTTCAATTAAAACTTCTACCTAAAATAATGAGATTACAGAGAGCGCAGACATTAACCAGCTAGTAACGAACAGTTAAACTGCAGTTCTGTGGAGCCGGCTCCCAAGCGTGACATACGCTCTAAGAACTGCTTCAAGCCGTCTCCCCTGCAAGCCTCCGATCGGATGTTCCTTAAGCCTCCAACCGACTGACGCAGGCGACACAATATAGCGACGCTTTAGAGAAGTCTTTTCTTTATACCTTTTAAACTATCATTGTCATTGGCTTGTGCTGTGCTATTATCTGACTCATTGTTCCACACAGTATTACCATTTAAAAATGACTTCTAAGGTATTATTATTGTTATTAGTAAGTATTTAATCTATTCATTACCTATACAGTGTTTTTTTAACTGGAGCAGTATGAGAAAGTCCGGAACCATGGGAGCTACAGAGAAACTGTCTTAAGAACCATCGAGTTGTTTAAGTGAAATAAATTTTGGCATAGCAATTAAAAGCGATCATAAAAATTTGTTAGGTTGATAAACTTTTTTTTTGCGGATTGACACTTTTTCGTGTGTAAATAATAAACAAAAAATAAAAGTGTCGATTCGCGTTCCGATACTGAGTGTGTAGTGTGTGAGCAAACTCGAGTGACTTTGGAAACATCAATGTACGAAGTCATCGTTGACTATGTTTACCAAAATAACACTAATTTTTTATTGAAGAGTAGGTAAATATCTCTGTTGCATCTGATGTTGGGTGGAAATGTAGTCCAAATGCTAACACAGCACAAAACCAAAATTAACAAAATTGTCAAAAGATAAATTAGAATATAATATTATATTTCATATTGTATTTATTGTTTATATCTATATTATTATTCATCATCATCATCATTTCAGCCAAAAGACGTCCACTGCTGGACAAAGGCCTCCTCCAAGGATATATGAGGGGATTTGCCTTAATCGCCACGCTTGGCAGGCGGGTTGGCGATCGCAGTAAGTTGAGAGTTAACCTCGGAGAGATGCTGCTGCCCTTCCTCTGGAATGGTCCCTTAGACGGCTTTTACGACACCCACGAGAAGAGATGGGGTGGTGCAATTCTTTATCTCCGGCACCACACAGGGACTACTATTAGAGATTAGGGATACTATTATTAGAGAGGTAAAGTTTGTGTCTTTCTTTTTTTAGGAGGGTAATGTCAGGAACTACTCGTCCAATTACAAAAAGTCTTTCACCGATAAAATTATACAGTCCTGCGGGTAATATATGCTTTATTTTATTTTGATTAAAAAAAGTATTAGTAATATTCTTGTAAGTAAAAATGCCTCGAAGGTCCCGGGTTCAACGCCCAGGTCGGGTAAATGTGTATCGGAGTTTTCGATGCATAGCCCGGGTTTGTGATCACCAACCCGCATTTGCCTAGCGTGGTGACTAAAGCCATTACCCATCAATTGTAGCGATGACTTGATTTCAATGATGGCCGTGGGACAGTTACAGGCTGTTTACCATGTGAAAATGCGAAATCAATGCGGACGAAGTCGTTGGCAACGTGCTAGTCATTTATAATTTCAATTGCAAACGGTAAGATTCATAATAGCACCCGCCTTCTTTTGTTTTGTATATATTTCTAAAAACGCATGTCGTCCGTAAAAGGACAAATGAAGTGCTGTTTGAAACAAGTGAGCACTTAAACGGTTACTCCCGTCTAACAAGTGGCCGTGAATAATGTATAAGTAGTGGAGGAAATAAGCCATTTTGTCCCTTTCCGTCCCATTCTCAGCGTTACTTCATTACCGGGCACGAGGGTAAGGTTGGCGAGTTTGAGAGCGTTTGCTCGAATACAAACATACAATTGAAAGAGGGTTTTTACAAATAAAGTATGTGATTATCATCATCAGCCATTCATCGTCCCAATGCTGGGCGCTTTCCTACATCAAATCAAAAAAATCAAATATCTAAAATATTTATTTACGTTCAAATATAATTTTATAACAGCGGGGGCCAGAGTCTCCTTTTGAGCATTATAATACTTGTTTCAGACGGCTCTGCTCTTCAAATAACATAATTGGTGATGTTTGACTGTGAATTTATCTTAGAACATGAACTGCTCATGCATATTGAGTGATAACCCCCCACTGGCCCAAAAAATAATGGGGTTTATGTATAGACATTCCTAAATGTACCTAAATCCTAAGTGCCTTACAAATAAACAAAGAATAAGCTCCGAATTGTTATTCCGTATTTTGTATCTCTATGTTGAAATGACGTTTACATGACTGGGACAGAACGGAATAACTATTACGACCTTATTCTTTGTTTATTTGTAAGGCCGTTAATGTTTGTGTATATGTTCCATGTATCAATAACAAGCGGGATCAATTAAATGGCTATTCAAACAAAGCTATTTTAAATCGCAACGATAACTTTCATAGTTGAGGCTCTCCGCTAGCATCTTTCGCGGTCGAGCCTCAACTATAAAAATTATCATTGCGAGTGAAGAGAGCTCATTAATGACCTCGTTCATTTCGCGGTCGAGCCCGGGCTTAATGTTAAGCATAAGTGGAGTTTAGCTGTTCACCACATATTTATATATTTCAATTTGGACACCCATCCTGTGACACGTCGTTGTGTAAGTAGCTTAACATGAAAGATAACCGTAACCCGAACGAAAAACATTTAAGAACTGAGTAATCACGAAATTTTTAGGAAATAAACAGCCTAGAAATTTTAAATACGGCAGGTAACTTTAGATGTAAGGGTCTAGACGACCGCTAAGAATGAAACTTTATAATTTCCCAAGGGATCAAAGCTAGTATATATAGTAGACTAACTTTTGCTCGCGGCTCTGCTCACGTGGGCTACACGACTTGTGATTGTTTTTAATTAAAGACAAACTTAATAAAGATAAGTATCGGTGGGAAAATCTTGGAACACTTCATCATTTCTTACCAGGCCAAATATCAAAACTCATAAATTAAACTTTAAAAAAGATAAAAGATTTCCGTACCAACTTTCCATCCCTATTTCACCTTTTTAAAGGATGTTTATTAAATATTTTTATTAAATAATAAAAATATCGATTTAAATAATACATTTTAATAGTTCGTACATAAAAAATGACGATCACTCCAAAATAACCTTCATTCCCTTTTAACTCACCCTTTAATACAAAATTCCTGAGACATGTGATTCTTAATTTCTTTTATAAAGCCAAATACCAATTTTTATGTACTTACTTCAAAACTTACGGAGTTTCATACTAACTTTCAACCCCTATTTGACCCCCTTAGGGTTTGATTTTCGTAAAATCCCTTCTTAGTGGCTGGTTACGTTACTCAATTAACATACAGTTACAGTAATTAGCTTCAGCGGTTTCGGATCAGCAATGATGAATCAGTCAGGACAAGTCATTATATGTATATAGATATTTACAATGTATAAAAGGGGTGGCTATCAGATAGTGAGTGACCGATCAGCGCACAGATAGGCCTTTTTTTACTGACTGAATGTTGCCTCTTTGAGCACTAAGAAACGGTTTTTTTGGAAATACGAGAATGGAACAGAAAGTACATGTGGAAAACTGTCATATTTGAAATTAGATATATCCAAACTGATCTAGGATAAGAATAAAAATAAGAAACATTTATTGACTCGCACAAAAACAAATACAAACAAATGAGTCAATACTATATTTAAAAAAAAACAATTTGGAATAAGGGGGTATGTTCAATTGATTTTTAGATACAGTGTATTAAAAGCTCTGGGGGTTCTAGGGTTCTTTGGCCTGCTTGTAGAATGCGGGGATATTATAATAATTGTTTATCTCGCGCTATATGAAGGCCTTCAAGAATCTTATAAACAGAGCTCTCAAAGTCAGCAACTAATAGGCAGATCCCTAGATGCTGTAAAAATGCAATATTAAAAGACAATGGGTGGCGATAACCGTATGCAAAATGCCGTATGCATACCGCCCATAACGCTGTCTTGGTTACTTTTCCTGATTTGCATGTATTTGCTGATGATATGAAATCGTTTCTGTCAACATGTTTGAAGTATTGTGAAAATGTGTAAATTTTTATATATAGTAATCTTTATGTAATCTTGTAATTTTTTAGTTTATTTTTAATAGTAGTTTTTATAGAATGTCTAATTATAATGATGGAATGATTTTATTTTTGTAATGATTTTAAATATTTTACTAAAACAATTTAGATTTTTGTTCACAATTATATAAATGGGAAAAATTACTAAATGTATAATTATTAAAATAAATAAATAAATTACCACTTCCCATCTCACCAGGTCGTTCGACGTTCTGTCTCTCATAAAAAATACCAAAATAAAAACTGCCAACCCTGCACTGGGAAAACTAAGACGGGATCCAATTTGCGCAAGTGGGACACTACCTGCATCTTTATAGAAAAACTTGGGGCAGTTTATAATCCAAATATTAGTTTGGAGAGAGAAAAGTTTTTCAGACGACCTTACAGTAGTCCTCTAGTAGTGTACTACACGCTAACCGAACATATTAACTAATAAATGAAATAAATTTTATATGCCGAGATTATAACCTAAAGTTAGTTGAAATTTTGCGATTTGTGTCTTTTCATAGTGAACGTTAAACGCAATTTAGTTATTTCAAAGTTTTAATCGTGGCAAGCTCAGTGTTTTCCTTAAGCATGGAAAGCTTCATTCAAATTGGCTAATAGGTTTGAAACAATTGAAACCTTGAAGTCTATAGGTATATCAAGATATCTAAACGACTTAATCATATTATCACCGTTCATATCTCAAAGTGCTTACCTACTTTAACTCTATACAGCTTTTATTTAATGAAATCGCTAACGCCCCACCTAAATCCATACAATCACCATGTTATCAGCAACTTCGTAATTAATATGGTATCGCATACATTACCCAAGTTCCCACAGACTGGCTGAAGTAACGTGGTTGGCGCTGAGCATTAATTTCGCTTTAGTTTTAGCTAATTTAATTTCGTTGAAAACTAACTAATAAAATTTTGCGAAACTTGCATGCATGCGAGTTAGGCTTGAGCTCAGTGATGCACTAGTTTGTTTTAGGTTTACGCGTCCCAGCTTAGTTTTCAAAATTGGTTTTGGGATAAAAAGATTTGCCTTAGTTTAAAAATGTAGCTTAATTCACTAATTAGTTTTTAGATTTAAAAGAGCTTCTCTAGAAAGTTTATTTAATATTATAGTTATATTAACCCCCTGACCGCCCTCGTACTACTCATAGTACATTATATAAAAATTGGTGGTTATTAGTCTTTATTGCGGTGAAAATACCTTAAAGCGTCACCAGCTTTTGCCCGCCGAACAAACTAAAAAAAAACTTAAACTTTTTTTTGTATTTGTTTACAATTATATCAAAATTTTACGGTAAAATAAAAAAAAAGTATCTAGAATAGTCAGGAGGTAAAAAGTACTACATTTATTTAGCATTGGGAGATTACATACAGTTGTTTGATAAAGAGACAGGTATTTACGTGTAAATACTAAATGTTAGGTCCGCATCTAGAATATAATAATATATTTAATTTTGTAACATTTAGTTAAGATAAGTTATATCAAATCGATTGTTATCTGTTTTGGAAATTGAAAAAAAAATATATTATGTATATTTTAAATGGTTCATTAAAATACGTAGAACGAACATCTGGTGATGGTCGCTGAAGCCGCTGGATGTGAGCTGCACAAAACCGGTCGTTGCGGAGATCCTTGGGGGAGGCCTTTGTCCAGCAGTGGACGTCTTTAGGCTGAGATGATGATGTTAGTTAGTACGAACTTTGTACTTTATCACATATTCATCATACATTAGCTACTTATATGAAATAAAAATACGCAACTAAAATTAAAGTTTTAAAAAAACGCGAACGTTAAAAATCCAATCGTCATTTAAATTCATGAAGCAGAAAGGCCACGTTTCGTTTTTACACTAGACGCCATTAACTCCGTCGATCGGGCGGGCTGATGACTGATTTCCTAAATGGTTTTACACTCAATTTCACTTTTTCGAGTTCGACGAGCGAAGAGCGACGCTCAAAGTGAATTATACAGTTCCATTGTAATTTCCAATAGTGGGGGGAGATGCAGAAATGATTCGTGAACATTGTGTTCGTTCGGACAATTTGTTCATCATCATTAACCTGTAAACGTCCCCACCGCTGGGCTCCGGCCTTCTGGTAACCAAAGTGCACACGCCTGCACATCAGACTAATACTAACTGACAAATTTTCTCAATAGACTTTGATCTTTATGTCTATGCCATACGGTTGACCATTTAAAGAAATTTGACAGTTTTGGATAGTCTAATGTGCAAGCGTATATATACTTACGTACGTATTATACGTAAATTATAGTATATATTATACGTATTATATACTTTAAGTAAGTACTTGATGATCGAACACGACCACGCACACACAAACACAGGGGACATTTTAAAGACTTTATAAAAATGCTCTCTTTGCCACCTGAATTTATAACCTATATTCATATATCCAATCCACTCCGAATACTATCGAGAAACCTCTTTAACTAAGCGGTGGAAGCTATTTACGACTTTTTAATGGCATCCCCTTCGCTGTCTATATAATTCCCGTTAAATAAGAAGGGCTTCCCGAGGGATTAGAGGTCGAAATAAACAAGTCCACCACCGGCAGGGTTGAGTTGGAGCGCTGAGCTCGGAGTGTTAGTACTGAATTATTAACAGGCCATAGATTAGAAAGCGTCGATGAATTCTAGAAAGCTTGTTTTATTTTAGTATGTCTAACATCCATCGGCTCCAGATCATTAATGATTGAATGATTTTAATGACAGAATTATTTTAAAAAGTGTTCAACCAGAGCAGGATTCGAACCTGCATGTAATAATATTTGCTGCTGGTTTGTTAATGTGGTTGCATTCCTTCCCATACACTATAACATCACAGCCATACATCACTGTCGCCGGCGCGGCGGCGGCGGCAAACAAAATATGAAAATTATAGCCGCGCGCGACCGCGATAAGTTTATAACTTTGTTGTAGTCGGATTTATTATCACTTTTTTGCGGCCAAGTTACCAGTTGAGTGAATTAAAACGACTAGGTAACAGTGATAAATAAATCTATATATTAATAATATATTATATTATATTTAATATATAGAGTGAAAGTTTATAATGGGGAAGGAGTCCCAAAAGATAAAATTGATGTAAAAAAATTATAAAATTGTTAAATTTATTTTTAATGAAACGCTCGAATTTCGAACACTTTCGATCTCTAGTAAAACAATAAATACTAAATATCAGCGCTTGGTAAGCAACTACCATCATATATTAATATGTCGCCGTAGCATCAATATTAGTAGCATTATTGTGTTCCGATAGATATAAGAGATAAGATAGCAAATTCCTCAGTAGTTGAGGATTCCGGGTGAAGTGCACTTCCACCTTCGGCCTTATCATCGCTCAACACCAGGAAAGGAATATATAATTGAATATCTATATACAACGTGTTACAGAAAGTTGTGGTAAAAATGAAAAGATCCAAGGTGTATCCGATCTAGATTTTGTATGCAAACTTAATAATAATAATAATAATAATAATAAACTTTATTGCACACAAAAGAAAAACAATACAGTCAATTTAAAAAATAAAAATAAATAAAGAGTACAAAATAGGCGGCCTTATTGCTAACAAGCAATCTCTTCCAGGCAACCTTGGGCGAAAAATAATAAAATAAACAAAATAAAAATGGGTGCAAGTAAAAATAAACTAAATAATAATAATAATAATATCAAATAAAGTAATTACAGATAAAAAGGAAATAAATATATAAAACAGAGTTTATGCAATATAAATTTAAAAAAAAAAAAAATAATAATAATAATAATAAATAAATAAATAAACATAGCTAAGGTAAATTTAAAAAATGACTCCGAACCTGACCCTTAAACGACTCCAACGTGCGAGCACTTCTGATGCGCTCAGGCAAAGCATTCCATAACCGGACAGCATGCACAGAAAACGAGTAGGAAACGAAATTAGTGGAATGAAGGGGAGTCACAAGAGCTAGATTAAACGCAGACCGCAAGGTATGGCTTGAGGAAGTCGAACGGAAGGTGAAGCAATTTTGAAGATATGAAGGTGAAGTGGGTAGAAAGAGGACAGTATACAGAAAGGAAAGGATGTGTAAGTCTCTACGCCGGCGAATTGGCAGCCATTTAAGCCGAGCTCGAAAAATCGAGACATGGTCATACTTCCTCAAGTTATAAATAAACCGAATACAGAGATTCTGCAAACGCTCCAGTTTATTAAGAAGTTCCTCCGAAAGATCAGCGTAGCAAACATCAGCATAGTCAATGATGGACAGCAGAAGAGTCTGCGCCAGAGTGATCTTTGTGCCAATCGGTAAGAAGTTACGAAGACGATTGATTGAACTGTGCGCAGCAAAGACTCTTCTCCGAACAGCATCAACTTGCGAATGCCAAGTGAGACACTGGTCAAAAACAACACCCAAGTTTCTCACTGTCTTTGAGTATGGTATATTAGTGCCGGCGAAGTTAACAGAAGGAAGAAGTCCAAAATCGATCCTCGAAACAAAATAGGAGCTACCGATGATGATTGTCTGGGTCTTACTAGGATTGACATCGAGACCAAACGATTTGCTCCAGTCCAAGATAACCTCGAGATCCCTGTTAGTAACCTCAACAGCACGAGAAAGGTCTAATAACGGTGCTTGTGTGTAAATTTGGAGATCATCAGCATACAAGTGATAGGAACACGAAAGCTGTTGTGTAATAGAGTTTATAAAGATTGAAAAAAGAAGAGGAGATAATACGCCACCCTGAGGGACACCAGCATTAATATTGCACCACTACGAGAAAGATTCCTCAATACGTATGCGCTGCCGGCGCCCTAGCAGGTAACTTTGAAACCAATCAACCACGGCAGGAGATATGCCAAGAGAACGTAAAACACCGAGGAGAATATCAAAATCTACTGAGTTAAAGGCATTACTAAAATCTAATAATGTCAATATAGTAAGCTGGCGTTTCTCCATACCACGATGAATATCGTCGGTTATTTTAACTAATGCTGAAGTCGTACTATGACCCATACGGAATCCGGATTGAAATGGGTTAAGGAGACTATTTTTGCTCAGGAAAGAAGTGAGTTGACGATGGATAAGCTTTTCAATGACTTTAGACAGGAAAGGTAGTATGGAAATGGGACGGTACTCTGAATACAAGGTAGGATTTGATTTTTTGGGAAGAGGGATAACAGAAGCCTCCTTCCAAGCAGACGGAAACACTCGGGATGCAACTGATGTGTTAAGGATGAAAACTACAATGGGAGTAAGGATACTTACTTAAGGACTTACTAAGATATAACTAATTTTTTCATTTTGTTTATATAATTTTAACGCAAATTTTGTTGCGAAACAAATTACAAAAACACAATGTTGAAAAAATTTCCACGAGCAGGATTTGAACCTGCACCCTTCTGACATACCGGGTCAGGTGCTCTTCCAATTGAGCTATCGTGGTTCGGTAGTTGTTGACATTGAATTGGCGCCTTTGGCTTTCAAAGTAAAAAAGTAAATAGTGTTAACCACGATAGCTCAATTGGAAGAGCACCTGACCCGGTATGTCAGAAGGGTGCAGGTTCAAATCCTGCTCGTGGAAATTTTTTCAACATTGTGTTTTTGTAATAAGTACACAAAGTTACTGCACCACTAGGGCTGTGACTCGTTTGTTATGATGTGACGTCACAATAGAGATATTTAATTAAAATGGCGTAACAAATTCAAGTTATTAATTACATCTTAGTAACTCTGCATACAAAATGTTTTTGTTTTGTTTATATAATTTTAACGCAAATTTTGTTGCGATATTGAACCAAGCTTATTATATTGAGCTTGTTAGAACCACGATAGCTCAATTGGAAGAGCACCTGACCCGGTATGTCAGTAGGGTGCAGGTTCAAATACTGCTCGTGGAAATTTTTTCAACATTGTGTTTTTGTAATTTGTATCGCAACAAAATTTGCGTTAAAATTATATAAACAAAACAAAAACATTTTATAAATAGCTTGCCTACTTCTTAACTTATCTGTATTTGTAAAAATATTATGATCAGATGTTAATGACGGTAGTTATTGACATTGAATTGGCGCCTTTGGCTTTCAAAGTAAAAAAGTAAATAGTGTTGAATAATTTCGGCGGGCTGGTTAGAACCACGATAGCTCAATTGGAAGAGCACCTGACCCGGTATATCAGTAGGGTGCAGGTCCAAATCCTGCTCGTGGAAATTTTTTCAACAGTGTTTTTGTAACTCTGCATACAATATCTGAATTGGATAGACTTTGTATGTTTTAATTTTTACCAAACATTTCTGTTACACGTTGTATAAAGTTTCATTTAACACTGACATTTTGTTGAAACAAACACGTGTTTCGTACACATTTCACAACGCTTCAGCCAACATGATTCCTTTTTGTTATCAGCTCACAGTTTCTACACCACCGTCCTCATGCGGCGTCCATCAGTCAATGTCGTGCGTACCGAAGCAAGCGAACAGTTACACTGAATTGCATTCGGTAGTTTTTGATACTTTGTGTCACTCAATGTGTTTTGGTTCTGAATGTTCGTGCATGTCGTCGAGTTCATAAATATTTATAAGATAGATCAAAAAGTAAGTATTTCACCGAATTTTAGAAAGCTGTCTGAAATTCGGTAAGTATCAGATATCCTATCTGATGAGTCTCAGATAGACTATCTGATGAGCCTTATGTAGACTTTCTGATTAGTCTCAGATAGACTATCTGATAAGTCTAAGGTATCTGAGGAACCAGATAGTATAATCTTAAGAGCCTCATAACCTAAACTATCTGATGAGTCTTATTTTATTTGCGGTTACGAGTTGCGAGTAGGCAGCGGGTGCTGTCAGGAAGAATGACGTCACGCGTACTAAGATATTTTTCGGACCGCTAACATAACTCAGCGAGACTAGTATTTTAACCAAATAATTATTTTATTAAATAAATGCATATCGTATCGACGTGAAATCTATATATAAATAAAAATGAATCGCTAAATGTGTGCTAATCGCAAAACTCGAGAACGGCTGAACCAATTTGGTTGATTTCTTTTTTGTTGTATCTGAGGAAGGTTCTTATGGAGAGATAAAACGTAAAAAAATACGAGAAAAATATTAAAAACATAAATTTTCTTTTCCCATACAAACCACTCTCTACTAAAATTTCACCAATAGAATGCTATATATTAGCGCTGAGTAACATAAGCTATATAAAAAAAATGTCCACCCGTGCGAAGCAGGGACGGGCCGCTAGTAAATAATATAAATAAATATGTTGTATGTCTTTAGTCAAGAAATATCCTTAAGTATAAGATAGACTTGTGTACCATTCGAGTTGAAAGTTCTAAAGAGGTAACTACGTATTGCACAACAACTTGTGAAAAGATCATGAAAATTGATTTCTTCTAGGTACTTACTAATCGTCAATGGCTGTAGTCACATCAAACTTTTGATCTACTTCAATGTCTCGTCTAGAGCGCGTTAATATCCCGTCCATCAGTCAGTGTCGTCAGTACGTCGTCGCGTAACAAGTTTAGAGTTCCAGTGTATTGCATTCGATAACTTTGTCGCTTACGTATCACCCTGTCAAGCCCGCATATTGGATACGAAAATGCGCTCAGAAATATACGTTGTGCAATTTATATGACGCTGGCAACGTGAGTAGGGTTGCCTGATTTATAAAGATAAAAATTGGTTCAGCTTTAAAATATGCAACACAGAATATTTGGCTGATTATTTTTTTATAGATAGGGCTACTAAGGACGTATAATATACCAAAATAACAAGGTGCGGAGTTCATTGGTTCATTGTGTTGTACCTTTTTTGTCTACGTCTCGATTCTCTGCACTTTGACGTGTGGTGGGAGAGACATCAACCCCCCCCCCCCCCCCCCCATTATTTCTCCCCACTGTTCCGTCTCTACAAGGTGTTGCTCATTTTAAATTGCTTATAGTCAAAGTTAAAGGTATTTATTACAATTCAAGTGGTAAAAATAGGTGTATATTCATTTAATATTTCTCAAGTACCAAAACATGAGTCCTGTGTTGGTTGTACCCCAACAATGTAATGTATTTTCTTAATTTCAGAAATGTACATTTACATATTATATTATATTTTATAGAAAAAAAATGCAAATTTAATAATTAAAACTACAACTTAATCTAGAACCCACTCGGACTGACCCTTTCTCTTATGTCCCCAACAAGCTTGCAGTACTACTCCGCTGTATTGATAAGGAAAATATTTGAACCAATTACGCCCCGGGGCGACAGCGTAGCTCTGAAAAGCTAGACAATCATAATAATTGAACCCTTCCAAGAATCATTAAAGTAATCACAACATTAATTATATTTGTAAATCTATCCAAATAGAAGTTGATTTTATTAGGAAAATAGTTTTGAAAAAATCTTTTCAATAATTGAGTTACACTGAGGTTGATTAGGAGCTAGATGGCGCAATGGTTAACGCGCTTGGTCTGCGAATACTGAGCAACTTTCGCAAGGCCGATCATTGGATGGGTGACCAAAAGTATGTTGTCTTGAGCTCCTACGTTCTTTGGATGACACGTAAAGCTTTATCATTCTTATTGAAAAACCATTATTTGTGTTACATGGCAAACCCTATTTTTGTTCTAATGAAGCTACATACTTATTTATTTCCTAAATATTTTTTTTATAAAAACATTTCCAACATCATATACTTACTTTCTAAGTTTAAGGGAAAAATCTCTATTGATTGTCAACAACCATGTGATTCCCTTGATTCGTTCCAAGAAAGTTTCATTAAAGCAACAACAATTCTCGCCAATGTACTACCGCATTATAATTGACGTATTATCAAGCAGGAATTTAATATCAAGTGAAGACTAGATGCGCCCCAATTAAGTTGCACGCCGCCGCCGCTACCATACAATGCGGACTGAATAAACAAGTACTGCTAGTAGTATGGAGTAGCGTACTCAATATGGGCTGGTGACCTACTTATGGAGCTAAGGGAGTTTTGCTGGTTATTAGCAACACACAGAAGTGTATTGACGGAGAGTCAGTCAGCTGATTGAAAAAAGTCGCCGATCAGATAAAAAATAAAGTCTGTAAATGGTGGATTTTTTTTAATAGAGTTTGCTGATTGCCTCAGACGGCATTTTCAGCTTCACAGAGATTTTTTCTCCACGGCTTCTTTCAGCCATTAACTTTAACACTTTTAACAGAACTCGTAACCATATTTTTTTTTCTCTTCAGGTATACCGCAATAATACTTCATTTTACAACCCTATAGTTCGTATGTGTCGCCAATACGAGTTGACTCAAAGTAATCATGACATAAATATTTTTACCTCTAGTTCAAATGTCTTCAAGAAGAGCCTCAGGACCCTATTTTATTGAACAAAATACCTAAAATAAAATAAAATAATAATATTAATATTCCAATATTAATATAGCTAATATCTCAATATGTAAAACCATTAAATTATACTCATGTCAGGGATGCATGCTTTTAGGTGATAGTTTAGTGTAGTATAAGATTTTCATAAAAATTTGAGCTACTTTTTTAACTGTTGCCTGTAATGTGTCCCTATAAATAAATATAATAATAATAAAAAAAATGCCATTTTTTTTTTTATTCCTTCAAGTTATGTTTATTATTAGAGGCTTTATATTATAAAGGAAAAATTGAAACAACACTTTCAAATATAAATTAAAAACATTTTAATGGCGTTTCTTCAAACTAATACATTTAAAACAACATTATTTTACTTATTGGCTAAGAATAATAGGTTTAGAATAATATTTAAAAAGTAACATACTACCTTTACTTAAAACTATGTTAGTTCAATAAATAAATGCATCATTTTGATCAGACGACTCTTTAATTAGAATAAATCTTCACTGACAGTTAACATAAAAAATGACTAGATTGAAAGAAATATAATTTATCCATAACAAATAAATTAATAAAATAAATAATTATTGCCAAATGTTTCAATACTGTTCATACTCATCGTAAATACTAACATTTCCAACTCAATTTTTAGAAGTATTGCACTGCCCGAACAAGTCAGTCTTCCGAACATTAAAATAATTTACATCTATCGAATAATTATTTTTGTGAAATGTAATTTTGATGATACAGGATGAGCATGACGTATTAAGGTAGACGATTAAACTTAATTACAATAATCACTAAGCGTTTAACACAATATGTTTGAGCCACTACATTTTTATTAATGGCCAGCTCACATACATCTTTAGTCTAGATCTTTGGGTATTAAAAAACATTCTTTTTCATTTTACGAGAAAACACATTACATGGATCTAATCGCGTAATACTTTTCAGCAGAACGCATTTAATTTAAAAAAATGGGAATTTACCAAGTCACCGTAGTAACTTTCAGACGACCAACGCCTTAGTTTCCCTTTTCCCCTCGCAAAAGGTTCAAATCGTCAAAATAAAATATGAATGCGATTAGATCCATTATTATCTAACACATAAAACTGTTCTAAAACTTTCTTTGAATACATATTAATGGTTACAAACTTGCAACCAAATATTTCAGTGAACAATTTTGGAAAGCACGCCGTAGCATGAAGTACATGTTATCGTGTACTACACAAGCTCCTCCAAATATGCTAAATAAATACGAAATTCCGCACGTAGCCTCACAGCTATACTCACAAATGATGAAAGATAAAGGCGAGTGTCGACGACATGAAAAGCTTTCAACATTTTGCCCAAAATGCAAAGCCAAAAGTAATTCACTGTAAAATCTACAAACGGACCACAATTTTGGGACAGCTATAACCAATGTACACTTTATTGCAAGAGGCGTTAAAGACCTTTTATTCCAAAATCTCAATTCAAACTCTGCTAACGAGTATGCACAGGTCGTAAACGCCAAAATCCATAAAGTATGATATGGTATTGGGCCATCGCATGTAATGAAACTACTGCTACATCATCCATGAACGATAAACATTTTTTGTTTATAAAACACTACTTTTTTTATTCTAATGTGTTCCTACGATAAACATTTGGGTGAAAAGTGATACATGAAAATTTATCTTAAAAATATATATCGTGCACTTTACGATTTGATGATATGAAAGATATAAGGTAAATATGACTTTATTCACAGATTGGTCCTTATCATTACTAGAGGAAATGATCTTTGGGATATCTAATTGTTTGGCAATGTATTTAAAACAAGATTACCTTTTAATAATGCGGAAGGGTAAGTTATGATGAATTGGACAGACAACACCATTATTAACGTACACGTTAAAACTAACCATTTCGAACTATGAATCGAGCATACCATAAAAAACATAACAGCAGAACAATTCCTTATTGTGAAACAAAATTCTATGGGTGTCAAATTTATCAGTTCCACTTACACCTTCACATCATATTTGTCAACCAGCCTATTACTATCAGGGGAATCGTCAGCAAACTTGATTTCGCCCGAGGAATCGGAGGTCTCATCTGCAAATTTCAAATCACTGAAATCTATACGCTTTAACGTGTCAGAGTTAGTTTCTCTGGCTGTATCGTTAACTCTTTTTAGTGTCGACGAACTGTCGTAATCATTTCTGTTCTCTTTCCTGTGAACTTTAACAGGAGACCTAGTCAGTGTTAGATCCTTCATTTTTATCGTTACGGGCTTATCGTCTTTCTTCTTCTTGTTCCTCTTCCCGAAATTGGGGGAGTGCTGCAAATCACTTATGCTAAAGTTAAGGGGATGTATGAGGTTCCCTCTATCCATGACTTTTCGTACGGATTTTATGGAGTCGTTGGATTTGTTAGAACGATTATCTGAGTTCCTTTTTGTGTTAGACGATGGCTTTTCTTCAGGAGACTCAGTGTTGCTTCCTGGATCGGGATGAAGTTCCTTTGGTAGAACTTCCTGCAAACAAAAATATATAAGTCTTACAAAAAATAATATGAATTGTATAAAAACCGTTTTTACAAATTAAGTTCAGTACAGAACTTTCAGTCATCATCATATAAAAAAGAAAAAAAATTAAAAACACAAATGTTGAAAAAAATTCCACGAGCAGGATTTGAACCTGCACCCTTCTGATATACCGGGTCAGGTGCTCTTCCAATTGAACTATCGTAGTTCTAACCAGCCCGCCGAAATTATTCAACACTATTTATTTTTATTACTTTGAAAGCCAAATGCGCCAATTCAATGTCAACAACTACCGTCATTAACATCCTGATCATAATATTTTTACAAATACTAAAGATCAGTTAAGAAGTAGGCAAGCTATTTATAAAATGTTTTAGTTTTGATTATATAATTTTAACGCAAATTTTGTTGCGAAACAAATTACAAAAACACAAATATTGAAAAAAATTCAACGAGCAGGATTTGAACCTGCACCCTTCCGACATACCGGGTCAGGTGCTCTTCTAATTGAGCTATCGTGGTTCTAACCAGCCCGCCGAAAGTAAAAAAATAAATATATGTATAAGTTAAAAATATATAAACAAAACAAAACTTTTTAAAAAATAAATGTTGATACATAAAAAGTCATTTATGATAATTACCTCATAAATAGGTTCTTTGTTGTCATCGATTTCTTTCATAATATCTCCCTCTTCGAGTGGTGGTATCCAAACCAAAAAAGCTGGATCCATTCCCAAGTATGAACCAGGAACGGAACCTGAAACAAGTAACAATCACTTTTATTCTAATTTTTATCATCTACGCGGTCTTATGGCATCTCAGATCACCGTTTTCAGAGCCAGAGGTCCCGAATTCGATTTCTAGTCGTTCGTGTTGGTACAAATAGATTATAGTTTGTCCTAAATCTTGGCTAGCTACCACCATCGCATGTAAGACTATCGTTCTTACAACAATTTTGCGTTAAGGTAAAATATCCAGTTAATAAGTGGTTGAGGAATCAGTGTGAAATTGCGCTTCTATTTCGGTTTTATTGTCACTTTATGACCAGGTGTCAGAAATAAAAACACATCTATGTAATTTAAAGAAACAATACAAAGCTAAAAGTTTGGTAAACAACATTGTGATTTGGCCGTACGTATGTTCTGGTTTTTATTGAATGAATAAATGATTGAATGGGAATCTCCTTACTAGTTTACACTTGAGTATTCATTAATCTTACCAGCATTGTTGACTTCATAGTCGTAATAGTCGATCTCCATCTCAGGATGGGACGTGAGACTTAGGTCTGATTTCAGCAGGCGGCGGTTGCAGCTCTCCTTGGTGTGCTTAGGGTTGTCTCTGATCCTGGCTGACGCAACACCGCTCAGCGCAGGGGAATACCATCCCTGAAAAAATTACAGCATCAACAAAAGTTGAAGAGTTTTTAGCAGAATAGTAATGTTTGCAATTTTGTTTTCTATAACATGTATTTTGTTGAATATTAGTGTAAAATAGTTGTGAATTGTGAAAACTTATAATTATGCTTTTTTTTAATAAAAAAAACTTTTAATTAATTAAAAAAAACACACTGTAATACTAAATTATTGCATGTCTGCAAGAGTCTGTAAGAATTTTAGAATTATTTTCAAACCTTACATGAAAACTCTACAAATAAAAAAAGCGAACAACATTAGGTAATGTAGTAAGGAACTGGTTTCCTCAAACACTACCACTCACGTTAGTAAGAGTTGCAGCTGAGGTCGAAGAAGACGGTCTACTCTCACTGCGACTCTTTTCCCACATGCTGTCCTTGTCTTTCTCGCTACAACTGTCTTCTCTCCCACTCACACTGCTGACGCTGCTTGTGCTCATCTCGACTGTCACTATTTCAGTGTTGGACGTATGAGGCGGTGATGAGACCTGATGAGCAAGTAGATATTGTACCTATTGTATTTTATTACTAAACAGATTGCTAGAGATTATTATTAGCCTAGAACGCTGAAATTATGCAGGAAAGTTCATTTCAAAACGTAAGCATGAAGTAAGACTAGATTTTCCGAATTTTCCACTAAAATAGCCTGTTGTTTTTGTAACTTGGGTGCATTCATATAGTAAAAGAAACTGCTGACTCACTGACTGACTTACTTTGACTCCTAGCCTTGGGCCTAAAAGTGGAATTTGTTTGGATGTGTTGGATGTTTTCACGCTTGAAGTCACTGTTAGTTAATAGTAACTAAATCAACTAAAAACCTTGGACGTCGACACAGACGCGCTGTTCGAGGCGGTGACGGTGTGTGAGCGACGCAGCTGCGCGGGCGCAACGCTCTGTCTCGTGACAGGTGCGCTGCTAGAGGACACCGTCTCCGGTGTGACGGTGGCCTGGCTCGCTACGCTGCGGGCGCTCGCTGCGCTTGTCACGCTCGCGTTGTCGCCCGCGTCCGCTTCCACGTCTGTGTGCTCGTCTTCATCCTCCCTAGTTGAGTTAAAAAGGTTTTTAATTAAGAGCCCTTATACATTTTAAGCTGGATGAGAGTAGCCGCGGATCGTGCTCAGTGGCGTGCACTTGGAGAGGTGGACAAATGTAGTCTGATGATGATGATACAATTTGGTATCCCATACAAATTATAACGTTGAAAATAACGTTGAAAAAAAGTTATTACACTAGTAGAAAATAAATTTGAAAATGTTAGGTGCTTCTAATAGTTTTTATCGCCTCTGTGGTCAAGTTGTTAAGACCACCGGTTCAGACCCAGAGGTCTCGAGTTCGATTCCGTGCGAGGAGTACATGTTTGTGTACTCGATACTCGGTTTGGTTGGTGGGCTTGATTGTCCGTTTGGCTAGCTACCACCACCTTATCTAAATAAAACCATTTTTACAAACCAGAGGTGAAGTTAAGTTTTTAAAAAATACCCGATAACTCACAATATGAAAAATTTATTAACAAAAATAACAGTTAGCAAAAAGTACAAATTAAATAACCTATCTGAATCTAGAAAGCTGAAGCTATGCCTATTTAGTACTACAATACGTCCGTCACGTCCAACCGTCAGCCGCCAAGAGAGCGCTGCTGAGCGCTGCGCTTGTATTTATGTGGTACGCCTGCTCGGCCCCGGCTGAGGCTCGGGGGTAGGGTGAACTGGCAAGACGGCCAATCCTGATAGCGAGGCGTCCACGCCAGCTTCTTCGTTTTGAGAAGGCAGATTCACCGCAGTCCCGTTGTGATCTGTCTGATCAGCATCTGTAACATACATGATGATTTATTACTCTTCAGAAAAGCTTCGTGTAGTCTGAAGCAATGAAAATTAATATTATCGTTATCTGCTAATAGCAGTTAGTATGAAAACTTATGCTTTCAGCCACAAGCGTGCACTCAAGTGCCCAAAAGCAAAGCTCTCTAAGACAGCAATGAAATAACTAAAACTTCAGACATCACACGAGAAACAACAAGAAAAAAAAAATACAGGTGCGTCATCAACAATAGAATACCGGTCTTCCATTACCAATAACACACTGAAAAGTGATGAAAAATAAAAGGAAAGCACATTGTGTACTCGTCACTGTGTCAGAGGCGTTAGAAGTTGCAGCATGACACCCGAGAAGTACCAATAAGACGACCAAGTCACACTGTGTGGCAGTCATTGTGTCATAGGCGTTAAAAGTTTCAGCTTAACACATGTGAAGTACGATAAGACGACCAAGCCGCACCGTGTACTTGTCGTTGTGTCAGAGGCGTTAAAAGTTACAGCATGACACATCACTTACTCACCACCTTCAAAGAAAGCTGAGCAAGTCTCCGGCGTCCACTCGCCGCGCCACAGCACCATGTGTTCGGTAGCTGACTGAGTCTTCTTGCCGTACGAACCAGCAAGCAGTTCCAGCTCGTAGCGGTGATGAGGCAACGCGCGCACGATCTTATAGGGACCGCGCATGCCAGAGTCCAGCTTTCCAGCGGACTGTGACGCCTAGTTCACAAACACGAAATCACCGACAGCGAAAGTGCGTGGCTGCCGACGACCTTCGTTGACGTACTCGTCTTGGCGGCGCTGGTTACTTGAAAGCAACTCAGACGCACGCTGTCTTCTGAGGGTTAATAATGCTTCTCGATTAGGGTTATCATTATGCAAAGCAACGTCCCTCACTAGGGATCTAATCACCGGCGTCGTGGCTTCTATACCCACCAACAGTTGTAATGGCGAGGTCTGTGTAGTGGTCTGTCTGGTGATGTTTAATGTGAGTTGAACCTTCCAGAGTACATTAGACCACTCAGAGCCCCTGTTGCCTACTTCCACGCGCAGCATGTTGAGTACGGTCCGGCAGTACCTTTCAACCTGACCGTTTTCCTGATGCATACCAGGTGTTATGAAATGGAGGGAGCTACCTAGTTCAGTGACCCAATTTTGGAATGCAGAGCTTTCGAACATCCGGCCACGATCACACACTATGATAGTAGGAGTCCCAAACAACGAAACCGCATTAGAAAATACACGCTTTAGTTCGTCTGCATCTTGCCGGTAAATAGGGTAAAGCAGGCTGTATTTGGAAAATGCGTCAACTATTAGTAAAATGAATTTATAGCCATTTGACTCTGGAAGTGGTCCCAGTGCGTCCGTGTGGATCGTGGAAAATGGAATATCCGGCTTTGACCAGGATTCGATTGGTTGGTGGGGAGCTCTGGGCACCTTTTTATGTGCGAGGCATACAAGGCAGTGACTGACGTACTTCCTTACAAACGGTCGTAGACAAGGAAACCAAAAATGACGCAATATCAAGTCTACGGTCCTATCTACACCTAAATGATTATGGTCATCATGAAAGACTCTCAACAAACTGAGCCTGTGACCCCTAGGTATAAAACATAAAAGCCGCGAATCTTCCCCAGTTGGCGTATGCTTATAATAGAGCAAGTCATTTTTAATTACATACCTAGTTGTATCTAGTTCCCCATTTCTTAACTTTGACATTAAGTCCATAGTCTCAGAGTCCGCCGATTGAGCGATCTTTGCCCAATTATTAGGATTCCGTATGTGAGAAACATTAATAGGGGGATTCCGACTCAAAAAGTCTGCGTGCTGCATAAGAGATCCCTTCCGGTATTCCAAAACGAATCGAAAGTCTTGCAGGTAGACCCACCAGCGCGCGACCCGAGGTAACAAGTCCTTCTTACGCTCTGTCAGCTTAAGTGAATTGCAATCCGTTACTATTTTAAAGTCTATTCCAATTAAATAGTGCCGGAAGTGCTGTAGAGCGCGAACAATTGCTAACGTTTCTAACTCGTAACTGTGATACCTCGACTCAGCGCCCTGGGTGGCCTTACTGAAATAGCCAACAACTCTTTTCTTTTTACCTGAATGCTCCTGTAGCAAAATAGCACCGAAACCGATTGCACTGGCATCAGTGTGGAGCTCAGTGGGTAATTGGGGATCAAAGATCGCTAAAACGGGTTCATCAGTTAAACACTTAACAATGTAGTCGCGCGCACCGTCCTGTTCAGCGCCCCAAATGAATGGCTCGCCTTTTCGCAATAGTTTAGCTATAGATGCAGTTTTGGAAGCATACCCGGCTATATACCACCTAAAATACCCCGCTAGGCCTAAGAATTGGCGAACTTCCCTTACATTTGTAGGTTTTGGTGATCTGACGAGAGCCTCAACCTTTCCTGGGCTCGGCCGTACCTGCCCATGACCTATTAGACGACCAAGATACTCTACTTCGGTATTAAGAAAGGTACACTTCTTCAAATTAACGGAAAACCCCGAGTCAGTTAGTATACGCAAAACTTCTCGCAGAGTATTTAGACCTTCGTCAACCGAGTTAGACAGCGCTAACACATCGTCGATATATGTCAGAACTCTCCCAGAATCTATCAGTGGCTTCAAAGTCTTTGTTATGATTCTCTGATAGACTATGGGAGCATTGGCTAGTCCGTAGGGCATTTTTAGGTATTCGTAATGCCCTTCGGGTGTCACAAAGGCAGTTTTGCTGATGGAATCATCATCATTTTTAATTGGCACTTGATGGAAGCCTGTTGCCATATCGAGGCTAGAAAAATACTTAAATTTGCCTAATTTATCGATATGATCATCGATGAGTGGTAAGGGAAACCTCTCTTTCACGGTGACGGCGTTAAGCGCACGGTAGTCTACACACATCCTATCACTCCCGTCTTTCTTTTTGACGAGAATGATAGGACTTGCATAGTCAGACTTCGACTCGCGGATGATTCCCTTATCTAACAAGTCATTAATAATGTCGCGAACCCTATTCTTTTCGTCAACAGATAGTTTGTAAGGACGATGACTAATGGGGGTAGATGACGTCAATCTAATTTCCATACTGCCCGTGTTCACCGTGGAAGTTGCTGTACCCGTGATAAAAGTATTAGAAAACTCTTTAATTAGACTCACTAAACGGTCTTTTTCATTACCAGTCAAGAGAGTTTTGATACTCTCAGCCTCCACAGTAGTCACGTGCTGTATTCGCGACGAATCGTCTAGCCGGGTTAATCTTTGCTCATTATTTGTCCGAATGTAAGTAATCCCCTTCCGATTTAAAACGTCAGTTCCGATCAAAATTGGTGCACCGATGCAGTTACTGGGAACAACGTATAATTCTACCTCAAGAGATACATCCGGGAACTCAATAATAGCCGTTATGTAAGAGGTTGTCTCTACTTCTTGACTGCCTATTCCCCGCATCAAACGATAAGCCGGAGTTCTATTAAAGTTAAAATGTTTCAAAATAGATTCTGAAATCAACGATATGTCAGATCCGCTATCAATAAGAACATCAACGGGTATTTTCTGAACTAAGGCCGTCATCACATTGTCGTGTGGAGATTCGATTCTGAGCAAAAATTTACATTCGATGAATTTTTATTATTAGGTCCTTCAGAACGTTGTTTGAGAAAGCAAGAATCTACTAAATGACCATTACGTTTACAGAATGAACAAAATTTCAAGGGTCTCTTATCGGTTGATGTTGAAGGGGTTGGCTTTAAATGGGAATCAGTTTGGGAAACGGTGTTCTTAGACTTGGACTTTTTGGGACAATGCCACCTTTTATGACCGACCTTGCCGCAAATAAGACATGTAATGTTTTCATCACTCTTAGGTGCTTCGCATTTTCGCAGATCAGACCCTAACTGATTGGCCGCACGGACAGCATTGTTGGAGCTTCTTGGTTTAACAAAAGTTGACAAAAACTCAACAAGACTATTAATTTGTAATTTGGCGTTGGTTGCCGCAGCCTTTATTTGGGGATCGGAAATGCCTCGCACAACGATTGCAACTTTTAATTCGTCTGATAATCCTCTGACAATATTTAGTCGTAAAAGAGACCTGCGCGCATAGTCCGCGTAAGTCGCGTATTCATCTGAGTTAGAATGCATGACATCATATAAAACAGTAGCAAAATCTACGTTGCGCGGACACAGTGAGCGAAACTCTGCCTTAAAACTGGTCCAAGTCCTGTCATTTGTGACCCATTCGTTAAGCCAAAGTCGCGCATCACCCCGTAAACAACCACCTATTCGTCCGAGGCACTCACGGTCATCCCAATTATTTAATTGACGGCCGCGGTCAACCTCCGCACACCATGCCTCAAAATCATGTATGTTTGGATCAAACTGAGAAATATAATAATTTTGCGACCTTACTTGAACGAGTGCCGATAATGCTCCAACAATCCTCTCCGTTGCATCCTGGCCCTCCGACGCACGCGAGCCGCCCTCGGTCCGCGGTTCGGTCGTGACCGTGGCACGATCGCTATGTGGAGCCGGTTCGTGCTGGCTGGTTGGTTGCGACGGTAAGTCCTTGGACGGTGTTACAGATGACTGCAACCTACCCTCAAGTACTTCTAGCCGTGTCAAAATTTTATCTAATGCCTGGTTGCGTGAGCCATGGTGACGGCCATACGAACTATCACGGCGCCTATGTTGAGTTCTGCGCGGGCTACGCGAACTAGCAGAGTTACGCTTTCTAATAGAACTATCAGGCGGGGAACGTACAGGCCGCCTAGGTAATCTAACGGGCCGGTCATTGGAACGATCCCTGTTTCTCGTTGTCGGCGGTGTATAACGCCTAACACTAGAACAATCACTACTCTCACCCGACTTGCGTCTATTACGCCGGTGTTTGCGAAAAAAATCACGTTCCTTTGACCTAGACGAGCGCCCAGTCATGTTATTGGAGAAAAAGTTAACACTTATACTGATATTTAGAGATTAACGATTTAGATGGCAAAAACGGTAATAAGAGCACGTAATCAATCCCACTTCTGATTTTACAAACCAGAGGTGAGGTTAAGTTTTTAAAAAATACCCGATAACTCACAATATGAAAAATTTATTAACAAAAATAACAGTTAGCAAAAAGTACAAATTAAATAACCTATCTGAATCTAGAAAGCTGAAGCTATGCCTATTTAGTACTACAATACGTCCGTCACGTCCAACCGTCAGCCGCCAAGAGAGCGCTGCTGAGCGCTGCGCTTGTATTTATGTGGTACGCCTGCTCGGCCCCGGCTGAGGCTCGGGGGTAGGGTGAACTGGCAAGACCATAATATCAATGTTTGTAACACTGTTGTGTTCTAGCAGCTAGAGATAAGATAGCCAGTGCCTCAGTAGTTGAGGATTCCGGGTGAATCGACCTTTCGGCCTTATCATTACTTAACATCAGGTGAGATGAAGGCCAAGTAATGGTTACCAGTGAGGTATAAAAAATAAAAATAGCGGTAACAACCGCTTGAGTATCATTATTTTAGTTATAATTTCCATTTAATTCATCATCATAATACACATATAAGTATAAATTCTAAATTACTACTCTCATAAGCCGTCAAATGAATAAATAATCATCATCATCAGCCCATTTTATGTCCCTACTGCTGGGGCACGATCGAGCCTTCCCTATGGATGGATAGGGAGAACGGGCCATAAACCACCACGCGGGCCCAGTGCGGATTGGTGGTTGTTAACGACTGCTAATGCAGCCGGGACCAACCGCTTTACGTGCCTTCCGAAGCACGGAGGAGCTCGAGATGATACATTTTTGGTCACCCATCCGATGACCGGCCTTTGCGAAAGTTGCTTAACCTCAGCACTGGTAGACCAGGCGCGTTAACCACTGCGCCATCGAGCTCCTAAATGCTCCCGAATGAATAAATACGTGACTCCAAATCGCAAAGAGTGTTGTTAAAAAACAGATTAGCAATTGCTATACCAGTAATGCCCCCAGCGGTTCGTGCTGAAACAATGGGGCGAAGGTACGATTAATGAGATGCCTTTGTAATTGTCCTGTTTTCGAGGAGTGAGCGTTAATTAAAAAAACGCGGCCCTCGTAACTTGTGAGGGCGTTCAAAATTGACAACCCTGTACAGTTGACAGCACAAAAGTGTTGGTACAAAGAGGTAGAACGAAAATACCGTATTCCGTGGAAAACATCAATGTTGATGATTAGTTTATTATTATCGTAGAGGCATTATTGTTCGACACAGTAATCCAGTGTTTGAAATCAGTTTTCATCTCCAAAAAAAATTGAATTATATTTAAATAATACTGGATGACCGCCGAAAAGCAGGTCCGCTATTTCTATTGATTAAAGGAAAAGTTAGCTCTAAATGAATTAAAAAAAATTCTTGCTTAATTATAGTAAAAAAACCACAATTTTTTGTCTATAATTAAGCAACATAAAATGTATTATAAATGTTATCAAAAGTATGTGTAACTTTGCAGGTTATTAATGTTTTTTTAAAACTAATAATGGCATTCTGGTTTTGTTCATTGACTTTTGCTATTGACTGTACCCACTTGCCTATGTGCTTTGGAGTGTGCCAGTGATACCTACGGTTTGGCACAGCGAGCTTAATTTAATGTTCATGAACGTTGTTTAAGAGTTGTTGACAATTATAATAAAGTCTACATTAGCTATTCATGTGTATTCAAGTGGGGATCCTTGAAATTAAATAAGCCTGGCTAGCTACAAACATCCCGTGTGTCGCCATAACAACAATGTTAGTAACAATGTTATGTTTCGACAGTTAGATATAAGATTATAAGTAATTCCGAGCGAAGTACGCTTCCACCTTCGGCCTTATCGTTGCTTAGTTAGCTAATGACATAAATATTTATATACCTACTATATATAATTCTTCCATACGTGTGTATGTCACTGATGTATGAATGAATGTATGATCACAAAAACACAATGTTGAAAAAATTTCCACGAGCAGGATTTGAACCTGCACCTTTCTGACATACCGGGTCAGGTGCTCTTCCAATTGAGTTATCGTGGTTCTAACCAGCCCGCCAAAATTATTCAACACTATTTACTTTTTTACTTTGAAAGCCAAAGGCGCCAATTCAATGTCAACAACTACCGTCATTAACATCTGATCATAATATTTTTACAATACTAAAGATCAGTTAAGAAGTAGGCAAGCTATTTATATAATGTTAATGTAATAAATGTATGATCGTTTAGGAGAAAATGGCCAGCCCCATTTTGATGAAAAGTTTTGTGTGTGTTTGAGTGGATCCCTGGAGTTTCGAGACCTATATAAATGTCAAACCCTACCTTTGGTCTACCTTTTCTAGATGCTTCGTTAGAGACACGTTACCTCGTGTGCCTGGACGTGGTCTTCCCTGACAGCAGGAGTTTTCACAGTGATATACTTCCCTTCACCTAAGACAGCAATGTACTTCAAAACCTATAAAAATGTCGAGACTCACCTCTGGTCCACGTTTTCAGAAGCTCTGTCGGAGTCGCGCAGCCTTGTATGCCTGGTTTTCCCTGAAGGCAATAGTCGTCGCAGTGATACCCCTCCCCCCACTACTTCAGACAGCAGTGTGCTACGAGACCCGGCGGTGGCTGCACCCAGTTCCAATGACGCTGAGCAAGCTGGTAGACGAAACAAAATTAATTAATCACAAATTGTTTTGAAGATCAAAATTTGAGCCATAGTTTCGTAAGCTATACGGTAGAGACTATGTACCAAGGTCGTAGGTACCTGGATACGCGTAACTTGTACACACCAATATAGGCTGATGAAATCTCATTAGAAGGCTCGAGCTTTCAACGCAAGGCTTGTATCCAAGGCTCAAGCTTTGACCTTAAGCCCTACATACTGCTCGAGCTTTAAACTCAATCCTTATATCCAAGGCTCGGGATTTAGCCGAAGGCTCGAGCCCTATACACGGCTCGAGCCTTCAATGAGTACCTAAATAAACGGCTCGGCCTAGCTTATATACTAGTCTATTGTACCAGTATCAATAATATTATATGATTTTGAATTTGATTTGTGTTTTCCTTTATAAAAACCAACAATTATAAGGTAGTCTATAAAAACAATTTGTTATAAGCGCACTAACATTTTATGACTGTATTTATTTTGGAAATAAACCTTATTATGATTTTTTTAAAGTATTAGACTCAATCAAGAGCCTCGAAGCTTTTAACAGCACTAGCTACATTAAACCTTGAAGCAGTTACCCTGTTCAAAAACTTTGCAGTGTTCAAGGTTCAAATGAGATTGAAGCAACGCCTCCGGTGACAAACTAAAAGATAACTGCCTATTAACATATAGATTCTAGGTTTCGTTAATGAAGTTTTTATTGGCAAATTAAACTTGCACTAGACACCCAAGTGAGATAGGCCACATACCTTTGAGCAGTACAACGAATGCCCAAACGAAACGAAAGGGGTTAATGAACAATGGAGTAAGCAGACTCATCAATCTAGATTAATTGGGCTGACAGAAGCTTAGGCGGCGCGGCGGCGTGACTATTTATAATGCGAATTTGCGACGAATTTTATAATAGCTATAAGGTTCAAAAATGCTTGACCCGTTAAAGAAGGAGTTGCGGCTGATCACTTTCAATTATCACCGAATTCTGTCCGCTTCATTATGATACTTGGACTAACTTTACTAATGTGAAAAGTTTGGTGGTTCGAAAAGTATTGGTATCATTCTGTTCCACCGTCCCGTGTCTATTCGTTCGACCACCGGTCTCAGACAGGCATCCGGGATTTGATGCTAGCGGAAATATTGGTAGCTACTAAGTTTGGTTGGTGATAAGGCTTGTTTAAAGTCTGTCTGACTAGCGAATATTACCTATGCCTGACGTCGTAACAACAACTTCACTAGCATAGTTGAATTCCGACAAGAGATGGACAAGGACAAGCTAAACAGTCAGTTCCTCAGCAATACCATCTTCGCTTCTATTCTCGGTCGTACCCTCACCTACCACCAGGTGAGATGAACGCTCAACGCATTTTCCCCATTTTCGAATAACAAACTATGAAGTCTTCTCAAAAATCATCAAAACAATAAGTATGTAATATAAAAGTATTTTCTTCCTTCGTTCAAAGGGTCATACTAAATATTGACGAAACAATGCCGGCTCAATAGTAGCTCAATAGTAGACCTTTTGTCTGTCGTGTGGGGTTCAATTCCCGCCTGTAACAGTGATCTTTTCAATATTAAAGCTGTTTTAATCTTAGTCAAAGTCAAAGACAATACTATACCATCGCTATCCGTCAAGGACTCTTTATCAGCAGCGCGTTGGTACGCTCTCGTGCGGTGCGCTGAATGCAACGCTAAGCATAACGCTGCGAGCGCTGCGATCGCTGCTAGCGCTACTGCAGCTCCTCTAGCGCCCCCTCCCCCCCTCCACCAGGTAGCCCCGCTGACAACCGCCCATGCTGCTGACGCGTTTCTTATAGGTTCTAAGAGTAAAAAAAAAATGTTTTTTTTAATTTATGCACGTAGTGTAGTTAGTAGTTACCTATTTTCTATTTCTATAACAAAGAACGAACCATTAGTCTTAGTCCCGCATACTTGCCTATTACACCACAGGTAGGGTTGGCTGGGCGAGATCTCTTCTGGAGATAAACTCACCTTTGTATATGTCCTGTGTAACGTGTGTTACACAGGACATAATACAGATGATGTAATTTATTTGATTAAGGATTAATAATATAATTTAAAAACAATGTGACTTAAGTGAATCCATTCAGAGAGCAAGTTAAATATATTTATTAATAAAGTTATGAATTACTTCCTTGCTTTTTGCCTTTGACTTGGCTGATGGCAGGATGGCAACTGCAATGATAATTATGAATAATACCTCCTATGTGGTCTACTGGCTAAGACAACTAAGCTTAAAACCAGCGATCCCAGGTTCGATTCGAATAGCAATCACAATTCACAATTGTATTCGGTTTGGTTGGGTGGTAAGGCTTGTTTTGTCCGCTTGGCTAGCTACCACCATCTTGTCTAATTATATTTCCATAACACCAGTGTTAATAGGCATTGTGTTCCAAAGAGAGCCTTCAGTAGGTAGTGCTTCAGAAGTTGAGGAATCCGAGCGAAACATGCTTCAATCTTTAGCCTTATACCACCACCTCTATCTATCTTTTATCATGCCAAGTGCTCGGGAAAACCCGTCGGTTATGTTTTTTTTTAATACTTAGCACGGCAAATGACTCTACACCACCTGATGTTAAATGGAAATGGAGTCCAGACGCGAAGACAACTGGTGCAGCGTGAAAACAACGCAGCGTCAGCCAACCTCACTCTGCCGGCCCACAAGGTGCTTCTTCACGCCTCGTTTGAAGGACCCCATATCATAGGAAGGAGGGAAAACGTATGCTGGTAGACTATTTCATCTTTTGGAGGAATTATGTGGGACTTCAAGAGTTTTAAGTGGGGGGATGACCCACTAAAAAGACTGGGGTGTCTACGCGGTTGCGTTACTTTAGCAGGGCCAAATGTAAAGCTAAAGGTTTTTTTGAGGGCCAAGTGTTAAGCCAAAGGTTTTTTTTGAGAGAGATTGATGATTGCCTCTGGGCGTTTTCAGCTTAACCGGGCTTTTTTGGGGGCGGGCGGCGAGAATCTTAAAGGGTTCCTCAAACCGTGTGAAACGAAGCACCGTACGAGGTTTTTTAGAGGGAACGGCATCAGGCTCTAATGCGTGTGTCCGTGCCCTACTAGACTCTCCGAAGGATTTGGATCGGATCGTTAGCCAAAGGGGATACAAAAGAAATGCACTTTTGCTGCCTACTAAAAACTCACCGAACTGGCTGGCGTGCGCCAAGAAGCCGCCAGCGCACTTCTCGCTGGTGTCTGCTGAACGGAGCTCCACAAGGATGTGGCGGCCGCCAGCGATCTCCATGACCCCGGTGCTATCTGCTGTGGTTTCTACGTCACCAACCTTCGGTGATAAGAGAGAAACACAGTAACAATAAGGCCCTACGACGTTATTCAGAAAAGATGGAACCAGTAAGCAGCTAAAGTAAAACACTTATCATCAGCACGGTTACTTCACCCTCTTCTTAAAAACTCAAAAAAATTATGACTATTAAATGGGGGGAAAATATGATTATATACAAAAACTAAGAAATTCTTAAGAAACACGATCATGAATTTAATGTCACTAAATCAATCGTAATATTTTTTTAAACTGACAATATCATTTCTTTCAAAATATATAAACATAAGACAATAAAAAAACCATTAACTTTTTGCTTTCTTATCCCATATTTAAATGATCAAAAATTTACGTTTAATAAAATATTTAAACAATATAACTTTGAAAGAAGATTTTCACTTTAAAGTGCTTAGGACATATTTCGCCAGAGTAGGTACTTTATTTGAAAATTAAACTCAAATACCAAAATACAACAGTTTCCAGTACTGAGCGCGACTGCGAGTGATTAGTTACTAAATATAAGTGCTGTGACATTCTAGATACTCATTTATTTATATATTAATACGAAAACAGAAAAAAGTCTCGATAAATGTAATTGAGAATTAAATTGAGCTCGTTCGCGTTCCAGGTTAAACATTGGTAATAAGAGTTTTTAACTTGTTTGTTTTAAGTCGCGTTACATTGTTACAGTTACAGTTTAAATTACAAATCAACTTAACTTTTTTATATCTATATCTACACTATGGATAAATATGGTAAAGTTTGTTTGTTTGTTTCTTTGCGGGGGGTAATCCCTGGAACTACAGGTCTAATTCCAGAAATTCTTTCACTGATAGAATGCTACATCCCTTGCGTGTAACATAGGCTTTTTTAAATCGTACTGTATAAAAAAGATGTAACAAACCATGGCACAATCAGAAACTCACCACGGCAGAGCTATCGGGCCCGTCCCAAGAGGCCAGAAGGGGTGACCCCAACGAGTCACCATCCCTAGCCCGCAGCGCCTGCCCCGCGCACGGCAGCCGCACCGACTCCATGCGCAGACGCACCGCCAACCCTTCCTCTGCCTACGAACAAACAATGACATAAGTCATTAACACTAGCTCAATTCATGCACAAAATAAGCAGACTGCACAAGGTCACCTTCATACATACGCGGTCGGGCAACGCACGCGTAGACAACATCTCACGGTCACGGAATCTCGCAAGAGCTGCGCTTGACTGTTCCGAGATGTTTCGAGATAATATCACGTTACATATGCTAAGATGAAAGAAGGCCAAGGTCAAGTGACACATAAGGGAAAATAATGGCTAGTAAACTACTAAAATAATAATTGAAGAAATAAAAAACGAAGGGTCTTACAAATAAACAAAGAATAAGGTCGGAATAGTTATTCCGTGTTTTGTCCCTGTCATGTAAACGTCATTTCAAATTAGAGTAAAAGAGACAAAACACGGAATAGGGAGTTCCACCATAGGGAGCTACTCCATATCTATATCTACCGTACAATTTGTACCCTTAATACTCTAATAAAAAACACTTGAAATTGACTAAATGGTAAACGCGAAGCAATTAATTAAGATAATTAATTAATTAACACGGAATAACTATTCGGAGGAATCTATAGACTTCTTGGCGGGAAAGTGAAGAGTGATGTCTGCGGTTTTGTTTTATTTTCTAAAATTTGTGTTATATCCAATATTAATGTGAAATAGTGGTGGATTATTAACCGTTAAGTGTTCGTAAGTGCGCATGAGTGATGGCAAATGTTACAAAACAGTGCAACTTCAATTTTCAAATTCTCTCAAGAAGTCCGCCCGAGGAATTAGTAAAGTCCTACATCTTTACTGAGATACTCGAGGGGTCGGGGGGTATATAATTTCTCACTTCTCATTTCTATTATCATTCATCATCATCATACTGGAAGGAAATATTGTATATTTATGTATTACTTGTAAGAAAAATTACTTTGACACTGGCTAAATGTGCTAATCGCACGAAGCCATACACTAAAGGAAAAAAAAAGAAACTATTCGGAGCTTATTCTTTGTTTATCTGTAAGGCACAAACAGTTTAGTTAAATGCATGATCAACTGGCAAGTAGTTACATAGTTCCAAAAATTCTCAGTAAACCTTCACGTAAACAAGACTAAATTCGGCGTAAACTCTCCGATCAATGTAAAATGGGAGTGATGTAAAGTTTTAATTGAAATATAAGTGAAAACAACCAAGTCACAACACGAGAGCTCGATGTACGAGCCAGGGTTGTTACAACGAGATACGGCGAGACTTTCTTTACCTCCGACTTGAGCCCCTCGAAGAACTATGGACGACGTTGCTCCGAGTACATCGGTTACTACGACGTCTTGAGGAACCTTAATGTTCTGGCTGCCCATAAAACTTTGTTATGCTGTATAAACTTTAGGGAAGCAATAAAACTCTTCGAGAAAAAAAGGTAATTAATTGAAGCTTTAATGACGCTGTCTAAGAAAGAAATAAAAAAAAAGCTTTAACTCAAGTTGCAAAAAGTTATCACCATCATAACCAGTTCATTTAATGTCCCCACAGCTGGGGCACGAGCCATTCCTATCGATGGAAACATCAAAATAGAACGGATTAAAAACCACCACGCGGGCCCAGCGCGATTTGGTGGTGTTAACTACCTGCTAATGTAGCCGGGGCCAACGGCTTTAAGTGACTCCCAAAGCACTGAAGAACTCGAGATTACTTTTTTTTCATCCATCTTATGACCGTTCTTTGCGAAAGTCGCTTAACTTAACAATCGCAGACCAAGCACCTTTACTACAGCGCCATCCAAGGTGCTCAACTCCCAAGAGGTTTTCTATGGAATGACGGGACCGTAGCATCAGACAGCATGGCCAAAAATCGTTTATTCAATACTAGCGGCCCATCCCGGCTACGCACAGGTGTACTTTTTTTTAATATAGCTTACTCGTATGTTACTCAGCGCTAATGTAGCATTCTAATGGTGGAAGATTTTTTAGGTCCAGTAGTTTTTGAGTTTATTCGTTACAAACATACATACATACATACATAAATACAAAGGTTTCCTCTTTATAATATTACTATAGATAAACCTTTACGTGCACATAATGACGTCAAAACTAAGTATTGCACGCGCTCCTTTTCAAGTCGGCACGTGTAAGTAGGTAACACTATTAGGGACGGGCGAAATGTTGCGATGTTTATTGCTCTCGTACAATAGTTCGTTTTAAATATCTGAAAATTTATTTATTTTATATTAAAATAAAAAAGACTGAGGCCTACATAATAGGGTCGTAGGAAAGTAGCTAGCTTACTGGACTAAGAAGATACAACCAAAAAAAAAATTAAATTTAGTTTACAGAACTGGTGGTAGACCACCAGTTCGGATTTTGGGAGAGCCTTTGACCGAGAAGAGCTGGCAAGAAACTCAGGAGGCTTTTTTCTTTATCTCCATCTGGTGGCAGCCCTACCAATCGCTCATCGGGTGTTTCGTTCACACGGTATCCTAAACTGTGCTAGTTCGAACGGTCATATAACTTGTCATTGGTTCGGACGTTTTCAACTGTTCCAGAAAGTTTGTTAGAAGGTTGGATTTGTATGTTACTACTATTTGTTTCGTTTAATTGAATAGCATTTATTTGCCTTTAATTATTATTATTTTTTATATTAACGGGTAAGTACAGTGCCTTGATCTCACCTGATGTTAAGTCATGATAAAGTCAATGATGGAAGCGCACTTCACCCGAGATCCTCAACTAGTGAGGTACTGGCTATCTTATCTCTAGCTGCCGGATACACAACAATGCTACAAACATTGATGTTAAGGCGACATATTTAGATAAGATGGTGGTAGCTAGCCAGGCGGACAAACAAGCCCTACCACCAACCAAACCGAGTACACAAACATGTACCCCCCGTTGGGAATCGAACCCGAGACCTCTGGGTCTAAACCGGTGGTCTTAGCCACTAGACCACAGAGGTGGCAAAACAGGTTTGTGAAAAGAGGAAATAATGTTTCAGTGAAAAGAAATAAGAAATGTGAAAAGAGTATCAGCTGCTCAACTTCCCGTGCAAGTCGTACAAGCCGACTGAGGGACAAGAGTTCCAAGATACTCTCACATTAGGCTATCGGCTAGCAAACCATAATTATTATCTCTTTCACTTTGTAACCCTGCTTTGTCTATGCAAAATGTGGCGTCGGATCACTAATGGCGAGTATACACAAAATTGGTGATTTTGATGCTCTGTCTACCTTGTCTTTGGAGAATGATCATCATCATCAGCTCATTTAATGTCCCCACTGCTGGGGCACGAGCCTTCCCTATGGATGGACAGGGAGAATGGGCCATTAACCACCACGCGGGCCCAGTGCGGATTGGTGGTTGTTAACGACTGCTAATGCAGCCGGGACCATCGGCTTTACGTGCCTTCCGAAGCGTGGAGGAGCACGAGATGGAAATATTTTTTGGCCACCCATCCGATGACCGGCCTTAGCGAAAGTTGCTTAACCACAGCAATCGCGGACGGGGTGCGTTAACCACTGCGCCATCGAGCCTCTCAGCTATGATGTATGTATGTAACTATTACATGAGAATTAAGACAAGATCCACCACCATCCACTTGGGATGTAACAACTACCGTCACCATCAGACTGGAAACTGTTGTACCTTTGCAGGAAGCGCCATTAAAAGAAACTTACCCCCACTATCTGGACACTTAAAAACAGGACAGCAGACCCCCGATCTGCCTCCAAAGCCAGTTAGGGAACCTACTTGTCATTATTCAAGTTTTCCTTGTGTATTTTTCATTTCAAATATATTTTGATATTTTTCATATCAATATTTTTTGCATTATGTATTTATTTTTGTTAAGATCGTACCGTTTGAGATTTTCGGCGTAAACCATTATTTACCAGCGAGTTTAATTAAACTTAGGAGCAATCATAAATGATATCATAGTGTGAGAACTAGTCACCGCCACGGGTTCAAAAATCACCCCCGTACAGTCAGTACAAGTGGTATTTCGCTATTACATAGAAAGATAATTACAATATATTTATAATCTTCTTTTACCTCTATCTATATAAAAAGGTTTCGATACTTAGGGAAGATTTGAAAAAGCAAACCAAAAATATATTATACTAGTGGCCCGCTCGCGACTTCGTCCGCTTAAGAACACCCGTATCCCATGATGGACCCCTATAGCAGGTCCAATTTTAAATCTAAACAAAAAACACACAAAAAAAAATTCATCCAAATCGGTCCAGCAGTTTAGAAGGAGTTCAGTGGCACACGCACAGGATATTTATATATACAAAAGATAAATATTGAGCTATTATTGAAACAAAATAATGTTCGCAGACGCAAACATCCCAACTCGAGCGATTATTTAAAAGTGGCTATTAAAACTTTCTTTTTGTGAACAGCTCTTCACGAGGATTCGATAAACAGCGAAAATGCTTCTCGACCCTATAGAAAGGCTACAATTTATTGATAAACCTTCAGTGCTGAATTATTGGTTTATTGTTCCGACTTTCTTAGTTATAAAGTTGAGGTAATTAATATTACAGTACCCTCTTATAGATGTTGTTATTTATTAATAACAAAATTTCAAGCTGGAAACATCTGGTCAAAGGCGGAGAAAAATTAAATGAAATTATCATTTATTCACATAAAATGAAATGAACTACTAAAAATTATCTTGTTGCAAATAATATGGAGGAAATGGTTGACAGAAATGTATTACACCAGCCCCACGACCCGATTACCCCGGGCCGAGGTCCTAGACTTTAGAGGCGCCCTCGGGTTGTTGCAATCCCGAACTGAACCGAACCCCTCGGATAATCTAGTAGAGCACGGGGGACACGCACTTAGTGCATGATGCCCTCAAAAAAACCTCTGGGAGGCGCGATTTTTGAGTGTTACCGGAGTCTTACCGTCACATAAAATACAATATAAAATTATCCATTATTCACAATTTGATTATTAAGATACATACCGTTCGAGAATTTTAAGTGTCAAAAATAATTTGCCTGTGGTTTTGAATAAGAGAAAAAGAAGCAATAAGCGTAATAATTTGTCACCGGTTCAAAAATCGCCCCCTGATGATTTTTCGATCACACGGCTTGAGGAACCCTTTAAGTTCCTCGCCGCCCCAAAAAAAACCGGTGACACTGAAAATGCCGTTTGAGGCTATCAGCAATCTCCTAATACTACCTACATCTTTAGTAAAGACTCCGCAAAGAGTCATGCTAATAATGCTTCGATCAAAGGTCATAATGTCACAAAATCTATGAAACGACGTTCGAGTCTTTACATTTTTAGAGCCAATTTTAGTTTTGTTAAAATTTCGATGTCCATCGGTACTTTAACCCTTCATAAAGCTCTGACGGTAGTGACGGTAGAACCTTATAAAGGGTTAAGTACCGGTCCATAGTTCGACTTATTAATTTCCGGCCACTGCGCCCGTATCGCAGTAACTAAGTTGATGTCGCGTCAGCTACTCCTCGGAGTCATAACAAATTCCGCTGTGACAAGCGGTGGTGGAGTGTTCTAGCAGGCAAGTTTGCTTGTTAACTTTTAGCTATTTACTAAAGTTATAAAAATCTAAATAAAAACGTTTACGGATATACCTACTTGCGTTTATTTTACACATTGGTGTTATTTTATTTTATCTCACTGTGACCATTGTGGAAAATAAACGCGAGTAGATCTGTTAAAGTTGTAGTGTTCGCGTAAACATTAGAAGATAAATTCATTAGAAGACAATTAAAAAAAATATTTTTTTATAGGTGCTTAAGTGTCATATGATATCGCCCTCATTGTCAGCTTATGTCCCACTGATGGGCTAAGGCTTTCCCACATACACAACATGTGGAACTTGTGTCCTAATACCATCTTACGACTATACAGGATACAACGACATATTATGTAGTACACTATAAGGAGACAAAATAGTAAAAATTTAACTGTGAGGAGCACTAAGCTAGACCGCTTAACTGAGTCCTGTCTTGCGGTAGGTACGCGGGGCGGGAGGTACGTAGGGTCTCTGCCACGAGTACGAGCGTTTTGCGACGCGGCGAACGGATTTCTAGTTCATTGCGCGATAAACTACGGCAGTCATAGTCAGCAGTGATAGAATAAACGCTATGAACTAGAAATCCGTTTGCCGCGTCGCAAGACGTCAGTAGTCGTGATCGAGCGGTAAGGTGCTTATTTTCAGATGAATCTTGTTAAAATTATCACGTGTGTACCACCTTACCGCCCGGCCAAGACCACTGACGTCTTGCGATGAGGTTAGCGATTTCTAATTCATTGCGCTATTTCTATAACCGTTGACGATGACTGCCATTGTATAGCGCGCAATAGAAATCCGTTCGCCGCGTCGCAAGTCGCTCGTGTTCGTGGCAGAGGCCCTACGTACCTCCCGCCCCGCGTACCTACCGCAGGCGAGGACTCAGTTAAGCGGTCTTGCTTTAATTAATAATTCATCACGATTAAATTGATTACAAAAATTTTCTTGTAAACACTATACATTATGTGTAAAGAAATTTATATTATAAAAATACAAAACGTGATATGCAAATAGCCTAAAATATACATTCATATTCCATACAGTTTTAAACTTTCGCGTTCCATTTTAATCAAAGGTCTATAACGAGGATTAACGCAAACTACTACCGCACCGGTCGTCTGATTGAGCCAGCCCGTCTGGTATAAAGATCTGTATATGATAACTATTTAAAAAAGTTTGCGTTACTTGCACGGCCACTCGCCTCTAAGCTCCGTCTAAACGCTCCACCGCTGAATTTGTATCGCCATCAAGTAATTTAAAGTTGCCAATTTCATCGAGCGCTCGCAAAATTGTTCGCCGATCACTCTCTGCTTAATCATTACGTAATATTGTTAGTTAATTTGTAAAACGAAAGTTCGCTTGTAGTCGTAACACAATTTGTGGGCGTATATAAAGTTTATAACACGCTTTGTGGAAGCCGGACCGGCAACGGTGATGTTATCAGACATCAAACCTACTGATAATTGAGTTGTGATGAGTTCCATTTATAATTGGACTGGGCGACCCTCGTTTGATGTGGCTAACGTTATTGAGATGCTGTCATGTCCAAGGATTTACTTCGACAATACAGCGTGTATTAGATAGGTGTGGTCACAATGAAAAGGCCCAAAGTGTATCCGATTTAGATCTTATATGCAGAGTTAAATATTTTTAATGAGACCTCACATGTCACAGCATTAGTGGTTCACTAACCTCTGTGTACGTTATGATCGCTGGTGCTTGCTTATGCGTGCCTGACGTGCATGACTAATATAAATATTTAATTTAAAATTTGCATGACAAATTCCGGTCCGATCCGAACCCCTCGGAGAATCCAGTAGGGCACGGGGACTCGCACTAGTGCGTGATGCCGTTCCCTCTAGGAAACCTCTGACGGTGATTCGTTTACACGGCTCGAGGAACCCTTTAAGTTTCTCGCCGCTTCCAAAAATACCGACTGAGGCAAGAATAAAACTCTCTCAAAAAAATTGCGTGACAAATTAAAATTAATAGTTATATCTAAGTAGCTCTACTATCTGACACACGTTGTATACCTACTCGTATAGCTAACGATACATAAGTACACACAACGCATACGCTAGTTGCTCGGACTGAATGCGAGAAATCATAGTTCCATCCCCGTAGCTCCGAGAGTATTGACGTGAACTTATTGCTTACACAAGCGTATTTAGCTTTCTGGATCGGTTAACAGGACTGTTATTAAAATGTTAATAGCGCACAACACGAGTCTTTTCCACTTATATTAGGCATCGTAAATGCCAAATAACTAATTAAAATAATCATATAACAATACGGGTGTAATCGTTAAGTGTGACCAGGCGATTATTCAGTAACTATTACAGATATCAAAAAACTTTAAACTAAAAAATAAGGAATCTTAAACCTTTCTACTAATCTCATACTACATGTATGGGAGTGTTTAATGTCAAAATTTTGGATAGTTCTCATTTGATGTTTAAAAAGTTATTGATGTCATTTTATTAATTAGGTAACGTACTTTTGATATCAGTTTAAAGTTTTTTGATATCTGTAATAGTTACGGAATCATTAGACCCTGTATAGCTGTTACATTTTTCTATGATCATTTTTTTAAATGTTTGCTTAATGTGTAAAGACGCCTGCTCATCAGACTATACAAAACTGTTAAATTTCTTCAATAATTGTTAAACCATAACTCAGAGATATTTAGATCAAAGTCTATTTTTATCAAAGTCCCTTTTACCTCACCATGCGCCTGCGCCGCCATTGCTTGCTAGACACGATGTGAATTGCATGTTACTAGTGGTCGGAGTATCTCCCCGGGTTTAGTATACTGTATAGTTAGTTACGCACATAGCATAGGTACACAGGTATTTGTGTAAGTATTTTCATAAGTGGTAGTGTTTTTTTTTGTTGTTTGTTTGGTAGTTTATAGGAACGCGATCCCTATTATCACAGGAGTCGGGCGTTGGTGCAGCGACACAGTTCTTACAAAAAAAAAACACTAAATGTATAATTTTTATTGTTCCAAATAAATTTTTTTGACGCCATATTTTAGTTTCGTAATAGTTTTAGTTACCTTAGGTTATTATATTATTGTGAATATAATATTGTTTGCTTTAGTTTATCACTTACTCCAAGTTTGAATAGAGATAGATAAGAAAGTGTTAGAACTTCATCTATTACAGTGTGAAAGTTAAATACTTGTCTGTGAAAATAGAGATCGCCTTGGTGGCCGAGTGGCAAAGTGCGCGGCCCGTTACCCGAAAGCCGTAGGTTCAATTCCTGGGTTAGGCAAAGTGTGTTTCGCATTTTCCCATGCCCGTTTTTCATTTCCGGATCGGATCGGGGTCATCGCCACAATTGATGGGAATTGACTTTATCTCCACGCTTGCCAAATACGGGTGATCACAAATACTCGATCCCAAAATTTACACAAATCATACGTTTACTGCAGTCCCGTGGACGCCATCTCATTAATTGTACACTGTTTTTGTAAATATTTCTAATAAATTAGTCTAGGTTTTATATAGTTTTGCATTCAAAGCACGACGTGAAAACCTATAACTAAGACTAGTTATAAAAACTTACCTGCAACAACCAGAATGACCTCGCTGCGCAAGCCCTAGCCGAGCCTGCCAGCAGCCTAGCCGTGGGCGCGAGATGCAGCACGCACCCGCAACGACACCTGGCCCCCACCTCCGCCACCACCACTGAGGAGTCGCCAGCCCACGGGCGGGCGGTGCACTCGCAGGCTTCTAGCTCCACAGCTTCACCCTTCACAAAAAAAAAGAAAAACTCTTTTAAAATTCGCCTCAACTTTGGCCCGGCCAGGAGCTAGGTCCCGGCTGCATTAGCAGTCGTTAACAGCCACCAGCCCGTACTGGGACCACGTGGTGCTTTATGGCTCGTTCTCCCTTTCCAGCCATAGGGAATGCACAACAGTGGGGACAAAATGATATTTTTTAATTAGCCACTGTACCGGTTGTGTTCACTGTATAACGATAATTGCCAGGAGCTCGACATTTTCGATGCATCAGTTAACTTCATTAAAAAAAACATTCTTAATTGTAATTTAGGTACTGACTGTTACTCACTAAACTAGTCACTTAATGTAGGCATATGTAGTTAAAGATTTTTATATTTTGTTCCTGTTTTACTTTGGTATGACAAGCCACTTTTCAGTGGAATCTTAAAAGCGGACGCTACTCTAGCCAACATCATAAGTTATAACTTTAAAAGAAAGAATGGTTTAACGCTAGAAATAATAATAAGGAAAAATACTCCTCAAATACTTAGTTATTTAAATGTAAATAGCAAAATGATGCAGCGATCTTGCCTAACAAACACTAGCAGTCAGTACTATGCAGCTGTATTGTAGGTACTGTTCGTGGACAAAAATGTAAAAATACATTTGAATCCACTAATAGCACCTGCCAAAATTATCAATAGATGCTGAATGTGGACTAGGCTAGGTGCTATTCGTGCAGGTGCTATTTAGGCGGGTGCTCAAAGTGGATTACCTCACTCCCAGACACACAAACAAAATCAATGTTATGTTTTTATGGATTTTGTTTTTTGTTAAAGCGATAACTAAATAATTAAATGGTTTTTTAATTTAATTTAATAGGTATTAATATAATGTAGCGGCGGGCCGAAAAGAATATTTGAGTTGACGGGTGACGGGTTGACGGGTGTCCAGCAGTTTAGTGTGTCGGTCACATCTCATCCTGTGACCAACCTCACACATCTCCCGGGTTCTAGCAATAACTCGGTCAAGACGGTACGGATGCAAATACTGCTCGTAAAAAAAAGGTATTACATGGATTATTATCGATTATTTAAATAAAGCTTATAAAGCTGTCTAATTCTTAACAGATCTTTCAATATTTGTAAAAATATTATGATCGGATGTTGATGACGTAGTTGTCGACATTGAATGCTCCTTTGGCTTATAAAGTAAAAGTAGATAGTGTTGAATTATTTCGGCGAGTTGGATTGAGCCACGATAGCATAGTTGGCAGTGCAGCTGACCCATGTCATGGGGTGCGGGTTCCAATCCCGCTCGTGGAAATTTTTCAACACTTTGTCTTTTTTCAATTTGGATTATTATTATTTTAAATAATATTGGCTACTAAAATATTTGAGGTACCTACGTACACACTACCAATGCCTACTGCCTGCATATCAAATTGCAACAAACTGTCAAATTTCCTGAGTAGACTTTGAACTTTATGTATTTAGTATATGGTTGAACATTTATTGAAGAAGTTTGACAGTTTTGGATGGGTTGATGTGCAGGCGTCTGTACACTGAAAACGATAATCATGTAGAAATTAAAAATCTTTATTATTGGGCATACAGATTCAGATATATTTTAAATGCATATCATGATTATAAAAACAAGTAACATAAACATTTACAAAACTGTAATTATATTATTCTCCTTCTTTCGGCGCTTCTTCTGCAGGTGTTTCTCCCTTGTCTTCGCCAATCAGTTCTCCCTTTTGTTCTGCTTCTGCTTCATCCTCATCCTTTTCCTCTATGATTGCATTTTCATCTTTTGGTTTCACTTCAGTTTCTTCAGCTTCTATGCCCTCAAACATTACAGCAGACCTTGAAGACCTCTTAGCGTGCTCCTCACTGAACCTCGCCTGTGACTTAAGCGCCATTTGTGAGTATACTAGGTCTTTCATTATAGATTTCTGGATTTCAAGTTTGCTGTGTTCAAGCTGCTTCTCAATATCACCCATTTCTGCATCTTCCTCTTCCTCAACAGCACTCGCACTTTCACTGGATTTAGTCGATGTTTGGAATGAAGGCAAACTATCTTTTGCAGTGAGCTCTTGCTGAGATGACGCGGGTACAAGTTTCATACTAGGGATTGTTTTTATACTACCAAGTGTTGATGTAGATATTGTTATAGAAGGTTGTGAACTGCGCTTGTCCATTTTAACAGATTCCTTGGATCCTAATGACATTCGAGCTGAAACAGACTTCTTTGCAACTGGTTTTGGTATAAATCCAAGATCACCCTCTTCGTACACCTTACCAAGAGAAGCAAGTGTGTCGACAGATTCAGTGCGCTGTATTTCACAGTATTGACTTATTATATCAAGCAAGCGTGATAGAAGAATTTGTCTATCCATAATTTCTCTTGTAGGATCTGTTGTTGCCCATTGGTCCAATTTTAAGGCAGCTTGAACAGCAATAGCTGCTTCTTTCAATATCTTTTTTAATTTAATACATTCATTGGCGATTTTATTAGATTCAACAAATGCCTTGTTCTGTTCACACAACTTTGCATGCAGGTTTTGCTCTAAAATTCGTACTTGTAGCGAGAGATTCTCGTTGTCTTTTGATAACTTTTGTATTTTTGCCTCTTGAGTATCAAAATCATAATTCCTCTTTGCAAATAAAGCTCTTTCTTTTTTAATTTCTTGAAATGCTGTAGTGAGCTGATCTATTACTTTAAGTTGAACCACGTTTTTATTAATTGCTTTGTCCCTTTCTTCTTCTGCTAACTCCATTGCTACGCGTGCTGCTTTTTCGTTTTCTTTGAATCTTTCATTTTGCTCCGCTAATTTTGCTTGGGTAGATAATATACTATCTAATTCGTTATTTATTGCAATGTTTTCTCTTATAACTCTGTGCGTGGATGCTGCTATTCTCAATTGAGTGGCATCTTGAAAATCTTGAGCAAGCTGCAATAACCGTGCTTCCATTTCTTTTTTCAGTTTATCTTTTCCAATAACAAATTTCTTTTCAGCGTCATAAATAATTCTTTTATATTTCATTTCTTGATCTTTAAAGTCTTGCTCTTGTTTTTCAAATTTTCTCATTAAGTCATCTCTGATAGCTCTAAACTCTTCCAATGTATTCAGCTTTCCTGCTAATAGTTTATTTTCCGATGTGAGCTGATCTTTCATTATTGTGAAATTCTTTTCCAACTCTGCCACGGTTTCTTTGAACTGGGCTGTTTCTATTTCTCGTGTTTCTTCGAGACCTTTTACCTTTTCTTTAAGTTCATTATTTTCTTCGTTTTTCACGTTGAGAGTTTTCTTTAGATATGCAATTATGTCAGCCCTATCTTCATCCAGTTTATCGTAAGCTTTCTGTAGTTCCTCATTCCTCTGTTCATAATCATCCACAGCTGTTCGAAGCCTTGCTATCTTCCGATTACATTCAGCTATTTGAAGTTCCATAAAAGTTCTTTCGACTTCGGTGAAGGTGCCCCCGCCAGTTTTTGGGCCTTCTTCTTCTTTCTTTTTATCTTTTTTCGGTGCCATGTTTCTAAATATACGTGAAAACTGTGTTATCACAAAAAGTAAATATAAAGCTCGGTATGTCAACGTATACTGAATTTGTGACAGTTCGACAAAGAGTAAAGTGAATCGCGCAAAGCTTATTGATCAAATATGACAGTTGCCATGCAACATGTTTGTAGTATCTTGGATACCGCGTACACACAAAAAGTTTCTAATTAAACAAAGGAGTCTTATACTTTTTGTTGTATCTGCATCTTCATTGTCGTACGTGTACGTACACCATGAATCTGTACACTTATGCTTGCCATGAAGCTGTAGATGTTTGCTAATTTAGTCAGTGGTATCCACGTAGTGTCATGCATGCTCTCTAAATTAAATCTGCAGTAGTGAGACGTAAGTCTGTACGTCTCTGTTCGTTAAGTTCTCTAAAACTCATTCACGGGCACTCTATTAGCGCCACTCCATCACTCCAAATTTTATACAGATTTTAAAATGTTTGAAAATTCAACGCTCAGAGCGATGCCACGCAATCCAAGTAGATATAAGATTCAATTTGGAGCGATGTATTGAAGCGATGGAGTAGAATGCCCGTGAATAGAGGCCAATTTGTTGTTATTATTTTTATTAGGACAACCAGCAAGATAATAACTGGTACAAACAAAAATTATAAAAACAAACATAAACTTAAGGCTAAGTGTCATCTTAATTACGGGTTGCACCTGGACCATAACTTACTTTAAAAAAAAACAGATCTATTTATATTATTTGAGTAGTTGAGTACGTTAGTTTAGGTTCTTACAAAGTAATAAATTAATTAATTAATTAATAATGATTAATTTTGGAGCGATGGAGTTGAGTGTCCGTGCATGAGGACCATAAGAGAACGTAACGCACAATGACTAATCTTGTGGTTCAAAATTCATAAATTCAAAATTCAAAATCACATATTCAGTTTAGGTTACAAATAGCTCTTATGAACGTCATTATACCATCAGTTCGTAAGTCTACTTTGGGCGGGAGATCTTGTAGTGAGAAGAACCGGCAAGAAACTCAGCAAGTGTCAAGTTCTTTTCTCCCTTAGCGGAGATGCGATCATGCTGGTGCGTCGGTAGTCGGTACCGGTGCCGCCCCTATTAACTAAATCTTTAGTTATTGTTCTGTGAAAATGGATTCTCTTTTGTTTATTAACTATGACATAAATAAACTCAAATATTACCTAAAATAAAATAAAATATAATGTACAGAGAAACACCGCGCACATTCACACAAATCTACGGTCTCCACGGCAGACCAGCGGTGTTGTGATTTATTCACTGCGACAAAAGCTAAGGGGGACCTCTTATAGGACGTATTTTTCCATTTTTGTTATTTTCTACACAAGTATTAGTTTCACGGTATCTTAAGAGTTCTCCAAAGTGGAAGCGAGAGAGTGATATATTTTTATTACATCACAGAAAGACATTCCATATACATGGATTCTATAAGCTATACCAACATTGTTCCTACTCCACTCACCTCACAATACTTGGCCCCGTACGCCGGCGGTGGAGAGTCACAGAAGCGGTGTCGGCTGCGCGTGCGCGTGGAACAGTGCGCAGGCGCCGGGCACGGTGACCATGCCGACCACTCGCCCCAGCCGCCCGCGCCGCCTTCTACGGCACATTCATCATCGTCAACTTTTAAACAGCCTTCATACTTATTATATTATATTATACTTCATATTCATACTTCATTTAGGACCAGCATTGTTGCGTTTCAAATTATACCCAAAATGTCATGCTGTGTACACTCCTTTTGGATTACCGTCTAGCTAGTAAGGTTAACCAAATATGTTACTGTACTCATGCATTGATTGTAATCTGTTTGTGTACCTATAGAAATAAATAAATAAATACATTTTTTTATGCATACAGAATAAGCATTTGGCCACCCACCAGCCTGTTGGTGAGCAGGATGTGGCCTAAGGCATGCTTAGACAAGAAATGCATATTCACTCTTGCCTTAAAGAGACCTAGGTTGTAGTGATATAGTATATAATATGAATTTAGTATAAGGGCAAAACGAGCAAAAATTATTAGGTCATGTGCCTTCCGATAATTTTGCCGCCATCAGTACCGGCTGCATTTGCTGTCGTTAACAACCTGCACAGGGCCCGCGTAGTAGTTTAAGGGCTGTTTTCTCTGTGGTGGTTATCGAACCATATGGATCGCCATATGGAAGGTTCGTGCCCCAGCAGCGGGTTTATAAATATGAGCTGCTGATGGTGATCAGAACGGGGCATTATCGCGCATTACGTAAGAGCTCGCGTGACAGTGAAGGAGTTGCAGCTTGGGCGGTTTTTCAGGGCTGCTATCTTTATATAAGTGTATGACATCCTATTTTTGACTGTTGGAATCCTTTGCTGGTAAGATTGGTTTGTAACATGCTAACGTTAACTATTTAAACCAGGCATATCGTCAATGTACGCAGAGGCACGCGCCGATGGGTTCCCGCCATCAGAGCGACAGAGCGCGGTCTCTTCTCAGCAAAGTGCGTTCCAGCACTAATAGCTTCTTGAACACCATTGCTGATAAGGTGGATTGCCGCATGCAGAAATACTGGGTGAGATTAATCTTAGGTGTAAGTAATTCATTAAATGCTTTCCTAACATAGTCTGTAAGAAAGAATTAACTAACAAATTTATACTATAATGCACATACCAAATTGCTATAATGGATACTCATTGTCCGAATAAAGTTTACATTTATGGGCGTTTAATTTTTTCACTGTATTTTACAAATTTTATAAATATTTTAATTTAGCTTCAGTGCAGCAAGCACTTAAAAAATAAAAAGTAAAAATTTACATTTATTACTATTATATTTCATTGGTTACCTGACAGAGGCGACGTTGGTAGGCAGTCCATCCTGACGTCAGCCACAGCGCCCGTGACAGCCTGCGACACGTACACGAAGCAGTACTCCGCGTACCGTTCGCTGAACAGCCGGCAGTCGAAGGACGCGGTGTGCTGACCTCTGGAGACAAGATAGCTTTTTAGTCTAATGGTTATATTCTGGTACCCAGTCCGCAGACGAGCATGATGGAAAGCAACTACCGTAGGACGCTTGCTACACGAAGGATTCGCATACATTGCCGACTTTGAAGCCTGAGGGTGCCTAGTGTGAGTTTTGTTTACAATACGTATTCATTCGATTACGTTTACGAATACGAAAATTAGTAAGGCATCGAAGCAGCACCTCATGGCGACACACGGGAAAGGTTAAAATTTTGCCATACAAATTCTCGTTTTCATTAACGTGGTCGAATGGCGAATATAACTCGCATTAGGCACCCGTTCTTAAACTGTAATAGCGTATTTAGTGTAGTGGTTAAGATCATTAGTCGCAGACTCGGGGGTCTCAAGAGCGATTCTCAGCGGGTTTTACATAATCGTATCTCAGTACAAGATCTCCCGCCCAGAGTAGACTTACGAACCGATGGCATAGTGACATTCACAAGAGCTACTTGCAGCCTTAACTGAATAAATGATTTTGAATTTTGAGTTTTGTAGTCGGTTTGGATAGCTGATGTAACTTTTTAAAATATCACGGTCGCAATAATTATTATTAACGGGATTATTAGTATGTTTTTTGTAATGTAGTGCACCAAAAACATGGTAACAATCCCGTTAACTATAATTATTCTTAATAAATGTTTATTAAACATAGTATTTAATCACACAGATCACTGACTTCGAAAATGGCTCCACGCAAATCCAATATCTATATACAAAATTTGTTGATTACTAATTACCCTGTTATAGCGCGCACCTAATAGGCTAATGCCAGCAGACCGCATTATGACGATGCACCACCGTAATAATTACAGAACCAGTCTACATATCTGTAAGTCGTCACAAAATTAAGAGACCCAGAAGGTTACCATAATACCTACATATCGCGCAAGAGCAACGCGCACAAAAACAGCTTGGAGCAGTCCTAGCGTCGCACTGTAGAAAATAGGCGGAAAAAAGTCGAATTTTGAAGTAGTTTATTTTACGATAAGTTTATATTTTTTATAAAATAGACACCTATCATCGTATTACATCATGAATAAAACATATAAGTGTTTTTGGGTACTGAATAAATGCTACCTAAAGGAATATGTACTAAACCAATCGGGCTATTTTCGAACGAATTTTTATATTATTTTTAACACGGCATGCTCAAAAGTAAGAATATCTGAACGCGGCGCTAAATCTGAGATCCCGGGTTCGATTCCCGGTCAGGTCAATGTCGAAAACGATGGGTGGTTGTGGTACCGTCGTTGTTTCTGATTTCTATGAAACGAGTGCTTTAGCTACTTGCCTTGGGATCAGAACAATGTATGTAATGTTGTTTCGTATTTTTATAAATATATTATCTAGCGTAGAAGAAAAATAACAAAAATTCTTGAAACTGAATATTAGCTATGAAATCATTATCTAATGCGACGTTTGTCATCTAAATGAATAATTTATCATTTATTTAGTCGTTACATATCATTTAAGATAATAATTGATGTAACCTGATATAGGTTTAGTACATAGATATTACCGTTATATTAAAAGAACATTCAAAAACATACAAGAATATTACGAAAATATAAGCATAAGATCACTTATCGAATCAAAAAACAATATTTTCCGCACGTTCATACAACGCAACCCACTGTGCGTCGCTGTTGCGTGTCCGTGTCCGTGAGAGGTTGTCTATGTGTGCGTTGCTCGAGCGCGTTTGTATGAAGCGTACCTTCTGGAGTCCCCTTATTTTGTTGTTTTTCCATAACATGTTCTAACTATTTAATTGGGGATTTGATTTTGGTTTACTGTTAATATGCTTTACTGAGCTAACATGTCAAATGTTATGTCATGTAAATTGGCGGCGAATGCTCGTGCAGTAACTGGACTAATCCATAATGTCCTAATTTTTTTTTGACTCAAATAAATTTAAGTAAAGTGCTATTGAATCGTCCAAAAATTTTTTACCACTACCCGTTCAGGAAGTCACTTTTTTAGCTGTGGAGAAGAATGGGCGCAAGAATCTCCACCTGCACCACCTCTTTACTCTTCCATCTAGAAAGCTGCTTGGAAAATATATGGGTTCAACAATAGTGTAACATAGCATAACCCAGAGGTTATGAACGTATGAAATACGAATTCTCGCATTCAAGCCAATTATCCGTTCGGCGACTGTTACCTTAGTTAGTAGAGTTTATAGCTACCTTCGAACCCGCTGCTCCGCGACGTATCTCAGCCGCTCGCCGTCCCTGCCGAAGACTCGGACCCTGTCAGCACCTTCCAGCACACACTCAGGGTACTGGAACAGTACGCGCAGCCCGTCGCTGCACGGCAGCACCGACCCACCGTGCACGTTCAGCACGAACTGCTCGGACCAGTCCGCCTGGGTAATAAAGCAAATTAGAGTTGAAAGATAGAAACGATAGGAGCTCGATGGCGCAGTGGTGGTCGTGCTCGGTCTGTGATTGCTAAAGTTAAGCTTTCTCGAAGATCAGTTGTCTGATAGGTGACCAAAATGTATTATAAGCACCTCAGTGAATTGGAAGACTCAAAGCCATTGGTCCCAGCTACATTAGCAGTCATTAAAAACCACCATGCCGTTGTTTATAGCCCCATCATTCTTTGGTGTTGGTGGTGTGGTGTCTCAACCATACGGAAGGTTCGTGCTTCAACGGTGGGGACATAAAATAACCGGTGCTGACTAGGATCCGAAACAAGTTTAATTATTATAATAACTAAGTTTGTACATCGTTAACCTACCCAGCATTCCATTAAAACCATACTTGATCGAAGATTTAACAATATAATTCAATTAGAAAGTGTCAAAATTGAAGCCCATTCAAAATTCAACTGAGCTAGCAAAGTTACAAAACTACCAAACTAGCTAAATCTTATTTAGTGAAAGTGTGAATCGGCTGTTAGATTACACTCAGACCGAACTCGCCGGGAGCGAAATCGGAGCATCTAATTTCACTGGAACCTAATCTCTTTGAAGACCCCCACTTAGGGAGACGGTGTGCGATGAAAATTCAAGACTTGCGAGAAAAGTCTTCTATAAAACCTAGAAATTTTAAATTTAATACGATTTTTTAAAAGAATAATGGATGTAGAAAGTTTCTGGGGAGCAAAATGCACAGCGGACCAACTGTTTGAGTTATGGACGTTACGGGAACGGAATCGAAAGATTTCTCGAGTGCTCGCTAATAGGGTCAGTCTTGCGACGCTTTGCTGCAAACTTAACATTAAGTACAGAGCGACAAGGTGGATTTAAAAACTGCTACTGTAACCTTGGACGTATTCTCGATTGTACTAAATTCTTCTCCAACCTTTCACGTCGGCCGCGCTGTATTTGAATTTGTACCATTTGCTTCCATTCTTTCAGATATTGTTAGTGAATGTTTTAATGGTTTTCGGTTGAGTGAAATGAAGACGAGATACTTTTCCGCTGACTTTCTAAATGCCTTGTTCTTTTCGGAGGGGAGATCGAAAGTTTAATTGTCTTTGGGGTGCAAAGTTTATAATTCTGTCCTTCGCTTGTCATTTCTATTGTAAAATCTTTATTATCTTTATAGCTCCTAGTCAGATAGGAGCAAAACAAATAATTAGGGGCTGTTACATAACTTCTTGTTTATTTTATAAGTGTCAGAAGGCGTGTAACAAAATGTGGCTCTTTTGTAAATGGTAAGACAAAGCGAAACTTATTTATACGGCTATGAAAAATTCCCCTGAATCTAGAAAATTAGACGAGTGTTCCTGAACAAAAAACAATAACATCTTTTATTGAGATATAATAACTGAAGGTACTGAAGAAAAATAATGGGGCATTCGTTTGAAAAGTGGGACGCTTTTATTGCGCATAAACTTTTACGAAGATTGCTTACAAACCTGGCAATGCAAATAACTGTTGTAAAGAATAATGATAACAACAATATTTGTACTCAATAGAGATAATATTAATGAACTAGAGACTGCAGAAGTGCCTTATTTAAAGAATAAAGAATAAAATACATTTATTGGAATTACATAACAAAGACATGTAACAAAAAGAATAAAAGTAATAACAGTTGACATTGTGCCCTGTTATGTGATGCCAACACTGTGCACAGCTCAGTATACGCAGCAAGCGGGGCCTGCTGGTATTCTGCTGTACATAATAGTAACATTATGGCACGAAACAGGAAAAAAAGACATAAATAAAATAAAAAAAACACTAACACAAAATAACACGAACAATATTAATAACAAAACGAATATACTATTACACAAAAAAACATCAATAACAAAACGCCGAGGCGCAAAACCATAGATTTAGCGTATTTTAGTCTGCGCAAAACTGACTGATAGTGACAGCAGCAGTAATTAAAAAACTAAAAAATAAATTAAACTAAAGGTGACCCGGTTGCCATAAACAAAAGTTGAAGTTGAATAAAAAAAACGAATAAATAATTAATTTACTACGTCTGTTTTAAGAATACATTCCTGGTAAGTAAATAACAGAAGCCAAACCTTATTTATTTGTTGTGTCCTATATTATAGTGCCCGTATACTACATTAATAAATACAAATGTGCTACGGTAAGTTCCGATACGAAGGCTGAAAGTAAACGGGACGTAAGTAAATATGAACACGTCACGCATACCGCAACAGTGCGCGGTAGGAAAACATTTGCTGATGGAAATCCCCTATAAAATATTCCGACAAGAGCCGATGCGGCAATGAATCTCAATAAAGCGGGAATACCTTTCCATGAGTTTTTGTAAGAATTAAACACAATGCCATAAATATCCTTATAAAGAGCGTGGAGTGGCGAATAAAATATGGGGCAAGCTGCGCAAACTAAATATTTATTGAAGAGTTTATTCGTGAGGGTATTTCCTAGAAGTGGAAAGGAGTTTTATTGAAGATGGATTTGGGTGTATTCGTTACGTGTATACAATTTCGTTTTTCCGTAAAAAGAGTTCCGTTTGGTTGGATAATAGAGTAACAGGGGTATTTTATTGAAGCAGCTAGGAAGGGTGATGTCGACTGATGTGATTAAACATAAATAACGTTCTCTTGGACTACGTAAAATAAATAAACAGGTATGTAAACCTCTGAAGATTAAATATAGAAATTCATAAAACTTATACTTGGCTGGTAGAAATTACGAATAAAAAATGTCAAGATTTTTTATTTTATTAACTAATATAAAAAACTTATCATCATCAAAAATATTATATGAATTTAGGAACTCACTCGCTCATTTATAATTTTGTAGATTTTGAAATATTCAAACATTAATTTCTAATAATGGGCGTGCTTGACGTTGGTTCTAGAAAATTTCAAAGAAACCAATATTCCACTTATTATGCCATCGCAGAATTTATTTTTTAAGAAAAGTTTTCAACATGGTATTAAATTTTCGCCTAAAGGTGATTGCCACAATTTTGATTTGAACAGGCGTTAAAAAAGGTGTAAAAAGGTTAAGACTCCTTTCCAAATTTACAATTAGCGTTTGATCATATATATTTGAGTGAATAATATTATTTTATATTTATTTATTTATCGAACCTTAATAAACGCAGCAGCGAAGTCCTGAGGTCCAGCCGCTGATGCTGGCCTCAGCGTTAAAGCGTAGTCCCCAGCCTGTCCAAACAGTTCACAGCGTAGTGTCATTGTCCTGCGACCAGGGAATCCGTGCATCTGAAAAGAACATAAGAGCTATAAACATCTATCGTGGTGTACCAATGTTTATAATAAAGTTACCACACAATAAGGAGACTGCATAAGGCAAGCTTTATTCAAACCACAAGAGACAACCTCTCATGGGCACGGAATCTCGCAACAGCGCTCGGACTGATCCGAGCTGTTCCAAGATCCGTGTGCATGCAAGGAATCTGTGTATGTACGTTGCTCGATCGCGTTTGTATGAAGCTTACCTTCTGAGGTCTCCCTACTTTGTGCTGATACAGTGACTGTGCATTAAATTCAAAACCACAAAGTATGCATACCTAGCAAATTAGTATCACAGTAATAGCTGTTAATAAAACAAATACATAAAATAAATATAAATTACCATTCTGTAGTTTGAGTGGATAGGCCACCACACTGATCTCAGATATAGAGATCCTGGGTTCGATTCCCAGCAGATAGTCCATATTATATTTATCTAAGTATCTCGCCACAATAACAATTTACGTTTGTATTTCGGCAGTTAGAGATAACAGCCAGTTTACTTAATAATTGAGTATTCCGGGTCAAGTGCGTTCTTCTACCTTTGGCTTACCTTGAGTGTAGTAAGACTCAAATACAATTGGGTAAGATAAAGAAAGGCGCTTCACCGCTGTGGAATATAAAAATACCTACAAATATATTTGAAAAATAAAATATCGTACCTGTTCTGAATACAGTACGTGTGCGTGAGAACTAGTATTTTTGCCGTCGCACAAAACCGCACCACCACTTGAATGTCCACAGTATAAAAGTTCCAACCAAAAATCAGCACTCGACTCAACTGGGGTGCACACTACCCTTGGGAACTCCAAAATGGCCGTCACTTGTCTCTCAGGGTACGTCTGTATCTGTTCAGGAGTGACGTCCAGCTTAGCCGTAGGCCACATTACATCTAACTTCCAAGATTTCACTACACTATCACCCGTTTCTATTATCACTCCATCGCTGTCCACATCCCTTTTGACTCTATTCGTTTCAGTATCACCATTAAAAACTTTATCATTGTTACCTCCGACAACATTATCATTAATATCAAAATCTTTATCATCATCAACTTCACTGTTAGCGTCTCTTTTCACTTTGTTAATATCACTAGCGTTTACACTGTCGTAATCGAGAAACTCTCTGTCACTAACGAGTTCTAAATAATAAACTCCCCCTCTGGAAAAGTATCCGCACGGTAGGGTCATTCGTTCTTCGGAGTCAAGTGCTAGAGGCATGGTGGCGAGTTGGGCACGGCCGTCGCCTTCGTCGCGCGCGAGCCGCACGCGCAGCGCCCCGCCCCCAAGCACGCCGTGCACGCGCACGCGCACATCCCCGCCCAGCGCTACCAGCCCTGGTGGGATCTCCACCCATACTTGGGTGAGATCCGCTCGGTCTTCGCTCACGTATGGATTGACGAAGTTTGCGCCGCCTGGTGGTAAAAAAAATATTTATTTAACATATTATTTAACTACCCTTATTAAAAACCGAGCATAGATAGAAGTATAAGAACGGAAACGGGCGGGAAATGGGCTGCAGCGGCCGTTCTAAGACTCGATATAGAAAGCATAATATTTTAAGGAGTTATAACTAAATGTAGCGATGCAATATATTTAATCTCTCTCCAAATTTTGTGAAACACGACGCGCCAAGAGTGAAATGACTACGAAAAAATACAACGATAAAATGTGATGTAAATGCTCCTTGTGTAATGATTTGTAACATGATTGAATGCTACATTTATTAAAAAGATTGGCAAAAAGAAAGAACGCTGTTTAGAAAGTATTGATTTAAAATTAAAGTAAAGTAAGTAAAGTTGTATACTTTTGGAGGCTTAGTAAAAACTATCACGCACCTTCCGGTGGTAATCAAACCCTTGACCACTGATTCTGACAAACCAGTAGTCTAACTACAACACCACAGTGGTGGGTGGGTGTACTGAAACCAATCCAAGGCCCGCGCCTCAGCACAAATATTAAAAAAATTTGGAAAAAAGTTTTCAGTCTACCTATACGCAAACGGCTTACATTATGACAGGATCCATCATTACGACTGTTATGCCAACAAAAGATCACAGCTAAAGCATTCCCCACGGATGTCGCTAATTGCATCGCTAGTTGCATAGCCTCGTTAGCACCGAGTTATTCAAATCGTTGGCAGGGCATGGGGATGGTACCGACCGACGTCTGCATTTCAGATTATCCAAAACTGTCAAATTTCTTGAATAAATGTTCAACCTTACGGGATGGTTATAAAGTTCAAGGTCCATTAAGGAATTTTAACAGTTTGTGACAGTCAGATGTGCAGGCAATGTACGGCAGACGATAATGAAGGGCCGACGCTGGAACTGCAAATGTGACCCATCATAATACAAGAGCATTTGGAAGTTATTACTGAACCTGGTGTTGGTTTTGGCATTATAGACGGTATACAAGTGTTAGGGGTATTTTAGAGCGGCAATTAAACTGTGTACTTAATGTAGGGTTGAATTCTTCAGTGAAGCAAGCATTGTTTTAGTGAGTATTGGAGTTTTAAAAATAACTTATAAAATTCAGTTTACATATCTTATTGTTGCAATTTTAAAATTAAGAATTATTAACGTCTGTGTTGTTGAATAACAGTTAATTACAACCGATAAAGTTAAAAACTCGCATTTGATTGCATTTGCAGAAAATATAAAGCATTCAAATACATATTTTCAAGCTGTTTGGATTTGGACTATGGATAAAAGAGTAGGTGCTCGAGAAATTTGACAAGGATTGCGAGAAGTCGTAAGTTCTCTTCTACTTAATATTTCGTTAACAACCTGCACTATACAACTGACCTTACTCCAGGTTCCCAGCATTGGCATTATGTCAATCCCATACATTTATCGTTATATTTCTATTCTACTAGCGTTATAGCTCATGTCTAGGCTATCAGAAGGCGCTGCATCAATACCATACAAATTCTCGTTTCGTTAACGTGATCGAATGGAAATAAAAACTCATATTGTGTTTGCGTTACAATCATAATAAATATAAAATAAATAAAGTCGTCAATAACCATATTGGGATAATTTAGAAATAAAGGAACATAGTTTATATCTTCTTTTTTTTCTTTTATTAGGGACAACAAACAATTATACTGTTTACTTACAACATATAACTTAATTACTAACAGTGCAAGCTTCGTTATCCACAAATTACTGACAAAATTCATCAAGTACACAGTTAATGCAAATCAGAGTTAAGTCAGAATTATAATATTGAATTTCTACACAAAGAAAAATGTAATGAGTAAATAGTTATACGCCGCACCATAGTTTATTTAAATCGGTCAGTTTAAAAGTGTATCATGTTGTCCACAGAACAAAACAAAAGACGGGCGCGATCACTCGACGACGTCAGACAGATTTTTGCCCTGATATCCTCATTTACTTATTTCTGTGCCGAAGCTAAAAACGCTCGTACGTCGAAGGTGCCTTGACGGATGCTACTAATTGCATGCGTCGTGAAAGGGTGTCGTTAGCGTCACGTCACGTCTACTTATTATACTAACTACCTGAAAGGGCTGGCTGTTTTTGTTGTTAAATTCTTTTTCGGCTATCCTTCAATTTGCAGAAAAAGAAGTAAAATAATTTACCAGATTATTTAATTGTTGGAAAGACGATCTCGCGACTTCGTCCACGTGGATTTCGTATTTTTCCGCATGGAATCTTGTCCCCAAACACAATTTACAAATAATAAAAAGAAACATTATAGAACTTCTTTTTATTAAAATAAAATATTAAAAATGTATAAAACACAGTGAAAAAATTAAACGCCCACCCGACCCAGCCAGGAATCGAACCTGAGTCTTCCGCAATCCGGGCGGCAAATTAAGCTTTCTATCAGTAAAATATTTTTTGGAATTGGACCAGTAAATTCCGATTACCTTCTCAAACTCACTAACTTTACCTTTTTAATAATAGTATAGATTGGATAGTAAAGAGAGATTTAGGGGAGACCTTTGCCCATCAGTGGGATGAAATGGCTAAGAAAAATGTAAAGGGTTCAGAATCTATCAGTATTACCAAAAAAATATTATTACAGCATATTATACCAGGTAATAATTCAGACTTAAATATCTATCACAAACACACTGAATGTATCTATCTAACACATACCGACTGGATAACACAATTACAAAATATATATATTTTTTTGTTACTATGTTTCTCATATTATATGTGTGTTATGGTTTTTATGAGGTATAAACCCTAAAAAGATTATTTTTGTCATCTAATAGTATTTTATTAAATACTATTATATTCTAATTTGTCGAAATAAAGTCTAGGTTGTTACTTGTTTCAGACATTAGAATTATTTTTGTATATCGCTGCCATATTGCGCAGACTAAAGTGGGATGAAGCACATTAGTGTCAACGGCCTACTTCACTATAATTTTGCTAACACAAATCAATTGTTTCAAAGACAAAGTCAAAAATGTTTTACCCATTCAGGAAGTCTATTTTTTATCTGTGGAGAATAATGGGCGCAAGAAACTGCACAGGTTTTATATATATATATAGTTCTATGAACTAACGATATTTACGCACAAAAAAAAAGGATTTTGTTACCGTTTAATCTTGTCTTCCTACAGTCATAGAAAGACCAGTTTGTTCTTATTACTGTCTCCAACTCCAACCTCTTGAACAAAGCGAGAACATTCTATTCAACTCCGTTATATAATGAATATGGAACTGCCTACAAAAAAGGATGAATCTTATATGTCGTCGTTAGATCAGAAGCAGATCCGTTAGGCAATTTGGCAGAATGGTGAAGTCTGGCTCATATGCTAATATTCTCTAGTAGTAAATGTAGGTTTCAGTTAATTTCTCTCATGCGAAAAGGTTTATTATGTTCAGATAATAATCGAATTAGTAAGATATTTATGATTATGACTGATATTTTATAGTATCTTTAATAGTCTGTTGGAGAGAGGGCAAAAAACTTCAACATGTAACCGTTGTATTGTAAGTCTGTCTATTTTTATTTTATTTGACTTATTTTACTTTATTTGGGAAACACAATAAATTGAAATGAAACAACTTTTACGGATCTACTCGCGTTTATTTTACACATTAGTTTTAATTAATGTTTATCCTGACGTTTGTTTGTTTGTTAATGTTTATCCTGTTGGTCGTCTCAAGAGAGACGACCAACACCTCAGTCTCCCTGTGACCACGGACCCTGCAAAGGGTTCGAAACGTCAGGATAAACATTAATTAAAACTAATGTGTAAAATAAACGCGAGTAGATCCGTAAAAGTTGTTTCATTTCAATGTGTAGTGTTCGCGTAAACTTTAGAAAACAATAAACACAATAAAATAAAAAATAAAAGTATATAAATGTTACATAAAATTGTACATACATCAGTAAAGTTTCCACTGTCTGTATGTATGATGTTTGTACATATTAAAATACTGGTCTATGATATATTTATACCTATTCTATTTGTGCACTTGCGCAGCCTCCATGGGTTCTTAAACCAAAGGTTGTCTGGAAGAGATCGCTTGTAGCGATACGACCGCCTTTGTCCGTACTAGCTTGCAGATTAAGTGTAACTGTTTTTTTGTTCGATTTTACACCATATTTTATTAAAGATAGCTTTCTTCATTAGTTGCAAATTTCGAGTGGAGCGGCTTATCTCCACTAACTGCGGAATTAATTAAATCCTGGCTCTTAACAATGAGGAGCATCAATTAATTTAATCAACACTTCTTAGGAGGTGCTTATTTGAGTTCTGATTTTACTTTTATTACATACTCGATAACGTATATGAAGTACCAAGTACTATATTCAGTCTCACTGCTGGGCAAACACTTCTGGCTTCCATCATGAAAATCAAGTCATCGCTAAATTGATGGGTAGGTTTAAATGCCACACTAGCCAAATGCGGGTTGGTGATCTCAAAAAAATTTGAAACATACTTTGCCCGACCTCGGAATGGAACCCGGGGTCTTCGGGTATCGGGCCGAGCGCTTTGCCACTCGGCCACAGAAGCATAACCTAACGTATGACATATATTGTTATATGATATTTTATGTATTTCTCACGCCCGTGAATTGTTAAATAGTTTAAAAAAAAATGTCAAAAAAAAATGATGGGTGATTTTATATCTCATAAAAAACATCGTTATTCTTTCGACCAAAATGGAACAGCTGAATTTTATTGTCGAGTTAGGGAGTTGGTCCGATAGTAAGAGTTGTTCGTTTGTATCACGGGAGTCATCTCAGAAGGTTTGGACGGTGACAAAAAGTCAACCTGTATAAAAATGGGCTGGGGAGTCTGTGCCTCGGAAGACGCAGATGGTTACCCACTAAAAACTTCAGCACTTGCCCTCACGTGCCTCCAGAATAATGCGGGACTGATATAATACCATGTGGGAAGGCCTGAGGCCAGTCAATCAGCCAGGCTTAATCTCTGCCATAAGGCTCAAGAAGACATGATGTCATCTACATTATCATAAGCCTACGTCTCAAAAACCCCTACAGATAATACATTTCTCAGCATCACGACTCACGAGATATCCCAAAGGATTACCACATTTCAATATTACATGGAGACGCCCCGCTGACAGCTCTCTCGTCCGCTGCACATATGAATGGACGCTATAGCTAGTGATGGTACTAGCTATAGCGTATTGACAACTAAATTAGCTTAGTATTTAGACGTAATGGGTTTTATGACTCAACTTGTCTTTCAATGCTCATCATCTGGTTTTTCCATAGAGAGATCATCGATGATCAGCATAATGAACGCTATGACTATCTTTATTTATTTAATTATTATATTTCAATACACAACTATCCTTACAGACTAATCCAATGCGATAGTTGCTCATCTACTTTATTTACTAAATACATTATGTACTAATTAAATTTTACACATTTATACAATTATTATTATTAATTATTATTTATACAATTAATTATATTACATAATTATTGTTTATATATTATATTACACATTACAATTGCATTTCATACATTATCATTATTTATTAATCCATATAACAGACAACGTATAAAATTAACTTTGCGAGTTCACTCAAATTACCCGAAAATACATCAAACCTCTCATGAACTTTGTTCACTATGAGGATTATCAATGTTAATGATTATTAATGGTACTTCAATTAAAAGTGGACAGCATGCAACAAGTTTGGTCAAGTAGCAGAAAAAAATATAAAATAAAACCGGATAAACAAATCACATTAATTAGGTGTAAATTAGAATTTGTAATTACAATTAAAACCAACCTATTAATATTTTTAATAATCAAAGTCATCTGAAATTACTTTTAGCCAGGTTAGTCCATTTTTTTTAAGTTTGCCGTTGGCCCCACACTGCTTAAGAACATCAACGGACTTTAAAGATTGGTCCAAGAACCACCACAAAGCCCCATGCGAGAAGGAACTAAAAACTATTGAATTTGAACACCCACCCAAGGACCAGGCTTCGCAAACGTTGCTTAGCTATAACGATTGCAAACCAGCCGCTGTACCACAACTCACCTCTACAATTTTATCTAACATTAAATTATAAATGTATCTTCATCGTTAAACGTTTTATAAGCGAAGTAGGAAGGTATTTTGTTTGCTCCCAAAAATTTAGGGCCGATAAATTGAGCTGCTTAATGACAGTCATAACAGTAAAAGTACAACAACCGCGACAATAATGAGGTCAAGATAATAGCAAAATTTTACAAACAATTCACAACATTTATCTCCGTTACAACTAAGGCGTTTAATTTATGTAAGCAGACCATAAGACGGCCAGCCACGGTGGACACGCACATTTCAGCGATAATTTTTAACGGTCCGCAATTCTCAAAGAGTTTTCGAAATGGATGGATCTGGGTAAACTGGACGGGGCGCAGCCGCAAAGACATCAATTATGCCGGTTCTATTCAGAAAACTCGGCGACGATTCGTTTGTTTCTCCTCGGGGAAGGTTTGCTTATCCTCTGCTATTTGAGAATTAAAGTTTGCGGAACAGCAATGCCGCGGTATAAGTTTTGAAGAGAGCAAGAATTGTAAATAATCTATGAATTTCTATTTTAAAGATGTAATCTTCTTGCGGACATTCAAAATAACAAAATTCAAAAATTTAAAATTTAAAATCATTTTTTCAGTTTAGGCTACAATTAGCTCTTGTGAATGTCACTATGCCATCGGTTCGTAAGTCTACTCTGGGCGACTTTAACAGTAATATTATTGTAACAGTAAGAATTTACAAAATGAAGAGGTTCCTTTGTGAAGAGGGGACTAAAAAAACAAAACGGAACAGATCTTAAATATGTTAACCAATATCTTACAAAAACACAAATGTTGAAAAAATTTCGACGAGCAGGATTTGAACCTGCACCCTTCTGACATACCGGGTCAGGTGCTCTTCCAATTGAGCTATCGTGGTTCTAACTAGCCCGCCGAAATTATTCAACACTATTTACTTTTTACTTTGAAAGCCAAAGGCACCCCATTCAATGTCAACAACTACCGTCATTAACACCCGATCATAATATTTTTACAAATACTAAAGATCAGTTAAGAAGTAGGCAAGCTATTTATAAAATGTTTTTGTTTTGTTTATATAATTTTAACGCAAATTTTGTTGCGAAACAAATTACAAAAACACAATGTTGAAAAAATTTCCACGAGCAGGATTTGAACCTGCACCCTTCTGACATACCGGGTCAGGTGCTCTTCCAATTGAGCTATCGTGGTTCTAACCAGCCCGCCGAAATTTACACACACTATTTACTTTTTACTTTGAAAGCCAAAGGCGCCCATTCAATGTCAACAACTACCGTCATTAACACCCGATCATAATATTTTTACAAATACTAAAGATCAGTTAAGAATATCTTATAATAAATGATAAAGAGCATAAATATTTAAGTATTGTCTTTAAAACAGAATACTCTAGTTAGAAGAACACCAGCCGAAGTAAGATTTCCAAATAAGACATTTATTGCGATCATTCCTTGAGAAGTGGGACTCCACAGTTGGTCATTGCTATTATCACTATTATTATCGACTCCTTTGTGATCAAAACGTTCGAAATTCGTTCATTGTCATCACTATTATCACCGTCGGCAACAAAGCTAGTTGACTAGTTCTCTTTGACAATAAATCAAATGAAAAACTAAAAACTTTCCAATCTCCTTGGAATGGCTGCTTCAGCACTATACAGGGTGTTCGTAATTTAGGACGTCTGCCGCCACGCCCCGTCTCGGCTTGTTTGATTTACATTACCGCCGGACTCAGAATGTTTTTCGTGGAACGATGCTTTCTTTCTATGTACTGATATAATTAATGAGTAATTTTTACAAACGAGTGTTAATAATCGGAGAGTTTTATTCATAATATTATATTAATGCAAGTTGTGTTGCTTAGTAAATAATATATTTTTTATTTAACTTTTAACTGAAGAGTATGAGCAAGGTGGAACCTTTGTAACTGCCTATAAACATTATCAGTTTTGAAAGATTTAAAAAAATATATACTTATTGTTTTTATTTTTCTAATGTTTAAAGCCTAAGTACTTATCACATCACACTCATATTATATTATAAATGCGAAAGTTTGTGTGCATATTTGTTGCTTCTTCACGCTGCAACGGATGGATGGATTTGGATGAAATTCGGCATAAAGTTTTCATCCCGATATTCCCACGCGAATGAAACTCATACCTTTTCTCTATATTTGGTTCCACAATTAACTACTTAGGTCTTGGATTTGATGTTGGGAAGAAATTTTGACAGACTTATTCTTTTTGACATTTGTTTTCCAATACAAAATGATTTGTTTGTTTTGTTGTTAAGAAAACTGTCGAAGCGGTACGCAGTCCTCCGGGTCAGCTAGTATTATATAAATCTTTAATGTTGACGATACCAGTAGGAAACCCGGAAAAAAATTACCTCGAAATTCAAGACAATATTGTGACTATCGTGACTTACAGGAGTAGGGCAGCTAGTATCCTCAATAATTAGAATAATAGTGTAAAAATTGTTGGTATCAATGTTACTGTTTCAGTAAAACAATATTTGGTGAGCATTAATCCATTTTGGCAAGCAAAAATAATGTATATTACACAAAACGTACAATTATTCTGATGTGTGTATATTAGGGTATAATAATTATTTTAGTGAGCACTTAAAATGTACCCTTGTTAATAGTATCTAGAGACTGGTTTAATCTCTGTATGTCATATTGTAGTTGTTTCGTATCCCTGTCATACATATGCATACTTTCTTTGAGCTTTGTATCGTAAATGTCTAGAGAGTCCATTAACCTATGTGCTATATTTTTATAAAAACAATTGGTTTTTTTTTTATGAGATTTTCTGTTTTTCTAATGAACCTATTAATTTTAACATATTTTTTAATTTTTTTATTACCCAAGTAACAGCGTTCTATTTTACTATTAAAATTAATAAATACTATTAGCTGACTTTGATAAACAGACGATAAACCGTCTCAGTGTTGGGGACCAGTTGGTGATCTGCAGTGACAGCTGAAAATCCGCCAGGTGATGCCATCAGTTTATCAAAAAGATTACACTCCGTTTCAGTAACACACTCCCTTTCATTAAAGAATAAAAAAATATTTTATCTCATTTAAAAACTTTGATATTCTAAAATATTTTACGATTTGTATTTGTATGCTATACCTGTACGTATTGGTTTGACTCACGTTAACTTCAATATTAGTCGAGTGCTCTGCAAACAGTTTTAACTAAGTTGTGAAGTTATTTAGCGGTGACAGAGCTAAGTGCAAAGCAGTTTTGACAAGTTGTACTCGTATATAAACAACATACGAAGGATCCCCGCATTGAAGTTACAGGTCAAGTTGATACGTTAATTTAGCATGTTTCACTTGTGAGTTGTGTTACTATATATACACGGAGTGTTTTCATTTAATGCGAAAGCTTATTTTGTGATTTGTTTTTTTATGTAATTTAAGTCTCCTGAGTGTAGTGACAACACCGATAAACTGCCGTGTCAGTCTAGATAAGATCAATATTACCTCCAGGCCAGGCAACTAAAACATAATAGCCCACCGTAAAGCTAAAATCCTTTCTGAGGTATTAAAGGAAAAAGATAAGCCTGCATTGTAGTGAGTGCAGATTTTTTAAATAACTTTCTGACAGTAGGCCGTACAGCAGTGATTGCTCGTCACTGCGCCATCAAACTACGCCCCGCTCATGCGAGCGTGTACACTACACTACAGGCTCTGCGTACTCTACCTGCGATGAACAGTAGCCGCAGTAGCGCGGCTAACGGCACGCGGCGCATGCTGCGTCACCGCGCCATCACACTGCGCCCCGCTCATGCGAGCGTGTACACTACACTACAGGCTCTGCGTGCTCTACCTGCGATGAACAGCAGCCACAGTAGCGCGGCAAGCGGCACGCGGCGCATGCTGCGTCACCGCGCCATCAAACTGCGCCCCGCTCATGCGAGCGTGTACACTACACTACAGGCTCTGCGTGCTCTACCTGCGATGAACAGCAGCCGCAGTAGCGCGGCAAGCGGCACGCGGCGCATGCTGCGTCACCGCGCCATCAAACTGCGCCCCGCTCATGCGAGCGTGTACACTACACTACAGGCTCTGCGTGCTCTACCTGCGATGAACAGCAGCCGCAGTAGCGCGGCAAGCGGCACGCGGCGCATGCTGCGTCACCGCGCCATCAAACTGCGCCCCGCTCATGCGAGCGTGTACACTACACTACAGGCTCTGCGTGCTCTACCTGCGATGAACAGCAGCCGCAGTAGCGCGGCAAGCGGCACGCGGCGCATGCTGCGTCACCGCGCCATCAAACTGCGCCCCGCTCATGCGAGCGTGTACACTACACTACAGGCTCTGCGTGCTCTACCTGCGATGAACAGCAGCCGCAGTAGCGCGGCAAGCGGCACGCGGCGCATGCTGCGTCACCGCGCCATCAAACTGCGCCCCGCTCATGCGAGCGTGTACACTACACTACAGGCTCTGCGTGCTCTACCTGCGATGAACAGTAGCCGCAGTAGCGCGGCTAACGGCACGCGGCGCATGCTGCGTCACCGCGCCATCAAACTGCGCCCCGCTCATGCGAGCGTGTACACTACACTACAGGCTCTGCGTGCTCTACCTGCGATGAACAGTAGCCGCAGTAGCGCGGCTAACGGCACGCGGCGCATGCTGCGTCACCGCGCCATCAAACTGCGCCCCGCTCATGCGAGCGTGTACACTACACTACAGGCTCTGCGTGCTCTACCTGCGATGAACAGCAGCCGCAGTAGCGCGGCAAGCGGCACGCGGCGCATGCTGCGTCACCGCGCCATCAAACTGCGCCTCACTCGCGCGTGCCAACTGGAACAAGCGAGAAAACAAAATTTTAGTAATGTTTTGATAGCTATTTACAATTAAAATCATGTAATCGTCCCGAAGGAAAGAGTAAGAAACTTAAAATTGTTATTAGCTTGTCAATAGCTTATAGTTATCATTTTTGTTGTTATCTTTTTTCAATTGCAAGCTGTTAGCTATCCTAAAATAAATAAATAAATAATATAAAACTAATACAAAGATCGATGTGTGACAGTAACTTGAAGTATCAGAAGATTTGATAAAATGGTATTGTACAAGTTAATAAACCTAACACAAAGATCCATGATAATGCGTAGTTGCTTATTTGTTTAATATGACAAAGTCGTCAAGAAGAAATCAACATAATTTACTCATGGTAAGTACACTAAGTACTATAACTAACATTTAGGGTTATCTCACAAAGAGCTTGGCTTTTAAAAAAAAAAAACAGTTATTTCAATTTACCGCGCCGCCGCGCCGCAGTCACGGAACTAATATTCTTAATCCTAGAAACTAAACGTATTCAAATGGAGCGACGGTAAATTGGCTCGCCACTTCGCAGATACATAAAAAGGATATTAACGTAACATTTTACTACCTCCCCGCCACATTTTCATTGGCTCAACGCGTCTTTAAAGCTAAAACACGTCCAATTCCTATTTGAAATGTGGCCATACTCGTATTATATAAGTTTTAACGTTACCGAAGCTTTTTTTATAATCTGTAAAATGTTAAACTTTATGGTAACGCGCTTGCTAGAACCTCTAGGAGATTTAATAGCATCGTATAGCTTGTTTATTATGCAAAGTTGCAACTTTTTATAGTTTTTTTGTAACATACAACACGTACAGAGAGGTGTTGATGAACAAAATAGATAACAACAGTGTATGTAAGTAAAAAGACAATTTTTCGAATAATATCGTAAATGGTCTAAGAAACATTTATGTCAACTATTAGTAGAATTAATCATCTAACTTATTAATGTAATGTAATATAAGTATTGCAGTTGAGGTTACGATAGGTAAGAAATTGTGCGCAGAGCTCGAGGACGCAATGGCTAAAGCGCCCGTCTGCGAGTGTCCATAGGAATCCCATCCGGCTCTGTGGTCTAGTAGCTAAGACCACCGGTTTAGACCCCCTCTGGGTCCCGGATTCGATTCCCAGCGGGGGGTACTTGTTTGTGTACTCTGTTTGGTTGGTGGTAGAGCTTGTTTGTCCGCCTGGCTAGCTACCACCATCTTATCTTAATATGTCGCCGTAACATCAATGTTTGTAGCATTGTTGTGTTCCGGCAGCTAGAGGTAAGATAGCCAGTACTTCACTAGTTGAGGATCCCGGGTAAGTGCGCTTCCATTATTGGCCTTATCATCGCTTAACATCAGGTGAGATCAAGGCACTGTGCTTACCCGTAAATATAAAAAAAAAACCCAATAGAATCCCATCCAATTCAAATTCAAATTCAAAATCATTTATTCATTAAAATGAAACCACTTTTACGAATCTACTCGCGTTTATTTACACATTATTTTTAATTAATGTTTATCCTGACGTTTCGGACCCTTTGTATTAGTACAATTTTAATAGTACATATTATGTTACATATAACATAAGCTTTATTAGTCATCTTGAGCCAAGTAATTTATATAGAGAATAACAAAGGATGAGTAATGTGTTTTGACATAGGTTCTAAGAGAAACATTATAAAAATAATTAAGAAATGTTAGTTAAACGTGTAGAGCTACATAACTCACATTAGCCTACCTAGCTAAGCTTAGCTACTAAGTTAAGTTTATTTCTTTAATTCTTGTCTCAATGAAAACAACGACGTGGTTATTTGTGATTCTTATCGAAAAAAAAACTAATAGATATAAAACCTACCATCAGAACTAGAACACATAGTTATTAAATAACTTTCCGTGTTTCATAGCATGTTCATTTTGAACGACACAATATTCATCAAAAATAAAATTGTTTGACCACTCTCCAACATTTTAATTAGTATCCGTACAATGAAATACGACAGCGCGCGTTCACACCCGCCGCCATTTTGTTATGTGAAATTTCGATTTGGACGAAACAAACAACCCGTTGTCGAGCCGCGATCGGCGAATCGTGAATTTTGTTGAAACCCAAAAAGCCTTAATTACGCCGCAGTACGTCCACGGAGGGTGGACTGCTAGTTGTCACATCAATAATGGGAGATAACCGCTACCTATACAGGGTGTTTACTGTATAATCCCGAATATGGCAGATAAAGAATTATAAACATGCCTAAAATACACCATATGACCGTGATATTAGGATTGTCCGTTACAAAGTAAAATGGCAAAGTGACATCCCTAGGTCCAGCTGATACGTTGTTCTTGTTCGTCAACCTCTTACTCATGTGGTCAACCTCATGGTTCAAATGTCAGGGTTGAACAAAAATAATGTAATAAAACAAATTTAAGTTTTGTTTTTATATAGATAGCTCGGCAAATGACTCCATCCCACCTGATGTTAAATGAAAATGGAGTCCAGACGCGAAGATAACTATAGTGCAGCGTAAAAACAAACGTAGCATCAATTAACCTCACTCTGCCGGCCCACAAGGTGCTTCTTCACGGTTCTTTTGAAGTTTTTTGTATAGAATAGTAAATTTTCATAAATATGATTTTGCATGATATCACGGTGTTATTTATACTTGCATGTTGCATAGTTGCATGGCTATGTGTCGGGATTATACATATAAGCAAAAACCCTGTATTATTGTGTAAAGCTTTCATTATTTAAAAGAAAGTGTTGCGGCGCGGCGTCTCAGTAGTCTAGTTAGACTATCGGTCACAGACCCAGTAGTCTTGCGAGTCGATAGGCCGTTTTTACCACGAGCCGTTCATAAAAGTCTCAGACACAGACTTCTTACACAATACAGAGGATTATATGAAAATGTTATTTGAATTAAACCATTTAAAATTTTCAATTAATTCAATTAATTTTCAGTTTTATCGATGTACTACCTTACCTTACCTTACCTATATCATTTTGGGGTTGCAGTCTAGTTTCTGTTTTTCGGTGAAGTGCGCTTCTACCTTCGGCCTCATCGATATTTTAGAGATGAAGAGTTAAAAGGTCAAAGGTTAAAAATTATTTTAAAAATTTAAAAATTGTTTTAAAAATTATTTAAAGCGATGGGTCATTCTCGAGTGGTGTCGGGGATATAGAATTGCACCACCCTATCTCTTCTCGTGGGTGTCGTAGAAGGCGACTATGGGACCATTCCAGAGGATGGGCAGCAGCGTCTCTCTGTGATTATTCTCACCTTACTGCGATCGCCTGCCAAGCGTGGCGATTATGGCAAATTCCTTTCAAAATTATTTATCTTTGAGGGAGGCCTTTGTTCAGCAGTGGACGTCTTTTTGGCTGAGATGATGAGATGATGATGATAATGGGTCATTTATGCCTTATAAGGATTGTATACCTGTATGCGTTTACCAAACAACACCAGGGGTGGGGTCCTGGTGATTTGTAAATCAGGTTAAAGCTATTACAAACCAGTTCCTCACTACTTTGTGTTTATTTAGATATTTTTATTAATAAATTGTACTTGTTGTTTTGTAACTTGTGAGGAGAAATAAACGTTATTATTATTATTATTACTAAACTGTTAGAACTGTTAGAACCTTACTCGGATTCTAACGCGACACTTCTCATGCCACCACTAAAATAACAAACTCTGCAACGACACCTCCAACATATAACCTCATAACATAGTACCTACTTGTCACGTGCCGGTTTACGCTCTCATCTCACCGGCGCTCATCCGGCGGCAACCGGCATTTTACGGAGAATAAACGCTGACGTACCGGGGAAATGAGATCAGCGCGTGCTTTCCCGCCTTAATTTTACCGGGATTCCGGGATTCACGTCGCGCGAAATGAACTCCTAATTTTTGTGCCAATGTTAAGCGTTATGCTTTAAGTGAATAGCTAAGAAGTCGCTTGAGAAATTAGTTCACAATGCAACTGTTTACGGATTTTGTTGTCTTTTTATAAGTTGTTAGCAATACTGACAAGTACATTGCCAGAAAGTCGGATGTTTTTGAATGTTATCGATAAATTTTCAATTTAGCATAATTATGAAAAAAATTCACACATGAGTTTAAATACGCAAGGTCACATCTTATTTTGTTCCCCTATTCGAAAACCGTTATGCCCAGTGATAGGATTTTGCCCAGAATTTGACTAAATGGCGACCACCCTATTTCTGCCGCCATGCAGCATTGTTTTGTATGGCTGTACTACAGTTCAAAAGGTAGTAGATCCAGTTATTACAGAGCTCACAAGTAATTTAGAACATAAGTTGAGGTATAAACATCAGAAGGGCAACACATTCTTGATACCCATGTGTTGCAAGTGTCCATAGGTTCTTGCGGCTGCTTTCCATTAGACGGACTGAATGTTTGTTTGCCTTTGCCCAGCAGTGATGACAGTATATAATATTTACTAGAATAAACATAAATGTTTTTTTAAATATATTTACGGGTAAGCACAGTGCCTTCATCTCACCTGATGTTAAGCGATGATAAGGCCAATGGTGGAAGCGCACTTCACCCGGGATCCTTAACTACTGAGACACTGGCTATCTTATCTTATCTGGCTAGCTTATCTCTAGCTGCGGGAACACAACAATGCTACAACATTGGTGTTATGGCGACATATTTAGATAAGATGGTGGTAGCTAGCCAGGCGGACAAACAAGCCCTACCCCCAACCAAACCGAGTAAGTACACAAACATGTACAGTCACGAGCATCAACATGTATACACTATTGACTCTAATTCCATTGTATTAAGAGTTAAATTACTTACATCCCCCTGCTCGGAATCGAACTCTTAACCGTCTTAACCGCTTGACCATAAAGGCGGTAAAATTTACAAAAATTATGATAAATAAATGATAACACATATTATGCTCAATTCTAAATTAAATTATTTGTATAAGAGGTAACAAAGAGGATACCTGTCAGTTTGCTAGCTATCCCCTTCAGACATTTTTATTACCGCAGAACAATAATAGAGAAAAGAAAAAATGTTGCAGAACAATATACGAGAGTTTTTCTCTTCAAATGTCGCGACGTCGAGTCCAGCGGCGACATCACCCGCGTCACCGTGACAGGCCGGAGCGGTCGACCGCCTGACCGGAATGGCGAAAACAATTTGTCGGATGCCGGTTGGCTTACGGGTTGCGGCGTTTGGCGATGTACCTATTTACGGCTCAGGGTAAAACGTCCTCTTAAACTGTTTGTAAAAAAAACTAAAACACAAAACCTAAATTAATAATAATAATGTTAACATTTTGTATAACCCTATTTTGTAATTGATAGACAAGCGCAAGCGCAGTGCCGAATGAGTGATCTTTGACACATGGCACGCTTCAATAACAAAATAGGGTTGTACAAATTATTAACATTACAATTAAGTAAAAAATTATAATTTTTTTTACCGTATTTAATGGTCATATTTAAGCAGTGAAGTCTTTACAGGGTATATGTACGAACTCTTAAATATTATTGCTATATTATTTTTCAGGTTGTTGTTGTGTTCTGACAGGGCCGGAGGGCGACGACGCGCCGCGACGCCGACGAACAATATGATAAATAAATAAAAAAAATATATATAAAAAATGGGTTTACATAAGTTTATCATCTACGAGTATAGCTCCTCCGTGCTTCGCAAGACACGTAACGTCGTGTTGATCCACAACCACCAGTTTTCCCCGTGGTGTTTCCATCTATAGGGAAGGCTCGTGCCCCAGCTGTGGGGGCATAAAAACGAGCTGGTGATGATGGAGGAGCTCGATGGCGCGGTGGTTAAAGCAGTGAGTGCTGAGGTTAAGGAACTTTCACAACGGCCGGTCATAGGATGGGTGACCAAAAGTTTATCATCTCGAGCTCCTCCGTGCTTCGGAAGGCACGTAAAGCCGTTGGTCCCGGCTGCATTAGCAGTCGTTAACAACCACCACTATGCACTGGGCCCGCGTGGTGGTTTACGGCCCGTTCTTCCTATCCATCCATGGGGAAGGCTCGTGCCCAGCAGTGGGTACATAAAAAAATGAACTGATGATGATGATAATGATGTTGGTGGTGGTGATGGTGGATCCGTGTAAATGTTGTAATATTTTTGTCAAAGTCCAACATTCCCATTCTTATTCAAACAAACTTAAGAATAAATACTTTTCAATCGCCCTAACATTTTTTTACCAACTACTTATTCAGGACGTCTATTTTTTAACTGTGGTGAAGAATGGGCGCAAGATACTCCTCAACTTTAATAGAAGTAACGATATTTACAAAAAAAAAATATGTCTTTACCAAATCATACAATATTATAATAGTACAAGTAGGTAGGGATACCTTAATAAACAGAATCGACATTCAAATTAGTACCTATGAGCAGATTGGTCACAAAACTGCGGTCACCAAACCATAATATCAAATTAATTAAACATTATCAATGACCATTAATGAGATTTGTAATAATAGATTTACCTTCTTTCTATATCACCAGTTACGTTAAAACAATAACTACAAAATGTTTTTTGTCATCGTTATCATCATCACTAACATTATACCAACATCACCGGTTGTCTCATCGCTGGTTAGTTTAATTCGACATTCGATCACGTCAATGAAAACGAGAATTTGAAAGCCATTGTGACCTTAACATTGTGCCTTCTGGTGGAAAACGAGGATAATTAAAAGTTTGTTTTTCGAATGGCGAATGAAACTTGCACTAGTCACCCCCTGCGACTTTTATTAATCATTGGATAACGTTAACGAAAACGAGAATTCGTGTCATTAAAACGGCGCTTCTTGCCCCGCCCGATCCTCTAAATGCCACTTTACATTTACAGAATACACTAACCATGCACACTAGTTTAGGCCCAAGACACCGCACTCGTTGAACAAGGGTACGAAGAACCGGTTCACACGCGCTCTACACCAGGTATAGACATGTCAACCCGAGCCGAGGTCCGAGCCTTTAGAGGCGCCCTCGGGTTGTTCCACTCCCCGATCCGATCCGAACCCTTCGGAGAATCTAGTAGGGCACGGGGACGCGCACTAGTGCGCGATGCCGTTCCCTCTAGAAAACCTCCGAAGGTGATTCGTTTCACACGGCTTGACGGACCTTTTACGTTCCCTGCCGTCAAACAAGAAAAAGAAGAAGAAGAAGCAAGAAGCTGAAAATGCCGCTATCCTTTTATATGTTGTATCCTCTGTCTTTCCTACCTGGAGCTTGACAATAGCATTCCGGGTAGGTGAGAGGGGAGCATCGAAACCAGTTACGTCATCGTCATCGTTGCCGGCGAATCAGCTGCCCCGCTAGACAAGTGGCTTATCGCTAATAGAATAGAAACGAAATAGAATGATCATTGTATGGAATCGGCATAAACGTCATTTTTACGTATCGTTGACTTATGTCGATCCCGTACAATAATCATTATATTTCATTACTATGCTATTAGCGTTATGCTATTTGGCAGGTCAGCCTAACGTTCTTCCTCTTTGGCCCGCTCAACCGTCTCCGAGCGTGATCACCTCGCAAAGTGTCTAACTGCCTAGTGCAATTTTTATTAACCATTCCATTCCGTTAACGGAAATAAATATTAAATAAAAAACATTCAGTCGAATTGAGAACCTCCTCTTTTTTTTTAAGTCGGTTAAAAATGGCAACCGTTTGATACCGCGCTGCTTCAACACTATACAAATTCTCGTTTTCGTTAATGTGATCGAATTGTAAACTTAACTCGCACTAGGAATTCTAGTGTCTAACGACGTAAGCGGCGTTTTCGACATGCCAACAAATTCTCGTTTTCTATAACCTGACCGCATCGTTAATAAACACAACACTCAGAGACAGTAGAAACTACTCTTAACTTAAGTAAACCAGAGTGGGCAGTCCAAACTTATCGCCGCAATCAATCATTAACAAAACGCGTACAAGACAAATTTAACTAAACTAATCATTTGTCCTGCGAGGCCTGAGTTACGAGGCCACTAATCAAGAGGCCGCAAGGCCGGCTATCAATAATACCACTCGGAACTGTTAGTGAACGACCGTTTCCACTAGCTATACGAAACACTACATTTTGTTAACACTAGATTTAGTTTGAGTTTATTGGACAGCTTTCAGAAGATTGTTTAAGCGTATTAAATGCAAACTATTTTAAAAGTAAGTACTTGGCGGGGCTTAAACGTGAAACTTCTTAGTGTGGATACCATAGGCATACCTTTCATTTGAAAGTCTGCAGCTGTGACGTCAGTAAACTTAACTCTAAACTAAACAAGTCGCACATTGACGATAACTGATGCTACGTTGTTTTCAAGATGCACCAGTTGCCTTCGCGTCTGGACTCCATTTCCTTAACATCAGGTGGAGTGGAGTCATTTGCCGTGCTAATTATTAAAAAGAAAACAATATCTTTATCTTACATTAAAGTAGTTAAATAAAACCTTGCCCTATAATCTGTATACGTGTTCACACCATCGGAGCCTGGCCTGATTTGAATTCTCCAATGATGTAAGTCTCGGGCACTAGATATTAGATCTCTCTGTTCTTTCTTCTCCTCCATTGACCACGTAGAGGGAATGGAATAGGATCGGGCAGTGAAGAGAGCATACATGAAGCTCAACCAGTGGCCTGGCACAAAGTAGGGAAGATTGGCGTCTTGTTATTTTGGAGGCCTAGATCCACTATGGGTCGCTGAGCCAACGGAGTGCGCAAGTAAGTCTGTGTCTGTATACAAAACATTCCCTCCTAATTCAAGCAACATTAAAGATCTTAAAAGTGCCGTAACATAACCGCAAAGTAATGGCGGCCCAGACCATTTACATGTAACTTTAGAGCTATCCGAATTCGTATAATCTCTTTAGGCACGATCTGAAATTCAAATGTTTAAGATTATTGCCATACATTCGCGTAACTTACCGAGGCTCTTATGTTACATTCGAGGGGTCGTTGTGTACCTCAACACTTCGCTAAGATAGCCCTAGAGGCCCTTACCCTTCTAAGTTGGGATTAAGTGTGGGATAGGTCCGGCCCTTAGGATAGTAGGAGCGCGATAAAGGTGAAACTTCAGGACAATATGTTACGTTTTCATTACTTTTGGGTTTACTAAAATAGTTAGGGCTTTCTTGAAGGAAACTGCTGATTTAACTTACTGTCTTGTTGTAGGTATAATGAGGAAAATGAGTTATGATAGAAAAATATAACAATCAATTAGTCCGTTGTTATTTACCATATGGGGTATGTGGAACTGTTCACTGGTTTAGATGAGAAACCCTAAATAGTATATAGTTCTCTCAACGTATGCGTAACATAGTTTCTTGCGGCCCATTCTTCTCCACAGCTAAAATGTAGACGTCCTGAAAGGGAAGTAGAAAGGTTCGTAGGTAAAATTAATGGTTGGACAATTCAAAAGCACTTTTCTTAAGTTTATTTGAATTTGACTTTGTAAACTGTTTCATTGAGAGTTTTGTTATGAATGTATTAATAAAATTGGAACGAAAATCTTTATACGGATCTACCTCGGATATTTCCAGTATGAAAAGTTGTTGCCATTCATATGAGTACTATCAGACACAACAATGAATTAATATTCACGGTGTAGTATCAATACTGATAACAATATACGAAATTAACCAAGTAAATATTGAAATTGGTTAAATAGACAGAAGATTTCGGAATAAGAAGCCCTTTAACAGGTCCCGATACCCGATAATTCGAAATGGATCATGAAAGGGTCCGGCAACGAAACCCAATGGGGTAACTTACGAGGAAACGCAAGATAAAGATAAAATGGATAACTTTTCTTATACAAAAGTGGTATAAATAAATAAATAAATAAATAAATAAATATGAGACAACACATCACACACTTTGTTCTGATCCCAAGGTAAGTAGCTAAAGCACTCGTTTCATGGAAATAAGAAACAACGACGGTACCACAACCACGCAGACCCGACACAATATCGAAAAGTTCGTTTTCGAAATTGACCCGACCGGGAATCGAACCTGGGACCTCAGAGTTAGCGCCGCCCAAAGTCCGGCGTGCAAGCCACTCGGCTACGGAGGTCGTCAAATTACTCGTCGTATTAATCGTCGGTATGCGTCATTTTACTGAAATCTACACTGCGATTCACTTTTTGTACCCAACGTTTCACTTAAATATTTACCCAACGTGCCCCATAATAATTTAGTAGTATTATTGTTCTGTGGTAGTACACACGCACATCATATTACCACAACCTGTCACATTTCCTCAAAAGTCTTTGAACTTTATTCATATGGAAAATGCTTGAAAATTTATCGAAGAAATTTAACAGTTTTTGATAGGTTGATGTGCAGGCGTCTGTACCTTCTTTTTTTTTTTTTTTTTTTAGTTGATGGCTTTGTGCGATTAGCACATTTAGCCAGTGTCAAAGTAATTTTTCTAACAAGTTAGTAATACATAAATAAAAAATATTTCCTTCTTGTATAATGATGATGAATGATAATATAAATGAGAAGTGAGAAATGATATACCCCCCGAGTATCTTTTTTTTTATTTTATAAGTAGCTCGACAAATGACTCCACTCCACCTGATGTTAAGTGGAAATGGAGTCCAGACGCAAGGACAACTGTAAAAATGTGATAATTCACATTATATCATAATATATTCTCAGTAAAAATGTGATAATTCACATTAATATTCGACATAACACAAATTTTAGAAAATAAAACAAAAACCGCAGGCATTCACTTTCCCGCCAAGAAGCGAGTATTATAGTTAAGTAATATTTTCTGATTTAAGGCAAGGGACACATACAGACACTTCGGCTCATTTATTTTTCATGATAAATGGTGATACATTTTTTCTTATAGGTATGTGAATTCTTGTGAGAAAACAAAGCTCTTAAAACCGATACATTGCAATTGTTGGTGTTTAATCATAAATGAAGGATGACTTACGAAGAATGTGTTGTTTTATTAAATTAAATTTAACATTTGTTTACTTATGCCATAGCTTGGGCCAAAGACCAGTTGAAGTTACAAACAAAGAGAACGCATACCATAATATTTTAAACTTGCATACCCAGTTTAAAATGATATTAATTTGCACGGATCTCTATTTGCAACAGTAAATCCGGTTAGCAAAGTTTAAATAGCCAATAAACTCATAGTAATTTGGCCAGAAATCCCCGTAGATCCGCCGGGCCGGCCGTAAGGATTGACAATTAATATTCAACCGTCCCCCCTATTTTCGCATCCCTCGACAGATGGCGGTTTATGTAATTTAATTGTACATAACGGTTTAGGAATTGGTATGAGAAAAGATGTTTTTATCATATTACCGCGTTGGATTATTTTTTTATTTTATTATTCGTTCGTGAAATATTTTCAACACTTTTCTAAATTGTAATTTATTTGAAACAAAATTTTTGTAAAATTTATAGGTACCTACTTATAAATTTATAATACCCATATTTACAATGACTAAATGTTAGAAAAATATTTAAGTTTGAAAAGTTAATTTAGAACGTTTATCATTACATTTTTAATTTTAAGAATTAAATATGAATTATATTACAATTCCAACTAAGGATAACATCGCAACTACTGCTCGTAGTAGAACTACTTGTGATATCGCTGTCCAACACCGCCAGAATCAATTCAAATTTTTCCATCCGACATTAAACAAAATATATATCAAAGGAAGCCATCAAGGAGCCAGATGTTCAGAAATGGTATGCGTTCCAAACTGTATGCCACGCCGCACCGAAACCACAAAATAAGGAGGACCCAGAAAGTAGGCATAATACATACCGCGCTCGAGCAACTCGCACATAGACCCCTTGCATAGACACGGATCAGTGTGAGAGATTGCCAATGTTTGCGTTGCTCGAGCGCGTTTGTGTCAAGCTTACATACTGCGGTCTCATTACTTTGTGCCGAAACTTTCCAGACTTTTTGAGTTCGGGCGGTTGCCACGTCCCACCAGGTAACGACACTTCGATGGCTTGCTACCTCCGATCAGTGGAAACTTTCGAGTTTCATTTAGCAGCGGAACGGTAGGAAAATAAAAAGGAAATAAAACGCCAAAGAGGATGAGTGTAATACAATCATAAAGATGGAAAGATTGGATGCAGAAAACCAAATTAGGAATATAAAATGGAATGCCTTAAAATAAGGTTTGTCGCAAAAGTCTTATGTAAGTCGTAAATCTATATGATCCATTTGGTAAACATGATCTTAAAACTAAGTATACGTCCTCAAATGGGCCTTGCAAGGGCATTTCAATTAAATAAGTGTAATAGTTATAAAGTTCAATGTATCTATCGATATTAAAACAAAAGTATTCCTAGTAAGTAAATGTAAGGCAAGGTATAAGGTACAGACGCCTGCATATCAACCTATCCAAAACTGTCACTTCAATACATTTTCAACCATATAACTTACACATAAAGTTCCATGTCTATTGAGGAAATTTGACAGTTTGTGGTAGGTTGATGTGCAGGCGTGTGTACCTAAAACCTAAAAAGATAGTTCGGATCAAATATCTGGTTTTAACAACACGTTACTTAAATAGTTTTGTTGTCAGAATATCTTTAGGTTCTTAACCACCCTTCCGAGTTTGAATTCCAGCGAAGGGTGCATATTGTACGCAGTTTGTGCTTGTGTATGTGTGTGTTGAGCTGAGATTGTGAGGAGCTCGATGCCGCAGTGGTTAACGCGCCCGGTCTGCGAGTGCTGAGGTTAAGCAACTTTCGCAAAGGCCGGTCATCGGATGGGTGACCAAAAGTATATCATCTCGAGCTCCTCCGTGCTTCGGAAGGCACGTAAAGCCGGCAGCAGTCGTTAACAACCACCAATCCGCACTGAGCCCGCGTGGTGGTTTACGGCCCATTGTCCCTATCCATCCATTGGGAAGGCTCGTGTCCCAGCAGTGGGGACATAAAAATGAGCTGGTGACGATGAGGATGTGTCTGAAGGGCTTGTTTTACTTCCAACTGGAGCTACCACCATCTTATCTAAAACTGTAGTAGTTGTGCTTAAAATAGCGGCTAACTTGCGCCGAAACCAACAATTTCTTTTTTTGTGTTGGTGTGAAATCACTTAAGTTTGTTGCTTAGCTTTGACTGTATAGCAAAGTGCCAAAATAGCAGCGGTGTTTCACACACCGACCACTCAGACATTGAACCAAATCTATAAATTCGGCTAGCCAACACTTAAAATAGGCCTGTCAATATGGGTAATGTCCGCATTTACCCTGAACCGCAGCGCTCGTCCTCTCCGGTGACGCTCTGTTACCTTCAGTAATTAGAGATGGTCAGAGGTATACGATTGAGCACTTTGATTGCGCTACGTGTGGGATAGGTATATATATATACCTGTGTATTGCCAGGACAGGAATTTGTTCGAGTGATAAACGCAACTCTTGAATTTACGTAAACAAACTGCTCAATCTATTGATTGGTGGTTTATAATAAACACCAATCACATATAAGTACTTTTAGTAATAGGTTAAATAGGAAATTAATTGAATACACACAAAAAGTGTATCCCATCAGCCCCATTAGCTGTTGTTATTAGCATTAGCACTGTGAAATGTAAAATACACGATTTCGGAACACACATGGGAAGTGTTCAATGGGACTGTCAAATGTTTTGTAATTATTATGTTTTTTAAGAAAGTAACTATGAAGTTCATAAGTATAAATTACCTTGCAACGTCGATTGACGTCAGTGAATGTTTGTAGCAATATACAACGTGTAACAGGAACGTGTGGTAGGAATAAGAAGATCCAAAGTGTATCCGATCTAGATCTTGTCTAAGTACTGCAGGATATCATCCCCACCTAGTAGAAGTTCCACTATGTCGCACTAAGCGCTTCATGTCATCTTTTTTACTGCGCACAGGCAAGGAGTGGAATTCTCTGCCATCGTCTGTTCCCAAAAACTTATAACCTGAATGCCTTCTAGGCGAGAGGTAATAGGCATCTTCTGGGGCAGCTCGCTCCACCGTAGACTTCATCTACGCTCACCATCAGGCGAGATCGACGTCAAGAGCTGTCTTGCAAGGCATAAAAAAAAAGTTGTTACTATCTAAACTAAATATTTATTTATAGTTGTGAAGTCATGCGTCAGACACGTATAAGCAAGCAGCAGTAATCATAAATGTAAGTACACAGAGGTTACTAAACCACTAGGGGTGTGACTTTCTGATTTTGATGTGACGTCATAACAGAAATATTTAATTAAAAATTGCAAAACAAATTAAAGTTAATAATTATGTCTGAGTAACTCTGCATACAAAATCTAGATCGGATACACTGTGGACCTTTCATTTTCACCACACTTTTCTGTAACACGTTGTATAATCCGAGTGATTTTATTTTGTACATAAATAAATAAATATATTATGAATTTTACTTTTTTTATTTTTTAAGTGCTAATTGCTGCACTCAAGCTAAATTAAATATTCATAAAATTTTATAAAATACAGTGAAAAAATTCAGCGCTTACGTCAGCCTTCCCGGTAGCATAGCGGTCAGTGCAGCCGCCCGGATTGCGGAAGACCCAGGTTCGATTCCTGGCTGGGTCGGGTGGGCGTTTAGTTTTTTCACTGTATTTTATAAAATTTTATGAATATTTAATTTAGCTTCAGTGCAGCAATTAGCACTTAAAAAATAAAAAAAGTAAAATTTACTATAGCGTTGTGTTATCAAATTTGTGGTATTTCATCTGCAAAGATGAATCTGCATGGCCATCGGTTGCAACAACCGTTTGGATAGATGGCGCTAGTGCCTGCTTAAAAGCACTCAAAAACATTAAAATAGCAGTGACAAAATTCAGCGCTTACGTCAGCCTTCCCGGTAGCATAGCGGTCAGTGCAGCCGCCCGGATTGCGGAAGACCCAGGTTCGATTCCTGGCTGGGTCGGGTGGGCGTTTAATTTTTTCACTGTATTTTATAAAATTTTATGAATATATTATAAATGTTTTTCTGCTAGCGGAATTTTAACTTACCCCTTATGCCATACAGTCATACTTAGGTAAATAAAACGTAAAAAAAAATTAAGAAAAGGTTAACGAGTTAATGTAATAATGACCTTTTTTCTAATACCAATGTCGAAACCGTTATGTACATTCAAATAACATAAACTAACATAAGACTGCATGTTATGTATGATGTTGCATAAAATTGCGAAGGACTACCGTATTGATATTATTAATTGTATACAGTACTATGTTTGATATTGTTTCGATTAATTTAGCTGGCTTTATGTAATTATTGAATTTTTATCTTGTTCCGACCTTTTTAGTTGATTTTCTATTTATTTATTATTATTTTTTGTTTTTTTTTGTTTTTTTTTTTAATAGTAATAATTACTGTTAAACGGGTGCCCGTTTAACTTTTTAAATGTTTACTTGATCGCCACAGGACAGGCAGTGCCTAATGTGGGGCACATTATTTTATTATATTTTAGCTTTTATCACTATTTTCTTTTGTATTGTTAGTTTGTAAGCATTTATCAATTAAATTTATATGTATTTGTATTTTTATTTGTATCGGTATTTGAAAGTAATAACAATAACAAAATTATTTATTTGTCTTTCAATATAATACAAAAAAAAATCAAAATCAAAAGCAGTCTATAACTCTGAAGCTGCAGATAGTTATGTCCACAAAACCTGCTATTCTTTCACAGCCGCCACTAAATACAAATTGCCTTAATAATAAAAAACAAATTATAAATACAAAAAAGTGGGGACAGTAACATTAAAAACTCATTTGTATGCCATTTTCTAACCGATTTAAGTGTAATTTAGAGAAAATGCATCTGGTAGCCATTGCATATAAAAGGACTACGTTACGAGGTAACAGATACAGTTCAAAGTCAGCAGTTGTCAACAGTACAAGTGGTCGAACTAAACTCAACAATGTAAGAAAACTTTAGTAAAATTTATAAATGCAAATAAATTACATTACTACTCATATTAAAAAATAATTTTGACAGCAACAACAACATTGAAATCAATTTAAAATCATTAAAAGAACATTTTACATTGCATCTATCACTTACTTATAAACTAAAAAGTGGTAAATAAACATTTAATTGATGAAATATTGTCGTCGTAATTCGCTATTTCCAGACATTTGTATATTTATGCATCGTTTTAAAAATTTCTTAAATGTTTGCTACTGGCTTACCGGTAAACTACCTATTTAGAATACCAACTGTGAGAAAAATTTCTTACACAGCCTTGGTTTTAAAAATGCTTTCACGAAACTTTGGAACCAGTTCAAAGTAAAATATACACACCAGCCACAATGACTAATGGGACTGTATCAGTCTCATTTTGGTCAATGGGACTGATACAGTCAGTCAGTCAGACTAAAGAAATGTGATATGTCATAATATGTGAGATTTTTGTATTTCAAAGTAATTAGAAAAGAGCTGATCATAGATTAGAGAAGAGCTTTTACATACAAGATGACAAATAATTCAAGAAATCGAAATTCCCCTCATTTCTCTGCATAAAATAAGTTTGCAGTACAACTTAAGACTGCGACAATTAAATAATGATATAGTTGCTTAAGTAAATTCAGTGACAAAGTACACTTTCTACATTACAAAAGTATATGAAAATGTAATTTACCAAAACACCTTTTATTTTTACCCACAGATGAACAAACTTTTCTGCTTCTTCTTGCTCGCGGCGCTGATGGCGGTGTGCTTCGCCTCCCCCGCCCCCTCTGAAAACACCGAGAAGCGGTCCATCTTGTACGACCCCCTCGCGTACCCATACACCGGCTGGTACCCATACACCGGCTCCCGGTACTTCTACGACCCGGCCGCGGGTGGTTACGCTTACCGGTACATCATTTGAAAAGTTTTAATGGATTTGATTGATACTACAACTGAATAAAACGCATTTTCAGAGTCATGTAATTTTTTATTGTTTTAAGCCTCACCTTGTTATTATAACAATAGTTATTCGTACAGACGGTAACAAAACACGCTGAACGCCGTTAGTATTTTGCAAAAGTAACTGAAAAATTGAAAAGGTGCTTCTCACTTTATAGTAAAGTAATTATGAAACATTAAAGTATTCAGGAACTTATGTTGCTAGCCTTAACTCAGATATAAAAACAAAAAAATGAAAAATATGTTTTTATTAGCATTAATAACAATGCATTTATTTAAAAATAAATTACATAAAAGGTTATTAGAAAACAACTACTATAATATGAGAGAACTAGTAGAAAAATAAGTTAATTTACACAATAAATATTTGCATGCAATTTTATATCGCTAGACATGAGGATTATTTTATTGTTAACCATCTCTGTGTATCATGTTTTATGCAAATAAAGATTTATTATTATCTTTATTTATTTTTTCTCATATAAATTTACATTTTTAAATATTAAACAAAATAAATAAAACATTTAAAAATACAAAAAAATAGGAGTCCGCCAGCATCGGGACCAGGGTCCAAGCCACTGGTAGTTAGGGTTCCAGAGATAGGAACCTCCTCACAATGCAATGTGAGGAACTGAATCAGGCCCTTTATCCAGCCGCCTAACGAGAGCCTCATTAGATGTTGATCGAGGCTCTTGGCCATCAGGCCGTTGGCCGTAACAACAATCGGTACGATGACAGCCGAATCCACATTCCACATTTCGACAACCTCGTGTGCTAAGTCGAGATATTGGATTTGTTACTCTGTCTCAGCTTTCACGAGGTTAAGTAAAATTTAAACACTGAAAAAAGACGACAACCTCAGGCGGGAATCGAACCACGCACCTTCCGCATTCCGGGCGGCTGCCTTAACCACTTGGCTACCGAGGTCTGGCTTTCACCCGTCGAAATTTTTCAGTGCTTGATGCTTATGTTTTTTAGTCAACATTGCTTCATCAATCTTAGAAGTTTTCACCTCTGAGATACGAAAGAAATATTTTTACAAATATTTGAACATTCGGTTAAGATGAAGCTGCGTTATAGATAAGTGTTTTTTTATATATTTTAGCGTTTTATTAACGCTTAAATATACTTAAGTAAAATTTAAACACTGAAAAAAGACGACAACCTCAGGCGGGAATCGAACCACGCACCTTCCGCATTCCGGGCGGCTGCCTTAACCACTTGGCTACCGAGGTCTGGCTTTCACCCGTCGAAATTTTTCAGTGCTTGATGCTTATGTTTTTTAGTCAACATTGCTTCATCAATCTTAGAAGTTTTCACCTCTGAGATACGAAAGATACTTCTAAGATTGATGAAGCAATGTTGACTAAAAAACATAAGCATCAAGCACTGAAAAATTTCGACGGGTGAAAGCCAGACCTCGGTAGCCAAGTGGTTAAGGCAGCCGCCCGGAATGCGGAAGGTGCGTGGTTCGATTCCCGCCTGAGGTTGTCGTCTTTTTTCAGTGTTCAAATTTTACTTAAGTATATTTAAGCGTTAATAAAACGCTAAAATATATAAAAAAAACACTTATCTATAACGCAGCTTCATCTTAACCGAATGTTCAAATATTTGTAAAAATATTTCTTTCGTATCTCAGAGGTGAAAACTTCTAAGATTGATGAAGCAATGTTGACTAAAAAACATAAGCATCAAGCACTGAAAAATTTCGACGGGTGAAAGCCAGACCTCGGTAGCCAAGTGGTTAAGGCAGCCGCCCGGAATGCGGAAGGTGCGTGGTTCGATTCCCGCCTGAGGTTGTCGTCTTTTTTCAGTGTTTAAATTTTACTTAAGTATATTTAAGCGTTAATAAAACGCTAAAATATATAAAAAAACACTTATCTATAACGCAGCTTCATCTTAACCGAATGTTCAAATATTTGTAAAAATATTTCTTTCGTATCTCAGAGGTGAAAACTTCTAAGATTGATGAAGCAATGTTGACTAAAAAACATAAGCATCAAGCACTGAAAAATTTCGACGGGTGAAAGCCAGACCTCGGTAGCCAAGTGGTTAAGGCAGCCGCCCGGAATGCGGAAGGTGCGTGGTTCGATTCCCGCCTGAGGTTGTCGTCTTTTTTCAGTGTTTAAATTTTACTTAAGTATATTTAAGCGTTAATAAAACGCTAAAATATATAAAAAAACACTTATCTATAACGCAGCTTCATCTTAACCGAATGTTCAAATATTTGTAAAAATATTTCTTTCGTATCTCAGAGGTGAAAACTTCTAAGATTGATGAAGCAATGTTGACTAAAAAACATAAGCATCAAGCACTGAAAAATTTCGACGGGTGAAAGCCAGACCTCGGTAGCCAAGTGGTTAAGGTAGCCGCCCGGAATGCGGAAGGTGCGTGGTTCGATTCCCGCCTGAGGTTGTCGTCTTTTTTCAGTGTTTAAATTTTACTTAAGTATATTTAAGCGTTAATAAAACGCTAAAATATATAAAAAAACACTTTCACGAGGTTGTCATCATGGGGAATGGTGATATCGACAATCATCGTGCGGCGCGCTAATCGATCTATCACCACAATGTCAGGTTTATTGGCTACAATAGTCCTGTCGGTGATGATAGATCGATCCCAGTACAACGTGACATGGTCATTTTCGAGAACTGGGTCGGGTACATACTTGTAGTACGGTACCTAAGAATCCACAAGTTTATATTTCAAAGCAAGTTGCTGTTGCGTTTGGTAACAGGCTTCGCTTCCTAAACGCTTCGGAGGCCTAGGAATTAGAAATGTATCCAGTGTGGCCCTGCCAGCGTTTTTGTCTTCTGCTCATAGTACGTACAATCTCTACAGGAAAATTATCAACCCATCTTTGAGTTCCGTAGAGTTGTCGTGCAAAGCTGATACGAGTAACGCCTGGTTATGCGCATATCAAAATTCTACATAACCATTATTACCACAATCGCAGAGGCAATGGGACGAGCCACTGTGCAAGCAAGTTCTGGAGGGGCTTATATCTACTTCGAGTGATATATCAGAACTCGCTTGTCTCACTGCCATCTCCCAGAAAGAGTCAGGCCACTGGCTCCAGGCATTACCATCTGCCAATGTCGGTACCTTGTTAGCCGGGCCGTCTCTCACTCTAGCGGTCTGTCTTCGTCTAGGCGCCCGAAAAGTCCATCCTCGCCCCTTGTGTGTGAGGCTGTTGACGAGTTTGGCCACCACGGCCATAGGGTACTTGCAAGGTTAACCAACAGATAAACTTTTATCACTTCTTGTTCAAACAATATTCATTTCATAGGCACTATAAAGTTCACTTTGAGTAATTTGTTATTTTAATTTATTAAAATAAAATAAATCTCTTGCCATCGCTGCGAGAAATACCAGCTGGCTCTAAGACAGCTGGTGAACCAACGGTGGCAAAAGCACTGCGGATGATGCTGTTTAGTGAGGAGTGCCGCAGCATACGCCCAGCACTTTGAGCGCATGTTAGGCCGTGGTGGCCAAGCTCGTCAACAGCCTCACACACACAGCGGTGAGGGTTGACTACCCGGGTGCCTAGACGAAGACAGACTGCCAGAGTGTGAGACGGCCCGTCCAACAAGGTACCGACACTGGCAGATGGTAATGCCTGGAGCCAGTAGCCTGACTCTCTCTGGGAGACGGCAGTGAGACGAGCGAGTTCTGATATATCACTCGAAGTGGATATAAGCCCCTCCAGAACTTGCTAGCACAGTGGCTCGTCCCATTGCTTCTGTCGCATTAGCTTTGCACGACAATTCTACGGAACCCAAAGATGGGGTGATAATTTTCCTGTAGAGATTGTACGTGCTATGAGCAGAAGACAAAAACGCTGGCAGGGCCACACTGGATACATTTCTAATTCATAGGTCTCCGAAGCGTTCAGGAAGCGAAGCCTGTAACCAAACGCGGTCGTTCATTGAACAAATTTAAAATTTTAATAAGAATTTTTCTTATCAAATTATCTAAATTGGATAACATTGCTGGAAAAAGCCAAAGTTGAAAGCAACGTAGTACATATGTAAATTTAGGCACAAAATGACAAAAACGAATGATAAATAAGGCCATTAATTTAATTTGAAATAACCGGTCTGCAGTTGAATTGAATTTAGTGATCGCATCGTAAATAATAACATTAATAAATCTTTATTTGCATAAAACATGGTACACAGAGATGGTTAATAATCAAATAATCCTCATATCTAGCGATATAAAATTGCATGCAAATACTTATTGTGTAAATTAACTAATTTTTCTACTAGTTCTCTCACATTATAATAGTTGTTTTCTAATAACCATTTATACAATTTATTTTTAAATAAATGCATCGTTATTAACGCTAACAAACACATATTATGCATTTTTTGTTTTTATATCTTATTTAAAGCTAGCAACATAAGGTCTAAATAATTTAAGGTCTCACAATCATTTTACTAGAAAGTGAGAAGCGCCTTTTAAATTTTTCAGTTACTTTTGGCGTTCAGCGTGTTTTGTTACCGTCTGTACGAATAACTACACAGTCAGGTCATAAATTGTTAATATAAAATAATTGAGACAAGTTTATTCATTATGTAACCATTTATATACCAAAATGAACTTAACAAAACATAGATTCTTATGACAATAAAGTTTATTCAAAATGACCTCCGTGATTTTGAATACAGGCCTTCAATCTGCGCGGCCAGTCGTCTATCGCAGCACGAACGAGGTCCATGTCAATGCTGCCTTAATCAAGGATGTCTTGAGTGACTCCAAATTGGGATGAGGCTTTGAGCACGCCTTTTCCTTCAAGTGTTGCCATATCTTGTAATCTAACGGACTCAAATCTGGACTGAAGGAGGGCCAGTCTTCGTGCCGGATGAAGTCGATTTCACGCGCCGCCAGTCAGTCTTGTGTGCTCTTCGCTCCATAGAGCATAGGCGCCTAGGCGCATTCGGCGCCAGTTCATAAGCTGGCGCCGAATCTTGTTGGAATACCAAGTGCCTGTTATTGAACATGGTGTGAGAAACAGGTTGCATTCGTTTTTACACCTTTCTCACAAAAATGTACCTCTGTTAAGCCCCAATACCAACCATACCATGAGCGAGTATGGAAAATGACCTCGTTGGACACGCGAAATACGGTTGCTGGCTTCTTTACTACTGTGTGCATACACCTTATCATTTTGTTTGTTGTAGCTCTCTTCTACGGTAAAAATTTTTTCATGCGAAAAAAGAATTTCCCGATATTTTTTTCCCGCGTACCGCTTCAACAAAGCGCGGCATCTCTTCAGTCTCAGGTCCATTAGACGAGCATTCAAACGATGTCCTGTTTTTCTTCGATATGCCCGAAGCCCTAAGTCTTCATTTAACACCTTTTTCACCGTAGTTCTGCTTAACCCCATCTGAAGGGCCGACAGTTTCTGCTTACGTTTGGGATTTCTTTGAATTCGCGCCTTCACAGCTTTTATCACTGCTGGAGTCCTAACAGACCGAGGGCGACCACTTCTTGACCTGTCATCAACACTAGAGTCTTCATTGTATCGTTTGATGGTACGATAAACGAATCTTTTGGTTAAATTCAAATTTTTCAGTATGTCAAAAATTTTAATTGGCGCGTAACCACAACGATGCAACGCAATAACTGCAACACGGTCTTATTTAAGCGTCCACTCCATATTTAAAAATGAGTAAAATTCTAAATAGTATACATTTTTATTTTCATGATTAATTCGAAATTCGAATTCAATAAACTTTTTGTGGCCAGCATTCTAAAAGAAAAGTTTTTACTGTGTGACAATACTTATGACCTGACTATGTATTGTTAACAAGGTGAGGCTTAAAACAATAAAAAATGACATAACTTTGCAAATGCGTTTTATTCAATTGTAGTATCAATCAAATCCATTGAAACTTTTCAAATGATGTACCGGTAAGCGTAACCACCCGCGGCCGGGTCGTAGAAGTACCGGGAGCCGGTGTATGGGTACCAGCCGGTGTATGGGTACGCGAGGGGGTCGTACAAGATGGACCGCTTCTCGGTGTTTTCAGAGGGGGCGGGGGAGGCGAAGCACACCGCCATCAGCGCCGCGAGCAAGAAGAAGCAGAATAGTTTGTTCATCTGTGGGTAAAAATAAAAGGTGTTTTGGCAAATTATATTTTCATATACTTTTGTAATGTAGAAAGTGTACTTTGTCACTGAATTTACTTAAGCAACTATATCATTATTTAATGTCGCAGTTTTAAGTTTTTCGATTTAAGGAATTTCGATTTCTTGAATTATTTGTCATCTTGTATGTAAAAGCTCTTCTCTAATCTATGATCAGCTCTTTTCTAATTACTTTGAAATACAAAAATCTCACATATTATGACACATCACATTTCTTTAGTCTGACTGACTGACTGTATCAGTCCCATTGACCAAAATGAGACTGATACAGTCCCATTAGTCATTGTGGCTGGTGTGTATATTTTACTTTGAACTGGTTACAAAGTTTCGTGAAAGCATTTTCAAAACCAAGGCTGTGGAAGAAATTTTTCCCACAGTTGGTATTATAAATAGGTAGTTTACCGGTAAGCGGTAAGCAAACATTTAAGAAATTTTTAAAACGATGCATAAATATACAAATGTCTGGAAATAGCGAATTACGACGACAATATTTCATCAATTAAATGTTTATTTACCACTTTTTAGTTTATAAGTAAGTGGTAGATGCAATGTAAAATGTTCTTTTTATGATTTAAAATTGATGGCAAAATATTTTTGATACAGTCAATTTTTTTAATTTTAATATGAGTGTTTTTTTAATATGAGTAGTAATTTAATTTATTTGCATTACGTAATAAATTTTATTAAAGTTTTCTTACCTTGTTGAATTTAGTTCGACCACGTCTTGTACTGTTGACAACTGCTGACTATGAACTGTATCTGCTACCTCGTAACATAGCCTTTTTATATGCGATGGCTTCCAGATGCATTTTCTCTAAACTACAATCAAATTAGTTAGAAAATGGCATACAAATGGTTTTTTAATGTTTAACTGTCCCCACGTTTTTGTATTTATAATTTGTTTTTTTATTATTAAGGCAATTTGTATTTAGTAGCGGCTGTGAAAGAATAGCAGGTTTTGTGGACATAACTATCTGCAGCTTCAGTGTCATAGACTTGCTTTGGATTTTGATTTTTTTTTGTATTATATTGAAAAACAAATAAGTTATTTGGTTATTATTATTACTTTTAAATACCAATACAAATAAAAATACAAATACAAATAAATTTATTTGATAAATGTTTACAAACTAACAATACAAAATAAAATTTGTGATAAATATAAGCATTATTTTCAGATAGGCGGAGATTTCCTTTGACCCCACTCTAGGCACTGCCTGTCCTGTGGCAGTCAAGTAAACATTTACAAAAGTTAAACAGGTGCCAACAAGAATTATCACTATTAAAAAAGGAAATGTTGAAACTAAGTACTTAAAGGCAAACAGATTACTACTTTACTATTATCTACTGATTTATGTTATTTGAATGTACATAACGGTTTCGACATTGGTATTAGAAAAGAGTTATTACATTAACTCGTTGACCCTTTTTTTACCTTTTATTTACCTATGTCCAGTAAATTAATGTGATATTAAAAGTTATTAACCTTACCCGGTATGTCATAATCTGCAGGTTAAAACTCCGCTAGCAGAAAAACATTTATCCTCCACGGCCCGGTCAACCGGAGCCGAGGTCCGTGCCTTTAGAGGCGCCCTCGGGTTGCTCCGCTCCGCGATCCGATCCGAACCCTTCGGAGAATCTAGTAGGGCACGGGGACGCGCACTAGTGCGCGATGCCGTTCCCTCTAGATAACCTCCGAAGGTGATTCGTTTCACACGGCTTGAGGGACCCTTTACGTTCCTCGCCGCCCCCAAAAAAGCCCGGTGAAGCTGAAAATGCCGTAGAGGCAATCAGCAATCTCTCTCAAAAAAAAACACAAAAAGAAGAAAAACATTTATAACATTTTTATTATAATTTTTTTTTTATTTATTTACAAAATAAAATCACTAACGGATTATACAACGTAACATTACTATTAACTTTAATTTGTTTAAATAAATAAGTCACAATCCTAGTGGTTTAGTAACCTCTATGATGGCATGACGATGACATTTATGATCACTGCCGCTTTCTTATACGTGCCTGGCGGGCATGACTTCATGAATGAATATAAATATTCAATTAACAATTGCATAACAAATTAAAGTTAATTATTATGTCTTAGTACAAAATATATAAGATCTAGATCAGGTACACTTTTGATCTTCTCATTTTAGCACACATTTCTGTTACACGTCGTATATTGCTACAAACATTCACTGTCGTCAATCGACGTTGCAGAGTTAATTTATACTTATGAACCTAGTTACTTTTATCTACAAACATAATATTAGATGATGATCTTAGAATATTTTTTTATTTTTCGCTTAACTTAAAATCCTGTCTTATTATGGTAATTAATTTAGTGATGAAGGCAATTTTCATTATGTATTGTTGTATGCATAATACAGGTAGTAATGTAATGAAGTAAGACAAATTACGTAGCTTCTCAATTCTTATTTTTGGTTTTAATAAAGCAAAGCAAAGTTAATTAGAATATAAAATGACTGTATTGAGAGACTGTACTGTAACGAGAGTGCGGCAACTTCATAGAAGCGCTCCGAAGCGCACGCAGACAAGCTTGTAGTTCACCTACATTAGCATACAGAAAAAAGCACGCGAAAGGAGTACGCGATGACGCGGGCTGTCCCCGCAAACGCGGATCGGGCAGCGTATGATGCTGTAGTCACGGAGAATAACAAGTATGTCACTGAGCGCTGCCGATCAGTATACACGTATTTCTCTTGGTTTGGGTTACTAATTATGAGACGACCAACACCTCAGTCTCCCTGTGACCACGGACCCTGCAAAGGGTTCGAAACGTCAGGATAAACATTAATTAAAACTAATGTGTAAAACAAACGCGAGTAGATCCGTAAAAATTGTTTAATTTGAATGTGTAGTGTTCGCGTAAACTTTAGAAAACAAAGTTACATCTGTCATCGCTTAGATCAGGCTAGACTTGTGACCACGCGAAACGGAGCGAACGAAGCGAGTGGAGCATAACAATGCTTGCTACTTTGTTTGGTGCATACTAAACACTTTTTCTTTGATTTTGCCTACTTGTTTTGCTAAATTTAAAAATATTAAGTAGGCGTTACAGTTTTAGGCGTAATGTAATGTTTAGTAATATTAGTATTAGGGATAAAATATTGTGCCTAATGAAGACTTTGGAAAGTTAAAAAGCGGCGAAAAAAGTTTGCCAAAGTAAAAGTAGACGAAACAAGTTTAGGATAAGTAAAAATTATACGAATAAAAATAGACGTGTAGGTTGTGTGCCAATGACAAATAAGGCTACTAAAAAATTAGGCATTATACACTCCTCACCATTACCTCCAAATTCATTATTACATTTTTCACCCAACATCCACGTGAAATATACCTACCCGACCTATCAAAGAAAGCCATCAAGAAGCCAGCTGTTTTGAAATCGTATCCGTTCCAAACTGTATTCGTACGCCCGCCGCTCCAAAACTTTCCAGACTTGCAATTTGAGTTCGGGCGGTTTCCACGTCCCACCAGGTAACGACACTTCGATGGCTTGCTGCCTCCGATCAGTGGAAACTTTCGACTTTCATTTAGCGGAACAGTAGGAAAATTAAAAGGAAATAAAACGGAAAAGAGAATGAAAGAAATAAAAATGGAAAGATATGAAAAGATTTTTTTTTATATGTGCAAATAAAGTTTATTATTATTATTAAGAAAACCAAAGTAAGAGTATAAAATAGAAAGCCTTAATATGAGGTTTGTCGCAATAGTGACAGTCCAATGTGGTCCCATGTATCTATCGGTAATGAAACAAAATCATTTCGATTCCAAATAAGTATAGGTTATATTATTTAGCAAAAAGCAAAAAAAGTTTAAAGCTAAGTTAAGTATTAAGTGTCTATAAAACGATGTGTCTATAAAATATAAAACGGTCTTGTGGTTTAACCACTCATCTCATTGGGTTACGTTGACTGAGTATTATATCTTCTTTTCTGAGTTCCGTAGGAAAAGGACAAAGGGATGGAGCTCCCCTTTTCTTTAGACTTTTCTTTAGTTTTTATTTGAAGTTCTTGTTTTGTTGCTGTTACTGTTTAGCAGCGCCACCAAACCGGTTCCGACGGAAGATCAGCGTTGGTCGCAAGGCCAGCATAATGCTGAGTCGGGACTGTTTAGGGAGAATGAAATTGAATAATAATAATAATAAATTTATTTCAGACCTTTACATTAATTTGCAGTTAGTAGTACAATAAGGTACTTTGTTAGTATTATAATTTAGTTAATTATTTAATTTAGTTTATTTACATTTAAATAATTAATTACATTTACATTTAATTTAAACTTATTTAAATTACTTATTTTTTATTTATTTAGCAGCCAGAGCTTTAGGTCTAGCTCTATTTAAATGTTGTTTTCTTTTTTGGTATGTAATGATTTAATGGTTGTTTTGTCCTAAATAAATTTATTTTTTTATTTCTTTACAAGTGCGACCCTTCATTTCCATGTAATAAGTCAATTGGGCTGCTGTATAGTATAAGATTTGCAACACACGAACTGAAAATGTATCCGGTCATTGTAATGTTTGTAAAAACTTTGTATAAGCACAAAACTGCTCATTATATCATCATCAGTAAACAAAATAATAAATCCAATTAAATTCACCACAGCTTTTGTATTAATTTTATTAGTTACGCTGTTTTCTTATTGGTGCCAGGCAGCAACAAAAGTCACTGAACACTTTAGTATAACTGTCTTGAAATCATTTAACTAACAATCGACAAGCATTTGTGTTTTTTTTTTCAGATGCTTTGACAAAATAACAATGCGTTCAGTAACTTTCGTTAACCTCTGACCGATATTTTTCTTACAAGATGAAGGTTTAACAATGGTTTAACAATGAAAATACATAATAACTTTGCAAATACGTTTTATTCATTTGTAGTATCAATCAAGTTCATTCAAAGTTTTTTTCAAAGGATGTACCGGTATGGATTGTAAGCGTACCCGCTTGCAGTTGGGTCGTAGTAATACCGGGAACCGTACGGGTACCGGTACAAGCCGGTGGCAGTGTACGGGTACACGAGGGGATCGTACAGGATTGACCGCTTCTCTGTGTTAGCGGAGGGGGCGGGGGAGGCGAAGCACACCGCCATCAGCGCCGCGAACAATAAGAAGCAGAAAAGTTTGTTCATCTGTGGGTATAAATGAAAAGTTAAGGTCAATGGTATTTTTAATATATATTGTTACTGTTTATAATGTTCTTTATCGCTACACAGTAACATACGCCTTAAACTGCAAAATCTCTTAGCCTTAATTAGTCAATACAATGGGACTGTTACAGTCCCGTTTGTCATTGACAATGTTGTGATGTTTTTTTTTACCTGTGACGGTGGTGGTATAAGGCTTTTATTTAAAACGGGTTAGTTTGCTGGTTAGTGAACAGAGAAATAATTTAGCAGCGAACAGCGAACTATGACATCAATACTATGTTCCATCAATTTAAAGTGTATATACCACTGATCTAGTTACAATAAATAATGTATAAGTCAAATTTAAAATTGGTTAATGTTTTAAAGAAAGTGAATTCATGTCTTTTTTATTTGTTTATATAATTTTAACGCAAATTTTGTTGCGAAACAATTTTTCAAACCAGATGTTAACGACGGTAGTTGTTGACATTGAATTGGCGCCTTTGGCTTTCAAAGTAAAAAAAAAAAAAGTAGTAAATAAAGTAAATAGTGTTGAATAATTTCGGCGGGCTGGTTAGAACCACGATAGCTCAATTGGAAGAGCACCTGACCCGGTATGTCAGAAGGGTGCAGGTTCAAATCCTGCTCGTGGAAATTTTTTCAACATTGTGTTTTTGTAATTTGAATTCATGTCGTTTGCAATTTTAATATTTCGAAATTGGTTGTTATTGTTGCCAAAATTAGTATGTAATATGAATATTACTTTGATTTTATTGAGTTACACATTTCTTACCTTGTTGAGTTTAGTGCGATCACTTGTACTGCTGACAACTGCTGACAACTGTGAACTGTATCTGGTTCCTCAAAACGTAGCCCTTTTATATTCAATGGCAGTCTGATGCTTTTCTTTGTATTACAATAAAATTGGTTGGAAGATTGCATACAAATGGTTTTTTAATATATTGACTACTTACATTTTGTCTTAAATGATAAATCTCGTTAATAAACACTTAGCTATTATAACTTAGATAATATTTTGAATAAGGCTCCTTTGGCTTACAAAGTAAGAGTGTTGATAAATTTCGAGAGGTTGGACAGAATCACGATAGCATCAAGTCATGGGGTGCGGGTTCGAATTCCAAAAATGATTTTTTTTTAACACTTTTTTCAAATAGTAATTTGTTTGCAACAAAATTTGCGTTGCGTTGCGTTTTTTTTATTTACTGGTAATCTTGGCTTTCATCAAACTTGGCTTTCATCCCACTTAATGTTAAATGAGCATTGATGCTATGGCGACATATTTAGATAAAATGGTGGTAGCTAGCCAGGCGGACAAACAAGCCCTACCACCAACCGAACCCAGTACACAAAGATGTACCCCCCGCTGGGATTCGAGAACGGTCGTCTTAACCACTAGACTACAGAGACGGTTGTAATAAAGGAAAAATTCGTTAAAAGCCTTTATTTCAATGTGAATGCAATGAAATATATATTGTTTTCTTCTTTATTTTCATTAAACATAAGAAAACAATACCGAAATAGTACATGGTCCTGCTCATATTTAGTCACATTACATCACATTACCTTACAAACAAAGCGAACTGATTGATAAGACGGGATTTTCCGGAATTCCCACAGGATAACGGGATACGGGTGCCTACGCGGACGAATCGCGGCGAAAACGAGCGGCCGATATTTATATCAGTGCATCACATTAAATATCACATGAAAACCCGACTTGACTCAGGCTGGATTTGAAATGTTACTCAATCGATTTTTTAAGGGCTAAGATCTAAGAGCTTCAGCCGTATAGAATATCGAGCACGACTCAGGCGCTTGGCCTTTTAAAAAGGCGTTTAGTCCTTTAGTGTAAAGAGTCCTATCTCCTATTACTAAAGAAACAGCGTATCTTAGGTCTATGGTTAAATGAAGACGAGTAGTTATTAAAAGCTTTAAAGGACTGAGTCTCTAGCATCACTATAAAGTGAATAATAATAAAAGCATTTATTCATTGCCTCATAAAGAACACAATAAGTTGATGCATAACAAAAAAACTTAAAACTAGTGGCTCTGAAATGGCTCCCACTCAGCATAATATCGAGGTATTTACCGGATTGGCATTACGACCGGGTCTTCCGTGGTCACCAGAAACGCTTGAATGCAGATCGACAGAGAGCGCTGTTTCCCCCTGTTCCACCTATCTCTACCAGGCTATCTCCACTGGTAGGGGAGCGCATGGTAAGGCCCCCGACGCTAAAGCAGGCAGCGTCGTCTGTAGAGCATGACAATTGAAGAAGGAATACTAAACATTTCTGAAGTCAGACCGCTTGATTAGATTGCAGAGGCAATCTTGATAAAAAAGAGCTTTTAAGTATTCAGGTCATCATCATCACCAGCTGCAGCACCTCCTCCCCACTGCTGGGGCACGAGCCTTCCCTATGGGTGGAAACGGAGAACGGGCCGTACACCACCACGCGGGCTCAGTGCGGTGCGGAGGTCGTTAACGACTGCTAACGCAGCTGGAACCAAAGCCTTCCGAAGCACGGAGGAGCTAAAGATGATAAATGATTGGTCATCCATTCGATGACTGGCCATTGCAAAAGTTGGTTCACTTCAGCAATCGCAGAACGGGTGCGTTAACCACTGAGCCGTCGAGTTCCTCTCTTCTCTTCGCAGGTAATACAGATAAAAAATAAAGATAAAAACGATAGTGGCAAAGATAAGGTTTAAATAAAGGTAAAAAACTGGCCAAGTGCGTGTCGGGCCACGCGCAGTGTAGGGTTCAGTAGCCCATCTCAATAATGCGGACTCTGAGAAGAGGGCTTCTATGAACATTTATTTAACGATGGCTCATATACTTAAATGTAGATACTACCGGTTTCACACACCTCCCAACGTTATTTAGGTAGTTCCCAATAAGGAATTTGTACTGCGCCAAGTACATTTTATAACGTTGGTCGACTTTAACTCGTAAACTTGTAAAGCCTACTTAGCTGTGATAGTTTTCCTTTTCGTGATATATACAACTACCGTGAGTTTTTTCACGTTTCCAAAAACAACCATTTGGCTGGCAGGGGGGGACGGACACTTGACTCTAACAAAATTTTGCACTTTACAGCTTAATAGCTCACAAACGGATGCCTCAATCAAAAAACTGTTCTCACAAACCCGCTATATTTTTGAAATTGCTATCCAACATTATCCAATGCTATACATCCCCACTTCACGTGTAGGGGAGGTAACCTAAAAAAAAAATATTTTTCAAAATTTTACTTTACCTATTTGTCGGCGTGATTAATATGTATATCCATGCCAAATTACAGCTTTCTAGTACTAAGAGTCTATGAGCTAGACTGGGTCAGACAGACAGACAGACAGATAGACGGACATGGCGAAACTATAAAGCTAAACTAAAAAACAGAATGAGAATGAATTTGTTTTTTTCGATAGTTATCTATACGAGTCCAAACAAACGGACAGTTTTATATTTTTTTATTTCAATGTATTTCTGTATCATTCTACTATTGAAAAAATATTCGGATTCTTTTCAGCCCGAATTACTTGTTATTCTTTATTAACTCCAGTTTTATATTATGATATCCTATTTGTGTTTCAGATTATTTGCAGCTATATCTATGTGTATATATTCGCATGGTCTCGTTCAGTTACTCTTCGCGGAATATTTTATATATTCAGGGAATATTAAATTGAATATTTAATATTCAATGTACAGGGAAGTTCGGAACTATGGGAAACAGGTATGAGAAATGTTGTTTAAGATTTTAAAGTTAGGTAAAACTGCTTTAGAAATATTAAGAGAACACAACTTTTAAAAAATATATGTTTTTTTTAAATTTGATTTGTAGAATTTTCAATCTATACAAAACAACTGTGAATTATAATATTCTGTATACTTGTTCTAATGTTGCGCGTGTGTCCTATATATAAATGTAAGAGTATATTAGGTGTATGCCTGATATGATAACAATTTTGTTTACTTTTTACCTATTGTTATGTAATAATCATAATATTAGAGTTGCTTTCCTGTAATTGAGTATGCGCTATCAAAATGTTTTATTATCACATGATTATATACATATAATTTTACACAAATATTGTTGCGAACAAATTACAATTTGAAAAAATACAAAGTGTTTTGAAAAAATTCCACGAGCGGGATTCGAACCCGCAACTCATGACATGCCGGGTCAGGTGCAGGATTGAGCCACCACACATTGGCAGTATTTCTATATTAATAGGCAAAGGTAGACCTAGTTTAAAAATAACCTTAAATAAAAACAAATTTTTGGCGATCGGTTGCAATGACCGTTGGATAGATGGCACTGTGCCAAAGCACTCAAAAATTAAAAAGTAGTGACAAAATTCAGCGCTTTCGTCAGCCTTGTACCTTTGACTACAAAAAAGTGTTTACAGTTAAACAATGGCTAACTAGATACGTGTTTAAAATATTGTGTCTCTGTCTAAAAACACAGGGTGTTTGTTGCCTGTACAATCCCGAATATAGCATAGGATAGGAATTAGTAAAATTGCAAAGTGTGAACCCTAGGATTAGCTAATACAATATTCTTGGCCGCCAACCTCATGGTCCAAACGAAACAAAAGTCAAAAAATGTAAGGGTTGAACAAAAATAATGTAATAAAATAAATTTTTGTGTTTGTATGGAAAAGTACATCGTCATATGCTTTGGTGGTATGTTACCACGGTGTTATTTATACTTGGTTGCATGACTATGTTTCGGGGTTATACATATATTACCAAACACCCTGTATTCGCTAAAAAGTGGCATCATTTGTTTTAGGCAATGTCTAACTTTAGCCGTCGTTTTATAGTAAAACATAAAAGTGGAAATCGTTAGGGGAAAATTGCAAAAGAAAAATAAAAACGTCATCGGTAACATTATTTATTCAAGGTTTTCAATGGTTAGGGTAGAATCCGAACGTGTTGTAGAAATACTCCGGGTCATACGAGGTCCTCAACGCTGCGGCGTACGGGTACGCCAACCGTTGGTACGACGGGTACAGCGCCCTTTGTTTGACGAGTTCAGGGTACACCATCGACGGAGCTAACCGGAGTGGTAGCACGGAGTCGACGCCATATCTGCCGTAGTCGGAGCGCCACTCCTGCTGCATTGCTGGGTCCGCGACGACGGCGACGATACAAGCCAAGGCGATGATGTATAGCTTCATCTAGAAATATAATGGGTACATAAACGTTTTGCAGTGAACTAGTATAGGCTGAAGATGATGATGATAAACGTTTTGCCTGCGAACAGCTTAAAGCTAAGGAGTCGAAAGTGTCATTTTCGATCCAGTGTTAGTTGTAACATGCAATATACATACTGAAGATGGTGGCAGAGAGGCAAAGCTTTTTTTTTTGGAGAGAGTGTGCTGATTGCCTTAGACGGCATTTTCAGCTTTGACAGGCTTTTTTGGGGGAGGCGAGAAACTTAAGGGGTACCTCAAGCCGTGTGAGGCGAATCACCTTCGGAGGTTTTCTAAAGGGAACGGCATCGCGCACTAGTGCGTGTCCCCGTGCCCTACCAGATTCTCCGAAGGGTTCAATTCTCAGGTCGGGCAAAGTAAGTGGCGGATTTTTCGATGCACGACCCGGGTTTGTGATCACCAATCCGCATATAGCAAGCGTAGTGGTTAAGCCATTGCCCATCAGTTGTAGTGACGACTTGATCTCAATGATTGAGGCCTTGCCTAGCTTTACTTCATACTGAAGTTTGGAGATCCAACTTCCTGTGGTCCAAGTTCCCAAGCCTCGAAGGCAGTATTCCAGGAAATAAAAGTCTGGGACTTCTGAGTCGCAAATGGCAGGACGACATTATACAAAGGACTGGATTTAGCTGTCGTCGTTTAAAAGATACTACATGGGGCCGTAGAAAGATTTTTCTCAATTTGCATTTTTAAAAATGAATACAGGTTACTGAATCCCAAACAACACTATGAATATAGCACTAAATGACGATTAGGTGGTAACATTTAAATGTTTCTAATGTTATAAAATATGCTGCGACATTTTGCTTTTTTCTATAATTTTTCCAATGAAGCAATGTTTTTTTAAGCTTGCGTATTTTATAGAATGACGAACATTTATTAATAAATATTTTTTTTAAATATAAATCTTATATTTCTTTCTTACCTTGATTTGTTGATAACTCAGAGGGAACTGATGAATATCACTCGAGATACCAACGTTTTATACTACGATGTTAGCAATAATAAAAAAGCAATTAAAAAGTCACTATCACTTAACAATAGAATGGTAGGCACAAAGCAGTTATCGTTTTTGTCATTTGCTAATGATATTGATTTTATTATTATCTATTTAAAATTCCACAAAAACAATTATATACTCGTAGAAAAATATCGTTAAGTAATTGGTGTTTTCTGTTCTATACCATGTACTGTCTTAATATAGAGTTCATAGATACAGTTTCAAAATAATTCTTACGTATTTTTGTGGTCTTAAAACCTTTACGTAGATAAAACAAGGCTGGCTTTCAAAAATACAGGGAAACTTATGTCTCAGTCATCATCATCATCATCATCAGCCAATGCAGACATAGGCTTCTCCAAGCGCACGCCACCGAACACGATCCGCGGCTACTCTCATCCAGCTCTTGCCAGCCACTTTGCGAAGATCGTCGCTCCACCTAGTCTGAAGGCGTTCTACATTCCGTTTGTCTCCATAGTAGTATAAATTAATCTCAATAGTAATCTCTCTCTCATATACTAATCTCAATACATTAGTTGAAAGAGCTGTCACTCACAAAAGGTCGCGATTTAACACACAGAAGTAAGTCGTCAGTTCATCAAAGCATTTCATATTTGCCTCTCAATGTAGTTGGGAGGAGATCAATGTCGCAATTGAAAACGCGCTTGGCTTGCGATTGCTGAAGCTATGCAACTTTCGCAAAGACCGGTCATCGGATGGATAACAAAAAAATTATCATCTCGAGCTCCTTCGTTCTTCGCTTCAGGAGACACGTTATGCCGGCTGTATTAGCAGTCGTTAACAACCACCAATCCGCAATGGGCCCGTGTGGCTTTTATAGCCCGTTCTCCCAGTTATATTTCCATCCAGATCCCACCAACCTGGGCATGTGGTAGAGTTAAAAGATTGCTGGTAGTGTCATGTGGGCTTAGCAACAGAATAGATTGAAGCCCTACAAATTATAAATAAATACTTAACTCAAATTCGTCAGGAGCGCTCAAGACTTTATGCTTCCAGTAATTTGTTGTTGTTTTTTTAATTTAGAAACGCTTCAGTTGTGGCAATGCGGTCGGCCTAATATATCCACAAGTCCTAGGTTAAATTCCCAGGTCAGCCAAAGTATTACGAGGGTGACTCTCTCATTGCCCAGCGTGATAAAATCCATAGTGGGAGATCGTGGACGGTCATAGCCTCCTGCTGTTAATTGTGATTTTACACAAGGTGGCTGTGGGAAGAGTTTGCGGGAAAAATATCCACGCAAACCTCATTGGGGGCTTATTGTTTAATACCTATCGTAATGCCTTTCGTCGTCGTCCGCTTGAGTGAACACCCGTATCCTATAGAACCATATAGCAGCGCCACCTACCGGGTCTAATTATATGCATGTAAAATACAAATAACCCTTCCCCTTGGATCACTCTATATATTACTGAAAAATGGATTAAAATCCGTTGCGTAGTTTAAAAGCTCAAGCGTATTTAGAGCGGGAGCGACTTCGTTTTATACTATGTAAAGATTTGTATGTATGTAGGTTATATGGGCATATATGGGTTGTACAGGTATACCTGGTTATTGGCTATTATATATTGGCTCTTTGTATTTTGTCTTCTTATAAATTGTTTGTTACCTAAAATAAATAAATATGTTTTCTATATTATATTTTTGTATTTCTACGGTGCCGGGGCATATCTCTAGCTCCTCTGAGCTAAAGCTATTTAGTCCCGTTGGTTGTAGTTGTTCAGATTTGCTAGCGTGAAGTTCCTCCAAGAAATATGACTATTGTTGTTAGTTGATTTTATAACTGAATTTTATATTTAGGGAAACATACAGTTACCTAACCTACCCATTCATAGAATAGGTACACCATCTTTTGTATGACATTGTACGAGCATTCTGTCGGTGGAAAGGGATAACTGCGAGCATATGTGTAAAGTTAAAACTTTTTAATTAATTCAGTTTTGGCGCTTTAGCAGTTTTTTATTTCGGTTTAAATTTCTTAAATTGCGGGCATTTTGTACGACTTGTCTGTGTATTGAACTTGGTAATCCGACTACTTTATTACTTATATTTATGTTGTGTAAATTTTATGCATGTTAAATGATTCATAACACCCTCAGTTAAAAACAAAATCGATTTTCAAAAAATATAATATAAAGATTTAATTGAATTGTTGTTTATTTGTGTGAGTCATGAAACCATTTGGTTCATCATCATCAACCTACCTACTGCTGGACATTTCAAAGTGCACGCCACTGATCACGATCAGCCCACCGGATTAACAAGCTGAAGTGGCAGTGGGCCGGCCATATTAGTCGCAGAACAGTTGGGGTAAATGAGTTTTTGTGTGGAGATTTTTTGTTTGAACATCAATAATTTTATATTAGCAGCCATACATTGTTTTCTTCTATGAAAGAGAGAAAGAGAGAGAGAGAGAGAGAGAGAGAGAGAGAGAAACAGAAACATTTATTGACCACACACAGTAATATACATAAAAATGAAATTACACAACATGAATAAAAATACCCATCAATTGTAGCGATGACTTGATTTTTATGTTGGAGGCCTTTGCCCAACTGTGGGACAGTATATAGGCTATTTACTCGATGTGACACACGTCAGTAGTCTAGCGTGACTCTATAGTCACGCCAGACTACTGAATACCCATGTATTGAACGAGTATTTCATTAATTCAACCCGAGCATCTGCCAATTCGACAGTCGCTATCGGATTCGAAAGCGAACTTATATTTTCTATGACTTTTCAACTTTTTTTTTGGAGAGAGATTGCTGTTTGCCTCAAACGGCATTTTCAACGTCACCGGGCTTGTTTGGGGGTGGCGAGAAACTCCACGATGTGACAGACTGAAAGAAAAGCCCCAAATATAGTGAATTTAACGATATATTACAGAAATTTATATTAAAACACAGAAACTATAGAAAATCCAACCTAGGTTAGCGCTCTGTTGCTATGGAAGTGAAATAACAATTGCATAGCAACAGAGTTGCCAGACCTATCGCCAACATCAGGGTTCCTCAAGCCGTGTGAAACGAATCACCGTCGGAGGTTTCCTCGAGGGAACGGCATCACGCACTAAGGCGTGTCCCCGTGCCCTACTAGATTCACCGAAGGGTTCGGATCGGATCGGGAGAGTTTTTCCCTGACTTGAGAGATGTCAACCGCCTTTTCCGGTATTTTTTTTTACAAAAAATAGACCATAACAACATAAAACAGGATCTGCTCAATGATTATTTTCAACAAAAAACAAGCAATAATTAAAATGGAGGAATAAGGAATAACACCTCAATGGTTGAGTGGTTAAGCGCTCGGCTCAACATCTGGAGATCTATGTTCATTTCCCAAGTCGGGCAAAGAGTGTTTCAAAAAGGCAATCGTGGTAATTAAGCCAGTACACTATCAATAGTAGCGATGACTTATATCAATGATGGAGTCCTTTGTCCATCAGTGGGACAGTATACAATCTGTATTGGCATGTACTGTACAAACTTTAGGGGTGGATTCTACACTCAAATATACATGATAAAGAAATATTTAAAAAATCCAAACTCCATGTCGTTAATTGGTTACTTTGTGTTTTTTTCGTCATTTTTGGTGTTGAAAACCGACATATTTGTTTGTTTGTCCTATTGATGTTCGAACTTTTGGCTACTTTACTGATTGTTATTTACTTGCAACTAGTTTCACGTTTTTTAGCACCTGCAAAAATCGAAGACAATATAATAAAAAAGGCTGCCATTTCTAAACTATTGAACTTTTTTTATGTACCTATATTTGAGTGTAGAATCTACACCTAAAGTTTGTACAGTGCATGCATTGGCATGCACTGTACAAACTTTAGGCGGAGATTATACAGATTGTATAGGAGATTACTTATTAGGAATAAAGGAAACATACATTGAGATCAATAGCAATTTATTGAAAAGATCGATCAGTTCGCCACATCATGGTTTCATTTCAAGGCCTCAACCTGCTTGTACGAGTAGTGGAAAGGCTCGACGGACCGTAAAGCGACGTTGTAGTAGGGCCACGGGGTCGCCAACCGGTACGATGCCGGGATCGCTGCCGGTGCCGCTAGCGCCGCCGCTCCATAGTCGATGTACCGCAACTTAGTCGGTTCAGCCGCAACCGTCATATATTTTACCGGTTCCGTTTCAATTAACCGATACTGGCCGTCCTGGTCCCAGTGCAGCTCAGCGGCTGACATAGCGACGCAACACAGAGCGAGGAAGATTATTTTCATCTGTAATAGTTGAGAAATGCGTTAGTTTACAATTTCACGTTTTTACATAATTTTTTTCTTACACTCAATTCTTTGCATATAAAAATATACTTATCAAAATTATATTTTACTTTTTACAGTACAAAATATTTTGTATACATGTGTCTTTTCTAGTGTCACATATACTTTAGACTATGATTACATTTTTCGCAATAATTAAAAATATTAGGTGCCCCAAAAATCTCTATCTCTATCTCCGCCACGATTGTTTTTCCCTAAAAGAAGCGATTGTACCTAGTAAAAATGATGTTATTCCTTTAACCACGCAATCGATTACGATCAGACAGAACTAACTCGAACAACTCGTCAACGCTTCTCGTTCAAGATAGAGAAATATTAAAAATTAAAAGTTAAGACATAAGCACGAATATTAATCTTCATTAAAACCGGGTCTCTCGAGTTCGGCTCGCGAGTCGGCTTGATTAAAAGAAACTGTCTTGACTGTACTTGACGTGTCTTCTCTTAAAGCTTTCTTGAAAATCCTTTTACCCGGTAGATATATTATTTGACAGGAAGATTTTCTTAGATATTTTTCCTTTTTATGTAAAGGAATGTTTGTGAAAATACTTTGAAATTTTACAGGTGGAGAAGTATTCATTTTTAATTCGTCAGTATTCCGATATATTAAGTTAAAAATAACGCAAAATAGTTAAAAAATAGTTAAAAAATAACGTTTACACACATCCTTATAGGATATTGTGAAGATCGGATGTCGATGGCGCTGATAGTAAAACTTTGGCTAAATACTACTTATACGAAATGCTCTGATTACCGAAGGTACATAGTCCCCCCCCCGCTCATGGATTTTTTAATTAACTTTTTTTAAAGTGATTATCAAATACCACTATTATGTTGATAACAAAACGTCTCTGTAATCTCCTAACTCGTTACTAATTTATTGATCAAATCTTTTTAAATTACATGTCTATAGCAAAATATATATTTCAAAATAATATTTAAATAATATCAATATTTAAAACTACCACTTTTCTAATTTTATTTTGCATAAGCCAGATTTATTTAGGTTTACGCATAAGCACGATCTATTTTAGTTCACAAAATACATATTTATAAATAATACCTAGTTAGGTTATTATTGCTTTGCTTACCTTGACTGATTGTTTTGAGAATCAAATAGAGAATGATGTTGAGAACTCAAACGCTGACCATTATATACTATAACTTTAAATTTATTATAATAGCTGAATCAAAAAATCGTTTTTTTTTTATATCTTTGACAATTAAAGTACAATTGCCAATGCGGTTATCTAATTAATCATGCAATTAATAAGTAATAGTAAAAAGCAGTAATTCTTCTAAGTTATAGATGCTTAAGGAAGTTTACTAACAAATATAAACATTGTATTATTAGATTTATAAATAAAGAAGCTCGATGGCTCAGATAAAGGCCAGAAAACAAAAAAAACCAGGTCATTGGATGGGTGACCAAAAATGTATAATATCGAGGTCTTCTGTGCTTCGAAGTATGCTGCATCAGCAGCCGGGACTGAGGGGTTTACATTTTTGTTATTGCAAATTTTTTGAAACTTTAATATTATTTACAATTCTGGCTTAATCGTAAAACTCGTTCTATCTTTATTTAGATAAATCTTCAGTGCGTGTGTTTGTAATTGAACTCCTTCTATGGCTTGACCGATTTGGATGAAATATTTGTTGTGTGTTCAAGTGGATTCGAGAATGGTTTAGATTTACAATTGGACCCGGTGGCGCTGCAATAGGGGTCCATCATGGGTCATGGGTGTTTTCAAGCGGACGAGGTCACGAGCGGGCCATTAGTATTTTATTTATAATTCCTATTTTAAAGGATATACCATCGATATATTCATTTTAAACTTTTAGCTTTTTTGTTACATATTGTATCATGTAAATTTAACTGGCCGTTGTATTATTATCTGTGCACATAATTCAGTGTGTTACTATAGTTACTATTATTACGTTCTGTAGGTATCGTAGCGGAATCAGTGTTCAATACAGTCTTCGTCTCCAAAAAACACAGAGCTTCATAACATAGGCTTACGGGATGATAGTCAACTAGAATTTTAATTGATTTTAAAAGCAACAACTATGGGAGCAATCCCCCTCTTAATGCAATGCTTAGGTGTAACAATGAGCTATCTAAAAGTCATGAGGAAATAGAAATATTAAGTAACAAATTGGGTTATTTTAAGGAAAGTGTTAAATTGTACCTCAATGCTCAGTAATAGCCCTTAAAATTAAACTTTTAAAAAAAAAAATATTTGATTTTTTTTTATTTTTAAGTTTCTGTCTTTTTTATTTTTTGGTACATGTTGTGCGTACCTATAATTTAAATATGTATATACACGTTTTATGATTAATAAGCTTAGATAAATGTTTTGTATGTATTTAGTTGGTAATTGTTGCTCAAGACTAGAATCTGATGCTATACGATCCCTTTATCTATATTTTTAATATTTTAAGGAAAAAAAAACTTAATTTACTGGTTCTAGTCAAACACTGGTGCCCCTATGTAAAGTAAAATAAATAATACAACGACTTTGTACCAAAATACTTATCACCGACAGCAATATTAAAATATTAAGTAAATTTCAATTAAATACGTTTTTAAAGTATCATCTGTAACATGAAATCCGCCATACTTGACAGCTTCACCTGAACCTCGATTAATTAGGGCTGTTCAGAAACACCCTGCGGGATACAGAATCCCCCACCGACTTCAGCTGAGGGCGGTTCTCAAGTGTAAGGGGACGTTTGTGAAGCGAGCGAGCGGTTTCTTTATGCGACTACCGCTGCGTTAACCGTAGCGTTAGGCGCTTTTTTTATCTTATTAAAGGCTTTTGTCTTTCACATACATATACTCTAATATAATTAAATAGATATCAATAAAGATTAGTTTTTATTTTATTTGAGATAATCTCTCTTTCCCCTTTTTTCATCGTAGAATTGCGATGCCCGACAGGGTTCATAATGTGTACTCTATGTAAAATAACATCTTTGCTAACATTATGGTTGCGTTAATTATTATGTATTGAGTATTGAAGCACTACTAGTTCTTTCTAGGCGAAAATGCTTTGGGACAAAATCAGTTCGTATGTGGAGGCAGTAGAAGGCTGGCCTGATTAACCTTCGGAGCCCTGATTGGGTACTATGCCACAAAACAAATCCTTCACAAAATGTAACTATATCAAGAAATATAAAGCATGTAGAGAGAAAATGGAGTTAAATTAGCTCTTCTACTGTGAATATTTGGCTGGGAAAATAATGGGACTCCTAGGATCGGCCTATTCAAAACGAGTTGACTTCAGGCACTTCGCTCTCAAAGACGTTGCCAAACTTATGGCAGTCATCTTTACCGAGGAAGAATAGTGAATGGTAGGGTTACAAAAATATCGCAATGAGTTAAAGTGCTACTGGGAGAGGGAAACCTCAGCAGGCCCCAATGAAATAAGATACGAGAAGATTCACAGACACGTCAGCGTCCTTGTAACCTAAGCTTTATGCGCAACAACCGTACCTATTTATTATTATAAACAATAAAGGAATTCAAAATGGCATCCCTGCTACATCTATAAAATAATTTTAGTTTCCAACCTTGTTTTTCTATAATCACTTTCCTAGCTTTCGCTTGAGAAATGGACCATCGGCAAATAGGGCTTACGAGGAAGCTCTATTACAAAATTGATAGCTCGATTCTGACGAGAATATGAAGTATTAGCTGTCGCGGACGCCGCTTCTTGTAGATTCAAAAGATTGTTAAAGTCTGCTTTTAACTTATATTGTAGCTTGTTTTTATTTTAGTAATATACAATTACTTATTGTATACAATTGTTGATCACCAACCCGCATTCGACAAGCGTGGTGATTATGCCATTACCCATCAATTGTAGTGATGACTTGATAACAATGATGAGGTCCTTTGCCTTGCAGCGCACAGTGGGACGTTCAAAGACTTACTTATTATGTCATCTATGTAGTTTTAGAAAAAGTTAATGAGCATTTGGTATCCTGAGTATTGCGACCAGTGGCTACAATTGGGATTTTAATAACCCAACTCTCGCCAGTAGCAACAACTGGGCTTTTAATGTTCCATGCGTCACCACTGGCAATAGATAGGATTTTTTTTCTCATTTGTCACCAGTGGGAACGGAGCCAGTGGTGACAACTGGGAACAAACCTTTTAAAGTATGTCACATTATGGACTAGATCTATTTCTTCTTCCTGTCTTCTTTTTTCAATACTCGAACTTTTTTGTAAGTTAAGTGTCTCAATAATCCACTATGCCAAGAATAGGGTTAAATACTTTTTATCTCTACAGTACTCGTGTGAACCTACACTATGTTTCGTGCGTAACATACATAAATTTTTGTTGAGTAGCAAACATTTTTTTTATCATCATCATAATCAGCTTACATCAATCTATTTATTTTTACTTTAAATTAATTGGTGTAATTTTATTATTCACTTCTCATTAAAAGTGAATAATAAAATGCCATTACATAAATTAAAACCTGAAGATAAAGGGACTCCAATAACATTTTTTTCGTGACATAAGAAGAGGATGAACCCCCTTATTCATAAAAACTATTTAAGCATTATTTGGTTAATCATTGTTTTGTCTCTTCTTCTCAAATTCAAAATGACGTTTGTGTGACAAAACAATATTTAACTAAATAATACTCAAAAAGTTTTTATGAATAAGGGGGTTTATCATTTATCCATTTTTTACATTTAAATAGTTAATTAAAATTCAACAATCTTGTTAAGCTAATGAATATTGGTATTCCTAAGGGGTGTTTATAAAACCAAAATTAAGAATGAATCATTGAATATTAATTTTTTTTTTGTTGCCAAGCATTTTTTTTTAAAAGACAAGACGCAAAGCAGCACTTCACCACCCTATGGTTGACTGGTAGAGAAGGCATTAAACTTACCATGTTAGATTATTACAAAAGTTAAAAAATAAATAATTTAAGTCAAATAGTTTTAAAAAAGACAAAGTGTTGAAAAAATTCCACGAGCGGGATTCGAACCGGCACCCCATGACATGCCGGGCAGGTGCACTACCAACTATGCCATCGTGGCTCAATCCAACACGCCGAAATTAATCAACACTATCAATTCTACTCTATCTCTATATCTGAAGGCTCTGCCTGTACTTGCAATTTTTCTGACAAATTATGGGATAAATATTCGTTTTATGACTCACTGACACCAATTCAACGATTTTTGAAATTTTTGTCTGTTTGTCTGTATGTCCCCTTATAAGTCAAGAACGGCTTGGCCGATCTTGATGAAAATCTGTATGTAGTAAGAATATGAGATAGTGCAAATGATAGGCTATAAAAAAAATATTCACAAATTTTCGCACAGTGAAGCGAGCGGGTGACGGCTACTTTACATATAATTTTACACATAACACTTTGTCTTTTTCCAAATTGTAATTTGTTCGCAACAAAATTTGCGTAAAATTATATGTAAATAATCATAAAGTCAAATAGACTATAACTGTCCCACTGCTGAGCAAAGGCATCATTGAAAACAAGTCATCACTACAATTGATGGGCAGTGGCTTTAATCACCACGCTGGCCAAATACGGGTCACCAATCACAAACCCGGGCTATGCATCGAAAAATCCGAAACACTTTGCCGACCTGGGAATTGAACCCGGGACCTTCGGGTATCGGACCGAGCGCTTTGCCACTCGGCCACTGAGGCGTGTAAGTAAAGACGTTAGTTTATTTTAATAGCTACCACATAGCCACTTTACTTATGATCATCATCATCATCATCAGCTCATTATACGTCTCCACTGCTGGGGCACGAGCCTTCCCTATGGATGGATAGGGAGAACGGGCCATAAACCTCCACGCGGGCCCAGTGCGGATTGGTGGTTTTTAACGACTGCTAACGCAGCCGGGACCAACGGCTTTACGTGACTTCCGAAACACGGAGAAGCTCGAGATGATAAATTTTTGGTCACCCATCCAATGACCGGCCTTTGCGAAAGTCGATTAACCTCAGCATTCGCAGACCGGGCGCGTTAGCCACTGCGCCATCGAGCTCCACTTTACTTAAGATATTTATTTCATATTTTTTTAACAGCTTGCTAATTGGTTGAATGTACTCACATCAGATAAACTAATAAACCAAGTAGACTTCAGGCTGTCATCCAATAAAGGTTTCGTTTAAAATACTTGCTCAAAAAAATGTGGTTTGTGGTGACGTCACGTCACGCGCAGAGCCCAACCACAAAATAGGGAGACTGCAGAAGTTAAGCTCCATACAGACGCGCTCGAGAAACGCACACAGACCACCTCTCACGGACACGCAATCTCGCAACAGCTGCGCTCGGACTGTTCCGAGATCCGTGTACGTGCAAGGGGTCTATGTGTGCGATGCTCGAGCGCGGTATGTATTAGAGCCTTCGCCCACGTCCGATAATCGGGGACCGATGTTTTAGTCAATGTAAAAGGCAAGGCATGGATTCTATGTTGCAACGCATACGTGCTACAAAGAGTCGGTAGCAAAATAGATGATAAAACTCGGCGGAAAAAATCGGGCCGATTGTCGGTCCTACAAAAAGTCGGTCACGGGCGGGCGCGTTTAAGCTTACCTTCTGGGTCTTCTTGTTTTGTGGCCCAGCTGTCGGATATTGAAAGCAACATTGAAATTGTCGACGTGTAACTCCCTGTGCCAATACTGTTCATAGTTCGAATAATTCAATTCAAATTAAAAAAAAAACTTATTAGACAAGATTAAAAATAATTTATCAGTTTAGGCTTCCAGTAGCTCTTATGAATGACAGACACTGCGCCATTCGGTGATGTACGAAAGTTTGCACAAGGCGGGAACCCTGTACTAAAATGCACCGGCGAGAAACTCAGCAAGGGCAATTCTTTACTCCCTTTCATAAACAACGTCACATATTAAAAAATGTTCCATCACAAATCAACACACAAAAAATAAAAAAAATAAAAACTGGGTGGTGACCACCTCGATGGCGAGGAGCTCGATGGCGCAGTGGTTAACGCACCCGGTCTGGAAGTGCTGTGGTTATGCAACTTTCACACAGGCCGGACATCGGATGGGTGACCAACATTTATCATCTCGAGCTCTTCCGTGCTTCGGAAGGCACGTAAAGCTGTTGGTCCCGGCTGCATTAACAATCGTTAACAATCACCAATCCGCAGTGGGCCCGCGTGGTAGTATATGGACCGTTTTCCCTATCCATCCATAGGGAAGGCTCGTGCCCCAGCAGTGGGGACATAAAATGAGCTGATGATGACGATGATGACCATCCCTATTTCTGCTGCCAATCGTTATGATGTATTGTAAATAAGTGTTTTAAATAAATGTACTATTATGAAAACATTTAAATAAAATACCCTTGGCGTATCATGCATCCATTTGCCGGTTCAGTAACAATAACAAATCAGGCTCTCCCGATATCTGACGTCAATACTCAACGCGAAAGATGCTTTTAATACAACAAAAGACAAAAGTTGTCACATCAAATGGCTATTAGTGTACAAATTTGGAATACAAAACATCAAAAATATTCTGATAACGAAGTCTCTGCCACTCCGATAGCAAATTGAAACGCCAAAGATGGAAGTCCTCGGAGACAATTTCATTTGTTTTATTGATATTTTTGTCACCAGTTGGAAAGGAAACAGGGGCTGAGAATAAAATTGCGTCCAGACGCGGGGGGTGTCAGCCGGAACTCGACGAGCTGACTACGTAGTCACCGGTCGCGCAACCGCCGCGCGGCCTAATAGGGATGTTGTAACATTTCTTTAAAATATTAACCTATTTTTTTTTACCTAAGCATGAAACCTGAGTATTTTTATTAAATACTCAATTGACAAAACACAATAGTGACGTCATAGTTTGCCATTATCATACAATTTCTATTTTTTTTAAATCATTTTTACAGTTTGCTAAAAAGTTGTCTATTGAATAACCATTCAACTACCCAATTACTGAATACTATTATCGGTCATCATTTATCAAACAGTCATGAACATAGAAAATATTTAAATGCACAAGCGGGCGCGCAAACGCAGATCCAGACGCTACCCCTCCCTCTCCTAGACCGACAATGAAGGAAAACAAAAAAACCTATTTTTTAATGGTATTGCTTGTGGTCGGGTGGCACCATCGCCAAAACAATTAAGGAGTCAAAGTGGTCGCCATAACTGATACCGGTCGTAAATGTTAATCAACATCATCATCATTAATAATTAATACTATTAATATCACCTTCAAATACGATTAGCTAAAATAATGTTCCGGTATTCGGTATGGTGCAAAAGCGACACGTGCAAGCGTGGCTCGCAACCGGTCGCATCGCTCCATAGTAAGGACTCGGGAGAAAGTGGGAAGGGGCCGAATGGGCCGTTTCACAGTGAATGCACTCGCAATGTCTTCGCGAGTTTCGGTTAGTATTTTCTATATATAAAGTAAACAGCAGCTATATATAAGTAACAGGGCAGTAAGGTTTGATACTAACGCGGTTAGGTGGTGTGTAGTATCGAAAGACCGCAGAAGATTCTAGCAAAGCAAATATCAAAAAGTGAGCGCTCTAATATACAGGGTAACTTAACCGCCTCTGTGGTCTAGTGGTTATTTAAGACCACAGAGGTCCCGGGTTCGATTCCCAGCGAGGGGTACATGTTTGTGTACTCGGTTTGGTTGGTGGTAGGGCTTGTTTGTCCGCCTAGCTAGCTACCACCATCTTATCTAAATATGTCGCCATAACATCAATGTTGTAGCATTGTTGTGTTTCGGCAGCTAGAGACAAGATAGCCAGTGCCTCACTAGTTGAGGATCCCGGGTGAAGTGCGCTTTCATCTTTGGCCTTATCATCACTTAACATCAGGTAAGATCAAGGCACTGTGCTTACCCGTAAAATATATTTTAAAAAAAGGCGATGAGCAGTCCGGGTCCGTGCGATGATTTTTTTTATGGAGAGAGATTGCTGATCGCCTTAGGCGGCATTTTCAGCTTCACCGGGATTTTTTGGGGGCAGCGAGAAACTTAAAGGGTTCCTCAAGCCGTGCGAAACGAATTACCTTCTGAGGTTATCTAGAGGGAACGGCATCACGCACTAGTGCGCGTCCCCGTGCCCTACTAGATTTTCCGAGGTGTTCGGATCGGATCGGGGCCGTGTGGGAATGTCTATCGGATACAATCGGTGGTCGAATTTGGTTTTTTCTATCTATATGAAGAGTGACTATACAGAAATCGGAATCCATAATATAAAGAAATTCAACAACAACAATAAAAATTATAAGACCTGAGCCTAGTAGTGAGATCTTCTTTTTTGAATTCTTTATATTATACTTTTAAAAACACAATGGTAAATAATATGCCATATTACAATATGTAGTCTGTAACAGTAATCCGGTTAACGCTTATTTTGCCGTAGCATAGAACTTAACGCTTAACCGTCTATACCTACAAGAGCAACAAGACGCTTGCTGATCTGACCATTAATGGATTGCGAATCACGCCGCTATTGAACTTGCATTGTTCGGTATCTGTCTCAGCACTACATAGACACAAAACAAGGAGACCGCAGAAGGTAAGCCTGTTACGGACACGGAATCTCGCAACAGGGTGCCAAGTGCGAGTTTCATTCGTCATTCGTTAACGTTAACGAAAACGAGAATTTCTATGGCAATATACTAATTTTCGTTTTCGTAAACGTAATCGATTGAATACGGATAGTAAATAAAACTCACAGTAGGCACCCTGTTGCGCTCGGACGCGTTTGAGATGATCCGAGCTCCCGAGTCCGTGAGAGGGAGAAGTGTTTATTGTGTGTGTTGGTCGAGGTATGTATTGAGCTTACCTTCTGCGGTCTTCTTATTTTGTGACATAGGTCTGATTCATCAGTGACAAGTACTACGTCTGCAGCTATAGAGTATGTATGTAGGTATGTTTCATCCACTGTATGCATTGATTCAAGCACTGCAAGTGTTTCTGTAGGAAATTGTACTTAATTGGAAGGAGACATGCCACCTATTAGGATCTTATCTGTCTTATCGCATTGGGATTGGTAGCGTGTGTGTGTCTGTACTGCAATCAATGGTATTTAAGAAAACTGGTTTATAGATGGGATTTGATATGACGGTCTGCTCTTGCTTACTTATCGTGTTTTTATTATTATTGTATACTTACACACTATACTTCATACATTATACAATATACTTTAATCATTGTTTTTCTTTAACAATTTTTGACTTATATAAGTACTGTATGACATTTTGAAAATTAAAATTGTAACTGATGACAGACCAAATCCTACTAATATTATAATCGCGAAAGTTTGTAATTATGGATGGATGTTTGTTACTCTTTCACGTAAAAACTACTGAATGGATTTTAATGAAACTTTCATGCAGACCATGAACCAGGTCAGCATAATTATAGGATACTTTTTTTTTTACTTTTTTTTTAAGTAAAATTTAAACACTGAAAAAAGACGACAACCTCAGGCGGGAATCGAACCACGCACCTTCCGCATTCCGGGCGGCTGCCTTAACCACTTGGCTACCGAGGTCTGGCTTTCACCCGTCGAAATTTTTCAGTGCTTGATGCTTATGCTTTTTTTTTTTACTTTAGTCTTCGCGAACGAAGTCGCGGGCAATAACTAGTATTTATATAGGTATGTGGTATAAGGTCTCCCGCTCAGAGTAGACTTACGAACCGATGTCATAGTGACATTCATAAAAGCTACTTGTAGCTAAACTGAATAAATGATTTCAAATTTTGAGTTTTGATAAAAAAAACATGTCGCTCTTAAAAATTCTAGATTATAATAAAAAATCCATCGAAGGATTGGCCTAACTGGCTTACTAGTCGTTATTGAACTCAAATACTCGACTATATTATAATTATAACGAAAACCACAAGGTAGGCAACGCCCAAAGATAATTGGTATTGCAAGTGGCAATAGTATGTAGTGAAATGTTTTTCTATTGTTTATAAAATTTTGTTGCGAAACCAATTACAAAAACACAAATGTTGAAAAAATTTCCACGAGCAGGATTTGAACCTGCACCCTTCTGACATACCGGGTCAGGTGCTCTTCCAATTGAGCTATCGTGGTTCTAACCAGCCCGCCGAAATCATTCATCACTATTTACTTTTTACTTTGAAAGCCAAAGGCGCCAATTCAATGTCAACAACTACCGTCATTAACATCTGATCATAATATTTTTACAATTACTAAAGATCAGTTAAGAAGTAGGCAAGCTATTTATAAAATGTTTTTGTTTTGTTTATATAATTTTAACGTAAATTTTGTTGCGAAACTCAATTGGAAGAACACCTGACCCGGTATGTCAGAAGGGTGCAGGTTCAAATCCGGCTCGTGGAATTTTTTTCAATATTTTCATCATTTTTGTAGTATGTAGTGACCTAGTGGTAACAGGCAAACCGCAGTCAAAAAGCTTTCAAGTTCAATTTCGAATAATAAATTAATTTATTAACTCACCGCCAATGCAGTCTAGTGGTTATATCACCGATCGGATCTTTAAAACATGACCTGTTGTACAACAAATAAAGAAATATATACGTAAATTGTATTTCTCATAGTTGCATTTTTGCTCACACTTACACTCGCCGACAGAGTTCTTCGACCTCTCAATTTATGAATTATTTAGCCGGTACAGGTACCCTCCCCATGGCGTGCAGCTCATTCATCACAGGCTGACGCTCAAAATTACAACCCCCATTCACCAAACGGCAAACCGTAATTTGAACGGAAAAACCAATGTGTTTGTGGACAATTTCCTTATTGAAAAAGTAGCGAGCTCGTGTGTGAGCTGTAATTTTCTAATTTTCTTTTTTATTCGAAATTGCTATTTCATGTTTTGTGTAATGCCTACGAGGTACTACACAAAAAATGGAATAGCAATTTCAGCGCAAACGATAGTCAAAACAATTTTTTATACAATTTGTAATAATAGTAACAATAATAACTTATTGCTCCTTCAACTTAGTTTGTGTTAATTTTAAATAAATATTCCATCTGATCGTCAATTAGTCGCCATTAAGTACTCGTTAGATAATGTAGTCACGAGCACCGATATGTAAATACTTTGTCTCTTACTCCATCGTAATAAGAGTTACAATTGTTTACATGTTTTTTTGCTCGTGACTGTACTCGTTAGTCAATAAATATTAAGACAAGTCTAAGTCTAAGTGCACATATTTCATGTAGAATTAGAATTTAATTTTAAATACGAGCTCACAAACAAATGCTGCTTCTGTATTTATTATCAAACTTATCTTAACATCTACTCTTATCGATAAGTATATGAAACTAAAATAACGATCACATTATTAAAGTTTAGAACACCCTTAGTAAAGTAACGTTTTAAAATAATGGCTTACTCCACAATAATCCCTCATAATTTATTTAGCTTATCAGTCATATAAGCATCCCCACAGCTGAGCTTCTAGCCTTCATACATAAGGATATTGGATTATACAACACACCAGATCGCTTAATGCGAGATTAAGAGAATAACCAACTAAAGAACTTACTTGTTACTATAACGCATAATGAGAAAAGCCATCGCTTCCAAGAAGCAATACTGCAAGTTCAAAGTGCGTTCTATCAAGAACTGGCGCTTCTTGGTTCCTTTAACAGAGCACACTGAAAGCAACAGATCGCTGCTTCCAAGCGACGCTCAAAGGCAAAGCGCAGATTGCGCTACAAAGCAAAAATCCGAATGCACTTCGAAAAGTGAACATCAAAAAAAAGCCATCTGGTTTCTGTTACGTTTCTAACGCGATACGAAACTCGTTTCGCACTAAGTGCGCCAATAAAGAACAGAACCGAATTACTGTGTCCCGGTGCTCACCCCAATGCAATTTTGCACTCGATTGTGCTTCTGCCCGGAGGCTAGGTGTGATAGCACTTTTGTGCGCACCTGTATTCGGGGAAAAGTTTTGGTCGTGTTTTCAAGTAGGTACTTCATTTCTACTTTTTATCTCATCGTGGGAGCGCTTGGCCTTAATTTCACCTAATGAAGGTATGACCGAAAAGGAAGCGTTCCTCATCTGGAATCGTCAAACACTGGTTAGAATGCTGGAACCCTAAGTAGGATGTTAATTGAACTTGTAAATTGTACACCCTATTAGAACCTACGAGTACATTCCTACATTTCGGATGATAATTTTAGTAACTAGAATTTAGTTATTTAGTTTTAATGTAATAACATTAAAAGTTTTGGTTCATATATTGTTACTTAAACTAAAAATATTACCTGAAAAAATACGACTAAGACATAGGCTCAACACACATACACGTTTTTTTAATTTACTGGGTTCGTCAAAAACTTCTTGTACCCATTTTTTATACAAGGAGTACGTACGTACGCTCTGTGTTGTGTATTTTTTATTTAATGTTGGAATCGCCAATCAATTTATCTATAACAAAAGCAATAATACTAATGAAGGCTTCACAAAAAAATTTCGAAAGAGCTCAACCTCCTTCGCTATCAGTATCCAATCTCTACAATCCAGAACGAAACGTTTCGCATTAAAACGACCGTAGTCACGTCCGCCGGTCATGCAATTCTGTCGTCAAAAAGAAAAAAAAGAATCTTATCTGTAGAGGTCGATGAACCCTGCACGCCACTGCCCTCACCTGTATTTAGAAAGAGATAGCGTATGTTGTTTTTGTTTTGTTTTTCTGTTCCGCACAATGTGAAACGACCTTATCAGCAAATAGGGTGGGAGTAGGGTGACTGTTATAAATTAATGTGTTACGGATTACTTTACAAAAATAATATGTTTACATAGTAATATATTCTGCGGAAGATTAGCTGCATTTACATTCATACTTTTAATTATTTTGTAAATTTTTCATACGGTTTAATTATGGAAAGCGACCATAGACGCTTGCATTACCAATGGTATCAGGACAGCGCTGCCGATCCTGAAGCTACAACGTATGCACCTATAACTTGTAATTTCACTAGATTTAGTACCCATTTAACGAGAACATAGCGATAAAAGAATGTAAGCCATTCAAACGGAAATTTATGGAGAAACCCTAGTGCTTACATACTGACTTAATAAGTAATTAAAATGGTTAATGATACCTGATGTGTAGAAATAAGCTCCTAAAAGCAGCATGCTGAAGTGGCAGTAGGCTGGTCATATTAGCCACAGGACCGTCAACCGTTGGGGAAGATGTGTTCTGGGGACCACGACTCGGCAAACGCAGAGTAGAGCTAAGTAGAACGATGATATAATATGCTCGCTGGTGATGGTTGGATAAGAAGAGCCTTAGATCGTGATCTGTGACATGCAATAAGAGAGGTATTCAGCAATCGACTGATACGGGCTGATTATGATAAAAATGAAGGATGAGTATCAATAGAGTTTGAAGTCAGTCAGTCGGTTGTTCAATAATCACGGTGGCCTGATCCACACGACGCCACACAATGTGAAATTTTAAAATAGCAGAATCGAGGAGCTGAAGCAATTTTCGCTAAGACTGGTCATTGGATAGGTGACCATAATTTATTATCTCGTCAAACCTTTGGTCCCGGCTGCATTAGCAGTCGCTAACAACCATCAATCCGCACTGGGCCCGCGTGGTGGTTTATGGCCCGTTCTCCCTATCCCTCCATAGTGCCCCAGTAGTATAGACATAAAAATAAGCTGGTGATGAATACTGCTTTCAGATATCATAGTAAGGCTCCTGGTATTTTTTAATGATGTCTACCTACATTGTATAAGTGTGGTGACACCTGCGGCCGTACCGCGCGCTCGGGCAAGCCATGGCCACCATACACGTGACTCAATGGGATACACGTCGTGAATCATTGAGCAGCCAGCCGCTCGATGCAGACGTCACGCCATCGCTACCGTCTGCTACCACCACTCTAGCAGTTTGTGAAGGTATTATTTAATTAAACAAATAATATACGCAGAAATATACACTTTTTAACTTTCGCTTTTTATTCTAATCGAAGGTTTATGATGGGGATTAACAAAATAAAATAAAAAAAAATTAACACATAATACCCACAGACCGCTATGTATTCATCATGCATCACGTTAGGGTGTGGCGTTTTTAAATACTACTCTGTCAAGAAAGTACCGGGAAAAGATCAATAATACACAAAATGTTTGTTATTCATCCAAATTTATTTTATCACCTTCAAAGTATGCTCCTTTAGAAACGATAGACTTACGCCAACTAATAATCCAATCATCAAAACATTTTTTAAACGCTGTTTCCGGAATTGAGTTCAGTTCTCGCCGCGAATTCTCCTTTATGTCTACTACCGATTGAAAGCGGGTGCCACGAAGTGGTAATTTGAATTTAGTAAAAAGGGAGAAGTCGGCTGGAGCCATATCTGGTGAATATGGTGGTTGCTCGATGGTATTTGTTCAGTGTTTGGACAAAAATTCGTTCACAATGATAGCCTTGTGCGAAGGCGCATGCATTATCGTGGTGCAAAATCCAAGAATTTTCTTTCCACAAATCTGGCATTTTTCGTCGAATTTGCTCTCTTAAACGCCGCATAACGCACAAATAATATTCTTTTCACACGACCTGCTCGACAATGCCTCATTATATATCATGCAAACCTTACTCAAAGTAAATCACTATAGCCCTTGTCTTTTGCCGGGGTGTAATGTTGTACTGAATTTCATTATAACCCGCCGGGCAGTAATGTGATTTTCACTTCTCTTAGTTCTTATTGTTATGCATTTAAAGTCTAATTTCGTCAAAATCGAACTTATTCGAAAATCGAGCTGGCCACGCCACGGCAAGCCGAACGAAAAAAAATCAATACTTAAAACAAAAGCCGCGAGTATTTCAATACGGTGCAATCAGTATCAGACAAAACTGCAAAAGAAGATAGAATAAAACATTAAGAAAATTTCGAGTGACGAAAGTAATTTAACTCCGGAATCCATTAAATTAGACGCCTTAGGTATTGTTAATAACCTACTACCAGAGCAGTAAATACTTGAAATTTTAATTTTTAATTTACTTTTTATTGTTATTTACTGTGCCAATTATATATAATTAGTAATGAAAATAGTATTTTAATAAATAAAATACTTTTCTAGTAGCCTTGGTTTTTATTGTCTCGCAAAAGGTGAGAAAAGTAGAGTATACTCCTCAGGGATAAAACTGATTGATTTTGCCTTGGGCGCGCTTAAATCCTTCACTGCTCTCAGGACTCCATTTTAATTCCCTCGCTTCGCTCGGGAATCAACTCAAAACCCCCTCGCTACGCTCGGGAGTTAAATCTGGAGTCCTTCGTTACGCTCAGGATTCAATATCGCGCCCGTGACATAATACAGTGCTTTATCCCCTTGGTGTACAATCTACTATTATTTACCGTTTGACCTTCTGGCAAGAACTCCGGTTGCACAACACCGCGATAGTCAAAGAAAACAGTCAACATGACTTTGACTTTTGATCGACTTTGGCGTGGTTTTTTCGGTTTCGGTTCAGTTGGAAGGCGCCACTCCGAAGCTTGTTGACTAGTTTGCATGTCAAACTCGTAAACCCACCAGTTACCCCATCAGTTTACGTAAACCCATCTCGTCACCAGTAACAATGCGTTTCATGAATGTTGGGTCGGAATTGACTCGTTCTAGCATGTCCTCAGCGACTCTCATGCGATTGAATTTTTGGAGAAAATTCAGGTCTTTTGGGACTAGCCGAGCGGAAACATGTTTCATACCTTGCTTTATTTCGCTAACTAAAAAGTTAAAAATAATTTAATTTAAAAATTGGGTCAGTGATAAAAACGCAAAGATTTTGAAATTAAATTATTTTTAACTTTTTAGTTCTTTTTTTTATCAACAAGTAATAAATGCTTTTTTTTTAAAGTTTTTTTTTAATTTTATTTTTAACTTTTTAGTATTTTCGAATGACATGTTTTTACACCCTCATACCATTCAGCCCTCGACACCACCTTGGCATTGGGTCATTCATATAATCCATCTAATCAAAGACAGAATCCACATTCATAACAAACGGAACGAACGAACGAACTTATTTTCTTGAGTTCCTATGGCCATCTCCCAGCTCCATCATCAGACCCTGGCTATTATCTAGCACCAAAAGACTCGTCAAGACGGATCAAACGAGTCCAAACTCGATGGGCTTGTGTCGTTTAACTACCGAGTTCCTATAGTCACCTTCCGGTTCCATCATCACATCAGCTCCATGTCATAATAATTTAGCATTATCATCCGATTTACACATGCATGCAAAATTTCAGCTCAATCCGTCAACAGGAAGGAGGTCTAATTTCAATTACTAGATTTGACCCAAACAAACAAATAACAGGTGAAACTAAATAAAAGCTTGTAATAAAAGCTTGTAAAAAGCTCTTTATTTGGCTAAGAATGAAATTGTACAGTTAAAATTTGAACTGATTGAAATCGTAAAATAGACACAGTTAGATATTGAAATGGCGAGATAGACGAACTGTTATAATGTTCCATCTTGTAATGTCTTTTCAGGAAATAAATAATATTTTTTCATTAAATTCCAGTTTAGATAAAAATGAGAGCCAAAAGGATTTCCGAAGTGAAAAAAAAAACTACTCGCACAATATTCACTAACAACCAACCAGATATTGAATAAGCAAGAAAGCTTTTTACGGAAGCGCTAAAAGAAGAAAAATTATATTACTCGCTAGAACAAAAGTTGAAAAAGCGAAGGATGTTAAAGGGAAATATTCACAATTTGGTGAACTGGCAAGTGGGAGTCTCCGCCACCCTCGGTCAGCCACTAAATAAGTAGACTGCAGAATGTAAGAAGCCAACGCTTTTATTTTTGAGAGAATTTGCTGATTGCCTCTGGTAATTTTCAGCTTTACCAGGCTTTCTGATTCTTGGGGGAGGCATTTGTCCGGATTACTAATGTTTGACCTAAAAATTATTGACAAATGGTCATTCGACAAACAACGTTTCACCAAATGTTCATTTGGCAAACGAGAAATTTGACAAAAGTATCATCTTACAAAAACTCACTTAGCAAATGATCCATTAGCAAATACTACACTTGTTAAATGTGTTAAATAAACTAATAAATAATAAAACTTTTTTCATTTCACCAAATAATATGTTTCGCAAATTAAAAAAAAATAACCTCAAAAATCAAGACAAAAATTACCAAAAAGAAACCCTTTCTGTTGACTAATAACAAAAAAATTAGACTAGTTGTAGTCGTTTTTAGACCAATAGTAGTTTTGTTGCTAAATGTTCATTGTGTTAAATGATTATTTATAAAATGTAAATTTAAGTGTCGATCAATTGGAAAAGTAAATCATTTGTAAAATGATTAGTAGTAAAATGATCAATCGGCGAAACCATTTTTTTGCCAAACGTTGTTTGTCAAGTGTAGTTTTGCCAAATGACTTTTGGTTAAACAGCAGCCCCCATTTGTCCATTAGTGGACGTCTTTTGGCTGAGATGAGGATGATGATGATGATGAAACGGTCTATGTGCATTGCTCAAGCGCGGTGTGTATGAAGCTTACCTTCTGCAGTGTCCTTATTTTGTGGGTCGGGTAAGCGCACGGTAATACAGCTATGATTATATAAAAACTTTTTAACTCGCTTTGGAGACTAATGATATACAAATATTACGAAGGAGATTTGGTTTGAATGAAACGTTGATTGCCTAAAGAAGCGGATTTGAATTTTTTATTTCGGGCTGTCTTGTCTATGTTTATTTGTAAATTAAGAAAATATTATATTTATTAAATTTTCGCGAGTTATAATGAAATTGGAAAAGGGTTTTTCACAATTTGTATAAAAATAGTTAGTATTAATTTCGAAAATTTTACAATTGGCTGTCCGGAAAAGTGAAGCACAAAAAGAAAATTAAGGTGCCAGACATTTTTAACATGATTCCGTGACGTAACTTCACGTTGGTATTAATGTTTGCTCTTTCTATAAGCGTTAGTGGATGCTTTTTGATAACAATCTGTAAACATGGCCTAGGCCCATCTCTCACCCCTCCCCCCTCCCAATTCCTACTCCCTCCAAGATCAAACTCCTTCCTCCGATTACTTTGGTTTTGCGGGTGTCCATGGGCAGCGGTGATTACTTTCCATCATCCGCCTGCTTGTTTGCCTTCTTTTAACATAAAACAATAACAATTCAATTTTAATGTTGACTATTAGCTTAAAAATAATACTTATAGGTTTGTAACAATTTTATTAAAAAACTGTTATTTGCGTAACTTAATTGTGTGGTCGATTAAGTACGAGAACAATTATTATTACATTATATATTGTCGTTTTGTAATTGAATTGTAATTAGACGATAATGCATGTATAATAAAAGTATTATTGTTATTTAAACATGAATATTGACACAGATGTGGCCAAACCATTAAACTTTACATTTTGAACGTACTATATGTTCTCGTGAAGAGAATAACCAACTATTTCAAATACTTTTTGGTCCCTCTCTTTACATCGACAAATAGTTTTTATTCTAAAGTACATTTTTAACTAAGGGGAAGCGATTTGCTTCTACAAAAGACAGGTTTTAAAAGCGTTCAAAGTTCAAACCGGCAGCGTCAGCGAGTGTGGCGGTGTCAGAAAAACCATTAGTAGTCCATGCCATATCACTAAGCAACATAACTACCATACGATCACATAGCTACTAACTTATAGCACATAGCAAAAGAACATTACAATAATAATATAATAGCGAAGATATACAGACGCCTGCACATCAACCTATCCAAAACTGTCAAATTTCTTCAATAAATAAATAAATAAATAAATATGAGACAACTTCACATACATTGTTCTGATCCCAAGGTCAGTAGCTAAAGCACTCGTTTCATGGAAACCAGAAACAACGACGGTACCACAACCACCCAGACCCGACACAATATCGAAAAGTTCGTTTTCGACATTGACCCGACCGGGAATCGAACCCGGGACCTCAGGAGTTAGCGCCGCCCGAAGTCCGGCGTGCAAGCCACTCGGCTACGGAGGTCGCAAAACCATTTAAAATAAATGTTCAACCATACATCATTTACATAAAGCTCAAAGTCTATTGAGGAAATTTGACAGTTTGTGGTAGTCTGATGTGCGGGCGTGTGTACGTTGATAAATTACTTATATTGTCAGATTCCCAAAGTAGGTATACATACACCATTCACCCTTATTTTTAACTATCAGAAAATGTTTAAGGGTCGTCGTACCTTTAAAGATTTTCTGGTCGTTAAAAAACAAGAGAGTATACACACTTATAAATTGATCTTTAGTTTCATTAATAACCAAAACTAACATCAAAACAATAATAATAATAAAGAGTAGTCTTTGACCATCATTTTAACCTAAAAGATTTTTTTTTTCTTTTTTAATAACGGGTAAGCACAGTGCCTTGATCTCACCTGATGTTAAGTGATGATAAGGTCAATGATGGAAGCGCACTTCACCCGGGATCCACAACTAGTGAGGTACTGGCTATCTTATCTCTAGGTGCCGGAACACAACAATGCTACAAACATTGATGTTATAGCGACATATTTAAGATGGTGGTAGCTAGCCAGGCGGACAAACAAGCCCTACCACCAACCAAACCGAGTACACAAACATTTACTCCCCGCTGGGAATCGAACGCGGGAACTCTGAGTCTAAACTGGTGGTCTTAGCCACTAGACCACAGAGGCGGTTAAACTAAATAACTAAATTTACTGGGAGATAAAAAATAAGGCTGTATACACACCTATAAATTAATATTTAGTTTCGGTAAAATTATAGGCAGCGACTACCTATCATTGGTATTCTGGTTTTGATCTTTAGATCTATGCTTTTGACTGTACCTATTATAAAACAAGTAAAATTTCTAATTAGTAATTAGTACTAGTTACGATGACCCAATGCCCTTTAAAATATATACATATTATTATTATATATGTATACTAAGACATCGCATTGGCCTCGCGCCAAGACTACCACGGTCACTAACAGAGATGCATTGTCCGGAATCCGTAACTAAGGGAAACGCGTATTGGAGCGACTGAGGTTTGTCATCCAGTGCTTATTCCGCTATTTTGAAACGTCCACAATCGTGTCTCAGTGGTCCGATTCTAACATTTATCACTTCACTAGTTCAAAATTTGAAATCAGGCTACTGACTGTAAACGTAGCAAGGAATGCTCTCGATCCGCGTATCGTGTAGGTCATCATCATCTTTATTAGCTCATTTTGTATCCCCACTGCTGGGGAATTTTCCTATGGATGGATAGGGAGAACGGGCCATAAACCATCACGCGGGCCCAGTGCGGCATTGGTGGTTGTTAACGACTGCTAATGCAGCCGGGACCAATGGCTTAACGTGCCTTCCGCATCACGGAGGAGCTTGAGATGATAAATTTTTGGTCACCCATCCGATGACCGACCTTTGCGAATGTTGTTTAACCTCAGCACTCGCAGGCCGGGCGCGTTAACCACTGCGCCATCGTGTATGTACAGATATAAAACAAGGTTTACAAACAAAATAGTAAAATTCACAGATAGCGGCCATTTTGTAGGCAAACTAATCAAAAGATAACTAACGCCAGGCTTATGTATAATTTAATAATGAGACTCTATTGGACTGTATCCAACAGTGAAAATGAAATATGTAAGTCACCTAAGAACCTGCATTGAATTTCTGCGAGTGTATTAACAAGCGGTTTTTAACAGTTTTCGTTTTTAATTATTTGAAAATATGTTAAGTTATAAATGTAATTTTGTGGTTAACAGTACTTTAATGCTTTTGTTCCCTTAATGTCGGAAAATGATTATGTTAAATTACATAAAAATATAACTATTACTAGATATAATGTTTCTCTTCGCCAAATTGTAAGGTAAACGTTGTTTGTCACAAAACAAGTTGTTTGTTATTTATAATCGGCAATTGTCATATTATATTAAACAAGCAATTTTCCCGCAACTTCGTCTGCGTTGATTTGAGTTGATAAAATAATACTTAAATTTTTATCAAAATAAAATATAGCCTGCAACGACTGTATCATTCTATAAGTGAAATATTTTTTTGGAATTGGACCAGTATTTCCAGATATTATATATTATACCCTATTCAAACAAACAAAGTCACAAATTTTACCTCTTTATCAATAGATTGTTATTATTTCTAAAGAATACGTGAAATAATATCGAAAAATAATTTCCACGATATCCAATATCCAGTAAACAAAACAAGATCAAAAGCACTGTTTGCAACAAAAGAGAACTAAGTTCAACCTATGTAATTACGAATAAATTTAAGAAATACGTTTAAAAAATACATAATTCACAAATAAAAACGGAAATCAAAAGGCATGCTTCATGTCGGCGTAACGTACGGCTCGGAAAGTACATTATGCACCCCGGCTAAGAAAAATGTTCTGATTGTTTTTCCATAACAAAATTATGGCTGCGTTCACGTATACTCGTACCAAACGTACGTACCAAGGGTCAGCTTTCAAATTCAAAATTCAAAATCATTTATTCAGTTTAGGCTACAAGTAGCTCTTGTGAATGTCACTATGTCATCGGTTCGTAAGTCTACTCTGGGCGGGAGACCTTGTACCTACTGAGAAGAACCGGCAAGAAACTCAGCAAGTGTCCAGCTCTTTTCTCCCTTACAACGTCAAAAATATTGGAAAACGCCCTATCATAGCAGCACACTTTCCATTACAAACAAACACAAAAAATATAAAAGACAACCACAACATGTAAAAAACAAAATAAAAAAATCTAAGTTAATAAATTTACTTTAGGTAAAAGTTTCAATTTCCATAATGGCATACAGTACCACTACAGTACTCTAGTAAAAGTCAAATATTGTTTAAGAAAAACAAAGTGTAACTATAGTCAATAATACTAAAAATAAGATAAGTATGCAAGAGCAGACCAGCCTCCACAGGCGGCACCCGTTCACGAGTATGACATATTATAAATCAGCCATCGTTTCGCTCAACCATATTTTGGGGAACGTAACGACCCGATCGCACACGCCACCATCGCAGAGACAATAAAGAGAGCATGACACACTCAAGATACTCTAAATAAAAACTTAAGGTTTGATTTTGGGTTACTCTATGTATCCGGTTGGTGGTGATAGTGGTATCAATGTTTGTAGCATTGTTGTGTTCCGGCAGCTAGAGATAAGATAGCCGAGATAAGATAGGTTTCCGGGTGAAGTGCGCTTCCACCATTTGGCCTTGCCATCACTTACAACACTGTGTTTACTGCTTACCCGTAAAAATATTAAAAAAAAATATTAAAATAACATTTGGACCTTCTGTATAGTATGAGTAGGTGTAGTGCTATAATAATTTATTCCAATGTTACCTATTCGTTTTTTTTTTAATAATAGTTCACACATTGTTGCACCATTTAATTATTTTTAAGTAAATATTGCATGCTGATTGGAGGTTGGTTGGTTGGTTATTGGTTGGAGGAAAAAACAACTGAAACGTTTTAGAAATAAAAAATATAAAAATACAAAAATCTTTATTGCAGTAAAATACATGTTTTTACATTAAGTTGTTTTGGAGGTCTTCTTTTTGGTATGGAAATACCTGTAACAAAAGACCTCACTCTTCCATAGCCAGTATTTTTACTTAAATTATAAGTATTATTTAGGTGTCTTACAAAATTTGACAAGAGACAGATTTTATAGGTAAATAAAATTTAGTACAATTAACCTCAAAACGAATAGCAATAATGTGTTGTGTGTGTGTGAAAGTTTGTGTGTGTGTTTGTGTCAGTGAGTGAGTTTGTGTGTGATTATGCGTGTGAGTGTGTGTGTGTATCTGTGAAGCCCTTGCGTGTGTGTTTGCGAGTGCATGTATGTGTATATGCGGTCGCAATCAATATTACGCGAATTATTACTATGGTTATGCGAAATATCAAAGCAAAACATTAATAAATAAATAAAGTTATATCTTTTTCCTTGACTCGCAAACTTGGAATAGTTCTGCTGAACAGTTTTCCTGTTTTCTTTTACACCATCGTTGCGATTGTTGGGTACATCAAAATAATAAATCAACAAATGAACCCTTCATAGAACAGCAAAGTTTAATATTAAATTTGAAAACATGGACTTACATAGGCCTTCGCTCCATATTGGCACGTGATACAGAGAGCCATTGGCGACTGGCCAACGGACGAGTTATACGCTTTATTTCATAGCAGGCTTGCTTTGTGGGATAACACATTTGTACGGACCACGTGCGGGCTGGAACCACCTTGGCGGTGCATTGCCAAGTTTTGGCAATAGCTGCTGGGAGAAAGGTTGTGTGATTTGGTACATTAAATCTAATTCAAAATTTTAAATCATTTACTAATAGCTCTTATGTCACTATGCCATCAGTAGACCTTGTACTGAGAAGAACCGGCCAAAAATTTAGCAAGAGGATTTCTTTTCTCCCTTACAGCGTCAAAATATTTGAATATGTAATTTTCCAATCCATTCCATTACAAATAAACACACAATATATAAAAGACAACCACAACATGTAAAAGGCAAATTTAAAGAAATAGAAATATCTAATTTAGCAATTTGTCAATAACTGTAAAGTATTTTTTTTTTTTTTAATTATTTGTGTAGAGTAATTTATTTGGGGGATTATTACCATATCCCTTGTTATCTTTTAAATACAGGGTGTCCAGTAAATAATGGATAACCTTTCACATGTGAATAGGTCTGATTGCTCTTTAATATATGGCAAAATTTTGATTTTGTAAAACTAGCATGGTTTTTAAGAAAACAATATTTTTCTCTTTTTTGAAAATTGGTCTTTTTGTACACTGCGTGTTATTCCATTTCTACAACTTATAATAATTTCTTATGATTTTTTTTTCTAATACTCGCAAATACTTGCTTAAGCAAATGAATGTATTACATATTCACAGAATATTGAGAAAGTTTTGTTAAAAAAATATTTTTTAAAGTTTTAATTTAAGATATTTTGGACTTCACACTTCGATAGCCTGCACTGTAAAAAATGTAAGTACTAAGCTTAAGCTTAAGCTTAAGCTTTACAGTGCAGTGATTAAGCAAGTATTTGCAAGTATTATAAAAAAACCATTAGAAAATATTATAGTTTGTAGAAATGGCATGACACGCAGTGTAAAAAAAGGTATTTTTTTAAAAAGAGAAAAAAATTGTTTTCTTAAAAACCGAAACTTTTACTAAATCGAAATTTTGCTATATATTAGAGAGCAATCAGACCTATTCACATATGAAAGGTTATCCATTATTTACTGGACACCCTATATGTAAACCTGCTATGGTAATCGAACCCGGAACTCCTCAATCTGTATATAAATATTATATAATTGTATATGTTGTAAACAGTGTAGTCCAGGGCTTGATACCGTTACCAAATTCCCACTATAAGTACCGGTAAGTAACGTTATTTCTATTAAGGTAATTTGGTACCGGTAATTTAGGTAACGTTATCTAGAAAAGTATCGCTACTTTTTTCGTTAAATATTGCGCTTTAGCCAATCCGCGCTAGAGCGGTTAGTTAATTTACCGGTAAAAATGTCATCCAGGTAACGATACCAAGCTTACCGTTACTTTTTTTTACCGGTATCTTCGTTTGACACAAGTATCGATACCAATTGTTTAACGGTATTCAAAGCCCTGGTGTAGTCAGTCAATGTGGCGATATAGAATCACGGTCTTGTTCCATTTCTATCAATAATCAAGAAACACTTGCTGTCTTAAATCGGTAATACGAAGATTTGCAGACGGTAACGTCAGAAGAAAAGACAAAAGGGAATCTTTTGTTCTTTCGTGTTTCCAAACACAGCGGCGCGAGTACACATCGCACAAAGGTTGCTAGTAAACGCCGCTTTTCGCTAATTGCTCTGCTTTCAGTGCGAATGTCTGCTCCTAAGAGGCACAAGTTACGCCAAATTGAGCTTTATCGTGTAGTTGTTATAACAAAGTTGTGATCATTGTAGTTGGTGGGTTGTACACGGTCGCATTGTAAGCTATTATTTGGTTGTAAATATATTTGCTGTGAAATTTCTTTGTACCATTGTAAGCTTTTATTTGGCTGTAAATATATTTGCTGGGAAATTTCTTTATACCGTGTCAGCCGAAGCTCTAGCATCATTATGAATGTTGGTTTTTTTGTACCTTAGTGATATTTTGAGGAGCTCGATGGCGCAGTGGTTAACGAGGTTAAGCAACCTTCGCAAAAGCCGGTCATCGGATGGCTGACCAAAAATTTATCATCTCGAGCTTCTTCTTGCTTCGGAAGGCACGTAAAAGCCTTTATTACCGGCTGCATAAGCAGTCGTTAACAACCACCAATCCGCACTGGGCCCGCGTGGTGGTTTTTGGCCCGTTCTATTCACATGACATGTAGTAATCAAATTGTCTTGCCAGCAGCTGTAGCCCTTTCAGACCGTGATCCCTCCCTCGACGTCCCTCGGACGGAATCTCAACTTAATCGCTGGGCCACTATAGTTTATAACGAGTTGTCGACTAATATTATGATCCCGCTGTCATTGCTACTGCCGCTGCCACTTCGTTCGTCATTCCGAGTTAGAAATGCGAATTTTAAAAATCTGGTCTAACACGATCGCCTGAAACAGTCGCAACAATCGGTGTTGAGGGTCAAATTTTACCGCTGTCGAAGCGCACGATTGTATTGTTGTTGAAAGGGGTAAAGCTTACAACAATCCAACAAAATGGGGAACGGAAAATCCATATTTTATTATTGTGTTTAAGAAATCGACTACAAGCAAGTGGTTGCGACGTTCAGCGCCTTTTATCTATACTAATATTATAAATAGAAAACCTTTGTATTTTTTATGTATGTATGTATGTATGTATGTTTGTAACGAATAAACTCAAAAACTACTAAACCGATTTAAAAAATTCTTTCACCATTAGAATGCGACATTAGCGCTGAGTAACATAGGCTATATTAAAAAAAGTACACCCGTGCGAAACCGGGGCGGGCCGCAAGTCGTCTATACGCAGCTGAATGTTCTGAGAAACTTCATTCGCTCTATATCTCCATCTCCCTTTTTCATCAGACCATTCTTACTGATCTTTAATTTTCATATACCACGAACCATTTCAACGCAAAATAATTAATATAAATATAATAATAATTTTAAAAAGTTTCTTTGTTAAGAAGAGGTAGAAAATAAAATAATATTTCACTCACTCAGCACAGCAACCAGTGTTGGTGCCTGAAAAAAAAAAAGAAAATTAATTAATATAACACAATTAAATTTATTTAAACGTGTAATTACATCAAGTCAGACGTTAATCAACGGGCTCTTTATTAGAAAAGTCTCTTTGTAATTTGGCGCTATTGTCGAGTAAAACCAGTGGCACTGTGTGTACGACAAATTAAATGACAACGACGCACGACATCTCACTGTGTGCGCGTCCTCTCTGTGGTCTATTTTGCAGTAAATTGATCACAGAGAAGACGCTATTTTTTTTACTTAACAAATAGGAAAAGCTTAGATAGATAGATAGATAATACTTTTATTGCAACACTAAAAAACATAAACATGAACAAAAGAAAAAATGAAAATAATTACAATTTACAATTACAAGTTACAATTTGGCGGTCTTATCGCTTTCAAGCGATTTCATCCAGACAACCAGTCGGATGGAGAGAGCTAATAAACTTTATGATCATAGGTGAAATTATGGAAACATACTAGAATAATGTGTATTTTATAAATGAAGCAAAATAATAATAACGAAAATGATAATAATGATAAATATAGCTTAGTTTTTATATAAAGCTGAAAATTCGTTATCTACATATAAACAGTATTCCTGGTGGACTGGCTAATGTACGATCAACATCGAAAAGCTATCAGTTACATTTTATGACGTAAGCAAAGGATAAGACGGAAATTTCGTTAAATTACCTCAGGATCACGGGCCTTAGGTGCTTACAAAAAAAAGTTAGGACAAAGTAGCATCGAAAAATGTTAGTAAAAAAATATGAATGCAATAGCGTTCTGATATTTTAATAGTATGATCTCAATAAAAACAATTGCAGAAACATCTCCATGAAGAAATACATACATTGAATTTGATTTCTCTTTTGTTTTCTCCTTCTTCTTCACCCTGACCCTGTTTGTTGTACACATTACAACTCATATATCAAACTGAAATCTCCAAGTAAGAAAACGTAAAGAAAGCATTACTCTTCAGCATACTCTACTTCGCATAAGCTGCTATGAGACGTGCACAATGCTGCCCTATTTGTAGAGCACGTCTTGATGCAACAACGCGCGCCCGCTCGCAACACACTCCCGTATATTTCACAGGATTTCAAGAGGCAGTGAGAGCAGTAACACTAAATAAGTAGATACAGAAGGGCGGCTCTATACAAACAAGCGATACAGGCGCACGCACACAGATTCATTTCAGCGGTGAACTACATTTAAACGCGAGAAACGCGCCAGTGGTGTGTGAATCAGCCTGGGCGCCACGTGCACTTCGTTACAATGAGTCGATGACGTTCATAAAAAAAAACTGCTGCGTATTTATTTGTTTGAATACGACAATAAATGGAAAGGAGTTTAAGTTTGTTTTGCCTTCATTGCAAATTCTTATACCTTTCAAATTACAACCTTTTAGGATTAAATCTGTAATTAAAAAAGGAAAGACGTGCTGAATTAAAAAATAAAATTGTAGCGCTAAGACTAAGCGTAGGTCATGAAATTCGCTAGCGGCCAAAGTCTCCCTTCTGTACTTATTTATTCTGTGGCAGTAACGAATTTGACGAGCGCTGAGAACTCATTTGGAGCGAAGTGCTGAAGGAGCTTAGCCGGGAAGCAGCTAGAGCCGTCGCCGTAAATACTAAATGAGGTGAAACACTTTAACCATGGAGAATGTCTTTAGAGAGCAATTCGCCTGGACCACGCTGAGGTGGCGACGGCAGTATGAGAGAGCTTCAAACAATGAGACTGTTTTTTTAAACTTTGTACAGCACTGCACATCTGCACATAAATCCCCCCGCCCGATCCTCTAAATGACAGCACACATTTACAGAATACACTAAACATGCACACCAGTTTAGGCCCAAGACACCGTACTCGTAGAACAAGGGTACGAAGAACCGGTTCACACTCGCTCTACACCAGGTACAGACATGCACCTGGGCGGTTCTCTCCTCCTCCACGGCCCGGTCAACCCGAGCCGAGGTCCGTGCCTTTAGAGGCGCCCTCGGGTTGCTCCGCTCCCCGATCCGATCCGAACCCTTCGGAGAATCTAGTAGGGCACGGGGACGCGCACTTGTGCGCGATGCCGTTCCCTCTAGATAACCTCTGAAGGTGATTCGTGTCACACGGCTTGAGGGACCCTTTACGTTCCTCGCCGCCCCCAAAAAAGCCCGGTGAAGCTGAAAATGCCGCAGCGGCAATCAGCAATCTCTCTCAAAAAAAAAATGCACATAAACCTACCCAAAACTGTCAAATTTCTTTAATAAATGTTCAACCGTATGCCATAAACATAAAGTTCACAGTCTATTGAGGACATTTGACTGTTTGTGGTAGACTTGTTAGTAGAATGAGGATTACAAGTGATATGCGTTACTACATTCAGCCTTATTTTTCACCAACCATCAGGTGTTCCTGTATTACGTGTAAAATATAAATATGTAACATTATTATAATATCATTGAACCTAAATTAATTTATGTGATAGTAAAATAGCCGCACAACTTGAAACAAGCATTTCTGCGCAAACAAAACAAAGAAGTTACAATTATCATTGGCGTATGAATGTATAATGAAGTCAAAGAATAACGTTTTGGGTTACTTCAACAAGCTTATTCAAATAATATTGAATAAGAATAAGTTTGAATTATAAAAAATAAATAATAATAAAAATGTTTACTTACGTTTACAATTTTGGTTTACGAAAATAGGTGTTGACTTCTCTGTTGGGTACAAAGCACCTGTGTCAGAGGAAGCCACTCTTTCTTAGCTTAGTTATCGTAACTAGATACCACTAGAAGATATTAGTGTAGGAAATTACATTTATTATTGATTTGTACATAGTTTGAATCGAAAAACAAAGAGAAAAACTAACAGATAATTTTGAAAATGAAACTAATTTAAAACATAATTACTGTTATGTGTGTGATGTTTAATAAATGCATACATTTGTATGAGGTGTTGGTGGTGGCATTTGCCAGCCGAGTGTCGAAGCGAACGGGTGTGCTTACATAACACGACTTAGCAAACTCTTTATTATGTAATAGTAACAGATTAATATTATACACAACAAAAAGAAACTTATGTTTCAATATGTCCGCTAGAATACAAAAAATAACTTTAACAAATATATGGAATGGAATGGAATGGAATGAAATTGAATGGAATGGGATGGATTGGAATGAAATGGAATAAAAATCCGAAGACTATAAAATAGCAATTAAAATAAAGGGTTTAATCTACGTTACTAAAGGAAACTTATTTCATTGTAAGAAAAGCAATTTGTATTTCAAGTTTAGAACACTTTAAAAGGGTAATAATATGTTCTATGTAAAATGATTGAAAACTCCTAGTTCAATAATATACAAAACAGAGAAGGATACATCTAAGTAAAAATTAAAGTACCTATTAAGTAATAGTAAGTTCTTTGGTATAAACATGATAATTTTATACAAAACAAACTCTGTACTAATAAAAAAATATATATATATTAATAATAAAAACGATACGTTAAACGTAACAATACATTTGAAACTATCCTGGAAAAATCTCATTTTGAAATCATCTTTATAATAACAGCATTGTAGAGACCGTCAACTGCCTATTTCTAGGACGAGCGCTCTTACCGCTCAGGCGTTTTTTTTTTAATATAATTTAACTAATATTTGATGCAATAGTGAAAAACTATAATAAACAAAATTTTTTCTGGAGTCGTTTGTCCACAGGATTAAAACTAAAAACGTTGGTTACAAAGCTGCGACAGTGCACAATGGGGGAAAACTTTGAAACTTGAATAGTAATTAGGTTTCGGAACAAGTTTAAAAAGCGCATTAGAAGACTAAACTTTCTCTCCATTTTTTTAACCACCGTGCTGCATTATTCTCTATTTAGAGATAGTTAAGTTGGTAAAGTAGCTTTGTTTTAATGAAGTTGTAATTATGAAATACTGCCTCAGCTTCAAATTCATAAAATACAATTTTATAAACATCTTATTTATTTAAAGCTTAGTTGTAACTTCTGTGTAATTTTTTTTAATAATTGTCTTGTGTTTAAAAGCCGAGTATTTTTTTTCTTATTCTTATTTTATTGCCATAAATAAGCTAGGATACTTTACGCATAATCTTTCAACCTGCTGAATTACCAATATGATATGTGGGTGGTGGGCTTCCCTATTTAAATTTGGAATAGCTTGAGCCCCGCCATGTGACGTTTTTTTTAAGTTGATGGCTTTGTGCGATTAGCACATTTAGCCAGTGTCAAAGTAATTTTTATTACAAGTAATACATAAATATACAATATTTCCGTCTAGTATGATGATGATGAATGATAATAGAAATGAGAAGTGAGAAATGATATAATTTCTCACTTCCCCAACCCCTCGAGTATCTCAGTAAAGATGTGGGGCTTTACTGATTCCTCGGGCGGACTTTTTGAGAGAATTTAAAAAGTTAAGTTGCACTGTTTTGTTACATTTGCCAACACTCATGCGCACTTACGAACACTTAACGGTTAATAATATACCATTATTTCACATTAATATTCGATATAACACAAATTTTAGAAAATAAAACAAAAACTTTCCCGCTAAGAAGTCCTTGACGTTTATTTAATAGTAATAATGTTTTTTTTTTAATAATTGATAACTGAAGAAAAATTCAATGGCTACAGACAGAACCTCGCCGACTGATCTGACTGTACTTACGAGCATTAACATAAAGACTCATTTGACAAGTTTTGACTATTATTCCATTGTATTAAGAGTTACATTGTTTACATGTCAATGCGCGTGACTGTACCTACAATCTGAGTACTTTAAAACTTTTCCGAGCCATAACATCGAGAGCCTAAGTGGCCATAATCATAGCAGACCTCCGGTATGAGATGGCACAAGAGGAAGAAAAGAGAAGAAGTAAAGAAGAATTGATATTAAAACAATAAACGACCCTAATATTATTCTTTGTCACATATTAGCATTATTTTACATTTTTATTTTGTGTTAAAGTATACAGGTTACTATATCCGGTGCTCGATGGCGCAGTGGTTAACGCGCCCGGTTTCACAAAGCCCGGTCACCGGATGGGTGCCCAAAAATTTATTATCTTGAGCTCCTCCGTGCTTCGGAAGGCACGTTAAGCCGTTGGTCCCGGCTGCATTAGCAGTCGTTAACAACCACCGCACCGCATTAGGCCCGCGTGGTGGTTTACGACCCGTTCTCCCTATCCATCCATAGGGAAGGCTCGTGCCCCAGCAGTGGGGACATAAATGAGCTGATGATGATGATGATGATGATGATGATGATGAGATCCGGTGCATTACATGTCATAGAGATATAAGAAAGAACAACAGCTTGATATCCTTTACTTTTTAATTCGTGGGAACTTGCGTTCAAGTCGTCCCACGGGAAGCAATGTGTTGTAGGCTAGAGTCGCGCCGGGGTATTTGGGGTTGGGCGATGTTTTGCCCGACCCACTGAATCCAATCGGCCTGATGTGCGTGCGAGCATGGCGGCTCCTATCTTATGTCCACCAGTGTGCATTGCAGCACCAACCAAAATATATTGTTTTCTAAAGTTTACGCGAACACTAATACACATTGAAATGAAACAACTTTTACGGATCTACTCGCGTTTATTTTATACATTAGTTTTAATTAATGTTTATCCTGACGCTTCTAACGTGGTCACAGGGAGTCCCCCTGTGACTACGGACTCTGCAAAGTGTCACCATTGTATAAAATAAACGCGAGTAGATCCGTAAAAGTTGTTTCATTTCCACCAAAATATAGTTTGATACCCTAGATACCCATAGGTTACGGTGGTAGTTTTCCATCAGGCTAGTCGGGCCGTAAGCTCGTTTGCCGACTCAACGCCATTAAATAATATTTAAGTAAATTATAATAATGCCATTGTTAATATTACACATTATCTAAATAACACAGTTAACTGAAAGCCGTTTTGATTTTAATTAAGCGACTTTAAGTCGTTCGCAGCTCGCAGGCGCTAACGGGTACGCACAGTAATTGACTAATGAATTTACCTACGGCGCAATATTGTGCCTTTATTTGTCGACGTACGATGATTTGTGCCGCGTTCAAGTGATGAGAGCTTACTTGAAACATATAAGCAACGATTCGATTTTAAGAAACGTAAATGGAATGTTGCGACCCGACAGGGTCCATAATGATCTCAATTGTTATAGTACCGCCTGTATATGTATTATGGTTTTGCAATAAAGATAGTATGCATTGAGTATTGTGGAAATATTATTAAAGTAGAAAGTTCTGTATAACCAAACTAATGATTATTTTTTAATTACGTACGGGTTGGTAAGCACTTGGCCTTCATCTCACCTGATTTAAAGTGATGACAAGGCCGAACCTTTGGACACAGCTACTATTTACATACACAGTTAAGTAGAGCAGAATAATAATGTTTACACTCATATGAATAAACGCAGTGCAGAAGAAACTACTGTTATGTACTTTATTCAGTTCGTATCTTGAATTGTAACACAGAATCAGAAAAAATATTTTATTTTATTTTATTAAGGAAACAAACAGCTTTATATAACACATATAAACAATTAAAAAAAATATAATACAGTAGCTTTTAAAGTTTCCACTGCTAACTTGTACAAAAATAACGGCTTGTTGAACAACAATGCGAAAGAAAAAGAAAAAAACCAAACATATCGAAACAAAAATACAAAACTAACATCAAAATCAGGCTGAAAATATACATATTAAATTAAAGTTAGGTTTCTTTTAACAGTCTAAGAAAACGAGAGATGTTTTCGTGAAATACGTCAATGTGATTAAAAGTACTATTGAATTCATTAAGGACTCTTATAATATAACTATTACGTCTACAATTTAACTTACAAATTGGTACAAAAAAAGTGTGCTTGTGGCGAGCGCTCAGTCTGGAACACCTAAAAGCAATTTTACTTTGCAAATAAGGTGAATCTACATTGCTATGTATGATCTTATAGTATCTATGTATTAATCAAACATCAAATAATTGATAATCCAGCCAAACAAAATCGTAAAAAAAGTACAAATACAAATATGATTATGCAATATTTATTAATGTTAAAAACTATGAGGGTGGCATGTTTTCTAACAAAACCCTCAATTTTGTATTTTATGTACAAATAAATAAAGAAAAAAAAAAGTACAAATCTAAACAGAAAGCTACTTGCTACAATATTCGTTAGGATTAGAACCTTCGACCTAAAGGCGTCAAAGTAAGGCCCAAAGGTGCCGTCTGAGTACTCATAATGAGAAAGGTCGTGAAGCAATTCCCAAATTGGATCGGCTCTGATATTGTGAAACACTCACGCATTGTCAAATATCAAGTGACAACGTGTTAGGAAAGATGCTCGCTCCACTGAAGTTAATAGCTGTAACGCAATATATTATAATTAAATGATGGGGGAAGGAAATATGATTTAAACATCAAAGTCAAACACTTTTAAATGTTCGCGTTATAACAAAGATTTTAACGAAGCTTAACGATACGTTTAAGAAGCAAGGTAAGGATGGCTGGTGAGGCATAATCCTGCTCCACAATCTGTCTTCTGGTCTCCGCATCTTTTTAACATTGATTAGCCATTTTCTTATTTAAATATATGTCGGCAGATGGCCAGAGCTACGCTCCTTGTCGTTCGACCCAGACATACGTAGGCTACGAGATTGAAATTACTACGACAATAAGAAACAATTTAATTAAATCACAAAATATTACAAGGTATAAAAGTCAAATGACAAATAATTTTAAGGCAGGCGATCCGTCGGACAAGGCGAATGTTCGCGCGGTGCGTGCCGGAAGCTAAGTGCCGCTCCTCCAACCACGCGGCAGCCCCGCTCCAACGTTCCGAAAGCGCGCCAAACAGCAACGCCATCTGAGGACGCTGTCAAACGGTCGCGCGCTTGTGCCTCGAACTAGTCAATTGAGCGCTTTATTTTTTTGGCGCCGACACGAAGACTTTTTATCGGTGATCAGGACCTACTGATTCTGACTAAGTAAATGATACCCTTTGCAATAATAATAGTAGTTACATGTTTTCTTTTTATAAATTTAATTTTGTATTTTTAATTAGGTAACCAAAATTAATTAGAATGTATGGTTTTCCTACATTTTTATGAAGTGAAGATTGAAGTGACTTTTTTACGTTGTCTGCCATTTGACAGTTTACTGCTAATAACATGAAAAACTTCAAATCTTCAATGATATTTGTTATCATCGTTTTACCTGGGGGATAAGAGACACGAGTATATTCGCCGCTACACGCGTCTCGTTTTCACAACTGCAATAATACTGCTATAAGAGCTCGTGGTAACCCCCCTGTACTTATGGAGATGTTTTATTAGTAACAAGGAGGAGTAGGATGACCATGATTTTAATATTTATAGTTATTATCTTTACTTCCTAGACAAATAAAGAAAAAAAGGAACGCTGACATGTAAGTTTTATTATTATTGCAATGGCTATCATTAACTTCGGAATCAGTAGGTCCTGATCACCGATAAAAAGTCTTCGTGTATATAAAAAACTACTTATTGCTGATTAAAGTTATATCTTTATAAATAAGTATTTAGATGAGAAGCTTAATGGCGACGCGGTTAACGCGCCTGGGAGGTTAAGCAACGTTCGCAAAGGCAAAGTCCGGTCATCGGATGGGTGACCAAAAATGTATCATCTCGCGCTCCTCAGTGCTTCGGAAGGCACGTAAAACCGTTGGTCCTGGCTACATTAGCAGTCGTTAAGACGACACTTGAAAAAAATACGTTTTTAAAGACAAAGGCATGAAGTTATCTATACCAAAATTTCAGATTCTTTGGTCTTGTCATACTCCTACAATTTTCGATGGAAGTTGATGTATTTTTTCAAGTGTCGCCTTAACAACCGCCAATCCGTACTAGGCCGCATGGTGGTTTACAGCCCGTTTTCCCTGTGGTGTTTCCATCTACAAGGCAGGCTCGTGCCCCAACAGTAGGGACATAAAATGAGCTGATGATGATGATGACGATACAGATCGATATAAGTAGGTATGTCTGTTATTGATTAGTTATAAATTTTCCTTTTTTTATGTTGTTGCCCTTATCGTAGCGCATGCGGTGTTCGCCTCTCACTGGTTGTTTATTTATTTGTAAAATTTATATGGAATGTATTATTTTTTGTAAATGTAAAAAAAATATTAATAGTTTGTTAACAAATTAATTTAATTAATTAATTAACACGAGCACCCGTAACCACGGCTGGTGTAACTTGGTCGAAACGAAACGTCGGCATCATATAAGAACGGTATCATCATCATCGTCGTCAGCTCATTCTTAGGTCCTCACTGCTGGGGCACGAGCCTGCCCTATGGATGGATAGGGAGAAAAAGGTATGCCTAGGATATTTGCTTAGTAGTTGCGTTAAACCTTTTTATTTATTTTACTTTTTATTTTCAAGTGGTAATTGCTTGCTGCACTGAAGCTAAATCAAATATTTATAAAATTTATAAAATACAGTGAAAAAATTAAACGCCCACCCGACCCAGCCAGGAATCGAACCTGGGTCTTCCGCAATCCGGGCGGCTGCACTGACCGCTATGCTACCGGAAAGGCTGACGTAAGCGCTGAATTATGTCACTGCTTATTAATTTTTAAGTGCTAATAGCGGCACAGTGCCATCTATCCAACGGTCGTTGCAACCGATGGCCATGCAGATTCACCTATGCAGATGAAATACCACAAATTTGATAACACAACGCTATAATAAATTTTACTTTTTATTTTCAAGTGCTAATTGCTGCACTGAAGCTAGATTAAATATTTATAAAATTTATAAAATACAGTGAAAAAACTAAACGCCCACCCGACCCAGCCAGTTAATTTAATTGTTTAATGCATACTGTTGAAGTTAATGGGATAATGATTAACTTAACACCTACCATGCCAGTACAGTAGGCGACATAATTTAATTAAGTACAGGTATTGAAATGGCTTTAAACAATTACACCGGGCGCGTTTCATCCTTTCTTGTTTCTAGTTGTTTTGGTTTTGTGTGTATGAGGCTTAATTACAGTTATTTGTTTTGTATTTGCTTGTGAGAAATCTAAAAATAGTTACTTGCACTTCAATTGAATGTGGCAAGTCTCCATGGAGACATGTTGGAATTGTTTTATCATTTATTTATCACTTACACGTCGCTGATACTTTTCTTATATCATAATAAATAAATAGACCATCCTGTCGTCTGCTGTGAATACAGACACTATGGAATTTCAATTGTTTCGGGGCACTGATCAGTGCTCGCCGCAGATGAGAGATTAATTACCGTATCTACAAATATTATGTAAGTAAAACTTTCTAAGTCACTCAAAATTTTGTTAAATCGAAGGTAAAAGTCCGCTTTGAAACGGAGAGTTAAAGAAAAAATCGTGCCGGGAGATCGGCACATCGGCACCCGTAATCCAGTGACTATCGGACGATAACGCAAGGTGACGACGGCGGTTAACGACCAAATAAAATTATTGGGCAGGGTACTGTAGGTCTAACAATAAAGTTGTCTTTTTATAGAATTACTAGCACTTCTACTAATCTTCGTCCGCGTGGATTTGAGATATTAAAAACATATTTCTTTTAAATTAAAATATAGTCTATGTTACCTGCAAGAAACGTAGAATTCTATCAGTAAATTGGAACATTGGAATTGGATCAGTAGTTCTAGAGATTAGCCCCGACATACAAACAAACAAAGCCACAAATGACCTCTTTATTATTAGTATAGATTTATCATTAGCAAACATAATAATTGCTAACATAATAATTGCTAACATAATTGCTAAGGATTAAGGCTCTATTGGGATAAATGCTAATTATAAATGTGACGGATAAATGCTTAGAATAAAGGCCAAGAGTAAAGGCTAAAGGTAAATCCTAAGAATAAATGCTAAGAATAAATGTTGAGGATAGATGCCAGGGATAAAGCCTATTTCAGTTACAAATAAAAATAGTGTTGTTAGCCAAATTTAAGTTATACAATCGAAGCATTACTTTCTCAGACAATAGAGGATGAGGATTTTTGTGTGGGTAATCCGGCCAGTGTTGCCACACCAAACACCCGCATTGTCTCCGCTTATATCAACACGAATTAATTGTTGCAGCAGAAGGTAAAACCACCAATTCCTTATTATTGACTGGACTGATCATTCAATCTACCAATCTTAGATAAACGATAAGAATATAAGCTAAGGATAAGTCTAAAGATATAAGCTAAAGATTAAGGCTAAGGATTAACGATAAACTTTAGAAATAATTGATATGTTAGCTATTATATACGAAATTACAATAATTATTATTATAAACCTTAAGACAAAGGCTCAAATAGCCCTAAGGATAAGGGTAAAGGCTAAGGATATTACAAATCAAAATAGTGTAGTTAGCAAAATCCCAAGTTACACAATCGAAGCATTACTTTCTCCTCAGACAATAGAGGATGAGGATTGTAGTGTGGGTAATCCGGCCAGTGTTGCCACACCAAACACCCGCATTGTCTCCGCTTGTACCAACACGAATTAATTGTTGCCAAACAGACAGCCGAGTTTGCCGCGTTTATTACAGGTGCGAGTGTTTCAATTAGTTCGTGTATAAACAAAAGGTGTAAATACGATGGCGATGGCAACGTGGCGGCTTTTGTTTGCGGCTTCGGAGGAAGAGATTTCGTTCAATCGCTAACATGACATGTAATTTTATAATTTGTTGTGCTGAAAAGTTTACGATGAAGTTAACTTGGTGTTGTGGTTATGCGTTTTGCATGCTCGCTGTTGATGCCCATCAACGACCATCGAACCGGTTGCCGCGATAATGTCACGCCCTCCTCCCTCGCGTCTCCTCCCGTGCGTATGTGGGCATCAACAGCGAGCATGCAAAACGCATAACCACAATACCAAGTTAACACCACCAACCGGCGAGCATCGAACCGGTTCGATGCTCGCCGCGATGATGTCACGCCCTCCTCCCTCGCGTCTCCTCCCGTGCGTATGTGGGCATCAACACTCGCTAAAGTAAAATTGCCTTACACATAAGCAGTTCCCGGGTGGGTAACCATACATTTAAATCGATGGATTTTACGGACTACCATCTTACGACAACAACTGGGACTTAAAGCTTAATTTGCCTTTCAAAGCATGGAGGAGCTGGAGATAGCTATTAATTATTTAATATACTATTTAGAATAATATTTCAGATAAAATAAAGTTACACTATTACGCTCTGCCTTCATATCATCTGATGGTAAGTGATGACAAAGTACCTACTCTTGTTGCTACTACGAATAACTGGGAAACTTATCTCTAACTGTTGAAACACAACAATGAGACTACCGTTTTTGATATGGCGACAGACTCCAAAAACTGTCATGAGAAGGCATAAAACTTTTACGAGTAATTTTCTTAGAAACACCATTAATCTCTATTCAAATTCTGTAAACACAACAAAGAACATTTTAATCAAAAATGACAATAAATTTCAATATTTGTTTTAGAAGTTAAACAAAATTTAGTACCCCGGTGAATTGGCGCGGCCATAACTCTAAAGTTCAATTATCGACTGGAAAATTAATGATCTATGAAGAAGCGGGGCTGGCCCGGCTGATCAATCAAGGCTCGCACTTCATTAGCCACCCTTGTTCGATTACGGGTTTAAGGTGTTCGACAGTTCACACTTTTCCTGGAATCATGCTACGTCAGGTGCATACTTTTTTGGTACAGGTTTTTTGGGTTTTTGTACATACATACCGTAATTGGTGTGTCTGGGTTGATAGGGTGCCGGATTTGCTAGGTTCTGGCAACAAGGTTTAAATACCAGGGCTTCTGAATGACATGTCTTTGTCTTTTTTTTAGGAGAGTTTGCTGATTGCCTCAAACGGCATTTTCAGCTTGACATCTTTATCATTCTATGTAAGTAAATTATATTAATTATGTTGGCAACATCCAACAATGGGGACCACTTGGCTTTCATGTCATCTAGGCCACGAGTATGCTAATTCAATAACATCTCAATAGCGTGTCGGTAGCGTTAATTCGACATTAGGACAACGGAAAAAGAATAAAATACCAGGCCACCGACACCCGATTTGGTGTGTGGACGTTTATGCTCTGAAGACAATAGCTGCGGCGTCAATAATAAACTATGAGATATGATAGTAACTAAAGGAACTCGAAATATCAGACAGATAGTGAAATTCTGTTAAATATAAATCTGTCACAAAATTAACACAGGCGATTCATCAAATAACATCGCAGACACTACTAGGCAGTCTATTATTAGCACAAATAATTTAGTCAGACATTTCGGCGAAAACATCAATTCTGTACCAATCAATCCGGAATGTAATTTGTTGTTAGTGTTACAATAATGTTGCGCAAATTTTGTTGCGAACAAATTACAATACAATTACAATACATGTAAGAGTAGATAGTGTTGATTAATGTCGGCGGGTTCGAAAGTATAGTATAGTAGTTATTAGTGCACCTGAGCATGTCATGGGGTGCGGGCCGCATCGATCGTCCGGTCGAATCCAGCTCATGGAATAATTTTTAACACTTGTTTTTCAAATTGTTGTTAGTTACTCAGAATCTTTTAAATTATAATCATGGAGGAGTTTGATGGCGAATATGTGACCTGCTGGGAATTAACTCGGGACCTCTGGTTCTGGAACCTTAACCATTGTTGTATGTCGAGGGGTTACATAAAACGGTGTTAGCAATTCGCGGACAGGAGGATTCGTTTGGGCCAGGCGGCGTTTGGGAGGTTACGCAGTATTTTTCAGTCGTCGATTCCCCAATGTTTAAAAACGAAACTCCTGCGAAACGCAGTGCTCTCCTGTCTGACCTATGGGGCAGAAACGTGGACACTCACGATCACGACAGGGCTGGTCCACCAGTTCAAAGTAGTTCAGCGTGCGCTGTAACGCAGTTATTCGACAGAGAACTAAGGTCACCGACAACATTGCTCGCAGAATCGGCACTTTGAAGTGGAACTGGGCCGGTCATGTCTGCAAAAGGACCGATGATCGTTGGAGCAGACATTTCCTAGTGCAGACCGCGTTTAGCAAACGCAGTGTAGGGCTGTGTAAACTGCTGTGCGGTGGACCGACGACTTGAAAATATGGCGGCTGGTGGATGAATGCGGACTGCGCAGGGCCGGGATGCTTGGCGCTCTTTAGAGGAGGCTTACGTTGAGCAGTGGACGGCTGAAAAGGAGTAAATATTACAATATATCCCCCCCCCCCCACCCGCTGAAAATCAAACAGAAGAATATAACTAATAGAATAAAACCACTTAATTTGTGAAAAGATAATTATTGCGTGTACAACGGACGATGTCAATATTTAGTTAATAAGTAAGTCAACCTCATAGTAGATAGCTAGTTTGTAGTAGTAGTAGTTTGTAATATTAACGAATATAACGAATACTATTTTCAGAATCAAACAAACTGCTGTGTCAATACAATGCAACGACGAACGGTACAAATCATAATGTACTCTGCCGACACGCACTGTTGCACTGTGCGTGCGCTACACAACCACCCGCGCTTTAAAATAAGCTTAAAACCATTTTTTTACGTTACGACACAATTTTTGTTACATATCTTGAAATTGTTTTTTTTTTCTTATTGCTATACCTAATATGTGCCCCCGGGAAATCAAACAGAAAAACTACTTTATGATGATAACAGACGATGTTTGTTAGTTTCAACCTCAGAGTAGAAGATAGCTTGCAGAAAGCTAGATGTCATTTTTTGTTCTTTTTTATTTTAGAAAGATTGACGAATTACAATTTGAAAAAAGACGATGCGTTGAAAAAATTCCACGAGCGGGATTCGAACTCGCACCCCATGACATGCCGAGTGAGGTGCACTACCAAAATATGCTATCGTTTAAGATTGACGAATATAATGATCATATTATTTCCAGAATTAAACAGACAGGGTGCCTAGTGTGAAATTTATTTGCTATCCACATTCATTCCATTACGTTTACGTAAACGCAAATTAGTATGGCATTGAAGCAGCGCCTCCTGGCGACATACGAGAAGAGTTACCATGCAAACTCTCGTTTTGGTTAACGTTAACGATTGTCGAATGAAACTCGCACTTGGCACCCTGTTGTGTTATTACTTTGCAACGGTACTAATGTAACCTGCCGACACGCACCGTTGCACCGTACAATCGCAACACAACCCGCGCCATTGCGCTGGTGCCTGCCTTTTCATTTGTACTCTAAGGCTACGGTTTCACAGGGGGCCTTGATTCACGTCAGCTAACGTCATTTGAAACCTTAACTCAGTGAAGCTTTCACTAAAACCATTTGGGAATTGTAACCAAATGGTTTGGTACCTCAGCTTCGGCTTTTGCTTCTCAGTCACTCTACTAATTTGCCAACTATTTTAATGTTTAGTTTGGGTTAACTACTGATTAGTTAAATGGTTATTGTATCTTTTGAACGTTATGTGCAAACTTATGTAGGTATCATGATTGAGAAATCACCTCTACGGAACCCTATTTTGAGGTCTTGAATGTTTACCTATTAAGGGTCATTGAGATATTACATACAAAATCCTTTACTACTGACTAAAAGATAAATGTCTTGAATGGGGAACTATACTCAGGCGAATCAAAAGTAGCTACTTATTTTTAAATTTATTTTAATTCAGATGACTTTGACTGTTTGATTGTTGACATTAAAAAACACAAATGTATCATAACCACAAGAATAAGAAATTAGAAATATATAACATAACATAAAACCAAATAAAACCTTATTTGGGGGCTTTTCGCTAATGTCCCGTAATGAATGGGCTACACGATAGGGCATCTATTTATATAAATAGTCACAACCTATTAATGTCCTTTTAAAAACCTTTAAATGTCGTCTTTTGTATTATTTTTTTTATTTTTTAATATTTCGTATTAAAAAAATATATACATAATAATTCATTTAGTTGTTGTAAATGTAGTACTCATTAAGGAGATGGCACACTACCACGAATGACGACATTTAAAACTTAACATTCTCAAAATAAAAACTGCTTGCTTGTTTGTATGTAGAGGTTAATCTTTAAAACTATTGAGAAAATTCTAAAAATAAAGGAAACTACACTATTCGTGATAACCTAGATTTTAGTACAGAATATCAATATTTGACCGAATAACACACCGAGCAGAAGCTAGAGCTTTATGTGTTTACAAAGAAATGCTTTGCCTTGTCAGAATCGGACAAAGGCAAGACAGTGTCTAAGAGACAGGGGATTTTAGGGGGTAGCTGGTCATACAGGAAAGGAAATGATATTTCTGACAGTTGAAAAATATGTGATCTGTAGTACCCTCCTCAACACTGACCACCAGATGTCTTCTCTAGACCGCATTCACGAAAAATGTTATCTAAAACATGATTCAGTAATCAAATCGTTAAATAACATTTATTATACAATATACAATTCTTTTTATTTTTTTATACTATTTTCTTTGTAAAAAAAAAAAGTTTTGGAAAACCCTTTCAAAATTCAAAAACTCTGTTCCTGTTTTAAGGCGAGTCCCCCGCGGCGCTAGACCTCTTGTGGCACAACATCTAGCTGGTTGCGTACGTCTTGCCGCCCAGGAGAACTCGCAAAGTGCGTGGGAACAGCTTCTCACCTTCCCTTACAGAATTCTACACGTACAAAAGGATTTGGCAACCAAAAAGACGTTAACTGCACAAATTAAAGAAAACTGTAATATTTCGGCTCATTATTTAAATTTCAAATTACAGACCCAGACATTTACCTCTTCAAGAGGTTTATCTCATCTAGTGGAATCTAAGTTAGGGGAGGGTGATATTAGCGGAGCAGCCAGGATTCTTTTTAGTAGTGATGTAGTGGCACAGTGTTCTCCAGAAACGCTGGCAGCTCTGGAGAGCAAACACCCTGCCCCAGCGGATGGCCTTTCTTTTCCCGAACCCCCTGATTCAGATAATCACTCCCTCACCATTACAGGTCGAGAGTTGGTCACAGCCGTTTGCTCCTTCCGGAGCGGCTCTGCTGGCGGCCTCGATGGTCTGACTCCTCAGCACCTTAAGGACCTTACCTGTTCAGGCGTCGGGGCTGCTGGTGAGTTGCTCTTGAAGGAGCTTACGGCTCTGATTAACCTTATGCTCTCCGGCAAGGTGAACGAAGCCGTCATCGACGTTCTGTATGGGGCCAATCTATGCGCCCTGAGTAAAAGCGATGGTGGTGTTCGTCCCATTGCCGTAGGAACTACTTACCGTCGTATAGCAGCCAAGATTTGCTGTAAATTTTATAGTGAGGTTGTTTCTGATAAATTTCAGCCCCTGCAGCTAGGTTACGGCTCCAAAGGGGGCTGTGAGGCTGCCGTACACGCTTTGTCGACTTACCTTAATTCTGGTAAAGGAGAGGTCATCCTGAAGGTTGACATAAAGAATGCCTTCAATTCTGTTAATAGGGACACCTTGCTGACAGAAACTAAAAAAGAAATACCCCAAATCTATAGTTTCCTTTGGCAATGCTACAGATACCCCTCTAAATTACTGTATCGGGACAACCTTCTGGAATCCGCTGTTGGCTGTTAACAAGGTGACCCCCTCGGGCCTGTGATTTTCAGTTTAGCCATTCACCCAATTATTCGACGGCTAAATTCCAAATTTAACGTTTGGTATCTTGATGATGGAACCTTAGGAGGCGACATAGATACTGTTTTAAATGACCTACAATTCCTTAAAAATGAACTTCATTCCATTGGCCTTGATCTAAACCTTTCGAAATGTGAACTATACTTAACAGACAGTACTGACAGACATCTGACACTTCCCAAATTTAACGCAATAGCTCCGGAAATCAAAATTGTTGAAAAAAGTTCGCTTCGTCTCCTTGGTTCACCAATCTTTGAAAATTCCTTTCCCGTTTTTATCGAGGAAAAAATACAAAATTTTAATGACGTTTCGGAAAGATTGTTCCAAATTAACATGCATTCAGCTATTACCTTAATTCGTTACTGTTGTTTCGGCCCTAAATTAATATATTTCCTTCGCTCTTCCCATTTATGGATGCACAGTCATCTTTTAGATAAAGTGGACCAAATTATACGCCATACATTATCGTCGATTTTAAATGTGGCCATGGACGACCGATCTTGGGCACAAGCTACTCTTCCCATTCGCATGGGAGGCCTCGGCGTCCGCAAAATTTCCAGTATTAGTTTACCGGCTTTCATATCCTCGGTCCATGGCACCGAAAAATTAATCAGGAAAATCTTAGCCCCCACACTGATTAATTTTGATGTGCCGTGCTTCACCGAGGCTGTGGATGCCTGGAGACTCGCTTGCCCGAATTCAGATAAACCCGACAATCCATCTTCCCAGAGACGGTGGGATGAGCCGCTCTGCAGAGTAGTACTGAATAATTTACTTGTCACGTCTGCTACTTCTGCGGAGCGTGCGCGCCTGCTGGCTGTGGGCAAGTGGGAGTCGGGTCTTTGGCTTCATGCACTACCGTCGTCGAACTTAGGTACTTTGTTCGACGACACTACTTTCCGCCTCGCTGCTTCCCTGCGTCTAGGAGCTCCGTGTTGTTCTCCCCATCGCTGTCACTGTGGCGAAGTTGTCAACGTCCTCGGACACCATGGCCTGTCTTGCAGTCGAAGTGCGGGCCGCTTAGCCCGGCACGCGAACATTAATGAGATCATCCGACGAGCTCTTGTCACCGTCGGCGTTCCAGCTGTATTAGAACCCAATGGTTTGGCACGCGACGATGGCAAGCGACCGGACGGCATGTCTTTATTTCCATGGAAGGTGGGTAGGCCTTTAGTATGGGATGCAACTTGTGTCGATACTCTTGCACCATCCCATCTTCCTAGCACAGCGTGCTGTGCTGGTGCTGCTGCTGCGGCTGCAGAAAACCTCAAGCGGCGAAAGTATAATAACCTTATCGGCAATTATATTTTCGAGCCGTTTGGGGTTGAAACCCTCGGGCCATGGGGTCCAAGTGCTCATGTTTTATTTACTGCCATCTCCAAACGGCTGGTTGACACTACCCATGACCCAAGGGCTGGCTTTTACCTTGGCCAGAGGCTAAGCATTGCCATACAACGTGGCAATGCCGCCAGTCTCTTGGGTACATTACCAGTCGACAGCGACGCGGAGGAATTTTTTGACGCCATTTTTTAGTTTCGTAATAGTTTTAGTTACTTTAGGTTATTTTATAATGTATTTCATTTTACTTATAATTCTATAATAAAGACTTAATTCATTATTTAAATGTAAAAGTAATTTTCTTTGTTTAAAACAATATTAATATATTTCTTTATAATTCTTCAAGATATAACTAGAGGCAACGGCATCACGCACTAATGCGTGTCCCCGTGCCCTACCAGATTCTCCGAGGGATCGGGTCGAGTTGGAAATTTAAATATTTGATATTTTTGCAGACGATTCAAAACTTCTTTATGATATTTGTCTTAATTATCTGTTCAAAAGTTAATTATCATTCTTCATTTTCTAGTCTCTAGACAGTAAGTCTGGAGTGTAGGTAGGTCGTCCTAAAATTATTTTACATATTATATTTTGTTCTTATTCTGACCCATTCTCGCAGTGTCTAGCGCGTTGGGGTTGCGATAATCGTTTAAGTTAAGCAACGTTTTGGAGGCGGATTGGGAGTCTGCTTTCCTGTTTTTTATGTTGACGGATAGTCAGACGAGTGTCTGAAAAGGGCACTTCCTGCAAAAATTAAGTCAACATTTTTTATTCAAATAAACTTAAAAAAAGTGTTTTTGAATATTTAAAAAAAATTTTACCTATTACTCATTCAGGTCGTCTTTTTTTTAGCTATCGAGAAGAATGCAAAGGAACAAACGGAAACAATTTCCAGTCGGGTGGGAACAGTACTCCTTAGCAGTGGTAACGTCTCGTCGTGTGTGGGAACACTATCATGGAAAGTGAAAAGTAAAAAGTAATAAAAGGAGAACATTATGCTATAAGGTTTTCACCAGTACCTATTTTGCGTAACATGCGTTTTACCCATTTGGTTTCATTCACATACAACTCACACACAAAAACATAAAATAAATATTTAAAAACACGAAAATCTCTTTGTACACTCTCTAATCTTTCAATTCTATCAAGTCTACTATCAGTGCAAAACAATTACTCAAACTTTATCAACGATTACTTTAAACAAAAACATTAAATAATATAACAAATTTCAAACCGCTACATCGCATGCTCCCTGGGGTATAATCTCATATTCGCTTACACACGGGCCGTGGCTCATTCGCAATTTGTTATTCAAAAGTTAATATGGAAATGGATAAAGTTACAGCAATCAAATTGAAATGGTATTTACATAATATCAATCCCGCTTCACGCTTTGACTAATGCATTCACTAAGAAATAATTTGAGTTTGTCAATAGAGTTTAACTATGTAATTGCTGTCTATATCATTTTGTTTACCTATTCGTAGAAAGAGAATGTATAAATATGTAAATATAAAAAAAAAACATACTTATTATATCACGGTTTTTTTAGTTTTTCCACTTACAAAAAGTTGTTAAAACTTTTATTATCTTCGATTTTATTTCTTTCGTATTTGAATTGGGAATTAGTCAAATAATGATAATAAAAATTCCATCATACTCAAAATCGAAGATTAAAAGATTTCGATTCGCCGAAAATCTAAATACCTTCCACACAAAGGTGGGGTCTACGTCCCCCGAATAAATCAAATGGGGTATCTATGAGGCTATTCAATTTCCATTCACCTGTAGTAGGTAATCATTGTAGTATATAAGCAATCATTTATTCAATAATAAACAGTATGATATCGGCATCCGTTTGTATCATTCCTCTCTCCAAACACCACCTTTACATGGCGACCCTGCCATCGCCGCGCTGGCGCCGGTAACAAGAACCAACGCTGTCCGTATAAGGCCCGGGGACTGTAAACACTATTATACTATCGTGCAGTGATTTTAAGCAAAATGATTTATTGTTCGCGCTTTGACCTCGACGAGATTCATCGTTTAAATTGTGTTGCTGTAGTCTTGCAAAAGAAGAAAAATGGGAAGTTCATACTCTAAAGACAAAGAACCGGTCATCATAGCACAGAATGCCGCTGGAGGTGAAAACTCATCTCATTTGGAGCAGTTGAAGGTGCATGCAAGTACAACAAACTGCATTTTGATCGTCATCGCCTTAGTTTTGGGCATAGGCATTATCGGTGTAGCCTACAAGACGTATAGAAGATGCCATAAGAAACTGGTGCAGAGGCAGCTGAACGAGTTTACCTTGCGGAGGTATGCCAGTCTACTTCGAGGTCGACAGGAGTTGAAAGACATCCCAAAAGACATAGTGTGAAGAAAAACGGGAAATCAGTGGTTTAGTCCAGTGCGGTGTGTAAAAAGTGCCGGTATGTAAGCAACGTAACTTTAATTTTTTTTATTTTTCTCTAGTTTATAGCGGAAAGAAACCTATGGTATTATCCCATGTAATCGCATTTAAAGGCATTTATATTGTCGCATTTAAACATGTATTGTCTATCTACGAGATATTTTAATTATAATATATTAGAATAGATATGTAATTATCATTGTAATGTTTCGTGAACTTTAATGGCTGAGGAATTAACTTTAATTTTAAATGAGTTGAAAGTGATTAGAACTTACCTTATAAAAATTGGTTCTAAACGAAGAGTAGGTCATATAGTAGAAACAAAAAGAGTAGAAGCCAATAAAGTGCTAGAAAAATATAATAATTACATAGAAATATATAACACTAAGTTAAATTTAGGTAAAATTTTAAAGAATGAAATTCCTTTAGTCAATAAGATTTGTGAAGAGTTTAACTGTTTATTTTCGGAGATTTTAAACCTATGTTCAGAGGTCACAGAAGAAGGAAACCCTTCTAAATCAACAAAAATAGCTAGTGAACATTTTGATTTAAAAAATGCTTTTACTATTTTACCTCGCATGAATGATGATGTAAACAGTGTTTTAGAATTAATAGAAGGGATAGAATACTATAGCTCTGTGTTAAATTCACCAGAATGTCATAAAAAATTAATTCAGTGTGTTTTGAAAAATAGATTATCTGCGCGAGCGAAGCTAAAGCTCTCAGAGAAATATGATACTGTCAATGAGCTTGTATTGGATATGAAAAAACGTCTTGTACCACAAAAGAACCCCACAGCTTTGCAAGCTAAATTGTTGCAATGCAAACAAAATCATAGATCTATTTCTGATTTTGGAAAAGAAATATCACAGTTGTTGGTGGAACTGACCATTTCGCAAGCCAATGGAGATTCAAGTAAACATGATGTATTAAAGCCATTAAACGAAAAATTTGCTATACAAAGATTTAGCGAAGGGTTGCGAAATAGTCGGTTGAGTACCGTTATTGAGGCGCGTAATTATGATTCCTTATCAGATGCCATTCAAGCAGCGGAGGACTCGGAAACATCGTCTCCATCGACATCGGAGGGCGTGATGGGTATGTACAAAAAACCCTTTAATTACTATAACTCCTTTAGGAGACCTCAACGCGGGCTGTATGTAAAGCATCGGGGATTTCGCGGGTTTTCTAACAAGGCAAGACAGCATCAGGCGTACGCTCCTCATCAGCAATCTCAGGTACCGTATGCAAATAATAACTACCGTGGAAATAACTTTCGTTGTAACGGGAGTAAGAATCATGCTAATCGTGGTCGTACTCGGTTCGCGCGTAGCAACGTAAACTTCATGGCAACAGATCGCGATGTTGCATCAGAATCAGATGATCCACAAAAGGAGTCACTTAGTCATTTTTTTCGTGAATAACAACATGCTCTCATGTAACAGCTTAAACAAAGTAACATGTTACCTTAACGAAATTAGGCATGATTGGCTTATTGACACCGGAGCTTCAATATCTGCCATCAAGTATGAATGCATAGAATGTTTACAAATACCATTCCATACAAATGAAGTTTGTGTCATAGGTATTGGAGGAAATATAGTTTCAGTTGGACAAGTTTGTCTTAGTCTAAAGTTTAAAGATCAAGTTTTCGTACATAAATTTTTTATTTTTAAAAACTTACCTTGTAGATCAGACGGGATTTTAGGTCAAGATTTTTTTCAAAAGTATAGAGCCGTATTGAATTTTGAGTTAAACACATTAAAATTATTTCAGAAATGTGGTGATAATGTAACCGTAGACTTCGAATGCTTAGCGCCGTTGTCTAATTGTTATTTAATAATACCGCCGAGGTGTGAATCGATTCACTATGTCGAAACTAAAATTAAAGATGATTTTTTAGTAGCCTCTCAAGAATTATGCGAAGGAGTTTATGTGGGAAGTACTTTAGTAAGGCCGGAAAATGGAAAAGTTCCAATACAAATTTTAAATACGAGAGACAAGGAGATAAAATTGAGTTACTTTAATTTAAACGTTTCTAAGTTGAATGATTATTTTATTTGCAGTTTTGATAAGCCTACAATGAATTCAGATAGAGTAAAGAAATTATTTTCCTTATTAAATTTGACGGGTTTAAATATAGAAGAGCAAAAATCTATTGAAAATATTTGTGCCAAATATCCGGATATTTTCCATATACCAGGCGATAAACTATCTACTTCTCCTATTTATGAACAGTCCATAGACTTAAAACCGCATAGTATCCCTATTTATACTAAGCAATATCGGTTACCAAATTCGCAAAAATTTGAATTAGATAAGCAAATACAAAATATGGTAAATGATGGTATAATAGAGGAGTCGAGGAGTCCTTGGTCGAGTCCTTTATTATTAGTGCCTAAAAAAGTAGACTCCTCGTGTGTGAAAAAATGGAGAGTTGTAATAGACTACCGCAAATTAAATAATCAGATACAAGACGATAAGTTTCCACTGCCGAATATTACCGAAATTTTAGATTCATTGTCGGGGGCTATGTATTTTACGCATCTCGATTTATATCAAGGTTTTTATCAAATTAATTTAAATAAAGAAAGCAGACCTTTAACAGCCTTCACACACCTTTACACACCTGTAAAGGTCAAAGCGAGAACCGTTAAAAATTGGAAGATTGCGTATGCCGCTAGATTAATATTGATTTCGTACCCGTTCAATGTAGCGAGCCAAATTGGTATTTCAATATACGCTATTTATCCGAAACGGACCAAACAAAGCATGTTAACCATTTGTTAACAGAAATAATATAGTATTACCCGAACTTGCTAAGCTCAAATGGCAGTGGGCAGGGCACATCGCTCGCAAGACTGATGGCCGCTGGGGCGGAACAATTCTCGAGTGGCGAATGCGTACTGGAAAGCGCAGTGTGGGCAGGCCTCCGACAAGGTGGACCAACGATCTGATAAAGGTCGCGGGAACCGCTGGATGCGAGCAGCACAAAACCGGTCCTCGAGGAGATCTTTGGGGGAGACCTTTGTCCAGCAATGGACGTCTTTTGGCTGAGATGATGATGATGGCGGTCTTAAAACAAGCCCAACTATTACTGTGGACCACATGACTACACAATTAATGAAATATTTTAGCATTAGCGAGCACTCTTTATTTTGTCTCAAAAACCAATAAGTGTGAGAAAAAGCTCTTTCGCTCACAAGCCGCAGGAGAAGGCCGATCTCCTTGCCGGACTTTTTGCGGCTAACTCCCGAATCGATGACTGCAATGCACAGCCACCTACAATTCCTCACTGTGGCCACACAATGCCTGATATTAAAATCAGGCAGTGTGACGTATGTACGTGCTGAGCTGCAGTCAATCTATGTTCGGAAAGCTAATGGCCCTGATGGTATCCCAGCATTAGTTTTAAAAATGTGTGCAGCGGAGTTGTCCCCCGTGTTAACTCGTCTTTACCGTCTCTCGCTCTCTTCGGGTTGTGTGCCGGAATCTTGGAGAGATGCTAATGTGTAACCGGTTCCAAAAAAAGGAGATCGGTCAGATCCGACTAATTACCGCCCAATAGCCGTTACTTCAGTTTTGTGTAAAGTCATGGAGCGGATTCTAAACAAACAGCTCATTCGTTACCTAGAAGAACTCCTCTTAATTCACGATCAGCAATACGGGTTTCGGCCGAAACGGTCAACGGGTGATCTTCTAGCGTTCGTTAAACATCTCTGGGGTGAGGCTATTGACGAGCGTGGCGAGTCGGTGGCTGTTAGCCTTGACATAGCCAAGGCTTTTGGTCGGGTCTGGCACAAAGCCCTTCTCTCCAAGCTCCCGGCATACGGTCTGCCTGCTCAGTTCTGCAACTGGGTCGCTGATTTTCTACATGAGCGTAGGATCCGAGTACTCACAGACGGATGTGCTTCGCGGTTCATGTCAGTGAACGCTGGTGTCCCTCAAGGGTCCGTTCTATCCCCCACGCTGTTCCTTCTGCATATCAATGATATGCTTCCACTTGGAAATATTCATTGCTATGCAGATGATAGCACGGTGCATGGGGGATATAACGGTCACCCAGCGTCTGGGCGGATCGAAACCAAAGTGAGTCGAGTTAATCTTGTCATTGAGCTCAATCGGGTATTGGACCTCATATCTAATTAGGCTCCAATAATCTGGTTGAGTTCAATACCAAGAAAACACAGGTATGCGCGTTCACGGCAAAAAGTCGCCATCCTTACCCCTTCCCTCTCTGCAAGGCATCGCTCGGCCTGCAGAGCAGCATTAACATGCTTGGTATGGAGATTCGCTGCGATCTGAACCAGAAGGACTATATCGAAGCCGTGATAAAAACAGCGTCACGTAAACTCGGTGTCCTAAACAGGGTGCGGCGATTCTTCACGCCGAATCAGTTGTGCTTTTTATACAAGACAGGTGCGATCTTGCGTGGAGTATTGCTCACACCTTTGGGCCGGTTCCGCAAAGTACCTTCTCGATGCCTTAGACAGATTGGAGCGGCGCGCTATACGCATTATCGGCAATGCAGAGGTCACTAATGCTCCCGAGCCCCTGCAATTGCTGAGAGATATAGCGTCACTCAGCGTCTTCTACCGCTTATACCACGGAGAGTGCTCTGAAGAGCTCTTTGACCTTATCCCACTTTCTCCCTTCCTACATAGGAGTACGCGTGCTGCTCTCCGGAGTCACCCTGTACTGTCTCGAACATTCCATCGCGCACAAAGAAATTTGGTGACTCGTTTCTTTGTCGCACTTCCAAAAGATGGAATAGTCTACCAGTACACGTTTTCCCTCCTTCCTAAGACATGGGGTCCTTCAAACGAGGCGTGAAGAGGCACCTTGTGGGCTGGCAGGATGAGGGTGACTGATGCTGCGTTGTTTTCACGCTGCACCAGTTGTCCTTGCGTCTGGACTCCATTTCCACTTAACATCAGGTGGAGTGGAGTCATTTGTCGAGCTACGTTGACGGTAAGTTCATTATTTCGTTTTACTAAAAAACTTAGTTAATAAAACTTTACGAAGTTGTTACTGCAATTGAAGCGGTCACGTCCAAAGGTGTCTGTACTATATTCATAAGATGCACACGCGAACCTCACTGTTTAAAATTTAAAAAAATATTTGCGCACCTGTACGATTAGTACTAACTATTTGTCAAACAATCAAGACAGTCTGCGAATTACAAAACTGATTAAATATAAGAAACAAGATGGCTGGCAAGAGCTGAATGAGAGTAGCCGCGGATCGTGCTCAGTGGCGTTCACTTGGAGAGGGTTATGCCCAGCAGTGGGCTAATATAGGCTGATGATGATGATGATGACAAGAAGCAATGTTACGATAAGATTTTAGCAGCTGTTAAATATAAAGCGATGAACTCTATCAAAGCACGAGGCAATCCGACGCAGACTGAATATAACTAAATGTATTGGCAATTACAACGCCCGGGACCAGCTATATTGCCAATGTTGCAATGATCTCTATTACATTTATTTTATTGCTAACATCGAAATTACACCTTAAAGCGTTATAACATAATATGGTGGTGATGATGACTAGATTTTGAATGAAAAAACTTACACGAATCTATAATATTTACTACTTGTACTAGAATTTAATACTTTGCCACCGTCTATAGGGTTCGCGGGCAAAGAGTGTCTCAAAGGGTGACACTGAACCTGTGACCACTGCAAGATTAAATAAAATGAAGAATTTAAACTCTATTAGATTCGTAAAAGGTCATTTACAAAACAGATACTAGATTTAAATGATTGTCGCCACTGTACGCCGCATAACAATATTTCTTTTCTATTAACTACCTCAGGTCCATTTCTCAATATCCCGGAGCACTTGCTTCGGCCGACGGACCATTAGTCGTTGCCGTGACAAATTAAAAAGAGCAATCCCGGGCCGGGAGCTGCGCGGGAATCGCGCGGCGCTTAATTGCACGACAAGCGTCGCACTGTTTTGATTACATTTCCCATTTCAATTGTTTCCGATCCAAAGAGTTGGTAAAAGTAATGGATTACTTCACCGTTTACACTCCATTAGATGATTTGCTGCAGACACTAGTAATAGGGATGTCGACGATAGCGACAAATAATTACAAAACATTATCTTGTTTTCTAAAGTTTACGCGAACACTACACATTGAAATGAAACAACTTTTACGGATTTCATTTCAAAACATTATCTTATTTTCCTCCTCCGTGCTTCGGAAATTCGGAAGGCACGTAAAGCCGTTGGTCCTGGCTTCATTAGCAGTCGTTAACAACGACCAATTTTCACTGGGCCCGCGTAGTGGTTTATGGCCCGTTCCATCCATCCAAAAGCAAGGTTCGTGCCCTAGCATTGGGGACATAAACTGAGTTGAGGATCTTATCTTAAGTGGACCTTTTACTTTTTATTTTCAAGTGCTAATTGCTGCACTGAAGCTAACTTAAATATTTATAAAATACAATGAAAAAATTAAATACCCACCCTGGCTGGGTCGGGTGTCGAGGTTACCTGTTTAGGTAACCTCAACCACCCTTTTTAAGATTTGAACAAAAGGTAGACAAATATATATTATGGTGGATTTTCTTGAGGTGCTTGTTAAAATTAATAGTATTTAGGTACTTGGTGATAATTTCATTGCTCTGATTTTAATGAATTGATCTCTTGATATATATAACGTTAAGGAGAAACAGTCGAAATTAATATTAATCAGTTCTCAGAATTACTTGAACTTTTGAAAGCATTCAAAATTATTATTAGTTTAAAGTCATTAGAGCCTGTTTAGTGCTTTCAGTTATCACAAAATTTTAGTAACGTAAAAGCTAAAATTTGACAAAGGTATTTAAAATATTCTCATAACTTTAATATCTAAAGAACTAACTATCATAAAATAATCAATTTAACTTCGTGCCCTCGTGTGGTATCGAGCTACTATTTTTTTCTGAACTTTTTATCCATAGTCCATCCCAGTCACACGACACTGCATTGCAAAAACTTATTTACATTGCACGAAATTAAACACCTATATATTAATAATTGTCAGTACGTTGTACTTAGCATATAGAGAAAATGAAATGGATCCCTAAACACTTGCGTTAATTTTGTTTATTGTTCAAAATATATGTTTCATATTAGTGCAAACATTTCTAAGTATATTTCTTAGTGGAGACATTTTTAAGAGCTGAGGATCTGTCATTTTGGAAACTAACTAAGGTCGACCTAACTTTGGATCCGAATAGGAATTTATCACTACGCTCCTTGTAAGAGGTATATAACTAAGCTAAGTAAGTTAAGTAAGTACAGTGTGTAATTCTTAATACAATGGAATAAGAGTCAAAACTAGTCAAAATACATGTAAATGTTAATGCTCGTGGCTGTACACATACATAGCTAAGCTAAATACGTACTACATAGCTCCTGAGAATTAAAACAAAAGCTACATAGTTCATGCTTCAATTCTCAGGAGCAAAAAAAAAACAAACAAATGAGAAAAAAGTCCAACTAATGGAACCCCTTTATCACCTCAATGCCACCGACGCAAACAACCCACACTCTAAGCATGTGTACATTGTACGTATAAGCAAGTACGAGTTCTAAAGAAAGTCTTGGAAGTGCCAGCGTTTCGGTGAACTCGTCCTCAGAACGCGCCACTTTTGCACCGAGCTCTGGGCCACTTGAGTATGAATTGCGCCGCTCATGCATACACGGAATAAACATGAATGGAGACCCTGGCATTTTCTTAACACAGCGTTTATAGAGATACAATGCTTACCGCTGAGTGCAATGTAGTGGGTAACGCAATGTGGGGCGTAGCACGTAGCGCAGTGCGATGCGTAGCGCGTTGCGTAATGCAATGCGGTACGCCCTGCCCTAAACTACAACACTAAACATACAGACTCGCATAAGCCCAAGACACCGTACTCGCAGAACAAGAGATGACCCGGTTTATACCTGCTCTATGCCAGGTACAGACATGACCTGGGCGCTTCTCCTCACCCCTACGACCAGGTGAACCTGAGTCAAGATACTTTAGAGGCGCCCTCGTGTTGTTCCACTCGTGTTACAATACGAACCCCCCGGAGAATCTAGGAACGAGGGTATGCTTGTGTGATGCCATTCCCTCTAGAAACCCTCCGACGGTGTTTCGTTCACATGGCTTGAGAAAAAAGTATGGTTAAGCTATAAATGCTTTGCGCAATACCGGGTATAGCGCGGCGCGGTGGGCATCAATGTTTTTCGTAACACGTAGCGCAATGTGGCGCCCACCATCCAGGCGCAAAATGTGAGCAACTCCAACATTACTGATGCAGCCACACCTGTAATGTTAGTTGCACACATTACTTAGTATTTGTTTGATTTTAATTTTTATTATTTTAATTTTAATTTTGAACGCTGTCAGATTATAGTTAATACGTGTTTAAATACATAGTTATTGCTTAGGAACTTAGTCAAGAAAGTAATCCTTAAATAGTGTACACAGCAATACCAAAGTAATAGGTACTATTAATTCATAACATAGTATAATGATATTAGTCTATTCGTACAATTGTTTACTCAATAGCTATAGTTGTTAACTAACCGTGGAAACTGTTTTGGCTTATGTGTTGCCCACTACTTGTTATCTTTATGAATTATTATACGCTGATTGTTTCCCTTATCAAAAAAAAAAAATGATCAAATTTTAAACACGTTATTTAAAGAAGTCACTTGCCACTTTTAAGACAAAACTGCATTCGCATCTCTTGACTAACTCTTTCCTATGTAGGTATATAGTATTATTGATTGTATAAATAATGTACAGGATATTTTTATTTTTGTTTTGTGTAAGCTTATTAAGTATACTTTATGATGTAAGGAGAATAGTTTTATTTTTTTATATTATTATTTTGCTTTCTATTAGTGCTAGTAGTAGGGAAAATAAAAGGTAGTATTTACCTTTTATTTTCCTTTCAGTTGTCTTATACCTCAAAGGTTGTCTGGAAGAGATCGCTTAAATCGATAACACCACCTTTGCCCACCTCGATGTAAAAATTACGTTCTTTGTTTTTTTTTACTTTTAGCCTGACTCGGCTTGGGCACGAATGGTGCATATTTCTTTAATATCCAGACTCGTGACCAACGGCCACAATGAGCGACGGTTCTCATTCAAACTAATGTTAGAGAATATGTAACTATTTCAATTAAACTAACAAACTAAATCAATTAATTGTTAATTCAGAAAATTGGTTTTAAACCGTACGGTGGCGGTCTCGGTGACAAAGAGGAAGAGATAGTGTATAATATCGGTACAATTTCTCAGAACCAGATAAATATTAATAAAACAAATATTTAATTGAATATTTTATAACATTTATAAAATACAGTGAAAAAATTAAAAGCCCACCCGACCCAGCCAGGAATCGATCCTAGTTCTTCCGCAATCCGGGCGGCTGCACTGACCGCTATGCTATCGGGAAGGCAAATGTAAAAGCTGAATTTTGTCACTGCTTTTTAATTTTTGAGTGCTAATAGCGGCACAGTGCCGGCAATTTTATAAAATATTTAATTTAGCTTCAGTGCAGCAATTAGTACTTGAAAATAAAAAGTAAAATATTTGATTCCAGAACGCCATAATTGCTCAGTAAGTCATCGGACAAACAAAACCAAAGCGCGATTCACGAGTTGCTGGTACAGTACCATCTATCGGTGTCGACATAAAATTAACAAACATTGTCGATTCATTAGACATTGCTGTGGATAAGACAGAGCGAGAAAAAAAGAAAGATAAAAAAAAAACGTCTTGCTAGAATAAGTATTGTTATCTTGTTTGACGACCTCCGTAGCCGAGTGGCTTGCACGCCGGACTTTGGAACCCAGGTTCGATGCCCGGTACTTTTCGATATTGTCTCGGGTCTGGGTGGTTGTGGTCGTCCGTACCTTATTTCTATAAAAACGAGTGCTTTAGCTACTTACCTTGGCATCAGAACAATATATGTTATGTTGTCCAATATTCTATTTTATTCATAATCAAATAGAAACTGCCAATAGTACTACAGTAACATATCGGTGTTATTACGTTTTCAACGCCAACCATTTCACGAATCTACTGTCCTCGAAAATACTAACTTATATCACCTCTCCAGGTTCATGAATAGGGGCACAGAAGCTCGATATTCACGTCAACAGTACAGCCCAAAAAACCCATATAAAAATATAAGTAAACGACTAGGTAATCCATTTGAAATTCAAAAAGGCAGGGAAATATTTTCATCACGGCCGCCCCAATATGTTTACGGTCCGGCCGGAACTTAACTTAACATTCGATTGTATTTGAATAAACAGATCCCGGCCCACACGCGCCCGTTGTTTTATACGATATCGACGCGTTTATTTGCAAATTTTATTACAACAGCTCCCCCGGGCGCGCCCGTAGCCGCACGCAACGAACATTGCACAGAACAATAATAATTTTGTTGAAAAACAACCAATTACTTTTGGCTGTAAAAGTATAGCGAAATGTTAAGTACTAAGTCCTGAAAAAATGACACTTGAGTTAGTTTTAAAGACTCAAGTCTTAATATATTTGAGAGCTCAAGTCATTTCGGGTTTTAGGTATTTTGTAGATCGACTTGTCTCTCACTAAAAATTACTTGAGATAAAAAAATATATTTGGGAGCTAAAGACATTTTTGATTTCTAGTCTTTTCTAGATAGTCTACTAAGTCCTTCTATAGTCTGTCTTCTCTATACTCCTACTGAAAATACCTGTGACTGAGTCCTTTAAAATAAACTCAGTCTTTCCAAAAAGTATTCATGAGTGAGTTAGCTGCAGTTTAAAATGAATATATTACAAAATATATTTTTTTACTTGTAATCAATCAATCAATTGAATATAATAACATAGTAGACAGACAGACCTTTTGATTCGACTGAATTTTCCTACTTGCTCAAAACTCAATCTCAAAAGACTCAAGATACTCAAAGGACTCATGACTCGTGATACTAACAGCCTCGAGTTACACAATCGACTCATATTTCAAAAATAATGACTAAAAAACTCGAGTATTTTACAACAGAGCTGACTGACGCTACGATGTTTACAATACAGTTTAGCTTCAATATTTTACTTGCTTATTTATAGTACGACCCCTGTACGGTTCACAATATATTCCGCAATATCAGGGGAATCTGTAAAGTTATACGTACCGATTCTTTACTTTGAAATGTGTGCGTACTTTTATGTACGTTATGGCTTGTTACCCTACATAACAGGTGACATGCCTTGTTGTAAGCTTCTTAATGGGGTGGTCGTGCCCTAAAATGTACTAATAAGACTAAGGCTTGTCAAGACACGAACATCGGTAGTATACTCGTAAAAATACCGCCATACGACATGTCGGTAAAGTATGGTCACGGGCATAGTACAAAATATTTTTTTGTCTACTTTTGTCAACATAGATGTTAATGTTTGGCGATCGTCGATTCTTAGGAACCTATTCGGTGAATTATCATTGCGAGAGTTGCTTAACATACGAGATTACAACCTAGACACGCTAGCACGTTTGGAGGCGTCGAATGGGACGACCGATACCTTAGTCTCCCCATGACAATGGACCCTGCAAATAGTTCAAAACGTCACAAATTAATATGTTTAACTTCTATTATAAAGCTATGCAGTGTCAGTTCTTCTGCACAACTAAAAGACGTCCTGAATGGGTTGGGGGTATGCAAATATTTCGAGACGATTCAAAAGCGCTTATATAGTTAGTTTACTTGAATAAAGTTTTAAACGTCTTTGTGTAAAATGGACGCGAGTAGAACTGTTAAAGTTGTTTCACTTCAATGTGTGCTGACGCTTAAACATCAGAAAACAATAAGGTCAACATGTATTGATAACGATGCAAATTTTATCGTATAGCATAAATAATAATATCGGTAACTCATTGAACATCAACACACATTCAACCAGCATACTCGTACAACACACTGGCACGTGCCACAGGCGAGCTTGACAATGATCGGATATTAATACGGCCGTATACGAATGCCAAGGGATATCGGATCTCGATGTTCTGGGATTTCTTTTGACAACAATATTACTAACGAAAGACGTATTTACCAAGGCCGTAAGAAATACCGTTTCTATTGACAATATGTTGGACTGTCTGATTTTTTGTAGCTCCTTTGTTTATTATTTGTTGGACAGAAAATAAGGGAGACTTTGCGCACAATATTAAATTAGTGTGTCTACAAACTCATTAGACTATCTCAAACTGTCTAATAGGATATGAATGTTTTCTATTATCGTCGCAAACCGAAAACCTCGGCAATGCATGTTTGATCAAATTTATTTTTCGTACCACTTGCTCAAAAAAGTGACATTCTATGCCACAAAAAGCGAACATAACAATAGTCATTTTTAATCTGTTAAAAACAGGGAAAGACAATTGTACTGAATTTCATTCATCCTCTAGTCTAGGGGGAGAATGTGATTTAAATTTGGAATACTTACCGAAATTTATACTGACCTACATCTGTGTTTACACCATTGAGTTTGTATATAAATACTCAAATCAACTCATCAACAATAAATGTACCAAACAAAAATGTAACTCTCTCTATCAATAATTGGACCAATGTTTTGAATGTTAACTTTTACTTTTAATTGTCATTATATTTAATAAAGGCTTATCTCATATTATTGTTGTATTAATTTTTTCGCAAGTGGTACGAAAAGTAGAGTATTTTCCTCGGTGATAAAGGTGTCTTAGTCTTGGGTGAACTTAAATCCCTCGCTACACTCAGGACTCGTCTTAAATCCCTCGCTTCGCTCGTGATTTAAGTTTTTAACACCCTCGCTACGCTCGGGAGTAAACCTCGAGTCCTTCGTTACGCTCGCGATTTAAATCGTCACCCGCGGCAGAAGACACTGCTTTATCCCCTTGGTTAATAATCTACTATTATTGCGTTTCTAGAAAGAAAAGTAACAGTTGTATAGTATCAAACAGTTCTGGATATAAAAGCGGGTTGAATTTCCATATAAATTAATAACAAATCATAAAAGGCGCCGTACAAACATTTTACAGCACACATACTTTTCTTCCTCCTGAAAAGTTACTTCTTTTACAGTTACGAGGATTGCATTCTATGGCATATGGTTGAATATTTATTAGAGAGATTTGACAGTTTTGGATAGTCTGATATGCAGACAATAAGCAGGTGATACATAAAACCAAAAAAGTAGAGGGTTTTAATGAACATTTACTTAACGATGGCTCATGTACTTAAATGTAGATACTACCGGTTTCACACACCTGACAACGTTATTTAAGTAAAATTTTAAACACTGAAAAAAGACGACAACCTCAGGCGGGAATCGAACCACGCACCTTCCGCATTCCGGGCGGCTGCCTTAACCACTTGGCTACCGAGGTCTGGCTTTCACCCGTCGAAATTTTTCAGTGCTTGATGCTTATGTTTTTTAGTCAACATTGCTTCATCAATCTTAGAAGTTTTCACCTCTGAGATCCGAAAGAAATATTTTTACAAATATTTGAACATTCGGTTAAGATGAAGCTGCGTTATAGATAAGTGTTTTTTATATATTTTAGCGTTTTATTAACGCTTAAATATACTTAAGTAAAATTTTAAACACTGAAAAAAGACGACAACCTCAGGCGGGAATCGAACCACGCACCTTCCGCATTCCGGGCGGCTGCCTTAACCACTTGGCTACCGAGGTCTGGCTTTCACCCGTCGAAATTTTTCAGTGCTTGATGCTTATGTTTTTTAGTCAACATTGCTTCATCAATCTTAGAAGTTTTCACCTCTGAGATCCGAAAGAAATATTTTTACAAAACTTATCTATATATATTATATTATATTATTATTATATTATATTATCACTTATCTATAACGCAGCTTCATCTTAACCGTATGTTCAAATATTTGTAAAAATATTTCTTTCGGATCTCAGAGGTGAAAACTTCTAAGATTGATGAAGCAATGTTGACTAAAAAACATAAGCATCAAGCACTGAAAAATTTCGACGGGTGAAAGCCAGACCTCGGTAGCCAAGTGGTTAAGGCAGCCGCCCGGAATGCGGAAGGTGCGTGGTTCGATTCCCGCCTGAGGTTGTCGTCTTTTTTCAGTGTTTAAAATTTTACTTAAGTATATTTAAGCGTTAATAAAACGCTAAAATATATAAAAAACACTTATCTATAACGCAGCTTCATCTTAACCGAATGTTCAAATATTTGTAAAAATATTTCTTTCGGATCTCAGAGGTGAAAACTTCTAAGATTGATGAAGCAATGTTGACTAAAAAACATAAGCATCAAGCACTGAAAAATTTCGACGGGTGAAAGCCAGACCTCGGTAGCCAAGTGGTTAAGGCAGCCGCCCGGAATGCGGAAGGTGCGTGGTTCGATTCCCGCCTGAGGTTGTCGTCTTTTTTCAGTGTTTAAAATTTTACTTAAGTATATTTAAGCGTTAATAAAACGCTAAAATATATAAAAAACACTTATCTATAACGCAGCTTCATCTTAACCGAATGTTCAAATATTTGTAAAAATATTTCTTTCGGATCTCAGAGGTGAAAACTTCTAAGATTGATGAAGCAATGTTGACTAAAAAACATAAGCATCAAGCACTGAAAAATTTCGACGGGTGAAAGCCAGACCTCGGTAGCCAAGTGGTTAAGGCAGCCGCCCGGAATGCGGAAGGTGCGTGGTTCGATTCCCGCCTGAGGTTGTCGTCTTTTTTCAGTGTTTAAAATTTTACTTAAGTATATTTAAGCGTTAATAAAACGCTAAAATATATAAAAAACACTTATCTATAACGCAGCTTCATCTTAACCGAATGTTCAAATATTTGTAAAAATATTTCTTTCGGATCTCAGAGGTGAAAACTTCTAAGATTGATGAAGCAATGTTGACTAAAAAACATAAGCATCAAGCACTGAAAAATTTCGACGGGTGAAAGCCAGACCTCGGTAGCCAAGTGGTTAAGGCAGCCGCCCGGAATGCGGAAGGTGCGTGGTTCGATTCCCGCCTGAGGTTGTCGTCTTTTTTCAGTGTTTAAAATTTTACTTAAGTATATTTAAGCGTTAATAAAACGCTAAAATATATAAAAAACACTTAACGTTATTTAAGTAGTTCCCAATGTGGAATTTGTACTGCGCCAAGTACATTTTATAAGTTGGTCGACTGTTACTCGTAAAATTATAAAACCTACTTAGCTGTGACAATTTTCCTTTTAACTTCGTCATATACAACTACAGTGGGTTTTTTTCACGTATCTAAAAACAACCATTTGGCTGGCAGGGCACTTGACTCGAACAAAATTTTGCACTTTAAAGCTTAATAGCTCACAAACGGATGCCTCAATCAAAAAACGGTTTTCACAAACCTGCAATATTTTTAATATTGCTATCCAACGACATACCACACTATGCGATAGTCAAGAAAAAAAATTACATCCCCACTTCACGTGTAGGGGGAGGTAACCTAAAAAAAAATATTTTTCAAAATTTTACTTCACTACTTGGTCGGCGTCATTAATATGTATATCCATGCCAAATAACAGCTTTCAAGTATTAAGAGCCTATGAGCTAGGCTGGGGACAGGCAGACAGACGGACATGGCGAAACTACAAGGGTTCCTTGTTGACTACGGAACCCTAAAAATGAATACACATTATACAATATCATCTTTGAACCCATCTTAATGTATGAAAGTGAAGCCTGGACACTAGACACTTGACGAAGAGAATGAGCTCCTGATTGCAGAATGGAATTTTTTCCGATAAATCTTCGGCTCATAAGGATTCCGAAAGGATGGGGACCGAGCGGAGTGCCAGCGTAAAATTCGCCGCCACTGTGGTCGAGTGGCTAAGACCACCGGTCATAGATCCAGAGGTCCCCGGATTCGATTCCCAGTGGGAGTGACATGTTAGTTTAATCAGTTTGGGTGGTGGTAGGTCTTGTCTACATAATAACATATACATAATAACTTCATGCTCAATATTGTTTTCTAAAGTTTACGCGAACACTACACATTGTCAAGCCCGGTGAAGCTGAAAATGCCGTCTGAGGCAATCAGCAATCTCTCTGCAAAAAAAAAACTACACATTGAAATTAAAAGTAATGTGTAAAATAAACGCGAGTAGATCCGTAAAAGTTGTTTCATTTCATGCTCATAGAATAAAGTTAGTCATTAGACGTATTTAATATAGAAAATAATAAACTAAAAAGGGGCTTGTCATTATGTATCCGTGATACCATTGTATGGTCCGACTTATGACGCGCTGCCGGGCGGAGCCGCTAACGACCCATATTTCACTACGAGATCCGAGCACAAGAGGATTTATATTCTCATTTCCGGAAATTCGCAATCGTCAGGTGACACGGCGGCGGCGATAACAGCTTTTCATATATAGGTTTAGGTTTAAAGATCTTTATTCTCATACGAAATTACATTTCACATATAATGAGATATAACCAATACATAAATAACAGTATACAAATTGTCACTCTGTGGTACTCGTTGCGATATATATAATATATAGTCTCACAAGTTTTCACTTCATCTGGTAACCTTTTAAACAGCTGTGCTCCCTCAAACAGAATTGTCTTTATCCCATATTTAGTCCTAGGTGTAATTAATTTGAGTGTTTTTTTGTGTCGGAGATTATGCGTATATTTTTTATATCTAATTGTATATTTTATAGGTTTTATAGGTCGGAGGGGCTGAATTAAAATACAGAATATGACGAAAAAGAACTATATTAATTATTTTTACTAGGAAGCTAGTACTAGGTGTACTGGTGTACTAGCTGTGTTAGGAGTCAGTCGACTCCTAACACAGCAGAATCAAAAAGGTGAGGAGAAAAAGGGGAAGTGATTTTAATTGAATGAAGCGTGAGAATAAAACGAATGAGTGGGGATTGACTGAACTTATGATTGTGAATGTATGAATGAATTCCTTTGTTTTCTGTAGTCATTTGACATTCTTTTAGTTAGAATAAAATCACTATTAATATTTATTTTGTATGATTAATTTTTGTGAACAATTGAAATGTTAAATTCTACACGCCCCCTCAAAAATTAATCACCTTATTTACACTATATAAACAAAATAATCTCCTAAACAGTACGTATAACTTCCTAGTGTTCTGGGGAATACAATAATATATGATCCAACATTTGTTGCAGGGGCAAGGAAAACCCAGTAAAACCTTACCAGACCATTGTACATCACTATGTAAATAAAAATTATAAATTTGTCTTAAAATCATTCAATCGGCAAGCAAAAGTACAAAATATTAATAAATATTATTCTAAGCCCATTTCTCGTCTCATTTTATGAAATGAAACTGCAGGTAACGGCTTCGTCAATCCATCAGCAATTTGCTCACCTGTGGGAATATATACTAATTTTACAACATGTTTCGCAACTTGTTCCCGTGAAAAATGGTATTTTATGTCAATATGTTTTGACCTGTTATGGTTAGTGGGATTGTTTGCGATACTAATGCAGCCGTTATTATCTTCATAAATTATTATAGGCTGTTCAATATTTAAACCAATTGTAGTCGCCAGTGATTTTAGCCAAAGAGCCTCTCTTACAGCTTCATATAGTGCCATGTATTCTGCTTCGGTTGACGAAGCTGCTACTGACAACTGTCTTTTTGTGTTCCAGGTTATTGTACATGATTCGAATAACTTAAATAAATAACCCGTGGTACTTTTTCTGTCATTAGTGTTACTACCCCAGTCAGAATCGACATATCCACACAATACATGATTATAATCACGTTTATGATACACTAATTTTAAATCAATAGTACCTTTTAAATATCTAAGTACCCTTTTAAGGCATTGCCATAATTCTTTGTTATTTTTATTCGTGTATCTACTCAAAATATTTACACTGGTACTTAAATCAGGACGAGTACATATCATTATGTACATTAAACAACCTATAACGTTTCGACAAGGTGCATTATAACTTTCATCACAATTTAATGCATCATAATTTAATTTACTCTCTAATGGATTACTGACTGGATTACAATCATTCATATTAAATTTATTTAAGATAGTTTTTATGTATGCACTTTGGTCTAACGTTATTTTATTATTATAACGCATAACTCTTATACCAAGAAACAATTTAATGTCTTTCAAATCGGTCATTTTAAATTTACTCATTAAATAACCTTTAAAATTAATCAATGTTTCATTATCACCACATGTTATTACCAAGTCATCAACGTAAAGGACCAAGTAAATATTTTTCTGAACATTTCCTTTATCTAACCAATAGATACATCTATCAACAGATGAATTCTGAAAACCCTTATCTTTGAGACAATGTTCAAATAACTCGAACCAACACCTGGCCGCTTGCTTAAGCCCATAAAGAGCTTTATTTAATTTACACACGTAATTATTAGGATTAATCAAACCATTAGGAGCTTTCATATAAATTTCTTCTTTTAAGATTCCGTTTAAAAATGCAGTTTTAACGTCCATATGATGGACTAAAAGATTAAATTGATTTGCAAAACTAATAATAAATCGAAAGCTTGCAATTCTGGCCACTGGTGCAAATGTGTCATTATAATCAACCAAATACTGTTGGCTAAAACCTCTAGCTACGAGGCGTGCCTTATACCTTTGGGGATTTCCGAATTCATCATGTTTTATATTAAAAACCCATTTGCAATCAACAATGTTTATGTCACTTGGTGCGGGTACTAAAGTCCAAGTGTCATTTGCTAACAAGGAACTTAATTCGTCCTTTATAGCGCTTTCCCATAAATGCCTATCATGTCGTTTAACTATTTCATCGTAAGAACTTGGTACTTTAAATAAAACTGATTGAGCACACAATAAATGATCAAAATCATCATCAGTTTCCTTATACGACACAAAGGGACGATTTTTAAGCCTATCACTCCTCCGTAGGTCAACATTTTCATCAGTACTATTTTCATTATAACTATCATGGTCAAAAACAGGCTCAATAACATTATTATCAAGCTTGCGAATTTTATTTGGACTTTCAGAATCATCAGATTTATATACATCTGATTTATTACTGTCAGAATTTTGAGGCTTTTTAGACACTGATTTAGGCTTGTATTCATTTTTATCAGTTTTGTCATGAGTATTTTCATTTTTATACTCTTCAGACTCGAGTTGCGGTCTGGATTGAAGAAAATTAGTCTCATCAATTACTACGTCCCTGACAGTAACGAACCTTTCGCAATCAGTACTCCAAACTTTGTATCCGTTTGGTTCGTACCCTACCAGTATACCTTTCCATGATTTTTGTCGAATTTTGCTTTACTGGTTTTATCATGAACATAAACAGTCGAGCCAAAGACCTTTAAATACTTAATTTCAGGTTTTTTATTATGCCACATCTCGAATGGTGTTTTAGATTGTTTTAAAGTCCTAGTTGGAGTAATGTTTAGTAAATTTACTGCAGTCAAAACTGCCTCTCCCCAGAATAATTTATCTAGTTTTGCACCATGAATCATGGAGCGAGCTTTTTCGGTAACAGTTCTAACCATTCTCTCTGAAACACCATTCTGTTGTGGCGTTCGTGGCGTGGATAAATGGTAAGTAATTCCTTTTTCAGAACAATAGTTTTTCATTTCGGTAGATAAATATTCGCCACCGTTATCACAGTACAAGTTTACTAATTTTAAATTAAATTTAGCTTCACTTTTAGCCACGTAATCTTTAAAAGCATTAAACACTTCCGACTTATATGTCAGTAAATATACAACACAGTAATGAGTGTACTGATCAAGAAAAAGCACATAATAATTTTTATTGTCAATCGTTGGAGGAGTAATAGGTCCACAAACGTCTGAGTGGACGACATACAAAGGTCGTTTTATATGAGCCTTATCTTTGCAATGGTTAAAAGGCAGTCGCGTCTGCTTCCCATATATACAAGGTTCACATACATTATCATTTGGCACAATAGAATCAATTTGGTTGACATCACTTAACATTTGATTCTTTTGTAACTGAATAAATTTACTTTTACTAATGTGACCCAAACGTTTATGCCAAAGCTCATATTTATTTTCACTAACACTGTACACTTGGGAAACAGCATGACTTATATGATTAGGTACTACAAAATCTAAAGCTATTAAATTATTAATTGACCTACCTCGCATGATGGTTTTACCATCTTTACAAATTTGTGCACCTTCTTGGTTGAAGATGACGGTTAATCCAGCTTGTTGCATCCTCGACACCGACAGAAGATTATATGGGACCTCCGGGCAGTACAGGACACCTTCCAATATTCCAGCGACGCCAGTATTGCTGATGACATTAAGGCTGCCTTTCTTGTTTGCTGAAATAAATTCACCTTGCTTAGCAACTGATATTTTTAAAGGAACGTTTAAATTTACAGAATTACAGAATAGCTCTTCCCTGTTTATTATATGATCAGAAGCACCAGAGTCTAAAAGAAAAGTTATTTTATTTTTATCCATCTCTTGATTTTGATAGTCGGCAATCATAAATGCAAATCCTGAAAATTCGTTTGACTTAGCAGGATTAGATAATTCCACAGCTTGTACTGTTCTTGTCCTCTCAGAGTTATTGTTTTGCTTATTCATTCTTTTCAAATAATAACAATCATTTTTGGAATGTCCTTTTCGACCACAGTGATAACATTTCACAATTGACTTCTTCTTTGATTTGTAATTCTTCTGATTATAATTTGTATTATTGTAATTATTCTTTTGGCTGTTATTATATCCTTGTCTTGAACTAAATCTATTTTTATGAAACAATTCTCTTCTATCTTCAACTTGTAAAACCTTTAAACTTGTATCACCACTTTCATTTCTTAATTTTACCTCGTGATCTAAAAGTCGCGTCTTGACAAAAGCCAAGGTCAAGTTATCATCAGTTAAAGTTTCTATGGCAGTAATAACGCCGTCATAATTTGTAGGCAATGTCAACAATAAATGTGCCACCTTATCTGTTTCTTCTAATCGTGCACCAGCAGCATGCAACTCAGAAATTAAATCATCGAATGTTGTAAAATGTTTTATCAAAGTAACATCACCTTGAAGTTTTAACGACAATAACTTTTTTCTCAAAGCTAATTGAGTAGCTATACTTTTTCGTTCATAAATTGAATCAAGACTTGCCAATATTTCCTTCGCTGTAGCATCTTCTTTAGCAAATCCAAGATAGGAATCTGATAAAAACTCAATAATCACACTTTTCGCAATCCTGTTGTTTTTCTCCCACGAACTGCATCGAATAATTGGTTCTTCGTCAATAACTTTTATAACATCGAGCTCACATAGCAATGCACGCACTCTGAACTTCCAAACGCTATATTTCTCACCATCAAACGGCTTGATATTGCGTTTGCTTTTTAAACTTTCCATAATGATATTAAAAAAAAAATATTACGAGGGTAGTTGACAACTGAAAAATAATTATACACTTTCACACGCGAGCACTGGGCCCATAACCTATAGGTTTTATAGGTCGGAGGGGCTGAATTAAAATACAGAATATGACGAAAAAGAACTATATTAATTATTTTTACTAGGAAGCTAGTACGACTGACTCCTAACACAGCAGAATCAAAAAGGTGAGGAGAAAAAGGGGAAGTGATTTTAATTGAATGAAGCGTGAGAATAAAACGAATGAGTGGGGATTGACTGAACTTATGATTGTGAATGTATGATTGAATTCCTTTGTTTTTTGTAGTCATTTGACATTCTTTTAGTTAGAATAAAATCACTATTAATATTTATTTTGTATGATTAATTTTTGTGAACAATTGAAATGTTAAATTCTACATATTTGATATATTACTCTTTGAATTTTTTTTATTAGAATGCATGTTGTATATTTATGTAGTTGGGATAGATTCATTAGTTTAGTTTTATCGTACAATTGTTTTAATTGGTGTAAGAAATGGATAATGGAACAATGTCTTTATTATTTTATTTTGAGTTCTCTGTAGCGATATTAGGTTAGTTGGTGCGTCTGAACTCCAGATTTCAATTAGGTATTCTAAATGTGATTTTATTTATGAATTGTATATAATAGGTTTTACTTTTTTTTGGTATGCAGTGTGCTATTTTACGAAGTGCTGCCCAGTACAGATATTAATTTAGATTTGACGTGCTCAATGTGTGGCCTCCAAGTTAGTTTGTCATCAATCAGCAATCTTTAGTATTTTTCTTGATATGATCTTTGAATAGGTTCATTATTTATTTTAAGTGATTCGAAGTCATATTAATTTGATTGATGTAAAACAGTGGAATAAAACAGAGAGAGAGAGAACAAAACTGTGCAACGTCTCTTTTTATATACTCTCAAGAGGTTCGCGTGAGACCTCAGTAAAGCCATCTTTACTGACACTTGAGTGGTTTGGGGGAATATCATTTATCAGTAATCGTTTCTATTGCCACTCATTGTGATTTATTATCAAACAAAGAATATATTGTTTAATAATTATATAACTTGTAAAAGTAATACTTTTACCCTGTTGAAACCGCACGAAGCCTCTAACCAAGGGAAAAAAACTTGATACTAATAATAATAGTTCTATATTTTAATGTATTTAATACTAAGTATTGAATACAGAAGTCGCTGACAAATTTAGAACGAGGTAATCCACTTTGAGCACCCGCCTAAATAGCACCTGCACGAATAGCACCTGGCCTAGTCCACATTTAGCACACACCAATCGAATAAGATATCGAAAACGAGAATTTTTATCGCGAAATTTTGACTTGTTTCTCGCCTGGAGCCGCTGTTGTAACCAACCGGCGCTTTATTACCAAGTAAAACTTGCACTGAGCACTCTGGGTGCCTAGTGCGAGTTTCATTTGTTATTTGATCACGCACTAGGTTCTCTGTTTGTTTAGGCCACCACATTTCCCCGTTAGCACCTTCACCGCGATCGCCGGCCGAATTCCTGATTAGATACAAATACATAAATATTTTGAGGACGCTAAATGCAAATTTTCATTGTCACGAGACACGAGACACGACACTCAATCTTCGCCAACAGTACAGTCATGATAAATATATCAATCAGTTATTTTAGTTGGGACACTTAACAACATGTCAGAAACCGAATTGACGAAAACTTAACCTTCGTTCAAAGTAGAAGTGTAAAAAAAACACTAATTGTATCGTCTTATCTTGTCAATAACTGAATGTACGAAAACCAATGAAGTTTCACGACGTAGTGCAAAATCATTGCAATTAGTTACTTGTGTCCTAGGTATTACATAGCTTATTAACAATGTCAGCAATCAGCTTGCAATTTGCTTAATGTATTCAAATAAAACTAATGGTCATGTTTATCAATAAGTTTTGCAACCGTAATGCGTGGATGCCGAGGCGATCATACACGAAAAACCAATTATGTGAACGACTCACACGTCAAATTTGTTTTATAAAAGATCGCTGTTAACACTTTAATTAACTTTTACTTTTTTATTTTTAAGTGCTAATTGCTGCACTGAAGCTAAATTAAATATTCATAAAATTTTATAAAATACAGTGAAAAAATTAAACGCCCACCCGACCCAGCCAGGAATCGAGAACCTGGGTCTTCCGCAATCCGGGCGGCTGCACTGACCGCTATGCTACCGGGAAGGCTGACGTAAGCGCTGAATTTTGTCACTGCTATTTTAATATTTTTGAGTGCTATTAAGCGGCACTAGCGCCATCTATCCAAACGGTTGTTGCAACGGTTGTTGCGGAAGACCCAGGTTCGATTCCTGGCTGGGTCGGGTGGGCGTTTAATTTTTTCACTGTATTTTATAAAAATTTATGAATATTTAATTAACTTATTTATTTATTTATAGAAACTAATTATTGTGTAACTGTGTACAATATAGTTCTTAAGTATTAAATAATATCAACAGTTTATCCATTTCGGACGTACAATTGTTTTGTGAGTTAATAACTACACCGACAATCTTTGTACAGTCTCACTTACTGATAGGGTTCGAAATTATCTAGATAATAACACAGCTTGATAATTATGGGATAATTATCAACAGTGTAAATTAAACGTTGTATTTTTTTAAAACAACTAAAGAAATGCTTAATAATTTGGGCGATTTTAATACTTTCGAAACACAAAATACAAAAAGTGTCTATATTTTATTGAAATCGTCCAAATTCTTAAGAATTTGTATGAAAATAAACACAATAAAAAACAACCGATGCAATTACTACAGTGATCCCGATCATTAGCGAGAATGTTATTATCGCAGTAATTATCCTTTTGAACCCTGCTTACTACTAATGTTTAAAGAGATAAGATTTATATGACATTCATAACAGGAATAGGTACACAGAATTCGGTAAAAAAGAAAAAAAGGAAATGCATAACAAAGACTATATCACAAAATAAGATATTCTCCCTTTGTTTAACCTTATTAGTATTGTTTACAGTATTTATACAATAAGGTCGTGGGGTGGAGGCAACGGTTTTTTTTAGTGCACCAGTCTCCACACACTTAATTAAGTTTAACCATTATGCATACCCAATACATAGTTTTCCTGTACATTAATCTAATGTGGAGAAAATAAAATATATTTGATTGATTGAATCGATCTTTATTTGACCTGATGGTAAATGACAATAAAGCTGACGATGGAAACACTTCACCGGGTGTATGGTATATAACAACACTCGGGCCTTGTGCGGATTGGTGATTGTTAAAGGCTTCTAAAGCAGCCGAGACCAACTGGCTTACAAAGCACAACGAAGGTCGTGATGATAAATTCATTCCATCCGATGATCGGCTTATGCGAAAGAGGCTTTACCTTAGCAATCGCAGCCCAGGTGCATTAACCATTGCGCAATCAAGCTCCTTGCCATCATCATCAGCCTCTATACTATATCTCACTGCTTGGCTAAGGTCTTCCAAAATAAACAATGGCACATGGGCAGAACAGTCAAGCCTAACTTGTTAGTAGATTTTAACGCCTTTATCCATTGCCAGCATACAAAAAATCAACGCCTTGACGTGCCTTCCAGAGAAAGGAGCTTTAGATATATTAATGAAGTCACCGTTCCGCTGTCCCGCCTAAGCGAAAGTTGCTTAACATTAAATATCTCAATCCGAACACGCACAGTGAACATCTCAGTTATGTATAAATAATTTATACTTTTCCACACTGATACCTATACTAAATCCAATAACACGTTAACAGAATTCAATTTATTTTCCAAACGAATGACAGGTACTCATACGCGGGAAGCCAATCGGATCACCTCGCAAGACTTTTCCGTTCCGTCGTCACTAAATAAAGAGATCCGCAGAAGGTTAGATCCATACAAACGCGCTCGAGCAACTCTCATAGACAACCTCTCTCGGACACGGAACCTCACCAAATCTGCGCTCGGACTGTTCCAAGCTGCTCTGAATACCGTGTCCGTAACAAAGGTCTATGTGTGCGTTGCTCGAGCGAGGAACCCTTTAAGTTTCTCGCCGCCACTAAAAGGCCCGGTGAAGCTGCAAATGCAAAATTCAAAAATTCAAAATTCAATTCAAAATTCAAAATCATTTATTCAGTTTAGGCTACAAGTAGCTCTTGTGAATGTCACTATGCCATCGGTTCGTAAGTCTACTCTGGGCGGGAGATCTTGTACTGAGAAGAACCGGCAAGAAACTCAGCGTCCAGTGTCCAGCTCTTTTCTCCCTTACAGCGTCAAAAATATTGGAAAATGCCCTATCATAGCAGGACACTTTCCATTACAAATAAACACAAAATTATAGAAGACAACCACAACATGTAAATAAAAAACAAAAATATCACAAAATAAAAAAAGCTAAGTTAACAAATTTACATCAGGTAAAAGTTTCAATTTCCACAATGTCATACAGTACCACTACAGTACTCTAAAAAAAATTGGTTAAGAAAAACCAAGTCAAACTACAGTAAATAATATTAAAAATAAGATAAGTATGCAAGAGCAGACCAGCCTCCACAGGCAGCACCCGTTCACGAGTATGACATATGAATCAGCCATCGCTTCGCTTAACCATATTTTAGGGAACGTAACGACCCGACGCACACGCCACCACCGCAGAGACAAATAAAGAGAGCATGACAAACTCAAGATACTGTAAATAAAAACTTAATGATCTATTTAACGCAACGCTGTTTGTTATCTGTAGGACACTGCTGATAAAGGCTATCATATCAGTATAAAAATTATATAAATTAATTTTATTATATTAATTCAAATAGAGTATGTGTTTTTCATTATAACCAGGCTGTTTTATCATCTAAATATTCTTTGACTGTATAATAACCTTTTAAAAGTAATAAAGATTTCACATGTTTTTTAAACTTATCTAAAGGTAAATCTAGTACAGTACTTGGTATTTTATTGAAATAGTGTATACCTTGCCCCAAGAAAGAACCAAGAACCTTCTGTAACCTGAACAGTGGCATTGCTTATAGTAACAATAAGAAAACTATCTCAAAAAAAAAGAAGCGGTATGTATGAATCATGCCTTCTGTGGGTTATCTTATTTTGTGCCGCCCGTGTCCCCGACATTAAATGGTTCTGTCAGTACATTGGAAGTTATCAATATTATTCTTCATAAACTTTTATGTCAGCAAGACCTGTTAGTAGCTTTGTTGTGTTCACACAGTCAGAGATAAGACAGCCAGCTCCTCAGTAACTGTAAAAATTGCTGTTTTCGCTGGATTACACTCTAAGGACCATTTAAAAAGACCTCTTATGTTGGAAACCCCTTTTTCCGCTCTATTACTAGCCAAGTGTGACTTGTACTGGCGCGCTAAAAGGTTCCGTCTGTTGTTTTAAGTCTTAATACTTTTAATTTTTATTATTTTCATTTCCTTATCCATAATGCAATTAAAAAAACTACTAAAATATAACACTTCTATTTTACATGTGCGGGAGGACTGATCTCTTAAAACGTAATCTATTTTTTTAATTCACTTATTTTTCTTACTGGCCGGGCAATGGTCCTCCAAACCTCTGCATACATCTCACTCTCGATTGCTTTTAAAATTTAAAACTATATTTATAAACTTTTATGGCTGATAAAATGGCTGAGAAACAGATATATACAGACGTGACGAAACTTTGACTGTAACCTGCTTTACTACTGAACCCTCAAAAATGCTAACTCTGCTCTTGTAAAAGAGCTGATAACAATCTTTTTTAATAACGTCCTCTTTTCGCGTCATGACACGGAATGGCGTCCGCCATTTTCAGTAATTAAACGTCAAGCAACCATTTTGGACACGAATTAAAAACACCTCGGCCGAACGGGCGAATATGTCACGTGTCACTAATGAGGGTGCACTTTTTACGTTGTGTTTTACCAATGTCGTATATTTTAAAATACGAGTATAAATACATTTTCATAATTTTTTTGGAAAACATTTGAAAACAGAAAAATCTGTTGAAAAAATTCCCACAAGCGGGACTCTAGCCCGCACTTCAATTAGCGAATATTACAGTTCTAGTAAGGCTGCTGATTTTCAAAAAATTTGCAACAGCATTCACATTTGATGACCCAATGAGTGTCATAATGGAGCATCAAGGATGCATATACATAATGCAAAAGCCGTCGGCAGCGGCCACCGACACGGGACGATTCCGACCGCTTCAATTATCGGCACACTGCTAGACACTGCCGACTTAGTAGAACCGTGATTACACCAACATTGGTCCATTACGCTCACAATGAACCAAATATCGCCAACACCGACACCAAAGGACTAATTACAACACCAAAAAAAAGCGATTTCACCAAAAGTCATGAATATTAAAACACCCCATTAGGAGTTTTCGTAAGTTCGTCACCACGAGACGTCGACGGACGCCTCTGGCATTCCGAACACGCGCGCGTTCGGCACAATGACAGCTCCTAATCGGCACCGGTTACACAACCAATGATCCTCGCTTAGGGGGCCAATGTCGTGGTCCACTCGGCCGGAATATAGATTCTGAAGGAGAGGGATGACACATCCGGACATAACGGAAATGATTTCGGAAAACTCACATGTCTCTTCGATATGTATAAAAGCGCATCGTTGTCATAGCACAGCATCATTCGTCTCCAGTAAGCCGAAGTAACAACAACAAACAAACATGAAGACTTTCACTTGTGTGCTCCTCTTGGTAGCTGCAGTGGTGGCTGAGCCTCCTCGCTACCGTTTTGCGAGGTTTAGGCAGGAGAGGCAGGAACTCAGCGACAATCCCGAAGAGGCACCGAAAGCTGAGGAAGCTCCTTACGGCGCCGCTGGATACAGGCCATCCAAGCAGTTCAAATTGCCATCCCGCCAAGAAGCCGCTCCCCCTTCTACTTCTTACGGAACTCCTGAAGATAGCTACGGTGCACCATTCAAAACTTACTCCGCTCCTCAAACCGAATACGGCACTCCTGAAATAAGAGAGGGAGGCGAAGAGCGGTCTGAAGATAACGCGAACGAGGAGCAAGGTGAGAAGCGGGAGAAAGGTGAAAGGCGGGAAGAGGATGAAGGCGGAAATGAAGAAGAAGGGAAGGAAAACAAAGGAAAGTTGGAAGAGGAACCGAAAGAAGACGCGGAAGTTGTGAGCGCCCAAGGAGCGTACTACGTTCTCCTGCCCGGATCTCAGCTACAGAGAGTTCAGTTCCGCACACAGAACGATCTCCGCAACATGGCGTACACCGCCCGCCTTCAATACCGGGATGAAGACCGCGCCCCCCTGTTCGTGTACACCGCAGTGCCCCAGTACCCATCGTCCGCATACGTGCAGCTAATCTAAAAGTTCCGCAAAGCCCTCTGGAGCGTACTTCTCCGAACAAATAGATGCAATTAAGACTTAAACAGATTTATCTTTTCAAGTGACTCTCACATGTGATTTCAGTGCGCTATCTGTGTTTGCAATGTGCCGTTGCTCAATTTCATTTTGAACGAAATAAATGACTGCTGTTTACGTAAGCGTATTTGTTTTAATGTTCAGGTTTACTGGAACTGTCACTTTCGTTGAAACCGTGAACTCGGCGTTACGGTAATGCCTGTTAACTTCGAGACAATTAACATAACAAAGCTGCTGAGATTTGGTAATTTCGGACAGTTCTACTTTCTTGTTAGCGCTGCTTTTATTTTACTTTGAAATTGAGTTTGGTTGTCTTTCGAATCTGTGTTTTGTATTGTACGCAAATTTAATTTATCGCAAACGCAATAGTGGCGATGTGCACCTGAAACTTTTACTTTAAAAAAAAAATCCAGTCTCTCATGGAATAATACTTATTAACTCCTACTATCGTCACGACAGTTTCAGACTTTTCTACGAGTATTGAATTGTAGGTATTCTTAAATTTTAAACAAGAAAGACATAATTATATTCGCAATTACTTTTTTTTTCATTTATTTACTTAATAGGATACTCAAGCATTCTATAATATTATTTTTATAATTTTATTCGTGTTTACGATATACTCGTATTCAAATATGTTTTTACAATACGCAATTCTATAACTGTAAGACAAATACAAATATGATCGCTTAAGTTATAGTTACAGTTGACTATGAATCAACATCTTCCTAATTTCCTTTTCCTTCGTAATCCTTTGTTCAATCAATTATCCCTCTAACTAAATTAAATTATAACCCGAATCAATATCTTCTTCCTCTTACATTATCCGCTAATTATTAATGCATATGAATTTTCCATGGTCTATTGTTACACCATTGTAGGGCTAACAAAAGGCAGCGGTTTGTGGCTGGAACCACACGGGGAGCATAATACTCGTCGTTAGCCGCGCAAAGGAAAATCATATGGCCTAGCGCGAGTTTTATTTGCATTTGTTCGTTTACGAAATCGAGAATTTGTATGGCATTGAACTAGCGAGTGTCTTCTGGTTTTTCATTTACGTTAACGTTAACAAATGAAAAATAAAACTCGCACTAGGCACCGTTTAAATTACAAATACGTATTGGTATATCTTTTAAATATTTTTTTTAGTTAATCTTTATGTAAATCTGCCTATCGGAAAGATTTAAGAGATAGATAAGACAAAGTTATTGAAGAGCCTTACTAATAAACAGAGTATAAGCTGGAAATAGCTATTCCGTGTTTAGTTCCCGTCACGTACACTTCATTTCAAATTAGAGTAAAAGAGACAAAATTTGTAACAACTATAGAAGCTTATACTTTGTTTATTACTACGGAGGTAGGAGTAAAGAACCCCGTCATACAAACAGTTAAACAGGAAATCGATTAACATGAATCAGTCTACAGTCCACGCACGTTGTCAAATAGGCAGGGTCTCGTTCATGTAAACAACGCGATGGTCCTAGCCGACTAGCCGTATTGGCAAACTACTGTTTCCCTGTGGGGCTCGTCAAACGCGCGGTCTGCTATGACTGGCATAAATTATCTGTAGCTGCATTTAGATCCCACATGACACTACCCTACACACACAACTAAAGTTACCGACATATCTCGAACACTTCCTAATCTCAAGTGGCAGTGGGCAGGGCATCGCTCGAAGAGCTGATGGCCGCTAGGGCGGAACAGTTCTTGAGTGGCGACCGCGCACCAGAAGACGCAGCGTAGGTAGGCCTCCAACAAGGTGGACCAACGATCTGGTGACGGTCACGGGTAGCCGCTGGATGCGATGCCGCGGAGAACCGGGCGTTGTGGAGATCATTGGGTGAGGCTTTTGTCCAGCAGTTTTGGTTGTGATGCTGATGATAATGACACAAAAATCAAAAGGTGCAGTATAAAAAAACTGTTTAAAAATAATTCTATTGGTTTGTGTAGCAGTGTGTGTAGCGGATAGGTGGCTGGTATATGTTCTGGTTTCCTAGCAAATCCCGAGTACAGGGACTTCTGAATACATTTCTCAATCTTAAAGTCGACGAGAAAGAAAACAATATCGACATAACTTTTTGCCAGTATCATGCCAGTACAATATAGTACGACAAAATAGTTATTATCTGTAGTAGATGGTATTAGTAATAATAGTGTTGTCCTATTATACAAGAGATGATGAATCATTTACTATGTGTCTTACTAATAAACAGAGTATAAACCTGGAATAGATATTTCAAGTTTTGTTCCCTTTATGTAAACTTTATTTCGAATAAGAGTAAAAAAGGCAAAATACGGGATAACTATGCGAAGCTTATGCTCTGTTTATTAGTACGGGGGTATGTTAAGTACTAATCCGGTTTATTTGTACACAAATTAGCCACGGCTGAATTTCCTGCATCAATGTTTGTTGCCTGTGGTTTCCATGTTTGCGGGCTGTGACATCGGCAAATATTCCGTTTCGGCTTGTTAGACTCTACAATACAAATCCAAATCGGGTGGGTCTCGGCAAATTTTAATTATTTTTCGTCAATTTGCAAGTCGCAAAACACCGACACAAAGGACGGTGTAGTAACAATTAAAATGCTATTGTGTTCACAGCAAACGACACAGGTTAATCTTTTTTTAATGTTATTTAGCGCTCGTGTTGTAAAAAAAAAACTTTTACATTAATGATTATTTACATATCATTAAACGCAAATATTGATGCGAACGAATTACAATTTGAAAAAAGACAAAGTGTTGAAAAAAATCGGGATTCGAACCCGCACCCCGTGACATGCCGGGTCAGGTGCACTGGCAACTACCACGATAGCATAGTTGGCACTGCACCTGACCCGGCATGTCATGAGGTACGGGTTCGAATCCCGCTCGTGGATTTTTCTTCACTTTATCTTTTTTTCTTTTACATTGAATCAGAAAGCTTTTTAGAGAGACAATCTACGGTTGTTTTAATTATTTGCCATAAATCACATGTCATCTTCATCAGTCTATATTATTCCAGTGCTATACATTAGCGCGATCCGCGGCTACTCTCATCCAGCTCTTGCCAGCCACCTTACGAAGATCGTTACTCGACCTAGTCTGAGGAGGTCCTATCCTACATGTTCTAGCTATTATTTAATTACATGTCAACAGCCGATAACAATGTTTATGATATATACTAATTTCGTTTATACTGTGTTTTATACCTCAACTTGAGCACACACAGTTTATGCTCAGCTTGAGCTCTGTTATTCGAACAAGCCACCCGCATACACTGAAAACACAATATTTTATAAACAAACTATCCTTATTTTGAAAAAAAGTTGAAACAATTTCCACGATCGGGTTTTGAACCTTCTGACTAACCAAGTCAGGTATACTTCCATATTATGTTATGTTCCAAATTAGATATATTGTTTTTTTAAATTCATAATTACAAGTCGCGTTACAATATAAAATAATTAAAATTGTAATTATAATGTTTCCTCTTATGATTATTGTTATATATATATATATATATATATACACTTTTTTTTTTATACTTAGCACGGCAAATGACTCCACACCACCTGATGTTAAGTGGAAATGGAGTCCAGACGCGAAGACAACTGGTGCAGCGTGAAAACAACGCAGCATCAGTCAACCTCACTCTGCCGGCCCACAAGGTGCTTCTTCACGCCTCGTTTGAAGGACCCCATATCATAGGAAAGAGGGAAAACATGTGCTGGTAGACTATTCCATCTTTTGGAGGTGCGACAAAGAAACGAGTCACCAAATTTCTTTGTGCGCTTTGTCTTTTTTCAAAATTTTTTCTCTTGTCAACAAATGAAACAAATAATGCATAATGTTAATTTATCTTAAAATTGAGTAGGTATACCTATGTATGTAAGGCGTTGGCAGGAATCTAGAGGACTAAAAAAGGTTAAAATAAGTAGAGAAGGTATTTCAAAACAGATTAGCGTTGCTGCAGGAAGATACATAGTAAAGCTGGACTAGAAAATGTCGAATATCTTTTTGTAATGTTAGTATAAGCGCAGATTTGAGGACGTTGTCGTGAAAAATTTGCATTTATGTGCAGCCCGTAGACGCTGCAATGGCTGCCGGGCATCGCTTTGTGAAAGAGCTCTTTATAAAATATGCTAAGCGATATATTTCCTACAACAGGGGTGACAACGATGATTTAGAAGATAGGAAAGGACAATTTGAAAAAATTACTTGGTAAGTTCTAAGCTATGGACTGTCAATCTACCAGAGTAACTCTCGAACTGACTTATACAAGGCAAGTCTGTTATGCTTAAAATCAAAATACCTCTTAAACCGATTTTAGCCCTAGCCTAAAATATCTAACAATAAAAAGTTTAATGCAAGTTTAACGTTACCTTAGGACTAGGTTAGTATTAAGTATTGTTTGATTCACTTATACTATAGTTACAGCAAACAGGATAAACCCAATCAGAATCAGCACCAGAAAATCTTTATTGCGTAAAACTGGGTAAACAAGTTGTAAAACATAAATATAGTAGGTACCAACAGTTTACCTTATCAGGCACGCAATGTTCTAAATTAAAAATAAAAAGCTACATACAAAGATTTTTTCGTAATTAATAATTATACATTGTGTACCTTAAACCGTTTTAAAATTAAAATATTCACGGATGGTGTAAAATACATTATAATGCCATCATATTCTCAATTTATGCTTATTATATTATGGTCATCTAAAACTTTAATGTCAGTTGGGAAATAATTAAACACTTTTATACCATATACTATATATGTGTATATAAGCACTCTTGTAATATAAATTATTCACAATTGGAAAATTTAAATTATATTTATATCTATAACGCTGGTTACGAAGAGATTTATTGCTTTTAAAGTATTCAGTGTTAGTTTTAATAAAAAAACATATTTCCAGAATGTAAATGATAGTGTGAGTAAGGAACTTCGTTTCTTTAAAAATACCTCTAAGCGTTTCATCATAATACAAGTTATAAATAATGCGAATACATTTTTTCTGTAGTAAGAATGTACTATTTGTATTAACTAAACTCAGTTCAAAATCATCAGCTTATAAGTTAGAAGAGGATACACATTACCAAAATAAGCAGTTCTAGCTATTTCAGTTGAGGAGTTTTCTGCTACAATAGACAATACATAACAGTAACTTGAAATCTTTTTATTTATACTATCTACGTGGGATTTCCAATTTAAATTAGCATCTATTGACACACCAAGAAAGTTGCTATCATTGACTTCTTTTATTTCTATTTTAGATTCATGAATTTTGAAACTATACGAGTCGGATCTGAAATTACGAAATTCGACAAATTTTAATAGGATTTACTGTAAGATTAAGTGTTTTCAGCCAATCAACTACATCTTTTAATGTTTTATTAATTTCATCTTCAAAGTCGCTTTTAGTTTAACAATTATAAACAATTTATGTGTACTACGCTATTGTATAAAGGTGCGTCCAGATTATATGACAAAACATGTTTTAAAGCATAGTTATGTAGCATAAGTGACGATGATAAACGTCAATAAAACAACCTTGTACTTATAGTTTTGTAACTTATTACTTATTGTGGATTCACCTTTAGATCGAAAAGTTATTATTTATACTAAGTAATAGTTATAATCCTTATAATTACTCAAAGATCGCTGACTCAAAGTTTTCTGTATAAAATCGTAAATGCTTTGCTATCGAGGGTGAATTTAAATGCTCCAGTTGGCTACCTAGAATTTCCCGTTGCGGTTACGAATCTGTTACGGTAAGCTCTAAGTCAAATCTAAAACTCCTTTGAACAGAACGATTTTCCGATACATCCGCCAATGTATGTATGTATACTTAAATCCAACTAAAACCTTAATTTTATACTCTTTGGAGTTACGAACCATTTTGTATCAAACTTATCCTTATGTATTGTTTTGTTTTATTATAGATTTTGATATAAATTATTACTTCTTAACTGATCTTTAGTATTTGTAAAAATATTATGATCAGATGCTAATGACGGTAGTTGTTGACATTGAATGGGCGCCTTTGGCTTTCAAAGTAAAAAAGTAAATAGTGTTGAATAATTTCGGCGGGCTGGTTAGAATCACGATAGCTCAATTGGAAGAGCACCTGACCCGGTATGTCAGAAGGGTGCAGGTTCAAATCCTGCTCGTGGAAATTTTTCCAACATTTGTATTTTTGTAATAAATTATTTGCTCTTGCCTGCTGTTTTAGTTTCTTTTGTCAATTAAATAAACCTTGTATCCTACTTTCTTATCACCTTCTTTTATTGTTTAAGTATCTATCTTATTCTTAAGTTTACGAAGTTAGCCAATACATAATTAATGACAATAAAAAATAAAAAATTATCAGAGGTCAAGACTCACTTTGGGTCGCTGCACCAACCTAGTTCGTTAGTTACGCACGCACGCACGCACGCACGCACGCACGCACGCACGCACGCACGCACGCACGCACGCACGCACGCACGCACGCACGCACGCACGCACGCACGCACGCACGCACGCACACACACAGACACGCACACAACAAATTGTTAAGTATTGTTATGCTAAATGAGAGCGATTCTCTCCTGGCACAAGTGTTCTCACGCTCCAAAGGAGAGAATCAACCTCTGTTATTGTTAAAACTGATTTGTTGTTGTTAAATAAATATTTCATTTCATTTCAGTTAGGAAGAAGATCAGAATACATGCAAGAATAAAGACGTTAAATTATACCATTGTAGACCCTGCATAGGATATAGTAGTAAGGACCGGAAGACACAAAATGGATAATGCAAAAAAAATATTAATACAAAAATATAACCACGTTTTCTCATTACCATTGTCTGTCTGAATTTTAAGCGTAATGTGTAAAGTTTATCCATTAAACCAAGAGGTTTTTTCGCCAGGTGACAGCCCTGCCTTTCGTATGTGCTTTTTTCACTTGTCCTTCTCAAATGTTCGCGTCATTTGATAACTCCGTTAATTACAGCCTTATATTCACGACCAAAAATATAAGGATATAGGAGTTAATTTCTACATACCTACTTCTTTTTGAAACTAAGTATATATAACTCTGAAAAATATCAGCTTATCAAATTTTACTGACACAGTACGTTACGGTCGAAATGGTGACGCCGCCGATGTGCGGTCTCGGCCATAGATGGGTTATGTATGAACGCTTTTAGTACAAATAATTCTTGATTTTCCGGTAGACACTGCATGTTTTCTTACAATATTTCCTTCAGCGTCGAGCAAGCGATAAATTTAGAGCCATACAGCGCCCCGTATACCGGCCCGTAATAAAGCACGAGAGATAAAAATCTAGACAGTTCTGGGCTACCTAGTCTAGTCCACTGAGCAAGTAATCACTACGTTTTAGTCTGAGGCCATAAAACTGGTGGTTTAATTAACTAACCATAGATAAATGGATCAACTAGAGGTTATTAACAGCTAAAGCAAAACATACTTAATTTTACGTATAAATATATATATATTTATATTTATTTATTATATATATATATTTATTTATTTCATATATATATTTTATATTAAACTTGGATAAAAATTCCTAATTATCTAAAATAACTTTTTGTATTACCTATATTTTTTATTACGAACTTAATAATACTATGGCGTTCTTTGTCGTTGTGATTGCTGATGGTATACTATTACGCTCGTTACGCACGAAGTTTCTAGAAGGTATCAATTCAATAGGTATTGTTTATTTCCAACGATTTATACACCAGTACAACATAATGCAAGTATTCACAATAAATACATATTTTGGTTCGGTGGCAGAGTGGCAAACTGCTTGGCCCAATACCCGAAAGTCCTAGGGTACAAACAAACCAATTCGGCAAGCGTGGTGATTAGTCCATTATCTATCTTTTGTAGTGATGACTTGATTTCAGTGGACCTTTGCCCATCAGCCATCATTATTTACTTACTTGGTTCGCGTATCGCCTAAAGAAGAGTCTATGATTTTCATATCTGTTTCTTATTACTATATTATTTTACAAACGGCAGCAGATCAACCTACCACAAAATGTCAAACTTCTTTAATACATTTTGAACCTTAGTGTTTGGGTATAAAGATCAATAACGATTAGAGACATTTGACAGTTTTGGATAGGTTGATGTGCAGGCGTGTGTACTATATAAAGATTTTTTTTCTATTTCTATTTCTATTACCTAACGGAACCAGGTCACATCGATGAAGCACAAAGGCTGGCAACGCTCATTTCACTCTTCAACGCGTACACAATGCCAGAATGGCATGAAAGACGCGGGCTAGAACTTAGACAATACAAATGTACTTGGAAAAAAACTAGTGTAAGAAAGATGAAAATTAAAATTTTTGCTAGAACCAGCAGCGTCAATCACAAAGTACCTACTAGAAAAATTCTACGAGTCCTCTGGGGTTTCGGTAGCTTAGCGGTCAGGCCATTATAGACCGGTTATCCAAAGGTCGTAGGTTCGATTTCCACTCGAGTATCCTGAGACTGGTTGATTGTTTCTAGTAAAATTTTATCTTGTAACTACATATTATATCATTGTCAATGCAAAGTTCTAAATAATAAAAACAGTCTAAGTAAGTCCAAAGAAAAAGTTTGTAAATTGAAAAAACTATCGGTGAAACGAGGAACGGTAAGGCTTAGTATGTTTTAGGTATTACGATGCATAGCTCAAATCCACGCGGACGAAGACGAGGGTGAAGGCTATACTACTCGTATAAAAGAGGGATTAATAAGACCGATTTTATTAAATTTAATAGCAGTAGGTACTTACACAGTCATAAATGGTCATATCATACGATACATAAGTACAGTTCCCAACCCAACCCAACCCAACTGTTAAAACCGATATTATTAAACAACATTGGTACATGTCCCCACTACTGGGGCACGCGTTCCCTATAGATACATGGGGAGCCATAAACCACCACGCGGGCCCAGTGCGGATTGGTGGTTGTTAACGACTTCTAATGCAGCCGGGACCAATGGGCTTTACGTGCCTTCCGGAGCACGGAGCTCGAGATGATACATTTTTGGTCACCCATCCGATGACCGGCCTTTGCGAAAGATGCTTAACCTCGCAATCGCAGACCGGGCGCGTTAACCACTTCGCCACGTAGAACAATCATATTTTTCATTTTAGGTATTTTAAGCCGAAGCCTAATCGTAAGCATGTGTCGGACCGCAAAGTGTCATCAAACATGTCAACGTATTGTCAATGTCAATTCAAATATCGACGGAAAATGTGCAATAAAAAATATGTAAAAATATAATTATATATGTAGATAGAAAAGATATTCGCACGTCCATTAAACGTTATCGAAGAGGGTCAGAATACTAGTTTTTGTGTAACTGTATGGTGGGATAAAACCTACGTGAAAATGCTCCGTAAAAGTTTGATGCTATCGAGCTTACCTGTCATCATCATACCATGGGACAAGAGAAGATGCATTTGTGTGACCAGTAGTGTCGTGGTCCAATGTAAGATGAGTTTTTAGATATTTTTATTTTTTTACGATTACAATGCTATATGTAGTAACGAGATAAAATTTTAACTAAATTTTAAATAAACGAGAAAAAAACAAACAGTTTTAGGAAGCCCGAGTGGAAATCGAACCCACGACCCTCGGAACACCGGTCCAATGCTCTGATCGCCAAGCTTCCGATACACTAGAAGACTTGTTGAATTTTTCCAGTACTTTGATATTTACGCTGCAGGCCAAGCAAGCAAGCAAGCTGTATTACGTCACTGTAAAGTTACCCTCACGGTCGAAAAAACACTTCTGTAAAATGTTATCTTCCTTTTTTAGATACTTTTTTGTAATAACCACCGGTCCCAGAACCAGAGGACCCATCGGCCAATCGGGGGACACATGATTGTTTGGTGTTAGGTCTTGTTTTAAATCCGCCTGACCTGCTACCACCATCTTATATAAATGTACCTATAAACCTCAATGTCGCTTCGCTTCTCGCTACCTCTCAAGGACCTACAGCATGCATACCTTTAAATTTAATTATTTTAATATTATCAGTTTCTCTTTGATTTTAGCAATGCCTTATAATTATTTAGCACATTATTTTAATTTAGTTACCAGTAAATACTGTTGCATCAATAAAAAAATAATGACCTCTCATTACTGACCAAAAAAGATTATTTCTTTCTTGTTTTATTACTTTTACCGAAGATAGTAGTGAATTATTAATAGCAACCAGTAAAATACATGAATTTCACAGATTTCATCACATTTACCAAATCATAAGACAATTATAAAAAATTTACCGGTTAATATTAATACTTACCACATTTATTACACATACCGTAACAGATAATATCTACTCAATTGCATCGGAACTGAAATGAGGTTACGTTATCGGAAATATATACAAATATAAATATATTCCAAATAAATAAACTAGTTACTTACTCCTCATCAAGGACCTCTTCGAGTCTCCCCGGGCAATCCATCACGCTAGATCAACACTGTCCCGGACGAGACGCTAATTTGTCATTTACGTCATTTCTGTAGGCCTTTAGGTTCGCTATCGTATTACTATTTGACGAAACAAAAGTTCTACGCTTTACTCAAGTATTGTCAAGCTCGTTCAAGTAAAATAGCCTGTCTACTGTCCCACTGATGGGCAAAGGCCTCTGTGAGACGCAGTCGTTATTTACCATCGCCATGGAACCCTTCATCATCGACCTAGGAATAGCCTCCATTATTGAAGACAAGTCATCGCTACAATTGATGGTTATTGGCTTAATCAAGTTTCCTTGAGACCCTACCCTGGTAGCACCACGCTGCGTTGCAGCACGAAATGGGCCAGATCGCCCGGCGTAATACCACCCACTCAAAGAATATCGGCGTGAAACAATGGCACTCGTTGCTGTTGTGTTTCGTCCGGTGAGTAAAAGTACCGGAGGCCCATCTCTCACCCCTCCCCTTCCCAATTCCTATTTCCTCCTCGAGATCCAACTCCTTCCTCAAGGCCGGCAACGCATCTGCGATTTCTTTGGTTTTGCGGGTGTCCATAGGATATATTTTTTTTTTAAAGTAGTCTTCGCGAACGAAGTCGCGGGCAACAACTAGTGCTCCATAAAATGCAATTTTCAACCAACAGCATGTAGTTGTAGGGAAACGGAGAGAAACAGAATCAGTGCAGCTATAATACTACTACTCGACTAGATGGGATAAGATACCTACATACACATAGAAATACACCATGTTAATGTATAATAATAAACTAGTTGCCCGCTCACGACTTCGTCCGCTTCAGTGACCTTGTCCTGACAATTAGGAATACAAAAAAAAAACCAACCAAATTGGTCAAGTTGTTCTCAAGTGACGCTCTGACATGTGGCAATTGATTTTTGTCAATCTGTCGTCTGCTGTGAATACTGACAAATTAGAATGTCAATTGTTTGTAGGACGTATTTGGCACTAAGCAGACTAAAGGTTAATATAGATACTGTTGTTTGTCCTCCAGGCCTGCTGGTATTCGCCGGCGCCGCCACTATCCTCAAGTGCGTGTGGGGGCCACAGCCCTCCCACATCGACTTCAACAAGCTCGTTCGTATAATGTACCTATACGACTACGAGGCTTGCGGTTACAAGCTGCAAGCCGCAAGCGCGCTCTCTAACATTCGCCTGCCCAATGAAACCTATGGTCTCGACATCAAACCTATCCCTAGGAAAAGAGCCATCAACACTGTGTCTACAAGGTTGTCTTCGAAAACGAGAAAGTGAGTAGCAGCTATATGTCAATGCTGAATTAGTTTATGGCAAACCGGCCGAGTGAAGCTCGCCCCCCGATCCGATCCGAACCCTTCGGAAAATCTAGTAGGGCACGGGGACGCGCACTAGTGCGCGATGCCGTTCCCTCTAGTTAACCTCTGAAGGTGATTCGTTACACACGGCTTGAGGGACCCTTTACGTTCCTCGCCGCCCCCAAAAAAGCTCGGTGAAGCTGAAAATGCCGCAGCGGCAATCAGCAATCTCTCTCAAAAAAAAAAAAGAGTGAAGCTCGATGGCGCAGTGGTGAATACGCCCGGTTTGCGATTGCTCATGTTAAACAGCTTTCGCAAAGGCCGGTCATTGGATGGGTGATCGGTAGCTCGGTATATAGCACCAGTGTCTCGGTAGCTCAATAAGGATGTTGACAACAAAAATAATTTATCCCAGTACATTAATCGAATAAATGAAATCATGTAACAGTTTGATAAAACATTGACCTATTTTTATTTGCCCTAAGCATGAATTTATGTAACCTAATTAGGTATTAATGTTAATATCTGAATTGTCGGAACAAAATAGTGACGTCATGGTTTGCCATTTCCATACAATTTTCATTGAAAAGAAAACGTTTTGAAAGTCGTTCTAAAAAGTTTCTCTATGGACTAAACAGTTACTGACAAAGGTCGTGGCTTCCAACTGAGGAAAGTTGCCTTTTAAAAAAGATATTTCTCTATAAAATACATATAGTTTCTAGCCTTTTAGAGACTTATGTAAAGTTTTTTTTTGTTAGTTTTAACCCTTCTGTTTGTAATATAATTAAATATTACAAAAACACAAATGTTGAAAAAATTTCCACGAGCAGGATTTGAACCTGCACCCTTCTGACATACCGGGTTAGGTGATAGCTCAATTGGAAGAGCACCTAACCCGGTACGTCAGAAGGGCGCAGGTTCAAATCCTGCTCGTGGAAATTTTTTCAACATTTATGTTTTTGTAATTTGTTTCGCAACAAAATTTGCATCAAAAATTATATAAACAAAACAAAAACATTTTATAATCAAACATCTTTTTGTCCACAGATACATAGAGATCAGTATAGGCATTCATATCGTATGGATGCTAGCGGCGCTTACTCTGAACATTGTTATAAGGAACAGTAAAAATATGCGGCTACTGAAATTCGTTCTTGTCAACTTCTTATACGTTTCCATCGCTGTTATTATCTTTGATTTATCCATGGCTATTGTGTACATCGTTCACATTCAGCAAAGCTTGTCTACAGGCATGATCCTGAGGTACAGCGGCTGGAGTGGGGAGTTGAATTTGAACAGTTACGAAAACTTCGGTGGGTGGCTGCCGCTGGCTGCCGCGATTATGTGGCTGCGGGGGGTCGTGATCCTATTCTGGAACATCTACTGCTGCAAGGTCATCAATTTCATACGCAAGAGAATCATTAAGAAGGAAGTCAAGAAGAAACTTATGCTGGAGGGATACCTGCCGATACCAGAACCGAAAACCGATCAGCCAGCTGACCGGGCTGTTCTGTACTACCGGCCTGGAGAAAACCATCCGTTCACCAAGCAGAACACCCTGTCCAAAATTTTGTATAACACTTTATAATTAATTCCTATTAAATATTGTTCGTTTACATTTCGTTCAAATTTCAACCCATTTATTTTTGCTTAGAATCGGTGTCGGGTTTAAAACGGGGCAATTCCTCAACATTATTAACGGTTTGGTGATGTGAATGGAATGGAACGGTTCTTATTCTTAAGGAAATTCAATTTGAACGTCTGAACGGAGGATGCTATTAAATTTTTCATTATCACCTCCTCGCTGAGACGGCGATCATTAATTTCGGACTTTACCTGTAATCAAAACAGGGGCCGGGCAATTTCGGTGACAGCAAATTGGGTCTTAGCCTACTTGAAATTTGTTCTCCGTAACTAGATCGTGCCGGAGACGCTTGTTGCAAACATCAAGTTTTCGATTAGATTGGATACCTAAATTTTTGCCTTAGCAGATATAACAATGAGTTCGCTTATATATTGGTCCATTGTGGTGATTTTTTATCAGAGTAAGTGTAAATATTATAATTCTTAATGTTATCGTTTGACAAAATATCGTAATATAGTGTAGTGGCATTTAGAGGATCGGGCGGAGGGAAGGGCGTCGCGGTAGACCACGCAGGACGCGAGCACAAAATAGAGACCGAGAAGGTAAGCTTACATACCGCGCTCGAGTAACGCACACATAGACTACCTCTCACGGACACGGAATCTCGTGTTCCTAGGTCCGTGTTTACCTTACGAAGCTTCTGCAGTCTTCTTATTTTGTGTCGCAAGACTAACGTGATGGCGAAAAATCTTGTTGTGTGGCGGGAATGGGGGGTAATAATGGTATAAAAATAATAATTTAAAAAAAATGTTTAGACAAAACTGCTGATTCTACCACCAGCTCGGTTTTTGGGAGAGCCTTCCACCGAAAAGAGCTGGCAAGAATCTCGGGAGGCTTATTTTATTTCTTCATCTTTTCACACACATAAATAATAATATTCAAGCCAGTGCAGGCGACTAATATTCAAGCCAGCAGCGCGGGCGACTACGACCCCTGAATGAGTTCGTTATTGTTATATTTCACAGCGATTATTTGCATCATAATAAGTTGGATGACACTGAGTTGCAAGTTCTGCCCGTCCGAGACGGAGTTCCACGAAGTGACTCTGGTCAAGTTGTTGTACCTGTACGACCCTGAGGCTTGCGGCCGGGTGTACTTCTACAACTACACCCTCACCAGTGCGTTGCATGTGTCCTCGATAGTGTGGCCGGTCAAGAACAATGTGGCCGCGGAGTTTCGCAAGTGAGTCGTAATCAAAGTCAAAATTTTTAAATCAAATAAACTTAAGAAAAGTGTTTTTGAATCGTCCGAACATTTGTTTTACCTACTACCCATTCAGGCAGTCTATTTTTAGCTGTGGAGAAGAATGGACGCAAGGAACTGCACAGCTTTATTAGAAGTAACGACATTTACAAAAAAAAATTAATGTCGTTGATTTGAGAGGGTGAAGTAGGTACGCTTGTTCTTTACCAAGCCAAGTGATACTGCAAGGCAAGATATCTATCTATCTATCTATCTATATATGTAAAAATCAATTGCTGTCCGTTTGTCTCGCTAAAACTCGAGAATGGCTAGACCGATTTGGCTAATTTTGATTTTGAAATATTTGTGGAAGTTCAGGGACGGTTTAAGAGGTGAGAAACATTAATAATAAGTAATGGAAAATACTAAAAACGAACGAATTTAATTTTCCAATACAAAATTATTTGTTTGTTTCGTTGTCATGGAAACTGTCAAAGCGGGACGAAGTCCGCCGGGTCAACTAGTTATATATTTCTTGGCAAGTTAAGAGTCATGTCTGCAGTTTTGTTTTAATTTCTAAAATTTGCGTTAAGTCGAATATTAATGTGAAATAATGGTGGATTATAAACCGTTAAGTGTTCGTAAGTGCGCGTGAGTGATCAACTTCACTTTTCAAATTCTCTCAAGAAGTCCGCCCGAGGAATTAGTAAAGCCCCACATCTTTACTGAGATACTCGAGGGGTTGGGGGGTATATCATTTCTCACTTCTCATTTCTATTATCATTCATTATCATCATACTGGAAGGAAATATTGTATATTTATGTATTACTTGTAAGAAAAATTACTTTGACAGTGGCTAAAAGTGCTAATCGCACGAAGCCATCAACTAAAAGAAGAAGAAAAAACTAGTTATATATAAGATTTGTCTGTGCAAGCCAGTTTTTTCCTCTTTATTACGGTTGACTTAAATAATGATGATGAGGTAAGATAAGTGAGTAAGTAAGTAAATAGCCTATGACGGTCCCACTGCTGGGCGAAAGCCTCCATCATTGAAATCAAGTCACCACTACAATTGCTGTGTAATCGCTTAATCACTACGCTTGCCAAATGCGGGTGGTGATCACAAACCCGAGCTGTGCATCGATAAATCCAAAACACAGAGAATTGAACTCGAGACCTTCGTGTATCGCGCTCGCTTTGCCACTATGCTATCGAGGTGATAAGATTTCCTTCACTATTGTAGTAGTTAGATACTTTAACAGTTTGCATCGAACTATTACTATTACAAAACTTAAGAAATAATAAATCCAACGGTAGCCACATCACAACAGGTAAATCCATCGTATGAAATATTTGACACTAGTTGTTGTCCGCGACTTCGTTCGCGAAGACTACAGTAAAAAAAAAGTATCCTATATGCTGGTCTGGGTCATGGTCTGTATATGAGAAAAGTTTCATTAAAATCCATTCAGTAGTTTTTACGTGAAAGAGTAACAAACATCCATCCATACTTACAAACTTTCGCATTTATAATATTAGTAGGATTTTGCTATAAAGTGATTGCTAAAAAGTACATTGTTTTTTACATATTTCAACAAGAATTAATTCATATTTATTATTAACATTATTTATTTATTGAAATGATCACCAACAATATTTTATTACTTACATCATTAATTTTTTAAACAAAACAATAGATTTTAGCTTGATGTCAATGCAATTATAGGTGTAGACTGCATGCAATTACATAAATAAAATTTACAGAAAAATATCATAACAAAAAGAGAATTGAAATTGTGATTACATAATTATGAAAAAAAAATTAGGGGTTCACACTCGCTCTACACTCGGGCGCTTCTCTCCTCCTCCACGGCCCAGTCAACCCGAGCCGAGGTCCGTGCCTTTAGAGGCGCCCTCGGGTTGCTCCGCTCCCCGATTCGATCCGAACCCTTCGGAGAATCTAGTAGGGCACGAGGACGCGCTCTAGTGCGCGATGCCGTTCCCTCTAGAAAATCTCCGAAGGTGATTCGTTTCACACGGCTTGAGGGACCCTTTACGTTCCTGGCCGCCCCCAAAAAAGCCCGGTGAAGCTGAAAATGCCGTAGAAGCAATCAGCAATCTCTCTCAAAAAAAAAATTAAAAATTAAAATTGAAATAAAAATTGTAAAAAGTTATTAAAATGGCACATCATCACAATCACAATTATTATTATCGTACCTTATATTCAATGTACCTTAAAATACCAGCAAACGTTGCACACAATCACACAGCAGCCCCTTAAACTTACAACAGCTGAATAGTCTATGCGAATCAAAACAACTATTCAAGCCCAATACAATTTGTCTGAATCCATTTCTTTTTTAAACTTTCCCATGGGGAGTCTATCGTAAACGCAATAAACATTGAATGAGTCACTGCGAACTCGCAATTGACAAACGCAATTCGCCTGCGAGTCGCTTTCATCGCAACTGAAAAGTTGTCTGTCCAATTTCAAAGTTCGTATTGGTGCCGGCAATATGCTCTGATTGTTTGACAAATTGATTTGAATTGATGGTAATGTTAATTTGTAAAAGGGGGGACGAGATAATTGCTCAACACAAAAAAAGTAAAAGTGAATAGACTGTCCCGATTCTGGGCTGGGTAAATGCCTCCATCATTGAAATCAGATCATCACTACCAATTGATGGGTAATGGCTTAATCACCAATTTTACCAAATGCGGCTAGGTGATCACAAACCCGGGATATGCATCGAAAACACACTTTGCTAGACGTGGGAATTGAACTCGGGACCTCACTCTGCCACCAAGGTCTTAACTTTCATGCTTTATATAAGCATTTGTAAAGCCGAACGGCTTTACGAAAAATCGGATCAGATTGAATGCGAAAAATCGTGACCCAGTCGCCATAGCACAGACAAAATACTAGTTAATCCCATAGCTTCGTTAGACTACTGACATAAACCACCTTACACAAGCGTATTAGCTTTCTAGTTGGGTTAACAGGACTGTTATTGAAACGTTAAAAGAGTATTCATCAAAAACCTTTTATAAAATAAAATGTTCATAAAACCATGTTGCCACAGAAGCCAATCTTGCAATGCAATTTGCGATAAAGCTTTTTCTTCTCGGCTGCAATTGAAATGGCTCTCGCCCGACAAGATAGATTTATAGAGTAATTTATTGCTCAACACAGTATCTATATAAATCTGGGGAATGTTGAATTCCTCACGGAAGAGGATTGAAAAAATTGTATATGTAATTGACTGTGTGTTGGGCTATGTATAGGTATCCGTCAAAATTACAACTACAGATTCAAGCACGTAAGTATGGTCGGTTAGATTTATTTGACGACCGTGTAGCATCCAGTAATTTGCTATTAGAACACGAGTGTGTTAGTTGAGTAACTAACGATTCGGTTCCTGCTAAGAAAGAAAGAAGAAAGAAGGAAAAAAAAACATTTTATGATAAACACACGATTTACAGTACAATAAATTACATTGCTAAGGAGTTATGAATGTAGTATGTGATAAAACCGTCAAGCAACGTGTATTATCGTCGGCGATATGGCGCTAGCATCGCTTAGAAACGACAAGTATAGTCTTTACTTAGTGTGGTCTGCGCAGCCTATGCTCTATGGTGCGCGAAACGTCAACGGCAGTTGGCTTGGCGCGACAACGGACTGGAGACATTTGAACGAGAGCGGTCGGAGCGTACGCACGCGCAGAACTCACTTCGTTTCTAAAATCCATTTGCATCGGGCAACTGTTTCTAAATAATGTAATTGTGATATTAAAATAACATTAAAGTGACTGTAAGGAGTACGACTGCGTCTTTATTTTGAAGATCCAAGATGAACGGTGTTATCGGTGAATCAGAGTTTGCTCGACCATCCTACCTACACAAACCAAACCCTCCCCGTTGCCGATATATATTTAATTTGTAGTAAGATCCGGTGCTGGCTGTCCATGCACGTGATGTGGGCTCTCCTGGGCCTGATATACATCAGCCAGCTGCAGCGCCCCTGCGGCCTGTACGCCACGCTGCTGCCCTTCACCCTGGTCGGCGCTGCGAACCTGATCATGGACATCACCTTCACTACCATGTTCTTAATGGAAGTGAACAGTACTAGTACGGAAGGTGAGTATTTGTAATCACCTTAAATGGGAATCACAGCCGATGTTAGTCTTTGTTCCAGAAAAAATAAAACCCTCTATTGGTGTTTAGTCTTTAATCTGGCAGAGCTTCGCCTTACAAAATGTTTCGCAGCAGAATGAGAGCGAATAATGATTACAATTGGTTTTATAGAGAAGTCACAACCATAGACAAGGGAACAACCATAGACAGTGTATGATACTGTGTCAAAACTACTGATAAAGTCAATACAATGATAATGATGTTCAAAATGTAATGTAATTTATATGTAATCTATATAATCCTGTCATTATGTATTCAATATACGAATAATTATATTTATAATAATCCAATAAATTAACTCATTATTAATCAAATAAATCAATGATAATTATGCTGGCGCTAGTAGCGGATGTAACAGCTATGATGCCTTCTTCATAGACCAGAAGCGGTGGCGGCATTAGTAGCGGATGCTAACATCTTCTATTAGTATGGAAAAGACCGGTCTGCTATTGGTAAGGTTAAACAACTTTTGTGTAGACTGGTCATCGGATAGATAACCAAAAATTTATCAACACGAGCTGTTCCGTGCTTTGGGAGGTACGTAAAGCCGTTGGTCCCAGCTACATTAGCAGTCGTTAACAACTACTAATCGGCACTGGGCCCGCGTGGTGGTTTATGGTCCGTTCTCCCTATCCATCCATAGGGAAGGCTCGTGCCCCAGCAATGGAGACATAAAATGAGCTGGTGATTATATCATCAGGCAGGAATTACGACTTTGTCGCACTACCAAAAAATGGGATTCCTTCCCAGCACACGTATTTCCAGCAGCCTATGTCTAGTAGTGGACTAGTGTAGGCTGATGATGATGATGATGTTGATGACACTTAATTCCTCCTTCCTACAACTTAAAACGTGGTGTGAAGAAGTAGCTTGCAGGCAGACAAGGTGAAGATGGCCAGTGAGGCACGCTACCTGCTGCTGCACCAGCTGTCCTCGCATCTGAACTCTGCTTCTGATTAACAGCAGGCAGAGCAGAGACATTTGCCGACTTTTCTTTTAAAAAAGTCGGCCAAGTGCGTGTCAGGCCACGCGCAGTGTAGGGTTCCGTAGCCCATCTCAATAATGCGAACTCTGAGAAGAGGGCTTTTATTAACATTTATTTAACGATAGCTCATATACTTAAATGTACCGATTTCACACACCTGATAACGTTATTTAAGTAGTTCCCAATGAGGAATTTGTACTGCGCCAGGTACATTTTATAAGTTGGTCGACTGTTACTCGTAAACTTGTAAAGCCTACTTAGCTGTAATAGTTTTCCTTTTAACTTCGTCATATATACAACTACCGTGAATTCTTTCACGTATCCAAAAACTGGCTGGCAAGGGCTGGCTGGGGGCCACTTGACTCTAACAAAATTTTGCACTTTAAAGCTTACATAGTTAGCTTAGCTTTAATAGTTCACAAACAGATGCCTCTATCAAAAAACTGATTTCACAAACCCACAATATTTTTGATATTGCTATCCAACGACACACCACACTATGTAATAGACAAGAAAAAAAAATTACATCCCCACTTCACGTGTAGGAGAGGTAACCTGAAAAAAAATATTTTTCAAAATTTTATTTCACCACTTTGTCGGCGTCATTAATATGTATATCCATGCCAAATAACAGCTTTCTAGTACTAAGAGTCTATGAGCTAGGCTGGGGACAGACAAACAGACAGACATGTCTGTCACTGATTTTTAAACTCACTATGACTATTTCAGCTAGCACTTACCCTACACCAAGAACCTCTGATCTGATCTGACTGACTTGACCACAAAACACTATTACTCCTGGCGGAGGACTTGACTGCTGAAGGAACAATCAAACAAACAGGTTTCAAGTTTTCAACCTGCACGAACGCAATATGGCCACAAAGTACCTTGTAGTATAGAATATGGCGCGCCCGCAAAGACGGGTAGCGTGGGTTGCTATACCAAAACAAAATGTTTTCAAAGAAAAATACTTTACTGTTGAGTCAAAATATTTTTAGCTTTGTTTATTTTTTTATGTAATTAAAACAAAGCACCATAATTTTTTAAAGTAAACTAGTGTTTACTCAAAATAAGATATTAATAAATTTAAATTAAACTAGATGTCATTCGTTCAAGAGACTGTCTTAGAATTCATTCAAGACAATATTTTTTATATTCAATATTTGGTATCCTTAAGATAAAGAAACTTTCATTTTGAAGTAAGTATTTCATTGTATTATAACAATAATATTTAAACTTCTTAGATTAATTTTATATTTACTTCATTTAAAATATTTTTTCTTGATTGTAAAAATTGCACCAAGAAAATTATTTATTTGTTTTGAGAGAGTCAATATCTAGAAATAAACAAATATTACTTGAAATAAGACAATTTTCCTTATAATTAATTACCATTCCAAGAAAAATAATTTTCTTGCTTAGAGAAATCCTTTTTTTCTGTGCACGCGGACATGGCGAAACTATAAGAATTCCTTGTTGACTACGGAACCCTAAAAAGGCCGTATGCTTGTTTGCCGGCTCATTAACATGAAAGAAAAAACAACATCATTAAAGTTTTTTTTATATAAAGAGGAGATAAAACAGACAATGATATTATAACCACAAAGAGGTTTGCGTCGTCAACGCGTAGGTACTCGACAAGCCTTTATTAATTACGCTGGAATGGTCCTCTGTATAAATCCTTCATAATACGTTGGATCTATCTCTGCTTACGGGCCCGTAACCTTCACGAGGTGACGTAATGGCCCGTTTTCAGTAATTCCTCAAAGATTTTTATCAGCACTCATATTGTGAAAGGTTTGTTTGTCTTCACCCATAAATAACTAGTTAACGACAGACGGCGATGCTATAAACTTTCCACGTCACACGCACATTTTTCTGAAAAATATGATGCGACTTATAACCAATTAATATTCTTAAAAACATTTATCAATATTTAGCTCTGTAATTCGTTACATATTTCAATAAGTACCTATTAGTGTGTGACAATAGCACTTATAATCTATGTTTGTAGGTATATAACATTTTTTTAAACTCTTTATGCGACAAACTGTTTAAAAATTATAAAAAACCTAAAAGATATCTAATTATTATTTTAAAAAAATGTATTATAAAATTAATATTGTATATCAAATGAAAATAAAGGTAAAAGTCTCTATTTATAATTATTTTATTTTATTTTTATTTTATTTTGTTTGGGGAACTAACAGCAAATTACGAGCTAATAACAAGCTACCACATTTAAAAGCAGAATAAAATTACAAAGAAAATAAAAGTCATCCGCACTTATTTAGGAGTTAACATAGTTTTAACCTGTCCTGCATTAGTACAATAAAAATCAAAGCGGCTATTTGAACTGAAAATTGAAATATTTACTAGATCTAATTATAAAACTATTCATTCTGTAATTAGTACGAGCGAGGGGAATGCGAAGCAATGTGTGTCTAAGACGTAATTCTTTGTCTGGGACTTTTAACTCTATTTTCCTGAGGAGTTCCGGACAGTCTGATTTATTTTGGGCCATTTTCATAAGGAGGCAGACATCTGCAATGTTTCTGCGTAGGTAAAGCGGCAAACGATGAAGAGCCGTGCGACGTTGTTCATGACATCATATTATGGTATATTAAACTTGGCGCAGAGAAAACGAGTAAATTCCTTCTGTATCTTTTCAATAGCATTGATATAAATTTCATAGTCTAGGTTGGGCTTGAGACGCGTATTCTAGATGGCTTCGAACATAGGCACAGTAAATTATTTTTATAGTTTTCATATTTCTCAAAGGCTTTGATGATCTTATCACAAATCCAAGAGCCTTGTAGGATTTATCAACTCCAACTATAATATCCAATTGTTTTCTATCGATCTCAATAAAATGATACCAAATCAAATTTGTGAGCACACTTCAATGTGCTCGCTCTATAGGAAAATTCCACTTGAGCGGTCGTGAACATTGCCGCCTGTAATCCATGCACTTTGATGCTCGCCGTTAGAGCATCAGCTATCTTCAACATCTAAAATCGTGAATATTCACAAAGTTACCTGGACTGAGCCGTAACCTCACACTGTAGAGAACAATTCGACACCTGCAAGGAAAAAGACCGTAACTCATTTTTAGGTGCACATGAGTTACGGTCATACTATTGCTTAGATTATGACTATAACTTAAAATTACCAAAATTTGAGTTACAATGTTTTTCCTTGCAGGTGTCGAATTATGGTGTAAATCCATTAAAAGCATCTCGTCGGCTTCGGTGTTCTAGAGTCCCAATAAGAGCTTCATAAACGGCCCGAGAAATAAAGCCATAAATACTCACACTACAGCAAGGAACAATTATGATGTACGATGACAATTGTGATGACAATTGTGATCCATTTAATTTTAAAGCGTCGTCGGCTTCGATCAATAATACTTAGAACTAGATTCCCGATATGCGCTTCAAAAACGGTCCGAAAAATAAGGATCCACTCTATGAATATTTTTTTGTAGTCATATTTCAACTTAGGATGGTCCCGCGTATAATTCCGACATCCGAATAAATCCTAATAAACTTGTGTAAATAAATATTAGTAAACTTGTTTGGATTTTGTATGCGTTGGTACGTATAAACGTCATGCATATAAAAAAAATTATATCATCGGTCGAACGTCGCTGTCACTATGGTATTTTAACTGAGAAAAACACAAGTAGCGTGCGCGTTCCATTCGCACGTTCAATATCGTATTTTTATTACAAGTAAAATTCGTACGAAAACGCATTAAAGTGCGGCTGGCCTAGTGGTGGCGGCTGACCAGAGCTTATCATCCGTATCATTATAGTCCGCAGTGGGTACATCCGAAGTGCCGATTGCATCGAATCATTCCACTTCGGTAGTTTCGAATATGGCTTTCAGCAATAGACGGTCGCCCCATGCCGTGACCGATGCATGCCCTTTGATGCCTGCCTTTATAGCGCCTGTGTAGCCGAATCGTAGATAGATTTAATTCGTCTACTCGATGAAAACTACCTGAGTGCAGGGTGTCAAGTGCGAGTTTCATTCGCCATTCGATCACGTTGACGAAAACGAGAATTTGTATGGCAAAATGTTCTTTGAAATTTCAAAATTTTCAACTCCTTCCGTATGCCGCCAGGAGGCGCTGCTTCAATGCCGTACTAAATTTCGTTTTCGTAAACGTAATCGAATGAATACGGATAGTAAACAAAACTTACACTAGGCACCCAGATTGCCTACAGTGAGTGTTCTTCACTGTTGGGTAACGTTAACGAAAACTGTAGTTTGTATGGCAAAATTGCAATTCACCTCGTTTGTCATCAGAGTGCCTATAGTTTCATTCGTCATTTGATCACGATAACGAAAACAAGATTTTATAAGCCAATTTTTTAACTCTCCACGTTTACCAGGAGGCATACACATACACATGCCATAGAAGTTGCAGTTTATGTTAAATTGATCGAATTGCGAATGAAACTCGCAATAGACACCCAAGAGGCCGTACTGCTTCAATGCCATACATTTGTAAGTTTATTTAATTTATTTAATAGAACAACCAACAACATTGACACAAATACAAGCAAAATGGTTTTAAGTTTTAAAAATGGACTTAAGCTAAGTTCATTTGTCATAAGTGCAGATTGGTATCTCCGAAAGACTTTTACTTTTAAGTTATTTTAAACTTCCAAGGTAGAAATTGCATAAATTCAAATCAATTCAATTCAATTCATCAGAAAAACATTGAACTTTTGAATTGTATTAACGCTCTTTACCTTTAGCCAAGAATTAAACACATGACGGCCACATAAATTGAACGTTGTTTAGTTTTGATAAGATCAGAAATTACAACCGACTCGTCCTGTCTAAGATCAACATACAAATCTGTTATTCCAGCCAAAATCATCAGCTACATCAACAGCAACACGGAAGACGTCCGCGCGGTCACCAACGCCCAACACCAGCCAACGTTAGCGACCACCACCAACGCGCAGGTCCGCTGGGAGCCCGACACTTCCTGGATCTCTTTGCTGATGGCCTACGTCAGCTGCAGGGCTGTCGTGCAGTGGGCCATCAACTTCTGGCTCGTGAAGGATAATTATTGCGAAGGAATGGAGATTTACCGTAAGTATGACGTGTTTATTAAAATCAGGTTTTCCACGTCCTGCCTCCGAAAAATCGTGGATTTGTTTGGTCAATTATTGCAAAGGGATAGAGATTCACCGTGAGTGAGATGGCAGATGGCCGGTCACTGACGGAGTGGTGGTCAAGAAAAGCTCGTCGATCAGTCGAATTGGCAGGCAGATCTTCCAATTCGGTGGTCGGACGACCTAGTCCGGATGGCAGGCAGGGGATGGAAGAGGATGGCGCGGGACCGTGAAAAGTTACGTGCGGGGAAGAGGCGTACGCGTTGCAGTGGGTGGAAATGGGCTGATGATTTCATATTTGTTGATTTCGTCTACGAGAAAGCATTTGGCCTCTGATGGTGAGTGATGTTAAGGTCGAAGATTGAAGCGCACAGGTCCGACATGTCCTGGATCTCCTTGCTCATGGCCTACGTCCGTCAGCTGCAGGGCCGTTGTGCAGTGAGCCATCAACTTCTGGCTCGTGAAGTACAATTATTGGCAAGGAATCGAGATTTACCGTAAGTATGACATTGTTGTTTGTGGTTTCTTTCCTTTACGAGAAAGCATTTGACCTCTGACAGTGGTGTTGATAAGGCCGAAGGTGGAAGCACGATGGAAGGTCCCGTCGGAGCCCGTCACCTCTGGGATCTCCTTGCTGATGGCCTACGTCAGCTGCAGGGCTGTCGTGCAGTGGGCCATCAGCTTCTGGCTCGTGAAGGATCGTGAAGGAATCGAGATTTACCGTAACTATGACATAATTGTTGTTTGTGGTTTGTTTCCTCTAAAAAACGAGTCACCAATTTTCTTTGTGCGCGATGGAATATTTGAGACAGTGAAGCGGTGACAAATATAAAACAAGCAGTTCCAGTCGCAGCACTCAGCTGCTATACAGCCTCGTGATTTTTCATAACGACGTATCTCTCGAACCAATCGAGAACAGCGCTGCAGAAATGCGATAACAGCGCTTAGCCGCTTTAACAAAAAAGTGTTTTAGCAGCAATAATCTTTTTCGTGCAATTATGGCTAGTAGTATATTAAAGCCTAAATTAGGTTTCTCCAGACTAGGTCCTCAAATATAATAACTACTAGTAGTAGTAAACACAAATACCTTCATATTATGAAGGCGCCCTCAGCAGTATTTATACAATTATGTATCCATAATTAAAACATAGTTATACCCTTTAACATAGTAATTGAGAATTTTCGATTTCAGATAAAATGCGTAAATCAATTCTGAGACTACAACAGATCGAAGAGGATAAAACGATGTAGCTGCAATTGTGTTGCATGTTTTCTCAATTTTGCTTTAATTTAATTTAACTGATGATACCAGTTGTCTCAACCTAAATGTTTATGCAATTAATTATTCATAATAATAAATATTAAGCTGTACCTACACAATCTTTCATTCATTGTCCAATAGTAACGACTCGGTCTCGGTCACTCAGGCGAGTTTTATTAGGTCAATTCGACGAATAACACACACGTTGTCAGATCCATTTAAACCATTTCAAAATATTAAAACTCTATTTTGTCTGTATTCACGGCAGACGACAGATTACATTTTAATGAATTCTCTTCTATGCTTTAAGGAAAAACTGAGATATAATAACTGAATTTATACGATTTAAATCTACTGTAGAAAGTTAACGCCTCGGTGGTCGAGTGGTAGAGTGCTCGGCCCGATACCTGAAGGTCCCGGGTACCCAACACTTCAGGTCACTTCACGACAGGTCGGGCAAAGTGTGCTCAAGTTTTATTCGATGCATAGCCCGCATTTGGCAAGCGTGGTGATTACCCATCAATTTGTAGTGATGATTTGATTTCAATAATTGAGGCCTTTGTCTAGCAGTAGGACAGCTATAAGCTATAAAAAAAATTATAGTTTCGAATCGCATAACATCAGTTGGCAATTGTTTCATGTTTTCTATTAGCATCTCTGTATTTCTCTTAACCATCACCCGTTCATTGAAATTTATTTATTTATTTATTTAGACACACCAACAGAACAGACATTATACACTTTAATAAAAGTAGCAAAAACATAGCAGATATCTGCTCCAATTACAGGCGCGTACAACATTGACAAATTATAAAACTAAACTAAAAATTAAAATTAAATATTAAAAATTTTAAAGACACGTTTGAATAAAACAATTAAAATATTGACAAAATTTAAACATTAATAAAAACAAAATATAAATTCATGATTTAATTACTTATTAGAATGCTTAAAATAAATGAAATGAAATTAAGTAAATGAAATTAATTCATAAATACATAGGTAGCTAAATAATTAATAAAATAAAATTATAAAAACACAATAATAAATTATAAAATTCTCTACTTGGTAAATGATTCCAGCACCTTCCTTCTGAATACCGACGATGAGTCGCCAAAGATGTCAATATCATCACTATTACTGTTCGCGAAGTTGTATTCCTGGCATATTCTCACTGAAGGGGAACACGAACCAAGATTGGTTCTAACAAGAGGAGTGTGAAATATCCTTTTAATAGGCTTCCGAGGAATTCTGGATGGCACAGATAGAGAGATGCGGTCGACAACATCACAACAGTTCACCCGATTATTGACAACCTTATAAAGAAACAGCAAATCATGCAATATTCTTCGATCCCTTAGCGAATTAAGTTCAAAGAATTTTAAACGTTGATCATAGCAGCACCGGTGGGTTATGCCCACCGGTGCAGCTATGATCGACTAATTAGTTAAAAATAATTAGAGCTTTGAATTTTGAACCGAAATGTTAAATGTCTCTAAAACCCTACAAGCTAAATTAAACAAATACACTGAACTGGTACAATCCATCTACGACTCATCTACTCAGTGTTGCCAACTTTACGGGTTTCCCATCATACCTAGCGGATTGGGATAGGGTAAAAAACAGACTAATTCTTCATCTAACGGCCAAAGATAATAAAGGTAGATAAAGACGATAAGATGCATACAAAACAACAGCAAAACCATTTTTAATTTCAACTTTAACTTTTTTTTGTCAAAATATTTTTAAGGTATAGCGTTATTAAAGCAATGAGAACATAAAACATAGCTAGTGTTTGTTATTTGGCATTTTTATAACGAAAACTAAAAATGAATATGGGATTTTGTAACCGTGGTGCCAAGTGCGAGTTCTATTCGCTATTCGATCACGTTAACGAAAACGATAATTTGTATGGCAAATGTTAACACTTCTCGTATGCCGCCAGGAGGCGCTGCTTCAATGCCATACAAATTTTCGTAAACGTATTCGAATGAATACGGATAATAAACATAACCACACTTGGCTCACTCACACTCGGAGTCATCAGTTGCAATGTCTCCTTCGAGACCGACTGATCATCACATCAAATTTCTTCAATACATTTTCAACCATATAGCTTAGTGATAAAGTTCAAAGTCTATTGAGGAAATTTAACAGTTTGTGGTAGGTTGATGTGCAGGCGTGTGTACTATTTTTAAAGTATCAGTATAGTATAATAGTATAGCATAATAGATGGCACTATTTTCAAGAAAATTTAGAACATCGTAATTTTGTAATGTGTCGGAACTCAGTTGGAATTTATTCACAATATTTTGTGGATTTTCAAAATTATTGTTGGCAACACTGCTCATTTACAAGGAATGGCGCGTAGGATGAGACGAGCGAGCTGGGAGTCCACGCGTGGGGTATAAGCACCCTGGCGCAATTAAAGCAAGCCATTATGAATGACGTCATTATCGCCGCATTCCGGGACATTAGCCAGCCTACGGGAATACCCGCAAATCTTCCTGGGAACGGAATAAAATTATTCGGAGTAAGAATTTGATGGGGTCTTTTTTTGAATGCCTACATTATTTTTAGTGCTATAAGTACGAGTGTAGTTTATGAAATTGTATTTAAAGTGGCATATAGAACGAAATGATGATGTATATAAATTTTTATGTATGCATATAGATACAGATACAGTGGTTAACGCGCCCGGTCTGCGATTGCTAAAGTTATGCAACTTTTGCAAAGGCCGGTCATCGGATGGGTGACCAAAAATTTATCATCTCGAGCTCCTCCGCGCTTCAGAAGGCACGTAAATTATCCGTTGGTCCCGGCCGCATTACCAGTCGTTAACAACTACTATTCGCATGTAAGGCTCGTGCCCCAGCAGTGGGGACATAAAATGAGGTGATGAATAGGATACCAAAAGTACTAAGTAGTTTGCGTTAAACCCCGTAAAAAAACGGAAACGTAAATGTAAGCGTTGTTGGTTCGGTAGCCGAATGGATTAAGCCTCGTACTCATGGTAAACATTTGTTTAGCAACAGTTGATCAACATTGTTGACGAGCGGCTAGAATGTTGCTGGAAACTTTGTTTAAATCAATATCTGATGTAAAGGGTTTTTATTAAAAAAAAAAAAGAAAAAATGGTGGGTGCGAAACTATCTCCTGCAAAGAGAAAATTCAACTTTGTTGCTAAACAAAATAATGTTTGTCATGAATACGAGGCTTAATGTTCGAGATGAATGTGTGACATCGTGATTCGTGGTTCAATATTCGATCCCAATAGTTCATTACAGTACTGTAGTGAACCCATGTCCAACACAAACCTATTTGTGATTTTTCGCTTTCTAGGGGAGATTAATAAGACTGTTATTAATGTATGAATAGCGCATTAATAATAATCTTTATTTTGCACTGAAAGTTTACCACAGTAGTTATGTTTGCAATGGCAAAGTCTATTTTAATCTTTGTTTTAATTGAATTGATGGTAGCTCTTGTCTTAATCTAAAGGTTTAACCAATTAATTATTCAGAATAAATGTTAAACGGAAAGCGATCTTCATTAATATAGACCACTTTAAAATCTTTTTAAGTAATTGAGATGTTTTAATTGAAAACGAAGATTTTTAAAATTTTAAACACTTTATACGACTCTCTTTTTATTCGACTCTCCTTTGCGTTTAGTATTATTTCATCTTGAGTTTCATCTGGCCTCGATGGCGGAGTGGCAAAGCGCTCGGTCAGATACCCGAAGGTCACGGTTTCGATTTCCAGGTCGGGTAAAGTGTGTTTCAGATTACCAACCCGCATTTGGCAAGCGTGGTGATTAAGCGATTACCCATCAATTGTAGTGATGGCTTCATTTCCATGATGGAGGCCTTTGCCCAGCAGTGGGACAGACAGGTTATTTACTATACCCCAGTGTCCCGAGCTCCTTGAACAACTATCGCGTCTGAATGTCCCCGACAACTACGTTCGTCGCCGCACTTGTCGTCAACGCCGCCTGTTTGCGCCACCCTTAAGCCGCACTATCACGCACGACCACTCGCCCATCGTTCAAATGCATACCGGCCTCAATGCGCTCCTGTGTCAGCAACCTGCCTGTGATGTATTTGTGGATGGCTGGGCAGCTATCCAGTCAGAGTGTTTATGTTTCTGTGAAACTAAATGTCCTCTATAGCGTTCCTATGTGTTATATCTGTGTTTAAATGTTTTTATAATTTGATATAGTTGTGTAATAATAATAAATTGTAATTAGTGTATATTGTAATAATAATAATGATGATAATTTTTATATTCTGTATGTTAGTTATGTAATTGGGTCCATCCCGTGTAACTAATAATAATAATAAAATAAATAAATATAATTAATAACTGCAGGGTTATTAATAAACTTGTTTTTATTTTAAACTTCATATTTATTGCACTGAAAGTTCACTAAATCCAAACTCTAAGGTCGAACAACGACCAGTGGGGTAGGATTCCGCAGCTGGAGTCGCGCTGTGTACTTCATGTTCTGCACATCATTCTCCGTCACAAACTGCACCTTCTGCAGCTGACCATTCGGCAGCAGCACGTAGTAAGTCCCAACACTCTTCTGGACGTCCACGGGGCCTTCCAGCCTCTCCGCTTGAGGGTTGTCAGTCGTCGGAACATCGGCAGTTGGGACGCCGTACGTATTGTCAGGAGTTCCGTAGCTGGTCGATGGAGGCTGTTGCTCGTTTGGCAATGTGAAAGCTTGCCCTGCTGGTTGCCACCCAGATGCTGGGTACCCATGCTGCGGCAGTCCGTACGTGTCAGATGGCGCTTCAGTCTCCGTCGGCAATGTGAAGGGTTGCCCTGAAGGTTTCCAGCCTGAAGCAGGATAAGGGCCTGACTCCGTAGTAGGTTCTGCTGTTGACTCAGTAGTGGTAGGAGCTAGTTCTTGACGCTGGAACCGAAACCTCGCCGGTCTGAAGCGAGGTGGTTCAGCTAGAACCGCGACAGCTAAACACGACACGATTAAAAACTTCATGGTTGATACTTGTTGGTTGAATGATGCTGGTACACTCATCGCTGTATGTTTTATACCTGCATGGTACAGTTTATGGTGCTTTGTTATATCATAAATGGTATCTTGACAAGTATCAAGAAGGTCTGGGCGGTGAGGAGGATAATACGTGACGCTTGGTAATCGTGGCACGCGCGCTCTGACGACAATGACCCTTATGACGATGAACATAGAGACATTGTTAACGAAATATTGATGACTCTGTGACGTGATCCAATTAATTAATTAGACTTGTCATTGAATCGTTAGAGAGATGCTTATTAAAATGTCTTGGATCGAGTGTAGGAAATATTTCGCCTTGTTTTTAATGAGTGATTTATCATTTTAATGGCTCTGGCCCAATACACACAGTACTGTATTTGGATGTATGTAATATACTTAGCTAAGTGAATATCCTTATGTCTTTTGTAACGAATCCTACTAATATTATAAACGCGAAAGTTTGTAAGTATGGATGGATGTTTGTTACTCTTTCACGTAAAAACTACAGAATGGATTTGATTGAAACTTTCCTCATATACAGACCATGACCCAGACCAGCATATAGGATACTTTATTTTTTTCTTTTTTTTGACTGTAGTCTTCGCGAACGACAACTAGCAACGAACTAACGAGTCGCGGGCAACAACTAGTAGGTAATAATTTCAATTATCTTAATTGCCATGGATATTGTTGTATCGAGAACAGAAACAATTGAAGCGGCACTTTTGTAACAAATTGTGTTGCCAAGTTTTCAAATATAAAAAATCGTAATAATATACAATCAAACGACCGACAGATTCATAGCACTAGTAAGTATTGAGCTATTATTTTCATTGTCTATCCAAATCTACATTGTTATTTTTTGATCTATGTTACTTTCGTCATACACAAAACATACAGTGCTCATACGTACAATGATGCTCGATTGCGTTCACTATTTATTTTTACAACGAAATACCAAATTGTTTGGACAAACATTGCGACAAATACAAAATCAACTGTGTGTGTAATCAAACTAAACTGGTAATTTAATACAATTTTAACAAAGCAAATTGAAAACGGTACGACAAAAGCAAAATATAAACGCGAGGATTGAAATTAATTAATTGTGATTATTGTTAATGTTATTTGTGTAACAACACGAGAGGACTTCACTTCATTTCAGTGTTTTTTTTATATTTACGGGTAAGCACAGTGCCTTGATCTCACCTGATGTTAAGTGATGATAAGGCCAATGATGGAAGCGCACTTCACCCGGGATCCCCAACTAGTGAGGCACTGGCTATCTTATCTCTAGCTACCAGAACACAACAATGCTACAAACATTGATGTTATGGCGACATATTTAGATAAGATGGTGGTAGCTAGCCAGGCGGACAAACAAGCCCTACCACTAACTAAACAGAGTACACCAACATGTACCCCCCGCTGGGAATCGAACCCGGGACCTCTGGGTCTAAGCCGGTGGTCTTAGCCACTAGACCACAGAGGCGGTTAAAATGTGTAGTGTTCGCGTAAACTTGAAACTTAAACAGTGTCACATACTCGTATCATAAAACTTTAGTACTATGTACCTACTTAATAATTTATATTATATTATTAATACTAAGCTCCTTAAGAAAAAAAGGCTTTTTAATGGGAAAGTTTTATGCGGACATTTACGTATATAATACATATCTAATATCGTCACAATCGTCCTATCTCATTTTTGGTAGTTTGTCGGAACAAGTGTTATTCAGCTGATAGTTTTCAAACTATCGCAGTTAGTTATAGTCATAGTCATCATTATTTGTTACATTATGTTAGTATGACACAATATTATAATAGAACTTATTGTAGCGCACTTAACACTAACCCTTGTACTACAAAACAGTGTTTAAAGTTAAACAGTGGCTTGATACGTGTTTAAAATATTGTGTCTGTCTAAAAATATTAGCTAATGTGACCGCATCTATTTTAAGTATTGTCTAACTTTAACCATCATCATCATCATCATCATCAGCTCATTTTATGTCCCCACAACTGGGGCACGAGCCTTCCCTATGGATGGATAAGGAGAACGGGCCATAAACCACCACGCGGGCCCAGTGTGGTGTGGTGGTTATTAACGACTGCTAATGCAGCCAGGACGAACGGCTTTACGTGCCTTCCGAAACACGGAGAAGCTCGAGATGATACATTTTTGGTCACCCATCCAATGACCGGCCTCTCCGAAAGTTGCTTAACCTCAGCACATGCAGACCGGACGATAACGCAGATAATGCTTAGGAAGCAAACTTAGTAGCAGCTGAAAAACACAAGTTCCGACAAATTACCAAAAATGAGATAGGACAGTTTGTTATGCAAGCGACGATTTCACATTTTAAGTGTTATGGAAAAAAAACAAGATTTTTGAGATTTCGATTGAAGCCTCATAGATGTAGTTGTTAAATCACTTGTTAAATCACTTGTTAATTAATAGTACAGTAAATTGAGCCAGACCCTTTTGAAATACATTTTTAAATCTTGCTTTAAAACAAATAAATATGTAGTTACATTTTTCAATGACCGGGACGCATAATTAATTTCAATAAGAAACTTCTAGTTTACTCACCGACTTAACAGGATCTGGAGTCTATTATCTGGAAAGAGAAAAGAGTTATTAAAAACTTTCTGCGATGGTCCGTGTCTGTGTCTCGGAAAGCGTGTCGAACTCGATGGCGCATTGGCGGTTTGCGATTGCTGAAGTTAAGCAAATTTCGCAAAGGCTGGTTATCGGATGGGTGACCAAAAAAACCATCTCGCTCTCCTCCGTGCTTCGGAAGGCACGTAAAGCCGTTGGTTCCGGCTGCATTAACAGTCGTTAGCAACCACCGATCTACACTTTCTGGTGGCTTATGACCCGTTCTCCGTATTCACCCTCATGGAAAGCTCGTGCCCCAGCAGTGGGGACATAAAATGAGCAGTGGTGATGTTTTTTTTAAAATTACATATTTTCATAATTTGACCAGTCTTCCGCTGCACGCAGAGACATCAATTAGTTGTAACGGTTAATTAGTACAGTCAACAGCGAAAGTATGTTATAAAAAACAAACAGAAACGTTGATAGCCGAACGAGTAGATGCTCGGACTAAATGCGAGAATTTGTGGTTCAAATCCTCATAACTCCATTAGACTACTGACGTGAACCCATGTCTAACACAAGCGTATAAGCTTTCCCACAGTGGGTTAATAGTAGAACTATTATTAATATAGCAGCGGATTAATTATATTAAATGTAATGTGATAGTACCACATGGGGATTTGGGCCGTAAACCTCCGCAATGTAAGATAATGTCAGTGTTGGGTGCAGAACTGCCGACGACAGTTAGAAAAAAGATGGCCAGTTCCTCAGTAATTGAGAATTCCGGGTGAAGTGCGTGATATTCGGCCTAATCATCAGTTATCATCAGGTGAGATGGAGGCTAAGTGCTTCCCCGTAAGGAACTTAAAATATATATGTAGGGATGGTGGGTGTAAATAACTGGCCCGATGACTTCAGCGCCACTCTCTAGCCCCAAAATAATGTTGACCCATAAGGTAAGCTTATATAATACCATACCGCGCTCGAGCAACGCACACATAGTTCCACCACCACGGCCCGGTCAACCCGAGCCGAGGTTCGAGCCTTTAGAGGCGCCCTTGGGTTGTTCCGCTCCCCGATCCGATCCGAGCCCCTCGGAGAATGTAGGGCACGGGGACACGCACTGTGCATGATGCCGTTCCCATAGAAAACCTGCGAAGGTGATTCGATTCACACGGCTTGAGGAACGCTTTAAGTTTCTCACCACACCCAAACAAGCCCGGTGAAGCTGAAAATTTCGTCTGAGGCAATCAGAAAACTCTCTCCGTAAAAAAAACGCACACATAGACATCTTCTCACGGACACGGATTCCGACAGCTGCTCTCGGAGTGTTTCGAGCTGTTCTGAGATCCGTGTCCGTGCAAGGGACTATGTGAGCTCGCCTTCTAGGTCTTCTTATTTTTTGACCTAACCTACGCCCAAAGTCCTACATTTAGGCTTAGATCTTTAAAGTCCGTCGATGGTTTACGTAGCAATTCCTTTTGTAATAGAAATTGATCCATTTAATATTAGATTGGCCCACTTCCTTCTCTTCGCCTTTGTTCAAATTAATTATCTCCTCAAACGAAAGTTGGTAATTGGTATAGGTACTTTGAGTTTTCTGCGATAATAAGCAAATATATTATTTTTATTTTATTACACAGCGAAAAAACGCTTGGCGTTCATCACTCCTGGTGAAGTGACGATAAAGAGGTTAAAATCTTCACAAAGCTGGTTCATCACCAGCTCATTCTTTACTCCCTACTGCATCAGCCTTTCCTATGGATGTAAACGCCACAGGGAGAATGGGCTATAAACCACTACGCTGCCCTTGCTAGTGATTGGTGGTAGTTAACGACTCCTTTTCTGGAGAGAGTTAACTGATTGCCTCAAACAGCATTTTCAGCTTCACCGAGCTTTAATTAACGGCTGCTAATGCAGCCGGCGCCAACGGCTTTACGTACCTCCTGAAGCACGGAAAGCTGATTCCACCATGAGCTGATGATTGATAGAAGGAGGCAAACGAGCAGGCGGGTCACAAATAAATAGTAATAATAATTAATAATTAATTACTAACAATAATAATTAATTAAAAAATACTAAAACAATTAATGCCAATTACTTGTATTGCTTTTCATTCTTATAGCGTATTTAAAGTGTTCAACATCATTGAGCAGAGCATACTAAGCCATTTTAAATCCACATAAAATCAAAAAGAAGTAATGAAACATCACGCAGAACCCTCATCAAATGAGGCGCTATGGTTATCTTATCTCCTGTTGTTAGATAATAGCAATGTTATTAACATAACAATCTTATGGCGACAGACTTATTTCAATAACACGAATCGCATTTTTATGGGCTTACTTTGCATATAAACACCGCTTTCAGTTTCTTAAGGGTTTTTGTAACAATGATTTTAGAAATACTTCAAATACACAGTCGAGTGGCCAAGCGTTTAGCTCGATATCCGGAATTCCTGGGTTCAGCTAAGGTGTGCTTCAGATTCTAAGGCAGCCTAGGTTTGTGATGATACAATACTCATCAGTTGTAGCAAAGACTTGATTTAATGATGGAAAGTTTTGCCTAGCCAATGGGACAGTATATAGGCTAATTACTTTTACTTTTAACTCTTATAGACGTATTGGTGTAAACCTTGTCAAAACATAGGCCTCTATCATTGACATGAAGTCATTGCTACAATTACTGGGTATGGGTTTTGGGAATAAATTAAAGAAAAATAACAGACTATTACAAAATAGAATTTTAATTATTTGGGCACGGATGTTGCACTGAGCAGACGAAAGGTGAAACCCACAGAGCAATAAAATTTCTGTGGTTAAACCACAGCATAAGGAGACTGCAGTGAGCTTCATACACATTCCCGGACACGGAATCTCGGACCAACCCAAACCAGTCCCAGTGCAGCTGTTTTTTTATGCCTTAAAGGACAGCTCTCTTGACCTCGATCTCGCCTGATGGTGAGCGTAGATGAGGTCTACGGTGGAGAGCTGTTGCGAGATTTCGTGTCCGTGAATTTGTATGAAGCTTACCTTCGCAGTCTCCTTATGTTGTGACTGAACTATGAAGCTATTTTCGCTGCTAACCGTACGAACGTAATTCAACCTGAATTTGCACGAGTCATTCCCCGCTAACCAATCAATGTTTCTCCATTGTTGCGGCGAAACTTACGGAAAACGCTGGGCCTTGCCGAAGGTACCAGACCCACTCTTATTAACCAAACAACAAGTTAGTTTACACGCCAACCTTTTAGTTTTAATGCACAACCCGTTGTAGCCAGATGCTCGTATAGGGATTTATCGACAGCCCATATGGAAGTTACCCAACTTAACTTTTTGTTTTGTCTAGTAGCTAAGGTGTAAGGTGGAATTCATTGTTATTTGTGCTTCACTTGTGGTTGCAAATTACTTTCTTTTATTTCTCTCCTTGCTCAGTGGCCGTGAGCCACTCCAGCCACAGTCAGAACCGTGGCAAAGCGCTCGGCACGATACTCGAAGGTCCCGGGTTCAACAGAGACAGAGCTTGTTATTATAGTTTTTTTTTTGAGATAGATTGCTGCCTCAGGCGGCATTTTCAGCTTCACCGGGCTTGTTTGGGGGCGGCGAGAAACTTAAAGGGTTCCTCAAGTCGTGTGAAACGAAACACCTTCGGAGGTTTTCTAGAGGGAACGACATCACGCACTAGTGCGTGTCCCCCGCCCCCGGTGCCCTACTACATTATCTGAAGGGTTCGGATCGGATCGGGTCATTATAATTCCTTAGACAAAGTTATTGTTCATCGTCCAATATCGTTTTTAAGAAATAGCTCAAAGTATGTAAAGTGCTCGAAAACATAAACATTTTCGTTCAAAATTTTTAAAACGAACGTTTCGAAATTGTGGACTGAAGTCCAAACATAAATGTGTCAACAAACTGTGGCGTCTATCAGTCCGGCGCCTAAACAAAGTTTGCGAGCAACGCAGACAGGCGGCAGTTGTCAGGCGTTTATGAATAAAACTAAAACCAAACCAACCAGACAGACAATAGACACAAATCAGTCCTAATCTCATGCACATGAAGCAGACGAATCAACGTCATAAACTGAGCATAGGCTCCCGCTATTTAGAGTGCCTATATTATGCCTATATTTTATCAGCCGTTTGTAAGTTTTAAATATCTTACAGATAAACACAGCAGTGCCTTCATCTCACCTTGTTATGTGATGATAACGTCAATGGTGGAAGCGCACTTCACCCGGAATCCTCAACAACTAAGACACTTGCTATCTTATCTCACAAAAATGACGATGCTACTACATTGATGTTATGGCGAGATAAGATGGTGGTAGCTAGCCAGGCGGACAAACAAGCCCTACCACCAACCAAACCTAGTACACAAACATGTAACCGCCGCTGGGTATCGAACCCGGGACCTCTGGGTCTGAGGCTGGTGGTCTTAACCACTAGACCACAGAGGCGATTTCGTTAACGAAAACGAGAACTTGTATGGCAACACAGTAACTTTCCGCGTTTTTCACATGAAGGCGCCGCTTTACAGGTGCGCCGTCCGTAAGTGACAAGGTGTCATATATTTTATTTGAAATGTCTTCGTCCATATTTATTTGATGCCGCGCGGTCAAATTAATTTTGTATGGGGAATTTAAGGTGTTAATTTGAAAAATAATAATTTAAATAACCGTTTGACAAATCGAAAATGTGAGACGGACGATTTGTAGTTTAGCCATCATTGGTGATTGCTTAGACAAAATCAGAGGTACAATAATTTAGATTAAGAAATCAAATAAACGCCGCCACTCGTTTTCATTACTTTTGTCCCAAATTTAAATGATATTGTAGATAAAACTATAGTGTGTTATGAATTTATGGATCGGACTAATTGTAAACACGTTCCCTTTGATACTAAACATATATTTTGTTTATGTTATACGATAGTATTGTCAATTATAGCAACATAATCGTGACTGCACTTTTGTCATCTTTTGTTTTGCGCACCCTTAATGCCATGCAAGTTTTCCTTTTCGACATCGTGACTGAATGGCGAATGAAACTCGTACTAAGCACTCTAATCACAGGAGTGACCGGATAATCTCATACACTCACACAATATAACATTCGTGAGAGTAGGTACAGTCACAAAATAGGGAAACCTCAGAAGGTAAGCTTGTACCTACATACCGCGCTCGAGCAACGCACACATACCTAAACCCTCTCACGGACACGGAATCTCGCAAAAGCTGCTCTCGGACTGTTCCGAGCTGTTCCGAGGTTGTCTATGTGTGCGTTGCTCGAGCGCGTTTGTATGTAGCTTTCTTTCTGCAGTCTCCTTTTCTGTGGTACAGTTGACTATTACTATATAAATGTGAATCACGTCTGGGCTTTGTCACATTTTACACATGAGTTGACTAATTACTTTTGTTGTTACGGCTTGTTCGCTTTAGCTTGGTATAATATGATATCATATTTAGACAAGGTTTCCAACATTATTATTATGAGCCTAAGTCCGGCGAAACGTAATATTTAGCCCATTTAGTCAGTGTCAAAGTAATCTTTCTTACAAGTAATACATAAATAAACAATACTTCCTTCCAGTATGATGATGATGAATGATAATAGAAATGAGAAGTGAGAAATGAACTACCCCTCGATTATCTCAGTACCTAAAGATGTGGGGCTTTACTAATTCCTCGGGCGGACTTCTTGAGAGAATTTGAAAAGTGAAGTTGCACTGTTTTGTTACATTTGCCAACACTCATGCACACTTAAGAACACTTAACGGTTAATAATCCACCATTATTTCACATTAATATTCGATATAACACGAATTTTAGAAAACAAAACAAAACCACAGACATGACTCTTCACTTTCCCGCCAAGAAGTCCATCTACTAACTTGTTAATAAATGTAATATAAAGCGCTGTTTAAGAGATAGTTAATGGTAGCCCACTGATGGCCAACTAGGTAATTTTTTATTATTTTAATTTCATAAAGTCTAAACAGCATTTGTCTCACTTGATGGTAAACAACAATATAGACCAAGGTGATAGCGCATTTTCCCTGAAGCCAAACTACTTATATTTATAAATAAATATTAACATATACAATAACATTTATGTTCGCGCTGCTAGGGCAGAACTCCACAAGGAGAACGGGCGATAAATAACCACGCGAGCCCAGTGTGGATTGGTGGTTATTAACGACTGTCAATGCAGCCGGGACCAACGGCTTTACGTGCCTTCCGAAGCACGGAGGAGTTCGTGGTGTTAACTTTTTGATAACCGGCCTTTGCGAAACAACCCGCCTGCTCGTTTGCCTCCTTTTAATATAAAAAAAAATAAAACAATTTGTTATTTTATTATTATCAGTTTTTAATTGGCGGCATTTGACGCACTTTAGATTCCGCTCGTGGAAATGTTTCAGAATTATACCTATTAGAAGATCGTCAAAGTGTTAGGTTCGATAAGTCTTAGAAAATATATTTCAGTTAAAAGCGTCTCCTTATTTGAATAGAGCTGAACGTAAATTTAGCGCAGTCCACAGTTCCGGACAGATTCTGTTATAGCGCAGGACGGAATGGGGCCTATTAATATTGAGCGGCGGGCAGCGCCTTCTATTATAACTAGCGACGGACTTTACACTGGATATGTCCATTGGTATGCTAAAACTGAGGCGAAGCGCGGCCCGAGGTATGAGCGGAAGCGTTGTCGAGATGGGCGTAACAAAGCTCAGTTTTATATTAAACAGTAGACACTTTAGATCATACATTTTCATCACTAGCTCATTTTATGTCCCCAATGCTGGGGCTCGAGCCTTCTCTATGGATGGATAAGGAGAACTGACCGACTGCTAATGCAGCTTTGACCAACGAACGACTTTACGTAGACACTTTATTCAGAATAAAGTTTTAAAGAACGGGTAGGTAAAATGTTTTTGATTTGTTTATATAATTTTAACGCAAATTTTGTTGAGAAACAAATAACAAAAACGCAAATGTTGAAAAATTTCCACGAGCAGGATTTGAACCTGCACCCTTCTGACATACCGGGTCAGGTGTTCTTCCAATTGAGCTATCGTGGTTCTAACCAGCCCGCCGAAATTATTCAACACTATTTACTTTTTTACTTTGAAAGCCAAAGGCACCCATTTAATGTCAACAACTACCGTCATTAACACCCGATCATAATATTTTTACAAATACTAAAGATCACAAGCTATAAAATGTTTTTGATTTGTTTATATAATTTTAACGCAAATTTGCGTTGAATAATTTCGGCTGGCTGGTTAGAACCACGATAGCTCAATTGGAAGAGCACCTGACCCGGTATGTCAGAAGGGTGCAGGTTCAAATCCCGCTCGTGGAATTTTTTTCAACATTTGTGTTTTTGTAACGGGTAGGTAGTAAAGACACACTTTTTTTACAACTGACCCAGACCGTCAAGTGTTAAAATTAAAATCATGTTAACTTTCCAACAATTTACGGGTAAAAGGTACCTAAATGTAAAATGCAAGTAGATTTTCAGGAAGAAATAAAAAAGAGTTTATTTAGAAGCGCATGGTTTGAAGTCGTATTAAAGATACTAAATTTAATTCTGTTCTCTGAAGAAGTCCTTTGACTTGGACCCACCGTAATGGATACATACAAAGGACGGCTCAATGGTTATACAACATTTTAATATTAATAGATTCAACCTTCGCTACTAGAGTCAACAGCGCTGATCAATTCTGCGCCTCCCTAATTCCCGCCATATATTATAATTATAGTTTAGACACACGCCTTTTGCCTGGATTAGATGCTAATTATTTAATTTTATTTATTTAATCAATGTGATGATTATGGAAAGACAATAAGAAAATAGAAGCACTTTACCTATTACTCCTGCCAAGCACAAATCTTTCAGATTTATATAAGTTATATTAGGTTTCGCATTAGTAAGTTAATTATTCTATTTTTTTATACCTAGTTCGGCTGACTAAATGACTTTACTTCACTTGGTGTTAAGTGAAGACGGAGTCCAGACGCGAGGACAACTGGTGCAGCGTGAAAACAACGCAGCATCAGTCACCCTCACCCTGCCGGCACACAAATGCCTCATCACGCCTCGTTTGAAGGACCAAAGTCATAGGAAGGAGGGAAAACGTGTCCTGGTAGACTATTCCGTCTTTTGGAAGTGCGACAAAGAAACGAGTCACCAAATTTCTTTGTGCGCGATGGAACGTTCGAGATAGTACAGCGGTGACTCCGGAGAGCAGCTCCGGAGAGCGGCTGTGTAATTATAATAAGTAAAAAGTTTTTAAACTTTAAAATTAACTTTACAATTATTTGCAACTGCCAAGGCTGATAATAAAACTGCCACTCAGTGTACGCGAAAACAAAGGGATCTTTTTTTATTTTTTTTTATTTTACGGGTAAGCACAGTGTCATGATCTCACCTGATGTTAAGTGATGATAAGGCCAATGATGGAAGCGCACTTCACCCGGGATCCCCAACTAGTGAGGCACTGGCTATCTTATCTCTAGCTGCCGGAACACAACAATGCTATAAACATTGATGTTATGGCGACATATTTAGACAAGATGGTGGTAGCTAGCCAGGCGGACAAACAAGCCCTACCACCAACCAAACCGAGTACACAAATATGTACCCCCCGCTGGGAATCGAACCCGGGACCTCTGGGTCTAAACCGGTGGTCTTAGCCACTAGACCACAGAGCCGGATGTGCACATCTACCAGATGATTTAAGTACCATACATATACTCTCATCGTCATTGGTGTTAAACCAATTTTCAAAACGGATTCAATAGGTGGCATTTTAATATACTTCCACATATGTAATTTAAGTAAGTTTCGGTTTTTTTGTTTAAGAACACCTGCCCCCCGACCGCCTAACTCCATCGCCATCGTTATCGTTATCGCTATCGCGCTCTATAGTTTACGACGTCATCTTTTCATTTCGAAATCGATATGAAAGCAATATCGAAAGCTATAGCCTAAAGCTTTCGATATTGCTTTTGTATCGCTTTCGAAATGACTAGATTACGCTATAAACTATAGAGCGCTATAGCGAGAGCGATAGCGAGAGCGATAGCGAGAGCGATAGCGAGAGCGATAGCGATAAAGTTAGGCGGTAGGCCCCCAGTTTATTCTATCAGGAAGGTATCTGCTTACTAGGTACATAGGTAGTTAATATAAAATATACGAACATAACATTAACTAAATGATACAAACACACACTAAGAATCAATAAGAATGCAATAAGAAAAAAGTATGACAATAGAAACAAAAAAAAACTGTAAATAATGAAGACAAGAGTAACATATTGTAACAAACAAACTTACACCCATATAATATAATATATATGGCCTTATTGCTTATCCGTTTTTTGTACGCTATACCACGTTATGTTAGTGCGATATCGTTATCAATGACTTGCAAATAATACATTTTAGAAAAATCATTGTGCTTAACTTATTAGTTACTTATTAACGCAAGTCTCTTAAGATTAATCAAAACATCAAACCTTATCAACCAATTATCCAATCAGCCACCGAGACATTATAAAAATATATTTTATAGTTTATATTTAATTTCGTTCGTAGTTTATATATTCGGTTATCGTCGACAACATCAGACCTGTTATTTGATACTAAGTGAGACGTGTCTGACATTCATTCATATTAATGACATGATTATACACTAGCTAGTGTGTACTGTCTACTCCGGTGGTAGACCGGAGTAGACAGTACACACTTCATTTCATTTAATGACATATTTGAACGATCCAAGTATTGGCATGGAAAACTATAACTTAAGGTTTTGAATTGAGATCTATATTTAAGAATACTTGAAATGCGTTGTAACATGACTGTACGCGTTTGTTGCGAGTTACAATAAATCTATCATTATTTGAAAACCATAATAATATATTATTATGCTACATATAGTTTTCAAAAGTTTACGCGAACACTATTAATTAAAGAATGAATATTATGCTACGTAAATAAAAGTAAAAACAGTTTTATACCTATAACAAACGTTTGTTATATCTGGAACAAAGTGAGTTCCTAATAATAACAGACGTCATTAGCTTAACGTCATCATTATAAAGATCCTACTACCAGAACTGATTTAACCCGTTGTATTACGGAACGTGGATCCACGGCGGCGCCAAACAATTGAAATTATATTGTGTCTAGTATTCAGACAGACCAGAGGTTCAAATTCATGGTAAGCCACCTTTTCCCACATGAACAAGAGCACATGGGAAGATATGTGGAAGACATTAGACCCAGAGGTTCCAGGTTCGATTCCTAGCGGGCCAACCGATATGGGGGTACATGTTTGTGTACTCGGTTCGATTGGTGGTAGGACTTGTTTGCTGCCTGGCTAGCGACCAGCAACTTATCTAAAAATGTCGCCATAACATCAATGTTTGTAGCATTAATTTGTTCCGGCAGTTAGTGATATAAGATAACCAGTGCCTTAGTAGTTGAGGATTCCGGATGAAGTGCACTTCCACCTTCGGCCTTATATACTTAAGATCATGTGAGATGAAGGCCAAGTGTCACACGACAAGTCCCACGGCTGGGCAAATGCCTCCATTATAGAAATCAAGTCATCAATACAATTGATGGATAAACCACGCTTGCCAAATGTGGGTTGGTGATCTCAAACCCGGGCTATGCTTCGGAAAAATCCGAAACACACTTCCCGAACTGGGGATTGAACCCGGGACCTTCGAGTTTTAGGCCGAGTGCTTTGCCATTCGGCCGGATACTCACTCACTCGAAATACAATAGATTATTTAATATGAAAACATGCTAGCAAATGACATATCGGAAAGTATAAAATAAAATGCGTCAGAAATCCAATCAAAAGGAGGATGCCGTATTGTTTTTAGGACCGCGCGCCCTAAAGGGTTCCTCGCAGCTCATTTGTTACCAACTGGAATTTCAGGAAATTAATCACCCAATTTTATATGGACATTGTCTTTCAGGTTTACGACAGGTTTGGGACGTTTTGCCGTCACAAATAAGATCTTTAGTTAAAGAGCATAAATAAACGCCATTTTGTTGAAAGCAATTTGCATTTGAATCATTCTTTATATTTCCTACTAGCTTTTTGTTCGCGGCTTTGCTCACGTGGGCTACATGACTTGTGTTTGTTCGTAATAAAAGCCAAACTTATTAAAGATAAATATCAAAAGGGTTAGAAAACTAAAGATGTCACGTCATTTCAACATTAAGTTTTTCATTTTGTATCATTAAAAAGCCCATCCATGCGAGCTAGAATGAGTAAAAAGTGTAACACAAAACCGCGTAATAAAGATCACTCTGTATAGCTAATTTTGGTCCGTTCTGAAACCTCCTGTACAAATGGTCATCCCCTACTTAAGGGTACGTTTTCCAAAAATCCTGAAACTCTTCGTAATTTCTAACCAGGCCAAATACCGAAATTTAAGAAATTACAGATTTCCATACAAACTTTCCACCCTTTTTTCAACTCTCTAGGGGAGGTTTTTCGAAAAATACTAAAAAAAAATTTATTTTTTTGAGAGAGTTTGCTGATTGCCGCTGCGGCATTTTTAGCTTCACCGGGCTTTTTTGGGGGCGACGAGGAACGTAAAGGGTCCCTCAAGCCGTGTGAAACGAATCACCTTCAGAGGTTATCTAGAGGGAACGGCATCGCGCACTAGTGCGCGTCCCCGTGCCGTACTAGATTCTCTGAAGGGTTCGGATCGGATCGGGGAGCGGAGCAACCCGAGGGCGCCTCTAAAGGTACGGACCTCGGCTCGGGTTGACCGGGCCGTGGAGGAGGAGAGAAGCGCCCAGGTACATGTCTGTACCTGGTGTAGAGCGAGTGTGAACCGGTTCTTCGTACCCTTGTTCTACGAGTACGGTGTCTTGGGCCTAAACTGGTGTGCATGTTTAGTGTATTCTGTAAATGTGTGCTGTCATAAAATACGGCATTCTTTATTTTTGTTGAAAAATCTAAAGATTGACTAAAATATTAATTTTGATAGTTATAACTGTAAAAATAACGATTTCCCCTAAAAAAAACCTTTTTACCTTTTTTACATATTTAAAGAAAAATAATCAAATTCCTTCACGTAATTTTTTATATTTTTTTAGGAACCCAAATACCAATTTAGTATTTAACTTCAAAACTGACGGATTTTCATACAAACTTTCACCCCCTATTTTACCCCCTTAGGGTGTGATTTCCGTAAAATCCTTTCTTAGTGGCTGGTTACGTCAATTAACCTACAGTCCAAATTTTATCTAATTAGCTTCAGCGGTTTAGACTCGGACTCGGATGATGAGTCAGTCAGTCAGGACAATCATTATATGTATATAGATAACTAAGTTACAAAATGGAAGCTATGTTTACCTGCAGATGTTTTAAACTAAGTAAGTCTCCAAAACCAAGTAATCAGAGCTTAAGAGGAACTGGGCTGGGCACGCTAGCCGCATGGGCCCAGAAAGTTGGTCGAAGATCACCACTGACTGCACTTAGTTCGCACTGGGACACCGGAGACAAGGCAGGCCAAAGCGTAGATAGGGGGGAAGGCTTGACCACTTTTTTGCCGGAGTCGTATGAGGTGGCCGATGATAGAGAAGAGTTGAGCCGCAGAGGGGAAGCGTTTGCCCAGCAGTAGGACACAAAATAGGCTAATAAAAAAATAAAAAATAATAAAAAAGTATTAAGTTTCTATGAAATTGCAACCGAATATTACAGGAATGTACCTATCATCAGCATCAGCCCACATACGGGTCACTCCTAGGTTCAAGCTTTCCCATGAAAAAGGACAAGGAGCTCCAAATATTTTGATATTATTATTATCATTTGAGGAAGAACACACTAAGCAGCTCAATGTGCTTATGAAGAGCGTCATGTGATTTGGATAATTTTTCAAGGCGGTTCTTAAATGCGTTTGACGATGGAGCGCTGACTTCTTAAACTGACTTCTTAATGACAAAGGACAACCCCGCTACACACGACTTTAACGATTATACTGACACCCCCACCAATCTTCAGGTCATAAAATAGGCGTCAGTCAGACAACCTTGCGCAAGCACAAGGGACCATCTGCGTCAAGTCATAACGCCAGATCAGGACGCGCCGAAGCGCATTCTTCATCCGGAACTCTTAAGACTAGTGTTGCTAGTGTCTGGAGCGAGTTGCCCCGTGGACACGTATAGTCCACTATCTAATATCCAGATAGCTTACCGGAGCTGAAGCTTCTCTTCACTTCTCGTTACACTTAGAGAACAACTCGCAGTTGGCAATTACGATAGACATTTCAAATGAAAAGCTCTTGTAGATGAAGAACATCACTCATGTCCAGTGAGTAGTCGGGCCAAGATTACGGTTCATTACGCAGAGAGCCACTTTAGCCACTATTCGCTGTTCACCATCTAACAATGCAATATCCTTAATACCTAAAGTAAGGACTCCACACTTCACACAAAGCCCAGCCACGAAAACCGCTGTGGCATGCAGCATCGACACAGATCATCATCGATTTCGTCACTTCTTCCCAAAAACTAGATTATTACAATATTTTAATATAAAAACAATAAAACATTATAAAAACCTAATTCTAGAGTAACGCCAGCAGCGGGGCAGGGCCCAAGCTACCGGTGGTCAGGGCTGCAGAGTGAGGAACCTCCTGACAATACGTGCCGTGTCATTATTATTATTTTTCTATATTTTGTCTCATAAAATTAACATTTTTAAATATTAAACAAAATAAATTAAACATTTAAAAATATAAAAAAATAGGGGTCCGCCGGCATCGGGACCAGTGTCCAAGCTACCGGTGGTTAGGGCTCCAGATTATTATTATTATATCAGCCATAGCTGAGCAAAGGCCCCTCACACTTTTTCCACACCTTCCGGTCCCCTGCAACATCACGCCATTCCTTCATAAACCCGTCGAGGTCGTCCCGCCATCTTCGTCTTGGTCTACCTGGTCGCCTTTTCGCATTTTGTGGGGTTCAATCCGTTTGTGATCCGCGCCCACTTCTCGTTCGGCATGCGGTAGACATGACCAGCCCAGTCCCACTTCAGCCCGGCGGCGGGCGGCCCTTAAGTCTATGTAAGAAAATAATACTGACAATCCCCATCTCCGTTAAGAAATCCCATTTAATCCTGCTTTGGGACAAGAAACACCTACTAGCGGCCGAAGTCTCACAGATTAAACTCGACGCCAACATGAGCACTCTAAGTTACGTCGCGGTGAAATGACGCTCGTAAACATAGATTAAAACGTGTATCGTTAAAACTTTAACAGCTGCAGAAAGTAATAACGACCAGCTGTTGTGGAAGCAAAGCGACATTGTATACTACCTTGTCGGAAACGACAATGACGAGTTACCTACAAACACTGTTTTTTTTTATAAAAAGACGTCAAACAAGCGGGCTAGCCACCTAATCCACCACCAGTGGTGGAATAAACTGTTAGATCGGATGTGGTGGACCACCAAGTCTCTAGTCTGTACCATTTTTTCTGATACGGAGTGGAAAATCTGCTAACAGATGCATCAGCGGGCAACAGGGGACCCGCTGGCTGTCCGAGGATGGTCAAGACTCTGTTCCAGGGCCAAAGCCCTAGAGAAAGCGAGTCGAGGCCGACTCGGTAAAAACCACTCCGTTGTCCTTTCGTCACCTTGAGATCAGCAAACTGGCGACCATCGCGTTGTCCTCATCTGAGGAGGACGCATCGAACGCGGGCTTGGTGGAGCCTGACGAGGTCATGGAAACCCTTTCGGACTCTTCCACAACCCCGTCGGTGACTGCTCGCCCTGTAAATGGGCGAGCCCCTCTTCCGCCCTTGATTGGTGCGGGTAACCGCCCTCGATAACGATGGGCGGACACACTGGACCCATCATTTGGTGAGACGGGTCGCCGACGTGCAGGGACATACGGGGCGTCGGCCCTCAGTGGGACCTGAGCAATGCACGGTCAAAGCCCCCCCTAGAGCTCGGACCACGCTGGTTTCCCACCGGATGGAGAAGGCGTTGGTATTGCCGCCTTCTCCGTATGAGGCGTCTGCGGCGGCACGGATTTGCCAGGGCCTCCCCTGGCCCATTCCGCCTCCTCCTTAGCGTCATGACGTCGACGCAGAAGGAGTTGACCGCCTTCCACGACCCCTCACTATCGAGCATGGACAGAACCACGGTCGGCAGGGACAGGTCTGCGCCAATCACAGCGACCAATGCGGAGCGCTGGGGATCGAACTCCGGACACACCGCCAGGGTGTGTTGTGCCTTATCCTCCACCGCCCCGCAATGGTGGCACTGTGGGGTTGGCTCTCTACCGATCCGATGCAGATACCGGCCACACGAATTGTGTCCGGACAATATCTACACCAGTTGATACGCGAGCGACCCATGGCGTCGTTTCGCCCATGCTTTGAGGCGTAAGGCCTCCAGACAACACGTTTGCGTAGCCGACCCCTTCACCCAGGTCCTCAGACCATAGGCGGAACATCTTCTCTCAAGCTCCATCGAGAGCAGCACGCCTCTCTTGGGGGGCCAGGCGATTGCCACTGGCCCTCTCCTCCGCTCGCTGCCGGTATGCTGCAGCGCGAGCACCTCCACCACCAGCTCCCACAGGGGCGTCCCCGCGAGAGCGCACGCCACTTTCCGGGACACCGTTCGGTAGCCCCGGATCGCTCGCAGCGCCATTGCGCGCTAGGCCCGATGGAGAGAGGCGGTCGCGTGTGGGCTTAGACTATCAGCCTACACCGGCGCCCCATATAACGCCATGGAACGCACTATGCCGTCGTAGAGTGGGCGGCAGCTGGCGCTCGAGCCTCCCACATTGGGCAGAAGACAGTGATTTAAAGTTGTTAAGAAGTAAAGGGATAAACTTGGGATAGGGATGAAGGGAAAGGGCTTCAAGGACAAAAGAGGGACTCTTAAACTATTACAAAGAAAATTGCATATATATAAACAGTTTCAATTCCCAAACACTCAATTGAATAAACTTTTTTTTAACTATTTCATACTATTTATTTAGATTTTGGTTTTGTTTTATAAAAATTTTACTTTGGTGTTTGTATAGGATACCGAGAAAAGGACCTGAATGAACTCTTATTCTATCCCGTAAAACATAACAATCCTTTCGCATTTATGTATTTACATTGCCTTAATTGAACAGCTTTTTCTATAAATACTCGAGAGCGGACTAAAGTAAGTAATCTTTTAATTTAATTAAACAAGTAGGTATTATCTTGAAGGAGCTCGATGGCGATGGCGCAGTGGTTAACGCGCCTGGTCTGCGATAGCAAAGGCCGGTCATCGGATGGGTTACCAAAATTATATTATCTAGGACTCCTCCGTGCTTCGATCGATAAAATTCGATCTGTCAAAATAATTGTATCTTTGTGAAAAACGTTGTCACACGATTGAGGAGCTGGCTACCGTACCTCTTACTGTCAAAACACAACAAACTTTATCGTTATTATGGCTATGTCATGGGGTGCATAAGATTCGAAATCAGCTCGTGGATTTTTTTTTACTTTTTTTTTCTTACATAAGGTCTCTGCTAATCAGTACAGGCCGTACCAACCTAATCGAGTAAAATGTATGTTTAATGTGCTGCTGTTATGCTGTGAAACTAACTCGGGACCTTTAAGTTTGATACCGGTGATCTTACCTCTATACCACAGAGGCGTCTGACATCATTACGCCAGATGGGGCGTTATGGTCTGGATTAAACCGGGTCTGTGATGGATGAGTAGTTGCGACAGGTAAGCGCTAATGACGACGTATGTGACACGTCTAAAGACTACCACACACTATCAGCAGGTCAGAGGCAGCGCGGGGCAGTAGTTTAAGACAAGGCTCACGGCAAGACTACCTGCTGTTTTGCAATCATTAAAACTTAAAATCAAAATTACAATTACAATCAAACTACATACATAAAAGTCAAAATATCATCATCATTAAAATTAAATCATCATTACAACTAATGGGTAAGAGCCAAATGCGGGTTGGTCATCTCAAACCCGGGCTATGTATCTTGGCAGATTACTCGTTTCGCCTCTTTTTTGTGCTGCTCGTACTGCTATAGTCAAGCATATAGCAAAAGCTATAGCAAATGCGGAACGGTTTCTCCGCGCTCATATTTCTTGTATCACGTCTGACCTGCTGTTGGTGCGTGGGAGCCTTTAGGTTTATTACTTGGGCTGGAGAAAGCCGTGTTTCTAGACTACATGTTATAAAGAAAAGTGCCCCAGTGTTCTAGAGGTGAGACCATCGAGCTCGAAGCCACTTTACCTTAGTTCCAAATGAAAGTAAAACAGCAGTATTGATGTAATTGAAAAGTTATCGGTGGTAGATAAAATGAAGCCTGTAATAGTTATAGAAAATAGTTTCATGTTCTACATATCTTCCTATCTATATTATACTTTCAGTAAAGAGGTAAAGTTTCTGACTTTGTTTGTTGGTTTATGGAGGGTAATCGTTAGAACTACTGGTCCAATTCCAAATTCCTTGCGGATAACATGGGTTATAATAATATATAAATTTGATAAAAAATGATTTTCTTTTGAGTCTTAAATTAAATCCACGCGGACGAAACGACGCAATGGCTGTGGCAATGGGCTTTAGGCATATGGGACGAGTCAACGAATTAAAAAAAAAATTCCTACACTTACACCAATTATCTAGCCCAAAAGAAGCTTCGTTATGAAACTCGTTAAATGGTTACTAGACAACGGATAAACATACTTAAAATAATTAAATACATAGTTACTATACATAGAAAACACCCAGACCCGAGACAACTTAGTAAAACAATAATTTCTAAAATTCACCCGACCGGGGATCGAACCCGGGACCTCAGAGATGGCGACACCATGAAAACCGGTGTACAAACCACTCGACCAAGGTGGTCGTCTAAATTACTCGGGCAAAGTGAAGTAAGTGTAGTATTTATACAATTTGTAAAAAAAACCCTGTCTGTCAGGCAAGGGGTACATAGGTAAACAAATAACTATAACAAACAAATATATATATTATTCATGAAAATAAAAGACTTATCGTAACTTAAAACGCAAGTTTTTTGTACCGAAATTGCTCAAATTACAAAAACACAAATGTTGAAAAAAATTCCATGAGCAGTATTTGACATTTCCTTCTGAGTTACCGGGTCAGGTGCTCTTCCAATTGAGCTATCGTGGTTCTAACCAGCCCACCGAAATTATTCAACAATATTTACTTTTTTACTTTGAAAGCCAAAGGCGCCAATTCAATGTGAACAACTATTATTATATTATTATTAAAGTGACTTCTCTTTTAGTTTTTCTATCACCACCGTGATACTTGTTTTAATATAAATCAACATAATAAAAACAACACCTCAACAACACTTTATAATTGGTCATTTGACAGACACTTCGGAATCACCAAAATTTCAATTTTGGTTTTATTAAATCATTCTGCCTTCAAGAGCACAAAGGCGGGATCGCAGAAAACCAATTACGAGTGGGCTGGAAATCAAAACAGAGCTGTTCTAATTAATTTTTCTTTTAAATTTTCATAGGTGACGACAATTGAGGCGCCGGCAGAATTGTAAGTTAGTAGGTAATTAATGCCCCGCTTTCGGTGAGCTCATTAATGGTGTAGTTTAATTCTAATTAGGTTTATGGGTATCTAATACAATGTTGAAATCAATGTTTTATTAGGAAGACGCAAGCGGCTACTTATAAATAGCATACCTCATACCCGGCGACGCGACTTTTCGACCAAGTTACAAAGGCTGTGGTCACGGGCTGACTGTTAGTGTCTTTATAAAACTATGTATAAAATGAAAAGGGGAAGTTTAAAAGTATATAATGCTGAAATCTGCAACTAAAGTCTCATATATGACGATGATCTCCTTAAAATGGCTGAGTTTCCATTGGCCTTGTCACCACTTAAATTGCCATCAGGTGAAAGTCAGGCGCTTGGTCGTTGTTAGAGCGTGAGAATTTACTATTTAAATTAAATAAAAGCTTGTAAAAAGGTCGGCTACCATTTTACAGATTGTGATTATGACGCCTCGGTGCGCGAGCGCTCAACCTTGAAGCGGAGAGAGGTCCCGGGTTTAATTCCCAGGGCCAGCAGAGGTTGTTTCGGATTATCGGACCCATAACACGGATTGTGATCACCAACCCTCAAGGGTGGTGATAAAGCCAATACCCATCAATCGTAGCGATCGCGATGACTTGATTGATGAATGATGAGACCTTTATCCAGCAGTGTGTCAGTTAGTGTTTTTACTTTACTTAGAAACCATCTCAGTCATCTTATTGATATTCGGTTGATTATCTCAAAGCGATAAGGTCTGTTTTCACTTGTAACAATAAATTAAAAATTACTTGGTAAAACCATGGCGATATTCTCGTGTCAGGAAGTTCTTTGGAAGCCGGTAGACCAGTGCAGTCGACTGTACCTAAGCTGATTAAGATTACATAGCCCTGCTAATAACTCAAACCGTTTTCGCTCAGTATGGTAATGAGATACCTGGGATGCCAGCGTTTCATCTTGATTTAGGATGACGTTGGCACCATGAATTATCGTTTTTACGTCTCCCTAATTTGAGCTTAACTTTTGAAAATTATTTACGGTTCAACATTTTTAATATGTCGTCTTAGGTTTTTTCTGCTTTTTCAGTTTACTTTTCAACACGAACTTGTGTAACTTGTATTGAATGTTTTTGTTATGTTTTAAATTTTTTTTATTTTATTTTTATTTATTACCAACCTACCTACGGGTAAGCATCTGGACTTCATCTCACCTGATGTTCGTTCACTTCGCCCGGTATCCTCAACTACTGAGGTACGTACCTATAAAATAAGTATGTTTATGCTATATCTGATTTAAGCTAAAGCTGCTGAATTTGCTCGACTATAAAAAAACAAGTGTACCGTTTCGATGACGCGGCATGCGCGAGCGACCATTGCGTGGTTAAAGTAACTATTGTTTAGATGTCGAGTCAAAAAATTAGGAGACCTAGAAGATAATCTTCATACATACCGCACCCGAGCAACGCACACATACACAACATCATACGGACACGGAATCTCGCAACAGCTGCGCACGGACTGTTCCGAGCTGTTCCGAGATCCGTTTGTGTGAAGTTTACCTTCTGCAGTCTAACATAAAGATGTTGTGACCATGGTTTCGACACGTTTCGAGAACGCGGCGTGTGCGAGCGTCCATCTAAATAAAGCTATTGTTTAATCTGTGGTTGAAGGTCGAGTGCAAAGTACCAATAGATTGTTGTGCGTCTGGCTGTCCACAGAGTGACAGCTGTAAGCATTGGGTGTGTATTGGAACGCCAAATTTGTTTGTAATAACCTTATTTGTCATTCGCACGCAAAATATAAGTACAACTAAAAACGCTTTGCAGATATTTTTTTTAAACTTACCTACCATCTGTCATACTTGTAGATCACCTTGCGATTATTTTTACCCACAGTTCATATTAAAACTATGTTTAGTTTGTTTGAACGAACATTTTGTTGAGTACCCTAGCTATGTTTGTTATATTTTTATCTCTATTCTACAATATTTATCCTTTTTTTTAGCCAAAGCGTATTAATAAACTGATTTTTAATTTGTCCTTGTAAAACAATAAGGAATTCTTTGAATGCTTGTAATATCTAGAAAGTGTTCAATGATTTATCTTTAGATTATATTATGTATGTTTAGCTGTAAGCGTCCCTCATAAATAAATCTATGTGTGCACTAGACGGTATTATTGCATGGGCACGTATATTTTCATATATGGGTACGTACAAAGTATTAAACACATTTTTAACAAATTGTTTTTATTGTTTAGATAAACGGCCACTAAGTTTTCTATTCACATTCTATACAAGGACTTTTATTTTCGCTATTCTGTATTGTAGTATCAAATAACATAAACGGATAAAGTCGTACAAGGCAAAGTAACTATAATCCCACTTATTTATGTAATTTAAAATACGATTACCTCATATATTGCACAGCGCAGTAGGTAGGTAGACATCGAAAACAGGCACGGCATCGAATGGAAAGAGCAGCCGGGTATGAAACATTAAAAATCCTTAACGCCTTAGGACGAAGTAAGTTCATAGTTAGCAGGCCCGACTAACCATCGATGCCTTGCCAGGGCACTATGCCACAAAACAAATGCTTCACAGAATGCACCTTTCAACAAATAGTTTGTGTAGGGCGTGTGGAGAGGAAACGGAGTCAATGCAGCACCTACTGTGTGACTGCGACTCTCTGGCTAGGAAAAGAATGGGACTCCTGGGGTCGGCCTATCCGAAGACTATAGGCTCTTCGCCCTAAAGGACGTTGCCAAACTTATGGCATCTATCTTTACAGAGGAGGAAGAAAAGGATGGGGTTGCACAAAAGATCCTGATGGGTCGAAGTGTTACTACGAGAGGGAAACCTCGGCAAGCCCCACTAAGATAAGATAAGATAAGATAAGATAAGGTAGGTGTGACATTTTATAAATAAACATTGTTAAACATAATAAAATCCATAATTTGACAGCCGATGATAAGACTATCTTTTGTTTTGTTTAAAATTATGTTTGTCATTGCCAGATCGTGGCTGTGAGCAAATCGAGCAATTTTCGCTTCGAATTTACGCTTCATTCACTCATTATCTTTTTTATTCGTAGCTCGCCAAATGACTCCACACCACCTGATGTTAAGTGGCAATGATGTCTAGACGAGAACATAACTGGTGCAGCGTGAAAACAACGCAGCATCAGTCACCCTCTCCCTGCCGGCCCACAAGGTGCCTCTTCACGCTTTGTGTCTGCTCTGCGGTGGTGGCGTGTGCGTCGGGTCGTTACGTTCCCTAAAATATGGTTGAGCGAAGCGATGGCCGATTTCATATGTCATACTCGTGAACGGGTGCCGCCTGTGGAGGCTGGTCTGCTCTTGTATACTTATCTTATTTATAGTTTGACTGTTTTTCTTAAACAATTTTTGACTTCTATTAAAGTACTGTGACTTATGACATTGTGGTAATTGAAACTTTTACCTGATGTAAATTTGTTAAATTAGATTTTTTATTTTGTTTTTTTACATGCTGTGGTTGTCTTCTATATTTGTGATGGAAAGTGTCCTGCTATGATAGGGCATTTTCCAATATTTTTGACGCTGTAAGGGAGAAAAGAGCTGGACACTTGCTGAGTTTCTTGCCGGTTCTTCTCAGTACAAGATCTCCCGCCCTGTGTAGACTTACGAACCGATGGCATAGTGATATTCACAAGAGCTACTTGTAGCCTAAACTGAATAAATGTTTTTTAGAATGTTGAATTTGAATTTTTTATTTAAAAGACCCCGTGCCATAGGAAGGTAAAAACGTGTGCTGGTAGACTTTTCCTTGTTTTGAAGGTGCGACCAAGAAACGTGTCTTCTATCATGTCAGGTTATATCATCGTACTAAGGGTAATAAACTAAATACTGCTTATAAATATCAACCAGCAGTTACTTTAGTAGGGAAATCCAAAAATCAGATACTGAATACGACAATGAAAAACATGTCAATAAATAACCCTGTTAACTTCGATATATATTACTTTTTAATCGCCTTAGATACAAATAAATTAAATTATTTAACGAATTGTAGAAAACAAGAATCAAGTCACTGATAGAGTAAAACTAAAACGTTAATAGTTAATAGTCCTGTTTTCTTGACATATTCAAGGATATTTTTCCTATCATTAGAATGTAACAAGCTTATTTTAGTGTGATAAATGTATATTAATTAATTACACTGACTCTAATTAAATTAAATAAGAAGTTAGAAAAGCAAAGTTAATAAGTATTTGACAAATTATTCCATACTTACGGCCGTAGTCAGAGACGTCAATTAAGTTTTAATGACAATTAAGTCTCTTGCTGTCACTTTCTTATGTATGGTGCTAAATAGAGAAGGAAATACATTTAATTGTCATTAAACTTAATTGACGTCTCTGAGTACGGCAGTAAGACACTTAGATACCTACTTTACTTTTCTTAACTTCAAACACTACTTAAAAATTAATAATTATTTTATTGTATTGTTTTTTATATGTTTTACCTTCATTTTTATATTGCTTACCAGTTAAATATACCTACATATTATGTTGTGATAGTTGAAGAATAAGAAGACGACCGTTGTCAAATAATGTTATCTCGCGTATCTGCCGCCATACCACAAAATAATGAGAGTGCGGAAAGTAGGCCTCATACAAACGCGCTCGAGCAACACACATACCTAGACAAACTCTTTTTAGGGTTTCATACCTCAAAAGGAAAAAACGGAACCCTTATAGGATCACTTTGTTGTCCGTCTGTCCGTCCGTCTGTCTGTCTGTGTCTGTCTGTCTGTCTGTGTCTGTCTGTCTGTCTGTGTCTGTCTGTCTGTCTGTGTCTGTCTGTCTGTCTGTGTCTGTCTGTCTGTCTGTCAAGACCCTTTATCTCGGAAACGCGTAAAGGTATCGAGTTTAAATTAAAACCATATACTCAAGTCTGCGGTCCTTTGAAGCTGTGAAAAAATCATACTTCTAAGTTAACGGAAAAAAAAAAGGGACGGCCGCAATTTATGTCGCAAAAAACTCTCAAGGGAATCAAAATTCATAGGGTACTTGCCGTTGGCCTAGAACTATGAAGTTTGGCAAGTAAAATCGTCTTATACTACAAGTATAGAGAAAACTCTGAAAACTATACATATTTAATTAAATCACAAAAAAACAGGGTCTTTATACAAGGTACAGGGGTCCAATTTTGAAGTAAGTTAACCATGCATGTGGGGTATCGTATGAAAGGGCTTCTTTTGCACAAGCTTAAACAGATTTTTTATTATTTTTATGATGAAGAATGATAAAAGAAATACAAATTTGTACGGAACCCTCGGTGGGCGAGTCCGACTCGCACTTGTCCGGTTTTTTTTTTTTGCGCCCTGCCGTTTGGACAACCCACCTGCTATAATAGCAACCCGGGGCGGTGGAAGGAGGTGGATGCTACATGTTTGACTACCTCAAGCGGTTGACCTACACTATGTCAGACTCCTACTGACTAAACACCCCCTGGTGTTGCCCATAACCTTCATAGGCTGACGGAACGGTTAGACAACCTCCCACGGACGCGGAACCTCGCAACAGTTGCACTCACACTGTTCCGAGATCCGTGAGTGAGAGCGTCTATGTGTGCGTTGCTCGAGCGCGGTATGTGTTAAGCTTACCTTCTGGATATCCTTGTTTTGTGGCCATACCATGTTTAATTAATCCGTTTGTCAACAAGTCACACAAGATGCCCATTCAGAATACTCGTCGTATCAATAAACCGGTATTTTATATAACACATTGGATTGGCTTGGCATTACTGCACTCGCTTCAAGCGGGAACGAACGTGTACACAACACGTAACAACCAATTGTCGACTTTAATACAATACAATACTTTAAAACATAGAGTTTGTGTCCAAAATGGTGAAAGTTGAAGTACAACAAGGATGGTTGGAAGGTGAAGAGGTGGAATCCACAGGCGAAGGTTTCGTCCAGAACTTCTTGAGCTTCAAAGGCGTTCCTTACGCCACTCCGCCTCTGGGAAAATTGAGATTCAAGGTAACAATTTCATATTTTAAAAATTAAAAGAAAAAAAACTTTTTAAAAACATGCTTTTATTACTTGTTAATTAAAAAAAAGAACTAAAAAATTAAAAATAATTTAAACCTGATAATAAGATTTTTTTTTCTTATAAATTAAAGCGTATTGCATTGTATGCAAATATATAATATAATGAAGGTGTATTTATGCTAAATGTTCTCTAATGTTCCATCGTAATACACTTTTATTTATAATTTTTTTTTTCTTATTATCAGGTTTAAATTATTTTGAACTTTTTAGTTCTTTTTTTAATTAACAAGTAATAAAAACTTGTTTTAAAAAGGTTTTTTTTATTCTTAACTTTTTAGTATTTTTGTAGTGGGATAAAAGGTTCAGTACAACAGGGTTCAGACTGGTACCATGAGGCGCAACGTTAACGATATGACATATTTAGCAACAAAGTTCTCTTCAAGACGAATCATACGAGCCCAAACTCGATGGGGTTGTGTCGTTTAATTACCGAGTTCCTATAGCCATCTTCCAGCTCCATCATCAGACCCTGGTTACCATCTAGCGCCAAAGTACTCGGCATGACGGATCATACGAGCCCAAACTCGATGGGGTTGTGCCGTTTAATTACCGAGTTCTTATAGCCATCTTCCAGCTCCATCATCAGACCCTGGTTACCATCTAGCACCAAAGTAATCATCAAGACGAATCATACGAGCCCAAACTCGATTAGGTTGTGTCGTTTAACTACCGAGTTCCTACGGCCATCTTCCGGCTCCGTCATCAGATCAGCTCCATGTCATTTTAGCTCGTCGCTCCACCCATATTAACTTTACAAACCTTTTTTAATCGTAGGCTTAGGTATCATGCACCGCCTTCTTCGTCCTTACCGTTTGGTGAGATGACAGTTATATGTAGTGGATTAAAAATAAAAGTACGACCATTTAATTATTTATCTGTAAAAGAAGTAAACATAGTTATCGCTATAAGAGTAATGGTACAATGTACAAAACAAAGTTAATAAGAATTATTTAGTACTACTAGTTGTTGCCCGCGACTTCGTTCGCGAAGACTACAGTAAAAAAAAAAAGAAAGTATCCTATATGCTGGTCTGGGTCATGGTCTGTATATGAGGGAAGTTTCATTAAAATCCATTCAGTAGTTTTTACGCGAAAGCGTAACAAACATCCATCCATACTTACAAACTTTCGCGTTTATAATATTAGTAGGATTCGGTATTTGAGTATTAAAAATTCATGCAGCAGTTGCCTACTTGGTAACCAAATGTCTTGCTTTTTTTTACCTTCTTTGAACTATTTCAGACATAATTCATCTGTGGTTAGGTTAATAAAAAGCTGTACTCTTTTAAAGGTAATGGATTTTTTCTCGTGTTTGTCGTTCGAGACATTTATTTGCAAGTAATTGGGCTTATTTATTAGCATTTTATATACATTCGCAGTTTTTATACTAACAAAACATTTCATACATTTTGTAGCAAATTATATAAATAATATGTTTGATAACTTTGAACGTGTGTGTGATTTTATAAATAGTAGTAGTGTAGTAATTAGTGTTGTATGTATACTTCGTTTTTTGTGGTAACGATGCAGGAATATTTTTATTTTATTTTGTGCGATTAGTACAGTGGTACAAAAAAAATTAATTTAGATAATAATTTAATTTAGATTATCTAATTTTTTTTTGTACCATGGTTTTCCGCAAAATAACGCCTGATTCCATTAATTACAGTGGTACAACTTTACAAATGTAATTAAATATTTGTATGTGTTATGGTAGTAGGTACCTAAGAAAAATCTGTTGTATCAAAAATGTTATTCATCTATCTTGATTAAGTGCTATAAACGTATACCTATTAATATTAACCAGCTTGGTATAGTTATTCCGTATTTTGTCTCTTACTTTAATTTGAAATGACGTTTACATGATAGGAACAAAACACGGAAAAACTATTCGGACCTTATACTTTGTTTATTTGTAAGGCACTATGTGTCTACGTACCACTGTACTGTCATCACTATCATCATCATTTAGTGCCATCTTCATGGTGACATTTGGAGATCAGTTCAGATCAGATAAGATACAAAACTTTCTTGTTGTCATCCAGCCATTTGCGTTTTGGACGTCCCGGACAGCTCTCTTATGAGTTGACTGTAACATGATGACCTGATTAAAGTATCTTGTTCGGAGGACACCTTAAGCCGTTGGTTCCGGCTGATTTTGTCTAAGCAGTCGTTAAAACCCACCTGTCTGCATTGAACATGTATGCACTTATATGTTGGTGAGGGTGTTGGATATTCCTACAATTTCTTATCTTCCTAATTAGTATCTCAACTTAAGCTACTTGTCTATGTAGAATTTACTGTTTTATAGGCTGCTATTATTTTATTATGACAACTTGTGCATTAAGCCAGGTTTTTATTTTTAACACGATTTTTTAGAAACAATCAATTATGATAACTCAATTACCCCATTTTATTTTATTTCCAGGCGCCCTTGCCACCTACTCCTTGGGATGGCGTCAGGCAAGCGAAAGAACACGGACCCGTCTGCCCTCAAAGAGACATATTCACCAACGAAATTCCGCCTTGCGCTAGTGAAGACTGCCTTTATCTCAACGTTTACACTCCCACCCTGAAGCCTGCAGCTCCTCTCGCAGTCATGCTCTTTATCCACGGAGGTGGCTATAAAAGTGGTTCTGGTGACGTATATCATTATGGACCGGACTTCTTAATGTATCACGATGTCGTTCTTGTTACAATCAACTACAGGCTTGGAGCATTTGGATACCTTAGCCTTGACACAGAGGACGTCCCTGGCAATGCCGGCATGAAGGATCAAGTCCTTGCATTAAAATGGGTGAAAGATAATATAAGCAATTTTGGAGGTGACCCTGGTAATGTAACTGTTTTCGGTGAGAGTGCAGGAGGAGCCTCCACCGCCCTTCATGTCCTATCACCTTTGTCAAAAGGGCTTTTTAAAAGGGCTATATCTATGAGCGGTGTCCCTTTATGTGATTGGTCTGTTGCCTTTGAAGCTCGAAGACGTGCATTTGTCTTAGGAAAACAATTGGGTTTAGAAACGAAAGACCCCAAAGAACTACTAGAGTTTTTGCAAAGTGTTCCAGCCGAGAAATTAATTGACGTCAACCCTTGCGTGTTAGCTTCTGAAGAAAAAACAAACAATATACTGAAAATGTTTCACTTTACACCTGTTGTCGAAAAAGATTTTGGTGGTAATCATTTCTTGACAGAAACACCCGTAAATATTTTAAAAAGTGGAAAAGTTAACGACGTAGATGTCCTTATAGGGTACACTAGTATGGAAACATTGATAGGCATAAAACTAATAGAAGATGAACTGCTGAAGGATTATGCAAGATATCCAGAGCTAGTTGTTCCTAGAAAAATATTACTTGAAGCGTCACCAAAGAAAATATTGGAACTCTCCGATCGAATCCATCAGCATTACTTTGGTACAAATCCGATTTCCACAAAAACTATGAAGGAGTTTATTCGCTATTCATCAGAGGGCACTTTTGTGTACGACATTTATAGATTTATAAAACTACTTCCGAATCCTGGGAAGAACAAGAGATACGTGTACAGATTTTCTAGCGTGTCCAATAGAAACATTTACGGGCAACCGGGCCAGAAATACGGCTTGATCGGTGCCGCTCATTTCGACGACCTCATGTATTTGTTTGATTCCAAACATTTGGACCAAAAACTGGGAGCGAAGGAGCAAAAGCTTATTAAGCAAGCGTGTACTCTGTTCACTAATTTCGCTAAGTATGGGTAAGATATATTTTTTATATTTTGATAGCTTACACATTAAACACATAATATTTCACATAGGTGAATTTCAAACTACGATATAAGTCAATATAAGTTAAGAGGAGCTCGATGGCGCAGTGGTTAACGCGCCCGGTCTGCGAGTACTGAGGTTAAGCAACTTTTTAGCGTGCTGAGGTTAAGCAACTTTTTAGCGTGCAGAGGTTTTATTACAGCCATTTTACTCTTCTCGTTTGAGTTTGAGGAGACCTTAGGAGGCAATGCTTCAATGACATACAAATTCTCGTTTCCGTTAACGTGATGAAATGTCAAATAAATCTTGCAATAGGCACTCTGATAAATTATTAATATTACATACTATTTCTTTAACGTTTTAGTGACCCGGCAGTCTCAACTGGGGTCCAGTGGCCTGAGTATGGTGATAAGGAGTTCTACGGAGATATTGGAGACCAAGTGACTGTGGGACAACACTTGGACGCAGAGGCGGTCGCCTTCTGGAAAAGCATTTACGACTATGCAGGATTGTAGTCATTCTAAACGATTCCAAAAATCTAGACATTTGTCAATTTTATATTTTAAACAAAAACATTTTTTTGCGTTTCTTTGACATTTTCTTTTGAAATATTAAAAGCACCTTGGTTATTCAGTGTTTGTTTTGAGATTTTATTGTGCTTAACTTGATAGGTGTAAGAGTTTTATTTGTGCTTAAAGTTTTTAAAGATTTTAAATTTATTTTAAAGATTTAAGATTTCTTTAATTTATTTATGTTAAAAAGGTTTTATTTTAAATTCATTGGGCTGGGTCTTATTTAAAAGCGTATTCCTTTGGTTATTCAGTGTTTATTTTGAGATTTCATTGTGCTTAATTTGATAGGTGTAAGAGTTTCATTTGTGCTTAAAGTTTTTTAAAGATTTAAAATTTATTTAAAAGATTTTAAGATTTCTTTGATGTCAAAAAGGTTTTATTTTAAATTCATTGGGCTGGGTCTTATTTAAAAACGTAATTAATAAGTTTTAATTCCAGCGGATAGTACCAGTATAACATAAACTATTCACTCAGTAAATATTTGAGTGCCTTAATTAGGCTCTTTCAATTTAGAGGTTTTGTGTCGGACCGCTGCGCTGCCGTGCGGTTTCATTTTAAACGCCAGCTGCACGATTGTTTTAATAAACGTGCAAACGTGCAAACGTTACAAATGGGCGGCAACAGTCCGAAAACAAACGTCTAAATTGAAAGAGCCTTTGTAGTTTTTACTCAAATTTTATCGTTAACAAATAGTGATTCAGCAAGTTTATTTATAAATATAGACTGTCTAACCGGTCCTTGTTACTAACAATGTTAAAAACGGATGTTGATGACGTAGTAGTTACGATAACATTTGTAAAGAATTCTTTGGCTTACAAAATAGAATTCGATAATGTGTACGAAAGCACCGATCACCGTTCATTTGCACAACATTTGACATGACGCATGACTCATTTTTTGAAGGTGCGTACTGAAAATTGTACCCATAACTTTATTCAAAATTTGGTAACTAAATGCACAAAAACCCGCAGCTACAAATATGTGTTGAAGGTTGAGATCAAGGTGACACGTCTACGGTATACAGTCTACAGTAGTGTAATAACAATGGACAAACTATTAGTACTTACATAATTTATGTCACATTGTCACTTACATATTTTGTAGTTATTTAAACAACGATGGTGCAAGTGGAAACAAGTGTTGGTATTCTCAAGGGACAATTAGTAAACAATAAATATGGAGGAACATTTTACAGTTTCAAAGGAGTGCCTTATGCAGAACCTCCGATTAGTGATTTCAGGTTTAAGGTTAGTACAAAGCACGTAGTGTTCAAGAAGACTTCAAAGTGTAAATAGTTAGTACGTATAACCTCGAGCTTGACCAATGTATAATCATCAGATGGGCTCTAGCTCATCCATGCTTCGGAAGACATGGTTATTGTGATAGGCCATACACTTTTTCTAATCAATGTTTTGTCACATTTCAGTCATCTATACCGATAAAACCATGGAAAGGTGCACGCGAGGCACTTGAATTTGCCCCGATCTGCTACCAAAGAGACGTTTCGAGAGGAAAAAACATATTTGGATCCGAAGACTGCTTGTACATCAATATCTACAGTCCAGACGTCAAGCCAAAAACCCTTCTACCTGTAATGGTCTGGTTTCACGGAGGCGGATTTTATTGGGGAAATGGGAATGATGCACTGTATGGACCGGAATACTTGGTCAGGCACGGAGTTATTGTTATAACTGTTAACTATAGAGTAGGAGCTCTCGGCTTCCTATGTTTAGACACCGAAGACATACCAGGGAATGCTGGTATGAAGGACCAAGTTCTTGCGCTTAAATGGATCAAAAAGAACATCGGAAACTTCGGAGGTGACCACAACAATGTAACAATATTTGGAGAAAGTGCTGGAGGCGCTAGCGTCGCGTTTCACTTGGTGTCCCCCATGTCTAAAGGTCTTTTTAAAAGGGCCATCGCTCAGAGTGGATGCTCTCTCAACTTCTGGGCGACTACTTTTGAACCACGTGAGAAAGCTCTTAAGTTAGCAAGACAACTAGAATTATTTTCTGAAGACGATAAAGAACTGAACGATTTCTTCAAAAACCTACCATTGGAAAAGTTGATTGACCTTGAAGTACCGTTGCAAATTGCTACAAAACCTTACGAATTCGAATTTGCCATTGTAAGTGAAAAGCAGTTTGGGGACAACGAGAGATTCTTTTATGGTAACATTTTTGACGCTCTACGGAACAGCATACATGAAGGAGTCGACATAATGACTGGATATACAGAAGATGAAGGGATTTTAGCATTTATTAGAGCAAAAAGCAAAGGACATTGCCTTTACAAAATCTCTAATGATTTTTATGAATTTTTCGTGCCTAAGCCAATAACCTTAGTCTGTCCTATTAAAGTGCAGCTTGAAATTGGAAAAACAATTAAGAAACATTACTTTACGAACAGTTTAAACTCGAAGGATAATGTAAGTGGTCTTTTGCGGTGTTTAAACATGGACACAATAGTCCATGGTGTTATGACGTGGGCAAGACATTGTGCCAGCAATAAGAAAAATAAGGTATACCTTTATAAATTCACCTGCAAATCTGAACGTAACGTTAGCGCTAAAGCCTTCGGGGTAGATGAAATAATTAGAGATCGAATTGCAGTTTGCCATATCGACGACGTGATGTATCTATTTCCAGTGAAAATCATGTTAGAAGGAGTTGATCAGAACTCTGAGGCGTTCAAGCTTATAAACAATGTAACTACGCTTTGGACAAATTTTGCGAAATACGGGTAAGTGAAATATGTCCCCCTTCCTAGTTCCCTTTTTTTTGGCAAAACAGTAGGTAACTTTTAATACTGGGGTGGAGCAGAATCACTTTTAATTGTTTTTAACATTTTAAAACAGCCCACGAGTTAAGAAAAGAAGAAGAAAAGTATAAGAAGAAGAATTTGATGTAAATGCTTTTAATTAAGGATTTATTGTAATAGATACATCAAGTTAAAACGTACATAATAAGTATAATTATATTTATAACTTTTATTCGATATATTTTACTTTTGCAAATAACTACTAATAAACATAGGCCACATTGCTTAACAAACACCACAATGTCTTATGAAACAAACATTATAAATATACAAAATGGGTAACGTATGTACACAAAGTTAGATCTAAGTTAGATTTTCATAAACTAGTTTTTTCCTAATATTGCAGTTTCCTCTGTCAATGTTTTTTAGGGTTCCGTATCCAAAGAGTAAAACGGGACCCTATTACTAAGACTCTGCTGTCCGACCGTCTGTCTGTCTGTCTGATACAGACACTATATTTTAAACACGTATTTAGCCATTGTTTAATTTTAAACACTTTTGTAGTAAGAAGGCTATAGTCTATTTACTTACTTTTTTAACTCTTAAGGAACCCTACTCCTGACGAAGAAATGGGAGTGAAGTGGCCTCCCTTTACCGTCCAAGAACAAAAGTACTTAGACATTGGAAACAAGCTGAAGACTGGCTGTTCACCGGATATTGAGGATGTGGATCTTTGGGACAGCATTTACAAGAAGCACTTCCCTGAATATCTTGCTTGATAGAACTTAATTTTATGCCTATATATTCATGTAGTAATAACAAGTTTTAGAATGTAACTTTGATAGCGATTATGTTGAAACCAACAACATATTGATATTGTATCTAAACTGATGTGCGAATAAAATCATTAATTCAATCCATAAATTCACTAATAAATAGTATATGACTACTTCAACTTCAACTTTTGTTTATGGCAACCGGGGGCCCGACCGCCTAACTCGATTGCTGTGGCTACGTGTGTAGTTTATGACGTCATCTTGTCATCCAGCTAATAGGTATAGGCATTTAACGAACGGTATAGCCTTATAGCATTCGATATTGCTTTCATAGGCGGTACTAAATGACAACATGACGTCATAAACTACACACATAGCTAAAGCAATCGGTTAGGCGGTCGGGGGGCGGGTCACTTTTAGGTTAGCGACTGTTACTGCCAATGACTCCTGAAAACAGCACAGTGTATGTCGTGGTCATGGACTAATAATGTGACTAACTGTCAAAATATTATGTAACTAATTGGCAATGAAGCATCCGTTGTTGATTTAAGAAAATCCTTATTTTATTTTTCTATATTAGATTTGGAAATAACATGATATTTCAGCGCTTCCAAAAGCTTTATGTGAGAATAAAGTCATTCTGCGAACCAGTTTTAAACTCTGAAAACTTATTTCTTTTGAGTTGTTACAATTGTTACTGATTTTAAGCAATACAGCATTAATCCTTATTTAATTAAGTACCTTAATGCATTGTGCATTTAATATAGATCAATATGGCCCTTCACAGCATGTAATTTAAATGAATATTTTTGAAGATATTACAGATTTAAAATGCAGGGACATAGTCTATATATATAAAAATAAATTTCTGTTCGTTTGAGTGGCTAACATTAAGTGTTCGTAGGTGCGCATGAGTGTTGGCAAATGTAACAAAACAATGCAACTTAACTGTTCAAATTCTCTCAAGAAGTCCGCCCGAGGAATTAGTAAAGCTCCAAATCTTTACTGAGATACTCGAGGGGTTGGGGGGTATATCATTTCTCACTTCTCATTTCTATTATCATTCATCATCATCACACTGGAAGGAAATATTGTATATTTATGTATTACTTGTAAGAAAAATTACTTTGACACTGGCTAAATGTGCTAATCGCACGAAGCCATCAACTAAAAGAAAGAAAGAAAAAAAAAGACAATTAAATTTTCCAATACAAAATGATTTGTTAGTTTTGTCGTCATGGTAACTGTCAAAGCGGTACGAAGTCCGCCGGGTCAGCTAGTGAAAGATAAGCCGCAATAGGCCCGCGCGGTGGTTTATGGCCCGTTCTCCTTGTAGTGTTTCCATACATACATACAGGGAAGACTCGTAGCCCAGCAGTGGGAACATAAAATAAGCAGGTGATGATGACGATAAAACGGTAAAGGATTTTAATTATACACGTCCAGAACTGCAGACAACACTTAGCCGGCAATAACATGCTAATACGTGCCGCCTCCACAAAGGGATCACGCTTCAAACTCGTAAAGAGCTGCACGAAAATGAGCAATAAAGGTGGCATACATAACCGTAAAAGCACTACTTAAAGCCCCGACTTCGCCCGCCGTAATACCGCCGTAAAACACGATATTACTTATTAAGACAGGTACTGTACGTACACAACGTACGCACGCGCGAGACAATACGGCACTTTGTTAGCGCTGGCAACCAAGAAACCATTTCATCGCCACTGTGGTTTAGTGGTTAAGTCTACATTACCACCGGTCTCGGACCGATTAACAGACACATTAACAAAGGTCCCGGGTTCAATTCCCAGTGGTACATGTTTATGTGCTCGGTTTGGTTGGTGGTAGAGCTTACTTGTCCGCCAAGCTAACTACTTAGTACTATGTAATTTAAATATGTCGCCATGACATCAATGTTTGTACCATTGTTGTGTTTCAGCAGCTAGAATAAGATAGTGCCTCATGAATTGAGGATTCCGGATGAAGTGTGCTACCTCCTTTGGCCTTATCATGACTTAACACCAGGAGAGATGAAGATTACCTGTAAGTTATAAAAAATACAGCGCACATTGTCTATCTGCATACAAGGAAAAAGGATGCAAATAATGCGTGATCCACTGAATTCAAGTCAGGAAATTCGTTTTTTTCTCTAATAAATACTACTTACATTTAATTTACTAAATGAAAAAGGTAATCATGTAAATAGATACAGTTTTTTTTTTTTTTCTTTTAGTTGATGGCTTCGTGCGATTAGCACATTTAGCCAGTGTCAAAGTAATTTTTCTTACAAGTAATACATAAATATACAATATGATGATGGTGAATGAAATGAAGTGAGAAATGATATACCCCCAACCCCTCGAGTATCTCAGTAAAGATGTGGGGCTTTACTAAGTCCTCACGCAGACTTCTTGAGAGAATTTGAAAAGTGACGTTGCACTGTTTTGTTTCATTTGCCAACACTCATGCACACTCACGAACAATTAACGGTTAATAATCCACCATTATTTCACATTAATATTCGATATAATACAAATTTTAGAAAATAAAACAAAACCGCAGACATGACTCTTCACTTTCCCGCCAAGAAGTCATAGATACAGTTTAGAGGTGGCTTTAAAAATATCTATCGAGGGAAAATCGTAATTCTGCATTTTTGGAAATATAGTTTCATCATCATCATCATCATTTATAATCATCACCATCAGCCTAAACTAGTCCACTGCTCGACTTAGGCCTCTCCAATATTTTTATCGATAAAATTATCCATAGATCACGCTCTTAAGGTTTGATTACTACTTCCCGGACAGATTGTATAGTTTACACGAAAAATCAAAACAAAACGACAATGAAGTAGGTACTGCGTCGCCGTCGTTCTGAATTCAAACTATTAAAAAAAAAGAAGAAAAAAAGAATGAATTTTATACGAGTACAATGGACATGGTAATTAATATTCGGTTGCATTCGGAAGTGCGATGATTACCGAGAGACATTAGGATAATAGAAGTACTGTAACTTGGTGGTATAATGAATCAACCTCGCCTCGCTTGCTATAAGAAAACACAAGACAATCAACTGGAGATACAAAGATTTGCAACAATAATAAGAGTTGAAGAAAATTCCAATCAGTAATTAACTGCCGTACTCAGAGACGTCAATTAAGTTTAATGACAATTAAATGTCTTTCCTTCTCTATTTAGCACTATACATAAGAAAGTGATAGCAAGATATTTAATTGTAGTGTTCCTTCACTGTACCTATATTATACGAACTATTCCATGTTTTCGTTTAACTAACTTCAATTCAATAGTGTGTAGAGAGCTCCAGCGAGGTAGTACTGCGATATCATGCCGCCGGCTTTTACATATAGGAGATTCCGATAGAGATTGCACTTCTGAATGCGATTGCTTCCGATCGAAGCACCCACCCGGGGCCGTTTTGTGTAAACTTCGTGAATTCGGCCTTGATTTGACAGTAGATGTCGATGTGTAGATAGACGTAGTAGATACATCCCGTTTGTGAGACAAAGCGTTAACGTGAGTCCACAATAACTAACATCTCATAAGCCAATATAACTTTATGCCACTCGTATATGACATGTTACAAAACTTAAAGTGTAAGGTTTCTTTATTGACACTTATCGTCCACACTTATAATACATGCTGTATAACTATGCTATATAAATAATATAACATGTTTTGTCATATATTCTGCACGCAACTTTAATAATGGGCAATGTATTCTGACCAATTGTCTAAAGGAAATTATACCCGTTTTCAAGGCGATCAGTATAATAAACAAATATAAATCCTACTCTCAAAAATTTACTTCTGAAAGTCGAATCTTAGCCAGGGCATTCAGGGCTTTGTAAACCCTAATGCTATGGTAGACGTTGTGTAACGACAAGAAACCGTAATAAATTAAGCAAGGGCTATTACATTATAGCATCTACTTAGAAAAATGCACACGAAGTCAGACAGGTTTAAGATCAGATCGAAATAAAAACAAAAAAAAATTAAGATGATAATCACAATATTAGTTACTTTTTTGTCCTTGAAATACCATAAAATATCTATTTAGTTAATTTCGAATATCCTAGATAAACGATACGTTTCAGAATATTGCATTGACTGCCTCTATTATATTTTCTTTTATCAACACAAAACAAAACTAACGATATGCAATACCATTCCTATTTTTTCTATAAATTTATTATTAACTTACATATAATTTACAATTAAAATTACACATATAAGCTACTAACAGATGAGCTCACCAAAAAGTATTCCACTAAAAAGTATTTAGTCACCGTACAAAGTCTGCATATTAAACTTTACTCTTTCCTGTTATTAAATCTGTCGCCATAATAACTACGTAAGTATCATTCCCGTAGTTATAATAAGAGGTCAGTTCTTTAGGATTTCTGGATGATTCTGGCGGCTGAAGCACTTATTCTTGACGTTAAGAGATAAAGGTCGAAGGTGGAAGCCTTCTGAGGAACTAGCTATCATATAATATAAATCCTACTAACTTTGGTGTTATGGCGACATATTAGACAATACGGTGGTAGCCAGCCAAGCCGACTTTAAACAAGCTTTACTACTAACCAAATCGAATACAAACAATGCTCTTGTTGTAAAAAAAGAAGTATAAATTTAAATAGAATAGAAGAGAAAAACATTTATTCAGTACCACATAATTTATTCAATAACATTCATACAAAAACATCATTTAAGAAACATGGTAGGTATATGATACTGAGAAGACATCTTCTCAGCATGTGACACAGCACTTTAGTGGTGCTACCACGTGGTCTTCCGAAGATGCCCACACTAAAACTAAACTAAACTAAACTAAAACTAAGAATAGAAATAAAAATGAAAATAAAACGCTGCTACTCACACTATCTAAATAGAATAGAACAGATTAGAATAGAATAGAATAACATTTTATTGACCACAAACAGATTGTACATAACATTAGAAAATAAAAAAATAAAATAAAAAAATAAATAATAATAATATAGTGTGGCCACCTAGGCCCCAGACTCAGCATAGGCTACAGCGACAATAACCGCTGCAGCGCTGGTATTCTGGCGGGGCCTAGAGGTCGAGACGACACGGAACAACAACATAAATAACAACAATTCAAACACAACATTACAAACATTAACGTATGAAACAATACAATAAGAATAAAAACACAACAGAATAAATGATAGCTCATACATTTTTGTGTTCATAATTGTATAGTTAATTATTTATTGTTACATGGCAAACTATTTTTAAAACATGTTTTATGAATTTTACAAATACAAATAAATATCAGTATAAATATCAATACCTCAGCTAAATTGTTAGATATACTAGAATGAGTCCTTTTGCAAATTGCAAAAGTTCGTATTTTTGTACTTAAAACAGCGTAATGTGTATAAATAAACAAATTATTCGAACAAGAACACGCCACAGATAGCAATTCATGCTTTGTGTAACAACACTATCATCATTGCCAAGGTCACGCGCCGGCCGGTTTGATCACATGTGTGCGGTCACGGTATAATAAAATTTTACGGCAAACCGCTCTCGTCTGCGTCGGTGGCACGACATCTATAGTGGAGCTCTAAATAATGGTGCAAGTGAAAACAAGTGGCGGTGTGGTCGAAGGTGAACTGGCTACCAATGAATTGGGTGGCCAGTTCTACAGTTTCAAAGGGATCCCTTATGCGGAACCACCGGTCGGCGAATTGAAGTTTAAGGTGAGTTAAACTGATACATCCCGTCAGTTGTCGTTTTGTTTTGATTTTAATCTTGTCGCATGGGTCACTTATATTCAATTAATTATTATAAATTGAATATTGATTAAATACTAGAGTAGCAGACGACAATGATTTTGTTCGATTGAAATACTAAATTAAATACGTTAAAAACAGTTTGTATTAATCGACTGAGCTGACAAAAAACTTACTCTCCGATTGATGGTAAGCGAGCACCGCAGCCTAACCATTACTCGCGAGTTTTCGACCCTCAGGATATTTTTTAAATGCATAGTAATTTTATTGAATTTCATATCCTTCAAAGTGGAACAGGCAGGCGCCTTATCAAAAGATTGAGGACAGCTTTGTTTAGTAGGTACATTATCTAACTTAATCGGTCTTATTCAATTGATTAAAAATGACGTGTGTAGTTTGTCTTTATTTTTAATCATACCTTACGCTTATCGAAATTAATATAATCAAAATAATTTGAGTAAAAACAAAAATCCACTTTCAGCCACCTCAACCAAAAATACCATGGGAAGGTGTACGCAGCGCGACAGAATGTGGCCCTATCAGCTACCAAAGAGACCCTTTGCTTGGCTTAAATGGAAGCGAGGACTGTTTATATCTGAACGTCTATAGCCCAGATGTTAAGCCGACCAGCCCTCTGCCCGTCATGGTCTGGATCCACGGAGGAGCATTTGTTTCGGGAAGTGGCGATGATTCATTATATGGACCGCAATTTCTTGTCAGGCACGGGGTAATTCTTGTGACCTTGAACTATAGAGTAGGATTACTCGGTTTCCTTTCTCTTGATACCGAAGATGTACCAGGGAACGCTGGCATGAAGGACCAGGTGCTAGCGCTTAAATGGGTAAAAGAAAACATCCCAAACTTCGGAGGTGACAGTAATAATATTACTTTATTTGGAGAAAGTGCTGGAGGAGCTAGCGTTGCGTTCCATTTGGTGTCGCCCATGTCCAAAGGTCTTTTTAATAGGGCCATCGCCCAGAGTGGATGCACAAACAATTTTTGGGCATATACTGACGAGCCACGCGAAAAAGCTGAAATACTAGCGCGTCAATTAGAATTCTACTCTGACGATGACAAGGAACTTTACGATTTTTTCAGGAACCTACCATTAGAAAAATTATTAGATTTTGAGGCACCTGTGAACTTAGCCACTAAACCTTACGAAATAGAGTTTGCTATTGTGAGCGAGAAAAAATTCGGCGACAATGAAAGATTTTTCTACGGTGACATTTATGACGCTCTACGGAACGGCATACATGAAGGTGTCAGCATTATGACTGGATATACGGAAGACGAAGGGCTTTTGGCATTTACTAAGCCCACGATGAAAGGGGACTGCCTATACAAAATAGCAAATAGTTACCTTGAGTTTTTCGTTCCGAAGCCAATAACATTAGTTCGCTCTGTAAAAGAGCAGCTTCAAATAGGAAAGAAAATAAAGAAACATTATCTGAAGAACGGATTAAATTGTAAAGACAACGTTGACAGTTTCTTGCAATATTTGAACATGGACTTTTTTGTACACAGCATACTATCATGGGCCAAATTCTGCGCTAGCACCAAGAATAATAAGGTTTACCTTTATAAATTTACATGCAAATCGGAAAGAAACCAAATGGCTAATCTGTTAAGCGCTGGTGGTATTATCAAAGACAGAACTAGCGTCTGCCACGCCGACGATGTGGCGTACCTCTTCCCAGTAAAGCTGATGTTTAAATACATCGACCAGAACCCCAGCACGTTACAGTTAATTGACAATATAACAACGTTGTGGACGAACTTTGCTAAATATGGGTAAGTGGAATAAACATTTACTTAAGAGTAGGGACGGCGTCCTTCATGAATGACTTTTTAGGGTTCCGTAGTCAACAAGGAACCCTTAGGGTTTGTGAAAACAGTTTTTTAATTGAGGCATTCATGTACCAGTCAACCATAGGGTGGTGCAGAGATAACATGGTAGGTGCAATTAGGTTACGACAAAAACACGATTGACAAGACAAGATTGCAAGACTGAATTTACTACTTTATCTCACTGTTGTCAAGTGCTTATTATTCCAAATTGTACTTAGTTGATGAGTCATAGCCATTGGTATTTGTAATTGACTTAAGTGACTCAAAAATAACTGAGTATGATGTATGTATTTGAAAAAGAGCTGAAAGCTTATCCCATTTTTTTATTGGGATAATCTTCTTCTTTTCTTTTAAAAGAATGAATGAATGAATGAATGAATGAATGAATGAATGAATAAATGAATGAATGAATGAATGAATGAATGAATGAATGAATGAATGAAAAATTTATTCGGAGCAATAACATTTAAACTTAAACATACTAAACAGTCACAACTAGATGCTACCGAAATGGTCGCCACTCAGCTTGATGCCGTGACATAGATATGCCATGGCGCTGATTTTCTGTGGAACCAGTGAGAGGGAGGCGCAGCTCCAGCAATTTTTAAATAAAAGGAGGTTTACCCAGTACGTGTACTCTGTAGTAGTACTCTTTGTTAATGATTATGAAGCTGATGCTTTCATAGCTCGAATCTGCGATGGCAACCATATTGTCGAGCATAAAAGTGCACCATTTTAGCTGGCGGGTTCTTTAATGACTATATTAGTCCAGTTGTTTAAAAATGTGAGTGAGAAACAGTGCAAATGGAGTTCTCCACTTGCATAGTTATAATGGTAGGTAGAGGTGGTCTCGTAGAATTTCCAAGATACTGAGAGGCTCGTTATCAATAATTGGTACGGTATTTAGATTATACGTTACCACCATACTATTCAGTAATTTAGCTTTGTGTTACACGGCAAAACAAAATGCTTTTTAATTAGTACCTACCTAGATACAATGGATTATGTATATTAGAAACACAGATTGCAGAGATCTTTATTTAGTGCGATAACAAAGAGGAAGCAAATCCGTCTAATAAATTAATCACATGTACAGTTAATTATACTCATTTAGCTAAACAAACAATCAAAGATAAAATATATTCGTAGTTGTTGCACGAACTTTGAGGTGTCACTCATCCGTGTCAAAATTACTCGTAAACCTCAAACAGAATATTCATTTATTCATACTTCAGTAATAAAGTGAAAAATAAGGATGTTCGACAACAAAATTAGGATATTGTGGTTTATTCCATAAATTGGCAATTCCTAGTTTAGCTATGGCTACTTAGAATTTTACGAAATTGCTGTGCCCTACCCTACCTTACACTTATTTACTTCCTTGTATCAAATTTGACATTAATCTTTCTAGGAACCCCACCCCCGATGGGAGTCTAGGCGCAATGTGGCTGCCCTTCAACCTCCAAGGACAGAAGTTCCTGGAAATCGGGAACAAACTCATACCTGATTTTTCACCAGAGAAAGAGGACGTCGATCTGTGGGACAGCATTTACAAAGAGTACCTACCTGAGCATGTTATATGAATGAACTTAGCTTTAATCCGTGTATTGTTTTAAGTTTTATATTGTATGTGCGTATAATTGTGATAGATATAATAAAATCTTAATAACATTTTTACATTATACTTTTTTATACCGGTAACTAACAGTGTTTGCCCATGTGGAAAGAATTTCTGCTTCAATACCTTTTTTAGTCAAGCGTGTGGTTAAACATATCCACGTAAGCCCAGTTTTTATTACAATATCTTTTCAAAGATTAAGCCTTTTGTTTCTTTAACAGAATTAAAGCACAAAATAAGAAGACTGCAGAACGTAAGCTTCACACATAGACTCTCTCATTGACACACAATTTAGGAAGATTTTCTTTTTTTGGAGAGAGTTTGCTGATTGCCTCAGGTGGCATTTACAGCTTCACCGGGCTTTTATATATATATATTCTTTATTGCACAAAAAACACTCATACAGAGAACAGTTTACAAACAATGGTGAGCAAAGGTGGACTTATCTCTAAAAGAGATCTCTTCCAGCCAACCTGAGGTAGAATGGGAGCATCATGTTTAAAAAGAAGCGACAAAAATGCAAACAAAAATAACAATATTAGGTACAATACATGTACTACAATATTATTAAAAACTACATAAACATACATAATAATACTACATAAATATGAACATATACAATAATAATAATAAACATGGATATTACAGGTGCCCATCATTGCGATGACATAAGTGACAGAAAGTGATCCTTGACTTTCTTTTTAAAGGATATAATGGACGAACTATCCTGGATGTCATGTTTTTTGGGGGCGGCCAGAAACTTAAAGGGTTCCTCAAGGCGTGTGAAACGAATCGCTTTCGGAGGTTTTCTAGAGGTTTCTTCACGCACTAGTGCGTGTCCCCGTGCCCTACTAGATTCTCGGGATCGGGATTTAGGAAGAGCTCGAGCGCAGATGTTGCGAGATTCCGTGTCCGTGAGAGGTTGACTCTACGAGCGCGGAATGCATAAAGCTTCCTTCTGTAGTCTCCTTATTTTGTGATTGAAGGCTGTGACGCGGCGCAGGTGTCTCGGCATCTATTACGATCTTCAGCACTCCCAGGCTTTTAGCTGGAACTGCCGGTAACTGTATTATATACGGCGTCTCGGCGATATTAAAGAGCAACCGTAGCAACTGTTCTGAAGCCAAAATGTCAGACCGCATTTTTACGAGCTTTTGAAAAGAGAATATTCAATTATTCAATTATTCAATTACACTGAAAGTGGCCGAGTGACAAGAGTATTCCGCCCAAAAACGAGAGTACCTATCTGAATTCAATTTAATTTTACGTATCGCAATAGGCGATAGTGTGTCTGTAGTCTGTAGTACTGCCTTGTATCAAAAAAATACGAAATAGAAGTCAAGTAACGTGTGTTGCTAAGACTTAATTAATTTATCCTACAATGCAAACCTTGCATATGAATTAGAAGTATTTCGTCATAGTGTAGACAAAAAATAAGAAGGCAACATAAGATAAGCTTCATACAACCGCGCTCGAGCTACGCACACATAGACAACCTCTCACGGACGCGGAATCTCGCAACACCTGCGCACGGACTGTCTCGAGCTGTTCCGAGACCCGTGTCCGTGCAGAGATCTATGTGTGCGTTGCTCGAGCGCGGTATGTATTGAGCTTAACTTCAGTAGTCTCCTTATTAAGTGGTGTAGATTCAAATTTTTAAACAATACAAAAAAATATAGCTGTAGCTAACAATAGAGCAAGGTCAAACTTCGTAAGTAACTAGTAACAGTACACATCAATTTAAAAATAGGACACAAAAAATTTGCAACATTGATGTATGTTATGGCGACATATTTAGATAAGATGGTTGTAGCTAGCCAGGCGGACAAACAAGTCCTATCACCAACCAAACCGAGTACACAAACATGTACCCCCCGTTGGGAATCGAACCCGGGACCTCTGGGTCTAAACCGGTGGTCTTAACCACTAGACCATAGAGGTGGTTATCATCATCACCACCACTAGCTCATTTTATGTCCCCACTGCTGGAGCACGAGCCTTCGCTATGGATGGAAACACCACGAGGAGTATGGCCATATTAATGGGAAAGTATGTTTGCAACTCAATCTTGCCGAAATGGATGAACAGATTTAGATTTATTTTGATACACTGGAGCATATTTTATATTAACACATAAGACACGTAAGATAATTTATTTTTATTTAATTCTCACGTAATTTTGCAAAAGGTGCTATTGATGTCCACCTTTTGTTCTTTATTTTATTGTATTGTGCAATAAAGATTAAATAAATAGATACACAGCAAAGAGCTTAAAAGAAAAGGCGATTACAAACACCTCGAGTTCAACGGAGCATCGCCCATGGGACATAAACGGGGTTCTTAGTAGCAATTAAATGCCTACACGTACAGCACAAAATGTCCTGTTTAATAATACCTTCTATCCTGTTCAAAAGTACTTTTGCAAAGGCATATGCAATTTACCTCCTTAATTCTTACACTAATTAATGCAAAGCGAAAGTTTCAAAATCTTATATCACCAATGTTAAATGTTTGATATTAGTTTACCTGTTGTGTCGATGGAAGTGTCGTTCAAATCTGAAACAAAACAAGGATGTGTCAATACAGTGTGTCACAAGCCATCAAGTGTGTTATAATTATTTTAAATTTTTAATCGTGTCACCGATATGTCGTCCTGCCCAATTGGCATTTTGATATCTATACTAATATATATACTAATATAACAAAGCTGAAGACTTGATTTGAACGCGCTAATCTCTAGAACTACCAGTCGGATTTGTAAAAACATTTTTGCACTGGATAGTCTAATTTTTGTGGAAGGTTAGCCCAATATGTGTGGAAGGCTTTAGGCTTTTTAACATCACACTACGACCCTTAGAAAAAGTCAGAGAAGATGCTAAGCGACTACGAAGTACCTACTAGCGCATTCGGGCGACGACGCGATGGGACGCGGTGCCCGTGGGCCGGGGAACAGCTGGCAAGTTAATGTATATCTTCAATGATGTTTTTGATGTATTCATCGTGTCTTATTAAGTGGCTAATCATCTTTCCTCTTCTGTGAAGGAAAGAGAGAAAGGGGTGGACCAAGAAGAGCTTGTACAAATGAAAGAAATGTCATGAGGTGATTAATTTTTCAAGTTAACATTATTTACAAGTTGACATAAAATTTACAATATGCAATCCTCCATACTAGGCGTATGGGAGCCTATGGGGGAAGTAGACGGTTTGTTACGGTGTGTAAGAGACGGCCAACGTCGTGTCTTATATAAAAGTAAAAGAGTTAGCTTGGCATGAAGATGAATGGAAAATTATATACCGACAATAGCGTGGCCTTTAAGTTAAAGAAGAAGAACAGAATATGTACATTTTGACTTGACTTATCAAATTTAATACTCTGAGCGAGAAGTCACTCACAGCCCAAAATATTAAATCTGATAAATCTTGTATATGATAGGTATTGTTGCCCAAAAATGTCAATCTCCGGGTATTTAGCAACCGTCTCATTGTAGACTCAATGTATTAATGGAAAGGCGCTACTTTGCGGAAGTCCATGGTACACAAAAATGTAATTGAAATAATTATGTAGTATTAATTCCACTCATTTAAAAAAAAAATGCTAAAAAATGCACATGCAGAAGGATCAATGGATGCAAGCGAACATGCACACCAACGCCGATACCCTATCGGTGCATCCAAGCTGGACAAACAAGTGATTTAGCGGAATCAACACTATATATTATTTCAATTGCATTTTTGATAATATGTACAGTCACAAGCATTAACATGTAAACAATGTAATTCTTAAAACAGTGGAATAAGAGTAAAAAAAGGTGGACACATTATTGCTCGTGACTGTACATACACTATAAGCTTCGTTATATTGCTAACAATCACAAATGGCCTCTGTTGTACATTATACAATGTAATCAGTGCGAATGCCGTCAGTTTTACACCAAATTAATTTAGGGCCGAGAGGGGACGCTCTGCCGAGTAGCCGACCCTTCGGGCCTACACGCCAGACATGTACTGTGTCTACACGTACCTTCATATTACCTACTTAAAATTAAGTTGGCCTTTGGCTGGTACTCATCGTAGACAAGACGAGATTATCAGTTAAGCGTTTTTGATTCATATTATTTTGAATTTGGCATTCACAATGCTATATATAGTAACAAGATAAAATTTTACTAGAAAGAATCAACCATTTGCAGCAGGAAGCTAGAGTGGGAATCGAACCCACGACCTTTAGATACCCGGTCCAATGGTCTTCAGAGCATGTTTCTGAGGCTGATAGACTTTTTCTAGTAAAATTTTAACTTGTTTTAGATTCAATTAAAAATCAAAATGAAAATCAAATTATTCAATCTTCACAGGCACTTGTTGACGTAAACAAAAAAAAGTAAAAAAAAATTTTTTTAGACTAAACTTCTGAATCTACCACCATTTCGGAATTTGGGAGAGCCTTCGACCGAGAAGAGCTGACAACAAACTCAGGAAATTCAAAATTCAAAAAAAATCAAAATTCAAAATCATTTATTCAGTTTAGGCTACAAGTAGCTCTTGTGACTGTCACTATGCCATCGGTTCGTAAGTCTACTCTGGGCGGGAGATCTTAAATCTTAAACGTCTTACAGTTTTAAACCATTTTTATAACACAAACTACTAAGTGTAAGTAGTAGTAGTCCATGGTACATAGGTAATAGGTATGCTTATGGTACCTTTTATACTAGGCTTGATACCCGACATTTAGACCGAGTTGTACGGACCGTGGTCACAGGCAGACTTTTAAAAATTATGACGGATTTCAGTGTTGTACGACCGTTTCTTGTCTATTAACTCTTCTTACTGCTTCGTTGCCTTACTAATCCTTGTATAACTCGTGTGTATGGTAAATATAACTCGCGTTAGGCAATCAGTACTGAATCATCATCATGTACACACGGCGGCAGCTCAACCAACCCAAACCTGTCAAATTTCTCCAATCAATATTGATCCTTAGAACCAAACAATGAAGTCCAAAATTGATTGTAGCAATTTGACAGTTATGGGTAGGTTGATCTGCCGCCGTGTGTATTTAATTATTTAATTGGCCTTGGATGTTTTCGATTCATTTTTTTATTGAACGTTATTGATTGATTCTGATAATTCTGATAATGATAATACTACTGTATCAGTGATAAAAAACTTGCATGTCGCAAGGCAAATAAAGCAATGACACATCTATTTCTTTAGTTCAAATTTAGTAAATAGCCTATAACTGTCCCACTGCTGTGCAAAGGCCTCCAACATTGAAATCACGTCATCACTACAATTGATGGGTTTTGGCTTAATTACCACGCTTGCCAAATGCGGGTTGGTGATCACAAACCCAAAAATCCCTTAACACACTTTGCCCGACCTAGGAATTGAACCCGGGGCCTTTGGGTATCGGGCCGAGCGCTTAGCCACTCGGCCACCGAGGTTAAAACCATATCTACAGGAAATAAATTATTTGTCGAAAGAAATGCTGCAATCCACTGTTCGAAACATACACTGTCATTGTTCTATTATACAAAAGTAAGCATAAATATATTTGTTAACATTATAAGGAATTAAATATTTATAAAAAACAGTGAAAAAATTTAATGCCTACCCTACCCAGCCAGGAATGTTTTATTTCACTGTACTTTATAAATATTTAATTCAGCTTCAGTGCAGCAATTAGCACTTAAAAATAAAAAGTAAAATTTATAATGAAACTATTTTGACAATCGGGGAAAAATTACAAAAAATGCATACAATCTCAACATAGTCACTTGTTCTAACAACCAAGGAGGTTGGTAGAGCAAGTATCGCTATAATTTACACAAAATGAATAACTAAATTATCATGTTTATTTATTTAAGAAGTTTGTTTTTACACTAACTCATGTAAATTAAGTATTAACCTGCACAGAGCTATAAAAAAACACATGTAATTTTCTTGCTCCAAGTTAGACGTAAATTGACAAGTTAGTAACAGACAACGTGTGTTTATTCATACAATAGTACAAGTATACCTACCTATGTAACGAGTAGTTTAGACATTACATAAACACACCTGCATACAGGTAGAATACATACGGACTGTTTGTACTCAATGATTATTTCTAGCAAAACGAGGTTACTTTAGAATCAAGGGTAACAGATAAATCAACTGCAGATCCCAAAGCAGGTGTTACCAACGGTTTCTGTAGCTTTCCAGGCGTCCCTAGACTACTTGATGGCTGTTGAACCATGTGCTATTGTTCATGTGGGCTGGCCATGTCCTAACAGTGGGAAGTTTATAGACTGACGAAGGTGAAAACCTCTTTATGAAAATTCTCTTCTCTTTTCTCTGACCTATCATTAAACTACCCTGTAATCCCAATACTGGGTTTACTAATGTAGTCCTTATTTTGTGATGTAGTCCTTATTTTGTGATGTAGTCCAGAAGCCACACTATACCATATATTATACTCACATATCGGTTCAATGTTTAGTTATTGGCACTATTAGTTCAAAATATGACGTCTTTCTTTGTCTCACAGTTTAAATATGATTTAAGTGAATACGGTAATTTTTCTATAATTATAATGACGGTATTGACGTTAGCACTTTGCGAATCACGATAAATAAATATGATACCAATCACATTATTGCCAATAACATTATTAGGTTTTTATAATGTGTTTTTGATATCCTTTAGTACGTACACTAATATGCCTAACATTATCTATTGCTAGATAGATTGATATATTGTTTGGCAACGTAATAAGTATACTGTATCATTATCATCATCATCATCAGCTCATTTTATGTCCCCACTGCTGGGGCACGAGCCTTCCCTATACAAGAAGAAGAGGCCATAAACCACCACAACGGCTCAGTGCGGATTGGTGGTTGTTAACGACTGTTAATGCAGCCGGGACCAACTGCTTTACGCTCCTTCCCAAGCACGGCGAAGAGATGATACATTTTTGGTCACCAATCCGATGACCGACCTTTGCGAAAGTTGTTTTAACCTCAGCACTCGCATACTGTATACACAAAGGTATCCGAGTAATAGTAATATTTTTAAAAGGTCTTGAAGACGCTATGATACGCCAAAGCATAGTTATGCCGTGTGATATTTTGGCGCGCCCTACAAATGCCGTTCATAAATTGAAGTTAATGGTCGATTTCATTTTTTATCGCTCACATTGCATGCTGTAGATGAACGAAATGCCTGAAGGCACTCCGCCCGTATTTCTGTTATTGCTCACCATTCCATAAATAAACTTGAAATATATCAGAAGTGCCTGAACCTTAGATTTCAATTTTGAAAATTTTAATTTGAAAGAATATGCTTGACATCATCGACAAATGTTTTTTCATGGTCTGTAAAATTGTACTGTCATTTCGTCTAAAGAGATCTTTAACAATTTTTTTTTTATATTTTGTTAAATTACAGGATATCGATCCTCAAACTTTAGAGTTTAGAGTAACAAGAAGACCACGTTAATAATAACATTAAAGGAATCAGTAGTATTAGTGTTAACTTTAGAACTAATTATAATAAAAATAACATTGAATAGGTACCTGGTTATTTACAAGAAAGAAATGGCAAATATAGTATGTCTAATGCAAAAACAATGAACGACGAGATAATGAAAAATGTCGAATTATATATTTGAAGAACACAAATAAATGAATGACAAATCGCCGAACGATCCCTTTAATCTGTTTAGCACTAGAAAATGTAAAACATTATACGAAAATAAAGAGATGAATCAAAGACACATCGTACAAATTTGATTGGCAATAATATGATTGGTATTTTGGTATCATATTTGTTTATCGTGACTCGCAAAGTGTTAGCGTCAATGCCGTTATTAGAACAATAGAGAACATCATATCCACTTCAAACAGTTCAAACTTTATTTTAAAGAAAGATGTTACATATTTTTGTCATATTTTACTCACTTGTGCCAAACAAAATGATCCAAGCCACTTATATTGGTCGACATAAAAACATCCACAATTTTTTAAACGCCTTTTGATGCAGAAACTGCTAATGCTAATTTGTTTCTATTGTTTTAAGAAACGCAAAAAAGTAAATACAGGCTTACTCTTGAAGAAATAAAATGGGACTCCTGGACTTTTCACTCTCAAAGACGTGGCCAAACTTATGGCATCTATCTTTACAGAAAAAGAAGAGTGAAAGCACGTGAAAGGATGGGGTTACACAGTAGATCCCGATGGGTCGAAGTGCTACTGCGAGAGGGAAACCTCTTCAGGCCCCTACGATAAGATAAGATAAATTGAGTCTTAGCGACATAAAATAAGACTTATATTAGGCTGATAGAGCTGTTAAACTACAACACAATAACTAATTAGTATGCTGTAAGGCAGTATTGTCTAAGACGAGATTCAATTCATCGTATATTTTTTATTATTAAATAAAAACAAAAGATATCGTCTTTACCGTCCCAAGAGCTTTATGACGTCCATAACTCATAAAAACTTTTTAACAAACTAAACTACTGCATTACGGGAAAGCCCCCAAATTCGTTTAGGAAACTAGAAAGTTACAAGAGCATGTAGTTTGATGTAATCTTCGTAAAACACTGAGAGAGTGGGCACTGCGCAGTGTCCACTGGGCATTCTATCGCCGCTATTAATGAAGTGTATTATATATTTTCATGTAAAATGCTATAAAGAAATCACTTTACTTTGTCAACTTCGTTTCAACCCGCTATTTTATTCCACGACGGCAAGGTTGGCCTTCATATCACCGGATAGTACGTGTAGTATTTAGCTTAACTACTGATATACTCTATGGTAGGATTGGCAGTTTGCTAAGGTATAAAAAAGGAGAATAGAAATGCCCTTGCTGAGTTTGTTGACGTTTGTCTTCGGTCTTCAGGACCGAATAACAGTTAACAAAAGACTTTCTAACCGATGGTGTAGTGACATTAATAGGACCTTAATTTTAATTGTAGTTTAAATAAAATTTGTATTTTGATTATAAGCTGTCCCTCTAATTGCCGGAGCACAACAATGCTGTCAACGTTGTTGATAGCGACAGAATAAAAAATCTGTTAAAGACGCAGTGAACAGCAATACAATTTTACGAATAGCCTAAGTTAAATGTATTTAAAAATTAATAGTCTTATGTTAGTGAATGTAAATCTTTTTGAGAAAATAAAGTTCACTATACTATAATAATTGTAATGTATTCACTTAGGTTTAACACAAATACCCCAGTATAATAAATAAAGGATGTACGCTAACTAAAATTCATGTGTAAACTTCAACAAAACAAACTGCCTCGCTGTCGCTATGAAAGATTGTCTGAAAAAATAAGGAGTCACCCGGTCATCAATATGAGGCAATCTCCATAAAACACCGCAAACAATGGCTGCTGTCCTCTGGGCATTCCAGCGTGGTGGGGAAGTGCGAGGAACGACCGGGCCAGGGGCGCGGAGCCCGCGAGGGGGGGGGGGGGGGGGCGCAATGTACCGTGAAATATTGAGAGGGTCATTGTCAGCGGCATCCAAACCTTTGCATTAGTTACGAATAAATTAGGTTTTTGGATTTTTTGGTATTGGTCATTGTCCGAGCTACCAGAGTGTGCATGAGATTTACATCATAATGATTAGTTTTATCCTCAACAAATATATACTTTAATTAGTATTCTCACAAAAAAATAGCGTGATATTTATTGTTTATAGTTTTTTTATGTTTATTTATAGTTTTATTGTCAGAGCCAAACGTTTGCAATAGAAATAATTAGATTTTTGTAAAAGCAACAAAATCAAAGTCATATGTTTCAAATAGCTCAAATTAGTAAGGGTCATTGACATACCTACCCGAAGATTTTCATGAGAAATATTGATTATTTTTCACAGTCAATAAAATAATCATAACTTTTAGAATTGTTTAGATTAATGTGTTTTAAATGTTTTTAAAAAATATTTAGCCAACTTTGTAAGTCGTACATTCTGTTTTTATCGGAAACTGCCAGCAAGACTGCCACTGCAGCTTTAAAAGGATTAAGATCCCAACTTGTGCGAACTACGGAATGGCGACGCGACGTCAAGAAACTCGAAACTTTATTACTTACGTCAAAATTTGAAACGGATTTTAGCCGCAGTCCCTGCACATGACTTCAGTTTACATGGAGTAGTAAAAATACTTATAATGCTATTTGTATAAAATAGAATTACAGAGGCTAGAACTTGAAGTATACACAAAGTATATATCCCCCTATTAAGTATTTACAAAATTTACTTAATTCCAAAATAATACTAAAGTTATACCAAAAAGTTATAACAACCTGTGTCGCCTTTTGATATCACCACCGGCCAGCTGACTCAAGGATCCAGAGTTTTATTCACAGCGGAGATACAAATATTGTGGTTAAACCGTCATCTTATCTAAGTCTGTCATCACAACAATAATCAGCAGCATTAGTATGTTTCATCAGCAACAGCTAAGATAGCCAGCTCCTCAATGCTTGTGGTTTCTGAGTGAGTTGCTATGAACTATGAAAGCTAAGCGCTTTCCTTAAAAGAAAGAAGTTAAAAGAGAAAAACAATGATGAAAACCAAAGGCTGTCATACATGAACAGTTTGTTTAGTGTTTAGGTTAGCAGTGCTGAAGATGAGCCGCGTCTGGTAGCTGACAAATAATGTCCGTCGTTACATCTCTCGTATTATTTGTCTCCGGTCATCCCGTACAAGATAGCTGCACGATAAATTATTGTCTTGTTGTGTATGAGAGGGTTTCTGGTTACTTCACGTTTAAAATGTAGCTTCTGTAAGTTAAACTGTTACAATAAGCTAACGCAATTCAAAGTAATAAGAGCCGACTTTTAATATATCTTATAAATAAAATTAAAATCTTAAAAATTAAAGTATTTTTTATTGCCTTCAAGATAAGGCAAGGTAAGTTGACAATCTTAAAATTACGTTCATGTAATCACTTGACTAAGACTTAAGAATTTTTTTTTCGAAATTTTAATTTTTTTTCGAATTAAACCGCATACATTGTTTTTTTTTTAAATATACAGCTTTGATTTTTCGTATTCTAGAAATTTCTTAAACCGCCTGGTTATATTATAAACTCATGAAAACATATGAAAAACTCTACGTACATACGTACATACATTTAAAACGTGAAAGTTCCATAACTTGATTCTATTGCCTCATACGAGTAAAACAAAAAGTAATATAAAAGACAGTGTGAACCAATTGGATTACGAAGGACATGGGACTCATCGTAGCTAACATTCATTTCTTCAGACACGTAATCCATTTAGTGTTCAAATTACTTATCCAACGGCAACGCATCTGCGATTCCTCTGGTTTTGTCCATGGGCGGCGGTGTTAGCTTCCCATCAGGACCCGCCCCTGCTCGTTTGCCTCCTTCTACTATAAAAAAAAAACCAATATCCAACAATAAGAGCTAAACGACTTTCTTCTATCACCGGGCGGCACTAGTTGTGTCTCGCATATTGTCTGTAACGTTAAATATCATCGTCATCATCATCATCATCAGCTTACACTAGTCCACAGCTGGACATAGGCCTCTCCGAGTGCACGCCACCGAGCACGATCCGCGGCTATTCTCATCCAGCTCTTGCCAGCCACCTTGCGAAGATCATCGCTCCACCTAATCTGAGGGCGTCCTGCACTACGTTTGCCTAAAGTTAAATATGATTATTAGGATTAAGTTATCTATACTGTTAATAAAAAGGTGACTATGTTTGTTTGTCTGTCGGGGCTAATCTCTGGAACCACTGGTCCAATTCAAAAAATCATTCACTGATAGAATGCTATATATCTTGTGGGTAACATAGGCTAAAATTTTTTGATAAAAAAATATTTATTTTTAAAATCTCAGGTAAAGCAGATAAAGTGCCAGTATTTTCTATTAATAGAGGAGTTAGACACCTGACGATTTGCTGGTTGGCGCAGTGATAACGTTTTGGTTGAGATAGTAATTGTATAAAAATTGCGTGTACGATATCTAAAAAGTAGCTATCTAGTGTTTTATTATCATCATCATCTCAGCCAAAATACGTCCACTGCTGGACAAAGCCCTCGCTACAATTACATTTTTGATACAAAACCGCATATTCCAATTGTATTAACGAATAGTTAACTTACACACTAAAAAAAGGTAAAAAATTTGTCTCGCTCAATTCCCTGTCGTGAAAGTTTGAGAATCAATGACTCCCCATAGACAGGGCGACCGTCCGGTGCCGATTCCAGGACTTTCTGCGATGCGATACATTGTTTGTTCAATTTATATCTCCCATCCTCGGGAGATGCTTCTCTCATTTTAAATGCACTTCGATAACACGAGAAAGCTCTTTTTCCACCGCAATAATGGTGCATTTCGTTTGGCAGTTTAATAATGGAAGTGTTATTATTTCAGATCTATTGGAGGAAAACAAAGAGTTGAACGAACTTCCATTAGAGTTTGGAACGGATTGATTGTTATCTACTCATTCTGTAACTTAGCAAAGTCTATGCTAAAATGTTTATTGTTCTTAATGGAAGCTATAAGCTGGAAAAGTACAGCCGAAAATTAGGTTTAGTAGCATCCTTTAGGAGAATTTCAGCAGTAGGCTGATACGGGCTGATTATGATGATTGTAATGATGATAACGGTGATAAATGAAAGCGAAATAGTTTTACTTACAAATAAAAATTTATATTCACTATGAGGTGTGGCCGTTTGTTTTTTTTTATTTATAAAACCGGTGTGCATTTCCTCTCCAAGCTCCTTACGCATACATCGGAGCAGTATTTATTCATAAGTGCAAGCGTTTATCCCGTAGGTAACTAGGTGCAATGGCGGACCAGAGGATTCGCGAAATATAACATTTCACATGTAAATGTATTCACAGCAGCCCTCCGAGGAGCTTTAAACGGAAACATACAGGAGGATTTCGTTAACGGAGCCGCTTATGAAATTGTATGTTATCCAAACGGTATTCTTGTCAGATACCCAGCATCTACAGTTGATTTCTGTTTGTTTTGTTTTGTTTTACTACATGGCAGAGCTTGGACTTGAAGGTGGCTAACAGACCTACTTAAAATCGTAATCTTTTCATATCATTCAACTCAATATTAGCCATTTTGTATAATTGAATTTACCTTCTTCGGTAGTTTCGACATGTTTTTACATATTTAAAGGAAGAATAAAAGTATTTCTAAAATTACTGTTGATTATAAAATCTGTTTAATATGTTAGATAACAAATCACAAGGAGTATTTTAACCTGTGCATATAAGTTAATACACTTAAATAAGGCAGGCAAGCAAGGCCCACACATCTCCCGAGTTTTGCCCGTTGAGACGGTTTGAGAGCAGAAATCTACACAAGAAAAAAAAAAGGTTCACAACGATAGTTTTAAATAAATCATAATTTTCTCATTTAACCTCCCCATCCAGATACGTTTATTTATCATATTAAACTTATTTAAATATTTATATTTAAAAAAAAAATATTTAAAAAAAAAGTAAAACTTGTTTAAGTTGTTTGAACTTTAGGCGGCAGCATACTAAACCCATCTCAGAGACCTCATCATCATCATCATCATCATCATCATCAGCCTACACAAGTCCACTGCTGGACATAAGCCTCTCCAAGTGCACGACCGAGACTTAATGAGTGTGAATTGTCATACAGTCTCATCGCGGCCGTCCCTTCTTCGCGCCCGTGTGTATCCTCATTAGCAAAAGGTTATGCAAAAAACCGATTACGCCGGACGGCGCGGCGGTAAATAAACTGATTCTCATTTGGTCCCCCTTTTACACACATTGCGCTTTTATGATGTTTAATTTTAGAGACATCGATGAAAACAACATTAAGTAAATGGGTTTTAATCCTGACTTTTCCCTTTGTAGTTTAAACGCCTTTGTCTTATTAGACCAGCCGGTCTGCCACAAATCTGGGTTTGATTCCCAATGGTATCCCCAATAACAATGTTAGTTATTTTTAACACAAATGTTGACCCTGTAAATTTGATGCTAACGTTCTTATTGTATCGTATCGTATATATTGATATCTTCTACCTAACCTACCTAACACTCTATGGCACCCGGCTCTCTTGGTCTAAAGAAGTGAAAAATCTAGGTGTAACCCTGGATAGGGAACTTACTTGGAAACAGCCTGTGATATTTTTTTTTGAGAGAGATTGCTGATTGGCTTTACGGCATTTTCAGCTTCACCGGGCTTTTTTGGGGGCTGCGAGGAACGTAAAGGGTCCCTCAAGCCGTGTGAAACGAATCACCTTCGGAAGTTATCTAGAGGGAACGGCATCGCGCACTAGTGCGCGTCCCCGTGCCCTACTAGATTCTCCGAAGGGTTTGGATCGGATCGGGAACAGCATGTGAACACAACCGTAGCCAAGGCTTATAGAGTCTTTGGCATATGTCGGTTTACATATGGCAAGATGTGGGGGCTCAACCCCCAAATCATTAAGTGGATCTACATGACGATGGTGACACCGATCCTCACATATGGCAGCATCGTCTGGTGGTTCAGAACCAGGCTGAAGATCTGTAAGAATGCTCTTAGCAAACTTCAGAGAACAGCTTGTCTGGCAATCACTGGTGCCTTTCGAATCACTCCAACGGCAGCACTGGAAGTACTCACAGACCTTTCACCCCTGCACATTGTGATAGAAACAGAGGCAAAGAAAGCGTTACATAGACTAAAGATGGCCGGACTATGGAACGCATCTAAACCTCTGACCAGACACAAAATGGGATCCAAGTGACATTCCTGACAGGTTCATGGAAATGGGGTGCGATAAAATATCCCCCATATTCATGTTCGAAAACAAATTCCAAGTTTATGTTCCAACCAGGGACGAATGGAAACGAGGGCCACTGTCTCCGGAGAAAGACAGCCTAATCCGGTATACTGACGGATCAAACATGAAGTCGGGCATAGGGGCATAGGGGCATAGGGGTCTATAATAATGACTTCAAGCATAGTCAAAGCATGGGAAAATTTGCTACTGTTTACCAAGCAGAAACTTTCGCAATTCTCCTATGCGCAAAGCAGAATATCGAGTTAGCTATGAAAAAGCGAAATATATTCCTCCTGAGTGACAGCCAGGCCGCGCTCAAGTCACTCATATCGCCCCGAATCGACTCTGGCCTTGTTCTAGAAACCACAAAAGCTCTAAACAAGCTAGGTGGACATAACAAGGTGCGATTGATCTGGGTCCCAGGCCATATGGGAATCCACGGCAACGAGATGGCGGATGCACTTGCCAGAGAGGGCTCGGAGACCCAGCTCATTGGTCCTGAGCCGTTCGTGGCACTTGCACCAAGTACCATTAACAAGGCCTTAAAAGATTACATCGAAAATAGGCACGGCATCGAATGGAAAGAGCAGCCGGGTATGAAACATTCCAAATCCTTCCTTGGCGAAAACGCCTTAGAACGGAGTAAGTTCATATGCGGAGGCGGTAGAAGGCAGGCCTGACTAACCATCGGTGCCTTGACAGGGCACTATGCCACAAAACAAATGCTTCACAGAATGCACCTTTCAACAAATAGTTTGTGTAGGGCGTGTGGAGAGGAAACGGAGTCAATGCAGCACCTACTGTGTGAGTGCGACTCTCTAGCTAGGAAAAGAATAGGACTCCTGGGGTCGGCCTATCCGAAGACTACAGGCTCTTCGCCCTTAAGGACGTTGCCAAACTTATGGCATCTATCTTTACAGAGGAAGAAGAGTGAAAGGATGGGGTTGCACAAAAGATCCCGATGGGTCGAAGTGTTACTGCAAGAGGGAAACCTCGGCAGGCCCCACTAAGATAAGATAAGATATCTTCTTCTTTTTCTTCTTAGTCTTGCTCAAACATTTTGGTGTAGGCCTTCTTCAAACTACGCCATGTGTCTCTATTTTGGCCCTTGAGCACCCAGTTTGATCCGGCCGCCTTTTTGTATCATCTCGCTAACATATTTATTTAAGGTCTTCCAGGTGGACGCTTTTCAACCCAGGGTCTCAACTCGACCAGATTTTTGCACTTCGAGTATTTTTTTCTATATAGCTACGTATCCCCAGCCTTAGCCATATACAAGTATAATGAAAGAATAACGTATAGTTAACAGAACTGTCTCTCCTTTGGTCTGTAGTCTCCTAAACTATTTCGGTAACTAATTCAAATTATATACAATACCTAAACATAGGTAACGCGTTCTTATGAATACATAAACCATCAAAGCGAAAAAGGTGAAACTCAAAATACGGAACCGACCAAGAAACCTTTTTCATTGAGGTGAAGTGGAAAAAAAACTTTCTTTTGCAAATAAAAGAAATGAGGAAGGAGATTCTATTACATACAATTTGAAAAGCAACGGTGTCTCTTATTCTCGATGTCTCAGAGTATAGCCACAAAATAAAGAGGACCTAGAAGGTAAGCTTAACACATACCGCGCTCGAGCAACTACACAATTAGACCCCTTGCACGGACACGGATCTCGGAATAGCTCGGAACAGTCCGAGCGCTGCTGTAGGAATCTCGTTCCGTGTCCGTGAGAGGTTGTATATGTGTGCGTTGCTCGAGCGCGTTTGTATGACGCTTTCCTTCTGCAGTCTCCTTATTTTGTGGTATAGCCTCCGGCAAACACTCGACACGGACCGGACAAGTAGCGAGTAGGCCGCGCGCCCCGAGGGTTCCGGAACATTATACGAATACAGAAATAATTAAAATTTAAACACTGAAAAAAGACGACAACCTCAGGCGGGAATCGAACCACGCACCTTCCGCATTCCGGGCGGCTGCCTTAACCACTTGGCTACCGAGGTCTGGCTTTCACCCGTCGAAATTTTTCAGTGCTTTATGCTTATGTTTTTTAGTCAACATTGCTTCATCAATCTTAGAAGTTTTTCACCTCTGAGATCCGAAAGAAATATTTTTACAAATATTTGAACATTCGGTTAAGATGAAGCTGCGTTATAGATAAGTGTTTTTTATATATTTTAGCGTTTTATTAACGCTTAAATATACTTAAGTAAAATTTAAACACTGAAAAAAGACGACAACCTCAGGCGGGAATCGAACCACGCACCTTCCGCATTCCGCGCATTCCGCATTAACCTTATTTAAGCGTTAATAAAACGCTAAAATATATAAAAAACACTTATCTATAACGCAGCTTCATCTTAACCGAATGTTCAAATATTTGTAAAAATATTTCTTTCGGATCTCAGAGGTGAAAAACTTCTAAGATTGATGAAGCAATGTTGACTAAAAAACATAAGCATAAAGCACTGAAAAATTTCGACGGGTGAAAGCCAGACCTCGGTAGCCAAGTGGTTAAGGCAGCCGCCCGGAATGCGGAAGGTGCGTGGTTCGATTCCCGCCTGAGGTTGTCGTCTTTTTTCAGTGTTTAAATTTTACTTAAGTATATTTAAGCGTTAATAAAACGCTAAAATATATAAAAAACACTTACAGAAATAATTATTGTACGAATTGTATAACGGAAGCTAAAATTAGAATTGTAAACAGGATATCTCATTAATTATGATTTAAAAAAAATAACAAAGTGTTGAAAAAATTCCATGAACGGGATTCAAACCCGCACCGCGTCGTATCGTGGCCACGATAGCATAATTGGCAGTGCACCTGACCCGGCATGTCATGGGGTGCGGGTTCGAATCCCGCTCGTGGAAATTTTTTAACACTTAGTCTTTTTTCAAACTGTAATTTGTTCGCAACAATATTTGCGTAATTTTTTTTTATTTTTTAGTAATACATGAAATATATACACAACAAAAAGAAACATAACTCAAGTGAACTTAAAAAAAAAACAGAAAAAAATAGAAAATAAAACTAAATAAAAGATGTGTATTTTTTAATTTTTTATTCTTATTATTTTTTTTATTGTTTCTTGATTAGTTTATTATTATTATTAGTTTATTTATTAACATATACATGTAATAAACTTTGTTTTAACTTTGTTTTACAAGCACTCACATAAAAGTATTTTTTTTATTTAATAATTTATTGAAATGAAACCACTTTTACGGATCTACTCGCGTTTATTTTACACATTAGTTTTAATTAATGTTTATCCTGACGTTTCGAACCCTTTGCAGGGTCCGTGGTCACAGGGAGATACATCCTTTAATAATTTATTTTTATAGGATGTACTTACTTGAATCACGTACCATAAATAAATTGAATAAAATAATTAATTCATACTCTATCGAATATCTGCATTAATGTAGAATACAAGAGAAAGTAAAAAATTCAAAATTCAAAAATCGTCGATTCGAGTCGAATCGATTTCGTACACCAATCAAATAGAAAAGTCACCTACCATTAATACTTAAACTACTATAATGACATCGGGGTCTATCAATTCTAAACCTAGGTACGTAAATCTAGGTAGGTAGGTAGGTATCTAAAACAAGGGTAAAGAACATCCTGCTTTAACACAGATCTACGTGTATCAAAACTTTTTCACCAACATCAAGTACCCTATTCAATAAAGAACGACATAGAAACGTGTCCGATTCAGTAAAGCATTTATAATTAAAAAGCAGAATTTAAAATTTATAATTAGTATAGCTGCCAAACGACGACGTCTAAAAAGAACAACACGCCAAGGCGAGATGTGTCGTAACGGAACCGATATAAAGATGGTTTTAGCGTAAACATGTCGTGATGTCCTGTATGTTCGACAAATGTTAGCATCCCTTTCGGGAGAGGTAACACAATAAGCATATATTCGATTAGCGCCTGAAACGATACGTGCTTTAGGGTTGGCTTCGCAGCTGACGGCAACAGATATAGATATAAATTTTATGATATAGTATCTTATCTTGTCTTATCTTAGTGGGGCCTCGCAGTAACACTTCGACCCATCGGGATCTCTTGTGCAACCCCATCCTTTCACTCTTCTTCCTCTGTAAAGATAGATGCCATAAGTTTGGCAACGTCCTTAAGGGCGAAGAGCCTGAAGTCCTCCGGTTTCGGATAGGCCGACCCCAGGAGTCCCATTCTCTTCCTAGCCAGAGAATGATAGTAAATTTAAGATTAGCCGCTGAGCAGTAGAAAACCCGTCGTTGTGGAGTTCCTTGGGGGAGAGCTTTGTCCTGCAGTTGACGAATTTTCACTGAGGTAACGATGATGATGAAATTTAAGATTTAAAACCTCATCGAGATCAATCTGCCATCATATTTTTTGATTATTTTAGAGAAAAAAAGGTCTTAAGCATTAAATATTTTTAAGCGCATTTTAGGAAAACAGCTAATTAAAAAGTGAAGATCTCGTTAATGTCAAAAGTAATTTGGATATACGAGTAGTTATACATACATACAAAAGTGCACTAGGTTCTATTGTATGATTGTGATATTATAGTTTAATTTACATTTGATAACATACTAAATTTGAATAATGTTTTTGCGTGTGCTTGTTAATAATGTCTGTTTTAAAAAAACACACTAAAGAAAAATAACAAAAGCAAATCAAAAATATTAAATCACATATTTTCAAGAGCTACGCTATTTGTAATGTAAGCACCAGTTAACTGCCACTTAATTTCACAACAATAATAGTTTTTAATCCCTTAGTTTGGACTGACCTAGAACTTTCTATGGCATAACATTCACGTTGAATTCAAAACTACTTACAGTTCTCAAGGATATCACAACGTTAAATAACTAGAACTGTATGTAACTCTTTAGACACAACTTATAATTACATGGCCATTCTTTCGTTTGAAACAATTTTTATATTCATTATATATTTATTCATTATTCCAAATTTCATACACATAAACCATGTCCTAAATATTGAAAAACACACTGGTTCTCAAACTTCTGTCTACCTGAGTGCTGACTTTTTTCACGTTTAAAACAAGCCAATACTATCATTTAATGCCACCTTATGACGTTATTTTGATTGTCTATGTTTGTTTTTTAATTGATTTTACAATTTCAAAATAGCATAGCATAGCATAGTAACAAAAATGGTACTTTTAAACAAAATTTACAAACATAGAGACATAGACATAAACATAGACATTTATTTTACAAACAATTTTAAGTAAAGTAAATCGAAATATTAAATCTGACAACCCTTAGATTATCAGTTGACTCTCTACTCTGGCCCACACCCAGCAGCCACCGGAACGGTTTACCTGTGCTGCGACCGTCACAAGGGTTAACGCCACGGCCGGAATGACAGTTACCGGTTCCACCCCACTTGGAGTTATGTTGAGCAATATTAATTCAATGTTGTGGGCTTGTCAACGGTAACTATGTTTGTTCATTTCTCTACGCTACCACAGAATAACTAATAGTATTACCGTCGGTACTTATGGCAACACATATCTATCTATGTTTCAGAAAAAATCTCTGGTTGGTTCCTAAATGGATTACATCCTTATTTCACTTCAAAAACAGGGTAACATTTACCGGTTAAACTATCCAATGATATTGAATGATAAATAAACGCCAAGTGATTATTGGTTTCGGGACATATCACTCGAATTATTTCAATCCGATGGAAATCCAAATTATCTGGTTTAACTTATATAGTCGGCCGTGGGCCGGGACACTTAAACCGATATTTAAAGTTAAAGGGTTGTTTTTAAGAATAGTTTGAGAACCACTTACAGATTGATCGAGCGAAACCTTAATTGAAACTGGTCCGATAAAGAGGTGAACAGGTTTGAATATTTCATCAGTTTCGGAGACCTGCTTCTAACAAAGTCGTGTGTAGAATAGATGCTACAAAGTCGTCAAACCCATTCACCGGACTTCCGTACAACGATTTTTATGACAGGTCAACAATTGGAAAAAAATTAAACAGAATCCTATTTCCGAATAGAGGTATACATTCGTGAGAGAATTTTCACAAACTTTTTCCTTGCCAACATTTGTCGTCGCACGCAGATAAGTATAGAAAACATTGTTTCTCCCAAGGAAAACCTTTTGAGATTACAGACAGACGAATACGAGACTGATATTGAAAAACTTTTATCTAGTGCTGCACTGGGCTGAATGCACGATGTTGTAAACTTGCAGTACACGTGTAGAGCATGCACCTGGTGTTCTGTGGCATGCACCCAATTCTACCTGAATCGAAAAATTTCGGTTTTATCCGGTTTTTGTTCATTTCAAACTAGCGACCCGCCCCGGCTTCGCACGGGTGTACTTTTTTAATATAGCCTATGTTACTCAGCGCTAATGTAGTATTCTAATTATGAAAGAATTTTTTAAATCGGTCCAGTAGTTTTTGAGTTTATTCGTTACAAACATACTTACATACATACAAAAATACAAAGGTTTCCTCTTTATAATATTAGTATAGATAACCGGTTCTTATAATAGGGTACTTGACTACAATGAAATTATAGATCAAACTGTTGTTAACTTAACAGTTAACATTTTTTTAAACCAATTTAGCCAGCACAAAATTTTAAAATAAGTATTATTTTTGTTATAAAAAATCATTAATAAAATAATTTAATTTTTTTGATTAACCACGTGATCGAAAACGCACGGGATTTAGCTGAATCTGGAGTGACGTCACCTGCTTGTTTACAGTAAATGTCACTCGAAGTTTTGTACGGTGTGATTTGACAGCTAAAAGTTTGTTTACAAGCAGGTGATGTCACGACATCACGTGACCTGCATGCATGGTCATGCAGCGTCTTCAGTGTTTTGGGGCCATTTTACAAGTGACAAGTGTCATATATTTTATTTGAAATGTCATATATTTTTTTTGAAATGTCATATATTTTATTGTATTTGTTTGACCCCCGCGCGGCCATACTAATTTTGTATGGGGAATTTAACGTGCTAATTTGAAAAATAATAATTTAAACAACCGCTAAATAAATCGAAAATGTGAGACGGACAATTTGTAGTTTAGCCATTGGTGATTGTTTAGACAAAATCAGAGGTACAATTATTTAGATTAGCTATAATAAGAAATCAACTAAACAACGCCACTCGTTTTCATGACTTTTGCCCAAATTCTTCGACTTCGGAACGAGTAAATGTAATTTTTGATTCTGTGTAAAAACTGAATAATTGAGAAGGATATTAAAAACAAGATACGAGTCTAAAATTATTATTTTGTTTTACTTACAGTTTTGACATTGAGACACCTAAATAAAAACATCACAATTAAAGATATCATTTTACGAAATCATGATCGTTGTGGTTACGATATGAGAGTTAGAACAGTGGAGATACGCTATATTGAGTTCGCTATGCCTAAGGCTATTTCAGACAGATTTAGCGGGATCATTCAGACAGACCGATATCAAAAATGGTTCGTCAAGGACCACTGCACGGTAATCCTTCCTTTCAAGAACTATTAGGTCTTCGAAATGTCACTTTTTCCGGGTGGCAGGATTCTAACTGGATAGCGATCACCCTAACACATACATACAGACTATTACAGACATACTTATGCCGCTTAGCAGCATTGTTTTACATTCTGTTCCGAGTGTAAAGTCGGCTTAAGAGCCTTTATACTATATTTCGGTGTGTCATACAATCGTCTATGTTGTAATTTTTTTACACGAACTAGCCAATTTTAATTAAACTTTTTAAATGTTTTAAAAATACAGAGATCTGAATAGTTAGTAGCAACGTTCAAAGAAGCCTTTATTTATATAGCTGCATATTCATAATATTATTAATGTCTCCCTCACCACCCCTTTAGGATGCAATAAAGTGTGTGTCAAGGTAGTCGGTGTTTCACTCACACGTAGTACCGGCTCCCGACTCCCATAAAGAACAGAAACTTAGAACTCCATAGTAGACTTTAAAACGCATGTCTTCAGATAAAAGGTGAGTCCAGAATCCAGATAAAGTAACATGTTATATAACTTGTGTTATTTAACGTGTTACAAAACTATAATTACAACGTTGTTTTATAGACACTTATCGTTCGCACTAATGAAACATGCCATGTAACATGTTTTGTTACAAATGTGTTTTTATATATAAAGTCTCTTAACGCACACCGTATTTCCTTATTCCAAATACGTACCTCGTCGCGTGTCAAACTGAACACTCGCGCCCGAGCAGTGTTGGGCGCTAATCCCGTCTGATCCAAAAAGTCCCCACATAACTTTGATGAGATAAGTCGTTTGCTGTATGTAGTGTAACGTCTGACTTGTTTCTCTTCTACTTAAATATTGGAGGAAGGAAAAGATTACCGACCCGTTTCACTACTTCGTTATACGTGTCAGATTACTATATAAATAAACCCATATGATTTTTGTCAAATAAAAATAGAAAGTGGAGTTTTACTTAAGCACTAAGACTTATTTATTAACGTGCTTGAAGTAATTTGTTTTTTCAAAGGTGGTTTGTTGATACTGCCTCCTTGGTTATAATTTCATGGGAAATAATTTATTTGTATCACAAAATAAATATTTGGTCGGCAAAATTATTATTTGGTCAGCAGAATCATACAATCGGTCTGCATAAGAAATCCTTACTGTTGGATAAGTTAAGTTAAATAGCGAGCGAAGCGCAGCGTAGCGAGGGCCAGTCACGGAAGGGGGGAGCGGCATAAGACTGCTGTTCAGAATGACATAAGTTGCAAACTGATTTAGAAATATTTGCTGACCATAAGTTGCTGTTCAACTAGCTTTTTTGCTGCCCAACTAGCATTTTTTTGCCAACAAAAATACGACTACTTTGCTAACCGTTTAAATAACACCCTAATTTTATTGGCATGGACCAATAAATTAGTCCATGGTTATAGTAATGATAGTTGTTGTTTTTAACATTTTTATTGGGATTCATATATTCATATATATTACTATACTAAAAGGTTTTGTTAAGTAAGCCTGCGTGCACATTAGTTAACATAATAAGAATCAATAATATTTTGAAATAAAATGGATAACCTTTGTTTATGCTCCATGAGACTATTGTGCTCAAATCCATCTGCATTGCAACACAATCTCTCACCTCAGTTATCGACCTAAAGATCTTGAGAGAATCTTCATAGAGATTGTGCGAGCATTGTTCAACTTTGTAATAACATCGAGAATCAAGCAAGCTATTCTATATTTTACTCTATTTGTTGATAATAAAACTTACGAATGAAAATGCGAGGGTATTTTAATTTTATAAAAATTATCAACGACACTAGCAAAATCAAAAGGTATACACGGGCTACTTTTTTCCCCTCTTAAATAATATAGACTTGACTAGAATAAAAAAAAATAGACTTTTGTGACAGGCTGAAAACTAGGTGGGCGAAACCGCAAACTGACACTAGCCTAACAATTGACTTGACCTTAAAATGTGTAGTCATAGTCTTCATCATCACATCATCACCAGCTCATTACATGCCCCTCCTGCTGTGGCACGAGCCTTGATTATGGATGGATAGGGAGAACGGGCCAACGTTCTAGTCATACTTATTTATTATCATTTATTGCATCATGTTGGTATGGTATATAGATCTTACAATATTATAAATAGATATTGTAATGGAATATTTATTTATTATTTTCTAGGAAAACTTATTCCGCGAATAAAACTCGCGATTAATAAACGTATACCCATATTAAATATTTATGAAATTTATAAAATACAGTGAACATATTGAACGCCCACCACAAATAAAAAAAAAAGTAAAAAGTATACCCATATTGTATATGAATTCGAATGTAACAACGATTTTTCCATCAACTGTTTCGGTTTCAATACTGAAAAATATTGTTTTTATTTAGTTATTCCATATTTAAACAATATCTCCTTTTTTGTAGCCCTGTTCTGAATATTTCGTTATTTTCATTTGGACATTCAATAGCAGTATGACAAATGAATTCTGTATCAGTTCGGAGAGTATATGAACAAAAGAACCAAGCCAGACAAGCAGATGACACGATCGTCAATGTTTCAGTGCAGATTGGTGGTTGTTAGCGACTGCTATTGCAGCCGGGACTAACGGCTTTACCTGCCTTCCGAAGCACGGAGTAGCTCGAGATGATAAATGTTTGATCATTCATCTGATAGCTCGCCTTTGTAAAAATTGCTTAGCCTTAGCAATCGCAGACCAGGGGGCCTACCGCCTAACTCTATTGCTATGCTCTCGCTATCGCACTCTATAGTTTATGGCGTAATCTTGTCATATCAAAAGCGATATAAAAGCAATATCGAAAGCTATAGGCTATAGCTTTCGATATTGCTTTCTTAATGCTTTCATATCGCTTTCGAAATGACAAGATGACGCCATAAACTATAGAGCGCGATAGCGAGAGCGATGGCAATAGAGTGAGGCGGTCGGGGGGCAGGCGCATTAACCAAGGCGAGATCGAGCTCTTCAAACAACAAACAAACAGATGTGTTTAAAAAGCAGATTCAAAGCTCTGTGTATTGGCACGCATGCTTAATGAGTGTATATAATATGGATGACTTTTCACAGCAGTTTTCTTACTGAGGCATATCAATAATTAAAACATCCGCTAACAGCTCCGCTTTGCCAGGCGGCAACTTGTCCTAAGGCTTCAGTGCTCGCTAAGCCGCGACCTCGGGGTCAACGACCTAACTACTGAACACACCAGCTGACTGGTCTGTTCCATTTCACGTAACTGTGTTTGTGTGACCCGACCCGAGATATTGATGACAATTTTAATTTTTTTTAATCGACTCGTGAGGAGGATTTCGGCTTTAGCTTCCGCGTTTTTGAAATATCGGGTCATCGGATAAGTGGCAAAATTAAAATACTTATACGGAGCTTCTGTATGCCGAAAGTACGTTAATCCGTAGTAGTTAGAGGCAGTCGTTAAAACTCATCAACCCACTTTGTGCCAGTGTTGTGGATTAGTGCCCGTTCTCCTCATGAAGGTACAATAGCTCAGTGCGATATAGGTTACATATTATTATTTCGTTAATCAAAATACTTGTAACTAATACACATATTAATGGGTAATGGTTAACAAATAAAATAAAATCTAACCTTAGGGCTTGTCAGAGAGGAATGGAAAGAAGCATTTTAAATTAGAATAACAAAGTTAGATGTGAATTGAAGAGAAATAAGGCGACTAACTGATGCATTAAAATATGCGCTAAAAATAAATGACAATGGGCTGGTCATGTTTCTCGTCTCACCGATAACAGATGGACCATGAATGTTACAACGTGGAAAGGACCAGGTGGTATTAGGAAAGTTGGTAGACTCAATAAACAGTGGGCCGATGACATCGCCTAAGTGGCAGGCAGGGAATGGATGGAAGTCGGGAAAGATCGGAAGAAATGGAAAATGCTGGAGGAGGCCTTCACTCATAAGGGATCCATATCTGAGTTTTTTTAATTATAATCATGCTAACAACTGTAAATAAGTTATTATTACTAACCAACACTAACACAATTTGTAAATTAAGAAAATTGTATTGGTAGGATAGGTATGCAATCAATAAAGTCTGCATTGAAGATAATAAAGGTGCGAAAAAATATTCGACGTGTATTTTTTTTTTTTGTGTTTTACATTTGTTGTGTATTTGGTTATGAAAGTCATGTTTGGTACTATCAAGCAGGATTTAATAAATGCGTATTATTTGCCAACACAGACGCAATATCCATCATGCAGGATCCAAAGAAAAGAGAGAACGTTGGCGGCGGCGCGGAGCCAAAATATTTTAATATTACAGTCACACAGAGTACCTAAACCAATATAATCAGGCCGCGATTCTACATATTAAAATCTCCACCATTTGTCTCAGTGACATTTTTATTTACACATTACGTGGTCGCTCACTATGGGCCTCATCAGAAGGCTCAAGGTCACAAAGAGCAATGGAGAGGGCTATGCTCAGGGTTTCTCTGCGTGATCGAATCAGAAATGACGAGATCTGCTGAAGAACAAAGGTTACCGGCATAGCCCGAGAGTTGCCTGACATCGCTCGCAGGACTGATGGCTGCTGGGGTGGAACAGTTCTCGAGTGGCGACCGCGTATCGGAAGGCGCAGTGTGGGCAGGCCTCTAACAAGGTGGACCGACCATCTGGTGAAGGTCGCGGGAAGCCGCAGCACAAAACCGGTCGTTGAGGAGATCTTTGGGGGAGGCCCTTGTCCAGCATCCCCGCTACACACGACTTTTAAAGTTTATACTGACACCCCCCACCAACCGTCAGGTCATAAAGTAGGTGTCAGACAACCTTGCGCAAGCACAAGGGACCATCTGCGTCTGGTCATAACGCCGGATCAGGACGCGCCGAAGCGCATTCTTTATCCGGTACTTTTAAGACCACTAGTCTCGAGCGAGGTGGAGTGCAGTGCATTTTGGCTGAGATGATGATGATGATGATAATGATAATGATGATGATATTACGAGTACATCGTAGTTGCACCAATTTGCGACAAGCCCTGTATTCGACACAGTTTTCCTCGTCAAAAGATAACATTGTTTTTTATTGAAATTTTACGCGATGAACACGATGATAGGAAGCAAATGGTCTCTATTGAATTCTTGCTAAAGACTAAATTTTATGATTTTTGTATTTTTTTTTTAATGTAATGATTAAAGGAAAGAAATGTCGATCGCTGGTTCCTGTCGAGCACTGGTACTGCTATCCTATGTTAAAATCAGCACACTGAGACTACATTCAAAAAAATTCAAAATTCAAAATCATTTATTCAGTTTAGGCTACAAGTAGCTCTTGTGAATGTCACTATGCCATCGGCTCGTAAGTCTACTCTGGGCGGGAGATCCTGTACAGAGAAGAACCGGCAAGAAACTCAGCAAGTGTCCAGCTCTTTTCTCCCTTACAGCGTCAAAAATATTGGAAAATGCCCTATCATAGCAGGACACTTTCCATTACAAATAAACACAAAATTATAGAAGACAGACCACATGTAAAAAAAAAAACTACGAATGTGTAGACAAAAGTGTAGACATCACTTAAAAAATTAAGGAGAAGCATATATCTATAATAGCTCTCTCATTCGTTGGTGGGCAGAAGTTGAGAAGCGTTGACAAAGCGCTGAATAATTGGCGACTTTATATAGCTACTAATTCTGACAATAGTATGGTTCAGATGAGAAACCTAAGGTGCAGCAGAGAATCGTATAATATCTGATGATTATGATGATGAAAGTTCAGCGAGGCCACACTTACCAAGATGCTACAAAACCAGCCCTCAACCTTGCGTATTTTTATTAGCGGGCGCTGCTATTGGCTGAGCCCCTACCGTAAACAGTTATTAAATATAATGCGAGCCGCCAATGACTTGGGCCATTAATCACGCCCGGTCAGCCGGTCATTTATCATATTGGTCCGCGACAGATTTAAATAATATATTTTTTTCGAAAGTCACTTATGTTGTAGGTGCGTTCACTTAAAGTAACGATGTTTTTTCGCGAATGCCAAATTATAGTCGGATCGAAGTGATTTTTAGCAAGAACTTAGTCACAGACTACATAATAGTACAGAGGGCACACATATACAGTTTCTTTAAGTAGCCTGCTAATGTAAGTCTCCTCGATACATATACACAGTTATGTTACATTTTAAATGAATTATAAACGACAAACTTTACTCGAATGTTTAATATCTAAATTTACCTTTACATTTACTTATATTATCATATTTTATAAATTTCAAGTCAACCCTGAAAATATCATCATCTTCATCATAATCATCAGATCATTTGATGCACCCACTGTTGGGGCACGAGCAAAGATAAATCTCTGGGCACGAACCTTCCATAGCCACTCAGTTCACTCAGTTGCTTCACGTAACAATAGTTACATGTCAAGAATATGCTCACGTGCTTAATGTAACAAGTGTTACACAATACAAAAGTACAGCTATACGCTCGAAATACCGTCTCTCGTGCGACATGTATGGGTGCCTTATTGAACGAAAATGAACGAAGCTTAAGAAATAGGAGCAGATCAGTCAAAAATAAAAAAACAAAATCAAAATGATTATTTTACAAGCAGATACACTGCTCGCGAATTTTTGCGCGATTTTCTCGATTTTTTTCTGACAATTGTTTTAGATGAAACATACATGTTTTTATTTCTAATAGAAATACAATTTAATATAGTATACGTGTAAAATATAAAAAAGACTTACATAATTATCATAGGTTCTGATTTTAAAATATAACTAATGCAGCCGGAACCGACCAACGGCTTTACGTGTCTTCCGAGGCACCTAAAAATATACGCAACTGAAAGTAAGCACAATCTATACATACGATTATAATCACGCTGAAGTTTAGCATAATACTATAAAATATTAAAAGTATAAAAGACCGTAAGTATAACTTATGCTTGTACTTTATAATAAGTAGGTATGTCTGGTTGTCTGAAAGGACTCAAATTCAACTCCATATTCAAAATTATTTATTCCATGCCACATTGGTGTACATAGTAATTAAATAAACTAGTGGTCGCCCAGTGGTCGAAATTCGACCGTAATTTTATTAAGGCTGCACGGATTGTATCCTAAGCAATAAAAATTGAAAAAGATAGAATGTGAGTTTGGATTGGCACTAACAGATTTCAGAAAAGAGTATATAAGCGTGTGTGTCAAATACATGGTAGTGTGTGTAATGCAAGTCTAATGTTTGTTTTATTATTGTATTATTTATGCATAATTAAATATATTAACATTCTGCAATCCTTCTCTATATAATAATATTAATAAATACGCACCTGCGCCAGTACTCGAAAATGATTAGGCAACGCTTTACTGGGATCGCTCTATCATTACGGACAGGACTATTGTCGCCAATAAGCTATCATGGTGGTCGACCGATCCCAGCGCCGGGCAATACTGGTTGATATCACCATACCTCATAATAAGAACCTCAAAAGCAGAGAAGGACAAGCTCAGTAAGTACCTTGACTTGGCTCACGAGGTTACCGTCATGTTGGATGTGGATTCAACCATTATTGTACCAATAGTCGTTTCGGCAAACAGTATTTTAGCCAAGAGCCTCGATCAACACCTAGAGAGGCTCTCGCTGTAAGGTTGGGTCAAGGGTCAGATGCAAAAGGCAGTAATCCTTGACACGGCAAATATTGTCAGGAGGTTCCTCACTCTGCAGCCCTAACCAACGATAGCTTGGGTCTATCCCCGCTGCCGGTGGCAGGCAACCTAGGTTAAGTTTTTTATAATATTTTATATTGTACATATGTTTTTATATAAAATATTGTAAAAAAAAAAATCTTAAGATACATATTTAATAAAATAAATTAAATAATAGAGAATAATAAAAATAATACTTTATTGACTAAGAAAATACATATATAAGACATAAAACAATGATAACAATTTTTTTATAGGACTAAATACAAGATCACTAGCATCAAAACTAGGCCGAGCCTGTGTCATAGATGCTAGTCACTTCCTATGACATTTTTCTTATAATGTAGGTAATACACGCATTACTTAATTAAATAAAGAAAAAGTCACATCAACACTATGGGAAAAACATTAAAAAATCACTAACAAAATAAATTCAATTAACAAATAAATTACGGGTTGGTATTTTACGTTACAATTTGTGAACTATACAAATAATACGCGTCGGACATTAAGCGGTTGCAAACATCGGACTGAGGACAGAGTGAATAGTGAAGTGAGAACGAGCTATGCGATAGGTGACACTACAAAAACTGGAAACTAAAGAAATTAAAATTTAATTGGACATTTTAGATTTTTTAAATTAGTAAGTATTATAAATACAAGTGAGGAATTAGATTTCCTCATGGTTTACAGTGAAGTGAATACGTACCTTCCCATAAACAATATGTTACAAATATAGGTATAGGTATAGATAGGTATTTTAAATGTGAATATATTTAATTTAATTTATTAGAATGTTAAACATTTAAAAATAAAAATAGGAATAAAATAAAATAAAATAAAAAGATATATAAATAGACTTACATAAATAAATATACAAATATACATACATATATACATAAATATACAAATATAAGACTAATAGAAAATTATCTTTTCGTAAAGTAAACGTATTTTTAAGTAAAGGTTTTTATTGAGTTTATTGTAAATAAGAGGGCCTAGGTAAATTTGAAATTTGTTTATAAAGGATGTTCTAATTTTTTTTGTAATGCAAACTTTGTCACTTCTATGAACTAATAATAAGTGTGCGAAATTTCATACTCCTCCGTCCGCGCAATTTTCGTAAAAAGGGGTACAAAGTTTTTGCTTTACGTATTTATACACAGATATATGTATATATATACAAAGGGTGTTAAAATAAACAATGTAGCGCCCCGTAAGGGCATAGGAAACAGAGGGAGTATAGCTAACTTATGTAATACTGTATTATAAATTCAAACATTAAATTAAATAAAAAAATTAAAAATTGTACACATGTAACGCCCTGTAAGGTCATGGCAAATTTTAAGAGGTTGTTTCATTGTTGTGAATTATTATATCTATCCATACAATTATATAATTATATTATCACCTCACCTTAACATGCAACTCTGTTACCTCTACTCGCATCACAACAAGTGTTGGACAGTCTATTCTCCGACCCCTGATATTTAAGCATCACGATGTATTTAAGTATTCCCTTAATGCCCTCTCAACTATACGTGGGTCTCAATCACAATACACTCCAGACTACAATAAACGCCTATTAAGGGCGATGACATAATGAGAATGGCGATTTTTACGAATAGGTTTTTCTAACATTGAATGTTAATGTACTGAGCCCAAAATGACAAATAAATTTTGAGTATAATATATAATGTGCTTTTATTCATTGAATATAATGTATTTTTATGCCGTGGCTGCATCATGGAACTCAATGGGACAAACGCTACAACTAAATGTAGGACATTAGTTTTGAACGCTTAAAGGTTCCAATGTTTCTTAGTACAGTCAGCATCAAATTTGTAAAAGCATATTATGTGAACAAAAGGCTTTTATTTTTACGTTTAAGAAAAGTAAGTTTTGTCCCGCAGACCACAATTATGGTAAATAATATAACAATTGATGAATTATTGTTATATTTTTTGATACGTAAATTTTCGCTTGATTCAGGCATAGAAATATAAATTAGAAAAATATTAAAAATTAAAATTTTAGTATGGAATGATTGACAAGTATAAAGGCTTTTAGAACGAAATGGATGGGCCATAAATAACAACGTTTACTCGCATAAATAAAAAAATATTCCCTAAATTTGAATCGTATGAAAGCAATTTAAAAATCTCTTAATCGCGATCTCTTTTTTAAGCTTGTGCGTGAGCACGCATACATACATATGTAATGAGATGAGTGCTTGTATGTTTATATTGGAATATATATGGAGACAAAACCAAAGAATTATAAATTTAAATTACGAAAAACCATATCCCGCTAATAATTATTGTAAGTAAATAATATTTTTATGTCTGGCTAAATATAACATGTTTGATAGAGAAACATCAAAGTATTATTTCTTCTATTACATAATAAGAAATAACTTTCCTAATATACGTAATAATGTCAATATCAAAAAGAACGTTGGTTGGTGCACCGTGAACATACGATAAGTTATAGTCACAATTATATAAAATAATAATAAGTATTGGCAATCAATACAAGAATGTACAGTAACTATACATTATATTCATCCATCTGTACATAAGAAGAAGCGTACTGCAGTGATATTTGTGCTTGATAATGGATAAAGTAATTGGGATCAGAGTGCCTAGCGTGAGTTTTGTTAACTTTCCGTATTCATTCGATTACGTTTACGAAAACGAAAATTAGTATGGCATTGAAGCAGCGCCTCCTGGCGACATGCGAGAAGAGTTACAATGTTGCCATACAAATTCTCGTATTCGTTAACGTGATCGAATGGCGAATGAAACTCGCACGAGGCACTCAGTCAGGGCAAGTAATAGTATTTTACTAGCCTCCTAAACATTTCCCACAATCCTGTATGTTTCCAATAAAATGTACGTGAAGCGCCTACTCATATTAGTCTATTCTTGGTAAAAGTAACAATATGAGTTATTTGTGAATATTTAATAATAAAAAAGCGACTTCTCAACGCTTTATTAATGTTTCAAGTATTACTTATGTTTATATTTTCTAAGGAAAAGGTAAAACTAGGTAAGTATTTGTAACTTGCTTTTCTTCACTATAAACAGTTTTATGAGGACTGCTTGATCGCTTATGATCAATTTGTGTTGGATAATTAACAAAATATTATTCGGGTTTTCGCAAGAAAGCAATCACTTTAGTATTTTTTATTCTGTCTTTTGGTTGATTTATTTGATGTTTTGTCGTGCTGAAATAGTTCCATAATCGCAGAAATTGAATACAGTACTACAGTACATTTTACGTGCTATTTGATATATATCATGGCTTGTTTAAAATGTATGTAGGTAATTTTTAAAGAAATTTTTACTTTAAATCAAATTGTATGTTAAGATTCCGATAGGAATACAATTATTTTATAATAAGTACATACTACTTAAGCCTCTTAGGTTAGGGTGTAGCTAGTGCCTAACAATAATATTCTTCCACGTTATCAATAAATGAGATCCAATGTTAATAACTACATATACCTACTTTAAAACGGGTGGGGCAAAAGTAAAGTCATCATGTGAATTGGCAGCCATTTTGTTCGAAATGACACAAAAATGCGCACTGTTTTTACAAAAAGTTTATTTAAAGGTGTAAAATTGATGTCATTAAGTTTTAAAAGTTAAATCGGTCAAATGATTACCTCCAGAGTTAATGCACATTCATGCTCGTTTTACGGCATTTTGCATAGTTGCTCGCAAGACATCTGGCTCCAAATTCGTAATTTCTTCTTCAATGTTGGTTTTTAAAACTTGCATGGATACAAAAAGCAGAAGACCCCTCATATCTGCTGTGATCAACAAAGAGATGAAGGAATGCCTTACAGACGACGAACCCGATGCTCTTTGGGACAAACCTATCAGAAAAAATCAAAGCTACAAAAGCTGTACAAAGGTCTGCAAAAGACCTTAAGAACACTCAGTATACCTTCACACACAAGAAAATTCCCAAACAACAGCAATAGCAACCTTATTTACACAATTTTATGGCAATAAAAAATTATCTTATCTTATCTTATCTTATCTTAGAACTGGAGGGGCCCCTGTCCAAGCATCCGGACTGCAGCGGGGAAGAGGCCATACTCCTCCAATCTAAAACCCAAGGAGGACAAGAAAAGGCAACATTTCCAGAACTCGAACCACCAGAAACACTAGAAGTCCAGGTAGGCAGACTTTATCAATAATTGGCAAAAATCACCAATGATAAAACTGTGTTGAATTGGGTATCTGGATATAAAATTCCATTTGATGAGACACCGTTTCAACGGGTTCAGTCTAAAAATGATTTATTACCCCAAATTATTTTAAGTTGGAAGATTACCGTACAGTTTGTAAATTAATTAACAAAGGTTTTATTATATGGCAACAATAGATAAAAGAGATGCATATTATATGTGCAGCATAAACCCTGATCACAGAAAATGTCTTTGTTTCATATTTGATGGACTAATGTACAAATTTAATGTATTCATATATTCACCAAAACATTGAAAGCATTAGTAGCATTACTGAGAGGAAATGGTTTAATACATAAATAAAACACTCATTAAAATAATTAATTACATTATTAATAATGATTAAGAATAATTATTATAAAATGTTTTTGTTTTGTTTATATAATTTTAACGCAAATTTTTGTTGCGAAACAAATTACAAAAACACAATATTGAAAAAATTTCCACGAGCAGCCTTTGGCTTTCAAAGTAAAAAGTAAATAGTGTTGAATAATTTCGGCGGGCTGGTTAGAACCACGATAGCTCAATTGGAAGAGCACCTGACCCGGTATGTCAGAAGGGTGCAGGTTCAAATCCTGCTCATGGAAATTTTTTAAACATTGTGTTTTTGTAATAATTATTATGTTAAATATTAGAGTTGATTAGAAAAACATGGTTATGATTTTTGAATTTGACTTATTTTAATTATAATTTTCTGTGTTATCTGTTGATTGATATGGCTGATTTTTAATGATTAATTAAAATTACTGTGTCATTTGACACAGTACAGCATAAGATAGTAATTTTTAGAAAATTATTAAAAGGTCTGATTCTACAACTGGACTTTAAACATCTAACAAGTAGTAATCCTCATCATAGAGGACGAGACAACAAGGTGCATAATAGAACAATCAAACAAACTTACCAAGTGTAGATCAATTGAAACTATACCTTGTTGTCTCGTCCGAAGATGATGAGTCCCTCCCACCATTTCAGGTACTCTAAATAACCTACACCCTACAGTTGCAGAACCAGCTACACATCCTGACTTTAAACTTAATGACAGCAAGCGTCGCGGGACGGATGACGTTCGATGGACACGTTCAGAAACGCAATTTAGAAGAGCAAAAATTTATTAAACTTTTAAGTATGTGGCGTCAGTGAGTACGAAGAACCGATACTAACAAGTAGTAATCCTCATCATCTTCGGACGAGACAACAAGGTGCATAATTTCAATCAAACTACACTTGGTAAGTTTGTTTGATTGTTTAATTTTGCTTGTTGGGTACGGTTTAACGTCTCTCGAAGTACACATGATAGTGCACTTGACCCGCTACATAAAAGCGGCCAGGTTCAAACCCCACTCGTGGAAAGTTTTTCAGTACTTATCCGACTTAACTTGTTATTTTTTCAGAGACTTACCATTAAGCTACGGAGAAATTACTTATCTGCGCACGTAATTGACGCGACGATTAATTACGATTTCTTTGAATGTCCATCCGCGCGCCCGGACACACCGAAGATTAATCATCGAAGTGCTTAATTATCGCAGTAAACGAAATTCGCCTTTTCGTGGAAATCAGGAAAATATCTGAGAAGCGCGTTGCGTGACCGAAGGTATGGACGGCGGCGGAGGCGTTCCGTGACGCAAACGATTCAATGTTGTCGCGGCCATCTTGTTTGTTTTGCGCGGGCTGTTGTGCGCTAGGAGGTATAGCACGTTCAGGGTGCTTAGTGCGAGTTCTCGATCCAATTCGAACTCTTCGGAGAATCTAGTAGGGCACGGGGACACGCTTTAGTGCGTATGCCGTTCCCTCTAGAACACCTCCGAAGGTGATTCGTTTCACACGGCTTGAGGATCCCTTTAAGTTTCTCACCGCCCCCAAAAAAGCCCGGTGAAGCTGAAAATGCCGCTTAGGGCAATCAGCAATCTATCTCAAAAAAAAATTTGTGCGAGTTTTATTCGCCATTCGATCACGTTAACGAAAGCGAGAATTTGTATGGCAACATTTTAACTCTTCTCGTAGGTATGTCGCCAGGAAGCGCTGCGTCAATGCCGTACTCATTTTCGTTTTCGTAAACGTAATCGAAAGAATACACTAGACACTTCAAGTGCGTACGTCGTCGTCGGCTTGTCTCGTCATAGGATCGTAGAATGTACACAGCGACCCGCTTCGAGCAGATTCCTACCATCAGAAAGTTAGTAAGTACCTATCGTTGTCCACAAAGCAGGGCTTGCTGCGAGAGACCCAAAAGAAATTGATAAAAGTATAACAAATCATAACAAAAAGTCATCCATATCGGTGCATAGACGACGGAGATACCTATGCGCGATCATATGTACATTTAAAAAACATAATTACCTACCTACCTATACAGCTGAGCTCGGAATTATCAGGTTCAGTCACTGGAACTGTAGGTATGAGTCGGGTGGATGAGCATCATCCACCACTAGAAATCTTATTAAAAGCTGATAAAATTTGTGCTATGACAGAGGTGGCAGCACCTAGATTAATATTTCGAAAAAAAAACTATGATGCTTGCATATTTGACTTAAAAAATGTCGATTGGGACATTTGTAGCGATTTATCTTGTAATGACTTTGTGCAGCATTTTTACAATATTTTTTGGGAAATAATCGAGAAACATACTCCAAAATGTAAGCCTAAAAATTATAAGTATCCCACATTTAATTAAAATGTTTTAGGAGAAATACCGTTTCCACTATAAATATAGAAAATATGGCAATCCGCGAGATTTCGACGCATTTTCCATGCGAGCTAGATGTAAAGATCAATTGATTTAATGTTTCAGACTGCATGTTGGCTATACTGAGGAGAATCTTACTAAAGATATCAAGTCGTTTTGGAGATACACCAAATCCAAAAAATTAACTAATGACTACCCTGACAGACATTTTTATGAAAATCAATCAGCTGAGGAAGGTGCGGATGTCGCTAACCTGTTTTCGAATTTTTTTTCGGCGGTCTACAGTATTTATTTATTTAAACATCAACACTCCACAGTACAGTACTCCAAATCAGTCGGTATATACACCTAATTTTGAACGAAATACTTCTACTCTTGCTTCAATTTATATTGCGGATAAAAGTATTGAAACACGCATCAAGTCTATTGATACAAAAAAGGGAGCAGGTCCTGATGGTATATCGCCTGTATTCGTTCATCGATGTGTAGATGAACTAATAAAACCTTTAGGTATCATTTTTAATAAGTCACTGAACAGTGGTAACTTCCGTGACTTATGGAAAATCTCAAAAATCGTACCCATACATAAATAAATCTGGTGATAGGCGGTGCGTGTCAAACTACAGACCCATTACAATTCTTAGCTGTTTTGCGAAGATTTTTGAGAGCTCAGTATATGACTATATGTATGCACATTTCAAACAAGTTATAAGCCCCAAGCAGCACGGATTTGTGAAATCTCGGTCCACAACTACAAACTTATTAAGTTATTCGCATTATCTGAACACAGGTTTTTGATCAGGCGGGACAGGTAGATGCAGTTTACACCGATTTCGCAAAGGCTTTTGATCGTGTGGATCATGCTATACTATGCATAAAAGCTGAACACCTTGGTTTGCATGATAATCTTCTGCGATGGCTGCATTCATACTTGCAAAATCGTTCTCAAATCGTGACGATTGGTGGTCATGAATCTGCACCATTTATAGGAATCTGGCGTTCCTCAGGGATCGAATCTGGGACCTCTACTGTTTTTAATTTTTATTAATGATTTGCTTGGTTCATTTAATTGTGAATGTCTAGCATATGCAGATGATATAAAACTTTTTAAACATATACAATCTGTTGCGGAATGCGAATTCAACATTGCATAAATTGCTTAATTCTACTCTTGATTCTGATGTCTTGTGCCATGTTTCATTGAGATTTTCATCCGAATCCAACCGTATACAATTTCTTTTTTACCTTTAGCTAGAAACAATGTATCACATCATAGCCCATTGATACGGATGTGTCGAAAATTTAACGTTTTATGTTTGATACCTTGATATTTTTCATCAAAAATTAAATTTATTCTTAAATAGTATCAAATGTTCAGAAAGTATTGGCTTGCTTCTTACTATAAAATAAGACTGTGAATTAAGAATGGTACCTTTATATATATTTTTTATATATTTAAATTGAATGTTGTGCTCGGTTGTTACTGAAATGCAAATTTTGAAATGTCATTGTATGTAAAAAAATTGTATGTTTTGATTTGTATTTTGTTACCGTGCCAAATTGATTGATAACCTCCTCTTTTTTTAAGTCGGTTAAAAAGGCAGTTTCATAATAATTCCGGAGTTTGCTCAAATACATAATTATTATTTATAGCCTATGTAATATTATTATTATTAGCATTTATTTAGGGGCTAGCTAAAACACCTGTTAAAGCTTTTAATAGAAACACCGAAATAAGCACCTAAATAAATTGTAATACCTAATATAGGTAAATATTTATAAAATGTATTTATAATATTTATAAATATTTAATTCAGCTTCAGTGCAGCAAACAGCACTTAAAAGATAAAAAGTAAAATAATAATGATACACAATGTCTGCATTTTTTTAACATCCCTCAAATTAGCTTATAGTTAAAATAGCATTAGTAATTATCAAACTTTCTAAGTAAAATTAACTTTTTGTGCAGTGTGCTTTAAATAGCAACTTATAAATATTAATTCCATTCAAAATATAACTCTTTCCAGTCGTTAAATAATTCAATGGTTCAATATGAAAAGCTAATTAATTATGAATTTGACATGCCACATCGATTTCCAGTCTTTGTTCGAACTAAAATAAGTTCTCTCAGTTGGCATTAACCGGCTAAAGTTAAACGTCACTGCTTTCTAAACCTTTCAACGTTGTATCGATCTCGACAACTACGAGTAGGTTTTTGCTACTGCAAGGAAAGCTCTAACCGCAGCTGTAAAATAGAGCCACATTCTGAATTAGGTACTACCCGCGGGCACGCTCAAAGAAAGTCTACTCAAAGCGAGCACAAAGTAAATGGAACATCTGTCCGCAGCATCTTAACATACTGTGGCTTCAACCCAATGGAGTCATCCTTTGTTGCAAGCCATTTGTGCCACAATAACAAGACTAATAATCGTCTTTTTTACAAGCTCAACAGTAGCCTGACGGTTATAAATAGCAATTAAACGTCACGTACGTTAAAACGCGTTGCTGCTGATATTTTTTAGGCGCTTCGGTGTTTACGAGGGACGTATGCCGCGACGCGAGTAATGTGAACATCAGGAAAGAGAGGAAAATGCGAGAAATTCATTAGTACGTGAGTTATTATGATTCACATTATTTTTACCACCATACATGGAGGGGAGAGTAATAAATTCGTAATAAAGATGGAGCGCCGTACGTACTGCGACATAAACGCACCCCAGCGACCAATATACCGTTTTATGACAAATTCGTAACACCCTGATTCGTAAGAAGTAATGTGATCACATAAATCACAATAAATGAAGTTTTTGTAGTGCTATTCATTCCTTACATTCCGGTGACCAACTTTATTAGAGGTACAGTCACGACTCACGAGCATTGACAATGTACCTAAACAATGTAACTCATAATACAATGGAATAAGAGCCAAAACTTATAAAAAGTGTATAGTGACTACGAAAACACGCGATTTTTTTTTGAGAGACATTGCTGATTGCTTCTACGGCATTTTCAGCTTCACCGGGCTTTTTGGGGGCGGCGAGGAACGTAAAAGGTACCTCGAGCCGTGTGAAACGAATCACCTTCGGAGGTTTTCTAGAGGGAACGGCATCGCGCACTAGTGCGCGTCCCCGTGCCCTACTAGGTTCTCCGAAGGGTTCGGATCGGATCGGTGAGCGGAGCAACCCGAGGGTACCTCTAAAGGCACGGACCTCGGCTCGGGTTGACCGGGCCGTGGAGGAGGAGAGAGAAAACACGCGATACGGTAAGTCAATAGCCTTTTTAATTAATTACATCTATTTCACATCTCGTACGAAGTATAGAATGTCTTTATTATTTTTTTAGTTTTTCAGTACCAATGTAATTTTTAAATTCCTTTACACGCATATCATAAAAATTACACTAATTTCAGAATCCTTACAAAATTTATCAGATACGCATATTAGCGATATAACAACGTAATAATTTTAATTGTTATGCCTAAATTAACTAAGTACTACGTACCAAAAAACTACGTCAATAGCTATTTTTTTTTAATAAGAGTCTTACCATTTTAAAGTCACAGTCATTTTCACCGCAATAAAAGTTCACGACTCATTTTATGCACCTATTTTGCATCCCGTTTCTGGGACAATCGAAGCGGTTCCCGACATAATGGCATACCTTGCAGGGTGATAACGACGTCAGGGGAGAACTCGTTTATAATGAAGTTGGAAGTCGCGACAACCCTTGTGGGATGCGCGGCGGCGGGCAGGCGGCGGCGGCGGCGGGCTGCGTTGCGTCACGCGAAAATTACAGACAATGCTGGGTGGTAGGGCTGACAGTTGATTTCTTGGCGCCGTCTAAGACCCCAGCGATCGACAACTAGGACAATACGGAGTACCAAGAATAAAAAAAAAGAAAAGAAAGAAGGATGGCTACGAGTCGTGACGCTTTTAAAAAAGAAAGTCCGTATGCTCTTTTTTGATAAATTCTTGGCAGAATCATCTCAGTAACGTACTATTTAAAAATGATGTACTAAACGTTAATTTTTGTAGTATATTTGTAAAAGTAGTTTATGTAATAATATAATACATTATATTTGTTTATATAAATATATAATTGTATATGTAGGTATATATTGTGCGTTTTAGAATATATTATTTTTATTTCTAAAATTGTTGTCTTCACCCAATTGCACCTACCATGTTATTTCTGCACCACCCTATGGTTGACTGGTAGAAAATGCCTCAGGCTTTAAGTCCGCCGTGTAATGTATGTTGCAAAAGTTTTAAATAAATAAATAAAATAAAGAAAGACAAGAAAAATAAAATAAAATAATAGTTGACACTCAGCACTTACTCCTTAAGGATATTAAGGAGATTATCTCTCTCAAGAGATATTATTTTACGCAATTCACTTCTACTGTAATTTCTATCTCCGCTCTGAAAAACCATCTCAGATTTTTAGGAGAATTTTATTAGGAACACACCCAAAAATGAGGTCAGTCCTTAGAAAACCTCCAAGCTTGTTCGACTACCAAAACATAAAAACCAATGAAAATCGTCGCATCTTTCTGTTACGTTATAAAAGCCGCGGCTAACATCAAATTTTGACTCAGGAAAGTAATGCATATGAATAGGTGAAAATAGTTAGTTAGTATATAGGCTACCACAGAGTTAAAGAGCACCTTACATAATATATTATCGCATTAAGACCTTCTTACGAAAGCATTTTACCTCAAGATGTTTGCGTTTGCGAAACATATTTTGCGGATGTTCCTAACAATTTTGCATTTACTTTGTTTCAAAACGTGTTATTATAGTTAGATATAAAATATATTTTAATAACATCTTTGCAGAATTTAAGAGGTGCTTGTTAGATCAGGAATTCAGGATAAGTAAAAAAAAAAAAATTTGAGTAGGGTAGCCTGGGTACGGTCGTAAAAGGGTACGGTTGTAACAACTCGAATATTATCAAAACTATGCACGGTAGGTGAGGGGTGCAAGGGGTAGGGCATGCGGGTGACAAGTCCATACAGGATTCCCAGTGTTGCAGTCTTCCGCGCGGTAAATACCTACGCTTACAGAGAGGCTTATTGTGTTTTATCAACCAAAAGTAGGTGTTTTTAGTGAATTTCTTTATGATATACCTTCATTATTATTATAATTGTCGTAATTCATAATGTCGTATTTAACAATCACACACACTCATTAAAATTACATATTTCTGCCAAACAGCTTTACCTGAGCTACTGGTTTCGATATTAATTTAAAGACAAATGACTAAGCTTTCATCTCAAAGGTTTTGATCATTGCTTACAGCTCTAGTAGCTGTGCTGTGGGCTTGGACGATCGTCCAAGCCTGTGGGCTATCAAAGGAAAATTGTTACAACCGTACCCAGTCTATCCTACTTCGGTCCCTGTTGTTGTCGTAAAATGACAGTGAACTTTATGTTTTGAACTTTATGTGTAATAAGGTTGACAATGTGTTGAAGAAATTTGACAGTTTTGGGTAGTTTGAGGTGCAGGCGTGTGTACATAGAGCAGTGACACCAGAGTTCGACAGGAACCAAAGATCGACATTGTTTCCTTTAAAAATAGGGGTCAACAACTTATTTAAGAATTTAGCAACAATTGAATATAGATCGCCTGCTTCCTAGCTATCATGTGATACAATCTATGTTATTTTTTGGCACTACGATAGTATAATATATTTTTACAAGCTTTTATTTAGTTTCCTCTGTCCCGATGTTTGTCCGTTTGTTTGTCTGTAATCAAATCTTGCAAGTTAAATTTGATCCACTTCCCGGTTACCGATTGAGCTGAAATTTTGCATGCATGTGTAATCGGATGACATTGCAAAATTATTGTGACATGGAGCTGATCTAATGATGAAACCGGAAGGTGGCCATAAGAACTCTGTTGTTAAACGACACAACACCATCGAGTTTGGACTCGTTTGATCCGTCTTGACGAGTACTTTGGTGCTAGATGGTAACCAGGGTCTGATGACGGAGCTGGAAGATGGCCACAGGAACTCGGTAATTAAACGACACAACCCCATCGAGTTTGGGCTCGTATGATTCGTCTTGACGAGTATTTTGGTGCTAGATGATAACCAGGGTTTGATGATGGAGCTGGAAGATGGCCACAATAACTCGGTAATTAAACGACATAACCCCATCGAGTTTGGGCTCATATGATTCGTCTTGACGAGTACTTTGTTGCTAGATATATCATAACGTATCGTATCATAACGTAGCGTTTGTTGTACTGAAGCTTTTATCCCCCTACAAAAATACTAAAAAGTTAAAAATAAAATTAAAAGAAAAAAAACTTTTTAAAAAGAAGCTTTTATTTTTGATGGAACGTTAAAGAACAATTAGTATATTACACTTTCATTATTTTTCTTTTGCAATCACAATGTAACACGCTTTTATTTATAAAAATTTTTTTTTCTTATTTAACAGATTTAAATTATTTTTTCTTTTTTGTTATTTTTTTATTAACAAGTAATTTTTTTATGAATACAATATATCTATTATCCATTTGGCAAAAGATTTAGTAGGCAGTAAAAATCATGCGGGACTGACTGTGGTATTTTTATGTGCACTCTAATTAATTCTTACTTAAACAATAATTAAACATAACATCTACTTACCCCGGATTCCGGAAACGCAATTCTATATGGAGGCAATAAAAATACATTATTCCTCACATAACTGCGATCGCGCACGCTTGTTTGTAGAATTAGCCGTAACATTGGGCGTTGGATAAAAACACATTGGTCACGCGAGCAGCCCTAGCTCCCCCAGCGTTGTCTTAGGGCGGCTTTATAATCGAGAGCCGAATCAAAAATCGAATATTAATTTGGATATTTATGAGAAAGAGTAGCGGGCGCGCCAGGACGCCTACTGACTCGCGTTAGCAGCGTGGTGATTACGAAATTAAAATAATTAATTGAAAATTACGATCGGATGTTGATGACGTAGTTGTTGTCGACATTGAATAAGGCTCCTTTGTCTTACAAAGTAAAAGTAGATAGTGTTGATTAATTTCGGTGGGTTGGACAGAGCCACGATAGCCTAGTTGGTAGTGCACCTGACCCGGTATGTCATGAGTTGCGGGTTCAAATCCCGCTCGTGAAAATTTTTAACACTATTTCAAATTGTAATTTTTCGCAACTGCGTAAAATTATATTTATACACAAACTTAAAATAATTAAGTTTTTTAATATTAACAAATATTTTGTCTTGCAAATGGTAAGGAAGGAGTTTTCCCATCAGTTACCTACTCGGAGAGTTGTAAAAAAGGAGTGTTTTTGTTTTCTCCTGGTGTAGACATTCTGTACGATCTGATGACGTAGTTATAAATGACATAGTAGATAACTGTATCTGTAGCTAACATTTTATAGTTAAACGTCTGAAGTCAAACAGAGTTGAATGTGAGAAATCGCCTAGCTTGACTTCATTCAACAGCACATATTTGGTCTTTAATACAAGAATAAGCATACAATGATTTAGGAAATTTCTTTTCAAAGAGTTTTTAAAAGTATTGAAATGAAACAACTTTTACGGATCTACTCTCGTTTATTTTACACATTAGTTTTAATTAATTTTATCCTGACGTTTCGAACCCTTTGCAGGGTTCGTGGTAACAGGGAGACTGAGGTGTTGGTCGTCTCATTTTTAGTTAGTAGCTTGTATACCCGCATTTAAATTTAATCAGGTGCGTTCCGTTTTACGCAGAAAGAGCTTACAGTATCTTTTGGTCTGGCAGTATGGTGTTGGGGCTGGGATTTAATATTCTGTATGATGGGATACCAGGCTGGTGGTAGATTCCAACCATCTTCTCTATTAAAATTAGGATGTTTTTTAATTTCAATAGCCTCACGTATCATCCTAGGGATGAATCGTTGTTCTCTAGCGAGTATTTGTGGTTTATCAAATCTGATGTAATGGTTGGGCCCCTCAAGGGAATGTTCGCATACCGCAGACTTATTTTCGCGCCTATGCTTGAAAAGTAATAAGAGTATTTCAATAGATCAAAGGTGAACTGATTCTGTGAACTTGCATCGTCATTATACCCTATAAACCAGCCTTTGCTAGGCTGGCCCTAATGTATCAGTATTTTACCCTACTAACTATTCGCACCTTGCTTTTCCGTAGGTTGCTTCTTTACACCTCTTTTTAAGCTTTAAGCTTTCACCTTTAACCTTAAACTTTCTTCCTAAGCTTGGAAGAGAAACCCAGTAAAAAGTATATGACATTAGAATAAGTCCTCTTTAGACGAAATGTTTAAATGACAGTTCACTGACCTACCGCAATTTAAATACAAACAAAATCGATTAAAATATATCGCACGCACCCCTAACACACTTGCATGCGCAGTGCGGGCGCTCCCCACACGCACAAAATAAGAAGACCCCAGAAGGCAATCTTAATAAATACATACCGCTCTCGAGCAACGCACACACAGACCCTCTCACCGTCTCAAACCAGGGGGATTATTGACTAATTTCAACCTCTATCACGATTCTTTTCTTCTCTTACGCTTGTCATTTTGCATAGTAAGTAAGTAAGTAAAGTAAATTGCCTATAACACTCCCACTGCTAGCCAAAGGACTGCATCATTGAGTTAAATTTAAATTTTATTGAGATATTAAGGTTAATTTGACATTATTCAAATTTGCTATTAGAAATGTTTTTGTTTTGTTTATATAATTTTAACGCAAATTTTGTTGCGAAACAAATTACAAAAACACAAATGTTGAAAAAATTTCCACGAGGAGGATTTGAACCTGCACCCTTTTTTTATATTTACTGGTAAGCACAGTGCCTTGATCTCACCCGATGTTAAGTGATGATAAGGCCAAAGATTGAAGCGCACTTCACCCGGGATCCTCAACTAGTGAGGTACTGGCTATCTTATCTCTAGCTGCCGGAACACAACAATGCTACAAACATTGATGTTATGGCGACATATTTAGATAAGATGGTGGTAGCTAGCCAAGCGGACAAACTAATCCTACCACCAACCCTTCTGACATACCGGGTCAGGTGCTCTTCCAATTGAGCTATCGTGATTCTAACCAGCCCGCCGAAATTATTCAACACTGTTTACTTTTTTTACTTTGAAAGCCAAAGGCGCCTATTCAATGTCAACAACTACCGTCATTAACATTACAAATACTAAAATATCAGTTAAGAAGTAGGCAAGCTATTTATAAAATGTTTTATTTTATATAATTTTAACGCAAACTTTGTTGCGAAACAAATAACAAAAACAATAAAATATTCACTGACACTTTTAAACTTAAAATCCGTATATATATCTATTGTATCCGTATGTATACTCCGTATTGTTCAGACTAACTAGTCTGAAGTTCTTGAATAGCCTTCAAATGTCAAATTGAAAGATATTACGATAGGTATTACTGTTAGACAATAAGCCCCCAGTACTAGCGCAGCTGTTTTGAGATTCCGTATCCGTGAGGGATTGTCGATGTGCGCGTGGCTCGAGCACGTTTGTATGAAGCTTACCTTCTGCATTCTTCTTATTTTGTGCCACACGCTAGCTTACTTGTATAGAAAGCGGGAGCGCCAAGACTCCGGGCAAAATATTGATTCTTCCCTTAACTAAGGGTGCGTGCTCACGGTCAGCTAATGAAAATGTATTGGGCAACTGTCGAAACGATTTGCTGGTCCGTTTGCGAGCGTTAATGTGCTTGATGAGTGAACGAATTGCGAAGAAGTCAGTCTGAACAATTCGGATAATGATAAGAGCACAGATATACACTATTTAGTGGATATTGCAAAGAGTATTTGGCAAAGAGTAGGAGAAGGAAATGGGCCCGTTGGTGCAGAGGCTAGCGCATTAGGATAATTAGTAACTAATATACAAATTAATACATGCAAATTATAATAATTGAGTTATGTGAATTATAATGATTAAATAAAATTAAAATATTAAAATGATCGAATTAAGAGTATGAATATGGTGATGACAGAGAAGACTGTATTTATCTAACCAACGTAGATTGTACCTATTGATTTATACATATTATAATGTTATTTTTATTTATTTGGAACAGTGACAATTACAAATTGTGTCTTAAAATGTTATGTATGTTATGTAGGTCGCAGACTAAATGTAGAATAAATAATGTTCTGGCCTCTGTTGATCAGCGGTCAGAGTATAGGACCGGTAATCCAAGGGTCGTGGGTTCGATTCCCACTTGAACTTCCTGAAACTGGATGATATTTAAGTAACTAGGTTGGTAAATTAATATCGCTTTTATAGATTTTTTATTGTGTTTGAGTCAGCAAAGCAAAAAACTAACAGCTGCATCAAAATACCTTCCATACTTTCGTCTATCGCCAATTTACCATTATACCAATGATGTTTTTGTATTCCGACGGTTAGAGAAAGTTAACCAGACCCTCAGTGGTTGAGGATTGCTACTTGCACCGTCGGCTTTATCATCACTTACCATCAGGTGAGATGAATAGGCGTTTCATCTCCCATCTAAATGTCTTTCAAATCATAAAAAAGATGTTATTAAAAATAAGAGTGCACAGGCACCTTCTAAGTAAGCTAACTCCATCGTCGACCTCATCTTGACCTTTCGGCCGAGATCGGGGTCAAGAGCAGACTCATCTATTCTAAAAAAGGACGCTATTATTATGAAACAAATTTTCTTCCAACAACACTTATGCGAGAAGTGTCACGTTGCATCTCCCCTTCAGGATTGTTATTTCGATATAAAATGCTATCTAGAATCACACTAAAATTGTGTAACCATAATATTTTTTTTATTCACAATCAGCACAATATTTATTCGAAACTAAAAATAGCACTTGGGCTTGACTTCTCTTGCCCTTTAGGTACATGAGGGATATCGTCTTCTTTCAAATGCTGCTTGACTAGAAGGCACTTCGTTGAATACAGCTGATAAGTAGCCTTTTCATACCATTTCTATATTATATATTATACTAATATACATATTCACCCCTCATACACAATATATCCCATATACCACATTCAACACACTACACAACACATCCTTAGACATACTAATACACACGTCTATAACTCAATAAAGTCCAGCTTATACCACCAGACCCACGTTGCAAGTGCAGAATAATATACTTTGATTTAAACGTAAATCAGAAAGCCGACAATAAAAGACAAAACAGCCATAGTAATTAATAAATTCTGCTACCGCGGCCAAGGCCAAAGTTAGAATGACATGTCAAAAACTCAGAACTAAGTATTATTTATGTAGAATAAACGCTACCACATTTGTGATCACGACCACAAACCTCAGTCACGAAGACTCGACGAAGAAGTAGAGTACAGTGTAACATTTCAATAAAATATTTAGGTACGGTTTATAAAATTAATGTGTTTTTCACTACAAGGTGCTTTGTTTCGTGAATAAAGATAGGTACGGGCATTATCGCTAATTAATAAACCCCGAGCTCGGGCGAAAGGTCAATAATCGTAGATTATAAAAGGCGATACTCCAAGCAAATTGGCTATCTCAAGGCTCCTGGCCAAACCGACCTCACGCGATTAAGGTAATAAAATGACCAGCGGTACGCGACCCTTTGGGTACGGAACCCGGGGTAGGGCCCTTAACAAGATTTATGGGTGAATTTCCTATGGTTATTTGTTAATTACTTGTAGCAATTACCTATGGCGTTGCATGTTGCATGTGATGCTTTTTCGCCCTTGGAGCGAACTGACTTACAAAAAAGTTTTGGGTGTAGCCTACGATGTCACACACTTCTTGTTTCAAAACTTTCATGTACACACGCCTACACATCAGAACTGTTTTAGGTATATCCGTCGTGTAAATCTCCAAAGATCCGGATATTATATACACAGCTTTAATAACCAGCTAGAAATGTTTCGACTATAAAAGCACTTGCCTAATCAACCAATTGAAAAGTGGCCTTTATCCAACTATTCGATATAGCGTTAACGTATTTTCGTGGTGTTAATCCCTTTGGAGCATCCTTCGATTACCCAGCCAGGAATGTTTCGACTATAGAAGCATAATCAAACGATAGAAAGTAGTCTAGAACCAACAATTCGCTAAAGCGCTTCCATATTTCCGCGGTGTAAATCTCCAAGGATCCCGATATTACCACGCGGCCTTAATACCCAGCCTGGAATGTAATCAAATACGGCTCGGCGTCGTCACGCAGGCATCCGCGAGTACTGGAGCCACTACACAATTTACGGAGAGCTGCCGAAATATTTGGCTATTGCAGCCACGAAATAACGATACTGAAGAAGGTAAGCTTCATATCAAACGCGCTCGAGCAACGCACGCATAGACAAGCCAATCGCGCAACAGCTGCGCTCGGAAGGTTGCCACCCCTAAAATAGAGTATTGTCCCCTTTTTACATGTAGGCGTACTTTAAAAACTACGACACCAATAAAGCACGCTAAAATACTCTATTTACGTAAAACTGATTGTTACTACCTCGTTACTGGTTATGAGTACATATGAGACTAAATAAACTGGTATCCACAGCCGCAAAATGTTTGTTAAATGTCGCAAAGAGCTTAATATAAAATAATAATTTAAATTACCACTTGATAAATCGAAAATGTGAGACGTACGATTTGTAGTTAAGACATTGGTGATAGATAGATAGATAGATAATACTTTTATTGCAACACTAAAAAACATAAACATGAACAAAAGAAAAAAAAAATTAATAATAATAATTGATGGTGATGGTTTAGACATAATTAAAGGTACAAAAATTTAGATTAACTATAAGATATCAACTAAACGCCGCCACTCGTTTTCATGATTTTTGCCCAACTTTAATTGATATTGTAGAAAAAACTATAGTGTGTTATGAATTTATGGGTCGGACTAATTGTAAACACGTTCCCTTTGTTACTAAATTATATATTTTGTTTAGGTAATACGATAGTTTTTTCATCATATTTATTGGTTTTTTTTGGTCGGCGGACACTTACGAAGCACCGCCAATGGTTTTCTAGAGAGAACAGCACCACACACTAGTGCGTGTCCCCGTACCCTACTAGATTCTCCGATGGGTTCAGATCGGTTCACGGACGCGGAATCGCGCAACAGCTGCTCTCGGACTGGTCCGAGCTGTTCCGAGATCCGTGACCGTGCTCGAGTGCGGTATTTATAAAGCTTACCTTCTGGTCTCCTTAATTTGTGTTGCTGCTGAGTGAGGAGCTGTTAACAAAACATTAGGGGGACGAGATCAGGGCAACTCTTCCTCGTAGCGATGTAGCAAATAATAGTTATATTATTTTATTATTATTATTGCCCTTCGGTGGACGACTGGCAATGCGCTCGGCCTGATACCCTGATATCCTGAGTTCAATTCCCATTCCACCACATTAATCTTTTTTGTTAATAAACATTAACAAAAAATATGCTCTTACACTCTGTGAGTTTCTTCCCGGTTCGGGAAGAAACTTAGTTCCTCTAACTTCTGCTAGTTGAAAGCTTATGACGGGAATTTACGCAAACTATCATAGACATCATAGACCCAACGTTGATACATATAAAAAAAGTTTGCGTTAATTTTTTTTTTATACGTAACTCGACAAATGACTCCACTCCACCTGATGTTAAATGGAAATGGAGTCCAGACGCAAGGACAACTGGTGCAGCGTGAAAACAACGCAACATCAGTCACCCTCACCCTGCCGGCCCACAAGGTGCCTCTTCACGCCTCGTTTGAAGGACCCCATGTCATAGGAAGGAGGGAAAACGTGTGCTGGTAGACTATTCCATCTTTTGGAAGTGCGACAATGAAACGAGTCACCAAATTTCTTTGTGCGCGATGGAATGTTCGAGACAGTATCTGTACTGTCACCCCTGGGTGACTTCGGAGAGCAGCACGCGTACTCCTATGGAGGAAGGGAGAAGGTGGAATAAGGTCAAAGGGTTCTTCAGAGCACTCGCCGTGGTGTAAGCGGTAGAAGACGCTGAGTGACGCTATATCTCTCCGCAATTGCAGGGGCTCGAGAGCATTAGTGACCTCTGCATTGCCGATAATGCGTAAACATCCCCGCCTTGGTATAAAATTGAACGCGAATGTTTCAAAGCTGCTGTTTGGTCCGAGTTAAAAAAACCTGTCGCCCACATAGGAAAAGATCGTGACTTTAAATCCCAGCTGAGGCAGGACGTCTCTTTTAAGTGCCATTTTATGGTTTTTTGATATTGTGTAGTTTCAAACTGTAGTGGGTCACGTAATTCTGTCACCGATCGATCACACCCCAAAAGTGTTGGTTATCGTGACACTGATTGAAATCACAATTTATTTTCACGAATAACCTCGGAAAATAATATTTCAGTAACACGTAGCGTGGCTGTTCACAGCAGATACGACGTTCAATGCTCCGCTGGACTGGCTATTGCACAATAGTGCTCGGCAAGCGGGCAAAACTCCATTTTAATTGGCGTTTTTAATATCGATACGTGTATCACCACAGTAGTTCAGGAATCCGGCTGAACTGCGCTTCTACCTTCGGCCTTATCATCACTTAACATCAGGTGAGATGAATGACAAATGCTTATCCGTTAGATGTAAAAAAAACCACCGTAGTTTAGTGGTTAGACCACCGGTTTGACTAGTCCAGACTAGTCCAGACTAGTCAAACCAGTGGCAAACAAGGGCTCTTTCAAATAAAGCGTTTCGTGTCGCGGTGCCGCGACAGCCGCATGACAATCGCACGGCAGCAGTCCGACACGAAAGCGTAATTAGAAAGAGCCCTAAGAGGTTCTTGATAAGCAACGTAAAGTATATAAACAGAAATGGTATATCTTAATATACAGACACATTTATACAATAAAAACTCAAAATTTTAATTCTTAGGGAACCGCCCAGTAACGTATAGGTCAAAACATAAAAACCGTATACCCCATATTTCACAGAAGCAATGATAAAAACATTACGGAGATAGAAGCGATTCGACTGTTAGAAAAATTAAGGAGATTCTCGAAATTTTGACATAAGTAGATGAAAAAACAAAAAACCGATTTGAATTTATTCCAGGCGTTTCTATTAAGTTAAGGAATTAGGCATATACAACGTGTAACAGAAAGGTGTGGTCAAAATGAAAATATCCACAGTATATCCGATATAGATCTTGTATGCAGGGTTACTAAGATATGATTATTATTTTCAATTAAATATTTCTATTGTGACGTCACAACAAAATAAACAAGTCTCAGCCCTCGTGGTGGTTACATTTATGATCACTGATCATTTATGATGACTAATATAAGTATTTAATTTACCATTGCCTGAAAAATTTTAGTTAATAATTAGGTCTTAGTAACAACACATACAATATCTAGATCGGACACACTTTGGATCTTTTCATTTTGACCACACCTTTCTGTTACACGTTGTAGAGGTTTGCTGCTCTTGATACCTGAGGGTTGTGAGCGATCGCAGTCTCTTAGGTCACCCAACAGAACTACTGGTATGATTAGGAACTTTCGCTTTGGCAACAGTGCTCCATCTCCTCTGCTGCGTGTAGCCATTAATAATTAACCACTTACAACTTTAAATAAAAACAAAAAGAACAGATAACCTTATATTGATTGCAGCGATCCTGATTACCTGTTATTCATCATCATCATCACCAGCAAATTTTTATGTTTCCACTGGCACTAGGCAGCTGGGCCGCGAGCCTTTCCTATGGATGGATATTGAAAATGGGCCAGAAACCACCACGCGGGCCCAGTGCGGATTGGTGGTTGTTAACGACTGCTAATGTAGCCGGTACCAACGGCTTTACGTGCCTTCCGAAGCACGGAGGAGCTCGTGATGATACATTTCCGGTCACCCATCCGATGACCGGCCTTTACGAAAGTTGCTTAACCTTAGCAATCGCGGACCGGGCGCGTTAACCACTGCGCCCATCGAGTTCCTATTATTATTTATGCAATAATATTTAACTATGTATTATTTCGATATTTCCACTCAACAAGCTATCTTAACGAAGGTAGTAACGAGCCAGAAAAATTAAATTTTTACCCAGTGCTACTAGATTTTCAGGAAGATGACTTCATAAAAATTGCACTGTTTATTCACTGAGTATTATTGCGAAAAATTACTGCGAAACGACAGCGCAGCGTAAATGATAATTAAAAATCATACTTTTCTTTTCAGCCATTCGTTCGTACTTATAGATAAGATTTGGTAATGTGTCGGTAATATAGTATAGTATTCCTGATAACGTTTTATTTCGTCTCAACACGACGGTGCTAATCACAGAGAGTGGAGTAAGTGAAGTGACGTCATCACTTAACATCAGCTGAGATAAAGGCCAAGTGTTTACTCGTAAGACATAAAATAAGAGCCGAGGTGTCGGTCGTTGAAACATAATTTGTTTGAAAAGATATAAGAAAACTATAATAATTTCACGGAGTAGTTAAAGAATGAAGAAGAAAATAAAAAAAATATGTACTGCCAGATAGGTATGTAACGCCATGTAACGTCGATCGACGATACGGATGGGGGCGTAGCATCGATATTATCTAGTGATGGGGATTGGGGATGTAGCTCTAAAATAACGGAAGGGTAATGTAGCTTTGAAATAAGAATGTGGATGTAGCGTCGATAAACGTAATATGAGGAACTACGTATCTACGTAAAGTTCACGGACACGAAATCTCGGATCATCTGGAACCAGTTCAAGCATAGCCGTTGCGAGATGCCGTGCCCGTGGGAGGTGTCAATGTGTGCGGTGCTCGAGCGCGTTTGTATGAAGCTTACCTTCTGCAGTTTTCGTATTTTGCAGATTTGATTCTGCAGTGTGATTGCAATATTCGTTTCTCCATTTCAAAGTGAAAGCATATCAAAACATACACACAAACACAATGTCAATTTGATAATTCATAACAAAGTTGCATTGTAGATTCGTCCGCCATGCGAAACTTGGTGGCGATGGCGTCGTTAATATTCTTAACTCTTGCCTGGCTTTAATCAGATTAAGTGAGCGCAAACACAATGCTGTGAACCTTCCATCCACTTTTCCAGCCTGTGACTTTTCAAATTGCGTTCGGCTTTGGTGCCAACTCTTTGGGGCTGTATTATGCAAAGGGGCTTCATATGCGCATGTGGGATAGTACCTAATGAAATGAGATTTGCTATTATGTGTTTCACGCTTTTCGTTATGTACGAGGAATGTGTTAAAGGGATGATAGCATTTTTGAGGACTCATTGATTATTTAACTTCATTTGTTTAATTTAATTTTCTTTATAGGAACACTTTCTCGATTTCTCCGTTTGAATAAAAAAAAAAGTGGGCAGTGGACTCGGAATCCTCAACAAATGAGGAACTGATTATCTTATCTTTAACGCAGTCCTTACATAAGCGTATAAAGGCGAAAGATTCAGATAAGATAATGGTAGCTAGAATAGAACCCGGAGCCCTAGGTCTGAGACCGTGTGCGAGTCTCATGCGTGCGGCACCCTTCTGGTGACATATATGTATAATAATAAAATAAAATAAAGACATAAGTATATTGTTGCAAGTATAATAATAGCACCGAAGATGGAACTTTTAAATTAGCATTTATTCTATTTTTTATACATCTTATAGTTGTTAGACCATGTGAAAATATAATCTTTGTATACATATATAGTGCGAATCATAGGTAGTAGATACATAGGTAGTAAATTTTATAAAAAAAACTAGCGTGAACACTGCATTAGTGAATAAATTAAATAATTTCAAGTAAGTTACTACATAATATTTTAAGTTCGTAACAAATTAAATGAGTACGGCCAAAACCAGCTCATGGGTAGATAGATAGATAGTAGATCAATCCTTTATATAACTTAACAATTATCAAAGTTATATTGACGTGTATTTTCTTTAAGTACAGAAAGTCTATACATACTAGTAGTACACACGCCTGCACATCAACCTACCACAAACTGTCAAATTTCCTCAATAGACTTTGAACTTTATGCCCAAAGCATATGGTTGACAATGTATTGAAGAAATTTGACAGTTTTGGATAGGTTTTGGATAGGTGTCTGTACTAATCCTTATTAGTAGAGTTCCTTTACTCAGATGATCTAAGTTAAGCGTTTCCAAACTAGGCCGTACTTTATTTTCATTACCTTGTAGTCGTTTTTAAAAAAACAACCAACTAAGAAACATTTAAGCCGACATATAAAGAAATTTACATGTAATTTAATACCAAAGTAGGCTAGCATGGTTAGCTGTTTAGGTCTGGGTCTGGGCCCTAGAGACTTGTGAAAAAGGCAGTTTGGCCGGTGAGTTCAAAAGTTTGGACACCCTTGATCTAGAGATTGTAGAGAATATGTGTAAATAATTCATTTTTAAATGGCTACCTGCAGATGAACAGGCACATCAAGAAGATATGCCGATAGTCAAAGTCAAAGTCAACATATTTTATTTTAAAAGTCAACATTTTTTATTAAAAAAAAAATTAAGAAAAGTGCTTTTGATTCACCCAAACATTTTTTTACCTGCTACATATATAGAAAGACCGATAAATAATACTCACTAAGTACTCTAAATAAAATACAAATAACTTATAGAACACATTCAAAGTTACAAATTTGGCAGTTACTTTCGATCTCAATTCAAATTTACAATTTTGTAATATTATCTTTAGAGCAATGGAAATACATATGAATGATGAAAGAGCTCGCTTCTCATCCAGGAACCAGAGAACTACAAAGAATACGATATGGCATACCTTATAATTTGTACAGCCATTGTCGAGATAAGCCCATTTCTGCTAAGTTGTGTATCAATAAATAGAGAACTTTGGAGGGATTCAATGAAACTCTTTGCCCTTCCGCAATAACTTAGGAAATAGCTTGTATACTGTCTCTCCTGTTTTTTTATAAGGCAAGCGTGGTGATTTTAGATTATTTTGGTAATTACAATTCCGGGCTACGGTTAAAAAAACACGAAACACATTTTGTCCGACCTGGGAATCAAACCCGAGCATCCGGATGTTGAATCTAACGCTTTACCACTTGGCAATCGATTTGTTCGAAACTTTTCACTTTAAACTCTTCTATGGGCTGAATAAAAAATCGCTATAGGTATGCCTACAATATTTGAGGAGTTCCCTCAATTCCTTAAGGATTCCATCATCAGAACTGGACCAAATTAAAATGGGATCACACGGGAAGCACCAACCAGCTTTCAAATAAAGAAAGTTGGGGTAACCAACATTTAAAAAAAATACAGTCGAATTGAGAACCTCCTCCTTTTTTTTGAAGTCGGTTAAAAATAAAGATCCATTCGTATCAACGTGATAATTGTAAATCACCCAAGTACGTAGCTACCTAAAAACCGCGTATCGTTTCATATCGTTTCGTATCGTTTCGCATTCCCTTGTATGTTGTATGCTAATAAATATTTGTGGTCGCCACAGTCTGGTGGGCTCGCCTTTGTTGGAACCCGATATGCGTGAAGAAGGGAAAGGTAATCCAGACCTCTGTACCGGTAGATATGTGTCGAATATAAAAACGACCAAATAATGAAAGTATTTTTGGAGATTCAAATCTAACATTTAATTTATTTTTGATGCCTCGGTGGAAGAGTGGCAAAGTGCTCGCCCTAATACCTGATGGTCCCGGGTTCTTTTCCCAGGTCGGGCAAAGTGTGTTTCGGATTTTTCGATTAATGACGGATCACCAATGGCACGGTAATAGATTATATTACTGTGCCAGTGGTCGGCGCAGATAGAGCCATTTCACGAGATTCGTCGATCGTGGCATAACGTGGACATACCCTCTCATCTCAAAATCCCGGGATTGTAAAAATCACCTTCAATCAAGTATTGCCTACATTTAATTTATATAAATCAAATCATCCTAAAAATGTCACCATTTTTTTAACTATAAACACTTACCAGTTTCTACTAGTACTACTACAAACACCGTTTTAAATCCTAATCCTATACTATTTCTTTACGACGGGTCGTAATTGTCTAAATAAACTCTAATACTAGTTTTTGACACGGCTTTACCCGCGTTGTACTTGCCAAGAAAACAAACTTAATTGGGATTTAAAATACAAACTCAACACGTTGCTCAACATGTAACAACCACTCGTGAAAAAAAGACGTCATGCTACTGTCTCTTTCTTTTTTTTAGAATAGTGCATTCAACAATGTTTGTGTGTCGTTTTGTATTTTAATTAATTAGCTAATCTACCCATATGGCACTACCTACGGCGACCACTGGTGATCACCAACCCGCATAGTGATGATTATTTTAATGATGGATCCGTTTTGCCCAGTGGGACAGTAATGGGCTTTTTACTTTTTAACTTTTTAATTTTTAATGCAACATCTCTGCCTGTTGGTAATCACTGCAGCCTGTTGAAATGAAATGATAATACACTATTTATTGTACACCATACAAAACACATAAAGAGGACAATACAAGAAGAAGTACAAATGGCGGCCTTATCGCTAAAAAGCAATTTCTTCCTGGCAACCATGTGTTGAACTGGACAAAAAAGCTAAGAAATGGGCTGTAAATGGTGTTTTCAAAAATATGAATTAAATATATAAATATAGTTAATTATCATACATATAATGAATATACCTACATTCATATAATATTATATAAATTTAATACATACATATAAACTAAATGTATATGATATGGACAAAGTATTAAATTATAAAGGAATGGGTAATAACAAAACCATCCGAGGATTTTGCACTCTTGACTTTTTCAGGCAATGCATTCCACAGACGGACAGCATGAACTGAAAAGGATTTGTCAAGGAATTTTTTGGAATGCATTGGTATCGCCAAGTTCAAGCTCTCCGATGATCTCAATACTCGAAACATGCCTTGAGATAAGGCGGTGAAAGAGGATGAAATAAAATATTGTAAAGCAGGGAAACAATGTGTGCATTCCGGCAAAGGCGAATTGGCAACCACTTGAGCTTAGTAAATTCAGATACGTGATCATATTTGCGTAGTCCAAATATAAATCTTATACTAAACTTTTGGAGGCGCTCAAGTTTATTCAGTTGCTCCTCAGATCTAGACAGCTGACATCGGCATAGTCCAAGATGGGCAGGAGAAAGGATTGTGCTAGCGCAGTTTTAGTGGCAATAGGAAGGAAATTGCGTAACCTCTTCATGGATCCAGCTGCAGCAAAAATTTTCCGACTCATTCTATTTGTAAACGTGCTGCCGATGACGATGATTTGGGTATTGGAAGGGTTAACTATTAAACCGTATGACCCGCTCCAATCGGTAATCATTGCTAAGTCAGTGTTTATGATATGCAAATTGACGCATGCAAACCCTGAGGACTTATTCTTTATGCCTCTATAATAATAATTTTACTAAATCTCGTACGCGTACCTACCCTTCAAGTAGAATGCAGCGTAGCAGCTTCTTGAATTTTCTATTTCTATCTATTTTGAAAAGTCTAAATCGTGTATCAGTTTTTTTGCCTTAGGACAATGGGGACCAGGTGCCTAGTGCGAGTAACTTTTTGCCACTCGATCACGTCAACGAAATCGATAATTTATATGGCATTGAAGCAAACAGAAATGAAAAGTAGGTTGATGTATAGATAAATAAATCCGTTTAGTAACTTCCGATTTAGCGGTACCGTCATTTTAAGTCAATAAATCGCGTCGACGAAAACGAAATTCGTGACTGTCAAACATTTCTTTGTTCTTCAAGATACCAAGTGGATCGATTGCCATGAAATGGAGTCAATGAGTTACGTCATGCATGATATGAAACCCCTTTACCCAAATGTGCCCAAACCGTCTTAAGTAAATTGTTACCAAATGTAGCAAGTATTGTATGCGGCAGATTCTATACAACTATCGCTACTAATTTTAATTGAAAACATTTGAATGAAACCCTTTTGAAAAGTTCGGAAAACTTATATACTGAGATAAAAAATGAAAACCTATGTTCACCAAATCGTTAATACATGACCGATAGGAATTACGACATAGACAACAAGTTCTTTATATGTTTGTGGGATTGTTGCATGTACGCTAGATATGAGTATGAGCGAAGAACACGGGTAGAAAACTAGAAAGAGAGGATATTGATGTACCAGGCCTTCCTTAATAACCAGGGCAGCCAAAGACTTATTCGTTGGCAGCCCCACTTGATTTAAATAATAAACTCTTTGGCAACTATAAAAGATCACACGCTGTTACCTCGGAGGCGTTCGTTCATAAAATAATACGCTGTCTGGCAGACGCCATTGTCCGCATCGTTGAAGGCCAGACGGCCTTCAATGATGCGGACAATCTCAAAACGTCAGCCATAACAACATTTATTTAGGATATAATTATCACACACAACCCATCTGTAGGTAAATTGCTATTGTGGGCTATAATGTATGATGTTAATTTATTTATTTTCTTTTATTAGTTAACAATGAGTTACACAAAGAAAATGCTGAATGTCAATAATAACAAATAGACATTAATAAACATGTGTGCTGCAGAAACACAAAAGGGTGGCTACAAGATACGATAAAAATATTGAATAGTACAAGTCTGTATGCTACGGAGGAACATGATCTCGTAGCTGTACAAGGTTAACTGCTGGTAGAGTATGAACAAGCTACGATAAGAAAATATTGAATAGTACAAGTCTGTGTGCTACGAGGAGCATGATCTCGTAGCCATACAAGGTTACTGTTGGTAGAGTACGAACATGTACGAACTAGCTACGATAAGAAAATATTGAATAATACAAGTCTGTGTGCTACGGAGTAGCATGATGTTGTAGTCGTACAAGATTACGTCGTCATAATGCCTTGCTTGATGGCTACGGTCTACTTACCTCATTGGGTCGCGTCGTAGCAATACGCCAGTATATTATTGTTTAGGAAAATATGTACCTTTCGGATTGCTTGGTACCAAGAGGTAACAAAGTAGTTTAAAAAAACATAAATATATTTTATGAAAAGTAGGTACCTATTTATTTATTGAAGGCAACAAAATTATTTCAATTTAATTTGTCATTTAATATGTTCCTTTAAAAACAGCCTGAGTGTTTAAAGAGAGACTGTTGTACAAATTGAACTGTTACAAGGACCTATTTGTTTTGAAAACAGTATCCTCTTTCTTAGAATATAATTATCACGTATGAAATAAGAATATAAAAAATAAATAAAAACTAGAAGTGGAAATGTTATTATTATATTTCAGAAATGTGGATTCATTTTGCAATCCCCGCAATTACCGAAAAAGTCTTATCTGATTTGATTATGCATAAAATTCTATAACTTCTTTCAAATGTAGTGTTTAATCCAATGAAGTGTTTAAAAAAAATAACTAAATGATATATAAATGATCAAAAACGAAAAAAAAGTTTAAGACTCGTGAGAAAAAAGTTTTTTATTAAACTTTCTTATTTGTAATTTATTTCTAGAGGCATAAAATATTTTTATTATTTCCTAAATCTATGAAAATAACTATAAGTACTACCTATATTATTATAAATCTTGAACTCTTCATATTGGCTCTTAATAAGGGCTATCTACCTCCACAGCATAGGTTAAAAAATAGGTTGACCACATTCATAGACAATTTGACCGCCAACACACCGCGATGTAAGCTGATAGGTTGAGCGAGTTGCTTGTCGTGTTATTGACACCCGGCGCGAATACCTGACAGCTATTTCATTAAGAAGCACATACAAGGCCTCGACGGAAGCCGTTCAGTACTTTAATCAAATCTTCTTTACTTGTATTCCTTGTACAAACGATATCGTTACTACCTACACAAGGTTCAATATTCGAAAAAAGGTGCCGGTCTGTGACGTTACGATTGAGAACAAAAGAATTTGCAGTTGTACATGCTCATAGGTAGTCAATAAATAAAAACAAAGTCACCAAACACTTACCTAGGTGCGAACTGATGCCGATATATCGCAATGCAGTAAATACACGACTTACGTAATTTTGCTAACTGCGGATGTCCACAAAATCTGCACTATCACACTAGCTAAAAACAAATTTAATTGAAAACAAATGCAACACTGTCAATTAAAAAGAGACGCGTAATGCAAAACTATTGAGCGTGAGAACAAAACAAAATGAACACAGTACGAAATTCGAATTGTTTGGAATATTGCACTAGTTTTTGCAAGAGATCGCGATATTTCGCTCGGAAAGCGCGACACGGATGCCCTCTGAGCGGGTAAAACGCGAACTGACTGAGGGACGCGCTTTTGGGGGCGAAAATAGGGTGAAGCGGGGGTGTTATACCAGCTTGAATGGACGTGTGCCCTATAGACTAGAAGCAAGTAATACGCGTATACGCAAAGTACGATTTTTCTTCGTCAAAATTCGCGTATCGCACCCTTCTCAAGTGTTCCCCTAATTATTACGAACGATAAAAGAGTCTGCCTACTGACACACCTTCGTATATTCGTTTGTATGTATGCCACGTTTCCTCGCATAATGTTTGCGCGATAAGACTGGATTAATGAGACTTAAGTTTTACCTTGGATTTCGGCGTTGCTTGGTACCTATCTAGAAACGCTAGAGCCGATTGAAATGTAGGTTTTATTTAAGATAATTATAGCTCAATCTACAGGGCCGCGATCGTACAGTTTAATAAGTTCGCATGCAGAAGCAGATAATTAGTAGCTCAGTGCTGAGTGTGAGTTTCATTTACCATTTTCCTTCTAGAAAACCTCTGACGATGTTTCGATTCACACGGCTTGAGTAACACTTTGACTTTCTCGCCGCCCCTAAAGAAGTCCGGTAACTGAAAATGTAGACTGAGACAATCGGCAAGCTCTCTCAAAAAAAACCATTCATGTCAACAACAATGAGAATATGCACGGCAAAATTGCATCTCGTTTCTCATCAGAGTGCCGAGTGCGAGTTTTATTCACCATTCGATCATGTCAACGAAAACGTATATTAGTATAGTATTGAGCCAAAGAGAAAAACGAGCTGAGTTACACTTTTGGTGTTTGGTGAAATAAAGTCTGGTTCTTGTGAGACGAAGGCCAAGTAATACCTATTTGAGAAATCAATGATGCCAAAAAATGGGAATTCACTACAAGATAAAATTTTACTAGAAAAAATCAACCAGCTCGAGTGGGAATTGAACCCACTACCCTTGGATTACCGGTCCAATGCTCTGACTACTGAGCTACCCAGATCCCTTTTTCACTGTATAATAACAAATTTATCAAAGTTTTAAAGCAACTCTAGTTTTTACTTGAGCTATGTAAGGTGCATGTTGAATATGCTAATCAATATTAAAATGTTTTTGTTTTGTTTATATAATTTTAACGCAAATTTTGTTGCGAAACAAATTACAAAAACACAATGTTAAAAAATTTTCACGAGCAGGATTTGAACCTGCACCCTTCTGACATACCGGGTCAGGTGCTCTTCCAATTGAGCTATCGTGATTCTAACCAGCCCGCCGAAATTATTCGATTTTCGAATTTGTACTTCAATTGTACTTGGTGCCCAGGGCGAGTTTTATTTCTCACTAGTTGTTGCCCGCGACTTCGTTCGCGAAGAATACAGCAAAAAAAAAGTAAAAAAAAAAAGTATCCTATATGCTGTTCTGGGTCATGGTCTGTATATTATGAGGAAAGTTTCATTAAATTCCATTCAGTAGTTTTTACGTGAAAGAGTAACAAACATGCATCCATACTTTCGCGTTTATAATATTAGTAGGATTGGAAATTAAATTAAAAAATGAAATGAAATGAAATACATTTATTGGCACACACTACAAAATTACACGATATTCACAATAACAATACAAAACAAAAACAAAAGACAAGGTGTGGCCAACTAGGCCCCAGCCTCAGCACGTGCTACAGCGACCTGGAGCCGCTGCAACGCTGGTGTTCTGGAGAGGCCTAAAACGGTGACGTGTCGACAAAACAATGAGAAACCAACATAGATAGACAAATAAAAATAATAAAACGCTAAATCACACAAAAAAACACAATAATTTTGAACGAGAATTTTATTTGGCAAAATTTTAACTCTCATCGTATGTCACCAAGAGGCGTTGCTCAATGCCATACAAATTGGGTTGTTGACTGGTTAGTCAATAGAGAAAGTTTTTATCAGCTGTCAAAACGATTTTTCAATAGAAATTGTATGGGTATGGAAACTATGAAGTCACTATTTTGCGTTGTCATTTGAGTGTTTATTTATAATTATAATTTATAACTTTTTAGGTAACATAATCAAAAAACAATTGGTTAACGTTTATGTTAAACTTAACGTGATTTCATTTATACGTTTAGCCCCTTATAAATAAACAAAGAATAAGGTCCGAATAGTTAATTAATTATCTTAATTAATGGCTTCGCGTTTAGCATTTAGCCAATTCCAAGTATTTTAATTATAAGTAAGTATAAGGGTACAATTGTACGGTAGATAGAAATTAAAATGGAGTCTCACAACACGTGTTCTTACGGGAAGAACTCGAGTGAAACTCGTCCGAATAGTTATTCCGTGTTTTGTTCCTGTCATGTAAACGTCATTTCAAGTTAGAGTAAAAGAGACACGGAATAACTATTCGGACCATATTCTTTGTTTATTTGATTAATAATTTTTTCACTGTATTTTATAAATATTTAATTCAGCTTCAGTGCAGCAATTAGCACTTAAAATAAAAAAGTTCAAAAAAATCACTCTGGTGACTAACTTTGGAGGAGAATTTGTACAGCAATATTTCAATGTTGCCATACAAATTAACGCATATAAACGCATAACGTTAACGTGTTCGAATTGTGAATGAAACTTGCACTAAATAAACATTTTGTTTACTTTCAAATTGTAGGTATTGTTAATATTAATTGGATCGAATAGTTAAAAAACGAAATTATTTAGCATACTGGACCCATCACAAATTTATCATTCGAAACCGATTATAACGTAAACACATATTTAAATAAGTTCCAAAATCATCACATACAATCTGTGTGTACATGAGTATGAGTGCGAAGTAAATCTGCTCTATACCAAACATTTTAGTGAATATTCTAATTAGTGCTAAAACGTATTCGTGGATCGATAGGTGTGTATGCGAGTGTGGACGCGCGAAGGGCGGCGGCGGGCAGCCTGGCTAGGGTTCCCATAAACGAACACTTAATTTAGGGATAGATTTATAGTAGTGGAACACAGTAGCAGTTATTGAAGTAGGTACTTTACAAAAATATTAGCTAAACAACAATTATTTATTTATTTGAAAGCGTTATAATAACTGATAAGTGATAACGGACGGAAATAGTTAGGTAACCTATTTAGGAACTCTACAATAAAGTTTTAAGATGTTGGTAAGTAAGCTCACTTTCGCCCGCAATTTTTGTTAAGTTAGTCAACCACCACGCGGGCCCAGTGCGAAAAAGCCGGACCAACGGCTACTTGCCGGACTTAATCCTAGGACCAGCAGGACCGGGCGCGTTAAGACGACACGATTTGTGAATATTCAAAAAGGCTTATCCTTACTGGCACTGTCATAAGGTCGAAAAAACGTGGCGCCTGCGATAATTAATTGAGACCGCAAATTAACAAAAAAAGTTTTATCTATCTAAATTAACAATATCTAAAAAATATTTTTAAAAAATTATTGGCTTTGACTGTGGTCCACTGCCTCATACACCTACCGAAAGGATCTCTAAGTTATATTAACTTTATACAACTCTAAGATCCTTTCCAGCCATGAGTGAGGCACCGAATCATAGGCCTTCTTGTAGTCAATCCAGACAGTAGAGATTGCAGTCTTGTTCCGTTGGACTTGCTTGCACATGGTCATGTCCATGAGGAGGAGCTCTTTTCATGTCCATTATTATTATTATCCCTCACTGTCCCACTGCTGGGCGAAGGCATTTATTTTAATTTATTAAATATTTTTTATGAAATAAATTAATATAATGAAATGAAACAACTTTTACGGATCTACTCGCGTTTAATTTACACATTAGTTTTAATTTATGTTTATCCTGACGTTTCGAACCCTTTGCAGCGTCCGTGGTCACAGGGAGTCTCCCGTGACCACGAACGGTGCAAAGTTGTTTCATTTCAATGTGTAGTGTTCGCGTAAACTTTAGAAAACAATAAATTAAGATAATATTAAGATAATTTAATTAATTATGTTTTTTTAAATGAAGCATGGAAGTTTGTTAGAGGGAGGTAACTTTCTTGTCTAGCGCGGCGCGTGTGGTCACCCCAGTGCGTCACCCCACGCAAAGTGCTCCCTTACTGGATTAGATGTTTTGTTACGGACGACAGAAGTGCCGCATCAAGCGTCTGTTTTAAATATAGTCTAGTCTATAGTCTACTATTAGTATTGTTTCATATAATTACTTGTGTCTGATAAATAAAAGCGAGCTTATGAAGTATTCAATTTAACCGATAACGAAACTAATACTGATACCTACTACGTGCTTTATTCACCATTTTTTATTTTCATATATATATTTGATCATGATAACGAAAACGAGAATTTAAATTTAAAAAAAAATTGGTTGCCTGTAAAGTCGATATACGGGCGAAAGTTTTACGTGACAACGACTTTGAGTGGTAAAATAATTTTAATGTGAATATTCATTCGTATAGTAGGAAGAAGGATGAAATAATAGTAACAAATTAAAACATTTATTTATACAAAGAATTATATTTAAAACATTAATTTATACAAAGAATCTCGCACTGAATTTCATATTAACAAAATTTTATTTTTACCTTTACACATACATACGTATTTACCTTTCACTTTTTATGTCTGTCTCTCTCGCTCTTAGGCGGGCTAACCATGCCCGAGTGGAAGGGACGCGTGCCTCTCACTCGCGCGGCAGACCGATCATAGTTGAGTGGGAGAGAGACGCAAGGCATTCGGCGGGCCTCTCTCTCGTTCGGTGACTCATCGTTACGTTACCGAGCGTTACACTTTTTCATAAGTGACTCCCAGCCGCAACCTAATTTAAGACGTTGTCACGTCAAAAATTAACAAATAAATTGTTCCCACGCTCACACCAATTATCTAGCCCCAAGAAAAGCTTCCTTAAGAAACTCGATAAATGTTTAACTAGACAACGACAAAAAAAAATACAAAAAAAATAAAAAACACTATAAATGACACTGATTGGATTTTAATTGGAACTGGAACATTGTGTATGGGGGGGTAGCTTGCCTTTTTTTGCCAATAATAAGTTGCTGAATTTCGATTAGGATTCATTATATCTTGTAAAAACTGTTATGCACACATTCTTCTAAACTCAGTCTGTACCGAGATCAGAGGCCTAAACTTTTAAAAACTGCAATGCATAACAAAGAATAATTCTTTCTAATGAAAATTGTATTTTATTTAATTGACACTAAGAGTAATGCAATACCGCGCGCTCATTTGTCAAATCAAATAAACGATCACAAAATAGTCCAAGTGTTACATTTTTATTTTAAATATTTATTTAAATAAATATTTATTGTATAAACACATTCATAATGTTTCTAATATAGACTTATTTAAGTTACAATTAACATACATGAAAATATACTACCCAAAACAAAATAAGGGCCACGAGGTATTTTTTCATTTTGGTGTAAATTATTAAACATTTACATATTGAAAGTAGTAAAATATTGAGTATACAAATCTTTGATACCTAAACTTTTTAATATTGTAGTATTCATCTAATGCTGGCAACAATTTTAAATAAAATTTGATTTAAAATTATTTTTTGATTTCATTTTCTTTGACGTTTTGCTTTCCTTAGCTTCTTGGTTTATTAGAAATTATCAGAGTTCATTGATATCTCGAGTCAGAAACATCTTTTGCAATATGCCACAAGCACGCAGGCGTCATATGGACTCGCTGACAGCAACCAGAGCCGTTACAATGATTGAAGAAGGTCATTCGCAGCGATCTGTGGGTTTGCAATTGGGATTTTCTCGAAGAGCTATTCAAAATCTATGGAATCGTTTCCAAGAGACCGGCAGTGTTAGAAGAAGACCTGGTTCGGGCAGAGTTCGCATTACAACAGCTCAAGAGGATCCTTACATTCGATTAAGTGCGCGCCGAGATCGCACAACGACGGCCCGCAAGCTGCAAAATCGTTTACGGCTCACAACGGGCACTCGTGTCAGTGACCAAACTATTCGTAATCGATTGCATGAAGACCAGCAGGCATCAAGAAGGCGAGTTGTCCGTATTCCATTAACCAGAAATCATCGTGCAAATCGTTTAAGATTTTCCCGTCAACATTTGGACTGGGACATAAACCAATGGGGCATGGTGCTCTTCACAGACGAATGCAAAGTTAAATTTTTTAACGACGATCGGCGTATTAGAGTATGGAGAAGACGCGGCGAGAGATTTTCAGAAGCCTGCATCCATGAAGTCGATCGTTTTGGTGGTCCAAATGTAATGATTTGGGGCGGGATAAGCTTACACGGCAAAACTGAGCTCGCTATTTTAAATGAGGGTACTGTTACTGCTCAGCGGTATATTGAGGAAGTCGTCAGACCACATGTGATCCCATTTGCCCAGCGAGCGGGTCCTGGATTCATCTTGATGCAAGACAATGCTCGTGCACACACGGCTCAAGCGACTCGGTTTGTACTGGAAGCGTCTGAAATTCAAGTCTTGCCGTGGCCGGCGAACAGTCCGGACTTAAATCCAATAGAGCAGATGTGGGATCAGTTGAAACGAAGAGTTAGAGACGGTGATCAGGAAATCCACAACCAACAGCAACTCATCAACGCTGTTAAAAGGGCCTGGGAAGAGATTCCAATGGAAAATGTCAGGCATTTGATTGAGAGCATGCACTCCAGGCTTCAGGAGTGCGTAACGAAACGAGGGGGGCATACCCGTTACTAAAAGATGAGCATGGAGTATTTTCTTTTGTTTTCAGTAACTTTACATTGTTTTTATTTTTAACCTTAAATGTGTTTCTTCTTTCAAAAGCAAATAAACTTTTTAATCATTATTATTGGAATAAATTTATTGATCTACACGGTAAAAACAACATTAGTTTTCGTTATGGAGACAAAAAAATTAATATTGGTTTTATTATTTTCATGGTACAGACAAAATACCTCGTGGCCCTTATTTTGTTTTGAGTAGTATATAATATAAAAATTATGTTACCAAATACAAAATAAGTAACCAAAAAAAAATTTTTTTTTAGGTTTAGGCTTCTTATCTCAGTTCAGACTGAGTTAAGGGCAAAGTAGCCATAACAAGTTTTATTCAATTAATTATATCCTAATCGAAATTCTATGTTTTAAAAGTGCCCGCGAAAAAAATGAAAAGCAAGGCTTTTTTTGCAAGGGCTTTTGACATAAGTACCTACACATTTTCGTTTATGTTAACGTGGTCGAATGGCAAAAAACATCGCGATATACTTCTGTGTAAAAACTACCGGGAATTGTTCAATAAAACCAAAAAAGTAGTTTATTCGTCAAAATTTATTTTGTCGCCTTCAAAGTAGGCCCCATCGCTTGCAATACAGCTACGCCAGCGCTTGACCCAGTCTTCCATACATTTTTTTGTAAGCTGATTGAGGTATGGTCTTCAACTCTTTCAGCAAATTTTCTTTTATAGACTCAATCAAATCAAAACGCCTTCCTCGAAGTGGTAATTTTAGCCTCGGGAAAAGAAAAAAGTCAGACGGAGCCATATAAGGATGGTACGGCGCTTGGTCGATGACATTCGTCGAGTTTTTGGCTAAAAACTCTTGCACAATGATGGCTTTGTGCGAAGGTGCATTATCATGGTGTAAAATCCATGAATTGTCGATCGAATGTTTTCGGCTTATATTCTCTCGCAAACGACTCATGACACCTAAATATATATTCTTTATTCACCGTTTGTCCCTCTGGAAGAAATTCGTAGTGCACTACACCGCGGCAATCGAAGAAAAGTATCAGCATAACTTTGATTTTCGAGTGGCTTTGACGCGGGTTTCGACTCGGTTTCGAGGCGCCGCCATTCTGAAGATTGTTGACTTGTTTGCATATCGTCGTCAGTTATTATGCGATTCGAGAAGGCACCTCTCCGCCCAGCTCCGCGTCAGTGGAAACCCGGCCTAAGGCTTCCGACTGCAGGGGTTCACCTTCACCTCATTGCGGGATAAGTAGGTGAGCGTACTGCCGCCTCTTTCTCCCGCTACGTCTGCGACGGATCAGGTACAAGTGAATTCGAGTGAGTCGCGACGCTAGCTTTTTACGCGGGCTCTGTTATTCTTAGCCCAAACCCTAACCGATATCTTCGCATTTAGAGACACTGTCGGTTTCCCAAAACTCCATAGATAGCCATAACAAGGCACCACGCGTAGGACCCTCACCATGATTGTCTAGTCATGATTGTCTGTCGTCACAGTCGTCTTGAATGTTCAGAAAATGACGTTCGTGCTTCCACGATACCTACAGTGTTCATCGTCGTAATGGGCGAATTAATTAAAAGCTGTATTTTGCAGATTCTTGGACCTTTCTTGCTTGTTGCATACATAGGGACGCTATGATGCTAATGCAGGCTTTGCGTATTAATTAATTAAGCGCCTGCTAAATTATTTGAGCAAAATGAGCGCCTGCGAAAGTATTTGAGATTCTTTTTTTACAATGCTATTCTCAAGCAAGTCCAGCCGTATATTTGTAATCAACAAGGAAGGTCAATAAATTCAAACTTATTGACTCTGGTGGAATTTATCTCAGAATCTATGGATAAAGGAAAGCAATGTAATATACTTTGATTATTGCAAGGCCTTCGATAGGGTCAATTGTAGAATCCTTTTATCAGAACTCGATGCTATTAGTTTCTCTTCCAAGCTTATTAACTTATTTTCCGACTATTTCAAAGGCCGACAGCAATTTGTACGCCACGGTTGTTATGTATCGCAATCGCAACCCTATCAAACACCCTCTGGGATAACCCAGGGATCAATGCTTGGGCCCTTATCTTCTTACTGATGGTAAACGACGTGGTTGATGTACTTAAATATACAAATTGCCTTCTTTATGCTGACGATCTAAAATTATATGCAGAAGTCAGTGACGAGGCGGATTGTGAACGAATACAAGACGATGTTAATGCCTTACTTAAGTGGAGTAATGAGAATGATTTGGGATTTAACTGTGCTAAGTGCTATGTTATGACCTTCAGCCGCAGACGTAATCTCGTTGAACGTAAATATATTAACATATAAATAAACATAACATGTAAATATATTGCCTAACGGCAATGACAGCATTGTTCGCACAAACGCTATGAAAGACCTGGGGTCACATTGGATCCTTCTTTGAATTTTAACGAATACGTTTCCGCTCTCACTCGTAGCTGTTTCAGTCGTTTGGGGTTTGTTTTACGTAACTCGCGTGACTTTCATAATCCTGACGTCATCAAAATCCTTTTTACCAGCCTTGTGCGAAGCTTAGTGGAATCGATTGCTATGAATTTGGAATCCACACGAGGCATACTTATGTTAGAGAAGGTTCAGAAAGCTTTTCTTCGCTGCTATTATAAGCGGGTATATGGTTGTTATCCCTTCATATACCCAACGAAGTTCTTACTAGTCATGTTGGGGATGAACTCTCTAGAGGGTAGGAGAGCTTGAATGGAGTTGTCAACTGCTGTGGCGATTTTGCGTGGGGATGTGGACTAGCCCGAATGTGTTGAGCAGCTATCTCGCCTATTTGTGCCTAATAACTTCACCGCTGTGTCGCATGCATCAGGCACTTAACGTACTCCTTGTGGCTTACCCAGATTTTGACGTGTTTGTGGACATCTTTAAGATTTTTTTTAAACAAAATGGTATTTGTTTGTGAACTACTGCTTAACTATACTTACTATTTGTGCTACACTTAACTATTCATAATTATGTAATTGGGTTACGCCCGTTTAATTATGTTAAATAAATAAATAAATTTTTCACGTTTGCGTTTTGATCGCATTACATTATGTAGTGAAATTAAAATATATTTTGGTATCCAAAAAATGATTTTTACTTTTCCAAAATTTTATTGTTTTTACAAGATATCCTAAAACTATGAAAATTTTCCATGAATTATAGACTGGTACTTGTACAGAATTTAACAGAAATAGCATTCCGATTAAGTTTCTCCTTTGCGGTGAAACGGAACGTTAAGTTCGTTTTTGAGTTTTCTCAGCCGCTGGCTGTGTCTGTCTGCTGTTTGGTTTAACAATTTCTGTTTTATGTACAGTATTTAATTTCCATTAGATTAGCATAAACACATCTCTTTTATTCGCTGAAGATTTCAACGTTATGTATTACAGCTGTACATAAATTAACTTCGGTAAGCGAAATCGATCAAAAACATCTGTGCGACTATGTAGAGGAAATTCTTTCTTCGACATTTTATTTATTGTTATTTTTTTAACTCAACAAATTAAGTAACAATTGTTTCCAGCTATGGCCGTAGTTGTAAACTTGTATTAAAGGATAACGTTATTTTGTTTTGTCCCACATTGATTTTTTTATTTCAGGTTATTATCGACCTGTCAAGAGGACATTTTTCATCAAGCTGTTTTTGCAAAATTCGCAAAATAGGAGACGAAAACCCCTTTAAGTTTTCTAATTTCATATCGAACCTGCCACCGATCGTAAGTACGATAATGTTATACCGTTTGATGAATAACTTCACTGTCGCCATATCTAAACATCGTCAGTTTGCAGAGTTAGGTCTTTGAAAAAATAACATAAACATTGTTAAAAAATTATTGTATGACAGTTTCTATACTCTATTATATTTATGCTTGCTTCATTAATAGTTATTTTTTATGTATCTACGTTTTGTAAGAAGACAAATAACATTGCTGTATTCAAATAACCTCAAAACAATCATATGATTTTGTCAGTATAAGTTATCAGACTTGGCAACTTACTTTTAATAATTGAAGTATGTACCAACTATTTCTTTTGTATATAAGTAAGTCTATAATAATCATGATTATTTAGGTGCTTTATTAGCAATCTAATACATGTAGAATAAAAAATAACTGTAACATACTCAATAAATCATTAACATACCAATTCTTCAGTAATGCATGGTCATCTAAAGTAATTGTTCTAGATTTAACAAAGTGTTATGTAATATTTGGATGTGTATTGATTTTGTTCACTAAGTTGACCTCTTAACCTGTTTTGGTACATTATTTTTAATTGATTAGTTCTCTAGAAGCCAGACACATTCTTAAAGTATTAATACATCAAAAATAATAAATAAAGCAGATAATTCAACATCTCCTCCTTGGTTTCAATGGTTTAAAATTGGCACAGTTACTGCATTTACTGTTATTACAATACAATACAGTAATGCCTTCGCCTGTGCATACATAGCTTTTTCTTTGCAATCTCATTGGAAATCTCATTGGAAATGATTATGCATGCTTGGTGGAATGATGTTTGGATGTCTGGGATGACAGCATCCCAGGAAATCTAGACACAATAGAAAAAAAATGATTATTGGTTTCAATATTGAGTCATCAGGACACAAGTGGTTAAGACCTAGCACTATAATTCTTATTCTCCCAAATATTTCTCTGAATTGCTTTCTACGCATTAACAGGATGCAGTGCAGCCTTATTTTTAGGAACTATGTGAGGAGTTTTAGTTGAAAAGCCTATGCTGGAAAGCAAACATAGATATTGATCCCTTACCTTAGTAGAAGGCAGACCCCAGTCATTGTTTATATACCTAGTTATAAGTAGATTTACTTTGGAATAAGTTTAGAACTATACACTATGCAAAAATAAGTAAATAATGAATATATGGTGCATTTGAACAGTGTGAGTTTGCACCAGGGTGGTGGAGAGATGCCTCGCTGCAGCAAGCGCACGCGCAGCAGCGCGCCCGCGCACGGCGCCGACGTGGTGCCTGGCGCTACCGCCATCGACGAACACCACCACCACAAGAGATCTAGGAACAGCAGGTACGCGGCAGCACTAGTTCATTTTATAGCGAGAGAAAGAGAGCTAGTTAGTTTGCTTGCGCAAGGTCATCTTACACCTTTTTGAAAACTAACTGACATCTAAACTATCGGACATCTACGAGATGTCCGATTATGTTGTGTATAGCAGAGTTGCTGGTGCAAGAGCCTTCCATATGGATGGATACATCACAGGAAAAACGGGTCATAAACCACCATGCAGGACCAGTGTGGATTGGTGGTTGTTAACTTCTCCTAATACAGCTGGGACCAACAGCTTTACAAGCCTTGCGAAACATGGAGGAGAAGGATCTCTGTTCTCGTCATTCGATTATATCTCCTATGGAAAACTGAATATCTAGTGCCAGTTTTGTTTGCCATTCAATCACAGAAATAATCAAAATTTGACAGAATTTTTACTCCTCGATTTTCACCAACAGGCACTGCTTCAATGACATACAAATTCTTGTTTTTGCTACCATGTTCAAATGAATTTGAATAGTAAATAAAAAGCACTTGACTAACTGAGCTCTACTATTCAAGCATTTGTTTGCCACTGTTGATCCTCGCTACAACTTTCAGTAGCAGGAATAATTATCACAAAGGTACACTCTATTTAAGTGACTGCCTTATGGTCATATCTAGTCACTATGTTTATAGTTTAACAATGTAGTTGATAATAACCTTTGTTGTTTAAAGTCATTTTGGAAGAAGTTTGGCTTTATTTAATCTATAAAAGGTGAGCAGTGTTTACAACAATAAATCTGGAAAATAATATGCACTCATCATGATGTCATCATTAGCATCATCAAATCTCACTACACTTTGTGGTGGTATATTTTGTATCTGTACTTAAATAACTGTTATTATTTCCTGTGAGAATATATATTTTTTTTACCCTAATCCAAGAGTTATTATAAGAATTACCAACGGCCCAATGTGCTTGCTGATACACAATCTTGCTTCCATTGTTGTAATTGAGACTTGAACTTGAACACTCAAGTTATCTGTGTTTGTAAACAACACTGCACCATAGCATATTGTTGCACCTTCTTAGTATTTGGACTATTTACATGTACCAAGTAAAATCTGTTTTTATATGTTTATGTGCCTCGGTGGCCGAGTGTCAAAACGCTCGGCGATACCCGAAAATCCGGGGTTCAATTCCCAGGGCGTGCAGTGTGTGCAGTTTTTGATGCATAGCCCAGCTTTTTGATTCAACCCGCATTTGGCGAGCGTGGTGATTAAGCCAATACCCATTAATTGTAGCGATGACTTGATTTCAATAATGGAGGCTTTTGCTCAGCAGTGGGACAGTATATAGGCTATTTACTTTACTACCATTCTATGTTAAAGTGATACCAAAATATCTTTCTCTTTCAGCTCACGTAGACATTCCAAAGCAGAAGACACTAGTTTTAGTGCAAAGAAATGTTTGACATGGTTTAAAGAATACACTACAGTGTCAGAACCAGATGTATTAGGTAAGTTTTTATCACCACAACAACACAGCTGATGAGAAAGTATGGGTGATAGTTTGTTCTTGAATTACTCCGAAATAGTACAAACTTAAGATAACTTCTAAAACACGATTAGAATAGGTATATTTGATAAACACATGATAATAACTTCTAAAACACGATTAGAATAGGTATATTTGATAAACACATGATACTTTTTGTTGAGTTATAGAGTTTTCACTTGGTTACATAGGTACTTCTTTTCATAATAAATTTTGAATGTGAAACCAGTTCTGACTAATCATTATTAGCTTATAAACTAAATAATTATCGAAATGAAACAACTTTTACGGATCTACTCGCGTTTATTTTACACATTAGTTTTAATTAATGTTTATCCTGACGTTTCGAACCCTTTGTAGGGTCCGTGGTCACAGGGAGACTGAGGTGTTGGTCGTCTCATAATTAGTTAGTAGCTTGTATACCCTCATTTAAATTAATCAGGTGCATTCCGTTTTATGCAGAAAGAGCTTACAGTATCTTTTGGTCTGGCAGTATGGTGTTGGGGCTGGGATTTAATATTCTGTATGATGGGATCCCAGGCTGGTGGTAGATTCCAACCATCTTCTCTATTAAAATTAGGATGTTTTTTAATTTCAATAGCCTCGCATATCATCCTAGGGATGAATCGTTGTTCTCTGGCGAGTATTTGTGGTTTATCAAATCTGATGTAATGGTTGGGCCCCTCAAGTGAATGTTCGCTTGTAAAATAAACGCGAGTAGATCCGTAAAAGTTGTTTCATTTCAATGTGTAGTGTTCGTGTAAACTTTAGAAAACAATAAATAATTATTGTCATCAACATATATTTATCATTTTATTTTTACTGTCTGTTTTGTATTGTTTTATGTTCAACATCTTGAGCATGTTGTGTACACTAAATCTGGCCCAATTTAACAATAAGTCATTGGTGAGATGGTGCCATAACCTACCAAGCTGGCACAATGATTGCTGTTAGTTAAACAAATGCTATCTTAGGACAACCACCATCACCAACCCAAACGGCTTGAACATGCTTTCTGGCTTTCGAAGTACAAAGCAAGTTGAAAAAATTTAATTTGGTGACCCAGCATTGAAAATAATGCTTACAATTGAAAGGATTACCATTGGTGTTGTTATTAGTGGCTAAGATACAGATTATAAATTAAAAAACTTAGATTCCAAAAACAACTTCCTACAAATTGTTTTAATGAGCTTCATTAAAACTTCCAACTTTGTTTTTTATAAGATTCATTTGCCTTAGGTCCTGAAGGAATGGAAAAGTTTTGTGAAGACTTAGGAGTGGACCCCGAAAATGTTGTGATGTTGGTAATAGCTTACAAAATGGGCGCCAAACAAATGGGTTTCTTCACACAGGAGGAATGGTTAAAAGGTAATTGTTTTTATTGGTTATTTTGCATTTACAATAGTTTTTTCAAAATTTAATTTAGCTTCATTTACTTTAAAAAATATTATAATGAATGACGTAGGTAGATGTACATTGTGACGCGTGCGAATTGCCACTAAACGGTGGCGCGCGGATCCGGCCGTCCATCTCTGTGCCCTCTGTGACGTCACCCGCTAGTGTTGATCGCCGGTGGTAGACGCGTAGACAAAGATGATGTCTTAAGTGGGCTTACCTATAACTATTCGCAATCTGAGCGTCAGTTCGTATAACTAAGCTAAGAAACAGATTTTATCAAATGTGGGTTTAACTTTAATACAAATAATATTCCCTTCCTATGTAAGTTTTATAGCTTTTAATAAATTGATAGAGTGAAACTGAAAACTTAAGACGTAATGGCAAATAGTTATGTATGAATTATATTTTCGAGAATTATTTAAATCTTTGTTTACTTAGAGTTTGGTTTGTAATTTTAAATAATTATTTTTTTTGTGAACTGCTTCTTTTACTAAAGCTATTTAGTGTGTGTTTTTTTATTTTTACACAATGTATTCTAAATGAAATAATTTCAATTAATTTGCATTCAAAATATTACTAACCCCCTTATTCATAAAAACTATATAAGCATTGTTTAGTTAAATATTGTTTTGTCAATGTCACATAAACATCATTTTCAATTTGAGAAAAAGAGACAAAACAATGATTAACTAAATAATGCTTAAATAGTTTTTATGTATAAGGGGTACAGTTGTTAATGTATTTCTTAATACCAAAATTGTGTCAATCATTTTTTATTGAGACAATTTTGGACCCAGTTGGGGCACAGCAATTTAGAAGAGAGGATGACTCCATTCATACATTAAATATAAGAAATAGCTTGTTAGATTCAATATTATCATTAATGTTTTCACTATTGTACAGTATTGTAATTTGATAGTATAAATATAAAATGCAATTGTTTTCTATTTTCAGGGCTAACAGAGTTACAATGCGACAGTGTGCACAAATTGCAGAACAAATTAGAATATTTACGCAGTTTACTCAATGACACCTATATATTTAAGGCTGTATACAGATATTCTTATGACTTTGCTAGGGTGAGTGCTACTTTTTTTTACCTTATTTATTTACTGGTTTTTTTCTCCAAGAAAAGAAATAAATTAAAAATGTATGTATTTAAACACACAACACAAACAAATCACACACAAACACACACACCCTCGCACACACACATGTGATGTACCAGTCACCTTATTTACTTCTATTATTAATTAACTTATTAGTTCATCAAATATTTAATAAAAACGTAACAAAAGTATTGTGAGGACATTGAGGAGGAGCGGGGTTTCCTAAAACAGGTATAGTTATACTTAACTGGAGATCTTTGTCATTGTAATAGTTGTGTAATCCTTCTGTTACTGAATAAACATTTTAAATTTTTGATTTTGATTTCTATAGAATAAAAAATTGCGCGGGCTGCACTTTATTAATTATTCGTTAATATTAATTTTACTTTGTATTGAATTTTAAGGTACTTTTTTTATTAAAGTGGCAATACTAATAGCTGTAATTTCAACTAAATCTGTATAAGACGTCCATCCGCCGCATCCACCTTAACATAGAAAGTAAAGTAATGAGTAAGATCATTCTCAGAATAATTTTGAATAGTCTAAAGGCTCCCATTCACGGGCACTCCGTCACTCTAAATTAATGGGCTCACTTAAAATTATTAGATTATCACCGATGCCACGCAATCCAAGTAGTTAGGTATATGATTAAATTTGGAGTAAACGAAGCGATGGATCAGCGCCCTTGAATGTGGACCAAAAACCTATCAAACAAGTCAAACTCTTACGAAAACGCATCAAAAGCGCCGGCCGGCCGGCCCAACCCCTTCCTTACAGGATAAGGACCAGCGTTCACTCGACACGAGCACGGCGCGCGCGCTGCTCGGCGTCCTGCTGCCGCGGTGGGCGCTGCGCGCGCCGCTCGGCGAGTTCCTGCAGCGCGAGCGGCGGTACCGCGTCGTCAACCGCGACCAGTGGTGCAACATACTGGAGTTCAGCCGCACGGTGGACGCGCAGCTCACGGCCTACGACGCGGACGGCGCCTGTGAGTATGGCTGGTGGCTGATGCGGTGTGATGGCCGCCGCCGGGAGTTCCTGCAGCGCGAGCGGCGGTACCGCGTCGTCAACCGCGACCAGTGGTGCAACATACTGGAGTTCAGCCGCACGGTGGACGCGCAGCTCACGGCCTACGACGCGGACGGCGCCTGTGAGTATGGCTGGTGGCTGATGCGGTGTGATGGCCGCCGCCGGGAGTTCCTGCAGCGCGAGCGGCGGTACCGCGTCGTCAACCGCGACCAGTGGTGCAACATACTGGAGTTCAGCCGCACGGTGGACGCGCAGCTCACGGCCTACGACGCGGACGGCGCCTGTGAGTATGGCTGGTGGCTGATGCGGTGTGATGGCCGCCGCCGGGAGTTCCTGCAGCGCGAGCGGCGGTACCGCGTCGTCAACCGCGACCAGTGGTGCAACATACTGGAGTTCAGCCGCACGGTGGACGCGCAGCTCACGGCCTACGACGCGGACGGCGCCTGTGAGTATGGCTGGTGGCTGGTGCGGTGTGATGGCCGCCGCCGGGAGTTCCTGCAGCGCGAGCGGCGGTACCGCGTCGTCAACCGCGACCAGTGGTGCAACATACTGGAGTTCAGCCGCACGGTGGACGCGCAGCTCACGGCCTACGACGCGGACGGCGCCTGTGAGTATGGCTGGTGGCTGATGCGGTGTGATGGCCGCCGCCGGGAGTTCCTGCAGCGCGAGCGGCGGTACCGCGTCGTCAACCGCGACCAGTGGTGCAACATACTGGAGTTCAGCCGCACGGTGGACGCGCAGCTCACGGCCTACGACGCGGACGGCGCCTGTGAGTATGGCTGGTGGCTGATGCGGTGTGATGGCCGCCGCCGGGAGTTCCTGCAGCGCGAGCGGCGGTACCGCGTCGTCAACCGCGACCAGTGGTGCAACATACTGGAGTTCAGCCGCACGGTGGACGCGCAGCTCACGGCCTACGACGCGGACGGCGCCTGTGAGTATGGCTGGTGGCTGGTGCGGTGTGATGGCCGCCGCCGGGAGTTCCTGCAGCGCGAGCGGCGGTACCGCGTCGTCAACCGCGACCAGTGGTGCAACATACTGGAGTTCAGCCGCACGGTGGACGCGCAGCTCACGGCCTACGACGCGGACGGCGCCTGTGAGTATGGCTGGTGGCTGGTGCGGTGTGATGGCCGCCGCCGGGAGTTCCTGCAGCGGAGCGGCGGCGGTGAAGAGCTCCATGGATCTGCGATTGCTAATGTTAGCAACTTTTGCAAAAGCTTGTCATCGGATAGTGGCCAAAAATGTATGATTTCGAACTTCTCCGTGCTTCGGAAAGCACGTAAAGCCGTTGGTCTCGGCTGCATTAGCAGTCGTTAATAATTACCAATCCACACGAGGCCAGCATGGTGGCTTATAGCCCGTTCTCCCTATCCATCCATAGGAAAGGCTCGTGCCCCAGCAGTGGGGATCTAAAATGAGTTCACGTCATCATCAGCCTTTTAGTCCACTGCTGGACCTCTTTTCAAGTGCATGCTACTGAACAAGATCCGCGGCTACTCACCCAGCTTATGTCAGTACCTTGCGATGATCGTCGCTTCATCTAGTCTGAGGGCGTTTTACTTATTCTACGTTTGCTTGTCTAATCTAAGCTCGAAAGACTAATTCCTTGTTTTCTTTATTTACTTAGTACCTTACAAATAAGCAAAGAACTCCAAATAGTTATTCCGTATTTTCTTCCTGTTATGTAAACGCCATTTCAAAGAGACAAAACACGGAATGACTATTCGAAGCTTATTCTTTGTTTTTTTGTGAGACGCTTAGTGTATTGTGTAGTATGTTTTCTGCAAACACTCGTGGGATAGCTGCATATTGTAACTGTATTTTTCTACTGTAACTCTGTATTGTGTGGCGCATAAATAAATAAATATACAATTGCATTGTGCAGGGCCGGTGATGCTGGACGAGTTCGTGGAATGGCTGCGGGCGGAGCGCGCGCCCGACGCCTGCATGCCGCCCGCCAGCTGAGACCTCGGCGCCGGTAAGCGGACCCACACCCTCAGCCCTGACCCCTGACACGCGACGCGAGCGACAATACCTATAAATGTGGATATTGACTCATTTTGCCGTAACGTAACATGTTCAATGAAAGAAAGAACGAAAACAAAATAAAAAAACATCTTTTTTTTCAATAGATAAAATGGTTGGAATTTAACACCGGCCTGGAATCTCATTCAAACTAATAAATCCCAGCCCCAACACCATACTGCCAGACTAAAAGATACTATAAACTCTATTTGCGTAAAACGGAACGCACCCGATTAAATTGAATAAATAAATAAATAAATCATTTATTGCTAAAAATATGTTACAAAGTGGTGTTTTTTAGTACACATTTTACTGTCACACAGCATGCAATGTTACCGCAATAATTAATCATATTATCATAATTTCATAAGTACTTGAATTAATTAAAATAACAATTGATTGATTGATTGAAATTAGATACTTATTAATTATGAGCCAACCAACACCTCGGTCTACCTGTGACCACGGAGTACGGACCCTGCAAAGGGTTCGAAAAAGAAACACGAGTAGATCTGTAAAAGTTGTTATTTAAAAGAAAAAAAAATTGATCAAGCATTTTAAAACTAAAACTAATTATACAAAATTAAAATGAGAATTTTAATTTCGCCGCGAACTCCGCCTTGTTATCGGTCAGTCAGCAATGACGTATCAAGAGCTCGCCACGAATGGTACGTTACGATGATCGCAAAGGTTGTTTGATAATACCTGTATCGAATGGCTGATCGAGTTCCGTGCATAGAAAAATGTTTTTGTTGAAAAGTAGTGATGAAACGATTGCGATTTCGATTAATCGTAATTGATGATTTTTGATATTTCACGAATCAATGATTATTGATATTTCCGTAATCGTCCATTCCATCGATTATTTAGCGATTAATTCTGACATTTATTTTCCTCAAAAATTTTTTATTTGTAACATACTTCGTAAATGCGCAGGATATCTTTTGTTCATGCGTGTATTCGAACGCTTCTTTGACTGGCCTGACGTTTCGATGGACGATAAGTAATACTCTCCTGAAGTGTTTTTTTTATTATTTCTCGTTAGTTCGCTCTACCAAAACTAGTTCAGTGTAGTTTAAATTAATTGGGCTAAAAAAGCTAGAAATGTTATGTTTATTGAACAACAATTTAAAGTACACACAGCGGCAGATCAACCTACCCAAACCTGTCAAATTTCTCCAATGAATATTGATCCTTATAGCCAAACAATAAAGTTCAAAATTAATTGTAGAAATTTGGCAGTTTTGGGTAGGTAGATCTGCCGCCGTGTGTACTTACTTTAATTTTAATTATTGATTTTTTATAATTTTTTTTTGATTTTCTTACGGTAATAAATCTTATGTTGATTTATCGATAATTTGTTTTATTTATTACTAAAAACAAATAATCGTAATCGTAATCGTCGATTATTAGGTTATTAGGTTGTAATCGTGATCGCTAAGTGATAATCGTTTCATCACTAGTGAAAAACACCACAAGGCCAAGATATTGCGGTTGTTTGTTTTAAGGGAAAATTGATAAGTGTCAACTCTACGTCCAGCTGATACATAGTCTTTAGTCCTCAACTGCATGGTCAAAAAACAGAAGTCAAAACATTTCAGGATTGTACAAAAATAATGTAATAAAAATAATGTATGGAAAATAAATCTACGTGAATATGCTTTTGCATATTATCTCGGTGTCTTTTTAACCTGGTTGCATGGCTATGTTTCGGGATTATACCTATTACCAAAGATCCTGTATATAAATAAAGGACATTTAGACCAACATGCAAAAAAACCTTTTAGCTAAGCTTAAAAAATATTTTTACATAGAAAACTATAAAAGTTACATAACGCGAGCGCGAATGACGACAATTGACTTTACCACTATAGGAGTAAATTAGTGTAATAGACATTTAATCGGCATCTTTCCCATATTGTTTTCTAAAACAATATGTGTAAAATAAACGCGAGTAGATCCGTAAAAGTTGTTTCATTTCAACAGCATCTTTCAATTAGACAAATTAACAAAAGAAAGTTATAACTAAGTTCAAAGATTAATTTTTCCAAAAAGTTACACAAAATTGGCTAATCAACTCCTTAATGTTGCGGCCGATGCTTCGATGTTGGTTGATAGCGTTTGTGATAACCCTAGCTTTGTACTGACTCTACGATCGAACGGCCACACCAGAGTACTAAAACGAAATTAAGTTTAAAATATATTTAAACTTAATTTCTGTGATTTTACCGATATAGATTAAATAAAGACATATAATTAATGACATTTGCAACTTGCAATAGCAATAATAATCAAAAGTATAATATATTGAAAAATATATATCCAATTGAATATACCAATTGAAATTTGCTTCCAAATGAACTCGAGAAAATAAAGAAATCCAGCAAAATTATCTTACGATATTTTAAGCTGACAGACAGTTTTCAAATTTTTACTTTTATTTAAAAATCGAAGCAGAGCCGCCAATATTGCCACTGCCAAAAAGCAAAGTAATCACTCTGAGAGGTTTTACAAATTGTAAACTCATTATAATTTTGTCATCAGTCGCATTTGCTGTGCATGTTAAAACACATCCAATCATAAGTCCAAGCGCTGGTATACTATCTATAGAGGTCTCAATAACTCATACACTCATGTAAAGCCTAATATTATTATAGTTATGTTAAATAAAATATATTTTTTTACGAATCTACTTCGCGTCTATGTTTATTTTGTTAACCAGGAGGTTAAAAGGATCTAATCCCTGTATCACTGACTATGAAATCGAATGGGGAAAACACACGAAGTAGATCCATAAACTAATAGTTTGTAAATAAATGAAGGAAATGCTGTGTCGTCATCAGGTTTAATTGTTCAGATTGTAATGTTCATCTGAAATTATGTAGTCGAAAGTTGTGTCCCATTATCGGTGTGAGTAAAATTCATCTATCGGCAGCTAATTTTGACATTGTTATATGAAACCCTAACGGTAGAAGGACAAAAGTAACTTGTATGCATAGTACGTAAAAGTTCATATTTCAAATGCCTTGTGTTCACTAAAGCTCTACCCTACTACGCAGGACTGACAAGAAACGGGCAACACCATGGATATAAAGGCATCAAAATGGCTACAAATAAATAAATAATATTATAAAATGGCAGGGTCTGTTTTACCACTTTTTGAAAATAAAATGAAGTTTTTTAATAGTATGCTACTACTCGCAATCAAAACGTATTAAAACTAGCCTTGTATTTGTAAATTATATCGTTTCTCTAATTGCATCATAAAAGACTGTCAATACTGTAAAGGTCGCTGGCAGAGTTGCCGCAGTTGTGTGTTTGTTATTCATGCTATAAAATGCCAATTAACAATTTTATCTGTGTAACCAAGGCTTTATTTAACCCAAAGAATACATCATCACATGAAAGACGGACATCAATCTTATAATTGCTACTGGTTTTATTCATTACATTTGGAATTATTCATAGGCTGGCAACACTCTTTCATAAATTGTTTTCACGCCACAAATCTCAGTATTACAAATTATGCCTTTAAGTAACTGACCTGCAATTCTGTGACGATTATGTCAGAATTCTTCTATTCACACTGGCAACCTTCGCTGCTGCAAAAATAATAGTTTTGTACTATGTACTGCCAGTCAGCAAAGGCAAAAAAGTAAATATTTGGCTTAAAAGGTATAAGCCATAAATGTTTGTACATTGAAATGCCTTTTCTGTTATGTGCAATCATACCGCATGTACGCACAAGCTCATACATTTCAATAGTACTGCCAATTTATTATAGGATGGTGTGATTGAAAGGCAACATTTTGGAAACGTGGCTGTGTGAAGAGGCTTTTGTAAAGCAACTTCTTAGGGAATGTAGCGTTGGCTATTAGGAAAAACATGTGATAGGTAAGTATGTATGTGAAATGGGTTGTGGTCTTTGACTGATTGGCAGTTAGGTTAGATTTTTTCATTATCATTTAGCAATGCTCAACTAATAACTGGTTACGTTCTGTCAGAACTGGGCTTCTGTCACTATAACATGACTTTAATATACAAACAACAAGTATATAATTTTTACTGTACCTATAAAATCTTATAATATTAATATTGTCTGTATAAACAATTATTTTATTTACGCCAATGTGTTTCTTGTTTCTGTGAATTAAAATTGAATTGAATCGAATTGTTTAGAGTATAGTTTTCTTTAGTAAAATTCATTTGGTTTTATCTTGCGATGCAAGATCTCAATTCTCAAATATGAATATTGTATCATCATCATCTCAGCCAAAGGACGTCCACTTGCTGGACAAAATGTATGTATGTAGATTGAAATTGAAAATTAATATTTATGTTTGTTTTAAAACCTGTAATACTTAGAACTTAATTTGCGGAGCTGTTCACATAATATAGAATGTAAAATTTACTCTCTGGTTACCAAACAGTTTCATAATGCAAAATGATTCTCAATATTCATTACTATATTTAACGAGATTGTTTTAAAGGCATTGTACAACTAATTGTAAGTGTTGCTCCAACAGAATGATGACTCTTTTTCTTAATTGTAATGATGCGTCTTCATCAGCCTACACTAGTCTTACTGCTGGACATAGGCCTCTCCAAGTGCACGCCACTGAGCACGGTCCGCGGCTACGATGCGTCGTGCGTGATTTAATTTAATAGGACGCTACATAATACAACTGAGTCATTACAAAATTAATAAAAGGACACGGTACTTTTTTGGAGCAGAAAATATCTCATCCCATATGTTATGATATCCCATGTTTTGATTTAAATTTCTTGCACATTTCTTCTGTTGTTCTTGTGGTATGAATATTATTGTATTGTAAAACTCCCAGTTTTGTCTTGAATATAAAAAGTTTTTTGGAGAATGGGTCAGTAAATACACATTATGTTATTATTATATGTATTCTCCTCAATAACGTAGTAGTGTTAAGTTTTCGTTGTATATTTTTAGCATTTATATAGATGTAAAATAATATGTATTATATATATTATGATTTTGCCTCCGGTTTCTCTATGCGATGTATTGATTTATCGATTGACGTTAGTTTTTAATATTGATGCAATCTCAAATACTCTCAAAACTGTCGAACCAATTTTTTATTAGTTAATTTATTAAATTTGCCCACCGAATTGTATTATTTTTATTGTAAAAATAGTGCAACCGTTCTAAGTATTTCTGTCCAGAGTACGTATTTAAGACTTCTGTACTATGGTGGCGATTTGTTAAACCATATATTGTGAGATCAAATCCAAACAGGCAAAATTTCAAAATGTATCTGTTAAAACTCAGGATTTTAAAACAACATCTTTGGCTAACGTGAACATGGTGTCTTTGCAATGAGACTATGGAGCTTAATCCTAAAAATAGAAGTGTATCACCTGCAGATTTTTAACATTATTAGCGACATTAATATTTTTGTTTTGTCAATATGTAAATATTTTCCTCGAGTCAACCTTTTTAAGTTTTAATAATGCTCATAATATAGTCTCATCTCAAAAATTCACCCTCTAGTAGCGACTAAAACTGAAAAGTAAGTGTACCACTCAACTTTTATCATATTATGTAATATTTTTGTAAAATCAATTGTGTACCTAAATGGAAATAATAAGCAATGTAATCCCAGTTTAAATTGTTTGTTTAACTATGGAACGCTAAAGTTTAAAAGTGTAAATAAGCAATGTACTTTGAAGTGTATAATATGCAGGTGTAACAAACATTTTGTTGCATCACATGAATTATGTTATTTTCTACAGCTATGTTAAAAGTTATGTCTGCATATTATGTTGTATGCCTGAGGCACGACCATGTAAAGCGAGTAATAATCTATATATCTACGAGGACACTATTCTATCAAGTTCCAATAGACTAGGTGTCTGTGTCTAGTCTAACATACTTAGGTTTAGGTGTAGATATGGTTTTATATAAGGCATGTAGGTAGATATATTCAAATTCTCTACGATTGTAACGAATAAAATTTCGTTTCTCTGTAAAAACAGTGTATACAAAATTACTCTCGACGCGTTTAGGCCAATGTACCGAAGATTACAAGAGAAATAAATAAATGAATATCGAATATACTTGTATTTGATTTAGCTAATTATTACGACTCGTCGACAAATACTGATAAACCCATATGGACAAGTTGTCCTCATAAATGTGATTTCAGCAAGTTGTCACATATTTTGTTGCTAAATTTACAAACATCTACACCATTGCAGGCAAATTATATAAATTATCATATAATTAAGCTGGTAACCAGATAAGATAAAAAGCCACCATAACATGGGTTAAGTAAATAGCCCATAACTGTCTCAATCAATGGAGCAAAGGCCTCCATCATTGAAATCAAGTCATCACTACAATTGATGGGTAAAGGCTTAATCACTCACTTCACATGCTAAATGCGGGTTAGTGATCACAAACCCGGGTTTTGTGCATCGAAAAAATCCGAAACACTTTGTCCGACCTGGGAGTTGGAGCAGGGACCCTCTGGTATCGGGCGAAGCGCTTTGCCATTCGAGGCGTTAACGTAACCAATAAACCATGTGTCGTAAAGTAGTAGTAGACGGGATAATCCTCTTTGAACGCATCTAGCTTAAGTGAATTCCCCCAATGAACCACAAACACTTCTTCAAAGCTCTGTTGACATTGAAAAGTGTATGTGTGTAACATACTTTATGATGTATCAACAGTTACATCTATGGAATTATATAGGTTAAGATTTTGAGGTTGAATTGGGAGAAGAATTTAAATTACAATTATATGTAATTGCTTACTTCAAAATATGTTCAGATATCATGCATGCATTGCTTGTGACAGTTTACTCAGCATTCTAACTGAGATGTTACTTGGTATGGGTATGGTATTTAAAAAAAACCGAGAACTGGAATAAACTTGTGACTGACACTGAGAACATGTTAAGTCATGTCTCGTATTGGGGTTGACTTAACCTAGTCCATTTTAACCCTTCCAAAACACGAGTTTGCGTGTTTACCGCTAAAAGACATCCCTTCGTCGTATCTCTAAACTTTGAAGGAGATCCCCTTGATACCAAACCGACCATTTGAATCCTTGGCGTCGATATTTCGAGTGACGTTCAGTTTCGTTATTTGGAAGGTAAAGCTAAATTAGCTTCGAAAAAGCTGGATGTGCTCAATAGAGCGGGACAGTATGTCACGCCGACCCATCGCTTACAACTTTACAAATCACAGGTCAGGCCTCATATGGAATACTGTTCCCATCTTTGGGCCGGAACGCCCCAGTACCAACTTCTCCCATTTGACCGCATTCAACGCAGAGCTGCTCGAGTTGTCGACAACGTTGTAACCTCTGGTCGGCTCGATCCACTGGCCATTCGGAGACGTAGCGTCTCTCTGTATATTTTATCGCCTTTATCATGGGGAGTGCTCTGGGGAATTGTTCGGTTTGATCCCTGCCGCTGATTTCCTTCACCGCACTACACGCAATCGACTTCTCGTTGATTCGATCGTCTTTCCATCCTCACCATCTTGATGGATGGCGGTCTACTACTGTGCGTTTCTCACGTATTTTTTTACCACGAACTAGTGCTGTGGAACCAGCTCTCAGCGGCGGTATTTCCAGACCATTACGACTCGGGGAGCTTCAAGAAACAAGCCTATTTCTTCCTTAAAGGCCGGCAACGCATCTTGCTTCCCATCAAGTGCACCGCCTGCTTGTTTGCCCCCATCTAATAAAAATAAAAAAAACACTTACCCCTATCAGTTGTGTAACTTGTGTAAAGATATAAATTATCTATGGTATTTAAACAATAGAAATTTCATATGATATTGATAGAATGTTTCTTCATATCATATCATATAACGAATACAGTAAAAATGAAACACTATGATATTTACAATACTATTATTACTTATTACTTCTGCTATTTACAGTATCTGTCGGCTTTCATTTTGCTCCGCCTGTCAAGCAACGTCTCATGCAGGTTGCCCTCAGTTTTAGCTTTCTTTAGCTCTAAAACTCCATCCTCATTGACACGGAGTTTCTTGTCTTGGAATTTTTGAAACTTTTTCCTGTAACAATGTAAAAAGAATATTTAAGATTAAGATTTAAATTCATATAATATGTTTGCACAAATCTGTACAAACGTTATTATGGCTATCATTTTAAAGTATTTTAACTAGGATCAACTTTGATGTTTTTAAATGATAAATAAATATGGAGTTAATATTTAGCATGACTATCAATAGTTCAGCATCACTACCATTTACCCATTAGTCAGAGACTGGACCTTTGGCTAAAGTATAATTAAAAGAAGCAGAAATTAATCAATAACATTTCCAACTTTACTCATAGTTAGTTCTCCATTTTAAGGTCCCTTAGTCGACATTGTATGAGAAGTGATACAGCTAAGCACAAGTAATGGAGCTTTCATTTACTTACACATAATTAACTTCAACCTCTGCCAGGTCTCCCTGCTCTTCTGCAGGCAGTATAGACTTGTTAACCTCCTTTGTTTTGTTGCTTCGGATGTTGCATAGCTCCTGTGGACCGGCTGTAGCTGCTTGAGCCACTACTGAGTCATCATCATCATTTACAGACATAAACTTGTTTATGGAGCTGAGAATTGCTGTTTTGTCTGAAATTTTAGAAATATTTTAGTGAAAGGAGATCTTTACCATACCAGGTGACCAGCATGATTATTAAAAATTTGTAATAATTAGTAAAATAATGATTTAAAAGTGAAAGTCAATTAGTTAAAATTATTTACTGGACACTCTGCTAATCTTACCATTTTCCCACACTGGCTCCCATTGCTCCATAGGCCCAACAGCGTCAGATCTACCCATGACGACACCTTCCTTGGAGACTCCTAAATATTTGCCATATCCAGACTTCAAAGCAAATTTGTTCTCTCCAGCTGGGAAAGCAGTGAATATTTCTTCAGGAGAAGGTCCCTCGCAATCTCCATGTGGAGCACCAATTGTAAAAAGACCATTATCCAATGCCGATATATAAGAATTGTTTCCAAATTCAATGGAAATTGAACCAGTGATATCCTCTATTTTGGATACTTTCCACCAGCCACCGTGCCTGACAAGATCTTCATCAATTCTTTTAGAATCTTCCGACTTCTCAGTCTTCTTATGTTTGCGTTTTTTGGCCCTGAAACATCAACAAAATGTAATAACTTGCACAAAATATTAAATCCCCAGTACACAATGGCGCATGCTGGCCCACTGCAGGCCATCTCCATGGTATATAGGGGGTAATGGTAATACAGTGGCTGATAACTGTCAATGATGGTGCGCAATTGGGATGTTGTCGGATTTTTGGGCACACTTCACAAGGAATTGTGGCGTAGCATGGCCTAGCATGGCCTGTGGTGTTCACACAATGGCCCATTGTTTAGTTCCTCACAGACTGCTAACCGGGATAGTGCACTTTTTTGTTGTCTGCTAGTTTGAATTTTTGATCACCCAAAATGTCAGTATCATAGAGCAATGAAGAGACTTTCCAGTTTATTGAATTATAAATGTTAACTTTTTTTTAGTTCCGCAACAGTTTGCAGGGAGTCTGCAATGCGATTCCATGCATCATTGACTTGAAAACATCGTACCTACATTACTGCATATCATAACATTCAGATGAGGCTTTTTTTTGGAGAGATTGCTGATTGCCTCAGACTACATTTTCAGCTTCACCGGGCTTGTTTGGGGGCGGCGAGGAACGTTAAGGGTCCCTCAAGCCGTGTGAAACGAATCACCTTCGGAAGTTTTCTAGAGGGAACGAAAATAATTTTTCAAATCGGTCCATTAGTTTCGAAGTCTATTCAATGCTAACAAATAAACAAACAATCAAATCTTTCCTCTATAAAATATAGAAGTATACCTTTACAAAAGTAGGCTTTTACAATAGTCGGCAAACATTGTTGTAACAATGACTTTAATTACTTACTTCGGTTTATCGCCTTTCAGAATTAGTTTTCCACGTTTTACAGCAGCGTATTCGTCTGCCATGATTTACAGCGAATTCGCGTTCTGCAATTTATTTACTGTAGGTACACCAAACACCAACAAAATAATGGCCCATGTCGCACCCACCCAGGGGACTTGCAATACAATAAAATAAAAATACAAATAAATTTAAAATTAGGGATGCTCAATGCGATGTGTGCGACATAATGGAGTGTCGATACAGCACTAAATGATATATCGATATTTCATATGATACACATCGATATATCGTAATCCTACAAAAATAAGTACCCACGTATCACATATTTAGGGCCCTTTTCCTGGTCCGCATGCGGGTGATAGGTTGCTCCTGGCCACACGCAGGACAAAGATTTCGTTCGCCGCTGCAGTGTCATGCGTGTCGCCAGTGATTATACTCGTGCACAGAGATTAACGTTAAAAAATTATTGCTTATATCATTTTCAAAAATAAAAAATATAAAAACAATTCAGAGTAGATCCTTATCTTGAAACTATATAACTTACTGGAATATTTAATGTAAATTATTATCAAATCTCCGAGATAACCATCGCAAATTTAAGAACTACTTCCAAATGTCCCTTCACTCTTGACGAGTTTTAGGGTCTTCCCTAATTGAACAAACGTTGGCTGTATCCAGTTAAAGACGAATTGCAACCAGACCCCCGACCGCCTAACTTTATCGCCATCGCTCTCGACATCGCGCTCTATAGTTTATGGCGTCATCTTGTCATTTCAAAAGTGATAAGAAAGCAATATGAAATCAATAATATTGCTTTTATATCGCTTTCGAAATGACAAGATGACGCCATAAACTAGTGCATAACATAGCGCGACAGCGAGAGCGATGGCGATAGAGTTAGGCGGTAGGCCCCCTGATCCTACGGAGCGTTTAGCAGTTACTTTAAGGTAAGTTAACACGCGGGCGGCTATCCGCATCACAGGAAAAAGGCCTTTAGTTTGTTTATAATTAAATTTATATGTGTCCCATTACTCCCATTATACCGCACCGACCCAATTACATAAACAAATATATGATGAATATAAATAGTAACATCATCATCATCAGCCCACTTTTGCCCACTGCATAGATTTCACATTAGATTCAGTATTATATTTATAAATTATTATAAGTTTATAAATAACTCAAACAAAATTGTAACAGAGAACTGTAAGAGTTCCAGCCAGCAGACTCTGTTTAGCTTTGTAGGTAAGTTTAGATTATTTTAGATCTTTGTAGGTAAGTACAAGTTTGTTTGCATAAAAAGTTCAAGTTCTATGTGTATTTTCATTCTGTCTAGTTCGAGTACATTAACATATTTAAATAAATAAAATAAAAATAAATAAATTAATTAAATTTAATTTAATTAATAAATAAAATAAATAAACAGATAACGGCGGAAAATGTAAAATTTGCCATGTATTTGTTAAAACTAAAAAATAATAATGCTACGAGTTTGCAAATTATTTTGAAAAGACATCATAAGGAGACACTGGATTGCAATAATTCTTCCAATTCAGCATCACACAGTTTTTAGCAATTAGAATATTTAGAACATATTTTATGTATCGATACAAATTGATTCGATTGATACGATACAAACGCATGCGATACGATGTATCAAAACAAAATATTTTTGGGCTTCTCTATTAAAAATTACTTTTTTTTTTAAGTTTAGTTTGTTCCTTAAGGAAGCTGCTAAGGTCATAGACCATGCTGCCATGTCATTAGTTTCTTAATTTCATTGTAATACATAAATAAACAATATTATATTGATGATGATGAATGATAATAGAAATGGGAAGTGAGAAATGATATTACCCCCCAACCCCTCGAGTATCTCAGTAAAGATGTGGGGCTTTACTAAGTCCTCACGCAGACTTCTTGTGAGAATTTGAAAAGTAACATTACACTGTTTTGTTTCATTTGCCAACACTCATGCACACTCACGAACACTTAACGGTTAATAATCCACCATTATTTTACATTAATATTCGACATAACACAAATTTTAGAAAATAAAACAAAACCGCAGACATGACTCTTCACTTTCCCGCCAAGAAGTCCTTAAAAATTACTGACACTTTAATAACTGTCAATGTCAAAATAACTGTTTTTGTTTTGTTTATTTTTTTATAGATGACTCGGCAAATGACTCTATCCCACCGGATGTTAAGTGGAAATGGAGTCAGACGCGAAGGGTGCAGCGTGAAAACAAATGTAGAAACTTACTAATTTATAAAAATAAGGTCTTTGAAGTGAAGTAAAGATGAAAGAGAAAGAAAGTAAACGAATGTAAAAATCCATTTTAAATAAATTATTATTGAAAAATAAGTATAATTAAATATAATACAATGAGCTTGAGAAAAATAAAAAAAACAGTAAATTTTACACTAAAGCATGTTCCACAACCACGCACATTTATGGATACGAACATTTATGGATAATTTTACTTAATAAAATAATCTATTACGTGAAATTATCAATTTATAACTTGCAACTAAACATGAGTAAAAAAAAAATTAAAAAAAAATTGCCCACATGACTACATGCCCTAGAAGTCGGTATATATTGTAGATTACACACAGTTCACGGAACAGGGTTATGTTATGAAAATACGTTTAATACCAACACAAGGGTAAAATCTACATATCGTGAGCCCCGTTTTTATGTTCTGTCATCAATAATATATAAATATCAAAATTATGTGTAGAAAGGGTGCCTCAATACACTTGCACACTATGATAATTGGCTTATATTAATAATAAACATCCGTTAACCGTTACCGTTAATATCACGTTTACCCTGGCTGTACAAATAGTGGTAATTTTATTTTAGTTTACCCATTTATCGGCAGATTTGATTTATAGACTATTAATACCACCACCAAACAATTGAACTATAAGGCTGCTTCAACAGGCCTCTCCAGTTATATCCACATGAGTAAATACCATGTGGTTATATAAGAAGGGTTATATCTAGGTATAGTTATATGTAGTTGCAAAAGATTTTTCACAGATTCATGCGTACATCACTACTGCCATGGACAAATTCATCAGTCACTCGAAGTCAATTTGCTTGTCTATGAAAACGCCATTTTGTAATTTTAGACATGTTGACTCGTTTGCAAAAATGATGTTCTGTACACAATTTATTGTACTTGAAAGCGTAAAAGAGTAGAATTTTAAGTGTTTAGTCAATAAATAACAAAATGGATATGTCGGAAGTAAAATCGTTCAACGCGGAGGTTAATAAATAACAAAATTTCGTTGTTTCTTACATTTTGTTCGTGGCATCACTAAAACTATGAATTTCTTTCAGTTATCCGGGTTGTACGACAACAAGCCGCCTATATCAAAGGCAAAAATGAGTGCTATTACCAAAGGTGCTATAAAAGCCATCAAATTCTATAAACATGTAGTACACAGTGTAGAAAAGTTTATACAAAAATGCAAGCCAGAATATAAAGTTCCTGGTCTCTATGTGATAGATTCAATAGTAAGACAGTCGCGGCACCAATTTGGGCAAGACAAAGATGTATTTGCCCCTCGGTTTGCCAAGAACATGCAGCAAACTTTTGCTAACTTATTTAGATGCCCACCTGAAGAAAAGGTTAGTTATATAAAAAAATATATTTTTAGGTTATATGATAGTTTTAAAAGTACAGATAAGATCTTAAGATGACCTATAAGAAGTGATAATCTATTCCAAAATATGTTTCAAAACCTTAACACTAATTCTACAAAATAAACAGGTTTGTGCTTACTCATAAAAGTTGAGTAAAATACAAAAATATAAAGTCATGAAGAATGTATTAAACATATATTTTTACAATTATTCTCTGGCCCCATTCTTAAATACTAAAGATTTAGAGATTTTCAGAAATATAATATTTTCTTTTAAATTAACATTGTATTCTGTTTATAAAAGTAATGTGTACATAATTAATTTATTTCAGCGCAATATAATCCGGGTGTTGAACTTATGGCAAAAAAACAATGTGTTTCACTCGCAAGTGATCCAGCCCCTGTTAGACATGGCTGATCCCAACCACCCCCTCCATCAAGAAATTCAACAACAACAAAACAGCACTGCAAATGGTTAGAATATACTTCGTTTTTTATTTACCACTCTTGGCTACTGAGGGGAAGCAAAATTTAATAATTTATTTTTGGCATTTCACCTTTTGACGTAAATTAATAAATCTTTGCTTTAAGTATTGAAAATATTTGTTTTTTTTTAATAATGTTGGTTCAAATGTTTTTCAGCCTAAGTAAACTTTGTTTTTCTCATTTTCCAGGGAGCAGTTTGAATATTACACACAATACTTCAGATAAACTATCACCAATGCCTATGCAACAGCACACTCCTCATTCCTCCACACCTATGGGTGATCAGGTAAACTTCTTGATTTCATACTTGAAAGAAACTTATTCTACTAGTTATGTATCAAAGAAATTAATAAATGTCAGGAAACCAATTCAAAATTTTTTCTTAAAAAATAGTTTAGGCAGACAAGCTAGCAATATCCATTGAAATGTAATACTTTATATGGATTGATCTATGTTTGTTTTATATATTATTTTGTCCTGACATTTCCATCCCTTCACAGGGCCTGCTGTAAGGATAATTAGATCCATATAAAGTATTTTAAAGGGTTTAAAAGGATATATATCATGATAATAACGAAACCAACAACTTGGTGTGGTTGTGAGAGGCCGCTGGATGTGAGCAGCACAAAACCAGTTGTTGTGGAGATCCTTGTGGGAGGCCTTTGTCCAGCAGTTGACGTCTTTTGGGTTAGATCATGATGATGATAATAAATAACAAAGAAATTGCCTTGAGTTAAGTTTATTTAAACGACAAACATGTGTTACGGCATTGATACACCTGCCTCTGCAATTCTCGAAAGATTTAGAGATCCCTACAGTTACTGCATAGATTGTCATAGTGATAGATAAAATACTTGTTAGTAAAGCGCAAATTAATATGCATTTGTTTATTTGTTTAAAAAATATTACAAATAATAACAATTTAACAACTGAAACTGTTGATAAAAAGGAGGATCTTGATAATTTCTAACTTTTTTGACAATATCTGCTTATCTGTTAAATTTTCTTTTTTATGTCAAATCAAATTGTGTGATTAATAAATAACCCACTATGCTTATCCAGTTTCAAGAGCAATCGTCGGGTTCGAGCGTAAAGTTCAACCGGAAGTTGCTCAACGACTTTGAGTACGACAGCGAGGACGACGCGCCGCCCGAGCCCGCGCCCGCGCCGCCCGCGCCGCACAACCCCGCCGCGGCGCTCGGGAAGTCAGTATCTAACAAGGCAAACTACTTACTGCCTAGAGCTATAGTTGATGATGACCTGGTCTGCTCTTGTATTATTGTGTATATATGGGAAGGCCTGAGACTGGCACTGGGATATTTAGAGAGGGTGATGTTTTAAAACTTTCAATAACTTTCATGATGTCCCAGTATGTAAAAATAAAACTAATAAGCCAGATTCGGCGGGCTGGTTAGAACCACGATAGCTCAATTGGAAGAGCACCTGACCCGGTATGTCAGAAGGGTGCAGGTTCAAACCCTGCTCGAGGAAATTTTTTCAACATTGTGTTTTTTGTAATTTGTATCGCAACAAATTTTGTGTTAAATTATATAAACAAAACAAAAACATTTTAATAAGTCAGTTTACTGTGGATGTCAAAATATATGCTAGCATTAACTGGAGTATTTAATTTGGTTCTTTGCGGTTGCTATATGGAAAAAAAATTAATTAAAGTTTAAAAAATTGATTAATGTTATAAAGAACTGTTACGTGATTTCATTTAGACGTTTTTTGTTCTGGAATTAATTGTTGTCTAAAAAAAAATCCTGTATAGTTATTGAAGAACTATCTGGCTTCGCTGGCTTACGCTAGATTCCTCTCGATACGAAGACTCGACGATACTTCAGGAACCTTCAAGTTTCTAGCCGCCTACAAAACGATCAGTGATGCTATAAAGGCTGTTGTTGGCCAACAATAATCTCCAATAAAAATGAGGTAGATTCGAACCTGTATCAGCTGTAAGTAAGCTACCTAACCACCATTCCTTACCCTAATTTTTATATGTACATTATATATAAATATAAAATATATACAGTGGTCGACATATAATTAGAAACACTACCATCGGAACTTAACATTATACAAGACTAGTTGTTGCCCGCGACTTCGTTTGCGAAGACTACAGTAAAAAAAAATGTATCCTATATGCTGGTCTGGGTCATGGTCTGTATATGAGGAAAGTTTCATTAAAATCCATTCAGTAGTTTTTACGTGAAAGAGGAACAAACATCCATCCATACTTACAAACTTTCGCGTTTATAATATTAGTAGGATATTTGACCCTAATACTTTTTATTTGGAAATGAAACAATGCTAACTTATCATTTATTAGAAAAAACGACAAAATATCAACTAAACAAGTACCAATTCAATATTAAATTTCATACAAACAACTAAATGAGTTTTAAAGTACTAGCAATAATGGACAACTAATTAGAAACAATATAAAAAAATATAAGATAAATAATGTATAGGTTTAATTATTGAGCATTATTTAATTTAGGTAATAGATACTGTGTACTGTTACTAAAACTTATAATTAATATTTTGTTGCGTGTCCTTTATTTTCAATCACAGCTCTACAACGACGTGGCATTGATTCAAGCAATTTCATACATTTTACTAGTGGGATTGAATTCCATGCTTCGACAAAAGCTTCGTAGAGTTCGTTGTGACTGGAGTTACGTTTGTTTGAGACTTTCTTTTTTACGACATGCCACAGATTTTATATGGGATTTAAATCAGGGCTATTTGCAGGCCAGTCTAAGACGGAAATACGCTGTTCTTTAAGAAAATATTTTACACTGTTGGCGGTGTGTTTAAGGTCATTATCATGCTGAAAGATTCCAGATTACAGGCAAATTGTCGTCAGAGTAGGGAATCATTGTCTCTTCTAAGATGTTTTTGTACTGCAGTTGATCCATTGTAGCTTTAATCTTTCGAACGGGTCCAACTCCACATCCGGAAAAACATCCCCATACCTTGATATTGTCGCCCCCGTTCTTGACTATGCTTCTAGTGTATTTATAATTAAAAGCATGGTTTATTGGACGTCTAACGTAGCGCTTGCCGTCTGAATATTCCATGTTTATTTATTTTACACATCCACACCCCCTCCCTCTCACACACACCCCCTCTCTCACACACCCCCTCTCTCACACTCTTACACATACTACACATTACTTTTATTTGTTGTTAATCTTTATAGCAACTTATGTTAAACTAGTAAAAGTCGTATTTTAATACATTTATTTAAGATAAATTCACAGTCAAATATCACAAATTATGTTATTTGAAGAGCAGAGCCTTCTGAAACAAGTATTATAATGCTCAAAAGGAGACTCTGGCTCCCTGCTGTTGTAAAATGATATTTTAACGTAAATAAATATTTTGATTTTGATTTATTGATTTGATGTGGACTTCAAACTTTCATAATTCATATGAAGTGTTTCTAATAATAAGTCCACCGCTGTATATATAAAAATTAGACATCACATACATTGTTCTGATCCCAAGGTAAGTAGCTAAAGCACTCGTTTTATGGAAATCAGAAACAACGACAGTACCACAAACACCCAGACCCGACGCCGATGACCGGGAATCGAACCAGGGACCTCAGAGTTATCGTCGCCCAAAGTCCAGCGTGCAAGCCACTCTCGGCTATGGAGGTCGTCAATTGCTTGTTTCCTTTTAAATAACTTTACCCTACCTTTGTTGCAGTATACTTACCAATCCGGAAATAATGAGGCAACTGCAGAGCTTGCAAGCACAAATGCAGCTTATGACCGGAATGCAAATTCCCGTGAGTATTCTTAGTTCATTACAAAGTCATTCAGTTAGTCACAACCATAAATATGTTACCATATGGACAAGTTGTCCTTATATGACGACCTCCTTGGTCGAGTGGTTTGTACACCGGTTTTCATGGTGTCGCCATCTCTGAGGTCGCGAGTTCGATCCCCGGTCGGGTCAATTTAGAAATTATTGTTGTTTCTAAATGGTCTCGGGTCTGGGTGTTTTCTATGTATAATAAGTATGTATTTAAGTATTTTAAGTATGTTTATCCGTTGTCTATTAACCATTTAACTAGTTTCATAATGAAGCTTCTAGCTAGATAATTGGTGTGAGTGTAGGAAAGTTTAGTTTAGTTTTATATGTTTTTGCTTTAAATTGTCACTTATTTTTGACACTAGATAACAAGCCGAAGCTGGCTATAAATTATCAAAATTCTAAATCATTTATTCAGTTTAGGCTACAAGTAGCTCTTGTGAATGTCACTATGCCATCGGTTCGTAAGTCTACTCTGGGCGGGAGACCTTGTACTGAGAAGAACCGGCAAGAAACTCAGCAAGTGTCCAGCTCTTTTCTCCCTTACAGCGTCAAAAACGGTGCGTCAAAAACGGTGCGTGGTACCACGGGCAACCCGTGGCACCACGCATGAAACGGTTTTGGAGGGTTTGTAAGCGATGCAAATAGGAGGGCGCGGTATGCGCGAAAACTACACTAGCGTTAGTCAAGACGAGGCGAATGCAAGCTTCGTAAATTGTCGTCTAATGTCTAAGAGACATTTTACTCCGCCTGCATGTAAGGTGGAATAACCGACCTAATATGAACGCGGCCCTGTTACGGACGATTTTAAGATGAGGCGCAAACGTCAATCTGCTATCGAGGGTGACACCGAGATATTTCACCTGCTTTTCCAAAGGGATAGCACGGTCAAATAGACGTATAGGAGGGCAAGAGCAGACTAGCCTCCACAGGCGGCACCCGTTCACGAGTATGACATATGAATCAGCCATCGCTTCGCTCAACAATATTTTAGGGAACGTAACGACCCGACGCACACGCCACCACCGCAGAGACATTAAAGATAGATTGACACACTCAAGATACTCTAAATAAAAACTTAATGATCTATTTAACGCAACGCTGTTTAATATCTGTAGGACACTGCTGCTGCAGATAGGCTATCATAAAAATTATATAAATAAATTTTAATATATATTGATTCAAATAGAGTATAATGTGTTTTTTATTATAACCAGGCTGTTTTATCATCTAAATATTCTTTGACTGTATAATAACCATTTATAAGTAATAAAGACTTCACATGTTTTTTAAACTTATCTTAAGGTAAATCTAGTACAGTACTTGGTATTTTATTGTAATAGTGTACCTTGCCCCAAGAAAGAACCAAGAACCTTCTGTTCTAGTATTGAAATTGTGTACGTCACCATGTTTAGTAAAGGAGTCTATACAATTATAAATATATTGAGATGCAACTGTCAGTACACCAATCTCCTTAAAAAGATTTCTTAAGGAAGTTCGTGATTCGATTTTATCATATGATTTAGCAGCAATTCTGTAGATAGAATTTAATGAATACCTTTCTGGTACAGACTATGGTGACGATTTCTCCACAGTAACATATTTATGCTTGTGACTACAAATTGTACTCAGTTTGGTTGGTGGTAGGTTTGGCTAGCTACCATCATCTTATGTAAGTCGTTATGATTGACTATGAAGGTAGCTTCCATTTCATGGCGACTTATACTTCATTTACCATCGTATAATAGGATGGCCAGATTATGATAAACGAAACGAAATTGAATTTAAATAACAAACCATTAATCTTTCTTATAACGAAATTCGCTTTGAATACTTCAGTATAGCTGTAGTGTAATTATAAATAAGAAAATTATTTAAAACAATTTCATTTTGCAGAATCTTATGCCGATGATGTCAGATATGCAGTTACCACAAAATCAAAATCAGAATCTTCCATTCTTGGTAATAATAAGATCTTTATGTTTTTTGGGTTCAGTAATGTATTTTATTAAGTCTCTAGTTATAGTTATTGTCCAAAATATGAAAAATTCTGTAAGAGCAAATTTCTTTATAGCTACATTCATAGCTACCAAAAATTTATGAGTTATTTAGTTCATAAAATCTGTTGGAAAATGTCAACAGTTTTTCTAAAACAAAGTTTGTAAACAAGAAAATTTATAATTATACAATCACTAAAAAAAACCTGTCCGATCGCAAAAGGGTACATAAGTATACACATAACAATGATAAAAATAATAAAAAAAAATATTATTCATGACATTGAAAGAGTTATCGTAATTTAAAACGCAAGTTTTTTGTACCAAAATTGCTCAAATTACGCCAAAATCTAGCTAATTTTATAAATGTGACCACACTTTCCATCAATGGCGGCGGCGCCAAAAGTCCTACCTACCGAAGTGCCGACAAAAGTATTGCTATGTAAGTTTTGTCAAAATTATTATAGAGGTAAATTTTTTTCACTTATTATTTTAAAATAATTATGTAAATAGAACCGAATCTAGATAGGTACCTAATAAAACCTTTACGGATCGGACAGGGTTTTTTTTTCATATTGTATAAATAGTTGTATTTTAATTAGACGTTACTTAGACTACCAAGCCCTTTCTGTTGGTATGTGGCGTGGATTTGGGCCAGTTCTTTTTTGTTATAAATTCTAATGACCATTTGTTTTCAGAACTCCCAACAAGAACCACAAAAACAGAACGAACACAAAGATGACATGGCAAATGAATCTGACATAGAGTTTGTGGAGACCGGACCTCAAGTTATAGAAATTCCTGATGCCAATGATTCTAGGTATGTGACTGTTTCTACGTACATGGTATAAAAAGGGTCTTGGAACGCGTTTTTTTGTCTGTTAGGAAGGGCTAATCTCGGGAACCACTGGAAGGATTTTGATGCAGTTTTTTCTAATAGATAGAGAGTGCTATGAGGGTGGATTACGTACACAAAACAACAATATATCTCAAATTTGAGCGGAACACTGTTCAAGCTAATCAGTCCGTTTACAATTGGCCGTTTATGCGCTTTTTTTTATTTATTTATTTATTTACTTAAGTACATTAGCAGGTAACATCCAAAATTACATACAACAATAAATATCGAGAATATTGAGTTTTCTTGGCTTATGCTGCTTAAACCGTTCAAGATATATCTAAGTAGCGTATCGCCCGATTTCAATAACCTATCCTAACCTAACAATAAGTCTATCTTAGTTTAGTTACTAAGCAACCGCTGTTATTTTCCGTAACTAACAGAAATAACTAAACAACAAAGCTCTAGTAGGCTTATTTCTTGCTGAGGATAGGTTATTGAAACTGGCCGTATGTCTACAAAATAGTCTTTGACACAACCCAGACAGCATCTGTTTTAAGCATTGTCTAACTTTAGCCATCGTTTTGTAGTAAAGCAGAATATGTCTATGTTTTATGAATAGCTCACACTAAGTGCTTTTACGATTTAAAAATGCACTATATGTTTTTAATAGTATTAAACCATTTTGGTTTTAAAATCGCTTCCGACCAAAACCGGGCCAAGTCGCTTGTCAGTAATATAAAGAACAGTCTAAATGCAAGATGCAGAATGCAAAGAAGCAATGAAAAGAATAACGAGAAATGTTATGCATTTTTTGGGTAATTCTTTTAAGACATTGGATTAAGAACAAGATCGAACCCTGGAGCCTTGTTGCGGTCTAGCTTTCTGATATCTGCACGTATCTCCCTTCTCTTGGCGAGGTGGGTTTAATCGGTAGGCACAACTGGAGATCTTGTAAAAGAGTCCCATCAATATCTTGGGCATTGTCACTGCTTTCATTCTGTTTAAATACATTTGCTAAATGATCTGCAAACACCTCTCCCTTCTCAGCGTCCGTTCTTGCCCATACGTCTCTGAATTTTAGAGGAGGACAGTGTTGTTGTGGTTTGCCAGTAACTTTTGTGGCCTTCCATAATGAGGTCTCGCCTTTTCCCTGGGGAGACTTGTTTTCTAGATATTTTTGAAGCCCTGTATTAATAGATTTCGTTAAAAATTGCTTTAGTTGCTTTGCAGCTTTATTGAACGCTGTTTTATCTGCCGGGTGGCGAGAGTGGTGCCAAATTCTGCGTAGCCTTCGTTTCTCTACGAGTTTAGATTTTATTTCACATGATTGTGGCGTTAACAGACGAGGTCAACCAAGGTATGGAGAGCTACGCAAACATAGATATCGAACACTGGAATGGCATCACGCTTGATTCGAGGGGTTCGGTCGGGGAGACATCGACAGTGTCCCATCTCGTAGCCGCTTAGTCGGTGGTCTGATCCGACACGAACCCCTCGTAGAATCTAGTAGCACACGGGGACACCCACTAGTGCGTAATACCGTTCCCTCTAGGAAACCCCTGACGGTGCTTCGTATACGACTTGAGGAACCCTTTAAGTTCCTCGCCGCCCCCAAAAACGCCCGGTGAAGCTGAAAATACCGTTTGAAGCAATCGGCAAACTCTCAAAAAAAAAACATATTAGTCGGTGTTGTGGTAATATAAATAAGCAGCTGGTTGGCTGGCAGGTCGCCGTCGCCGCGCCGGCGCCGCTCGCGCTCCAAGTCGCCGCGCGCCCGCCGCCGCCGCACGCGCACGCGCTCGCGGTCGCCGCGCCGCCGCCGCAACAGGGACAGGTACCTACCTAGTACTATACCTAGGGTAGTGCACGGCAGGAACCAGTAATCGTCATTTTTTCCCTTTAATCAATAAAAATAGAGATCAGCACCTGATTTTAGACTTTAGCAATTTCATACAGACCACCAGTTTCCCGGCTGGCATCCCGTAACATTTCGATGACGATCTATGTTAGTTTTTGGCGAAGTAAGTTGTGTCGAACACAGGTGACATTACCTTATAGCATCGTAATCATCATAACCTTGATTGCTTTATGTTGTATACTTAAGGGGGCACAGACATCTATTTATTTATGACTAGTTGACCCGCGCGGACTTCTTACCGCTTTGACAGTTTCTATGGAATATCGGGATAAAAACTATCCTATGTGTTAATCCAGGTTATCTGTATGCCGAATTTTATCCAAATCCATCCATCCGTTGCAGCGTTAAGAAGCAACAAATATACACACATACACAAAGTTTCGCATTTATTAGTGTGATTATCCTATTTAGCCCGACCCGATTTACAGCAACAAACGAACGCCTCGTTTGTTGCTGTAAATGAAACTCTAAAAGTATCATGTTATGGTATGTCTATTATAAGTTAAGAGGTGTTATAACACCCTGTGTGAGATAATCATCATCATCATCAGCCCATTTTATGTCCCCACTGCTGGGGCACGAGCCTTCCCTATGGATTGATAGGGAGAACGGGCCATGAACCACCACGCGGGCCCAGTGCGGATTGGTGGTTGTTAACGACTGCTAATGCAGCCGGGGCCAACGGCTTTACGTGCCCTCCGAAACACGGGCACAGATTTAAAGTTTCAAAGATGCAAAGTCGTTTTTCTTCAGATCTTACATAATATCATTTTACGCAAATTATGAACTCTTTAACTTTTGGAAAATGTTCCAGAGTTTTTAGTGGTCTTTGAAAAAAGACAAAGTGTAGAAAAAATCTTTTTTATTACAGGGATCGTGACAGAGACAAGGAAAAAGATAGAGATACTAAAACCTACAACAAGGAAAAAGAAGCAGAGAAAGAAAGAAATAGGGAAAGAGAAAAGAAAGGATTGCCACCGATCAAAAAAGAAAATCTAAGTGGTAAGTGCTATCGCTATTTTCCTATTCCGTGCCCCAGTGAACAGTGCAATTGCTATGTGTTTACAATGTAATGTGTAATTTACTTAGTTAACTGTAGTTGCCCAATAGCTAAAGGTCCTGGGTTCAATTCCTTGATCGGGCGATAGTGTGATTCGAACTTTTCAATGCAAAGCCAACCCGTATTTGGCAACTAGCCATTTCTTATGAATTGTAGCAATGAATGAATTTCAACGATATGGAGACACATTTTTGAACAACAATTTTTTAGTAGGTATAAAATTCACAACGTAAAAGATTCTATTTTAAAATATATTTTGAATAAAATCTTTTTTGAATCTTATCTTATCTGAAAGAAAAAAACGACTTTGAATCTTTGAAACTTTAAATCTGTGCCCGGCTATGGGACAATATATAGGATATTTCTATCTTTTTTTTTATATTAGAAGGAAGCAAACGAGCAGGCGGGTTACGTACGTACGTTATTGAGAAAAGAAAAGCAAATACGATGTTACAATAATTCTAATAATAAACTGTTGATTTTAATGAGCGCGTAAACGGCGGTGATACCTGAATACACACAAAAAAAAGTTTAATATAATTATTGTTACAATTACTTACTTACTTCAATGGACCAGGGTCCCAAAGTGAGTCTTGGGCCTCCGATACGAGAACTCGCCATTGTTACAAATGTACAGCTAAATACTTATCGTGCGGTTATATGGCCATACATGCATGAAGCACACTTCAAGAGTGTTCAGCGCCTTTACCTTTGTATGTATATCCATAGTGTGCAGTACCACGCTATGGGTGGGCCACCTGTCCAAGCTGGCGACGCCCGAGGAGCTGTCGGACCTGTTCGGCGCGGTGGGCGGCGTGGGCGCCATCGACGTGGTCGCGCCGCGGGGATGCGCCTTCGTCGTGATGGAACGACGCCGGGACGCTGCCAAAGCGCTTGCGAAGCTGAACAAGCATAAGTTGCACTCGAGGGAGATTATGGTGAGATTGTTACTATTTGCTCGGTGGCCGAAATTCACGAAAAAAACAGTTTTAAGTTTAGGTTCGTGGTACTCATGGCATAGCCACGAGAAGTTTTAAATATGGAACAGATGGCATAATGACGTTCATAAAAGCTATTTGTAGCCTAAACTGAATAAATGATTTTGAATTTTGAATAGACTAATCTATGATTGTTTACGTGATTAATTTCGGCGAGTTGGATTGAGCCACGATAGCATTGTTGGCAGTGCACCTGATCCGGCATGTCATGGGATGCGGGTTCGAATCCCGCTCGTGGATCAATAAAACTCGTCGAAATTAATCAACACTATCTACTATTACTCTGTAAGCCAAAGGAGCCCTATTCAATGTCGACAACTACGTCATCAACGTCCCATCTTTATATTTTTACAAATATTGAAAGATCAGTTAAAATATAAATATTGAAAACTGTTTTATGTTTCGGCTGATAAGTTGTTGTTGTACCCTTAGCCATGCGAAAAATAAAAATATACTAGGTTGTTGTGTTTAACACTGACATACTTAACTCATCAGCATTTTGTGTTTTACTTTTAAGTTTAATAGTGAAATGGACCGAAAATAATTATTACATGTTGCAGTATGAAGCTACGACCCCTGGATAGTTGTAGTAGTGAAGTTATACAACTTTAAGCAAAGTTTTGAACAAGGTTTAACGCGAACTAGATACCTACGTAACTAAGTATTGTTGTTTAATATAGATATGTATAAGTTTGCGTTAAAACTCTGTTAACTTCTTTGTTTTTTTTACGAAATAGAACACGTACGTTAAACAATGTTATGTAATTTTGTTTTTTATTGTATGCAGGTGGCCTGGGCGCCCGGTCGGGGGGTGAAAGGGCGCGAATGGAAAGACTTCTGGGAGGCGGAGCTCGGAGTGTCGTACCTGCCGTGGGCGGCGCTGCACGCGCGCTGGGCGCTCAGCGCGCTGTCGCTCGACGCGCTGGAGGACGGCGGCACCGTCGACGAGGACACGCTGCCGCCCTGGCTGCCGCCCCGGGTCAGTCCGCCAGTGCCGCCAGTGCCGCGCGCATGCTCATAAGCGGTGACGTCGTATACTAAAGCCCGGCTCCCCCCGCAGATTCTCCCCAAGAGCATGATGGACAACATGGGCATGCTGAGCGGCGTGGGCCCCGCCATGCTGCCCGTGCCCATGGCCGGCCCGATGCCGGGGCCGATGCCGCTGCAAGCTCCGCAGCCGGCTTTGCCCTTGGCTGTTCCTAGAATGCCGCCTGGGTAAGTGCTTATTATTAGACTAATGCCCCTTCTAGCCTATCTACTTACCTTTGTGGGTAGGGTATGCTGCCGCTGCAAGCGCCGCAGCCGATGATGCCTCTAGCTGGTCCTAAGATACTACTGGAGTGAGTTTTTTATAAGACTAACTTCCCTTTGTACCATTTTTCCTGTTTACTCCTTGTAGGTGTAGGATGGTGATTGGTGGCAGCTGAAACTACGGGTCCAGCTTTCACAGCTGTTGCCACCAGAATGAGTTTCTTTATGAGACTACTGCCCCTTCTTAGCCTATCCCTTACTCCCTATTTTATTACCTACCTTGAGGGTAGGACTTCTTTTGTACACTTCGTATTACCCAACCTTGCAAGTAAGGTGGTGATTGGTAGCAGCTGGAACAGCTCTTTTTCTCTTATGGTACCACGGGCGTTCTCACTCTTGTGGGTAGGGCATGGCAGTTGGAACTGCGGATACGCCTCAGGTACGGTTGTCTTTCTCAAGGACAGCACAGGCGTTCGGATCACAGGCTCCCTCGGGCGCCTCCTATGGGCTCCGGGCTTGGATTTAGGCTCGTGGGGGTGTGTGGTCAGCTGCAAAGACTAGTCGTGCCGCTTAAGCCTTTGGCAGGCTCCGATCTTGAGTTTGTAGTCGTGGGAGCCTGAGGGCATCAGCTGTTCTTAGGATGCCGCCATGGTAAGCTCTTCTTTGTGATTAGTACTCTTAGCATATCTGCTTATCCTTATGGTTAAGGTATGGTAGTTGGAACTATGAGTCCTGTTACGATAGGGTATCACGGGAGTTCGGATCACAGGCTGCTATGCCAGTAACAGCGATTAAAATGTTGCCGGGGTAAGTGCCTTTCATGTGGCTTCTCACCCTTGAGGTACGGTATAAATTGATAGCTACATAAAATGTTTTTGTTTATATAATTTTAACGCAAATTGAATGGGTGCCTTTGGCTTTCAAAGTAAAAAGTAAATAGTGTTGAATAATTTCGGCGGGCTGGTTAGAACCACGATAGCTCAATTGGAAGAGCACCTGACCCGGTATGTCAAAAGGGTGCAGGTTCAAATCCTGCTTGTGGAAATTTTTTCAACATTGTGTTTTTGTAATTTGATAGCTACATGTTGTGTCTCGCCGTGACATTACGAAAATGTAGTTACCTTTTTCGATCACTGCTAATCACTGACTTACCAATATATGTGCCACATTGTTATCGAATAAATAGTATTGTATTGTATGTATACGCAGCATGCCGACGGGGCTCCCGCCCGGGATGGCGCCCGGCCTGCCCGCGGGGCTGCGGCCGCCGAGCATACCCACTGGAGTGCCGGGTAACTATATATATATTTAGAATAAAACAAGGTCATTTTTAGTCATCGCAAAAGAAATGATAAAAAACTCGGCATTGAATAGGGCTCCTTTGACTTACAGAGTAAGAGTATATAGTGTTGATCAATTTCGACGAGTTTGATTGAGCCACGATAGCACAGTTGGTAGTGCACCTGACCCGGCATGTCATGGGGTGCGGGTTCGAAACCCGCTCGTGGAATTTTTTCAACACTTTGTCTTTTTTCAAATTATATGTAAATACTCAAAAAAACTGGCTACCATATCATTGTATCTGCAGTCGATTTGAAAATAGAAATAGAAAAAAATCTGTTCCGGACGGACAGTTATAGTTTAAATAGGTATAGATAGATAAGAGTTTTAGTAAAGCGTCGTTATTACGTCGCACTTTACATTAAAATCAGTTAGAATCACATATAGTTTGTATTCGTGCGATTATTCTTTCGTTAACAATAGTTTAGAGATAGTTTAATCATAAATAGAACAAAACGTACTAAAGAAGTTTCTCAATAAGGATTCACTAGGTAGTTTAATATTTTTGCAATTGCAACATTTTACTTGTACAGTCACATGCACTGATATGTATACAGTGATACATTTGCAAAAATATGTAAATACTTAATATTTCAAAAATAAATATGTTGTGTTGTATTTGAAATCATATATTCTTCAAACTGGGTAAAAATTAGGTATACTTAGTCTTCATAGTGAAGTATACAGAACGCTATCAGTGCATACTACACACTTCCAAGTTTATACAAAATGTAGTTTCAGTTACCTTAGCTCAACTCATGCCCGCCAACTTCGCTCATCAAATGATCATCTTCTCGCCACTCCTTTGCATCATTCAGGATTCGTTGCAGATTCCTTAAACGTAAATTGGTCTTTAAAACAATGGTATATAAACTGTTTGTACAGACCCACGTAAGAGTTTCCCATCTTCTTTTCTTCTATTATGCTTAAGTATGTTTATGTAGTCTATTTTTGTATTTTTTTTTTGTTTTATTTAATTTAGTAAACATAGTAAGTATATATCAGTTCTTATAAATTTATGTAGTATATGTTTCATATCTAAGTTCTTTGTCGCACCGTTTAACAATTTTGCTGTTTAGCCCTTAGGTCGACTGGTAGAGAATGCCATTTGGCATTAAGTCCGTCTTTTGTACTTTATTGTATTGTGCAATAAAGATTAAATAATTAAAATTTAAAATAAAATTTATGTCTATGGCATTATGGTTGAACATTTATTGAATAAAAACAATTTTGGATAGTCTTATGTGCAGGTGTGTGTGTACATTAATGTTTTAGAATTAATTAATGTTCTATTTAGAGATATTAACAGGGTAGGGGGGGGGGGGGGGGGTCCGCAGTTTAGGTACGTTCGGCCCTCCCGGGCAGGCGTAAGGTAGGGTTGCCGCTCAGCTCGCACGCTCCACGTCGCGCGTAAAACGAACGATCATTTCTGCGATTTTTGTGCACCGAATCGAAATTCAACCTTAATATATGACTTCTTGGCGGGAAAGTGAAAAGTCATGGCTGCGATTTTGTTTTGTTTTCTAATATTTGTGTTATGTCGAAAATTAATGTGAAATAATGGTGTATTATTAACCGTTGAGTGTTCGTAAGTGCGCATGAGTATTGGCAAATGAAACCAAACAGTGCAACTTCACTTTTCAAATTCACTCAAGTAAGATAAGTTTCAATTTCGCGTGAAAGTCGTAAGAGTAGGCAATTTTTTATACCTAAACATGACTTTTGCTAGAGATCGAGGGAGTCTTCTGTACGGTAGTACTATTATAGTTATTATATTTGTGAAATTATAAGCGTTGTTTCAGGCCTACAAGGAGAGGCGGGTTTGCCGCCTACTGGCCCAATGCTAAGGTTCCCGCACGGCATGCCGCCGCAGTCAATACCACAGCCAGGTATTTGGCGAATATAGTCATAGCATATATTTAGTCTTTGTTATTAATTACTCTCTTTAAAAATATAATGTACCCAATTATCTTTTTAAGTACATGCGGTGTTTCACATAGAGGGTATATCAAGAGGGTCTTACAGACGCGTAAACTGTTAAAATCATAAAGCCAGTTTTGTCCATTAATGTTCTAACATGTTTAGGCAGCATAAATCGCAGCAAGGTTTATGTGTGTATGGCGTAAGCCTGCTTTTCCACTAGAGCTGTGCGAGGTAGCTAAGTGGTGCACAAATAACAAACCAGCAATAACATTTTTAATCGCCTCTGTGGTCTAGTGGTTTTTTTTTTTAAATTCTAGCACCTCCAACATGATCGGAGCCTTTTTAAAAACTGTTTTTACTCTTTCATACTAGTTCTCGCTTATATGCTCATCGTTCTGGTTAAGACCACCAGTTTAGACCCAGAGGTCCCGGGTTCGATTCCCAGCGGGGGTACATGTTTGTGTACTCGGTTTGGTTAGTGGTAGGGCTTGTTTGTCCGCCTGGCTACCAGCTACCATCGTCTTATCTGAATATGTCGCCATAACATTAATGTTTATAGCATTGTTGTGTTCCGGCAGCTAGAGATAAGATAGCCAGTGCCTCAGTAGTTGAGGATTCCGGGTGAAGTAAGCTACCACTTCGGCCTTATCATCACTTAACATCAGGTGAGATGAAGGCCTAGTGCTTACCCATAAGCCAAGATGCATAACTTTTGTAAAAAAAAAGCAGTTTTACGTACCGCCCACGAGGCGACCGATGCGGCGACGCGACTCTCGAATTCTATGCGCATTGCGCGGACGATACGTTTCGAGCGATTGCCTCTTCGGTGTGAATTGACTCCAAGTTGGTGTGCGGGCAGGCATGGTGGGCGGGTTCCTGGGCGGGCTGCTGGGCGTGGGCGGGCTGGTGGGCGGCCTGCCGCTGCAGCTGCACGCGCACGCGCACGCGCACGCGCAGCACACGCCGCCGCCGATGATGCAGGTAACTAAGACATCACCACTTAAGCGAAATGACCACTTTGTATTTTCTTTTAGAAAATGACTAGGTGAGGTTACAATTTTTGATGTGTAACATCTTTTCGCTCGCCTTCTATATATATACAATTGAAGTGATTTCGTAGAAAAGAGACGGAAGTAGGATCGTAACAGTGTGATTCTGTAACTGTTACGTGTTAGTCGGGGAAGCCACCAGTGATCGACAATTTAAGCCCAATGTCCGTTGTAGGTCGTAATATCAGTGGGAGTGATTTCGTAGAAATGTGATCGTAACAGTGTGACATGTCTTCTAATGAGTATTTACTGAATTCTCTTTATGATTTGTAAATCTATGTTCTATTTTCTATTGTAATATTGATTTCAACCATTTCGTGTGTAATAGACTTTTAAACAATATTAAAAAAAAAGATAAAAAAAGGAAAAAGAGAAAAAGAAGGAAACAAAAAGTAAAAAAATATACGGCATTGTTAATTCTATATTCTTTTATCTATTGTAATATTGAATTCAACAGGTGATATGTTAAATGTTACACATCATATGTGACTACTGTAAGGCTAGTTCGTTTTTTTTAGTGCTTTCGGTTATGTTATAGCAGGCTTAAAGTTTGTGTTTGAAAATTTAAAAAACTTATGTCAGAAGAAAAACATGCATTTAGTGAAGTTTGTTCTAGAAAATCTTGTGCGTTCGCGTAAACTTTGGAAAACAATATATTATAAAAAAAAATATTTACAACAGCATCAGCAACAACAACAACAACAACAGCAGCAGCAGCAGCAGCAGCAGCCACAACCGCCGCCGCCGCGCACGGAGGCTAGCAGCGACGACGCCATGGACCTCGACACTGAAGACCACGTTGACGGACTGCCACCGCTGCCCGATGAGGTCAATGAGATAAATATGTTTTTTTATATAAAAAAATAATATGTAATAAAGTGATGGGGGGGACCAGGGGGCCGACCGCCTAACTCGATCGCTTTGAAGGCCAGGCGAGGAGGAGGCGTCATCTTGTCATTTCGAAAGCAATATCGATAGCTATAGGCTATAGCTTCGTATTTTAAGAGTTAGAGGTCAAACTCAGATGATCAAACTCAGAATACTTATACTAAATGAATCCAAAGATTAATTAGTAAATGGGTATACTTTGGGATATTATGTAATCAAAAATGAAGTTAGCTGGTATAAAGTTATTACTCTTTTGTTTCATTTATAAATTATAGGTTTTGTTGATCATCAACTTGTTCTGTCAAATGTACAACGATGCAATTCTAATACGTTACTTCTTCCCTTTAGCTACAAGCCCTACTATCGAAACCCCCGCCAGCCTTCAACGCGTCCGAACCGCCACCCAATTTCGGTTCCCCGCCGCCGCCGTTCGACGCGTCTCTCCCACCGCCCGACGAACACGCACGAGACCCGGCTGAAGAGAAGAAGCCGGAGAGAGAACGTCGAGACCGGGATAGAGAACGCCGGGACCGAGATAGGGACCGCGACCGGAGGGATAGGAGGGCGGGCGATGAGAGGGGTGGAAGGGATAGGGGACGAGATCGGGATAGGTTAGTGCTTTAGTTACTTTATATTTTGTTCGTAATACGGATTAGTATTTTGAAGATAAAAAGTACATGCAGTCAATTTGTTTTGTTTTTAAAGAAAGTTTACGAAATAAGCATTAAACACACATACTGTACAGGCCATAATGCGATAAAATTATAAAATGTATAATACCAAACTAATGTTTGACATAATTTTTATTTAATTTAAAAAAAAAACAATAAAATTTTATAGCTGGTATAAACAAAATAAATGTTTACCCGACTTTTAAATTAAAAACAAAAAATAAATTTATGCGTTTTAAAACTTTCTATAGTGCATTTAAAATCCCATACATTCTGTTTGTTTTTAATCTTTTCTATTAACTATTTTGATCTTTGCGTTTCCTTTAAAAAATAAATGTTGTTTTTTGTAAAAGATACCGTAGTGTATCATCATCATCTAATTTAGGACCCCACTGCTGGGGCACGAGCCTTCCCTAAACCACCACGCGGGCCCAGTGCGGGCGGTGGTTATTAACGACTGCTAATGAAGCTGGGACCAACGGCTTAACGTGCCTTCCAAAGCACGGAGGAACTCGAAAAGATACATTTTTGGTCACCCATCCGATGACAGGCCTATGCGATAGTTGCTTAACTTCAGCCAAAGCGGGTGCGACATCCACTGCGTCATCGAGCTCCTCTCCGTGGTTTATAAAGTCACTTAACATATCCAAGAGATAAAGTCCCTAAAAATTGAGATTTAAAATAGTGTTCACTAAACGTGATGCCTCTACAGGGAACGTGATCGCGACCGCGGCCGCGACCGCCGAGACAGAGACCGCGACAGGGGAGAGCGGGATAGATTCTCCGCCAGAGACAACAACAGGTAAAACTTGCGATGCCACTTTACATTCATAACAGGGCAATTATTACTTCATTGAATACATTATTTTTTATCATATTCTATATACATAAATTGTTAAAAGTGAATAGCCTGTAACTGTCCCACTGCTGGGCAAAGGCTCCATCATTGAAATCAAGTCATCGCTACAATTGATGGGAAATCATCATCATCATCATCATCATCATCATCATCAGCCTATACTAGTCCACTGCTAGACATAGGCCTCTCCAAGTGCACGCCAAAATAATAATAATGACACGGCACGTATTGTCAGGAGGTTCCTCCCTCTGCAGCCCTAACCAACAATAGCTTATAGCCAACAACAACAAGCAACAATAGTTGCTAGGTGGCAACCTAGGTTAATAAGTTTTTTATAATATTTTATATTGTAAATATGTTTTTATATAAAATATTGTAAAAAAAAATTTCTTAAGATACATATATAGATAAAGAGAAGAATAATAATAATAATTTAAATGGAACTAAAGGGATTTACTCGCCTTTATTTTACACATTATAGTCAAGGGTTTGTAGAAAGGGCGAATATGCCGAGTAGAAAAGTGACATTTTCGTCGTTTCTGGCATTTTGAACACATTATTTTTATATTGCAATCACAATGATGTGTAGTTACACAATGAAATCTTATTAGAAAAAACAATCAGTCCCAGGAACTGGCTGAACAGACTCGTTGTTTTTCTAGTACAGTAGTCTTTATCGATTGCTAAATACTTGCAAAAGTGTTCTTTCGACTGGGAGTATAACTGGCAGTGTATAAGTATAAGTGTTCTTTTGACTGGCAGTATAAATCACAAATTACTAGAAAAATCCAACGAGTCTTCTGGAGTCTCGGCAGAGTAAAATTTTGTCTTGAAACTACATATAATTTTGCTTTAAATGTAACATAAACGGGCGTGTACAGAGTTCCATTTTAATGTAAATTTAAAATTTACCAACTTCGTTTTAAAACTAAACTATACGTGTGTATCTTTATTTCGCTAATCATGTCGCCCTTTCCAAGGGAACGCAGCAAAGAGAAATCGCCACGGAACAACGCGGAACCGATTCCTGAGAAGTCGCTACAAGAGCGTCTATGGGAAATGGCTAACGGGAAGCCGGCAGCTCGGCCCGAGGAGAAACCGAGGGAGGAGTTCCAAGAGAAGGAAGAGCCTAGGCCTGATGAGGCGAGAGCGGAGCGCCCGTCGATGCTAGACCGGCCGCCGCCGCTGATCGACAGTGGTAAGATCTTTAAAAAAAATCTCGAACGATAAGTTTTTTAAATTGTTAATAATTAATATTTAATAATTAATTAATTTAATTTAATTTAATTTGACACATAAACATAAGCCAACTCGTTAGTTTAATGAAATAACTACAAGTGAATTGATTATATTTTGAGAAATCGATTTGCTTATTACAAAATTGCAACACCGAGGAGACAAAGACAACTCGACATGTCAAAAAAATGAAATTAAAAAAAAATAAAAGTGAATTTAATTACTAAATAATATGGGGATTTCTCGTCGGAGAAGTTATGGCAAATTATTTAACAAGGTTTTATGAAAATAAAAAACTTGATTTTTGATATAAAAATCATTTTTGTACAAAATCATTTGTAGCGATATTAAAGCCCATACTACGATGGGCATTCTCCTTTCGTTGATTTATCGTTCAGGATGCCTAGTATGAGTATCATTTGACTTTCAAACACGTTAACGAAAACGAAAATTAGTGTGGCGTTGAAGCAGCGCCTCCTGGCGACATACGAGAAGACTTAAAATTTTTCCATACATATTTTTGTTTTCGTAAACGTAATCGTAATTGAACGAATACGGATAGTTAACAAAACTCACACTAGGCACTTTTTATAGGAAATAATTTATTTGTATTACAAAATAAACATTAGGTCAGCAGAATTATACAATCGGTCAGCATAAGAATACCTTACGTTGATTAGGTTAAGTTAATTTTTTTTATCCCGAGCGAAGCGCAGCGTATCGAGGGCCAGTCACGGAAGGGGGGAGCGGCATAAGGCTGCTGTTCAGAATGATATAAGTTGCAGACTGATTTAGAAAATTTGTTGACCATAAGTTGCTGCCCAACTAGCATTTTTTGCTAACAAAAATACGAATACTATGCTAACCGTTTAAATAACACCCTTTTTATACGCTTGACACTCTTGAGGGAGGTAACATAATGCTTCGTCCTCGTTGCGCAGATGGCGACAACCCGCCGGGCGCGAACCCGGCCGCGGGCGGTTGGACCCAGTTGCCGCGCATGCCGCCGCCGCACCTCGCGCCCTTCAGGGCTGGTCAGTATTGATGCTTGACCTATGAGGTCCAAAGTTTGCACTTGCTTACTACTTGAGAGTCCAGTCAAAACCCATGTAGAATTTAAAAAAAAACAAATTCCACTTTTCACTTTCGTTTTGCTTTTTACTTATTTTATGCACTGTGTTAATGTTAAAAAAAAATATTTATTTTTTTTAATTTCTTTTTGTTGCATTGTGTCCATGTGATGTAATATAGATATAAGGGTTTAGTTAAATGAATAGTTAATTAAATCTCCAGTCATGATTACTAAAGGCGTTCACTGCGTCAAGCGGGCGCACGGCTTGCTGTTCATGTATAGATAGATTTAAGCCAAGATGAATAAATAAATAAATAAATAAATAAATGTAAATTAGCCGCGCCGAATGCGTTGGGCGACCCGCCTTAAGTCGCATTTTCATTGGTCGTTAGCGCCCGCATGCGGGGTGCGGATGATTTTTGAAACGCATGCCACAGGGCCCGCACGTGTAGAACCGTTTCCATTAGCCGTTAGCGCCCGTATGCGAGGTGCGAAGGAAGTGACATCACATCTGGCATCACTTATTATGGGAAATATTTTTGGGGGGATATAAAAATGGGTTTGGAGAGAATTGGAGGATTTTTATGATCAAAACTATAATCTGAGAAAATCCGTCCAACCACCGACCAAACCAATAATTTGCGAACGCACACACACAAATGCTCAATGCTGTGTACGATCATAACCTAGTAGCCCCGAAGTTGCCGTGCTCCCGTCACTCACGTGTCTGTAGGTAGCCCCGCGCAAACGCGGTCATAGAGTAATGGTATTTCAAATTCAAATTCATATCATTTATTGCATATATCATAATTGTGAAGATTTGTTAATAGCATATGTCTATTTATTTACCTTACTAGATGTTATTTGTCTGTAAATCTTCCTAAAAATAAATAAATAAATATCACATCACAATTATAACTGGTGGAATATTTATTAAGGTATTCATGTGACACCCTGCAAGGGCACAGCAACAGCATCAGAGATCATTAAAAAATGCACTTACTTTGTCTAGTTATAATTATACAATATTATTTAATATAGATACATAGTAATTTCATTTTTTTTAAATTGTATTAATCATTATTCTCTGTTTTATATAAAGGTACCTACTAACAATTTTAAGGGCCTGTTTCACAATGTCTGATTAGGAGATACTTGGCAGATAAAGTGACAGTTTTGTATGGACTATCTGTCAAGTAAACGCTAATGGGAACTTACTTGTAGATCGTGAAACAGGCCCTTAACCATTTAAACAATAATTGTCTCGGTGTCGATCGGCTTGGTCGGACAAACAGGTTTTTACTGCCAATCGACATTATCATCTTTACTAAAACCTTAGTAAAACATATTTGGGGCGGGCCGCTAGTATTATATTTAGAAGGCTAGCTGAAAGATGATACACATCAACAAAAAAAGTACACCCGTGCGAAGCTGGGGCACGCCGCTAGTATTAAATATCTTAAAATGTTATGCTTGTTTTTAAATTATTTTATTTATTTATTTTATTAGCACTTATGATGTCATCGATTTTATCATTAATTTGGAACGTACCCGGAGTCGTTTGTTTCATGGACAAACTTTTATAATAATAATTTTTTCATGATAAAAAAATATGCTAAGCTATATGAAAATATGCCAAATCTAGCATAAAATATGCTAAATTGGCAACCTCTGGTTGTAAGAAAAGGTCGGGAGAGTCCCAGAATGCTTTTTGTCGACCGAGTTATCGACTGACTAATTTTTATTGGTCGTTATCCTGAATGCGGGAGCCCCGCATGCATTTGAATCGACCGATAGATTACATCGGTCGTCAGTCCGCATGCGGGGCCTCCCCGCTTTCAGATCAGACTAACGACCGACTTATCGACCAATGTAAATGCGCCTTTACGCAGCTCTGCTCTATGAATTAACACAAAACAGGCACGCCGTGCTCCTGCTAGACGAAGCGGACGCTCTAAGAGTAGTTTTATCGATTTTTTTTGAAGCAAAACATTCATCCATATAAATGTCTAAAAAAAATGTAACTAACATTAAATCTCCGAATTAAAACTTCAGCCAGTACCTAAATAATTTGTTAGTAATTCCAGAAATGTAAACCAAAATTATTTCAATTTCAGAGTTAAGAATGAGAGGGCCCAGACCAGGCATGGCAGGTACGGTACACTCGGAACACACCGATGATCCTCAGTCCTAACTTCACTTCATTAATTCGTAGTTTACTCAATTGAATAATTTCTTCCAGGCCCGTGGATGGAAGGCCCCGGCCCCGCCGGGTTCGGCCCCCGCTTCAACGGTATGGGCCCGCCGTTCAACAGGCCTCCCTTCGAAGGCCCCATGTTCGACGGCCCGCCCCGATTCGAGCGACCGCCTTTCAATAGAATGCCGTTCGACGCGATGAATCGTCCGCCCTTCGACGGCCCGAGGCCACCGTTCGACGGGCCGAGACCACCTTTCGACGGGCCGAGGCCACCTTTCGATGGCCCCAGACCTTCGTTTGACGGCCCAAGACCGCCTTTCGATGGACCGAGGCCGCCGTTCGACGGACCGAGGCCGCCTTTTGACGGACTAAGGCCGCCTTTTGACGGACCGAGGCCACCTTTTGACGGACCGATGCCACCTTTCGATGGACCCAGGCAGTTTGACGGAGATAGGTCCTTCGACGGCCCGCCCAGATTTGATGGCCCACCGGAATTCTTCGATAGGAACAACAGACGGGGACAGTTCGAGGATAGGGAGCAGTTCAACGAGAGAGGATGGAACGGTGACCGAGACGGGGAAAGAGATTGGGACAGGAGAAACGAATGGGACGACAGAAGGAGAGACAACCGACGGAATAATAGGGATCAAGAAGACAACAACAGGTTTAGAGATAGGAATGACAGGAGAAGAAACTTCGACGACAGATCCAGACCTCCGAGAAACTCCAGAGATGGAACTAAAGATGGACCAAGAGAAGGACCTAGAGATGGACCCAGAGAAGGATCAAGAGACGGACCCAGAGAAGGGTCAAGAGACGGACCTAGAGAAGGATCTAGAGATGGACCCAGGGAAGGATCTAGGGATAGAATCAGAGACGGATCTAAAGATGGTCCCAGAGAAGGATCTAGAGATGGACTCAGAGAAGGATCTAGAGATGGACCCAGAGAAGGATCAAGAGATGGACCTAGAGAAGGGTCTAGAGATAGGTCTAAAGATGAACCAAGGAATGATTCTAAAGTCGAAGTTAATGACGCGGCAAAAGAGGTATCACTAGACGCGCCAAAAGAAGTTTCTAAAGATCTGCCGAAAGAAGAGCGGAACTCCAGAAGAGAAAGAGATAGGAAGTCCAGGTGGGGGGCGGCAGAGGAGACTGTCAGCCAATACGAACAGGAACAAGTTCATGATAATTTAGAGAATCTACTCAACCTCATGGAGAATGCTGAGAGAGCTGAGAGGGAGTCTAGTCACGAGCACGTTGCACTGGCTGGCAACGACAACGAGAGGAGCAGATACGGCGACGAACAAATAGAATTTATACGAAAACATGTGGAACAGAGTAAAGACGATTACATAGAACAAGAGACGCGTTTGGAGGACAAGAGCTATGAAAGGAGGCATAGTATCACTAATGAAAGCCACGAACTGCACTCCGAGGAACCTGCAGTGAGCGAGCTTCTACCCAATGAGATCACGAAAGGCGCAGCCGACCTCTATGATGCCAACGAAGCGATAGACACGGCCTTCACGATACCAGTGCCGGTCGAAAACAACGTGCCAGAACCGTCTACGGTTATCCACGAGAACGCATATGAAGTTGCGAAGTCAGTCGATATGTTCGAAGTTAAAGAAGTGAAGGAGACCGTCGCGGATATAGAACCGCCCAGTACGGAAAGCAAAGAAGCGGCCGCTTGACATCGGCGCAGGTGGAAAGTGGGGTATTTCCAGTGGAAATGATTCGGGTGACGCGAGCGGGCCCGAGGCCTTTGTCCAGCAGTGGACGTCTTTTGGCTGAGATGATGATGATGATGATGAGCGGGCCCGAGCACGCCGCCAGTCTCGGCTAAACGCTCGGTGAACAACAAATAAAAACTATTTATTTTTAAATAAACTCTTAGTGAAATCGGTGAGTACCTGACGTCTAGCCGAGACTCGCTACGCGCGACGCCGCAACATAGTAACGCCAAAGATTTAACATTTTATACACAAATCAAAGTTGAAATATACGAGTGCCTTATTGGTTACCGAAACGGTGTTTTGTTTGTCGCCGGGCGCGGGCAGAAGAGGAACCAGCCTGGGCGCTCGAGTCGAGTGACCCGGGCCAGGTACGGTCGCTAACTGATACACACTACGCGCGTCTAGAACAATTGCACACGCTTTTGTCATCCAACACGACATGTTTTTTAAAAAGTTGATATTTTTCTCTAATTCCAATCTATTTTTGCTCATGTTGGTATGTTGTGATCTCGCGATAGCACAGTTGTACTCGGCGAGCGTGAATTTTATTGTTATTTAATAATGTCGAAATGGAGATAAAATTACTTAATTATTTTAATTACAATTTGAGCAATAACGATGTTTTTCCTTTTTTATAAGAAAGTGATATTTCCATTTCGACATGTTTAATATGACTAGCAATGTGTGCAAAGCAAGTCGACGGCGCCCGTGTCACCCGAATCAACCCTGGAAATATCTACGAGGAATTCAGAGGAATGCAAGATTGAAGATACGAACACATAATACTACTCTTCGGATATGATTTTATTATTATGCCGATAAACGGCAGTTTCGTTAAGATGTTTTTTTCTTTCGTTTAGATTCGATGGTAATGATATTATATCCTGTTTAACTTTAGTTTGTGAGTTAGTGAGTTAGCTTTGAGCAAATTGAGAATAAGCTACGGCGGTTATCTTCATAAATTAAATTAATATGCGTAAATTAATTCCTGAATCAATTGGTAGAATTGATATCGCTTTTATATCTTTAAAATATTCGGTGAAGGTAGAATGATGATAAAATGTTAGCACGATTATTCAATATTATAGTCTATATGATAGATACTAACATGCTTTTATATGTATCTTGGGACATATATATGTAGCGTTACTCATCACATCAAGTAGAGTAGGTTGTGCATATAAAAATATTTTACATAAGAAAGTACTTGGCGTGCATCATTTACCATAAATGTTAGAACATTCGGTTGTTTATATGTAACATATTTTTAAAATACAAATATTATACGGGCTCTTTGAATATTTTCTTAATTATTGAGACATTACATAGCTAAAATCGCCCACGATTATGTAGGTAGATAAGGAATTTATTAATTAAATGCATGCTTCAATGTTTGTCATATTTGTGCTTAAATAAATTTTAAAAATATCACCACACGTTTTTATTGAAGGAAAAACTAAGGCTCAAAAGGGTTAGCATGTAGGACAGGACAGCGACGACGGACCGAAAGAGCGAGCGACCCTTTTGCACACATTGTCTAGTTTTGCTTGTGTTTGCTTGAATTACAGCCGATCTCGAGAGCGTCCACTGCATCGACCACTTCGATAGCTTCCCTTTATGAGACGCAGTCCAAGAGAAGAAATTTTATTTTGCAACAAACTTCTTGTAATTTTTTAGCATTTTACTTAGGTTTTTTTACCGTTATCAAACTGTCATGTATGTGTAAGGTGTAAATGCAAGCTGTTGAGACTTATGCTACATTCTGTAGCTTGATACTTCTGTGTGAAACTGTAAAATATTTGTCACTACACTTAGAAATCTATCTGAATGAAGTGGAGTCATCATTCATTACACATTTTTACAGCAAATAAAAATGTGTTTGTGTACAACAATTTCACTTCTACTATATAAATAAACATCTATCTTATTGAAAAGAGACAAAGTGTTAAAAAAAATCCACGGGCGGGATTTGAACCCGCGAAATTATATATAGGTGACCATAATCGTAAATATAGCTCGCCTAATTCTTAACTGATCTTTAATACTTATTTGTAAAAATATTAAGATCGGCTGTTGATGGCGTAGTTGTCGACATTGAACAGGGCTCCTTTGGCTTGCAGAGTAATAGTAGGTAGTGTTGATTAATTTCGGCGAGTTGGTTTAAGCCACGATAGCATAGTTTATAGTGCACCTGACCCGGCATGTCATGGGGTGCTGGTTCGAATCCCGCTCGTGGAATTTTAAAAACACTTCTTTTTTTAAATTTTAATTTGTTCGCAACAAAATTTCAAAATATTATACAAAACAATATTCATTCGACCAAAATGTATGGAACAGCTGAATTTTATTTTCGAGTTGGTCTAATAGTAAGAATTGTTCGTTTGTATCACGGGAGTCATCTCAGAAGGTTAGGACGGTGATAAAAAAAGTCAACCTGTTTGTATATAACCATAATCATATCTATTGTCTTATTTTCAAACCATTCAGTTTATTCAAATCGAAGTACCAAATACCAGTATAAGTACCTGTCAGGACCAAAAATTAAATGCTTAGCTTTTATTTGTATTACTATGTATTACGCAACTAATATTAGCTCTTATTCTGATCGTGGCTGTTCTTTCCTAGGCACCCAAGGTAATTAAATCATCCATCCATCCCCCTTTAAAACAAAAACTTAAAACTCATTGAAATTTTACTTGATGAATGGTTAGGAAGCAAGCAGGTGGTCTGTATTGTATTGTTGCCAACTTCAAAATCAGTTGCTGCCACGAAGGTGTAGATGTTGCTGACCCCTATTTAAGGAAAAAAAGGTCAAACACAGGTGCCATTGTAAGTGAATATTTTTGAAAAAAAAAGTAGTGTGATTTTCTGCATGTTACGGGTCGTTATAACGTTTTCTTCAAATTTATCAATTTGGTTGTAGTAATAATCTTTTTTTCATTTTTTAAAACTTAGGTACTATAAGTATGCATTTACAGAAATTAGGATTAATTGAATATTATTTAGGATTTATTCGTATCCAGCCAGACTAAAGAAAAGGCACCTTTGTAATTCTAAAACTTTTTAACCAAGGCGAGAGAAGTATGGAAGGTAATGAAAACTTGTAGAGGAACCTATAGCACATTAGGTTTATCACTCATATTGTTTATGAGTGCATTTATATTCCGGTAATACAAAATTTATGCTGTGCTTTCAAACTGTAAAAGAAACACCGCGAGAATTCGTGATATTGTTGAACTCTTCATGATAAAACATCTAAATAAATAAATAAATCTTTACGAGACAGACTTTACTTTTAAGCATATTAAACTCTTTTCTACACTTATTCATAAAAATTTGCTAAAAGATTTGAAAGAATTATACCTTTGAAGTTTGTAAAGGACACCTAAAGGTAAAATGGGTCGCCACCAAACTAAAATTAACCATTTCGGGCCGGGGAAGTAGGTAAGGTACTCGACCAGTGTCGACTTTTTTTTCCTGTAAAAATTAAAAATTCTACAACCGATTTTAGACTTGAGCAACAATTAAAATACAGACTACCCGCTTACTAGTCCCGTGCAATTTTAAAAGAAAATCTATGTTATTTTTTGGTGACGAACACTAACTTGGCTTACTTAGTGTCGAACACTGGTTTTTAATCTAACCGTGTAGTACCTACATGAATACGTAGTTAGTACTCCCGCTGGGAATTGAATTCGTAATCTCTGGGACGAAGAGGCCAGTGGTTTAACAAAAAGGCGAATAGAAATGGATTATTTGTTTGTGTATTCGTATGTGTTGGCAAAAGAAACGTTAATCTTCACGTTGTCTCTTTGTGAAAAACCGACCCAGCCAGGAATTGAACCTGGGTCTTCTGCAATCCGAGCGGCTGCACTGACCATTATGCTACTGGTTAAGCACTAAATTTTTTCACTGCTTTTTAGCGGTAGAGTGCCATTATCTGTATTTTATAAGTATATAACATTTAATTCAGTAGTGAATTTTTTTTTTACCCTACCTATTTTATAAATATTTAATCAGCTTCAGTGCAGCAATTAGCACTTTAAACTAAAAAGTTGTCTCTGATCAATAATATATAATAGCATCTCAGAACAATAACGAAATTATTATTCTGAGAATAGCATTGTCTTATGAAGTCGGTATGTGTGAATGTCAGTATACATTGTATTAGTCTGAACGATCGAATACTAGTCTTATTGGTACTGATGTGTTGATGTTTCACAAGGTCCCACGGTTCTGACACTCACGTTATTTTAGTATCTTGATAGTGAAGAAAAATACTGAAAACTGTTGTGTATAATATAATATGAAAATTGAAAATTGAAATATAATTTGAAAATTGGCGCTTATAAAACTATTAAAATGTGACTTTGACAGTGGTTGCATGACATTCTTTTGACAGAGAACTTCTTGGCGGGGAAGTGAGTCATGTCTGCGGTTTTGTTTTAATTTCTAAAATTTGTGTTATGTCGAATATTAATGTGAAATAATGGTGGATTATTAACCGTTAAGTGTTCGTGAGTGTGCATGAGTGTTGACAAATAAAACAAAACAGTGCAACGTTACTTTTCAAATTCTCTCAAGAAGTATGCGTGAGGACTTAGTAAAGCCCCACATCTTTACTAAGATACTCGAGGGGTTGGGGGGGAACAAGACAGGAGAAGTAACAAAGAAGAAACAAGCCAGGAGAAGTAACTAATGAAATTAAGAAACTAATGACATGGCAGCATGGTCTATCACCTTAGCCGGTTCCTCAGAGAACGAACTACACTAAAAAAAAATCTTTTGACAGAGAGAACTTTTGGCGGGAAAGTGAAGAGTGATGCATGTCTGCGGTTTTGTTTTATTTTCTAAAATTTGTGTTATGTCGAATATTAATTAAACAAAACAGTGCAACGTCACTTTTCAAATTCTCTCAAAAAGTCGACCCGAGGACTTAGTAAAGCCCCACATCTTTACTGAGATACTCGAGGGGTTGGGGAGTCTATCATTGCTCACTTCTCATTTCTATTATCATTCATCATCATCATTATCATACTGGAAATAAGGCAGAAGAAGTAACAGAACCTTAGCCGGTTCCTCAGGGAACGAAGTCTCATATAGAGGAACGAACTACACTTTAAAAAAAAAACTTTTGATAGACTGACAATGAATGAGTGATCAGTGAAGTAAGTGACAGATGATTGATATTTTAGTGATTTTGTTTGTATGATTGAATTTTCTTTGTGAAAAAGCGGTGTAAAATATAACTTTAAATTATGGAAGGTATTCAAGTTATTACTCAGGACTACATCAACGTTGCCATTACTAAATCTGATAATCAAGATGCAGCACCTGTCGAGAGACGATTCAAAAAGGGGATCACTGTTCTCGACTTTAAGGTTAGATTCAATAAACACTTGCTTAGATTTTATTTAAATATTGAACAGTACATGAACATCATACAAACAGCTTTATGGCCGACACCGGCCGTTTTGTTTTAATCTAAAGACAGTCAAGAATAAACATAATTTTACTAAAATGTTTTTTTAAAGCATTGATAAATACGTACGTTTGTTTTTTAAACAGTCCAGATATTTTGGTTTTTAATAAAGCGTTCTCTTAACCAACAGCCTTTTATAATGGTTTAATAAAAAAAAATCATGTATTTAATGACATGAGTCATGATTTTGCAGACCAAATTGGAACTGGTAACGGGAGGATCAGCAGCCACAATGCAGCTGAAAGTATTTGACAAGAAGAACAATTTCATATGCAACATCGATAATGATGAAGCGCTTCTCGGCTCATACCCTGTTGATGACGGCATGAGGATACATGTCATAGATAACTTTACACTCGTCAATGATTTTACCAGTGCTGAGAGTGGTGAAAGGTAATTTATTATTTTTAAAGGGGTATGTTGAGGCAACATATTTCATTTTTTATATTTGTTTATTACATTCTATTAATGGAGTTTGTATATCCATCAGTCTTTTCACAAAAAAAAAACTTTTTAAAGGTTAAATAAAATTATAACTTAGATTAAAATTTAACAACTTTTACGGATCTACTCGCATTTATTTTACACATTACTTTTAATTAATGTTTATCCTGACGTTTTGAACCCTTTGCAAGGTAAAGGTAAGCAGAAAAAGTTGTTTCATTTCAATGTGTAGTGTTTGTGTAAACTATAAAAAAACAATATACCTACTTTAATTAAGTTAATAAAATTGATGTTATTATAAAAACACCTTTAAAACAGAAACTAATAAATTGATAGTTTCATAAAATATATAGCTATTAATATATTGATAGCTATATATGCGAGATCATAGTGCCACTCTTGGGTGAGAGTGGCACTATGAAACTTTAATACCTTTATTTCATCATGGGAGTATTATTTGTACCCTCTTTTTCAAAAAAATTTTTTAAAAAATTTTTTAAAAAATGCTGTCGTACATTATGAGAAATAACTTAAATACCTTAATTCCTCGTCTATCAATAATGTATGCACAGAACTGTGAATGTATGACAATGGTTAAATCAATTGTTACGTACCATAATATGGCGTATCAACAGACTAGGGGTTAAAAATATAATAGAATAGAATAGCTCTTTATTGCTGTAAATATGGTATGAACAAGTTCTTACATACATTTAGCATCTCATATTTAACCAAAAATTGGTATGCAAATACAGTGAGAGAAGTCTAGCTGTTATACAATAAAAAATTACAATCAATTAAATAAAGTAAAATAAAGTAAAATAAAACAAAAATCAAATTAAAAAATCCAAAATAAATCAATTAAACAAAGTAAAATAACAAAATAACATAAAACAATAATCAAATAAAAATTAAAAGAAATCTAAATTAGCAAAACAAAGAAAAATTGTTAGAAAGAATTAAAATTGTTATAATTAAAAGTAGTAGGTATTCAAATGCTGCACACAATAAATTCATTAATACTAAAAAAAAAATCAATTGGAAGAGCACCTGACCCGGTATGTCAGAAAGGTGTAGGTTCAAATCCTGTTTGTGGAATAGTTCAATATTTGTGTTTTTGTAATTTGTTTCGCAACAAAATTTGTGTTAAAATTATATAAACAAAACAAAAACATTTCATTAATACTATAAAAACATTTCTTACTTAGTAACTCATATAGGAAAGATTTGAAATTCTTGATGGGCATGTCTTTCATGTCATTAGGTAGCTTATTATACAATTTATTAGACATAACAAAACAATTTCTTTGACAATTGGTAGTTGCACATGATGGCAGCACCATCCAATTTGTATACCTAGTTCAAAATGTCCACACCTCATGCTTTTACTTAAATAAATGTAAGTTATTTTTGGTGTTTTTAAGTTATTTTGGTGTATGTGTGTTTACACACACTTCAAAAATATATAAAGACGGCAATGTCAATCAATTTAGGTTTTTTAAATAGCGGCTTTCAAGAAGGAAAGGAAAGTTGTATTTTTATGTGTTATTTCAGTTAAGCACCTATCTGTATGTTTCACAGATTCCGTTTGTCAGAAGAAGAATATGAAAAGAAAGGGGACACGGTGCGTTCGTTCCTGCAACGCAATAGACTCGGCAAGTACAATGAGGAGGAGATGATCAAGATCAAGGAGCAGCAACAGAAGGAGCTCGAAGATGAAGCCAAGTGAGTGTTTGAACAGCATTTTTGAAGCTTTGGTGCGGCTTTATGTTTCTGTCAGGTGGCCCATGTGCAGCAAGTAAGATAAGATAAGATAAATTTTTATTGCCATAAAATTGTGTAAATACATAGCAGGTGTTAAGCATAATTGGGAACAAACAATTTACCCTAGTCGGGCATGCAATTTTTAGTGGGTAGGTATATGGTGGTTAGCTTAATAGTTTAATGTATCCTATGTTGGGCTATTAAGCTGTTTGTTTGGCAGTTATTGCCGGTCTTTACAGCCTAACTGAACTTATGTAAGGGGCGAGAACATATAGGTTCCTTACACTGAACTGCTTATGAGAGGATGGCAAGCGTTTCCCAGCCGCCTACTAGATACTCCAAGGCTCAGATGGGAATCAAGACCGGAACAACTCGAGGGCGCCTTAAAGTCTTGGATCTTGACTTTGGCTTACGTAGTGGTAGGAGTGGAAAAAAGGGCTCCACCCAGGCACATGTCTGTACCTGGAATATGGAATATAACGTTTGTAAACTGGGTCCTCTCTAGAACTATGAGTACAGTATCTTGGGCCTATGCTACTGTGTTTGTGTAGAGTGTATCTGAGTGTGGGGTGATATTCGGAGGGACATCATCATCATCAATCAACATCATCATTGCTCATTTTATGTCCCCAATGCTGGAGCTTGTGCTTTTCCTATGGATGGATTGGAGGAGCGGGCCATAAACCACCACACAGGCCCAGTGTGGGGCGGTGAGGATTCGGAGGGTCATGGGAGTTATATAAATCATGTCTGAAACGTCTAGACAAGTTCTATATTGATGTGTGAAAGCTTCCAACATTATAGAAGCTCTACAAGCAGGTTGAATTGGTGTGGGCTGATGGTCTATTGTCCGGTGGGCAGGGTGGCAGAGGCAGTGCTAGTCGGCGCCCGCTGCGAAGTTCGCGTGCCGCAGCAGCCGGCGCGGCGTGCCACCGTGCGGTACAACGGGCCGCTGGACGGCGCCCGGGGGCTCTGGATCGGGGTGCACTACGACGAGCCGCGCGGCAAGAACGACGGATCGTGAGTACAAAAACGTTATATCCCCTTACAAATAAACAAAGAATAAAGTCCGAATATTATTATTGTAAACGTCATTTCGAGTAAAACGAGTAAAAGAGACAAAACACGAAATAACTATTCGGACCTTATTCTTTGTTTATTTGTAAGGCATTAGTGCAAGTTTCTTTTTCTTTTTTTTATCCGAATACGCAGTGTGGGCAGGCCTCCAACAAGGTGGACCGACGATCTGGTGAAGGTCGCGGGCGGAAGCTGGATGCGAGCAACACAAAACCGGTCGTTGTGGAGATCCTTGGGTGGCCTTTGTCCAGCAGTGGGCGTCTTTTAGCTGAGATGATGATGATGATGAGTAGGCAAATGACTGCGCTCTGCCTGATGCGGCAGAAGCGACGACTAGTGGAACAGGATTGTGCCTCCACTTCACCTTTACAATCTTATGTTGTAGGAAGAAAGGTAAACATGGTTATACTTGCCAAATTGATCTCTTATCTCAATCTGTATTTTTTTTTATTAAGATTTTTCGAAACATTCAAAACATTAATCTTTTATGAATGTTTGAAATATTGTAGTAATAATTGTCATCGTGAAACCAAAGATGCTTCAAAGGCGTTTCGTTGCACAATGTAATAATATTCCCATCCTGCTCCACCAGCTGTATGAACTCCGCTTCCGCTTAAGATCAGGTAGCGCGGAGTCATCGGCCTATTCATCAATAAAAAAAACTTGTGACGGTTCAGTACACATGTAATATTCTTTGCAGCGTGAACGGCAAGCGGTACTTCAGTTGCCCCCCCAAATACGGGGGGTTCGTGAAACCGGTGTACGTCACCGTCGGCGACTTCCCCGAGGAGGAGTTCGATCTCGAGGACGAGATATGATCGCGTGACGTCACTGACCCCCTCCCCCGCCCCGCCCGCCCACACGCCGCCCCCCCCTGTCTGCTGTCACCGTCATCGTCCCTCGGCCGCGAATACGAGGTACGAGCGAACGAAACGCCCAACTTCTATGCCTTTATGTGTTTCTTTAATTACTGTTTGCCGCTCGGTCGCCACCACTGGCGGTATGCAGCGCGGTAAGCAATTTATTTATTTCTCTGTTTATCACATTTTTTTATAACCGTTGTTAATATGGCAGTCTAAGGGTGTTAGAGCTGTGCGAGGTAGCTAGTTGGTGCGCGGTACAAAATCCACCAGTAGGTCAACTACGTTTAACACCGCCTGAGCGAGGTTAAAATTCAAAATTCAAAATCATTTATTCAGTTAGGCTACAAATAGCTCTTATGAACGTCATTATGCCATCGGTTCGTAAGTCTACTCTGAGCTTGTACTGAGAAGAACCGACAAGAAACTCAGCAAGTGTCAAGCTCTTTTTTCCCTTACAGCGTTAAAAATATAGGGCCATAAAGGCCCTATCATAAAAGGACAATTTTCATCACAAATAAAACACAAAATATAAAGGACAAGCCCCACATCTTTACTGAGATACACGAGGGGTTGGGGGGTATATCATTTCTCACTTCTCATTTCTATTATCATTCATCATCATCATACTGGAAGGAAATATTATTTATTTATGTATTTCTTGTGAGAAAAATTACTTTGAGACTGGCTAAATGTGCTAATCGCACAAAGCCATCAACTAAAGGAAAAAATAATAATAATTCGCTTGCTGCGTCGCAAGTCGCTCGTGCGTCGCAAGTCGCTCGTGCGTTTTTTGTGTGCATGTAAGCTGGTTTTGTTCGAACGGCTAATATTCCATAATCCATTACATTCCGCGCACATGCTCAAATAGGCGGTTCGCGTAAAGCGTGAAATGTAAGCGCGGTTGCAGGAACGAGCTTATACGTACAGAAAACACTCCTAATCTAAACCGCCCTTACTGAGACCGTTGCTTAATATAATAATAACATATCTCTAAAAACAATGCGATAACATAGATATTCGACTGTCGCGTCGCTTTTTGCTCGAACGTTAGTGATTTGTGTTCGTGGCCGAGCCGTAATAACTTTACGGCATTTTTTTGGCGCATTGGCACATACGGTTCATTACAATGGTCGTTGGACATTATCCGTGTCATAATAACTTCACTAGAAGTGAACAAGCGTTTGTTAGATTATGAGCTTTGAAAAAGTACTAAAGAAGTTCAGTGGCTTTTGTTGCTGATGGTTCGTTTCCAGTAAATTGTTAAGTTACTCATTTGAATACTGAATTCATTTGAGAGCAATTTTGAATACTCATTCAATGCAGTTTCTTCTGCTTTAGTGGTAACAAGTAGCTTCAAATCTAAACGATAGAGTGGAGATTAAAAAGTGAACAATATATTTTAGTTTCCTTAGACACAAGACCAGCAAAGAAACGGTTAATTATGTATTTTTTTTTAAAATATCCTGAATAATTTGAGTGAAAATGTTTAATGGTTTTGCTGAATACTAATACGTTGATTCGATCAGTAAAGGTACAGTCAATATTTTACTTATCCTTTGGTTAAAAATCTATCGTGCGAATTATAAATCATGTTAACTTTTTGATATTTACTTTTATTTTGAAAATAATGGTATGCTCAAATCTTGAACTGTTGAAGCTTGCTGGCAGGCTGTTTTCAAGTTTTTCCTTAATTTTACTACTAAATAGATTCTACATATAGGTGTGTAGAAAGGAAAATATTTTTGCAAAATTGAGTTGCTACTCATAATAATAAAAATAATATAAATATAATAATAAAACTAAAAAAATAATATTATATTTATATTAAATTAAAACAAATACCTCTAAACAAAAACGTGTATTCTCACTGTATTTCAAATTAAAAATAGAATTAATCGCTTAACAGCCTTTCAGAAATACGCTTAAGATAATTTTTATTAGATGTTTCTGAAAATCATAGCATTATGAACTAAGCCATAATCACAGTGAGACCAAGAAATATCCCTCGATAGTATATTGTATGTTGGATTGAAGATCTCAGTTTTTAAATTCAATTCAAGTTCAAATTCAAAATTATTTATTTTCTTTTACAAATTAGGTACTCAAAGCTAAGTAAGTTAAGTTTTTAAATCATGTCTATATTTTTTTATGTTATCTAAGAATTGTGAATGTTTGGTATATGTAACATATAAAAGTTGAAATAAAGAGATGGTATATTTTTTTAATTAATATATATCTATGCCATTCTGCTCCCCGACCGCCTAACCGATTGCTTTGGCTACGTGTATAGTTTATGACGTCATCTTGTCATTTCGTACCGCCTATGAAAGCAATATCAAAAGCTCTAACCTTTAGCTATAGATATTGCGGTACAAAATGACAAGATGACGTCATAAACTATACACGTAGCCAAAGCGATCGGTTAGGCGGTCGGGCCCCTGGTTGTATGTAATGAAGAAAGTTTTTATTATGGTACTAAAATATTTGTATATTATTATAATTTTTTCACATTCTACATTATGTGTTACTAAATTGAATGCTTCATTTGTGGCGTGCTTTCAGTATGTTGTCTTAAAAATTGTATAATCGCATAGTCTAAAATTAACAATTAAAAATTAAAAACAAACTAAAAATTCTAAACTAAATATTTTTGCGTTTTATTTTTATAAAGCACTATTGCTGAAACGAAAGCGAGAATTTGTCTGGCAAAATTTAAAGTCTCCTTTAAAGTCTGTAAAGGCGGCGTCGCTTCAATGACAAACGAATTCTCGGTTTCGGTAACGTGATCGAGTGATCAATAAAACTCGCGCTGAGTACACCTGGTCACCCAGTGCCCCACTCCGCGGATAGGATAGTGGCTGGATGTTAAACGTACCTACCTATGTATGTATGTCGGAGTGTGTTTATTGTATTTATGACAAGTGGTATCCTAGACAAACTATTTCATCGACATACTTACTGGCTGCTGCTGACAATACATTAATGAAAAGTCAATATGTCAAACTGGTTTATTAAGGGTGCGCCGATGAAAAAAAGCCAAAAGTGTAGTCACTGTTAAATTGATATAATTATGATGAAAAAACTATCGTACTATATAATCAAAATATATATTTAGTATCAAAGGGAACGTGTTTACAATTAGTCCGACCCATAAATTCATAACACACTATTGTTCGTGCGTCATCGTGACCGCTCGGGTGCCGCCGCCACCGGGGGTTCCCGTGCGAACTTCGGACGATGGCCGGAGGCGCCGGGCGTCACACTTCACACCGAGACTACTTCGCCACGGATCACGGACGACAGCAGACGCGCGCGCGACATTTAGTTGACCAATTGTTGAATATAAAACCAGTAATACAGTCCACTTCTCTCTCATTTAAAGTCCTTTAGTTAGGACCCAAACAAATGGTCCTTTAACTCGCCGTTTTAACGAATCAGTAGTCTACGAAAATCCGTTTTATTTAATAACGAACGTTTGACTTCGAATTCGTCGGTACAAAATCGCTGTGTCACTGCGTGTCATCTCTTCTACTATCGCGGGAAGTCGCCTTACAAGTTGGAAGATAAGGAAGGCTGAACACGGAACGAACGCAAGAAGGATTCCCGAAGGTCTTCAAGAACTCAGCTGCATATTTTCTTTGAGTCATCGCTTCGCGGGAGAAATCAGGTTACCTTGTGGATAACGACAGAGGTTTTGTGAGTTTGTTCCAATCATTTCCTATTTTCAACCCTTTTCAAAGTACGTTTTTTTTCAAAACATTTTTTTTTTGTGTCACTACCTTCGCTAATATTTGAGTCGAATTTTAGTGATCATCATCATCATTTTCACAATTTTGTATAGCACATTTGAATCATCCACACGATTGTTGCTACACGACTGCGCCTGCGCTTGCTTTGCTTTGCTGCGCTGGCTTTTCACTTGACTTGTTTACCGTTAGCGTTAGCCCGGTACACGACAGCTGACTGAGTAGGTCAAGGTCGTTCGAACGCACGTCAGCAATCGATTGCAATTTTGCGCATAATATATTTCATTTCCTTTTAGTGTAGTTCCTTGTTACATTAATTCTTAATTATTTAATTCTTTTCAAATTAATTCTTTTTGTCTTTCTTTAGCGATTAGCGATGTCTGTTGAGGAGACTTTAATACGCAAGCGTAGTGCTATGAAGGCAAAGCTTACAAACTTTAGCACTCACCTAGAAACAATCAATAGCTGCCAGAAACTTTCCAATTTGCAACGCATCGAATTGGAGGGTCGTTTAAGTAAATTTGACGCCTTATACGAGGACTTTGACAATTTACAGTTGGAGATCGAAATACTATCGGGCAAGCCGGAGGACGCGTACGCTGAGCGGGCCAAGTTCGAAGAGCGTTATCATGCGCTCGCAGCACAGGCACGCAGCTTGCTGGCATCTGCCAGCGGCGGCAGCGACTACGGGTCTGTGGCGAGCTCGGGGGCAGGAAAAAACACAGGTGCATCGCAACATGCTTTTATACGCTTACCTAAAATAGATTTGCCTCATTTTGATGGTGGTTATCAGTACTGGCTAGAGTTTAGAGACACTTTTTCCTCACTAATCCACAGTAGCAGCTGCATAGACGACATCAGCAAATTCCATTACCTTCGTGCGTCGCTAAAAGGCAACGCACAAGAAATTATAAAAAACATTGATTTTAAAAGCGACAACTACGAAATGGCATGGAATTTGTTGTGCGAACGCTATAACAACAGTAGGCTTTTAATAAACAATCATGTGCAGGCGTTGTTCAATGTTGAGCGTGTTACTAACGAATGCAGTGTTTCGTTGCGTCGTCTTATTGACACAATAAATAAAAATATTCGAGCACTAAAAACATTGAACGAGCCCACAGAGTATTGGGACACGCTTATAGTATATATGATGTCAAGTAAATTAGATTCCGTCACTAGTAGAAATTGGGAAGAACACCGCAATACATTGTCTAAATCACCAACATTATCTCAATTTTGCATGTTTATTAGTAATAAAGCTGATTTGTTAGAAACGATAGAAACTCAAAACTTAGATAGATTATTAGTAAACAAAGTAGAAACTAAACCTAGAACTTTTATTGTAGCAAGAAGTAATAGTAGTGAAAATCAAAATAATAATAAAAATCTAAAATCAAATATTCAAACCTATAATAATAAAATCATTTGTCCCTTATGTTCTAAAAATCATTTTTTGTACACTTGTGAAAATTTTCGAAGTTTGCCAATAGAAACACGCATTAACAAAACAAAAGAATTTAAAGTGTGTTTTAATTGTTTACGCCCTGGTCATTTAACAAAACAATGTAGATTGTCTCATTGTAAATATTGTAAAGCCAAACACAATACGCTTTTGCATGTTGAGCAGTCTAGGCCAGCCAACTTTCAAGACCCAATGCCTAGCAGTTCTAATAGTGTTGCCCTACCTATTGACATATGTGGAGTTGCCCCTTTACCTATTAGCACTCCAGATAGTGTCGTCTTATCAAGTGACACTTCTTTACAACAAAATACTGCTTCGCACATTTTACTTTCCACAGCGCTGGTGAGAGTGGTCAGCGGCAGCGGGGAGAGATTCGACGCCCGAGTACTGCTGGATAATGGTAGCACAGCCAATTTTATAACTCAGACGCTTTGCAATAAGCTGCGATTGCCCCGGCGTAGCACGAGCTCCACTATCACGGGTATAAACAACCAAACCTCAATTAGTACACAGTCTTGTAACCTTTGTATTGAGTCTCGCACCGGTGATTATAAAACACAAATTAATTGTTTTATCTTGCGGGAGATTACTAAATTCTTGCCGTGTAATTTAGTTAATGTAAATAGCATACCCATACCTACAGACATACATCTAGCTGACCCTTCTTTTCATATTCCGTCAGTAATTGACATTTTAGTTGGCGCTGAGGTATTTTGGGATGTCCTAGGTGCTACATCTATTAACCTAGGTAGGAATAAGCCTAAACTATTCGAAACCAAGTTCGGGTGGATTGTGTCAGGCCCTGTGGCTCTTCCATCACATCCTCCCACGTCAAAGCAGTCACACTACTGTAACAAGGCCATATTGACTGATCTGCATACCAACTTAGAAAAGTTCTGGGAACTTGACTCAGTTTCTACTAAACATTCCTTGTCTCAGGAGGAAAGAGCTTGTGAAGAAAGCTTTCGTCTTCATACTACTCGGGACGATAGTGGTCGTTTTGTGGTGACTATCCCACTGAAGGACAAACCGAGTGTGTTAGGCGATTCCTTTGAGATGGCTAAGCGTCGTTTCTTATCTTTAGAACGTCGTTTTCTGCGTGACAACGTTTTCAAGGAACGTTACTTAACCTTTATGGAAGAGTACGAGCGTTTGGGTCACATGACAGAAAATAGCACGACTAGGAACCTGCGCTGTGAGGGACAGGTGGAGTATTTTTTACCTCACCATGGTGTCGTTAGGGAGTCGAGCTCTACGACTAACCTTCGTGTTGTTTTTGACGCTTCAGCCGTAACAACATCTGGATTGTCCTTCAACGATATCCAAATGGTAGGTCCTACTGTTCAGCATGACCTCTTTTCGATACTCCTCCGTCTTCGACAACATAAGTACATCATTTCGGGTGATGTTGAGAAAATGTATAGAGCCATTTCTATTATACCAGCGCAACGTTTTTTACAACAAATTATCTTTCGGCCTGATCCTAAATTACCTTTGAAAACCTACAGTTTAAATACCGTCACCTACGGCACTGCATCTGCTCCTTATTTGGCAACAAAGTGTTTGGTCAGTCTTTCAGCGGCTGCCACTTCCAAAAAGGTGAAAGACTCTATCGAGAGAGATTTTTATGTAGACGACTACATTAGCGGTAGCAGCTCTATACAAGAGACGATAGAGTTAGGTAGAGAAGTTAGCTCTATCTTGGCTTCAGCTCACTTTAATCTTCGCAAATGGAAGTCGAACAGTCCGCAGGTGATGACACAAATTACTGGTGAGCCTATAGAGTCCGTTAATTTAAACCTCGACAGGAATGTATCATCCAAAACGCTAGGGTTACACTGGAAGTGTGAGTCTGATAGTCTAGTTTTTTCTATCGATATAGACACCAGCGGCCCGGTAACAAAGCGTCACATTTTATCGGTAATTAGCCAAATTTTTGATCCCCTTAGTCTGGTGGGACCTTGTATTGTAGAGGCTAAAATCGTCATGCAAAGGCTGTGGATAGTAAGGTGTGACTGGGATGAGCAAGTTCCAGAAGACATCCTTGCTTCTTGGCGCTCCTTTGCAAATACCCTGCCACATATAAACACAATAAAAATACCAAGGTGGGTTCTAAGCGATGACGCGATCACCCATGAACTTCATGTCTTCGTAGACGCATCTGAACGAGCCTACGGTGCATGTGTGTACGTAAGAACGATAAGTTCCGATGATTTGGTTACAGTTCGCCTTTTAACATCAAAAAATCGCATAGCACCGATTAAACCAACGACTATACCCAGGTTAGAGCTGTGCGGGGCTCTGTTAGGAGCAAGACTGTGTGTTAAGGTTCTGAATTCTCTTACCCTGTCGATAAGTAAATGTAACCTTTGGTGCGATTCGACCATAGTGTTGGGTTGGCTATCTATGGCACCAAACACTCTAAAGCCTTTTGTAAGAAATCGTGTCGACGAAATCCAAGAAAGCACAGCACAACATACGTGGAGCTACGTGCCGTCGAAGGACAACCCGGCGGATCTGGTTTCACGCGGGCTGAAGGCTGACCTTATCAGCGAAAGTTCTTTGTGGTGGTCAGGACCCCAATTTTTGTTGAAAGACAAAGAATGTTGGCCACAAATTCCAAATGGATCTGTGAAACGGGATCTACCTGAACTTTCATCACTTTATTCAATTGATCATCATTCATATCATTCAAACAATTCAAATAATAATTCATTTATAAATAAGTTAATCAATAAATTTTCTAATTTTAATAAATTACAAAGAGTTACAGCATATATACATAGATTAATACACAACTTAAAAAATAAACAAAATAGAACTAACGGTTCCTTAACTAGTGAAGAGCTTAGTAATTCATTTAATTTTATTATACATCATGCTCAAATTAATATGTTCCCTGAGGAATATTTATTACTTAAGTCTGGAAAATCCTTACCTCGTAAAAACAGAATCATATCGCTAAGTCCCTTCCTAGACAATGACAACATAATTCGCGTTGGCGGGAGATTAGACAACTCATATTATGACTACAATGTCAAACACCCTATTTTACTATGTAGCAAGCATTTCATAACAAAATTAATATTTTTAAAATTTCATAAAGATTTGTTACACGCTGGCCCACAACTACTTTTAGCAAACATACGACAAAGCTTTTGGCCATTAGGTGGCAGAAATTTATCCAAAGGCACAGTAAAAATGTGTATCAAATGTTTTAAGCACAAGTGTCAAAATATACAACCCATAATGGGTCAGCTACCTATTTCAAGAACTCAACTAGAGTTCCCGTTTTTAAACTGTAGTGTCGACTACGCTGGGCCAGTTTTGATAGCCGACCGAAAGGGGCGAGGATGTAGGCTTATAAAATCATACCTGTGCATTTTCGTTTGCCTTGCAGTTAAGGCTGTTCACATCGAGCTCGTTACAGACCTGAGTAAACAGGCGTACATGGCCGCATTAAATCGCTTTGTTGCTCGTCGTGGCAAGCCCCAAAGTATTTTGTCCGATAACGGGACTAACTTCGTCGGTACTTGTAACGAGTTGCAACGATTCCTACAGGAATCAAATATTTCATACGACGTCGCTCAACAAGGCATCAAGTTTACTTTCGCCCCTCCATACTCTCCTCACTTCAACGGCATAGCTGAAGCCGCCGTCCGTTCAACTAAGCATCACTTAAAACGGTTACTTCAGTTAACGAACTTTACATATGAGGAACTCACTACATGTTTGGCTCAAATAGAAGCTGTATTAAACTCACGTCCTATCACCCCACTTTCCTCTGATCCTCTAGATTTGACAGCCCTCACTCCTTCTCACTTTTTGATTGGACGCTCGCTTACCTCTGTTCCGCATCCGCAGGTACTTGACATCAACATCAGCAGACTCCAGCGCTACCAGAGAGTACAATGCATAAAGCAACATTTTTGGCAACGCTTCCAAATTGAATATGTCTCTCTGCTCCAGCAAAAGACGAAATGGAGTACTTCCGCAGAGCAACTGGCAGTCGGAACACTCGTCCTAATAAAGGAGAAAGGACAGCCGCCGTTGCTCTGGCCTTTGGGGCGAGTCACCAAGGTTTTCCCAGGCAGCGACGGGACAACGCGCGTGGCCGAGCTGAAGACCAAGAGGGGGACACTGCTTCGGGCTTTTAATAATATTTGCCCTCTTCCTCTCAGTTGAATCCTTCAAGCTGGGGCGGGAGGATGTTCGTGCGTCATCGTGACCGCTCGGGTGCCGCCGCCACCGGGGGTTCCCGTGCGAACTTCGGACGATGGCCGGAGGCGCCGGGCGTCACACTTCACACCGAGACTACTTCGCCACGGATCACGGACGACAGCAGACGCGCGCGCGACATTTAGTTGACCAATTGTTGAATATAAAACCAGTAATACAGTCCACTTCTCTCTCATTTAAAGTCCTTTAGTTAGGACCCTAACACTATAGTTTTTTTCTACAATATCATTTAAAGTTGGGCAAAAATCATGAAAACGAGTGGCGGTGTTTAGTTAATATCTTGATAGGTTATATAAATTATTATACCTCTAATTATGTCTAAACAATCACCAATGTCTTAACTACAAATCGTCCGTCTCACATTTTCGATTTATCGAGCGGCAATTTAAATTATTATTTTTCAAATTGACACGTTCAATTCCCCATACAAAATTAGTATGGCCGCGTGGCATCAAATAAATATGAACGATTGCATTTCAAATAAAATATATGACACTTGTCACTTACGGACGGCACACCCTTAAACTTACGGCACGTAAAGCCGGCATTAGCAGTCGTTAACAACCACCGCCCGCATTGGGGCCGCGTGATGGTTTATGGCCCATTCTCGCTATCCATCCATAGAGAAGGCTCGAGCCCCAGCAGAGGACATAAAGTGAGCTGATGATAATGAGATACGAAGGTTATGTGTATATGATAAGGGTTATAAGAAATAAGAAGGGAAAATTCACTTAAATCAAATCGGTTATTAAAATAATAAAGGTATTTAATGGATGTGCATTTATGTGTTTGTGGGTGGGTTCGTGATTGCGCGCGTGTGTGCGTGCGTGCGTGAATGGGAGGTATGTGGGAGTGGTTATTGTATTTATCACTAATGGTATCCCAGGCCATGAGTCGGCAAACCGCGGCTCGCAAGCCGCATGCGGCATAAGAATAAACAATAACACAGTAGAACGGAAACTCCCGCTCCGGACGGGTTCAAGGTCGCAATATGAGAGTACCTGTTAAACAGTATGCTCAGTCGGGCTGTCACGGCCGGCGTCACTGCACGCGCGTTACGAGTGTTACGACTCGAAGTGAAAATTCACGAATGGAACACGAATCGAATACGAGTGAGTGCAGAAGCGTTTATACAATTACTATGGTGGCTAGAGATGATAAATATATTTATTAACCATTAAAATCAACTAATAAAAAAAAATATCACTAACATTCATATTAACAATATCAGTTGAATGGTTGAAAATATTAGTTAACGTCGCGCGCGGCGATCGGCGCCGAGCGAGCCGCGGAGGCGCCCGACAGACGAGCGACAGAGACACGACATCAACTATCAATTGACGTAAAATCGAAATTGACCCCTAACTATCTTTAGTTAAGCCACATTTTTCTTTAATATGTCTTTTTATTCTTTTTCAACTTGTCATTTACAAAAACACAAATGTTGAAAAAATTTCCACAAGCAGGAATTGAACCTGCACCCTTCTGACATACCGGGTCAGGTGCTCTTCCAATTGAGCTATCATGGTTCTAACCAGCCCGCCGAAATTATTCAATACTATTTACTTTTATAAACAAAACAAAAAACATTTTAACTTGTCATTTATTGAATAATTTTGGATGCACTCGATTGTATGCTCTTTCACTATAAAAATAAGTCAATCATTCACGTTTGAATATTTTTAACTGATATACTCATCGATATTTTTAATGTTTAGCAGTCGGTGGTTGATCGTTGCATAGATAAGATTGTGTGGCGATTCGAGTGCAATATCGTTGTTAGCTGGCGTTAATTACTTTTATACAGTTCTTAGGTAATTAAGTTTTCATTGAACATTAACAAAATGCCATAACTTCATACTGAAATTTGGAGTCATTTTGAAAAGCATAGTGGAGAGGACAAAAAAGTAATACTTACTTAAATGGCTTCATTTGGTACGGTGGTACTTTCTATAACTTATTATTTATAAGTATCTATGTAGAGGTACGTAACATAATAATTTATAGATTAATCTCATGTTTTGTAAAACTAAAATAAAATAATGATTTCAAAGTAAAGAAAAACTTATATTTTAGGAATATTATTTTTAGACGTAAGCAATATTCAACAGTAAGCAACCCTGGCAACGCGCCTGGACGACAGAGGCGCGTAACGACGTGAAGGGGGAAGTAAGTATATAAATGGCGGCGTTTGGGACTCAATGAAGATTCCGTTATACTGTGTTATTGTTTATTTTTAATTTTGAAAAAAAAAATAAAACTATACTGTATTGTAGATACTCAGCCCGCGCGCAGATTAAAACCGAGGAAGACTTATTCATACAAAATATATTTAATCAGAATGGAAAGTTGTGGCTATTTAATATAATTATTGTTGTCTTTTTGTCGTATTTGGCTCATTGAGCTGAAAAGTTTGCCGACCCCTGTCCAAGGCAAACGACTTTACCTACCTACTTCCCGCGTTTACGCGCTAACTGCTGCGGGGAGGCGAAAATAAAGGGTAAATGAAAAGTCAATAATAATATGTCAAACAATCGTTTATTAAAACTTCCTCCGTTTAAGTATCTCGGGGCGCCAGTTGACGGGGTGCGTTTCCTCGGAGGCGGCGTCGTCCTCGCGGTAGATCTTGACCGTCTTGTCGGCCTCCGCCGTGATGAGCCGCGAGCCCGACACGTCGAACGTCATCGCGAAGATGCCCGCCTCGGAGTCCATCGAGCCGGGTTGAACGGCCGACTGACAAAAAATATATACTGCAGGATTCGAAATGACATTACATAAATCAGTTTATTCAAGTAATTTATTAGTAAGCGCTTTTTTTTAAATATTTAACGGGTAAGCACAGTGCCTTGATCTCACCTGATGTTAAGTGATGATAAGGCCAATGATGGAAGCGCACTTCACCCGGGATCCTCAACTAGTGAGGTACTGGCTATCTTATCTCTAGCTGCCGGAACACAACAATGCTACAAACATTGATGTTATGGCGACATATTTAGATAAGATGGTGGTAGCTAGCCAGGCGGACAAAAACCGATCGAAATCGAATCGAATTTTGAATCGTCTCAAGATATTTTACTCTTAAACGTCCTAAAGAATATATAAAAGTAAACGCGTGTGGATCTTTGATATGCGCAAGCGCTGATTACCGCTCGCGCATATCAAATGTTAAAAGGGCAGGCCTCTATAGATTAAAGTGACTTTTGTATCGTAGTGGCACACGTGTTCGACATTTTAAGCCAAGTATTCGACACCAATTAACGTCGCGAAAAAATTATATAGAATTTTGTTGAAATTTAACTAGATGACAGCTAGGAAATTTAACTAGACGACAGCTAGCTAGGAAAATTAACTAGACGACCGCTAGGAAATTTAACTAGACGACCGCTAGGAAATTTAACTAGATGACAGCTAGGAAATTTAACTAGACGACAGCTGGCTAGGAAAATTAACTAGACGACCGCTAGGAAATTTAACTAGATGACAGCTAGGAAATTTAACTAGATGACAGCTAGGAAATTTAACTAGACGACAGCTAGGAAGCAGGCTCAACACACAAAAGATTAAAGGAAAAGTGTCGATCACAGGTTCTTTTCGACTACATGTGCCACTGGCCTAAGTGATTGTTATAAGCATTTCTGTATGCATGGAAGCTAAATACCCTAAATAATTATGTTCTTACACATGATAATCTATCTCTTATGTATAAGCAAAGTACAATATAATAAGAGGGAAAACAAAACCAGCAATGTGAAAAAAAAATCAACTGGCTTTCCATTGATATTAAAATGTTTTTATTGTATAATAGCTGGTCCATTCTTTGAACTGAATAAAGAAAATTTTATTTTAATAATAATACATTTTCAGCCGTGAAAAACTACGGATTGGGGAGTTGAGGTTTACTGTTTAAAAACCATAGTACCATGCTTTCTCTGTCACGGGAACGACTGTAAACCAAAAACAGCAAGCATTAAGTTCATCCACTTTTTCCTACAAAAAAAAACGAAGAAACACTCACCTGCAACCTCTGGAAGTTATACCCCGTCCGCCAATCCCAGCAATACATAGTCCCGTTATCACCCCCACTGACCAAAACCCCCTCCGGATTCACCGCCATACAGTTCACTATAGCGTTGTGGCCCGACAGGTTCTGAATGAACTTCCCTTCAGGGCACTTCCACTGCTTGATGTTGTCTGGGGAGGCAGAGGCGAACGTGTACAAAGTGGGGTGGATCACTATGGAGCGCACTGACTTCTTGTGGTTGGTGAGAGTGCATAGCGATTTGCCCGCTGCCAAATCCCATAGGCGGATCGTGCTGTCGTGCGAGCCGGTTATGATCTGCGAATGGAAATGAAATGGGTTAGTAATTATTATTATTAGCCTAAGATCGAACGTTCCTGAACTTTTTAGGCGGCGAAACATTCAATATTTGGAACTCCACATAAAATTATAGAAAATTAATCAGAATGAGAGTAATGTACATTTTTGCGGGTGATAACACAATACTTAGGTACATAACAGTAATACTCATTTGAAAGTAACTACTTTTGTTTAAATTGTAAAAAATTTGAATAGGTGTTAAAAAAACAATTTCGCGGAACCCTGTTGACTTCTTCACGTAATCAGCTTTATGAATCGCCACAATAGATAACCAATTGCAGGTCTTCCTGCATGGGAATGTTAACCTCTTTGCTGCTCTAGTGAGTGTTGGTGGGTGCTTAAATAAAGGATTTTTGGCGCATGGACCGCAACAATTTTTGGGAGATCGTGAGATTATTTGCTTGTTTTTATTTATAGACTGCAAAATGTACAGGTGGAGTCAAAAGTGGGGCGTGGGCGTGTGTCGTGCGCGGTTACTTCAGTACAAAGAGAGAAATAGAGAAAGACGGAGCTGAGTAGTGATACCTGTGGCTCGGCGGCCTGGCACGCGACGGAGGCGATGGTGTTGGTGTGGCCGGCCAGCGTGTGCACGTTGGCTTTGGTGCGATGTCCCAGGCTCGTGCGGTAAGAGCTAGCCATGTGGTGACGCAGCTGCAGCGCACATACCTGCGGCTCGGCGGCCTGGCACGCGACGGAGGCGATGGTGTTGGTGTGGCCGGCCAGCGTGTGCACGTTGGCTTTGGTGCGATGTCCCAGGCTCGTGCGGTAAGAGCTAGCCATGTGGTGACGCAGCTGCAGCGCACATACCTGCGGCTCGGCGGCCTGGCACGCGACGGAGGCGATGGTGTTGGTGTGGCCGGCCAGCGTGTGCACGTTGGCTTTGGTGCGCATGTCCCAGACGCGCGCGGTGGCGTCGCGCCCGGCGGTGAGCAACACGTCGATGCTGGGGTGGAGCGCCAGCGAGTATACCGCCGATAAGTGGCCGTGGTAGTGGCGGATCACCTATACGCACATCACGACAGAGTTGAAAGCCTTTATAGCATACAATACAAGCTTAGACATTTCATTTTTTAAATCATTAGGCCAATTGTAATGAATCTCTAGGGTTAGGGATATACCAAGATGTTGACAAATAATAATAAAAAGTTGTTTCAATTGTATTTATGACAGAAAGAAAAAACATTAATTGATCTTATGCGTTTTAAAGCTTTCTTTGGACTTTAAATTACATAATTCAGTTAAACAATAATTTCCTTACATTCTTTCTATTTATCAAATTGAATACAATGATTTAATAGAATAAAAACCTAAGAAAACTTTGAACCCTTGTGTGTAAGATAATATTTTAAAGTTTATAATTTGATTGCAATTTCTTTGATACGATATACAAAATAAAAACTTTAAAGCCGTAATATTTCGTCCATAGTAAGAGATGTCTAAAACACAGTTATGTGTTAATAAGGTATTTATGTTAATAAATTAATTTATGTTAATAAATACCTTATTATATTCCAAGTCCCAACATTTAACTTGTCTGTCTTCTCCACAACTGAATAGATATGGATGTCTGGCTGACACCTCCAGCCCTGTAACACAATGATGGAAATATGATTAAAATTGGTTGTTATTTAAACTGTCATCATGAGAGTTCATAATTATCTTATTTTATTTGGTACACAAAACAGAATAACAACAAAAACATGATTAGGTCTGATATAAATAGATAATCTTTTTCAATTAATATGGTACTAAGCTGGCAATCAAGCGTACATGGAAAGCGGTCACTGCATGGCCGCGGCCGCTATATGCTTGCATTACCAACGTTATAATAGTTAGTAGTTAATATCCGTCATACAGGACATACCATTCAATTCAAATGACTTCTTAAAAACTACACAGTTATTTAAATTATTTTAACAACTATTAGACGAGCCATACAAAGCTATTTCTAATCGTATAAAACTATATTTATTTATTTATTTCTATAGGTACACAAACAAATTACAATCAATGCATGAGTACAGTAACATATTTGGTTAACCTTCTTAGCTAGACGATAATCCAAAAGGCAAACAGCAGTAAGTAGAACCAATAGGATTGGACAATACAAAATAACTCATCACATAAATGAGTCATCAGGACGTATGAGATTGATTCTAATGCTGTCACTTAGAACCCTCAAACTGCATGTAGCAGTAAAGCAAAATAATGCTGCAACGCGGCAGAAAAAGGTATTAAGATGGTCGCGAAAAGGATTATGAGCAAAACCCTATCAAAAACACAAATGTTGAAAAAATTTCCACAAGCAGGATTTGAACCTGCAATAATAATTTCGGCGGGCTGGTTAGAACCACGATAGTTCAATTGGAAGAGCACCTGACCCGGTATGTCAGAAGGGTGCAGGTTCAAATCCTGCTAGTGCAAATTTTTTCAAAATTGTGTTTTTGTAATTTGTTTCACAACAAAATTTGCATTAAAATTATATAAACAAAACAAAAACATTTTACAAAACCCTATCATCAAGCAGGCATGTTAAAAAGACAATTTTTTTCAGGGTAACAATTGACTTTGCATGCTGTGACTATGTTGTAAGTGTAACATCGGATGTTAAATATAAAATTTATAAAATACAGTGAAAAATTGAACGCCTACCCGACCGCAGCCAGGAATCGAACCTGGGTCTTCCGCAATCCGGGCGGCTGCACTGAACGCTATGCTACCGGGAAGGCTGACGTAAGCGCTGAATTTTGTCACTGCTTTTTAATTTTTGAGTGCTAATAGCGGCACAGTGCGCCATCTATCCAACGGTCATTGGAACCGATGGCCATGCAGATTCACCTTTGCAGATGAAATACCACAAATTTTACTTTTTATTTTCAAGTGCTAATTGCTGCATTGAATCTAAATTAAATATTTATAAAATACAGTGAAAAATTAAACGCCCACTCGACCCAGCCAGGAATCGAACCTGGGTCTTCCGCAATCCGGGCGGCTGCACTTATTGGATGCAATTATCGGATGTTAAATAAATAAACTCTAAACTCACCTCTGACTGTACTGACGTGTCCCGTGAGCGACACTTTTAATTTCCCACTCGCTAGGTCCCATATTTTGATTACTCTATCGGCTGCACCTGTAAAGAAAAGAGATTATAAGTGCCTGCATTCTGCTATACACCATTAGTTATCATTATCTTTTATTTTATTTTATTGAGAATATTTTTGTGAGTCTTTGTGGTTCAAGTTTTGAGCTGAGACCACGTCTTCCGGGAGCTTGTTCCACACACTCACTACACAATTGCTCAGAAAATATTTGTGAGGGTTGTTATTTGAGAAACTGGTACATAATTTAAAGTGGTGGCCTCTTAGATGGGTGTTGTCGTTTCGGATAAATAATTTGTCCCAATTCCGAAGATTCATAATGTCTGTTTAAAATCTTAAATGTCTCGATCAGACAGATTGCATTTTATATTAGTGCTCCACACTAATGGAATCAAGTATCATATCAATCATAAATCTCTCTTTATCTCTCTTCAAATTAAAATCTTTATTGAACGTCACATTTTAAAACTATGCTTTTTGCCACACTTATTTTGAACCAATTACTTTTCTTATTAAAGCAACTTTCACAAAGGCTACATTAGCTGTTAACAACTAATATGATCTGGACCCACGTGGTGGTTTATGGTCCATTCCTCCTATACATTCATAGGGACTCCCTCACCAGTGGAACAAGGTCCATTCTCCTTATCCATTCATAGCAAGACTCGTGCCTCAGCAGTGGAGACAAAATGAGCAGGTGATGGTGATGTAGGGACTTCTCATTTCGTTGCCATGGGCTCAACTATAGAAGTGAACAGTAGCATTAACAAAATAATTTGCTTACCAGTAGCAAACCACTCGTTCCCCGGCTCAACAGCAACACAACGCACCCACCCCAGATGTCCGGATATAACTCTGAACAGTTTCCAAGGCGCGTGCCACTTGGGTTTGGGCATCGTGGGCGCTTTCCGGGGCAGGGCCGTGAGCGCGCCGGCGGGCGGGGCGGGCGTGGGCGACGGCCCTGTGTACGGCAACATCGCACCGTCGGAACCAAGCGCTGCAGATTCTGCCATTTCTGTGTAGGTAGTTTATCATATTTAGCAATCTTTATAATAATAATAAAGGTTACACAAAAAATAATTACCTCAAAATTAGACGGCTCCCCTTGGAATACTGAGCCCTCATGTTTAGCCATTTCCAAAATAGCATGCAAATCATAAATTATTGAAGCAATATTTACAATATAAGTATATTTTTTATTTTAATATTTTTTTATTATTTTAATTATTAATTTTATTGTAAAGTAGCAATTGCTGAAGTAAAACAACTTTTGCAATGGGCTGGTCATCAGATGGGTAACCAAAAATGTGTCATCTCGAGCTCCTACGTGCTTCGGAAGGCACGTAAAGCCGTTCTTTAAACATACCTGTGTCTAGAGGAGTGTCTGGCCTGCTGAGCGCTTCCTGCAACTTGACAGCTTGTGCTTTCTCTACAGTGGCCATTACCTGGCCATAGCCATCTCTTGCTTTTACTGATTTCAATAACTTTTCTCTAAAAACAAAAATGCAGTATGTAGCAGTATATATCAGAGTAACAATTTAATCTAATACTATAAGCATGCTTACTGATAACAAGACAAAAAAATATTTTTAATATGCAGTTGACACACAAGGTTGACTAATTAATTTGATTTAGCCAGTTTCAAGTTTTAGATGTGTGATTTTTATATAATTTTGTTATTGACAATGAAGATAGATGAATGCTACCTGAAGAGGGTGTTAATTGAAAACGGTTTTAAACGATGTAGTTCTTATACTATTTATTTACAAACTGATCAATGATCAATTTGGTAAACATTTCAATTATTAGAAACAAGTGGCGATGTCTTTTTATCTCAAAAGTATGGATTTTTCAGTGTGTAGAAACATTGTTTTGTAAACAAATATTGTAATACTCACGCTTTCTCGTCAATTGGTGGTAGCATACTCTGGTTAGCCAGGAACATATCGTGGGACCGCTTCAATGATCGGAACACCAGCGTGTGCACTGAATGCTTGATTACTTCGTCAGCCATTGTGAACTAACATGTATTTTCAATTACAATTAAATAATCTGAGCCGTAATCTTAATTATTCTTGTCATAATAAAATTAAAAAAAACGAGACGGTCAGCAGCAGCCTCTGAGTACCTACTGAAACATTACTCTTTTGTTTATGGCAACCGGGTCACTTAGAGGCAGCAGCATTATTTTGGCGTTTTTTTTTAAATTGTAGTTCGTTCCCTGATTAACCGGCTAAGGTCATAAACCATGCTGCCATATCATTAGTTTCTTAATTTCATTAGTTACTTCTTTGTTACTTCTCCTGTCTTGTTTCCTGTATGATGATGGTGATGAATGATAATAGAAATGAGAAGTGAGAAATTAAGACCCCCCCAACCCCAACCCCTCGAGTATCTCAGTAAAGATGTGGGGCTTTACTAAGTCCTCACCCAGCCTTCACCATTATTTCACATTAATATTCGACGTAACACAAATTTTAGAAAATAAAACAAAACCGCAGACATGACTCTTTACTTTTTTCCCGCAAAGAAGTCCTTATTTTGGCGTCATCATGTCAAATTGTCAACTGTCAATGTCAGTCAACCTAGCATTCGTCTATTTTAGCTTGAGGAAAGCAAAGGTACCTAGTATATTCAGCCTAAGTTTTAATATCTAACTAATTATCATTACTGAGACATGTACACACTGAGTGACGTATATTAAATTATATTTAATTGATGATGAATAATATGTGATGTTCCCATGTTTCCCTTAAGTTTCCGTTAAAATATAGGACTTAACTCAGATTTGCTGGGCTTAAGCCATCCCACCAGGAACAACAGCATGTCATGCGAAAATCACATAATTTTGGGAATAATACGAAACTATAAACACTTTCTCCTCCAGAAGTATCAGCAGTGACAGTTCTGCTAGCATTCAAGAACGGAGTGCGTCATTCATTATACACTTGATGAAGCAACAAATATAACAAATAGCTCCTCTTTAAGGCCTACGCAGATCAGGACGGCGGCATGGCAAGGCTTGCCGCGGTATGCCGCGTCACGCCGCGTCACGTCGAAGTATGTGTTTATGTCTTATTTATATTTCGATATGTTTGAATGTCCATTGGTAAAAATTTTAATCCTTTGCCATGTCGTCCCGGTCTGCGTAGGCTTTTAAGGTACTTTAAAAGCAAACATTAAGCAAAGCAATTTAATTAAAGAGTAAAAATATCAAACTAACGACGGCTTCAATAAATATTTTAATTAGTTGTAGGTACGTATAAAATTTGACGGTACTGTACTAAAGTGTATTGCACAATATTCTTGCAGCTTAGCGAACATCGACAGTGTAGGTAAAATCTATTAATTCTGATTAAAATTGAGTAAACAGTATTAAGTACGTGAGATTAGAATAGACACCAAATTTATTACGTTACTTAAATATAATAATGACTAGAAAATACAGTTTGCAACTAGAGGCTTACATAGGCATTTACATTGCACATTGCTGCTAAACAAACGAGAACGAGATATTTACACAAATAACTTAGTGAATTAATGATAGAATGTAGTCCAAGATCGGATAGTTCCAAGTATAACAGTATAGTGATGCACGTTTGCGCTGGTAGAATTCAAAAATTTCCGGGTTGTCTTTTGGTTTATTTGTAGGTAGTTGTTCGACAAACAATTCATCACGATTTTGCTAATGGTCCTCAAACTAGACGATCGACATTCGAATTTTCAATCGAGTGCCAATCGTAATCGATATCGGCTGAGTCGGCGACGGAAAATACCGCGCCAGTCTCGGTTCAGATAGCCGATTTCTCCGGATTGTTGGCATCGCTCACTCGGCGGGAATGCGGGGCTCTCCGGAGGGTTCTGGGTTGAAGATTGAGCGGGGGGAGGTTGGGGCGTTCGATGCGCGTCGGGGACGAGACGAGGGGTCTGCCCCGGCGCAAGGTGTCCATTCCGTTTCGGAAGTATTCCTCTGTTCTGTCACTGTAGGTCTCGATGAGTGGCGCTGGGTCTTCGTACTCGACGTTGAAGTGACGAGTTATGGTAAGGTCCTCTGGGGGCCCGAGTTTGTACAGCGGTGGTTCGACGCACTCGTAGTGGTGGTCTTCGTTCTCGTCGTGGGGGTAGGTGTCCGCGACAAAGTGCCTGGTGCCGCGCGGCGTCAGCGCAGCCCACAGCACGCGCGAGTCCAGCGCCGCCCCGCCGTACAGCGCGTTGGAGCCACCGGCTTTGCCGGCACCGGTTTTGCATCCGCCTCTCGCTCTGGAAAGAATAGTAGGAGTTAAAGGACATAATAGATAAAGGAGTTTGATGACTTCGTCAAGTCAACCTACTTTATTCACAAAAGAAGATGAATTAAATAGACAACCGACACTGCCATACGTGACCAATGACGCACGCGTAGCTGACTCTGAAGCTTCAGTCCTTATGCCTCTATCTATGATCTGTAATTTCGTTGGACTTTCAAACTGAAACACAGCAATGAAAGCAACGCTATTTGGCATCAGGGTGGTCGCCATCTAGTCGGATTGTAAGCGAATCTTTACACCAGTCTAGCTAGGTATCTGCCACCTCCCGTGGGAGTGAATGTGTGGACTTAATTTCTGCACTTGAGGACAAAGAGGCGCCATCTGGACGTGTTGTGAGCGAATCCTACCAATAAGCTAGGTGTCTGCCACCGCCCTCCGCCCGTGGTAGATACAATGCAAAGACTTACTCTCTGCACTAGTGGGCGCCATCTAGTTGGATTGTGAGCGGATCCTACCACTTAGGCCAGGTGCCTGCCACCTCATGTGGAAGTACATGTTTGGATTTATTTTCCGCATTTGAGGATGAATAGGGGCCATATTGTCGGATTGTGAGGGAATCTTACCACCATTTAAAGTGACTGCCACCACCCGTGGGAGATATAAAGTTAAGACTTACTCTCTGCACTTGAAGACGAAGAGCGCCAGCAGTGCGGCGATGCTGTGCATCGCCGCACTGCTGCTAGGTATCACCAACGTGTCGTCGCTGCCCGCTGGACACCTCCCGTAGGACATACATGTGTGAACATACTCTCTGCATTTGAGTAGGAAGGGTGCCAACTAGTTGGATTGTGTGCGGATCCTATCACTTAGGCTAGGTGTCTGCCACCTCCCGTGGGAGATACAATGCAAAAATTTACTTCCTGCACTTGAGGACAAAGAGGCACCATCAAGTCGGATTATGAGCGAATCCTACTATTAGTTTGGTGACTGTCACCTCCCGTCACATATACATGCGAGGACTTACTCTCTGCACTTGAGAAGGAAGAGTGCCAGCAGCGCGGCGATGCACAGCACCGCGACGCAGCAGGTGATCAGCACCAGGAACCACGTGTCGTCGCCGGCTGCCGGCTCTGGAAATGACGTGTCTACTGACAAACTTGCATTTCAGTATCATATTAGCTTACTCATAGGGTAAAGCCACCAAAGAGTACGCTATGCTTTCACTTATTTGATAGTATTGATATAGTAAGTCGTCACCGAAACGATACTCACTTGCCTGTGACATTACCAATTATACTTTTTGTACCTTACAAATAAACAAAGAATAAGCTCCGAATAGTTATTCCGTGTTTAGTTCCTGTCATGTAAACGTCCTTTCAAATTAGAGTAAGGAGGAGGAGATTATTCTCTGTTTTTGTAAGGGTGTCTATATTTGAGTCTATTTTTGTGTATTATTGTGCGCATCTGATGTATTCAGTGAATCAATGAAGTTATAGGTAAGTGATTTCATGCACACTTGATTCTATGCACACCCCAAAATCAGATGGACACATTAAGCCACAGAAAAGACTAATTATAGTGCGTAGGTGTTATAGTGGCTTTACCCTAGACGAGAAGAATAGACTCTCCGTGAGAAAATAAGTAACACCAAATAGGCAAAATCTTAGACTTTGACAAAAACAAAGCGCCATACTTAGAAGCACAAACCGTATCGAATGATAATCGAAATCTTAATGCTATCAAGTTTTAATTTTGGCTTTTAAAACTTATTTACTTTAGAAAGTTGAATCCTGTACCAAGGTATATACGAGTACTAATCACTGACTCCGTCAAACATTTCATTAAGTAACTCATCGCCTCACTGACCGTGTCTGGGCAGTTCGTGGTACTCAACGCCCGGGAACAACGCGTTCTCCTCACTGTGTAGGGGGGGGCAGGTGGAGGCGCGGCAGGGGGGGGTGAGGTTGGCGGCGCTGGCCAGGAACGCCGGCAGCGGCGGCGGCGGCATGTGCAGGATGGAGTCCGGCGGCGGCCCGATGGACAGACATTCCGACCCGCACGTCATGCTGCACACAATTTATAGGTGATTTTGATTATGGTATAAGCAAATTTTGTAGCAAACCTATTAAAGTGTTGGCTAAAAAAGTGTTGGCCAATTTCTACGAGCGGGATTCGAAACCGCACCTCATTATTAAAAATCACAGATGATCTCGTAATTAATAGTGAAATGAATACAATACGAAATATAAAAAGTTTTGTATTATTAACAATTTCATTATTAAGAGACATGCTGTTTGAGAATTTTCGGTGTCAAAAACACCAGTGGCTTTGTATATGAGAAAAAAGAGCACTCAGAGAATTGATATCGCAGCGTGATAATTAGTCACCGGTTCAAATATCATAACATACCGGGTCAGGTGAATAAGGCTCCATTGGCTTAAATAGAGTGAGAGTAGATAGAGTTAATAAATTTTGGCAGGTTGGACAGAACCATGATAGCATAAAGGTAGCACCTGAGCCGGTATGTCATGGGGGTAGATTTTTTTTTCAAATTATAATAGGTGATTATTTTATCCGGCTCGAAGGACCACTATTGTATGGCGATCTAATCTGAACGTTTTGAAGAATGTAGTTGGGGACGGGGACACAATTGCGTGTTGCCTCATTATCAGCTCATTTTATGTCCCCACTGCTGGGGCACGAGCCTTCCCTATGGTTGGATAGGGAAAACGGGCCATAAACCACCACGCGGGCTCAGTGCAGACTGGTGGTTGTTAACGACTGCTAATGCAGCCGGGACCAACGGTTTTAAGTGCCTTTCGAAGCACGGAGGAGCTCGAGATGATTTTTGGTCACCCATCCGATGACCGACCTGCGCCATCGAGCTCCTCCTCTTATCGAGGCGTGTTGCCTCCCCTCCAGTAACCCTACGAGGATGTTTCAATTACATAGCTTGAGGAACTATTTAAGTTTCTCGTTGCCGAAAAAAACGTCTGGTTATGCTGTAAAGGAGTTCATGGGAATGCATGGGAGCTTGCTTTACTTATTCACTAACTTAAATTATCTTATGGGTCTAGATAACAACACTCGAAAGGAGACTTGATTATAATGAAAATTTAAAAAATGTGTACGTACACACAAAGAACTAAATTCGATAATGGTTAAATCATTAATTATGACTCGTGTTGTGTATTATGATTACCCGGCTTGGGAATTGAACTCAGACCCTGCGAATGTCGGACAGAGTGTGTTGACTCTGGCCACCAAGATACACAAAAATATACATCGCGGCAAATTAACTCGGTAGACAACAACACCATTTTAGATCAACCACAAGATTACATTTTAGTTTTACATTAAAGTAATTCGCAATTCAAGGATTTTCCCTCTTCTTACAAGTTGTATACTTAGAAATTTTATAAACAAGAAATTTTCTATTCTATTATCTCATATCCTATATCTTCTTCGATTCTTCGAGTAAATAGTAAATAAATACCACTACTAAATAAATTAACATCGTCAAGTCCTAAGCAAAACATATAATGCATAATTATGCCCTTGCTGGAAATGGAACCCGGGAGTTCCGTGGAAATTTTAAGGTATACTATAAGGTATTGATATCATAAACTCACGGAAGTTGTTGTACCAATACCAAGAACCGATCCGATCCGAACCCGTCGGAGAATCTAGTAGGGCACGGGGACACGCACTAGTGCGTGATGCCGTTCCCTCTAGAAAACCTCCGAAGGTGATTCGTTTCACACGGCTTGAACCCTTTAACTTTCTCGCCGCCTCCAAAACAAGCCCGGTAAAGCTGTAAATGCCATCTGAGGCAATCAGCAAACTCTCAAAAAAAAATTAGTTGTTGTTCTGAGACATATACTATACCTACGTCACTTCTTATGAGAACTATAGAGCCTACAAACTTGATATTTTGCAAGTAGGTAATCCGCTAGCTAAGTAAGGTAGTGTTTTCTTTAGAGTTCACAAGATTCACAAAAACAATTAGTCACCGATATAAGTCCTACTTAATTACTTATTTAATTTAATAACATTTCAATAGAGTATTCTAATCCTTTCATATATTAATTAAATATCAACAACTAGTGTACCAACTTCATAATTATACGTGACACTTTGTTTACAGAAACAATGAAACAATCACTGAAAAATCAACACAATAAAATCAAAAAGAACATAACAACACCACAAAAAGGTTTGAGCAGAAAATTGTTCAAAAAAACTCACTTTAACAGGTTATTTTATGAATATTCCCTCAAAATGGATGCACTTTACACCAGTTTAGAGTTACACTTGTCCTCGCTTTGGTACACGGAGGCAGGGCGCAAGCGCGACTCTGTACCACAAACGCCGCAAACACGAATCTATCTCCAACTCTAATACATTAAAAACTTTCATTGCTGATTCTGTTCTAAAAGTTATTTCATGTGACTACGCAATGGATTACTTACGGTAGTGACTAACCCTAAACAATGCGTCGTCGTACGAGAAGTGGTAGGGAGGCATTTATTGATTCGCGCAAGCGCGGGATGATTTTGCGACCCTTGTTATAAGGTTGGGGTTACGGGTGAAACGTTTAAAGCGAGGGGCGACTTTGTATATCCATCCCTCTCAATTCAATACAGTCTACTAACCTCTCCACAGTCGGATAGACATGGTCAAGACTGGAGATGCTCGATTTAAATATCGGTATTTCAAAATATTTTTTAAATAGTTTAAAAAACTGATATTACCGTCTCGCTATATAGAATAGAACTGATATTATCAAATCATCAAACATCAATATATAAAAAGCGATATGCTTAATTAAATATCGATAATTTTGCAAATACCGATAGATTTTATTTGATATTTATAGAATTATCGAAATTTAATACATGGTTTATGTCTCGAGTGGAAGATCGCCAATCAGCGATAAGCTTTACAAAATAAAGTTGATTTAGACACAAATACTCAATCTACTTTTAATAAATTCTTATCTTTCCATATATATTCTAGTATTAAATAAATAAATACAATTTACTTACGATATATCAAAAATATCGACTTTTTATCGATATATCGCAAAACATTGATACAGTATTTCGATAAATCATATCGGAAAACATATCGATATATTGCTAGTTTTAGCTAGACAAGACAGAGCTATCGTGCGCGGGGGTCGCGGGATAGGTAGGCAGTAGCGAGCGATAGCGAACCCGAGTTGCTATACACTCACCTGGGAGACACTATCCAGGGCTGATTCGTTTTACTTTGTTTGAACAAATATTTCTTTAATAAAAACAGACTGACAATGGTTCATACTACATGTGCTGTACGAGACTGCATGTCATCGTCTCATATAAATAAGGAGTTGAGATTTCATCAGTTTCCTCACACAGAAGAAAGGTAAGTCTAATAAATATAATATTATTTATGTCGTTTAGATAAATACCTATTAGGATCTCGATTTTTTAATGAAATCAACACATAACTAAGTATTTATCTATGCTTATTATGTTTCATTTTCGTTTCGGCGACTCCAAATGTAGACAAATAGTCAATGTAATAAATCGTGTTGATTATATCTTTTAGATGTCAAAGATGGCGGGCGAACGCGACATATGACAAGATGTGCGTGACCCGGAGTGACCCCTAGTATATCAATGGATCTAACCTCAGAAACGTAAACTGTTTTGAGGTTAGCGTTGATTTTATTTATAGGTTTACGTGTGAAATGATTATAATCATTAAAACAATAGCATTGACAATAACAGACTTTTTATTAGTCGAAGTAAAGAAACAACGTATTACTTATACTTACTTATTTAAATAATTTTCAATGCATTTACTAACATTCATCTATAAGAAAAGTCATACAAAATGTCATTCCGTTTTCTTGTTGTTCCGTTTTCTAACTTAAACGTTCAAGTAAAATTTAAACACTGAAAAAAAGACGACAACCTCAGGCGGGAATCGAACCACGCACCTTCCGCATTCCGGGCGGCTGCCTTAACCACTTGGCTACCGAGGTCTGGCTTTCACCCGTCGAAATTTTTCAGTGTTTGATGCTTATGTTTTTTAGTCAACATTGCTTCATCAATCTTAGAAGTTTTCACCTCTGAGCTCCGAAAGAAATATTTTTACAAATATTTGAACATTCGGTTAAACGTTCAATATAGTACTAGTGGTCGCCCAGTGGTCGAAATTCGACCGTAATTTTATTAAGGCTGCACGGATTGTAAAAATTAAAAAATATAGAACGTGAGTTTGGATTGGCATTGACAGATTGCGGCCATGAAGCTGTAGTTAAACCATACTATATGAGTTGTACAGCTTCATGATATTGGCCGCCCCTCTTCCATTTTTGAAATTTTTGAAAAATGTATGTAATAATATTTATTTAATGTATTTTTTATGCATAATTAAAAAAAAAGTTAGCATTCTGCACTTTTTCTCTATATAAACTATAAGTGCCTTACAAATAAACAAAGATTAAGGTCCGAATAGTTATTCCGTGTTTTGTCTCTTTTACTCTAATTTGAAATGACGTTTACATGACAGGAACAAAACACGGAATAACTATTCGGATCTTATTCTTTGTTTATTTGTAAGGCAGTAATAAGTGTGCGAAATTTCATACTCCTCCGTCCGCGCAATTTTCGTAAAAAGGGGTACAAAGTTTTTGCTTCACGTATTAATATATAGATTACTAGCTTTTTGTTCACAACTTTGCTCACGTGGGCTACATGACTTGTGTTTGTTCGTAATAAAAGCCAAACTTATTAAAGGTAATTATATCATAATAAGGGTATAATGACAGATTTCCATACAAACTTTCCACCCCTATTTCACCTCTCTAGGGGAGGTTTTTTGAAAAATGCTAAAACACATCATTAATTATTTTTGTTGAAAAATCTAAAGATCGTTTAAAATATTCATTTTGATAGTAATTACTATAAAAATAACGATTTCCCCAAAAAAATACCATTTCTCTTTTTTACTCATTTAAAGAAAAATAAACAAAATTCATGAGACATGTCATTCTTTAATTCTTTTCAAGAACCCAAATACCAATTTTTATGTATTTAACTTCAAAACTGACGGACTTTCATACAAACTTTCACCCCCTATTTGACCCCCTTAGGGTGTGATTTCCGTAAAGTCCTTTCTGAGTGGCTAGTTACGTCACTCAATTAACCTACAGTCCAAATTTTATCTAATTAGCTTCAACGGTTTAGGCTCGGCGATGATAAGTCAGTCAGTCAGGACAAGTCATTATATGTATATAGATTATTCTTTGTTAGTAGATGATAATGAATGATAAGTATAACAGAAATGAGTAGTGATAAATTATATAGGTGTGGTGCTTTACATTCCTTATGCTGTGGCTTTTCTGATCACGCGGACTTATTGAGAGAATGTTTTTGTTTTGTTTTATATAATTTTAACGCAAATTTTGTTGCGATACAAATTACAAAAACACAATGTTGAAAAAATTTCCACGAGCAGGATTTGAACCTGCACCCTTCTGACATACCGGGTCAGGTGCTCTTCCAATTGAGCTATCGTGGTTCTAACCAACAACAACATTATATTTTTTCAACATTGTGTTTTTGTAATTTGTATCGCAACAAAATTTGCGTTAAAATTATATAAAACAAAACAAAAACATTTTATACATAGCTTGCCTACTTCTTAACTGATCTTTAGTATTTGTAAAAATATTATGATCAGATGTTAATGACGGTAGTTGTTGACATTGAATTGGCGCCTTTGGCTTTCAAAGTAAAAAAGTAAATAATTATCCGCCTGTCAAAATTCTACCTTACCTTTATTACCACAATCTCAGAGGCAATGGGACGAGCCACTGTGCAAGCAAGTTCTGGAGGGGCTTTTATCCACTGCCGTCTCCCAGAGAGAGTCAGGCCACTGGCTCCAGGCATTACCATCTGCCAATGTCGATACCTTGTTGGACGGGCCATCTCTCACTCTAGCGGTCTGTCTTCGTCTAGGCGCCAGGGTAGTCCACCCTCACCGCTGCGTGTGTGGAGAAGCTGTTGACGAGCTTGGCCACCACGGCCTATCATGCGCTCGCAGTGCTAGGCGTATGCTGCGTCACTCCACTATAAACAGCATCATCCGCAGTGCTTTTGCCACCGTTGGTATACCGGCTGTCTTAGAACCAGCTTGTATATCTCGCAGCGATGGCAAGAACCTGACGGGATGACCATTGGGCCCTGGAAGCTTGGCAGGCCGTTGGTGTGGGATGCAACCTGTGCTGACACCGTAGCTCCCTCACATGTACGCGCCACCTCTCTTCATGTGGGGGCTGCTGCGGTAAGTGCTGAAAATCGCAAACGGCACAAATACGCAAACCTGGGTCCAAATTATTTGTTTGTTCCGTTTGCGGTGGAGACATTGGGTCCATGGGGGCCGGAGGCCAAGCAGCTTGTTAAAGTTGAGTGGTCGCCTTATTGAAGCCTCCGGTGACAAGAAGGCTGGCAGCTACCTCTGCCAACGTATTAGCTTGGCAATCCAAAGAGGTAATGTTGCCAGCATTCTTGGGACCGTTCCCATGAGCCCACAGCTGGAGGACATTTTCTATTTATAGGTTTTATTTTGTCTTTAGTTATCTTAATTTTTTTTTCTTTAATGTAGTTATTTTTTGTTTCATATAAAACAAGTAATTGTATCAACGTTCAATAGTTAGGTATAATTTAGTTCAAATATAAAAAGTAAATAGTGTTGATTAATTTCGGCGGGCTGATTAGAACCACGATAGCTCAATTGGAAGAGCACCTGACCCGGTATGTCAGAAGGGTGCAGGTTCAAATCCTGCTCGTGGAAATTTTTTCAACATTGTGTTTTTGTAATTTATTGAGAGAATTTGAAAAGTGATGTTGCACTGTTTTATTTCATTTTCATGCACGTTCACGGACACTTACGGTTAATAATCCAACATAATTTTATATTGAGGAGCTCGATGGCGCAGTGTTTAACGCGCCCGGTCTGCGAGTGTTGAGGTTAAGCAACTTTAGCAAAGGCCGGTCATCAATTGGGTGACCAAAAATGTATTATCTCGAGCTCCGTGCTTCGGAAGACACGTAAAGCCGTTGGTCCCGGCTGCATTAGCAGTCGTTAACAACCACCAATCCGCTCTGGGCCCGCGTTGTGGTTTATGGCCCGTTCTCCCTATCCATCCATAGGGAAGGCTCGTGCGGCTCGTGCCCCAGCAGTGGGGACATATATGAGCTGGTGATGATGATTACACATTAATGAGAAATAATGGTTTATTATTAACGATATGATGATTATTCGACATAACACAATTTTAGAAAATAAAACTAAACATGACTCTTTACATTTCCGCCAAGAAGTCGAATTTACTCCATCAGTATCCTTTGAAGGTTTTAGAGGGTGTCGATTATAATAAAATGCCTGACGCGGTATTTTGAATAAAATCATGTTTAAATGAAATAAAATAAAATATATTTATTAGAACACATTATAAACTTATGTTTCGGGTATCAGGTTCGAGTCTGTGTGAGCTGATTAAAATATTAAGGAATCATATATCTGTACAACTTATTACAGCTGTAAAAAGGAACTGAATATGTATATCCATTGGTTTAATTTATTTCAGATGCAAGATTTGGATTGAAGCATGTGGGAGACCTGATTTAATTGGGAAAACTTCAGATGACCTGAAAAATGCATATATTTGTAGTTTACATTTTCAAGAACATATGTACGGCAAGCGGTATCTTAAGAAAACAGCGATCCCAGTAATACTTTTGCCTAGTAAAAATACACATACAATTCATACACAAACTGACCCAAACATTTTAAATGATCTTATAGCAAACCGAAAATATCTCTCAAAAGAGCATGCAGGTGGTTCTCTGCCAAAAATCTCAAATGTGATCAGCCTCAAAGAAAGTGTAGATGACATTTCTCAGACTAAAGCCAACTTAACTGAGCACGCTCCCCGGAAAAGAAGTCTGACGAAAAAATGTTTCAAAGCAAGCAAGAAGTTAAAGCTATCTGACGAGAAATATAAAGATGTCACGAAAAAACATTTTTTAACAGGATGTGATAAATTTTTATCTCCCCAGCTAAGTGCAATAGTAAAGGCTCAATTGTATTTAAAACCACAAAATAAGAATAATAGATACACCAGAGAGTTTAAACAATTTTGTTTATATTTATATTGTACTAGCCCACTTTCCTACAGATTTTTATCAAAGACAATTTGTATGCCTTCAAAGGCGACTATGGCTAACATGTATATACCTATGACTACTGAAATTAACGACCAAGTGTGGAAAGTTCTGACTGCGTCCGTGAAAGGAATGTCGCCCGCTGATAGACATTGTGTGATTTGCATGGGCGTAATGAGTCTTAAGTACTCATTGTTCTATGATAGCAAACAGGATAAAATAATAGGTTTGCATGAAGTTAATAATGAGCAAGGACCATATGCTGCCGTATATGTTTTCACTATAATGCTACGTGGTATAATTTCAAACTGGAAGCAACCTATTGGTTTTGCCTTCATATCCTCCAGTAAAATCGATGAACAATTACACAGCTGGATTGTTAATATATTGAAGAAGCTGTTTCGCTTAGGATTCAATGTACGGGCTTTCGTATCTGATTTTGACTCTGATTTTTTAAATTTCTCAAAGTCATTGGGAATTACTAAAGAAAAATGTAGCTGTCTTATCGATGACAAGAAACTGTATTATATCTTTAATGTTCCTGATTTAATAAAATGTATTCGGAACAATTTGTTAAATAATATCTACGAATTCGAAAACAAGTTAGCTAATTGGGATGATATTCAAAACCTGTATGATCTAGATAAAACGAAAGACATGCGACGTGCACATAAACTGACAGATGCTCACATAACGCCCAACGCATTGCAAAAACAAAAAGTTCGATTTGCGTCTCAAGTGTTCAGCAACTCGGTAAAAACAGCACTAAAAACCTACGTTGCTGCTGGCTCTCTGAATGTGGCTAATGGAACAATTGAATTTGTTGCATTAATGAATGATCTATTCGATTTATTACATTCTAGCAATGTTTACACTCCAAAACCTTTTAACAAGGAATACAAAGGCAGAAGTCAAACAGATTTACTAAATAGAGCTCGTAACATATTTAATAATATAACAATCAAAAATAAGAACACAGGTCGTGATGTCACGAACAAAATGAAATTTTTGGATACGATCCTAGTCACAATTAATTCAATAACCCAATTATTATCAGACATGAAATGCGAAAACTTTAATTACCTTCTCACAGGAAGACTCAATAATGATTGCCTTGATAACTTTTTTGGCATTATTAGGCAAGCAAGTGGCAATTGCCGCAAGCCTACTTGCATTCAATTTATAAGAGCCTTTAGAAAAACCTTTTTATGGGGAATAATGAAACTACCTAATGAAAACTGTACTGAAGATTTAGATAGTATTTTAACAAAATACCATTCTTTTTTAAAAATGAAACCTGTTTTTGCAACTGTTGAGTTTAATAAAACACTTCCGAGAGTGCGTCCTAATTACGATTTAAATGAGGAGAACGCATTTTTGTATGTATGCGGATACGTTTTTAGAAGATGCGTGGAAACGCACAGATGCATTGCAATGATAAAATACGCATCTTCATACGATTTCCAATCCACATCCAAAAATTTAAACATACCTCAAAAGGCTCATAGTACAAGGAATTATCCGTTCTGTGAGCAGCAAGTTCCTCCAGACGATTTCATAGAGTACTGCCAAATACTAGAAGACACTTTAAAGGCATCTTTTACTACATTTGTTGGAAATAATATCGGAAGTCGACTGTATCAAGAATTCAAGAAAATACATTTTTATGCAAAACCCTGTTCCTGCTTCCCGACTAAATTTGTATTAAGATTGTTTCTACGTATGAGAATATACTACATCATTAAATTTAACAACCGAAATCTGAAAAGTAGTAAATCCAAATGTCGAAAATACGTTTCGCACTTGTAGATACGAAACCGATTCATTAACCTTTTTCTTTCTTGTATTTTTTTCTGGGATCTCACGCTTTCTGCGTATGATTTCGATTCCTCCTGTGATTAGTGGGTGTGCCCCTTTATTTTTTACCCAGGATGCTTTTTTCTTAGGCTCCGGGCAGGAAAGGGAAACGGGAGAACCAGCACATAACTTGGACCCCTTTTAGTGGCCCTCGTAACCCACTTAAGAGCATTCACAGAAAAAAAGTATTGTATTTTTAGTATTTTTGTTTACAATTAAACTATTATCAAAATGTATTTTTTTTTTCATCCTGTTCCTGGATCACTACACACACGTATTGCCAATATAGCCAAATATTGGACATACTAAGAATAAAATAAAAATTTGAGACTTATGCAAATAAATATAATTTCGGCGGGCTGGTTAGAACCACGATAGCTGAATTGGAAGAGCACCTGACCCGGTATGTCAGAAGGGTGCAGGTTCAAATTCTGCTCGTGGAAATTTTTTCAACATTGTGTTTTTGTAATTTGTTTCGCAACAAAATTTGCGTTAAAATTATATAAACAAATTAAAAACATTCTTATGTAAATAAATAAATGAATTTAATTAGATTAGATTTAACGGGCAGTTGACCTAAATAACCTAGATCACGCAACAGAGGAATTTCATTCCCACCCACTGCTGGTGCCCGGCAAACTTAATGTACCTTTCGTTTAAAATAAGTTAATTGAAAATGGTTGAGTTAAGGCGAAGCGAACATGACTCGTAATTGTTTTGCGCTGGTCTCGTCCTTCATCTCACCTGAGCGCCTAGAGTGAGTTTTGTTTAGTATCCGTATTCATTCGATAACGTTTACGAAAACGAAAGTTAGTATAGCATTTTAGCAGCGCCTCCTGGCAACAAACGAGAAGAGTTAAAATTTTGCCATACAAGTACTCGTTTTCGTAAACGTGATCGAATGTCATAAATAACTCACACTAGGCCCTCTGATGGTAGGTATGTAACGTTAAGGTAAAGTCAACAGCAAAATTAAGAAACTGATGCTTGATCAAGATTATTTTTTATAACGCAAATCTAGAAATCTTCGGGTACTAGCCTACAGACTGTCACTTCAGTTAGATACAAACCAACTAACTCTATTGAAACTTTATTTTAAAATCTGGGAAACATCATTCAACTTTTGAAGTAGACGATACATGGTGCACCATGCCATTAAGCCATACAATTTCTAGTTTTCGTTAACATGATCGAATGACAGATTAAGCTCTGAATTAACACCCAGTACGTGAGGGGATTTTCTTCTTATGCCTTTTCAATCTAAGGTTGGCCGTCAGCTTCGTATAGGTAATTCGTCCATTGACAAGATGTCAATGGCGAGATGGAACAGTTGTTCGACAGAGGTAATGCCGGTCCTCTCAAGGATGTTCTGCACAGGGAATTCTATACCATTAAAATTAGGTAACGGTACGTCTATCTTAAGAAGATAATGTTAATAGCAAAGACAACGTTAAGCATGGTTGCGTTACCTGGTTAGCATTTTTACAGGTAAATTTAGTAGCCACTCTACGCAGATTGGCTAAAGCGCATTAGGTAACGAATTAGTAACGTTACCAATTTAACTGTATAGATATAACGTTACTTAACGATACTTATATTGTGAATTTGGTAACGGTATCAGGCCCTGGTTCCTCATTTCTCCAACGAGTCTTTTCCCTTCCACCTTGCCCATCATAATCATTTGAATAAACGAACTTATCGTGGCTGACATGACCGAAATACTTATGTAATACTTTCATAGATCTCTAATTTTGTACAACCTATCCTCTATTTATACCGCTGGTTTGTAATATGACCTTAAATAAATAGTCATAACAATTTCGTATGTTGCCTCACGAATAAAGCCGCCGTTTAGCAAAAATAAATCTAAAATTACAGTCTTGAAGTTGTTTCTGTGTATGTTTCGTTAAAAACTTTCCTTGTAACGTAAACAGCATCGTTAAATAACAACTGTCGACAATCTATTTGTATCTCTTCGCCTTAACCACAAAATAAGAAGACTTTAGTTCGTTAAATCTAAAAATAGCCTTGTCTCAGGTAGAGGGCGGCTTTTAAAGTTCTTCTGGACTTCTGAATTAATTTGTAATAATTAATATACTAATGTGCAATTATTTTAATGGTTCTACAAAATTACGTTGTAATGTAAAAAACAATCATGACTTTGACATGATTTTTTTATTTATTTTTTGAATAGTGTACTATATAAACCTACAGCCTTTTCGGCCAACACGCTTATATGTTAGTTAAGCGTGTTGCGTGTTATTGATGATGACTGATCTAAGTACTAATGCTTTTAATTTATAATGCCAATTGCTTAGAAGGTGTATATTAGGCCTTTTTAATCGGGCACTTACTGGAAATGATGGGTACAGCTACTAGCAAAAAACACTGAACACTAGCAATTTGTCCAACCAAGTTAATAAATCTAACAGGAGCTTAAAACATATGACATGGTACTAAAGTGGTAAGCTATTTCCGCTGCTGTCTGTACTTAATAAAGTATGCCGAGACACACTTATCTCGTACGTATACCTACTAAGCATTTTGCGTGTAACTTTAATAGATATTTTACTTATCTATTTATTTAAAAAAAGGAAAAGCTATCGTGGCTGGCGTGATATCGAGCCACGATAGCATAGTTGGTAGTGCACCTGACCCGGCACGTCAAGGTGTGCGGGTTCGAAACCCGCTCGTGGAATTTTTCAAGACTGACTTTTTTCAAATTGTAATTTTGTTCGCAACAATATTTGCGTAAAATTATATGTAAATAATCTATTTATTTATTGCACACAACACAGATTATAACTAAAACATGAATAGGGTACGTTGCTGTATATGCTAAACTACAATCCAACAATGTGTGCACACACCTTAGCTTAAATATCTAGACTATAAAGAGGTGCTATATGTTGTAATTTAAACAAACAAACAAATTAATTTTATTAAATACTAGCGGCTCGTCCCGGCTTCGCACGGGTGGACATTTCTTTTTTAATATAAGCTATGTTACTCAGCGCTAATGTAGCATTCTAATGGTGAAAGTTTTTTTTAAATCGGTCCAGTAGTTTTTGAGTTTATTCGTTGCAAACATACAAAAATACAAAGCTTTCCTCTTTATAATATTAGTATATCAGATTAGTATAGAAAACTAAGTTGAAGAGGAAGGTTTTATAAACTTTGAAGTGATTCTGGAATCCTGCAAGACAGAGATGAAATATGTCTACACTTAAATTATTATTAATGAGGTTATTATATAGGCGGTACATGCACATTAACGAAGGATGTGTTGTTATTGCAGACTTAAAATACAGACTCCAAAACTGTCAAATTTCTTCAATACAATTTCAACCATATGATTAAGTCATAAAGTTCAAACCTATTAAGCAAATTTGACAGTTTGTGGTAGGTTGATGTGCAGGCGTGTGTACAAAAGTGTGCGGATCGTTAGGTATCACGTAACCGAAATTTAATTTTAAAATTTAAAAGAGCCAGTATATTAGAAGAATCCATGCGGGAGTGGACAATTTTGTATAAGCATGAAAGCGCAGTGTGATTGCGTCTCTTTTCCAGATTATCTAATTTAAACGTAACCAGTCTATCTTTATAATATTTTATTTTAAGATTCAATCCATGCCTGAAGCTTTAGGCTTACTTAAGCTTACTGATTTAGAAACTTTTTTGAACCATTTCTATGCGCTTAGTATGAACGGCATAATAAGGCGACCAGATAACAGAGTCGTATTCCAAAACAGTTCTAACCAAGATGCAATAAAGGTATGAGAATTATTGCGGATTGCGGATGCGGAAAACCGAGCATTTGGGACCCTTTCATTATGACATGATCATAATGGTTGCGAAAAGTCAATCTATCATCGAAAAAGATACCTAAATCTTTTACAAGATCTTTTGAGTTTGTTCCTTCATCATCGTGAATTACATTTTTATAATCACGTTAGTATTTTTTCGCGTTTGACAAAGCGCTTTTCTTTTATCTCACCTGATAGTATGTTATGATTAGGCCGAAAGTGAAGAGTACAGTCACGAGAAACAACATGTAGGTATACAATTTTGACAAGTTTTGACTCTTATTTTATTGTATTAAGAGTTACGTTGTTTACATTTTTTATATCTTACAGGTAAGCACACAGTGCCTTCATCTCTCATGTTAATCGTTGTCGCCTCATTGTGCCCGTTCTCCAACCAGAATCCTCAACAAAAGAGGAATTACCTATCTTATCTCTAACCGACGGAATAATAATGCTACTTAAAATATATTACTTATTTACTTCGCTGGCTCAGCGACCCGAAGCAAGTCTTGGCCTCCGACGTTAAAGTTCGCCATTTTGTTCTTGTGCCAGTTCCGACCATTCAGGCATGTTTATCTCCTATAATAAAAATATATTATGGTGATAGATTTAAAGAAGGTGATGATAAAGCCAGGGACACCGACACACACAGGGTTTTATTGTTTTTATATTAACATATTGTAAAAATCTAGTCTTAAGAAAGAAAATAAATAAAGAGTATAATAATAATATTTCAGCTCGTACGCGCGTCCTTATTTTCTAAATTGTTTTTTATTCCGAATAAAGGAATTTTTCTGTTTCTACGGTGTCTTTCTTAACTAGGCATTGTCGTAAACATTTATTCTTACCTATTTTTAGTATGCTGAGTGCGCTGAAGTTTCGGTTTTATTTTCATATTTAAACTGACTGAAGCCCCGTGACTATCGATTTCTTTACTTTCCTCGTTTAAAACGGTTCTCTTTCACAGAACTACTAAAATATTAACCGGTCTTCCATCTAGTTATTTCCAGCCTGTCTATGAATAAAAAATAGGACAATATTTTTATTGAAACGGACAGAATAACCAAGGAACATATAATAACTTTGATAGACGTACCCATTTTAATAAAAGATGTTCAAATAAACAATGATAATGTAGTTTATTATAACCAAATAAAAATTATCTATATAAAGTTTTTAGGAAATTAAATTACATAAGTCATTGATTCGATTTAACACAAGTGATCTTTGTACTCAGAATTATATAATTGAAAAGGTATTGAAGATTCACCAAACTGTGTAGGTGTGTTTCTTGTTTTGTTCTTCAAGTTGTTACAGACTATTGTTTTATAAAGTTTACGAAAACACTTGAATTTATATAAAAGGTATTTACAGTGGTCATATAATTAAGAACGCTGGGCAGTTTCCATATGGAATAAAATATAAGGCTATATCAAAAAAAAAATGTCCACCCATGCGAAGCAGGGACGGGCCGCTAGTAATAAATAATAATAAATATCGAACACTGTGTCTGTGTCACTTCTAGTATAATATTGGCGCCATTTAGTTAATTAATATTATTGAAACGATATTTTTTCGTAAAATAACAATGGGGAAAAATAAAAGTTGCGACTAATCTACTAGGGAAGTCATAACAAAACTTCGTGAAAAGAATTGTCTAACGAGATAAGAAAAGCACATTTTGAAGAAAACAACCCTTCAGCGATCTCAGTACGCACTATTTGGAGACGTTTGGTAGAAGAAAAGTTGCACGGAAGTAATAGCAAGAAAGGTACCCATGTTGAAAAGTGCCATAGAGCCCGTCTTGCATTTGCAAGAAAGTATGAAAACTGGTCAGCTCGACAGTGGAAAAATGTTTTTTTTCTGATGAAACCAAAATAAACAGTGTGTGTTCTGATGGCAAACTGTTGGCTAACTGAACTGAACTAAAACTGAAACTGATGGCAATTTGAGAGAGCTTTAGATGTTTTTTTTAGAAGAATGGAACTCAATTTCTTTTGAAAAATGTAACAAATTAATAGAATCGATGCCTCGCCGGTGCAAAGCATTAAGAGCCGTGGACATGCCACGAAATATTAATTATAGTTTAAACTATATTTATTAAACTAATTTCACATAACATATAACTAATCTATCTTACGAAATTATTATTTCCCTTTTTGAACTTTAATTAACTACGAAAAAAGACAGCGTTAAAGTGACCTAAGTAAATTCATCTCAAAAAACATTTCGCTTTCCAGCAACCGTTTTATAAATATAAACCATTCTATTTATAGAAACGCAACTACGACAGTTATGTAACTTCGCCGATGCCATGTCGATATATTAATTAACCCAAATGGGGCTGAAATAATCCGCGGTCTCTGCTCCCATAAATTTCCCGGGTGCAAACAAACATTACATGGTTTGTCGCTATGCTCTGACGTCACAACATGGCCGCTCCATTGATAACCGTCATGGCGGCGGGCGGCGGCGGTTGGCGCGCACGCCCGACGCGCCGGTATACAACCATTGATAGAGTGTTCGAGCCTCGTTTACACAGTGAGAGATGCTTTCGATTCTACCGAACGATTCTTTAAGTATCAATGAAGTAATAAGACTGTGTAAACCGGTATTATTCTTCCGTAAAGATTAAACACAATTGATGATCTTATTAATTTTTACCAGTTCAAAATCAAAATTAAAAAGTCTGTTGTAAAATATTACTTAATAAAAATGAAACAATACGACTTTAATGTAGTTAACTTGTAAAGTAAAGTACATAGTCCTTATATTGTCCCACAGCTGGGCAAAGACCTCCATCATTGAAATCAAGTCATCGCTACAGTTGATGGGTATCGGCTTAATCACCACGCTTGCCAAATGCGGGCATAATAATGATATGGCAAAAGTTGTTATTCTACGGTCAGTGGATGCTTTTACGTTTCAACGAAGATAATTTATGAAGATACATGGCACGCACTTGCATCCATTCCTAATAGGTTTTGCACGGTTTGATTTTGTAATAGTAACCTTAAAATGAAAAGCATTTCATAAAACTATTTTCTTGTAATCAAGCTGTTGTCAGTTAGTATTTTTTTCTATCATTAACTATAAAAAATAAAATAAACTTATATCGTAACTTGTAAAGGGGCTTCAAAAGCTCATTTAATAAGTCGCAAGGCAGGAGTAGGCTGTATCAGAGGCCGCCATCGCCACGTCCCGGCCGGTCGCCTGTACCGTCGCGCTTTCCACCGGAATCTCGCTTCGGAACCGATCGGTGTTAGAAAGTTAATTAAAAAAGAAAAGGGCTTTTGATTCAATAAATAATTGAGTACGTTTGTGGCGCATAAATACTTTTTGACGGTAGGTTTTGAAGAAGACTTTTGAACGGAACTTTGGTAAGTTTGGTTTTAAGTCTAATTATGTGGGTGTATTTAACCTTATTTGTATATTCTACGCTTCGAACAGTTATTCTGTTCTTTGTTTTTCTAATTTGAATACTTAGAAGTTTATCGAGAGCAAAACACGGAATATCTTTTCCGATCTTAAACTCTGTTTATTAGCTTACTAATGAAGATGGGCCATAGCCCTATCTTCATTTTATTAGAAACGGCGTTATCATTTTATTAAGTTGGCAACTTATCTACTGCTCAACTTTCTTAATTAAGCGATTAAGCTACTCAAGGTATTATCCAATGTTTGGTATATGACAGAGATAGAGTTTTCTTTTATTTTTCGCTAATTAACATGACCTACTGAACGAATGCAGGAATTGTATTTTTGCGTAATTACAAAGTACTGTAGGAATCACGTAGCAATAATAGTACGCTTTCGTAGCCGACGTTTCGTTCGTAGTCGTAGCAATGTAGCACGTAGCGCTAGTGCGGCTGGCGCAGTTTAATATATTTTCATGAATTATGTAGGCAGGTATTTTTAGATCGCCCGCTGCCGAGTGGTAAAGCTCTTGGCCCGATATACGAGGTCCTGGATTTGATTTCCAGGACTGGCAAAGTGTGCTTCGGTTTTTAAGGCACGTTTATTTTTTAATTACGTGTTCCACATTAGTTCATATAATTTTATATCTCTAGATAAAATTATTTAATTAAAACCATAAAAACGCCGTAATTTTTTTATATTACCTGACAGCAAAACATTAAAAAGAACGTTAAGTTTTTTTACATAGGTTATTTATCATCATCGGCTTATTTACATACGGTTAGGGTTTCCCAAAGGAACCAAAAGCACATAGAACAAGCTCTATGAACATATGCTATGACTAACCAAAGTGCGCATACTAATATGTTAATAGTGAATAAATGAATATGAATATGTACTTGGGCACTCTGAGTCTGGGACCGTTGAAGTGGTGGTTGGTGGTGTTACTACTATATGTACCGCAGAGGCGGTTTTGGTAGTTTATTAGAGAAGGCAATATAAACAAAAGAGAAATAAAACTATTGCCGAAATTCTTAGTAAATTTTCTTAGGACAAGATTTGTTTCCGAAAACTTACGAGCTATAACGGGTACATTATATACGGTATATATAATGTACCTTATGATATGAGGCTGTTGTTAATGTTTCTTTCAATGTTGTAATAACATTTGTCTTCATAAAAAGTAAAATAGAGTAGTCTTTGTTGCTCCCGTAGGTTTGTTGGTGTCTTCCTAATTTTGGTTGATAAGTTAGGTATCTGATAATAAGTACTTAAGGTGAAAGTCTAAATGTGTTTTAGATATTACTAAATATCACCAGTCTTATGACTTTATTTAGGCTACATTAACCAAATAAAATGTTTATTTCCTTAGTATCGTAAGCATACATTTTAACCTCCTTAAAAAGAAGTTGATCTCAATTTGTCTGTTTATATATTTGTTTTAAATGTTCGTTTGCGAAGACTACACTATCCCACAGGTACCTGTTACCGGGATAGAACTATCCGTCTCTATTCGTCTGTTTATATGTTTGTTTTAGATGAAAGTTCGTTTATATTTCCGACATATTCGTCGTCGACATATCGTCCGAGATCCGTTATCGAGGCAACATCTGTATTCATTCGCTCCGTAAATATTCGTGTTAATTGGTGGTATAACTTTAACCCTTAAAGCTACACTTTAGTTTGTTTTATAGCTAATGGAATTATCTTCCTAGTAGTGGAAATAGTTTTTTAATTGAAGAAGAATTTGCCGAGATATAAGCCAAAACATTTTGCAAATAATAATTAACGGCCCCGAAATTTGAACTGGACGGCAGCGACGCTGCACTTGCGTGAATCATCGTGAATCATCCTACCTACGCTCATCGCGGCTGCAAGCGAGAGCGACACGCCGAGCGGGCGGTACCGAGTGCCGGCGCCGACAGCTACCGAAGACGATCGACGCGCGACGCTTGCCGAGCTCCATCTACCTACTGTTCGCGCGCGCCGCGGCGGATACAAGCGATGGCTACAAAGGCGCTAAGCTGCGCGGGATGTCGTAATGTTTTGAGCGAGGACTGCGATGTCATGCGATGTGTAAAATGTAAGCAATTATTCGATATTATTTGTGCTAGTTTTACTTATGAGGTTTACGCATCTTTGTCAATGGAGTTTAAAAGCTCTTGGGTATGCTTCGAATGTCGTAGTAAGAAACCCAAGAGCGACAACTCGGGAACACCGGTGCGTCACATGTACCTTGCGCATGATATGAGTATTGCAAGTGACTGTCCCGATATATCAATGTGTAGTATGGATAACGTGACAGTGCGAACTGGAACGCGCTGTACACAGGCAACTAACCTGACCAGCGGCAGCGGCGGCGATGCAATGGATGGCATACTTGACACCTTACGCACATCCATTGTACAGGAATTTAAAAATATGCAGTCAGAATTTGAAAGTCGTATGACGGCAAAAATTGATAAATTATTAAATGAGCATTTTAAGGTATTTAAGTCAGAGATAGGCAACCAAGTTATTAATTTATCTAAGAAAATAGAAGTACTGGAGAAAAAACTTGATAAAGTGACACTTACTATTGAGGCGAAGACCGGTGAGCAAACTAAAGCTAACGTTCAAACTTTACCGGAGTCCCAATTTACAAGTCGTGGGGTATTTACTCCTCCTGAGTACCCTACGATTAGCGTTTCAAGCCAGTTAACGTCCGTTAAAGCCGGAGCTAACAATAGGAAGGCCGATATTAATATTAATAATTCATTGTCCAACCTACCCGATATACAGCAAGGAGTCTCGTTGAATGGAAATATTCCTAACTCTGAAGAAACGGGTGAATGGACGGAAGTGAAAAGAAAACGTCAGCGAACTTCAACTGCTTTGGTTTTACGTGGGACGGCGGCTCCAGGAGCTACAACCCTCGAAGCGTCAGAAAGATGGAAATACCTTCATCTGTTCTACGTCAAACAGGGTACAGGGGCCGACCAGGTAATTAACCATCTTAAGGGGGTTTGCAAGGAGGCGGTATGTACGGTTGAAGTACTTAAAGCACGCGGCAATTATGCGTCCTTTAAAATTGGAGCTCCGTCAAGATTGGTGGAGACGGTTCTAGACCCCGGAAACTGGGCGGCTGACATATGCATCAAGCCATGGCGACAGAACTTTCGGAAGAGTCGAGCAGCAGACAAAACTAAACAAACTTAATCACGACATTTGTTGTGGTAACGATGTTGCTGCGGCTTCCATTGACACAACACTAAGCCAAAGAAAGGCAAAAAGGATAATAGATATATATTACCAGAATGTTAGAGGATTAAGAACAAAAACAACGAGTTTTATGTCATTTATTCAGGCATCGGGATCTGATCTGTTTGCTGTCACGGAAACTGGGTGTAATGCATCGATTAATGACGCGGAACTCGTCCCGCCGGGATATCGTTTGCTACGCTGCGACCGAGCAGACGGTCGCAAACAAGGTGGTGTGTGTCTAATCACCACCCCTCAGTACGAATTGCGGCAGGTACCAACACCAGACTGTATCGACTTAGACGGTCATTCCTTTGAAATGGTTTTGGCATCAGTACTTTTAAAAGATAGGTTTTTGTTTGCTTGTTGTGTTGTATACATACCGCCGCAGGCTAACAACAATGAGTACATGACTATGTTTAGTATTATCGAAAAATTATGTATAAAGTATAGAAATAATGTTATTGTATTAGGAGATTTTAACTTATATTCCGCTAATATAGAGATCTTTAACTATTATGAATACTTGTTGTCATTTTGTGAGTTTAGTCAGTGCAACGGAGTACCGAATTGTAATGATAGACAGTTGGATTTAGTTTTATGTGGAGATGGCGTATGCGGCATATTGACGGTTAGAGAAGCCGAGGGCTTGCAACCGGTAGATAAGTACCATCCGCCACTCGCGGTCAGAGTGTCGGCGATGGAACCCGGCATACAAATAGGTGGAAGAGAACAATTGCTTCCTCCGCAAAATAACCAATGGAATTTTAGAAAAGCCAACTTCCAACTTTTGTATAGTTATTTCAATGACATAGATTGGAGCGAGTTATATTTAATTACCAATCCTTACGAAGCGGTGAGTTATTTTTATTCTAAAATTAACAATGCTATACAATATAGCGTTCCAAGTAAAAGGCCAGCGACCTTGGAGTCGAGGTATAACTATCCGGAGTGGTACACGGCAGACATCATAGCTGATATTAAGTTGAAGTACAAGATGCACAAGAGGTATAAAAAGAGTAATTTGAAATCGGACTATGAAGAGTTTTCAGAGTGTAGAGCGCGAGTTAGGAGAGCACTAGATTTGGCTCACAATCTATATAGGGATCAAGTGCAAAATAACCTAGCAAAGGACCCGAAATCTTTTTGGCATTTTGTTAAAACAAAGAGAGGGAGTGTGAACAGACAAAAATTAATGAAAGACGGTCGCGTTCTATCTGGGATCGAATGTGCGAGGGAATTTGCTGATTACTTCTGTTCTGTGTACAACCCGGAGGCGGCAGCGTTGGATGTGGCTACGGCGAGCGCTGCGGCTCCGGCTAGCGCGGCACGGGTGCAGGTGCATGCGCTGTCACTGGACGACGTTAAGCGTGCTTTGGCAAAGCTCAAGCCCAAGCAATCCTCGGGGCCCGACGGTATTCCGCCTTTTATATTCAGAGATTGTCACAAGTTATTAGCGGCGCCACTCCTGCATATCTTTAATACATGTCTCAAAAACGAAATGTTTCCGGATGAATGGAAGCTGACCAGAGTGGTGCCAGTGCCAAAGGGTCGAGAGGGAGCGAATGCAAGTGACTATAGACCGGTTGCTATTTTATGTACACCAGCTAAGGTGTTCGAATCCGCAATTTATCACTCTGTTTACTCGCAGGTGAGTGCCCAATTATCGGACGCACAACATGGGTTCTGTCCTGCGCGTAGCACCACGAGCAATCTGCTGCAGTTGATGATGCAATTAGTGCCCGCATTGGATTCTGGGGCTCAGGTCGATGTTGCATATTTTGATTTTCGGAAGGCTTTCGATACCGTCGATAATGACGTATTACTCATCAAACTGGCTCTATTGGGCTTTACGCCGAAAACGCTTTCTTTTTTCGCCAGTTACTTGAGCAACAGACGCCAATATGTGGACTGGAGCGGGCATCAATCTGAGCCATACTTCACTAGGTCTGGGGTCAGTCAAGGAAGCAATTTAGGGCCCTTAGAATTTAATTTAATGATAAATGATTTACCTGACGTCGTCTCGGAATCAACTTGCCTTCTTTTTGCGGATGACCTGAAATTGGTACTGGAAATTAGAAGCCAGTCGGACTGCGAAAGGCTGCAAGCGGATATTGATAGAGTGGTGAAATGGAGTCAAACTAACCGGCTTCACTTTAATGTTTACAAATGTTCGATAATGTCGTTCACGTTGTCAAGAGAGCCTTCAGAATTTCAATATTGTCTCAGTGGCACTCCAATGCAACGAGTAAAGGACATAAAAGACCTTGGAGTTAATTTCGCTTCGGATCTCAATTTTCGAGGACACATAGTCAAAGTTTGCAAAAAGGCGTACCGGAATTTGGGATTTGTGTTGCGCCAATCTCAAGGATTCACGAATTTAAATGCCGTAAGAGCTTTATATGAGGCGTTAGTGAAAAGCCACTTGGCATGCAATGCATGTATTTGGTCACCACACGAAACTAAATACAAGTTGATGGTAGAGCAAATACAGAACAAATTTACTAGGTTTCTGTACCTCAAGCTGTATGGCGTCTACCCCTTTTATCCAATGATGTATCCATCACTATTTGTACTCGGTATGGTGGGATACAATAGATTAGAAGTTGTACGAGGACTCAGCCTAGCTACTTATGTGTTCAAGTTATTGAGAGGGCGAGTGTTCAACCAAGCCGTGTTGCAGGCGATAGGGCTGTGCGTGCCAGATCGGTTCGTGTGGCGGCGACGACGGCCGCCTTTATTCGCAATTCCGCGGGCGCGAACTAATATTTTGAAGGAGGCTCCTTTCACCCGAACGTTGCGCACTCTTAACGAGATATCTAACGCAGTTGACGTATTCTGTTGCACTTTGACCGAACTCACAAAGGCAACACTGTTTGTCCTATGTTATTTGTAAATTTAATTTAATTTATATATTATTTTAATGCAAAAATTTTATATTGTAATCATTTGTAATCAATTTATAATGTTATTGTTATTATTATTATTTTGTTATTTTATATAGTTATGAATGTGATTTTAAATTAATATTTTTAGATTCTTTATTTTTTGTAAGTGTTTTTGTAATGTCTAGTTGTAAAACTAACTCTGCTATCGCATTAGGTACCCACCTGTAATGATAGTTGTAAGTATTATGATCAATAAATAAATATTATACACTAGTTGTCGCCCGTGACTTCGTTCGCGAAGACTACACTATCCCACAGGAACCTGTTACCAGGATAAAACTATCCTAAGTGTTAATCCAGGTTATAAACTATCTGTATGCCGAATTTCATCCAAATCCATCCATCCGTTGCAGCGTGAAGAAGCAACAAATATACTCACACACAAACTTTCGTAATTATACTACTCAAAACAAAATAAGCGCCACGAGGTATTTTTTCATTTTGGTGTAAATTATTAAACATTTACATATTGAAAGTAGTAAAATATTGAGTATACAAACTCTTTGATACCTAAACTTTTTAATATTGTAGTATTCATCTAATGCTGGCAACAATTTTAAATAAAATTTGATTTAAAATTATTTTTTGATTTCATTTTCTTTGACGTTTTGCTTTCCTTAGCTTCTTGGTTTATTAGAAATTATCAGAGTTCATTGATATCTCGAGTCAGAAACATCTTTTGCAATGCCACAAGCACGCAGGCGTCATATGGACTCGCTGACAGCAACCAGAGCCGTTACAATGATTGAAGAAGGTCATTCGCAGCGATCTGTGGGATTGCAATTGGGATTTTCTCGAAGAGCTATTCAAAATCTATGGAATCGTTTCCAAGAGACCGGCAGTGTTAGAAGAAGACCTGGTTCGGGCAGAGTTCGCATTACAACAGCTCAAGAGGATCGTTACATTCGATTAAGTGCGCGCCGAGATCGCACAACGACGGCCCGCAAGCTGCAAAATCGTTCACGGCTCACAACGGGTACTCGTGTCAGTGACCAAACTATTCGTAATCGATTGCATGAAGACCAGCAGGCATCAAGAAGGCGAGTTGTCCGTATTCCATTAACCAGAAATCATCGTGCAAATCGTTTAAGATTTTCCCGTCAACATTTGGACTGGGACATAAACCAATGGGGCATGGTGCTCTTCACAGACGAATGCAAAGTTAAATTTTTTAACGACGATCGGCGTATTAGAGTATGGAGAAGACGCGGCGAGAGATTTTCAGAAGCCTGCATCCATGAAGTCGATCGTTTTGGTGGTCCAAATGTAATGATTTGGGGCGGGATAAGCTTACACGGCAAAACTGAGCTCGCTATTTTAAATGAGGGTATTGTTACTGCTCAGCGGTATATTGAGGAAGTCGTCAGACCACATGTGATCCCATTTGCCCAGCGAGCGGGTCCTGGATTCATCTTGATGCAAGACAATGCTCGTGCACACACGGCTCAAGCGACTCGGTTTGTACTGGAAGCGTCTCAAATTCAAGTCTTGCCGTGGCCGGCGAACAGTCCGGACTTAAATCCAATAGAGCACATGTGGGATCAGTTGAAACGAAGAGTTAGAGACGGTGATCAGGAAATCCACAACCAACAGCAACTCATCAACGCTGTTAAAAGGGCCTGGGAAGAGATTCCAATGGAAAATGTCAGGCATTTGATTGAGAGCATGCACTCCAGGCTTCAGGAGTGCGTAACGAAACGAGGGGGGCATACCCGTTACTAAAAGATGAGCATGGAGTATTTTCTTTTGTTTTCAGTAACTTTACATTGTTTTTATTTTTAACCTTAAATGTGTTTTTTCTTTCAAAAGCAAATAAACTTTTTAATCATTATTATTGGAATAAATTTATTGATCTACACGGTAAAAACAACATTAGTTTTCGTTATGGAGACAAAAAATTAATATTGGTTTTATTATTTTCATGGTACAGACAAAATACCTCGTGGCCCTTATTTTGTTTTGAGTAGTATATAATATTAGTGTGATTATAATAAGTAAATAGGTTATCCGACGTTTCGGTTAAGTAACACCGGCTGACTGCAGTCGCGATTAGAGTAGTTATGGAGCGTGAAAGTTAAAAAATATATCTTTAAACTTATGAAACTTTAATAATTGTAGTATGGGTTTAAGTCAAATCCATCATGTACTCGTACAGTGTTAAATCTACTTTAAAGGTCAAAGTAAGGGTTACCAAAAGAGCAGAATATTTAATGACTAGCGACCGTCCGCGGCTACGTCCGAGATATATAACCGTTTCCCGCGATCCCGAGGAAGTTTTGGACAATCCCGTCTTATCTCTCGCCTACGTCATGAAACGGACCTGCCTGTAAGTTTTATCGTTTTAGGTCCAGCAGTTTCGGTGTCGATTGTGCTTCAAGCAGTCAGGCATGGCTTCTACTTTTGTATAGGAAATAGTATATTAAAAAGCCTATAACTGTCCCACTGATGGGCAAAGACCTCCATCATTGAAATCATCATCATCAAATCATCACTACAAATGATGGGTAAAGGTTTAATCATCACACTTGCCAAATGCGGGTTGGTGATCACAAACCCGGGCTATGAAATATTATAGTTTTGAACAATAAATTATTTATGAATTTATGCATCGCCAAGATTCGAAACACACTTTGCCCGGCCTGGGAATTGAACCCGGGACCTTCGGATATCGGGCCAAGCGCTTTGCCACTCGGTCAATTTACATAAAAAACAAAGAAACTAATTGGCATAGGTATCATAGGCACTTTATTAGCTACGTTCGGGCTGTGATGGGTATACCACCATCGGTCGGTCACCAGAGCCTTGTCTGTTGGTCAGCAGGGTGCACCACGCGCAGGAGAGGTTGGCTTGGGCCCCAATATATATCTTGGTAGAGATATAGCGTCACTCAGCGTCTTCTATCGCTTATATCACGGTGAGTGCTCTGAAGAACTCTTTGACCTTATCCCACCTTCTCCCTTCCTCCATAGGAGTACACGTGCTGCTCTCCGGTGTCATCGCTTCACTGTCTCACATATCCCATCGCGCACAAAGAAATTTGGTGACTCGTTTCTTTGTCGCACCTCCAAAAGATGGAATAGTCTACCAGCACATGTTTTCCCTCTTTCCTATGATATGGGGTCCTTCAAACGAGGCGTGAAGAAGCACCTTGTGGGCCGGCAGAGTGAAGTTGACTGATGCTGCGTTGTTTTCACGCTGCACCAGTTGTCTTCGCGTCTGGACTCCATTTCCACTTAACATCAGGTGGTGTAGAGTCATTTGCCGTGTAGAGTCATTTGAAGTATAAAAAAAAAAATGGTGTAGGTTGGGACCCCAGTGCACAGACCGGTGTCGGGCAGCAGCGACACTGATGCGATTAGCTACGCACTGCGATTGCCAACCCGCATGCCCAGCGTGGCAATTATGGGCAAACCCTCCAAATACGACACACAGTAGCCGCGGATCGTGCTCAGTGGCGTGCACTTGGAGAGGCCTATGTCCAGCAGTGGGCTAGTATAGGCTGATGATGATGATGATGATTATAGTCATACCTTTTCTATACCCGACGTTTCGACCGAGTTGAACCGGCCGTGGTCACGGGCTGACTAATTTACATTATTGAATATTCTTTCAGGTCTACAATTTGAAAACATAAATCAGGGTTAGTTAATCTCGTGTCGGAAGAATTTATAATATTTTCCACATTATCATAAACGAATTCAAAATGGCGGACTCATCGACGCGAGTTGATTGTGTTGGCCCAAATGATGGATGTTGTTTTAGGCGCAGGAAATGTGCGCTCAAGGTTAGAAAGTCTACTTATTTACAACACTTGAAAAATTTATGTAACCTTTTAATACTAGAATATATGTATGTTTATTGTGCTAACTTCTTTTGCGTTTGCGTTTTTTAGAGAGAATTTGTTAGCTTCTGGCGGTCTTCACAGCGTTACCGGACTATTTTGGGGCGTCATGAAGCGTAAAGGGTTCCGGGGGCGGCGAGAAACTTAAAGGGTTCCTCAAGCCATGTGATCGATTCACCGTTAAAGATATTCTAGAGGGAAAGGCGTGATGCCCTTCTCTATTAAATTCTCCGAGGGCTTTAATTCGAATCGGAACGGGAGATGTATCCCGTGATGGTTGTACCTACCCAGAAACCTTTGCAGACGTGCGCACAAAAACTATCCTCAGTAGTTCAGGGTTCCGGGTGAACTGCGCTTCCACCTTTGGTCTTATCATAGATTAACAAAGGTGAGATTAAGGCCGAGTGCTTGCCCGTAAGGAATAAATGTTTCCAAGTCTAGTCAAGCAAAATCATATTTTTGTATTTTCTACACAAAAATACATCTCGATCTCCGCGCTTCAGAACACTCGTCTCGTAAACAGTTTAATTTAAATATTTATTGGTATCTGTGAAAACTCCGTGGCTCTTGTCCCAGTCAGCAAACACGTGCTTTAGTACCGTCAACTTCAACGTCTAGCATTTGTCGAGCCAAAATTCGGTAAAAGCATCCCGAGCATCCAAGACTTAAGGCATTAGTGTCAGACGTCAGCTGCGAGCGAGACAAGGACGCCGGTGCCCCCTCACGCGAAGGATCTGGAAAATGGCAGTGTCAGGAGAATTCCCTTTTATAATCGAGCAACCCAATATACCTTGCCTTTACCGTTCAATATATTTTACTTTTCAATTATTAAGATTGCTAAAATGTAGTTTTTACTTTAAAAACTATAACGGCCTTACAAATAAACAAAGAATAAGGTCCGAATAGTTATTCCGTGTTTTGTTCCTTTCATCTAAACGTCATTTCAAATTAGACTAAAAGTGACAAAACACGGAATAACGATTCGGACCTCTTTGTTTATTTGTAAGGGGGTTATTAGCCTTTTATGATAGAAATGTTCTTTTTAAAAAGGCTTTTGCTATATCATTATTTCAAATGGTAATTTCCAACGTCACGAATGAAACTTGAGTCTCGATTTTGCTATAAAACCTCTACAATTGTGTCACAGCGTCTTGATTCTAACATTTTAAGTTAAAGAATAAATAGTATGTTACACTTTTGGCCTTATGGCTACTTACCATCAAATGTGATGAAGCCCAAGTGCGTCCCCGCTGTAGAAAAATAAAATAAATACACATTAATTGTTTTATAGCAGTAAATAACCACAGAGTGTCCTTGAAAGCAATGCCGCTACGCTATAGGTACTTAGAGAGAACTTACACTTTCTCAAAACTTTACAAACAATATTGCAAACACAAAGTTGTAATCCTCTTTATATACCAAGACACATATAATATTACGATACCCAATACCGTTATAACTATGATATCTGTCTGATCAATAACATCTCATCATTTCCCGACCCCACCGATGATTGAGTGACATAACAATATAGAGTTGACAGAGCGTCCAATCCACACCTCGGAGGCTCCCCAATTTGAATACGAAATATATATGTTAAGGGACTGACTATATCCTTGTACATACATATTTATAGATATTATATACGCTCGTAAAAATCTACACCTTCGTACCTATATACCTATACCAAGAATAATGAACAAGAATAAATTGTGTGCGCCGTAGTTCAGACTCAGCGGGAGTAATAAATCTTTTATAGGCAATTCAATTCGTTTTTATAACAAAATACCTGACAATATCACCACGTTGATGGTAACTAAATTAAAAACAACTCACATTAAACCTGTGTTAATAATGAAAACTTATTATGAGGTCAGTGGCTATGTTGCGGACAGAATATCGGCTCCGCTCTGTTCACTCACCTGAATACTATCAATGCGTATAGAAATGTAGTAAAATTGTATAAATTACATTGTGATTTCATTGAAAACATATGGAGAGAATTGACCTCCTAACTTTCCAGCCAGTGGTAGTGAATCTACCACTGGCTGGAAATACTTCAGTTATTTTTTAAATTACTTTTTTCACCGCCCTGGTAAGCCCGGTGAGCTTCAAGCCCGGTGAAGCTGAAAATGCCGTAGAGGATTTGAAAATCAGCAATCTCTCTCAAAAAAAAACCGCCCTGGTCAAAACATAAGCCCCCGTATTAATAAACAAAGCGTAAGCTTGGAGTAGTTACTCCGTGTTTTGTTCCCGTCATGTAAACTTCATTTCATATTAGAGTAAAAGAGACAAAACACGGAGTAACTACTCCAAGCTAACACTTTGTTTATTATTAAGCCCCAAGGAGACTGCGGAAGGTAAGATTAATAAATACCGCGCTCGAACACACATTGACAACCTGTCACGGACACAGAATCGCGCAACAGCTACGCTCGGACTGTTGTTGTTGTTCGGACTGATGAAGCGTACCTTCTCTTCCCTATCTCTTCCTTACCGTCTGCAGTTTTCTTATTTTGTGCCTTGGTGGCAGAGTGGTACCTACCTAGTACCTAAAGCTTCCATCCCGTAGCATATCCGGAGGTCCTAGCTTTAATTCCCAGGCCAGACAAATCGTGTTTCGGATGTGTAGCCCGAGTTTGTAATTACCAACCCGTATTTGGCCAGCGTTTTGATTTAACCAATTGCTAACATGATTTCAATGATAGAGCCCTTTGTCCAGCAAAGGATCAGCATTAACGCTATTACTGTTATTTATAATGTTTTAAAGTATTTGACGTCAATAAGTGCGTGTGAAGGCCATTGAATAAACAATTTGACTTTGGTTACATAGGCCCGATAGAAGCGTCACGCTTCGCAAACAGCAGACGATCAATGTTTGACAGGCAAACTGTCTGGGATTACCCAAACACATGTGCGGCCTGACCGATCATATGTGTTTGTATCGTGTTAGCGGTCGGTCCTTGTGTACAGAAGTTGGTTATGACGTAACTATCTATGCGAACAACTCGAGGCATGTTCCGTTCACAACAGTTGGTCACATGTGTTTAAACACTTAACACATACATATAACATTAGGGTAATAAGTGTAGCGTGTTAAGATAAGATAAGATAAGATAAATTTTTATTGCCATAAAATTGTGTAAATAAATAGCAGGTGTTTGCAGGTGGAACAAACAATTTGCAATTTTTAGTGGGTAGGTACATGTTACATAGAAACAGCCACTATGCTGTTTTTGTACCGAAATATTCAGTCAAACTGTAGAACGTCTTATCTATAAGCCATCTCTTTAATTTAATTTTAAAACAGCTTAAATTTACTGAGGCTTTTTGATCTGTGGGCAGATGATTGAATATTTGGATACTAGTTACATAGGCACTCTTGTGATACAGGGCATTGTTAATATTTGGTAAATACTATAAGTCATATGCATATCTCCTCCGCAAATTACAATTATTTGAGCTTTTACTTTTAAAATACTGAATACTGAATGTAGCAAGGTTGAGGGAACATAGAATTCTAAAACAGTGGTACGGACACCAATGAGTCGCTGGAAGCTGATATAAGCTTATTTCACCATAAGTTGATAAGTCTGTTACATCCTATAGTTGTTTTGAAATAGTGCTAGTGTTATGTAAGCTCGGTGGCCGAGTAGCAGAGCGCTCGGCCCAATACCCGAAGGTCCCGGGTTCAATTCCCAGCTCGGGCAAAGTGTGTTTCGGTTTTTTAGATGCATAGCCCAGGTTTGTGATCACCAACCCGCTTTTGGCAAGTGTGGTGATTAATCCATTATCCATCAATTATAGTAATGACTTGATTTCAGTGGGACAGCTATGGGCTACTTGCTTCTACTTTTATACAGGACGTTTGGTAATATGTGTATATTCCCGAAAAGTACCCATGTTAACGTGTCTATATAAATACTATGCCAACGTCAGAAAATAGAAATTGTAAAAAAAATATTTCGACTTTCCATACTAACTCGATCAGCTGATGGGTAATTTTGTATGGAGAGTCGAATTTTTTTTTTACAATTTCCATTTTCTGACGTTGGCATAGTATTCATATAGATATGTTAAAATGTGTATGTTTCGGGAATCTACACATATTACCAAACATTCTGTATAAGCTCACAAAAAATGTATGTAGCTATATGAAACAATGAAACGACTCTGACCAGGGGCCCGACCGCCTAACTCGATTGCTTTGGCTACGTGTATAGTTTATGACGTCATCTTGTCATCTAGCTAATAGGTATAGGCATATTATATCGAAAGCTATAGCTTTCGATATTGCTTTCATAGGCGGTACGAAATGACAAGATGACGTCATAAAATATACACGTAGCCATAGCATTCGGTTAGTCGGTCGGGAGGCTGTTTTTGGAAAGACCAAATCTGACGGAAAAAAACAGGAAAATTGCTATTATCATAACTGTATTTCAAAATCTATAAGCCTTTGAATCGATTTACTTTTAAGTTATCAAATCGGGATTGTAAAGTTGACTGAATATTGCCAAACTGCTTAGGTGAGCCCACTTAATTGAAAACTTTTCCAATTTCTATTTTGGAAGAAGTTATTTATTTTTTATTCTTGAAGGATTTAGCTGTGGGCAATGGACTTTGGTTATAGTTATTTGGTGTCACAGTAACAGCATTGATATTTGAACTTTGAATGTAGTAAAATATTAGAGCATTCAAGTAAAATCGACAAAAATAAATATTATTATATTTTTTCCAAAATAAATCATACTTTATTTGTATGCGGATTGGACATTTATTGGTAATAAATAGAAACTACTTTACTTGACTATCATATTATTTAAATAGATTAGCTAGGTACCTACTTAAATATTTAAAAAATACACGGCGCGGCGTTGCAATACTTCAAACTACAAAAAACTTAGCAAATTAAGTTTGAAGGTATCTTATCTTTCGGTTTTAACTGTATTTATTTATAAGTGTTTTTTTTTTTTTTTTTTTTTTTTATATATTTTAGCGTTTTATTAACGCTTAAATATACTTAAGTAAAATTTAAACACTGAAAAAAGACGACAACCTCAGGCGGGAATCGAACCACACACCTTCCGCATTCCGGGCGGCTGCCTTAACCACTTGGCTACCGAGGTCTGGCTTTCACCCGTCGAAATTTTTCAGTGCTTGATGCTTATGTTTTTTAGTCAACATTGCTTCATCAATCTTAGAAGTTTTCACCTCTGAGATCCGAAAGAAATATTTTTACAAATATTTGAACATTCGGTTAAGATGAAGCTGCGTTATAGATAAGTGTTTTTTTTTTTTTTATATATATATATTTTAGCGTTTTATTAACGCTTAAATATACTTAAGTAAAATTTAAACACTGAAAAAAGACGACAACCTCAGGCGGGAATCGAACCACGCACCTTCCGCATTCCGGGCGGCTGCCTTAACCACTTGGCTACCGAGGTCTGGCTTTCACCCGTCGAAATTTTTCAGTGCTTGATGCTTATGTTTTTTAGTCAACATTGCTTCATCAAACAAATATTTGAACATTCGGTTAAGATGAAGCTGCGTTATAGATAAGTGTTTTTTTTTTTTGTTTTTTTTTTTTTTTTTTTGTTTTTTTTTTTTAAACACTTATCTATAACGCAGCTTCATCTTAACCGAATGTTCAAATATTTGTAAAAATATTTCTTTCGGATCTCAGAGGTGAAAACTTCTAAGATTGATGAAGCAATGTTGACTAAAAAACATAAGCATCAAGCACTGAAAAATTTCGACGGGTGAAAGCCAGACCTCGGTAGCCAAGTGGTTAAGGCAGCCGCCCGGAATGCGGAAGGTGCGTGGTTCGATTCCCGCCTGAGGTTGTCGTCTTTTTTCAGTGTTTAAATTTTACTTATGTATTTATTTATTCAATTAACACGGTTATATTGTAACCAATAACATTAATGTATATAGATTACAAATTTGAATTAAAATTATTATTAAACGTTATAAACAGAGGTAGACAAATGACATGATATTATGCGGAAGCGAAGTCCAGAGGAGCTCGATGGCTGGTCGATGGTCTGCGATTGCTTAGGTTAAGCATCTTTAGCAAAGGCCGGTTATATGATGGGTGACCGTTTTTTTTTTGTGCTTCGTCGTCCTCCGGGAGGCACGTAAAGCCGTTGGTCCCGGCTGCCTTAGCAGTCTTTAACAACCACCAATCCGGGACCGCGTGGTTCTCTCTATCCATCCATAGGGAAGGCTCGCGTGCCCCAGCAGTGGGAACATAAAATGAGATGGTGATGGAGTCTAGATGCGAAGACAGGTAGTAGAGCCGACCCACAACAAGTTCCTGATGTTGTTCGTGTAATACCCATAGCCCTGTCTAACACACTCGTAAACTTTGTACCTTTCTTGTCAGTCTCATAATAAGATTCTGAATAATTGTAAAACGAGCTTATCATGAAGTTTGTTCATGTTGAAGAGGGAGTTACGTGCCATGCCAAAAAAGTTGAATTTAACCAACTTTTCAAACCTTTTGTGGCTTTTTTAGCCACTGTCAGTGAATCTTAATTGAAATCTTACATAATCTGATAAAGATGATATACAAGATATATAAGATAAGATATATAAATATAACTTAAGTTTATGAAAATATTTTGAAATAAAATGTTGAAAAAATTTCCATGAGCGGGATTTGAACGCGCACCCCATGATATGGGTCAGGTGCTACCAACTACTTACTATGCTATCGTGCTTGCTTGGATAAGCGTGTGTGGCGCTGTCCAATCCACTGAAATTAATTAACACCATCTACTCTAATTTTGTAAGCCAAAAGAGCTTACAAAAAAAGCTTATTTAATATCGATAACTACGTCATCAACATCCGTTCTCAATTTTAAAAAAATCAAACAGTTATCTAAAGCTAATGCCCGCCGCGACTTCGTCTGAGGAAATACCCTTAACTTAAGATCCCGAAGGATTTCGGAAAATCCCGTTTTCTCTTTTGCCTACGTCATGAAAGGTCCTGCCTACAAATTCCAGCATTCTAGGTCTAGGGGTATGTACTGAGCAATGTTGATCGTTCTTTAGTCAGAACTTTCCTTTTAATAAACCTACCTGGATAGATAGATAAAGGATTTACTACTTTGCATTTTGGGTCCATCGGGTATTTGTTATTAGATTCTCGGAACGTCTTTATAAAAAATTAAATAGTTATGGTCAGAAATAAAACACTTTTATGAATCAACTGGCATTTCACCTCCATTTTTTATCGTGACTATTAAGGTCAGTGGTCAAGGAGACCACGAACCCTCAATACTAGTCTTCGCGTAAATATTATTTTATGATGTTAGTGCTTAAACCGAGTACAAACATAACACCAGCTGCAATCATGCCTGCGACCATTGGGTTTGAGACTGCTGGTCTAACTAATAGACCACCATGGAGGTTAAATTAAGAGATCACATGAGATGGAATACTTTCACCTCAAAAGCCAAAGTATTGGAGAAGGCCTACTGCAAAAAAGAGCTGATGTCTACTGGTCATGAGACGCAAGGTCGCCTTTCTCGGACACATGCAGAGAGGATTCTGGTACGAGTTCCCACGGCTAATCCTGTAAGGCTGAGTTGCGGAAACGAGAAGTAACGTAAAAGACTGGACGACATCAAGACATCAGGGTGCCTAGTGTGAGTTTTGCTTACTATACGTATTCATCCCGATCCGATCCGAACCCTTCGGAGAATCTAGTAGGGCACGGGGACGCTCACTAGTGCGCGATGCCGTTCCCTCTAGATAACCTCCGAAGGTGATTCGTTTCACACGGCTTGAGGGACCCTTTACGTTCCTCGCCGCCCCCAAAAAAGCCCGGTGAAGCTGAAAATGCCGTAGAGGAAAACAGCAATCTCTCTCAAAAAAAAAAAAATCCGTATTCATTCAATCACGTTAATGAAAACGAAAATTAGCATGGCATTGAAGCAGCGCCTCCTAGCGACATACTAGAAGAGTTAACATTTTGCCTTACAAATTCGCGTTTTCGTTAACGTGATCGAATGGCGAATGAAACTCGCACTTACGAGTAGCACCCTGATAAGGTGCCCCAGACCCAGTTAAAAGATGCTACATGGACCCACAGAAAGTTATCTTTTGTTATGTTATGTAATGTTATGTTTTTTTCACTGTATTTTATAAAATTTTATAAATATTTAATTTAGCTTCAGTGCAGCAATTAGCACTTGAAAAGAAAAACTAAAAATTTACTATAGCGTTGTGTTGTCAAATTTGTGGTATTTCATCTGCAAAGATGAATCTGCATGGCCATCGGTTGCAACGACCGTTGGATAGATGGCGCTGTGCTGCTATAAAAGCACTCTAAAAACATTAACTTTTAGAGTGCTTTCACTTCACTGCAGAGTGAAGTTGACTGATGCTGCGTTGTTTTCACGCTGCACCAGTTGTCTTCGCGTCTAGACTCCATTTCCACTTAGCATCAGGTGGCGTGGAGTCATTTGCCGTGCTGTATAAAAAAAAATAAAAAACAGTGACAAAATTCAGCGCTTACGTCAGCCTTCCCGGTAGCATAGCGATCAGTGCAGCCGCCCGGATTGCGGAAGGTTCGATTCCTGGCTGGGTCGGGTGGGCGTTATAATTTTTTTCACTGTATTTTATAAAATTTTATAAATATTTAATGTGTACTGATCTCCAAACTTAGCTTACTTAAAGTATAACTAAATGATGATGATTACATGAGATCGGGCCATAACCCACCACTGGCCGGCTATTGGTCGTCGGGTATATATTTATTGGAAAGTGATTAGTGTCATATTCCTCTGTGGCTTCACGTGTCGCTGTAGAGAGAGAGAGAGAGAGAGCCTTGACCGTCGTCGCCATGGCTCTAGACCATCAACATTACACGCTGTGTTTGCATAGAGTCACAACATTATAAATTTTTTAACTATGAACAAAATAGCAGACTGGTTACATAATAACAATTTAAATTTAAATTTAAGAAAAACTACATACATACAATTTGTTAATAAAAATGAAAAAAAAAAAAAGCAATTATTGAACATAAATGTTCGAAACCTAATTAATTGAAGAAAGTAATATTATAAAATTAATAAAAAGGTTTTTTTTGTGTTTAGTGTAAGTTTATTTTATTATTTTAACGCAAATTTTGTTGCGAAACAAATTACAAAAACACAAATGTTGAAAAAATTTCCACGAGCATGATTGTATACGGTAGAAGGGTGCAGGTTCAAATTCTGCTCGTGGAAATTTTTTCAACATTTGTGTTTTTGTAGTTATAAAATTTCTTGGAATAACTTTAGATGATAAATTTACCTGGGACGAACATATAACTGGTATTTTGTAATAAAATGCAATTTTTTTTGCATACGCGTTGTGGCGACTCATAGAAGGTTAGCAATGAGTTAACTAGTATTCAAGCTTTCATGGCTATGTTAGGCTCGTTACTTATATATGGCATTGTAATATGGGGGAATTCTTGTCATATCGGGAAGCCCTAATTTCTTAAAAGGCATGCATAAGAGCAATTTGCAATATGGATATCATGACTTCTTGTAGACCTCTATTTAAAAAACTGAGAATTTTACCGGTCGTATCTTTGTATGTTAATGAGATTTGTGTTTTTGTTCGGTTAAATGCAGAACGTTTTAAAAAAGAATACAAAGTTAATAGTCGATACCATTTAAAACGAATGCTGCCTTTAGCCACAACTGCGTCATGTGATAAAACAGTTACCTAATGGCCATCAAAGCTTTTAATAGGCTACATGATGATATAAAGGTGATACCAGTAACTGTGTTTAAGGGAAAACTAAAGTAATGGCTAATTAATAAATGCTTATATTCTTTGCAAGAATACTTTAGCCCCTCAGCTCTTTAGAACATTACTGTAACTCGGGTTTTTCCCTTACTATTGTATTGGTTTTTTAATTAATTTTTGCGTACCAGCTTCTGGTGAAATATGTGAACGCTATTTATATAACTAAGACCACTTAGGTTCCATATTTCAAGCGGTATAAAAAGTCTTTGTCTTTGTATTTCATTTAATAGAATAATCGTTAGGAGTCTTTTTCACATTTCAAGTTTCCATTCAAACTTTGTAGTGCCAATTTTTCAAACTAACAAGTCAATATCTGTATTTATTACTTTACAAAAAACATAATAAAAATCATGACATAAAAAAACATAGTAAACATATTTTTAATTCAATTATGTAATTCCAGGTCCAGCCATTCTCGAGTTATAAGTGTTCGAACAAACCCGACTTTGAAGAATATATTACATATATATATATATATATATATATATAATATGTATATTATATTGAAGAGCAACAGTAATTTGTATCCCGTTGTTAATGTGCAAACTGCTGTATAACCAGTGTAGGTACTCTAGTTGGGATTTATGAGGCCCAAACGTGTGTTAAGGGAGGGTTGGAACAAGCTCTTTGCTCGCGAAAGCGAGCACTCAATGTTCCATTGTTCGAATGCAATTTCGCCTGCATTGGGGCGGAAAGTAAATAGACTTTGTACTTCAGCGCACTCGCCTACTATGTGGAATCGATGCGGTATTAGATGAACTGCAAAGAAGAATATTTTTATGAAGTTCTATATTGAAACTCTTATTGCAAATAGTAACAGTAACATTATAGGTTTTTGCATTCTACAACGGGTAAAGCTCATGGTAAAAGACGATGGGACTTTATCCTAAGTGTCAGAACAATTCTTGTTATGGTGACATACTTATACGAGTATCTTTAAGATGAAGGCAGGTTTGAGACAAGCTCTACAGCTGAGTCTACAGCCAATCAAACCACTTATTACACTTGGTTATGTTCTCCTCATTGAAAGTCGTATACCTGGGTCACACGGGTCTAAAACAATGCTTTAAAATCCACTTGGTAGTATCTAAATCGAATTCCTACCCGGATTAAAATGGTATGTATCTGAGATTTGGAACAAGCCCTACTACCTAAAGCTAAGCTAAAGCTAAATTGCAGTATAACGAGTTCAGTTGCCAACCTAATATGAATAACGGAGAATCAGGCGCTTTGCTTACTCGCCAGGCCATTCATCATTTGGGCGGCGCCGGCGGTGTGGGGCGGCAGGGCGGCGGTGGCGTGTCCCAATCTTTTTACAATCAAAAGTCTCCGTTTTACTACAAAAGAATCGCAGGATCAACGCGTCTTTGTTCGCTAGCACAAATTTATGTGCCTACCGACAAAAATACCACTGGAATCTATTTAAATTTTTAAGACTTACCATAGCAGGCTGTCGCTTTGGGTTCGGTTAGAAAACGGGATAATACGACTTCTTTTGACAATGCCGTGTTGGATGCCAAATTGTCAAACCTCAATCAACGCCGGAGAGTAGGTGGTGTTTTTTTGTTGGTCACATTATGGAAGTTGTGCGAAGGAAATAAACGAAAAGAATGAAAAAACATTTAATGGAATCACATAACAAAACATATAATTAAACATACAGCAAGTAACAAAAGAAAATAATATTATAAATGGAGGAATTCCTTTAATAAGAAACTTAGAAATAAATACATACATAATTATGTGGCTTGTTGTTTTTAAAGGACTTAACTGCTCGCCAGTGCGCGGCAACGGGTGACCGAATATCAGGTCATTTTTTGCATAGCGCATAGCTTGGCCATCCAAATGGGCAATGCCGCCAGCATTCTGGGCACCTTGCATCGGCTAGTTGAAGTGTTTTATTTATGATTGAATAACTATTATTTTATTTTATTTTATTTTATTTTTATTGTTTTTTATGAATAAATTGTCAATTCATTAATGTACTTATTACAATTGATTTCAATCATCATCATTTCAACACCTCTTTTATTACTTTACTTTTGCTAATTTTTTTTCAACGCGATTAAGCTATAACGCCATCGCCACTGATTAGCTGTTCGCATTACAAACGCGAGACCTTGTTGCCTGCTGATGTGTTCCCTCCGTGAAGGCTGTAACTTCCGCAGTCGCAGTTCCGTAATTTTTATTAAAAGATGTTTATTATTTCGGCTGAAGGGTTTGTATTTAAAAAAACGAACGAGGCTTACAGCAGTCGCATATGATGTGTAACATTTGACATCTTACCTTTTGAAATCTATATTACAATAGAAAATATATTAAAGAATTAACAATGTTGTATTTTTTTTTAATTTATTTCGCTAGCAAACTCAAACTCGCAAACGAAGGTAAGCTTCAGTCACACTGTTACTGTTACTTTTTCTACGAAATCACATACATACATACATATAATCACGCCTCTTTCCCGTAGGGGTAGGCAGAGACCACTTCTTTCCACTTGCTACGATCCACAAATATTATGAACTACAACGGACATTGGGCTTAAAGTGTCAATCACTGGTGGCTTCCCCGACTAACACGTAACAGTTACAGGATCACACTGTTACGACCCTACTTCCGTGTCTTTTCTACGAAATCACTCCCACAAATTGTATACACTCGGCGTCAAAAAAATCGCACCTCTTAGAAAATCACTTTCAAATGTCATTTACTCTTGATATGCACATGCAGTCGCATTAATTATGATTTTATTTACAAGGTTACTTAATTAACTTAATAAAAAACATTACTTTTCATTATCAAATAAAACCTAATGCAACAAATAAAGTGTCACAAAAATTCGATGCAAATTTTGCTACCCGTGAGAGTTGCTAGTTGCGCTTCCTTTGTGGGTATAAAACGGTCAACACGGGTTCAATGTGGGTCATTCGCTATTCAACCGTTGAAGAGGACACACGCACAGATTTTGATGGATACCACAGCTGATAAAGCCGCTCAAGTGGTTGCACTACTGCAATCAGGGGTGCGGCAGTGTGATGTCGCCCGGCAACTGAACCTGAGCCGTTATTCCGTTCGAAGAGTGTACCAGCGCTTCATAGAGACCGGTGGCTATATCCGCAGACACGGTTCGGGTAGACGTCGCTGCACTTCGGAAAGAGACGACCGGTTCGTTGTGTCGAACTCTTTGAGAAATCGTTTCTCCAACGCTGTTGAGTTGCAACAGCAGCTCCAGGCAGTTCGCAGACGCACCGTAAGCGTATCTACGGTTAGAAGAAGATTGAAGGAGAAGAAGATAGCGGCCCACAGAGCTGCTACGGGTCCAAAATTGACTGCAGCGCATCGGCGAGCCCGCTTGCAGTTTGCTCGTGACCACGTCGATTGGACCCTTGAGCAGTGGAGAGCTGTTCTCTTCTCAGACGAGACGCGAGTGTGTCTTTTCTGCAACGACCGACGGAGAAGAGTATACCGGAGGCAGGGTGAACGTTTCGCCCAAGCCTGCATCCAGGAGACGGTGGAATATGGTGGCGGATCCTGCATGTTCTGGGGCGGTATGTCTGCTGCCGGCAAAACCGACCTTGTCTGCGTCTCCCGGACTGGAGGTGCTCGCGGACAAGGATCGCTGACTGCTCGCCGCTATGTCACTGAGGTCCTGGAAGTGCATGTGGTCCCCTTTGCCGAATCTTTTGGCGAGGGGTTCACATTAATGCACGACAACGCTCGCGCTCACACTGCAGGCATCGTGAGCGACTTCTTGCAGAGGTCCCAAATCTCTGTGATGCAGTGGCCAGCGCGAAGTCCGGATCTGAATCCTATAGAGCACCTCTGGGACCATCTTAAACGTAAGGTTCGATCTCGGGATCCAGCTCCTTCGACTCTACAGGAGCTCCAAGACGCGGTGATTGAAGAATGGGGGCTTATCCCTCAAGAAGAGCTCCTGAAGTTGGTGAGGTCCATGAGGGACCGTATGGAAGCCGTGATCAGGGCAAGGGGGGGTAACACTAGATTTTAAGTTAATTTTAAGACACTTTTTGTACATTTTTCTTTGTAAATTATCTGTTGTTAATTAGGACTTAATTAAGGATTTTTATTATTTTATTAATTTTAATGTTGTTTGTATAATTATAATTAAACAGAAAGTTAAATTTAATTGTTTTTTGATACTCCTTTTTGTTACCTTTCTAATGATACCCAACACTATCCTCTACATAAGGTTTAAGAATTTTTAAAGACGATTTTTAAAAGGTGCGATTTTTTTGACGCCGAGTGTATATAGAAGGCGAGCGGAAAGATGTTACACATCAAAAAGTGTTTGACATTGACAGATTCAAATCATCCGCATTTTTTAATATATTTTGAAGTTTTTTTTTGTAACACATATTTTAATAATAATAATCCGTCTCCTTATGAGCTTTAACTATGTCCAAGTCTTACAGTCCTCTGTGCGTGCAAAGTGTTTAAAAAGGGGGACAAAGCTTCTTTACGTAATAAAATACACATTTTATCTAGGTACTTAGATAAATAAATTTAAACATAAATTCCTTTAAAACAATCTCTTTTCTAGGCAAATGTTTGATCACATGCATATGAGTCAGTCAAAATTATTGTATCTCAGTCTAGCACATCGACTTTTTTTTTTGCTCGCTCGACTTGTAGGTATATGTAGTAAATTCATGCGACCGGCATGCTAAGTCTCTAATCAACGCTGCGTGAGTTTGATTGAAGAGGCTCCCAGTCATTGAAATGTGTCATACCAGCATTTCAACGTTAAAGAAGACGTGAAAAAACTGTTTAATATTTTGACTACAGGGATTGTATGACCATGACCACAGCGGAAAATCTAACATTGTGACTTCGCCTTCGAAATCTTGTGAAATGCCAATAAACTGACCAATATTGACTATTGATTGAATATTGACTTTATTAAAAAAATCACGTCCGCCATTTTGAGTCTCAAAACAGATGTCATATTCATAATCAGCTCCCACGACCTTAAAAACTAAACCCATATTGACTTTTGAAACAAATCACGGCCGCACTCTTTGATCTCGAAATAGATGTCATAATTCATAATTGGCACCCACGTAAACCTTAAAAACGATACCCATATTGACTTTTGAAAAAAATAACGTCCGCTATCTTGGATCTCGAAATACATGTCATATTCATAATCGACACCCACGAAAACCTTAAACTATACCCATATTGACTCTTGAAACAAATCACGGCCGCACTCTTGGATCTCGAAATAGATGTCATAATTCATAATTGGCACCCACGTAAACCTTAAAAACGATACCCATATTGACTTTTGAAAAAAATAACGTCTGCTATCTTGGATCTGAAAATAGACGTCATATTCATAATTGGCACCCACGAAAACCTTAAAAACAATACCCCCTAATGACTTTATTAAAAAAATCACGTTCGCCATCTTGGATCTCGAAATTAATATCATACATGAGTATGACAAAAAAAGCGATACCCATATTGAATATCTTAAAGTTTTCAAAGACGAATAGAACCTCAGTATAAAAACTAAAACTATATTGTTCTGAGGATAGAGCTAATAAAAAAAATTAAAGGCCCTCCGCCTTCTTGGACCTCCAAATATCGATGTCATATTTTTTTTATAAACAGCACCTCCGATTTCAACGTGAAAATTTAAAAAGAAAACATTATGATAGTGTAGTCATTGACCCCTGTTAGTTACTCCGATTCCATGTTTGAAACAACAATTTATATAGGCTGCAGTGATTGTATCCTAAGCAATGAAAAAATAAAAAAGAATATGAGTTTGGATTGGCATTGACAGATCATTTGTGAGATTTTCTCCATATAAACTTTAACTATACCAAATCTCACACTCATCCGTGCGCGCAATTTGCTTAAAAAGGAATCCAAAGATTTTGCTTAATCATAAACTAAAAAATAAGGACCTATGCTAAGTGACTACGACGCGACGTGACCGTTGCTGATGTTGTTAGGCATCTAAGCTTTCTGCTTTTCGTGTCTGTATGTAACACTTATTGGAATAGGTACCAGCAGACATGAACTTTAGATCCAAGTTCCAAGCTGAAAAAATATTTAATTAAAAAACTTAAATATTAATCTCAACACCTTTTTTATGATTGTTTAATGGTAACTGGCTGGTTACCGCTGTAAATAATGTTCATTTCGAAATATTTCTTTATTTTGGACACGGGTACAAACAAAAGTTTATAATTTTAACAAGATGTATAAAATATATAACAGCACAAAACCGGTCATTGTGGAGATCCTTGGGGGAGGCCTTTGTCCAGCAGTGGTCGTCTTTTGGCTGAGATGATGATGATGATGAAGATATAAAATATATATTTCAATTAAAATGTTACATAACTGTGGCAGATTAATTGTCATCGCTTGCGCTCATCACGTGCCGCCAGTATCTAATCTGCGACACAAAAGCTCGTTAATTACATTACGCCGAGTAAATAGATATCTATGTCTATTATATAATAATAACGTTATTCGTTGAATACATAATCGTTAATGAGACAAAGAGACCGCGCCGTCTCGCCCGAATTAGTCGCTATCGCTTTTGGGAGGAGTGCTGTATAGAAATATATCTATGCTACAATGAGCTGCGATCGATGCGTTCTATTACGTCAGCAGGCGACGAGGTAACCACCCTGCTTTGTGTTTCGGGAACATTAGGAAAGAAGATCCTAATTTTATAGTTCAGCTCATAGGGTTTCCGGTGACAGATACTATTATAAAAAAAGGGTAAGTAGGGAAAAGCATGAGGCGGAAACCGGATAATGTTACACTTGTTTAATGTTGTCGTGAGTCTATAAACAAAAATATAGTTTAGAGTACGATACGGATCCATAGATCACGAACTATCTATGCACCTTTTATGGCGTAAGGTTAAACTGTTTTTCTATCACGATGTCTTACGAATAACGTACACAATTACTATAGTGCTTTAATTTATCTATAAAGTATCCGGTGATATCCGTTGTTAACACTTAAAGAAAATATAACAAGCGTCAGTGCAATCCAAACTACATAAATCTACATGTTATTCGACGAGTATAAAAGCTAACTCCTCGTTAAAGCCCAAAAACGGTAAACTGATTACCAAAGCTCTTATAGGAAAAACATTTGCTAAAGATAGAGTCATCATAAACTTTTGACTAACTCAAAATGAAAAATATTAAAGCACCTAGTTTGCTCACTTAATACCCATGGTTATCAAAGTGTACTGTCTGAACGCACTGTGGTAGCTTACACGTCACGTGGGTAGGGTGTGTAGTACTAGTTTTATTTGACATTGGATCAAAACGAGAATTTGTATGGCCACATTTAAATTCTCCTCGTTTGCCATCAATGACATACATATTTTCGGGCTTTCACGTCACGTGGGCAGTTTATTGAGAACAGCGTATGTCAATAAAGAAAGTCCTGCATAATCCTAACGGGTGGTGGGCGTAGTCATTACCGTGCACAGCTTATGGTTCCTCTCCCACTCATTGCAAACTTGAATGTGAACTTGACGTACACTCTTACGTCAAGTCGCTTAGTTTGCTTGAGCACTCGGGACTTGTTACGAATGTTGAAGTGTATTTAATCTTGTTACACATCGTCATTGAAGTGGATATACTAACATTTTTTGCACCATCACTAGCTCATTTTATGTCCCCACTGCTGGGGCACGAGCTTGAGATAATAAATTTTTCGTCTCCCAACCGGTGACCGGCTTTGCGAAACCTTGGCAAGCGCAGACCGGGCGTTTTAACCACTGCGCCATCGTGCTCATCATTTTTTCAATAGACTTAAGATTCCGTTAAACATCGACACAATTTTTTTTTTCAACTGACTTTCGAGCAAGAGATATTTAAAGTAAGTTTATTTTTTCTCGTGATTTGTTTTATTAAAATAAATTGACATTTTTTTACTTATTGTGTTCTAAAGTTTACGCGAACACTACACATTGAAATGAAACAACTTTTACGGATCTACTGGCGTTTATTTTACACATTAGTTTTAATTAATGTTTATCCTGACGTTTCGAACCCTTTGCAGGGTCCGTGGTCACAGGGACCCTTTGCAGTGACCACGGACCCTAACTAATGTGTAAAATAAACGCCAGTAGATCCGTAAAAGTTGTTTCATTTCAATTTTTTTACTTTGTTTGTTTTTGTTATGTGTGCTACTTTGAGGTACTCTAAATAGCTGTTTGTGCAATTAAGAAGTCCTACAGAACTGTAACGTTTGGCGAACTGAGTTATTACAGTGCACGCTGTAGGCTTCTCTCGTTGACTTGACATAAAACTGTTGTGTTGGCTGGTTCAGCTTGCAACGAAATAATTTCAAATTTAGTTATCATAGAGAGCACGCAAAAAGATTTAGGTATCATTTTAGTTGGTTTCGTTTTAGTTTAGTTTTTATTTTTGGATAGATTTTGTTGTATTTGATATGTTACGGGTAAGCACTTTGCCTTCATCCCACCTGGTGTTAAGTGATGACAAGGAAAATGGAAGGGCACTTCACCAACTCCACCCGGAATCCACAACTATTCAGCCACTGTTACTTAATTTCATTACTACAGACACAGAGAGATCGTAGAGTACACGTCTGCAAATGAAGTCCAATTTCACTGTGAGGGTCGAGCGGTTGGAGTCCCGCCACAATGTCAATTTTAATTAATTTGTGGTAAGAGTGCCGGCAGACCATCTGTCGACCTTCGAGGACTATTGGCCGAAAGGTGTCATGTTCTGGCGTCACCGAGGTCGACCAACTGACACCAATGTGGACGACTTGTCACCGCCAAATTATGTGTTAAATACTCTAATTTGTGTGTTAGTCTTTAAATAGATATATAAACACTTTATTGCTTACACAATTATACAGAAAACAAATAACAGATTTTTTTAAATAATAGTATGCAAAGGCGGTCTTATCGTTTAAAACGATCTCTTCCAGACAACTTTTGTGGCATAGGACAAATTAGGAGACCGGCAACTAGCAAATATAAAAGGTTTAAAACTATTTACTATATACTATATTACCTACTTTAGGTGCCTATCTACTTTAGTTTCTATATAAATAACCGTTCTGTACATTGTATGTTGCCTTGCCTGTAATAAATGACCGCACGCCACCCCTGCGCCATACGAAAACCATAATTGTTACTCGTAGTTATGTGATTTAGATCGTTGATGTCTTTTTCTTATTTTGTTACTTTGTTTTTTTTTATATTAACGGGTAAGCACAGTGCCTTGATCTCACCTGATGTTAAGTGATAAGGCCAATGATGGAAGCGCACTTCACCCGGGATCCTCAAGTAGTGAGGTATTGGCTATCTTATCTCTAGCTGCCGGAACACAAAAATGCTACAAATATTGATGTTATGGTGACATATTTAGATAAGATGGTGGTAGCTAGCCAGGCGGACAAACAAGCCTTACCACCAACCAAACCGAGTACACAAACATGTATGTCTTGGCCACGACTCACTTTGGGTCCCTGCGCCAATGAAGTAAGTAAGTAAGCACTTAAAAGTATTATATGACTAAAATACTGGGTATAAAAATATCCAGTGAAACATTTTCGAACCTCCCAAATCGGTCTGGTGTGACGTCACGGCGTCGTTGCTCTGGGTCTGCGTTGCCCGTGACCTTGGCCGGCAATCGATAAGCCTAGCCCACGACAAAAGCTTCAACCGCTGAGCTCTACATACAATGCGTAGTTAGCATACAACAACCTTAAAAGGACGGCGCATAATCAGCAATGTATTCCTACTTTGAATACATCAAATATCTCGTTTCATCGGGTAATCTTTTCCTCAATACTAAGGCGAGTTTAGCCGATTTCCATACGACTGTATTACTTATTGTATCAGTCTTTTGATGTGTAACACCTGCGCCGCGTTTTTTTATAACCCTTTCAATATTTACTGGAAAGTGAACCTTTTTGTACTGTCCTCAAATATTTGTTGTGTAACTGTATCGAACGGTGGAGCTTTGTATTAACAAAAGTTTTATTGTATGACGAAGCCTCACTGAAATTAAATACCTTTTAGTCGGACACTACACTCAAAGTTGGTTAGAAACGGTTCGGGACTCATATTTGTTGTGTAATAGTTTTAATCAACAACCGGTTTCTAAATAGCCCTTAGGTAGTTTTTTTTATATATATTATTTACATCATATGTTCATCATCATCCTATAAACGTCCCACTAATAGGTTAAGTCATCCCATATGAAAGATAGAAGTTGGGAAACCAGGCTATGGCCCACCAGATTCCATGCGGGTTGGAGGGTTTAAATGACGCTGTCATACGACAATAAGCGGGACTAACGGCTAAAGTTTTTAAGACCAATTTAAATATTAATAAATACAAATATGATTTTATTGTTTTTATTATAATGTAAATGATTATGTTCATAATAAGAATGCATAGAACTGACATTCCTCCAATTCTCGCACACTGTATAGGCACAGTCTATTAAGTTTTTAACACTGTGGTATAGGTATAAAGCGTCATTCTATAGTTTTGAATTAGTACATGTTAAAATAGTGCCCAAGTTCCTTTTTTATTTAGAATAAAGTGTAATGTTAAGTAAATGTATAGGGGTAAGCATTATTTTTATAAGCGGGCTCTTGAAAGTTTTTAATTGTAAATATTAAATGATTTGGTAACGACATACTTTTTTTTTGTTAATGTCGTTGTTTCTATTGCTGTGGAGTTTCTTGCGCCCATTCTTCTCCACAGTTAAAAAATAGACGTCCTGAATGGGTAGTAGATAAAAAATGCATGGACGATTCAAAAGCACTTTTCGTAAATTTATTTGAATAATTTTTTTTTGACTCTTGACTTTTTTAACATTATTATTTTGAATTTAATCTTTGACACCAAACAATAAAGATCTACGTAATTATCCTCCTTCTAAATATTCGTTTAAAAAATAGTTATTTCTTATATTTTTTAAATCAGTGCATTAATTATCATTAACCTGAGTGCCGCGATCGTGCTGCGTGTTTTATTTGCATCTTTTGAACATCGCAACAAGAAAATTCGGCCTGAGAACCATTTCAACCGGGCGGTACGTCAACATTTGTTTAACATTAATATTCAAAAACCACAGCTGCATACAAGCGAATACGACGGTTACGTCTGAGGTGTAAGTGCTACATTGCCTTGCGCGCATCATCACCGGTCATTAGCGAAGAAACCGGATCGTCATCGGCCATTGATAAAGCACTGCAGATACGACATCGCTGCAACGTTTATAGCTTTCTCTGAGAGAATCCGATATACTAAAATCTTAAAAATATATATATATATATTTTTTTTTTTAAATTATTGTTATTATTTTTTTGCTGATATGGCGCCTGTTCAATTTACCTGTGGTGGATGTTGTAATAAGTTCAGCACGAATGATAACTTAAAATGCGCCAAATGCTTGAAATTTTATGATCTCGAATGTGCGAGTATTACTGTTAATTGTTTTCGAAATTCCATGACAAAGAGCAGCAAGAGTCAATGGATTTGCTATGAATGTAAAGGCAGGATGCCGAAGGGTAGCAATACTAACACGCCTGTTCGCTCGCTTCAAACTGTTTGTTCTGGGAATTCACCTCAAAATATGGACGATGGTACCGGTACAGATTTTGATAATGTCACTATTAGAAGATCTAATCAAAATCAATACCGATTCGATGTGGATTGCTCACTCTCTGGCCATGATGAAGATGTCGTCTCCGCTATCAGTGAAAGAGTTTTGAAGTCTATGAAGACCGAGCTGCCACTACTACTAACCAGGACATTGAAACAAGAATTGCTGCCAATTCAAAAAGTTCAAATTCAGAGTGACTCCGTTGTTACTATGTTGAAAAACGTTGACATATCCAAAGGTGCTGGTCCAGATGGTATCCCGCCAATACTCATTCGTATGTGTGCTTCGGCACTGGTCGACCCGCTGACTATAATTTATAACAAATCGCTTAGCGAGGGTACTTTTCCTGCATTATGGAAAATAGCTAAAATTACGCCTATTTATAAATCTGGTGATAAAAACAATATTACTAACTATCGCCCCATCAGTATTCTGAACTGGTTTGCTAAAATCTTTGAGTCACTCGTGTATCAGCATCTGTACAACCACGTCGGTCCACTACTTAGTCCGAAACAGCATGGTTTTATCACTGGGAAATCAACTAATTCCAATCTTTTAATTTACACAACATTTTTATGTAACTCGTTTGACGGAAGAAGACAAGTGGATGCCATTTATACGGATTTTGCCAAGGCATTCGATCGCGTGAGTCATGCAATTCTTTTGGCTAAAGTGGAACATCTCGGTATACATGGAAATCTATTGCGCTGGCTTGCTTCTTACCTTCTCCGTCGTTCGCAAGTTGTAGCGTTAAGTGGCTATGATTCTTTTCCGTTTGAATCGAGCTCAGGAGTTCCACAAGGATCAAACTTGGGGCCATTATTGTTTCTTATGTTTATCAACGATCTCTTGAACAACATTCAAAGTGAATGTCTCGCTTACGCAGATGACATAAAAATTTTTAATCGTGTAATAAATATGAGTGATTGCGAGGCATTACAGGAATCTTTAGACGTCATTAATCGCTGGTGTAATGCTAATCATATGTCATTAAATATTGACAAGTGTCAAGTGATCTCTTTCACCAAAAACAAAATCCCGTTGAATTATAATTATAGCGTAGGTAGTCGTACTCTTACTCGTGTTATGACCGTCCGTGATCTGGGAGTGTATTATGACTCGGTTCTCTCATTTAGACCCCATTATGATTACATTTGCAACAAAGCTAACCAAATGTTATTCTTTGTGTTACGTCATGCCAAGCCATTTAAAAATGTAAATTCATGGATAATTTTGTACGGATCCCTGGTCAGAAGTATCTTGGAGTACTGTTCTTCGGTGTGGTCCCCTGTTTATCAAAACCATACTGATAGAATAGAGGCTATCCAACGTAGGTTTTTACGCATTTTGTGCACTGAGTGTGGCTTGCGTCGAAGTATATGTAACTACTCTGACCGGCTTAGCCACTTTAACATGACTAGCCTTGAGAAGCGAAGGTGGATGAATGACTTGCGTACACTTCATAAAATTGCCAATGGATTATTGGATAGCGGGCTATTGGAGATGCTATTGTTCAGGGTGCCGACTCGGTCTGTGCGCACTCCGCGGTTATTTTATGTACCCCCCTCTAGAAATAATGTGCCTCAAAACAATCCTATGAATAGAATGTGTGATTTTTTTAATGAAATCTGTTCGGATTGTGACCTTTTTGGCTGTGGTATCCATGCCTTCAAGGGATCACTAATGGCAATGCTACATACCAATTAATACTTGTTTTGGTATTGATTTTGCATATTTGTTTTTGAGCTTAGTAATTTTATTTTATTTTACTTAACTATATTTTATTTAACTTAATTTTTTGTTACCAAACTTTGCTTAACCTAATTTTAATTGCTTTTGTTATTTGGTAAGTTAAAGGTAAATGCTGAGCACTTTTGTAATTGGGCACGGATATACCTTATTAACTGTACATAATTGTTTTTTAGTATGTTTCCTATCTGTTGTCTGTAATTGTGCCTTAAATAAAAAAAATAAAAAAAAAATAAAAATTTTGCATTCACAATGCTATATACACATATAAGATAAAATTTTACAAGAAAAATACAAACATTTTAAAACCAACTAACGCTGAAATTTAGCTCAATGCCGTTGACGGTTTTCAAAAGGAGCCAACTTAAGCGTTCTTACAATAATATTTATATATGTATGAGTACTTACATAAAACATACAGAATATGACGCTTGATATTATTGATTACTTTATGCTAATGCGACATCGTTAGACAGCAGGCGTTTGGTTGGCTGGACTGTGCCGCGGCGCGGTTCTGTCGCGGCTTGAGCGTAGCGCGATAGTCGCTCTGGACCTTGTCTGCTAGCTCAATAACGTCTCAGTAATGTGTCGGTAGCCTCATTATGAATTTAGTACTATGGGGATATTATCAAAATCAGGCTACCATCACACACGAGACGACACGACACACCGCACGCCCGATCCAATCTATTTTTTTTTTCTTTTTTGGGAGATATTGCTGATTGCCTCAGCTTCACCGGGCTTTTATGTACCTAAAAGTGTAGTGGCATTTAGAGGATCGGGCTGGTCCAATCTAGTATGTAGGGATCAGGGACACGCACTAGTGCGTGATGCTATTCCCTCTAGAAAAGCTCTGACGGTGCTTCGTTTCACACGGCTAAAAAGTCACCTAAAAGGCAGGCGACGCTGAAAATGCTGAATAACGCAATCAGCAAAAAAAAACCACACCCGATATAAATCGGGTATAACGTCAGCCTGCCATCATGGTCGCGCATTCAGCTTTACAGAATGTGCTGATGTGGCTTCTGTCGATGCTAGCGTAAACGTAGCGTGTTCTTCGTGACGACCGTATATAACCGCCTCTGTGGTCCAGTGGTTCAGACTCAGAGGTCCCGGGTTAGTTTCCCAGCGAGGTACATGTTTGTGTACTCGGTTTGGTTGGTGGTAGGGCTTGTTTGCCCGCCTGGCTAGCTACCACCATCTTATCTAAATATGTCGCCATAACATCAACGTTTGTAGTATTATTGTGTTCCGGCAGCTAGAGATAAGATAGCCAGTGCCTCACTAGTTGAGGATTCCGGTTGAAGTGCGCTTCCACCTTCGCCTATCGTCACTTAACATCATGGTGAGATGAAGACCAAGTACTTACCAGTAAGATAAAAAAAAGACGACTCTCATATTTCTTGATAGTGGTTATAATTAGGTAATTAGATAATGCGTAATACAGGTTTGCGTCGAGCTCCGCCACGCTAGCCTTTTAACGGAGGCTTAACAACTAGACAAGTAAATAATGGAAGCAGGAATGGTAGGCAATAAGTTCTACCCACCAAAAATCGATACGCAATATCCCTTTCATCGTTATGAATAGATTTATCTGGGAATCTAAATCAACTTGAGTATTTCCCTTGGGAGCGATGGCGAAGGTCGCCATATTCCATTTGATATCATTGTCGCTTCCAAACAACTATTAAAAGGAGCAACTGTAGTTTGTTGAAGGTACTTTAGGTGTTAAGGGTTTGTTGCCTCGTATTTTACTAACTACCTGTTGCTCGCAACGAAACTTCAGCGAAACAGGGAATCCATCCGCGTACATTTCCAAGTAAGAATTTCGGGAAAATAATATCAGGAAAATATGAAACCGAGTATAAATAAGAAAGAATGAAGGACCATCATCGGCTTTATCATCAATTAAAATCATGCACTTCCATGTTTTTCTTTAACTACTGTTTATTCAAATTAAATGCTTTCGATACACTTTAAGTATTTCTAATTATGCCATTGTTACAAGCAACTTAATAATTATTCAAAGACTTTCATCATCAACTCATTTTTATTAAACAGTCCCAGTTGTTCTAAAGCTTTTAAAAATATTAATTGTTAATCTTAACTTTATCTGATCCCATTATACAGTCCCTTGATGGCAGTAATTTCACCTCTGGCGGCACAAAGGGCTCTGCGCCCGTACTGTATAAAATCTCTATAAATTGGCCACGGGGAGACGACCTTCGCACTTTTAAATCACGCTAAAATAGGGTTGCTGCGATGGATTTTAATTTTATTAGACACGTGTACGTCGAGGTGAGTCCACATGTTATGTTATATAACATGAGGAGCTCGATGGCGCATGCGCAGTGATTAACGCGCCCGGTCTGCGAGGCAACTTTCTTCAAAGAAACGTGCCTTACAGTAGTCGCATATGATGTGTAATAATAATAATATACTTTACCTTTAACGTAAAACTTATTTAGCTGAAAAATGAATTAACAATTTTTAAAATGTTTTTGTTTTGTTTATATAATTTTAACGCAAATTTTGTTGCGAAACATATTACAAAAAACCACAAATTTTGAAAAAGTTTCCATGAGCAGGATTTGAACCTGCACCCTTCTGACATACCGGGTCAGGTGCTCTCCCAATTGAGCTATCGTGCTTCTAACCAGCCCGCCGAAATTACAACATGGTTCAGACAATCGATCTGAAGTGACGGAAAAATATGCGAAAAAGATTTGGCCTGGCACTGCACATTAGTTTATTGAAAACTAGTCAGTCACATTCTCATTCAAGTCTGTCTGTCTTTATATATTACAACCTTTTTTGCTTTTGTTCGTAAGTTACTATCGGTTTTGTAGAATTACGACTATTTAAAGTGCTACTTAGAGTGAGTTAACTTAAATAAAATCATGTTTTACAGGTGTAGCAGGGTGTATCAGGTGCACTACCAACTATGCTATCGTGGCTCTAACCAACTCGCCGAAATTAATCAACATTATCAACTCTTACTATATACGCCAAAAGGGCTCCCCTTTTCAATGTCGACAACTACGTCATCAACGTCCGATCTTAATATTTTTATTACCATAATCATCATAGTTACCATGGTTACCATGGTTACCATAATCTTCCTTTAGGAACTTTAAACATTTATTTCACAACTGAGATATGCTCGCCCTACGTATATCGTCCCATTCTACGAAATTCAAAATTCAATCAGGTACTCTGGTGTACGGAGTTTCCTCCATTTTCAGACATGTTTACGCAACCGTCACACTGAGGGCACATTCAATTATCTTGTTAAAAACTTTTAATAACGAATCATTGAATCACCGTCTTTATAAAATTGTCAAGACAAAGTAAGATAATTGGTTATTATTATTACGGAAGAGCGGGCTCTCCTATAGCAGGTATTTATTTACTTTAAAAGAGACATAAAATTTATCTGTATTTGAGATGGGCTGTAACAGTTGAGTCTAGAATGAATAGAACCATAAAAAAGTTAGTTTTTATTCTATACAATTGGATAGTTGACTGGTTAGTCAATATAGAAACTTTTTAACAACTGTTAAAACGGTTATTTTTAATAGAAATTGTATGGGATTAGCAAACTATGACGTCACTATTTCTTTCCGTCAATTGAGTGTTTATTAATAACTTTTTAGGTTACAGAAATTCATGCTTAGGTCAAATAAGAAATTAGTCAATGTTATAAAGAACTGTTACGTGATTTCATTTATACGTTTATTGTTCTGGAATTAATTGTTGTTATTGTCAACTACCCAATTGTAAATGTCATTATTATAAAACCAATCGTTTTTATTTCACTTCGATACGATACATATTTACAAAGTTGTAATCTATACTAATATTATGGAGAAAAGCTTAGTATTTTTGTATTTTTGTATGTTTGCAACGAATAAACTCAAAAGCCGAAACGAACCGAACGCTGCCATTTAAAATATTTTATTACAATATGCGTTACACCTTGCATGTTGCCAAGCCACGATTACGTTTTAAACCGGTGGTCGCAACACAGTACAATCTGTAAGGTATAATATTACCCTCTTGTTGGGCGCGGCGGCCATTTTGCAAATTCACACGTCAAGGCTGGGGCCTTAGTAGGTAGTCTCCGCGATATTGGATAGAGCCAAATTAATAAACAATTTCTTTTAAAAAAATATATGTTGGCTTTACATCTTACGTCGATAAAATCATTGTTTATTAAGTTAACTACTTATAAAATAGTTATTGCAGTTTTACATTTATAAGTTTAACAGTTTAATTTTAAAGTAGTGTGAGCTAATTTATACCAGATTTTTGTGAAAATATGTAAAAACAGTCTTCTTCTTCCCTTCTTTCTCAACCGTTATCCATCTAATGTTGAGTGAGGTCTCTTCACTCACTCCATTTCTTTCGATCTTGTACCTTCTCTTCCCCGCTACCTTGACAAGGTCGTCGGTCCATCGCATTGGTTGCCTGCCTACGTTCCTATTTTCAACTCCAGGTCTCCACTTTAGTCTTTTCTCCAGCACTTTTCACGTAAGAAATAGTAAATGAAATCATTTTATATTTTTTTTTATTATATTCTGCAAAGACAAACGATATCTATTTCAGCTACTCTATAGCTGAAATAAATATCGTTTGTCTTTTTATGTTGTTTCTCAAAGTCACAACCCTAGACTGGCGTGAGAGCTTAATCTACTTCGCGACTCTATTGATTCCCAGCGTCTCGGCTCCACATTTTGTTCCGCTGTTTTTTCCTTTATATCGTGTGGAATCTTTTCATTGTCAACTAGCTTTGTGGGGCACAGCTTTTCTTTATCCATATTTTCCTCAATCCATTTTAGGATTTCGCAAAGAAAGGTATTGCAAAAATGTTTCGGTTTAAAAAACATACATTGGCAATGCTTGTTGCTCTCTTGGCTTCAAAGGTCGCGCCGATAGTCTTTTTTTATATTTTACGGGTAAGCACAGTGCCTTGATCTCAGCTGAAGTGGTGATAAGGCCAATAGGTGTAACTAGTGAGGCACTGGCTATCTTATCTCTAGCTGCCGGAACACAACAATGCTGCAAACATTAATGTTATGGCGACATATTGAGATAATATGGTGGGAGCTAGCCAGCACATGTACCCCCCGCTGGGAAACGAACCCGGGACGTCTGGGTCTAAACCGGTGGTCTTAACCACCAGACTACAAAGGCGTTTAAATCTTACATCGTAGATACAGTCTACGACTTTATTAAAATCAATTAATATTTCTATTAAAATAGGACTGAGCTGAGCCATATTATAGCAATAACAAACCAACGGCTTACCGTACCTTCCGGAGCACGGAAGATTTCGAGATATTCTAATTTGAACACCCAATCCGCAACAAATAGCTGTCCAGGTATTCCATAAATTACTTATTATTGTTATTTTCTCAAACAGACTTGGAAAATGGAATATAATTTGACGACCTTCTTTGAGATAAATCAAAGTACACGCGAGCAGAGGCCGGCAAAGTTGGTATTAAAATCAGGTTATTCTCCTTATGCCACAGTCTTTTCTATGTTACAGTCAAATAGTGAAAATAATTCGTGGCATGGCCGCAATTTTATATGTAGTAGTATTTTAACGTATCTGAAAAGCGAAATGTGACATAGGAGGATTAACTCTAAAAATCTAAATATGTCGTGTTAAGCAGGCATAACAAATTACTATGAAAACTATCGTGTTATTTTAAAAATGGAATATATTTTATTTTAGAACTTGGTAACCAAAGAGGTGCCTACCTTAAGAAAGTTTTTATTTCGAACGGCATCAAAAGAAGAACAAAAAAAGCAATAAAAACAAAAATTGAGACTTCTTGGCGGGAAAGTCATGTCTGCGGTTTTGTTTTATTTTCTAAAATTTGTGTTAGTCGAATATTAATGTGAAATAATGGTGGGTTATTAACCGTTAAGTGTCGTTAGTACGCATGAGTGTTGGTAAATGAAACAAAACAGTGCAACTTCACTTTTCAAATTCTCTCAAGAAGTCCGCCCGAGGACTTAGTAAAGCCCATATCTTTACTGAGATACTCGAGGGGTTGGGGGTATATCATTTCTCACTTTCCATTTCTATTATCATTTATCATCATACTGACTGGAAGGAAATATTGTATATTTATGTATTACTTGTAAGAAAAATTACTTTGACACTGGCTAAATGTGCTAATCGCACGAAGCCATCAACTAAAAGAAAGAAAGAAAGAACAAATGAAAAATTTGGCACGTGATAATATTTTTCTACACACTCGTAGTTAGGTAACTACTCTTCACTAATGCCGTTTTTTGCCGGCTGCTCCAGTGAAGTACAATTTTATTTTGAAATTTTCATGTGACCTCATTTCAAAGGACTAATACAAAATCATTTTGAAAAGCCGCTAATCATTGAATAATAAATGGAAACCAATGAATAACTCGTCGAGTGTTCTATATCTAACATTTGACAGCGCGTGTCACGAACTGAAATTAAATTATCGTATTTTACCTCCATTCAGATACACAAATTGAGTGCAACCACTATCTGGTAAAAACAGGATGTATTTGCGCAGTAAAAAAAAACTCATCCTAAAACCTAATTAGTAACAATGATATTAATTGACAATGACATTTTTCGTTCTAATTTCGAACGCAGGGGCAGTAATCTGTACAGATACACAATTTCTTTTTTCAACTTATATTGTTTTCAAAGTCAAATTTTTATTTTTCTAAAGCTAATTTGAATTATTTTTTATGCATATTAACTTAAGAAAAGTGCTTTTGAATCGTCCAAACATTGTTTTACCTACTATTACCTAACTACCTACATTAACATCCTATATCCTGAGAAATCTGGAAATTCAACCAGTCTTGACTTTGATAAAAAAAAAATTTGATGTTAAGGTGGAAGTGGGACGGACTGTTTGCCAATTGTCACACATTTTTGGTGCTCTCAGTATTCGTTATAGTTATACCATCAAAAGCGTACTACACTTTCTGCTGCACATTTGTTATATAGATAGTAGTTTATCAACTAAAAACAAAATAAGAACCATCCAATGTAAAACCTGTCCATCAAAGTTTGAACAAAAAGCTATTATAGCAACGCTTTAAAAATATGCTCGACTCATAAAAAGATTTGAAATGGAACTCTAATATGATGCATCCGACTAAAAGCTTTTGTTTGTATTTGCCGGCTGACATGTCCGAACTGGACTGGCACGAGCTATTTATACATCGCCAGACATATCAGGGCTTCTGGATGATATTGATTTTCGAAACTAGCGATTTGCGCAACAAATAATAACTAGGAAAATATTAGCATGACATTGGTCATGTGCGGAGATTAGTTGCGATCTTGGAAGTTAAATAACGGCGGTTGGTCCCGATTGTTATCGTAAGAACAGTCGTAAAAATTCAAAATTAAAAAAAAATCTAAATAATTTATTCAGTTTAGGCTACAAATAGCTCTTATGGACGTCATTATGCCATCGGTTCGTAAGTTCACTCTGGGCTCAGACCTTGTACTGAGAAGAACCGGCAAAAAACTCAGCAAGTAGCTCTTTTCTCCCTTACAGCGTCACAAATATTGGAAAATATATAAATTTTGTAGTTACACCAGCATTCGACATAGGAATATGTTTGACAAAAGTTTTCTTTGCCAAAAAATAATAACTAAGTACACATAGATTTTATTGAAATTTTACTAGATGACAGCTTAGTTTGCAGATGGTCTGTATTCAATTGTTGCTAAGCCAAAACGAGTTGGCGACCCCTTTAAAAAAAAATTAAAGAAAATAAAAAACCGTCCAAGTGCGAGTCAGACTCGCGCACGAAGGGTTCCGTACCATTATCTATAAAACGGCAAAAAAATCATGTCTGTTATATGGGAGCCCCCTTAAATATTTATTTTATTCTGTTTTTTAGTATTTGTTGTTATAGCGGCAACAGAAATACATCATCTGTGAAAATTTCAACTGTCTTACTATCACGGTTCATACGTTGGCTGGTGACAGACGGACAGACGGACGTACGAACGGACGGACAGCGGAGTCTTAGTAATAGGGTTCCCATTTTACCCTTTGGGTACGGAACCCTAATAAGTATCGATCACTGATTCTTATCAACTTTCGCAATGAAGTCTATGAAGAATTTAATGAGACATTGTACGCGTAGGTATTAATTACTAATCATACAATACAAAAACATCGATCAGTATATGTTCAATTGCGGTATAGTATACAGAAACTTTCGTCTAGCGACTTTGCGTTAAGTTAGTAGATAGTTCGTAGCATAGTAGCGATTCATGTTGCTACGGTTGTAAGTACAGACGCCTGCACATCGACCTATCCAAAACTGACAAATTTTCTTCAATACATTTTCAACCATGTATCTCAGTCATAAAGTTGAAAGTCTAATGAGGAAATTTGACAGTTTGTGATAGGTTGATGTGCGGGCGTGTGTGCATGGGTTCTAATGTTCCCATAGACTGCGCTTTTAACCCTAAACACAACGCAAAAGGATGTTTCATTATTGGAACCTTATTTGATGGCTAAAATATTTATGCAAAAAGTTCAACCTTTTTAAAATAACGGTCTCTTAAAAAGGTTACAGTATGTATAGATAAGGCTTGAGGCTAAATTACTGTTTGGGTTTTAAAATAATAAATAAATTATAATAATAGTACAATATTTTAAACTTTTTTTAGGGCTAAAAGACTAAAGTCTTAAGGGAACACTAGTCGTATCCCTATGCGCGACCAAACCGGTCTTGCCCATTGTACGAATATATATAACCAATCAGAATAAAGGTGTCATAAATCGACTCTTGGAATAACCAATCAGCATTCAAGTTTCCAATTGTCCTGAAACAACTGGGAGTTGTAGCAATGTTTACCAATGATCCTTAAATTTGTTCTCGGACGATTGAGAAAACCTGGCTTAAATTCCATTCTTTCGCTCATTTCGATTTTTGCAATTATCGGTTTTTTACGATTACCCTACAAACACAAAGTGACCACGCAATAGACGTTTAACCTAGTAACTGCAACTCGTTTTATTTCCTAATATCACATACATCATCACATACATAATACAAAGTCCGGGGGGCTTATTGTCTAATTTCAACATCTATCACGATACCATTCAAAGGTATTTACGCTTGCCATTATGAATAGATGATTCCAAATAAATGTCAAATTGATGATGTCGTTCTTTGAACATCATTCAAAAACGCGTCGCTATCGCAATCACTGACACTTGTGAATTAGTTTGTATCGTGAAGAGGTTGAAATTAGACAATAAGGCCCTTGGTCTGTTAAGAATCTATGTAGACGACTGGGTAGATATGTTTTTTTTTAAATACTAACCTTTCATATGTCAAGCTATAAAATACCTTTAATATTGCGTAGTCAAGCTGTGTTAATAAAGTCGGTGTAATATCGGCTGTCAACTACAGCGAAGGGGGTTTCAATTGAACTTTCTAACACACGTCACATACCCTATGTTCGCTGGGTACTTGATATCACAGCGATCGATTTTCGTCCGTAATACGCAATTGTATACCGTGAATTGAACAGAGAAGCCAAATTTAATTAACGTCTTCAATTAGGAGCATAAATATAATATAATATTACTATTGATATATTTTTCCCCTGTGTGGTGCTGGGGATAAAGAATTGCACCACCCCATCTCTTCCCGTGGGTGTCGTAAAAGCCGACTCAGGGACCATTCCAGAGGATGGGCGCAGCATCTCTCTGAGGTTAACTCTCAACCTACAGCAATCACCAACCCGCCTGCCAAGCGTGGCGATTACGGCAAATACCCCTCATATCCTTGGGGGAGGCCTTTGTCCAGCAATGGACGTCTTTTGGCTGAGATGATGATGATGATGATGATTGATATATTTACCACGATATGTGCACCAGTATTTAATAATTTGTTGTAAAACGATATTACTTGCCAAATTTCATAGTTCTAGGTCAACGGCAAGTACCCTTTGAATTTTGATTCCCTTGAGAGTGGCGAAATATACGTTTTTTGCGACATAAACGGCCAACAAAGTGATCCTATAAGGGTTCCGTTTTTTCCTTTTAAGGTACGGAACCCTAAAAATATCGTTTCGTACCGAAAATCGAACACTGTACCTCAAAGGTGGTGTCTTTTAACTGTGAATGCTTAATGCCTAATGTTGCTTGTAGGTCATCGTATATAAATGGCGTATTGGAAATACATTTTGCTGGCCGGCCTGACCTATTTCATGTACATATTTAAAGACCCTAATACGAGCCAGACGGTGCTAAATTATTCTGTAAAAGGGCACTTATTCTTAGACCCACCGATATAGGAGTTGATTGGAATAAAACATCGAATTTGGGCAGCAGAAGTAAGGTAGTGACTCCTCTTAAAAAAGAAGTGTTTTCTATTCTATTCTATTCTATTCTTATGTTTTAACGGCATACGCTATTTAAAAGTGTATGTATTTATATTACTATTTATTTAGCTAACTAGTAACATGTGTGCTACCTGTACAAGGTGACTTAGTTATTAGTTGTTATACACATGTACAGACAAGGGAAAGTAACAAAGACCTAATTACATGTTTATACAAGTTCTATATACCTACCATTTAGTTTGCAAATAGACTTTTTAAATATGAATATCTTTTAAAAAAGTTTAAATATTTTTTAAATTTACAAATTTTTGCTCATAAAATGTGTAAAAATGTTCAATAGTGATGTTGATAACAAGTATAAATTAATTACTGAACATTAAACGTATAAAAATGAAATCACGTAACAGTTCTTTAAAACAGTACTTTTTTTATTTGACCTAAGCATGAATTCATGTAACCTAAAAAGTTATCAATACACACTCAATTGATGGAATAAAATAGAGGCGTCATAGTTTCCAACCCTATATAACTATAACCACAATTTCTATCGCACAAAATGTTTTGACAAGTTTCTCTATTGACTAACCAGTCACCTACCCAACAGCAGGACTCGAACCTGCACCTTCTGGTCAGATAGCCATTAAGCTATTGCGGTTCTATTCCACCCAAGTAAGGCAACATTATCATTTTTAAGCCATAATAAGTCTTATTTGATGTCAACAGAATCGTCGTCAACGTCCTATCTAAAAAAAATTACAAACTCAGAGTCAACATTTCTTTATTCATATTAACTTCGCTGATATGCAATTTTAAATCTTCCAAAAAGTTTATTTAGCTTCTAACTACCCATTCAAGACTTCTTTTACATGTGGAGAAGAAGGGGCGTGAGAAATACTTAGGGTTGTTGAAAAAAACAATAATTAAATCCAGAACATTAACGTAAAAATGAAATCATGTAACAGTTCTTTAAAAAAATAACCTATCTATTTTGCGACCTATGCATGAATTCTTTAACCTAAAAATTGATGAATAAACTATCAATTGACAGAGCAAAATAGTGATGTCATGGCCAACCATTCCTATACAATTTCTATTTTTAAAAAACTAAAAAGTGTCTCTATTGACTAACCAGTCAACTACGTAGTTGCAGGGGACCGCTAGAAGTAATGACAGAGCAAAATAGTGATGTCATGGCTAGCCATGCCCATACAATTTATATTTAAAAAAAACTAAAATGTGTCTTTATTTACTGACCAGTCAACTACCCAATTGCTATGAAGAATTGCCAATTTCGTGGCAATTGCAGACGGACCGCTCAAGAAATTACATTTACAAAACAATAATTATGTCGTTAATTCCAACTAATTTGTAATTAATGTAATTAATTAATTAATACTTTGTAATTAATGGATGTTGGCATCCAAGATCAATTGTAAAGTTTATTGTACAGAAGTTTGGAAAAACTTATACATTTTAATGTTTAGGTACTTCACAATAAACATTATTCAATTTACGTAATAAAGACAAGAAAAATAGCAATATAATAAATTAAGCTATATCTGAAGCACACTGCAAGGCACTTTACGAGGCAAGTAGGCTTGGAGCAAACAGAACCGAGCGTCGAGAGCCGGCGCTCTCAACGGTGCTCCAGCGGTTATAAACTCCATTCTATTTTAAAACACCGGCCAAAGTGAGTCGCACTCGTGCCATAGACAATTCCGTTGGGTATTGGCACCAGAGTTCGACCACAGAACAGTTAAATTCCGTGTGTTCGACATATTTTGCATCTTAAAAAAAAGACAAAGTGTTGAAAAAATGTTCGAGCTGTATTCGAACCCGCACCCCATGGTCATGGTGGTTCGTCAGGTGCACTGCCAACTATGCTATCGTGGTTCAATCCAACTCGCCGAAATTAATCAACACTATCTACTTTTACTTTAAAAGCCAAAGGAGCTATTCAATGTCGACAACTACGTCATCAACGTCCGATCTTAATATTTTTACAAATATTGAAAGGTCAGTTAAGAATTAAGCAAAAGCTATATTCATGATTTATGGCTCATGGATTTTTTTCAACACTTTGTCTTTTTTCAAATTGTAATTTGTTCGCAACAATAAATTTGCGTGAAATTATTTGTCAACATAATAATCATATTTTGCATTGCCAAAAAATAACATTGTTCTTCACTGAAATTTTACGGGTCGGTATTTATTTGTTGATAAAATAAATAAATTTTCCTATACTCACACCAATATCTAGCCCAGTAAGAGAAGTTCATGAAACTCGTTAAATGGTTACTAGACAACGGATAAACATACTTAAAATACTTAAAGATAAAGACTAAAATCACTTGCCGACTTCTGTTTTTAATGATTGAACAAACAACAACATGACACATGTCGATCACTGAGTCGTGTTGTACAATGGTGCCACTATCCTAGTCTAGTTGAATACTTTAGATCTATATAAAATACGTGAAGAGAAAACTTCACGATGTGGTCGGATTCCCAGCGGGGGTAAGTACATGTTTGTGTACTCGATTTGGTAGGGCTTGTTTGTCCGCCTGGCTAGCTATCACCATCTTATCTAAATATGTCGCCATAGCATCAATGTTTGTAGCAATGTTGTGTTCCGGCAGCTAGAGATAAGATATCCAGAGCCTCAGTGCAACTTGTGGGTAGGTAAAGCGAGGACGCTAGGCTAGTGCGGCAGAATTCTGCGTCACTAGCTGTCCTCGCATCTGGACGCTGCTTCTGCTTAACGTCGAGCAGAGCCAAGTAATTTGACTAACACATTGTACAAAAAAAATAACTGTGCCCCTTTTTTAGCACATTGCGTGCACGAAGGTGTTTGAGCAATGGTTGTCATATCTGTCTAACCTTATCGATCATATTATAGTTTATGAAACTCTTCTTGAACTACAAAATAGCTCCTACGTACTATTTAAGAGCTCTCGATGGAACCGCGCCCTGAATAATTATACTGTGATCGCATCTAGAGTTTTATGCTACGCTACGATATGCTACGCTACGAGCGCTACGATGCTACTCGTGCTACGAACAAACTGCTGACGGATTGGTGGTTGTTACCGACTGCTAATGCAGCTGGGACAAACGGCTTTACGTGTCTTCCGAAGCACGGAGGAGCTCGAGATGATATATTTTCGGTTATACATCCGCTAACTGGCCTTTGCGACAGTTGCTTAACCTTAGCAATCGCAGACCGGGCGCGTTAACCATTGCGCCAACGAGCTCCTCGATTTTTTTTCGTTAAAATTAAAATAAATTAATGTTAATTCAGTTAAGTCGTAGCTGAAGTAGGAATTTAATAGAATTCTATTTTTAGACTACCAAGATCGGAGTTTCGTAACTTGCCATTTCTCTCTGCGATTTCCTAAAGTTTGAATTTCACGACAAATGCTATGAATTTCTCGTTCCAAGGAAGCCGGGAACTTCGGCTGGATTATGACGTGAATTTTCTATATTCAGTTTAAAGAGAAATCATAAATGCCAATTTAGTAATGGCGGTAATGGCCGGATACACCATTTAAACCATTACGTATATCTTTGCAAAGTGGCCGGCAAGAACTGGATGAGGATAGCCGCGGATCGTGATCAGTGGTGTGCCCGTCGAGAGGGATTAGTCCACTGCTGGACATAGGTTCAGCAGTGGACTAGTATATGCCGCTGATGATGATGTTCATTACTGTTTGATATATCTATCGATGTATTCAAACATTAATCGCCAACACATATACAAATATTTTTTACGCAATTTTAAGGCGTCTTATTGATCTAAAATCGTTAAACACTAACAGATACTGTCACTTTTTTGCTAATATTTTTAGACAGAGACAATATTTTAAACATGTATTTAGTCATTGTTTTACATTAAGCACTGTTTTGTAGTACAAGGGATGTTGTCGACATGCAAGAAAAACTACTTTTATCATTTTCAAATAACAACTGATCTAATATCGACGAAGGAAAAAACCACTTTTATTCGTTTTAAATAAACGGTAATAATTCATAAACCGTCCGTCCATTAAGCACTTTTTTATCACAGCTTTCGGCATTTTTATTCTCCATTGTATTTGCTACAGAAATAAATGTTAATGTAAACGTCTCGTGATAAGACCAAATTACAGTTGGTCGCTCCAACAGCTAACTAAAAGCGTCACAACTGAGCCAACATCGAAATAATGTAGCGCACGCGATTGCGCCGTTTGCACAATTAATACTTATGGTAATTAAGATGGTTGCTATTATTGTAATTGTGTTTAAACAATGGTCTTAAACTATAGTTACGTACAAACAATGGTGTGGTCAAGTAGCAAAGCTCTTAGTCATATAAACGATGGTCCTGCCTGGGTTCCATTCTCTGGTCGGGCAAAGTGTGTTTCGGTTTTTTCGAAACATAAGCTTAACAAAACAGCTTTTGCGGATCTACTCGCATTTGTTTATATTATTTTATCCTGACGTTTCGACATACAAGTTGTTTCAAATCAAATTCAAATGTGTAGCGTTCGCGTTAACTTTAGAAAACAATATAGTAAGGTATTATCACCGATATTTGTCAACATCGCAAAGAATAAATCTTAGTAAAGAGTCTTTGTTCTCATTAGTATTGGTTTTTTAATTCGGCACACATACTTATGCATAATCGATTTTTACAATTTTTGGCTGAAGTATATTAATAACCGTTACGATAACTTATAAACCAGAATAAAGGTAACACAATGGAAAATACCACTTAAAGCGTAGAGAGAAAAATAAAAAATCTTTAAAGAAAACAAATCAAAGACAAACCGTGATATCAAAAGGCTTTCTTCTGCTCAATCACTTCCTTTCATAAAGACTGTGAATACTCAACAATAACAATCTAAATGTGTCAAAGGAGTTCTATTGTTAAAGCTTTCTTTGGTGTATTTTGCGTGCCTGATCAAATTATAACAATTGTTCGAAATAAGGTCAAGGTTTTATATTATTTGCTAGCAATAAATAATTTTCGTACATAGATCGTAGCGTTAGTCATTTAACGATAAACTTTATACTTAATTTTGTTTTCTAAAAAATGGCTGACGTCGTGTCCTTGTCTTTATAATATTATAATATTGAAATCAGAGCATTAATAAGAACTACTAAGTGATCATTAATGGAATCAAGCGTTACATTGCAGGAATCCATGGTACGCAAAAATGTAATTGAAATAATATGTAGTGTTAATTACTATATTTTTGAATAGTTTGCCTGGTTGTCTGTATCTTTTTTTCGTAACAAAATTAATTGAAAAAAATATTTCTGTTTTCTGGGGTCTAGTCGCCACCGTTCTCTGAGTATTTTTGAGCGAGTTTGCAGTTGGCCTCAAACGGCCTTTACAGTGTCACCGGACTTGTTTGGTAGCAAAACTTAAAGGGTTCCTGAAGATGTGTGATCGAAACACCGTCAGAGGGTCTCAGAGGGAATAGCGCCGACACGCAAGTGGATCCCGAGAAGCTCGATGGCGCAGTGGTTAACGCGCCCGGTCTGCGAGTGCTGAGATTAAGCAATATTCGCAAAGGCCGGTCATCGGATGGGTGACCAAAAATGTATCATCTCGAGCTCTTCCATGCTTTAGAAGGCACGTAATGCTGTTGGTCCCGGCTACATAAGCAGTCGTTAACAACCACCAATCCGCAATGGGCCGTTCTCCCTACCCAGCCATAGGGAAGGCTCCGTGCCCCAGCAGTGGGGATATAAAATGAGCTCATGATGATGATGATGATGATGAAGCGGGTCCTCGTTTCCTACTTTTCTGAGTGGTTCGGATCAAATCGGAAGGGATTCCGCTAATCCGCGGAATTAACACTACATATTATTTCAATTACATTTTTGTGTACTAAGTGTTCATTAATGTTTTTGATTTTTTTGTCTGTGTGCCCTAAGGAAACTTAACAATTGCCAAAGACCCTTTTAAACTTTCGCGTTCCATTTTAATCAAAGGTTAGACTTTTAGGCTGACTGTCAGCCAGACCCCACGGCCTGTGTAAGTCGGTCGAAACGTCGGGTATAAAGGTATGTCTACGATATCTATGATATCTATAAAAATAGTTAGCGTTACATAAACCCCGTTATAAACCTTTGATTAACAAATGCTGTAACTTTTTCCATGAATACGCGTTTGTGGATGTGTTGCGGTCGGCTTGGATGCCATGCCATTTCACTAGTACGCTGTTTTTGTTAAGGTTTTTAAGATTATTTAAGTTTAAAATGACGTAACACGCCTCATGACTTGCAAAGTTGGACAGCTCTCTGCAAAGTACTACGAAACAACCGTCCATGATCTAATGTGCGATTGAAATGGAGAAGGCCCCAGGCAGAAATAAGATTATAACCCTGACTTCAGCGTAGCAGATCGAGTCGTGTCTTAACTGATAATAATTTTACACATGTTTTATGTATGTAAAAGTTTTGACAATACGCTTTGTTACGCTGCTGTTTAGAGCATATTGTCAAACCTTATACACATGCGCTTTGTGGGCCAGATTTACCAAAAAATCGTATAGTGCCCTACGAGTACAATATAATAACATTTTTAGGGCTCTGTTGAGGCTACCGAATGGCAAGGCATGTTTGCAGACGCCAATGTAGACGACAATTATGCGAAAAAAGACTGCCTCGATGTTGCTGCGAGCTCAGGGGAGCGCCAACACAGTCCTAATGATGGTTGGTGACCGGGTGGACTCGGCACTTTTTGGACGGTTCACTGATCTACATGTTTTCAAACGTGTACATCAGTGAACCGACCAATCAATTAGTTTAGTAAATGATTTATTTTAATTTAATTCCAATTTCAATTTAATGTAGTTGTTAATTTGTTACTTACACAGCTTTTAAGTTTCAATTGTTACTAACCCATGACTCCAATGGTACATATAGCCCCGAATCTGACTGAAGCCTCTAAGCCTGTTCCAAATTGCAGGTTTCTACATCAGTGAAATTACAGGACATGAAATTGCGGCAACAGGCAACTCGCAACTACAACAACAACTGCTGTTTCCATATAACCAAAAGAAACCGCGCAGACACATTTTCCAGTTGCTGTTTCTGTTAGCTTTTTGCTTTCTAGTTCCCCAACTGGCAAACACTGACTGTTAACTATGGATTTAAAAAGTTTATTAAGAATTGCGGCAACCGTAAACTATTGCTGCAACTGGCAACCTTTACCGAAAACTTTTAAAAAGTGATAGTTTCTTCAACTTAGTTTATCGTTTCGTCAACTAAAGTTGCTCTGTCTGCGCAGCGCCTAAGAAATGAAGCTTCATAGTCAGCAACGCCCGCGTGATATCCTTGGTGTCACAAGCGTGCGAGGACTGTGGTTATTGCTTTCTATCAGGTCGTACGTTTGTTTGCCTGATCAGTAACATAGAAAAATTTAATTTAACATTTTAACCGTCTCTGTGGCCTAGTGGTTAAGACCACCGGTCTCAGACCCAGAGGTCCCGGGTTCGAATCCCCAGTGGGGGTTCATGTTTGTGTACTCGGTTTTTGGTGGTAGGGTTTGTTTGTCGCCTGGCTAGCTAATATTCTCTTATTTAAATATATCGACATAACATCAATGTTTGTAGCATTGTTGTGTTGCAGCTTGAGATAAGATAGCAGTGCCTCAATAGTTGAGGATCCCGGGTGAAGTGTGCTTCCACCATTGGCCTTATCATCACCTAACATCAGGTGGGATGAAGGCACTGTGCTTACCCGTAAGACATAAATTAAACATAACAAACAAAGAAAAAAATGCAAATTTCTAAACCTTATTTTTCATGTAGCTGGCGATTTAACTTCGTTACAATTAAGTGGAAACAATTAGGTGCAAATGCCGATCTACATAAATTACTCGAGTCTTACTCAGGGCAGGGCACAGACCATTTTAACCTAAGAAAATTCAATATGGAGTCTTACAAACACCTGCACGTAAATCTAACGTATTATTTAAGTAAGCCGTCCTATTATTTAAGGTTACAAAATTTTACGATTTAAAGATTTTTCATATAGGCATTCTTTTTCATATATTATATAAGTTGATTCTCGCTCGCGACTTCGTCCGCTTGAGTGAACACCTGTATCCCATGATGGTTTGAAAATATATCCTACGAACTCTTTACAGCGCCACCTGCCGGATCTTATTATGAAACTTAGCCATCCAGGTACCTACTAAAATACACACAAAAAGTTTCATCAAAATCGGTTCAGCCGTTTAGTATCATACACACATACGGAAGAATAATGCATAGGGTAGTGGTACCAGCATTCGACAGGATTGACATTCTTGTCCATCAATCATAAAAATAGGGTCAGCAACTGATTTCGGTCCAAAGCAACAATTATAACGAGGCAACTGCTTCCTTACTGACGTCTCATAAAATTTCAATGAAATATCTTTGTTATTTTTACGACGAAAACTGTGTCGAAATCTGGGCTTGAACTGTCGAGCGCTGGTGCCACTCCTTTAACTCCTTTAGATATTGTTCAAAGAGTACTGTCAACGACACGTGCTGGCCATTACCATGTCAAGATAAAAGAAAAAGAAATTTTTTTTTTTTAAATCATAGCAACCTAAGTAACTAACATAGAATAAGTTAATACTAACACATTATGAGTCTAAATAAATATTCTAATCTATTCTATTCTATAGCAGAGAAGAACTTTAAACTGGCACGGAACCGACATTAGCGCTACTATTGGATCCGCAGGGTTATTACCGAAAAAAGCAACCAGTTGTTAATTGTACAATAAATCGCAACGCGACTGCTCTTGTAGTTGCGGATGACAAATTGGTCGCTCAATGAATGCAAACTATTACATACATTTTAATCGCAAACGCACTAAGCGGACGATCATTAAGCGATTTGTGTGCTTTATACCAATTTATCAACCGCAATAGGGCAGTCGCGTTGCAACAATTAACAACTGGTTGCGTTTTTCAGTAATAAGCCTGCGGATCCATTTTTTAGTGCTAATATTGGTTCCGTGCCAGTTTAAAGTTCTTCTCAGCTATGATTGGAAAATCTCTGTGATTTGTGTCCGTAATACCAATTTATCAACCGCAACTAGGGTAGTCGCGTTGCAATTGTACAATTGATAACTGGTAAGTTTTTCGGTAATAAGGCTGCCGAGCAAACGTTGGTAGTGTTCCGTTTCACTCAGCTATTTGTGGAGCAGTTGAAGATGTAATTAAACGACTTCTGTCCTACATGCTGCGTCCTACGGCGACAGTAATGTGGCCGGCAAATGTGGGCGAGCAACTTTCACCTTTAAATTTATTACTTCATAAAGCTGTAGCTTGTTTAACAGGAGAATAAAACACGACACTGAATTGCTACGAGTATTTTCATGTACGCCTCTTGTCTCTAACCTACGCTTTTTAATAACATCAAAAATGTTTTTAATTTGTTTATATAATTTTAACGCAAATTTTGTTGCGAAACAAATTACAAAAACACAATGTTGAAAAAATTTCCACGAGCAGGATTCGAACCTGCACCCTTCTGACATACCGGGTCAGGTGCTCTTCCAATTGAGCTATCGTGGTTCTAACCAGCCTGCCGAAATTATTCAACACTATTTACTTTTTTACTTTGAAAGCCAATGGCGCCAATTCAATGTCAACAACTACCGTCATTAACTACTGATCATAATATTTTTACAAATACTAAAGATCAGTTAGGAAGTAGGCTAGCTTTTTATAAATTATATAAACAAATTAAAAACATAAAACAAAGCTATTTATAAAATGTAAACATTGTGTTTTTGTAACATCAAAAATATGAGAAACTTGAGTTAGCTCGGTGGGAAGTTTGCATAATTTCTTCGAAAAATATGATCTCAAAAGAATTATAATGACTACAATGACTTATTTGACAGGATGGGTGGGATGTTATGTACACATGCCTGTACATCAACCAACCACAAACCGTCTTTCCTTAATATACTGGTCTTTATTCCTGAGTTATGTGGTTGGCAATGTATTCAAGAAATTTGTCAGTTTTGGATAAGTTGATGTGCAGTGCAGTACCTAAGTTATTATTACTGCTTAAGGTAGTGGCACCAATTATCGACAAGCACCAATGATCGACACTATTTTCCTTTAATCACTAGAAATAGGGGTCACAGCAACTAATTTGTGTCTTTAGCGTCAATGAATACATACAAACTTCTTTCTAGTAAAATTTTCAATAAATGGTTTTATTATTTTATGATTATATTATTTTTTGGTGACGAAAGCTGTTTCGAACATGATAATAAAATTTCTCCATAGCTTTTTAAACCAGTGTGCCAAGTGCGAGTTTCATTCGCCATTCGATCACGTTAATGAAAACGAGAATTAGTATGGATTTTTTAAACTCTTCTCGTATGTCGCCAGGAGGCGCTGCTTTTATGCCATACTAATTTTCGTTATCGAATGAATACGACGGATAATAAACAAAACTTACACAATTGTAATAATTCTTTGTTTATAATTGAATGCGCTGTCCCACTATTGTGCAAATGCCTTAATCAGTCAAATCAAGTCGGCCATGATTCAACTTCTTTCTTTCTTTTAGTTGATGGCTTCGTGCGATTAGCACATTTAGCCAGTGTCAAAGTAATTTTTCTTACAAGTATTACATAAATATACAATATTTCCTTCCAGTCAGTATGATGATGATGAATGATAATAGAAATGGGAAGTGAGAATGATATTACCCCCCAACCCCTCGAGTATCTCAGTAAAGATGTGGGGATTTACTAAGTCCTCACGCAGACTTCTTGTAAGAATTTGAAAAGTAACGTTGCACTGTTTTGTTTCATTTGCCTACACTCATGCACACTCACGAACACTTAACGGTTAATAATCCACCATTATTATTATCATACATTAATATTCGACATAACACAAATTTTAGAAAATAAAACAAAACCGCAGACATGACTCTTCACTTTCCCGCCAAGAACATGATTCAACTTATTGGCATATGAACGACCAATGGCATTTTAGCAATTTGAACCTGAAAATAGCACATGATAAAATTAAATGTCAGTCAGGGCAATGCTTTATTTATACATATACATCAACACAACACACCACACAATTTAAAGTCGTTGTGTTGCCATAAGCAGTGAATTATATTAAGTATATAATAGGATCTTTTGTATTGGACTATGAAATCTTTAAAAAAAAGCTACTTATCCAAAATGTATGAAACTGCAGATTTTTATAAATCTTTCAGATTTAGTCTATTATTAAAGTCGTTTTTATTCATGAGTAGGTATATTTCATTCGTCACTTACGACCTCAACCATCTATCACCTAAATCTCACCATGCATAATTACTTGTAGTTTTAGAGAACATTAACCGCCTCTGTGGTTAAGACCACCGGTTTAGACCCAGAGGTCCTGGGTGCGATTCCCAGCGAGGGGTTCATGTTTGTGTACTCGGTTTGCTTGGTGGTAGGACTTGTTTGTCCGCCTGGCTAGGTACCACCATCTTATCTAAATATGTCGCCATAACATCAATGTTTGTAGCATTGTTGTGTTCCGGCAGCTAGAGATAAGATAGCCAGTGCCTCACTAGTTGAGGATCCCGGGTGAAATGCGCTTCTACCAATTGGCCTTATCATCATTTAACATCATGTGAGATCAAGGTACTTTGCTTACCCGTAAATATAAAAGAAAAACATATATATCCTTCTTCTCAGCTTTCAACCAGAGATCTGGTGTAAGCCTCCATCAAAATTCTCCACTTATTCCTAACTTGGGCAGTAAGGATCCAGTAAACATATATATACTATATAGATATGTAGCCCATAAGTTGTTCCGCTCTACAATACCCGGGCTATTCACGAGCTTCAGGTAATGGCGTACCTACTTGCGCAGTAACCATTGTTCTCGACGTCACTCGCCCCAGCTACACCACTTTGTGATAGAGCTGCTTGTTACTCATTTCTTTACTAGCTGAAAATCTATAGCGTGGTTTATTCGCCTGTCGATTATGTTGCAAATTGCAACTCACCTCGTATGTCGACAGATAGCGTTGTTGCTTCAATGGCATACAATGGTTGAAAAGATAAAGAAAAAGAAATCCCATCAAAAACATAAATGTGAAATGAGAGCCAAGTTCAATATTATGATTATGCCTTGGTGGTTGACTTCAACGACAAAAGAAGTGAGATCTTGGCTAGTTCTCATATAAGTACCTACTAAACTTGCGAAGGCTATAATATAATTCGTATAGTAATAACTGTTTAAGGTGTGTTTATGAAACTTGGAGCACATATGTATGTCGCAAGTCTCAATATATGAGCCAAATTTGACATGTTTATAAAATGTTCTTTGTTTTGTTTATATAGTTTTAACGCAAATTTTGTTGCGAAACAAATTACAAAAAGACAAATGTTGAAAAAATTTCCACGAGCAGGATTTGAACCCTTCTGACATACCGGGTCAGGTGCTCTTCCAATTGAGCTATCGTGGTTCTAACCAGCCCGCCGAAATTATTCAACACTATTTACTTTTTACTTTGAAAGCCAAAGGCACCCATTCAATGTCAACAACTACCGTCATTAACACCCGATCATAATATTTTTACAAATACTAAAGATCAGTTAAGAAGTAGGGAAGCTATTTATAAAATGTTCTTTGTTTTGTTTATATAATTTTAACGCAAATTTTGTTGCGAAACAAATTACCAATTTGGCTTCCAAAAAAAACTAATGACGGTAGTTGTTGACATTGAATGGGTGCCTTTGGCTTTCAAAGTAAAAAGTAAATAGTGTGGATGAATGTTATCCAAGATCACAACCCGAACACACAAACCGCTGAATAATCGAAATGCTTACGTAAAAAGGTGCCCTTAGACTTAGAATAATCAAAGTTAAATAACTGGATTTTCATTATTCGACTTCGACTTCGACTTAATTAAGTGATACTTTGCAGTGAAACAAAAGTAAACATTTCAATGTATAGTAAATATTTCAATGTTAAACAATACCACAGACTATCAATTATTGTTGAGAGCATATTTAATTAATCCGTTTGCATACGAATTATGTTTTGATGATCATTATGACGCCTCGGTGGCCGAGTGGCAAAGCGCTCGGTCCGATACGCCATTACCCATCAATTGTAGTGTTGCCTTGATTTCAATGATGGAGGCCTTTGCCCAGCAGTGGGACAGTTATAGGCTTAGATTTTTGGCGCCAAAAAACAACATAGATTTTCATATAAAATTGACGGGATGACAACTAGGAAGCCAGGTCACATGTATTATAAATTGACGATCTCCGCAGCCGAGTGGGTTGCACGCCGGACTTTGGGCGGCGCTAACTCTGAGGTCCCGGGTTCGATTCCCGGTCGGTTCAATGTCGCAAACGAACTTTTCGACATTGTGTCGGGTCGGGTCTGGGTGGTTGTGGTAACGTTGTTGTTTCTGATTTCCATGAAACGAGTGCTTTAGCTACTTACATTGGGATAAGAACAATGTATGTGATGTTGTCTAAAAAAAATTTAAAAAAAATACTTTTACTTTATAATGAACTCAAGGATCGTGAGCGTGCGAGTTAAACTATCAAATTATCTGCGAACCGCAGTGAAGCCTACGCGAAATTAATTAACGAACTGAGCACCTGATAATTGGCTCGCATGCTAGCTATAAGTATAGGCGCTTATTGAAGTATCTATTCATTCAAGTTAACCAACAAAGCCTAACGAGAATAATAATTAGTATTATATACTGTCCCACTGCTGGACAAATGTTTTCTCTCACATTAGAAATCGTCGCTTCAATTGATGGTATTTATGGCTCGCCAAATGCGGGTTGGTGATCACGTACCCGGGTTTATGATCACGTACCCGGGCGTGCATCGAAATGTCCAAATATAGTTTATCGGGCCCGGGATCTGAACGGACCAGGACCTATGGATTTCGTACCATATATTACAAAGCTGCCATATCTGCTACTTTCCTACCTGAGACTACTTTTTTTATTTATATTATTATAGTATACTATGTATTTATCAGACCTAGAATATATCTATCTAGATTCTCCGAGGAGTTTAGATCGGATCGGGATTGAGAAGTTTATATGCACGCGAGCAAAGTACACCTAACAAGCAAGTAGCAAGCACAGCTAATATTAATACCTAATGTTAGGTCAATTACAACTTAATTGAGTTTTACATAATTCGCATTTAACGCAGATAAGATAAGAAGGTGGATAAAATCTCCCCTTCATTCTAACAAATGTTCAAAAGTACTAAATTTTCTAAACGAGGAACTTTGCTACGCATCATAAATCGACAGATTTACATACCAAAAGAAGTAGTCGAGTTTGAAGAGCGATTACACTAGTGCTTGGGAACACGGGAGATAAAGGAACCTTAGTATATTAAAGGCGTCTCGTATTTTCAAGAAAATTGTGCTTAAATCTCTTTATTCTTACGCCGAGAGAGAGTTGAGAGGTTGCGTGCTCTGCAAGACTGGAGTGATGTGTTAGTGTGCCGAAGTTAGCCCTTCCCTTCTCATTATTTAACTAACTGTTATATAAAGTAATTACTGTCAGATTATGATCATCATCATCATCATCATTATTATTTAATTGCACAAAAGAAAAGCTATCGGCGTTCATCTCACTTGATGATAAGTGACGATGAGATCGAATGTGCTTCACCTGGAGCCGTTTTCTACTAAGGATCTGGCTATGTTTATTTTTTGTAGTAACTAGCCAGGCGGACTTTAAACTAGTCTTACCACAAAGCAAACCGAGTATAGTAATATGTAAATCTCTGTTGGGGATCGAAACCGGGACATCTTAGGGTCTGCTGAGGCGTGGACCAAATAACCACAGATGCGGTTAAAGCTTTCGATTACTGCTTTAAATCACAGTACCTGGATGACCGAGCTTTGCTCGTGTGTTTTTTTTATAATGTTTTCTAAAAATGAAATCTAGCTAGATCGATTTATCGCCCCCGAAACCCCCTGCAAACTAAATCTCATGAAAATCGTTGGAGCCGTTTCCGAGATTCAGATTTTAGATATGTACAAGAATTGCTCGTTTTAGATAGATAGATAACGGTAAGTGACAGTAATTTTATTTGTTGTAAATATTAAATGTAGCATTACTCAATCACGATAAACTTTATTCATAATATAATTTACAGACAAGTTAGAATGCGAGTTACGACTTTTAGTGTAATAAATATTCTAGATACAATCGCGCCCATTTTTCTTCACAGATAAAAAAGATCTTTTGGACCTTTTAAAAGTGCTTTGCGATTAAATAAGTCTATTTGAGTTAGCTTTAGTTATTCTTCTGAGATTTGAATAAAATATTTTGTAGATAGAGAGACTTATAGACAGGTGGACAGCCAGTGGTCGAAATTTACCGTTCACAAAATATACAATGTATTACGAGTATACATAAATTTTATATTTCGGCCTCCTTCTCCTTATAAACTTTTACTATACCAAATCTCACACTCCTCCGTACGCGTATTCCCATCGAGGGGTACATGTTTGTGTAGGTACCTACTCGGTTTGGTTGCTGGTGGGGCTTGTTTGTCGGCCTGGCTAGCTACCACCATCTTATCTAAATATTTCGCCATATCATCAATGTTTGTAGCATTGTTGTGTTCCGGCAGCTAGAGATAAGATAGCCAGTACCTCAGTGGCCGACTTAACACCCGTAAGATATAAATAAATAAAATAATATAGTTTCTGTCGATAGAAGGTGTTCTTGCAAGAAAATACCTACAGGTAGTAGGTATTCAATCGTTTGAAATTGTATTTCATCGGTTCGCTACGCCCGAGTGAGTTATTACAGCGAAGCTTTGGATGAAGGTTTTCTTTATTTCTTGCTTATCGGAAATGCGCAGTTTTGCTTCGAGAAGTATTCATATTTTTTGAATTTATTTTTAGAATGACAGAATATACAAACGATAAAATATTGAAAAACATGTTTCAAAATGAAGAGATATTATTAAGTGTGTGCAAAACATTTAAAAGGTTTCATTGGCTCATGTTTAAGCTTGATTCTATGATACCCTATTTATCTAAAAATTTAATTGAATGTTAGTATTTTTTCTGTTACGTTCCGCCAATGTTTTACAAAAAATAACTTTAGCCTTGATTATCAGCCAGCAGAAGTCGATCGCAGAATTGGACAGGACAACACCTGAAAAGCAGAGTCTTCAAGCAGTGTGTCTCGCCCGCTTTCACTTAAGGAATGGAGATTATAACACTGATGAGATCATTAATTATGTTAAATTGAAGAATGTCTAATCTTTAATTAATTTAATTGGTTTTTTTTATTTTTGATGATGATGATTAAAAATACTCTTAAGTCTTTAATCGCCGTGGTGGTCACCGGTGACCGACAAACAATAAATTTTCTATTGTGTCTGGTTTTGCGACAGTCAACATGTTAAAAGTTCTGAGTGCAAGGTTATTATTATTGTTAATTGTTATTTATTATTTAGAATGAACTTACAAGGCTTCGCACGTCTTTAAATGGTAGTGTGTAACTATGTTCTCATTGGAACATTATTAATTATATCATAATTTCATGATATTTGACTTTTGAGTCTTCAGCTATTCAAAAAGTAAAACATATTGTGTAAAACTAATAAGGGCAACTTAAACTATATTCATCGTTCTTTGATTACAAACAAACAACAATTTCTCCAATTATAAGTTTTATATGTGTCTATAAATCACTTACAGCGCAAAGTTACATTGTTAAGAATAGTCAAAGGCCTCTGTAATAAAAGGTACAACAACAACTCATAAAGCAAACGACATAAACAAACAGGAGAAGAAATATTGTTTACATAGAAATTACAAATAATCTTTATAAGAATAACAATATAAATATACCTACTCAATGATAAAAATAATAGTAAAACGAAAATACTTATATAAATAATAAATTAAATTAAGTAGATTACAAGAATAAAATAAAAATTAAAATTAAAAATACGTATTAAAATTACGCTGGCAGAATTTTTCTGACAACCTTTTTAAATTTCGATAGCGACGAGTTGTAGACGTCAGGCACTTCGTTATTTATTATTTTTATAAAGTTTAGTTCGTTCCTTGAGGAACCGGCTAAGGTCATAGACCATGCTGCCATTTCATTAGTTTCTTAATTTCATTCTAATACATAAATAAACAATATTGATGATGATGAATGATAATAGAAATGGGAAGTGAGAAATGATATTACCCCCCAACCCCTCGAGTATCTCAGTAAAGATGTGGGGCTTTACTAAGTCCTCACGCAGACTTCTTGTGAAAATTTGAAAAGTATCATTGCACTGTTTTGTTTCATTTGCCAACGCTCATGCACACTCACGAACACTTAATGGTTAATAATCCACCATTATTTCACATTAATATTCGACATAACACAAATTTTAGAAAATAAAACAAAACCGCAGACATGACTCTTCACTTTCCCGTCAAGAAGTCGCACTTCGTTATTATCTGAAGACAAGTTGTCAAAGTCACGACAGATGCGATGTATGGGGTTATGGAAAGCTACATTATTGGAGCACAGTGGTACCACAAGGGTCACCTGCTGCCTAAATGATCTTGTCGGAACTTTAGCTTAAGTCTACTAAGCATTGAGGTTGACACAAGTCCGTTCAGCATCTTGTGGAGATAGGAGAGACCATTTACTTTGTGACACCTCTGCAAGCTCATCAGCCCAAAATGTTCCAATCGGCAGTCAGCATACGTAAGAAGGTCTCGTTTACGACCGTGCCGATAAGTTAGCACTCGGAGAAAATGTCTCTGTACCGCTTCTAACCAGTCAATATGCGTCTGGTAATGGGGTGACCAGATTACGGAAGCGTATTCAAGTTGGCTAAGTATAAGGGAACGGTACAAATGAAGCGCACTCTTATGGGATTTGAATTCCCTAAAAGTCCGGCATACAAACTCCAACAACTGGTTACATTTTTTGGCCAAGTAGTCATAGTGTTCGTTAAAGCTCAGTTTGCTGTCTTTATAACGACAAGGTCTCTGAAATTCTGCTTCCGACCAAGCGTCTCTCCACCGACTTTATAGTGATGAACCAGCGGGTTCTTATCTTATCTTATTATTAAGGTAATTAAGAATATTATATATCCTATTGCACCCTATCTTGCAGACATTTTTAATAAAAGATTTTTAATAAGGTTAAACCTTTGTTTTAATCAGGGAACAAAGAAGACCCTAGCAACCATAGGCCAATTTCAATATTACCAGCACCAAGTAAAATTTATGAAAACCTTATACTCGAACAATTAATGACACTCAAACAAAATTTTACATAAAAAATAATATGGTTTTACTAAGGGACGTTCCACTACTGACGCAAGTGTTGCTTTAATAAAACATATATTCGATGCCTGGGAGAGGTCTCAGAACGCTCTTGGAGTTTTTTGCGACTTATCCAAGGCTTTCGACTGCGTTGAGCACCGGACTCTGGTGATGACGTTACACTACCATGGTCTAACTAAATGATTTTGCACTAAAATTGATACAGTAATATCTCAGTTCTAGGACACAAACTATCGATATAAATAGAACTAAATCATCTGGTTCTCATGTAAAAATGGGAGTTCCGCAGGTGTCAATTATTGGGCCCTTCTTATTTTTAATTTATATTAACGACATGCCATTCTTTGTGGAAAACTTCTGTGAAATTGTTTTATTTGCAGATGATACTTCACTCATTTTTAATGTTACTAGGTGTAAGAATAGTTATGATGATGTAAACAATGCTCTTGCAGAAGTACTCAGTTGGTCAGTCACTAAATACTACAGCTTAATGAAAAAAAAAAAACAAAATGTATCAAATTCACACTACCTAAAGTAAAACTGAACCAACCGATGTTAAAATAAACGGTGATAAATTAGATTTAGTTGATTCAACAGTATTTTTAGACATAACCCTTATATAATCCTTAAGTATCGTATAGTAGTTGTATAGTAGACCCTCATTCATAACCTTTTCATTTTTAAAATCATGTAAAATCTTTTTTACTTAAAAAAGGTTACTATACAGTCAAAGAATATTTAGATGACAAAACAGCCTGGTTATAATAAAAAATCCACATTTTGTTATATTTGGATCAATACTTTAATATCTTGGCGCTGATATAGCCTGCAATGGCCTACAGTTTACAAACAATATTTATGTTGCGATAAACAATTCATTAAGTTCTCGTGAACGGGTGCCGCCGGTGGAGGCTGGTCTGCTCTTGCTTACTTATCTTATTTTATTATTATTATACGCGTATACTTTAACTTTGTTTTTCTTAGACAATTTTCGACTTATATTAGTACTGTATGACATTGTAAAAATTGAAACTGGAATTCTACCTGATGTAATTTTTGCAAACTTAGATGTTTTTTTTATTTTATTGTTTTTTTCGTGTGTTGTTATGGTCCTTTATTTTTTGTGTGTTTATTTGTGATGGAAAGTGGCCTTTTATAATAGGTCATTTTCCAATAATTTTGACGCTGTAAGGGAAAAGAGCTTGACACTTGCTGAGTTTCTTGCCGGTTCTTCTTACAACCCTAACCTTACAACTACTTACAAACCGATGGCATAATGACGTTCATAAGAGCTATTTGTAGCCTAAACTGAATAAATGATTTTGAAATTTGAAATTTGAAAATTTGAAATTAGTTCAAGTAAAGGTAACCACACCGCATTTGCTGACACTTAGTGTCATGTTGTTGTGTGAACACCACTCGTGCAGAGAGTCAATGTTGGATTGGACTGACAGATAGTTAATTTAATTTAATTAATAATAAAACCTGCAAAGAGTTAATCTGCGCGTACAATTTTAAATCGTCAGCGTACAGCAGCCTTAAGTTACTGAGTTTATGAACCAAGTCGTTTATGTAAAGATTAAACAGTAAATGGCCTAAGAGTGAACCCTGAGGGACTCCGGACGTATGGGGATAGGCTGCGAGTAGTAACCCTTTAAGGCTACAAGCTGACTACGGTTTGACAAGTAGGATGTCAACCAGCGAAGAAAACAACTGTGCACACCTGTGACACCTAACTTTTGCAATTATATATTATGACTCATTCTGTTGAACGCCTTCTGGAAGTTAGTATATACTGCGTCTACCTGGCCACAATCATTTAAGATCCTGCATATAAAGTCAGTATATTCCATGAGGTTACTCACTGTGGATTTACCTCTGACAAAACCATGTTGTTGCTGGTATATATGCGGGCTCAAGTGATGATACAACTGATCGTAAATCAGTGATTTAAGGACCTTAGCGAATGACGAGAGCAAGCTAATTGGTCTGTAATTTACACAATCGCTGGGGTCGCCAGACTTGTAGATTGGATGATATGGGCGAGTTTCCATTTATCCGGAAAGTAACCCGATCTCAATGACTGCTGAAACAGAATGTGCAAGGGTTTTATTAAGAGTTACATTGTTTACATGATAATGCTTGTGACTGTACAGTCATAGAGCAATATGGTTGTTATGACACACGCCACTATCACAAGCACAGGTCGGGTCGCGATCACTGAAGCGCGGCTTCACTCCTCTCGGATATCACGTCAAACGACACGTGATGTCATAGAGCTCAGTGCGAGTACCTTCAGCCCAGCTGCACTTTGGTAACGTTTTCTTACGAATTTGACACATACGAACACGTAAGAATACGCACTACTATACATCCCGAACCTCTGACTAATATGGCACCACGCACACTGGTGCACGCACGACGATAACGAATCAAATTCGTACGAAAATGCATCTAAAGTACGGTTGGCGTCACTCTTCAAGTTAATTGTGCAATTGTAAAAACTTTAATTTTCTTATTGAGTGTCATCAAATTCGCTCTTTGCACTTAGAGTCTGCATAAAGGGGCTGCGCGAGCAGTTAGCCAGTGATCAAAATACACGGACCGCTTGAGCAGCCGTAGTGAAGCTGCCATTTCACCGAGCTGCTGACCATCTCCGGAGCACCCCGCTACACATGACTTTAAAGTTTATACTGACACCCCCCTCCAACCTTACGGTTATAAAGTTAGGTGTCAGACATACTAGCGCAAGCACAAGGGACCATCTGCGTCAGGTCATAACGCCGGATCAGGCGCGCCGAAGCGCATTCATCCTCATCTCCGGAGCAGTCGCAGCTTGAAGCAGTCGCATCCTGACTGCTTCAACCTGCCCGTGTATGGCCGCCCTTAAAACTTCGGCAAGAACAGCTGATATTACGCCATTTAATTACGAATGCTCAATAACCACTTTTTTGTACGAAATATGGAAAAGAGAACCACGGCAGACCCACTAAGATTCCTTACCTATAGGATCGAACGTTTAAAAAAAACTAGTCAATACAATGTTTCCTTCTCTTTTTTACAGGTAAAGTGTTTCACGATGCGGCTAGTGATGCCAGGCTGTGTGAGCGACGCTCGCAGCATTCCTGCGCTGCGAGTGCTCATGCTGGTGATGGCGATGGCACTCTACCTCACTATGGGTAAGCTGGACTTTCCATCCGAATACCTCTAAAAACTAGTAGGGGACGCGGACTCAACTTAACCGCTTCTGTGATCTAGTGGTTAGGACCACCGGTCTCAGACCCAGCGGTCCCGGAGTTCGATGCCCAGTGGGGGGTACATATTTGTGTACTCGGTTTGGTTGATGGTAAGGCTTGTTTGTCCATCTGACTAGCTACCACCATCTTATCTAAATATGTCGCCATAACATCAATGTTTGTAGTATTGTTGTGTTCGATCAGCTAGAATTAAGATATTACAGGCAGGTACTATAGGCAGGCAGGCTCCCGTAAGATATTTAAAAAAAACTGCGTAACGCCATCCTGATGAAGTTATGATAGTGTTCCTGGAAGAGTATATCCATTGCAGAATCACAAACACAAGTCAGTCACAACTTCTCGTACGAACAACAATAACAATTTACGTTGCTACGAAAACTATTTCAAATATCCTGCTCAAGTATTCTGAAAGTATAGGGCTATACCACAGAATAACCAATACTTACTACTGCTATGTATGCTCCATACATCCCCCCTAGAAACCTTCAGAGGTTGTTCGATCAATACGGTTTGAGGAACCCTTAAAAGTCCAGCTACGCTGTAAAAGCCACCAGCGGGCAACAGCAATTTCTTTTTAAAAGATAATAAGATAGTGGAACCGGCAATGGAGTTTAGCCGCCTTTTCTATGATACTGAAATGGTAACTAGCATAGCAATGTTTGTAGCTCCGTACGTAGCTATACATTACCCGGCCCTTCACCATTGGCCTTATCATCACTTAACATCAGGTGAACACTTGAGTTTTTATGCCCTGATATTTCACTGGATCTTCACTAAAAGAGCACTTTGAAAGGCTTTTATGATAATAAAGATTAAAATTAACTGGAAAATATAATTTTATCCCCCTTCTATTTCGGTTCCACCCTACCTCTCGTCTATTATTAACACTGAAGTCTTTATTTTGTGCTGATAATAAACACCAGTATTGTATTCTGTCGTTCACGCAACAACAAGGTATTAAAATTAGAATTTTGTTATTAATATCCGCCTATTTTTAGTTTCTATTCAACAGCCCTAGCTTTCTTGTATTTTTTTTCAAAGAGTGTGAGGTGATTTGAATTGTTGTAGCGCATTTTATAAATGTTCACATATTTCTTCTTTCTCTTTCTATTTACCTAGGCAATGCCTAGACGCGTGGCTTCGTACCACGTATCTCATATATTTGAGCCAATACATTTATTAGCTACTTGTTTCGAAAGCGGATACTTTGATCTTTTACAGTTGCGTAATATGATATTACATATTGCATTAAAGATGAAAGGAGCGAAAGGCACTGATGTTTCGCACGCCGAAGTCAATCATCTCAGCTCGACTTATTTCTGTATTATACAAAATTAATTAATTCTTCCTAATAAATAAGTACAATCTTTTTAGATCAATAATAGATAGATAAATAAACTTGTAAATAAAACAGTAACTTCAGAACATAGCATACATATTGTACGCTGTTATGTAATAATAATAGTTATAATTGATAATCGATAAACCATACATATACTTAATGCTTAGTGAAGACCACCCCGGTCTCAGACCCAGAGGTCCCGGGTTCGATCCCTGCGGAGGATACATCAATGTATACTGTTTAGTAGAAGGTATGGCTTGTTTTAAGTCCATTTCATTTCAATAAGTCGCTATAACATCGATGCTTGTAGCATTGTGGTGTTCCCGTGTTCCGACAGTTAGAGATAAGATGAAGCCAGTGTCTCAGTAATTGAGGATTCCAGCTGAATTGCGATTCAACTTTCGACCTTATCATCACTCAACATCAGGAGTGATGAAGGCTAAGTCGAGGAGCTGATCGAGAGACTTAGCAATACGCATGTTGGATGTCGGAAAAGATATGCGTCAATAACATTAGCGACGCGGACGACATGGTGCTGCTGGCTCCCTCTGTCAGTGCCTTGAGAAAGCTGCTTGGTGTATGTGAAACGTATGCTGAAACTCATGGCTTACTGTACAACACTAAAAAGAGTGAGTACGTGGTGTTCAAGACTGGTAACAAGTGTCCTAGTACAGGGGCCCCTTTACGGTTGTATGGTTTACCACTATGCAGAGTGAACCAATTTAAATATCTTGGGCACATTGTTACAGATGAATTAAAAGATGATGCAGACATGGAAAGAGCGAAGGGCGTTGTCGATTAGGGCGAACATGTCGGCCCGCAGTTTCCATCGTTGCTCTGACGCAGTCAAAATTACGCTATTAAAGCCCACTGCACGTCATTTTACTCCAGTAGCCTGTGGGTCAAGTATAATCAGAAGTCGTACAACGCCATTCGCATACAATTTAATAATGCATTCAGGGCACTATTGTGGGTGCCGCGATTCTGTAGTGCGTCGGGAATGTTTGCGGATGCGCAGGTCGACAGTTTCACGGCTATTCTGCGTAAAAAAGCGGGATCCCTTTCTGCGTAGAGCCCGCGGCAGCCCTAGTACCACTATTAGCGCATATGTGTAGAATAACCAATTCCCATCTAGTTATTAAGTACTAAAATAGATTTTAAGCTCTTGTTGTACTAACCAATTATATGGATCTTTGTTGTCTGAAAAATAAAAACATTTAATTTAAATTTAATTACTTTTTCTTAACATAGCTGCCACAAATCCCAGACACAGTAGAAATTGAATTGTGGATTGGGTGTTAAATTAAAAAATAAAACATTTTATTTTGATGTTGCCGGCAGGTGCGATGGTGTTCCAAGCAATCGAGGAGCCACTGGAGATAGAGACGGGGAAGCACCTAGCGAGGCTCAAGGTGGACTTCTTGAGGGACCACCCCTGCATCTCAGGTTAGTGCAACCTTTTTATAGTTCATCTTTATACTTTCTACTCTTGCTTTACTTTTTAATTATAGCTCATTATCAACCTGTGATCGCCTCGGTAGCTGAGTAGCAAACATTTAGTGGTTTAACAAGTTTCTATGGGACTCTTAAAGGAAAACACCTCACAGATCGGGCTATAATGACCCACCACTATAGAGTTGTTAAACACTCTACTCAACTCAGCTTGGCGGGAATATGAAGAGTCATGTCTCCGGTTTTGTTTTATTTTTTAAAATTTGTGTTATGTCAAGTATTAATGTGAAATAATGGTAGACTAGTTCGTGAGGATGCATGAGCGTTGACAAATGAAACATAACAGAGTGCTTAGTGTGAGTTTTGTATTATACTATCCGTATTCATTCGATTACGTTTACGAAAACGAAAATTAGTATGGCATTGAAGCAGCGCCTCCTGGCGACATACGAGAAGAGTTTAAATTTTGCCATACCAATTCTCGTTTTCGTTAACGTGATCGAATGGCGAATGACTCTCGCACTTGGCACCCAGTGCAACGCCACTTTTCAATATCTCTCAAGAAGTCCGCGTGTGATCTTTACTCAAAGGTCATCATCATATCTCACTTTTCATATATATTATCATTCATCATCATTGTACAGAAAGGAAATATGAAATGTTGTTTATTAATTTAAATACTCGTAAGATAAAATAAATGGTAAAATGGATGCTTTTTTCGGTAAATAAACTTCAGCTTTTTCAACCTGCTCCACATAAATAGGTACACTGAACACCGTAGGTATATAGGTACATTCGCTAATAACAAGCTTACACATTCGAGTATAAGACGTATATCTGCTAACATATCAAAACAACGTTAATCATTATCGTATATTACGTGTTGTCAGATACGAGCTGATGTTATGAACGTTCATAATTGCGCACTGATATTATTAGCCAATTAGAAGGGTGTCGATGCAAAAGGCGCGACCCAAAGCGAAATGCGTCATTTAGGAAGAAAGTGGCATGCGTCATGTTGTCATTTTGTTATCGAACACGTTCCAGAACTCATGACGGATGCGATGATATATTTTTACATATTTACGCGCATTTTAATGCAATAGCACATCATTTAGAAGAATATACCAACCTACGATATGCAAGGTATTTGGTGCACGCATCGACGTAATTTTTTTGAGGCATCGTGGGGTTTAATAGTTTTCACTAATAGTGTCAGTGCGAATTAAAACGCATCAGGCATTTTTCTAAAATATTTTTTTTATTTATTTAAAAAACACCACAACCACTTACAAAATAAATATAATATCGGAAGGTAATATAAAAAAAATAAACAATCATATCTCCCTTAACGTGGTACTTAGGAAACGGGTAATTGAGAGAATACTAGCCAATCTATTATTGGCAGTGGGACATTTCAAGTTATAAACATAAAAAAACCATAACATTGTGGTGTATATCTTTTTTTATACAATTGCTTAATCTCAAGTAAAAAGCAATTATAAATTAATCAGAACTATTACGTACAAACAAATACTACGAATGGGGAAATAACATAAACAAGATGTTTACTCGTCCCGGAATGAAGTCATACATAAGGCATAAGTGGCTTATGTATGACGTGTATGTTATGTATAGCACTCTGGGTTGCCACTGAACTTGCCTGTTAACTTCAATTTAGGTAATCAGACAGTTTTTACGTCAAGATATGAAAAGAGTTATTAAGGTTTCTTTCCATTACAAATAAACACAAAAAATATAGAAGACAACCACAACATGTAGAAAAAAGCAAAAAGAAAAAAACTAAGTTAACAAATTTATCTCAATGTGTAAAAGTTTCAATTTCCACAATGTCATACAGTACCACTACAGTACTCTCAAAAATTATTTAAGAAAAACAAAGCCAAACTACTTTGAATAATATTAAAAATAAGATCCACAGGCGGCACCCGATCACGAGTACGACATATGAATCAGCCATCGCTTCGCTCAACCATATTTTAGGGAACGTAACGACCCGACGCACACGCCATCACTGCAGAGACAATAAAGACAGCATCAAGATACTCTAAATAAAAACTGAATGATCTATTTAACGCAACGCTGTTTGTTATCTGTAGGACACTGCTGATAAAGGCTATCATATCAGTATAAAAATTATATAAATTAATTTTATTATATTGATTCAAATAGAGTATCCACACACCTGTGGCACACTTAGGTCTTCAAACAATTTATACGGAAAATATCACGTTGCTGCGTTTTTCTTCGTACATGATTGAAACTTAAACTAACTAAGGAATATAAATTAACTATCTAACTTACAAACAATTCCTCTTATTTTCATACTAGGTTTACAAGAACGCATACCTTCTTGTAAGTATTTAATTACTTGACAAATGAAAAACACGGAAACCTATCACGTTATTAATTAGTGCTAATTACTTACTTCGTGTAATGAGCGCGTTAAAAGTTAATACTGTCGTAAAATTTAGGAATGGAGTACTGTGCCTTTTTAATAGCTCGTAACACAAAGGTAGTTCAAATGAGCTTACACGAGAATTATAATGCTTTAACGTAAGCAACGTTAAAAAAAACATTAACATAAATAAATTATTTTATCCTAACTATAATATAAATTGAAGAACTCGATGGTGCAGTGGTTAACACACCCAATCTGCGATTGCTAAGTTTAAGCAACTTTCGTAAAAGCAGGTCATCGGATGGGTGGCCAATACATGATAAAGAAAATACATAATTTACATAGTAAGTGAATCATTTATTCGGCTTCATAGCAAGCAATATAGAAATATCTTCCATCATGTAGACTATAGCCGACTAACATGTACCTATCTCTAATTAACAATTCCTTATTAAAGACAAAGTCAAAGTAAAAAAAAATATTCAAATAAACAGTGCTTTAAACAGTACCAATTCGATAGCAAAGTAGAAAATTATAAAATACATTGAACTTAATTTATAATATAAACATTCAGCTTAAAAAAAACAATCTGCTTTTATATAAATTAAATAAACACAAACACAAAATATTATAATTTTTCGTAAATGTTGAGAATAATTTAATTAGAAAATAATTGTATTATATAATATAATTATTAATAATAGCACAATATAGATAATATAACTCTAGTAAATTCAGGCATGTGGCAAACAAAAAGAAAGATCGACTCCTTCTGCGACACTGTTAAGTGTGTGCCGGGTGCGTGTCAACGGCGGCGGGCGGCGCCCTGTGCGGCGGGCACACGGGACAACCTGGGCCGACGACGCCGGCGCATAACGTAACAAGTCAGGGACACAGAACTCTATTGACATAAGGATATCCGCGTTCAACAACTTACACGCAATAATTTCAAAATGTAGGTCAGGTCGCACTAGCAAGATCCCTCATTACTTCTAGTTGATTGTACCCTACCATGCCGAACACAAACACATAAAAACGGCTAAATAAAAACACTAAAAATAAACGTAAGTATACTTATTTATAAAAAATATGTAGATAGATATTAAATCGAATGTCCCTCTTCACTTCATACTTTTAATTGGGTAGTTGACTGGTTAGTCAATATAGAAACTTTTCAACAAATGTCAAAACGATTATTTTCAATAGAAATTGTATGGGATTAGCAAACTATGACCTCACTATTTCTTTCCGTCAATTGAGTGTTTATTAATAACTTTTTAGGTTACAGAAATTCATGCTTAGGTCAAATAAAAAATTGGTCAATGTTATAAAGAACTGTTACGTGATTTCATTTATACGTTTATTGTTCTGGAATTAATTGTTGTTGTTGTCAACTACCCAATTGCCTTAACAAACTTATTGAGGCTCTGGTGAACTACTCGCTGACTCCCTCGCGCTGACGTTGTAACTTACTGCTCTGTCTCGCTCGCTCGATACGCTTTATAGGTGTGCGTGTGGTAGTCTTTGCATATGTAGTTGAGTATAACTATATTTTGATTGACTACAAATAGGAGCATGCCATATCCTCCCTTTTTGTTTTAATCTAAGGTTTTTAACCGTTTTTACTAATTACTGTAAGTTAGACTAATATCTTTATTTATCAGAATAAAAAAAACATTATTATTTTACGATTAACGAACGTTTAACGAACCTAATCAGTTCTAAAAACGTCTTTAAATATAATTGCTAGTAGATGTAAACAAAAAAACAAGATAAGATAGCGCAGCGTGTTTAAATTAGGTAACGACATCGTTACAAATGTTAACTCCATATAGAACGACCACATATATCAATAGTAGATCTAATGGACCATGTTACAATAACTTTACAAAAAGCTGACATGTGCCCGTTACAATTTAACGTTCAACAGTTACTTTGACAAAGTACTACAGTGTTCTGGGAAGGCGTTGCTACCTGAACTAACTACGGTAAATTAACAGATACCGTCGGACAACGTGACAAATAGATAACATCGCCTTTTATCTGTCGAGCGAGCCCTCCGCTCTCCAGTCGATTAACGGTCACTGCCCGAGCCGCTCGTCCACTCAAGCGCATCTAAGGCAAACGCCATATTCAATTTCTAACACGCAGCCAGCTCAACTAAAATGTATCAAAATGGTGATTCTTAAACTGGAAAAATGCCGTCGTGATACTAAAGTGACAGAGATATTTGCGTTGTTCTTCGAACCCAATCACCCGAAGAGGTTTTACAAGTACAGTTGACCGACACCGCCCGTGTTCCGGGATTGTCGGTTTGTGTTCTGGAACGATTTTTGTGGATACGTAAACAAGCCGTGCCGTTAGAAGGAAACATTGTGTACGTTTCGCGCGTTGTGAAAATTCGAATTTGGAATTCAATCGGGCAAATTTTTACAGACATCTGACTTTTTACTCTTTTTTTGTTGTTGTGAAAATGGAGAAGGCGAAATATCCAAGGATCCAGTCCTACGGGAGTATGAGCTCAGCGAGGAGCGACGATAACATGACGGTGCACAGTCAATTGTTTCCGTACCCCAAGAAAATGCGTATAGAAAGGGAAATATTGTACGAAGAGGAGAATCCACCGTTTCAACCTCTTTTCGCTACGTCGAAGTTTTTCGGGAAGGCCAGATTCACTTGTCTGCTGGTCATGTACATCGTATTTTATGTGGTGTACCTGGTTTCGGGAGCGCTGGTCTTCTCAGCCCTCGAGGCACCGATGGAGAACCAGATCAGGCTCGACGTCATTAGGGCCAAACAAGAGTTTTTGCTGCAACACCCGAGTGTCACAGGTATACTATTTATTTTACTTCTGCTAAGAAGGCATTGTTTTGGTTCTTTTAAATCTTACTTTTTTTATAAATTATATTGTCGATGGTAAATTTTACAAATCTTAGAAATAAATATATATTGTGAAAAATGAACTTTTGTGTAAGCATTTTTCAAAGGTTAAATTTAAGGCCTCGTAAGTTGTCATTAAAAAGAAAGTGAGGAACTTGGTCAAATTATTTATTATTTCATTAATTAAATCATTATCATCATCATCATCATCTCAGCCTAAAGACGTCCACTGCTGGACAAAGGCGTCCTCCAAGGATCTCCACAACGACCGGTTTTGTGCTGCTCGATCCAACGGCTTCCCGCGACCTTCACCAAAAGAAATATTTAACTAGAATTCCTGAAAGTGGCCATTTTAGACCAACCGATGTCTACTTACTTACCTTACATTGAAGTGGTGTTATAATAATCATTGTATTGAAACATTTCCACACGATTAAACGGATATCTAATCAATGCTGTTACTATAAATTTACTTGTAAAATGAGTAAGAATTAGTGATCTTCATAGCTATTACGATATAATTTAATAATAATTTTAAATGTTAAATAAGCTGGTTAGGCTTCGATCAATTATGTACTTGATCGAAGTTGTTACAATATTAAATTATTGTAATAATTGACATGACTATCAACGTATAAAAACATTTCACAAATGGGTTCAAGCTTTCCCACATTAACAATAGAACATAGGGAGAGAGATCACGCTATTAACCACCACGAATGCCCAATACGGGTTAGTGGGTTTTATCAACAATCTTTTTACGCTAGGGCAAACTCGTTATGGAGTACCTATTAGTAGTAGCTAATAATTACAATATAATACACTAGTACCAAAGACTACTCTGTTTAAAGATATCAAATAACGTTTTAAAATAGCAAATTCGAGTATCACACGAGCACTGAGTTGAAAAAGCCGTTGGAATTCTAAACTTAGTAACTATATATTTATAATTTGATAATACATAAAAAGTTTAAAATGAAGCAATGTTAATGCATTTCTAGTTAAGTAAGAAACGATGCGTTATAAGTAGGTGTAGCGTAAAAAACATAGATTTCACATTAAAATCATTTCATGAAAAAATAATAAAACAATAAGAAAGGTATTTTTAATGTTCTGTTTGTAGTTGGCAATGTAGCCCGGTTTATATGTTGATTTAATCATACGATATAGCGGCACCACCTTTAATTATTAATATTAGAAGTCAGCAACTGGTTTTAGTTTTTAGCAATAATTCAATTGAATACAGACTTACCTACCTGTTTTTTAGGTGTCATCCCGTAATCCGTAACCGCGGATCGTGCTCGGTGGCGTGCACAAGGAGAGGCCTATGTCCAGCAGTGGCCTAGTATAGGCTGATGATGATGATCATGATGATGATGACCCCGTAAAAAGTCAATGAAAATCAAATCTTTTGCGACGAAAACTGGCGAGCTCTGGTGCTACCAGTGCGAGTACAATGCGCGGTTCTCTAAACTTTTTTTTTTAATATACTGACAATTGTATGCCTTTTAATAAGTCTCCAACATTAGCATTATTTATTTTCACGGAATATTAGAGGTACTAATGGTTATAATGCATCTAGGTAATTTATAATCGTGTAAAAATGGAAGTGAGTTTTGGAATGTTTTAATACGAATCTACTACGGTCGAAACCGGTTCAACTTCTCTAGGCGTACACATTAATTTTATACAAAGAATACCAGTTTGGTATTCATCGTCTCTAGCTATGCAACATAAGGTACTAGTCCAAAAGTAAAGCATCTCATAAGAGCTTGTAGCCGCGGTTCGTGCGTTCTGGTTGAGATCTTGCATGTAAAACAACTTTCGCAATGGAAGGTCAATGGATGGGTGGCCAAAACTAATCTAAGTATTACAACTGATCTGTTTGTTTAGAACTTATAAATAAATAAAATAAATAAATAAATGCATTTATTTCTCATCACAAACTTACACAGCATTATAACTTACATTAAACATTTATATGAGTTAAGTTTGTGTGAGACTGATGCCTGAGAAGGTATGAAAATACCTGTGATTTCAGGTCATCAGGCTCCCACTACCTCGAACCGCTTTAACACAAAAAGATGGTGATGAGATAGTGACATTATACAATTAAACAACATTAAATAACAAAAAAACAAAAATTAGGCTTAAGATAAGTGTTAAATGTGTGTGAGTGTGTGTGTGTGTGTGTGTGTGTGTGTGTGTGTGTGTGTGTGTGTGTGTGTGTAACTTTAAAAAGTTACCTCAGATCTCTATCAGGCAGAGTACCAGCAAGCTTCATTGCCTCTTTGTACGTCAAAAGCTTAGTGTAACTGGCTTACTAACATTATTTCTAATTTCATTTTGTATTTGCTGACACTGTCAATTTTCATAGAAAATTATTGTAGCATGTTTGAATATATATCCGATCCTCTAAATGTCACTTCACATTTCATTGAATGTTTTACGGGTATGCACGTGCCTTGATGTTAAGTGATTATAAGGACAATGATGGAAGCGCACTTCACCCGGGATCCTGGAGGCACTGGCTATCTTATCTCTAGCTGCCGGAACACAACAATGCTACAAACATTGATGATAGGGCAACATATTTAGATGAGATGGTGGTAGCTAGCCAGGCGGGCAAACAAGCCTTGGTGGTAGGCTTGTTTGTCCGCCTGGCTAAAACCGAGTACACAAACAAGTTACCCCCCACTGGGAATCAAACCCAAGGCCTCTGGGTTTTAACCGGTGGTTGCACAGTACAGTACAGCACAGTAGTTTAGGCCCAAAACACTGCACTCTATACCAGGTGCAGACATTGTACCTACCTGGGCGCTTCTCCCCACCAGCACGACCAAATAAAATGAGTAGCTTGTATAGTATTAAGCTAATTAGATCAATAAGTGCTAATGAGCCTCACTCATTGAATGATAAAAGATAATAGAATAAATAAACCAATGCATATGTAAGTGCGTGATTTAATCATAGCCAAGTTTATCTTTAAGAGGCGAACAGTTTGATAGCATAAAAGATCTGGAAAGGACTTTGAACTGTTTCGATATCATTATCCCATTATTATTAAAATTATCGATATTATAAATTAAATCAAAATATTTTATTCAGTTTCAAATCAAAATGAAAATAATAAACAAAAATAAAATATAAAAAAAGAAGTGAAACCGAAAAGTACCAAACTCAGCACATATTGCAGCATGAACATTACCTGCAACGCTGATATTTTGCCGAGCCCCATTGTTATAGAATATAGTGTAAGACCAGCAGAAGCAGAAGTGCTTTGTTGTTACTCTTTAAATAATTTATTTAAATAAGAAACAAATGAAAACATAAAGAAAGAAAAATATTTTATGGCGTAAAATGCCTCTAGGCCACTAAACAAACAAACAGTTCTAAACAAACAGATCAGTTGCATTGAATTTGACCAATTAAGTAAAGTGACGTGTTTTAGAAACTAACAAAAAAGGAAACTGACTTATTGACGAATTTCGCGAAACTGACGTATGAGGTAAACTGACGAGTGATAACCCGACTCGATAATCTCGTATAACTGTTTATACACATATAGCAAAAAAAAATAAGATTTATGCGAAATTTAATATGAGATATTTGCACCGTCCGCGTCCGTGCAGTCGGTAAGGCTTAAAAGTCTTATATTTTTTTACGTTTATAAATATAAGATCTAACATACGATCCGTGTTACAATTTTAGATGTACAATATCAAACTCTTTATATCGCTTTATATATTTACTGCATATGTAGCTACAAATTTATGATTTATCCATAATGAATTCCTTAATTGTATAGTATGTTTTGCTAATTTATTAATTAGCTTTTAGTATTTTTTTTAAATGTACTATTTTTTCTTCGTTTTTTATAATGTCTGGGATTTTATTGTATATTCAAATTGATTTTTAATATGGACTTGCGTTAAACATTACAAGTTGGGTTCCGGAAGGCTTAATCCGTTTTTACGTCTAGAATTTTTATTAAACTCAAAGTATGTTAGGTGATCGCGTACAAATATTGCTATTTTAGGTCCTGCCCGAATACCAGCGCCGTTGCGTCGTGACTTTCTCACACTGTAGAGGCATATCCTGACGGCCTCATCACACTTGTATTCTTTTTATTTGTTACTTATTTGTTAGTTATTTTTTGTATTGCATTTCATGTCTTTGTGTCTGGTATCATAGTACGTGAGATCAATGTTTTTTGCTTTCTTTTTCTTTCTTTCTATTTCTAATTTAAAGATAGACGGTAGAGTTGACACTTCTAACTTCTTAAAATGGGGTTTACAGCGGTCAGTCCGCTTGATGTTGACTCGTATGCACTTCTTTTGCATTATGAACAAATCCTGGGCCTCATACTATGTCACTGTCACCCCATAAGATTATTCCGTACCGGAGCCTAGCATGTGCATACGCATAATAGGCACTAAGTGCGCACTGCGTGTGTGTATTTCTTTTCAGTGTAGATAACGCATACACAAATTGTGATAATTTATTTAGATTTCATTTTTGAAATACGAATTTCCCATTTCTTAAGCATATCGATGGTCAGACCCAGCAGGTTAAAGAAAGTTAAGTTAAGCAAAAATCAGGCACTTATTTTATGTTTTGGATTAAGACGGTATTTGGTCAGATCAAGAGGTCGTTTTTGATGGGGGTCTAAATTGTATGATTTTTGTTTTGTTCGTGTTTATTTGTAGGTGGTGTTGCTTTACCATTTTTGTATAGTAACGGAAGTATCATTTGTGCGTGTGTTATTGTCATGATTTATTTGCTCTTTTTCTCAATATTGATCCAATTATTTATTTTTGGAAACGATAATAATCGTAATGCAACTTTGTGGTATAGTACGTGTAGTACGTAAACTTTGAATTTCCTATTCAAAGCTCGTTAGTAAGTTCGCATGATAATAATATGCCAATGAGTTTCTGAGACTTACATTACATATATTTAAAGATTTTTTAATACATTTCTTAGCGTTTTGTTTAATATAATTTATGGTAACATTTTTGCCTTTCGATCATTAAACTGTTAGTGCTATCTAACCTAAAATTAAATTACAATACTCAATAATACACGGTTCGCCACACTGCCTGCAGGGAAAGCTGACCTCTGAAGAATCTTGCAATAAGTAGAGGGCGTGCTGATAAGCGAAGCGGGAGTTGGAAAAAAAATAGTTCCTAGTATTTTTCTGAGTAAAACAAAGGAAATAGCCTAAAACTGTTCCAATGCTTACTTGACGACCTCCGTGGCCGAGTGGCTTGCACGCCGGTCTTTGGACGGCGCTAACTCCGAGGTCCCGGGTTCGATTCCCGGTCGGGTCAATTTCGAAAACGAACTTTTCGATACTGTGTTCTGATTTCCATAAAACGAGTGCTTTAGCTACTTACCTTGGGATCAGAACAATGTATGTGATGTTGTCTAATATTGTTTTCTAAAGTTTACGCGAACACTACACATTGAAATGAAACAACTTTTACGGATCTACTCGCGTTTATTTTACACATTAGTTTTAATTAATGTTTATCCTGACGTTTCGAACCTGCAGGGTCCGTGGTCACAGGGAGTCTCCCTGCAAAGGGTAAATAATAATATATATAATATATATATGCTTAGCAAAGGTCGGTTAGTGATCACAAACCCCGAAAAATCCGAAACACCCTTTGCCCAACCTGGGAATTGAACCCGGGACTTTCTAGTAGGTATCGAGCTGAGCTATTTATGCTACACGGCCACGGAGGCGTTCGTTTTCCGAGTATTTGATCAAAAATTCCTTGTCTCATGATATCGACAATTATTAATAACTCTTAGCATAATTCATCTTTAAGTAACTAATAAATGAATAATATGAGTAACTGTTTCTCTCTTCCTTACGTATAATACAATGCGGTATTTTTGTCATTCAATTTAAAGCAAGACAAGGAACGTAGCTATAATAACGTGGTATAACGACAGTTTTTAAAGTTTACGCGAACAGTTTTTAGTCTTAAATAATAAAAAATAAGATTTTTTTATATATAAATAAAATAGCATTAGGTACGCAATTGAACGTATTATACCTTTATACTAACCTATTCGTCTTTTTTTAATCTGCAAGATCGTTAGACGCTGCTTCATCGAGCACCGAAAATTATAAGCTTAAGGTGCTCCCTCACCAGGAGCGTTCGTTTGTAATGTAACATTACAAATCCTAGCATTACATCAGTGAGCGAAGAGAACTGAGCACTACAGTGCGCAACCTGTAATGTTACAGATTTGAGCATTACTTACATTGGTGAGGTGAGTGAGGAGAACCGTGCATTACGTTGCGCAACTTGATGATACAATGTGTAGTCAAGTCAGGGAGAAAGTATTGTAATGTAATACTCAAAATCGAATCAGAAATATTACTATGATAGGGCCTTTTCCAATATATTAACGCTTTAAGGGAGAATAGAAACGCCCTTGCTGAGTTTCTTGCTGGTTCTTTCTTCTCAGTACAAGGACTCCCGCTCTGTGTAGACTTACGAACCTAAACTGAATAAATAACTAAATGATTTTGAATTTTGAACTTAGAAATTGTTACATTACAGGCGAGTGCTCGTCAAATCAGGGTTTGTTGTAATGTAATACTCACTAATCGACTCTGAAATTTTACATTACAGACGAATGCTCCTTTTTTTTGAGATAGTTTCCTGATTGCCTCAGACGGCATTTTCAGCTTCACCGGGCTTTGCGAATGCTCCTGATAAAGGAGCACCTTTATGAAACCGCTGCCGCTTATCACAGTAGCAGCGGCTGCATGACCTATCTCGGGAGCGTTAGCACCACCAACACAGATGGGCCGGAAAATGCATCGACCCCGCCCACCTGCCGGCAATATGGCGGGAAGTTTCAGAGCGCCATTTCCAGAATTAACTACTGCGCTTGCAATATGCGCCAGCGTAGAAAAATCTTGAGGAGCTCGATGGCGCAGTGGATACCGCGCCCGGTCTGCGAGTGCTGAGGTTAAGCAACTTTCGCAAAGGCCGGTCATCGGATGGGTGAACAAAAATCATCTCGAGCTCCTCCGTGCTTCGTAAGGCACGTAAAGCCGTTGGTCCCGGCTGCATTAGCAGTCGTTTACATCCACCGCACCGAACTGAACCGAACTCTCCCTAACCATCCATAGGGAAGGCTCGTGCCCTTGCAGTGGGGACATATATGAGCTGGTGATGGTGATACTTTAAGCAATCAAATATGTAAGGTACCAGGAACCAATGATCGACATTTTTTTCCTAAGTATAATCATTAGAAATAGGTGTTAGCAACTGATTTGTGTCTTATGCGACAGCTGAATACAGACCACCTGCTTCCTAGATGGCATCAACCGCCACTGTAGTCTAGTGGTTAAGACCACCGGTTTATCCACCCTCATATCCTTGGGGGAGGCCTTTGTCCAGCAGTGGACATCTTTTGGCTGAGATGAAGTGATGATGATGAAACCAATGAACCTAATTTATGAGCCCTCTCGAACTAATGTAATTGGTGGAACATGACACGATTGCTTTTCCCTAAAATATAGTGTTGTGATATTGGACATGTCCAAACTGGAGCAAGTATTGGAAGCTCATTACTAAGAGATAGCCTTGTCATGTTATGTAGTCTGGCAATCGTCGCACGCTTCATTTAGGAGACAGTTTTGATGCGAGATCATCACACTAATATTATAAATGCGAGAGTTTGTGTGTACGTGTGTATATTTGTTGCTTGTTCACGCTGCAACGGATGGATGGATTTGGATGAAATTCGGCATACAGATAGTTTATAACCTGGATTAACACATAGGATAGTTTTTATCCCGATATTCCCACGGGAATGAAACTCATACCTTTTCTCTATATTTGGTTCCACAATTTACTACTTAGGTCTTGGATTTGTTTGTTTTGTTGTCATAGAAACTGTCAAAGCGGTAGGAAATCCACCGGGACCTGTGGCCGGGACAGCTAGTAAGACATAAATGGTCTAAAATCAAGACGCATCCAACTCGAAGCAACGGTTCTTCATGATTTATGTAACAATAAATATGATTGCATTGATATAGTAAATCGGTTAAATTATTCAGTGCCGCTGAGGGTCCATGCACGTTCATCACGCCTTAACTCATTATTTGCAGTCCCTACACAAACGCTGGCGTTAGATCTCCACTACATCGCATAACTCACTTTTACAATATTTTTTTTAACACTATTGATATTTTTGCATGTAGTGCTGGTTCATACAAAAAACAGATAATCGACAGATTATTTACAATCACTGATGCCTAAAGGTGGCTGCGTGCAACCCTGCCTTGTTTGCCTGAAAATGTTTTACCTGATATCGTTATCTGTTGTATTCCACACTCACTCACGTTTCTACGTATATTCCAAATATTTATAATATCCATTAAGAAAAATTTGTATACAGATGTAAAGTCCAACACACCCATTCAAATCTATAATATACCTTACTCACACATACATATAGTATACACTTGCATAATTAATTCATTTATTACACACTTACATTGTATAGTTAACTCACTTTTACATGACTGACTGGGTTTCACTGTCATTATTACTTTTTTATGTTGCCTGTAACCATCGTTGTTATGTTTACAATAATTAAAATTAGACATAAGAATAATTGTAAATCTGTATTGTAAACTTGTTTGTTTGTTGAACCACAGTTCAATAAATAAATTTAATAAAAAAAAGTGCTGTGTGCTTATGTTATGTTAGTATGAGTAAAAACAAACATTTTCAAATTGATATTTTTTATATCAAAACTGAAAATAGCACATGAAAAAGGTAGGAGTTTTTTGCACAAGATATCATAACAGAAACATTAATGAAAACGAAGTTTTTCATGTCATATTTTCAGTTTATAAATAGGTATAACATTTAGAATGCAGTTTCGATTTAAATATACTCAAAGCAATGTGACAAATAAAAAAATCGGGCCGAGCTTATGAGTAGAGATAGAGGTTCCTGCTTATTTATTTATTTATTTATTTATTTATTTATTTATTTATTTATTTATACAACAATGTTTCAACAGCATTTATCTAACCACAAGATACAGAAGATGTTACTTAACATAAGCCAATTATAGAAACATATTATGCTACTAAAAAATGTTGACATAATTAATGAACGCAGGTAAGAAGTTTAAAAATAAAAAATAGGTAGCTAGATGAAATTTTGTCGAATGATGACTTACAGAATAGGTGTGAATCTGATTGTGTTGTGTCGATGTGTATTAGTGCGTGTGAGTGTAATATTGTGGTTGGTTTACATGGATGCTCGAATTGATTATGACCGTGGGTTATTAACTTATTAATTGTAGTACAAACATTACACAGTACATTACAGTACATTCAAATATTTTAAAGATTCAATTAAAACACTATTTTAACTTAACTTAAGCTGCTGTTTTGAACATAGTTTTGGATGTTGTAAATATATCAATATCTGAATAAAACCTATTGTACGTTTTTGGTAATCTAATAGACATATCATTCACCCCGTAGTTTGTGCGCGCTAACGGTAGTAATGAAAAAGATGGGTGTGACGAGTTCTTTTACCAGGGGCGTTCAGGTTGAGTATTCTATTTGATAGTCTAACAGTCTAGCTTTCCAGAACATATATCATAAAATACAGCCATGTGTTGCATCTCACCTCTGTCAGCCAGAGTTATGAGGCTGTACTTTTTACATGATTCAGTGTAGTCATAAATTTTTAATTTGCTTCTAAAATTTAAATATTTAACGAATTTCATTTGGAGGCGCTCAAGGGCATGCCTGTGAGTCACGTACTGTGGATTCCAAACTGTGCTGCATTATTCGAGAATACTTCTGATATAAGCATAGTAAAGCACTATTATGCAAGAAATATCAGAAAAATCACGCGTGACCCTTATTATGAAACCCAAGTTTTTGTAAGCCTTGTTTATTATTTATTCAAAGTGACTATTAAAATGTAAGTTTTGAATCGAGATAAACCCCTAAATCTTTCACTTAATCAACCTTATTCAGACTGACGTTATTTAATTTAAAATCATAACCAATGGGATTCTTACGCCTAGTTAATTGAGTGTGCGCACATTTTGCAACATTGACTGTGTTACGGTTAGTTATGTAATACAGTGATAGTCTGTCTAGATCTTCCTGCAGTGTAATGCAATCCTCAATTGTATTAACCTTCATATAGATTTTAGTAACATCAGCATATAGTAAAAGCTGAGCACGTCTAAAGCACAATCCGATGTCACATATGTAAGCATTTAATCGTTTATATTACTCTCAGAACGCTCAAAATAGTTTTCATGCCGACTTGATCAGCGTTTCACTGCAAAATGTATGCTATACGCTCGCCTATGTAGCTCCGTACGCCCTCTGACGTCACAGCACTGACGTCACAAGCCACCTGACCCGCAGTCAGTAGGCTATCACCGTACATACCCCCTGCCATTGCACGCCAGTGCACCACTCGCGATAACAATTGATATGTTTACACTTTATTACAGCGATTGCAAGTAATGGTTTATTGTGATCGATAACCTTCTGCCCCTTACCCTATTGCTAAGGAATTGCTCTCCTTTACGTAATTTATTGGTGTCTTTTACTTATAACTATATCTGGAGTGAAGGCCCTGTAATCTAATTGCCTTTTGAGAGTGAGGTAACTGAGTTCTGGGAAGTAATTAAATGACTTTATCTTAGAGAAAATGGATCGATATTGCTTTCCTTTATATATATTTATCCTTGTAATCCCCCTAAGTACACGTATCCTCTCTTTGTGAGAGATGTCGCTCTGATTACGAAAGGTCGCCGGTTCGATACTCAACTGAGGCAAGTCGTCTTTTTTTAAATGCTATTTTAAGTACCACCATAAACCCAATATAATTAATTTAAGCTTGATTATTTCTTTTGATATGAGAAGACGTGAAAGAAAAAATATCTCGCACCATAATTATCAGGTACTTTTATATTCTATAATTTTGCATAGCACAGATATTTCAAAGCATTTCTGCTTCTTTTATTTGAACTGAACGGTCGATCGAACTAGTAAAGTCGGTAAAAGTCGATCTATTTAGATCAGTTTGTTAAATTGAGTAAATTCGTTGTAATATTTTCAAAAAAAATACCTATTAAGCGCCGCCAAACCCTCCCACTTGGACGGATCGATACTGCGCCTCTTCATATGCCTTTTCTGAACATCTTTATACCTGAGGAGTTGGCCACCACGCTCACGCTTGCCCCTACATAAGTATATTCGTACATGTAGGTAAGTAAGTACTTAATTCCCCTCCAGTACATTTGAGAAAAGCCAAATCCCTAACCGCAGAAAAACAAACGCAATGTCCGCAGAGGATATTATGTATTCTTAGGAAGGTTATGCATTATTTGACCTGGCAACACACCGCTCGTACCCTATTAGCGGTAGCAGCGCTTGTGTCAGATATGTAAGCCCCTTGTCGTAATGAAATAACATGTAGCGCTTTTTGTGCTTCGCAGGGTAAGTACCTACGCGTGTTCGGCGCGCCAACTTTTAACAATGCGGTGTTGCCAGGTCGAATAAACATGGAATATAAATGTAAATATGTCAACTAACCTGGGTATTGAAATAGTTATGATGACGTCACATCGCATCTATTGGAGGTCTCTTCTAAATTGTAATTGTAATTAAACTTCGGTATCCGAACGGATAATTCTTAAATTACTTGGCTGGAATGCGAGAAATCATTATTTAAGGCTCAAACCCCTTAGCTCCGTTAACTGACGTGAACCCAAAACGTAACACAAGCTTCTGGATGATGATAGCTGGACTTTTATTAATGTGTTATGTGCATTTAAAAAATATAGGTATGTATATTTTATGACTATATTATAGTCATATAAGTACTGAGCATCGCCCTTTTACTATATTTACCTGTATAAACTTACGTTCATAACTCATAATTCATTTATTTGCACTAAAACACGGTATAAAAAGTTAGTACAAAATAAGTAGTGTAGTACAAACATGTTTAGCCAAATCAAAGAGGCATGCAAATATAACGCAATCTGGAAATGTTGCAGAAAATTACTAGGAAAATTATCACTATTACATTAACGTCATTCACACCTCATTATTTAAATCGAAAAACTCCTATCTAAAAATGTATGCCCCAAGTGCTTACAATGGTGCTTTTCAGGAAAACAATTCACTTGCGGGATCCAAGTAGGTTTATTTCATATTGCGTCTCATAGTTGGGCTTAGGCCTTCCCAGATGAATGAGCACATGAAGAGTTTAGAATATAAACCACCACTCTGGTGCAAAACGAGATGGTCGGTTTTAAACGACTATCGACAAAGGCAATAACTGGGACCAACAGCTTCCGAATTACGGAGGAAAATCGAGAAGAAACTTTAGCCGTACCTATCTGAGTACCTATCGTCAGCCATCTTAGTCAGGCTTATTACGCTCAAACGAATGCTTTTTTATTTACAACAGAAATATAATTACAAATATCGGTTAGTAGTATCTTAAAGGGGAACACCCAAAAATTCCGAATTATGTAATTCCGAATTTCACAATCCCTAAGAGACTAAATTCCGATTATTCAAAAACACGATTTTTATTTTATCGAAATTCATAAATACGAAATTTTAATTTTCCGACTTTCATTAGTACGAAGGATTAAAAACCCGCTGTGTTACTAGTCCGAAATATGGTATTCCAAATTTTAATTTTCCGAAAATTCATTGCTAACATTCAGATTTTGTATCTAAAACGGGTATATATTAAAAGTTATAATCTCAAAAGTTAAAAAACCTTTGTTGCGGATAAATTTACATAACCGAAACGCGTAGGTTAGGTGTATGTCTGACGCGTATGTCTAACATGATAACAACAACGCCAGAACCGAATTGCACTTATTAGATGAGTATTGGGTACTTATTAGGTCCAAATAGGTAAGTACAGTAGTTCTAGGTTAGGTTAGGTTAGACATGATAACAACACCACCAGAACTGAATTTCACTTATTTCAGAAATTTTGGGAGGCACATATTTTTTAAGAAAAATGTTGGGTATTTTCGGAATTTTGATATTCGGGATTCGTATTTATGATATTGCGGATTATTATTAATTCGGATTTTTATGGTTCGGTATCTTCAAATTCGGCATATTGATTTTCGTAATTATAAACGTTCGGAATTTTGAAGTTTCGGAATTTAAAATTTAGAATTTAGGAAAATAATAGAAAAATTAGGAATTATGAAACACGGAATTTTCATTATCGTAATTTTGAACCATTCGGTGTTATAAAATTCGGAATTTTGAAATTCGTGATTATGACTATCGGAACTAAGTTTTTTATTAGTAATACTTCTAGTTGTTTTTACATGTTTTACTGAAATTTTAATGTCTTTGTCAAAAAACTGTTTAAGAAGCAGGACACATTTGACTTTAGTATGTATATGTAGAACACCACAGTATTTAAAAAGCCCCGTAGCATTTTCTGAATATTTGTTTTTTATTTTCGGGGGAACTAATAATTTAAGAATCCTATGTTGAATATTATATATCTGATCCAAACATGTTTTATAAGTACGGCCATAGCTGCTTAGACCATAAGACAATACACTGTCTACTAATGCATGATACATTTGTAACAGAATAACAAAAGGCATTTTGCACTTAATAATAAAAAAAATTGTCATTAAAACCCCAAGTTTGCCGCATACTTTTATATTTATCCCCGTGACCACGGCTGAGTTACACCGGCCGTGGTGGTGAAAGAAGGTATGATACCTTTTACTAATAAGTTTTGGATACCTAATGAAATGAAATATACCTTATCTCAGATGAGGATTTGGAGACGCTGCTGGACGAAGTGATCCGCGCCAGCAACCGAGGAGTGACGGCGTCCAAGAACGTCAGCGGCGGCCCCAACTGGAGCTTCGGCCAGTCGCTGTTCTTTTCATCCACTGTGGTTACCACCATAGGTATGTAAATCTACCACCAAACCAATCTTTGCCTTTTTTATATTGAAGTCTTTCAATATTTTTTGAATTCAATTCAATCGCAAACCAACACGTACCTTCACGCATATTTGTTTTCCTGTAAGACTTTCTGTCCTGAAGTACCTATCTAAAAGATACTTAAAAGGAGAAGTTCTCAGACTTCAATCAGGTTTATGTTTATATGTCAGTGGCTGAAAAATAAAAAGCATTTTCTCTATTGTTATTAAGTATTAACTAATGCCTTGGAACTGTTTATCTTTATGTAGCGAACATGCGAGCGAGGGAAGTCGCTTCAAGAAACGATAGACATAGCACGCGGATCAAGAATGTAGTAAAGAGGTTTTTACATGGTCGATAATAAGCGAGGGGATACACCTGCAAGCGTTTTTCTTTATGCTACGATGACCGCTTTCCATCAGGTGAACCGTATGATTATAAAACTAAGGAACCTGGTATATTGTATGATAGTTAAACACTGCAGACCGAACTACATTCTACTTTACTTTCACTAATGAAAATCACTCGATGCTCGACGCACTCACTTAAATTGTCACTTGCCTTTCCAGGCTACGGCCACGTGACCCCTCTGTCGAAGCCCGGCAAGCTGTTCTGCATGGTGTACGCGCTGCTCGGGATCCCGCTGACGCTGGTGCTGCTGTCGGCGTTGGTGGAGCGGCTGCTGCTGCCGGCCACGGCGATGTTGCGGGCCCTCAACGCCTCGCTGGGGCATCTGTACCGGCCGTTCACGATACGGCTGGTGCATTTGATGATTATAGGTTGGTTTGAGCGTTGTTAGATCTTTGGTATACGTGACACAAGGATCAGTACTCATGGAAGCCCGGCAAACTGGTCTGCATGTTGGACGCGCTGCTCGGGATCACGCGACCCTGGAGCTGCTGGCCGGCGACGGTGATGCTGCGGGCCCTCAACGCCTCACTAGGGCACCTGTACCATCCATTCAGGATACGGCTGGTTCATTTAATGATTATAGGTTAGTCATCCATGGATGCGAGCGGCACAAAACCGGTCGTTGTGGATATTCTTGGGGGAGACCTTTACCCAGCAGTGGACATATTTTGGCTGAGATTATAAGGTAAATCAAAGTTCACAGTACCGCAGACGTTATGGAACAAAATGTTTATAGTTAAGTTCTGTGATGGGAACCGCGTTGAGCTAATTGCCTTTTGCAGTAATGGTGCTGGTGGTGTTCTTCCTGGTGGTGCCGGCAAGCATCTTTGCGGCGCAGGAGCCCGACTGGGACTTCCTCGACTCCTTCTACTACTGCTTCATCTCGCTCACCACCATCGGCCTGGGCGACTACATCCCCGGAGACGCGCCCGGGCAACCCTACCGGCCGCTTTACAAAGTTGCCACCACATGTATGTACCTACCTGTTTATTCAGCCTCTGTGGTCGAGTGGCAGAGCGCTCGGCCGGATACCCGAAGGTCCCGGGTTCCATTCCGAGGTCAGGCAAACGGTGTTTAGGATTTTTCAATGCATAGCCCGTTTGTGAAATGAAATGAAATGAAATGAATCTTTATTCAAGTAAACTTATTAGATAAGCGCTTTTGAACCGTTGTGATCCGGTTGTGACCACCAACCCGCATTTGGCAAGCGTGGTGATTAATCCTTTAGACAATAATTGTCGTGATGACTTGATTTCAATGAGACCTTTGTCCAGCAGTGGGCTATTTATAGGCTATTTACTAACTTATTACTTATGGGTAAGCAGTTGGCCTTCATCTTCCCTAATGGTAAACTATTTAACCCCTAATGGTAACTATACCCTCCTCGTTTCAGTCTACCTGCTCATCGGCCTGACGTTCCTGATGCTTACGCTGACCGTGTTCTACGACATCCCCCAATTGAACCTCAGCACTGTCTTCTCCTCCGTGAACCTGAACGAAGACCCTGAGAAGATGCGTCTAAGCGGTTCCGGCGTGATGGGCCCGGGCTACGGCATCGGGGGGCTAGTGATGCGGGACGACTACAACCACCACGACCAGCGTCGTTCCGTCGTACATATCCGACCGCATTTGGACGACAGCCCCAGCCCTGAGGATACCACGCCGGTCCACGCGAGGGATATGAGGGTGCATTGAACGGTCTACTCGAGAAAAGCTTTTGGTTCATCCACGCTGCAGTTACTATTTGTTTTTAGATTATTATTACGCATATGCTCTACTTAAAGTTAAGCAAAACCAGAATCCATATGCAATGATAGCTAGTTGAGCAGTATTGTCACCTTTATCATCATCATCAGCCTATACTAGTCCACTGCTGGACATAGACTGACCCGCAAGTTCAACCTCTACACGCCTCCTTTAAAAATCCATGTCGATGTAGGGAGGATGAACTCGTGTGCTGGACTGGGTGATCATAACATCTTTTGGTAGTGCGACAAATAAACAACGTTTTGTAATAACATTAAACCTACCTAATATACATCTTAAAACTATGTAAACTTACCTACGTTATCTATCATGGCATTAAAATATAAAGTTTGTGTATTATGTTAGTGTTTTACATATTGTTTTCTGACACTATAAATTAAAATCTAATATATAAAATTCTCGTGTCACAGTTTTCGTTGCCATACTCCTCCGAAACGGCTTGACCGATTTTGATGAAATTTTTTGTGCTTATCCGGTATCTATGAGAATCGGCCAACATCTATTTTTCATCCCCCTAAATGTTAAGGGTGGTCCACCCCTAAATTTTTTTTGATTTTTGAAATTTTTCCAATACAAAATGATTTGTTTGTAGTGTTGTCATGGAAACTGTCAAAGCGGTACGAAGTCCGCCGGGGGCAGCTAGTAATTATATAAACACTTTTTGATGATAATGCTCACGTTTCCTGGATCGGAGGCCAGATTCTATAAAGGGTTTCAAAGCATCAGGGATAAAATAAGAGAGCATGCTATTAAATAATGTTAATTCCAGATCACGACATTTTTGAATAATGTTGCTCAACGTTGCGTAAGTGCGGTGTGGATGCATCATTACATTCTGGCGATCCAACTCTACTAATGACGGCAGTTTTAAAAACGATGTGAAACATTGCAACTCATACTTTTAAAATTTAAATTTAGAATACTTTATTCTGTGTTCGTGGTGTAAATCGGCTATAATTTTTATGGTGCAAAGCACAGATTAAAAAGTTTGTAGCATACATAATTATGACGATAAGAAAATATTCTGGCGCTCCAACTCCACTAATACCTACTTGACGGCAGTTACCTTAGAAAAATAACTAAAGCCATTACTGTTCTGGGGCCTTTAAAAAAACGATGTGAAACATCGGAATTCATTTGCTTTTAAAATTTATATTTCGAATGTTATATTCTGTGTTCGTCGGCCACAGAGTAAAAAGTTCGTACTTGCGCATTTATGTCGTTAGCGTTACCAAAATAGAAAATGTTGATTTTTCGCAGAATGTATTCGAATGATATCAGTGCGAAAGGTGCTAATGGACGGCAAAATCAGGAAAGCTGTAGAGAAAGGGTTTTTAGTACTTTGTTCTCCTCCTTTTAAATATTAATTTATTTAAAAAATTGGCTTAAATTTAATTAATATAAACATACAAAATTGTGTTTTAAATAGGGTAAAATATGTTTAAATTGCCCGGGACTAGTAGGTAAATACTAAAATGGGCTTGAAAATATTTTTTTTATATTATACCTTCATAGTAAATTACTGCCAAGCTTTTGATATCAGTTTTTCTTTTCTGGTAGTGATAAATGTCAATTTATTAAAACGAAATAATATTAAAGATTTTTAAATCATGTATCTGTCAACAGAATGTGTCTAGTGAGTTTACGAATTAAGTACTTATCTTTACTTAATCTTTAGTTTTAATTACTTATTGCTACATGGCCCCGGTGCATTTAAACATAGTTTTAAAATCAATTTCAAACCTTAATAATTGCTGCATATAGGTAAATACCTATTCAATTTATTCAATTCTTTTTTAAATTGTTACGGAAAAAATATATAATATCGCTTATCGAAACAATCCATCAATATAAGCAACTTTTACTATATACGCAAAATGTCACACATTTCAGTAAATCTTACATTTACTTACTTTAAATAAAATATACATGTTTGTATAAAATACTGCGGCCACCCCGCGACTTCGTCCGCATGAACACCCGTAATTTGTCCGTAATACGAAATAACTATTACCTACTTAATCTGCGGTAATACTCAATTAGGTATGCAAAATAACAGCTTACCAAAGTTTCATAGCAATTGTATGATTGGTGTAGGAACGCGTACGGGACAATCAAAGAAACATTTATAATTTTAATAATAACCCTCCTCCTGACGCAGTCGGGTAAAAACAAAAATGACACACTACAATATAGTCTTCTCACGAGAGCGTTATTCTCTATTTAAGCTTATCTATGGTTTAAAAATTAAATAAAGTATAAAAATCCCTTATAATCGGCAACCGTCCTTACTATTCGAAATTTGAAAAAGAAGTCTTGAAAACTAAATATTATTAACTTTCCGAGACATCTGTTATGGCAAGTCGAACTGAGTTTGTAATAAGACTGATGAGGATTTTCAAATTTTCACACTTTTCTAATTGTTTTTTTTATAGATTTTTACGCGAACAACTCGGTGAAGGGATAGACACATACCTAATAACAGAGTAATAATAACCGACTGACTGACGTGTCTCTCTAACGTATACGTTTTACACGCACCTAAGTATAAGAGTCTTATAAAAATAACTACCTATCGATTGAAACTGCATATCAAAAATAATATCTTGGCATTCGAATGTGGCCATTTTAGGCCATTCTACATATCTTCACTTTCAAATTGATCGTAGAGATGTGATCCGTATAACAATTACCGTTGCCCATTTTTTTGTAAAAAAAAAAGAAGTTTAATTATATTAGAGTAAGTCAAATGTGAAAATTTATATGCAAACTAAATAAATATATTTAATCTTCGATGTATAAAATATTAAAAAAATACTAAGTAATTTGACGTACGTATCAATTATGTGTGATAGATGACCAATAATTTAGTAGATTGTTTGGATTTATAATGATAAAATAAATACAAATCTATGTCTTCAGTAGATAAAATCATTATCATCTTGCCCTTGTTTCTCCCAAACTAATGGCGATGCTTCATCATATATTGTATTCGATAATAACTAAATTAGAAAAATATTTTCATCATAGATATGAATTTTAAAAATTATATTTGTATTTTCAATTTCGAATTTAAAACAATTATGTATATTTAATTTGTTCAAATAATCATCAATATACAAACTCACCTGGAATGAGATATAATTATATACATAAACGAAGAAGATAATTATTATCATAATGTATTAAAAGTGCGATATAATATCTCGAGAAAGTGCTAAGTTCGTTAACACGGTTATTAAATGGTCATCAAATAAACTGATAACAAAACAATATTTATTTGAATCGAATTATAATGGAAGACAATATTATGAAACTTATGAACTAAATATATTTACCAATAATGAATAGGTACATATTATTTTTAAAGTTATATTACTAACAAAGTTTAGAGTAGTAGATGAAATTATTTTTAAATTATAATCTTTTCATTGTTAGAGTTTATATTAGAGACTAAGGACTCGCTCGCTTTCATTTAAAAATCATAAATTTACAGGGAACATGTTACATTTCATTTAAAACCAGTTTTATTTTATAATTGTGTTTATTCATCCTATAATTATCATAAATGCAACTTTTCAATAAGTAGGAACCTACTGAGTGTTATGACTTATATTATGCTGTTTCAGAATTAAAATATAAATGTATTAATAATATAATAATAACAAATAAATATATAAATTAGAGAGATGTCGGTATTTATTAGGCCATAGTAGGGCGTAGTATTAACACAAAATGCCTTGAATGGATTACCCGCGTATAGAAGCCAAACTGTATCAATATTAACTCTTAAATAAACCAGCTTGAAAAATAAGCTTTCTTTTTTTTTACCTTTCTCAGTCTGAATGAATGAATGAATGTTTGGCTGCCTATGTGCATAGAGCATTAAGTCGCCGTTTTCACCAAAAACGCATAGATTGAATAAGCGAATGTAACTCAGCTTACCGACCGATTTGCCATGGCAATGGCACACACCCATCTACACACGACTTTAAAGTTTATACCGACACCCACCACCAACCTTACGGTTATAAAGTTAAGTGTCAGACATCCTTACGCAAGCACAAGGGACCATCTACGTCAGGTCATAACGCCGGATCAGGACGTGACGAAGCGCATTCTTCATCCGGTACTCTTAAGACTAGTGCCTCGAGCGAGTTGCTCCGTGGACACGTATAGTCCACTACCTATAATATCCAGATAGGTTACCGGAGCTGTAAGCTCCTCACTCGCTCACTTCGCGTTGCACCAAAAGCATAACTTGCAGTTCCACTGTTCGGGTCATCAACTCTAAAGTCGACTACCAAATCTCCACATTGGTGGCAGAGTTGTAAGCCCACTCACTTCACTACAACAATCAACTATGGACAACTCACGTGCCCCGCCGATCCTTTCTCTTCAGGGCCCCACCAAGACCGCTACTCGGACCCGCTCGCTGTGCGCGAAATGGAAGCCTGGCCAGACCTCAACTAGGCAGACGAACATTCTCACTTCTACAGTTAGCTGTAGAAGTGAGAGTGGTTAGCCACATAGCCACCACGAGTCCAACCCATGTCCGGGACCTGCCGGAGACGCCCGCGAAGGCATAACCGGCAGGGGGATAGGGCCTAGGATCCGCAACTCCCGTAGTACCCTTGAAAAGACAGCCGGACCCGTAGTTCCAACTGCCATACCCTACCTATCAGGGTCAGTTGATAGGGACATTGCCATGGCAATCGCAATTTACTTTATGTTTACACTGAACCGACTGTTAGTATTAAAGCTATGCGTAGTCCTCGACTTTCGAGATCCAAGAAACTTTCACGCCACTAGTTGCAGACGTTGTTGAACCTGAACGCAACAGCGCCACACCATCGCTCGAAATTAGAGATGAATTTTGCAATGTTTGGAAATTCAACGCTCGGGGCGATGGCTCCACGCAATCCACGTAGTTTCATGACATTCACGGGCACTCTTTCCCGCCACTCCATCACTCCAAATTAATGGATTATGGAATGTTTTGAAATCCAACGCCGCGCCGCCGCGCCGCCCCGGTGCCGTGCGTGTAATCCAACTAACTAGTTAAAAGTTTGGAGTGATGGAGTGGAGTGCCCTTGAATGGGGACCTTATAGGAACGTAAGAAGTTAAGCCTGGTTGTAATCTTAAGATGGCAGTTGTAAAACACACTTGGCTTACAGTGACTACCCAGTACAGTACAGTACTACAGTATGTTGACTACCCAGTACAATAATATTAATACTATACTATTAATATATAAGAATAGTTATAATTTTGCGATGCCCTAACAGGGTTTGTGACAGGCCATCATATACTTATTACATTACTATATTACTGTATGAAAGTGATACTGTATACATAAGTGCAATAAATAAATAGAAATGGTTTTTTCTAGTTACTTTTATTCAATGGGGTTTGGTAAATGACAAGGCTATATGGGCTTAACTCTTTTGCCTTGAAACTAAGGAAGAAAAGAAACTAAAAAAGTGACAAGACACAAGTGTGGCGTGTGAAACGAAACTTACCTTCTTTCTCATGAGTAACCTAACCTAACTTTTTGGCGGGAAAGTGAAGAGTCATGTCTGCGGTTTTGTTTTATTTTCTAAAATTTATGTTATGTCGAATATTAATGTGAAATAATAATAAAAATAATAATTTATTCAATATCTTTTACAAAATAAAACTGCTAAATGTGCTAGTCGCACGAAGCCATCAACTAAAGGAAAAAAATATTCATAGATTTAGAGCTGATTTTTCATTGAATAATTTTGACATAATGAATGACAGATTCTCCTTAGAAAATATGTCACAATGACAATGATAATCGTTGGATAAAACTTATCTATGGATTGAAAAATCGGGCCTAAGAAATTTAGAATAGCCTTGTCTATGATAATTTTACACTACTCAATCAAATCAAGATTAAACTTATGCTAGTAATTATAAAATCAAGTGAATTTAATTAGATTTTGTCGATTGCGTGTCTCTTTATATGATCTTCGTGTTATATATAATCAAAGTAAAATGCTAAGCATGGATTCGCCTGTGTCGGCGTTTGCTATGTACAGCAAGAACAAAAAACCTAAACTCGATAAGAAAAAGAAAAGGCAAAAAAATAAGGCAACTTCGCCAAAATTATCATCTAAAAACATAAACGATAGTATTATGATTGAAATCGCTCAGAAAATGAAGCGCAAGCAAAATAAATTGAAAGAAACCAAAAATATTGTTAAGAAGAAAAGCCACAAAAAAAAGGTTAAAGAAATTAAACAGCAAAAATTTATTAAGAAAACCAAATCAGAAAACAATAGAAGTCCTAAACCAACTGAGTCTAATGATATACCTTTCCTTATTCAAGCACCACCAATTAATTTTGCAAGTTCTGAACAAAATGGAACTAATGACTCGTGTTCCAACTCCAGCAATGGTAGCTTCGAATTTTCTCCAGTGCAAACAGACAGTGTTGAGGAAGGATTAAAAGCGTTTAGGTGGATGATTGCACCTTACAATCCTACCGAGTTCCTCAACAGAGTCTGGGAGAAGAAGCCATTACATATTGCTCGTAATAAACCAGCATATTACAAAGAGGTTATATCAACACCGATTATAGACAACATGCTGCGTAATGAAAATATACAGTTTACTAAAAACATAGACATCACCTCATATGTCAATGAAAAACGGGAAACACATAATCCCGAAGGTCGAGCTCATCCACATTTAGTTTGGGACTTTTATTTGAACGGCTGCAGCATTCGATTGCTAAACCCACAAACTTATATACCTAAACTCCACTTGATGAATGCTACGATGCAAGAATTTTTCAACTCCTTTGTTGGTGCTAATGCTTATCTCACACCACCGGACAGCCAAGGATTCGCACCGCATTACGACGACATTGAAGCTTTCATTTTACAAGCAGAAGGTAAAAAACTCTGGAGAGTGTACAAACCAAGGAGTGATAATGAAATTCTCCCTAGAGTTTCATCCAAAAACTTTGATCAAAATGAAATTGGGGAACACATTCTTGAAGTGACTTTAGTGGCAGGGGATATGCTCTATTTCCCTAGAGGCTACATTCATCAGGGTGTTACAATAGATGGTGAACATTCCCTACATGTCACTGTTAGTATGTACCAGAAACATTCGTGGGCAGATTTATTTGAGAAATTGATACCAGCTGCTCTACAAATGGCTATTAATGAAAATGTTGATTTAAGACGTGGCTTGCCATTTGATATCTACGATAACTTTGGCCTTGTAAATTCAGATGTTAACACACCAAGAAGAAAAGAAATAGAAGAACTAGTTCAAACACTATTTAATAAAATCAAAAACCATTTGCCTATAGATGATGCAGTTGATCAAATTAACAAGAATTATCAGCATGATGCATTACCACCAGTATTGAATGATTTGGAGAAAGCTGTGACAGTTTATGGGGATACAGATGTCATGGTTGAAGATGGAAAGGTAACTAACAGGGTTGAAATAGGACTTGATACAAAAATACGTCTACTAAGAAAAAACATACTGAGGATGGTATCCGAGGACCATATAAGATTATACTATTATGTTGAAAACTCCTTAGAATACCATGGAAATGATTTGCCATTCCTAGAAATAGAAGAAGACTTGGCCCCAGCCATTGAAACACTTATAACATCATACCCTGAATATGTTAGTATTGAAAGTCTTGGCATAGCAAGTGAGGCAGATAAACTTCAACTTGCAGATGCATTATGGTCAAGAGGTTTAATTATGACTGAATACCCATTAGATTCGATTGATGATGATTAAATAAGTTTCATTTACTAATTCTTTTATTTAGCCTTACAACATGTTTGTATGTATTACCATAAGAATAAACAATAACACAGTAGAACGGAATCTTCTTTGACCGAGAATAATATTCCTAAAATATAAGTTTTTCTTTACTATAAATTCATTATTTATTCTAGTTTTATAAATTCTTATGTTACGTATCTACATACCTAAAAATAAAAAGTTATAGAAGTACCATACCAAATGAAGCCATTTAAGTATTATTTACTTACCTAAAAATATAAAATAAAATACAATATACCTACATCCCAAAATCATACGGAACGCACAAACAGGCAAACGCGCGTGCGGTAACGCCGGCCGTGACAGCCTGACTGAGTACCATAGAGCAACTATATAACAGGTACCTACTCTCATCACGATCTTGAGCCCGTCCCGAGCGGGAGTTTCTGTTCTACTGTGTTATTGTTTATTCTTATGGTATTACCAAGAAATATTAGATTATAAAGATGATGATAATGAAATCCTGTGATCTCTCATCAGAAACATAGGGCATACATAGATAAAGGATAGGAAGAAATTAAAACAAGCAGTATCTTAGATTTTTATATTTAATTCTGAATTGCATATAAATTTGTGGACTTTCTGTTACAATAGTACTCTCGAACTGATATCTTTTGTATAAAACGCTTAAAATATGTTTTACAACTATTGTACCAGACGACCATTGTCACAAACATTCGCTTCAAATAGGTACACATTATAAACAGAAAATACACACACAACATTTTATAATCTAAACTTATTTCTCTTCAGAAATTAACCTATTTTAAAAATACCACCTAAACTTTAGGTACTTAAGATTTTCTAATACGATTCACACACACGCGCACGGCCTGATTTTCTGTATAATAAAAGTAAAGGTAATGGAAAACAAGTTAACGAATATCTGGGCAACATTTGCCACAAATGCGTGAGTAAAAATCACAGGAGGTAAGGAGTGTTCTAACAAAAGTGAGAGAGTAGGCAATTAATAAAACTCGAACACAATATCTTGTCAACACTTCCAAGTATTATCTATTATTCTACTTTATTCTAAAGCGTGATTCCACTGGTAAACTTAGCTAACAACTAAATGGAACTTGGATTGCAGTGGAAGTTACTCTTTAAGAATCTGTAGATGCAACTTGTGAAAAGCTTTTGTTTGAATAGCAGTAAATATATTTGATTTAACTATTAGATTACTTTTTAGTTATTTCAACGTTAGGCAGTTTCACACGATTTATTATTTATTTGGTAAGTAAGTATTCAAAATGTACAATTATGATCTCAAAGTGCATTAATCTGCCAATTATATTTTGATCCAGATACTTATAAAAGTAAATATTTTCAAAAATTTCAAATAAACCCATAGTTTGAAATCATAATACGATATCTCTATTCCAAAATCCAAGACACTATGTTAAAATAAACACCGACCATATCAAAATGTCTTCTTTTTTATTGATTTTATGGTCCTTGTGCTTTTGCACAATTTGCCAATATCACGTAAGTAAAAAATACACTGTATCAATAGGTATGTATTTTGTTTACTTTTGCTAATGTAAAGTTTCTTCGTTGTTTACCAGAAACAAGATAACACAAAATTTGGACAACATAAAACTTAAAATATAATGTTATATTTTTAATTTGTTTACACTAATGAATTTTCAAAAGTGATATATAAATGGAGTTCTAACTAATTGTAAGACTTTTAAAATTAATGGGACGATGAATTATTGAGGGTAAAGAATCGTTAAATCAAAATGTTACTGTGACATTTCCTTAATAATAAGTACGCTAGCTACGCTTACTCACCACTATCAAAGGCATTTTTATAATAACTATGGAACCATTTCGGATCGGATCGGCTACAAAGCAAAATGTTCATATATGCTTTTGGTCTCCTCAAGCAAAACGTCTATATAACATATCTTGACCACATGAAGAGATTGTCCTGGGAGCAAATCGTCCACAATTTATTTATGTCCATAAGTCTAGTAGTCTATAATTGAAAACTGCCTGTAGACAAATCGTTCATGATGCATATGATGTTAGCATTAATTCCTTCCTACAGACTAATAAAAAAGTATATTTAATAGATAAATATGTGCATACATATTAATTGACCCAAATGGCTTACAACCCAAGTGTAGTATTTCCAAATAGTTTTAAGTAATTTTAAAGTTATTTGGAAGTATTATTTCTCTAAATCTAGTTTTATTTTCTTGTTTTTTAAAATCTATAGCTAAATCTAATGTTAACACATGTTAAGCACACAAACTATTTGTGTTAACACATTTAGGACATTAGTCTTGTATAAAATATTGTTGAACCTATCATGTATACGATAAGTTTGTTAATATTATTTCTTGTGGGGACCTGGCCAGCCGAATGGACGATCCACCCGCGCTATCTGCGTGCCTAACTTTGTTAAGATTAATGTCCGCTATGTAACCTAATAAATAAATAAATAAATAAATAAATACATCCTTCCTGTTATAATTTAATATAATTAATACTTATACTTATATCTGAATGACAACATAAGGGTTTATATAACCCTTACAGTGTTATGTAGGTAGTTAGGTGCAATTAGTCGTATTCTACACACACTGTTTCCGATTGTCATTCAACAATAGTTATATTATGTATTGTGGACGGTTTGCTTCGTAGCCAATATGCTGGTTAGACATTTTCGCAAGACGTCATTAAAACAATTTTTGGTTACATTTTCAAATGTGGACGATTTGCTATCAAGTCTTAGTCAGTTGTGGGTAGTCTTAGTCGATAGACATTTTGCCTTGTAGCCGAACCGATCCGAAATCTATGGAACCACCTTCTTTATTTAAAAAAAAAAACAATTCTTTTATAACCAATTTCTTATTAGAACTAATTAAAAATTGAATATTGTGCTATCAGTATGACTATAGTGTACTTAATTTAGAAATGAAATATTTCTATGTTCATTATTGGTTATTCTCACGGAACGGTAAACGATTATGGTGGAGTGCTGCTGACAAAATAAATATACCGTTATGGTACACACGCCAGCACATCAATCTACCCAAAACTGTCAAATTTCTTCAATACATTGTCAACCTTAAACCTTATACATAAAGTTCAAAGTCTAATGAGGAAATTTGACAGTTTAAGGTAGGTTGATGTGCAGGCGTCTGTACGAACCCACGCGCGGTCAATGTCCGTTCACTAGTGGGCATAGTCCGTTCACAGTTGGGCAGAGTACATTCACTAGTGGGCCGAGTCCGTTCACTAGTGGACCGAGTCCGTTCACTAGTGGGCCGAGTCCGTTCACTAGTACGGTTGTCCGTGTTTTATTTCTTCGCGGGCGGCTTCCTCGGCGTGCGAGTGGTCTTGCCCGTTGACGTGGATGGCGTCGCTACTATCGGAGAAGGTTTGCTATCTGTAAATATCACCAGAACTCAATCAATGATGAGAAATTTAAATACTCCTATTTACAAGTTTAATGTAGGTACTTGAAGAACATACTTTGTTCTGTAATAAGCAGTGTATAAATAGTACAACATTTAAAGGTTTTAAGAGTATCATAATGATACATCGTTAAAATCGCGACATATATCGGTAATACATAACGATTATATTAGTGACCATGGCTTAGTTTTAGCCGAATTCCCTATAGAAATGGAAAAGTTTAAGCCAAGGTTTGTAACTTTCAGACCCGTCAATAATAACAAAAAACAAATTCATGAAGCTACTAAGTACACTCCATGGGCATTGGTATCTGCGTATAGTGATCTTAACGATATGGTATTGATGTTTAATATGCTTATTTTAGATCTTTTTGACACTTTTGCTCCCAAGCGGACTCGTAAAATCAACCATTCACCCTGTCCATGGATGACTGACACTCTTAAAGTATTAAGAAAGGAAAAAGAAAAAGCTTGAGGAAATACCAAGAAATTAAAATCAGATTCGGCAAAACAATATTACCGTAGTCTTCGCAAATATTTTATAACTTTGCCATAGCACAAGAAAACGATTATTTTTTAATCAATTTGTGAACAAAAATTGGAATAAACCCAAAGTAAAATAAAACCAAAGTAACGCAATCCCTATTCACCTTAAAGATGTTTACGCACTTAATAAATATTTATCAGAAAGTGTTCCAAATTTACCTGGAGATATTGCAGAATTGGACAAAGTTAAACCGTGCTCGCGGCGCCCCGGAGACAATCTATTTGAGTTTAGTGCTGTGAAGGAGTCAGAAATAGAACGTATCGTTTCCAAAATGTCATCTAACTCTCAGGGATGTGACGGTATATCAATGTTGATGATACCGTTAACACTACCCCACTCAATGCCTGCCTTATTGTCTATAGTGAATAAATCCTTACTCGACGGAGTGTTTGTTTTTAATGAGTGGAAATGTGCAGTAATTACACCTATTCCAAAGAAATCGAAGACCGAGAACGCGGATGATTTAAGGCCTATCAGCGTAGTTCCAGCTATTTCTAAACTAGTTGAAAAGTGTTCTCTAGCTCAGATCAACAAATTAGTTGAGAGTCAAAATTTATTACCAGCCTTTCAATCGGGGTTTCTTCCAAAACATAGCACATCTATGGCTTTCGTTAATATATGACATACTTTCTGCGTCTGATCGTGGTTTTGGAACTACTATTAGCTAAACTCAATTTCTTTGGTTTCGGATAGACTGCTTGTGACTGGTTTAAATCTTACTCCTCGGGTCGCTCACAATAGGTTCGGTGCGTAAAAGACGATGGCGCTGTAGAGGTCTTGACCTCACTATCTATCGCTCGGGGTGTGATTCAAGGGTCTATCTTGGGTCCAGTCTTATTCGCTTTATATACATCTAATATAACAGAAGTAATTGATCACTGCCGTTTCTACCTCTATGCGGATGATACGCAGCTTTATGTCCACACCAAGCCCTCTGCGATGGATGCATTATCGGCTGTGTGTAAATTAAACAGTGATCTTTAGGCCATTGCTGATTGGTCTCGTAAGCACTCTCTTGTTTTAAATTCGGCAAAAAGTGTTCAAATTATATTAGGCACTAGAAAACAAGTCGCATCCATTAAAACTGTACAAATAAATGTAATCTTAGACAATGTTCCTATACGTCGTGAGGAATGCGTTCGTAAGCTAGGTTTTATTTATTGATGAAAATCTTAGGTTTGAGAATCATGTTAGGCGAAAGGTCGGTTTTTGTTTTGGCTCCTTACAAACTTTACCATATTTTACTTTACCATATTTCGGACTAGTAACACAGCGAGTTTTTAATTCTTCGTACTAATGAAAGTCGGAAAATTAAAATTTCGTATTTATGAATTTCGATAAAATAAAAATCGTGTTTTTGAATAGTCGGAATTTAATCTCTTAAGAATTGTGAAATTCGGATTTATAAAAATCGGAATATTCAAATTCGGAATTACATAATTCGGAATTTTTGGGTGTTCCCCTGTCCAGTGCACGCCGCCGAGCACGATACGCGTATAACTCGATAATAAAAATGTTTTATGTGTTCTACGTTTAACAATCATAGATCAGAATAAAAATACTGCTATCAAATGGAATCTTTGATGCACTAAACACATAAAACATAAATATTTATAAATTTATATAACAAAATTAAAATCATTGAACAAATTCCCTTTTAGAGCTATTAAGATATTAAGTTACTTTAGATTTGTTAAATTAGAAAAGATGTATTTAAATCTTTCCATGCATCCAAGAAGATTAAAGAAACATGCTTTCTATTCTTCGTTTTTGATAACTGAAATAGCACTAGCACCAAGCATCTTTGTAAATAAATGGAACCAAAGGTATGGTGTGACGATAAATAATAAAAAAAATATACCCTGACCCAATTAAAACAAGTTTGAAATTGTCGTAGTACAAAACTTATATGGCGTGCACATTCTCGATATACACTATATATACTTCATGAAATTAAACTAATTATAATAAATCAGATAATATCGTCCAGTCAAAAAATAATCATACTTTAACTGTGTAACTAAATATAAAATAAAATCAATTTATATTTAAATAAACCAACACAGACTGTGCCTCTGCCTGTTTCGATTTGTAACTTAAAAATGTAACTTTGACAGCAGCGTTAAGCGGCGTATCGCTGTCCCGTTCGCACGCACACATCCAAGCTGCGTGCGAGCGGGACGGCGACGGCACAGTCATTACACACACACCTTACTCACTCTCGTACATGAATGTAAATGGCGATGATTGTACTATGCCTACCTTGCTTGAAGCCGCCACAATTCGTTTTCGTTTATTGTTTATCTGTGGTTTTGGCGGGGTCGGAATGGGTTTGCGCTCGCTTCTCGGACTGCGTTTGGGCGTTGTCCGCGACTTTTTCGGTGGAGTCGCCTCTTCGTTCTGGAAGGATGCATTGTTTATTTGACTTATGTTAAATAAAATATCACATGGTTTACTTATTGTGAAACAATAAAATCAGTCAGTGAGAAGGTATCATAAAATAACTTTTTTAGAATCTTACAACACAAAATTATTATTTTGAAAGACTATACATAAAAGTAAAATAAAAAAAGTTTTTTCTAAATCACACAAACTTATATTTTGATGGTTCACCACAACACAGGACGATATGACCTTATAAGTCAGAGACATTATGATACACAAATACAATATTATATACTATAGGGCAAGACAAACACATGTGTACACAATCAAAATTAAAATAAACATAAAAAACAAAAGACATGTAAATGATTACCTGGTTGTATTGTAATAAAGCCTGAAATATAAATAATGTAATTTCTTTGAACACGGTGTTCAAAGAAATTACATTGAACACCATGCACATACTTAGCACATCATTAAAAAAGGTAAGTCTAATTCAATATAGCTTTAATATGGGACCTATAGAAACATACTAGTTAAGATTATAACAATGTATAAAAATATGCTTAAAGAAATTGTAAATTCCTTTTTTAATGTATACATTTAAAGGTAACTTAATATGCCTTCTGTGTTAAGAGGTTACTGTAGATATTATTTCCAACAACATAACCCATATTATATGCATATGGCCTTTTACTTTATTACTATTCTATGTTATTGGTGAGATATGGCATTTTCTGACATGTCACCAAATGCAATATTTACAAAAAATCTTATCACTCAGAATTGATGCTTTTATGAAAGCAGAAACTAGCAATTATTAATTAATAAAATTCTTAATTTTTCCAGAAATAAACGTTTTTATATAGCAAAACATCTTAGTTTTTCACGAATTTTCTTTTTTAAACTACTCCTGTTTTTTCTAAAAACGAACAATAGTAAACATCAATATTTTCCTAAAAAAATTGCACATTTTGAGCTGTGCAACTAATTTGTAATTTAAATTGAATAAAGCTCAAAAAGTAAATAGTGTAGGGTAAATAAATGAACCAACGTCACTTCGGCATCGTTGCTCCAACAGTTTCATGCGTTGCACCGATCCCGTTTCTCGAATGCACCGATAAGTAGATTCAAAGACGCTGTCGTCAGGCAAACAGCGACTAGGAAAACGCCTTTGGTACTCTCTTCGAGCTTCAGCGGAGTCACCGTCACAAAATCCATAAACTAATATGAAGTCTGCGTATTCTTCATTTTGGAAAGCCATAACAAACTTTTTTAACGTAGTTAGCAACGACACGTCCGAGCTCCGTAGATAGTTTAAACAAACTGTTTTAAAAATGGCGATGAAAATATTATTGTGCATAATTTATGACCTCCCCGAATGCAAGGCAAACATAAGAGACGAAGAAATAACACGTGCACATTGCATACATCAAAGACCTTTTGTTATATTGGACCTTCTTAGTTGACATCACAGAATTATTAGAGATTACATCAGACGGGTAACTTCCATAAGCCAAAACTTGCCGTATAGAAGTTCGCATATGATAGAAGATTGTTTTTAAATGAAAGAGGAATAAAACTTTATGGCATTGGACCACAGCATTTTAAATAATTTAAAAAAGCTTTGCCCCCTTATTCTAATTTAAATTCAAAATCAATTTAGGTTTAATGATAAATGAAACACAGATAGTTATCAAGGTTTCTTTTTATTTCTTGTTTGCCTGGTAGGTATTTAAGTCTTTAATCGCCGTGGTGGTCACCGGTGACCGACAAACAATAAATTTTCTATTGTGTCTGGTTTTTCGGCAGTCAACGTGTTAATAAATAAGTAATTCATAATAATTTGTGCTTTAAGCAGAAATCGAAAACATTTCGGACTTTGCTAAATTGTATAAAAGGAAGGCGCTACAAGTCTACAACATCCGTATTTTCGCAGGTCTTAGACAATTTTAGGCTGCTTCTCTATGGATAGATGCAGATGAAATAATTTTCGAACCTGAAATGAAAACAACATTAATTTATAGTTTTCTTATAATTTATGGCGCCTATATCGACTAATTTATCAAATTGTAAAGGTTGCTCACGGAAGGTTCTATCTAACAAATAAAATGTCTGGCAATGTTGGACTTGAATTAAAAACAGCATTATTAATTAAAAACAGATTCTTATAAATCATTAAAAGATATTATGATTTTTATCAAAGCCAAGATAATACTTATTGACTATCTATTCATTAAACAGTAAAAGTAAATTGTTGGCATATAATTAAACCTACCAGCTTAGCACCTTTATTGTTTTCTGAACCTTATTTTACAGAATGTATGGGCTTCGCGCTGCTGTATAGGGTAAGGTAGGTATACATAGTTATGCTGCTGACTTCCTAGAAAAAAAGAAATTACAAGTTTAATTTTGATACATTTATATGTGAAAGTATACAGGGTGGAAACTTTCAGCGCAGCCTACACGAAAATGGTCTTAAGAGACTATTCATAATTTTTTACGAAATTTTGATCCCCATTCACAATTTTCAAAAAATTTTACAGTTAGCAAGAAAATAGCCATTTTACACAAAAACATTTTTTGATGCCAATCGATCCTGTTTCTAAAACTGTAGCGACCTAGTGGCTGCCGACAATTTATTTGGATGAATTCCATACAAAATTGTGGTTAGTGAGTCTTTAAGTTCTTGAACACTATCGTATTGCTTTTGTAAACCTCAATTTTCAGGTAGCCCCTGATCTGCAGAAAGAAACACGTGTTGAAACTTGTGTTGCCTTGTTGAATCGATACAGAAATAAAGGAATATTGGATCGAATTGTGACATGTGATCAGAGATCATGAGATCATGTGATAAACTCAGCTCTGCTGCTTATGCCATTAGAAAAATTAGGCAGTTAACAGACGTTGAAACTGCTAGAATGGTCTATTTTAGTTATTTTCACAGTGTCTTGTCGTATGGCGTCCTACTGTGGGGAACAGCGGCTGATATTGAAACTATATTCATTTTACAGAAACGAGCAATAAGAACAATCTATAGACTCGGATCACGAACTTCCTTAAGAAATCTTTTTAAGGAGATTGGTGTCCTGACAGTTGCATCTCAATATATTTATAATTGTATAGTTTTTGTACGTTGCAATATCAACTCCTATACTAAACATGGTGACGTACACAATTTCAATACTAGGAATAAGACAAAACTTGTAATGCCACTGTTCAGGTTACAGAAGGTTCTTGGTTCTTTCTTGGGGCAAGGTATACACTATTACAATAAAATACCAAGTACTGTACTAGATTTACCTTTAGATAAGTTTAAAAAACATGTGAAATCTATATTACTTTTAAAAGGTTATTATACAGTCAAAGAATATTTAGATGATAAAACAGCTTGGTTATAATGAAAAACATATACTCTATTTGAATTAATATAATAAAATTAATTTATATAATTTTTATACTGATATGATAGCCTTTATCAGCAGTGTCCTACAGATAACAAACAGCGTTGCGTTAAATAGATCATTAAGTTTTTATTTAGAGTATCTTGAGTATGTCATGCTCTCTTTATTTGTCTCTGCGGTGGTGGCGTGTGCGTCGGGTCGTTACGTTCCCTAAAATATGGTTGAGCGAAGCGATGGCTGATTCATATGTCATACTCGTGAACGGGTGCTGCCTGTGGAGGCTGGTCTGCTCTTGCATACTTATCTTATTTTTAATATTATTTACTGTAGTTTGACTTGGTTTTTCTTAACCAATTTTTTTTTTTTTTTTTTTGAGTGCTGTAGTGGTACTGTATGACATTGTGGAAATTGAAACTTTTACCTGATGTAAATTTGTTAACTTAGTTTTTTTTTTTTTATTTTGTGATATTTTTGTTTTTTATTTACATGTTGTGGTTGTCTTCTATAATTTTGTGTTTATTTGTAATGGAAAGTGTCCTGCTATGATAGGGCATTTTCCAATATTTTTGACGCTGTAAGGGAGAAAAGAGCTGGACACTTGCTGAGTTTCTTGCCGGTTCTTCTCAGTACAAGATCTCCCGCCCAGAGTAGACTTACGAACCGATGGCATAGTGACATTCACAAGAGCTACTTGTAGCCTAAACTGAATAAATGATTTTGAATTTTGAATTTTGAATTTTTTTGAATTGAATTTTGATGAAAAGTGGATTCTTTACGATAACCGTAAGCGAAAAATGCAATGGCTGACCCCAGATCAAACACCGCAACAGTGTCCTAAAAAAAAGCTTACCAATAAAAGGTAATGGTAACTGTTTGTTGGTCTCAGCATGGTGTTATTCATTATAGCTTTCTCCGATCTGGTCAAGCAATAACGGCAGATGTCTACTGTGCCGAAATTCGAACAATGATAGCAAAACTAGCAGTGAAACAGCCCCGACTCATGAATCGATCTTCACCATTATTGCTCCATGAAAACGCGACACCTCATACAGCACGAGAAACCGTTTCAACTCTACAGGAACTGCAATTAGAAACCATTCGTCACCCTCCGTATTCGCCAGACCTTGCTCCAACGGACTACCATTTTTTTCGTGATAAAATCTTTTCTTCCCAGGAGGCAGTTCAATATGATTTCACACAGTTTGTCGAATCTAGATCACGAGTTCTATCGCAAAGGCATAAATGACCTTCCTATAAGATGGCAGCAATGTATCGATAATAATGGTAATTATTTTGATTAAATACTTAAATATGTTAAATTAAAAAAAAAACGAATTCCAATGTTTAGTACAAATCGGCAATTTCAAACTAGATTATAAAGATGATGATAATGAAATCCTGTGATCTCTCATCAGAAACATAGGGCATACATAGATAAAGGATAGGAAGAAATTAAAACAAGCAGTATCTTAAATTATTATATTTAATTCTGAATTGCATATAAATTTGTGGACTTTCTGTTACAATAGTACTCTCGAACTGATATCTTTTGTATAAAACGCTTAAAATATGTTTTACAACTATTGTACCAGACGACCATTGTCACAAACATTCGCTTCAAATAGGTACACATTATAAACAGAAAATACACACACAACATTTTATAATCTTAACTTATTTCTCTTCAGAAATTAACCTATTTTAAAAATACCACCTAAACTTTAGGTACTTAAGATTTTCTAATACGATTCACACACACGCGCACGGCCTGATTTTCTGTATAATAAAAGTAAAGGTAATGGAAAACAAGTTAACGAATATCTGGGCAACATTTGCCACAAATGCGTGAGTAAAAATCACAGGAGGTAAGGAGTGTTCTAACAAAAGTGAGAGAGTAGGCAATTAATAAAACTCGAACACAATATCTTGTCAACACTTCCAAGTATTATCTATTATTCTACTTTATTCTTAAGCGTAGATTCCACTGGTAAACTTAGCTAACAACTAAATTGAACTTGGATTGCAGTGGAAGTTACTCTTTAAGAATCTGTAGATGCAACTTGTGAAAAGCCTATGTAAGAAAAATTCCTTTTGTTTGAATAGCAGTAAATATATTTGATTTAACTATTAGATTACTTTTTAGTTATTTCAATGTTAGGCAGTTTCACACGATTTATTATTTATTTGGTAAGTAAGTATTCAAAATGTACAATTATGATCTCAAAGTGCATTAATCTGCCAATTATATTTTGGTCCAGATACTTATAAAAGTAAATATTTTCGAAAATTTTAAATAAACACATAGTTTGAAATCATAATACGATATCTCTATTCCAAAATCCAAGACACTATGATATCTTAAAATAAACATCGATCATATCAAAATATATTCTTATGTGAAGCCAAAACATCAATGATAAAATCATTTTGATAGTTTTTTTTAATTCTTTGTACTGATATACAAGATTCCGTCACAATATCTAATAGAATACATACGCAGTATTCAGAATTTTTAACCTAATCTTAAAATGCAAAAGTTCTAAATCTATTGCCTAAGTCCGCGCAGGTAAAAACACCTCGCCGACTCTTCATCAATTATCAACGACAATTGCGTACTATTCATGGAGTACTCCTATTTAATTCACTATGCATTTCAACTGACACTGATTTTTATTTATTCTTTTATTATGCCATTACAGTGTGCAGGGTTTATTCTTAACTTCCAACATTCATTTTTATTACACAATTTGTTCCAAGAACATTGTTGGTTTAAATTGCTATTATTACCAAGTCATTGCATTTCTTAACTCAAGCAGTCGTTAAAATAGTCATACTCCATAAGCATCGCAATCAAAAGATTGTTAACACATTTTGTTAGTTGTAAATATTTACAGTGACCGCTGAAGTTAAGATATTTAATAATTAGTTATGATAGTATTTATTCATTTATTCTAAAGTTCATTTCCATGTTATTAATTAAAAATAGTAATGACGTTGTGATGCTCACTAAGGCCACACTGATAACATGTTAGCCATTATAAAATCGCACAAATCAATAGTTTGTTACAATAATTAATAATTTCTGCTTTACATAATTAAAGTTCTATAGGTGTTCATTCCTCCCAGAAAGAACTTGCTGCAAGAAAATTAAGACACAAGATAGAAATAATTGATTTAAAATATTTTATAAAAGATACAATGACAACTTCAACTACAATATAAATGTGATTTGTATCACTTTTACAAGTCAATTCCTTACAATCTGATATTTCTATACAACATTTATGTAAAGTGTTAATGGCAATACAATGTTACTTGAGCCCAACACCATTATAGATTCAATTTACATTCTACGATGTAGGTACTTAGCATGGAAGAGATGGCATATTATTAAAAATATCAAAACTTGTTTAAAATCTGTAAAGACGACTTGCTTCAAAAGGTAATGACGTTATCTAATAATTTAACTACTTTCTTAATTTTAAATTCTCTGTCAATATATATTAAATGTTATTGCTTATCTTTCCCTCACGTAAGTATATAAATTCATTTAACCTTCGGAAAAATATCAACAATGCTACCTCGGTAATGATTTTCTGTTCGGATTTAATTTAATTTCTTGTTTGATGCAATTGAAAATGAGCAAAGGCAAAATTGTCTTCTTTTTTTTTATTTATTTTATGGTCCTTGTGCTATTGCACAATTTGCCAATACCACGTAAGTAAAAAATACACTGTATCAAAAGGTATGTATTTTGTTTACTTTTGCTAATGTAAAGTTTCTTCGTTGTTTACCAGAAACAAGATAACACAAAATTTGGACAACATAAAACTTAATATATAATGTTATTTTTTTAATTTGTTTACACTTATTAATTTTCAAAAGTGATATATAAATGGAGTTCTAACTAATTGTAACAGACTTTTAAAATTAATGGGACGAGGAATTATTGAGGGTAAGGAATCGTTAAATCAAAATGTTACTGTGACATTTCCTTAATAATAAGTACGCTAGCTACGCTTTCTCACCACTATCAAAGGCATTTTTATCATAACTATGGAACCGTCTTCTTTATTTAAAAAAACCCAATTCTTTTATAACCAATTTCTTATTAAAACTAATTAAAAATTGAATATTGTGCTATCAGTATGACTATAATGTACTTAATTTAGAAATGAAATATTTCTATGTTCATGATTGGTTATTCTCACGGAACGGTAAACGATTATGGTGGAGTGCTGCTGACAAAATAAATATACCGTTATGGTACGAACCCACGCGCGGTCAATGTCCGTTCACAAGTGGGCATAGTCCGTTCACTAGTGGGCCGAGTCCGTTCACTAGTGGGCCGAGTCCGTTCACTAGTGGGCCGAGTCCGTTCACTAGTACGGTTGTCCGTGTTTTATTTCTTCGCGGGCGGCTTCCTCGGCGTGCGAGTGGTCTTGCCCGTTGACGTGGATGGCGTCGCTACTATCGGAGAAGGTTTGCTATCTGTAAATATCACCACAACTCAATCAATGATGAAAAATTTAAATACTCCTATTAAAAGTTTAATGTAGGTACTTGAAGAACATACTTTGTTCTTTAATAAGCAGTGTATAAATAGTACAACATTTAAAGGTTTTAAGAGTATCATAATGATACATCGTTAAAACCGCGACATAAATCGGTAATACATAACGATACTATAGAAATGGAAAAGTTTAAGCCAAGGTTTGTAACTTTTAGACCCATCAATAATAACAAAAAAGAAATTCATGAAGCTGCTAAGTACACTCCATGGGCATTGGTATCTACGTATAGTTATCTTAACGATATGGTATTGATGTTTAATATGCTTATTTTAGATCTTTTTGACACTTTTGCTCCCAAGCGGACTCGTAAAATCAACCATCCACCCTGTCCTTGGATGACTGACACTCTTAAAGTATTAAGAAAGGAAAAAGAAAAAGCTTGTGGAAATACCAAGAAATTAAAATCAGATTCGGCAAAACAATATTACCGTAGTCTTCGCAATTATTTTATAACTTTGCCATAGCACAAGAAAAACGATTATTATTTTTTAATCAATTTGTGAACAAAAATTGGAATAAACCCTATTTAATGTAGCGTCATGTAAACAACGTCCTAAAACCTTACCAAAGTAACGCAATCCCTATTCACCTTAAAGACGTTAACGCACTTAATAAATATTTATCAGAAAGTGTTCCAAATTTACCTGGTGATATTGCAGAATTGGACAAAGTTAAATCGTGCTCGCGGCGCCCCGGAAACAATCTATTTCAGTTTAGTGCTGTGAAGGAGTCAGAAATAGAACGTATCGTTTCCAAAATGTCATCTAACTCTCAGGGATGTGACGGTATATCAATGTTGATGATACCGTTAACACTACCCCACTCAATGCCTGCCTTATTGTCTATAGTGAATAAATCCTTACTCGACGGAGTGTTTGTTTTTAATGAGTGGAAATGTGCAGTAATTACACCTATTCCAAAGAAATCGAAGACCGAGAACGCGGATGATTTAAGGCCTATCAGCGTACTTCCAGCTATTTCTAAACTAGTTGACAAGTGTGCTCCTAGCTCAGATTAACAAATTCGTTGAGTCAAAATTTATTACCAGCCTTTCAATCGGGGTTTCTTCCAAAACATAGCACATCTACGGCTTTACTTAATATATGACATACTTTCTGCGTCTGATCGTGGTTTTGGAACTACTATTAGCTAAACTCAATTTCTTTGGTTTCGGATAGACTGCTTGTGACTGGATTAAGTCTTACTTCTCGGGTCGCTCACAAAAGGTTCGGTGCGTAAAAGACGATGGCGCTGTAGAGGTCTCGACCCCACTACCCCCTCCTTTACGGGAGGGTCTTGTAATATCAGCAATTAGTTTCAAGCGTAAATGTAAATTATAGTTATTAGAAAAACAAAACGAAACGGCCAGGATAATATTTAAATTATAATTGTAATAAAATGTAGGTAGGAAAGATGTCATTTAATTATTTCTACCTAATTTTAATATAACTTAACTGTTGTCACATTCTGACGACCTTCTTGGCCGAGTGGTTTGTACACCGGTTTTCATGGTGTCGCCATCTCTGAGGTCCCGGGTTCGACCCCCGGTCGGGTCAATTTAGAAATTATTGTTTTTCTAAATTATCTCGGGTCTGGGAGTTTTCTATAAGCATGTATTTAACGTAACGTAAGTATTTTAAGTATGTTTATCCGTTGTCTAGTAACCATTTAAGGAGTTTCATAACGAAGCTTCTCTTGGGCTAGATAATTGGTGTGAGTGTAGGTAAGTTTATTATTATTATATTTTCTAAGAAACATATAAAAACTCACGATGGGTTGTAGCAGAATATCAGCTACAGCTGTCGATTCAGCTGCTCAATGCTGAGTCACATTACCTTTTTGTTCCATATTGTTAATTTTAAGTTAAAATGTTTTTAATTTGTTTATATAATTTTAACGCAAATTTTGTTGCGAAACAAATTACAAAAACACAATGTTGAAAAAATTTCCACGAGCAGGATTTGAACCTGCACCCTTCTGACATACCGGGTCAGGTGCTCCTCCAATTGAGCTATCGTGGTTCTAACCAGCCCGCCGAAATTATTCAACACTATTTACTTTTTTACTTTGAAAGCCAAAGGCGCCAATTCAATGTCAACAACTACCGTCATTAACATCTGATCATAATATTTTTACAAATACTAAAGATCAGTTAAGAAGTAGGCTAGCTATTTATAAAATGTTTTTAATTTGTTTATATAATTTTAACGCAAATTTTAAAGTTGTATAACTTGTATGATAAATTTATTATTATTTTATTCTTATAATATTTTTATGTAACATTTTTGAGTTATCTAATATTAGCTAAAAGTTATCATATTACGTAAGTTTAAATGACATCTTTACATTACTATATGAGCTCGTCTTCCCTTGCTTTATTGAATAAATATTATTGTGTCGTAATACCGCTGGCTTGCAGCGTAAATCACAAAGTACTAGAAAAATTCAGCAAGTCTTCTGGGGTCTCGGTCTCTGTAGCTTAACGGTATTGGCCGGGTAATCCAAGGGTGGTGGGTTCAATTCCCAATTGAGCTTCCTAGAACTGGTTGATTTTTTCTAGTAAAATTATATCTTGTAATATGCAATGCAAAAATTACAATAAAAAAACGAGCGTGCCTTACAGTAGTCGCATATGATGTGTAACATTTGACATCTCACTTTAGTAATAAGCAATTTTAACATTATATTCTGAAAAAAATGGGTCATGTATTATATCATTTTATAACTATAAAATAAATGTAGTAAATACTCATTAGAAGACATTTGACATATCAAAATGACCTTTAGAAAGCGAGCGGAAAGATGTTGAACATCAAAAATATTTATTGTTCAAATTTTCTATATTATAAAGTTGTTTTTATAGCAGGCAAGACAATCGTACCTTTAGCAGCCCTCCGCGCGTTACGGGCGGGCGTCGCGGAGACGGGCGCGGGCACGGCCTGGCGCGGCGGCGCGCGTTTCGGCGTCACCTTTGCTTTTGACTTGTCACTCACCGCAGTCGCCGTCTGGAAACGTTCACACTGTTCAGACAAGTTCATTGCATATTCAACATAGTGCAAATGCACGGGACTGTCTAGATAGGAGTTATCTAAATATGTGGTCATAACGTTAATGTTTGTAGCACTGTTGTGTTCCGGCAGCTAGAGATATCATAGCCAGTGCCTAAGTAATTGAAGATTCCGGGTGAAGTGAGCTTCCACCTTCGGTTTTATCATCACTTAACATCAGGTGAGATGAAGACCAAGTGCTTACCCGTAACATATAAAAAATGGAGTCTTAGCAAGATTGTAGAAACTTCTGAAGTTTGTTGAATTGATGACCGAATCAAAATCGTAGGAGGTGGCTTAGGTTTAAGTCCCTAAGTCACCTCCCACGACACGACACGACACCCTTAGATATAACGAAGGAACGGGAGTATTTATTTTACAATTGTAAATTTATATTATTCTTAATATTCACTTTGCATTCATACTTTTATATAAAATTAAATAAGCATGTCTCAAAATAGTGTTATTTTACTAAATATTTATTGAGAATTTAAATATATTTCCATGCAGAAAGAGCATGCTTTATCAAAACTAATAAAGAAAAGTATAATTATGCAAATAATTAAAGAAATAAAGCAATAAATTAAATAAAAGGTATATAAGAAATTATATTAAATTGAACACAAAAAGCAAGCAATGGTAATGAAGATGACATCAATAAGTTAAAGACATACTAGCTTAGATCTCTAATGCCTGATTTCACCATTGACCCTAAGTTTTAGGTGTCCCCTAAGCCATGTTAAGTGACAGTTGTTGGAGCAAAACAGTCACCTAAACTGGTTTAGGGGTCACCTAAAACTTAGGGGATCAATGGTGAAATCAGGCATAAAAGACTTCTAATAGTAAGTGTTTTTTTATATATTTTAGCGTTTTATTAACGCTTAAATATACTTAAGTAAAATTTAAACACTGAAAAAAGACGACAACCTCAGGCGGGAATCGAACCACGCACCTTCCGCATTCCGGGCGGCTGCCTTAACCACTTGGCTACCGAGGTCTGGCTTTCACCCGTCGAAATTTTTCAGTGCTTGATGCTTATGTTTTTTAGTCAACATTGCTTCATCAATCTTAGAAGTTTTCACCTCTGAGATCCGAAAGAAATATTTTTACAAATATTTGAACATTCGGTTAAGATGAAGCTGCGTTATAGATAAGTGTTTTTTTTATATATTTTAGCGTTTTATTAACGCTTAAATATACTTAAGTAAAATTTAAACACTGAAAAAAGACGACAACCTCAGGCGGGAATCGAACCACGCACCTTCCGCATTCCGGGCGGCTGCCTTAACCACTTGGCTACCGAGGTCTGGCTTTCACCCGTCGAAATTTTTCAGTGCTTGATGCTTATGTTTTTTAGATTTTTGATGCAATGTTGACTAAAAAACATAAGCATCAAGCACTGAAAAATTTCGACGGGTGAAAGCCAGACCTCGGTAGCCAAGTGGTTAAGGCAGCCGCCCGGAATGCGGAAGGTGCGTGGTTCGATTCCCGCCTGAGGTTGTCGTCTTTTTTCAGTGTTTAAATTTTACTTCTAATAGTAGTTATTTAAATATAAAATTATATCAGCTATTACTACCTACTTTTTAAATCAGTTATGTGAGCTTGAGTTATGTCGCTTTTCAACATAAAATAATGAAAATTGCTCTTTTAAAAAAAATATGATGAATGTGATTGATCAAAAGGCTCAATCATCATCATCATCAGCCTATACTAGTCCACAGCTGGACATGGCCTCTCCAAGTACACGCCGCCGAGCACGATCCGCGTATAACTCGATAATAAAAATATTTTATGTATTCTACGTTTAACAACCATAGAGCAGAAAAAAAATGCTGCTATCAAATGGAATCTTTGATGCACTAAACACATAAAACATAAATATTTATAAATTTATATAAAAAAATCAAAATCATTGAACAAATTCCCTTTTAGAGCCCTGTCTATATAAAGTTTCTTTAGATTTGTTAAATTACAAAAGATGTATTTAAATCTTTCCATGCATCCAAGAAGATTAAAGAAACATGCTTTCTATTCTTCGTTTTTGATAACTGATATTGCACTAGCACCAAGCATCTTTGTAAATAAATGGAACCAAAGGTATGGTATGACGAGAAATAATAAAAAAATATACCCTGACCCAATTAAAACAAGTTTGAAATTGTCGCGTATTATTAGTACAAAACTTATATGGCATGCACATTATCGATATACCTAACTTCATAACTAATTATAATAAATCAGATAATATCGTCCAGTCAAAAAATAATCATACTTTAACTGTGTAACTAAATATAAAATAAAATCAATTTATATTTAAATAAACCAACACAGACTGTGCCTCTGCCTGTTTCGATTTGTAACTTAAAAATGTAACTTTGACAGCAGCGTTAAGTGGCGTATCGCTGTCCCGTTTGCACGCACACATCCAAGCTGCGTGCGAGCGGGACGGCGACGGCACAGCCATTACACACACACCTTACTCACTCTCGTACATGAATGTAAATGGCGATGATTGCGGATACGTACATTTCTATATATCCGTTGTACTATGCCTACCTTGCTCGAAGCCGCCACAATGGGCGTACTACCTGCCGGTTTTCGTTTATTGTTTGTCTGTGGTTTTGGCGGGGTCGGAATGGGTTTGCGCTCGCTTCTCGGACTGCGTTTGGGCGTTGTCCGCGACTTTTTCGGTGGAGTCGCCTCTTCGTTCTGGAAGGATGCATAGTTTATTTGACTTATGTTAAATAAAATATTGCATGGTTTACTTATTGTGAAACAATAAAATCAGTCAGTGAGAGAAGGTATCATAAAATAACTTTTTTAGAATCTTACAACACAAAATTATTATTTTGAAAGACTATACATAAACGTAAAACAACAAAAGTTTTTTTCTAAATCACACAAACTTATATTTTGATGGTTCACCACAACACAGTACAATATGACCTTATAAGTCAGAGACATTATGATATACAAATACAATATTATATACTATAGGGCAAGACAAACACATGTGTACACAATCAAAATTAAAATAAACATAAAAAACAAAAGACATGTAAATGATTACCTGGTTGTATTGTAATAAAGCCTGAAATATAAATAATGTAATTTCTTTGAACACCATGCACATACTTAGCACATCATTAGAAAAGGTAAGTCTAATAAAATTCAATATAGTTTTAATATGGGACCTAGAGAAACATACTAGTTAAGATTATAACAATGTATAACAATATTCTTAAAGAAATTGTAAATTCCTTTTTTAATGTATACATTTAAAGGTAACTTAATATGTATAAGCTTTCTGTGTATTTTTGATTCGTTCGTTTTTCAAAAAAGATTGTGAAAATATGATATTTTGCCTTGTAAGATCATTTATTTCTGACACTATAAGGATTTTAGGCATAATTCTTTAAATAAACTATTGCTAGTTTATTGCTTTCTAATTAATATTAAATTAATAGTTTTTTTGCAATGGTCCGAGAATCTATACTATTAATAAATAGGTAACGTTTGTGACTTTGTTTGTTTGTATGTCGGGGCTATCCTAAATAAACTTAAAGTTCCATATCTCACTACCTGAACACTAATATCTGACTCCCAGTTAATAGGTGTTAATTGTTTGCATATATACTCTTCTGTAAGAAGCCCTTTTAAGAAATAGGTCTATTATCCTCACCTGTATACAACTTCGCGTTTGACCAGTGACGGTACTACCGCTGATACATATACACATGAAATACTCTACAGAATACTTTTGTATGTGGCAAATCTATAAGGGACCAAATAAGTAATAGGTATGTTACGTTGTAATGGGTAAAGACTTTTAGAAAAAAATCTGTAGTATATAATAGAATTAGACTTTTATTGTAAGGTAATTAAGGATCAAAGTGGAAACTTACCGCAGACTCGCTAGCGTTATCCGACTTGCCGCGCGGAGACGACTTGGAGCTGTTGCGTTTACGGGACTTCTTCTCCAGTTGAGACTCGTCAGTGAATAACGAGAGGTCCACTGTCAGGAACACAAAAGTTCTTTGAGTGTTGAAAAACTTTTAAATGCAAGAGCTGGATGATAGTAGCTGCGGATCGTGCTCAGTGGCGTGCACTTGGAGAGGCCTATGTCCAGCAGTGAACGTGTGTAGGCTGATGATGATGTGTTCGAAATTATCAAGATAATAACACTTGATAATTATCAGAAAATTATCAATACTCATATTATTATTTGTATTTTAAATCCCAAATTAAGAAATGCATATTAATTCGAGTTATTGTAACAATATGAAAACTGTATTTTGTATTTGATAAGTAAATAATAATAATAAATAAAATTGGTTTTTATTAACACATGGTTGTTGTTGTTGATGTTTCTCATCTTTATATATATAAATCTTCAGTGCGCGTGTAAGTCACTCTACTCCTTATAAACGGCTGGACCGATTAGGATGAAATTTTGTGTGTGTTAACTCTATCGCCATCGCTCTCGCTAAAGTTTATGGCGTCATCTTGTCATTTCAAAAGCGATAAGAAAGCAATATGAAAGCAATATCGAAAGCTTTAGCCTATAGCTTTTGATATTGCTTTTATATCGCTTTCGAAATGACAAGATGACGCCATAAACTATAGAGCGCGATGTCGAGAGCGATGGCGATAAAGTTAGGCGGTAGGCCCCCTGGTAGGTGGCGCTGCTGTAGTGGTCCATCATGGGATCCGGGTGTTCTTGCGCGGACGAATGATTTATTTGTTTTGTTGTCATGGAAACTGTCAACGTTTTATTTGTTTTGTTGACATGGAAACTGTCAAAGCGAACGTACGAAGTCCGTCGCACTATGGGGCCGTTGTTCGGGAGGGGTGATCGAAAACCATTTCTTTTATTTATTTACAATTTTGAGACATAAACCTATATGTTGTTAATTTTATAACATTATTTTAATGCCTAAGTTAATAGCTAGAGCCCTCCAAACTTTGCTTTCCCTAGCAAAATTAAGTTTGGAATTTTTTGTTGTTTCACAATATATTTTTTTCCTTGTAAAGCTGCTAGTATTGTACCTTAAAATATTATTTACTTTGATCTAGACATTTTACAGGATCTAATGCCTATTTTTAAAATTATTAGATTGCTTTCAGTTTCGACATATAGCGTTATATACTAGACCACTTAGCTATATTATATAGGCGCCTGAAATTTTTATTGAAGCAAAGATCCCGACTTTTATTGTACCTTATAAAATAGACAACATGGTTACTTACTAAACCGAGTTCAATCGTTCTGGCAATGAGTTTTTTATCATTTTTTTAACACCTTTTTATAAGATTCACAAGACTAATCTGTGTTCAAGACTACGTCAAATCTTGGAAGTTGAATAACTTCTATTGTCGTATCGATTTGAAACAATAGGTACAATAATTTGGTAGTTTTTTTTAAGAGAATCTAATTTCCTCCCTTACGTTTATTATTCAGGGGGACTTTAATAATTATGCAACTATTATTATCATGATAAATATCATTCATAACTATCCTATCGAACCTTAGCAAATACACTGAGTTAGCATTAAATAAAAAATTAAAGAATGCGAATTTATTTCGGGCGTCAGAATAAGTTAATTAAGATGTTAGTTTTTTTCCTCTTTTTCTATTTTGGACAGATGGTTGATTCACTCACGCCGTGCCTTCTTCCATGGATCCAATAGCTCTGAATAAAAGTGGGTTTACTCGCAAAAACGTTTTATAAAATGTTCCAAATACATGGCTATAGTGTAGTCATCTTTTTTTTTATACCTAGCTCGACAAATGACTCCACTTGATGTTAAGTGGAAACGGAGTCCAGGACAACTAGTGCAGCGTGAAAACAACGCAGCATCAGTCACCCTCACCCCGCCGGCCTACAAGGTGCCTCTTCACGCCTCGTTTGAAGGACTCTGGTGTTTTTGGTTGAAACTCATAAGTTCTGCCAACTCACGTCCATCCGGGTGTTCCTCGGTGAGCTCGATGTCCTTGCCGCTGTGCTCGGCCCGCAGCGCGCGGTCCAGTATGGACTTGGCGCGCGCTTGCTCCGCGGGCTTCAGCACCTGAGCGCCTCCCGACGCGCGTTGGAGCGACAGCGTGGTTAGCACGCACTCCATGTCTGGACGAACATATTCAATGTTACATTAAGTAGTGAAGTGGCACCAGAGTTCACACTTTAAACCAGGGCTTGATATCGTTACCAAATTCCCACTATAAGTACCGGTAATAGTAATAATAATAAATTCTTTACTTGACTCAAACATGGTATATAGGATGTCCCAAAAACAATGGATAACCCTATTATCATTGATAGGTTACCATGGCCCCTCTAATCTCAAATTTGACCTTAGTAAAAATATCACGGTTTTTAAGATTTTGGGATGTTTTGTTGTTTTCGAAAATAACCCACTTACGGTTTGTTTTTATCATGTAATTTCTACAAATGAAAAGGTTTTTCCATCTGGTTTTTTTTAATTTTATCGGTATTAGTGTATCTATCAAAGAAAATGATTAGAATTTAATAAACGAGTTTAAAAGTATTAAAAAAAAGAAACTAGTAAGAAAATTATTAAAATTTAAAACTTTGATCCCTGTTTAATTGACTAAAGTGAAAAAAAATGTACGGTACATCATGCCCATAATTTTAAAAAGTTGCTTAGTTAATTGAGATTCTGAAAAGGTATTACAAGTTTAGGCATTAAGGAATTTTTTAATCTCGTGACTACTTAAATAACATATCGTATGAAATTATAAAAAAAATTGAAGAAGAATAATAATCTATGACTTAATAAATTACATCACAAATGAAACATTTTCTAGTGCGTTTGTTATTTTTTTTCACTAAATATTTTAAAACACTACTATTTAATGAAGGTCTGGAGTCGATCTGATGATGGAGCCGAAAGACAGTCGAGGGAACTCCTCAACGATTTAAAGCAATCACCTGGTGTTTGGGCTTGATTAATTTGTATTGGTGAGAACTTTACACCTATGTGGGTTGTGACTGTCATTAGGGGTCTGATGATGAAGACTAAGGCCCGTCAAGGGAACTCCTCAACGTTTTACAGTAGCTACCTTGTGTGCGGACTTAATTCATTTCTATCTATAGATGAGAATTTTGCACCTATATAGGTTATAAGTGCCATTACAGGTCAGATGATGGATAACATAGACAGTCTAGGGAATTCCTCTACGATTTACAGCAGTTACCATTTGTTGGGCTTAATTCATACGATTCAATATACCAAAATGTTCAGTTCGTATAAAAATAATACCTAATCAAAGAATGAAGTTTTATATTGGATTTGTACTTTTTTTTTCACGTTAATCAGTTAAACAGGGATCAGTTTTAAATTTTTTTTTACTAGTTTCTTTTTTTTAATACTTTTTAACTCGTTTACTCGTATTAATTAATACCGATGAAATTAAAAAAAAACTAGATGGAAAAACCTCTTCATTTGTAGAAATGGCACGATAAAAACAAACCGTAAGTGGGTTATTTTCGAAAACTACAAAATATCCCAAAATCTTAAAAACCGTGATATTTTTACTAAGGTTAAAATTTTAGATTAGAAGGGCCATGGTGAAGCCTATCGATGGTTATAGGGTTATCCATTGTTTTTGGGACACCCTGTATAGATGACAATCTAAACGGCTGGACCGATTTGGATGAAATTTTCTGTGTGTGTTCAAGTGGATTCGAGAATGGTTTAGATTTACAATTGGACCCGGTAGGTGGCGCTACTATAGGAGTCCATCATGGGATACGGGTGTTCTTAAGCAGACGAATGATTTGTTTGTTTTGTTGTCATGGAAGATGTCAAAGCGGTACGAAGTCCACCGGTCAGCTAGTATATTAATAAGAGTATAAAAGTACATCACGTTTCACCAAGTTACAACTGGTATGCAAATATAATGATCACCAAATCAAATCAAATTTCATTAAAACAAAAACAAAATAGATAAATTCAAAAAAAATCTAAATAACGGTAAGTAACGTTATTTCTATAAAGATAATTTGGTACTGGTAATGCAGGTAAGGTAACGTTTTATCGATAAAAGTATCGCTACTTTTATCGTTACATAATGCGCTTTAGCAATTTCGCGTAGAGCGGTTTTAACCCCTTGACTAGTATTATATATTTTTCATTGGGGTTTTCGATGCTATTGCTACAACATAAAGTTGAAATTATGATGGCAAGAAGTCCGCGTGAGGACTTAGTAAAGCCCCATATTTTTTACTGAGATACTCGAGGGGTTGGGGGGTATATCATTTCTATTATCATTCATCATCATCATACTGGAAGGAAATATTGTTTAGTTATGTATTACTTGTAAGAAAAATTACCTTGAGACAGGTTAAATGTGCTAATCGCACGAAGCCATCAAATAAAGGAATAAAAAAAATAACATTGGTATTTATTGAAATTTTACGGGATGACAGCTAGGAAACAGGTAGAATGTAATTACTTGAATGAATGTGATTACTTGCTCAGTGGGTGGACTCTGGACTGTATTCAAATGTTGCTAGAAACTAACATCAGCTACTGATCCCCATTTGTCAATGTCGATCACTAGTTCCTGCCAATCACTGGTGCATTTACCTTATATTACCATTATATATTTGTTTAAATTTTTTATAATTAAACATTTTACAACTTAGTTTTAAAGTAAATTGCAATACTTACATACCTTAAAAAATAATGAAGTTTATAAGATCTATAATAACTCCTCGGTGGCCGAGTGGCAGAGCGCTCGGCCCGATACCCGAAAGTCCCGGGTTCAATTCCCGGGTCGGGCAAAATGTATTTCAGATTTTTCGATGCATAGCCTGGGTTTGTGATCACCAACCCGCATTTGGCAAGTGTGGTGATTAAGACATTACCCATGTAAACACTTAATTTGCAATAAATATATTTATATTTGTATTTGTACTGCAGCAACCATTAATGCCCAGTTGTCTGATGAGTATGCGTAGAGCATCTATCAATTAACAATTAAAAGAAAATGTAGAAGACAATGTTGCATGCACTAATATTATTGAAATGAAACAACTTTTAGCGCGAGTAGATCCGTAAAAGTTGTTTCATTTCAATGTGTAGTGTTCGCGTAAACTTTAGAAAACAATACACTAATATTATATTCATTTGTTTCTTTTTTTATTAAGAACAGCTTTTTAATTGCAGTCAGTTCGAGTTATAAATTAAAAATTTGATGAGGTAACTTTTTGTTTGCAATGTTTCAGAGTAAAAACAATGATCCATTTTTAAAAAACACATCTGATTTAGATCTTTTTACTTACATTTCTGGCCGCTGCTCGCGTGTATAGTGGTTAGTGGTCGAAATTGAACCGTTTCATAAAAGGAGCTCGATGGCGCAGTGGTTAACGCGCATTAACCAACTTTCGGATCAGCCTGTTATCGGACCATAAATGTATCATTACAAGCTCCTTCGTGCTTCGAAAAGCAGGTAAAGTCGTTGGTTCCGGCTGCATTAACGATCGTACACACCACCAATCCACACTGGGCGAGTGGTTTATGGCCTGTTCTCCCTATCCATCCAGAGAATCACTACACTATCACATCACATCACATCATCACATCACTAACTATTTTTTTTTAAATAATAAATGTGTAAAAAATTACTTTGACACCGGCGAAACGTGCTTACCGCACGAAGCCACTAAAAATATAAAAAAACAGTTATCAGTAAAGTTACCAGTGACGTCATAGAAGTCCGGCTTGTACATCTCGCCAGTGGCGTCGGCCTTGTCCTGCGACAGCCAGCGGATCTTGATCTTGCGCGTGCTGCGGTACACATTCTGCATCGCCTGGCACACGTAGAAACCGCCCTCGGCGTTCCTTACTGCTAAGTACTCATTTCTATGAACAAAGTTGATAATGTTAGCTAAAAACGCGCTTTGATACAATCTACATCTATACTAATATAATAAAGCTGAAGAGTTTGTTTTTTTGTTTGAATGCGCTAATGTCCAGAACTATGTTGGATTTGAAAAATCCTTTTTGCATTTGATTTTAAGTGGAAGGCTATATGCTATTTATTATATAATCCATTTTCTAGTCAAAAATAGCCACCGCATGTCACAGCTAGTTAATAATAAGTAAAAAGAGTAGTAGCACTCTATATAGTTTCAAGTTGATAGTGAGTGTCCAGCCTGCACCAAGTGCAAAGGGCAACTGATAGAAATCAGATTGCGATAGAAAACACGAAGTTTGCCAAGAGACATTAAGAAAATAGAACAATACAATTTTATGGTAAATATTAAAATATAAATTGCTTCTATATTGAAATAGCCTGCCACTCTCTCTCTTCCAGAAGGTAAATTAGTTTGGCAGATTGAGGGAAGAGAAAGTGTATGGTACTGGTTAATTTCATTGGAGACAGTAATCATAATCAAAATATTTATTGCTACAACATGAATTCTACATAAATTTTAAAAATAAATCTATTGTAGTTGAACTATACAGAATAATAATAATAAAAAAAATATTTTAGACAACATCACATACATTGTTCTGCTCCCAAGGTAAGTAGCTAAAGCACTTATTTCATGGAAATCAGAAACAACGACGGTACCACAACCACCCAGACCCGACACAATATCGAAAAGTTCCTTTTCGACATTGACCCGACCGGGAATCGAACCCGGAACCTCAGAGTTAGCGCCGCTCAAAGTCCGGCGTGCAAGCCACTCGGCTACGGAGGTCGTCGAAATAATTACATGTTGAGTACATTGTGTATGTCTACTCTACACTACAACAAAGCACAAATTAAAATGAAATTAACCAATTTTTTTATTTGGAGCATAAAACAATTTGATTTATTGGACATTTTACAATTTTTTATTAGCAGACTTATCCATGCTGAATATTAAACTTATAACGCTCTTTTAAAATCCATTACAAAGGATGAGGTAAGTAGTTTTGTTAACTTATGACATTACAGTTACTGAAGACTACATACATAAATAGAATATCATAATAATCCAGCAAGATATTTGCTAGTTAAGATTATGAGTAAGACTTACTTGTAAAACACAATAAGCTTGTCATCATTAGGTTTGGTGGGAGTCGACCGACCAGCAGAAGCGGACAGTTTGGTAGCCATCGCAATATCTGGAGTAGGAGACTGGTAGAGTTGCACCTAAAACAAAATGGTAAAGAAATCATTTTAAAATTTTAACAAAAGAAGTGCAATTTGACTACAACAAGTTTTATTTCACAAATATATGGAATATATTACAGTAGTTGGTCAGGTTAGGTTAGGTGATATATAAAAAATCAGCCAATTCAGAAATTAGATTTCTTAAGCCATTAAAGCTATCAGTGCTTTAATAGCAACAAAGTAGGTAATATGATAATGAACAATTTAGATAACTTCATAATGTATCATGTTTTTCTTCTCAAAATATATATTTTTTAAACCTTTTACCTAACTTTTAGAAGCAACAAAGTTTTATATAGGTATATTGGTTACAAAAACAATTTTAACTTAACCAATACATACCTGAGTTCTGTTCCTCTTAGATTTGGAGTCAGGAGTAGATTCACCTTCAGCTGGCTTCTTGGCAGAGCTGGCACCTTCAGTACTTTGGCTGGGAGAAGTGCGTCTCCTCTTCCTCATCGCTGGCGTTACTGTGGCCAGCTTCATTGTCGACGGCTTTGGACTTGCCTTTACCTCAGTTTTAGCAGGAGTTTTTACTTCAGCTTTCTTATCCTCAACTTTTTCTTCTATTTTCGGAAGTTTTTCAACTGGTTCTTCTTTTTTGGGAGGTTCCGGCTTAGTTTCCTCTTTTTTTTCTTCAACAGGTTGTGGTTTATCTTCTTTAGGTTTTTCTTTTTTCTCTTCAACTATTACAGGACTTTCTGTTTTAGCACTCTCAGCTGTTGGAGCTTCCTCCTTAGCCGGAGTAGATGCATTCTCTTGTAATTGACTGCCGTTAGCAGATTCTGGCACAGGTTTGCTATCACTTTGTGATGGTGCTACATCTGCAGTTGGGGCTGACTTTGGTTCAGGCTGAGTTGGTTTAGCAGACTTCTCTGTTGGTTCATTAGCAGTAGCCAGTTTAGGCTGAGCTGGACTATCAGGGGGTCCAGCAGGATTCGATGCTTCCGGTTTTTGTGGGGTAGATGGAGTGCTGCTAGGCTTTTCAGGAGGCTTTGGTGTACTGGGTGATGTCTTTGCAATATCCTGCTTTTCTTTATTGGGTTCAGGGTTTTGAGGTTTTAAGGTTGTAGGTGCACTTAATGCCGATTTAGGTGAATCTATTGTTCCATTAGCTTGACCAGTAGAATCAGGTTCCTTCTTTTCAGGTGTCCGTGTCAGTGCAAGCGGCTGCGAGCTGTTAGCCTTATCTTGAGCCACTAAGCTGAGCGGTGAACTGGTGCTTGCGCTCTTGCTGGGGCTCGCAGCGACGTTGGCGGGCGTGACCGAGTTCTGTGTAACATGAGAAAGGTTGCCATGGTGACTCATGTTTTGCGCCATTTGTGCCATATTGGCGGTCACTGGGGCCATAGAAGGCACTGCGTGAGGTGCTACCTGGGGCACGGGAACATGGTGCGTCAGGTTTTGCCCGACCAAGTTATTGGTGCCGTGGTGCAGCGAATTTTGGGCGCCTTGCGGATGGCCCACGGCGTGGTTGATGTTAGCCACGTTCGCCTTGGCCGGGCTGGCCTGTCCACCCGGCTGCGGCCCCGGCTGAGGAAGCACCGGCTTCAGTGCGGAATTCATCTTGAACGCGTCTAACGCCACCCAAGCTCAGGTACAAAAACTGAAAAATACAAATTTGCCGCCTTTACCAATGCTGTTGTGGCTTTGTCGGTACGTTAACACACTGAGATGTCTTTGACCTACAACAATAATTCATACATAATGAATGTATAGGCACTAAGAGCGCAAAGCGCTACAACGCGGGGTCGACTTAGCCAGGCGGGCTAACAACACAAACACTTCTCGACTATTGTTAACAATAAACAAAACACAACGAAGGAAAGTTACCACTTTAAGCTTCGACGTCAAAAGTCCATCAAATAACTGTGGAGACCGCGGCAGATAGCCGCAAAAAATATGCGATGCTGTTGGCCAAGAAACTTGCGCAAGATACAAATGGCCGTTGGTATCTGTATGAAGTCACTTTAACACATACATTGGACTTTACAAACGATAACGTATTTCCATGATTTATTCACACGAATTCACAAAATAAAATTCACTTCACTCCTAGAACAAGTAGGTACATAATAGGTAGAACCAACCAGTAGTTTTAGAGATGGCGTCGGCAGAACGCGCATGCGCCACCCTCTACGACTTCCCTCCAAATCCAATCAAAATCGAACGATGAAACGAAGTAAATGGCGGATTTTTCCGAAGTTCTTTCTCTTTCTCGCGTATCTATTACTCATAGCGCTATCTCAAATTCCTTAACATGCTACGTTCAGATACTTTCAAATATACAAATTAAAAAAAAACATTATCCTTGGAATAGTACCGTCGGATTTAAGGCGGGAAATTGAAAATGTTTACATTTTTGTAATGAATTTATAAAAAGACTTAAGGTAATTTCACAAAACTAATGAATAAGCTATTCATTTCATTACGGCTTAACTTCAAATGGTTCGGTATCTTGGTCATGTACTCGTCACGAACGAGTACATGACCAAGATACCGAACCATTTGATAGTTGCTTTAAGTTCAGTGTAGTCGCGAAACATCCTACTAAGTAAGTAAGTACGTACAAATACGAAGCCATTAAAAAAAAAAAAAAAAAAAAAGTACGTACAAATTAAATCCGTACAATCAATCACTGAATACTGGTAACCAATGGGGTTAATAATGTTTATTAATTTTCTTAATAATGGTTTACTTTATTCTCATTAAGAATAACAACAATTAAATTATAGATTTTTTAAATTTGTCAATTTATTTCATACGTTATTATTATTATTCACTTTATTAAACATAAAATGTTTTTTGTTTTTTGTTTATGTAATTTTAACGCAAATTTTATTGCGAAACAAATTACAAAAACACAAATGTTGAAAAAATTTCCACGAGCAGGATTTGAACCTGCACCCTTCTGACAATTCAATGTCAACAACTACCGTCATTAATAGTTGTTGACATTGAATTGGCGCCTTAGGCTTTCAAAGTAAAAGTAAATAGTGTTGAATAATTTCGGTGGGCTGGATAGAACCACGATAGCTCAATTGGAAGAGCACCGACCCGGTATGTCAAAAGGGTGCAGGTTCAAATCCCGCTCGTGGAAATTTTTTCAACATTTGTGTTTTTGTAATTTATTAAACATATTTCTTAAGAATTTTTTTTTACGATATTTTAAATAAAAACATATTTACCATATAAAATATAAAAAACTTAACCTAGGTTGCCACCGGCAGCAGGGATAAACCCAAGCTATCGGTGGTTAGGGCTGCAGAGTGAGGAACCTCCTGACAATACGTGCCGTGTCAAGGAGTACTTTGCATCTGACCCTTGACCCAACTTTTTGGCGAGAGCCTCTGTAGGTGTTGATCGAGGCTCTTGGCTAAAAGACCGTTTGCCGAAACGACTATTTTCGAGTACTGGCGCAGGTGCGTACTTATAGTACGGCACCTCCGATTCAACAAGGCCATATCTAAGAGCAAGTTGCTGGTGAATTATTTTGGCTACTTGATTGTGTCTGTGCAAATACTCTCCGTTAGCAAGATGAGAACAACCAGAAATAATATGTCGGAGTGATTCTCCTGGACGGTGGCATGCCCGAGAGATCTTGACCGTATTGTCCCTCATCGATGGTCGGTACAAGGGCCTGACAAAGACAGCAGCCGAACACGATACGCAGTAAGGTTGCATTATTATTATACTCTTTATTTATTTTCTTTCTTAAAACTAGATTTTTACAATATTTTAATATAAAAACAATAAAACATTATAAAAACCTAATTCTAGAGTACCACCAGCAGCGGGGCAGGGCCCAAGCTACCGGTGGTCAGGGCTGCAGAGTGAGGAACCTCCTGACAATACGTGCCGTGTCAAGGAGTACTGCTTTCTGAATCTGAGAATTGATCCAACCATCAAGTGGGTGCGGCTAATCCCCAGATTACAATTAGATATTCTAAATGTGATTTTATTAATGAATTGTATAAAATAGGTTTGCCTTTTTTGGTATGCAGTGTGCTATTTTCGAAGTGCTCCCAGTACAGATATTAGTAATCTAAGATTTGACGTGATCAATGTGTGGCCTCCAAGTTAGTTTGTCATCAATCAGCAACCCTAAGTATTTTTCTTGATATGATCTTTGAATAGGTTCAGGATTTCAAATGAATGTTAAGGCAATCACAATAACATCAAGTACCTATATAAATTGAAGTTATGGCTGTATTAGCTGAATCATTTTGACTTTCTTAAATGGCGAGAAATAAAAATGTCATTTGGCATCAGTGACAAATGACATTTAGTATTTAGCAAATGAGGACTTCTTGGCGGGAAAGTGAAGAGTCATGTCTGCGGTTTTGTTTTATTTTCTAAAATTTGTGTTATGTCGAATATTAATGTGAAATAATGGTGGATTATTAACCGTTAAGTGTTCGTGAGTGTGCATGAGTGTTGGCAAATGAAACAAAACAGTGTAATGTTACTTTTCAAATTCTCACAAGAAGTGAGGACTTAGTAAAGCCCCACATCTTTACTGAGATACTCGAGGGGTTGGGGTTGGGGGGTCTAAATTTCTCACTTTTCATTTCTATTATCATTCATCATTATCATCATATAGGAAACAAGACAGAAGAAGTAACAAAGAAGTAACTAATGAAATTAAGAAACTAATGACATGGCAGCATGGTTTATGACCTTAGCCGGTTCCTCAGGGAACGAACTACACTTAAAAAAAAAAACAAATGACATTTTAATTTGTGTAGTCTTTGGGACTTCTTGGCGGGAAAGTGAAGAGTCATGTCTGCGGTTTTGTTTTATTTTCTAAAATTTGTGTTATGTCGAATATTAATGTGAAATAATGGTGGATTATTAACCGTTAAGTGTTCGTGAGTGTGCTCTCGTGTTGGCAAATGAAACAAAACAGTGTAATGTTACTTTTCAAATTCTCACAAGAAGTCTGCGTGAGAACTTAGTAAAGCCCCACATCTTTACTGAGATACTCGAGGGGTTGGGGGGTAATATCATTTCTCACTTCCCATTTCTATTATCATTCATCATCATCAATATAATATTGTTTATTTATGTATTACAATGAAATTAAGAAACTAATGACATGGCAGCATGGTCTATGACCTTAGCCGGTTCCTTAAGGAACAAACTAAACTTAAAAAAAAAAAAAAAAAAAGTCTTTGTAGGCATAGGACGTAGTGATTACTTGCTCAGTATAGGCACCTAATTGCCGGTTTACATCGTGTTTGTGGTGTGTAAGTGTAGATTAAGACACTGGTTTAAGTAGTAAATTACGCCCGAATACAGTCATCGTATATTGAAAATAAATTTGACAAGCATGGTAAGTACTTCTTTAATAAAAGTAAAAAAAATTACAATCAGAAAGTAGGTAGACAAACTATAGCTACAATATCTGTAAACGTATCCTCACTCCTTGTCCTCTAACTACTACTTGGTATTGTAGGACGTTCTCACTCGGCCAGCTGAAGAATTTGGTAATGATGAAACCTTGGAGCACCTATGGGCAGCGAGGGCAATGGAGCACAGCGATATATACTTTAATGTAAGTTTATTAGGTTATGTTAAATACTTTACTATGGCAACCAACATTTTCTTTAAAATGTACCCATGTCAAGCTAGCATGTTTAAGTTATGATCATGCCAGTGAAGCAGCTTTTGCAGGGATGGCCATTTTTAAATGTCTTGAGGTCCTCCATGCTTTAGGGGGGCATCTGTTGATCTAGGTTGTACCATGATGGTAGTGATAGATAGCACTTACTATCATACATTGGGCAAAATCCTTTATCCTTAAATGTGTGCCTTTATTATGTGTATGGTCTTAGAGGAAAGGGCCTGAGCCTACCAGTGACTTGATCATAAGCTGATTGTGGAAGAAGATTTTTGTAATGTTTAATATGTTGGCTGCCCCAAAAACAAAGCTTAATAGAAATATTATTGAGTGTTGTCACCACTGACCACCATGGCACTCAAACACTCAATAAATTTTGTTTCTTTGCTGCTCTTTGTAATACAGTTTTTAAAAATATCCCACTTGGTACTTGTTTTTACCAAAAGTAGACTTTTAAATTTCTAAATATATTTTACTAATAACTTTCAGGTACTTTGTTCAGTGGATACAAGATGGTTGCGGCTTACACCACATGATGACCTAATCTACACCCACTTTAGGCAAGACTTTCCGGACCTAGACATTTCCCACATCAACGAAAATGAAATTAAAAACAATGTTAATAAAGCTAAATGGAGAATGTTCTGCGAAAAGTTCAAAAACATTGTTGAAGATTATAGTTTTGGTACATTGTTGAGGTCGGATACAAAAGGCGATTATTCGGAAAAAAATACAATGTTGGTCCCTAGAGTACAATTTTATGCCATCGAAATAGCTAGAAACAGAGAAGGGTTGAACAATGATGTGAAGAAACATTACAAATGTGCATCAAAAGCTAACTTGGAATTAACAGGGAAAACTGATGTGGCTGTTTAATCACTAAATTTCTATGTTAGTTCTGTCTTTGTGAATTGGTATGGTTTAGTTAGAGTAAGCTTTTTGCCGCAAGTAATTGATTTTATTAGTAACTGTGAAGCAATAACTCGAAATGACTGAACAGTGATTGTGCCTTATGTTAAAACACTCACATTTTATGGTACGTTTACACGCTTGCCAAGTCTCGACAAGCATCCACAAACACAAGCGTGTAAACGGGGTGTTTGGCGTGGCTTGCATGACCTTGCAAGAGCCTGTCGCTGATCCGAACCAGTGTCGGTTTTTGAACACAGATCAAAGGAAGCTTGCGGCAAGCGCTTGCGACGTATTTACACGTTGGCGCGTGTTTAGTGTCGCTCCCGAGTTCGTACCGTACGGATGTATTTTGTGCTGCGCTGTATACGACCCCGTATCGACCATGAGTGCTTGGTCAAATGGTTAAAACAATTAGCCGTAAAACAATAAAAAAAAAGCGCCAAAACAACTTCGACGTCCGTAACATCCCCGTCTGCCATGCTTGCCTGTCTGTAACACACTAACGCACTCGCAAGCGTGTAAATGACACTCGAGCATTAGTCAATGTTTGGAGCTTGTGGAAGCCTCGGCAAGCGTGTAAACGTACCATGAAACATTCATAAAATTATTTGTAATATAGCTAATCTTTCATTCAAAATAGTTGTCTGTGGGAAATGTTCCTGATTAACATGCCAGTAATTTTGTTATATGTTTGCTTCTGCAGTTTCTTTTATACTTACCTTTTTAAATATAGAATTAACAGTCTATGTTGCCTTCAGGTTTTTGTTACATACTGAACATGTTTTATCTACCTAGGTACCTACTAATTGAAATTTAAAATGTGTAGTTTCTCTTTGAAATAACGAGAACATTTGAAAGCCATATACCCTACCAGCTTACTGTAGATTGATTAATATAATCTCAATATAATATTGTAATAATAACATGTAACCACATTCTAAAACTTAGATTTGATTACAATGAGGATTGTAACCTCCCTCCATAGTTTCATTGTAAGCCTAATTAATAATACATTGTTGATTCCTGTGTGTAATGGTAAGTATAATAATAATCACTCATTATTGCCTAAATGGATGAGGTGCTCAATTACTCATGCATTTTTTTATGAATAAAATTTTGTACCGCAGTATTTTTTTTTTATTACCTCATAAGTGGTACCTATAATATGTACCTACCAATAGTAGATTTAATTCATTTTATGTTCTTTACTTTATCACAGAATAACAAATGTAGTACCCTAATATTACGAGTTTCTGCAAAAAGTGTGGACAATGCATGCAATGTGGTTATTGCTGAAACGTGGAATGGTTATTAAAACTCGCGCCAGGTACGCAGTACCTGCCGCATATCACTAATGTGAGGCAACCGATGACACGGCTTCGCACCTGCTAATGACGTGCCAGGAGTTTGATCAATCGCGACAACAGCCGCTGGCTTGAAACGGCACCGAGACCTGGGCAAAATGGGCTTGACGCATGACGCAGAATGTCTGTCAGTACTCTTTTCATCTATCACACTTCGCAGAATGTGCTCGATGAAAGACACCACCCAGATTAGATAGGTACGCAAAAAGTTATTTAATTTTTTTGCGTTGCTACCTACTGCGTTTTACTAAAGATCATAGTTTTGTTGATGCAATAAAAAAAAAATTATTTATAGCATTCTGCGTCATCCCAGTAGCGCGACATTTGGATTTTGAATCATTTAATCATCAAATTTGTCAATTTGTGACAAAATGTCAAGGTAAGTAAGTTTCGGGGATAAATGATGGAGTTTGTGACGCTGCTGGGTTGACGTTAGTACAGTAGCACCACGTGATTAATGCAATAATTTAATCATCAATTAAACAGCAGGTCGTGAACGCTGTTACCATCCTGCAAGGAGGCTTTTGAAAGAGAAATGGTTGACGACCTCTTTTTCAGACGCAGCTAGGCGCAGACCTATAGTTCGAAGGGTCTCATTCGACCTATTTGTCTAGTTGGCTTGCATGGGTAGCTAGATCATTCTTCGCCGGGGTGTAGGAAACAATACCTCCCCACACCCCCCGCTTGACCATCTCAGTCAGAGAAAAGAGATGAAAAACGCGCTCTCTTAGGTTTGCCTCTCGCTCTGTGGGTCCGAAGAGAAGGCAGCGTCGGACTGTTCTGTTTTCTTGTGCAGTAAAAGAGACGGATGAGTCGGGCGAGTTCAGTACACTACGTACGGCCTTGGTCTTACCTATAATCCGATACCTACATAAAGATCTCTCCTGGTTCAAAGAAATAAAAGGCACACAGTACTTACCTACTTAGTAGTAAATAATTATTTACCATCAGTTGTAAGTTTTCAATGCCCAAAAACGACCACAAGAAATTATTTTACCAAGTTTTAAATACTACGTAGTATTGATAGTTTAAATAGGGATTGTAGAGTGGCGGCTCATCCAAAACAATATTTTTGAGACGAGGTGTCTTGGCAAAAAAACTCGGCCCAATAAATGTTCTGATCCTGGGTCAGCTTGGATAAGCGTTTGCGGATTTTTCGATAGCCGAACAATAGGCCACGGGGATCATGCCCAGTGACGTGCATTTGGAGAGCCTTGTGTCACTGAACAATCCCCAGCTTCTCAAACAGCTCTAGCCAACCAACTTGTGAAAATCGTCGCTCCACCTATTCTGACACAGTCATACACAAGCAACATAACTTGCCTATGTATTCACACAATCATGGACGCACCTTGCTTCGCCATTCGATTCACGACTCGATTACCCTAGACAGATAAGTTTTTTAAATTTAAAATATAATGAGTAGCTGTATGTACCTAGGTAGGTGTGTAGAAAATTTTTCAATTGTAGGAAAATCTCCATCTCAAAAAATAAACTCATTAGGTACCACGCACATCAACCTACCACAAACTGACTTTCCTCAATAGACCTCAATAAATGTTTATTTTAGTTACAAAAACACAATGTTGAAAAAATTTCCACGAGCAGGATTTGAACCGGCAACAAAACAACAAAACGCAACAAAATTTGCGTTAAAATTATATAAACAAATTAAAAACATTTTATAAATAGCTAGCCTACTTCTTAACTGATCTTTAGTATTTGTAAAAATATTATGATCAGATGTTAATGACGGTAGTTGTTGACATTGAATTGGCGCCTTTGGCTTTCAAAGTAAAAAGTAAATAGTGTTGAATAATTTCGGCGGGCTGGTTAGAACCACGATAGCTCAATTGGAAGAGCACCTGACCCGGTATGTCAGAAGGGTGCAGGTTCAAATCCTGCTCGTGGAAATTGTTTCAACTTTGTGTTTTTGTAATTTGCTTCGCAACAAAATTTGCGTTAAAATTATATAAACAAATTAAAAACATTTTATAAATAGCTAGCCTACTTCTTAACTGATCTTTAGTATTTGTAAAAATATTATGATCAGATGTTAATGACGGTAGTTGTTGACATTGAATTGGCGCCTTTGGCTTTCAAAGTAAAAAGTAAATAGTGTTGAATAATTTCGGCGGGCTGGTTAGAACCACGATAGCTCAATTGGAAGAGCACCTGACCCGGTATGTCAGAAGGGTGCAGGTTCAAATCCTGCTCGTGAAAATTTTTTCAACATTGTGTTTTTGTAATTTGTTTCGCAACAAAATTTGCGTTAAAATTATATAAACAAATTAAAAACAGTTTATTTTAGTAATACATTTTTATAAATTAAAAGACTCATGGTATATTAAGTACTATGAAATACATTATAAAATAAAAGTAACTAAAACTATTACGAAACTAAAATATGGCGTCAAAAAATTCCTCCGCGTCGCTGTCGACTGGTAATGTACCCAAGAGACTGGCGGCATTGCCACGTTGTATGGCAATGCTTAGCCTCTGAAAGACAATAGACCTTGAACTTTATGCTTTATGGTTGGAAATGTATTTTTGGATAGGTTGATGTGCAGGTCTAATTACCTAATAGAAGGAAATAATATTATTTATAAAAAGAATAGAATTATCATACTGTGCTGGCTGATAGGTTACTTTGTGACTGCAGCTGACCGTGCGCTCGCGGTTTGCTGGCTTGTTATTTATTAGGTACTCGCTATAAAAAACAGATGTCGCTGTATGTTAACAATAACTTTCCTGTAAATTAATGTTCCGCAACTTTAAGTTTTTGATAAAAACCCAACTTCTTATTGAAAATTACCAGATTTCAATTGAGCAGTTTCGGGAAAAAAAAATTAACCTAACCTAACCAACATTAAGGATTTCTTATGTTGACTGATTGTATAATTGAATATGCAATTTCGAAAAGGGCACATCTCTGAAAATTAAAAATGTTCAGGAATTGAAAAAAACTGATTATTTATCAAACTAATGTATTTATTCTAAAAGTAAGTATATGGATATGATGAGTAACGGACTTTTATTAAAAATCTTCTTCTACAGGCTCTCTTTCGGTAGTAGTTGGCCATTGTAGAATTTCTTCATAAAAGTCCATAAATTCTGCCGGTACGTATTGTTTCACCTTTGAAATGTCAGCAATTTTTAGATGATTTATAGGTACTTTGCCACTATAAGCTAAATTTTCTTGTGTAGGTAAGTTACTACAAGTACCTTTTACTTTTGAAAGAATGTAAACTTCTTGGGAAATGATCATCTATATAGGTTTTTGCGATTACTTCACCAGGTTTACTTGGGTCAAAAACAAATTCATAATAAGTCGACACCTGAAAAGTTAAGCCCGGTGAAGCTGAAAATGCCGCAGCGGCAATCAGCAATCTCTCTCAAAAAAAAAAAAAAAAAAACCTGAAAAGTTACTTTTTGATTTTTCGGTACATTTTTTCCGTAACTTCTCACTGATAAAGGTTTAGCTTTAAAATTTATTTGAGCCCATTTCTTAAAATCTCTAATGTCTTCTGTATTGACTTATATTTGATATGATTGTATTTGATTATATTACCAACATCATACCAAAAAACAAGGGAAACATTTTGGCGGTTAACGGCGGTAATTTTAAATCAATAAGAAACTGTTTCTATACAGGTTATGACGTTTATAGTAGAATTATTACCAGAGATGTGCTGTTTTCGATCATAATGGGTGTAGACGAGCATTTATGTCACATTGGTATAAAAAAACGTATTTGACAAAATATCCGACATGTGCCCTTTTCGAAATTGCATATTCAATTCTGCTGACTAAATATTTATTTTGTAATAGGTACAAATAAATTATTTCCCCTTATAAATTTAGATTTTGGTACCTATTTTTCATTCAAATTATAAATGTTGTACCTATTAGAAATGTGACAAAAATAAAACTGATTTTAACAAGTAACTTTACTATGTAGGTGATACTCATTAAAACCAAACTCTTGATTCAATTAGTGATTGATGCAGGGCAACATTGGACATTCTGAACGTTAAACAATCAATCTGTTTTAAGCATTGCTATTCGTTTTGTAGTAAAGCAGCAAGTGTTTCAACAGTCTGAAAATGTTGCTAGGATTTTGTATTAACAGACACAACTTCAAACTAACAGGTATCAAAATGGTGTAAATTTTGAGAAAAACAGGAAAAATAAATCCAGAACTTTGTAAAAAAAAATGACAAATGCAACATTCATAGACGGTGCAATTTGAAATTGCATCCCAGTGGGATCAAGTCAGTAAGTACAAAATCATTGTAAGCAGTATAAGTTACCGAATTTTGAAATGAAACAATGTAATGCTTTTTAATTTTTTTATTGGTCTTATTATCTATGTGTTCACGAGGCTTCCATAGCGGTAGCGGTTTCCTCCGTGTACTTGCCCTTGTCTTTTCCGAGGGCAGCCAAGCGACCCTTCGCCCTGCGGTCTAGGATGGCTTTTCTGTCCTTATTCATCTTTAGTTTGACAACCACACACTGAAATAAAAACATATTTGTAAATAAAAATGCCCATAATTAGCTTTCATATAAAGAGGCTTTGTATAAAATCAGAGCCATGGAAGTGTATCAGCATTATCCCTGCCCATCTCTAACATCAACCCTCAGTCGAAACATCAGGCATCAGTTAGAAATGAAAACAAGTCTTAGTGTAAATAATATCATCACCTTAAGTATGAGGTATTGTGACAAACTGTCAAAGAATTATTAACCCACTTAGTCTGACAGGGCCTAAAAATATTATATAGATGTACACTAATTATGATACTTTTAAAGTTTCATTTACAACAACACATAAACACCTGATCAGTCTAAATGGGTTAAAGATGCTGATTAACTTATCAACACTTGCAAGGGAAAACATTGTAACAAAGCTTTAGATTAATTTAGGTGTTCAAAATAACTTATAAATTATATTAATACTTGCAAATGTTGAAATGCTATTCAATTCTAATAATTTATGTAAAGTAAAGTAAAAATCTATGCAGTAAGCATATAATATAAAATATTGGGAATGTGGATAAAAAACATATCTCATAATTAAAAAACTATCCTATTCCGAGGTTGTGTAAATTGTTTAATGGATGTAGTGATTTGGGTGATCTCCATTTCAGTTCATTTGCCAGCAACCTTAAACAGCCTTAAGCCGATCCTGGCTTGAGGTTGATAATTAAAATATATTGTAAGTTTTAAATTAATTAGTAATTAGTAGTAAGTAATATTTAGTGGTAAGTCTTTTTTTTATCTCTTTGCATGTTGTGTTTGCTTGTTACATTTAGTTAAATAATTCTGTATTTCTTTTTTTGTATTGTAGAATTATTGTTAACAAACGCTGGTGAACCTAAATAAATAAATAAAAAAAATTGGCTTAATTAAAGACCATTTTTATAAAATAAATCTTTTGCTTAAAATAATAAAAGCAAAATAATATACCTTTGAGGGATGGATGCCAACGTATGCGGTGGCTCCATTGGCCTTCTCACGCTGGATCCTTTCAATGTAGACCACAAACTTTTTACGGTATACTTGGACTACTTTGCCTACTTGCTGGCCTTTGTAATGTCCCCGAACAACCTGGAACAAAGTTTATCCATTTATGAGCAAACCAAAAATACCAGATAGAATATGAAGAGGGTGCATTATGACAGGTCTTTTAACAAATAGTATTATCCTAGGTAGCGATAATTTAAAAATGTGGTTTTTACTCTTTAAGATTATTACTTTTAAATTTATGACCACCAGCTTAAGATAATAGCTAAAATTTCATTGTTTATCATTCATAATAATTTCGTTGTAAGAAATATTGTGATTCACAAATAGTAGGTAGGTAGGTAGGTAGGTAGGTACCTACTAAATCACATGATAACTTAAAAAATATATTGTATGGAAAATACAATATAATGAAACCCTCTCTAAGCATGTAATAAAGTAACAATAATAAGTAAGTAATAATAAACAATAGAAGTAGCAAACAATCAGAGCCAATTGTTGAACCATGGTGTAGACATGCTAGCGTAAGTCAAAAGTAAGCCAAAGAAAACCTTTGGCTCGCAACTGACCAGGCAGCTTATCTACAGTCTGTGAATGGTTTGTCTTCATCATTTTGTTTTGCATTCAATAAACACACATGTGTGACAAACACACAACCTCAAATTTGTTTTTCTTCGTATAATACAAAGTTAATTCATGTAATAAGAAAGATTTCCAAGTAATGTTTACCTGAACTTCGTCGTCTTTGCGGATAGGCATAGATTTGACGTTGAACTTCTGTCTCAGTTCCTTGGATAACGGAGCAGACATGAGAACTCGTCTGATGTGTGATGGGGCGCTGAAGTGCCTCTTCCTGTTTTTCCTCCTTGAGGACGTGAGGAGCTTATTAAACTTCATTCTGACGCTCTTTACTGAAATTCCAAAATACCACGTTTATAGCACACTCAAGAGTGATAAATCGGTTTAGGTTATCGTTCCGCTATGCGTGCTAAACGTCAAGTTGTAGCGGCGAAAATTGTTATCACAAATAATAAAAATGTAGGAAATATGCATTGCAAATGCCACAAAATTTACTCTAGAACGACACTACAATAATTCTATACATCTATAAAAACGAATTCGTGCGATTATTGCGGATTCACCAACGTACCCGAAACGACACGGCAAAGAACCGAAATAAAAAGAAATTTACATTTAGAGTTGCCAGTATTTGAAACAGTGAAGTTAGATTTTTAATAATTTGCGCAACAAAAATAAAACGCAATTGAACAAATAAATGCTAAGAATAAATACTATTCTTTGGTAAAATCGTATTTATTATTAAACAAAACATATATTAACGACAAATATTAGTAGTTCAAATTGAAAAACATTCTAATCGAAGTTATAAAAGTTAAGACCAAAAGAACTAAACGGTAATGTCAATTTTTTTTAGTGTGGCGACAATATTTATACTGCGTTTCAATTTACGTAATCACCATTTTGTAACAAGATAATATTAAAGTAATTAGAAGTGTATTCTTAGATTATATGTACACACGTCACATAATTTAAGGTAGTATTTTTAATTACTGCACCTACCCTTGATACCTAAGAGTAATGGCTTCTTACCATCTTTATTATTATTATATAAATAGAAGGATGAGGGTTTATATTTTATCCTAAGAGTAATAATATAAGGTATTTTTCTGAGACAAACAATACCTAGCTTTATTAGGTAAACAAAATGAAATCTAAACTAAAATTAAAGAACTATTAAACTTGATCGAGGACTTTTTGGCGGGAAAGTGAAGAGACAGGTTTACGGTTTTAATTTTTTTTAGAACAATAGGCTAGTTGTTATTTTGCCCTTTTCGGGCACGGTAATTTAAAAGAGAGCTCCTAAAATCTTTTTATATAAAGCTATGAATAATATCTTAAGTCTAAAACTAAAATATTTTTTTTTAAAAGTGCTAATTGCTGCACTGAAGCTGAATTAAATATTTATAAAATACAGTAAAAAAAATAAAATCAAAAAGCAGTGAAAAAAAAGTAATTATCATCTGTCAAGATGAATCGCATAGCCATCGGTGGACTTCTTAGCGGGAAAGTGAAGAGTCATGTCTGCGGTTTTGTTTTATTTTCTAAAATTTGTGTTATGTCGAATATTAATGTGAAATAATGGTGGATTATTAACCGTTAAGTGTTCGTGAGTGTGCATGAGTGTTGGCAAATGAAAAAAACAGTGCAACGTCGCTTTTCAAATTCTCTCAAGAAGTCTGCGTGAGGACTTAGTAAAGCCCCACATCTTTACTGAGATACTCGAGGGGTTGGGGGGTAATATCATTTCTCATTTCTCATTTCTATTATCATTTATCATCATCATACTGGAAGGAAATATTGTATATTTATGTATTACTTGTAAGAAAAATTACTTTGACACTGGCTAAATGTGCTAATCGCACGAAGCCATCAACTAAAAGAAAGAAAGAATATGTTTCAGTACTCAGAGGAGGCAATAACCGTCGGATAGATTGCACTCTGCCGCTAAAAAGCAGTAAAAAATCAAAAAGCAGTGAAAAAATTCAGTGCTTAAAAAACCATAGTTTACATGGTGGTGGAGATATGATTTTATTAGATAAAAATATTAGACATAGGTCCCTACATAGGTACCTATAGCTAGAACTCATGTTTTGTGCACAAAAGTTTACTAAAGTTTCATCGCAATCGGAGGAACGGTATTACGAACGCAATACGGATCCAAGAAAAAAAAAACGATAGATAAGTCAACTATAAAATCAATAACTTAAACATTCTAAATAATAGATAATCTATTTAAGTGAAGAAAAACTTTGTACCTACCCTTTTTTAAGCTCATAGCGTGCATAGAGGAGTGTGATTTTTAGCATTGTTTTAGTTCTTATGGAGAAGGACTGCAGAAAGATAAAAGGGGAATGGGCAATTTGTTTAAAAGGATGGTGATACCAACCACCTTTACAAAATTCTTGCGCACGAACGGGAGTTTCCCTTATGAATAGCGATGACACGGACAATAATTGCTGCGACAATTTAGCTCCAAACCGTAACCATATGAGCTAAGATGTAATTAATTAGCTGAAACAACCTTAAAAAAAATAGCCCTTTTATTTATTTCGACATTTGAAATTACTTCAGAGAGTTTGGTTCATAATGTAAGCGACACTATTGGCTGGTGTCATAATACAAGGTGCGTTTAAAAAAATACTGGTTCGATTCCCAGACTGGAAAAATATTTTTTTTAAATTTGTTTATCAAATTCAGCACCAAGACTTTTAGTGAGACAAATATGGACAAGTAGGCTATTTACTTTTTTATTTTTACTTGATATAGGCCGTTCACAAAATGTGTTCCACGTTTTAAGTTTTTGTTCAATATATTTTTAAATTGATTATCAGTCTGTGCAGAAACCACCATAATGTGTTCAGGAACCATAGGTATATCATCGCCTACTAGAAGGCGGCTCTACATGTAAGGCCACAAATTGGAAAACACCAGCGGCACAAAATAAGGAGAGCCACAGCAGAAGGTAAGCTTCATACCATCGCGCTCGAGCAACGCACACATGGACTCTTTCACGGACACGAATCTCGGAATAGCTCGGAATAGTCCGAGCGTAGCTGTTGCGAGATTCCGTTTCCGTGAAAGGTTATTGTTGTGGGTCTCCTTTGTGCCAGCGGGCAGCGACGCCGGCCGGCGCGGCATGTAAATGTATTGGTCGTGCCCACAGAACAGTTAAATGTAGGCATGAAACCGATTTTAACCGATTCCAAAATAACAGGGAAAAACCGATTCTTTTTTGTCCTGTGAGAACCGATTCTTAAATTAGTATGAATCGATTCTCGATTCTTTTCGATTCTCGTTAAAAAAGTCCCAATTCTATTGCTAAGACGGCTTAAGTTGAAATGCAATAGAGTTAGAAGCGCTTATTAGACGAACAAGTTTGCAAGTGCGTGAACTGGAAATAATAAACGGATGTTTGCTGTATTCAACAGCAAACACAAATGAGATACAGATACAGCAAGATAGCGGCGTTTCATTAAACGCCGCTAACTCTGAAAGAAGAGCTCAATCGGGAAATTAAACGAGCCGTTGAGACAAATGTTACAAGTAACATGATTGTTACCACAAGGCTAAGTGATGAAGATGACAGCCTTGATGATCCTGATATGGCATTAAAATTAGAAATGGCGCTTTTTGATAATGGTGGTACTAAAGGGCGGTATCTGGCGAAAGTACCTATATGATCATTCGTTTACAATCCCACCTACAAGCGTGGAGCCCGAGCGATCGTTTCCATCGGCAGGCTTCATTTGCAACCGCACATCGTTGAGCGATAGGAGCTTAAACGCCTTATAATTTTTACGTTCTTATTATCATAATCAGAAGTCTGAATAAAATGAAATCAGCAGCTACGGCAAAAAAGTGTTCTTATTAAGATTACAAAGAACACTTTTGCTATGTGCGAAGCTTTTTCCTTGATTCCTTCCTTTTATGTTTGATTGTTATTGTTCCTATCGTTAATTCCTGTGCAATTTATTGTTACCAAAGTAAGAGAAGACTAGAAGAAATGAAACAGTACTAGTTAGGGACTAGGGTAGGACTCCTACCTATCCTAGACCCTGTAAGAATTAGCTGTTTCTGTGATGTTATTTTTGGCGGCAAAAGTAAGTCAGTAAGCACATTCAGTATTTACATAAGTGTATTAATCAACTACTTAACATAATCTAACACGTACTTAGTAGATGTCGATAGGCATAATTATGCATGCATATCAATTTTATTAATTTATTTACTACAATACTCTTTACGTTACAGGTTGTTCTTATTATTGGTATAAACGGAGCATGTCCAACTAATGAATTAACACAACTTAATGTCAAAAACACATTCAGATGACTTACTATTAATTAATTTACCTAATACAAAGACTAAAAGAGAGAGAAGTTGCGGAACTTCGTCATTCGCAAGGAATACGTAACCATTGTTGAGAAATATCGAGCCTTACGCCCGCCTAACACTCCAATCAATCGATATCGCAACAGAAAGTGTGTCAGACAGCCTATGGGTCCTAACAAAATTGGCAGTATCCCTCGAGAAATAGCAACATTTCTTGAACTTCCAGAACTCCTGTACACGGGTCATTGTTTCCGACGAACTTCAGCCACACTTTTGGCCGATTTAGGAGCTGATCGCCTGTCCCTTAAGCGCCATGGAGGCTGGAAGTCCAATGCGGTTGTAGAGGGATACATAGAGGATTCCATCCAAAATAAGTCTAAAATATGTAAAGGCATCGTAGGAGCCATTACACTGAAAGAGCCTCAGTCAGATCCTTGGACTGGCCCTTCTACATCAAAAAAGAGCCGTTACGAAACACCTAACCATCGCCCTCTTTCGCCAACTTTTACTCCAAGGGAATCCGATGAATCGGTACCTACAACTAATAAGTATGACAGATAGTTTACCGAAAAATAGTACACAAGTCACTAACACCAACATAACAGTACCTAACAAAAATATTACACTCAACTTAAGTAACTGTAGCAAAGTTACTTTCAATTTTTCTTAATTATACCTAAGTATTATTTGTTATAATTTAAAGGTTATTCTGTAATACTTACCTATCATGATGTAGTAGTTAATACCTAAACTGAAATAAAAGTATCTTGTTATTGAGAATGTTTTTTATGCATTTAGTCATTTCCTCGCTGAGGTGGGATGAAAAATTACGTGTTGTACTCGAGTGCAAAGATTTTTCACTTCGTGCTCTTTTGATTCCCTCGCTAACGCTCAGGGGATCTATTTTTGAATCACACGTATGACATTGTGTTGTTGCATGCGACTTAAGTCACACTCTTCTTCCAAGTCGCATGACGCTGATTTTCCGTATTTTTGAATCGTTTGTTTCCGTTGCTGCCAACATAATACGAAATGTTGGATGTTGACACAACGCATTGATTTTGACGGTTATTCTATCAATCGCTTTGTGTTGCTCGACTGCAACGAGTGGGTGAGGGCACTCGTTGCGGTCGAGCGATTCAAAAATATGGAAAGCAGAGAGAAAGTAGAGAGTAAGTAGAGAGAAAGTAGAGAGAAAGTACAGAGAAAGTACAGAAAAAGTAGAGAATCAATAGAGTACAGAAGAAATAGAGCCCCAGGGGCTATATTGATTACTGTTTCTACTGATTTTCGTTCGACATTTGACTTTCCATATTTTTGAATCACTCGACCGCTATGAGTGCCCTCACCCACTCGTTGCAGTCGTTTGTTAGTATCAATGATAGTATTTTCTATTAAAAAGTAAAGGTTTTTTTTAACAGCCAATAGAAACATGGATATTACGTTTCGTTTTCAATGCGGTTATTACCGGTTTTCTCTAAATTCTGCGTGGAACGGATAACATCCAACATTTCGTATTATGTTGGCAGCACCGGAAACGAACGATTCAAAAATACGGAAAATCGGCGTCATGCGACTTGGACACTTGGAAGACTTAAGTCGCATGCGACAACATAATGCAATACGTGCGATTCAAAATAGATCTCCAGGGGATCTATTCTAATTTTTGAATAACTCGCTGCGCTTGTGTTTCAATTTTAGAAACCTTCGCTTGCTCGGTCATCAAAATTGAGCACGCGTTTAAAAAGCAACTTTGCACTCTTGTATAACAAATAACTGTTATTTTAGTAGTATTTAATGGCTTTTTCTGCCATAATTTGTCTGAGGTGTTTACCTGTAATTGGCTGTGCATTCAGTTTGAATAAGTTCCAATGTAATAAATAGCTGTTGGTAAATAAAATAAAAAAAAAGTCGCAATTTGCTGGGGCTTTTAGGCCTATGAACTTATCACATAAAGAGATTGTCATCATCCACACTGGCCTAATTGGTTTAGCGATTGCCATCTTACGCCAAGACCCGGTACCAAACACTTAAAATTGGGTTATAGAGATGAATTTTAAACACTTTCCTATCGTGAAAAGTGAACCAAAAAATAGAAAATTAAGGAGGCATTTTAAAGGGTGACTAAGAGAGTAAGGCTAGTAAAAATCGCGAGCCACCGTTAAGCTGTTTTTTTTTAATCCACAAGGGAAAGGGCTTCGCCTTCGTCTCATTCGGTAAGCCACGATAAGCCCAAAGGTGAAAGCGTACTTCACCCGGTATTCTCATTAACCTGCTAAAGAACTGGCTACGTTATCTCTGACTTGACTGTCGTAATGTTAAGTAACAAAAATAAATGGAATACAGAGATTTGGAAGGCACTCAACAATTTTTGAATAGTATTCTATTCTACCCTATCTGAATATATTTGCAAAAAACATCGAAATATAATCATTGTCATGACTATCATCTCAGCCAAAAGACGATGAGGGGGATGTAGTTAGCGTTTGCGTAGAGCAAATCGGCAATATCTGCTCGGACCTTCTACGTACCTAAGTACCAACGAAACCTATGTTAAGATACCAGTAATTTCACCACAGCGAGAACAAGGAGATCTCTATAATAATACTTTAATTGACAATAAAATACATGCTTATATGAGACTTAAAACAATGTTAACAATATGAACTGTAGCATTCGCCATATTCGACCATTTTAATTTCCGCATAGGGAGTTCTTTTTAATTTTTTCAATGACGTTTAGCTTATGGGTTAGTCTTTTGAATTTGTCAGATTATGATTTGGTGTTTGAATTTTTGCTTGAAGTTTTTGGTGAATTGGATTAAGATTTTAAAGAATTGTTTTTTTTTAATTTGCAAGGTCGAATTCCCTTTGGCTAAACTGTACAACCGCGTAAACAAAGTTGAATGTTCGTAATTTTTTTATTTAAAAGATCTGTATTAAAGAAGTAATTTGTGCAAAGTTTCACATCGAGAAAATTCGTAGTTTCTTTGAAAAACATTTATGAAAATCGATAATTATTCGTCCTGATGGACACCATTTTAACAGGTTTGATTATTATTATACTTGTTAGTTGTGTTCAAGCAAAGGTAATGAGTTTATAAAGCCACGAATAGTACGTTTTTATTTTTATTTTTTAATAACATTACTTAAAACTCACAAACAATATCTCATAATTCAAATGTATAAATAAAAAATATGTGTACTTATGTTAAAGTTTTAAATTTACGATATTTAAGAAATTTTGTAATAGTAAAATTGTGTTTGTCGGTATTACTGCGGTATAACGAAACGCAAACACGACGCCATTTTGCTGCCAACTGTCAGCTGTCATCAGTCTTTATTCGCCTTCGCTTAACTTATTACAGAAATCCTTACTGTTGGTTAGGTTAAGTTAATTTTTTTTTTCCCGAGCGAAGCGCAGCGTAGCGACGGCCAGTTACGGAAGAAGGGGGCGCAGTCACGGACAGAGAGGGACGCAAATTCTTCCCTTAAACGTAAAATAATGTAACTTTTATAGATTCATAATCTCAAAATTTCTTTAAGGGGGGGTTAAGGAGGGTCCGAGCTTTCCCTATGGATGGATAGGGAGAATTTTTTAAATTTTTATTTTTTGGAGAGAGATTGCTGATTCCCTCTACGGCATTTTCAGCTTCACCGGGCTTTTCTGGGGGCGGCGAGGAACGTAAAGGGTCCCTCAAGCCGTGTGAAACGAATCACCTTCGGAGGTTTTCTAGAGGGTACGGCATCGCGCACTAGTGCGCGTCCCCGTGCCCTACTAAATTCTCCGACGGGTTCGGATCGGATCGGATAGGGAGAAAGGGCCATAAACCACCACGTGGGCCCACTACGGATTGGTGGTTGATAACGACTGCTTATGCTTATGTTATATAATACGGTTTAGTGATCACAAACCCGGGCTATGCATCTAAACATCTGAAACAATCTTTGCTCTAGGACCTTGACATTAAACCCAAGACCTTCGTTTAAACAGCTGAGCGCTTTAGGTTTTCGGCTACCACTGATTTTTGTTGCGTTCTATAAATTCATCAAACTAATTCAATAAAATCACATTTTTACATTTTTCTTAACTTACTAGCTGACCCGGCGGACTTCGTACCGCTTTGACAGTTTCCATGACAACACTACATATAAATAATTTTGTAATGGAAAAATTTCAAAAATCTAAAAAAAAAAATTTAGAGGTAATGTAGATGTAGGTAATGTAGAGGGACCACCCTCAACATTTAGGGGGATGAAAAATAGACGTTGTCCGATTCTCATACCTACCGAATATACATATAAAATTTCATAAAAATCGGTCGAGCCGTTTCAGAGGAGTTCAATAACGTACACCGTGACACGAGAATTTTATATGTTAGATTATAATCCTTACATGGCAGGATACGCCCGTGAAAAACAAAACCTGTCTTACAATAGCTAGACTTTTGCCAACCCTAACCTAAACGCATCTGCCTGTAATTCCCAATCCTAACCGATCTTTAGCAATTTCGAGGAAGACCCTTAGCTCATTTGACAAACAACGGAGACCGAGATATGCATCGACTAATTGTGTTATTTGCTTAGTTAAGGGTCAGCCGTGCACAAATTGACTATTACATTATACCTGTTGCTGCTTGCACTGGTGGTCGCTTTTCATCAGAACCACAAAATTACGAGGACCCAGAAGGTAAGCTTAAGACATACCGCGCTCGAGCTACTCACACATAGACCCCTTGCACGGACAAGGATCTCGGAACAGCTTGGAACAGTTCGAGTGCTGCTACGTGTATCCGTGCCCGTTCACTCGTTTTTTTTTTAAATCGCATAGCCTCAGTTTACAAACGTTATATTCTTTTTAGCTGTCAATATCTCTCTGTTTAGTTTTTCTACATAGATGGTATTTGAAAACATCAACAGTTTAAAATAATAACATTAATTTAACAGAGTTTTAAATAACCTTAAAATTAATAAATTAAGCAGAGCGACAGGCACCACACCCTACGAAATTAGTACTGAATTATTGTTATATTAGAAAGTAAATATTTAAACAAAAAGATAAAAATGAAAAAATCAATAAGTCTGTCACTGCTTTTAATTTTATGAATATAATAAATGAGACTAAACGTTGTCGCACCGTACCGTCGTAACCGCAAGGTATCCGTCGAAACGTATAAAAAGTTAATCTACTTAAAACGGCGGGAACTTTAGCGTCCTAAGTTATTGAATGAGGTTGTTTACTGCGAAATATTGCTATCAGCGACCCGGCAGGCGCACTTTACGACAGCCGGCCGCCAAAAGTAGCACCTCAACGAATGGAAGCTGGCACACGGCGATTTGCACGCCGAAACCGATCGTGTTTACCGTATCAGTGGTCGCTATCACTTTAACTACGACCTTGTGACCTCTGAGTCGGCATGCCCTACCCGGCAGAATGCGTGGCTCACCAAAACAGAGGGAGCTAGTGGGTTCTCAACGCATGTCCGAGTCTGCGCAATCCATACACGTCGCCCGGGCAGGCCAGTGAATGAACCAGGAGCGTGGAGAGCGCACGCCCCGACGCTCGGTGTACTCCGGTCCAGCCTGATATGAGTGACGTGCAGTGCTGTGTTGTGTGATGAGGCGCCGCTGAGCAGAGATGGCCGCGCGCTCGCCCGAGCCCGGCTACCACCGACCATGTGCTGCTTCGTAGGTGAGCGATCCGCCTACCCGTCAAGGTCACCTCGTAAACAATATCCTCTGGTGACACCCTGTGTCTGGAATGCCTTCGTCTCGAGTAAAAAAAAAATTTTTTTTATAACGCCACGAGAAAAAATAAAATCTCAATTTTTGAAATAGGAATATTATTTTTTTCTTATAAGGTGTGATGTTATTTCGTGCCATTAGAGAGTCGGACGACGTTCTTCAAGAGGTTCCGAGGCGATTAAGCATTTAAAAAATGGCTTCCATAATGGTCCCTGCTCGGTCTTATCTTTACTCATTAGAAAGAACCTTTGTCGCGCCAGGGATCACTTTGTCTCGCCACCGGCCGTGTATATTAATTTTTTATTGTTAAATAAAAGGATTCTTCACAGATGAGCGAAATTGCGACGGATTTTTAGAAAAGTTTGCTCTAAACGGTTCCTTCGAATGAGTTAAATGGATCTTCGTATTTAATATTTCAATGGGGGACACATTAAATGTACGGTATTTTTACAAAATTAAATGATCTTGATTAAGAGATATTGTGGTGGTTAAGATAGATACGTATTTAAGGCATCTATCTTAACTAATTCTAGTTAAGATAGATGCCTTAAATACGATAAGGGCCGGCTGAAATTTACTCTTGGTATTCAAAAAAATTCAAAATTCAATATCATTTAATCAGTTTAGGCTACAAATAGTCCGATAGACCGGTAATCGATAAGACTTCATTCATCTATCAGTTAATTATTAATACTTACTTACTTATTACTCATCATTTAATTAAGACAATGTATTAGATTGATACTTTTTTAAGTACTTGACTTTTACATCTTCTCTATCCAAAAGTATAACTACGGCATTCATTCATATTTTCACATTTTGAAAAGTTTTAAAATCAAAATTCAGAAACACATGTGCGTTAGTAAATGTGAAATTAGTTAGAAGCGAGTAACCACCACAAATACAGATGCCGAAACTCAAAGGAAATTCATGTGTGTGTATTTAGAAATTCTCTTGAACTGAGTGAGAGTCAACTCGGTGAATAGTCGCTTACCATTTGGGATTCATTCAGCTATATTAAATTTGCCACAATCGTCTGAGCGATTTGAATTTGAAATTTGTATGTATGGACTATGGAAAGCGCAGACTACTAAAATCAGTGCACAGATAAGATATTTGTATTTTTCGATTAATGCAGCTTTTTCTCCTATAGTTTTGGATATATTAACAAATGTGAAGATACTTTTGCAAGCTGGCACTCCGCTTAATTAACTTAACTTAAAAGTAGACTTTGAACCTTTTTGTAACACAAGTGAATCAAATTAGACGCCTCTTGGCTGGACTACAAATACCTAATGTTATTAAACATAGTTTTCTGTATTGTTTTCTAAAAATTAAGCGAACACTACACATTGAAATGAAATTACTGTTACGGATCTACTCGCGTTTATTTTACACATTTGTTTTATTCCCTCTTTCCTATGATATGAGGTCCTTCAAACGAGCCGTGAAGAAGCACCTTGTAGGCCGGCAGAGTGAAGTTGACTGATGCTGCGTTGTTTTCACGCTGAACCAGTTGTCTTCGCGTCTGGACTCCATTTCCACTTAGCATCAGGTGGTGTGGAGTCATTTGCCGTGCTAAGTATATAAAAAAAAAGCTACTAACTAATTATGAGATGACTAACCAACACCTCAGTCCCTGTGACCACAGACCCTGCAAAGGGTTCGAAACGTTAGGATAAACAACATGAATTAAAACTAATGTATAAAATAAACGCGAGTAGATCCGTAAAAGTTGTTTAATTTCAATAGTATTCTGTAATTGGGGTTCGATGTGAGTTTTTTTTAATTTAAATTGCGATTTTTAAGTTGTTCTCATCTGATACCCAAAATCAATCCTCCGACAATAAAAATATATAGGAGGCGATCGAATAACTCAAATAAACTTATTAAGGTAAATAAAGTGTGTTTTCTATCTATCTATCTTAATTGATAAGCATTTTCAGATTCTTTAAGAATCGACCAAAATTTTTTTTTTCCTACTTACCATATAAGTGGGTGTACCCACTTATTAGGTAGGTGGTAAGTAGGTATTTTTTTATATTAACGGGTAAGCACAGTGCCTTGATCTCACCTGATGTTAAGTGATGATAAGGCCAATGATGGAAGCGCACTTCACCCGGGATCCTCAACTAGTGAGGTACTGGCTATCTTATCTGTAGCTGCCGGAACACAACAATGTTACAAACATTGATGTTATGGCGACATATTTAGAAAAGATGGTGGTAGCTAGCCAGGCGGACAAACAAGCCCTACCAACCAAAGCGAGTACACAAACATGTACCCCCCGCTGGGAATCGAACCCGGGACCTCTGGGTCTAAACCGGTAGTCTTAGCCACTAGACCACAGAGGCGGTTATAATATATTACTACTCTTTACAGTTTTACACTATACTTTACACTGTAAAGTTAAAGTAAAAAAGTGTTTTAACGTACACGTTTTTAGGTTAGGTGTTGTGAACTTACGCATGACTGTTGGCAAAAGTAACAAAACGAAACTTCACTTTCCAAATACTCTCAATAAAGTCCGCGTGTAGGTAACGTCAAGTACCACATCTGAATATAACTTATTCATTAAAAAGTTGCATAGTTAATATTACGAAAAAATCATGGTCCAATATAACAAAGAGCGCGAGTGAGAAACTTTCGTCTGTATGTTGAACTCCATTTTACGATTCAACGGCCGGCTCCCAGAACTTTGGAACATGGCGGCCGAATTAAATTCCGCTTTGCTCCCGTCAAGATATTTAATTAAAACTTTAGCTGGTCTAATGCACCTTAATCGGTGCGTTACCAGTACCGTTGTGGAATCACTGTTGGACTCGTGTCTTACAAATAAACAAAGTATAAGGTCCGAATAGTTATTCCGTGTTTGTCTCATTTACTCTAATTTCAAATGACGTTTAAACATGACAGGAACAAACACGGAATAACTATTCGGACCTTATTCTTTGTTTATTTGTAAGGGGCCTTAAGTCTAGTGTTCGACACCAGTTTTCGTCCCCAACAAATAATATTAATTTCATTGAAATTTTACTAAATGACTAATCAGTTACAAATCGGTTGCCTCTATTTCTAGTGATAATAGGAAAAATGTGTTGATCATTTTGTTGTTGTATGTTACTCAAGTAAGTATGTTACTCAAAGTGGATTGAAAGTGTAGTATAACTGTTACTCACTAAATATTCCGTCCTTCGGTCCTTCCTACCCTACTAGTTGGTCAAACTTTCTGTAGCCTCTAAGGTAATGGCATGTGCGTTGTGTCATGGTTGGGCATAGTTGAGCGAAGCGATATGGCTGATTCATAATGTCATACTCGTGAACGAGTGCCGCCTGTGGAGCCTGGTCTGCACTTGCCTAATTATTTTATTTTTCACAAATTATATAACTTTACTTTCTTTTTCTTAAAAAGGTTTTTGACTTTTATCAATAGGTACTGTATGACGTTGTAGAAATACGTACCTACCTGATAAAAGATAGATATTTTTTGCATATTGTTGTTGTTGTTTTTTTATATTTTCTATGTTTATTGTAATAGAAAGGTCCTTTGTTAGGGAGGGCAATATGCGACGCTGTAAAAAAAGGGAGAAAAAATTGTTAAAATAGAAGAAAAAACACAGAATGGTACAGGACAAAACCCTTCAAATCAGGAACCTTTTCAATGACGATCAGGCTGAACAAGTGTAAGGGTGGCAGCCAGAGGAAATACTATGGTCGACTGATTGAAAAATATGTATGAAAAGTAGACGAAATCAACGTTTCGTAGTCCCCTGATTCCTTTACAAAAACGGGACCGATTTAATTACTTTTTCATTAATGAAAGAAAGGCTTTGGCTTGTCCTTATGTTTTCTTTTCTTCATAAATTAATTATTAAAAAAGATATGAACCTTTAAAAAATTATCCAGATATTCGCTGTTTTTTCGAAATTTGATGAGATTATATAAAAAAAATAATCAAAACATAGAGACACAGCTAAAGCGTTTCTTTAATTTTTAATGAAAAAAATAATTAAATGGGTCCAGTATTGGAGGAGGAGTCAAGGGACTACGAAACGTTGATTTTGTCTACTTTTCAAACATATTTTTCTATCAGTCGACCTTAGTATTTCCTCTAAGGATGCATGCGGGTGCTACTGACGAAAAGAAACAACACTTATACCTCACGCACTCACCAAACCTCGTTTCAACCTCAAGTGCACCCAGGATCCGTGACAGATGTGTCTCAGCCGCTTTTAGCATTACCTACTCGTGTTTGCACATTTTATAATCCCTTCGCCTCTTATGATACCCAGAAGAGAGAGGGTATGTGCATGGTATATTATTCGCCGTTACTATAACAGTTTTGGGACTTACTTTGGGACGCTACTATATCATTTCAGACCCAGGTTCGATTTCCATTGGGTACATAATATTAATTTCGGTTTCTTTTGTGGTAGGGTTTGTTAGGGTCGCTACCCGTTCACCCACTAGCTTCACCCACCAGTGGGTGCACGGGGAATCTCTGCTTACCCGTGCTCCCACTGCAACCTTATGCATAAGGCGGGAAAAATATATATCGATATGATTAGTATTTTAACAAATCATTATGAAATAAAAAAAACACATTTGTTGAAAATTTCCACAAGCAGGATTTGAACCTGCACCATTCTGACATACCGGGTCAGGTGCTCTCCCAATTGAGCTATCGTGGTTCTAACCAGCCCGCCGGAATTATTCAACACTATTTACTTTTTTACTTTGAAAGTCAAAGGCGCCTATTCAATGTCAACAACTACCGTCATTAACATCCGATCATAAAATTTTTACAAATACTAAAGATCAGTTAAGAAGTAGGCAAGCTATTTATAAAACAAACAAAATTTGCGTTAAAATTATATAAACAAAACAAAAACATTTTATAATACATTAAAAAGTTAAATAAACAAAACAACCCATTGAAACGGAAACCAAACAACAGACGACCGAATTTTTAAAAAGAAATTATTAAACAATAAGTACATAAATAACTTTATGAAGCTAAAAACAAAAAAATTAATACCAAGAAATCCAAGAAATCTTCTCCAAGAAATGACCAAAAGTTGCATTTGTGCTTCAAGTATCTGATAATTAAGTCTGCCTGACCAGCTACCTTAATCTAATCTAAGTCTCTGAACAAAACAACATTGGAAGTAGCATTCTTGTGCTCCAACAGTTATAGAGTAAGATAGAATCACCTTATACTTACCAGCAGATAAGATAAAGGCCAAGATTACCCTGTAGTATAAAAAAACCTTTCTTTTCCTCAAATATAACTGCCTACTTATTACTTTACTATTGAAGCGACTTGGCCTTTTTAGAACCTTTTTAGAGCAGCAACATAAAAAAGACACAAATGCTTAATATCACTCACAGCTTCATGGTATAACTGTTTCGATTATAACAATAAGGAAGAAAAAAACATTTTGGTATTTCCATGTTTATTTCATTATTATTTCTGTCTATATCTTTTTATCTTGTGTTAAATAAACGTAACTTTCTCTATTTTAACTTTTGACTTTCACTATTGAAATATTTTATAGAAAAGTAATTAAAACCTATTTGTTTCATAGAAAAACTCCTCATGTAACTGTAATTATGAGACAAACACAACAAAGTCCTCGTTGATGCGATGAAGCGGCAGAGTTCAAGCTTACTCCATTTTCACGCTGGTATTTCTAGGAATTATGCTAGCTTTTCGTGGTAGCTGGGTGTATTTTATGCCGTTATTTGCAAAGCTGTTTACCTCTTTACTCTGAAATTACTCATGGACAGCACCAACAGGTATTCTCGCCTCTTTGGAAGATAGAATATGATATATGTTTATTTTAATTGTATAGTCTATCCGGCGGCGTAAGGGCTAAGAGCCATAAAGATAAGCTAATTCTAATCTATTGTAAAAACAGCTTAAGTGATTACTTAATTGGGTTCAATATCGAACGACACGACAGAAATAAGATTTAAATAAGACAATTTTATTACATTCCAAAGTCTACGCAAACACTACACATTGAAATGAAACTACTTTTACGGATCTACTCGCGTTTATTTCACACATTAATTTAATTTACTGTTTATCCTCATGATTTCGTAAGAAAATTATATTACAAATGTCGAATATGTATCTTGTAGCTAAATTATAATAAAAAAAAAACAGCTGGTTGTAACTACAAGATTTATAATCGGCCGATGTCGGTTATTCCAGCGTGGCCTAATGCACTCCAGTTAAGCATCTGCTCCAGTTGCCTGGGACAAGGGGATAGGTTAGTTCTATTAAAAGAGGTGTTATATGCGGACAGCTCAGAAAGGGCAGTACTTTTTTATTTTAATTCCTTTAAAGTTAAGGACTTTGGCATAATGTAAGTCATGTCTAAGACTTTGGCCTTCATCTTATGATAAGTGATGATAATGTTGGCAGCTGCATAAGGATTTGGAGAAATCCTTGACAAGGCAAGGACACTATTTAGATATTATTGAGATCAAAACTTCAAGAATTGACTTGATAAGGATGGTCGTATCACCAGTATCGTCAACCACTGAAGCGCTCGCTGGTTATCTTATCTCCAATTGTTGGAACAACAATGCTACTATAAATATACATAGATACTATGCTTAAAAAAAGCTCAAACATCAACCCAAAAAAGTAACCTCAGCAAGAAACATGTAACCACAGCTGGGAATCGAATCCAGGAACTCTGGCGTGCGACAGACACTACTGTGGCGTGAGACAGAGGTGTGTTGTCAATAAAACTTTGCTTAGGAAACAAGATACGCCCGAGATGAAATACTTTTTACGAAATAATCATGTTTAATTATATCACAATTATTATCATTTTATACAACGTTTGGAATACTTTACATACTAAGGGCCTGTTTCACGATCTACAAGTAAGTTCCCATTAGCGTTTACTTGACAGATAGTCCATACAAAACTGTCACTTTATCTGCCAAGTATCTCCTAATCAGACATTGTGAAACAGGCCCTTAGTCCGTGGTCACAGGGAGACAGTGCCTACTGCGCATGAATAGATTCTTAAAAAATGTTTAATTTCCATATGTACAGTTCGCGTAAACTTAAGGGTGCGCCGTCCGTAAGTGACCAGTGTCATATATTTTATTTGAAATGTCTTCGTCCATATTTATTTGATGCCGCGCGGCCATACTAATTTTATATGGAGAATTTAAGGTGCTTAATAAAAAATTATAATTTAAATAACCGTTTGAGTCCAGTAACGGGTCGACACTTTCCCGAATTCGCTACTTTCCCTAATTCGACACTTTCTTGAATTCGGCACATGTCCTATTGGACACTTTACTGTTTTGATACTTTGTAATCAAGTACAGTTGCACTCTAAACCTTTTGTGCTATCGAGTTCTGTTATATTTTTTGTGAACTATCCTTTTACCTCTTCACTCTCTTCCTCGTTAGATACCAAACTGGTTTGAAACGAGGAATTAAATATACTCGTTGTCAATTCATTTCCAGCGCTTGTTCTAGCTAGGTATTCCAAGGCGCACATTTTCTGCCTTTTACTAACTAAACGCCGGCACTCGTTTTCAAGATTATTGCCCAACTTTAAATGATATTGTAGAAAAAACTATTGTGTGTTATGAATTTATGGATCGGACTAATTGTAATCACGTTCCTTTTGATACTAAATATACATTTTGTTTATGTAATACGATATAATTTTCCATTTTATCAACTTAACCTTGACTACACTTTTGGCTTTTTTTGGTCGGCGCACCCTAAGAAAACAATAAGCGTTCATAATATAATCGTTGAAAAATAACCCGTTACGTAAGTTCGTAGCACTGGCAGAAGTATTTATGAAAGTTCCCTATAAAAAAAAGAAAGTGGGCTATTACGCTACGAGAAACTGCTACGCCGGCGCCGCGCCGTAGCGAAATCGTAGCTGCATTATGTAATGTGACAGCGTGAAATTTAGAGCAAGACCATTTATCGTAGACGTTACATTTCTTTGTTGGCGCCGCGGCTAGCTCTGGTTGCGATAGTGGAAACTAAGCAACTTTTGCAAAATTGGGATGGGTGACCTAAGTTGGTTTGTGTTAAAGACGAACCAGCTTAGTCCCGAAAGCCACGATAGTTATTTATTGTAAAATGGCAATGTAAATTCAGCAATAAATATTGCTGTTCATTCCCAATTTTTTTAGGAATCTAGGTTAGCAATAGTACCTGTGTATTCTATATACGGTTACATAGGTAGGAGTATTATAAAAAAAAAAAATTATAATAATGTCACCTGTTCACGATAGGCCAGCTTGGTGGGTTATGGCCCCTTCCCTATGTGGGAAAACCTAAGCATAACTGTGGGACCTTACTGCCGTACTCAGAGACGTCAATTAAGTTTTAATGACAATTAAGTTTTTTGCTGTCACTTTCTTATGTATAGTGCTAAATAGAGAAGGAAAGACATTTAATTGTCATTAAACTTAATTAACGTCTCTGAGTACGGCAGTTTGACTAATATTTCATTGATAAAAATATGACAGTTTAAAAAAAAACAATTACACATTTAACTGTTTGTACAAACAAGTGATTGTATAGGACCCATTCTCTTTGATAAGTTGAAAAGGAAATTGTATTACTTTCATAGGAAATATTTGACAATAAGCTTAGGGAGTTTTCACTTCTGCACTGACATCGATCGTCGTAGGAGCTACTTAATATAGATAACGTTAAAAGACAGCATTCGGACATTTAAACGTTAAAAGAGCCATCTTTGATGTTCGTTAAGGGGCATCCAATTATTCGCCTCCATAAATGTAAATGAGAATTTGAAGAAGGTTTTTATTCACTTACAAAAGAATGCCGTTTCAAATGGCTAAGGTATGCCGTCTCTCTAAGGTCTTCTTAAAAGTCAAGGAACTCCAATTTTGTTTTGTGCGTGCAGTGTGACTGTGTCGGATCAGCTCGAGATATTGTATTTTGGTCACCCATCCAGTTACCAGACATTACGTAAGTTTACAAAAACCCCATGATCAGTGATCATGTACGACAGGGATGGGCAAACTTTTTCATTCGCGTGACAATATTTACTAACTAAATCTAGCTGTATTTTTTTAATAAATCAATATTTTTTTGTGAAATAAAAATATTGATAGGTATGCATTTTCTGAAACACACACGAACTTGAATTTTTGTTTGTTGGTCGTGGGCCGGACTTCGATCATTCACGGGCCGGAGATGGCGGGTTAAAATCCGGCTCGTGGAAATTTTTTCTACACATGTTTTCTAAATTGCAGTTTATTCGCAAAAAAAATTTCGTAAAATTATTAACTATAATCATTACGTTAGTTGTTTGAGTTGCTACTGCATCGCGCCAATCGTGCCATCAAGCTCTTTAACTACATATACTTTGACTATTTGTTAAGACCACAATCGTTAGTTAAAAGCTTGTGTCTAAGCTAGGTAGGTAGTGTAGTTTCTCATAGCGCTCGATACAATCCGAACCCCTCCGAGGATGTAGTAGGGAACGGGGACGTGCACTAATGCGTGATGCCATTCCCTCTAGAAAGCCTCTGACGGTGTTTCGAACGACACGGCTTGAGGAACCCTTTAAGTTTCTTGGTGACGCTGAAAATGCCGTCTGAGGCAATCAGCAAAAAAAAACTCAACAGTGCTGCCAACATGTTAATAAATGTACAACGTGTAACAGAAAGGTGTGGTAAAAATAAAAAGATCCAAAGTGTATCCGATCTAGATCTTGTATGTGTTGTTACTAAGATATCATATAAAAGTTAACTTTAATTTGAATATTTATATTAGTGAAGTCAGGCGCGCATGAGCAAGCAGCAGTGATCTTAAATGTAAGTTCACAGAGGTTACTAATTCACTAGGGCTGTGGCTTGTTAATTTTAATGTGAAAAAAAAAAGAATAGATCGGATACACTTTGGATCTTTTCATTTTTAACACACCTCTCTGTTACACGTTGTATAAAAGCGCATCACTTTCGTGTTTTGTAAACTTAATAAGTAAGATCTTGCAATCTACGAGCGCGCGTGGCCTTTATTTGTAGTTGTAATCGTAAATTTTCGTTAGTGTGTGTACCCGACGGAGCGGTCAGTAGCGAGCGAGCCATCGCTCGAGTCACCTGTACTTATTGGTTTCTCTGCTGCTAATGCTGTGGTCCAAGGCCATAAAGTTTTATTCCTCTTTCATTTAAAAATAAAACTATCATATGCGGACTTCTATACGGCAAGTTTTGGTTTATGGAAGTTACCCGTCTGATGTTCAGTACTCAGAGGTCTGATGTAATCTCTAATAAGTCTGTGAGTGACAGTGTAGAAATGTTCAATGAAAGTAGTAATATAAATTAATATTATTTATTACTAATAATAACTGAGAGATCTTTTTATTTTGTGTAGAATTAAGGTATTGTTTAGGATTACATTTCTTTTGTGTTTATTTTAATTCTCTACCTGTAATTATTTATTATTACTAATTTAAATTAGTAGTTACGTTAACGATGTTGTTTTTTTCTATTTTGACCACTCCCAATAAGTAAATAAAAAAAAATTAAAATATAAAAATGGGTGAAATCCATAACTTGAATTGATGAATTTTTGTTTGCTAGCCGTACGCACGGTCACTCTCACGCCTACATTGACGCGTATACAGATTGGTCACTCACACAACTCCTTAGCCGCGCACTCGTAGATTGCAAGTGGCCAAAAACAACGGTAACAAATAAAAGGTTTATATTATGACCAATCAATGTCCACAACCTCCTTTATTCCACTGATACTCTTGTCAATGATCAATCAATGGTAACTATAGACAGCAACCTCCTTTGTTTCTCTGATAGCGCACCGAAGCTGTATAGTTCTAAGTATCATTCACAGAACGCCAGGAAGAGCCCCTATCACAGAAACACACCTATATACAGCCACTGTACAGCAACTATCTACTATGCAATGAATAGAACACGTGTATTCAGCCTCATTTGTCACTGTCGCCGTGTGAAATTCGCAGGATTACCCCGCACCGGCCTTGTTTCGTAATTCTGGGTTATTATCAAGAGAATTACGGGTAATCATTGTGTCCAGGTGGGTCTTTGTTTTATTACATCTGGTAATTTTCCTTTGAGAGCCGCACTTTTGTTCTGGTATTGTTCTTACGCTTGTCGGTTCGATGTGGATAAACTATTTTAATTGCCGCACTTAACTGTAGAGAGATAAGAGTGTTGTATGTTTGCGTGTATGGACAAATAAAAAAAAAAGAAGAAAAATAGCGGAAAATCCTTAAAGAAAAACTAAAACATTAGATATAATTTAACTCTCTATAGCCAAGAATTTGATCGCAATCTTACCTGATGGTATATATAAGTGTTGATGCGGTCTAGAATTTAAAATAGAAATTATTCTAGCCAAGAATGGAACTCGTACAATAAAAAAATGTAAGTAAAATTTTAAACACTGAAAAAAGACGACAACCTCAGGCGGGAATCGAACCACGCACCTTCCGCATTCCGGGCGGCTGCCTTAACCACTTGGCTACCGAGGTCTGGCTTTCACCCGTCGAAATTTTTCAGTGCTTGATGCTTATGTTTTTTAGTCAACATTGCTTCATCAATCTTAGAAGTTTTTATATTTCTTTCGGATCTCAGAGGTGAAAACTTCTAAGATTGATGAAGCAATGTTGACTAAAAAACATAAGCATCAAGCACTGAAAAATTTCGACGGGTGAAAGCCAGACCTCGGTAGCCAAGTGGTTAAGGCAGCCGCCCGGAATGCGGAAGGTGCGTGGTTCGATTCCCGCCTGAGGTTGTCGTCTTTTTTCAGTGTTTAAATTTTACTTAAGTATATTTAAGCGTTAATAAAACGCTAAAATATATAAAAAAAAAGCACTTATCTATAACGCAGCTTCATCTTAACCGAATGTTCAAATATTTGTAAAAATATTTCTTTCGGATCTCAGAGGTGAAAACTTCTAAGATTGATGAAGCAATGTTGACTAAAAAACATAAGCATCAAGCACTGAAAAATTTCGACGGGTGAAAGCCAGACCTCGGTAGCCAAGTGGTTAAGGCAGCCGCCCGGAATGCGGAAGGTGCGTGGTTCGATTCCCGCCTGAGGTTGTCGTCTTTTTTCAGTGTTTAAATTTTACTTAAGTATATTTAAGCGTTAATAAAACGCTAAAATATATAAAAAAAAAAAAAAAAAAAACACTTATCTATAACGCAGCTTCATCTTAACCGAATGTTCAAATATTTGTAAAAATATTTCTTTCGGATCTCAGAGGTGAAAACTTCTAAGATTGATGAAGCAATGTTGACTAAAAAACATAAGCATCAAGCACTGAAAAATTTCGACGGGTGAAAGCCAGACCTCGGTAGCCAAGTGGTTAAGGCAGCCGCCCGGAATGCGGAAGGTGCGTGGTTCGATTCCCGCCTGAGGTTGTCGTCTTTTTTCAGTGTTTAAATTTTACTTAAGTATATTTAAGCGTCAATAAAACGCTAAAATATATAAAAAAAAAAAAACACTTATAAAAAAATGTAGTTACACACGTGCTTGCTATATTATTGCACCATTCGATAGTGTCGCTGGTTAGAATCAAATTCTGGAAAGCATGCTAAAAGAAAGTTGTTTTCAAGATTTAATTTATTTAATTAAGTTATTTATTTATATGTCGGCGGCGGGGAGGTTTGTTTGTGTAGGTAGGACGGTCGAACAAACTCGAATTCGCCGATAACACCGTTCATCTTGGATCTTCAAAATAAAGACGCAGTCGCATTCCTTCCAGTCACTTTAATGTTATTTTAATATCACAATTAAATTATTTAGAAACAGTTGCCCGATGCAAATGGATTTTAGAAACGAAGTGAGTTATGCGCGTGCGTACTCTCCGACCGCTCTCGTTCAAATGTGTCCCTGTCCGTTGTCGCGCGCCAAGCCAACTGACGTTGACGTTTCGCGCACCATAGAGCATAGCCTGCGCAGACCACACTAAGTATATACTATACTTGTCGTTTCTAAGCGATGCTAGCGCCATGTCGCCGACATATACATAAAGGCAGAATAACGGATATCAGACAAAAAACTTACAATATTAACAATTTAAAAAAAGTGCATGCCTGTGCCCATTAAGAACTGGTGCACAACATTTACCAAAATGGTTGACAATGATAAAAAAGGAAAGAATTTTAAATTAAAATTAAATTAAAAGTAAGGTACAATTCAATAAAAACAATAATTTCCGTTTGGTTGTCTAAAATTTATTGGAATAAATTTTTACATAGGCTCAGTTTTACAACACAATTGAATGTGTTGGTTAGCCTATGTTTTTTTTATGTAAGAGGTGGCAAACGCTCAGTGAGTCACGTGATAGGAATGCAATCCCTACTACTAACCCATGATGGACACCCGCTACACTTTAACCCGTTTCTCTTTAACCTTGGACTCTATACGAAGGGTTTGAAATGCCACAGTTCAAAGATACATATAAAATGTAGATGTTAAGAGTTGATTCATTCATTTTGAGTCAATTTTTAAGTTTCGATTTAATATTTTCCGGTAGCAATACAGAGAGGTGTCAACAACACCTGTAGGGCACGCTATTAGTGACAGTACTCAGTTTTTTTATAAATATGAGTATTATTTGGGCTTTAATGTGCCAGGCAGCTACAGATCGACATGTAGTGTTTTATGTGCACTAAGGATGATTGCACAGATATTACCTTTACTAATATTAACATTGATTTACTCAGGGTTAAGGAACAAAGGTAGCTGGCTATAGCTGGCCGAGAGTAACCCCGATTTGTGCTCAGTGGCATGCACTTGGAGGTCCATGTCCAGCAGTGCGATCATAATAGGTTGATGATGATGATGATGATGAACAAAAATGAAAATTCGTAGTCGTGGTACAGACGCGTGCACGTCAACCTATCCAAAACTGTCAAATTTCTTCAATACATTTTCAAACATGTGACTGAGGCATAAAGTTCAAAGTCTGTTGAGGAAATTTGACAGTTTGTGGTAGGTTGATGTGCAGGCGTGTGTACTTGATATATAATGTCACAAGGTAGCAATTGCGTCTATCTTAAAGAAAATACATAATTGCTATAACTTTAAAGTAGGTACATAACTTAGATTGATTATATTGATTGTTCTAGAACTGGCAACCTGCCTATCCTTCGTTTACTACTTGGCGTTGATTTTGGAACAGTCTGTTTAAAGAGTAGCCATTTTACGGCGTCCCTAAAATCAGGGACGATCCCCACAGGTATTTGGAACATCACTCTTCAAAATTCCCGCCGTGATTCGTGCTTTATCTCCCCAATGTGGGTGAAGGCTCATTATTAATTTTGTTATTGCTTGTTTTTGTAGCTCTTAAGCTGACATTTTATGTCGGCCACCAACTTTTATGTTGCTACCTGGCAATGGATTTCGGCCGTAAGTGGGAGAAACGCCTTTCAAGAGCTGACAATGAATTACCTGCGAGTTAACTATTAAATGATCTTACAGTTGTAATACAGCCTCCTGAGTTTGTTGCCAGCTCTTCACGGTCAAAGGCTCTCCCAGGATCCGAACTGGTGGTAGATTCAGTAGTTTAGTCTAAACAATTTTTTTTTCATCATTATTTGGTTTTTATAATTTTGACGTCAATAAGTCATAAAGTCATAAATCTGTGAAGGTTTATGTTGGATCAATAAATAAAAAAAAAATGGATTTAAATAAAAACATACTTTAAGTCGCTTTTGTATTCTAACCACTGTTCTAGTTTGAATTGCAGTGGTTCGATTTTAAGTAAAGATGTAGCAACGTGTGTGTCTGAGTGGGTGCTGGATTTTCTGGGTTCTGATAAAAATAAAAATGACCAGTACTGCTGAGTAGACGTGTATTTCTTCCATGAACGCTATGAGAGAGAGAGAGAGAGAGAGAGAGAGAGAGAGAGAGAGAGAGAGAGAGAGAGAGAGAGAGAGAGAGAGAGAGAGAGATAGCGCACAATATTGCAATAGTTGCCATTACAATGGGTGACAAAATTTACATTTTAGTAACTCATAAAGAAGAATAACTACAATATTTCGATGGTTGGTTTTATGCTCTAAGTTGCGATGCCACAACAGGATTTGTAACAGGCGATCATATATTACTTATTATAATATACTTTATAAAAGTGATACTGTATACGTAAGTGCAATAAAGAAATAAATAAACATTAAGGTGGTTAAATTCCGGAGTGAAAAACATATTTGATTTAATTAAAAAATGAAAAAAGGCGCTGTCATATATTTCCCAATTCCGAACAACTCATCACCTGTCAAGTTATCCCCGTAATTGTCGATCGGATTTTTGCGTGAAAGAATCCCCCTAATCAACCTGTTATTCGTAGGTATGAGAAATCATGGCTCGGGGGTATGACGAATATCTTCGTAATAAATGTGGAAATAGATTGAAAAGTAGATGGAGGGTGTGTCTTCGGTATTCTTACCAAAGATTTCAGCTATTTCACGTTGCCAAAAAACGCTTCCCAAAATAGTGCAATATTTAACGTAAGATAAAACATTACTAATTTTTGTAAGGTGGTTAACAAGTGATTTATGCTTCGTTTGTCCCACTGAGATTCGTCCCACATAAAAAAGTCGTGGTTCGTCCCAAGCAATATGATTCTTTCGTCCCAAAATATAATTTAAATTATTTTATTCTCGGTTCGTCCCATTTTATATTCCTTTTACGGCCCATATTTTTTTACATGGCAAACTTACTTTAATGTTATAATAGCCTATAACTGTCCCACTGCTGGGCGAAGGCCTCCATCATCGAAATAAAGTCATCAACTACAGTTGATGGGTAACGGCTCAATCGCCACGCTTGCCATTTGCGGGTTGGTGATCACAAGCCCGGGTTATGCATCGAAAAATCTGAACACTTTTAGCCCGACCTGGTAATTGATTCCGGGACATTCGGGTTTCGGGCCGAGCGCTCTGCCACTCAGCCACCGAGGCGTTAACAAGAGTATGTTAAAATTCACCAAACATCTAGTCACACAATGCTTTGTTATTACTCATAATACTTATTACTTTTATTATTACTACCTATGTGGGAAGGTTTGAATACAACAGTGCCTAGCTTATAAGCACCATGGATATAAGCTGATCGTGATAAATTAACGTGTATAGCCTTCATCCGCATTTGGCGGCCCTGCCTTTATAGTTGCATAATCAATTTTGATGAGGAGATTTTGTTGTCAGCCTACTCATGGCTTACTGTTGACTACAATCCTTTCACATAGATGGCAGCACTTGAGTAGACTAATACTGCGCCGGAGCATTTTTTCGCCAGAATTTAATTATTATACTCGTGGGGCCCACCCCACGTGTATAATAATTAAATAGTACCCCCAGGTATGGCGAATGAAACGCGCACTCGGCACCAAGTAGTTTTTTTTAATTACCTTACGTCAATCAAACGGGACTAACGGCTTAACGTGTCTCCTGCAGTACGTAGGGTTATTTGCGTTTATTTTACACAGTAATTTAATTTAATGATTATCCTGACATTTCGACCCCTTTGCAGTGAACCGTTAAAGTGGTATCATTTCAATATGTACTGTTCGCGTAAACTTTAGAAAACAATATATATATATATATAATTTTCTTAATCACTGCATCAAACTTCACTAGCAAAAGCTTGAATAATAATATTCTTAGTCCCAGGAACTAAGAATATTATTATTCAATACTAAGCTCTGACAAACAGGATAACAGCTCAACATGTCTTCCGAAGTACAGCGAAGCTTTTTATCTGTACTATCACCATCCACTGGTGGTGATGGTTCACCGTCACGGTCACCCACGGCTACGCAGCACCGCCTTTGCGTCGCTTTTCTACCGCCTCTGTGGTCGAGTAGTTAAGAACACCGGTCCCGGGTTCGGTTCGGGGCGTACATGTTTGTGTACTCGAGTTGGTAGGTGGGCGTGTTTGTCCGCCTGGCTAGCCACCACCATCTTATCAAAAGATTTCGCCATAACATCAATGTTTGTAGCATTGTTTTGTTCCGGCAGCTAGAGATACGATAGCCATTGTCTCAGTAGTGAGGATCCCTGGTGAAGTGCGCTTCATTCACCATTGGCCTTATCATCATCAAACATCAGGTGAGATGAAGGCTACTTACCCGTAAGATATAAAAGAAGGCATAGCGAAAGTGCGACTCACAGACCTCCAAAGCATCGACAGATTCGGCAGCCTCTCGATACACGGTCTTCGCTTCAGTCCAACAGAAAGGTAGGCTTGGTACCGACTCTCCGACCGCCCCATCAGGCTCCCACAGACTCATTGTGTAGGAAAATAACCGAACGCCGGCGGGTAGTCCGACGCTCGTAAAGATCAAATTGCCGAATTATTTACGACGCGGGAGATTTACGAGTGGCATCGACCGGCCGCCGCTGTCAAACGACTCCGGGTAAACAGAAAGCTGGCCTGTAATTATTTTCGGGCTATGCTTGCGATTTATTATAGGGATCTGTTAAGTTTGCACAAAATAAAATTGTGCTCACTCTCCGAGAATTGGGAACGGGATTGGGTGCTTTTTTAGGTAGCTTTCTCCTACATCATCATCTTAAACTAGTACATAAGCCTCTCCAAGTGCACTGAGCACGATCCGCGGCTAATCTCATCCAGCTCTTGCCAGCCACCTTGCGGAGATCGTCGCTCCACCCAGTCTGAGGGCGTCCTACACTACGTTCGCCGATACGCGGTCTCCACTCGAGAACTCGTTTACCCCAATAGTTATCGGTTCTGCGACTAATGTGGTCGGTCTCCTGTGTCGCATGCTTATAACATTACGAAATAAGCAACGCCTTGTATATACGAGTTTTATTTACCATTTGAGGAGCTCGATAGCGCAGTGGTTAACGCGCCCGGTCTGCGAGTGGTGAGGTTAAGCAATTTTCGCAAAGGCCGATTATTAGATGGGTGACCAAAAATGTGACCATTTCGAGTTCCTCCGTGCTTCGGAAGGCACGTAAAGCCGTTAGTTCCGGCTGCATTGGCAGTCGTTAACAACCACCAATCCGCATAGGGTCCGCGTGGTGGCTTATAGCCCGTTCTTCCTATCCACCCGTAGGGTAGGCTCGTGCCCTTTGTGTGGTATTGGAGTAGCGCCTCCTGGTGATGGAAAGTGTATAGCAATTTTCCCATATAAATTTATTAACGTAATCGAATGGCATACTATTAGTATACATCGAAACGGAGAATTTAGTAGGGGGCAGGGAAACGGTTATGTGATCCCATCCCCTTTGTGTCGAAGTACGGCAACCAAAGTCAATATTGAAAAATATATATGTAGATTTCAATAATATGATGAGATTAAGCTTCTAGCGTAGAGTAGGACGCCCTCAGACTAGGTGGCGACGATCTCCGCAATACCTTGCGTTGCCAGCCACCGCTGGCAACGGCTAGATGAGAGTAGCCGCGGATCGTGCTCGGTGGCGTGCACTTGGAGAGGCCTATGTCCAGCAGTGGGCTAGTGTAGGTTGATGATTATGATGATGATGAAGCTTCGAGCACTGATATTATGTTAATAAAGTATCAATGAGAACAGAAAATATCATTTCCTACTGTTATCCGGAGGCATCGATCGGAGATTTAATTTTAAAAATCCACGCCCTCTCTTCCCTTGGCTGTTGAATAAATCAGCACAAAAAAAGGAGAGTGCATAAGGTAGGCTTCATACAAACGCGCTCGAGCAACGCACACATAGACAACCTCTCACGGACACGGAATCTCGCAACACCTGCGCTCGGAAGAGCTGTTCCGATATCCGTAGGCTCTATTTTTGATTCCTTCGCCTTGATCTCTTCTTTTCTATTAAAAAGCAAAGGTTTTGTGAAATTATTGTTTGATTTTATGTCTGTCTGTAGTATAATCTTCCGAAATAAGTGTTAGTAAGTCGAACTATCTATCTAAAACGGCTGGATTTTATTGTAAAATCCAGCCAAGGTAGCATTACTTTTTGCGATTGTTGCAAAAACATGACCGCGGCGGCATCACCATTTTGACTAATGAAGCATTCTCATATAATGTTCTGTACTGATTAAGAAGCATCGAAACTTTCGTACTATAGATACTAGTAGATAGTGGAAAATATCATATGACTGACCCACTCTCAGATCATAGAAAGGAATCCTTTCTATGATTTGAGGTACCACTGATGGCAAAGGCCTCTATCATTGAAATAAAGTCATCACTACAATTGATGGGTATTGGCTTAATCACCACGCCTGCCAAATGCGGGTTAGTGATCACAAACCCCGGGCTATGCTATATGCTACTTTGCCCGACTTGGGAATTGAACCCGGGACCTTCGGGTATCGGGCCGAGCGCGTTGCCACTAACCGAGCATACTAACTCCATCTTTATAGGTAACCAATTGGTAGATTGGTGATAAATCATTGGACAATAAAATCAGGCTGCCAATGGTGAACCGTTTTACGACCGAGGGGTGATTGCATAGAGTTTTTCTAACTCGCCACAAAGACAATATAACAAATAGTTTTGCGGCGCCTTCTTTGCTTTCTTTCGCATCGTTACAATCTGAATCGACCTGTTTCAGTTAACTGCTGGATTTAGAGCTCTATGCATGTCTTGCAATATTTTATTTTTTAATTAACTAGTTTTATATTGACGTTCTTATACATTGTTCAAATATATTAACATTAAAATGAGACCGACCTTCTTTTTCACAGCAAAAAAACAAAAACTATTTGCTTCAATTTAGTTAATCTTTACCCAAATTTTGACTTTTTGAGCATGGTTTGATAACCATGCTTAAAAAGTCAAAATTGTTAACTAAAGGCACTGATGTGCCATTAGTAAACCAGTGCAGAGTTTTTTTTTTTACATTGAAAGTCTGTAACCGCCCATGGACATCAACAACATCGGCTTTTGTGTTGTTGACCTGAGAAAAACGAGTACTTTTATCACCATTCGATATATTCTTCCATTTGGAGAGGCCTATGTCCAGCAGTGGACTGGTATAGGCTAATTTATTTATTTAAGATTTTTGCAACATACATTACATGGCGGACTTAATGCCTGAGGCATTCTCTACCAGTCAACCATAGGGTGGTGCAGATATAACATACGCTGATGATGATGATGATCATGTAAACGAAAAAGAAAACGAAAACCTCATTTGACGCCCGGAGGCACTGAATGCCAAACAAATTATGGTTTTATTCTCTATTTTATTATATACGTTTTTTTTAGTTCTATTATCTGTTCCCTATTCTACTCCCGTATTCGATAACGTGATCCAATTGCGGATCAAACGAAAAATCAGCATGTAGTAGTATAATGCAAATACTCGTAGTAACTCGACATACAATGTACATATCCGAGCAAACATGCATAATACCTATTGTAATCCTTTAGCCTTAAATTATGTTGTAAGTATTGGTTAGGTTAACAATTACCGAGCAAATTACCACTTATTTTACCGAGAATCTGAGTGTTTTTGTTGATTAAATTGCCAGCTTTCTTAACGGCTTTAATCAAGGCGGTGCCTCGAGTTGTTTGAGGAAAATTGTGGCTTGGAAAAAAAACAGTACTTATTCAGAATGCATAACTTAAGATTTAAATGTTAGCTCGTCGAGATACTTAATTCCGAGGTTTATTTTTTACGGAACCCTTAAAGGACGGCTCCAAGGTCCATACAAGGTCATAGTGCGAGTTTTAGTCTCCATACAATCAAGTTTAACGATAATGAAAATTGTGTATGACATTAAGGTATCGCCTTCTAGCGGGAAATGGAGAGAGTAAAAATTTTGACATACAAATTCTGAACTGTAATGAACAAATAGGTCGCGGATCTGGATGAGAATTCAATCAAACGAATATTTACTTCGTAGAAAGCTATATAATAGTTACACATTTCTACTTAATTCTAAAGAAATCTTGACAGCGCGATTCAGTTTCTTACTATAAAGTGAACATTCGTTTGTATCAAAACATTTTGTAAAGGATAAAAGATTTTGTTATTGCCCCAAAATAAGTGTAGCAATGTTAAATAAGTAAACTAATAATAAATATCTTTGCTATGTGCTAAAGATTAACAATTACATTTAATCTATTCAAATAATATTGTATAATTAACAATCAATTAATGTAGATAGTTGGATATGTTAATGTAGACATTATTATTGTAATGTATTAATGCAAACAGGTCAAAGTGATTGCGGGTGAGATATTACCTTGATTTATATTGTGACTATGTGTTTGCTAAGTGCTCTGAATGTTTTAGTTGGTTCGTCAGTTAGGCATCGAACAGAATTGTCCTCCAAATAATATATTTGTAACAAATATATTACACCGGCACTATAAAGAGTAACAGTGCCCTGGAGTGCGATATTTGAACCGGTGACTAATTCTCACGCTATGATATCAATTACGATTGCCCCTTCTCACTCTAATTTGAAGTCACTTACAACTCATTTGTCACTCAGAAAATTCTCGAACGAGGGCAAATAATATTATTTTACGTAGTGAACTTCTTGACACTTTTAATTACGAGATCACCTGGGAGATTAAAAAAAAAACAATAATTATTTTGTGAAATAAAAACACAAATGTTGAAAAAAGTTCCAGTATATGTCAGAAGGGTGCAAGTTCAAATCCTGCTCGTGGAAATTTTTTCAACATTTGTGTTTTTGTGATTTGTTTCGCAACAAAATTTGCGTTAAAATTATATAAACAAAACAAAACATTATAATTATTTAGTGTCCAATAATCAGTTTATACTTTTTTCCGAGTGGAAAAAAATGTTGCCAATTGCATAGACGTCTCACAATCTCTATACTGGTAGAGTCAAATGAAATATCCTGTCTGCATCCGGTTGATAAAGAACGCGCCGCGCCGCCCGCCGGTTCGGCGCTGCAGCGGGGAGGATGTCAAAATATATACACACGCTTCACACCGCTCTGTCCAGTCCATTTACCCAGATTGAAGTTACGTAGAACACATTTCTTACATCATCATCATAATCATTAGCTCATTTTTATGTCCCCACTGCTTGGGCACGAGCCTTCCCTATGAATAAATAGGGAGATTTTTATATATAAATTTTATTTAAACGGCCTATACACCGTGACAGATTTGACGGTGGACGCGTTTAAGGAGGTAAACTAGTAACTTATCTACATCCCTTTTAGTTAAAAAAGGTTATAGAAAATTTTAAAACACGCGAGTTATTACGCGTTTTTAAAAAAAGTAAACTATCGGCATTTTGCATGTATGTAATAAACGCACGAGTAAGGTCAACAGCACGCGCGGACAACGTCTCGCGTAGTCGCTTCGCTCGCCCGCGTAGTAAATTGTAAATAACCAGAAAAACCATTTCAGTTAGGAAGAAAGTAAAAAATTAAGTTTGTGTTTTTTCATTTTTAATGGAACAGGTATCGGCTTCTTATACACCTCCTTTAACGCGTCTGTCGTCTAGCCAGTCACGGTGTATTTTATAGTTATTTAAATTAAAGAATAAAAATAACAGGCAATAAAAACTTGTGTAGGGTCAATAATTTAGGCTGAATAAAAATTATACTAAACAATGCTCTTAACTCAAAGGTAGTTGCCCCTCCACCAAGCGACTAACAATCGACCATTTTCTCACTCAAGAAACGTACAATCACAGAACAAATAGGTCTGTGCATACAATAGATGTAGGTCCCGTGACAATAAAGTGATACAAATTTAAAAGTTGATCGCTGACTGTTCACAGTGCCGCATGTCGGCAAACACTCTCTCACTCTCTCTCTTTTTACCAACCATTATGACCAGCTCATTTTATTACCTCACTGCTGGGGCACCCTTCCCTATGGATGGATAGGGAGAACAGCCGGGACTCACAGTCTTTGAGTCTTTAGAAGTAACTAATTCCTTTCGGTAGATATTCTTCAAACACTTCCAGCCAGAAATGTAATTCTTCCTTATCAGGCATACATCTCTTGGATAGTTTATTTCCAATCTCGAGGTATGATTGAGTTTCTGCATTGAATTGCTTCCAGAAGACACCAAGGCTAGAATCTGGAGTCGGGTTGCTGAAAAGCAAAATATTATTTGAAAACATGTAATTAATTGCAAAAAAAAAAGTTAAGTAACGAGCGGTAATTAGTGGCGAAATAGGGTGCAACCATGAAATTATACTTGATTTTGTTATTTTTCTAGAAAAACAAAATTGATCTATCAGAACACACTTTGACATTTTTTTTTATTAATGACTTATTTAGTTAGGTATATGATTTTTCAGATATTAAAAGCTTACCCTGTTTTCGCAAAGTTCGTCCATAGCTTAGTCATATTATTAATCAATTTTAAGGTTGGCGATCCTTTGGCGTACCTGTTGTTCAAACTTTTAATCGGAAATATATAAGCTGTGTCATCATTGTGACTAACCAACGATTTGTTCTTGAAACTTTTCAATACTCCTGATAGTTTTGCTGTGAAGTTTCTTTCTGAATAACAAGTCAATTTATAAAAAAACACTTTATTGTTCTTTGAGATAACTTTGGCTGATTGCCATATGCGAAACTTGAATTCCGTGGACCAGAACTTTTCTAATGTCTCTATATCGTCCACAGTAAGATGTTTTTTCTGAAAATAATAATCTTTGAAAACTTTTCCAACATCTAGTTGTTTATTGTTAGTGCACCATAATGAAAGGCCTCTAGGAACCATGTATTCTTTAAACTTATTAGCTTGGTAGATAGTGTTTTCAATATCAAAAATAGTTGAGCATTTATATGTTCCTTCATTTTCATTATAACCGATTATGAAATCCACATCTTCGTGTATGCTATTATTTAGCGCTTCCATACAATCTTCCGTGAGAAATGGTTCGGCGTTCGGAAATACTTTCTCACTTACCACCATGAACTGCATATCATATTTATCTCCTTCTTTTTCAGCTAAAGTTAGCGGCACTTGAATTTCAGCCAACACTTCGACTGGTTGTTTCTTAAAAAACTCGTAAAGTTCTTTGTCGTCTTCAGATGTTAATCCTAAACGCTCGGCTAGTGCTTCAGCTCTGTACCGAGGTCTGGAGTCATGTGTCCACCAGTAAGCCATCGACCCACTTTGACATATAGCTCTTCTGAACAGGCCTTTTGTCATCGGCGACACACAATGGTAAAATATACAAACCGATCCAACGCTAGACCCAAAAATTGTTATATTATCAGTATCACCTCCGAAATTGAAAATATTTCTTTTGACCCATCTTAATGCTGCTACTTGGTCTTTCATTCCTGCGTTGCCAGGAACGTCCTCTGTGTCTAGACAGAGGAAGCCGAGCACTTCGAGCCGGTAGTTCAATGTCACTAGAATGACTCCATGTCTAATCAGGAAATCTGGGCCACATTTATCTTCGTTCCCATTTCCAGAACAAAATCCTCCTCCGTGTATATATACCATGACTGGAAGGGGTTTGGTTGGTTCCAAGCTGGGTGTGTAGACGTTAAGGTATAAACAGTCTTCGGAACCATTTTCTCTTAACCGTTCCATGAAATTGAATTGGTAGCATTGGTTGCCGAACTGTTTGGCATTTCGGACGCCTTCCCATGGCTGCAGAGGTTGTGGTGCCTTAAATTTGAGAATTGTAAAATTAGTAAGAATTTTGAAGTATGAAACGCAAGATCGAGATCAATAGATGATAAAGAATGTTCATCTTTTATTTCTGGCTATGGAGAATCATTTTAGCAGAAACTAATTCAGTTGTTGTTATTTAGTCTATAGCAGCCTACGAAATTCTTATAAGGTGTATTCTCATTCTAAATTAATTTAAGGATGCAAGGAATCGTCTAACCTATTTTTATTTACGTATACATATGTTATCTAGCCATCCTACAACTGGTCTCAGGCTTTCTGACAGGAACCAACCGGGTCATAACCCGCCGTGCTCAATGTGGGTAGGGTTTTAACGACTGCTTTCATACGAACACGACTAGAACCAACGGCTTACCGTTCTTTTCGAAGCGTGGAGAAGCACAAAATATTTTAATTTGGTAACCCATCCGATGACCTAGTTCTGCAAAAGTTACTCCACTTGCATGAACTCAACCGCTAGTTAGCCGCTCTGTCAACGAGCTTATAAAGAAGCACGATTAAAGAACGAACAACTTCACTTAATTGTTTTTACGCTACCTTGAATCTGAGGTCTTCAACTGGTGGTCTCGCATAGGGGATCCCTTTGAAGCTGTGGAATGTTCCACCAATCTCACTGACCACAGTCTCTCCTTCCAAGATGCCTTCACACACTGTTACTTGCACCATAATTGAAAACTTATTATGTGATCTTCCAAATTAAAACTAGCCACGTGGAAAATTCAATTGTTTCCTATACTCGTATTGTCAGCTTTTATTTGTTACCACATCGTTAGTGATCGGCTAAAACGTTTTGAATAAACATAATAATGATGAGAAATCAATAATGCGGCCACTTATAATAGGCGGAAGTGTCATACGCTCAATTAGAATACCGCTGTAAACTGAAGAGAACTAGGGTAATGGGACCAGTGTTCGGCGCTTTAAATACAAATAAATAAACATGTTATTTATTTTTCACATCAAACAAAACAAAACAAAACAAAATTATATCTTATCTGTGAGAGACTGATGCCTGAAGGTTTTAAAGACGGTTTTAAAGAAACCTGATTTACAAGTTACCAGGCCCCACTCAGGACTATATTAGTGAACACTTTGGAATGAACATTACATTACATATTATTTTCTAAAGTTTACGCGAACACTACACATTGAAATGAAACAACTTTTACGGATCTACTCGCGTTTATTTTACACATTAGTTTTAATTAATGTTCATGTGAAACGTCAGGATAAACATTAATTACATTACAGTTTTTATTTTTAGACTAACCTAACAAACTTAACAAAAGACTATATATAAGCTGCGTAAAACGGTACGTACCCGATTACATTAAAATGAACATATGCTCATTAATTATGAAACCACCAATACCTAAGTCTTCCTGCAACGGGTTCGAAACGTCAGAATAAAATAATCGAAATCAATGTGTTTAAATAAACGCAAGTAGATTTTTAAAGTTTTGTTCTACTGCTGGTAGTTAAACAAATTCTTTTAATATAACAAGAATATAACACTGCAGTCTAAATACATTTCGGCGTTGGCAGCGTCAGCTCAGCTGTCTGCATATTCATTGGTCGGGGTAAAGGTAGGAGTCCACTGTGGCGTGTGCTGTGTTCGGCTACGTTTCCATACAACGAGCCACTATTCAAAGTGCCAAGTGCTGATAATCCTGACGGCCAAGTCTGGTGACGCTGTAAAGGGTGTATATGGCCAACAACAAGCTTTCTAAAAAAACCTGGTAGCACGGAGGGGAAGTGTAGGAGTTTTTAGTGGCTATACCCTTCAAGGGGGAGGTTGAATAGGTCGAATGGAGAGTCCTAGATAATAATTCACGTATCCCCGAGCGTAGTGGCAGGTATGCCTAATGCATTTTCTCGTGTGTATCAAAAGAAGCCTAGTGCAGGTTTTAATAGCCATTCGATCATGGATCACGACGTTGACGCAGCTCCGTCGCCGTTTAGTGAAAAACGAGGTAAGTTATCTCTGCCATAAATAATCTCGTTTTTTGTTAACGTGTTCGAATGGTAAAAAAGACTCGAATAAGACACCTCGAGCTACGTGTAGCGTTACCTGATCTGATTCGAGCCCATCGGAGAATCTAGTAGGGAACGTGAAAACCTTGTACCTCTAGAAACCTCTAGAAAACCTCTGACGGTGTTTCGATCAACACGGCCCTTTAAGTTTCTCGCCGCCCCCAAAAAGTCCGGAAGAGTGACGCTTTAATTGCCGCCTTAGACAACTTAGCAGCAGTTTCCGTGGTAACACAGCGAGCGTGCATAGCGCGCGCTGCAGTGGGCTCACGCCTTTTCCCACAAATTTGATATTTCGCAGCGGCACGGCGGCATACTAAATACCTTGGCAATCTGTTTGGGCGCCTCGCTGCAGCACGAAATATCGTATTCGTGTGCAAAGCTCTCTGGATGGCTGAATGTATGCATAGTGCTATTCAAGCTAACCCACGTACGTCACGTCAAAACGTTTATTACACTTGGGCGAGAAACGTTTATTTAAGCGGCGCGGTTTCGACTTTGGTTTGTTTAAAGCCCTGAGTACTGCTAACCCCCGTATTTATAAACGAGTAAAAGCTCATACTGAAGCTAAGTAATTGATAATTGTATATTCTTTAGTAAACCGACGAAGTTAGAAACGTCAAAAGTTTGTTAGCCAAGCAAGAGTCACCAATATCTTTACTCAAGCAATCTAGTTAGGTGTCTCAAAGAATTCATAGTGACAAGCTTGTGACAAGCTAGAATTGAGGTTATATTCCGTGTGACAGTTTGTGTTATGTCTAAAATAATATAAAATTGATGAATTTGATAATAACAATAATACTTTTGTTTAATTGAATAAGAAAACTTAAATTTTAATTTAAACGTTACTTGTACATAAAATGAAATTAGGTCTTAGTGATAATTCTAAGAACAAAGTAATTGCCAAGTAATAGCTTGTTTATAAAAGTGTCGAGAAATTGTTTTATTAACTATTTCGATCATGGTAACGAAAACGAGATTTGTTAACTATACTAATAGCTCGATGGCGCAATGGTTAACGCGTCTGGTCTGCGATGGCTGTAGTTAAGCAACTTTCGCAAAGGCCGGTCATTGGATGGGAGATCAAAAGTTTATTATCTCGACCTCCTCTGTACTTCCGATAACACGTGAAGCCGCTGGTCCCGGCTGCATTACCAGTCGTTAATAACCACCAATCCGCCTGGTGATTCATGGCCCGTGCTCCCTATGCATCTTTACGGAAGGCTGGTGCCCCAGCAGTGGGGACATAAAATGAGCTGATGATGTTGATACAAACTGTCTTCGTTAATGTGATTGAATGGGATTAATCTCGCACTGAGCATACCGCTTCTTTGTGTTTGGTGTTTAAAATATGTGTGATCAGGGTTCGCACATAAGATTTTTTTAAATAAAATTCACCTTGTAATTTTTTTTCAAAATTAAATATTCTTCGTTCAGTCGTTTCGGCTCAATTTATTCATTGGTTTTGTTTGACGCGGAATATTTTGAATTGCGACTAAATTTAAATTAAATTAACATAGTCGTGGTTAAAGGTTAGGTTAGGTGAGTTTCTTTACTAATTTGAGGCTACCTTTGAGCTCATATGGACGTTACTACGCGGAAAAAATTGTGAAGAATCGGCATTAAAATCTTTAAGGGCGTTTCTTTTCTCTATCTTTATGATATTAGTAAACTTATATACGAATTAAATATCTTTATTAGTCTTTAAGAGTGAAATTTGTTAGCTGAAAGTGGTCCAATATAGGTTACTCTACATCAACTTTTGTAGTGCGTAAAAACCCGTTAAAATTTTAAGTCTTCCTTTCTTTTCGAGTGTAAGTTAACCGCGTTTCTGTCAGTTTTTTTTTAATCGAGGGCAGGAGGTTCGATATGTTACTTTAAGTTATGTTTTGCTTATTCATACCAATCTTGTCATACCTTTCGAAGCGCAGAAGAAAATGGACTACAAATCTTTGATCACTCATCCGGGCAAGGCAGCTTGACTTTCAATATCGCTGCACAGAACGCACTACAACTTTTTAGGTAACACATAATCATGCTTAGGTCATATTAAAAACAACAAAAGTAAGTAATGTTCAGAACAACCATCTTTTTATTTGACCTAAGCATGAATTTCTGTAACCTAATTATTAATAAACACTCAATTGACGAAACAAAATAATTCACCATTCCCATACCATTTCTATTTAAAAAAAAAAACAATTTGTCAGTTGCTAAAAAGCTTCTCTATTGACTAACCAGTCAACTGCCCAATTCAAATGATTCCATTATATATCTACCAAAAATATTCACGACAGGTAACTACATCGTATTCGTTTCACCGTGGCACGTTTGACCAATTATTATTGACTAGCGGCCCGACCCTGCTTCGCACGGGTGGACAATTTTTTTTAATATAGTTTATGTTATGCGTTAATGTAGCATTCTAATGGTGAAAGAAGTTTTTAAATCGGTCCAGTACTTTTTGAGTTTATTCGTTGCAAACATACATACATACGTACAAAGATACAAAGCTTTCCTCTTTATAATATTAGTATAGATACACAACAAAAAACCGTGTGAAAACTGTTGTTATTGAAAACCTATTTCAGTGTTACCATTTTACATCGCGCACAATTCCACCAAATGCTTTATTTATCGTTATTTTAAACATCGATATTTTTACGAGTGTCAGTTTCGACAAAGAATTTCGGACGTTGACCCGTATAGTATATTGCAGGCTGAACCATGCTTCCATTTCGCGTTTAATTGCGAATTGTGTGTCCGATGGCTCCCAATCAACTACGCTGTTCAACGTTATTCCATTTTACACGACACTAGAGAAGTAAACACATTTAGTTTGTAAACATTGCCAACTAGCAATAAGACAGATCATGTGATCTGAAGATGAATGTTATCTTCAATCGTTGGTCATTTAACAGACAATGAGATTACTTTTGAGAGTTCATAGAGTAGAGTACCTACTATTAGATTAAATACTCTTGATTGATGAGCTGGATGGCGCAGTGGTTAACGCGCCCGGTCTGCTATTGCCACGGAATAGAGTTCTGTGGCTATTGCTAAGGTTAAGCAAGCAATTTTCGCAAAAAACGGGTGACAAAAAATTACCATCTGGAGGTCCCCCGTGCTTCGGAAGGCACGTAAAGCTGTTGGTCCCGGCTGTATTAGCAGTCGTTAACAACCACCAACACGCAGTGCGCGTGGCGGTTCATGACCAGTTCTCCCTATCTACCCATAGGAAAGGCTCGTGCCCCAGCACTGGGGACATAAAATGAGCTGGTGATGATGATAATGAATTATAATCTAATAGATAGGTACTACAACCATTGCTCGCGTAGCACACGTTTTAAATAGTACTTTTTTGATGTGTAACATTTTCCTCTTGCTTTCTTGCAATTTGTGGGAGTGATTTCGTGCAAGCGCGCACTATTTGATTTGACGAATGAGTCCTGAGTGGAGTCCTCTTAAGAAACATTTTCTTGACATAATTAAATAACCTTATTCGAAAATTTAAAGCTAAACAAATTCCTCTCTTGTTATTTTGTGAGTTTTAAGATAAACCACTAAATATCTGCACTTCATTTAATAATGCTCTTTATAAAGCCAATTTAACTAGTTATAACTCACGCAATGACTAAGCACAAAACTTTATTAACTATAAAGCCTATAAACTGTATAGCTTAATATTTTCAATTAATCCTTCGAGACCACGGTATACTGGTGTTTTCACCAAAAAGTCGCGAGCGAGCCGCCAGTTATTAATATTTGCAAGCCCACCGATTTGTATTTCAGCCAGTTGGAAACGGGTGACCTAATGAATGCAGCCGCAAAGAGTTACGTACTAGTGTTTTCTTTTTTTCTGGCGCAGGAAAAAAAAACAAAAGTGCTCCTCTCTCTTTGGTAAGGAGTCCAGTCGTGATAATGAGTTTGTAATACAACGCTTCTGTGCCCCGCCTCCGGCTTTGCCCGTAATACTAATAGTTGCTTTGATTGAAGAGGATGGCGAGCGCAATTGTCGTCGCCATTTTGTATGGCTTCAGTTATTGTTTACATGTGAACTTGAAGGAACAATGGTGTATTTACATTTGATTGCGTGTAAAACTCATAAAGTTAATATACCAACTTATGGTAAAACTAGACACTAGCTAAGCGAGCCATAGCAGAGCTAGTCATAGCGAGCCATCAAACAAGAAATTGAATTTGTAGCATGTAAACTTGCAAAACTTGAAATTGGATGCCTTTTGAGTTTTGTTTTGTTCGAAAATAAATAGGTTTTACAACGTTTTTTACAGGTATAGCCAAACATTGGTTTTATCCATTAGTTAGTTACATGTTTACAATTAATAAGTTTTAAAATTTAATTTAAAATGTAAAAACTAAAATAATGAAACTTTTTCAAGCTTTACGTAGCAAACAGTTTATAATATCATAATAATTTGTTTCCTCTTAATAGGTTTATTACAAATAGTAAAAACAATAATATTGTAATATAAACTTAATTAACTAGCTATTAAAGCATGCAAACTTTTTGGTTTAAAATATTTGAATTTAATTCTAACCATGGGCTGCATTGTAAGTTTTCAGGTAGGTCATATGCTCTTTTGCCTAACATAAAAAAAGAAAAAAGACTGGCATAGATAAGGTACAATTATTGATGTAATAGTCCTTTTATTTAAACATCATCACAAAACGATGGCTAAGGTTAGACAATGCGATATACACAATCTTGATACTAGAAATAAAAATAAACTTTTAATAGGTACCTAAATTTCGATTGCAGTAAGTTTATGGATCATTCATGGGACAAGGTGTCACTTGTTAAAATAAAATCCCGAATGATGTTTTAATTTTGCCCTTTGAGAAATTTAAGGCACACGTTAAGGAACCACTTTTAAAAAAGGGCTATTACAATGTAAATGATTATGTTCATGATAATAATGCATGGAACTGACATTCCTCCAATTCTCGCACACTGTATTGGTAGGTATAAAGCGTCATTCTATAGTTTTAAAGTGGTACATAATAGTGCACAAGTATGTTTTTAGAATAAAGTGTAATGTTAAACGTATAGAGGTAAGCATTATTTGTATATCCGGGCTCTTGAAAGTTATTAATTAAAAATGTATTAAATTAAATATTGTATGCAAGTCATAACGACATACTAGGTTCTTGCTCCCATTCTTATCCACAGCTAAAAATAGACATCCTGAATGAGTAGCAGGTAAAAAATGTATGGACGATTCAAAAGCACTTTTCGTAAGTTCGAACTATTCGAATAGAATAAAAATTTTTGGCTTTTTTATTTTGAATGATCAAAACAAATGCTTTCACAGAGTCACAATATTTTAAACACGTATTTAACCATTGCTTAACTTTAAACACTGTTTTGTAGTAAAAGGGCTAGAGTGTTTTTTTTTCGTTTAGTTGATGGCTTCGTGCGATTAGCACATTTAGCCAGTGTCAAAGTAATTTTTCTTACAAGTAATACTTAAATAAACAATATATTCCTTCCAGTATGATGATGATGAATGATAATAGAAATGATATACCCCCCAACCCCTCGAGTATCTCAGTAAAGATGTGGGGCTTTACTAAGTCGTCACGCGAACTTTTTGAGAGAATTTTAAAAGTGAAGTTGCACTGTTTTGTTTCATTTGCCAACACTCATGCACACTCACGAACATTAATATTCGACGTAACACAAATTTTAGAAAATAAAACAAAACCGCAGACATAACTCTTCACTTTCCCGCTAAGAAGTTCGGGCTAGAGATTACAAGATGAGATTATTACTTGTTAATAAAAAAAGGAACTAAAAAATTAAAAATAATTTAAACATTTTATTAAAATATATAATAAGAAAAAAAATCTTTATAAATAAAAGCGTGTTACATTGTGATTGCAAAAGAAAAGAAATGAAGGTGCAATTCTAAGGTAATAAGCTAAATTTTCTTTAATGTTCCATCAAAATGTAACACGCATTTATTTATAAAGAATTTTTTTCTTATTATCAAATTTAATTAAAGGTTTAAATAATTTTTAACTTTTTAGTTCCTTTTTTTAACAAGTAATAATACACTCGGCGTCAAAAAAATCGCACCTCTTAGAAAATCACTTTCAAATGTCATTTACTCTTGATATGCGCATGCAGTCGCATTAATTATGATTTTATTTACAAGGTTACTTAATTAACTTAATAAAAAACATTACTTTTCATTATCAAATAAAACCTAATGCAACAAATAAAGTGTCACATAAATTCGATGCAAATTTTGCTACCCGTGAGAGTTGCTAGTTGCGCTTCCTTTGTGGGTATAAAACGGTCAACACGGGTTCAATGTGGGTCATTCGCTATTCAACCGTTAAAGAGGACACACGCACAGATTTTGATGGATACCACAGCTGATAAAGCCGCTCAAGTGGTTGCACTACTGCAATCAGGGGTGCGGCAGTGTGATGTCGCCCGGCAACTGAACCTGAGCCGTTATTCCGTTCGAAGAGTGTACCAGCGCTTCATAGAGACCGGTGGCTATATCCGCAGACACGGTTCGGGTAGACGTCGCTGCACTTCGGAAAGAGACGACCGGTTCGTTGTGTCGAACTCTTTGAGAAATCGTTTCTCCAACGCTGTTGAGTTGCAACAGCAGCTCCAGGCAGTTCGCAGACGCACCGTAAGCGTATCTACGGTTAGAAGAAGATTGAAGGAGAAGAAGATAGCGGCCCACAGAGCTGCTACGGGTCCAAAATTGACTGCAGCGCATCGGCGAGCCCGCTTGCAGTTTGCTCGTGACCACGTCGATTGGACCCTTGAGCAGTGGAGAGCTGTTCTCTTCTCAGACGAGACGCGAGTGTGTCTTTTCTGCAACGACCGACGGAGAAGAGTATACCGGAGGCAGGGTGAACGTTTCGCCCAAGCCTGCATCCAGGAGACGGTGGAATATGGTGGCGGATCCTGCATGTTCTGGGGCGGTATGTCTGCTGCCGGCAAAACCGACCTTGTCTGCGTCTCCCGGACTGGAGGTGCTCGCGGACAAGGGTCGCTGACTGCTCGCCGCTATGTCACTGAGGTCCTGGAAGTGCATGTGGTCCCCTTTGCCGAATCTTTTGGCGAGGGGTTCACATTAATGCACGACAACGCTCGCGCTCACACTGCAGGCATCGTGAGCGACTTCTTGCAGAGGTCCCAAATCTCTGTGATGCAGTGGCCAGCGCGAAGTCCGGATCTGAATCCTATAGAGCACCTCTGGGACCATCTTAAACGTAAGGTTCGATCTCGGGATCCAGCTCCTTCGACTCTACAGGAGCTCCAAGACGCGGTGATTGAAGAATGGGGGCTTATCCCTCAAGAAGAGCTCCTGAAGTTGGTGAGGTCCATGAGGGACCGTATGGAAGCCGTGATCAGGGCAAGGGGGGGTAACACTAGATTTTAAGTTAATTTTAAGACACTTTTTGTACATTTTTCTTTGTAAATTATCTGTTGTTAATTAGGACTTAATTAAGGATTTTTATTATTTTATTAATTTTAATGTTGTTTGTATAATTATAATTAAACAGAAAGTTAAATTTTTTAAATTCCTTTTTGTTACCTTTCTAATGATACCCAACACTATCCTCTACATAAGGTTTAAGAATTTTTAAAGATGATTTTTAAAAGGTGCGATTTTTTTGACGCCGAGTGTAAAAGCTTGTTTTTAAAAAGTTTTTTCTTTTTATTTTATATTTAACTTTTTAGTATTTTTGTAGAGGGATAAGGGCTTCAGTACAACAGGATTCGCCCTGGTACTTACCTTGAGGCGCATCGTTAACGATTGTTTATATACCCTCATACCATTCAGCCCTCGGTACGTGCTCACCTTGGAATTGAGTCATCCATTAAATACATCTAATCAAAGACAGAATCGACACTCATAACAGACGGAACGAACGAACGAACTTTTTTTTCTGAGTTCCTATGGCCATCTTCCAGCTCCATCATTAAACCCTGGTTACCATCTACCATCAAAGTACTCGTCAAGACGAATAATATGAGCCCAAACTCGATGGGGTTGTGTCGTTAAATTACCGAGTTTCTATGACCACCTTCCGGTTTCATCATCAGGCCCTGGTTATCATCTAGCACCAAAGTACTAGTCAAGACGAATCATACGAGTCCAAATTCGATGGGGTTGTGTCATTTAATTATCGAGTTCCTATGGCCATTTTCCAGCTCCATCATCAGACCCTGGTTACCATCTAGCACCAAAGTACTCGAAAAGACGAATAATATGAGCCCAAACTCTATGGGGTTGTGTCGTTAAATTGCCGAGTTTCTATGGCCACCTTCCGGTTTCATCATCAGACCCTGGTTACCATCTAGCATTAAAGTAATCGTCAAGACGGATCAAACGAGTCCAAACTCGATGGGGTTGTGTCGTTTAACTACCGAGTTCCTATAGCCACCTTCCGTTTCCATCATCAGATCAGCTCAATCGGTCACCGGGAAGTGGATCAAATTTAACTTACAAGATTTGACTAAGCACAAACAAGGTGAAACTAAATAAAAGCTTGTAAAAAGAAAAATGGCTAAGTTAAAGAAATTAGTAAGCCTCGACATCCTCGTATAAATGCGTTTCAATCGGTTGTCCTAAATGTACACTGCCTTTGCCTTGGCCTCAAGGTATTTAATTAATAACTGCACGGGTCAGGCATTGCGGGGACATCCGGGGAATGCTCGAATCGCCACAGTTACTGGCGCCGAAGGGTATTCGCTTATATAATGGTGGTGTGGTACAAAGAGTGGGATACAGCGATTCTTACACGTAACAGAAAATTGGAAACTTTTTCAAAGTAGTTAGTTCATTTCGTACCATTTTTTTTTACCCAGGGGAAGCCATTGTTATTACCCAACCTTGAGGAGGCCTGACAGTTATGTGGTACTACCCCGTCCGCCTTTCCAGGAGAGAAGCCCCAAGTAAACTGCCAGGAAGAAGTCCCAGCTGGGAGGGCGAAACGGAGGGGGATACCCACTAACCCCTGGGGGACCGAACTCCGATAAGCAGAAGGCTAGGTGGCAGTTACGGGACCTGATCCACTAGGAATTGACCGCGCGAGAGTCCTCTTCGTAAAAAGCTTGATTGGCACTAGGCACGTGCGAGTGTTATTTGCCATTCAAATTACAAAAAAACTTAGGTACTTACAAATTCTCGTTATCATAAGCGTGATCGAATGACAAATAAAAGTCGAACCATGGTGAAACTGCATTTTTAATGAAACCATGTTTTTGAAATAATAATTTTACTCATTAGTATTTGATTTATATAATCTGTTCTAAACTATTATGTTTACCTATACATATTTATTATTATCGATATAACGTTATATTTATTATTAATATCGAGCATAGACCACCAATCACTAGTCTAAGTACAGTACTGATAACCTTACCCCTCCACTATAAAAAACTAATAAGGTTGCGTTCAAACTCTCATAACTTAAACCATCTCTGACACGATATTCTGAAATGCACTCAAATAAATATACATTTAGGTACAAATCAATACACCTGTATTAGAATTCTAGGTATAACTGACGGTTAGTGTGGTCGGTTTTGAGTTATTCGGGTCACAAAAACACAAATGTTGAAAAAATTTCCACGAGCAGGATTTGAACCTGCACCCTTCTGACATACCGGGTCAGGTGCTCTTCCAATTGAGCTATCGTGGTTCTAACCAGCCCGCCGAAATTATTCAACACTATTTACTTTTTACTTTGAAAGCCAAAGGCACCCATTCAATGTCAACAACTACCGTCATTAATACCCGATCATAATACACAGTCAGGTCATAAATTCTGTCACATGTTTAATATAAAATCATTGAGACAAGTTTATTCATTATGTAACCATTTATATACCAAAATGAACTTAACAAAACATAGATTCTTATGACAATAAAGTTTATTCAAAATGACCTCCGTGATTTTGAATACAGGCCTTTAATCTGCGCGGCCAGTCGTCTATTGCAGCACGAACGAGGTCCATGTCAATATCGGCGGCTGCCTTAATCAAGGATGTCTTGAGTGACTCCAAATTGGGATGAGGCTTTGAGCACGCCTTTTCCTCCAAGTGTTGCCATATCTTGTAATCTAACGGACTCAAATCTGGACTGGAGGAGGGCCAGTCTTCGTGCCGGATGAAGTCGATTTCACGCGCCGCCAGCCAGTCTTGTGTGCTCTTCGCTCTATGAGCTGGCGCCGAATCTTGTTGGAATACCCAGTGCCTGTTATTGAACATGGTATGAGAAACAGGTTCCACAAGGTTCGTCAGGACTGTATTTTGATACACAATTGCATTCGTTTTTACGCCTTTCTCCCAAAAATGTACCTCTGTTAAGCCCCAATAAGAAACTCCCAACCATACCATGAGCGAGGATGGAAAATGACCTCGTTGGACACGCGGAATACGGTTGCTCGCTTCTTCACTACTGTGTGCATAAACCTTATCATTTTGTTTGTTGTAGCTCTCTTCTACGGTAAAAATTTTTTCATCCGAAAAAAGAATTTCCCGATATTTTTTTCCCGCGTACCGCTTCAATAAAGCGCGGCATCTCTTCAGTATCAGGTCCATTAGACGAGCATTCAAACGATGTCCTGTTTTTCTTCGATTTGCCCGAAGCCCTAAGTCTTCTTTAACACACTTTTCACCGTGGTTCTGCTTAACCCCATCTGAAGGGCCAACAGTTTCTGCTTACGTTTGGGATTTCTTTGAATTCGCGCCTTCACAGCTTTTATCACTACTGGAGTCCTAACAGACCGAGGGCGACCACTTCTTGACCTGTCATCTACACTAGAGTCTTCATTGTATCGTTTGATGGTACGATAAACGAATCTTTTGGTTAAATTTAAATTTTTCAGTATGTCAAAAATTTGAATTGGCGCGTAACCGCAACGATGCAACGCAATAACTGCAACACGGTCTTCTTTAAGCGTCCACTCCATATTTAAAAATGAGTAAAATTCTAAAAAGTATACATTTTTATTTTCATGAACAATTCGAAATTCGAATTCAATAAACTTTTTTGTGGTCAGCATTCTAAAAGAAAAGTTTTTACTGTGTGACAATACTTATGACTTGACTGTGTATTTTTACAAATACTAAAGACCAGTTAAAAAATTTCCAATTTAGAACCACGATAGCTCAATTGAAAGAGCACCTGACCCGGTATGTCAGAAGGGTGCAGGTTTAAATCCTGCTCGTGGAAATTTTTTCAACATTTGTGTTTTTGTAATTTGTTTCGCAACAAAATTTGCATTAAATTTATATAAACAAAACAAAAACATTTTATAAATAGCATGCCTACTTCTTAACTGATCTTTAGTATTTGTAAAAATATTATGATCAGATGTTAATGACGGTAGTTGTTGACATTGAATTGGCGCCTTTGGCTTTCAAAGTAAAAAAGTAAATAGTGTTGAATAATTTCGTCGGGCTGGGTAGAACCACGATAGCTCAATTGGAAGAGCACCTGACCCGGTATGTCAGAAGGGTGCAGGTTCAAATCCTGCTCGTGGAAATTTTTTCAACATTGTGTTTTTGTAATTTGTATCGCAACAAAATTTGCGTTAAAATTATATAAACGAAACAAAAACATTTTATTGAACTCCCTCTAAACGGCTGGACCGATTTGGATGAAATTTTCTGTGTGCGTTCAAGTGAATTCGAGAATGGTTTGCACTGCTATAGGGATCCATCATGAGATACGGGTGTTCTTCTCAAGCGGACGAATGATTTGTTTGTTTGTTGTCATGGAAGCTGCCAAAGCGGTACGAAGTCCACCGGTCAGCTAGTATAATAATAAAAAGATAGAATTACCTACCTGTTTAGCAAAAGAACACATAACAATCATTAATGGTTGTAATCGTGTAACTCTGCCTTAACAGAGAGCATTAATGGAAGCAGGCGTCGAGCGTCATGTTTGAATGGTTTATACGGACATTAAATGTGATAATATGGCTCAAATATATTATGAGACAGCCACTCAAAGATGGGTAGGTACTTGTATTTAATGTCATTAAAAAGACAATGGCCAACTAAAGGTTTTCTAAAGTTTACGCGAACACTACTAATTGAAATACATTTCTCATTTTTATTCGTTAAACAAAATCCGCATCTCTAAAAACCAAACTTAAATATCAAACGCAGCACTCAACACTGGAACCTTCGATCAATGATGTTGTACCTACTAGATAAAGGATCTGAAACAAAAGAGCATCTCGAAAGTGGTCCTGTTGGCTCATAACTATACCAGAGAATAACAATAGTTCGTCCTATACATTTAAATTTCGAATAACAAAATCTGAAAAAAACATTGGATCAACAACCTCAGCTTACTATGAACATTCATCATCATCATCAGCTCGTTTTACGTCCCCACTGCTGGGGCACGAGCCTTCCCTATGGATGGATAGGGAGAACAGGCTATAAACCACCACGCGGTTCCAATGCGGATTGGTGGTTGTTAACGACTGCTAATGCAGCCGGGACCAACGGCTTTACGTGCCTTCCGAAGCACGGAGAAGCTCGAGATGATACAATTTTGGTCATTTCCATCCGATGACCGGCCTATGCGAAAGTTTTTTAATCTCAGCACTCGCAGACCGGGCGCGTTAACCACTGCGCCATCGAGCTCCTCCTATAAACCTTAACTCTTAAAACTCAAGGTTAAATTTAGGTTGCAAAATATTTGTAGTTAATATTTGACAATATTATCGCCACAAACGTCATTGTGGCTCCGTGGCCCCAGTCGTCTACCGTTTTCCGCTCATCGGGAATCTATAGATTCCCATAGTACATAATTGGTCGAAGCCTGGAACCTATACTTGCCTTGCTATAACTTGCTTAAAAAGAGACTCCAGCCACTAATAAATGTAAACCAAACCTTTTTAGTGAAATAGTTAATTATTATTGTTATTAGTTATCGGAATAACAAAACGGCGTTTGGGTCAGGCAATAGCACAGTCGACCGTGGTCAGGGCATAGCACAGTCGACCGTGGTCAGGGCATTATTTTTATTTCTTTTACTAGCGAGTATTGTATAGGACACCAAAATGTATTAAAAGAAGATTTACGAACTGAAAGTGATTACATACTGTGACTGTACGTACAATGCAGCCATGTTTTATTTCATCCCGCTGTAGAGGAAGGGTTAATTACAATCGAGTGAGATATTGTTTGAGTCGAGTGTTAGGGCTCATTCAAATTAGGTGTTTCGTGTTGGACCGATATGACGTGCGTTTTCATATTAAACGCCAGCCAAACGTGCGGCAGCCGTCCGACAACAAACGTCTTCAAAATCAATAATAAAGATTGATAAGTAAGAGATAACTTTGCAATGATTTACTGCTAAAGGTAAGCTAAGTCCGATCATTCTAGAATAACCAAGAAAATCTAGTAGAGGAAGGGGATACTCTTCCGTGATACCATACCCTCTATAAAAGCTTTGACGGTGTTTCGATCCCTTGAAGAACCCTTGAGTGAACCCTTTAAGTTTCTCGCCGCCCGTCCCCCCAAAAAACTCCGGTGACGCTGAAAAGGCTAACTGTCTCTATCAGCAAATCAGCAAATTCTCTTTAAAAACCCAGCAGTATTATCTACGTAAATATCTGATGATCTATATTAATACACTATGAACTTTATAAGTTAGATTTATGGTTGAAAATGTATTGAAGAAATTTGACAGTTTTGGATAGCATATTGTTTTCTAAAGTTTACGCGAACACTACACATTGAAATGAAACAATTTTTACGGATCTACTCGAGTTTATTTTACACATTACTTTTAATTAATGTTTATCCTGACGTTTCGAACCCTTTGCAGGGTCCGTGGTCACAGGGAGACTGAGGTGATGGTCGTCTAATTAGTTAGTAGCTTGTATACCCTCATTTAAATTTAATCAGGTGCGTTCCGTTTTACGCAGAAAGAGCTTACAGTATATTTTGGTCTGGCAGTTTAATAATGTGTAAAATAAACGCGCGTAGATTCGTAAAAGTTTTTTTTTTTTTTTTTTTTTTTTTAATGGCTTCTGTTGTGTTTTTCCAACACCAATAATTTCGCCAATGTCGAGTGATTAACGAGACACGTTATAATTTGGAAAATGGCCAGTAGAAGTTACAAATATTGGCCGGTTTCGTAAAAGTTGTTTCATTTCAGTTTTAGATAGGTTGATGTGCAGGCGTCAGTCTGTGTCATTAGATGACGTTTCTTGTTGCTGTACTGTTTACAGAGTGTGCTTAGTTGTCTATTTTAGGGGTAAAGCGACCTGCGTTGAAAACTAATATATTGCAAACGACACAGTCCACTCACTTTGATCACCAGAGCACGCCACCGTACTATGCGGGCTCCAAGCTACAGACTGCAGGCTATTTTAGACCTCATGTTACTGTCATAAGTCTCTAAATAAATATTGAGTTGGGGGGAGCAACGCACGCTCAACAGCCACGCACTCGCTCTAGTGATCACGTTGAACAAATTGTTCAAAGCTATTTTTCATTCTGTGGTGCTTCGAAATTCAAACTTACTTTTTTTAAATAGAAGTTTTAAAAATATTGTGATGTGGCTTTTTTTGTTACGGTATTAAAATAACTGTCATTGTTTTTCAGCTTTCATTTGTTTTGCTTTATAAATATTTCGCGGTTTCGATTTTAATGGCTGTTAGGCAAGTTGTGTATATTGTTAAAACGCCTTTTAAGTGTAGTGGTTAGATACGCGATAACTATCACTTTAGAAGCGCTTAAAAATTTATATAAAAAACTAGCAGCCCGCTAGCGAGTTTGTCCGCTTGAGTGAACACCTGTCCTACCCTATAATCCTAATCTCTGTATATATCCTAATCCTTGAAATCCTAGAGCCCTATTGCAGCGCCACCTACCAGGTCAAATTGTGAATCTTAACCATCCAGGGACCCACTCAAGCAGACACAAAAAGTAAGTTTCACCATAATCAGTCCAGCAGTTTAGGGAGGGTTCGATGACATGCACACGAACTTATACACGGAAGTATTATGATAACTGTGACAAATAAATAAATTTTTTGAACGTACATACGCCTGCACATCAACCTACCACAAACTGTCAAATTTCCTCAATAGACTTTGAACTTTATGCTTAAGGCTTAAGTTTGACAATGTATTGAAGAAATTTGACAGTTTTGGGTAGGTTGATGTGCAGGCGTGTGTACTTTATTACCCACACACACTCATAACATAAAAACAATAATAGTAGATATACGAGTTCAATACAGTGTGTTTTTGTTAACAGGGACAGTTTGGACAAATCTTAAACAATCGGAAATACAGGTAATCTGTCTTAGAAACCCTTAAATAATTTATTGGTGAATACAAATTTGCCACAGCAAATTATTTTGGTCATTTGTAATCCAATATATATTTTTTAAATTGGATCTTCTTTTTTTATGTTTGGATTTTTTATGTTAATTGTTAAAAAGACAGTTTCTCTGTACCTCTTATGTATGGTTTCGCACTTCCTCATACTGTCCCAGCTAAAAAAAAAACACTCTGAATACACGTAAGTTTAATACCAGTAAATGGTTGTACAGCCATTATTCACTGCTAGCAACTTACGTTCCTCCAAAATAGAAATAGCTAAGGAAAAGTTGTGTGCCTTCGCTCTTGGAGCGGTGAGGAATTTATCTGCCCACTTTACGACAAAATAGAGGGTGGAGTGCATTGTGCTGTGTGTCGCGATTCAGGGATGCAGTTAAACTTTTACATTTTGACTGTTCGATCGAGCTAAAGTTGTGGGTTAATTGCATTCTAAGGATACCTTTATTTAAATCGCAATGAAAATGTGTCACTTCCTAATCGCACCGAATCATAGGCGAGTCTGGGACTCCTCTGACTAACCGTGTCCCCACTGCTGGGGCACGAGCCTTCCCTATAGGGCCAAGAACAACCGCTTCATGTGCCTTCTGAAGTGCAGATGAGCTCGAAATGATATACTTTTGGTCACCCATCCGATGACCGGCCTTTTCGAAAGCGGCTTTATCTTAGCAATCGCAGACAAGGCGCGTTAAACGCTGCGCCATCGAGCTCCATCGAACCCCACTTACTAGCTTAGTCTTCACGATTATATCGAAAAACTAAGCTAGTATCGCAATCGCTGGACAGTTCAGTACTATATTGTTTTCTAAAGTTTACGCGAACACTACACATTGAAATGAAACAACTTATGAAACAACTAACTAATTATGAGACGACCAACACCTCAGTCTCCCTGTGACCACGGACCCTGCAAAGGGTTCGAAACGTCAGGATAAACATTAATTAAAACTAATGTGTAAAATAAACGCGAGTAGATCCGTAAAAGTTGTTTCAGTTCAGTACTATGTCAAAGCAAAATAAGAATCTAAAAAACTAAAAAAGGCTTGTCAACTTCTAGTAAAGTTGTTACGCCATGGTACCAAAGTGTCTAGATGCATTCGTTGGTGACTGTACTGACTATAAACTTAGTAGCTGGCTGCAACACTGGCTATGTACAATGTACATGCAGCTATAAGGACTTACAAATTTATGTTGACATAATACAGCTCGTAAACCTAGTTTAGAACATACGCTTCGCAGATAAATCGCAAAATGTTGTTGCATACGGACAAATAGTGTATCACTTCGCACTTTGTTATGGGTACATAAGGAATGTTTATGTTTGATATGCATATAAAAGAGGTTTTAATACCACTTAGTATACCAAGAGTGGAGATGGGAGAAAGAGGAGAATGGAAATAAGATCTGTACCCAGTCCTATTGTCAACCTCACCTGCACGCCGTGGTTCTCCCTGCTAAATAATGAACGAGGCTCTGGCGACCGAGCAATGGCGGTATAACCATACGCCCGGTCAGACATCCGTATCCGGCTGGAAGAGGCTTCAGTGACCTTGGGGTTTAAATCACTCCAAAAAGACCTGGTGCGGAAGGCAAGGGTATAGAAATATAGGAAGGGTAGGGTACCACTGCACTATTTTCCCAAGAAAGTCGTTATGGACCGAGTAACTACCACGACCCCTCTGCCAAGAGTGTAACGACTAAGAAGAAGATACTTAGAGTCCGCCAAATGGTACCGACCGTAGCAGGGTGCTGACACTTAGTATAAGCACGAAATAAGAAGAAAGGAGAAGGTAAGCTTCATACATACGCGCTTGAGCAACGCACACATAGACAATCTCTCACAAACACGGAATCTCGCAAAAGTTGCCCAACTGCTAGGCAAGCCTCCATCATTGAAATCAAATCATCTAAAGTAATGGCTCAACCACCACTATTGCCAAATGCGGGTTGGTGATCACAAACCCGGGCTATGCATCGAAAAATCCGAAACCCACTTTGCCCGGCCTGGGAATTGAGCCCGTCCCGCTTTGCCACTCTTAAATTTCAGGTATCCTCTGATGCCTTATAGTCATGATAAATTACGGCTTTACCCCGGATGTATCAGAAAGGACTAACAAAGAAACATATTTTTTAGTGTTCCGTACCTCAAAAGGCAAATACGGAACCCTTAAAAGATCACTTTGTTGTCCGTCTGTCCGTCTGTCTGTCTGTCAAGACCCTTTATCTTGGGAACACGTGAAGGTATCGAGTTGAAATTAAAACCATATACTCAGGTCTGCGGTCCCTTGAAGCTGTAAAAAAGTCATACTACTAAGTTAACGAAAAAAAAGATACGCCCGTTTATGTCGCAAAACCGTATATTTCGACACTCTCAAGGGAATCAAAATTCATAGGGTACTTGCCGTTGACCTAAAAATATGAAGTTTGGAAAGTAATATCGACTATACTACAAGCACAGGGAAAAATCTGAGAACTATACATATTAAATTAAATCACACAAAAAAACAGGGTCTTTATGCAAAGAACGGAGGTCCAAATTTTGAAGTAACCGTGTCATGTGGGGTATCGTATCAAAGGGCTTCATTTGCACATGCTTACACAGATTTTTAATTATTTTTATGATATATAGTTTTCAATTTATTGTCTTTAATTTAAGAATGAAAAAATAAATACCTTTTCCCTCTTTTATATGCATAGGTACCTAATAACTTTGATGTATGTAGCAGGTACTTTTATAATTTTGTAATTAAACACAATCCTAAATTGGTACCTGCCTACTTAAGTGTATAATATAAGTAATTGTAGGTTTTGGAAACTGAATTTCTGGGAAAGTTCGAGACTCGATTCCTGAACTGTATAATATGTACCCATAAATTTGTACGGAACCCTCGGTGGGCGAGTCCGACTCGCACTTGTCCGGTTTTTTATTGAATTTGTCAAAGTGTTTGAACATAGTTCATAGCTTCTTTTTAATCATTTAATACAGCCTTGATCTGTTCAACACGGTTAATTATAATCTTTATAGCTCTATATATACAGCTGTGGAAAATTACCCTCAGTAGCGCGCAAGTCAGTATACCTATTGGAGAATTTTCCAACCACTAGCGCTATTGGCAGTTTAAACCGGCAGAACGGATATGTAGGTATCTACCTACAGATAGAGATACATACATCTACATCTACGAGTAAGATGACAATTGAGCTTGAAATTTCATCTTGCGAAATTGCTATTGCAAAGACATGAGAGAACATTTTTTTTGTATTTGTATACAAGAGGCCCGCTCACGACTTCGTCCGCTTCAGTGAACAGCCGCATCCCGTCGAAAACTTTTTATGACATAAACACTGTCTTGACAAATTATGAACACAACAAAAAATAAATCAGTCAAATCGGTCAAGTCGTTCTGAAGTGATGCTATGATATCTTGGACGAAATTCGTCCAAGTATAATATTCATGTGGCAATTGATTTTTATTAGCATGAGATGCTTTTTTTATAAGATAAGATAAGATAAGATTTTCAGAAGCATTCGTTCCGACTCGCACGATATTATATCAATTGTGGAAGTACCGATCAGTTTCAATGCTTTGTCTGAGGCAGTCGAACGCCCTGGTATTCCTAAAGGAATGTTATAGTGTCTAGACGCGGCCCGCACTCCCATAGTGCCTGCAGACGCTGATATGCGGCGATTGAAGTATTAAGAATGCGGTGGAGATGCGAGATAGATTCTGCTGCTGCTGAGTTTCCCAGGAATTCTATTTAGCACTGTTGAGAGTTGGATAGCGAAATCGGATCATATATTTAACAGAGGCGTCGGTTCATTCACCTCAGGCGGACCGAAGAATTATGGTTTACTTTTCTTAGAGCCCGCGCATACTACAGACTTTTGATCGGCCGATAATTTGGTCGGCATTTTAATCAGTATGGAGAAGTATGCAAATTCAGTATCGGCCGATAAAAAAGTTTGAAGGGCTTCACAATTGCCTTCAAACTATTCAACAGCAAACTATCGGCCGACCGCTTGATCAGTACGGCGCTCTTCCCCGCTCGCACTTGCCGACAGCTTCAGTTCGCCCCGCGTTGGATGCGGGAATGGTCGTAATTTTTTTCGGGAAATCTAGTAATTTTGAATGAATCGTGTAAAACTTTCCTTGCAGTAATCTATTACTGTAGATGGGATGGACCTAATACTCTCGATTTCTCTTGTTCTTCTTCATCCTTCGTTCCGGATGAATAGTACGCTTCGGCGCCTCCTGATCTGGCGTTATGACCTTACGTTGATGGTCCCTTGTGCGAGTTAGTTTGCTTGCGCCAGGTCGTCTGAGACCTTTTGTAACCTAACGGCTGGTATGTCAGTATAAATTTTTAGTCGTGTATAGCAGAGTTGTCCGCCGCTGCAGAAGGTAATTTTGGTTGGTACGCTTCCAACTCCTCACCATTAAAAAACTTATCAAAAAACAGTAATAAAATCTGGCACTGACGTAATAAAAAAATGTTTGTACACTCAGTTAGCTACAATCAAGCTTATTACAAACATCATCATCATCATCTCAGCCTTAAGACGGCTGCTGGACAAAGGTCTCCCCTAAGGATCTCCATACCGACTGGCTTTATGCTGCTCTCATCCAGCGTCTACCCGCCACCTTCACCACAGCGCTGATCCATCTATGCCAAGCGATCTAGTTTAAAATAGCATTTAAACCTGTCGTTTTCGAAGTCGACACATTATTTTAGCACATGGTGCCGAGCAGGCCGCGCTTCATTAGAACTGTCAAGCCGAGCATAAAATCGATAGATCGCACCTCCCCAATTTTAGGCTCGTGTAAATATAGGGCTCCCCCCAAGGCCCCCCTCAAGACAGCCGGTCCCGGCCATGGGATTAGTATTCCCTCAGAGTACATTTGCGAAACATTTTGTGTTAAACAAAACATTTGTGTTTGGATGATACTGATGGAAGTTTGCGACATTCGGTTAACATACGTTGAGATTGGAAGGCGTTCGGTTTCAAGTTGCGGTTGAAGTATATCCTTACAATCCTTAAAAATATTATAAATGCGAAAGTGACTCTGTCTGTGTGTTACGCAATCACGCCTAAACTACTGAACCGATTTAAATGAAATTTAGTACAGAGATAGTCTAGAGCATGAGAAAGAACATTGGCTACTTTTTAAATGCGAAAAAAGGGCTGTAAGGTGGTTGAAATAGGGGATGAAAGTTTGTATGGAAATTACGTCATTTTCAAGCTAGAACTTATTTTTTAGGCTTTTGATTAGATATAAATAAATACGACATTCAAAGTTTGTAAACATTTTACCCTAAATGGGGTAAAAATAGGGGATGAAAGTTTTTGTGTGATGACGTTGGCAAAAAAGATTACGACCCAGAAAATAAAAATATAGAAGAAATATAGAGAATCACAGTTTTTAATTATTAAAGCTGAAATTTCACATTTTGTAATGACTGTATGTATGTGATTTATATGCAAAAAAATAAGCCCAAAAAATTAAAAATGCTACCGAAAGTCACTATTCCACGCGGACGAAGTTGCGGGCACAGCTAGTAAAAAATATATTAACATAATGCAATGTATTATTAAGATTAATGAATAAGGCTCCTTTGTCTTACAGAGTTAAAGAACATACTGTTGATTAATTTCGGCGGGTTGGACAGAGCAACGATAGCAAAGTTGGTAGTACACCTGGTATGTCATGGGGTATGGGCTCGAATCCCGCTCGTGGATTTTTCTTCAATACTTTTTAAGATTTTTTAAAAAGTTTTTCTGATTTATCAAGTTACGGGATAAATAAGGGTATGAAAATGTTTTAATAATAAATGAAATGCTATCCAAGCACACGTATACTTTCTACGTCATTTGGTTCTATAACCGAGGTGTGTGTGTGAAAAAGCGACTTTCGGGTCGGCAAAGTGAGGCCGGTTAATGCGACAATAATCCTGAGTCTCTAGTTTTTTTCTCTTTTCGCATCTGTACTCCGCCTCCTCTAAAACCCAGGTGGAGCAAAGATTCCACAAATATATTTCATTTCATTTTTTCAATGTTAAGCCACAATGTATTTAATCAGGTCTTAGATTAATAAACAGAGCTTTGTGGACCCTGTCGGGCACAGCTTAATAAGAGAGAGAAGGACATTTTTATACGTTTTTAAAATTAATAATATAACAATATATTTAAACTAATATGTAGCAACGTTTCTGTAGGTACAGACGCCTGCACATCAACCTATCCAAAACTGTCAAATTTCTTCAATACATTTTCAACCATATGTTTTAGGCATAAAGTTCTAAGTCTATTGAGAAAATTTGACAGTTTGTGGTAGGTTGATGTGCAGGCGTGTGTACGTTTCATCAGTATATTATTTATCTGTTTATTGGTAAAGATACGTTATTTATTTATAACTTTAAATTTTAACCCACTCTTTAATTAAAATCCACTTGTTGCTTATGAAATAGATAATATGTTTAGGCACACGTTTTCTATATTTTTCTACTCCATTGATCGAAGTATGCATGTAGCAATGCATCCACCACTGTGATGAGAATTAGTATGTCATTGTCTAAAATAGATTTTCCCGGACGCTAAATTCAAAGCTATTAGAGTGATATATCGGACCAATGAAATTCCAGCTTCTCCGCTCTCGGTGGAATATTGAAATTTGGCCGAGTTACATTTTGGTGAATATTGGATAGAACCATAAATGTTATTAGATTCGGGTAGATCTGCTCTGTTGGCGTCATGGTGGTTAACATGCCTAACCTTGTTGTTTTGTGACATTATCTTGTCTGCTGTGTAAGGGTTATTTCATACATTTTCTTTTAAAAATAGTGCTATAGTTATTTCACTAACACGTGTCTTCCTAATATTACTCATAATGCTTTAAATCTTATTCAAATTATAGTTAGTTTCCTCTTCGCTTGCGAAATCGAACCAATTTTGAAAAAAAAAATCAAAATTCAAGTAGTAGTTCATCCTGGTTCTTACCACATTCAAGGAAACTTAGCTTTAGCGATCGTTGCATGATCGCGGCGGGGCATCGGCATTAAGTTGTATGTATTATAATGGGTATGTTTGTCAGTAAAATTAAGTTGTTGGGTGTCGCTTTGGCGTACATGCTTCATCATCATCATCATCAGCCTACACTAATCCACGGCTGGACATAGACCTCTCCAAGTGCACGCCACTGAGTACGGCTCTCATCCGGCTCTTGCCAGCCACCTTGCGAAGATCGTCGCTCCACCTAGTCTATGCATGCTCACTTGCATTTATTGTTCCTTCTGCATGTGCATACACGTACTGTCAGACAATTGTCGATTCTTAGAATTATAATATTATGAATGTATTTGGTTACTTTATCTCTGATAACGTGGAAGAATACTAGTGTTAGGTACTACACACAAACCCAAGAGGCTTAACTAGTACCCCATATCATAAAAATTATGTATGCTTTGATTCCGATAATCCTACTACTATTATAAAGGCGAAAGTTTGTAAGTATGGATGTATGGATGTTTGTTACTCTTTCACGTAAAAACTACTGAATGGATTTTAATGAAACTTTCCTCACATACAGACCATGACCCAAACCAGCATATAGGATACTTTTTTTTTACTTTTTTTTTTTTTTTTTTACTGTAGTCTTTGCGAACGAAGTCGCGGGCAACAACTAGTAAATAAATAAAAAATAAATGTGTGGGATGGTTGCGTAATACATGCTGATGTGACCAAGCTTTATACGAAAAAGTTTGCGGATTTTTTTATAGAATGGTTGGCAATTGACTCTGGTCTGCCTGATGTTAAAGAGAAGCGGAGTCCAGATGCGAGGACAGCCCGTGGAACAGGATTGTGCCTTCTAGCCGACCTCACCTTGCCGACCTGCAAGTAGCTTCTTCACACAACATATTATTTTAATTACATTTTCAAGAAGGTATTTCATTAAGATTGTATGCCTACATAGAATGTCGAGGCATGCCAACCTGACGTCTGCTAAAAGGGTGGCCACTGGTTTTGATTAGTATGCATCGGGCGTCGGGGTTCTGAACACGGTAATTAGAGGCGTTTTTTTTATTAAAATGTCCATCGCAAAGGTGTTTAAAAACTCTGTTTTTTTAGTAACATGGTGACTGCTGGCTAGGCAGACCCATCCACCAACCAAACTGAGAACAATAATTATGTACCTACCTCCTTTTAAGAATCAAATCAATCAAACCACTAGACCACAAAGGGGGTAAGAAGAAACTTTAAAAGACACACTTCTACGATTAAGGTCGTTTTAAAGAAATGCTTAATTAGACAGTCAACCCTTATTTTAGTTTGATGCATGACACGAGCTGAGTAGTGACCATTTCGTAAGCATTTATTAGAATATTCATTGTAATATTATGTCTAAATGTCTAATAGGCTCCGAATAAGAGCCCTCGCCCACGTCCGATAATCGGTGACCGATTTTTTAGTCGATGAAAATGAAACTATTGCAACCGTGTGCAGTGCTAAAACCTCGGCGAAAAAATCGGTCCTACAAAAAGTCGGTCGTGGGCGGCCGTAAACATTAATTTATAAATGAATGTTATAACATTGCAAAAGGATAATTAACAAACATACTTACTTATGGGTGTTTTCGTACTTCAATAACACTAAATTCTCCTTTACAAAATGTTAAGAATCAACAAAGTGGGACGAAAGCAATAAAGTTAGCATTTGCTGAATAGAAAACGGCAAACAATATTACAAATTCGGGTCAAAGAACTCATCACCGGAGCAATAAGTTAGCAACAAAGTCGTATTCGACGAAACTGAACGGTATTAGATTAGGATCAACTTTGCGCGCCCTCACCCACCTACTTGGGCCGGTGATGTATGTGTCGCAGCCCTGTTGTATGTTTACTGGCTTAAAGCGGCTATCGCTTCACAAAACATCGCTGTAATGTAAAACGGATAATTGAAGTTCAGGCGTAGCAGGGTAATTTTGGATTCAGTTCCATCCAGGAGGTATACAACTCCGAAAATAAATCAATGTAACATCATCACCATACAGTGTACACACGCCTGCAAATCAACCTATCTAAAACTGACAATTTTTTTCAATACAATGTCAACCGTATGACTTAGGCATAAAGTACATAGTCTATTGAGGAAATTTGGCAGTTTGTGGCAGGTTGATGTGCAGGCGTGTGTACGTCGACATTGGAATCTGATTATCTTGTGTTAAATTGAATAACAAAAACGTGTAATAAGTTAAAAATAAAGAACGCAATTTTCCTTTTATGTAATGTATTTTTTTTTTTGTATATGATATAAAAGTATTCCAGAAATAGATGTGTGTAGTGCACAGAAAGACTTGCAGAAACTGTTACAGCGATGCAGTTCACGATAAAAAGTATCTTTAATTTTCTTATTTCGTTGCACACACACGTATAGCAATTCATATTTCAGAAACGATTTACTCGCTTCGCTGTCGGGCATCTGGAACTAGAAAAGTTTTCGTCTCAATTTTACTCGCACACAACCTTCTATCACAAAATAAGGAAACCCAGAAGGCAAGCTTAATACATACCGCGCTCGATCAACGCACACATGGACCCCTTGCTCGGACACGGATCTCGGAACAGCTCGGAACAGTCCGAGCGCAACTGTTGTGAGATTCCGCATCTGTGAGAGGTGGTCTATGTGTGCGTGCGTTGCTCGAGCACGTCTGTATGAAGCTTACCATCTGCAGTCTCCTTATTTTGTGTTTCTGTGATATTAAATGCGACGTAGGACTTTCAATATTGTGTATTAGCTCATTCTCGCATGGCGCTTACTACTAAAATGTTTAAAATCCTTTTTGATGTGTAACATCTTTCCTCTCGCTTTCTTACAATTTGTGGGAGTGATTTCGTGAAATGGGACGGAAGTGTGTAACAGGTAGTCGGGGAAGCGCGCAAGCGCGCGCCATTTGATTCAACGAATGACCGCGCGGTATTGCATTACTCTTATTGTCAATTAAATAAAATACAATTTTTATCAAAAAGAATTATTCTTTGTTATGAAAAATCATTTCAAATAATACCCAACCCATGTTTTCAGAAAATAATGTTAAAATTGCTTATTACTAAAATGAGATGTCAAATGTTAGTGTTCATCATGTGCGACTACTGTAAGGCTCGCTCGTTTTTTTTATTGTATTGAATACTAGCGCGACTTTACCTCGTATATTGATTTTACATATCATATTATATTATTATTATATTTTCAATGTAATATTAGATACAATACAATCATAATTATGAACATTAATAATAGCAATAATAATTTTTATTATTATGAACAAATAGTATTAAAAAATACCTAGCCTTCTTAATGTTTCGGAAGTACCTACCTACTTCTTGTGGAAAACCTAGCTTTGATTTACGTTCCTACAAGACTTCTTAATATTTGACTTTAGAGAATGGTATTAGTATAGTATCTTGTCAAACTGTCAACATTGTTGTTTTACTTCGAGTTTGAAACTGGTTATAAACAGACTGACTTACACAGTGCGAGAATGTTCTTTAGTATTTTATTCTTTACACAATTCGAGCGCCTGTTCGTTTCAACATTGGTCTTGAATCCGTAGCAATTGCGCGTTCAAACTTTCAGGCGTTGATTGCTTTTATCACGCCTGCTGAACGCGCAAACACGGTACACAAAATTAAGAAACTTTTAAGGTATCCAAGAAAACGTTCTTGTACAGTAAACGTTGGATTTATTACTAAACAAAACGAAATACAGCTAAGAGAGAAGAGCTCGATGGCACAGTGATTAACGCGCACGGTCTGGAATTGCTAAAGTTAAGTAACTTTTGCGAAGGCCAATCATTGGATCGGTGACCAAAAATGTATCATCTCGAGCTTTTCCGTGCTTCAGAAGGCACGTAAAGCCATTGGTCCAGGCTGCATTAGCAGTCGTTAACAACCACCAATCCGCACTGGACCCGGGTGGTGGTTTTAACAAACATTTTAAGGTACCACTGCCTTGATGGAATCTCAAACCATTGCTAACTAGCTAACTAACAATAGTTAGTTAGCTTGGTAGTTACTTTGTTGAATTTTAATGCAATTAAATGTCGAAAAGTTATTCAGTCAGACATTGAGGCTACTTTAGTTAGGTACACAATAAGATGGATAGATAAGATAAGATAGGTAGATAGTGTTGATTAATTGATTGATTAATTTCGGACAGAGCCACGATACGATACGAGACGAGGTTGGTAGTGCACCCGACCCGGCATATCATGGGGTGTGGGTTCGAATCCCGCTTGTGGTAAATTTTGCAACACTTCAAGCAAAATGTAATTTGTTTGCAACAAAAAAAAAAATACAAGCATAATCATAAATAGTCATTGATTTCATTATAAAAAGTACAATTATTAGTAACTAGCAGCCCGTCCCTGCTTCGGGTGGGTGGACATTTTTTTTTGATATAGCCTATGTTACTCAGCGCTAAAGTAGCATTCTAATGGTGAATAATTTTTTAAATCGGTCCAGTAGGTTTTGAGTTTAGTCGTTACATACATACATACATACAAAAATACAAAGCTTTCCTCTTTATAATATTAGTATAGATTACGCTAAAAGACTCCAATCTACATTGAAACTGACGCTTTATACGAATCTACGAGTACCTCTGTCTTTTTACATATAATTTAATCCTGAGTCCGTTCAAACCCTTTTCAAGGTCTCCTGAGGTTTCTCCATCCCTTTTCTTTATGTTGTTTGACGGCTCTAGCTTTATATAAAGCTGTAGATAGTGGGGAAGGTACTATAGTAACAATTCTAGGACGTCTCCCTGTGTATTTTATTCTTCGATCTGTTATGTATTATGTATTTGTGGCCACGGAGCCACAATGACGTTTGTGGTGGTGACAGCAAATATTAACTACAAATATTTTGCAACCTTAATTTAATCTTTATTTTTAACATTTAAGGTTCATAGAAAGCTGAAGTTGTTGATGCTATACAATGTATTTCAGATTTTGAAATGTAAAGGTATGTGCAAACAGGACCACCTTCGAAATGCATTTTTGTTCCGGGTCCTTACATAATTAATCGAAGATGTTATTCTACATCGGATCGGATCTACTAATATTCAGAGTGTTTCGTCGCAATAAACAATTTGATATGCATATGTGTCTTTACTTGTATTTGATTTACCTACAATATGATATACATAATACGATAATTAAAATTAAACTATGGCTAGCTGACTTATATGTAGTTTGATTTTTCACTACCATATCTCTTAGGGAGAGATGGGGCACAGTGACATTAAGGGGTGATATATTTGTATAGACTATAACTAAGGGTGGTACATAGTGTTCGCGTTAAACTTCAGAAAGGTAAAAGGTTAAAAGATAAAAACAATAATCTTAAAGCAACGTTGAAATAAGATTTAACAGGCAATTTATTTGGGACATGATTTAGTTGGCGTGTTATCTGCGGATCTGTGCGGTCAGGCGTAAGGCAGGTTCGGAACATATCCACACAGGGCCGTATCTTGAATCATATTAATATTAAGTTTATTAAAATTGCTAAAAAAAGATAATACCTTTGCAACTTAATTTAGTTACAAATGATTATTTGTGACATGAAGGTGAAGTTGACATTTTTTAAAAATTTTTTTTATACTTAGCTCGGCAAGTGATTCCACATTACCTGATGTTAAGTGGAAATGGAGTCCAGACGCGAAGACAACTGGTGCAGCGTGAAAACAATCCAGCATCAGTCAATCTCACTCTGCCGGCCCACAAGGTGTTTCTTCACGCCTCGTTTGAAAGACCCCATATCATAGGAAAGAGGGAAAACGTGTGCAGGTAGACTGTTCCATCTTTTGGAGGTGCGGCAAAGAAACGAGTGACCAAATTTCTTTGCGCGCGATGGGATATGTGTTACATACAACACATATCCCATCACATAAATCGAAACCGAGACAGCTGTGTCTAAGACTGGTCGTCTTAACCACTAGACCACAAAGGCGGTTTAACACCCGATAAATCTGAAATATCTTTTGCTTCTTTTGGGAATTTAATACAGAATCTCAAAATATCAGGCGAGGCCATCGAGGCGTTAGTTGGAGGCTATATTTTTTTAAATAGTTAAATAAAAGATTAGACCGCTAGACCTTGAGTTCGGCGCTGTCACCGCAGCTTCGGAATTGGGTCGCGGGTCCGTTTCGCTGTCAGCCGGATCGATGGTCGGGTCTAGTGCCGCTCTTGCACTTGACACCCCGGCCAGTGTGTGTGCTTTTCTTGTTTTATCATGTTTGAATTTACAATCGTAACTATTCATCACGATCATCACCAGTTCATTTTAGGTCCCCACTGTTGGGGTATAAGCTATGGATGGATAGGGAGAACAGGCCATAAATTACCACGCGGGACCAGTGCAGATTGGTGGTTGTTAACGACTGCCAATGCAGCCGGGACCAACGGCTTTACGTGCCTTCAAAAGCACGGAGGAGCTCGTGATAAATTTTTGGTCATCCATCCGATGACCGGCATTTTTATCGTAACTATTTTTTATCAATTTGATATAATTTATGAGAGCCTTTATTTGTCGGGTGCACCACATAAGTACGAAAAACTTAATTCCGAATATTAAATATCACGAATATTACAATCCCAAATCTCAGAATTCCGAAACATTAAAATATCGAATAACTCGCTCATCTGGTTTTGTTCACAAGTCTAACTCTGTCTAATTTAAACTAACCGACTGCTGCAGTTGAAACAAAGTGTTGGCTGGTTAGAACCACGATAGCTCAATTGGAAGAGCACCTGACCCGGTATGTCAGAAGGGTGCAGGTTCAAATCCTGCTCGTGGAAGTTTTTTCAACATTGTGTTTTTGTAATTTGTATCGCAACAAAATTTGCGTTAAAATTATATAAACAAAACAAAAACATTTTATAAATAGCTTGCCTACTTCTTAACTGATCTTTAGTATTTGTAAAAATATTATGATCAGATGTTAATGACGGTAGTTGTTGACATTGAATTGGCGCCTTTGGCTTTCAAAGTAAAAAAGTGTAAATAGTGTTGAATAATTTCGGCGGGCTGGTTAGAACCACGATAGCTCAATTGGAAGAGTACCTGACCCGGTATGTCAGAAGGGTGCAGGTTCAAATCCTGCTCGTGGAAATTTTTTCAACATTGTGTTTTTGTAATTTGTATCGCAACAAAATTTGCGTTAAAATTATATAAACAAAACAAAAACATTTTATAATAATACTTAGTTTTTAATATTTTTGATTTGAGAATAATAGTCATTATTATTTTTATTTTGATAATTTTTGATTGTGATTGTTTTGTAATTGTAATTCTATTATTATTATTTTAATTGTAGTTTTGATTGTAATTTTTATTTAAATTCTTAATTTTATTATTATTTTATTGTTATTATTATTTGAATATGAATGTATTCTTAATGCAATGTAATTGTATGATCCTAAGTTGGTCGAAATAAATGAATTTATTCTATTATTATTATAAAATGTTGCCTGCCTGTAAATGTGCTATATAGAACTATGACCATCTGAAAAACTGCTACGTTTATTTCAGAAAAATAACCGAAAAAAATACGATCTGACAAACTGTCTGACAAACTAAAACAGGCATTGAATCTAAACCTTGGTTTAATGCTTGGTTATAAGCATCTCAGGCATAGGTACCTTTTTAAGTACCCGAAGTTAGCGTTTGCGAAACTATCTTTTTTATCGCTTTTTATTTTTTTATTCATTTTAAAGATGCTATTATCGAGTTTACTGCCGGGCTCTTCTCGACAGATTACTGCATTAAGTTAATAAAGTAACAACGACTATTTGGAAATGCTTCTGAGAGTAAGTTCACAGAAGCAAAAACGTTTTTTAACTTTTTTAAATAACAAGTTTATTGTTTTAAATTAACTTCTATTAAAGCAGTACAATTGTTGCGTTTCTTATCCAATGCTAAAAGACGTCTTGAATGGGTAGACGCTAAAACATTTATTGGGTGACTCAAATATTTTAATACAATATTTAAACTAATAATAAACTAAACTTGAATGCAATGCAAAAATTTTAACGCGTACTCCTTAGCGTTTGTAACCGTTGTTTGATATCACGTTTTGTTTTGCCGGCAGACGCGCGCGCGCTCGGTAGGCGCTCGAGGCTGGGGGGCGCGGGCGGCGGCTCGCCGAGTTGACAGCATGCTCAACGCGTCCAGCCCCACCAACCTCACCGACCTGGCGCTCGACCTGCCCGCCAGCCCGTACAGCCTCGCCCAGAAGATCGTCATCGCCATAGTCGCCAGCGTGCTCTCCGTGCTCACCGTCGTTGGCAACTCCATGGTCATGATCAGCTTCAAAATCGACAAGCAGCTACAGACCATCAGCAACTATTTCCTCTTCTCCCTCGCGGTCGCGGACTTCGCTGTCGGGCTGATCTCCATGCCTCTGTACACGATGTTCACGATATACGGGTACTGGCCGCTCGGGCCTTACATTTGTGACACGTGGCTCGCGTTGGATTACTTGGCGTCGAACGCGTCGGTGCTCAATTTGTTAATAATCAGCTTCGACCGGTACTTCAGCGTGACCCGTCCGCTGACGTACCGGGCGAAGAGGACTACACGCCGCGCCACGGTGATGATAGGCAGTGCGTGGGGGTTCAGCCTGGTGCTATGGCCTCCTTGGATTTACGCGTGGCCGTACATCGACGGCGAGAGGAAAGTGCCGCCCCACGAGTGCTACATACAGTTTATAGAGACGAACCAGTTTATCACGTTCGGGACGGCCATTGCGGCGTTTTATGTGCCAGTGACGGTGATGTGTATACTGTACTACCGGATATGGAAGGAGACGAAGAAACGGCAAAAGGATCTGCCGAACCTTCAAGGGGGGAAGAAACACGACTCGTCCAAGAGGTCTAACTCTAGGTAAGTTGTAGTAATATATGTTAAACTTAGTAGTTTTTGTAAATAATGTTGACTTGTTACAAATTGTTGAAAGTGTCTTAATGATACTTTATACTTTTATACTTCGAATCTCGTGGAAACTTTTCAACACGTTGTCTTTTTTCAATTTGTAATGTTCGCAACAAAATTTGCGTAAAATTATATGTAAACAATCGTCATTTGCTAACTTAAATATAAAAACATAAATCCGAGATCACTGAGTCTGAGGATAGTGATCTTACGACTAGACCACCAGAGGCCGTGATGAATTACCGGAAGGCTACTGATCAATAAGAAAGTGTTTTGAAAGTTAAATTTCGTATTTTCTTCGCAGACATGGAACTAAAACCAAAGTATAACAATTTACTCATGAATTCAATGGATTTATAAATATCTTTCTGTTCGGAACTCTTACAAAAGTTTCAACTAGATGGAAGACGCCGTAAGCTCCAGTTTACAACTTGGTACAAAGGGAATGTTCTTTAAATTCAATAATTTTTGATTTTAGAAGAAAATGTCGCGAACCTTTTGCTTATATTAAGGTAGTGGAGTTTACGTTAACGAAGGTTTAAAATCACCTATATTATGCTATATTTTGATACTTAAGAGTAGTAGTTACTGTTTTCCTTCAAACATTTTAAAAGATCCACCACTTCGGGGTCTTCGCGTGTATTTTTGACCACCTGCAGATTCCTTTATCTGCCTAGTTTTTCCCCAGTCTGAGACCAGAGGTACTGGGTACGATACCTAAGTGGCATATTTTTTTTATTTTTAACTCTATTTGGTTGGTGGTACCTAATGGGTTTGTTTAATATTATTATCTTATCTAAGTCCATCGCTATAACAAAAATGTGCTAACATCATCAGCTTTATTGTCTCTTATCACAAAGCAAGATAAGGTTTTTATGTACCAAACCAAAAAAAATAAAAAGTCTTATGAAATTCAATTAGGTTCTTTCGACTTGTTTGTCAAACATAAACTCTCCACTGGAGAAATTGTAATTTGTCAAGTCACCTCCAAACAGTGAACGGTTGACTCTGACGGTTTGCTCAAATAATTTGCTCAGCTCTTCTGCATATTTTTACTTGCACAAGAACCAGAAAATAAGGAAACCTCAGAAGGTAAGCTTTTTAAAGACCACGCTCGAGCAACGCACACACAGATCGCCTCACGGACACTAATTTTGGTACAGCGCGGAATAGTCCGTGCGCAGCTGTTGCGAGATTCCGTGTCCGTTAGAGGTTGTCTATGTCTATGTGTGCGTTGCTCGAGCGCGTTTGTATGAAGTTTACCTTCTGCAGCCTCATCATTTTGTGCTAAAACTGTGTAAACCCTCTACAACTCTTTTGAATTCATGTCCGCCACAACTCGCTTCTGAATCAAAGGGCTTACAGCAGCAAGTTTCAAAGGGTAAGTAGTTAGTAGTTGTTTATACCTCTTTGTGACAGGTTATGTACCTACCCGAAGCCTTTTGTGTCTGGCTGCTTGTGACGAGCGAGATAGAACACCTAATCTGATTTGCTTGGACATTAGAGATAAAATACAAAGCTCTCTGTAGCGTGAATTTAATGCTAAAGTAAAATATTCTCGTAAAGGAATCTCTGCTCAATGTCGGCTGCTTCTGTATTCGTAAACTGTTAATTAACATTTATTATATTTTATGCGCTTGTTTGTTGTTATTTGTTAGTAAATCTATAAACTGCCCCATTGCTGGTCAAAGGTCTTCATCGTTGAAATCAAGATGTATCAAAAATTTATGGGTTTTTGTTTGGCTGTCATCGCGCTTGTCAATATAGGGTGGTGGTCACAAACTTTGATTCAATGAAAATTTTTAAACACGGAGAGGGTTTCGAACTTGGTGATTAAAATGTTTTTGTTTTGTTTATATAATTTTAACGCAAATTTTGTTGCGATACAAATTACAAAAACACAATGTTGAAAAAATTTCCACAAGCAGGATTTGAACCTGCACCCTTCTGACATACCGGGTCAGGTGCTCTTCCAATTGAGCTATCGTGGTTCTAACCAGCCCGCCGAAATTATTCAACACTATTTACTTTTTTACTTTGACAGCCAAAGGCGCCAATTCCAGCCAGCTATTGACATTGAATTGTATTGTGGTATGTCAGAAGGGTGCAGGTTCAAATCCTGCTCGTGGAAATTTTTTCAACATTGTGTTTTTGTAATTGGTAATTGAACTCAGAACCCTTGTTTACCCACAATATTAAGTAACTACAGTTTTTGGCCTGAAAATACATATTAAAAATTTTCATCAAAAAAAAAAGGAACGAGCCTTACAGTAGTCGCATATGATGTGTAACACGAGTTACTTTATCTGTGTAACATTTGACATTTCACCTTTTGAAATAATTTAAAATAGTAAATAGATTTGTTTTTGTTTTACGGCTCCGGATGAAATCCATCAAGCCTATTCGTCCGTTCGATCTTCTTAAGCAATACATGAATAAACAATATTTCCTTCCTGTATGATGATGATGAATGATAATAGAAATGGGAAGTGAGAAATGATAGACCCCCCAACCCCTCGAGTATCTCAGTAAAGATATGGGGCTTTACTAAGTCTTCACGCGAACTTCTTGAGAGAATTTGAAAAGTGACGTAGCACTGTTTTATTTCATATGCTAACACTCATGCACACTCACGAACACTTAACGGTTAATAATCCACCATTATTTCACATTAGTATTCGAAATAACACAAATTTTAGAAAATAAAACAAAACCGCAGACTTTCACTTTCCCGCCCAGAAATCCCGAAAATAGAATATAGAATTAACGATGACGTATATTTTTTTACAAATCATAAAGAGAATGCAGTAACTCATTAGAAAACATTTGATGATATACTTGGATTTTTTATCAATTATCTCCATATTATTGAGACTTATAATCAACAGTAAATATTTATTAATATAGTTCAAAAGTCTATTACACACGAAATGGTTGAAATCAATCAATCAATCAACACTCGAAAACAAATAATAATTTAACTTAAACGTATAGCGAAACTGATACATTCGCAAAGCATAAAAACAAAACCCTCACTTGGCATTCGCTCAACGAGACGTCGTCGCACCCCCCAAATCCACAAATTACGTACCGCATAAATTTCTAAAGAACATAAATGACAAATTCGATAGTAACCGCCGTCTTTTACCCGAGTTGGGATCGAATGAAAATACCTATCTCGTAAAAGCCTTTAAAAATTTCAGCGGGTGAACCCCCCCCCCCCTCGTCGTGGCACTTTAGCCCGTAAGCCCCTTGGGGGCGGCGGGGAGATGAGGGGGGTTGAGAGACATTACTCTGAGATATGACCCTGTAGATTTACGCGTTAACTAAAGTAAGCTGATACGTGTCGGTGACGATGCCGGCTATCAGGTTCCGCTTATTGATCAGCCGCTCTGTTCTGTCATAATAAGGAGGTTCTGTTCAGCAGAGATTTGAATAACGCTCTGGGTGTACGTGATACGAACAAGCAAATCGGCAGCAAATTGATCGAAGCATACCTTCTGATTGGTCAAAACGATCTTGACGAGCTACAAACAAGCGTATAGGTCGAAACCTCTAAACAGGGCCAATCAGCAGCTTTAGCGATGCATACCCTATACCCACTAATGGGTAGATGACTGGTTAGTCAATAGATAAACTTTTTAGCAACTGTCAAAACGATTACTTTAAATAGAAATTGTATGGGAATGGCAAACTATGACGTCACATTTTGTCCCGTCAATTGAGTATTTATTAACCCTTAGCTACTCGCATGGGGTCAACGCAAAAAATTCAAACTTCGGTCTGTCGGGAAGTGATCCCACCTACAGTAGCTTCCTAATTTTAGTGCCAAACAAAACAAACTTTGATCCTCCCCATCGTCAGCCAAGAGACGACGGTGCAAAAATTGCCCTAGAATCATTGACTGAAAAGTGCCAAAAATGCATAAAAGGCACTAATTTCGCATGCAATGAGCACTCCATCCCTTATTAGTTAATTAGTTATCTTCAAAATAAATTGGGGTCAGTTGGGACCCCGTGCGAGTAATTGTGTAATTCCCTTCGTGCGTGTAACTAATGGTTAATAACTGTTTAGATTACAGAAATTCATGCTTAGGTCAAATAATAAATAGCTAAATGTTTTAAAGTACTGTTACGTGATTTAACTACTTATTCGTTTAATTTTTGGAATTAATTATTATATAGTCAAAATCCCTATTGGTCAAAAGGATCTCGGCAATTAAGAAAAATAAGTTAACATGCGCAATGTTTAATTTTTTCTTGAATCGTTATTACTGCCGTACTCAGAGACGTCAATTAAGTTTTAATGACAATTAAGTCTCTTGCTGTCACTTTCTTATGTATAGTGCTAAATAGAGAAGGAAATACATTTAATTGTCATTTAACTTAATTGACGTCTCTGAGTACGGCAGTTAGTCAGTTAAACGAACTACGAACAAGCAAATTGGTCGAAACAATATACCTACTAAAACAGACAAACGGAGCATATCCACTAATTGGTCAAAAAGATCTTATCAATTAGATAAAATTGGTTTAATATATAATAGTATAATAATATATAAGACAACATAACATACATTGTTCTGATGCCAAGGTAAGTAGCTTAAGCACTCGTTTCCATCAGAAACAACGACGGTACCACAACCACCCAGACCCGACACAATATCAAAAAGTTCGTTTTCGTCCCTGGTTCAAAATTCAAAATCATTTATTCAGTTTAGGCTACAAGTAGCTCTTGTGAATGTCACTATGCCATCGGTTCGTAAGTCTACTCTGGGCGGGAGATCTTGTAATGAGAAGAACCGACAAGAAAGTCAGAGTAGACTTACGAACCGATGGCATAGTGACATTCACAAGAGCTACTTGTAGCCTAAATTGAATAAAAGTTTAGGCTACAAGTAGCTCTTGTGAATGTCACTATGCCATCGGTTCGTAAGTCTACTCTGGGCGGGAGATCTTGTAATGAGAAGAACCGACAAGAAAGTCAGCTCTTCCAGCTCTCTGTCCAGCTCTTTTCTCCCTTACAGCGTCAAAAATATTGGAAAATGCCCTATCATAGCAGGACACTTTCCATTACAAATAAACACAAAATTATAGAAGACAACCACAACATGTAAAAAAAAACAAAATAAAAAATAAGTTAACAAATTTACATCAGGTAAAAGTTTCAATTTCCACAATGTCATACAGTAGTGATAAAAGTCAAAAATTGTTGTCACACTTAGTGAATAATACTAAAAATAAGTTAAGTATGTTCGATTCCCAGCTGGGGGTAAATGTTTGTGTACTCGGTTTGGTTGGTGGTAGAACTTGTTTGTCCGCCTGGCTAGCTACCACCATCTTATCTTAATAATATGTCGCCGTAACATCAATGTTTGAAGCATTGTTGTGTTCCGACACCTATACAGAGATAAGATAGCCAGTGCCTAAGTAGTTGAGGATTCCGGGTGAAGTGCGCTTCCATCACCATTGGCCTTATCATCTCTCAACATCAGGTGAGTGGTGCTTACCGTAAGACATACATATAAGAAAAAAACTGAAGCCTTAATTACAAAATTTGAACAGTACCTATACTGTAACTTAACAAGCAATCAGAAAGGATATATCTCTAAGTGGGTAAAATAAATGTTGAAATTGTACATTGAAATACGTTGATTTAACTTTAATTACTATTGTTAATGATGAGGGCTGAAGTACCTAAAGTTAAATCCGCGATGTATAAGGTTATATCTGGAAGCAATTTATCCAAAGAAAGAAATAATGAAGACAAATTGTTTCTCTCTAACAAGAATAATGATAAAAGTTCTCGCGACTTACGCAGCTAGTTCTGCATAATGCGTACCAACTTTGTGGAGTATAATGTTCGGCCATCCTTTGTTATTCCCATTCGTAACTGATCGCTCTTGTTTGTTGGAATCGGGTGTCTTTCCTATTATAAATCATCGACGTCGGGCTCCTACGGGCATGGTTAGGGTTCTTGATGTGATGACTAACCCGCATTTTGCGAGCGTAGTGATTAAGTCCATATCAATGAATTGTAGCCATAGCATATTTCAATGATGGAGGCCGTTATCCAACAGTGGACCAGTATAGACTATTACTATTATATAGCTTTCTGTATGGCGTACTCAGCAGCAACCATTGGATCCAGTACTGTGGAATTGGGTTACTTTAGAACCAAGTGTAACATTGATAACAGCTTAAGATCCCTAAGTAGCTGCTCAAAAGGGTTCCTATAGCGTTCTAGTCTTCCCCAGTGTGACATTCTCCAAAACCATACCGCCGCAGGTTTACATGGAGAAGAAAACTTGAAATAAGCTTTACTTTTAGACAGCGTCTATAAATTTATTAGTGGTTTTTCTTTAAAAGAACAAATAACTGCATCTGCAAAAGTTTGCACGCCGTTAATACAGCAATTAGTATTTAAAGCCAACGCCATGTTTGTTGGTCGGGTAAGCCACTATGGTTACCTGCTCTGCGGTCGACCGCGACCGTTCACTTACATTAGTTAGTGTGTGCACGTACACGCTCTCGTTGTTCGGTACGCTTACCCGACAATCATCCGTTTATTCGTAATTCAAGTTGAATGCTAGATTATAGCTAGAACGCTTAACTGAGTCCTCGCCTGCGGATTTCTATAACCGTTGACTATGACTGCCGTTGTATAGTGCGCAATGAACTAGAAACCGTTCGCCGCGTCGCAAAACGTTCGAACTCGTGGCAGAGGCCTTACGTACCTCCCGCCCCGCGTACCTACTGCAAGCGAGGATTCAGTTTAGCGGTCTAGCTATAGATATGTAGCCCCCGCCAGATCCGTTGTTTTCACGCTGCACCAGTTGTCTTCGCGTCTGGACTCCATTTCCACTTAACATCAGGTGGTGTGGAGTCATTTGCCGTGCTAAGTATAAAAAAAAAAAAAAATCCTCTAAATGCCACTACACATTTACACTAAACATGCACACTAGTTTAGGCCCAAGACACCGTACTCGTAGAACAAGGGTACGATGTGCCGGTTCACACGAAAACAGAATAAAATAAATATTTAAGGACTCCCATACAACAACGTGTTTTTTTTTTTTTTTTGCTCGTTTTTGCTTGATATTGATAACGGCGACAGGTAGACGCTTGAAATATTCACAGAATATTTTATTCACTTTAAAAATAAATAATTAAATTAAAATAAAACAAATATTTAAGGGGGGCTTTACTGATTGCCACTGGGTATTTTCAGCGTTACCGGGCTTTAAGATACATAACAAGCCGTGTGAAACGATGCACCGTCAGGGCTTTTCTAGAGGGAACGGCATCACGCACTAGTGCGTGTCCTACTCTACTAGATTCTCCGAGGGGTTCGGATCAGTTCAGGAGCGGAACAACCCAAGGGCGCCTCTAAAGGCTAGCTAACCTCGGCTCGGGTTGAACAAGTCGTGGGGGTGGGGACTAAAATGCTCGCTTAAAAATAACATTAACTCTGAAAACTTTCCCGCGGATATCATCCTTACATGAAATGATAACAAAGTGCAGTTTCGTTAATTAAAGAAACTGCACTTTGTGACTGGATGGATGATGGACCAAGGCAGTAACGGAGTGGTGGGTGGCCCAGAAGCGGCCTTGAGGTGGACCATCCGCCAGGTGGTCAGACGATGTTGTTGGGGTGGCCGGAAGGTAGTGGATGAGGCTCGCACGGGACCGGCTAAGTTGGCCTGTTAAAGGGGATGCCTAGCAGTGGGTCTTCTTATCAAAGTGACAATGTTCTTTTGTTTTAATCTTATTCTCTTGTCGTCGTTGCTGCTATTTGAATTGGTATTGTTTCTTATTTTTTTTTCTTTTATTAATTACTAGCGGCCCGTCCTGGCTTCGCACGGGTGGACATTTCTTTTTTATATAGCCTATGTTACTCAGCGCTAATGTAGCATTCTAATGGTGAAAGAATTTTTGAAATTGGTCCAGTAGTTTTTGAGTTTATTCGTTGCAAACATACAACAAATACAAAGCTTTCCTCTTTATAATATTAGTATAGATATATATTAGCACTTTTTTTATTACCTCGTCCACGTAGATTTCGTAATTTTTCGTACAAAATTCAATACTTTGATTCGTAAATAACAAAATAGATATCAGAATCTCTAGAATTTTTTTTTTTATAAAAATAATATATAGGTAGCCTGTGTTACCCGCGAGGAATAAAGCATTCTATAATTCACATATATAATTCATATTTATATATTCACTTATGTGAAAGATTTTTTGGAATTGGACCACCAGTAGTTCCAGAGATTAGCCTCCTCAAACACACAAAGTTTGAGATCGGATCGTGCTCAGTGGTATGCACTTGGAGAGGCCTATGTCCAGCAGTGGACGTGAGTGGGCGATGATGATGATGATGATGATTAAACAAACAAAGTCACAAACATTACCTCTTTATTAATAGTATAGATATAGATATACTTTTTACTGGACTTTCTCTTTCCTTTCTTTTTTTTTTTCCTTTAGTTGATGGCTTCGGGCGATTAGCACATTTAGCCAGTGTCAAAGTAATTTTTCTTACAAGTAATACATAAATAAACAGTATTCCCTTCCAGTATGATGATGATGAATGCTAATAGAAATGAGAAGTGAGAAATTATATACCCCCAACCCGTCGAGTATCTTAGTAAAGATGTGGGGGTTACTAAGTCCTCACGCGAACTTCTTGAGAGAATTTGAAAAGTGACGTTGCACTGTTTTGTTTTATTTGCCAACACTCATGCACACTCACGATCACTTAACGGTTAATAATCCTTAATTATTTCACATTAATATTCGACATATCACAAATTTTTGAAAATTAAACAAAACCGCAGACATAGACAGACAGACTCTTCACTTTCCCGCCAAGAACCTTTCCTTTATTTACTTACTTTTCCGGTTATATTATTCTTAATTTATTTACTTACGTCTACGTTACAAAAAGAGTAAAAAACAACTGATCTTGGAACCTTGCTGACTTTTTACTGACTTACTTTAGAAGGCCTATAGTACTATTAGTTATTCTGAGCCTACCTATTCTAAGGAGTTTGTTAAGCTTCTTCAAACATTTTAGTAGAAATTATAGTCGAGTACGAGATTAAAGCATCTTCCAATATATTAATTAAAATGTACAATTATGTGTTCAAGCAAATTGCCTTGGTCAAGTCCATAAAGTAAGCGGACTTGTAAGCCATAATCTCATAACAATTAACCGTTCTCACTATCTTCGTAGCGAGCGAAGCGAGCGGGCGGCAAAGCGCCAGAAACAAACTTCTGAATATTATTATTGTATTGTTTAAAAAATATTTTGGTAAAATTAATTATTTGTAAAACGTTGTACCTTTTGTATTTTGAAAAACGTTGACACATCAGTTTATCTTTTAAAATAAAATAAAATGATGATTTATAAAGTAACAGCTTGTTATTTGAATGTTGATGTTGATGCCATTGTTAAAGAAATCGTGTGTGAAATGAAACGTTGACAAAATGTTGCTCGTGGAATGAAAATTGGTTAATGAATTGTGTGTAAAACATTATAGAGCCCCTTGTTCTCCTCCCCGCACCCCGTGCAATGTAAAATACTCAGGGTCAAATCAGATTGCCCGTAACCCACTTGCCAATATTCATAATGTGTAGGCAACGAAATAAATAGGAAAGTTCAAATGATAATTATTTACTTCGCCCTAAGTAGCTTGTCATTATTCATAATGCCTGAACATTATGAAAAATGTCCCAATTTGTTACTGGTCCATACATACCTTTATCGCGGTATAAAATTTTGGTGGTAGATGTTCCTCGCACACCGAGCTACCTCGCCAACTTGGTGGAAAAGCAGTCTTATTGGGAAACAGGTAGGAATAAAATGGGATATTGAATCGGCGGGATCGTTGGGGCCCGTTAAAGTGATTGCCCGTTTCACTCGCTAGTCTATTCGGGTCGGATTGCGTTGTTTATTGTGTTTTATATTGAGACTAGGCGGTAGATGCAGCGGGTAGACGTTTGTATTTTTATGGAAAGTCGTAGAATATTTTTTAATGACAATTCTTTTCTGAAATCAGTATAACAATCCAATCGAATTCTCCCGTCATGACTTACGCTAGCGTAGTTTTCGCGCACTCCGCGCCCTCCTATTTGTATCGCTTACAAACCCTCCAGAACCGTTTCATGCGTGGTGCCACGGGTCGCCCGTGGTACTATCGCAACGTAGATCTCCACCGCGATCTTGATCTTCCCACTATCAAAGACTTTATCAAGGACGTTTCCATACGTTACTTTGATAACGCCCCCCACCACCCTAACCCGCTTGTTGTGGCGGCCGCCAACTATAATGTTGGAAGCCTTCCACCAACAAAACGGTTCATGTCTAGGCGTCCTAAGCACGTCCTAGATGACCCCGACGATCCCATAACGGTTGCGAACGCCCCCCCGCCCGATCCTCTAAATGACAGCACACATTTACAGAATACACTAAACATGCACACCAGTTTAGGCCCAAGACACCGTACTCGTAGAACAAGGGTACGAAGAACCGGTTCACACTCGCTCTACACCAGGTACAGACATGTACCTGGTCGGTTCTCTCCTCCTCCACGGCCCGGTCAACCCGAGCCGAGGTCCGTGCCTTTAGAGGCGCCCTCGGGTTGCTCCGCTCCCCGATCCGATCCGAACCCTTCGGAGAATCTAGTAGGGCACGGGGACGCGCACTTGTGTGCGATGCCGTTCCCTCTAGATAACCTCTGAAGGTGATTCGTTTCACACGGCTTGAGGGACCCTTTACGTTCCTCGCCGCCCCCAAAAAGCCCGGTGAAGCTGAAAATGCCGCAGCGGCAATCAGCAATCTCTCTCCAAAAAAAAAAAAAATCGAATTCTGTTGTTTTTAGCTGGCCGAATGCGGATAACTATGAATAATACTATTGTCGTGTTATTTAAAAATTGAACGAACTGTTTACTGTAAAACATAGCAACTAAGGAGGTAACGTTCAAACCGTTAAAAGGTTTTAAATATCGAACTGTCTTGCAAATAACAATTATTAAAAAGTATTATTATTAGGTTGAAAGTTAAAAAAGAAACAAGTGAACATAATGGAGCTTGAAAATTGACAACTTAGTTGTAATTTCCGGGCATTATTTGAACATCAACCATTGATGGACTTTCGTATGTGTGTCTCGGCTTCACCTTTTCCAATATTGTCACGTTCGTCCATCAATAGTTATTTTGGCGGGCGCTGCAGTTATGTAAAATCTATGGATATCTTTGGATATTATCACAAAAGATCCCGATGGGTCGAAGTGCTAATGGGAGAGGAAAATTTCAGCAGGCCACACTTAGATAAGATAAGATAAGATAATATGAGATAAGACAAGATAAGAGAAGATAATAAAAGACATGATAGGATAGGATAAATCTATAAATACAAAAAAAACGAGCGAGCCTTACAGTAATCGCATAATAATGTGTGTAACATTTGACATCTCACCTTAGTAATAAGCAATTTTAACATTATATTCTGAAAAAAATGGGTCAGGTATTACATAATTTTATAACTATAAAATAAATGCAGTAAATAGTCATTAGAATACATTTGACGTATCAAAATGACTTTTGACAGTCAAATGACACAATATGTCACTTATAATAATAATATGTCATTTTCATAATATCAACTTTAAATTTACAAAATGGCGTGCGCTTGCGCGTTGAATGAAAAATGAATATTTTAGATTGTTGCATGCACCTTTATGCAGCGGTATTAAGACCATAAAGGAGCTCGTTCACTCCGTTCCCAGTGGAGTGTACACACCGTTTGGTTGACACAGGGTACTTTCATTCCGTCGCGATTCCCCAAGGATTGTGGCGGCGACGGGGTTTAAAGCACAGAATAACCAATAGTACTAAAAGCAAGAAAATTAAAAGGTAACAGGGGCTGTGTGCTGGGCCAACCGTTCCTTACACGTGTATAGGACTTTCTGCATCAAACCTTGGCGGTCAAAATTAAAGCTTAAATAAGTTTTGAGTCTTAGGTTTCAAATTAATCGTAGGTCTATCTATTGACTTGGACAGGACTTGAGCGTTATGTAAGCGTGGTCGCGAAGTTTTTATTTATTGTGAGATATTGTTTTATAAGATTAATTAAATAGTAGTTTTATTTTAAGTAATAAGCTGTTTTATTAAAGTTTAAATACCTAACTTTGTTAAGAAAATTATGATTCTATTTTTTTAAATTCAATTCAATTCAAATATTTATTTCAGACAAAGAGTATATAAAATTAAATGAAAAATATATAGTTGCTGACTGTAACAGAAAATAAAAAACTTACAATTTGTGCAGTTTTTTTCATGATCGGGCAGTCAACCTTACCCGCCATAACGCAAATGTTTTTATTGTTTTTGTTTTTTATTTTCTGTAAATTTTTATTCCGGGTTTTTATTTCGGCAAAGAGATTGAGCCCTTCCAGCCTTTCTTTAAGTTTTTTTTTATTTGCACTGTTGTGTCTCGTTTTCTTTCTATGTAATGTTTTAAAGGGCTTTGTCCCAAATAAATGTTTGTTCGTTTTATTTATGAATGAATTTATTGAAATTATGTGTTTTACTGAAGGAGTATACTTTAGTGAATCAAAATATATTTAATTCTAAATAAACAACGCAAATTTTCCTATTTTAACACGACTGTCGACTGTAATTTTTAAAATATGATGGGACTGGCATTGTCATAGTGTGATAAATTAAAGAATTAAAAAAAATTACTGTCAACCATCCGATGAACCGCCATTAAGACAGTTGCTTAACTTGCAGGATCGAAATCAGAACTCACTAGCCGACGCCATCAAACTCCACTCTCAAAGGCGAAGTTCGACGCTTTGGTTGATGTAGCAAATATGATAACACTTGCCTGAACTACGTAATTTAGCGAAAAGTGCTCAAATTGACACTTTGTCACGCACGCTTCCCATATAAACTCGTTGGAGTGACCTATTTTCTGTAAAGTATGAGTAACTACGAGCTTTACGTACAAAAGTTGAGTTCTTTTAATTAATGTGAACGTTATTTTTATCTGTCCTAAGTTGCGACTATTGACCAATATGGATGTTGACAACAATAATAATTAATTTCAATGGAATCACGTAACAGTTCTTTAAAACAATAACCTACTTTTTAATTTACCTAAGGATGAATATATGTAACCTAAAAAGTTATTAATAAACACTCATTTGACGAAACAAAATAGTGACGTTATAGTTTTCATTTCCATACAAATTATATTGAAAAAATCGTTTTGAAAGTTGTTAAAAAGTATATCTATTGGCTAAAAAGTCAACTACCTACCCAATTTGATCACGTTGATAAAAAACGAGAATTTAAGGAGAATTGGCATTTAAGCAGTAACTTCTGGGTTTCCATTACCAAAGGCAAAAACAATTTTTACTACCCACTCTGGCAAACGAAATGAGTTGCATTTTGTGCCGTAAAATCTTCGTTTTCGTTAACACAATCGAATTTCGCATCGAATTCAGGGTGCCTAGTGCGAGTTGCATTCGCCATTCGATCACGTTAACGAAAACGAGAATTTGTATGGCAAAATTTTAACTCTTCTCGTATGTCGGCAGGAGCCGCTGCTTCAACGCCATACTAATTTTCGTTTTCGTTAACGTAATCGAATGAACACGGATAATAAACAAAACTCACACTAGGCACCCAGTCCGACTTTTTACGATACACGCTGATTGCGAGTTATGTTTACCATTCGATCACGTTAACGAAAACATGAATTTCGAAATCGCGATCCACAGGAAATAAAGTCACACTATTATAGTATAAGTATTTACATAGCTCTGTAGGGTTCGATCCCGTCCGCTGGCTGAACAATACACATTTCCATTTGAAAAGATGTCCGCCAACATTTTTCGAAAAACATTTCATTTCTCTGGAAAATAAAACATACCCATTTGCTGTAACGTTATGAGTCTACTAAATTTTTTTTAAATTAGCCACGTGTCGATATGAAAAGAAATTGGTCCGTTCGCTTAAATGTACTAGGGTCTATAATCGTTTGTAGCTGTACACACTTACGGCATTAAGCCGCGCAGACTGGTACCGACATTGACAGATAGGAAACAGGGCTTCTTGTGGAGACATTTCTTTCGGGGTAGAGAGAAATCTTCGAGCAACAAAGTTATTTTATTTCCACATATTTTGTTAGACGGACAACAAAATATATTATTTAACACTACTTCTCACAGATTGAATAATGACGTGTCCTTTCAAAGTGGATTAATAAACGTTTTTGTTCTGAGATAATTACACCTTGAGTCTTGACTTGTTTACCTTAAACCTTTTTAAAGGAAATCTGATAGAATTAGAAAAAACTAGTCAATTAAACTGGTGAATTAAACCTAATGCTGACTTCTTGGCGGGAAAGTGAAGAGTCATGTCTGCGGTTATGTTTTATTATCTTACAAAATTTGTGTTATGTCGAATATTAATATGAAATAATGGTGGATTATTAACCGTAAGGTGTTCGTGAGTGTGCATGAGTGTTGGCAAATACGTTACTTTTCAAATTCCCATCATCATACAGGAAGGGAATATTGTTTATTTATGTATTACTTGTAAGAAAAATTACTTTGACACTGGCTAAATGTGCTAATCGTGTCTTAGTACAAGATCTCCCGCCCAGAGTAGACTTACGAACCGATGGCATAGTGACGTTCATAAGAGCTATTAGTAAACTGAATAAATGATTTTGAATTTTGAATTTTGAATCGCACAAAGCCATCAACTAAAGGAAAAAAAACTAACGCTTCTTGTCGGTCACTTGTCGGAACTTGTCGGAACAATGTGTCGAAGTCTGGTGACACTACCCAATGTTAATGAAGACAGTTATAAATCACAACCTTCATAAGTCGAAATGCGACAAGTTCCCCAAAATAAAGCAGAACAATATTTTCTCACGTTTTTTCACAATTTTCCACAGTTCCGCGACCTGATTATTTTCGCTTTGCTCCCAGTTAATGGTGCCTCACAGTCGCACATCATTCGGAACTTTCCTTTTTCACTTAAATACCATAAAAACTTTAAAGCTTTCTAAATAATTATGGATTCACAACAATGTACGCGAATTGCATTGCAAAAAAAATTCAGTTTGGAAAAATGTTGAAAAAATTCCACGATCGTGATTTGCACCCGCACCCTCTGTCAATCCTTCTGTTTGTAAAACTATATAAATCCATAATTATAATTACAGCTTGCCTAATTATCATCATCATCATCATCAGCTCGATTTCTCAGTTTCATTTGCTTTAATGTGTTATATATGTACAGTCACGGGCATTAACATGTAAACAATGTAACTCTTAATACAATGCAATAACAGACAAAACTATTCAAAAGTATATGCATGTTTATGATCGTAACTGTACGTTTATGTATGTTTATGGTTAAATGGTACTTTTTTATTATTATTTGTCTTTGTGGATAACGGTGTTGGTTGTCCGATTATTTGCCTGTTAATTTATTCACTTTGTACTACTATATATATGTCAAATGTTTGTTGTCCCAAATTAAAAAAAAGTCAGCTTATTTTTATGTCCCCACTGCTGTGGCACGAGCCTTCCCTATGGATGGATAGGGAGAACGGGCAATAAACCACCACGCGGGCCCAGTGCGGCGCGGGGATTGTTAACGACTGCTAATGCAGCTGGGACCATCGGCTTTACGTGCCTTCCAAAGCACGGAGCAGCTTGAGATGATACATTTTTGGTTTCCCATCCGATGACCGGCCTTTGCGAAAGTTGCTTAACCTTCAGCACTTGCAGACCAGGCGCGTTAACCACTGCGCCATCAAGCTCCTCCTATTTCATAACTGATTTAATATTGGTAAAAATATTAAGATATAATATGGGAGACGTAATTATTGACATTGAATAGGGCTCTTTTGGCAAGTCTACGGCTTACAAAGTAAGAGTAGATAGAGTTGATAAACGACGGATTGGACAGAACACTATGATTTGTAAGCGTATTTGGGAACGCAGCGGTTTGTCAGAGGGTGCGGTTCAAATCCAGCTCCGGGACAAAACTTCTAAACTTTTCAAATTATAAAATTTAAAAGTTGTAATTCGTTCAAACCATAAGTCTATTTTACTGAAACTTTCTATGTTTACAGGAAATACAGAGATGTTGACAGTTAACAGAAAACATTAAATAAAACGTTTGTGTAACTGAATTTATGTTATTTTAAGTTATATATAGAAAGTTTCCAAGTGCATCTTCTAACAGAGGCACAGTATTTAAAATTACAACTGTCTCATCCAAAATGCTACAAGTTTCATAAAAATAAAACATACCTACAGTTAATAATTCCTCACGTAAAATCTTGTCCGTGATTTTCGCGACCTAATTATTTTTGCAAATGTAAAATTTTTCACACTGATTATTTTCGCTTTGCTTAAAAAGTAAACGGTAAATGTTGCCCGCACAGGCACATAGCATTCGGAACTTTCCTTCAACACTTAAGGAACGTCCATCGTCCCCACGCATAGGGTTACCATGTCTTAAAATTTAAAAGCTGGGCTACGATCCGTCAAACTTTCCCCCAAACCAACAGATTTTAAATGTACATCAGTCAAAATGTCTTTTACTATGGCGACATGTCCCAAAAGTGCAGTTTTCCGGGAAATACCGTGTATGTGATGGTACTTATTATATGATAGGGCGTTACACTGACTTTATTCAACCGGCGGAGCTAATAAAATACATAAAATTAATATAATTAATATATAAGTAAACATTGATAAATGAATATCTAAATATTGTAGGGAAATAAAAGAAGAAGTAGCAAAAGAAACGATTTTTAATATGCTGTAGTATCAGTTGGAGGACGGATCTTATACATCCTTTCTTTAACCAAACTTTTGGCCCTAAAAATCAGAATCTTTTTTAAAGCTGAAACTAAGTATTACCATATAGATAGTTAAGACACAATCATTTGGCATTCACTTAATACATTATTTCGTTCACTCGGACGCTTTATAAACTTAACAAAGTCCGGACAGGCTGGAGGCTTTGGCTAGACATGGCCTTACAAAACCGTACATGGTCTTAAAAAGCCGGACATGTCCAGCATAAGCCGGACACCTGGTAACCCTACCCCCGCCAGCAGCACCGTCTTGTCTGCGGGAATGACAAGTTTTTATGAACTTGTTTTCGCCAGAGCGCCGACCTTTATAACCTGGAAAATGTTTTTCTTGCGTCTCTTCGGTACACATTTCCCATAAAATATATGTATTACGATATCGCACATGATATGTTATCCCGAGATAAATGGTTGGTATTACTATTAGGACGCTGTTTCACTTGTTTTCTTTAATTTGTGTTATTTTCTCTATGCGGAGTTTGTTGGTGAGGTGACAACCGGAAAACGCTACCCGCGTTTTCCGGTTGTACAGTCAGCAATGAAAGTACCTGAAAACTTTTGAACTTTTATGTTCAGTACGTATCGCAGCTCAACATTTTTAAAATGAACTATTCATTTTTTAATTTTAATTGCCTTACATACATAACGACTAAGTTCCTAAAATATGTTATTATAACAATAGTCTGTGTTTTGTTAAGTTATTTTTTGTAAAAAAATAAATACGTCATTACATTTAATTTCAATTGATAAAAATACCTACTCATTTCTCTTTCTTATATAAAAAGTAGATATTGAAAATATATTTAATGTATTGTTATACCTATACGAGTATTAGAGTTAAACATGAACGTTGTTAAGTTTTTTTTTTTGTGTATGCATTAAAAGTATAAAATAGATTTAAAGTAGAATCTTTACATTGAATACAGTCTGTTATTAATAGAAATACTCTTTTATTGCGTAGAACTAAAACTCCAGCGTAAAAGGGATTCTTAAAAAAGTTTTAATTAACAATAATACAGTCTGTTTAATAAATAGAAATGCCATATCCGTTACGTCGAAGTTAGTGGTTCGTGCCGAATTTCAATATCTCTAGATTCTCTACGTAATATTCCACACAATCAAGTTTGCTACAAATCGACAATAGCTCTCTAACACAAGATAAGGAGACTCAGAAGGTAAGCTTAATAAATACTGCGCTCGAGCAACAGGAAGCTCGAGGCTCGACTCTCGAGGAACAGTCCGAGCGTAGCTGTTGCGAGATACCGTGCCCGTGAGAGATTGTCTATGCGTGCGTTGCTCGAGCGCGTTTGTATGAAGTTAACCTTCTGCAGTCTCCTTATGTTGTGTCTCTAGCCATAAAAACAGCGCTCAACTTTCAGGGCTGCCTCCACAACAATTCCGTTAGCATTTCTGACACATGCCAAGAGTAATGGACGGACGAGGGTAGGCCCGCCTCTCCGCGGGACGGACGTTATCAATTCGTAATATTCCTAGGAACCCGCTAGTTTTATAGAGACTGAATGAAATACTCACTTAAATTTTGATTTTCTATCTCGTATGTTTAACCACTGAGGGCTCGTGGACCACCGCATAGGTCTTAATTCGCAACAAAGGCAGCTAAAGAAGTGCACACCCTGCTAGTGATTTTGATACTGAATGATATGCCTACTTTAATTTTATTTTTCTATTATTGTTAACCACTGAGTTTTCGGTAGATTACTGCACGGGTGTTAATTCCCAGCGGGAGTAGATATTGTGTTCTATTTGATGATTTAAGTCCACTCAGCTATCTACTACATCTAAATCTGTCGCCATAATAGCAATGTTAGAAGCATTAGCCTATTCCAACAGTTAGAGGTAGGTAATATTACACAAAGTTATCATTAGATTAACGCCCTCGAATGCGTGTGCTGACCTTATTGAAGTTGGTTTGTTTCCGCTGACTTTTACCAAACCAAAGAACATTGTCGATCAGAAATTCATATTACACGCTATGCTAAGGACAATGGCGTAGTATCTATTGACTGCCGGCGATCTTAGCGGAGGCAGCGCTTTGTAGCAGCCCTGATAATATCGCATCTGTCCGTTCGTACTCTGTGTCCGATAGTAAAAGGAAGGATGTGTCACCGAGAGAGACGCCATTATACCCGCGTCTAGCGAGTGAAAGGGAAGGACATGCGTCATTGTGTTGCGTCTCGATTGTCACAAGTTTGTATGCAGAAGGGAAACTCCATTTATGTCGGCGTGTACAGGCGCTGCGGGCTTTACGATCAGCACTGTTTCTACTCGGTATTTCTGTTTTATGTACTGTTCCAAGGTTCTATAATAAAATATTGTTACCGGAAATTGGTTTAGAGATATTACAGGAGCGTTTCTATTTTACTCTTGTTTCCAATCTATACATATAAAATGCTTTGTCCTAAATGACTGACGGATCAACGCACAGCCTAAACCGCTGATCGTAGAGACCTGAAACTTGGAGGGTGTATTCTTTATATGACGTAGGCATCCGATAAGAAAGGATTTTCCGAAATTCTACCCCTAAGGGGTAGAATGAATGGGGTGAAAAAGAGGGGCAACGTTTGTATGGGACAACGTGATTCCTTGGTCCAATCTACTTAAAATTTTGCATAAACCTTTTTTAACAGAATTGATGGCAGACGTGTTTCGTATTTTATTGAAATTCTTCCCCTAACGGGGTTAAAAAAGGGTAGAAAGTTATTTTGGCGGTGAATTGCTTCGAAGTTGATATCAATACTCCTTAGTGCTTTTGATTTAAATTACATTTTATTTTAACATATGTTTGAAAACTCAATCCGATTTTATTCAAAAAAGGTTGAACTCACATATAAACGCAAATACTCTTTAAAATTGGAATGTCTTGAAAGTCACCGTACTATATTAGTACCTCATTTGAAGGTTTTAGGCTTAAAGAGGTTATGCACTTTTAGGACACGACATCATAGGGACGTGGAGTTCGAAATTTTTGGAAAATCCTTTCATAACGGATTAGGCTTAAAAATCTTCAAATGAGAATGAATTTCAATAAAACTGTTCGTTTGTCTCGCTAAAACTCGAGAATGGCTGGACTGATTTGGCTAATTTTGATTTTGAAATATTTGTGGAAGTTCAGGGAAGGTTTAAACGGTGAGAAACATAAATAATAAGCAACGGAAAATACTAAAAACGATTTAATTTTCCAATACAAAATGATTTGTTTCTTTTGTTGTCATGGAAACCGTCAAAGCGGTACGAAGTCCGCCGGGTCAGCTAGTAAAAATATAAATATCAAGTTAGAAGTAAAATCCATCAATCTAGGTCAACGTAGTGGGCTGTGGGTGTAGTGACTTGTTTGCAATAAAGAACCACTAAGATACAACATTTACTTATTACTAAGACAGATCTATTATTGAGCAGGTGTCATCATCATCACACCAGCCCATTTTATGTCCCCGCTGCTGGGGCACGAGCCTTCCCTATGGATGGATAGGGGCTCGGGCCATAAAACACCACACGGGCCCAGTGCGGATTGGTGGTTGTTAACGACTGCTAATGCAGCCGGAACCAACGGCTTTACGTGCCTTCCGAACAACGGAGGAGCTCGAGATGATAAATTTTAGTCACCTATCCAATGACCGACCTTTGCAAAAGTTGCATAACATTAACAATCGCAGATCTAGCGCGTTAACCACTGCGCCATCGAGCTCCACTCATTGGGTAGGTATGTCGTCACAACACTGGTCCTTGTTTCACCAAAACGCCACTCCACCTCAAGTGCTCTTGCTTTCGCAGGAATGACATGAGCACAATTATTATCACTATAATATGGCGTGCATTCTAAAACACACAAACCGCTGTTCGACTGATAATTCCATGACAGTTAGATGTCTTTATATGTGAGCTCCAATATCTTTGAGTGAGTCAACAAGATGTCAACAACTAGGACCGTTTATAAAACTCATAGTGCCTTACAAATAAACAAAGAATTTAAAAAAAAAAGATTCGATTAGTTTTTCTGTGTTTTGTGTCTGTTACTCTAATTTGAAATGACGTTTACATGACAGAAACAAAACACTGAATAACTAATCGGAGCTTATTCTTTGTATATAATTAATTATCTAAATGAATGGCTTCGCATTTACCCAATTTTTTGTGTTTTTTATTATAGTATTAAGGGTACAATTTGTACGGTATATAGATAGAAATTAAAATGGAGTCTCGCAACACGTGTTATTACGGAAAGAACTCGGGTGAAATTCTGTTCTTTGTTTATTTGTAAGGCGTAAGACTATCTGTTTTCTCATTGTACCCACAGTCCAATTGTTCTGAGACCCACACTGAAGTGTGCATTCACTTGCATAAAAACTTTCACTTGCATAAAAACTAGACATCGTTGCGTTGTTTTCTGAACGCTTTTTAAATATAACTAAATGTGGTATTTTTTTTTTGCAATTTAAATGAATACTAAATTATGGTTGTGAACCTTGTGACGTGTAGGTAGAGTCAGCAGCGAAAGTCGCTAAAATGTTTAGCATTTTGCCAAACTAACTAACTAAACTATTTAGCTATAGTGACATAATACTGACGTGGTCGACTTCTGATGCTGACTGCCCCTGCCCAAAGGGAAGCCTTCCATCAGTACCAAGTGACTGTCGACGATGATGATGAAGAGTGTAGTTACTGGACCATATAAAGTATATATGCATTTAAACCAAACGAAAACGTATCTATGCATCCATATGTGATACTACATTAACTAATGAACGAGCCGAAAAATAAGGCGCTCACGGCTTGCCCCGTAAAGCCCGGGATAACAAAATTAAGCTGTATTCCTGTCAACGATATCAATTTATCTCTCCGTCCCAACTCGTTCCATAAATGCTTCCATTATATCAGAAGTAACTGGGGGGGGAGGGGGGGGGGGGGGGCTACCTATCGCCCGAAAAATGTACAAGCTTTTCCACGGCACTATTTATGAGCGAGCAGTCTCTCTCAATAAGTTAACATTACCCTATCGAGCGGACCGTTTCGTTGCCTATCTTCAAACAATACACAACCATTTCGCTCAGCCTCGCGCACCGCTTACGCTCTTGCGTTGACGTATATCTACCCTCGTTTGCCACACTCACCACAATCAAAAGTGGACTCCACGCTAACGAAGCAAGAATCATAACCGCCTGATGTCTAAAGCAGTTATTACGTTCTCCACGCCACGTTTCAGAGATCAGATGGGAATTTGCGAGGGCACTTATTACGAGTTGCTCGGCTCGCATGGCTGAAGGTAATGAAATGGCGGATGGCATTCGCATTCCTATTGTAATGGTATTTAGGTTTTTTTTTGTTGAAAGGGCGTGGACGTTGCGGCTGTTCGTTTCGTGGTCGCCGCGCCGTCGGTTCTTCCAGTCAGTTCGGCGCAGGTTGAAATCGTTTTTCGGATAAGACGATTTAGCCGAACGTTTTTGCGTTTATGTTTTTTGCTTTTGTTAGTAAAAGCTTTTATTAAAGTGTCTATTCTATATTATTATTTTATTTCTTTTTTTTATCCTTCAATCCGATTCCTCCAATGTTTTGTTATTTTTTTTTGTAATAGCTCCATGACCACAACACCTCAAATATTATATCTATCAAATTTTATTTTTTTATTTTTATCTATTTTCACTAGTTGTTTTTAATATTGTGTCGTTTAGTGCCTACATTTTTGTTTTTGTTTTCTTTGTCTGCCCTCTTCTGGGTAATAGCAGAATACCAGTGCCTTGCTTATACACTTATGTACCAGCCACTGAGCTGCCGCCCTTGTACATGTATAAAATTTCTATTTATTATTATGATTGTTAGTTTTAATAGATTTTTATATTTATTCTATTTTTTTAATGTGGTGATGTATTAGTTACAAATAAAGTGTTTTTTATTCTATTCTATTCAGGTTTTCCCTTTTGTTCCTGTTATATTTAATACGGAGATTGGTAGAAATTAAAATCAAGTTAGCCTGAGTATAGCAAGTTTTTTTTTTTCAGTACGTTTGTATTCACGACCGCCATTTTACTTTATTTAGCTTAAATCAATAGCCTTATTGTGTAGCGTAACAGTTAACCCTTTACGAGTATAAGACTCTATCGATATACATATTGATCACAATTTTCTTTACTTTATCCATTGACATGATATTAAGACTAAAAACGATTACTTACTTTAAAAAAATCAATAAGTTGAGCACGATCAACAATTGGTTAAGCCATCTGGAGACAAGTCACAAACCCGTGAAACTCTTGTCCCCACATTACTATACACTTTATCTAACAATTTTGTATGTGTAGGTCAATACGGGTCAGGTAAAGACGCCTGCACATCAACCTATCCAAAACTGTCAAATTTATTCAATACATTTTCAACCATATTCTTTAGACATAAAGTTCAAAGTCTACTGAGGAAATTTGACAGTTTGTGGTAGGTTGATGTGCAGGCGTGTGTACAATAAGCAGCAAAAGTCTTTGCACACTTTTGCACTTCGTCAAACTAACTAAAATATGTAACAGGTACTTCAACGTAAAACGTCAACTTCTAGTAAAGCTATGCTGACATGGTACTTAAGTTGTCAGCATATTCTGACAATTCTGACAACTAGACATCTTCTTTTTTTATTTTACTTAAAAAAAACTTTTATTGTATTACTTACTGCTTAGCAAAAGCTTTTTCTATATCGCTCCATGTCGTGTGGTGTGGTGGTATCTGACGAATTTTATCTCACCTGATGTTGAGTGAAAGACCGAAAACACTTTACTCAGAATCCTCAACTACGGAGAACTACTCGGGTGCATATTGCGAGTTTCATTCGCCATTTAATCACGCTTAAAACACATTTTTTTTTATTTAATCACCAGGAGGCGCTGCTTATGCTGAATGGCGAATTAACTACGCACCATGCACCCTGTACAATCATCATCTTTACCAGATTATTTTATGTCCCCATTGCTGGGGCACGAACCTTTCCTATGGATGGAAGCATAACCGGGAGAATAACCGGGACCAGAAACCACCACGCGGCCTATGCGGATTGGTGGTTGTTAACGACTGTTAATGCAGCCTCCCGGCTGCCCAACGGCTTTACGAGCTCGGTATGATACAACTTCGGTCACCCATTCGAAGTTGCTTAATCTTAGCAATCGTAGACCGGGCGCGTTGACCACTGCGCCATCGAACTCTTAATTGTTAGTGTTAGCATCAAAATACTGGTAATAATAATAATAAAGTTATGCGCTTTGTAAGGAGAGAGTTTTCTGGGATGGTTGTAAAGTTGACTAGCCCAGATTTATTTCGGAAACTTACGGAGTGCATCGACGAGCTGAAGCAGAAGATTGCTGCGTGGGCAAAGCGCATCAGAAGGTACTCTGAAAGGGATGAGAGATACGAACAAAATCGCCTCTTCGTAAGTGACCAGAGGAAGTTTTATAAGTCTCTGGAAAACTCCGCCTTCCGAATACTGGTGAAAGACCGAATAAGGCCGACGTCATAGACTTCTGGCACAGTATCTGGTCGTCGCCGGTGGAGCACAACGAAGGTCCTTGGATTGGTGCGATAGAGGAAGCGTGTGCATCGGTACCGGCGATGAACCCTATTCTCATCACTAATGAGGACGTGACCGCTGCAGTGCGTAGAGCTCCGAACTGAAAAAGTCCGGGTTGACGGGCTGCAAAATTACTGGTTGAAACAACACACTTGTACAATGGAATTGTACTCGAATTGGAATTGAATTGCTCCAATTCAATTGGAGAGAATGGCGGCTGTAGAAGACCGAATAAGTGTCAGGAGGGGAATATACCAGGGTGATTGTCTAAGTCCCCTTTGGTTTTGCCTGGCCCTGAACAATCTTAGCAGATTGCTGGAGGATTCGAGGACAGGATTTCTGTTTCGGAGGGGGAGTGGCCGGGTATCGCACCCCTTCTACATGGATGACCTAAAGCTACTAAATCTGATCTGACGATATTTAATCGTTGTCGATTTTAGTGGTTCCATCAGATTGGAATTGTGGGATGATAAGTGAGCGGTTATCCATGTTACTAGGGGAAAGAGTATGCGGTCACAGGTGGTTAACCTTGGGCCGTCTAACTAAGATCATTCTCCGAAACTGATACATACAGGTATGGCATAGACTATAGGTGTGAAAGAACCGGCCGTAAAACAGTCCGTTGGTTAAGCAAAATCCTCCACTAAGAGCTCGCTCTGAAGTACGGTCTCGTCGATCGCAGCCTGCCCTACTATAAATACTCGCCGAAACCAGTACTAGAGAATGACAGTATCCGGCTCTATTGGGACCCATCATAACTGACAGGACTGTTCTTGCCAAATAAGTCCGATATAGTGTTGTTGGACCGGGCGCAATCGAAGATGTTTTTGTTGGATATCACTAACCCTCATAACGAGAACCTCGTGTAGGCCGAGACTGAAAAACAAAGGGAGTAATTGGACCTATTACACGAGGTGACCGAAATGTGGGAGGTGGCGTCCACCGAAATCATCCCGATTGTCATATCAGCGTACGGGCTAATCCCAGCCACGTTGGGTAAACATCTGAAAAGGCCGGGATTCGGCGGCGGTTCGCTTCCAGCGTAAATGCAAAAAGCGGTGGTACTTGATACCGCGCGCATTGTCCGCCGATCTCTCTGCCTCGTGCCCTGACGCCGGCCGACTGTGCTATTGCCGGACTTAACCGCCATAGGCGAGAGGTATTTTACCAATACTGAAATAATAATAATTCATTTACTTCTAAAGTGCTTACAAAAGAACAACAAATAAATAACAATGTTTTACCTACAACTTACATTGACAATAAATACGTCTGTGTCTGAAAGATATAGATAAATACAAAGATAAAAATATATTTATTTAATGTTTTTGTTTTGTTTATATAGATTTTACGCAAATTTTGTTGCGAAACAAATTACAAAAACACAAATGTTGAAAAAATTGGGAGAGCACCTGACCCGGTATGTCAGAAGAGAGCAGGTTCAAATCCTGCTCGTGGAAATTTTTTCAACATTTGTGTTTTTGTGATATATTTATTTGTTAAAACACGAGTATACACATGATGCAGGTGTTATTAGTTAGTGATGTCCAAGCATGTTTTGGCCTTTAATCAATCATTAATAAAATTATAAATAAAATAAACATTTTATACCACTGACTTGAAAACATTAAAATAATAATAATATAATGTCAAATAACTATAAATCAAAATAATCAATAAAAATGATACAAATTAAAAACGTAAAACAATTATAACAATTTTAAAAATATTCTTGATTAGTATTATTAACGTTTAGTAGATCTTCTTTATATTAATACGTGAAGCAAAAACTTTGTACTCCTTTTTACGAAAATTGCGCGGAGGAGTATGAAATTTCGCACACTTATAGTTTATATAGAAAAGGATTGCAGAGTGTTAATATTTTTTAAAATCATGCAGAAAATACATTAAATCATTAAAACAAACATTACACACACTACCATCCATGTATTTGACACACTCGCATATATATATATACATTTTTCAAAAATTTCAAAAATGGAAGAGGAGTGGTTTTTTTTTTTTAAGTTTAGTTTGTTCCTTAAGGAACCGGCTAAGGTCATAGACCATGCTGCCATGACATTAGTTTCTTAATTTCATTGTAATACATAAATAAACAATATTATATTGATGATGATGAATGATAATAGAAATGGGAAGTGAGAAATGATATTACCCCCCAACCCCTCGAGTATCTCAGTAAAGATGTGGGGCTTTACTAAGTCCTCACGCAGACTTCTTGTGAGAATTTGAAAAGTAACATTGCACTGTTTTGTTTCATTTGCCAACACTCATGCACACTCACGAACACGTAACGGTTAATAATCCACCATTATTTCACATTAATATTCGACATAACACAAATTTTAGAAAATAAAACAAAACCGCAGACATGACTCTTCACTTTCCCGCCAAGAAGTCCGAAGAGGAGCGGTTGAAATCTGTTAATGCCAATTCAAACTCACATTCTATCTTTTTAATTTTTTATTGCTTAGGATACAATCCGTGCAGCCTTAATAAAATTACGATCGAATTTCGACCACTGGGCGACCACTAGTCTAATTAAAAACTTACTTGTTGGACTTTTTTCTACTAAAAAACTTTTCAATTTCTTCTTAAAAAAAATGTATATTTATATCCTTTATGTCTCCTGGTATTATGTATGATTGGCCCCATACCGAAAATACTGAACTAGATAATATTATTATCTGTATTCCAGAAAAGCAGCGCTCCTCCAGTTATTACCAGTTTATTATATAAAAATTCGTGTGGTGCCGGGCATAAAGAATTGCACCACCCCGTCTCTTCCCGTGGGTGTCGTAGAAGGCGACTAAGGGACCATTCCAGAGGATGGACAGCAGCGTCTCTCTGTGATTACTTTCACCTACTGCGATCGCCAACCCGCCTGCCAAGCGTGGTGATTATGGCAAATTCCCCTCATTCCTGGGAGAGGCCTTTGTCCAGCAGTGGACATCTTTTGGCTGAGATGAGATGATGATGCTATAAAAATTCAAGATTTATACACTCTCCGGTAAAGTAGGCTTAAACCCTCTTATTAAATTTATTATCATAGCTAGTTATTAAGTTATTTTAGTACGGCAAGAGTAAATATAAAAGAGTAAATGTGAACTACTACCAGTAGTTTCACCCAGCGCTGCGTTCGCTCGGATGTAATCTGCAGATTCTGCAGACGATTTAGTAGCCATTTTGTCCGCCCCGGGCATTGGGCTTATGGCGCGCCCAGATTAATAGTCCTGTGTTTTGTTACAAGAAATAAGATTCTTACAATCAAATGTGTAAATGGTGTTATTGATTTGAGTGCTGATATTGTTAAGGTCTGACTTTAAATTTATTTGTGTGCGTGCGTGATACGCTTCCAGTTTATAATATGTATATCCCTTTAAATATATACATGTACAATAAACAAAGGTAGAACCATAGGCATAAAGTCACAAAGTGGGTCCATTCAGTCAATACTGACAATGTATGTTAATACATAATTTAAAAGTATGCCATTAAAAAAGTTTTATGTAATGTATATGTTTATTTAAAATTTAAAGTGTCATTATGTGATACAGAGGTCATTTCCAATATCAAAAGGTAGTAATAGAAAGAAAAAAAAGAAAAGCAATGAGCAGCCGGGTACAAAACACTCCAAATCCTTCCTAGGCGAAAACGCCTTAGGACGGAATAAGTTCATATGCGGAGGCAGCAGAAGGCAGGCCCGATTAACCATCGGTGCCTTGACAGGGCACTATGCCACAAAACAAATGCTTAACAGAATGCACCTTTCAACAAATAGTTTGTGTAGGGCATGTGGAGAGGAAACGGAGTCAATGCAGCACCTACTGTGTGACTGCGACTCTATGGCTAGGATAAGAATGGGACTCCTGGGGTCGGCCTATCCGAAACCGGAGGACTACAGGCTCTTCGCTCTTAGAGACGTTGCAACTTATGGCATCTATCTTTACAGAGGAGGAAGAGTGAAAGGATGGGGTTGCACAAAAGATCCCGATGGGTCAAAGTGTTACTGGGAGAGGGAAACCTCAGCAGGCCCCAGTAAGATAAAATAAGATAAGATAAGATGGTAAAAAAAAAAAAAAAAAAATACCTATGCTGAGTTTCTTCACAAGATCTTCCGCCATGGATTTACGAACCGATGGTAATGGCGTATTAACATTCATAAAATACTCAATTATTGTAGCCTAAACTGAATTAGTTACACGTATTGTATTATGTAGCTACAGCATCCTACAGCTAACGAACACGTTGTGGTCGTATCGTATATAGGCAGTGTGTCGCCCCGTATTGCAGTGCTCGGATGTAATCTGCGGACGATTTAGCGGACATCCTGGCCAGGCGGCGGCCATTGGAGTTTATAACAAACCGATTTATAGCAAGCGATTTATAGACAAAACGGATTTCTTTTTTTTTATTGACATTAATTTAAAAAACACTTATTAATTTATGAGTTATGTTGTTTTCTAAAGTTTACACGAATAATACACATTCGAATAAAACAACTTTTACGGATCCACTTGCGTTTATTTTACAAGTTGATAAATTTATATCCTGATGTTACACGACGAATAAACGCGGATAGATCCGTAAAAGTTGTTGTCACACAACTATAGTTTAACTTTGTTTTTTTTTCTTCGACAGGTTTTGACTTTTACTAGTACTGTATGACATTGTAAAAAATTAAACTGGTAAATGATGTTTTTGCAAACTTAAATATTTCATTAATTATTTTTTTCTATTTTGTGTTTTTTTTACATGTTGTGATTGTCCTTTATATTTTGTGTTTTATTTGTGATGGAAAGTGTTCTTTTATGATAGGGCATTTTCCAATATTTTTGACGCTGTAAGGGAGAAAAGAGCTGGACACTTGCTGAGTTTCTTGCCGGTTCTTCTCAGTGCAAGATCTCCCGCCTAGAGCAGACTTGCGAATAAATGATTTTGAATTTTGAATTTTGAATTTTATGGTGTGATGTTTTCTTTTAGTTAAATGCATACACATTACTAAGTGTAAGTGCAGATACTTTTAAATAATCTTTTATTTAGCCAAGAAATAACATTAAAACACACGTTACACAGGGCATGTACAACGGTGAGATTTAATATTAGCATAAAAAAATTATAAGAACTAGGCACTACTGTTGTCGTACAACCGTGAAAAACTTAATAATGATCATAGTACATATTAGTGCGTATATAATCCGCTATAAATCTCTCGATTGTCGCGGTCGTTCATGGCTGGAATGAGCGGGCATTGGACGCTCGCCAGCGGCTGTGTGCCTGCCATTGGACTCGCTTTATTAGTTTTTGATTAACCATTATTGTACTTAAATTGTATAACAAACATCCCGCTGGATTACGATTGAGATAAGCCGTTATACGATTATGTGCCATTATTTCTGTTTGTCGTTGAATAATTGTTTGTATATTTTTTGTTGTTCTTCATTTTCATGTTAAGGTACCAACCAACAAGCGAACGGCTGGAACTGTTTTTAACATGTTTTGTCTGATATTCTGACAAGCAGTTATCTTTCTGTCAATTATTGTATATGAACGCAACTCGGACAACGCAATCTTTGTTTTGTAAAATTATTATATTGATCTACAAAATAATTATTTGCATGTTTTTTTTTATTCGCTATTTATAAATAAATAAATATTAGACAACATCACATACTTACATTACTTTGACTCCACAGCACTTTTATTTCACTAAAATTTATGTAGGTTCTACTGGGTATCAAATTTGACACATGATAATCTAATTAATGATAACGGGATTATTACCATGTTTTTGTTGTCTAAGTTTTCCGATACTTCGTAATGATCCCGTTAATCACAATAATTCTAATACAACGTTAGTCGGAACGGGGGTACTAAGCCGAAAGGAGGATAAAGTTTTTTTTTTAACTTTTTAAAATCTCGTTCTTTTCTTTTTCTTTCTTTCTTTTAGTTGATGGCTTCGTGCGATTAGCACATTTAGCCAGTGTCAAAGTAATTTTTCTTGCAAGTAATATATAAATATACAATATTTCCTTCCAGTCAGTATGATGATGAATGATAATAAAAATGAGAAATGAGAAATGATATACCCCCCAACCCCTCGAGTATCTCAGTAAAGATGTGGGGCTTTACTAATTCCTCGGCGGACTTCTTGAGAGAATTTGAAAAGTAAAGTTTCATTGTTTTGTTTCATTTGCCAACACTCATGCACACTTACGAACACTTAACGGTTAATAATCCACCATTATTTCACATTAATATTCGACATAACACAAATTTTAGAAAATAAAACAAAACCGCAGACATGACTCTTCACTTTCCCGCCAAGAAGTCTTAAAATCTCGTTGGCTACGGTTTTGACGTAGGTTCTCAGCAAATAGGGTTACCTCTAATGCCAATGTACGGGCATTGTGAAGAGTCGAGTTTTCTCTCCATAATTAGACTAATGTATCCAATAATATTAACTTCTAATTTGTTTTTTTTTGTGACCGCCAGGGCTACCACAGCGTAATTTCTTTTGAAATCTTAAAAAAGCTGTTAACCTAAAATTATCCATTATTAAGGAAAAGTTCTTAGACAAAAGTCATTCACTATCATGTATACTTTAACCTTCTTTCGACTTAGTACCCCGGTTCCGACTAACTTTGTATATGTAAGTGAACATAAAGTTTAAAAAGTTATGACCTTCTAAGTTCAGGTGATCTTACAAGTGCTAACTAGAGGCCTTCGATCAATTATTTACTAGATAAAGGACCGAAAAATATGCATCTAAAAAGTGGTCCTGTTTGCTCAAATACCTATACATTAAAATTTCGAATAACAAAATCTGAAAAAACATTGGATAGCATCAACAACTTCAGCCTATGAACCTTAAGTCTTAAAGATAAAGATTGAATTGAGGTTGCAAAACATTTTTACTTCATATTTACTGTCATTGTGGCCCCAAAGTCGCGTACCGTTTTTCAAACGCTCTTGCCGATGGGCGCTTGAAAAACGATAGACAGATTCCCGAATCTAGTACGTATAATTGATCGAAGCTAGAGGCGTATAAAATCGCATTCGTTACCGTCAAAGAGGCGAGAGCAGAAAAATTATTTATGTAAAATCCGCATTACATTTTCAAATGAAAATTCATGCAGCCATTCCGCACATAAGGTACGAGACGCGAATCTAGTTACACGAAGTGGAAACCGTGATTCAGTTAGTGAGGATCTGATCCAATTGTGCCTAGCCAATTAATTAGGGGCATGCGGGAAGAGCTATAGAGATTTGATGCTTTGAAGGCGTAGCTGTTCTAGCTCGTCGTAATTGGGTGTTGCAGACGCATGTAATTATAATAAGTTTAGTTCTAATATTTGTTACTAGATGGCATGGATCGTATTCTGATTGAATGTCCTATCAATTACATAATATAAGTAATTCGAGCCTCTCGGAGAATGTAGTAGGGCACGGGGACACGCACAAAACATCTGGCGGTGTTTCGTTTCACACGGCTTGAGGAACCCTTTAAGTTGCTCGCCACCCCCCAAAAAAGGCCCGGTGAAGCTGAAATGCTTAGTAGCAAGCAAACTCTCTCAAAAAAAAAGTTGTTACTTAAATTCAGTCAAGGAAACTGCTAGCGGTTTGAATTTTAACACTATCAGTACACGTTCATGCCCCATACAGTACAAAGGCCAATTAGCATTGGGACGTATCATCAGTCTATGAATGTCTTGGTAATGCTGGGCCCTTTTTTTAAAGGGAAAACTAGCCATGTATTAATTTTTAAATTAAGACTTATTGCCTCGGAGGCCAAATGGCAAAGCGTCTGACTCGAAACCCGAAGGTCCTAGGTTCAATTCCCCGGTCAGGCAAGGCAAGTAAAGCCACGTTGTTCTTGGTTGCATTAGCAGTCTTTAGCAACCGCATTAAGCCCGCGTAGTGGTTCATTGGCCGTTTTTTCTGTGGTGTTGCCATCCATAGGGAAGGCTCGTGCCCCAGCTACCATACAACATAAAGTGAGCTCGTGAATCATCACGTGATGAATCATCAGATGTTGTTGATGACGATGGTTTTCTTGATCAAGTAAAATCTTAGCCTGACGGAGTGTAGTTACTATGCTATGTTACATAACCACTGTATTTGCTTGCAATACCGTGCGAATTGACAGTGCATTTATGAAAAGAGTCTCCGCCTCTGTAGTGGCTAAGACCACCGGTTTAGACCCAGAGGCCCCGGGTTCGATTCCCAGCGGGGGGTACATGTTTGTGTACTTGGTTTGGTTGGTGGTAGGGCTTGTTTGTCCACCTGGCTAGCTACCACCATTCATTCTAATGGTGAAAGAATTTTTTAAATTGGTTTAGTAGTTTTTGAGTTTATTCGTTGCAAACATACAAAAATACAAAGCTTTGCTCTTTACAATATTAGTATAGATATAGATTTCATGATTATCTATTCCACCTCGGAGTACTACTTTGTTTATGCTAAATGTGGCGTCCGGGTCCCGGGTGGGAATGGTATAATTAAAATTGGTGGATTCGATACTCTGTCTACCCTATTCTGGTGGTGACATAACAGTGTTGACTTAATGTTTATTGCCCACAGTGACGAGACCCGGGAGATCGACGGCCGGGCGCGCTCCGAGTCGGGGGACGCTGACTCGGTCTACCACGTTCGAGGCGCGCTGCACGACGCCCGATGGCGAGAACATCAGGTACTTTTACATAATGTTAATCTTGGTATAATAGAGGTAATACCTTATTTTATTCAAAGCCCTGAGCGGAGGGACGTACCCACTAAACACATGGGGGTTTTGTTAGTAAGGCCTCAGGGTCGAAACAGTTGAAGTTTGACTACTGATAAAATAATAACAAAATATGTTAACAAAAGTGGGTTTCATTCATAACGCTCTCACTGTGTGAGAGCTCTTCCACAGACTATTGTAGTAGAGAGTCCAGCGCACAAATGAATGATAATACTGTTGACCTTAAGACTGCCTTCACACTAGCGTTTGTCCAGCGTAGGCGTTCGATGAACGTATGCGCAGCGCAGACGCTACGACAACGCGACGCGTCCGTCACGTTGTCGCAACGTTTCCTCTACAGTCAGTTGAACGCTGCGCTAACGCGGCGCGTGCGCCGCGTTACTGCGGTGTCATGTACAATCCTGTTCGCACGCGTTGGTTCGTTCATTCGTAGACAAGCGCCCGAAGTAATACGACGTAAAAAATGAGTTCAGCAACAGAAAGTACTTTTGACATCGAAATGTTTATTCATGCCATACAAGAACGTCCTGTGATATGGAACATTTCCTCGAATGTGTACAGCGACCGCATTTTAAAAAGAAAAGCATGGGAAGTAGTTTGTAATCAATTTATTGATGATTTTTCAACGAAAACTTCGAAACAAAAAAGTGAAGAAGGTTAGTATAAATCTTGGGTAACGACAAACAAACTGGCACACGGTGCAATAAAACAATTAAGCGCTGGGGTTGTTCCGCACGTATTATTGATACTTTATTTTATTTTTTATGTGTATCCTGATATTGTATATCACTTTGTATTTTTTGTAACAATTCATCATGGGTTTCGCCATTCGAAAGTAAGAATAAAAATAATTTGAATCATTTTTTAAGTGTTTAGAATAAAGCACAAAATAATCACTTTCACTTGACCGCACACTCCATAATGGATTCTCCCATATCCTTATTTTTGTTTTCTCGTTTTCGCACTAATTTTCTTTTTAAAAGCAAAGCCATCAATAGTGTTTCCTCGTCGGAATCCATTTTGTTAATGATAATACCGAAACGACAACGAAATTGTGTGACGCCTGCGCCGTGCTAGCGCAGCGTTCAATTAACTGCAGAGGAAACGTTGCGCATACGTTCATCGAACGCCTACGCTGGACAAACGCTAGTGTGAAAGCACTCTTAAGGTGTATTATGAAATGCAGTAATGAAGGCGGGCTTCAGTGCATTGTATAGGATGGAGATAGGTTTACGTGTATGTATAACAGAGGCAAATTGTTTTCTCTTTCACCTGATGGTAAGTAAAGGTAAGCCACAAGATTTTTATTCATTAAAAATAAGAACATACGTCAACTTGTCATGTTTTTTTTGGAGAGAGTTTACTGATTGTATCAGGCTACATTTTCAGCGTCACCGGACTTTTTTGGGGGCGGCGAGAAACTTAAAGGGAACAGAGGGAACCGCATCATGTGTGTCCCCGTTTTCTACTAGATTCTCCGAGGGGTTCGAATCGTATCGGCTTTGTCATGGTGTTACATAATTCTTTCTTTAGTAGTTGATCTATTTTTCTATAATAACACTTTAAACGCCATTTGACCGACAACCAATTGAATTTCTATTGTGTCTGGGCCCGGCGCGGCAGTCAACCTGTTAAATCTATTTTAATATTGTTAGAATTCTTGTGGAATAAAACGTCACTAGTGCCTTATTATTTCAGATATTGATGAAATTTGCAAACTGCCTTGAGCTATCTCAAAACGGGAAACGTTTGAAAAATTTGAAATTCAAATCTATTTTGCTTGCAATGGTAGTGCGTTGCCAATAAACATACCAAATATACCATGGCCATATAAAGCACATATATACCTGTATGGTTGTACCGTCACGAAAATTGATTGTTTACCCAAATAAAATGTTTAGTAGCTTATTGTAAAGGCCACAAGTACAAGCAAGATTTTACATTTTCAGTACATAGAGATTAAATCATTTAGATAACATGCAAAGAAACAAACTTGACAGATTATTATTTGAATATGAGAGTAATACCAGATATAAGTTACATCTATACATTTAATAAGCTAAAGAGGGCCAAAAGTCTGTACATGGATGTGTCGTACGGTGGCGCGCGCGCAGTCTCCATTGTGTCGTATGCATGAAGCACTAAACGCGCTCCTGGTAACTTTTCCAGAAATTGATATATTTTTTGATAATTCAAAAAGGATAACGAGTCGAATTTAACCACCAATTTTTATCTCATTTTTTAGTTTTTATAAATGCAAATCATGTAACTAGGTTTAAGATAATTATGTAATTGGGTTTATATCCGTTTAATTATGTTTAATAAATAAATAAAATAAATAAATGGAAGATATTAAAAAAAAAGTTGGGGATACTTAGAATCGATAACAGAACACGTTCCAACAGTTTTTAGAATTTTTGTCAGTTTGTCTGTTTATTTGACCGCGCATCACGTGAAAATGGCAGAACGGATTTGGATGAAACTTTGCACATAGACAGACCATGACCCGGATTAGGATATATAATTCTTTTTAACCCGCTAACAGGTTCCTGTGGGGTAGTGTAGTCTTCGCGAACGAAGTCGCGGGCGCCAACTAGTTTTGTACGTAAATAGTTTTAATATGACTCATCGATGGCAGTTAATATTTATCTTTGATTTTTACAAAAGAGTAACTTAATTGTCGCTTAAGTCACAAATCTGTTGATGACACCTATTTCTAATGATTAAACCAGGGTTTCTTAAACTTTTTGCATTCACGGACCACTTTCACAATTTAAACAATCCCGCGGACCCCTGTCAAAATATTAAGAAAAGAAAAGAAGCTCTATTTATATTAAAACCACTTTTATTAGTAGTTTCATTACCCTTACTACTAGTAGATCTATTTGCAATGGACCCCTGATACCATTGCCACAGACCCCTAGGTCCTGTAACACTAACTGGTGTCACTACTAGGTAAATGATGTTTTTCGCTTCTGGACTCCGCTTTTGCGTAACGGAAGAGCTAGTTTATTGAATTAATGTAGTGCATTCACTCTAAATAGTTTCAATAGCAACTCAGTGATACTCCGTGGAGTGCGTTACGGACGGACTGGTGATGATCGCCGCCGACCAAGTTCCGACGGGTAGTATCCACGACCCACTGAAACTCCGCGCGTAATTCGTTTTGTGATTGGGAACTGTTATTTTAATAACTGTTATTTTTATTTTAATAACAGTTTCATGTATGAAAATAATTATGGGCTCTCTTTTGTTTTTTTCATTAAGTTTTTTTTTTACATTTTTTTTAAATGAGATGAAAAATATTTCTTCTGTGCGTCTATGACAACTTACCATTTAATGGACTTTTTTCAACTTTTTTATATGCAATCGAAACGGTCACCACTCAGCTTTTGCCATGACATTGACGTGCTAAAGCGCTGGGTATTATGTGGAACCAGTAATCTCTTACTGGGAGGCGCAGCTTCAGACATGAATGTAAAAATTTACCCAGTGACAGCTGTAAACAATATTAACCATAAAGATTACACACACAGTACCTACATAGAAACATGAGGACATATTTACAGATTTTAATACTGTCCCCACTGTCCTCGATGTTTTTTGATGTGAAACATCTATCCGCTCGCTTTCTATACATACAATTTGTGGCAGTGGTTTCACGAAATGTGACGGAAGTAGGTGTAACAGTGTGACAAGAAGTCGGGGGTTATAAAATGATGTAATACCTGACCCATTTATTTCAGAATACAATGTTAAAATTGCTTATTACTAAGGTGAGATGTCAAATGTTACACATCATATGCGACTACTGCAAGGCTCGCTTGTTTTTTTTTTTAAATATTTATCTTGGCAAATGACTCCACTCCACCTGATGCTGAAGTGCAGGCGTGTGTACATGTTCTTATTATTTATACAGGAACATGTCATTCGCCATTGCGTAAATGCGAATGGTTCTCGATGTGGCGTGGTTCGCCCGGAGCACGAATCCAATTAAATTTACCATTCGTTTAAAATATTTGCGTGGTACTCCAAGCAAGCCTCCAATAATTGCCTAATTAAGCGGCACGGTCTCACGGGTGAAATGCTAATACATCCAAATTGGTTATCAGGCAAGCTCTTAATAATTGAATGACTTAATGAAACGCTTCAGCTAAGTCCAAATTCAAGTTGCATTATGTAAAACAATAATAAATTAATAATATTAATGTTATTATAGTTGAATAGAGAGTTGCTAAGCTCAAGTGGCAGTGGCAGGGCACATCGCTCGCAGGACTGATGGCCGGTGGAGCGGAACAGTTCTTGAGTGGCGACAGCGAACCGGAAAGCGCAGTGTGGACAGGCCTCCAACAAGGTGGACCGACGATCTGGTAAAGGTCGCGAGAAGTCGCTGGATGCGAGTAGCACAAAATCAGCCGTTGTGGAGATCCTTGGGGAGGGCATATGTCCAGCAGTGGACTAGTATAGGCTGATGATGATGATGATGATGATGATGATGAATGCTATTGTGTTTTTGTTATAGTTTTAACTAATGTATGTATGCTGTTTCTATATTGTATCGTGCAGTGCACACTTTGTCTATTATTCCTTGTGTCTTTTGATCTTTTCCATCTACGAGCAAAAGCGAAAATTCAATCCGAAATAAGCAGCGTCCTTGTAGTTACTTGTTTATCGGGAAAGGAGGCCATGAATAATTTCAATTTAATTAGAAATACAGTATTTAATCATTCTAATCATTCAACTATCACTGACATTGTCAAAACAATAATTCTCTTTGCACAATTCATTTTGATAATTTTCAAATTTTGTAAGCTCACAACAGGAATTGCAGTCGGTGCAAAACGCAAACCGACACAAGCAAATATTATTCCTATACATCGTCTTTTATAAACCTTATCACGAGAGGTGTTAAGGTTTATTATTCCAAATGTACAAATATCGCGTATATTTGTCCTAGTCCCTGATTTTGGAGGTTTGCCAAACGGTATAGCTATATCAGTCTATTTGGCACAAAGCTTCAATGAGGTTGGTACTGAAAAAGCTCGTTACTCTTCTATCATGTGATCCTGCTTGCATTTAATTAAACAATTAATAGATTTGCTGCGTGGCAAAGCGGAGATTTTAATTAAGGAACTAAGGAGATCCGAGATTGCTACAATTACTAAGATTAGGAACGGAATGACGCAAGCCAGAGCAGTGCCGCGATATTGTAGCTTGATGCATTGCTGTCTTGTCTGCGAGGCAGGATTTCAAGTTGCCGAACTCCAGTAAAATTGTACTTGTACAGTCACGAGCACCGATATGTAAACACTTTGTTTCTTATTCCCTCGTATTAAGAGTTACAATTGTTTACATGTTTTTGCTCTGTACTATTGAATTCTTTGTTAAAATTTTCTTTGTAACAAGTACCTACAGTAGGATAGTCGTAGGCGCTTGGGTTACAATCTTGTAAGATAAATAACTTATACACGCTGGACCAGCGTGATCGATTTTAAGGATCACGAGCTCCTCCGTGCTTTTTATTTTGGGAGAGTTTGCTGATTGCCTCAAACGGCATTTACAGTGTCACCGGCCTTTCTTGGGGGCAGCGAGAAACTTAAAGAGGTCCTCAACCTGTGTGTTCAAATCACCATCTGAGGTTTTCTAAGGGGATGACTTCACGCACTAGTGCGTGTCCCCGTTTTTTACTAGATTCTCCGAGGGGTTCGGATCAGATCGGTTTTGGAGAATCTCTATGCTTAGGAGGTCACGTCAAGCCGCTGTTCCTTGAGATGGTTGTCCATTGGTTGTTATCGTAAGATGAAAGAAAGTTATAGTTAATAGCCACCAACGAAAGGCCAGCAGTGGGAGTTTTATAAGCTGGTGTTGATGAGACTAGGTTGAAATAAGAAATGATCAACAAATAAAATATAAGATACTGAGATTGATAGTAGAGTAGTAGGTACTAAGATATTAATATCATTTGGTAGGCCTTCTTTGAGGATACAAAAAATTATATAAGTATTTTTAACCTTTAGGGCTGCCCATGTATGAACACGGGCAGCTTAAAACAGTCAAAATGCGACTGCTTCAAGCTGCGACTGCATAGTGAACTACAGTCTTCTATTGACATACATACATGGAACCGCTCAAGAAGTTGCGACTGCTCCGAGTGGTCAGCAGCTCGGTGCAATAGCAGTTTTATTACGACTACTCGAGCAGCCCGTGTATGTCGATCCTTAGAAATTGAATTGGCTGGGTCACCGGTGGCCGCTATCTTTTACTAGTAAATAACATTAACATAAAACCTTTGTCGCCAGTCTGCCGCGGCACGTCGTCAGAAGCGCGGCTGGTCGGCGGTGGTGGCGTGGTGCGTGGCGTGGTGGCACTCCGGCCGCGAGGATGTCGAGGACACGGAGCCAGAGGAGGAGCCCTCCGACCCGGGGTACGCCACGCCAGTGTCCGTCGAGACGCCGCTGCAGAGCTCCGTGTCAAGGTAATGCTGCTGATCTTATCTCCATTCCTGTCTTTAGGCTGATATACTCTCTTAATTGTAGCTGATGTGGAGATCAGCTACAAGACAGTATATCAGCTAAGCTCAGCAAAGATGGATCTTTGTATTAAGCTGGTCTAATTTCTCCATCGTTGAACAAAATGTTTATCAAACTACCATTCATAGTTGGACTTCCTTTTTTTTTGCACCGTTTTTAATAATAGAGGAAGGGATTCAGAATATACAGCCTATAATTTTTAATCTTCTATTTTATCTACCTACGTACCTACGTACCTACGATACCTACGTACGGCTGCTATTTTTGTTTTTATATTTTTATATTTTTTTATATTTTGTAAGCGCTTTGCGTTACTCAGTAAAAATATGGGACGTCACTGAGATCTTACACGGTTTACTTGAGAGAATTCAAAAGTGGCGTTGGTCTTTTTTTCCATTTGCCATCTAGTTATATCAGGCTATTTAGCACAAAATTTAAAAGCGTACTGAAAAAGCTCGTTACTCTTTTATCATGTTATCCTGCTTGCATTTTCCTTCACTCATGCACTCATATACTTTCCCGAACACACAAACAAGGAGGGATTGTGTACATGGCTCAAAATTATGCGATAACCGAATTAGTGCTCCATCAGAAGCGCAGCTGGTCTGTGGATGTGGTTTGACGCCTCGCTCTATTGGTCGAGATACGTCTACATAATTCTACATACCTATAGGGAAATATGATTAGTAACAGTCTTGTTTGTATTTGGTGGCGATTCGGTCGATTATTGTTGTGTGTTTAAGCCATTGGCTAGCTTAGTCCAATTTACTATTCCGTCAATATTACGCTGATGGCAACTATGGGATTTCAAACGCCCCGTAACCATTTTACGTTTTGAATTTGCTGTAAAATCACATCAACAAAACAAATTGAAAAACATATATTTAATTTAATATTTTAAACATACAGTTGTTCCAAAAACACAAATGTTGAAAAAAATTCCACGAGCAGGATTTGAACCTGCACCCTTCTGACATACCGGGTCAGGTGCTCTTCCAATTGAGCTATCGTGGTTCTAACCAGCCCGCCGAAATTATTCAACACCATTTACTTTTTTACTTTGAAAGCCAAAGGCGCCAATTCAATGTCAATAACTACCGTCATTAACATCTGATCATAATATTTTACAAATACTAAAGATCAGTTAAGAACTAGGCAAGCTATTTATAAAATGTTTTTGTTTTGTTTATATAATATTAACGAAATTTTTGTTGCGAAACAAATTACAAAAACACAAATGTTGAAAAAATTTCCACGAGCAGGATTTGAACCAGCACCCTTCTGACATACCGGATCAGGTGCTCTTCCAATTGACCTATCATGGTTCTAACCAGCCCGCCGAAATTATTCAACACTATTTACTTTTTTACTTTGAAAGCCAAAGGCGCCAATTCAATGTCAATAACTACCGTCATTAACATCTATTGAGCTATCGTATGGTCGTCAGAAGAGTGCAGGTTCAAATCCTGCTCGTGGAAATTTTTTCAGCATTTGTGTTTTTGTAATTTGTTTCGCAACCAAATTTGCGTTAAAATTATATAAACAAACCAAAAACATTTTATAAATTAACTGTTTAGCCTTTCTAGCATTTGACTAACGACAGGCTGACGCTGATTGTGTTTCTCCACAGATGTACATCGTTAAACGTCATCAGAGATCCTTACGCTGCGAGAGGAGGTTCAGGTGGGTCGTCAGGTCCCGACGGAGGCACATCTCCCCTCCGGAGGACTTATGAGCCGCCCCACGGGTCAATGCCAACGGCGAGAGACAGCCGGTCTCTACCACCCAACACTAGAATCAACACTACTACCTCGCCAGCGCCTAAATCTGCATCCGCCGACTCAGTCTACACAATCGTAATTAGACTACCTGACGCAGATTCAGATAGAGCTACAATCAAAATGATCACAGAGGAATCACCACCTCAAAATGCTAGAACACATTACAGGCCCCCCACCAGAGGGGATTCGGAACTCAACTTACACCCGGCCGGGCATCCTGCGTTGACAAGGAGAACGTCGCACATACAAGATGTCAGAATACCTCTCAACGCAAAAATAATCCCGAAACAGTTAGCAGGTAAGGGGATAACGTCAAAACAGCCCAAGAAGAAGAAAACACAAGAGAAGAAGCAAGAAACTAAAGCTGCGAAGACGCTGTCCGCCATCTTACTCTCGTTTATAATCACGTGGACGCCTTACAACATTCTCGTGCTGCTAAAACCTCTCACGGCATGCACGAAGTGTATACCGGACGAACTTTGGTCCTTTTTCTATGCTCTTTGCTATATTAATTCTACCATAAACCCTGTTTGCTATGCATTGTGCAACGCCACCTTTAGAAGAACTTACGTTAGGATTTTAACTTGTAAATGGCACAACAGAAATAGGGAAGCGATGACTAGGGGGGTTTATAATTAATATTTTGATATAAATACTATGTGGATGAAGAGCTTCTTGATGGTATGTTTGCATGGGATTACTATCAGTATTTGGTAAGAATTGGTACTGACTGGTTTGGAAATTTTGAGGTATCAGAATGAATATTGCCCAATTTTGGTACCTACAAGTAGACGTGTAATGGTACCGAGTTCGTACATAGCACCGTTATCAAGTGTTCATTTGATCTTCATAATAGATAGCTAATTTAGTTAATGCCAAATAAAAGTGTATAGTACAAAATAGTGATATTATTGCATTTAAATAGTTGTGTGTATTTGTCTGCGTTTTGATTTGGTGAGCCATTTCGAATTCTGTTGTTCATTTTAAGCTAAGTTAAGCTGTGTGATCTCGGTAATTACATAAAGTATCTACAAAAAAACAATGGGTTCTTAAAATAATTTCTTATAAATTAAAAGATAAAAAATTGATATTAAATTATTGTGGTAAACCCTATAAATCCGTAATCTTAATTTTTCCATTTATACAAAGCATTTCGTTTTCATCTGTGAGTTGATCATCCCGTCCATTGTAGATCTATCATTTAGTAGGTTTCGATTTGTGATATTTTCTTTACTGGTAAGTTGAGTGATTCCATTGGTTAATATTTTAGCTCTTCTGTTTTAAGAAGAAAATAATTTAATATTTAAATCAACAAAATCTAAGAGGACTATTAAATGCCCAAATATATTAAGAGTGATATAGTATAATAGCGATAATGACAAAAATTACGCGTACTAAAGTGTCGGTAGTACCAAACTAGTCTTTAAACGTGGTTCAGTTGTGATTCCTGTAGTCGACGATTTATCTACGTGATGTTTTGATAAGGTTGAGCTTGTAGGGTAAAATGACGAATTTAGAGCAAAAGTCGCGTTTGGTTTTAACTTCAGATCTTTACGAAACGACATTGGACAAAAAATGCTTTGCAAAAATACGAGTATTTAAATTGCATGTAATGAGCAGATCGCATGGCGAAACGTAACAACAGCAAAGTAATCATATTGTACAAGCCAACATTGTATTATATAGATACCTTTTTTCATCTTGATGTTAATGGTGTAAATTGGAACGCCAAAAAAATAAAAAAAATCTAAAGAAAGTATTAACGTATTTATTACCATGTCTTTTTTTAGTAACAATTAAACAAAAATCATGGTACTGATTACGTTAAAATTATCTTTAAAGTTAGTACAACCTTTTTTACGGTTCTCAAGTTAAAAAATGACTACATTCCACTACTAGTAACTACTAAAAATTGATTGTCAGTTTTGTTTGTCGGTGGATTGACAATCGAGTGTTGTTTGCGATGCCCTAACTGGGTATTCGCTACCGAGTTGTTACCGAGACAAGCAAACACGGTAACGAGATAACACATCGTGTTACAATACAACCAAGATGCGTTAGTAAAGTGATTGGTAACATCGTCATTTGGTCTATGAGGAAAACGTCAGAATCAGACCACTGACACACCGATCAGCCCAGGGTGCTGAGTGCGAGTTTAATTCACCATTCGGTCACGTTAACCAAAATTAGTATTTGTGGTTTTTTTACATTTTACGGGCAAGCATATGGCCTTCATCTCACCTGATGTTAAGCGATGATAAGGCCGAAGGGCGCACTTCACCGGAATCCGCTACTACTATAGACACATATTTAGATAACATGGTGGTAGCTAACCAGACGGGCAAACAAGCCCTACCACCGACCAAACCGAGTACACAGACATGTAAGATTATTGGTCTCAGACCTAGAGGTCCCGCATAGTCGAACCCGGGACCTCTAGGTCTGAGACCGGTCTTAACCACTAGAGCACAGAGGCAGTTAAAAGAGCGTATGAAAGTTAAAAATTTGCCATTCCCGTTTTCATTAACTCGAATCGAATGAATTCGAATAGTAAATTAAACTTACACTGGGCACCCTGATCGTTGTGGCTTTCCCAAAGTATGTTGGTGGCATTTATTGGTGAAAGGGATTTATTGAAAAAGAAATTCTAAGCAATATATTGTGAACCATGTATCCTTTTGTGAAAGTGTGATACTTCGATTAGTTAGTAATTTTTAAATAAATTATAATTTAATTCAATTGTATGTCTATAATGATTCATAATTGTACACCGAAGTTGCCAGTGTTGTTTTCTTCCCAGTTTTGATGTGTCATAAGTGGTTCCAACGTTATTTTGATAGAGGTGAAAACATACAACGATTTCAACTTTTAGATAATCCTTAGTGCGTTACTCGCGTAACTCACTCGACACGTTAAAATGTTCTTAATCGGCTGTTTTATTAGAATACGTGATTGTCATTTTTGTATCACTTTTGTGATATTTTATGTGAGTATGGGCGACGAGCGAGTTACACGAGTAGCATTATTTTAACATGTCTCGACTTACCTACCGACGTGGATATTACTACGAGTTATTGTAATATCCTTGTGTGCAAGTAGCCAAAGGGATACATTAATTAAATTCTAAATCTACCATATATTATGTACGATAAAATATTAAGAACTGTAAATAAAAAATATTCTATCTCATATTTGGTAAGTATGACATTTATATTGGCATTATTATTAATAGTGAATATTAAAATATAACTGATATACAAGTTATAAGTGCGTATTTATATATAGTATATGTATAATATACATCAAATCTATGAGTGTCGTACAACGTTCCTTATGTTGTGAATGAGGTTTTATTAACCTATTTATTAATAAATGTATGTGTAGAGATAGTATATTATTATGATATATCAGAAATATAATACTAAGCCCTAGATTTGACTAATACCAACGATTTTATACTATTCAAGGAGGATTACGCATTTTAAGTCATTTTTGAAATAAATTGTATATTAATATTGACAAAAATAAAATATTCATTGATGAAGAGTTTATAAAATATATTTTTCATCAAATAACATAATAATATATCAGCGTAAATAAGAAAATTGAATAGATGAATATATTTTGATAATATCACTTTTAATTTATCATGCATACCCTTTTTCTGTCCCCATAATGTTTATTGACTTCATTATCTTTAATGTAAACGCTGTCTGTAAAATGCGTAATTCTACCCCATACATGACTAATGTACGAACCTATAGTGCTGGAATTATTTATAAATATTAACTTCATTACGTGACCATGGATTCAAGCGTATACGTATAAATGTATATTATTAATTTTTAATAAATAGTTACACGTATGTCAAGTCGTGCTCAATGAAAACTATCCAGTAGTTGACGCGTGATACTTGAATAGAGGGGCAGATCGAAAGCCATTTTGTACGGGTACATATATTAATACAATATAGTACATATAATAAACGTCAGAGCGGTATTTTGTAGTTAAATTTGCGATGGAAAAAAAAAGGTTTTATATTCAAAGGAAGAGAGTGGGAGGCCTTTGCTCTGCAGTGGGACACTACAGGTTTATAATAATAATAATAATATGCACTAAAAGAAAAAAATCTCAGATTATTTTATTTTTCTTGTTTATCATCATCTTCTTCTTCAGTCTTTAAATATACAGTGTGTAACAAAAGCCCTGTAGGATCCGTAAAGCTTTTTGTGTGAAATTGCTCAAATTACCCCAAAATTAATTATGCTAATTTTATAAATGTGACCACACTTTCCATCAATGGCAGCGTCGCCAAAGGTCCCACCTACCGAAGTATCGACAAAAGTATTGCCATGTAAGTTTTGTCATTTAACAATTTTTTTATCGGGGTAATTTTTTTTCACTTATTATTTTAAAATAATTACGTAAATAGAACTGAATCTCGATACCTAATAACACCCTTACGGATCGGACTGGGTTTTTGTTACATATTGTACACTGCTGAGTGTACGCCTCCTTATTTACTCGTCATCTTTTCCGGTCTCATTCTTACTGCATCCAGCCCATTTCGGTTACCCACTCTGATTATAGCGTCCCTTCTGGTTATAATATTTCTTTTATTAATTATTTCGACAGATATTGTTTAACTTTCACACGTAAGTCAAAAATTCGATTGTTTTAGTTTGAATCAGACTTTTTATATATTTATAACTAATTCCAGTAGATAAATCTTATTCCTGAATATTATTGTCAAAGCGCACAGTAAATTCGTTTTAAAAGTATTTTCTTTTTGTGAATCCTAAATATAGATTTTTAGATTCCATTGTTTTCTAGATAACTTAGTGTCTGTAAGCTTTCTTAACTTCCAATGTCTCGTATGAAAGAAGACTTTTATATTGATACTTCAAGTAAACCTCTTAAGAATATTTTCCATGAACCACGATTAGAGTGAAGTAAGCTATTTAAATCCGAAAGAAACGTGGGTAAGTGTTGATGGTACCTACTTTTCACTACCAAATGTTTAAATTTTTTATAAAAAAGCATACATAAATACTAAGTCAATCAAAACATCAATGCTAAAACATATACAATAGTGGGCATAAAATGAAAATCTAACGAATTCGTATCGTTCGTCTTCAGTGTAACGGAACATTATTATAATCTTTAGAGTATGCTTTTATCATCATCATCATCAGCTCATTTTAGTCCCCACTGCTCCCCAGCACGAGCCTTCCTTAAGGATGGAAAGGGAGAACTGTCCATAAACCACCAAGCGGGCCCGGTGCGGATTGGTGGTTGTTAACGACTGCTAATGCAGCCGGGACACCCATCCGATGACCGGCACTTGCGAAAGTTGCTTAACCTCAGTACTCGCAGACCGGGTGCGTTAACCACTGCGCCATCGAGCTCCTGGAGTTTGTTTTAGTGTCTAAAAATTGAACAGAATCCCAAAAACTGTATAAACGTAACATAAAGTCGCGATAATAAGGTACAGCGACTTTACGTTAGCTTCATAGACAGAAATAAATAAAGCAACCCTCACAAAATTTACCACCCTGAAGAGAGGGACAAAATGGCTAAGCGGCTAATATTTGTCTCTATCCCAAAAAATCCATAGATCTCGTGCTCTACACGATTTGAAAGGGCATTGAAAATGTACGTACTTATTATAGAATATTAAAAAAAAAATTTTTTTTCAAAACAAACTTTGCCAAAATATTTTTAGATCATCTTAAAACCTCATACCTCAACCCTCATACGTCCTCGTGGCCTTAAACCTCAGGGTATCACGGGCGAGTCGCACTTTCAGCGAAAATGGGGGCCCTACTGTTGCGAACGAAAAAACATTTTCAATGTTAAAAATTAGGGGACCCTCAGATGGTAGCTTGATACATACCGCGCTCGAGCAATGCACACATTGCCTCGCACGGACACGAATCTCGGAACAGCTCGGAACAGCCTGAGCGTAGGCTGTTGCTAAATTTCGTGTCCGTGGCAGGTTGCTCGAGCGCGTTTATATGAAGCTTGCCTTTTGCAGTCTTTTTATTTTGTGGCAAAACCCTCAGAAAAATTGTTCACTCCGAAGAACGGGGAAAAAATTACTTAGCGGCCAACACTTGTCACAGCGGGGTGCCAGATTCCCTTGCTTTCCTGTAAAGTCAGAATTCTGGCAAGAGATAACTACTGGACGCTCTCACTTCGCCTCTCTCACAGGTATCAATCCGTATTTTACGTCACAGCTCTGCTATGTGTATGGTTTGCCTACGTTACGATTTCGATAGCATTCCGTGACACGCCCACATTTATATATATATATATATATATATATATTTATTTATATGAATCTAACAATAACAATCGTAAAATAAATTGTGTAGCAATAACAAAGTCTTCTTAAGAATCGGGTACTTTAGTCTACTCTGTACATCGAAACGAAAATCAAACGAATATTATATTCTTAGTACATAGCCCGCGTGCTTCCGACACTTCAGGATTTTAATGCGAACACAGAAAATTGAGCTTCGCCCATTGTTCGTTTCAATTTACTGAGTAGAGCCATATATTGTCTTATATTCTATTGGCGCATTATACACATTATACATTAGACCGTACCATGACCGTGCTAGGAACGTGTCAGGTAACAAAACATTGTGTTGAGAAGTAAGAGACTATGCCCACTAGACTGTTCCATCACCGATCAACACCGTCGCGTGCCATGCACTGATCGTATCGGCACCGGCAAAATATTCTCGCCAACAATTGTTGACGGTTTTCATTAAACCCGTTGTAAGCACGGATATGATACGTTGTAGTGGGCATTAGTAGTCTGTGTCGTGTTACTTTCCGTGCCTGATACGTTCCTAGCACGGTCATGGTATGATACGGTCTAATAGGCAGAGACCTTTATCGTTAAACGTTGTAACGCTTCAGGTGATAATTCGACAACATGACAATTTTCTCTGCGCGACAATTCACCTCAGGGAGGGGGGTGATTTTGGAATCTCACCTGTGATCTTGAAATTAAAAATTACATGAAAAAGCAATATGAATTATAATAATATTTGAATTATTATTACAATTTCATCATTAAATGCTTTCCGAAGAATTTTCGGTGTCAAAAATTCGTTACCTCGAGTTTGAATATGAGTGAGAATGAGCACAATTTGTACACAATATTGGCAATAAATGATATTTCTATTTCTATTTCACTCGTAAACTCGTAATTGATGTCATACCGTGAGAATTAATCACTGGCTAAAAAATCGCCTCTCTAGTGATGCGCCATGACCAAGAGCTGCATTCGTCCTTCTAAGTCTCCTAAATTTCTCTGTTAGTAGCAAAGTCCCCTGTGAAATCAATCAAAGTCAATTTTTTTTATTCAAATAATCTTAAGAAAAGTGCTTTGGAATCGTACAAACAGTTTTTTACTAACTACCCATTCAGGACGTCTATTTTTTAACTGTGGAGAAGAATGGGCGCAAGATACAAACCAGTGTGTATTGTCATCTGAAGCGTATTATTGTGTTTTACCTTATTATAATTGACAGTACTTACATACAATGTCAATAAACGTTAACTAGAAAAACACTCAGAAGGCTAAAAATATAAAAATGCAAATTAACATTTCAATAAATATGAAAGTTATTTTATGTACCTACAAGCTTTACAAGAGATACAAGATGAGTCTGACTGGTGAGTAATAAAACTATGAGTTTACACTCATTTAAATGCAATATTCTAAATCTTATATAAGGAGATAACTGTTACATTCCCTTAAGAAGTGCAAAATAATTAACCTTTTGAACGCCAGAGCTCAAACGCATCGGCGCCCTTCCCACGCCAAGCCACAAATTCAGAGCAAATACCTACAAATAAAATAGGAATGCCAACGATGTTATCGATAAGTTGTCAATAACCGATTTAATCTCTGCTATTCGTCACATATTTTTGAAATAAAAAATATTTTTTTGATTTCGTATCATTTAACAGCAGTTACAAAATTCTATACAAAGTAAAAGTAGACATTAGAACTACAAACGAATAAATCAGGTAATAATAAGATACATCACTAATCTCGTTCGTGTAGGCATTCGCTGTCGGGAAGACCCGACTCTGGCGTGGTTGGCACGACCTTTGACAACTTTCTTGCGTGCGAGGTAATGATGTGACATTTTAAGTAAACTAATAATTATTATTATAAATTATAAACAACAAGGTAAAGAAAGGGTTGTCTATTAGAGTACTAATTAATTACTTAGCTTTAGTTGATTTTCTCCGTTTTTACTTAAAGAGGCCTGTTACATCTCGACCGTGATTTTTGCGTAAAATGCCCCTTTTCACATTTTATAGCAATTTTCCAGTTGTATTTATCGTTTTTATGGAAATAGGATAATAAATTCATGCTTAGTATAACAAATTTCCACTCTGCGAGAAAAAGCTGAGTTCGGACGGCCGGCACATATTTTGTAGTAATTTTGCAGTTGTATTTATAGTTTTTATCGAAATAAGATAATAAATTCATTATAAAATATTATGAAGTAAAAATTATTCTGGTATAAATTTTGTTCAATAATATTATCGTATAGGAGAGATTCACAGCGATCTTAAAGCGATTTTCGAAGTTTTTTGGTTTAGAATAATTTCTAAGGAGTTCTTCGGTAGTCATTTGACTGCTATCCATTTTTATTCATATTACACTCCCCGTTACAAATAATAATAGGATAGGAAATCACTAGCAGTCTCTCGTAGCGCTAATGACGTCACCGCTTGACGTGTCTTCCCGACTGTGGCGTACAGGTAACTGTCTATGCGCTGTTCCGTAGGGATGCGCGAGAGTGAACAGTTAACTATCGATCGATAGATATAAATAGTAATCATTTTTCCATCTAATATATAAAATTCTCGTGTCACAGTTTTCGTTGCCATACTCCTCCGAAACGGCTTGACCGATTTTGATGAAATTTTTTGTGCTTATCCGGTATCTATGAGAATCGGCCAACATCTATTTTTCATCCCCCTAAATGTTAAGGGTGGTCCACCCCTAAATTTTTTTTGATTTTTGAAATTTTTCCAATACAAAATGATTTGTTTGTAGTGTTGTCATGGAAACTGTCAAAGCGGTACGAAGTCCGCCGGGGGCAGCTAGTAATTTTATAAATATTACGCATTAGGAATATTCAGATACAAATAGTTGCTATTAAAAAATAATTATCGAAGTAGTAGTAAGCTGCTTTCAATAAAATATTTCATAAATTCAAAATTTAATTTACCTAACTTACCCATCACTAGCTGTCGTGTCTTGCCGACTGTGGCGTGAGGAGAACACCATTTCGGTTAGCAATATTTAGTGATAATTTTTGCTAGTGAAATGTAACTGATGGATATATCTTCGTGCCATTTTACAATTCATCATTAAAGTACTTTTAAATAATAGGAAAAAGAAACACAGAAAAGTTGATTTAGTATGTTTATTTTGTGTTTTAAAAATGTCGTTTTCTCGTCGGCCATACACGACGGTGGCATGTTGGGCACTTTTTCATTTGTCGTCCAGTGCCGACCGTGGCGTTCAAAAGGTTAAATAACTACGAGTACTAGCCTGTCGTCTTAAATTCATAGTTCACTATGTCCAATGTCTTTTTAGAAACTAATCCTCTTAAAAGAACCTGAGAGCAAACACCGAATAGTTATTCCGTGTTTTGTTCCTGCTGTTGTGTCAACTTCATTTCAGATTAGAGTAAAAGAGACAAAACACGGCATAACTATTCCAAGCTTATTGTTTGTTTATTTGTAGTCTGTCACATTCGTAAAAACGTCAAACGTCAGCTTCTTGGGTGTAACTGTTTTGTTTTGTTCGAATTCTTTAAAAAGAAAAACACATTTTCTTGAGAAAATGCTTTTTCCTCATTGAGGTGGTCATTCTTGATTTTGCCGCCAAGCAGTATTCAAATTATCCTTTTTTTGTGTAAGTGTAGTGTAACCTGACTAAACGCATAACAGCTTTTCTTTACTACGTGGCCAATTTTGAAGGTATTCAAATTGGTTTCTTTCACGATAAACTTTGGGGCGTTCTGAGTACGATTTTACTATAAAATAAAAATTTTAACATTTTGGAGTTTGAACTCGTTTGCCCCCTCAGTAAGTACATGCCATTTTAGATGCCAAACATTTTTGATTTCCATATAATGTCTGACCTCTATGAGTGTGACAGTAAAAAATATGTTTCTATTAAACAATGGGTACGTGGGTTTTACTTCCTAATTTTTTTATACTGATTTTTTCTAGAATTATTGTGCAAATGTTTAAGTAGTTCAGCACCCAATGTAGTTTAAAAGTAAGCAGGATTTTAAATCAGTCATTTTCAGAGTTACTTTACTTTAGCTACGTAATAAATTATAAATACCCCATTTTTTCAAATACTCTTGGCTCCCTTAGGCAATTTTTCAAGTATTTTTTTCCAATTTTGGTATCAAGGACCTGGTTATCTCTTAATGTGCCAAAGATTTTGACATTCAGATGATTTTATATTTTATTATGATAAAACTTATTATTATATCTGACACTTCACAAATAAGTTTGCTAGAATATTATTGTACCTATCATTAACTCATAAATGTTTATTTAACTTATTGTTATTAAATAGGGTTATTCCAATACACTATACCTAGTGACAGTTAATTCCAATTCTGCACCTCCGAATGTCTATTTGGAATATTTGTACACTTTTTTTTTATGGAACTAAACATTTAGTAATCGTTTTTAAAAGCATTAAAATAATGACAAGGGAATATAAAACGAACTGAATTATTTAATATAAAATTTAAAAAATATATTGTCGTGTATTCGTAGTACCTATTGTAAAACTAAAATTATAGAAGAAAAACTAAAAAGTATAAAAAATTCAAACGTAAATAGATATCGTCAGATATGATTAACATTTTGCTCTATGAAAGTTGTGAACACTTTGTACGATAATAAATTGTTTTGTGAAGTTCACGTGAACACTGCACAATGGATTGAAACAATTCGTACGGAATTGCTCGCTTTTATTTGTCCTTTCTCTTTCAGTTTGACGTTTTGAACACTGCAGGGCTGTTATCAACGTGCCTAGTGTAAGTTTTGACAACAATACGAAAACGTTAACGTAAACGAGACTCTGTACGGTATTGAAGCAGCGTCGCTTAGAGACATACGCGGAGAGTTGCAAAACATTTGCCGTACTTTTTCTCGTACGATGAATACAAATAGCACTAGGCACCAACATAATATGCGAAGTAATCGCGAGTGAACCCGTACAAAGTGTTTCATTCCAATTTGTACGGATATTTAGTTGTTAACTTATAATGTAGTAGCGACACAACTTAAAAATAGTATATTAACATACTTTCGAAATGTTAATAACTTTCTCGTATTCATCTTATGTGGTGTAGTATTTTATCTTTTGCATTCGTACTCGATAATTTGCATAGGATACTCTGAGATTGTCAACCTTTTAGGGACAACCTGTGATCCTGTGTGTCACGTGCCATAAAAATCGTTGTTTTATAATAAATGTTTGTGATTCAATGTGTTTTATTCAAGAAGTGACCAAAGTAGATAACATTTGCTTACGTTACGAACTGCTATTATGAATCGTGTGCCAAATGGTAGGTGTAGTCAGCATCTAGTTTATCGAAGCAAACTGAATGAGCAAAAATATCTACACATTTAAGGGAAATAAATTTAAATGCGTACATTTTAAGTCTATTTTTGCTTGATTCATAAATGTTGATAGTGTAAGGTGGAAGTGTTCTCTAATCACAGTATGGTATGATTTTCAGTAAATGCAAAGATATTTTCGCTCACTTATTGGCACCGATTAATTTGTTGCTGACTGTACTTACAGTTGTCGAAGCTCGCAACATCCAATCGTATCAATGTACAAGTAATGACGTTGTATTTATTAATAATAAATAAATGTGTTTTTGTAAGTTATTTTAAAAATTAATCCATGTTTTTGTATAACCAAAGACAATAAAAATTTAACTAAAAATATTTTATTGATTATTTGATTTCCTGCGACGTGGTACGCTGTGCTTTAAATTGTATTATACCATTGTGTTATATTATGTTTTTTTACGTTTTCTGTAATGAGTCGTGGATTAGTGATTTTTTTGTTTCGTGTCACTTTTTTATTTGGTTTAAGCAATTTTTTTAAAATATAATTCATGATGTGCCGTTAAAAAAGTAAAAAAAATAAGAAAAAATGCTTAGACAATGTACTATGGCAAAAAAGCTATCACCAGACCTGCCCATTATTGAGGTGTAAGTAAGTATATATGATACAGTATCTACACAGTAAAAGACTTAAGGAGGTGTAGCCTAGCCGTGTAGCGTGTAACGTATCTGATACTGTTACAAGTGAGTACGTAAGCGCGAGCCTGCTGCGAGCCGCTCGCGTGTAAGTGTGGAGCGCAGAGAGCTCGCAGCGACCTTCTGAGTGGCGGTAGGTATCACTGCGAACACAAAGGCGGCTCGCACAATGCGCGTGGATGGCGACACAACCGCTTTTGTGATGAGTACGTAGACATACGCGTGAAGTTCTTGAAATGTCCACTGGTCTCTTGAGACTTCATATCCAATATTAAATTATTGCATCGATTTCTGTTCTTGAATATTTCACTTTGCCAAAATCCACGTGGGCTTTTACAATTTTCAAGGATATTGTAAATCAATATGAACGCTGCATTAGCTACCATTTGAGGCATGTTGTCGGTGTGATATCGTTTCGAGCACTGCGGATCCGGGTGCTCGTGGCTGGACACGCTATGACTGTGGACGAGCCGTACCCACTTGTTGGTTGATACAATATGAGATACGTTACATGCTACACGGCTAGGTGAGTACCCTCCTATAGATAGCGAGCTAGGTGGACTTAAAACAATTCCTACCACCAACTTATCCGAGTAGGTACACTATGAACCCAACGATGGGAATCCAACCCGTAGACCTCTGCTTTGAAATGAAGTCTATGTTTTTAGGGTTCCGTAGTCAACAAGGAACCCTTATAGTTTCGCCATGTCCGTCTGTCTGTCTGTCTGTCCCCAGTCTAGCTCGTAGACTCTTAGTACAGTCGAAGAAGTTCCCGGTCGACCACCTTTAGGCGATAGTCGCTTGCGCTCGATTCCGGCAGTTCGAGTGGGCTCCGCCCACCGCGCGTACACACGGTAGCTCTCGTTTCATTCATAAAAACAATAACATTTTCACACCCCAAAGGCGCCCCCTTTCTTTCGTAGGAAATATTTGTTTTGTGTTTTCGCTGCAGTGATGGGCGCGACCGTGCGAGCTATATAGATATAATATTGGTGCAGACTGTTTACTCAAATATTCTATTTTATTTAATAAAAGCTAAATTATTTTTTGTATTTCGCACTGTTGCAAAAAACGTGCGTTAATTAAGTGAAGTAAAAAATACAAATTTACTACTTGCTGTATAGGTTGTGTTCTACATTGTCAATTACAATCGTATAAATACATACTACCTAGATTATAACTAAATAAAAAAAAAACGGATTTCATGCTATTGTTACTTTTATTTTTGCACCAAAAATCAATAATATTATTAAATCACTAATTTTATACAGGGTTCTTCGTAAATAGTTGTTCAGTCTCTGTTAATATATTTTTTTTGGCCGGACGCCTATGGTGTATCCCGACGCGATGTAGGGCATTTCTGATCGCCCTCATCGAGCAATCAAATTCAATTGCGAACCTTGAAGTTTTCGTGAATGGTTCACGTTCGTATACACTCTTCATGTAATGAACTTTGTCTTCCGTTAAGATTCTTGCAGGTTGAGTTCGTGGACGGTCGGCGATCGATCCCTCGTCACCGTCGCGCTGAACCCATCGCCTCACGGTGGCTCTCTGCACCAAAAAAAAAACGCAAACATTATTTAACAGTAATAACAATCAACAGCTTAATTCGCTTTTTAAACTGTATCACTGGTGGGAGCGCATCATGGTCATTTCAGTTGACAATATTAAAGTTATTTTAAAATAAGAACAAACTTTTGATTATTTTAATAACGTTTACGGGGACCTTATAAATCAAATATATTTGGTTTGTTATTAATTACTATTAGTTTTGCTTCTGTATCCTTATTTCAAAGAAGATTGCCCACTTTTGGTCTTAAATTGTTTCGTTGTATAAAAATGAAAATGAAAGAACGAATTATTGTGAATCAAGTCGCTGCCAGCCCGAACAACGCGCGCCGCTCGCTCGTCACGGCGCGCCGCGCTCTCTACGCTACGTTGCCAGTCCGCGCTGCAATCAACACCGCATCGCGATTACCGCGCGGCGACGCAGTGTGTCAGCGGGCTGGCAACGTCTCGTAATATGGCCTAAATGTCCTGCTCCTGCGCCTTATCACACATAGTAAGCTTTGTCATCTCTTATAATAAGAAAAATGAGATTTTTTTGTAAACGCTTACTTTAAGTAGCAAAAGAGTTTAATCTCTAATTTTAAGCCATAATAAATTAATAATAATGTTTTGCTTAAGCAAACATTCACAAGGCTTTCATTTAATTTAAGAGCCATTTGCAAAGTTGCAAGCCAGTTTTAATGAAGCTAATAATATACATTAATATGATTAGAAAACATTAATAAAAAAAGGATGTATAACTAAATTTATACGGTTTTAAGTCCACTGTCGATTGTTTTATTTTCCGTTTATTAATAATTCTAATTATATTTTTATTATTAATTTTGTTTTCCATAGTTCACTTTCAATACCTAAGTAAACAATAAGTATTTTAAAGTATACAGTATTTTAAAAAAATAAATAAATACAATTTTAAAACAATTAATAAGACTATAAAAAAATATTTCTTAAGAGATAAAGTGCATAATTTAATAATGCAGCGACAGGATTTATAAAGACCGTGGCACCCCTGCCGCCGTGCCTGAATTTAAAATAATAAACTTTAATTAACATATTTGCGTTTTACTTTATAGGTGTAATAGAATACTGCATTTTTACTGCGTTTTTTTTATTCCTAAGAAAGTATAGTTTTGTGAGTTTATAGTTAAATAAATTAAAAAATGTGTGTAAATAAATTATAAACCTCCCATCAGTAAGTTTATTACATTACAGAATAGTATTTTTTTACGATATTTCAGTTCAGTATATTTAAATACAATACTATATTTACGCAGTTTATAAATTTAAGCATAAAAGAAAATTTATTCTTACCGTAACATTCAACTCTCGAGAAATTTGAGAAATGTTTCGTCCTTGCCTGTAGAGAAGCAGAATTTGGTTTCTTTCTTCCGGTAATAAATTGCGGGGTATCTTTAGAGTCCGTAAGGCACAGCACAGATCAACAATGGAGCAATCAACAGTCCAGTAAAACAAGCAATGGTCAACGTTATGGCGAGATAATCAGAGTCCAGGAACAAAACACTGTCGCAATGAGAGATAAAACGAAAATCGGGAACGAACACGTTGACACTTCACGAAATGCAAATTGCAACTGATAATGCAAGTAAACATAAACAAACAGCATGTGCCGTTTGCTCTTATTGGATGTCTATCAGTGAAGGGGCGGGGCGCGTGACGTCACTCGCTGAGGCACGTTCAAAGCGTTTTGAGTGCAAAGTGTACTACCGTGAACTTCCGCCACTGTACTAGATAGCTGTAATTTGGCATGGATACATATTAATCACGCCGACAAAGTGGTGAAGTAAAATTTTGAAAAATATTTATATTTTATATATTATATTATGAAAAAATCACGGTAGTTGTATATATGACGAAATTAAAAGGAAAACTATCACAACTAAGTACGGCTTTACAAGTTTACGAGTAACAGTCGACCAACATATAAAATGTACTTGGCGCAGTACAAATTCCTCATTGGGAACTACTTAAATAACGTTGTCAGGTATGTGAAACCGGTAGTATCTACATTTAAGTATATGAGCCATCGTTAAATAAATGTTAATAAAAGCCCTCTTATCAGAGTCCGCATTATTGAGATGGGCTACGGAACCCTACACTGCGCGTGATGGCCCGACACGCACTTGGCCGGTTTTTATTTTTAAATTTATCTTAATATTTAAAACAACATTTTAAAATTGCTTAGATTGTAAGTTTGTAAAAGCATTACGGGATACATTGTGACGGGCAACTTGGATTCCACATCGCAGTTTGAATTGCGGGATGGCGGGACCGGTCTCCGACGAGCAGTTTCAATGCACAGATCATTCCAGAGATTTAGTTTGATGAATTTCCAATCGGATTATGTCAGTATCCTTGCCTTCGTCAACTACAGGCGGGCACACAAGTGTTACGGACACTTTTATAAGCAATATATTTTTTAAATATATATGTTGTTCTTTGCACTTTGCATGTGACTTCGACTACGGAAAAATACGAAGTCCGCGTTGAGTTCGTATTTTTGCGTACATTTTTTTTAATCAAAATTAATTCCAGCCTTTGTTACCCGCAAGGACAGTATCATTCTATCAGTGAAATATTTTTTGGAATTGGATCAGTAGTTCCAGATTCAAACAAACAAAGTCACAAACTTTACCTACATATTAATATTGTAGATTTGGGAAGGCTTGAATGCACTCGTGATGTATAACTGTATTACACTCAATGACTGTATTATTTTAAAATCAAACAGCCGATTTAAAAGAAACTATATGCTCATAGAACGTAATAGACAAACATTTAAAACATCGAGGAGCTCGATGGCGCAGTGGTTAACGCGCCCGGTCTACGAGTGCTGAGGTTTAACAACATTCGCAAAGGCCGGTCATCGGATGGGTCACCAAAAATGTATCACCTCGAGCTCCTCCGTGCTTCGGAAGGCACAAGGAAGGTAAAGCCGTTGGTTTCGGCTGCATTAGCAGTCGTTAATAACCACCAACCCGCACTGTGCCCGCGTGGTGGTTTTTAGGCCATTCTCCCTGTTCATCCATAGGGAAGGTTCGTGCTCCAGCAGTGGGGACATAAAATGAGCTGATGATGATGATAATGATGAAGATGAAAAAACATTTATTCAACTATATTATTATGTACGAGTATGCTATATAAAATCCACTGTAACGTCCCCTCGGAGAATCTAGTAAGAAAAGGGGACACGCTTGGGTCATGTCGTTCCCTCTAGAAGCCCTCTGACTGTGGTTCGATTTCACGGCTCGAGGAACCCTTTAAGTTTCTCACCGTTCCCCAAAATTTCGGTGACGCTAAAAAACCACCTATGGGCATGAGGCATCACAGCAATCTCTCAAAAAAAAGATCCCTATCCTTACAGTACAATGTAGAAGAAGCTATTTCAGATTGAAGCGAGTAAGTATTTAGTTCCCGACTGTACACTATAAACTTGCAAGCAATTAGTCGCTTGGATCGAGAACAGTTTGAGCTATAGCGGATGCACTACTGATGGAGTCCTCAACAGTTGAAATTAGGTCAATGATGAATACTAGGAAACTAGGGACTAAAAAATAAAATAAAATTAGGAGGTTAGTATCATGCGCTGCGCTTTTCTTGGTGCTGGAAAATAAAAACTCTTTAGTACAAAAATTAATCATACAAATCAGTAAAAATGTCGAAGATTTGTCTTCTTTCGTAAAAAAACATGTAAGTAGGTTTACACAAGCACGAGATGCGAATTTCCTTTTTTGAAGTCGGATAAAATCTATTGAAAAGGTTGTGTGCGTCAGGTGGGGTTTACTCAACTCATGACATTTCGCTAAGCAAATTGCCTTAATGTCACTTTTACCTGATGTAAGTGGTGGTAAGGCCAATGGTGGAAGCGCACTTCACCCGGAATCCTCAACTACTGAGGCACTGGCTATCTTATCTGTAGCTGCCGGAACACAGCTGCAATACTACAAACATTGATGTTATGGCGACATATTTAAATAAGATGGGGGTAGTTAGCCAGGCGGACAAACAAGCCCTACCACCAACCAAACCGAGTACACAAACATGTATCCCCCGCTGGGAATCGAACCCGAGACCACTGGGTCTTAGACCGGTGATCTTAACCAGACTACCACAGAGGCGGTAGAATCTTTTACATGAGTTCCGCTGATTTCCTGCACCGCACTACACGCAATCGACTGTCTTTCCATCCTCACCATCTTGATGGATGGCGGTCTACTACTGTGTGTTTCTGCGTACTGGGCGGCGGTATTTCCGGACCATTACGACTCGGGGAGCTTCAAGAAACGAGCTTATTCCTTCCTTAAAGGCCGGCATCTACATCTGCCATTCTTCTGGTTTTGCGGATGTCCATGGGCGGCGGTGATTGCTTCCCATCAGGTGACCCGCCTGCTCGTTTGCCTCCTTCTAATATAAAAAAAATGCTTCAGATGTTTAGATTGAAAGTCATTATCATTTTTATTTATCGTCATCACCAGCCTTTAAATGTTCCACTGCTGGGCTCAAACCTACAGAACCCACCATGCTGGCTAACGTGGTGAGGGTTATAACGACTGCTTCATTTCGACAATCACTGGAACCAAGGGCCTTTGAACCCATTTAGTGACAGAGCATGAACAATTTCGTGGAATTCTGCTCGTGGAATTTTTTTAACACTTTGTCTTTTAAACAAAAAAGACGTGTTTCACGAAAGCAAGCGGTTGAAGTATTTATCGTCAAGTTATGTTTTACAATATATAATCTTTGCTATCTTCTCATAAACGACTTCTTTTTTCCATTATTTTTTTTACACGAAAATGTATTATGCATTATATCATTGTTAATCAGATGTTAATAAAATAATCATATTATTTTTTATTTACAAATTATGTTTTGTTTTTGTTATATGCTGATTATTACGTTTGTAAAGATGTTTTGCGTTTGGTTCTCATTATGCATTGATGTGCGTTTTATATCAAAAAAATATTAGTAGGTTATTAGTAATATATTAGTAATATTAGTAGGTAGGTTCCAGATATAAACAAACACTGATGATTCATTTTATATCTTTTTTGTTATTTTGTTGTACGATTTATCATTAAAATAAAACATTTGAAATAAGTATTTTAAGTTTTATTTAATTGATTTCATTATTATTAGACATATTTTTGTTTTTAACTGATCGATGATTACATTTAGGAAAATAGACGTGATTATATTTATGCTATTTTATGTATTTCTTTAACGTGCATAATGCAAACTAAGGTTATTAATTAAGTATCAGGGACAACAGTAGGCGTCTCGAACCGATATACTATCGAACTAATAAATTATGGTACTAATGAGCCATCGCTGGAGGGTTTTTCGCAACAGGATTTTTCGCACAAACGTTACATCGTATCAATAAAGCATCGATAGAATAAAACATCGCACAACTGAATTATCGACACGTCGTGTTTGGTATTATAAAAATCGAATCATCAACTTTCGGAAACACGTAGGGCATCCTTTGCATCAGGGGTCGTTTTCAGCGTCACCACATTTTATTGGGGGCGGCGAAAAACCTAAAGGGTTCCTTGAGCCGTGTGAAACGAAACACCGTTAGGTTTTCTAGAAGGAATGTTAGATTCTCTAAGGAGTTCATATCGGAACCGGACTTTCCCACCCGTTTTTTGTAGTTTACTCGCATGTCCAAATATTTGAAGGTTTTCTGAAGTAGCAATAAAAAAACAATTTTATCCAATGCATTTGTTAAAAGTGGTTTGACACCGAATACGTGTTCGACCTTATTTACTCTGCGTTAAAGCGCAAATCGATTCCTTCGGCAAATACCAAATTTGCCACCGAATCTATTTCGGGTAATATTGGCGAGAGATTCCGGTGTAGACCCAAGTGAGGTCCCAGGGAATCGATTCAGCTGTTTATTTTGAAACGCATTCATTACACTTGCCTACGAAAAAATATATTAAGAATTCTTTGACCCGCAAAATAGGAAAAATATAATTAAAAAAGTAAATGTTGTGTTTCTTTCAATAACTATTAAAACATAATGTCTTTTAAGTCTTTCGATCTGAATTATTAACATTTCATTCTTAATTTGGTCGTTGGTTAGAGAGCTCATTTTGCGTGAAGCGAAACGTATGCTATCAAATATTTAATTTAACGGTAACACTAATAGCATCAGAGGAGCTCGATGGCGCAGTGGCTAACGCCAGGGTCTGCGAGTACTGAGAATAGGAAGAATAGAAAGAATAGAAATAGAATAGAAATTACTTATTGTATAACTGTGTACAGTATAAATCTTAAATAATAAATAGTATCAACAGATTATCCATTTCGAACGTACAATGTGTTTTGTGAATAATACCTTTTTATCAGCATAGTATTCGTTTAAATTATAATAGGCCTTGTGTGTGAGCCATACTCTCAAACTTTTAAAAAAAATATTACCTTCTAACTTTTTTAACTCCACCGGCAACTTATTATATATTTTAATTGCACTATTAAGGCTCCCTTGTGGAACATTATATTATTGCTTTGCGGTACACATAGGTCAAACTGATATTTTGTGCGAATATTGTTACGGGAGGATGATTTCGTTGTGAAATATTCTTTATGGGTTTTAACGAATATAGAAATTTCCAAAATATAAATACAAGTAACAGTCAGAAATAATTCGTTCTTTTCTAAAAGTGTCACGTATAGATTCAGTATTGCACGTTTTGTATATATATAATTCTTAAGCATCTCTTTTGCATTATTTATAGAGTTTAAGCAACTTTCACAAAAGCCGGTCATCGGATGGGTGACCAAAAATTTATCATCTCGAACTCATCCGTGCTACGGAAGCCACGTAAAACCGTTGGTCCCGGCTGCATTAGCAGCCGTTAACCACAACCGCAATCCGCAAGGCTCGTGCCCCAGCAGTAAGGACATATAAACGAGCTGATGATGATGACTAATAGCATATTTGGTCAGATTAATATAATGTTAACTTTGACAAGACACAACTGCCTGCTGTAAAAATAGATAGATGAGTTTACGCTAAAACATAGGTGGGCACCTATAATTTACTCGGCAATTAACAATATCATTGAAGCGCAAATAGACAACTGTTGTGATATCATAATTGGTGCTGCGCAAACGGTGAATGTGTTATAATGATATTAGCATTTGTTTAACCATTCACACGTGAGGAGCGGACCGGGAGTCGATTAATTTTGTTAATTTTTTAACAGGTTCACTGTCCAAAACTTATAACAATGGTTAAATCATTTGTCACGGATCATATGTGGTCTGCGGGACAGTGAACCTGTTAATAAGTTCCTGCACTTATTTACTATTGAAAAATCTAGCAGATAGCTAGCTAACTAGCAGTAGCATTGCCACATGGAAGAGCTAAGGCGTGCGTGCTCCATATTATGACATTCTAAATAATTAAACAAGTATAAAAATAAAAACCTAACAAAAATAACTGATTTTATTAAAATGAAACAACTTTTACGGATCTACTCGCGTTTATTTTACACGTTAGTTTTAATTAATGTTTATCCTGACGTTTCAAACCCTTTGCAGGGTCCGTGGTCACAGGGAGACTGAGGTGTTGGTCGTCTCATAATTAGTTAGTAGCTTTGTATACCCTCATTTAAATTTAATCTGGTGCGTTCCGTTTTACGCAGAAAGAGCTTACAGTATCTTTTGGTCTGACAGTATGGTGTTGGGGCTGGGATTTAATATTCTGTATGATGGGATCCCAGGCTGGTGGTAGATTCCAACCATCTTCTCTATTAAAATTAGGATGTTTTTTAATTTCAATAGCCTCGCGTATCATCCTAGGGATGAATCGTTGTTCTCTGGCGAGTATTTGTGGTTTATCAAATCTGATGTAATGGTTGGGGTATTCCCCTCAAGGGAATATTCGCATACCGCAGACTTATTTTCGCGCCTATGCTTGACGTTGAATTTATTGCTTATTTGTAAATTCTATGTGCAAAAAACATCTTGGCACCAAAACAGCAATGCAGATTTAAAAACTTAGGTTGTTATTATTCATGCTGATATATTCTGGTTAAGGTTAACATTAAAACATGTCAAATTACCATAGCAACATGTTATGCAATAACAAAGAGTGCACCGAACAGTTACGAGTTTTTGAATTAACATAAATCGAAATTCAACAAAGAATCCGTAGCTACAACAATTAAAAACAGTTTTCTGGTAAACGTGGCGCTCGTGGTGCGTGACGCTCGGTAATCATTGCTAATTGTTAGGAACAATTTATGTGTTCATTGAATTGCTCATTTGCATTTACGGATCAATCGTTTAGTTTGACTACGACTAAAAAAAGGTTCAAGATCATCAAGTAATGAATATGTAACATAATAGGTCCATAACGGGAAGAAACCTCTTTTTAACAGAAAAAGAATTATTTCAAATCAATGCGTAACTGTCGGTGTTGAGGAATGAGTCGCCATCTATGATGAATCTATGATGAACTATGAGAAACCCACTATCGCGCGATAATTCAACGGCAGCCAATCAGAGACGTCCGCGGTAACGCCATATTGTAGGGCACCAATCGCGGGAGCTCCTTTGTACAGCCATTTTATAATTTTTCAAATAATTGCTAGTCATTCGAGTGTTTATAGTTTTTTTTTGTTCTTACTTTTCATCTACGCAAACCATTGTAACGAACGCATTATACACTTTTGAAAATCAACAACTATATTTTAATTTCCACGCAAAATTCATTTGAATAAGTCCAATCCTAAACATTTGGACCTTCGGAGCCGAATTTGGATCTTCGTCGATCAGCTGGACCTGCGTCACCATTCGACTCCAACTTCCCTGGAATACGCACGGGATACTTTCCAATCCAGGAGTCTTCTCTTGCCGCAATCGAGACTCGCAAGTCTATGTGTTGGACATCTCGACGACAGACAGGAGACACTAAAGTGGTACGGCCAGCTATCCGCAATATTCCCAAAATCCTGGTTTTCACTTGTGTTAATACGTGTGCATTTCACCAATTCCAGTTTGCTTACGTGCATCTTGCTTTTGTGAGTGATCATCAGCAGAGTGCCGCTGCTAGTGCCTGCTGCATTCGCAGAGATCACCATAAACTGTAAGTACTCCTTATTTTTCACTGACTACCGAGATGAGCACTGATAGTGAGGTTAGGGCTAGATCAAAATCCCCTTGTAAACTAACAGTTGATAGTGTTAATGTGCCCTCAGAACTAAATAGTTTGATCAGAAAGCGAGGCACCGTAAAGGGCAGGTTAACTAGATTTTCTAATTACCTAGATAATGTTGAAGCAAATAAAGAGTTGTCCGAAAGGTTACTTGTCGATTTAAAACTCCGTGTACGTGGCGTTACGGGTCTATACGCCGAATTTAACGGTCTTCAAACTAAAATCGAAGAAATGGTTTCAGAAACCGACTTAGAGAACCAGTTATCGCAGCGCGATTTATTTGAAGACTGTTATTATAGCTTATTGACTAGAGCCGAGTGTTTGTTAGGTACTGAGTCGGTTGCTGGAGTTTCTAAGTGTATTAGGGGCGTACAGCGGGCGGTCAAACTGCCTACGGTTTCAATACCTACTTTTGGAGGCGATTACGAGCACTGGTTAGAGTTTCGAGACACCTTCCTGTCGCTTGTTCATAATTCCACAGAAATAAGTAGCATACAGAAATTTCATTATCTAAAATCATCACTAAAAGGCAGCGCTAGCTTAGTGATTGATTCTTTAGAATTTTCCGCCGCCAATTACGCTATTGCATGGGAGCTCTTGCTAAACCGTTACAACAATAATAGTTTACTGATTCACAACCACGTTAAGGCTATTTATTCCATCCAAAAGCTTACCAAGGAGTCACCTGCAGCACTAAGACTTTTGATAGACACTATTTTGAAGAATTTGCGTGCATTGAAATTGCTTGGCGAACCCACGGACTCATGGGACACCTTAATCATTTATATTGTTGTCACTAAGTTAGATTCCAGCACAGAGCGAGAATGGGAGCAATATAAATGCACGCAATTAAATCTAAATCATAGCGGTGACTCCAAGGCAACGTTGAAAACTAATGATTTGCTCCAGTTTTTAAAGCGCAGGGCTGATATGCTAGAAACATTGTCAGTTTCGCACAGTAGTAAAAGCAGTTCTTTTAATCACAATGTTTACAATAAAAAACAATCAACGCACGAAAATGTCAAAGTTCACTGCAATGTTTCTAGCAATAAAACGCACTATAATCAGCACCGCGTTAACGCTTTGTCTTGTGTAATGTGTAACGGTAAACACCCACTTTATTCTTGCGAAAAGTTTTTGGAATTAGCAATAGCTTCAAAACTTGATTTAATCGTAAAGCACAAGTTATGCAAAAACTGCTTGCGTTCGGGTCATACGGTGAACGACTGTAGGTTCGGACCTTGCAGAAAATGCAATAAAAAACATAACTCGCTTATACACAGTGACGAATTAAATGCAGATTTTGGCGCAGTCTTACTATCTGCGAGTCCCGTTATTAATAAGCCGACAACGGGCGGACCAAGCGCATCGCACGGCAGTCAGCTGCTCGTGACGTCAGCGCCTCTCGCACCTTATTATACGGATACCGCCGCTATTGGTGAAAATGTTAAATCTATTCAATTGACTAAGGTGCATACCGATACCCGTGATCTATGTGTGCAACCTGTTTTTTTGTCGACCGCTATAGTCGAAGTTGCCGATAAGCATCAAAACTATCACACAGCGCGCGCATTACTTGATAGCGGGAGTCAACGATGCTTTGTTACAAAATCATTTTGCGAATTACTAGATATTAAGGTTATACAGTCCACTCATGAAATACGGGGAGTGGGTAATTCCGTGTCACAGTCAACGCAGATTTGTGACATAGAAATAAAATCACGCGTAAATACTTACTCCACTTGCATTACGTGTCTTGTTTTACCGCAAATAACATCAACATTGCCAGCTGTTAACATACAAAGCGCACTGTTCAGAATTCCTGACAATGTTCAGCTAGCTAGTCCGCATTTTTTGGAGTCCCAGAATATTGATATTCTAATAGGCGCGGATCGATTTTGGGACTTACTTATAGAAGGTAAAATTCGTTTACCTAGCGGCCCGTTCCTCCAAAACACGCAATTAGGATGGATAGTGTCGGGCTCGTTAAATATAGTTAATACACGCAATAGCTTTGTTCGCTGTAACTTAACGCAGTCGATAGATATGCAACTTCGTCGTTTCTGGGAGCTTGAAGAGCTGCCTAAGGTTCAGAATGCGCTTAGTGAAGATGAGCTGGAATGCGAAAAATCTTTCGTAACTAATACGACGCGCGATACTAGCGGGAGGTTTTGCGTTCGAATTCCGCTCAAAGAATCAGCTGATTCCTTAGGTAAGACGTACTCTCAAGCGGAACGACAGTTTTTAGCATTAGAAAAAAGACTTGATCGCACGCCCGAGTATAAAAAGCTATATTCTGAGTTTATTCGGGAATATATTAATTTAGGTCACATGACACCTGTAGATTCCTTTGGTGATCCGCATTACATCATGCCACATCATGGCGTATTCCGCGCTCATAGCACTACCACTAAGTTACGCGTCGTTTTTAATGGTAGTGCCCCGTCTACTAGTGGGAAGTCGTTTAACGAGATCCAGCTAGTGGGACCCGCGATACAAGGCGACCTATTAGCTATCTTGTTGCGCTTTCGGCAATTTAAATACACGGCCTGCGCGGATATCGAAAAAATGTATCGGCAGGTACTTGTATCACGTGACCAAAGGGACCTACAGTTGATACTTTGGCGCGATGACTCATCACAGCCCATTGGCGTTTACCGATTAAACACGGTCACATACGGAACTGCTTCCGCACCATTTTTAAGTTGTCGTTATTTAAAACAATTAGCTGCCGAATGTGATGACTGTGACGTCAAACGGGTAATAAACGACAGTTTTTATGTTGATGACCTGGTTTTTGGTCATGATAATAAAATTAAATTGTTAGAAATTTGCGCAAAAACCGCGAAAACATTAGAATCGGGGTGCTTCCCACTACGAAAGTGGATATTTAATTTTAACAATAATGACCAATCGCTGGCGCCATTACCCCAATGTGCAAAGGAATTAAAGTTAGATGAAAATGTTCATAGTAAAACGCTTGGCATTGGGTGGTTTAACTGTACTGACGAGTTTTATTTCACTACTGGGTTTGAAAACAATTCTACCTCTTTAACAAAACGAATTATTTTATCGACTGTGTCGCAAATATTTGACCCATTGGGTATCCTAAGTCCTGTGGTAATTCTTGCAAAGGTTTTGCTACAAAAACTATGGTTGTTAAAGGTAGGATGGGACGATCCGGTTCCCAGTGACGTCACGCGAGCGTGGGAACGGTTTATCAGTGACCTATCCGTTTTAACTAATATACGTGTACCGCGACACGTCGTAGGCGATAAGCCAATTAGCATTGAGTTGCATATTTTTACGGACGCGTCGCAAACAGCATACGGTACATGCATATATATTCGCACAATTGGCACAAATCAGATAACAGTTAGGTTATTGTGTTCTAAGGGCAAGGTCGCTCCCTTACACCTTGTCAGTATTCCCCGACTAGAACTTCTGGGGGCATTGCTAGGCGCTCGTTTATATAATAAGGTTCGCGAGTCGTTAAAACTTAACTTTAACCTCGTTACTTTTTGGACGGACTCAACGATAGTGTTGGGATGGTTACGTATGGCCCCTAACCTACTAAAAACATTCGTTCAAAATAGAACTACGGAAATTCACGAGTTAGCTAAGGAAATTCCGTGGCAACATGTAAGTGGAAAGGACAACCCTGCTGATCTGGTATCACGTGGTGTCGGCTTAACTGACCTTTCTAAAGCGACATTGTGGTGGGAGGGTCCGTCATTCCTTCACGATCCCGAATTTGGTTCTGGAACGACCACGAAGTCGTGCAATTATGAAATCGACACGCATGATCTTCCAGAACTCAAACCTAGGAATGTACACACATTGGTAGCAGACCAGCAGCGGCCCAGTACGTCACTATTCCCATTCCACAGGTTCTCTCAATTTAATCGCATGATGCGCGCAATGGCGTACGTTTTACGATTTATTTATAATGCGCGCAATAAAGTCAACAAAAAAACCGGCGCACTCAATGTTGATGAATTGAGAGAGGCTGTGGATACTTTAGCCAGATTTTCGCAATTGGAGTCATTTCCAGACGAGTATGAGTCATTGTCAAAAACGGGAAGCTTAAAAATAAAACACAATTTAAGTAAATTAAATTTATTTATTGCAAATGATAAATAAATACGAGTTGGCGGTCGCATTGAATATTCACCTCATTACGCATATGAAAAGAAACATCCCGCGCTCATATCGAGTAAACATCACTTTTCAGTGTTGCTCTTCCGCTCCGAGCACAAGCAGCTGCTGCACGCGGCGCAGCAGGCGCTGCTGTTCGCGCTGCGCGAGCGCTGGTGGCCGGTAAGGGGGCGTGATCTCGCAAAGAAGGTAATACATGAATGTATTATTTGCAAACGCTTAAAAGGTAAAGTCGTCACTCCTCTTATGGGAAATTTACCTCCTGAGCGTATCACGCCAACTTATCCGTTCGCACAATGCGGAGTTGATTACGCGGGACCAGTGTTCGTATTGAGTCGCAGCGGAAGGGGGGCTAAAACTGTAAAGGCCTATATATGTTTGTTCATATGCTTCGTCACGCGCGCAGTACACTTGGAACTTGTCAGCAATCTCTCGTCCGAAGCGTATTTACTCGCTTTAAAGAGATTTATTTCACGGCGTGGCAAACCGGAAGTAATTTTTTCGGACAACGGACGAAATTTTGTAGGATTAATGAACGAATTTAGAATTTTTTTAAGTAATTGTTCATCTGATATATTCGAATACGCTAGTAGTCAACAAATTAAATTTAAATTCATACCTGCCTACTCTGCTCATCACGGTGGCCTCTGGGAAAGAGGAGTACAATCATGCAAGTACCATATCCATCGTGTGGTAGGCAACGCACACCTCACTTTTGAGGAGTTAACCACGCTATTGACACAAGTGGAAGCCGTCCTCAACTCTCGTCCTCTGAGTCCATTATCCTCTGACCCTCATGACCTTGTTCCTCTCACGCCCGCTCACTTCCTGGTTGGTCGTTCACTCACAGCGCCTGTGACAGCTGCTGATCTGCAGTCTACGCCAGTCCACCGCCTCACACGCTACCAGAGGGTGGAACAGCTGCGGCAGCACTTTTGGTCACGGTGGAGCAAGGAGTACATATCCGAGATGCAGACGAGGACCAAGTGGAGGCAGAATATTGACAACCTACAACCGGATACGCTTGTTGCTGTCAAAGACGACAACCTACCGCCACTGAAATGGCAAATGGGTCGTGTGGAGCGCATCATACCGGGCAGAGACGGCATTGTGAGAGTAGCAGACATCCGCACGGCTTCTGGTGTCATAAGGCGCGCTGTTACCAAAATCTGTCCCCTCTTCTGTGACGAGCCATCGACCGACGCAGCGAGGGTTTAGTAAGCTGGTGCTTCCAAGGCCGGGGGCATGTTGAGGAATGAGTCGCCATCTATGATGAATCTATGATGAACTATGAGAAACCCACTATCGCGCGATAATTCAACGGCAGCCAATCAGAGACGTCCGCGGTAACGCCATATTGTAGGGCACCAATCGCGGGAGCTCCTTTGTACAGCCATTTTATAATTTTTCAAATAATTGCTAGTCATTCGAGTGTTTATAGTTTTTTTTTTGTTCTTACTTTTCATCTACGCAAACCATTGTAACGAACGCATTATACACTTTTGAAAATCAACAACTATATCCAATCCAATCCAAATCCAATCCTAAACAGTCGGAGATATGTGACAATATACCTACGCATACATTAAAAATATAAATATACAGACGGATTGATATTTAAATTGAAATTATATGTACTTTCATTTCGCTCTTCCGTATTTCGGAAGTCACGTAAAGCCGTTGGTCCCGGCTGCATTAGCAGTCGTTAACAACCAACAATCCGCACTGTGCCCGCGTGATGGTTTATGGCCCGTTCTCCCTATCCATCCATAGAGAAGGCTCGTGTCCCAGCAGTGGGGACATACAATGAGCTGATGATGATGATGGCGATGACTACAAAGATCTTTCTATATTTTTATGTTGGCTATAGAATTTAATATTAGCAAACCTTTAATGGAACTATATCGAGTTTGTAAATAAATTGTATATTTATTTGTTTTTAACAACTGTACATATATTCTTTTAATATAAAAAAAAATATTTTATTTATAAGGACACATTACAGGCAACAGTTAAAAAAAAGTAGCACAATTTTTATGAAAAGCTTATACACTAAACCATCACCTAAAAGCATGCATCCCTGACATGAGTATAATTTAATGGTTTTACGTAATATTGAGATATTACGTACCAACGGCCATAAGGCCGTGAATATTATATTATACTAGCTGACCCGGCGGACTTCGTACCACTTTGACAGTTTCTATGACAACAAAAGAAACAAATCGTGGAACATTTTGTATTGGAAAATTAAATTGTAAAAAAAATGTTTGGAGTTGACCACCCTTAACATTTAGGGAGATGAAAAATAGATGTTGTCCGATTCTCCACCCTTGCCGATATGCACGCTAAGGTTCACCAAAATCGGTCGAGCCGTTTCAGAGGAGTTCAATAACGTACACCGTGACACGAGAATTTTATATATTAGATTAAAAAAAATATAATAACCAGCCCGCCGAAATTATTCAACACTATTTACTTTTTACTTTGAAAGCCAAAGGCACCCATTCAATGTCAACAACTACCGTCATTAACACCCGTCATTAAAATTGTTGGTTAGAACCACGATAGCTCAATTGGAAGAGCACCTGACCCGGTATGTCAAAAGGGTGCACCCTTTTTGAACCTGATTTTGAACCTGCAGGTTCAAATCCTGCTCGTGGAAATTTTTTCAACATTTGTGTTTTTGTAATTTGTTTCGCAATAAAATTTGCGTTAAAATTATATAAACAAAACAAAAACATTTTACTAATCATACCGTTGGCATTAATGATTATTTGATATAACCACGGACTTAGATAAGATGGTGGAAGGCCACGCATATTTAAAAAAAAAGCACTACCACCAACTAAATAGTATGTACCCCCGCTAGGAATCGAAAACGGGACCTCTGTGTTATTACTATACCACAAAGGCAGTCACTGCTGAATTCAAAGGAAATATTATATTTTCCATAGTCTTTAATGTATCCGCCGTCAGGCGCCAATTCGCAAAATGATTTACGCATACCTAATTAACAGCTCGTTAAATGATTTCATTTATTTCGCAGATTAAGTACTAATGCTTAATTAATTTATCACTACGTATTTTGTGTTTAATTAATTACAATGTATTTAATGACATACGAAGGATTTGTATTGTACCTACGTGAGGGCACATATCCCGTAATCCCGAGAGATTTTGTAGAGGTGATATCTCCTACCCGAAAGCTCCTTTCAAATTACAAATAAAGTAAAAAAAAAAAAAAAAAAAAAAAAAAAATAATGATTACCAATGACCTCAAAATATTTTAGTGAAAATTGAATAAGCCGTTTTTGGGAAAGCCTTATTGTTTGCCGCTCATTATCATCATCATCGTCTCAGCCAAAAGAGGTCCACTGCTGCACACAAAAGCCTTCTCCCCGAATCTCCACAACGACCGGTTCTTTGCTGTTCGCATCCATCGGCTACTTGCGACCTTTACCAGGACGACGGTGCACCTTGTTGGAGGCCTGCCCACATTGCTTTTTCCGGTGCGCAGTCACCATTCGATCACGTTAACGAATAAGAGAATTTACATGGCAAGTTTTAACTCTCCTCATTTGTCATCTCGAGGAGCTCGATGGTGCATTGGTCAACGCGCCCGTTCTACGAGTGCTGAGGTTAAGCAACTTCCGCAAAAGCCGGTCATCGGATGGGCGACTAATAATGTATCATCTCGAGCTCCTCCGTGCTTCGGAAGGCACTTAACACGTTGACTGCTTCAAAACCAGATACAATAGAAATGTAATTTTCGCCACTCATTTGTGCGGAGTCCGGCATTGAATGGGTTAAAGCCCTGCTGCATTCCCGGCTGCATTAGCAGTCGTTAACAGCCTCCAATCCGCACTGGGCCCGCGTGGTGGTTTATGACCCGCTATCCCTATCCATCCATAGGGAACGCTCATGCCCCAGCAGTGTGATGTGATGTTCGTCACCAGGAGGCGCTGCTTCGATGCCACACAAACTTCTTTGACGTTAACGAATGGTGAATAGAACTCGCAATAGATACAATCGTCATTGTCGACAGCAAAATCGCTTACCAAGTAATTGTATCAGTTTGTGAACTAATTCCATACTAATGGACATATTAGTAACGCGAATGTTGCGCTTGGTGCGCCCTTGATCGCGTTTCAATTCGTATGTCGATCGATTGACGACTTTAGCAGTTGCGGCTGACAGAAGTTTTTCCAACAGTAGTTTAAGTTCTTTAAAGTGTAACGAGTTTTTCTGGTATAAAATGAATAATATTTGTAAAAAGAAAGACAAAAGTGTTGAAAAAAAATTTGCCGAGCGGGATTGGAACCCGCACCCCATGACATGCCGGGTCATGTGCACTGCCGACTATGCTATCGTGGCTCAAAGCCAAAGGAGCCCTATTCAATGTAGGTATATAAAGTAAAAGTAGATACTGTTGAGTGTTTTTTATATATTTTAGCGTTTTATTAACGCTTAAATATACTTAAGTAAAATTTTAAACACTGAAAAAAGAGACGACAACCTCAGGCGGGAAGGCGAGGGAGGCGGGATGTTGACTAAAAAACATAAGCATCAAGCACTGAAAAATTTCGACGGGTGAAAGCCAGACCTCGGTAGCCAAGTGGTTAAGGCAGCCGCCCGGAATGCGGAAGGTGCGTGGTTCGATTCCCGCCTGAGGTTGTCGTCTTTTTTCAGTGTTTAAAATTTTACTTAAAATTTTAGATACTGTTGATTAATATCGGCGAGTTGGATTGAGCCACGATAGCATAGTTGGCAGTGCACCTGACCCGGCATGCCATGGGGGGCGGGTTCGAATCCCACTCGTGAAATTTTTTCAACACTGTCTTTTTTCTAATTGTAATTTGTTCGCAACAATATATGCGTAAAATTATATAAAAATAATCATGAATAATATTGATGAAGTTTTTGATTAACGAATCTTAATTAAAAGTAAGAGTATACTGGATTGTGAAGTACTGGGCAAGTTTGCTGATTGCCTCGGACGGCATTTTCAGCTTCACCGGGCTTTTTTGGGGGCGGCGAGAAACTTGAAAGGGTACCTCAAGCCGTGTGAAACGAATCACCTTCGGAGGTTTTCTAGAGGGAACGGCATCATACTAGTGCGTGTCTACTAGATTCTCCGAAGGATTCGGATCAGATCGGGGAGCAGAAACCACTCGTACTCGAGGAGCTTGATAGCGCAATGCAAATGCTCAGAAAGCAATTTTTGAAAAGGCTGGTCATCGGTTGGGTGACTAAAACATCATCATTTTGAGACCCTTTGTGCTTCGGACGCCATATAAAGCCGTTGGCCCCGGCTGCATTTGCAGTTGTTAACAACAAACAATCCCAACTGGGCTCGCGTGATGGTTTTTGACCCGTTCCTCCGATCGATCCATTGGGAAAGATCATGCCCCAGCACTATAAGTACTGCCGCTATAAGTCGAACATTCTGATGTTCATATATTGTTTAATCACGTAGACAATACCTCTTCCTTCGCAATCTTGTGCATCCTTCTTTGTGAATTATTGGCTATCATCTCACCAGATGGAAGACAAATGTCTACTGGGTGCAGTGTGGCAGTTTTATGAAAAATTCGATCACGTTAACGAAATCAAAAATTTTGATGGTAAAATCCTAACTCATTTCTTTTGTCAATAGAAGGAGGCATTGAGCTGTTTTAACGTTTTGATGCCATACAAATTCTAGTTTTCTTTAACGTGTACATGAACGCGAAATAAGCATAGGCAATGTAGAATAGAATAGAATACTTTATTTTACACACAAAAAAACAAAAAAAACAGGCACGTTAAAGTAAAATAAACAGGAGTCGTACCTACAAAGGGCAATACTGTCTATATGACAGGGCCTGAACGTCCATTCTACTATTTTAAAACGTACTCAATTGTCACTGAGTATTTCAATTTTTACATTAAGACTATTTATGGGGAAAATATCAGTATCAGGTCACTAGGACATCATTGTTGAATCTTAAAATTAATGATCCATGATTGGAACTTACAACACTAAAGCAGATCCGATCTGCTCTCTGAAAAGTTTTATTGAAGTTACGTGACACACAATCAGTCGGCGGTCAGTAAGTTATTCCAAAAGGCTATATTCTATAAAGATGCCCAACAATTTTCTAAACACAAAGGTCAATCAACTGCACTTACCGAATTAAAATACGACCTAAACCGGCAAGGATGTGCGATGCAAATCGCTGATGCAACAGTCGATGCTACTTGCACATCCGACATTTATTTCGGCAGCCCAGAACGAGGCTGCTATAAATACTGTATGGATGGTTGCATACAGCACACTTCGCCTCACACCGAAGAAAAATGAACACCTACATTGCTGTGAGTATTAACTTTGTATTGCTAGATAAATATTATTGTTGTAAGCGGGAAGTGTGAAACAGAAGACGGTCGCCGCAAAGCGAGCGCGTTCAGCTGCAAGCCGCTACCATTGTCATTTGTTACGTTCTTAGACCGTGCTATTATCTATTTCATTATCTTCATCATCATCAGTCTATACTAGGCTACTGCTGGACATAGGCCTCTTCAAGTGCACGCAACACGATCCGCGGCTACTCTAACCCAGCTCTTGCCAGCCACCTTGCGGAGATTGTCGCTTATCCTAGTCTGAGGGCGTCCTAGACTACGTTTGTCGAGACGCGATCTCCACTCGAGAACTCGTTTACCCCAACAGTTGTCGGTTGTGCAACTAAAATGTCCCAATGCCACTTCACCTTGCTAATCCAGTGGGCTATGTCGATTCAATTTTCGTTCTCAGTCCCTCAGAGAAACTCCGAGCTTAGCCCTTTTCATAGCTCGCTGAGCGACTTATCTATTATCTATTTACAGCGTGTGTTTAGTGAGAACAGTAGGGGTCGCTGTAGAAAGCGTTCAGCCCCTACCAAGATATTTTGTCTCCATCTTAGACAGTTCACTTTCATCTCTTTCCAGCGTGCCATCAAGCAACGCGTGCGTAACTGTAGGATCTCTATATACACATTGATCCCCTACCATGATATTTTGTTTTTATCTTAGACGGTTTGCTCTTACCTTTTAAAGTGTGTGGTTAGTGTGAGGCGAGGCATAAGGGATCATTGTAGCAAGTGTTTAGCCCGTCATAAGTCATATAAAGTACGAAAATTTGAATAATAAGTTTTTGCTCATTGCTATACACGAATGTAATAGGGATAACTATTGGTGCTCAGCCTAATGAAGGGATACCTAATTGGGTAAATTAAACGCTGGTGTCTCCTTAGCGGGGGAGCACAGAAGTGTGATAGCATCTCTTTCTAGCGTTTTTTTTTTGTGAGAGATTGCTGATTGCCTCTACGGCATTTTCAGCTTCACCGGGCTTTTTTGGGGGCGGCGAGGAACGTAAAGGGCCCCTCAAGCTGTGTGAAACGAATCACCTTCGGAGGTTATCTAGAGGGAACGGCATCGCGCACTAGTGCGCGTCCCCGTGCCCTACTAGATTCTCCGTAGGGTTCGGATCGGATCGGTCTTTCTAGCGTGTGTTAAGCGACGCGTAACATGTGGTAGTCAACATGACGCAGTAGGCGCGGCCGTACGCGGGCAGCTTGAAGCAATCAAGATAAACTGCTTCAAGTTGCGACTTCATAGTGAACTACAGTCTTCTAATTACAAATATGCATGGAATCGCTCAAGCAGTTGCGACTGCTCCGAGCGGTCAGCAGCTCGGTGAAATGGCAGCTTCACTACGACTGCATTTTTCACTACGACTGTTTTTTTCACTTCGACTGCATTTTTCACTACGACTGCATTTTTCACTACGACTGTATTTTTCACTACGACTGTATTTTTCACTACGACTGTATTTTTCACTACGACTGTATTTTTATCACTGGCTGACTGCTCTAGCAGCCTGTGTATGTAGGCCCGACTCGGTTTTACTCCTGTTACGGTTGTGATTAAGTAACGCCTGCGATTAGTGTGTAACTGTGGGGCATCGCTGTAGCAAACGTTCCATCCCTACAGTGGTCTTTGTAACGATTTTAGAAATAGAAATAGAAAATATTTATTTTAAACCGCTTAATCTAGCTATTGTTGACAACATTGACCACCATACCAAAAAATAATAGATTATTGATATTTTTCATCTACCTTATATTTTTTTTTGTTTGTTTAATTGATAACAAACAAAAAAATAAAATAGATGACGTCACTGCACGCCAGCGCCATCAACCACATCAAATCAGATACATTGTTCTGATCCCAAAATTTGTAGCTACAACCTACCTGTGATATAGAACACAGTTCGCTTTCATCATCATCATGTTTAACCTCTATTGCGGCTAAGCAATTGTAGCGAAGAGTTGAATTCATTGATGAGCCACAGCTGAATGTTTATTATACACGAAGACATTTTATCGGTGATCAGGACCTACCGACTCCGACTAAGTAAATGATGGCCATTGCAATAATAATAAAACTTACATGTCAGCGTTCCATTTTTAATTTTTTTGTCTGGGAAGTAATGTTAATAACTGTAAATATTAAAAGCATGGTCAGCCTACTCCTCCTTGTTACAAATAAAACCTCCTCATAAGTACAGGTACAACGATGATAACAAACCTCATTGAAGATTTAAAATTTTTCTTGTTATTATAAGTCCATTTCAACTAGGATGATCCCGGTGACAGATGTCATCAATAACGAAGACGTGACTTTGTAAAATCGTATGAACTTATTTGACTACATCAAAATAACATATTTTTATATAATCCATCACTAAATATACTACAATTACTTTTTATAATTCTATTTTTTACTTTAGATTAGGTTTGTCTCCATAAACTCTCGCATAACACACATTAATCACAACTTTAAAACAATATAATAAAAAAACGTACCCCTTCACAAGGTCATTTCATTACAAAGAAATACTAGTGTTGGGATAGTAATCCAATTGAAGTTCAATTGACATTCAATAACTAATCAATTAAATTTAACTTTATATTTTTCATTCTAGCTGTATTAATTAATTTGTTAGTCTATTTTTATGTGAACATGTAGATTAGTCTACATTTTTTCTTTTTATTGCAGCGTCATTACGAAAAATATTAAAATGAAACATCTTAAACTTATAAAACAAAAACAGTATATATATATACAGCCAACACGTCACTGGTAAAAATTGGGCGAAAGTAGTCGATAAGACAAAAAATACTATATTAGAGGACTGGGAGAGGTACGTCAGAATAGATCGGTGGAAAGACCAACTTATAATAAATATCGGCGATAGCGACTCTTCAAGCGATTCTGACAGTGATTTTTCAGATACTTACTGAATAAAAAATTTACTCTTTTCAAATTCTGTTTCATTTTACCGAATAACACTGTGTAAAACATACATTTAATGCATTTATGAACAATAAACTTTCAATATAATACATAAACACAAATCATATTTAAAGTATTGTTAGTAAAGTAAAATCGATTTCATTTCCATATATAGTATTATCGATTACCAGAAACAATCGAAATTATTTTATTGTAGGACATCTCTACAATTGTCGAAATCGAACTGTCACCGGGATCATCCCAGTTGAAATGGACTATAGACTTCTTGGCGGGAAAGTGAAGAGTCATGTCTGCGGTTTTGTTTTATTTTCTAAATTTTGTGTTATGTCGAATATTAATGTGAAATAATGGTGGATTATTAACCGTTAAGTGTTCGTAAGTGTGCATGAGTATTGGCAAATGAAACAAAACAGTGCAACTTTACTTTTCAAATTCTCTCAAGAAGTCCGCCGAGGAATTAGTAAAGCCCCACATCTTTACTGAGATACTCGAGGGTTGGGGGAATATCATTTCTCACCTGTCATTTTTATTATCATTCATCATCATTCATCATCATACTGACTGGAAGGAAATATTGTATATTTATGTATTACTTGTAAGAAAAATTACTTTGACACTGGCTAAATGTGCTAATCGCACGAAGCCATTAACTAAAAGAAAAAAAAAAAAAATGGACTATAGTAGTAAACTGTCAAATGGCAGACAACGTACATAAAAAATCACTTTAATCTTCACTTCATACAAATGTAGGAAGACTACACATTCTAATTAATTTTGTTACCTAATTAAAAATACAAAATCAAATTTATAAAAAGAAATAATAATAAAATAATAAATAAAATTTCCTACACTCACACCAATTATCTAGCCCAAGAGAAGTTTCGTTATGAAACTCGTTAAATGGTTACTAGACAACGGATAAACATACTTAAAATACATACTTATTATACATAAAAAAATACCAAGACCCGAGACAATTTAGAAAAACAATAATTTCTAAATTTACCCGACCGGGGATCGAACCCGGGACCCCAGAGATGGCAACACCATGAAAACCGGTGTACAAACCACTCGACCAAGGAGGTCGTTAGAAAACATCTAACTACTATTATTGTTGCAATGGCCATCATTTACTTAGTCGGAATCAGTAGGTCCTGATCACCGATATAAAGTGTTCGTGTATATTGTTATTAATATTTTGTTTTCTTGCAGTTGTCTTGCCTGTTGGCCGTCGTCGCCACCTGCCACGGCTCCGCGATTGGCCTCGGAGGCCTAGGCCTAGGCTATGGCGGCCTCGGAAGCTTAGGCTATGGAGGCCTAGGAGGATTGGGATACGGTTATGGTAAAGAAGTCCCATTACTTTCCTAGTCATCTATCATCATCAGCTCATTTATGTCCCCACTGCTGGGGCACGAGCCTTCCCTATGGATGGATAAGTAGAACGGGCAATAAACCACCACGCGGGCCCAGTGCGGGTTGGTGGTTTTTAACGACTGCTAATGCAGCCGGGACCAACGGCTTTACGTGCCTTCCGAAGCACGGAGGAGCTTAAGATTTTTGGTCACCCATCCTATGACCGGCCTTTGCAAAAGTTGCTTTACCTCATTACTCGCAGACCGGGCTCGTTGAGCGCCATCCAGCTCCTCAATCTAATCAACTCAATATAAATTATTAAATGAATAATTATAATAGCGCAGTAGGTCAATTACATCTCTCATCATTATTTATGTAGTTCAAGTTAATACATTACGAGTACAAATATTGCAATACTGACGTGGTACGTCCACAGATTACTTAATGTATGACAGTGTTTTCGTATGAAACGTTTGAAATTCAAATTCAAATTTAAATTTATATATTGCATGCCACATTGGTGTACACAGTAATTAAATAAATTCACATTAAATTATGTGAACCCACCAGTTGCTAACTACTGGACAGTTAGTAGTTACCCACATTGAATTGTTAATTTCTTAAGTGACTGACTGTATGGATGTTATAAAAAATATATATATTTTACTTTTTATTTTTAAGTGCTAATTGCTGCACTGAGCTGAATGAAACATTTATAAAATACAGTGAAAAATTAAATGCCTACCCGATCCAGCCAGGAATCGAACCTGGGTCTTCCGCAATCCGTGCGGTTGTACTGACCATTATGCTACCGGGAAGGCTGACGTAAGCACTGAATTTTGTCACTGCTTTTTAATTTGAGTGCTTTTTTAGTGGCAGAGTGCCATCTATCCAACGGTTATTGCAACCGATGACTATGTAGATTCATCTATACCACAATCACAACGCTATAGTAAATTTTACTTTTTATTTTTAAGTGCTAATTGCTGCACTGAAGGTAAATTAAATGTCTAACTTCGTATCTAGTTAAGGTTCGAGTCTTGGCTGGGTCGGGTAGGCATTTAATTTTTTCACTGTATTTTATAAATTTAAAAAAAAATATATTTAAACATATTTTCTAAAAGACGAATAACACCATACGTAACATGTTTAAAGTTTTGACTTCGTATAGTGTATTGATAACTCGTTTCATCATCACCAACAATGTTCCAATGTTCCAGGTCTCGCTGCTCCCATTTACGCGCCAGCAGCGGTGTCCACAGCGAACCTGGTGAAGGCAGCCCCCATCCCCATCATCAGGACCGCAGTCGCACCCATCATCTCGGCGCCCGTCATCAAAACCGTAGCTGTCGCCGCCCCGGTCAGTCTCGGCTACGGCGTAGGCCTGGGAGGCGTTGGCCTAGGCGGCGTCGGCCTGGGAGGCTACGGGCTCGGTGGCTACGGGCTCGGACTAGGCAAGGGCGTAGGACTCGGCTACGGACTCGGTGGCTTAGGACTCGGCGGCTTAGGACTCGGCTACGGAATCGGCAAGCACTAAGCTGACGGTAAAAGGAGGCGAAGTGAATACGGCAACATATCAAAATTTTAATGCCTCATAAATCAATTGGTTGAAGCACCCGATTAAAAGCATCCACATACATAAATGTCGTTGTTTTATTTAAATTATACCTGTATAATTGTTTTGTTATTCTTCAGTTTAGTATTCGGTACCATGAGTTCCTTTCTTCTGTGTTATTATGTATAGTCACGAGCGTTACCATGTAGACAATGGAATAAGAGTCAGAACTCGTCAAAAGTGTGCTCGTGACTGTACTTAAGTATCTATATGTGGAAAGTAAAATGTTATTAATGCTATAAGCATATATTGCATTTTTTTCATATTTGAAAACTGGGAAGCGTTTGACTATTTCCTCTGTTGGGTAGGTACCTTTAAGGCCAAAGTTGGAAGCGTACTATAACTGAAATCGTCATTTACTTAAGAATAAAAAATCTACTAACATTGATGTTATGGTCAGAATTGGATAAGATGGTGGTAGCTAGCCAGGTGGGCATAAAATAATCCTTACCTCTGGGAATCCGGGACCTCTGGGCACTTTTCTTAAGTTTATTTGAATAAAAAAAATTAACTTTGACTTTGACTTTGGTGATCCATTCACGCGCATTCATCCATTCCATTCATTTGAAGTTACCTACAATGTTTCTTATTCTACATAGATTCCTTTGCTCTCCAAAATGTTATAAGGAAGCGGCAATTGTCTTAATAAGAAAGAATAAGTCATAATTAACTAATTAATGAGGAGATGATTGGTGAAATCGGTCGCGTTGGATAGTTTTGATGCCAAGAAAGGGGGGAGGGGTTAGGGGGTATGGGTGTGGGGTGATTTAATTGCTTTTTCAATTAACGCCGGGAAGACTCAGGGGATCGCATTCGCGAAGACGTACGTAATGGAATGTCATAGAGCGACCAACGCAGAGGGGCAATCTTGAGGCATCAATAACAATGTTCAGAGCGCCTTTTTTTTTTGACTTAGGGGAAACCATTATGTCTACCCGACCTTGAGGAGGCCTGTCGGTTATGTGGGACTCACCCGTCCGCCTTTCCACACCCACTGACAAGGAGAGAAGCCCCAAGACAACTGCCAGGAAGAAGTCCCAGCTGGAAGGGAGTATGAGTTTTGTTTACTATATCCGTATTCATTCGATGTTACGTTTACGAAAACGAAAATTTGTATGACAGAATTTTAAGTCTTCCCGAATGTCGCCAGGAGGCGCTGCTTCAATGCCAAACTAATTCTCGTTTTCGTTATTGTGATCGAATGGCGTATTAAACTCGCACTAGGCACCCAGTATAGCATTGTTGTTCGGACTGTTGGAGGTAAGATTATAAAGTGTCAATATTTCGTTCTCACAATATAGTGTTTATTTTAACTTTTTGAGTTACGAGTTCAAATCAAAAAACCTGATAAAAAGAAAAAAAAATCTTTATAAATAAAAGCGTTTTACATTTTGATGGTACATAATATACATATATACATATAATAGACTTGTCCTGACTGACTGACTCATCATCGCCGAGCCTAAACCGCTGAAGCTAATTAGATAACATTTGGACTATAGCTATCAAATATGAGAAAGGATTTTATGGAAATCACATCCTAAGGGGGTCAAATAGGGGCGCCGCGCCTCGCGAGTGTTTTAATATGGAACGCACTGCAAACGTGCGTTAGCCGTCCGACTAAATTGAAAGAGCCCTTAGTATTGAAGCAGCGCCTCCTGGCGACATACGATGAAAGTTTGTATGAAAGTCCGTCAGATTTGAAGTTAAATACATGAAAATTAGTATTTGGGTTCTTAAAAAGAATTAAAGAATGATGTGTCTCACGAATTTTGTTTATTTTTCTTTAAATGAGTAAAAAAGGAAAAAAAAAGTTTTTTTTGGGGAAATCGTTATTTTTAAAGTAATAACTATCAAAATTAATATTTTAATCGATCTTTAGATTTTTCAATAAAAATAAAGGATGACGTGTTTTAGCATTTTTCGAAAAACCTCCGCTTCCGAAAGAGAGGTGGAATAAGGGTTGAAAGTTTGTATGGAAATCTGTCATTAAATTTCGGTATTTGGCCTGGTTAGAAATTAGGAAGAGTCAGGATTTTTGGAAAACGATCCCTTAAGTAGGTGATGACAATTTGTACAGGAGGTTTCAGAACGGAACAAAATTAGTTATACAGAGTGATCTTTATTACGCGGTTTTGTGTTACACTCTTTACTAATTCTAGCTCGCATGGATGGGCTTTTCATTGATACAAAATGAAAAACTTAATATTGAAATGACGTGACATGTTTAGTTGTCTAACTCTTATTAATTATACCCTTATGATATTTACCTTTAATAAGTGTGGCTTTTATTACGAACAAACACAAGTCATGTAGCCCACGTCAGCAAAGCCGCGAACAAAAAGCTAGTTTCGTTAGTGTTATCCGATTTACACATGCATGCAAAATTTCAGCTCAATCGGTAACCGGGAAGTGGTTTACTTTAGTTAGGTTAGGTGGCAGGCACTAGTGAAGGAAGTTAGGAAGTTATTCGTTTGCTGGCTTAGTAACATGAAAAACTATGTCGTGTCTGCACACCGTATACACATATATTCTTTGAGCAAGCGTCGACACTCCGTCGTCCATAATTCCATTTGCGACTTTTGCGAGTGCGGACCGAGACGTCGCTCTCACCTATTACTTTCGATACTTACGCCACAAATGGTTGTAATATAGACCTTATCACTCAGGGATAAAGTGATTGTTTGCAGTACGTGAGTTTCTCGTCTGATTTTCTTCTTTACAGCCACAAAATAAGAAGAGTTCAGTAGGTAAGCTTTAAGGTGGACACTAGAGCATTTTCTCGAGCATTTCTATGTAATGTAACGTTCTTACGTGGTACAATACAGGTAAAGCTCAGTTTCCAAAGCATTTCCATGTAATGTAACGTTCCTGCGAATGCTTGGCGCTCTGTTCGGCGTAATGCTCACAGCGAGTGTGCATTTACCCGTAACATTTCGTTAACAATTGCGTTCACTCTTTCCCTACAAGTCACTCCTACAAGTTGCGTGTGCTGCATTTATCTTGATGAATTATAATAAAAGAAAAAGAAAAATATAAATAGAAGATGGTGGCAAATTAACATTTACATTACACATCGCCCGCGCTCGTGCAATGGCTCGACGAAATGTTACACCAATACGCTCGTTGGTTTGTACAATTGGGTTGTAACAAAACGGTGAGCGTGCTCGACGTCTGCTTCGTGAGGATGATACACCAGAACGTATCATAGAGCGGCTCGTTGTTAAATGTTATAGTCCATACCTACTTACCTTTATACTTACGCGCTCGAGCAACGCACACAAAGACAACCTCTCACGGACACAGAGTCTCGCAACAGCTGCGGTGCATGGACTGTTCCGAGCTGTTCCGATTTTCCGCTGTCCGTGAAAGGTTGTCTGTGTTCGTTGCTCGAGTGCGTCTGTATAAAGCTGTGGAGCTGACCTTCTGCAGTCACCTCATTTTGTGTTACAGCGATCGTAACGAGAGCTTGATGGTGAATCTGAATTCGGTTATAATAACGAAAATGTGTGTATTGTAAGAATGCTAACACGTTAGGAACGAAAAGGTATTTTTTTTACATATTGACAAAATAGGACATATAATTACCTAATAGAATTTATTTCAGACAACAAACATTGTACAAGATGGCGAATAACAAAGGGGCCAGATAATAAATACCTTACAGATTATAAGAATTTTCGCAAAGGATGGTCATCGGATGGGTGACCAAAAAAGCCAATGCCTGAAAATGGCGTCTTTTTTTTTCAGACTGAGTTTAAGTGATATACATGACATAGTAAGTTTGGTTTATTACACTATTCTGTACTAGAAAAGATAGGTTTGAATGATGGCCGCCCGAAAAAAAAAAGACGCCACTTGAAATACAAAATCTGGCATTGTCTTTTGTTATCTCGAGCTCCTCTCTATGCTTCGGAATGCAAGTAAAGCCGTTGTTGGTCCCGGCTGCATTAGCAGTCGTTAACCACCAATCCGCACTGAGCCCGCGTGGTGGTTTATGGCCCGTTCTCCCTATCTTTCTACAGGGGAGGCTCGTGCTTCAGCAGTGATGACATAAAAGTAGGTAGTGATGGTGTTGTTGATTTTTTCCAAAGTCCATTGATCGAGTCAGTTTAAGAGCAGCCCGCAAGGAAATTTGCCAGCACATTTGATACTAATTTATAGCAGCCTCTACACCATTTAATTACCTTCCGTAGTGTTAGCAAAGCATTATTCACTAGTTGCCAACTTATCCAGTGAGGTAACGGTTCTCGCCATTAAGGTAGTTAGCTCTGCGTTAATATGTTGAGTTTATGCACGTTGTTTGGACTAAAGTTAAGTCTAAAGTTCACTCGTACACATTGAAACAACATACATACAAACTCTTATATCCTTGTACCAAAAGAGGTAGACACAGACAGAGCAACGAAATCACCAATTTTGATTATACTTGCCATAGTAACCCGTCAAAGCATTTAGCATAAACAAAGTAGGGCTACGAGGTGGAGTAGATACCTTCATCAGATATGGGTTGCCAGCCGATCGTTTGATGTGCAAATATCTTTACTAAAAGAAACAGAGTTTAATAAAACAATAAAGGAGTATAAAGGAATTTTTAGAATAAGTAATTGTTATTGTTCATATCTGTATTGTTGTTTATTTGTTGTTTATTAATTTGTTGTTTTTTGTTAACAGGTTCACTGTCCCGCAGACCACATATGGTCCGTAACAATTGATTTAACCATTGTTATAAGTTTTGGACAGTGAACCTGTTAATTTAGTAACACCCTAGAATTAATACTTTTGTTGTATAATACAACACGGGTATTTGACCCTTACAGGTTCATGTTAGGAGACTATTTATAATATTGTAAGGTCTGTAACATACCAACATGATGCAATAAATAATTATGACTATGACCATGACTATGACTATGACTATGACTATGACTATGACTATAACTATAACTATAACTATGACTATGACTATGACTATGACTATGACTATAACTATGACTATAACTATGACTATAACTATGACTATAACTATGACTATGACTAAGACTATGACTATGACTATCTTGGAACCCTTGTCCGTTAGTCGGCTCTTACGACATGCACTAGAGGTTAAGCAGCTGATACATTGTTTTCACGTCCCAGACCAGCAAGGGATTGACATAACGATACACTTTTTAAGATTCTACTAGCTTGATATTACTTAAAGAGATGATCAAAACTGTGACCACGGACCCTGTCAAAGTTTCACTAGGTTAGGTTGGTGGTATGGCTTGTTTTAAATCCGCATGGCTAGCTAATGTTATGGTCCGGCAGCTTAGAGATAGCCAGTTCCTCAGTAGTTTATAGCCGCTTCCATCTTTAGCATTACTAACTATCAATTTTCATCAGGATGAAGGATGAAGGCTAGACGTTTTACCGTTGTAAATTAAAAAAATAATAATAATAATAGTTTATTTATTTTTTATAAAAGAGTACCTAGGTAGATGCCTCTGATCCACACGACCTTTATGATTACATTTCTAAAGGGTTTGTTAAATTAACAAATTACTTGGAGTCGTGAATTTTTTTTTCTTCGTGCGATAAGCACATTTAGCCAGTGTCAAAGTAATTTTTCTTATAGTAATACATAAATAAACATTTCCTGCCTTTATGATGATTGATAATGATGAATGATAATAGAAATGAGAAGTGAGAAATGATATACCCCTACCCCTCGAGTATCTCAGTAAAGATGTGTGAGGTTTACTAAGTCCTCACGCGGACTTCTTGAGAGAATTTGAAAAGTAACGTTGCACTGTTTTGTTTCATTATTATACCCTTTATTTATTTTCTTTCTTAAAACTAGATTTTTACAATATTTTAATATAAAAACAATAAAACATTATAAAAACCTAATTCTAGAGTACCGCCAGCAGCGGGGCAGGGCCCAAGCTACCGGTGGTCAGGGCTGCAGAGTGAGGAACCTCCTGACAACACGTGCCGTGTCAAGAAGTACTGCTTTCTAAATCTGACCCTTGATTCAACCATCAAGCGAGAGCCTCTTAAGATGTTGGTCGTGGCTCTTCGCTATCAGACCGTTCTCTGAAACGACTATCGGGACAATAATGGTTGAATGAACATTCCATATGGCGGTCAACTCGTGAGCAAAGTCAAGGTACTTACTAAGCTTGTCCTTCTCGGCATTCACGAGGTTCTCATTATGAGGTATGGTGATATCAACCAGTATTGCCCGGCGCTGGGATAGGTCGACCACCACAAAATCAGGTTTATTGGCGACCAGTCCAGGCTGTGGAGAGAGTCCCTCTGCCACGCCGAATCTTCTGGCATATGGTCATGTCAATGAGGAGAAGCTTCTTAGTACACACGGGACCCAACCCTACATCCATTCTGAGTCATATCCAAAATATTGTTTGCAACAATGTGCGAGTTCATTTTTGTTCTCAGAATGGATGTAAGGAGCTTATATAAAGTTGGTAAGCACGTGATGGGTCTATAATTTTTCGGCTCCGTGGTACTACCTGATTTATGGAGCAGAAAAGTGACACCAGTAGTCAACAAACTTGGGAGTGAGCCGAGCTCTATGGCTTCTTGGAATTGCGTTGCCAGTAACTCGTGTGAACATCGAAATCATTTGATCCAAATGTTGTGTAATCTGTCCGGTCCTGGGCATTTCTTATTTTGGGCCGTATGGATCGCACAAATTACGTCAACTGTACTAATATTTATAGCCTGCATGGTCTCGATAGGTTCACACGTCTCCCTGACAACACTCATCCAGTCACCTTCCGTGTGCTCGATGGGCACCGACCAAATGCTGATCAGCTCCTTCCCAACGTCTGTATACTATTCTTTCGAGGCTCTTCGCTATCAGACCGTTCTATTCTATTCTATTTTTATAGTACGGCACCTCAGATTCAACAAGGCCATATCCAAGAGCAAGTTGCTGGTGAATTATTCTGGCTACTTGGTTGTGTCTGTACAAATACTCTCCGTTAGCAAGATGAAAACAACCAGAAATAATATGTCGGAGTGATTCTCATGGACGGTGGCATGCCTGACAGATGTCGACCGTACCGTCCCTCATAATATATTTCCTGTAGTTATTCGTCTTGATAACTTAATCTTCAATGGCACAGACTATTATTATAATTATTTAAATAATTATTATTTCGCATTAATATTCAACTTAGCACAAATTTTAGAAAATAAAACAAAACCGCAGACATGACTCTTCACTTTCCCGCCAAGAAGTCCGTCGTGAACTTCTTGACTTCAAACGTCTGTTCTTGACTGTATTAGTAATAAAATAAAACTACGTTCTTCACTAATTATCTTAAACGAGTACTATGGTAAGTAACAAAAATCTTAATATCGCGATTAAGATAGATGTAGTCTATACCGTAAATACAACGCTATCTAGCGCTGTATTGTTGAGCCAAGCAGCTTGAACATAATCAGAATCGGAGTCCAGGTTGCCCTACAGCTATTGGAGCAGGATTGTGCCAAGCCGTGGCTCACTTTGCCTGTTGCTTCTTTACACCTCGAAAAATATGACTCACCATATTAAACGGTTTTAATTAATGAATTGATTTAATCTTAAGATCTGATATATTTTAAATAAGCCGCTAAAAAGCATCACGCAGAATCCTCAGGCTGATACAAGTTACTTGGCAGGTACTTTCTCATGACTTCCTCCCATAGCAGATGCTCCTCCTTGTCGAGTGAAACGCCTCTGGCTAGCTTACTGCCTATGTCTACGTAGTACGGAGACTGTGCACGAAACTGCCGCCAGTTGACACCCAAGCTATGGTCCGGTGTTGGATTTCTGAAACATTTATGTTAGATGATCATCATCACCACGACACAAACCATTCCTATGAATAGATGGAGAGAAAAACCACCACGCGGTCTCAGTGTGGATTGGTGGCTGTTAACGACTGGTAATGCAGCCGGGACCAACGGCTTTACGTGTCTTCCCAAGCACGGAAGCCGAGCAGCCGAGCCAAGGAGCGAAGTTGAGAGAAGCCGTTAAAATAATGGGACTATATCGGTTGATTTCCGCACAGCTTGGCTTCGATCAGTACAGCTCCGCTTCATGGACAAATAAAGAATTGAATCGATTTGAATCTCTTAACTGTCGCAAGAGCCAAAAGTTTACAACAGAATATCATTGTTATCGAATGTGACTTTAAATCTTATATGAAGCCAGGTTAGGTATTATTTTCGAATTATCAAGTGTTTTTTATATATTTTAGCGTTTTATTAACGCTTAAATATACTTAAGTAAAATTTAAACACTGAAAAAAGACGACAACCTCAGGCGGGAATCGAACCACGCACCTTCCGCATTCCGGGCGGCTGCCTTAACCACTTGGCTACGAGGTCTGGCTTTCACCCGTCGAAATTTTTCAGTGCTTGATGCTTATGTTTTTTAGTCAACATTGCTTCATCAATCTTAGAAGTTTTCACCTCTGAGATCCGAAAGAAATATTTTTACAAATATTTGAACATTCGGTTAAGATGAAGCTGCGTTATAGATAAGTGTTTTTTTATATATTTTAGCGTTTTATTAACGCTTAAATATACTTAAGTAAAATTTAAACACTGAAAAAAGACGACAACCTCAGGCGGGAATCGAACCACGCACCTTCCGCATTCCGGGCGGCTGCCTTAACCACTTGGCTACCGAGGTCTGGCTTTCACCCGTCGAAATTTTTCAGTGCTTGATGCTTATGTTTTTTAGTCAACATTGCTTCATCAATCTTAGAAGTTTTCACCTCTGAGATCCGAAAGAAATATTTTTACAAATATTTGAACATTCGGTTAAGATGAAGGTGCGTTATAGATAAGTGTTTTTTATATATTTTATCATATCATGTCATGTCATGTCATGATATCATCATAATATCATGGTTATCATCTATATTAATACGTGAAGCAAAAATTTTGTACCTTTTTACGAAAATTGCGCGGAGGGAGGAGTATGAAATTTCGCACACTTATAGTTTATAAAGAGAAGGAGTGCAGAATGCTAATGTTTTTTTTAAATTATGCATAAAAAATACATTCAATTAAATAAACACTGTTCCACACATTTTTAAAAAATTTCAAAAATGGAAAATCTGTCAATGCCTATCCAAACTCACATTCTATCTTTTTTAGTTTTTCATTGCTTAGGATACAATTTGTGCAGCCTTAATAAAACATTGTATTTAATATTATTTCATCATTCAGCCGAAATAGTAAACAGCTTTTTATAAAAATTACGGTCGAATTACGACCACTGGGCGACCAGTAGTTTTTATAATTACTTACCCAGTCTTAGCGAAATTTGTCCAAAGCTTTGTGATATTGTTGATCATATTGAAAGAGTCTGAGTCTTTTTTAACTTTCAGATTTAATTTCTTAATAGGGAAAAGATATGCAATCTCATCAGTATGACTCACTAGCTCTTTGTTTTCGAAATATGGCGTCACACCCATTATTTTACCAAAGACATTTCTGTCCGATTTGCAAGTGAATTTATAGAAAAACACTTTATTCTTGACGGCGAAATATTTTGCGAATTGCATTGCGCCGAATTTGTAGTAATGCCCATTGTAGAAGTTCGTTAATGGAGACAAATCTTTTACGGTAATGGTTTTATGTTTTGCATAAAACTTTTTAAACATAGCTCCCACCTCCAATTGTTCGTCTGGGGAGCAGAATAATTCAATAGGTTTAGGAACAAAGTACTGCTTGAATCTATTAGCTTGTTTAATTGCAGCTTCCAAATCCAAGATAACATTAAGGGCCACGACACCGTCGTCTTCATTGTATCCAATTATTAAATCTACATCATCGTGGATATTGTGTTTCAACGCATCTTGAATATTGCCCGTAAAGTAAGTTTCTACGTTGGGAAAAACTTTTTCACTCGTTATCAAGTTCTGAGGTTCATAATAACATTTCTGGTTTTCTGTAAATGTCAAAGGCGATTGTATTTCAACTAAATTGAAGGGTGGCTGATTTTTAAAGAATTCGTACAGCTCTTCGTCGTCTTCGGATGTGCAACCTAACCTTTTCGCTAACTCAATAGCTCTCTCCCGTGGTCGGTACGAAAAAGACCACCAACTCGACATCGCGCCACTCTCAGATATGGCTCGTCTAAAAAGGCCCTTTGTCATAGGTGACACGCAGTGAAAGGTGGCACAGACTGCACCAGCGCTCTGACCAAATATAGTTATGTTCTCTGGATCACCACCGAAGTTGGAAATGTTTTTCTTGACCCATCGCATGGCTGCTACTTGGTCTTTCGCTCCAGCGTTGCCTGGAACGTCCGCAGTGTCCAAGCAGAGGAAGCCGATTACTTCCAGGCGGTAGTTGAAGGTGACGAGAATGACTCCATGCCTAATTAGGAAGTCTGGGCCGTAGATGTCGTCGTTGCCGCTGCCGAAGCAGAACGCTCCTCCATGGATCCAGATCATGACAGGGAGGGGTTTCGTTGGCGTGACATTGGGAGTGTAGACGTTCAGGTACAGACAGTCCTCGCTACCGTCTTCACGAGTTTTTGTTATAAAATTAAACTGGTTGCATTGATTTTGTAGTTGCTTCGCACTTCGGACGCCTACCCATGGTTGTGGTGGTAGTGGGGCCTGGAAAAACAAAAACCCATGTGGGTAAAACACTTGTGCGAATATAACAAAGTACTTTCTGTATCATAAAGTGGAGAACGGAATGTTATTTTATTCATTCAAAACCCTTATTTTGTGCAGGTTCAATCTGCTGAAATGTTACGTTTTTTTTATGGGTGGGTTACCGACCGCTCTGTTACCGTTGACATAGTCAAAGTCAAATCGTTTATTAAATATAAACCTTTACAGGTTACTTATTGACGTCAAAACTAAGTATAAAATACAAATAAAAATGAATTATAATTTAGTTTACTGAATCTACCACCAGTTCTGATTTTGAGAGAACCTTCGACCGAGAAGAGCTGGCAAGAAACTCAGGAGGCTTTTTTGCTTTATCTCCGTCTTTTAAACTAATTTACAAATATATAATAATTATAAAATAGAATTAGTACAATTTAATAATAATAATAATATTTTTTTATATTAATATTCGAACAAGTGCAGAGCAGACTTATGCCCATACGCATTTGTTTGCAACATAGTTATTGACCTTTAACCAATAGGCTGTTTAATTAAAATTCGTTTTGGTTTTGAATTTGGTATCTATTTGTCAACGCAGCGATATCGTCTGGTATTTTGTTATAGAAACGAATAGAGTTACATAAAAAGGATTTACTACTCTTGCTGAGTCTTAGCTTCGGAGCACACAATTTAATTTGGTTCCTTGTATTAAACCCGTACCTCACTTTTCTTAGTATAAGGTGTAGGTTCTTACGCGCATATTTATATTTACAAACACATACAACGATGGTAAAGTTAAAATATCAATATCGATAGGAAGTGTCTGGCAGTATTGATTATTAATTTTTAACAATATTTTCTGAAACGTAGATTGGTCATCAACCCAAGCTAGCAGATATGCATACCCTCAAAATACATACTTACACTACTTAATACAACACATTTGGTCTTTAAGAAAATATGTAAGGTCTAGCGGCCTTGGGATCTTGGTCTATTACCTTGAATCTCAAGTTCCCGACTGGTGGCGTTGCATAGGGGATGCCCTTGAAGCTGTGGTAGGTGCCTCCAATCTCACTGGTCACTGTCTCTCCCTCCAAGGCACCTTCTGTCACATTCACTAGCACCATGATTGATGGACGTACTTTAAAATAAAAAAAGGGACAAATTCGAGTTAATTTATACAAATGAATAAAAAACAATATTTATGCCAATAAAATTGTGATTTATCGGATGTTTGACGATGTAATGAGATCAGTACTGTTTTTTTAAACTTCAATCCTTATTAAACAAAGAAAATACATATTCACACACATTTAGCTACCTCTGTGTTTTTCTTTAAATTCTGTCACACTGTAAAAATTTCGTCAGTTTTCTTTATAAATAAAACAATGCGCATGTTTTCGTAGTACAGGATGTTCCAACGTTTGTCATTTGACGGTATTCAGTTAAGGTCTTTTTTATATATGAAAATACTTTATTCGGAGGCAGTAAAAAAAATTCAAAATTTTTAAAATTCAAAATCATTTATTCAGTTTAGCCTACAAGTAGCTCTTGTGAATGTCACTATGCCATCGGTTCGTAAGTCTACTCTGGGCGGGAGATCTTGCACTGAGAAGAACCGGCAAGAAAGTCAGCAAGTGTCCAGCTCTTTTCTCCCTTACAGCGTCAAAAATATTGGAAAATGCCATAGCAGGACAGGACACTTTCCATTACAATTAAACACAAAAAATAGAGAAGACAACCACAACATGTAAAAAAAAACTAAGTTAACAAATTTATTTGTAATTTATGTGTACAAAGTAACTAGGTAGTGCTCGTCATTATTAATGTTAATAACAATTGCAACTCGTAATGGTACAGCGTTATAAATTTTTCGTTGGTTTTCGCTGCTATTGCAACTAAATAAGGTTCAAATTACTGTGTCAACTATATTGCCACCGCCAGTGAAAGGGTTAGTGAAAGCTCCGTAAATTTTTTATATAAGTATGTCGCAGTCAATTGGTTGAAATAACCGTTCAATTGCACAGCTAGCCCATTGATTGAACAACCCCATTCAACCACACGTCCTGATGCCGATTAGCCGAGTGGCTGAACACAACGTTGAACAGTAGGTACAGCTGGACTAAGCTCAGCTAACTGGTTAAAATTTAACTTGATAGCATTCTAATACAAATATATTTATTGCACATTCAAGTGTGAAAGTCATTTTTTTTATACTTAGCACGGCAAATGACTCCACACCACCTGATGTTAAGTGGAAATGGAGTCCAGACGCGAAGACAACTGGTGCAGCGTGAAAACAACGCAGCATCAGTCAACTTCACTCTGCCGGCCCACAAGGTGCTTCTTCACGCCTCGTTTGAAGGACCCCATATCATAGGAAAGAGGGAAAACATGTGCTGGTAGACTATTCCATCTTTTGGAGGTGCGACAAAGAAACGAGTTACCAAATTTCTTTGTGCGCGATGGGATATGTGTGACAGTGAAGCGATGACACCGGAGAGCAGCACGTGTACTCCTATGGAGGAAGGGAGAAGGTGGGATAAGGTCAAAGAGTTCTTCAGAGCACTCACCGTGATATAAGCGATATAAGCATAAAGATCTGATACTAGATAAAACGTAGGTAGCTTATAAACTTAATTACCCATTTCAGGTATTGCAATTTACTTGGATTAACAATGACATGTAACATTTCAAATTATAAAAACTCTAAACATTTCGTGAAATATGGGTCAAAATATTCTTTTGAACTATAGAAGGCTTTTCCCATAAATCAGGTTTTTAATTTATTTTTTAACATTTTGGAGTTTAATCCTTTCAGTTCTAAGGGTAGATAATTAAAAACTATAAGGGCATGTTTCACAATGTCTGATTAGGAGATACTTGGCAGTTAAAGTTACAGTTTTGTATGGACTATCTGTCAAGTAAACGCTAATGGGATTCCCACTATTTGTCCAGGGTAAACGTGATATTAACGGTAACGATTAAATGGATGTTTATTTTTATTTCGAGCCAATTATCATAGTGTGCAAGCGTATTGAGGCACCCTTTCCAGTTTCCACACATAATTTTGAACTATAGGTAAGTTTTTTTTTTCAGTTTGCACGTATCTTATATTTTTTCAAACACTTCGCTCAACCTGTAGATACATAATAATATGCATTTATGTCATGTAAGAATTTAAAGATGAAAACGGACTTGTAAATTTTAATGACGTCAACACTACGTCATTAAAAATTTATTTTTCATTTATATATAAATAATATATAAAAAATAATGTTCATTTGACCACAAAAGAAGGAGACATGCATACCATGATGCATACTACGGTCGAGCAACGCATGTTGGAATATAGATTTAGAAGAATTTTGTGGTTGGTGTGGTTGTTACTGGCGCCAGCCATTCATTCATTCATTCATTCACGCATTCGGTTTAGTTAAAAATAATAGATGTATGGAACATGTTTAAATATTTTGATGTAGTTTTTTTTTTTTTTTTTCTTTTAGTTGATGGCTTCGTGCGATTAGCACATTTAGCCAGTGTCAAAGTAATTTTTCTTACAAGTAATACATAAATATACAATACTTCCTTCCAGTCAGTATGATGATGAATGATAATAAAAATGAGAAGTGAGAAATGATATACCCCCCAACCCCTCGAGTATCTCAGTAAAGATGTGGCTTTACTAATTCCTCGGCGGACTTCTTGAGAGAATTTGAAAAGTAAAGTTGCACTGTTTTGTTTCATTTGCCAACACTCATGCACACTTACGAACACTTAACGGTTAATAATCCACCATTATTTCACATTAATATTCGACATAACACAAATTTTTGAAAATAAAACAAAACCGCAGACATGACTCTTCACTCTCCCGCCAAGAAGTCAAAGATTTATTGCTTACTGTTATTTGGTCGGGATAATATTAACATGATGTTTATATATATATTGCTTTGATTGTTTTTTATTAAGGTGTTCCCTCACCGGGAGCATTCCACGTGTAATGTTACATTATAAATTCGACTTTGAGCATTACATTACAATACTACCTCCCTGACTGACGGGCATTCGCGTGTAATGTAACATTATAGATTTGATTTTGCGAGCATACACGTGTGTTTTGGTTGATTCAATAATGCCAGACCAAACGGTCATTGTGCTGAGAGCTGCAATATTAAGTCGACATAGTTACTTACGTAAAAAAAACACAAGACACAAGCGGGCGGGAGATCCGCGGCCGGCAAGACACATTATTTTATTACAAGTGAAGAGTACACACGGCGGCAGATCAACCTACCCAAAACTGTCAAATTTCTACAATAAATTTTGAGTTTTATCTTTTGGTTATAAGGATTAATATTAATTGGGGAAATTTGACAAGTTTGGGTAGGTTGATCTGCCGCCGTGTGTACAAGTAATATCAAGATATTACACATTGTATCATTACAAGGTGCGCGCTGAAATGGTCGGTTTTCCTCCCTCACTGATGATGACTAATGCTCGAATATGTAACGTTACATTACACGTGAATGCTCCCAGTGAGGGAGCACCTTTAGCGATGTTTTGAATAGTAGATCATTTTGATAAATAGTGTAAAAGAAGTGAATTAAATTAGGTCAAGTGAATTCAATTATATGTTTCAAGCCGCGCTCGGACTGTAGCGAGCTGTTGCGAGATTCCGTGCCCGTGAGAGGTTGTCCATGTGCGCGTTGTTCGAGCGCGTTTGTATGAAGCTTACCTTCTGCAGTTTCCTTATTTTGTGCTTTGACTTACAAAGTAGGAGATATAGATGGTACAGCGCTGATAACAGTACGGGTCGGACATCGCCACGAAAGTTTGTTTTTGGTTTGTGATGTATCGGTAAAGTAATTTTGTATTTGTAATAAATTTAGGGAACAACGGATCATTTCTACTACTACATATTCAACACCAGGATGTGCTTCACCAGCGTGACCAACTTCAAGATGTGATCTCCACCTTTGAGCAGCAATAGTTGCACCTATGAGAGGGCACTGGACCGCATCATTAAGTTAGAAAGAGACCTTACTGCGGCCAATCACCAGATTTCATAACTTGTTGAGTCGCAGAAACAGCATGAAGTGGATCAGACACATTCATTATTGATGAGCTTATAGCATCACCTGGTGGAATATTCCTAAATAATAATAAAAAAAAAAAAAAAAAAAAAAAAAAGAATATCAGTACAGGAACTTTCGCAAACCAACCAAAAAACTAGTGTTAGCAAAATTAAAAGTAAAAAGTATGTAAAAATAAATAAATTTATAAGGAAAACTGAGAAGTTGATAAAGAAAAACAACTGTTTTTATAAAAACATTGCTCTTAGAAAGGAACGTATTAGTATTATTGATTCTTTAGATATATATAATAGTAAATAGATGGAAAGTAGGCAATGTATCACCGGGACACTAAACAATTACAAACTGATATCCAACGGCTACACGAGTCACTTGACATAATGACCAAAAAATATTCATATCCCAAAAACAGATTGAGGAACATATTAAATCAGCCACAGAGTGAGAGAGATCTGTGCAAATACAATGCTGATCGGTACAACTCATTAATTAGTAATGAAATTAACACAAACAAAGAGTCTTTATCGCTGAACTCTAATATTCAGACAAAGTCACAAAACTTTTCTGTTTTGGTTCCCAGTCCTACATCGGCCTCTCCCCAAACAATACACAAACCTAATGTAACTACATTTGTAAGAAAAACAGTTATGTACTCAGATAAACTTGGTCAGGGCTTAGGGTTGCTTATGAATGCAAATCTTAACCATTCAATGACCAATATTTGTATTCTAGGTTGATCATTTAATGCTATAGTAAATAACATATCACAGGATTCACTGAATAGTGCCACTAATGTTATTGTATTGTGTGGTGACAGCTCACATACTAGGAAACGTGACAATAAAAACAATTTCAATATTTTGATAAAACTGCAATCACATACAAATTGCAAGTTAATAGTTAGCGCTTTTCCCCATGGTACAAATTGAACCTGGGAACAAAATAAGCGCATTTATGACTTAAATTTATTACTGTTTAATTTGACTTGTCGTCGTAGTGACACTATTTTATATTTCGATATTAATAAATTTATTAATAACTTTAGTTTGACGCCAGATACTATGTATCTTTCTAAGAAATGTAGAACTTAGATAGCTAATTTGTTAGCTTTTAATATACATGATATAGTTGGAGGGAAAGGTTTAATGGTAGAGGGATGTTATTCCAGCACTTTGTAGCCAAATACCGGAAGTTACCTCGAAACGCACTAGTGCTATGTAAGTGGCATTTCAATCGAGTGGAAAAACGTTGAGGACGGTCAGAGAAATTAAGTTTTTCGTACAAATATGACGGACTCTTATTCCGATGAGCAAACTTGCAAAGTGCATTTCTCGTCGATCCGCCATATTTAATAAATCACCTACACATAATAAACATCTGATCATAATATTTTTACAAATAATTACGGTAAATGACGATGAGGTTAATGACGGTAGTTGTTGACATTAAATTGGCGCCTTTGGCTTTCAAAGTAAAAAAGTAAATAGTGTTGAATAATTTCGGCGGGCTGGTTAGAACCACGATAGCTCAATTGGAAGAGCACCTGACCCGGTATGTCAGAAGGGTGCAGGTTCAAATCCTGCTAGTGGAAATTTTTTCAACATTGTGTTTTTGTAATTTGTATCGCAACAAAATTTGCGTTAAAATTATATAAACAAAACAAAAACATTTTAAGGTAAGGAGTCACGTGAGATCGCCAGGGCATGGAGAAGCAATATCTTGCACAGGCATATTCCATTCGCCTCGACCCTGCGCTAGTCTGAATGATGATGGTGATGATGGTGGTGGTGCTGATACTGATACTGTACAGTCACAAGCATTAACATGTAATTAATGTAACTCATCATAATACAATGGAATGAGGGCCAAAAGTGAAGGTAAACTTGCGCGTGTCGTATGCACTAACGGTAGTGCATAATACCTACTTCGCGCAGATTGGTTGATTTATTTTAAGAAATTTAATAAACTAAGAAATTAGTGCCAGTGCTACTACAGGTAACTCTTTATTGTCCATTAATAAGTAGTACCTACGCGATAGTTTTCTATAGTTATCACGCAATTAATATTTTTCCATAGACCTATAATAAAAAAAAATAATCTCGAAATATCTGACATGTGAAACACTATTTTGGCTATACTATAGCTGGCGAAGAAGGGTTGCTAGTGACTGTTCATAAGCAACATATGATATGATCGAACGTTATATTGAATATCTCTTTTTTGATACCACATTTACTCGATTTCGTTTGAAAGCACGCGTCGATCGTTAAAACCGTACAAATCTGTATTCACACATACAGCTCGCACAGATACAGGCGAGTTTCCACTCAAAAATGCTAGTCGGTCCCATAAGCTATTCATGAGTGGTCTCTGCTGTGGAGGTAACTTCTAGCAGCGCGGCCGTAAACTGTTTGAACTAGTGCGACCCCTGTGCTGGTATATTACCTTAAATAACGACAGTTCTGTGGCGCTACCACGAGTTACCCATCCAAGAGTGACGGCATATAACAAGTAAATGAATACTCATTATATTTTAAAACGTTTATAAAGTAAAGTAAAGTATGAAGTGTCTCAGCAGATTCTGACAGTTTTTCCATCGTCTTCCAAGAAGACAACCTTGAAACGGCGCTCTCTGTCGATCTGCATACAAGCAAAAAGGATGCGAATAGTGTGTGATCCACTGGATTCAAATCAGAAAAAAAAAATAAAAAATCGTAAAATCAATTTATTTAAAATCTACATGTTTAATTAAAAAAAAATAAGCAGTAGCGTTTCTTTATAAGTATCGCGAAGTAAGTCGACATACTTTAGTAAATAAAAGAGATAATCATGTAAGTAAGTAGATCTAGGAAATTTCATAATTCTGCATGAAAACAGTGGCATTGTTGCAAATATAGTAAATTAACTATACCTAGGACTAAATATGGGAAGAAGACAATTCTGTTTGAGGGAGCACAGCTGTTTAATAGGTTACCAGATGAAGTGAAAACTTGTGATACATGTTTAAAAATAAACTTAAACTGCATATCGCAACGAGTACCACAGAGTGACAATTTGTATTTTAAAACATATATTTTTCTTGGCGTTATATGTCGTATACTTTTTATACAATCTGTATTGGCATGCACTGTACTAAAGTTTGTACAGTGCATGCCAATACAGATCGTATGCTTCTGCAGCAGAAGGACAGATAAGCATAATCCTGGAATCCCAGATTAGCAGAAGGACAGATTTACATAAAGGCAGAAGTACAGACCCACATAGAAAACAAAAATAATGAATGGTTTAAAATTTAATAGCGTAAAATTTTATTTTAAAGTATTATAAACATTCTATTGCAGAAATCCTTTGTGAGCATAATATTACATTCTCAAAATATTACATTCGCAAGATATTATTTTCGCAAAATAATACAAATACAAGTGAACACAAAAAAATAATTAATTTTATTTTCTAAGTGAATTTAAAAAAATATTTTCTCAACCAAATTTATGTTTGAAACTGTTAGCTTCGTTATAATGTTTAAGGTTGTACAAACAATTACGAAAACAATAGTTTTAAACATTCTTCTATTTTGTCTGTGTTACAGTCTTTTATTATATATATTGTCATTGAATAAACTCGTGATAACTTGATATTTTTTTTTATTCCTTAAGTGTAGTAAGATAAGAACGTTTTTGCGGTTTGCTATTGCCGGTCAACTTGAGATCTTGTACAGGAAGAGTGAAGGTTTCGCAGGTATTTTTGTATTAATCCTCCTCTAGTGCCATCCCTCTACCTACACCATTCATTGTTCGAAATTTCTCTTTGAAACAGACAATGTCCTTTGTAATTTTGAGGATCCACTGGTTATTAAAATCGTAAAATTCTGTGTTTTTCGGGACACATGTCCACATATTGCGAGATAGGCTTCCGGAATCAGAACTGCTGACAATAGAGGTAACTGTGTGCACAAATCAAAATCAAATCTGTCCTTCTGCTAATCTGGGATTTTGCTAATGCTTATCTGTCCTTCTCCTGCAGAGACGATTGTATAAGTAGCCATTTCTTTTTTTTTTTTTTTGGAGAGAGATTGCTGATTGCCGCTGCGGCATTTTCAGCTTCACCGGGCTTTTTGGGGGCGGCGAGGAACGTAAAGGGTCCCTCAAGCCGTGTGAAACGAATCACCTTCAGAGGTTATCTAGAGGGAACGGCATCGCGCACAAGTGCGCGTCCCCGTGCCCTACTAGATTCTCCGAAGGGTTCGGATCGGATCGGGGAGCGGAGCAACCCGAGGGCGCCTCTAAAGGCACGGACCTCGGCTCGGGTTGACCGGGCCGTGGAGGAGGAGAGAAGCGCCCAGGTACATGTCTGTACCTGGTGTAGAGCGAGTGTGAACCGGTTCTTCGTACCCTTGTTCTACGAGTACGGTGTCTTGGGCCTAAACTGGTGTGCATGTTTAGTGTATTCTGTAAATGTGTGCTGTCATTTAGAGGATCGGGCGTAGCCATTTCGAAGTTGTCAGCGCCTTAACACTGTTATCGCTGTCTAGATCGGTCTGCTTGAACTCATGGTAGGGGTATTGGTAAACCACCTTATTTTGCGGATAGGTTTGGATCGAAATTGTCGTAAATAGCGCCGAAGCACAATTTTGTTAAAAGGTGTACTTAGTGTATACTTATTGGGGATGTTTTCTTAAATTTTGAACCGTACGTATTTATAATAATTTATTACTTTTATTAATGCATGTTCAACATGAACAAAAAAGTACCTACAACATACATATTTTCAAAATAAAAATCGATCTTTACTAACTATATAATTCTTCATGATTTTTCCTTAACAGATAGTTGTAAGTAAATTATCCTAACAGACAGTTATTTAATTAAATTAAAAAACAATGATATTTAAAAATACAAACATTATATAATTTACAATTAAGTTTTTGATAAAATTATAAAACTTAAATAACATCATGAAATTCTTACGTAAAAATTTCGAACATGATCTATAATAAATATATAAGAACGCGTCGATATAACCACCACATATAAATTAATTTTTCAATCCTTAGATAAGTTTTATCCAACGAATAACATTGTCATTGTGACATATTTTCTAGAGAATCTGTCATTATGTCAAAATTATTCAATGAATAAACTTCAACTGACGATTGATAAACCAACCCTTTTAAGCACATATATTAAAAACTTTTATTTTGAGTTATTCATAAAATATTGTCACAATACTTTTGAGGCGCCACACTTATAGACTAATTGTAAAAACGTATTAAAAGCTGTTAATTTATTTAATTGGTGTTATGTCGTTCAATGTCCGGAGGTTAACGGTAACTTCAGGTGATACATTTGTCTTCGCACATCCCTGGTTCCGGTGGGATTGTCATAGTGGCTGTCCCATGTTTATTTGTCCCTGGATGTTCCTGAAACAAAGGAGTTTACAGTTTAGTAAAGTGATTTTGTCCACGTCTGTGGTACAGTGGTTAAGACCCCGGTCTCCGACCTAGATGTCCTGGGTTCGATACTCAGTGCATGTACAAGTTTGTACTCGCTTTGGTTGTGGTAGGGCTTGTTTTAAGTCCAAATGGCTAGCTACTATTATCCTAACTAAATATGTCGCCGTTGTTATGGTGACATATTTATTTATTTGACATATTTATTTATTTTTTTATATATTTTTATATTTGTTTTATTTGGTGGATCTTTCCAGTCCACCAGTGCCTAAGTGCAACTTGCGGGTCGGCAAGGTAAGGACAGCTGGTGAGGCAGAATCTACTAGCTGGCCTCGCGTTTGGACTCTGCTTATGCGTAGTAGAGGTGCGCCATCCGTAAGTGACAATAATGTCATATTTTATTTGAAATGTCTTCGTCCATATTTATTTGATGCCGTGCGGCCATAGGTACTAATTTTGTATGGCCAATTTAAGGTGCTTAATAAAAAAATATAATTTTAATAACCGCTAGATAAATCGAAAATGTGAGACGGACGATTTGTAGTTAAGACATTGGTGATTGTTTAGACATAATTAGAGGTAAAATAATTTAGATAAACTATAAGATATCAACTAAACGCCGCCACTCGTTTTCATGATTTTTGCCCAACTTTAAATGATATTACTGATATTACTGATGATACTAAATATATATTTTGTTTATGTAATACGATAGTATTTTCAGTTATATCAACTTAAGCGTGACTACACTTTTGGCTTTTTTTGTTCGGCGCACCCTTACCAAACATCAGACATAGCAGATTTGCCTAACTTTCTGTACCTATATAAAAACCTCTTTTCACTCAAGCCTTTGTCTTAAGTCTGCCTGGCTATATATTCTAGATATCACATTATAGGTAATATCTCAATGTGTATTAACAATGTTATTTCGCCGAGTGGCCTATTCAACTGTTCGGTCCGTGAATGTTGTATAAATGAAGTTGCGAACAATATAAAAATAATAATGTTATTTTAAGACATAATAATATTGTTACATACATGCTCGATGTTAGCACGATTCATTTCATGGATGGACCTCATCATCTTCTGGGACCTCTTCTGCGCAGACGCAGCGCGCTGTTGCAGAATCTATATAAAAAATATCATTGTCATCATCACGTTGTCACGTCACGTTGTCCGAATGCGTTAGGCTTATAAAAATAATACATCTTTTTATAATCCTATTGTAAGAATGTGCCGTACCTATAACGAATTAATTCGTGTTCATAAAGATATAGAAGTATTTAACTATAGATTCTCATATTACAAAAGGGTAATTTCAGCCATATTTAATGACGAAACATGCTCAACCCCATTTATTACATATGACGGCGCTTCTGTATTATACCATGGATCTCAAGCCATAGTGAAGCGAATGACACTTGCAGTTATAGACCAGTGACAGCTCGCTTGACGTAACTCAGATCGCTGGAGTATGGCGTTTATTGACTTTATTGAAACTTTTATTGTGAAACTGTGTACATAAAGGTCTTAAAAATTATTATAAATCCGTCAGTTTACCCAAAATTGAGTGTAAAATAGTAATAATATGTAATTATAAAATATTCAAACATTAACATAAATTATATTAGTATTTTGTGTAGTAATTTGTATAAAGTATAAAAATAAAGTTTTAATTAACATAAAGATACATTCATTCATTCATAATAATTGAAATTACAATAAAAAACAAGCAATTTTGTAATTTATCTACTTATTGTAGTATTCATGAAGGCTATAAAATTCTTTATCAATTAACCAAGATTTTAATTTATTCTTAAATTGTTTGCCTTCAAGTACTTTAAATTTCAAGATGTAGGTTATTCAAAATGTTTACAGCTGAGGCAAACATGCTTTTGTACATCACTGCTCCATTACATCTGGGAATACAAAAATCATGACAATAATTGCTACGCAAATTGTTTCTATGTGATGTGATTCTTGATAAAATTCTCATTATTGGTTCCAAAATATAAATACCAGTCAAGGTGAGTAAACCATTCCTTTTGAAAACATTTCGCAAAGATTCCCTTTTGTAAAATTTAAAAATATACCTAACACATTTCTTCTGCATAATAAATGTGGAGTGGACATTCACAGAGTTGCCCCAAAAAATTACACCGTACGTTAAAAATGGGAATACACTACCATAATAAGCACTTTTAGCAACCTCTGCCGATGCTACGTTTACTAAAATCGATAACGCATAACAACAACTGGATAATCGTTTATTAAGTTCACTTAAGCGTGCTTTCCAATTTAGATTGGAATCAATGGTTAAGCTTAAAAATATTGTATCAGACACTTCTTTAATCGTTTGTCCATTGTTTTCAATATTTAAACTTTTTGTATTGTTGTTGTAACTTTTAAATGTTACTATTATTGTTTTATTTATATTGCCAGTCAGTCAATCTTTCACTTTGTTTAATGCATTACCGACTTCGATTTCATACTCAGAGTGGTTTAAATTTCCTCTAGATACAAAAATTGAGGTATCGTCAGCATAGAGTATGCACAAGTGATCGACAATTAAAGGAGGTTCATTAACATAAACGAGAAAAAATAAAGGTCCAAGAATAATTCCCTGATATTATGTTTGCATGTTATGAAGTGGTTACGAATAAATGACTTTAAATTTTGAATTTTACTACTTTTTAGTACTTTCGTTGTAATTACGAAATAGACCGGTGATTGTACATCGGTACTTAATTATTTCTCCTCGCCCTCTTGGAAATTTCTCAACTCGCCCTTTGATGATCTTTGGGATCCATAGAAATCAAAATCATTGATTTCTCATTACTAGAAATTATTCATCTCAATTATAAATTATATAAAAATATCAATTATATATAATACATCACTCTAATACATAACATCCAGCAACAAACCATAGGTAAAATATTATAACACGCCCGTTAACCCACGTCTCGCCCAAGCATTGTAATTATGGATTGCACACCTGTGGTCTAGACATAAATATTCGTATAAATAAATAAAAAATATTTATAATATTAGTTACATAAGTTAAGTTAAGTTATAAACCAAAAATGTTCTGTAAGTTTACTTGATTTCACGCTTCGTACACTAAATTTATTGTTTTGTCTTGTAATGTGGAATATGTTTATATGTTTTTTTAATGACATAAATTTGTCAGTGGTAATTACCATCATTTCAGCTCGTGAGTAGGTACACACTTTAAGTTCTAAGTCTTCCGTTTCTAAAATAATGTTAACATATATTGTTTACAACATTACAATAAGATTCATAAGGCCGAAAGGTTGGAGCAAAGTTAGAAACCGGTATAGCATTGTTCGTAATTTTTTTTGTAGTTTTTTAAGTTACAATGGGAGATAGGTACTTTACACTTTTCGCTTAACCTGAACATGAAATATAAGGCAATTTAATGTGAACATTAGCGTCTGTAGATGTTTTTAAAGATTTTTTTTCATATTTTTTTATATTTACAAACTTCTTGGTTTTCTATTAAAAAGGACCTATTTATTTAAAGGATAATCGAGGAGCTTAATGGCACAGTGGTTAACGGCCGGTCATCGGATGGGTGGTCAAAAATGTATCATCTCGAGCTCCTCCGTGTTTCGGAAGGCACGTAAAGCCGTTGGTCCCGGTTGCATTAGCAGTCGTTAACAACCACCAATCCGCACTGGGCCCGCGTGGTGGTTTATGGCCCGTTCTCCCTATCCATCCATAGAGAAGGCTCGTGCCCCAGCAGTGGGGACATACAATGAGATGATGATGATGATTTAAATTATACTTTGTGGTACCCTTTTTTTTTTTTTTTTCTTTTTTTTTTCTTTTTTTTTTTTATTCTTACACCTCCAACAGAATCGGAGCCTATTTTTAACTATATTTATCTTTCATACCAGTTCTCACTTTTATGCCTCTCGTACTTTCATTCTTCATACTACTCTTTCATACATCTTCTTTTATACTTTTGCGGGTGGGATGCCCGTCTAGGCTTAAGTTCCTATTCTATTCTATTTTATCCTTATCTTTATTTATTAATTTTTTTTTTTTTTTTTGAGAACAAAGAAGGGGTACACAATTTTTTATTTTACAAACATACACATTTACATTTAGATACTTCTTATTCACTATACAGTTTTGCTTATTATTCATTTATACTAATTTATTTTAAACACAAAGAAACTTATTTACTTATTTACTACTGTTTTATTTGCTTACGGCACTATAACAACTATTATAGGCGAAACAAAAACTTACTTACTAATCCTTATTTCTATTTATTGCTAGTTTACATATTTTTGTACAGTACTCCACAAAGTCTCCTACTTTATACTTACACGAAATAAGTTGGTGCAAGTTATCTTCCTGTAATGTTATTCCGAACTTCTGTTCCAGGTTATACCTCAATGTGTTTGTGGAAGGACAAGCTAGGAGCAGGTGGGGAACAGTCTCTTCGACCTCGGGGTCGCAGATGCATGAAGCGCTCGCCCTGCACTTGAAGCGGTTTAAGTATTGGGCGAAGCCCCCATGCCCTGTTAGGATCTGCGTCATTGGACCCCTCGGCTGCAGCTTCCTAACTATCTTGTGCGCCGATTTAACGTCCGGGAAAAAGAGCTTTGTGACGGAGGCGGTCTGCCCTTCGCGGTAGCGTTGGTCCCAGCTTTCAATGGTACCCTTACAGGGTATCACATAATATCTACTGTACATATATTCTGCCGATTCGATCCGAACCCCCTGGAGAATCTAGTAGGGAACCGGGACACCGTTCCCTTTAAAAAACCTCTATTGTTGCTTCGTTTCACACGGCTTGAGGAACCCTTTAAGTTTCTCGCCGCCCCCCAAAAAGTGACGCCGAAAATGCCGCCTGAGAAAATCGCTCTAAAAAAAAAATTAAAAAAAAAAACATTTTCTGGACTACCTATAAAACACCATGTGATATTCATTAAAGTTGAAGAAATTAAATAGTAGGCATGTTCTTTTTTATTTCGTTTACACAGTATGGCGTGTTAATAATAGTACTTTAATTGCACAACAGTTACACAAGCAATATAGAGCGCTTTTTAATTTAACAAAATCTATTTGTTCAGCTCAGTCAACGTAACTTCACCCTTTGTACATCACTGCCGCGGATTAATGAATGCTACGGTAACAAAATAAGGACACCCACAGAAGGTGAGCTTCATACAAACGCGCTCGATCAACGCACTCATAGACAACCTCTCTCGGACACGGAATCTCGCCAAAACTGCGCTCGGACTGTTCCAAGCGGCTCCGAGATTAGTGTCCGTGAGAGAGTGTGCGTTGCTCGAGCGCGGTATGTATGCATTGAGCTTACCTTCTGTGGGTCTTATTATTTTGTGCTACGTTCATTGTTCATTAATTAAATTGGACGCCGTTAATTATGGCGGTGCACGAGGCGTCGGGGTCATAGCGATGAGCATTCGACTTTTTAGTACATCATCATCATCATCAACCCCAGATTATTTTATGTCCCCACTGCTGGGGCACGAGCCTTCCCTATACTCGTAGGTGGAAACACCACAGGGAAAATGAGCTAAACCACTACGCAGACCCAGTGCAGATTGGTGGTTGGTAACGACTGATAATGCAGCCAGGTCCAATGGCTTGAATATTTGGTTACCCCCATCTGATGACCGGCCTTTTAATTAGGTTGCTATTGACCGGTCGTCGTAGAGTTTGCTTAGCTTGTGCGATCTTTTTTTTAAGTTCGAGCTGTTAACTAGTAAATAATCGGGAGTTTAGTTAATAACCACAAAAACAGTCGAACAAGGTTTCAGCAACGGAAAATTTTAAGTCGATTAAAATCATGATTCACTGCCTTTTAATTAATAAAGTATTTGACGCATTGTCAGTTAACATAACAAAGATGACTCAGAATAGATTAGAATAGAAAGTTTTTATGAATAGAATTGAAGGTTATGGTTATTGCTTTGTTTTTGCAAGGACAAAATATGTAGACATAATATAGGTATAAGTATAAAATGCGAAATGCCTCCTCAAGCTTGCCAGCTACATATCCAGTATACCTACTTTTTTTTTTTTTTATAATCACACCAATTATCTAGCCCAAGAGAAGCTTCGTTATGAAACTCGTTAAATGGTTACTAGACAACGGATAAACATACTTAAAATACTTAAATATATACTTATTATACATAGAAAACACCCAGACCCGAGACAATTAGAAAAACAATAATTTCTAAATTGACCCGGCCGGGGATCGAACCCGGAACCTCAGAGATGGTGACACCATGAAAACCGGAGTACAAACCACTCGACCAAGGAGGTCGTCAAACTCCTCCGTACTTATCTCTGGCTTCGGTGGCTGCAGCACCATTGTAAATGTGGTGGTTGTTTACTAACAGATATTTAATCTTCTTAAGCTTCCCCTCTATACCGGACGGTAGTTTATTTCTGGCTGCGGCAGCTGCAGCAATTACTGTAGGTCTGGCCAATACTTACAGAAATCCTTCTTTGTTCGGCCGCTATAAGTTTATCTCCGGCAAACTTATCTCTGGCTGCAGTGGCTGCAGCAGCTGCTGTAGGTAAGGCGACTGGTTACATACAGAGACACTTCTTTGATGAGCATCTTCTTTGTATTCAGTAGACCTACCTCTCTGTATTGGCAGTAGCCGCTGTAGGTGCGTTGACATGTTACTTACAAAAATCCTTCTTTATCGAGTCTCCTCAATGTACTTATCTTTGGCTATCGTGGCTGCAGTCTTCTCTAAGAGATTCTTCTTTTTTAGGCTTCTTCCTTAATGTTCAGCAGACTTAGCTCTGCCTGCGATGACTGTAGTTGCCGCTGTAGGTATAACGACTCTTTACTTACAGAAAGCCTTCTTTGTTCAGCCTCTGCGAGCTTCTCCTCTATGTCCGGCAGACTTATCTCCGGTTGCGGTGGCAGCAGCAACCGCTGTAGGTGAGGTGGCGGGGTGATAGCATCACGCTTGTTACCATCTATCTCTTCTAGAGGGATCTCGAAGGCTATTGCTGGAAATTAAAACATTATAGTTAGTGTAGTAAGGTGGTTGGTTATTGTAATTTTCAAAAAGATGGACGCCGTAAAAGACAGAGAAAGAAATGCTGAGTTTTTTTGCCGGTTTTTCTCAGTGCAATGTCTCTCGCCTTGAAGACTTACGGCACCGGCATTATTAAATAGAAAAAAAAAACGAAATGATCCAGACAAGTTTGCAACATCCTAGACCACATCATCACTTACAATCAGGTGAGATCGCGGTAAAGTACTTGCCTATAAGGAATAAATAATTTTATTGCGTAGTGCCATTCATTAGATAATTATTTTTGTATTCTAAACTTAAAAACACATTTTTTATTTGCATTTTTGTAAAAATAGCAGGGTCAATTTTATAAACGCATAAGTTTGTTTGCCGATTCCGTACTTATCATAAAAAGTGACTGATAAGATTCCTCATGTAAAATCCAGAAGAGACTCACGTGGCTTAGGCCTGATAGGTGTCTCTGGCAACACAACAGTAGGTAGGTCGTCGTGCTCGTTGTCATAGCGACCGTTGGTGACCTTGAGGCCATTTGGGGCCTTGCCGTGGCCGTTCGCGGTCTCCTCAGGCACCGGCGCCACGTGGCCAGATGATCCACAACCCATTGTGGCTCTTCTTATGACGGTGTAGAGTTCATTTGACCCTTGGATTTTGTGTTGAGCATCCCTTGAATTAAAATGAAAAGTATTATTAGTAGGTTTTAACAGACATCCTATTTGGGTATGAAAAGAACCTTAACGAAAACGAACAATACGGATTGTTCCCATCATTACTATTATTTTCTTGTATGGAGCCATACCTGGGAACCTGATAGTTAGGAGTTTTTTTTGTTGATGGCTTTGTGCGATTAGCACATTTAGCCAGTGTCAAAGTAATTTTTCTTACAAGTAATACATAAATAATCATTCGTCGCTTAAGTTCTAACACCGCGGAAGTCAAAAATGACAACTTTTCAGGAGAGCAAATATATCGTGCCTTTTTATATATCGCGATCATAATACATATGTTTTTGTTTTCAAAATAAAACGCTTCCATTGGTTAAAATCCCTGTTTCTGATTGGTCAAGAGGTGCGTCTTTCGATTTTCTATCGAATGACATGCAAAAGTCAAAATGACAAATTTTGGACTTCCGCGGTGTTAGAACTTAGGCGACGCAATTTATTTCCTTCCTGTCTGATGATGATGAATGATAATAGTAATGAGAAGTGAGAAATGATATACCCTCCAACCCCTCGAGAATCTCAGTAAAGATATTATATAATTTAATTTTTTTATTTAGAGTATCTTGAGTGTGTCATGCTCTCTTTATTGTATCTGCGGTGGTGGCGTGTGCGTCGTCGGATCGTTCGTTACGTTCCCTAATATGGTTGAACGAAGCGATGGCTGATTCATATGTCATACTCGTGAACGGGTGCCGCCTGTGGAGGCTAGTCTGCTCTTGCATACTTATCTTATTTTTAGTGTTATTCACTATAGTTTGACTTTGTTTTTCTTAAGCAATGTTTGACATTTACTAGAGTACTGTAGTGGTACTGTATGATATTGTGGAAATTGAAACTTTTACCTGATGTAAATTATTAAATTTGGTTTTTTTTATGGTTCTTTTACATTTTGTGGTTGTCTTCTATATTTTTTGTGTTTATTTGTAATGGAAAGTGTCCTGCTATGATAGGACATTTTCCAATATTTTTGACGCTGTAAGGGAGAAAAGAACTGGACACTTGCTAGTTTCTTACCGGTTCTTCTCAGTACAAGATCTTCCGCCCAGAGTAGACTTACGAACCGATGGCATAGTGACATTCACAAGAGCTACTTGTAGCCTAAACTGAAAAAAATATTTTGAATTTTGAAAGATGTAGGGCTTTACTAAGTCCTCGGGCGGACTTCTTTAGAGAATTTAAAAAGTGACGATGCACTGTTTTGTTTAATTTGCCAGCATTCATGCACACTCACGAACACAATAAGGGTTAATAATCCACCATTATTTCACATTAATATTCGACATTACACAAAATTTAGAAAATAAAACAAAACCGCAGACATAACTCTTCACTTTCCCTCTCTACACGTTACCTCTCCTACACGTGAAGTGGGGATGGACTTTTTTTCTTGTCTACCCCATAGTGTGGGTTGTAATTGGATAGCAATTTCAAAAATATTGCAGGTTTGTGAAAACAGTTTTTTGATTGAGGCATCCGTTTGTGAACATCCCCCTCTGCCAGCCAAATGGTTGTTTTTCCTCAACCTCAACCTCAACCAGGCAGACGAAAATTCCCACTTCTACAGCTAACCACATAGCCACCACGAGTCAAACCCATGTCCTGGACCTCCCGGAGACGCCCGCCAAGGCATAACCGGCAAGGAGCTAGGATCCGAACTCCTGTGGTAACCTTGAAAAGACAGCCGGACCCGTAGTTCTAGCTGCCATACTCTACCTATCAGGGTCAGTAGATAGGGACCTCATTGGGAACTACTTAAATAACGTTGTCAGGTGGTACGCTGTCTTTAGCGGCAGTGCACTCATACCGTAATGGCTGCGCGGAGCCCCATTTTCAGCGTTAAGATAAAATTATTAATAATAGAGATTTCCTCTTCTATAAGGATCTTTATTCATCTTCTATTTTTTTTATCTTATTTTGTTGATATCAATTGTAAATTTTTACGTGCAGTAAAATCCTCACACTGCGTTTTTCTAGAGGTCATTCCGAATCCAATGAGCTATTGCTCATATTTTTAGGAGCTTTAAGTCTATTTTTACGTTTTTCAACTTGTTGACCGGACTAATTTGCCAATTGTGATTGATTTACTATTTTTCGAAATTTATTTATTTATTTATTAATTTCGATCACCGAGTTAAAATTCGGTACAAATTACAAACTTAAATCTAATATTATTGAAGTTAAAAAAAAAACAAACAAAAACACAAGGTACAACGCAGTCTCAGATACACTTTTTTGAATAAACTTGAGCATTTTTAGTTTTGGCTAACTGCACCTTTCGAATACCTAGGTAACTATCTAATCAACACTTATATTTTTAAGTGTTTCTTGTTCAAGTATGTAAGCTATGGAACCTGAACGGATCCTATAATTATTTCACTAATAAAAAGCTACATAGGCTATAGGCATTATCTGAAAACATCTTACATAACGTAAAGAAAATTAGAAAATTCGAAGACAGGCAAAATTTCACGCGGGCCATACCGCGAACGCAATAGACCACACACTTAAACTCTAACAAAAAACTCCATTAATTAAGTACTCGGTTTTATTCGCAAATAAAAATTCAACTACCCCAAAAAAATAATTAAAAAAAAACCCTTTTAACCAACATCGGCCCATCCATTTCCGTGAAGTAATCAAATTAATGGGCCTCAGAGCCTCCATCGACGCTTATGGAAGCCGCACATTTATCATTTGGTGAGGTGACGGCGCTTCGGGGGTAGACCGCGAATTTGCGAACGCGGCTAACTTTTAGGGTGCTTACGGAAAGCACCTTGGAAGTAAAACCACAAAATAAGGAGACAACAGAAGGTAAGCTTCATACGCAAGCGCTCGAGCAACGCGACCCTCTCACGGACACGGAATCTCGCAACAAGTTTTAGTTGATGGCTTCGTGCGATTAGCACATTTAGCCAGTGTCAAAGTAATTTTTCTTACAAGTAATACATAAATAAACAATATTTCCTTCCTATATGATGATGATGAATGACAATAGAAATGGGAATTGAGAAATGATACACCCCCCAACCCCTCGAAAAAGTAGTCGAAAGTAGTCGAAGAGTACCTGGAAGAGAAAGAAAAGTATGAAGCCGCTGTTTCAACAGCCCAGACCACCTCGTGGAAAAACTTCTGTGGGAGGCAGGATAGGGAGTCCGTCTGGGACGGAATCTATAGAATAATGACCCGAACCACGAGCAGGCCGGAGGATCAGATGCTGGAAGAGAATGGAGTCAAAATGTCGGAAAGAAAATCAGCAGAACTACTGGCAAGAACATTTTACCTGGAGGACCTGGAGGAGAGTGACGGCGTGACTCACACAGAAATGAGAATCAAAGCGAAGAGAGCAAACGTAGAATCGGATACTGACGTATTCGATCCGCCTTTTACGAGAACAGAGCTAAACGCCGCCGCCAACTCATTTAACCCGAAAAAGGCCCCGGGCAGCGATGGCTTAACAACCGACATCTGCCGCACTGCCGTCTATGCAGATCCGGAATTATATCTCGCCGTGGTAAACAAGTGTCTGGAACTGAACAGACATGACTTTTCACTTTCCCGCCAAGAACGTCAATTAGAATACTTGAAACTGTAATATAAATAAAACATAGACAAAATTTCTTATTCTCACACCATAAACTAGCTTTAGCTTTATTTTGAGGCATAAATGCACAAACAACCCTGTTTGTGCATTTATGCCGGCATAGCCGTTAATCTTATAAAAAACAAACGTAAACTTTTTAAGCAAAGGCATCAAAGTCTGTGCAGGCAATATTTCTTCTGTTTCCCCGCGCAATACGACAGGCAGGGTAGGCTAATCAGGAAATATCGGCGGCAATTCATCGCATTTCCCGCGCATTTAGACGATGCAACGGGAACGGGATGCCGGGAATGCGGGATTTTATATAGAAATATTGTTAGTAATCTGAGCTTGAGATCCACATCGGGATTTTAATTAATGAGTTTCAATGTAGTTTGTAATGGAACTACAGAATATACTCTTGGCGTATTATTAGTATGTTAAATAATAATTGTTGTTTTTGGCATTGTCGCTGGCAAAATAAGATTTGGTTTCGGTCTGTCGGGTTTCAACGACTGTCATGTTACGATCATAATCACAACCAAGACGAACGACTAAACGTTAATTTCAAAGTATAATAAGGCCAATGATGGAAGCGCACCCGGGATACTCAACTAGTGAGGCACTGTCTATCTTATCTCTAGCTGCCGGAACATAACAATGCACAAACATTGATGTTATGGCGACATATTACCTAAGTAATAATATATAATACCTACTATAACGTGCTAACTAACTAGTCTGGCCATAAATACTGTAACATAAAAACTTTTCTTCTTTCAACTTTTTAATTATTTTGAATTTGGAACGCGTTTATTATTTAAAAACTTCTTTGGATTTCGCGCCATTTCACATATTTTTTCGTGTTCATTATCAAATTACAATATGTTTATTATACTGAGACTTTTTGCTGAGACTTTAATAAATATGTACATATAAGCTATAGCTGCATTAGCAGTCGTTAACAACCACCGCACCACACTGGGCCCGCGTCGTGGTGTATGACCCGTTCTCCCTATCCATCCATAGGTAAGGGTCGTGCCCCAGCAGTGGGGTCATAAAAATGAGCTGATAGAAAAAACTATACTGTGTTATAAATTTGCAAAATTACTACTTGAACGCGCCAACCGCTGCGCTATCGACCTCCTCCTATAATTTATGACCAAATAATTGTATGAAATTTATAGTCTAATATTGTTTTCAAGGTAGGCTATGAGAAAGTGCATGGCAAAAACACATGGCAATACTTTAACCGCCTCTGTGGTATAGTGGTTAAGACCACCGGTCTCAGAACCAGAGGTCCTGGGTTCGATTCCCAGCGTGTGGGGTACATCTTTGTGTACTCGGTTTGGTTGGTGGTATGATGTTTGACCGCTTGGCTAGCTACCACCATCTTATCTAAACATGTCGCCCTAACATCAATGTTTGTAGAATTGTTGTATTCCGGCAGCTAGAAATAAGATAGCCAGTGCCTCAGTAATTGAGGATCCCGGGTGAAGTGCGCTTCCACCATTTGCCTTATCATCAGGTGAGATAATGGCACTGTGCTTACCCGTAAGATATAAAATTTAAAAATAAAACTTGTTTATTGCATAAGGGAAATAATTTATTTGTATTTATAAAATATATAAAATACAATGAAAAAAAAATTAAACGTTTAATTTTTTCACTGTATTTTATAAATGTTATAAATATTTAATTTAGCTTCAGTGCAGCAATTAGCACTTGAAAATAAAAAATAAAATTTATTTGTATTTCAAAATAAATATTTGGTCAGCACAATTATTATTTAGTCAGCACAATTATACAATCGGTCAGCATAAGAAACACTTAGGTTAGGTTAAGTTTTTTTATATCCCGAGCGAAGCGCAGCGTAGCGAGGGCCAGTCACGAAAGGGGGGAGCGGCATAAGACTGGTGTTCAGACTGATTTAGAAATATTTGCTGACCATAAGTTGCTGCCCAACTACCTTTTTTGCTGCCCAACTAGCATTTTTTTTGCTAACAAAAATACGAATACTTTGCTAACCGTTTAAATAACACCCATTAGCTCTAACTCATGCCCGGGAAGGGAATCTAATCCCTCAAATTGAATCCCGCTCTTCCCGCAAAATATATTGAACAGTTTTCTGGATGATAAATCTATCTATGTATTTGACTGTATTAATCGTGTCTCAGTCTGCCTTATACAAAAACAGCTGAATTAAATAACTATTGTGTACTTGCTTGTTCAAAGATGATCATGGTCATCACTGGGAGTAACTATATATATACATAAATTTCATGTATAATGTAAGTAAATGTATGTATGTTTTTGTAATATTAATGTTCTTCACCGCGCACCGGCCGGCGCGGGCGGCAAGCTCCGCCAGAATACCAGCGTTGTTGCGACACGTTTCGTTCGCAACAACACAAGCTGAGGCGGGGTCCTGATTGACCTATGTTTTGTTTGTTTTTATTTTTATTTTTTATGTATATTAGTGTTTGTGGTCAATAAATGTTTCTCACTCTCTCTCTCATCATCATCATCAGCCCACAGGAGGTCCACTGCTGAACATCATCATCACCAGCTTATTATATGTCCCCCTGCTCTTTCCCCCTGCTATCTCCCTATAGGAGATAGGGAGAACGGGCCATTAACCACCACGCGGGACCAGTGCGGATTGGTGGTTGTTAACGACTGCTAATGCAGCCGGGACCAACGGCTTTACGTGCCTTTCGAAGCATGGAGGAGCTCGAGATGATACGTTTTTGGTCTTTTGGTCACCCATCCGATGGCCGGCCATTGCGAAAGTTGCTTAACATCAGCAAACGCAGATCGTGCGCGTTAACCACTGCGCCATCGAGCTCGTCACATGCTCCGGCTGAACATAGGTCTTTCCAATCTTCCATTTCACCTGGCCTTCCGTGCAGAGCTCTTTCAATTTAGACGTTTCGTGTCGGACCGCTGCCGTGCGGTTTCTTATTAAACGCTAGCCGCACGACAGCCGCACGACTGTTTTAATATGGAACGCAATGCAAACGTTCGTTAGCCGTCCGACAGCAAACGTCTAAATTGAAAGAACCCTAACCAAATAATTCCTGATCCTTTTTTGAGGTCTTCAGATTCTTCTTCGATTCAGAGATAAGATGAGTGTACAAAGATATTTATTTTAAAATAACAAAGGGAGGTTTTCCTAAAATACAAGTTACAAACTCGTTACTGTGCCCCGGTAATACTACTTAGGACGATCAGGTGGCATTTGAAATATTCAATGATACGGGCGGCCTAAAGCCAACTTTTAAGTTCTTTGTTTAAAGGTCTCGCTAAAAGTTGTTGCGTCAGATAAATTTTGTAGGGATTCTTTAAGCTTCTTCGTTATTTTGTAGAAAGTAATTATTTGGTTAATTGTAACTTTTTAAGATACCATGACAGACGACATTATAATTCAATATTATCATCTTGTATCTTGTACACTTCGTTTACAACAACCCTTTGTAGGTATTTCATGTAGATACTAAATTGAATAATATCTTCAGGTAGGATAGGACTCAAACCCAAAACCATTCGCTATCCAATGAAGTACCGATACATTTCTCTCCGTAAAGCCTGAACCCATCAGTAGAGACTGATGATGGTGATAAAGTTAAAAAGAAACACCCTATTTCACAACATGTTAAAGCAAAATCGATCTAGGTAATATTTTTTATGTCACGTTCACTTTACACAAAGGTTCTACTCCAGTAAAGCCATTACATTACTGACCTACTTCGTCAACAATGCCGAGTAGTCTATACCTTCCTCATCAAAATCCTGGCACAAAACTAAAAAAAAAGCATGTACACTTCGAACTGACTCTATGAAAAACAGCAAATTTAAAAAGAGAGTTTTTTTTTAAATTATCCTCTTTTCTTAAAAAGTTGCTTCAACCAACACTCGTACCGAACACCCGTGCGGCCGTAGCCGCATTGTCAACACTACTATCCGTTCGATTAATACTAGTTTTATTTTCACCCGACCAGCCAGAGCTTTTCACCATGATAGTGGTTGGTTATGACGACTGAGCGGTCTTGATACTTACTTATAATGATTGCCGTAAAATGATAGCTTGTGGAATAAGCGTACAGTATCTGAAACACATTGAGTGGCAATCAATCCCACTTTTGACGTGACAACGTCTTATAAATTGGTTTACCGGGTGACACTTCAAGAAACTGCGTTACGCTCCGCTCACGTTATGCGCTCACAATGAGAGCGAGTGAGAGGCACGCGTCCCTTCCACTCGGGCATGGTTAGCCCGCCTAAGAGCGAGAGAGACAGACATAAAAAGTGAAAGGTAAATACGTATGTATGTGTAAAGGTAAAAATAAAATTTTGTTAATATGAAATTCAGTGCGAGATTCTTTGTATAAATTAATGTTTTAAATATAATTCTTTGTATAAATAAATGTTTTAATTTGTTACTATTATTTCATCCTTCTTCCTACTATACGAATGAATATTCACATTAAAATTATTTTACCACTCAAAGTCGTTGTCACGTAAAACTTTCGCCCGTATATCGACTTTACAGGCAACCAATTTTTTTAATTAATTTTTTAGAGGCGTTAGCTTTCTGAAAGTACTATTACGTATACGTTAGCTTTCTAATATAAGGTATACAGACTAAGTTGGAGGAGTTGCAAACGCAAAATGCATTAATAATTTTAATTAGTATCTATAAGGTATGGTGCATGTAATAAAATAATAGTTTGATTTTTCAGTACTTTAACAATTTCAATTGTTAACTGTTACTATTGAAATAAAAATAAATATTGCTAAGTAAATTTCATAACAAATTTTATAAAATGTCATTTCAAAATAAGTTTTGTCTCTGTCGACTAGATCTAAACGGCTTCATTAGCCGCAGTATCAGTTTCGTTAAGCGCGCTACATTCAGGACACTAACAATGATTACATAGAAATTACAGTCAGCCGCTATAAGCTTATAGACAACCCCTTGGCTCCGTTCGCGGAACAGAGAAAGGCTGTGGAGTCGGCAGGTTTACATTCACTTGTGAAATTGTAGGTCAGTCAGGTGTTGGTTCCATTGATTTGTAGTTCTAACCAGACTTTGCTGTTAGCTGCTTATGCAGGTTACAGCGTTCATAGGCGGTGGTAGGTAGGATAACGACGGCGGACTTAGACACTACAACTCCTCTAACTAAACCAAGAGCAGTGTCTATGCGCTACGTAGGCAGTCGAACTTTAAAAAAATATAAATATCTGAGTCACAGAAGTTTAGGGAACTTAAAACAAGAAAGTACTCCTACTGTGATTACTGTTTACAAAAAACAAATGTTGAAAAAATTTCCACGAGCAGGATTTGAACCTGCACCCTTCTGACATACCGGGTCAGGTGCTCTTCCAATTGAGCTATCGTGGTTCTATCCAGCCCGCCGAAATTCATATGTCAGAAGGGTGCAGGTTCAAATCCTGCTCGTGGAAATTTTTTCAACATTTGTTTTTGTAATTTGTTTCGCTACAAAATTTGCGTTAAAATTATATAAACAAAACAAAAACATTTTATGATTACTGTTTGTTTAATCATCCATTATTATAAAGGCATGTCTCCCAGGAAACGTTGGGGCGCTCTTTCTTTAATATTAACTAAAGTTAATAACCCTCGAACCGAATATTGAAAACTTTGATACATTGTATCACCTAATTGATTATCCGGCGCAGTGAAAGTTACTTTACTTGCACTATAGAAAACCTTTGTACAGACGGCAGCACATCAACCTATCCAAAACTGTCAAATTTCTTTATTAAATATTCAACCATATGCCATATACATAAAGTTCAAAGTCCATTGAGGAAATTTGACAGTTTGTAGTAGGTTGGTTGGTTGGTAGGTTGGTTGGTTGGTTCGAAAAAAACATTTCTTACTATTTTCTAAAGTTTACGGGAACACCACTTGAAATGAAACTATTTTTACGGTTGTAATGTTTATCCTGACGTTTCGAACCGTTTGCAGGGTCCGTGGTCACAGGGAGACTGAGGTGTTGGTCGTCTCATAATTAGGTGGTGACTTGTAACTACCAACTAATTATGAGAAAACCATAAACGCGAGTAGAACCGTAAAAGTAATTTCATTTCAATCATTAACATTTCTATCAAAATAAATATTTTCATAAAACCAAAATATGATATATTATCAACGAAAATTTTTTTTTATGCCCTGAAAAAAAAACCGATATGCCGTATCCATAGCCGGCACTGAAGCTCGTCACCCGTTCAGGCCAACACCTATACCATTGATTGCCGCTACATTATGCATAGCTGCTCCTAACCCCACCACCCCTCACCTCAAATTATACACCAACATAACCAGAGCCGCGCAGTTCGTCGGTCCTAAACGAATACCAAAACAAAAGTGGGAAAGCTGAAGGCGTCTATGGCTCAGGATTTGTTTGTTCTCGCTGCGTGCATGTGTATGGAAGCCCAATCGATTTTAATAATTACTGGATATCGGATTGTGTGGGTGTGTCGCGGGAGTAACGATTAGATTTTTTTTCCAGTTCCATTTGGAAGTAAGGCTACTATAGTTTTTCGCTTGTTTGTGTTTATTTTGATTTAGAAGGGGAATAGAGTTTTTTTTGTAGGTACACTGGATTTCCTTATTAAACACATTACTTGTTGTGAAGAATTCTGAAAATACCTTATAATAAACTTCTGATGATTTACTAACAAAACAATTTGGTAAAATTTTAAGTTTTATCTCTACGCGATTGTAACATACATAACAATATGTTTAAAAAATGGTGTCAAAACCCTGTCATCGCGATCCGGATTATAGTCAGCGCTATCTCTTGGCATGTCAAATAACAATAACAAACTACAAAACATTGTCATTATACCTACGACCTTTACTGAGTGACTAGACTAGACTTAATAATTTAAGGGTTGAGCCCACGAGCGACTTTTGTACTTTGACTTTTTGTTTTGTTTTTCTCCGAGGTTTTAGTACCGATTTTGTCACCGACTTTTTGTTGAACGTGTGCGTTGCGACATATAATTCCATACGTTTCATTTTCACCGACTAAAAAATCGGCCACTGATTATCGGACGTGGGCGGGAGAAGCTAACGGCCTACCCTCAATTTTAAAGAGGCACGAGAGAAAGTATAAAATCAACTTTATCTCCGATGTTAAAGTTTAACAACGAGCAAACAATTAAAACCTTTTAAAGACATACCGGGTGATTCTGTCTTTCTAGATTTCACTTTACGGATAGATCAAATGTACACGTACAACGATCCATTTGTTTTTTCCAATTAACATTGAATCGCAAGCAACAATTTGTAGTACAATTTTCGCGCTGGCCGTCGGACGATATGCCGCAATAGGGTATTTGACTACTATGAAAATATAATCAAACTGTTGTTAACTTAACAGTAAACATTTTTTTAAACCAATTTAGCTAGCACATAGTTTATTTTTATAAAATATCATTAATAAAATAATTAAATTTTTATGATTGACCACGTGATCGAAAACGCACGGGATTTGGCTGAATCTAGAGTGACGTCACCTGTTTGTTTACAGTAAATGTCACTCGAAGTTTTGTATGGTGTGATTTGACAACTAACCTAAAAGTTTGTTTACAAGCAGATGACGTCACGACGTCACGTGACCTGCTTGCATCGTTTTGGCGGCTATTTTATTCATTTAAATTTTAATAGCGATTTTCATAAAAAAAATAGAAAATAAAGAAATTCACAACGAATTAATCAAATTGCACATATATGCTATAATGAACCATTAGACATATTTTTCTAAAATCTGTCAAATACCTTATTGAAAAAAAAAATGTTATTTGTTTTATTGACAAACATCTTGCTGACGCGGCGTTTCTTGGCAATTGATTAATTAAGGGATTGGATCATTGCCCTCGGTAGATGGGAGCCATTTGTGGTTGATCATACTTATTTAAAAGTTTGCCACTTCCATAACGAAGTCATGGAATACTTTGATCGGTGCGAACATTATTACCTAATGGTTTGTTTCTAATGGTTTGCTTTTCTATATTTATTTTAGGTACCTGCACTCAGACGACGGCTTAGTACCGCTAACTCCAAATGTATTGCTCTCGAAATTTTAAAACTCCATACAGTATGTCCCACCAACTCCAAAATCTTTCTTTTATTGTCCTACCAACTCCAAACGATTTTATTTATTTGTGTAATAAAATAAACACGACGTTACTATCAGTAACTACAGAGAACGTACAGTACAGGTAGCAACAAAACCAATGAAAATGTAATTAATAAATTACTTGACGGGCTCTACGGTGCAATTTATAAATATGTTACATAAATGTCTCAGAATACAGAACAAACCAAAAACCGCGCCCGCCCGCCTAAAACTGAAGAAACACTCATTTCAATACGTCATGTAGTACAAGTGTCAATGCTAGGTCTGTTGATGTGATTTAAAGCCCGAAACTATGTGTTTTAACATTTATTATAATAATTAATGAACGCACGATACATGTTAGCGCGTGGGAGTCGTTGACGGAAGAGAACAGTGTTGCTACACTAAAAATATATGCTAAATCTAAGATTAATGTTGCCAAAACAGTCAATTTTAATATAAAAATGCCATCTTGCGTCGTTTCTACGAGTTAGTATCAGTTGGTCTAAAACGCAACTGGTATAAAAAGCATATATATATCAAAAATAAAATAAAAAAATAAAAAATATATTTTTTTTAATTTTTCACGACCAGAATATACCTTATTAGTTATCATTGACGGAATCTACGAGTTGGTATCACTTGGTCTAAAACGCAACTGGTCTAAGTAGCAACTGGTCTAAAACGCAATTGGTCTAATTATGCAAAAACAGGCTTTTAAAGAAACAGGACGGGATCACAGTTCAAAATTAAATTTCCTCAATAGACTTTGAACTTTATGTAGGTATGGCATATGGTTGAACATTTATTGGAGTAATTTGCAGTTTTCGATAGGTTGATGCGTCTGTACGTGCGTCTATGCGTGATGCGGCTTGGGGTGTGGTAAATTAATACAAAGACAGTTAATGTTAAAGTTACGTAAAATACTGCAAATTTTTCAATGTTATTAATCGAAATAAAATTAAATCGAAATACAAATGGTAGAGTACACACTTACATGTTAAGTTTCAGTAAAGCTATATAAGAACCTACAGAAACCTCACAAAGTATTCGGAAAGTTACGTCTTACTGTTCTGTTTCATATAAGTAAATACCTATCACATACACATGTTCAAGAACACTTCCATTATTTTATATAAATACTATAACAAAACCAAAAAATTGCAGACAGCAATCTGCACTTTCCCGCCAAAAAGTCCATTTAATTACGTCTTGCTTTTCTTTTTTATTTGTTGTCTATGTCCAGTCATCCATAACCTCCAAAGAGTTTGTAAGATTCCCAATTCTGTTCGTTCAATTGTTTTGAGGACGCCGTCGATATGGCTATTGACAGCATTTACACAAATAAAGAGCGAAATACCTATTATTTGAAAACTTTATTACATGGAACTGGGTGACACGGTTTGAGTCTCTATTAACAAAAATGGGGTGATGTGCTCGATAAAGGCTATTTGGGTGAAAAGTTTGTCTATGATAGGAGTTCAATTGAGGTTGATCCTTTTTTGATTAAAATTATTTATAGTGGCGATTCATTATTTAGTTTATTCCAGCTATATAAGATCAGTCCGCCTCCGCGTCCTGTCAGGTAAAAAAATTTGAATTTTTTAAATAGACGGTTACCATTTATAGTTGAAAACCAAACATTATGGAATACATTAAGAATAAGACCATCTAGTCCACATTAAAAAAAATGTAGGCAGTTCAAATTATGTACTTTTTTATTCATTTTTATTGGGGTTAGTTTTTGAATGTAATTTACTTCACTTAATTGTGTTTTAATTGACACACGACAACTAAAACACAATTAGGTGTAGTTATATTAGGTACATTAAAAAGAATGGAGGCTTGCTTGCTACTTTGAAAGTTGAAAGCAAGGCATTTGAATTGAACCACAAAATACAATGACAGCGACACCTAGCGGTGACTGCCCAATTCAATTGCTCAGTCGATCGTAACCGCGCTTTATTGGAATACTATTGGTTAGTTACACGTCGATCGAATATTGCTAATACAGATGGCGTTAGTTGTAATTTATTACTAGAGATTTTAAAATTATCAATTTGATAATAGATCCAATTGCACATAATTTGAAATTTTAAGGAGGCTTTAGCTATTAGCCCTTTTGTTACGAGATACCTTTTAAAAGATTGAAAATATTTTCTTCTTTTTTTATATACTTAATACAATAATTAAACTGTTTTAATAGTGCGAGATTACTATTGTTTAAGCATAAAAAAAATCCCTTTTGACGATACTAATAATATAAATATTTCGAAGAACGAAATGAATACCTACTGGCGTGGCGACACCAACTCTGAAGTCCTAACCAAAGTAAAATAAAACTATAGGTAAACATAATTGGAGCTCGATGGCGCAGTGGTCAACGCGCCCGGTCTGCGAGTGTTGAGGTTAAGCAACTTTCACAAAGGCCGGTCATCGGATGGGTGACCAAAAATGTACCATCTCGAGCTCCTCCGTGCTTTGGAAGGCACGTAAAACCGTTGGTCCCCGCTTTATTAGCAGTCGTTAACAACTGTGAGTCCGCACTGGGCCCTCGTGGTGGTATATTGGCTCGGTCTTCCTATCCATCCATAGGGAAGGCTCGTGCCCTATCAGTAGGGCTGTCTAATGAGCTGTTGATGAATTATGACAATCTAACGTTAGTTCTAGCATAAAAGTATATTATATAATAGGTAATAAATACTATTAATAACAATACTACTTACGTATGTAAACAGGTATTACTATTTTTTTAAGTCCCTGTAAATAGTAACTTTAGGTATTGTCCGGCAACGTAGGTAAAAATAAGCGAAAAAAAGGTCTTAGGTTCGGATGTGGACTTGTTGTAGCTTTATTTTTCTTGACAAAAAAAGCGTAGAAGTATTTTACAACAAGAAAACCGGCGTCTCAGTATCTCGCTTGGACAAGCTGCACATTTTAAGCCGTCGGTTTCGGGTTCCACTTAAATCAGTCGCTTATACTTTTTACTTACCGAGATGTATACGTGTCGATCGGGGGCAACTCGCTCGAGTCGAGACACTAGTCTTGATACTACCGGATGAAGAATGCGCTACGGTGCTTCCTGATTTGGCGTTATGACCTGACGCAGATGGTCCCTTGTGGTTGGTGGGGGGTGTCAGTATAAACTTTAAAGTCGTGTGTAGTGGACTCATTATTATACTGTGGTAGCTGTTTCCGAGATGTATCGTAGCAGCACCAGTCGTCAACACCTTTAGGTAAGTCCAGTGTCCAACACAGGTTTCGTCGCCAAAAAATAAACATAGATTTTCATTGAAATTTTACGCGATGTCAACTAAGCAGCAGATGGTCTGTATTCGTCATCATCAGCCTATACTAGTCCACTGCTGGACATAGGTGTCTCCATGTGCACGCCGCAGAGCACGAACCGCCGCAAAGTGGCTGGCAAGCGCTGGATGAGAGCGTCCAGATCTTGCCAGTCACTTTGCGAAGAACGTCGCTCCACCTAGTCTGAAGTCGTCCTACACTACGTTTGCCGATACGCGGCCTCCGCTCGAGAACTCGTTTGCCCCAACGGTTGTCGGTTCTGCGACTAATAAATCAAATCAAATCAAATCAAATCAAATCAGCCTTTTCAGCTTGCTGATCCGATTCGATTCAACTGTTGCTAAAGACTAAAATCTGTTGCTGTCACCTATTTTAATGAAAAGCGCGAGGGAGCCACTCGGCCACCACGGCGTAAAGTAAAGATTTAAGGACACATACCTAGCCGCACCGCACGCGCCGCAGTCGCCGCATTCGAATTCATTTATAAGTTCTGTGCAAGTGTGCAACTGCGGCGCGGATGGGTGTGCGAGGTTGCACAGAACTTCATATAAAAGTGGGGTGCGGCCAGCCCCCCACCGGCTAACCGATTGCTTTGGCTACGTGTATAGTTTATGACGTCATCTTGTCATTACGTACGGTAAAGCTATAGGCTATAGCTTTCGATATTGATTTCATAGACGGTACGGTTAGCCGGTGGGGCATTAATTAGTAAAGTCCAGATACTTGTCACAGCAGCATTGCACTTACCGCAAGCATTAAATTAAATAATAAGCTCTTATTCTGTTCTCTGTGTATTCCTATTATGTGTGTATATATATACAGAATGATAAGAATGTCTGTCAAGGTAATTTTACAGTACAGTGTGGCTTTCAGCGCTCGAAATGCGATATTGTCATCGTGTCTGAAGCGAGACAATACGAGAGCAACGTCCTAAGTTCCATGAACCCTAGCTCTAAGGTATTTTGTTATAAAGACTACGTGAAGTAAATAAAAATATCTAGGTACGTGTCTTTGTATAAACGCGCAGAAAATATAGGTACAATAATATACCTATGTGGCTAGCATGCTGGGCCTATTGCTTTGGTTAGTGCGGGAAGGAATGAACCCATCACTAGGACGTATAAGACTGATGGATAACAGTAATAACACTTTACTGAATGTCTCGGTGGCTGAGTGGCAAAGCGCTCGGCCTGATAACTAAAGGTCTCGGGTACAATTCCTAGGTCGGGCAAAGTGAGTTTCGGATTTTCCGTTGATGATTTTATTGTATTTATTTCATTTATGATTTTTTTCATTTGTGATCATTAACCCGCATTTGACAAGCGTGGTGATTAAGTCAATACCCATCTATTGTAGGAGTGACTTGAATTTACAGAATTGACAGTAGGTATGTAGGTGTTTAGGCTATTTACTTACTTTTTACGGTTATCAAAAGTTAGTAAGTATAAAAAAAACACAATGTTGAAAAAATTTCTACGAGCAGGATTTGAACCTTCTGACATATCGGGTCAGGTGCTCTTCCAATTAAGCTATCGTGGTTCTAACCAGCCCGCCGAAATTATTCAACACTATTTACTTTTTTACTTTGAAAGCCAAAGGCGCCAATTCAATGTCAACAACTACCGTCATTAACATCTGATCATAATATTTTTACAAATACTAAAGATCAGTTAAGAAGTAGGCAAGCTATTTATAAAATGTTTTTTCAAAAAAATTTCCACGAGCAGGATTTGAACCTTCACCCTTCTGACATACCGGGTCAGGTCTTCCAACTGAGCTATCGTTTTTTTCAACATTGTGTTTTTGTAATTTGTATCGCAACAAAATTTGCGTTAAAATTATATAAACAAAACAAAAACATTTTAGTAAGTATACTTAATAGTTTGTAGATATTTAGTTACGAAACACAACTATGCAAGATACCTACGTACTGCTTATGGGAGGCTCAAGTATCCCTTGTAGTTTATGTGCAGGATCCCTAACGCATGTTCCCGGTTAAATAAAAAAAAAATGCATTATGCCCGTTTTCTTTGAGTGTTAGGTGTCATACCTATCTTCTAATATATAAAATTCTCGTTTCACGGTGTACGTTATTGAACTCCTCTGAAACGGCTCGACCGATTTTCGTGAATCTTAGCGTGCATATCGGCTAGGGTGGAGAATCGGACAACATCTATTTTTCATCCCTCTAAATGTTAAGGGTGGTCCACCCCTAATTTTTTTTTAGACTTTTGAAATTTTCCCAATACAAAATGATTTGTTTGTAGTGTTGTCATGGAAACTGTCAAAGCGGTACGAAGTCCGCCGGGTCAGCTAGTAATATATACAATAATCATTTATTGATATCAAGTATACAGCGAAGTTTGTTTACATGTTTTTATGACATAAGTTAAATTAGGTATTAAGGCAACGCTGGTTGACATAACCTCGGACTACAAATGAAGCCTACAAATCATGTTAATCCACAAAAATGGAAAGTAAGGCAACATGATTTACCATACGAATTATATAAAAATATGTTGATATATAAATATATTTAAAGATACCAAAATTTAACAAGGAGAACTTAATATTAATAGTATATTCTAACCAAATGCATATATTTGGTGCCAGACGGCAAAATAATCATCGTATCTTATTTATTATCTATTTATCTTATATTATTATCTAGTAAATTATTATGTAAAGAGCGAATGTGTGTCTGAAAGTGTGAAATTACAGTTTATATGAGAAATGTAGCTAGGCTAGGCTGATGCGTATGTATGTATAAGTATTATGTATGCCTGTGCTCGTGTGTATGTCTGTGTGTCTGAAAGTCATTATGTATTTTTGCTAATATGAGATTACTCTTGCTAATTGCTGCACTGAAGCTAAATTAAATATTTATAAAATTGATTGGATTGCGGAAGACCCAGGTTCGATTCCTGGCTGGGTCGGGTGGGCGTTGAATTTTTTCACTGTATTTTATAAATTTTATAAATATTTAATTTAGCTTCAGTGCAGCAATTAGCACTTGAAAATAAAAAGTAAAATTTACTATAGCGTTGTGTTATCAAATATGTGGTATTTCATCTGCAAACGTGAATCTGCATGGCCATCGGTTGCAACGACCGTTGGATAGATGGCGCTCGTGCCGCTAAAAAGCACTCAAAAACATTAAAATAGCAGTGACAAAATTCAGCGCTTACGTCAGCCTTCCCGGTAACATAGCCGCCCGGATTGCGGAAGACCCAGGTTCGATTCCTGGCTGGGTCGGGTGGGCGTTTAATTTTTTCACTGTATTTTATAAATTTTATAAATATTTAATCCTCAGTATTATCAAACGAGTGCTTTAGCAGCCAAGTGCTAACAGTATGTTAACAGTTATAGATGTGCATAGGATAGATTTGAAGTACTTTATTTAACTTATTGTATAGGTACGTTCCCAGGAAAGAAATAAATCTTATTGCAAAGGAAGTTCTTATACTAGCTAATTTATCGCACACCGCGAATTTTCTTCTTTTATTTGAAATTTTTCGGCATCGTATTTCAAGCAACTGTGTTGTTTGAGCACAATACTGAGCTGTCGCACTGCTAGTGGGTACTTCACAGAAATAATTAGTTGGAATAAAAGAATGGTTTGAATGTACAGATCTTTAAAATAGCTCTTTGAGCAACTTCTACTTTCTTCAATGTTGTTTTGAGGGCACCTCCTCATGCTGAAATGAAGTATCATGTTATAATTTGGCAATGTGCGTAATAAATTTGCTTAACAGTGTTGGTTCAAGAGTCCTGAATACGTATATAAGTTTTCTGATTCGATTACTTAACATATTTATGTGGGATTTAAAGTTGATATTCCTATCGATTATAACACCTAAGTACTTTATTTCACCAGTATTTTCTAGGAGTTCGCATTAAAGTGACAGTTTTTCTTTATTACTTGCGGTTAGCACTTGGTCTTTATCTCACGTGATATTAAGTGATGATAATTGGTTTAGAGGCTACTTAAAACTTTGGGGACTTCGGTGAAAATATAAATGCCTGTATAAAAAATAAGCTTTTATAATAATAATACGTCAGTGTTTATAATAAACGATTTTTCAAACAATACTATATATACAATACTATACTTTTGCTTAGTGAACTTAGACATAGTGAACCCTCCTACATTGCCGCCCTAATAATGAAACACCGCTAAGTAATATTTTTGTATTATTAGGGTACAAAATTGAAACTAAAACTACAAACAAAGGAGCAATAAAAACATATCACAAGTCGAAGTTATAGCAGATTTTTGAACGTAAATAACGAATTGTAAAATAGCCAATCGGATACGAGTCCGTTTCGGACCACGCACTTCCAAAAAGGCAAAAAGCAGGGCGAAGCGTTTGGGCATAAGCACCAGCAAGAGTTCGAAGACCGATTAATACTGATAATCTATAGGGTAAACGACTACCACAATGCCCATAGCAGGCCGACGGAAAATAGCTTATACATATTTTAAAGTTTTGTTTTTAAGTAAAATTTTAACTCTAAATGCGAAAGTTTGGATGTTTGTTTGTTTTTTATTCAACCACGTCAAAACGGCTGAACGGATTTGGATAAATTTTTAAATAGTAACTACTATAGCTATCACACTCGACTCCGTCCACGGTAAATATCCGTATTCCGTGATCCCGAGGGAGTTTTAAAAAATCCCTTTATACCTTTTGCTTATATAAGGATATATTTTTCACCGTTCTATGTTCAGGGGTTTGGGCTGTACGATGTTGATCGTCATTAAGTCAGCTGTCCCAGGACAACATCCAAATTCTTCAGAAGTTGGCACTTTTTGAGAGGCCATATACCTAATAAGTACATAATATGTACATATAAAGAGATGGCTTATAGATAAGGCGTTCTACAGTTTGACTGAATATTTCGGTACAAAAACAGCATAGTGGCTGTTTCTATGTAACATATACCTACCCACTAAAAATTGCATGCCCGACTAGGGTAAATTGTTTGTTCCCAATTATGCTTAACACCTGCTATGTATTTACACAATTTTATGGCAATAAAAATTTATCTTATCTTATCTTTATCTTATGTGTGTATTTTTCTACTTCTTTTTACACCGTCGAAGACGGCGGCGCCGGGCGGATGCTAGTACTAAATTAACGTTATAACATTCGTGAAAGGTATTTAAATTTATAAGGTGCTTCAAAAGAGGTATGAATTTCATAGTAACCTAGTTAAGAAAAGCGTTACAGATTAAAATTACATCAAATTTAATAACAACGTCAAACGATTAATAAACCTAGTTTGCTTAACTACCTACGTTAATCTGTTTTGTATCTTTGTATTAGGTAAACAGAGTAGATCCGTAAAAGTAGTTTCATTTCAATCTTTCTTTTAGTTAAATTTTAAAAACTGGTGTGACTTTAAATTTGTAGTTGTTTTTTATGTTTTAATGAAAAAAGGTATAGACAAGACAAGTAACTTTAATAATAAAATAGATTTTATACAACAATAATTATAATCAACTGTTTACATGACTGATAAAATATGTGACAGCTGCGCAGATATTATTTTATTAATTTCAAGTAATAAATTTTCATATTGATTGCTACATCGTATTTCATTCTAATTGAATTATAATAAACTACATTGTGATACTTAATAAATCGTCATAAGTTGTGATTGTCGATAACGTGTTTTATTATAATTTAATCGTTCTGAGTAGATTTTGTGAATAACATTATTAATAAATTATTTGCTATGACTTATCGATAGTTGATACGATACACTTTAATATTGTTTTGTGCATTAAAAAAAATAAAAATTTTATTTGATTTAAAAAATATATATCTGAACGAGCTCGAACAGTTCGAACATATGCTAAAAACATGATTTAAATTTACATAGTTAAGTAACAATTATTTAAAACATACTTCTAAGTTTTTCTGTACCTGAAGTATATCTTTACGAGCAAAAGTTACGTGTAAGCTTATTACGTATGTACTTTAACATTGATGTTACCTAAACTGATGGAAAATTTATATTTCGCTTAATTTAAGACTTGCGTACACGCTCTTCAGTTATATATACATTGTAACACGACGTCTTGCGAACAGTTAAAAAGTGACGTTGCACACTTTTCATTTGTCAACACTTGTACTCGTTATCGAATACTTGAAGGTTCGTATTACACCTCTTATTGTTGTTTTATTACAGTAACCACTATTATCATACATTAATTAACAATCAGCTTTAAAAAAGCATACTCAACTCACTTTCCCGCCAAAAAATCGGTATAATGCAAAAAGTGTTTAATCGGCATTCACGGGTACCGTTACCCGGCGTTTTCTTATTGATTCCGTTAAACACAAAAAGGCTTTGATGCGTGATCATTTTCTGAATCAACTTTCTTAATGGCAACCTTTTGGGGTGTTTGCGGCGGATGGTGTTACACAAAATAGCTTTTTAGGGAAACCAGAACAACGGCTACGCCATCATACAAATGAGATTAACGGTACTTCGCTAGATTTAGATTGAGTCGGTCCGGCTTAGCGGGTTTTAGTGATGTTGATCACTGAATCTTGAGATAGTAATTAACATCTTAATGATAATAAGAAAACGCGATTGTAAATATGAACTGTTTCTTCTTTTTCTTCTTTGTGGTTACACTCTTGGCAGGGTCGTTACTTCGGTCGCGGTCATTACCAGTGTTCGCCATTCCACCCTGACCGATGTCCTCTTTGTGCACGCATAGCGGTTCTCTACAACCTCCTCTATTTGGTCATCGGCCTCCTCATCGGCGATCTACAGCAGGCTCGGATGCCCTCAACTTTGCCCTGGACTGGACTGCAAGACGTTAATTGACGCATCATCACTGGATAATAGAATAACTGAATAGCAATATACTTGAATTATTGCTTTTCAATACTAACTGCAGCGAGCAGAAAAGAAGAAATAAAGAATTGTTGCTTTATTTACTCATTACTCAAATATATTAATCTTAAAGCATCTCTATGGCATGTCTGCTGCTTAATATAGAAAAAACAATAATTATGTCATATACAATATGTAAAAAAACCCTGTCCGATCCGTAAAGGTTTTATTAGGTACCTATCGAGATTCGGTTCTATTTACATGATTATTTTTAAATAATGAGTGAAAGAAATTTACCCCGATAAAAATTTTGACAAATGACAAAACTTACATGGCAATACTTTTGTCGGCACTTCGGCAGGTATTGTAGGACCTATGGCGCCACCGCTAGAAATTGTGGTCACATTTATAAAATTAGCTAGATTTTTGGGTAATTTCAGCAGTTTCGATACAAAAAACTTTCGTTTTAAATGACGATAACTCTTTTATTTTCATGATTAATATATTTTTTTATTATTATTTTTGTTGTTGTTATGTGTACTTATGTATGTCCTTTACGATTGGACAGGGTTTTTTTTACATGCATTTAGTAGGTACCTGCCAGTGTAGTCTAGTCATTACTTATTTATTGTAAACTGCTATTTTAATAAATATAATTGTTTTCTAAAGTTTACGTGAACACTGCACGTTAAAATGAAACCACTTTCACGAACTTACGGTAGATCCACCTGTGCCCGACAGAAACCAGCGATCGACAGTTTTTCCCTTTAATCATTAAAAATAAGGGTCAGACCACCAGCCTTCCAGCCGTCATCCAGTAAAATTACAATGAATTTTTATATTTTTTGACGACGTAAACTCTATAAGGTGTTGAAGTCTGGTGCCACTACGACTCATATTTAAATATTTTTTTTTTTACACGATTAAATAATGCAAGAAATCTTACTTAACTTAACTTGAAACTAAAAAAACAGAAAAATAATTAGAAAATTAAAAACTAAATACCTTTATATATAAGATGTCCTCCAACTGTGGGCTCATGGGAAAGGTCCCAAGAATGCTGGCAACATTGCCCCTTTGGATTGCCACACTAAGGCCTCAATAAGGCGAGCACTTAACTCTTTAAATAGCTGCTTTGCCTAATGTTGTTTTTCGATTTTAGCATGACGTTATAAAAACAAAAACAAATGTAGGTAGAAATGAAACGAGAGTGGATTCGTCAAAGTCAAAGTCGAAGTCAAATCATTTATTCATACATAAGCCTCCACAGGCACTTATTGACGTCAAAACTATAAAATCCAAATTGTAATAAAAAACAAAAGAAATAGTTTAGACTAAACTACTGAATACCTACCACCAGTTCGGATTTTTGGTTATTCAATTCTCACATGAATATTCAGTAACGGTCGCCAACGATTATTGTCCGTCATCAAAACAAAATTTTGACGTACCAAAAACAAAATCCTTGAGAGTGACGTAATCATTTAGCGCTTTTCTAGGATCGAATAGAAACCATTTGGTGACCAATTCTCGTCGCCAAATAAGCTGCGCGGTGTTTGGCCAACTGTTTAGGCCGCCATATAAGGCCAGGGCCTTTTTGAGCCCCAACTCTAATTATTGTAAAACTAATTTAGTACCAATTGGCTGCGTTTGTTTTACGTAACGACCTGTGACGCGGAATAATTTCAATGACGCTGTGTTTTGTTTAAAATCAATGTCCGTTTTATGGTAAAGAAGAGTCTTGGTACATTTCGGGAGGTAGGTATATCATACCAATTTCAAAGTACAATGTTTTTAAAACCTTAAATGCAATATCAAGAATCTTTCTATGCCTTAGGAATATACAGAGATTTGTACCTTTATCATCATCGTCATCATCCCAGCCAAAAGACGTCCACTGCTAGACAAAAGCGTCCCCCAAGGATCTCCACAACGACCGGTTTTGTGCTGCTCGCATCCAGCGGCTTCCCGCGACCTTCACCAGATCGTCGGTCCACCTTGTTGGCTGCCCACACAGCGCTTACCAGATTGTAACTTTGCGATTTGTACCTTAGCTAAGAAAAAAATATTATTATACATCGGTTATGCAATTTGATGTTTGCTACGTTTGCTACGAAAAGCTTCAAATGGAAATTTCCCTACAAAAACTAAACTACTTAAGTACCAAACGGTATCCAAACTATACGGACCTAATTGTGAGACAATTAACGTTTTAATTTGTTTAACGCATTAGCGAAAGTGTCACTGTAATATTGTTGAGAAATACTTTTACATTACGTACGAACTTTCATAACTAAATGGTGAACGACGATTCAGGACGACAATGAAAGCGCAGTTCACCTAAAATCATCAAATCCGCAAACTGAGGGTCATCATCTTGATATGGATCTCTTGAAAACACTCCCGTTTATTCTTCCTGACGACGACGTTTCAAACCTTAATTTTTGTGTATAGTTATATATAATTTTTTGCAAATATTGTTACGAACAAATTACAATTTGTAAAAAGACAGTGTTGAAAAAAAATTAGTTGTCGACGTTGAATGGGGCTCCTTTGGCTTATAAAGTAAAAAGTAGATAGTGTTAATTAATTTCGGCGAGTTGGATTGAGCCACGATAGCATAGTTGGTAGTGCACCTGACCCGGCATGTCATGGGGTGCGGGTTCGAATCCCGCTCGTGAATTTTTTTTTTTAACACTTTGTCTTTTACAATTAGTAAGGCAAAACTTTAACCCTCCTCGCTTGTCACCAGGGGCGCTGTCTACAATACAAAGTCTCTCACTAACTACGAAATGGTCCATTTAACCCCCAAAGCAACATTATATAACTCAAACGCAAAACAAAGCGATTACGTCCCATGTTTACGAGCGCAGCGAACACAACGACCCCGACAGCCAGCTGTAGACGGTCAAGTGCAAGTGACTCAGGCTACCAGCTCCTAAAGAGTCGAGGGAACCCCTGAGACAGACCACGTGCATCTCCTTATCTGCTGGCAGACCATAATTTTGGCGCCAATCCATATAATAGGGAGCACCGGCTCACTCGACTTCGCATATTTACCCGCTGGTTAAGGTTTCAACCTTAACAGACGCTAAAGATTCTCTTTTAAGTCCGCCGGGATTTTCTTTTTGGTATAACTAGTCCCCGAATGGAAGGCGCCATTTTGCGGTCCGCTACGTTGCGTAATGTCAACGGCTGTTTACTTTTGTTTTTTAATGACGTCTCGTGGTGTTATTATTATTTAGTGTATTGTTGATGACGTCTTGTGGTATTACAGTGTATTTTAATATTTTATTTTTTTTGTGTAAATTTATTGTTTTCTTTACTTTACGCGAAGATTGAAATTTACTCGCGTAAAATTTAAATTACATATTATTTTGTCCTGACGTTTTCAGGGTCACCATTTAAAGGGTCCGTGTTCGCAGGGAAACCGACTACGAAGTAATCATTTCAATAGTTACTCTTTAGGTATTCTATATGGAAATAGTTTGTTGACTAATTGACTTCTAACCGCCGTTAAGCCTTCATTCTTAACCAGGTAAAATGCAGTCTAGCGCTTACACCAGACCCTACGTTGAACTCAGGTTACGTGGGACTCTCCTCCCCTACTAATTCACGTAGTACGTAAAGCTCGTAAGGGATTCGGAGAGTTACCTACTAAAATACCTAGTGCCATCCCAGGATGGCACGGGACCCTGAATACACTGGAAACTGCCGTTAGACCTACCTGGAACTCGTTGATCGGTCTTACACCATGAAGACATGGGTTAATTTCCAGCGGGGAGTATATTTTATTATTATTGTACACGGTTTGGAATATGGTCTCCTTAGATACTTCATACTGCTGACGTTTGACAGTATTCCACGGTGACGAGCCGACTAAAGGATGTCTCCAGACCATGCTTTTTTAAGTACCCCGACGATTTGGCGACGGAACGAGTGATTGTTGAATTATATTATTATAATAATGCAGGGACTTAGCACTCCGCGTTAAACCCCGTTGAACAATTAATTTGTCACTTAAGACAGTTCCACATACAATACAGTTGTATGCAAATGCCTCACACATCTCTTGCCACGTTATGAATTAGAAATGCTCGCTTCCTGCCCCTCTATCCGCCGCAACAATAACACACATTCGTCCAAATGTTTCAATTTCAATGTCAATCACAGCCTGACACCGTTCGCGGCTGACGTGACCGGAAGTGCTCGATTCGCCATGATGAATTTGTCCACGCTTCCGGTGGTGGAAGGACGTGCACAGTTAGGTGCGCGCAGGTTGCATGCCAATAACGCCATCTATACCCGGAAGGCGGGTGCGTAGGGATTTTACCAATTATTGGTTGTTATCAGTTTATTATCTATCGAAATGTGGGAGACAATGTCCTTGCCGGCATTCCGTTGAGAATAATCATAGACAAAGTTTTTTTTTAAATAAACTTCAAAATAAGTAGGTACTTTTGAATTGTCGAAACGTTTTAAAACCTACTACCTATTCAGGATGTCTATCTTTTACCTGTGGAGAAGAATGGGCGCAAGAAAGTGCACAGGTTTTTAAAGAAGTAACGACTTTTAAAAAATAAAAGTGGGTATGTCGTTCCCAAATCATACAATAAAACAAGAAAACAAATATAAACTTCAACAGTTAGAAAACTATCTATTTGTAACAGCTATAAACTTCCCACAGCTGGGCTTAGGTCTTCCCTCAAGCATATGGCGTATCGGGTCATAATCTGTTTATTAGTAAGACGGAAATGTTTGATGTCACGGTGTATGGGAAGTTTCAATTTTCAAACAAAACTAAGGGGGTCTGAAATTGATTAACTAAATTAAATGCTAGAACCATGTGAACGCGCCTTCTGATAACACGCGTTCCTTGAGAAGATCACTTCGTCCAACAATGCGCACTCGCCGTTACGCTCGGCGTACTCAACACTAAAGCACTGATTAGGTAAATTATTAGGTAGCGCGCAACTTACTTTGATTCTATTGCACATAATTTGGTTATTTTGACCAAATAGGTCCCCAACTATGTAGTAGTTGTGACTTTGGTAGGTAGTATTGACTTTATTCGAAATTAAAGCAACCTTACAATATCACTAAATACGTATAGGTCGAATTTTAAGTAGTTTTGACGTGGAAATGAAATGAAATGAAATATATTTAAATTGTGCTTGAGAAAGGTAAATTTTTGGTCTTAATCTATTTTTCTTCTCTATCTCAGCTGACCATGTAGCATGCAAACATTATTTACCTTTTTAATTTTATAAATAACAATGACTATTCTAATTACATACGTATAACAATACAAAATTAACACACCAAATTGTCAAAAACCAATTAAATTACATTACAATAAAAAAAACAAAATGAATATACTAGAAATTGTCCATAATCAATAATAATATGTCAAAAGTGGGAGCGGAGAAATTGGAAATCGCCATTTGTATGATCCAAAAAAAGTTCATCGAATGTATTATTATTAGGTATTCCCTTAATTACTGGTATAAAAGTGTTCAATTAATAAAAATAAGATATATTAGTGTATATATCATACTTATAAATAATTTACCTAAAAATATAATATTTATCAAATGCGACAAACTTATCTTATGATAATGATATAATAAAACAAGTAATACTATAATATATTGTAGGCCCGTTGATATTTTTCAAATCACCACTATCATAAAATACAGTGAAATTTTCACCGTGTACGATTTTAGTCATTGTTTCCCCAGTAATTATTATATGATATAGAAGTAATAGTCAATTGTAATTAAGTTAGTCGCCATTGCTAAAATCATGTCCATGTTTAAAGATATAGTAAAATAGACATTATGCAGAAGATATTAAATGTTATGCAAAAGTTGTACCTAAAAATGATAGGTTAAATTATACCTCAATAACTCATTTCTAAAAAATATTTACGTCTAATCAACGTCATGTTGTGGTCGCAATGACCAAATAAGTAATTACAACACAAGGACACGCGTCGTAACAACGTCGAAACGACATCGCATCGGCTACTTGTGTTGAGACTTGAGGGTTGAAATTTCTAGAGCGACGTCGATTCGAGGTAACCGGCACGTGCCAATTTTCCCCATTTATGTGGATTCGACGTGGATTCGAGGTAGATTTGACGTAAAGAAATTTGGTCGCATTAAAATAAGAACTTTAAATAGATGTAAAAACACGTAATTTAAACAATATATGTTTGCTGGGTCCCTACTGTGTTAAATTTTTCTACTTGGTTATGTTGGTGGTAGGTAGGATTTTAACGTCGCCAAGCTAGCTACCACCATCTTATATTATAAAACAAAAAAATAAAATAAATAACCACAGAATAACTATAACATCAATGCTAGCATTATTGTGTTCCGACAGTTAGAGATAAGATAGCCAGTTACTAGCTTACATTAAAACTTCTTGCTTTCAGATAAAAGAAGTGCTACCCAATAGATATAAATTTAAAAAAATAAGTAGCGAATCCCTTTTTTTTAAAGCAACCCCAAAGAGGTCTCCTTTTCTTTAAAAAGAAAACTCCTGCATTACGGAATAATTCATCAAGTGTCAAAGGGCCGACGTGACTCAAAGGATAGCATTGAGTAATTGGAGGGTTAAAATTACCCCAATTAGCCGAGTGGGAAGTGCCGCGCCACCTAGGGGAGAGATGGGTAGGCGTTTGTGACATTTAACCACCTTTATGGTCCAGTGGTTAAAACTACCGGTATTAGCCCCAGAGGTCGCGGGTTCGATTCCCGAACGGGATACATGTTTGTGTACTCTGTTTACTCCGATCCGATCCGAACCCTTCGGAGAATCTAGTAGGGCACGGGGACGCGCACTTGTGCGCGATGCCGTTCCCTCTAGATAACCTCTGAAGGTGATTCGTTTCACACGGCTTGAGGGACCCTTTACGTTCCTCGCCGCCCCCAAAAAAGGCCGGTGAAGCTGAAAATGCCGCAGCGGAAATCAGCAAACTCTCTCAAAAAAAAAATAACTCTGTTTACTTGGTGGTAGGGCTTGTTTGTCCGCCTGGATGGCTACCACCATCTTATCTAAATATGTCGCCATAACATCATGCGTGTAGCATTGTTGTGTTCCGGCAGCTACAGATAATATAGCCAGTGCCTCACTAGTCCCAGGTGAAGTGCGCTTCCACCATTGGCTTTATCATCACTTAAAACCAGGTGAGATCAAGGAACTGCACACCCGTACAATATTTAAAAAAAAATACTTCAGACAGAAAAACTGTAGGTGACCCCTACATTTAATGATTGAAGGAAAAAGTGACTATCCCTGGGTCCTATCGAAGACAGGTGCGGTTGTAAGCGCCCGTACTCGCTCAGTTCAGAAACAAACCCGTGGTCTCTAGGTTTAACATCGACAAACTCTCTTCTTGTGATTCCATTCGAATCACACACAAACAAAAGACTTATAATTACAAAGTTTAATGCGTACACATCTGAAAGGTTGCCGCTCATGTGCCGCACTGATGTATAAATGAACCTATGCTAATTAAGCTTAGGCTTAGGCCACCAGATAAGGAGACTGCAGAGGGTAAGCTTCATACAAACGCTCCAGCACACGCCCAAGACCCGGTCCACCCAAGCCGAGGTCCTGGCCTTTAGAGGCGCCTTTTTTATGTTTATAGGAGGCAAACGAGGCGGTTCACCTGATGGAAAGTAATCACCGCCGCCCATGGACACCAAAAAACCAAAATAATCGCAGATGCGTTGCCGGCCTTGAGGAAGGAGTTGGATCTTGAGGAGAGAGTAGGTATTGGGAGGGGGGATGGGTGAGAGATGGGCCTCGCCCTCGGGTTGTTCCACTCCCGTTTCGATAGGAATCCCTCGGTGAATCTTGTAGCCTTGTGACCTGCACTGTGCTTTGTTTCACACGGTTTTTTTTGGAGAGTGATTGCTGATTGCCTCAGACGGCATTTTCAGCTTCACCGGGCTTGTTTGGGGGCGGCGAGGAGCTTAAAGGGTTCCTCAAGCCGTGTGAAACGAACACCTTCGGAGGTTTTCTAGAGGGAACGGCATCACGCACTAGTGTGTGTCCCCGTGCCCTACTAGATTCTCCGAAGGGTTCGGATCGGATCGGTCGTTTCACGCGGCTTGTAGAGCCCTTTAAGTTTCTCGTCGCCCCTTAAAAAAGTCCGGTGACGCTGAAAATGCAGCTTGAACCCAGCAAACTCACTTCAAAAAAAGCACTCCAGCAAGCACTCTATGCGTGCGTTGCTTTATCGTATTTATGAAGCTTACCTTCTGAAGTCCCCATATGTTGTGCTTAGGCTCAACGGTACTTCACGCGGCAGACCGAAACAGCCATTGTTTTTAGTATTTCAATCACAGCCAGGTCACAAGCAATTAGCCTTCGAACACCGGTGGGAGTTTACTCATTAACAATTTAAAATTATAAATAAGCAGGGTAAAATACCCAATTATTGACACTTTAAGGATTACTATGTGCAATTTAGTGGAAGTAGGTATACAAGAACCGATGATTTGGAATGTCAACAATGTGTTATGATTGTTATTTAAACCTAGTTACCTAATTATTGACATCAATTTCGATAATTGGAATTTTATACGGCGTGCATACCAACTGTTGACCCTTGGGCGGCAGATGTAATATTACCTTGTTATTTTTACCAACACGGTCTCGTGTATATGTAGAGTGGACACTAAACCGGAGAAAAAAAAATTGGTTGCCTGTAAAGTCGATATACGGGCGAAAGTTTTACGTGACAACGACTTTGAGTGGTAAAATAATTTTAATGTGAATATTCATTCGTATAGTAGGAAGAAGGATGAAATAATAGTAACAAATTAAAACATTTATTTATACAAAGAATTATATTTAAAACATTAATTTATACAAAGAATCTCGCACTGAATTTCATATTAACAAAATTTTATTTTTACCTTTACACATACATACGTATTTACCTTTCACTTTTTATGTCTGTCTCTCTCGCTCTTAGGCGGGCTAACCATGCCCGAGTGGAAGGGACGCGTGCCTCTCACTCGCTCTCATTGTGAGCGCATAACGTGAGCGGAGCGTAACGCAGTTTCTTGAAGTGTCACCCGGCAAACCAATTTATAAGACGTTGTCACGTCAAAAAGCCCGAATGGGTTTCTAGCTGAGCTTCTTCTCTTCTCTTCTCTCTCTCTCTCTTCTTTTTACAGGTTTATCTTTTAAATATTTCAGGGAGTCGAATTTTGAACCGGTGACTAATTCTCAAGCTATGATTTGAACAATAATTAAATTGCCATTTCCAATAAGTATTAACAATATCACTGAGTGAAATTCCAAATATGTCATATTTTTAATTATTAAAAATAGTATTTAAATTTTGCAGACAATACATTAACTGATGCTGTAAAACCATTTCTCGCTCAAAAAATTATACAACGCACATTTAATTTTTATAAAGTCTATTTCTAAAACCTAGCTACTTAGGTATAATAATTAGAATACTTATGTCCTTCATGTACTCTACAACCAATACGAGTAATGGTTAGGTAAGGTAATAATACCTTTTTCATAATAATCAATTAGCTACAACTATATTTGAACGCATAAACGCAAGGACAATATGTTAAGGCACTGACAACCATGAAACAGCGCAGCGCTCTCTGTCGATCTGCATACAAGCAAAAGGGATGCAGATAGTGCGTGCTCCACTGGATGTTTGAAACAAAAGAGTTTTACTTAAAAAAAATTACGAATAATTATACAATTTTATTGACGTTTTAGTAAATGAAAGAGATGTAAAAAGATACTGTTTAGAGGTGACTTAGGATTTTCTTCTACCAAAGAAATTTCGTAATTCTTTTATTGAAAACAATGACATTGTTGCAAATATAGTCTATTATAACATAAATTTTTCGCAGCGTTGTAGGTATATTGTAGTTATATTTTTTTATATACGACGGACGTTTTGGACGATCTCCTTGGTCGAGCGGTTTGTACACCGGTTTTCATGGTGTCGCCATCTCTGAGGTCCCGGGTTCGATCCCTGGTCGGGACAATTTAAAAATTTTTGTTTTTCTAAATTGTCTCGGGGCTTGGTGTTTTCTATGTATAAGTAATAAGTATGTATTTAATTATTTGAAGTATGTTTATCCGTTGTCTAGTAACCATTTAACGAGTTTCATAACGAAGCTTCTCTTGGGCTAGAAAATTGGTGTGAGTGTTGGAAAGTTTATTTATTGTTATTATTATATAAACCATGAATAATTAAAGCGATTTTCCAGCTGTCAGTGCCTTAACTCATTATCCTGCCTATGTCTTGACAATAACGCTGGAAATTAATTAGCCCGGTAATCAACTTCAAGAAACAATTATTTATAATCATTTCTAATTAGTCAAAGGTTATCCGTTTTTCCTTAAAAAAATGTTTACGGAAAAAAGTTTTCATAAAGAATTCGCGTTCCAAAGAATTAATTAATAAAAACTTTATGCAAAGCTGAACCTAATTATATTTAATTGATGTGGGTTTTTAAAATTACAATAGCGACCATTATTCAGTGGCAATTTGCATTCCATTTAATTGATTGAACGTGTGCACTATTTATATCGCAAGCGAATATATGAATTAATTGAGTCGACAGCTTTTTACACAAAATTTGTGGAGCATATACAACGAGCCATTGAGAGGTCCAAAAAGACGAGTTATCAAACCGTCTACGCGTAAAAAATAGTACATAATTAACCGGCGCACCTATGTGCTAACGAATCGCTCCACCCATAACGAGACCACACAATAAGAAGACTGCGGTAGGTACGCTTCAAACAAACGCGCTCGAGCCACGCACACATAGACAACCTTTCACGGACACGGAATCTCATGGCTCTAAGCGTGTGTTGCTCAAGTATTAAGTTGCGGTATGTATGTATCAAAGCTTACCTTTTGGGTATTCACATTTGTGACGAGACACTCCCCTAGACGCAGCAAATCAAAATTCGAAGCACAAAGTCACGGTACACGGCTTTTTTTTCATCGAAGCCACCACATTCGCAGATTCTTCCGCAAATTCTCGGCGGCGCATTAAAATTGCATAGAGTCTCGCTTCTTGCGGCCATGTGACGGTGCACCGAGTACATAATTGTGATTAACATAAGATTTTCCCGTAATAACAGCGGCTGGCACCAAATCGGACGGCCAAGTTTTTGCCGCGCGCGAGTACTCTGAATATCATAAGCGGCCGTGTTGGCGCGCACGGGTGCATTTCTCGTCGGCGTGTTTTGTTTATTGCACTGTCAATTCAATTTTGGAATCAATCATGCGTATGAGCGACGCCGCATCGATATTGAAAACGAGAATTTTATATAAGAAACAATCGTAACGAAACGACAGTTTGTTTAAAATTTACTTTATGGTATTTAAATGTGGTGCGATAGAGTTATTTATTGGTCAATAGACACACTTTGTAGCTTCAAAAGTATATTCTTTAAAAGATGATCTCCAAAAGATGGTACATTCTACGAGTACACGTTTTCTCTCCTTCCTATGACATGGGGTCCTTCAAACGAGGCGTGAAGAGGCACCAAGCGGGCCGACAGGGTGAGGGTGACGCTGCGTTGTTTTCGCGATGCACCAGTTGTCTTCACGCCCCCATTGACACTTAGCCTCAGGTGGAACGGAGCTAATGGCCGTGCAAACTATAAAAAGTTACATGGAAATAGCGAAATAGGATGTTTAAAAAGACTGCGAAGACCGTGCAGAGAGTGCAGAGAGTGCAGAACGCCTGTATGCGGTTCTGTTATTCTATTCCCGGACGTCATCACATTACACCTATTTTAATCAATAAGAACATTCTCTGCTATGTCCAGACAATCCAACTTAAAGTGTGCGCGTGCTTTCTGCATACGCTTCACTCAACAAAGACAACTTGTAAGGGTCCGAAGACTTAAATAAAAAGCGGACTGTAAAACACAGGGGTTGGTTTAATGCCAACAAATTACAGAAAAATAGTTCCCAGACAAACAAAATAATGGACTTTAAGAGGGTCGCGCGTGCTGTCCGAAAGCCGAGTGTCGTCCGGTCTGTAGTCGGTGCCGGTCGGGGGCCGGCAGTGGGGGGCGCCCGCGGCAACCGGTTCGATGCTCCTCCCTCGCGTCTCCTCCCGTGCGTATGTGGGCATCAACATGCTCCCCGGGTTGAAGTCTATCGAAGGCTTCAAAAATCTGGAAGAGGACATATATTATTAAAGGATCTCCGAATAGTGCCTTTCTTGGTCTTCAGCTCAGCCACCCTGATGACGCCGTCGCTGCCAGGGTAAATGTTGGTCACGCGTCCTAGTGACCAAAGAAGGGGCGGTAGAGCTCTGTCCTTTATAATCACAAGTGATCCCAGTTTAAGGTCCCCGCTCGTGCTCTGCCATTTTAATTTTTGCTGAAGCTGGTTGATGTACTCCAACGAAAATCGACTCCAAAAGTGCTGCCTCAGGTACTCTATCCTCTTGAAGCGGTCGAGGTGAGTGATGCTCATGTCAGCCACCTGTGGGTGCGGAATGGATATCAGCGGTCGTCCAATCAAAAAGTGCGCAGGAGTGAGAGCGAAAAAATCAAGGGGATCAGAGGATAGCTGGGTAAGGGGGCGAGAGTTCAAAACAGCCTCAATTTGGATGAGACATGTGGCCATTTCCTCGTAGGTAAGATGAGTTGTATCTAGGAGCCGTTTAAGGTGGTGCTTTGTGGAGCGAACGGCTGCTTCCGCTAAGCCATTGAAGTGGGGAGTGTAAGCAGGGACAAACTTAAATTCTATCCCCTCTTGAGCTACTAAACCCTCAAGATCCGATTGTGCTATAAATTTGGAAAACTCGTTACTAGTGCCAACAAAATTGGTTCCGTTGTCGGACGTGATGCTTTGGGGTTTTCCACGACGTGACACAAAACGATTTAATGCGGCTATGTATGCTTCAGTAGATAGTGCCGTGACGAGCTCGATATGTACAATTGCCAAAAATGACTTAAGGAGCCTACAGCCTCTACCTTTTCTGTCTGCTATTAACACTGGCCCGGCATAGTCAACACTACTTATGTAAGAAAGGGAACTCTAGTTCAGTTCGAGATGCCGGCAACTGACCCATGATAGGCTGAGTTGTTTCAGCTTTATATCTGCAAAATCGAACACACTTTTTCACCGTTTTCTTTGACAAGTTGCGGCCACCTAAAGGCCAATAAGATTGTTTAATATTTGATAGTAAGAGCTGTGGACCAGCATGTAAATATTTAAGATGAAAATGTTGAAAAATGATGATTGTAAGATGATGTTTACTACATAAAAGAACAGGATGTTTCGTATCATAACTATAAGGAGAGTTACTGAGTCTGCCTCCGACTCTAATAATATCATTAAGATCTAAAAAAGGGGATAAAGCAATGAGGTGGTTTTTTTTGGGCACTGATTTTTCCGCTTTAAGAAAAACATATTCATCTGGAAACATTTCCAACTGCGCCTTTCGAATAATTACATTTGTAGAATTATGGAGTTCTTGAACCGAAAGATGACCAGATAATTTGTTATTTTTATTTTTGCAGTTGTGAATGAATCTCAATAAATATGCAATTGAACGTTGGATTAAAATAAATTTAGATTTTTTGTTAATAAATTCACAAATTAAGTCAGCATTAGTATTTTCATTTGCAAGCGCTACAGAACAAGAAACCATTTCTGGTAGATCGTGCTTCACGCTCTCATTGGGCATTGTTGGCCAAAAGGCCTCATTATTTAATAAGAAGGTGGGACCTGACCACCACAAAGACGAACTGCTGATGAGGTCAGCCTTCAGCCCGCGAGAAACAAGATCCGCCGGATTGTCTTTCGACGGTACGTAACTCCACGTGTGACCCTCTGTGCTCTCCTGGATTTCGTGAACACGGTTGCGAACGAAGCTTTTAAGCTCACTAGGTGGAGTAGTTAACCAGCTCCAGCAAAAATTAAAATGGCAGAGCACGAGCGGGGACCTTAAACTGGGATCACTTGTGATTATAAAGGACAGAGCTCTACCGCCCCTTCTTTGGTCACTAGGACGCGTGACCAACATTTACCCTGGCAGCGACGGCGTCATCAGAGTGGCTGAGCTGAAGACCAAGAAAGGCACTATTCGGAGAGCCTTTAATAATATATGTCCTCTTCCAGATTTTTGAAGCCTTCGATAGACTTCAACCTGGGGAGCATGTTGATGCCCACATACGCACGGGAGGAGACGCGAGGGAGGAGGGCGTGACATCATCGCGGCGAGCATCGAACCGGTTGCCGCGGGCGGCCCCCACTGCCGGCCCCCGACCGGCACCGACTACAGACCGGACGACACTCGGCTTTCGGACAGCACGCGCGACCCTCTTAAAGTCCATTATTTTGTTTGTCTGGGAACTATTTTTCTGTAATTTGTTGGCATTAAACCAACCCCTGTGTTTTACAGTCCGCTTTTTATTTAAGTCTTCGGACCCTTACACAACTTATTTGTATAAAAAGCTGTCCCCGAAACACAAATCGTTTAATTCTTTAAGAGATAGGGGAATCAGTTACTGGTCCCCAAACTTTCAGGTTCAGGGATTGATCTCTCGCTACCAACGTTTCGCGGGAGTTGGTTACAAATATAGGTAAACTAGTTGACCCGGCGGACTTCGTAACGCTTTCTATGACAGTTTCTATGGAATATCGGGATAAAAACTATCCTATGTATTTAATAATCCAGGTTATAAACTATCTGTATGCCGAATTTCATCCAAATCCATCCATCCGTTGCAGCGTGAAGAAGACACAAATATACACACATACTTTCGCATTTATAATATTAGTGTGATAATATATAGAATATTGTAAATAGATTAAATATTGTAAGTTTAGATAAAGCTACAATTTATGTTTTAATCCATGTTTATTTATGGCTATGGCAGAATAACTGAGTTTGTGGGTCTCCTGTAAACACTGAGCCATATACCTTTTTGTCTGTTTTTTTTGGCACATAAATATACTCATTATTGTTATTATAACTAAGTGTTAATTAACCAAATTCTCGTTCAGTTCATAAACAAAAATGATTGCACTTTGAAGAGAATGTTATGGTATTTCATTTGTTATTTTAATGTAATCAATCAAATAAGTTTGCAGTATATTATTTTCGCGTTAGAAATAAAATTGGATATATATAGGTAAAGTTAAAAAAATAACTAGGGAGCTTCTATTACGCTGCAGAATAGTAGGATCAAATAGTCATCCCGTGTGTACATACAGGAGCCGGGAGACAGAGCTACGCCCTGTATGCCGTATCAACCCGCTTCTATCTACAATTGACGAGGTGTTTACACCACACGACACGACTCACAGCCACCAGTCTGGTGGCTGTAGCCTGAGGGGGATACGTTAGCCCAGCAGTGGCAAAAAGACACAGACACAAGTCTAGTTTTTGCTATCGTAACGACTTAATATTTTTGTAAATGTCGTTATAATCAATCATTTTTTTAAAATTTAAAATGAAGTTTTACAATTTTTTTGAACGTCATTCAAAGTTAACGTGACAACATACTTTTTTTGTACGTAAATGTCGTTACTTTTTAAAAAGCTGTGCAGATTTTCGCGCCCATTTTTAACCACTGTGGATTAAAGAACAGCTTTCGATTCGCCCAAACATTTTTTATATACTACCTACCATAAAAAATTCAAAATTCAAATTCAAAATTCAAAAGATCGATTCAAAAGCACCTACTTTTATCATTATATCTTTATTAATAGGTTTTGCGTGTAGCATTAAGCCTCAAGTAACATTACCATTGTAAACTAAGATTTATATAGAGTACATAATATATTACATATACATATGTATATACAGTGGATTGAGTTAAAATGGAGTCTCACAACACGTGTTATTAGGGAAAGAACTCGGATGAAACTCTTTAAAAGTATTTATTTTTCAGTTTAATTTAATTAGAAAATATAAAATTTGATTTTGACTTTGACGTGATCGAATGGCAAATAAAAGTGACCAATCGCCGCATGTAAGCGTCTCGGTGGCCGGCGTACGCGCAGACTCGTACGCACCGTTTTTTGCTTGCGCGTAACACGATCGGTCCATCTCATAATTTTGCGTCTTTTTCTAAGAACCAAGCTCCTTATTAAGAGGGGCGATACCAAGATGACGCTGGCACAGCCCGGGATTAGAGCTTCGTTTGAAAATTCCTCAGCGATAAATTTCACTCTTGTTGGCTGTGCACACGGCGTTATGTCTGCTGTACGTTTTCAATGTTATATATGATTAAGTGAGTAATAATTGTTTTTTTTTATCAATGAAATCCAACCGCGTTTTAGAATATTTTATTTAAGTAGAATTTGTCTCTTGGAACCATGAACCGTTTAAACACTTGGGAAAATTGCTTTTAGGAAAACTAATGGCCTTTTTATTACACTAACTCAGTACTGTAAAGACCAAAGACGGCTATCACCGAATTCTTTCCTTCTAAAAGTAACTAACATTATAAACCCTTGGTAGGGCCATGTTACTAAGCTAAGACAGACAAATATACCTGCCCGCCCGATGGAAAGTGCCACCATAGGTCAAAGACAAGTGCAAAAGTACCACGTCCACTGCAAACTCTGGACTTTCAGTTCGTATGTCTAAATGCCCTGTACATGATCTATGTTTCGACCGAGGAGCTCGATGGCGCAGTGGTTAACGCACTCGGTCTGCGATTGCTGAAGTTAAGCAACTTTTGCCAACGCCGGTCATCGGATGGGTGACCAACAATGCATCATCTCGAGCTCTTCCGTGCTTCGAAAGGGACGTTAAGCCGTTAGTCCCGGCTGCATTAGCAGTCGTTAACAACCACCAACCCGCACTGGGCCCTCGTGGTAGTATATAGCCCGTTCTCCCCATCCATCCATAGGGAAGGCTCGTGCCCCTGCAGTGGGGACATAAAATGAGCTGGTGATGACGATGATATAGTACTATTTAAACTGAAACACAGCAATGTCGGACGGATGGTCTGAACCTCCGAACCTGTGGTCTAGACAGAATCCTACCCCCCGACCGCCTAACTCTATCGCTATCGCTCTCGCTATCGCGCTCTATAGTTTATGGCGTCATCTTGTAATTTCTAAAGCGATATGAAAGCATTAAGAAAGCAATATCGAAAGCTATAACCTATAGCTTTCGATATTTCTTTTATATCGCTTTCGAAATGACAAGATTACGCCATAAACTATAGAGCGCGATAGCGAGAGCGATAGCAATAGAGTTAGGCGGTAGGCCCCCTGGTGCTTTTAGTTAGCTTAAAAGATACACACTAATTATACTGTTTCTTGTAATGTATTTTGCAAGCGTGCTGAAAGAAATTTCAAACTGAAATAAGCTGAGCACATGTAGGTACTATCATATTATCATTATTATATTTACTTGTGAAATAAATTAATAGAAAATAAACCGTTAAAGGTGTAAATGTTTGTGAGAAGCATACTTCGCATATATCTTAAGCTACTTACTATGAAGGATATCAATTAGTATTAATTTAAAAGAATAATAGAGTTCACAATAATATAATAACCTAAAGTAACTAAAACTATAACGAAACTAAAATATGGCGTCAAAAATTCCTCCGCGTCGCTGTCGACTGGTAATGTACCCAAGAGACTGGCGGCATTGCCACGTTGTACGGCAATGCTTATGCTTGGGTCATGGGAAGTGTCAACCAGCCGTTTGGAGATGTCAGTAAATAAAACATGAGCACTCGGGCCCCATGACCCGAGGGTTTCAACCCCAAACGGCTCGAAAATGTAATTGCCGATAAGGGTATTATAATTTCGCCGCTTGAGGTTTTCTGCAGCCGCAGCAGCAGCACCAGCACAGCACGCTGTGCTAGGAACATGGGATGGCGCAAGATTATCGACACAAGTTGCATCCCATACTAAAGGCCTACCCACCTTCCATGGAAATAAAGACATGCCGTCCGGTCGCTTGCCATCGTCGCGTGCCAAACCATTGGGTTCTAATACAGCTGGAACGCCGACGGTGACAAGAGCTCGTCGGATGATGTCATTAATTAGTAATAAATAAATATAAATCGGAAAAACGAGCTGAGCTGGTTGCACATAGCGATGGCGTGATTCGCAGGGATTTTGTTAATAATATTTTAACTCGACTATAATGATGGGCGAATAAGCGCGTGTATCTGGGAACACCCTGTGGGCGATGCCAGGTCGGGCGTCCAAATACCGCTGGAAGGATGTAGTTGTCAAAGATTCGTTCAAGTTACGAGGACCAATTGTTGGCAACATAAATAATAATGCCTTGCCATTTATAAAAGTTGTTTGATGTATCGTTCGCTCTCTCTTCGCTGCCTTCATCCTGTGTAACCACGCAATATTCGTAGCTCCGTTTTAACCGCCTCTGTGGTCTAGTGGCTAATACCACCGGTTTAGACCCAGAGGTCCCGGGTTCGATTCCCAGCGGGGGGTACATATTTGTGTACTCGGTTTGGTTGGTGGTAGGGCTTGTTTGTCCTGGCTAGCTACCACCATCTTATCTAAATATGTCGCCATAAAATCAATGTTTGTAGCATTGTTGTGTTCCGGCAGCTAGAGATAAGATAGCCAGTACCTCACTAGTTGAGGATCCCGGGTGAAGTGCGCTTCCATCATTGGCCTTATTATCACTTAACATCAGGTGAGATCAAGGCACTGTGCTTACCCGTAATTAAAAAAAAAAACTACATATTATTTTATGTTATACAGTGTCATTTATTGTCCTTTAAAAGGCATTAGAAGTCATCTCGTTTCCTTGAGTGTATTATTTGAACTATAAACCCAGTCTGCGTTAGTGGAAGCCATCCCTGCTACGCCCACCAATCAACACAAAAGAGGATGCGAATAACAGAGAGCAGAGGCGTCATCTCGTGTCGGAGGCCAAAAACCAGTTCGGGTCGCTGAGCCAGCCAGCTACTTTTGTAAGCGAGTGTAATGATGAAGCTCAAGTCAATCACAGAAAAAGAAATAGACGAACAAAGTAAACTAATATTGGTCACTGAAAGAAAGTTTCAGTTATTAGAAAATTGAGTAATAGCCTATTCTAGTGTTCAAAATCAAGTCATCACTACTATTCATGGGTTATGGCTTAATTACCACGCTTGCTTGCCAAATGCGGGACCGAACTATGCATCGAAAATACGAAATACACTTTGTCCGTACTGGGAATGGAAGCCAGGACCTACGGGTATCGGGCCAAGCGCGTTGCCACTCAGCCAAAGGGGAAGCTCATACCCAGCAGAGGGTATTTCGGGCTGAAGTGATGATGATGATTGTGACTATATCTTTTTTTGGTTAGAATCGTTTTCGTCAACGTGATCGAATTGGTGAATAAAACTCGCACCAGGCAGACGCCCTGATCGTTTTCCGCGTGAAAATCGTCCTTCGTGCGCGTGCGCAGGCCCGGCTTCACCTAAAGCGGACAGGACGCGCGTTTTAAGGGGCTCTCGGGCGGGCATACTAATGGAACCACAGTGACTGCGCCGCCGCACTGGACCGAGATATTCGAGACTTTCATACAGATTGATTGGGTTGATATTAAGTTGGATCGTCAATGTTGAGCGGCCTCGATGGTGCAGCGGACCCGGGCCAGCCTAAACAGCCTCTTGGCCTCTTGGCCGTGGTCGCAGAGCGCAAAAACGTCCCACTGTAAGTGTATTAACAATGTCTATAGCTACTCCTCGCTTTTAAGAAGGATTTTTATTATATTTTATGCGCTTCTAATGGTTTTTTTTCGATGTCTACTAGAAGACTATTGTCTGCATAGATACAAATATTTCAATTAAAATATTTACAAATAACATTAATAAAAGCAAAGCGAAGAAAATTAAAAATAACAAAGAACGCGACACACCCTCGGAGACTTTATGCGATTGACATTGATTGTAATAATGGTAAATTGTAATTTTTTTCATCGAAGTATAATTATTTACGTGCACCATTCTTAATTAATTGCATGAGTATACACGCAACAAAAAGAAACATAACTTAACTAAACTTAAAAAAAAACAAAAAAAAAATAGTTAATTAAAAACTACAAATAAAATGTCCTCCAACTGTGGGCTCATGGGAGAGGTCATGCTGGCAACATTGCCCCTCTGGATTGCCACGCGAATGAATACGCTGGCAGAGGTAGATGCCAGCCTTGTGTCACCGGAGGCCTCAATGTAATAATGGTGTCAATAATGTAAATATCCTTTCATCTTTCTATACAGTCACTAATCTTCAGTCTTCGTGTTTCCTCTTTTTACCTACATGTGTATATAGCTATGGTTCGATTCCCGTTTCATGTAAAAGACAAAGAACTAAAAGCTATATTAATAATCTGTAAAGATTTAAAAATTGTAATTGGTTCGCAACAAAATTTGCGTAAAATTTTGTATAACTTACATACATATATACGACTATATCACAATATAATAACAACATTGATAATATGTCTTCACTACAAAAGTTGGGAAACCGATTTCGTTCCTCCCTCAAGCGTAGTGTACGTTACAAATATTTTTGATGTGTAACATCTTTCCGCTCGCCTTCTACATATACAACTTGTGGGAGTGATTTCGTAGAAAAGGGACGGAAGTAGGGTCGTAACAGTGTGATCCTGTAACTGTTACGTGTTAGTCGGAGAAGCCACCAGTGATCGACACTTTAAGCCCAACGTCCGTTGTAGGTCGTAATATTTGTGGGAGTGATTTCGCAGAAATGTGATCGTAACAGTGTGACATGTCTTCTAATAAGTATTTAACTGCATTCTCTTTATGATTTGTAAATCTATGTTCAATTTTCTATTGTAATATTTACTTCAATCATTTCGTGTGTGTAGACTTTTAAACAACCAAAAAATAAGAAAAAAAGGAAAAAAATGAAAAACAAGAGGAAAATATACGTCATTGTTAATTCTATATTCTATTTTCTATTGTAATATTGATTTAAAAAGGTGAGATGTCAAATGTTACACATCATATGCGACAACTGTACTGCGGCTCGTTCGTTTTTTTTAAATAAATAATCAATAATGCAATATTCATACAATTCAAATTGATACTTAACTGTCACCCTACACAGATATGACGCGCACTACCAATTGTGGCAGCCATTATTAAAATAATGCTGGCATACCACGACCATTGGCGAAATATATGCATTCCACGCATAGAATTTTAAATGACATTGTTTTTCTTGTGTATTTGCAGTTTTTCTTGTGGCGACAGCTGACGGAAAAATTTCATTAGGCCGTTAGTTTTAATGCGTTCTATTGTGAGCAGTTATAATTGGACTAGTGTTTAAGTAAGACAATTTGTCTATGACACCATATTGAGAACGCAATGGACAGAGAAATATGCTGCCCTTATTTTTAGTTGAGAGGTTGCGTTCTATGGGCTTGTCTATATGAGCCTATTCGTTATTGTAATTTTGTGGAACTTCTTTTTTTTAACGTTTCGCTTTCAGGGTCTGTAATACAGAAAATCAAAAACACTTGGAAACACTTCTTCATTTCTTTTTTTCATAGTTCAAGGCTGTGTCGTATTGTAAAATTTTGTGTGTGAGTGTTTTTTAATAAATGTTTAGCTTTTTTTCTTTTTTTAAAGTTGAGTTAGTTATTACGTCAATATAATGAGCCAATATAAGTTTTATGAAAGAATTATGCTTGTTCTCATTAACAGAAGTAGGTACATACATCAATGCATGTGGATAGCCCTGACGTAAGGATATCTGGTACATAATACGAGGTCTCAGTATATAGGTATGCGTAAACTAGTTTTTTTTTAACTGTTGCCATGTTTGTTTCTATGATTGTGTTAGGTACTGCACCGATGTGCGAAAGAAATTATTATAATTTATTATTAATTTTTTTTTTGTTTATATAATTGTAACGCAAATTTTGTTGCGAAACAAATTACAAAAACACAAATGTTGAAAAAAAATCCACGAGCAGGATTTGAACCTGCACCCTTCTGACATACCGGGTCAGGTGCTCTTCCAATTGAGCTATCGTGGTTCTAACCAGCCCGCCGAAATTATTCAACACTATTTACTTTTTTACTTTGAAAGCCAAAGGCGCCAATTCAATGTCAACAACTACCGTCATTAACATCTGATCATAATATTTTTACAAATATAAAGATCAGTTAAGAAGTAGGCAAGCTATTTATAAAATGTTTTTTTTTTGTTTATATAATTTTAACGCCTGACCCGGTATGTCAGAAGGGTGCAGGTTCATGGAATCCTGCTCGTGGAATTTTATTTTCAACATTTATGTTTTTTTTATAGTTTATTAGTTTAATCAGTTTCATAGGTATCGAAAGAAATCCTCAGTGCTTCAGAAAGAACTGTTGGTGAAGCTGTTGGTCTCGGCTGATTTAGCAGGCGTTAACAACCACCAATCCGCATGCGAGGTGGTTTATAGCTCGTTCTCCCTATCCATCCATAGGAAAGGCTTGTGTCCCAGCAGTGGGGACATAAAATAAGCGTCAGTTCATTTTGTGTCATTTTAGGTATCATCATCAGATGACTATGATAAAAAAAAATCAATACTCTTGGTGTCCATACTTTCATCTCTCCTGATGTTATGTGATAATAAGGCCGAAGGTGGAAGCGCACTCCACCCAGAATCCTCAACTACCGAGGCGCTGGTTATCTTAAGATGGTGGTAGCTAGCCAGGCGAACAAACAAGCCCTACCACCAACCAAACCGAGTCGAATTGAACCATGGACCGCTGGGTCTGAGACCGATAGTCTCGACCACTAGACCACAGAGGCGGTTAAAACAAAACCTGATTGATTTTCATAAAAGCGCACTATCCTATATCGTCGCAGGCATCACCGCACCGAGCGTTTCATATAAATCCCCATAAAATCTATTTGTATGTACTGCATTCAGAAATTAGGTTTGCAAAGTGTGGTGACAGAGTGACGGATGATGGTAGATAGCCGTATATAGATATATGGGAGCAGTCGTATATCCAGTTCAGCTTGTCTAGCAAATAAGCGTGGTGTTTAGCGAGTCGGCTCGGACGAAATGTATCTGGATTATTGTGTTATGGCGTATATCCGTAGATATACACAAAAGCATTGTCACCTACCACTATCAAAGGACGTCAAATCATAATTATCACAAAATTTAAATATGTTTTGGTTAAGGTAAGAACAATCACATTTCTTCTTGATTCATCACGCTAATAAATACTGTATTTAATATTGAAATGAAACTACTTACTTTTACGGATCTACTCGCGTTTATCCTGACGTTAGGAAAACTTTGTCGAAACATTGCACGGAGGAGCTCGAGATGATACAGTTTTGGTCACCCATCCGATGACTGGCCTTTGCGAAAGTTGCTAATAACCTCAGCAATCGCAGACCGGGCGCGTTAACCACTGCGCCATCGAGCTCGCGTGATGACATCCCCTCTAGAAAATATTTGAAAGTGTCCCTTTAATCTTTCCACAATTGTCCGGTAACGCTGTAAAGACCTCCTGCGGCCAACAGCTAAATCTTTCCATAATAAACTTTGGAAGACAGCATGATTGTCGACTTAGTAGGTATTGTTTCTTCTGTGACTCACTCAACAAAAGCACAAAATAAGAACACTGCAGAAGGTAGGCTTGCTCCTAAGACGTTGTTTCTAGATGGCCTGAGAATCCGCGTCCGTAAGATTCCCTGCATGCGTTGCTCGAGCGCGTTTCTATGAAGCTTAGGTACCTCGCTACTTAGGGTTGCCACCCGTATTCTAAAATAGAGTATTGTCCTCTTTTTCATTTAGGCGTACTTTAAGTATGATTATTAACTGGCTCGTTACTGGATATAAGTACTTATGAGACTAAATAAACTGGTATCCGCAGCCACAGAGCATTTGTTAAATTTCGAAAAAAGCAACAAAAAATACACTTTTAAGTCAAATAAATAAATATTCTTTTTTATGCTATGTACTTAATTTTTGTTCTAACAAAAGGAAAAAATACTTTATTTGTTCTAAAAAAAGGTGGCAACCCTATCTCTACTCTCCTTATTTTGTGATCAAAGTCAGTCAAGTTTCAATCAATCTGTTTTGCGTGGGCCATCTCTCTGAACGTCAGGTGTCAGATGATTCTCCATTATGTATTATTGAGTGCGCGATCCCGATAGTTTAGATAAGGAAAATTAAAGGACGCTCTTAAGGCAATAACACATCGGCGAAACTCAACAACATTAAACATTTTTCTTAGTACAAAACTACAGTCCACACTACTGGCACGTCCTTTAAATATAGGTGGTGCATTGGCGGTAATATTTAAACAACACTGCGAATCTACAATCGATAACAATTTCCGTATTCATAGATTAGATTGGAAAAAAAATTAAAAGATTTTTTTTAAAACCAAGCCAATTTTTTTTTTTATTATAATACTTGTTAATAAAAAAAGTAAAGTAATTTAATTAATAAATCTTTGCATTTTATCACAGACCCAATTTTTTTATAAATAAAAGCGTTATATTTTAATGGAACATTAAAAAATATTTAGCATATTAAACCTTCATTATTTTTCTTTTGCAATCACAATCGCAATGATTTATAAATTAAATAATTTTTAACTTTTTAGTTTTTTTTTATTAACAAGCATTAAAACCTTGTTTAAAATGAAAAGAATTTTTTCTTTTAATTTTATTTTAACTTTTTAGTATTTTTGAATGACATGTTTACACCCTCATACCATTCAGCCCTCGGCAAGTGGCATTGGGTCATCCATCTAATCAAAGACAGAATCTACATTCATAACAAACGGAACGAGCGAACGAACGAAATTATTTTCCCGAGTTCCTATGGCCATCTTCCAGCTCCATCACCAGACCCTGGTTACCATCTAGCACCAAAGTACTCGTCAAGACGGATCAAACGAGTCCAAACTAGATGGGGTTGTGTCGTTTAACTACCGAGTTCCTATGGCCACCTTCCGGTTCCATCATCAGATCAGCTGCATGTTATAATAACTTTGCATTGTCATCCGATTTACACATGCATACAAAATTCCAGCTCAATCGGTAACCGGAAAGTGGATCAAATTTAACTTGCAAGATTTGATTACAGACAAACAAACAAACAAACATCGGGACAGGTGAAAGTAAATTAAAGCTTGTAAAAAAAATATAAGGTTAGCGTATCAGTTTTACGCAATTTTGCAAGATTGTAAAAACAAATGTATTTCGGTTTCGAAAATAAATACGTTTGAAGAGGGTAAGTAATATCTGGAACTACTGGTTTTCTTGTAAAAAATCCTTTACTGATAGAGTGCTACATTTCTTGTAGCAAAAGATATTTTAATTTATTGTTTTCTAAATCTATTTATTGTTATTTATTGTTTTCTAATTTGTTAATAAAAACAAATATTAAAGTCTCGAATTCACGCAGACGAAGGCGCGGGTAAAGTGCTAGTAATAAAATAAGATAATAAATAAGTTAAAACGCACTAATAATAACTATAAAAAAAAAATTAACGTTATTGACGACTTGCCCTTAAATAATGAGAAATCGACTCGCTCTAACTAATTGGAATAATTACTATTCTGACGGCGTAGTCGAGACATTTGTTTACTTAGGAATTTGTGTAAATTAACTTAGTAATTAATGTTTTATGGAATCCTTAGCGGAAGGGAAAATGTCGTATACAAATTGAGAACGTGCACATCCGGGCTTGGTTCATCTCATTTTAAATGTGAATATTAAATTATTTAAATCGTTTAAGTGTGATAGATAATGTTGAGCTACTTTCCTGGTCTGGTACTGGATGGGTGACCTAATTTACCAAGTTACCACGACGCACTGAAAAGGAGAAAATGTCATCATTGCACTCTCAGAAAACATCTAGCCTCCTATGCAACAGCAGAAGTTCGATTCTTCAATTCTTTCATACTGCGCATTGTTAGGGTAGGGAATGGGCTCCCTGCTGTTATACCCCATCCTAGCACGAATAAAAAGGTTCTTTATGACTAGCAACACATTTTAACTGTTAAAGAAATAAAAAACGAAAATTATATCAAAATATTTGAAAATGGAATTACGATACGATAGTACAGACATAAACTCTTTTGAAACTTTTTTATAACAACTACTGCATTAAAACCTACACCGTATAATGAAAGCAAAAGATTTTTTTTAATGCAACTTAAATAGTTACATTCTCTTTCAATATAGATTCCTTCATGAACTACGATTGATAGTTTGATGCAATAGCCAACTCGAAACTTCCTCAACCGTATTCAGAGTTAATGGCTACTATGTAATTAACTTTTTTTACCTAGCTCATATACATAATGCGCCAGTGTGAGTGTGACATCGCCGGTGGACATGTAGTTCATATGTAATGTAACACATAGTGACATATACATAACTACATTTGTGAAGTATAGCTGCATCGAATATGTATATGCAGCGAAGACCTTATAGGTAAAAGCTTGTCAAACACGAACACAGATGGTATGGAGCAGCGTTGAGACTATTTTTTTAATGTCTAATATACCTCTGACCTGCAGATTTTCTAATAAAATACACCGTTAAATTTGGTATTCAGATAAATTAATAAAGAATAATTTACTTCTTTCTTTGTTATAAACGTTGTTTCATCACTATTCGTGAGTTGGCCAAAATAAGCAAGCAAATACTAATTTCATAAAACATCTCTAACAGCCCTTTGGTATGAGCTTTTGAGATGTGGGGAAATCAAATAATTACGTGGTCAAAGGAAAATTCACCAATGGTCAAAACCAACCCAAGAACTTGTAATCCATATCTATTAAAAAAATAAGCAATTAATAAATGAATTAAAACATCCATTTAACATGTCGCGATATATATTTTCGCACTCGTTGACTCAAATTTAATATATAACAAGTTTAAAAGTTATATAGATTCCAAGTCTTATGTTATGTTTGTAACGGTCCGTTAGTCTTCTACAGCGACAGTAATAATCCTATTGCAATGAAATATCAAACATATCTCCGTTTTGCTTCTAAAGAGTTCCGTTGCAAATATGTCCTCTCCGCAGTTTGCTAGCTGTCAATAGGTACGGCAGGCTCATTATCAATCAAGCCAGCTTATTGGCCGACTACTAGCCAATAACAGACAACTCGTTATTAAATATTGGATAAAACGACGCCATCGAATCATGCCGAATATCAACTACCATTTACACAAGATCTCATTCTTAGCGCAATTTAGTTTTTAAATTGTAAGAGCGCATTAAACCGTGAGGTTTTTCTTACACTGGTGCGGTCGTTAGAGCTATTGTTCTTTTTTTAATCGCCGGATGACAGCTCTAGGTTTAGTTTTTGTCGATGGTTCAGTATAATCAGCATTACGAACATTAACTCTTTTTTCGAAAATAGCAATGGTGGATTGACGAGGTGATTGTTTGGGTAAGTAAAAAAATGTATTGCACCCAATGGGCTAGCTTAGCGTCCGTCGGACCGGTCAAAAGTTACGTCTGAAAAGGAAGCTTAATTTACATACTATGTTGTTTGGCAGCAATAGCAAATTATAGGTTGCTAACCTTAGTGTTCACCGTTCGATTTTTTTGTAATACCAAAAATAGTGTTGCTAATTTAGTTTGGGCAGGTTTTTTGGAGGCGTAGTTTATTTTAATCTAATAGTGGTAAGTATATTCAAATTAGGTATATGTATTTTCTCGTGATCAGGATCAACAGATCCAAATGCAGGATATATGTATAACATACCTACGAGAGTGGATCCTTAAAAAGTACCTATTTTATTTTAATGTTTGCGTTATTTTAAACTTTATAATACCGTGATTTTATGTAGTTGCAGAAGCGGACATTGACAAAGTATAATTACTTTGTAATAAGGTGACATAATTGTCACCTTATTTTAATATGTAGTTAGTTATTTTTGGTGCAATAATAAAGTTTTTCTGTTCATCTCAATGTTATATTCGGGCCTAATCTAAGAATTGGTAAAATTTGGCCAGCGCTCTGCCTTTGCTCGCTCGTCTGCGCAGTGGATGACCACTTATGAAAGTCAAGACTCTTACTACACATAACTTTGACAACTTTGACTAGTCAAAACTAATTAAAATCATTACTTATGCATTTTGATGGAAATAAACATTAAAAAAAAATGTTTATGCGCAGTGAACTATCTTCTGATCTCTGCATAATAAAAGAAGGTAATCAACAAAAATAAGTACAAACTGCTATTTTAATATAATTTTATTACAAAAATCGAAACAAAGGAACATTATAATAGTAGGTAAGACAAAAAATGTTAAAACATTATTACATTTGTTCGAAGTTCACGGCGGATATATGGTAATCCGTGACATAGTGGCGTAAACAAAATTAAATTATAAATGCTTTTACATAACATACTGAACAATTAACTTACTTAACCTAAGGCTGTGGTCTTGGCTAAACTATAGGGTAAGCAGAGGGCTCTTTGCGTTTGTTACCTTACAAAGTTATTTGACTCCTTTACCTCATTAAAAATGAGGTATTATTTATAGACATATTCATAACAAGGAGCAGGTAATATTTGCAATAAAGAAAAAACAATTTTTCTTCTTAAAACTTTTAGAGAAAATTTCGAAAAAAAAACATTTAAATATCTTTCTTTATATTATTTACTATTTAATTACTCAGGAATGCACCTCTTTTTTATACAAAAAAAAACACAATGTGAAAATTGATCGATTTAGAAAAAACACATAAAAGATTTTGATATGAATTTGCCACACACATAAAAAATTAAGCAGACCACTGCTCCACAATAACATTTTCAAAATAATTACGAACGAAAGTGTATTAATTATAATATTTTTAAATTACAAGGACCATTTTTACAATTGTTTAAGATCATAAAAGAGAAAAGATTTAAATAAGTTAATACTTTTCGCTTTATTTTATTGCCTCAACCAGTTCTAAGGGTTCTTACTTCGTTTTTGATTTTTTAAATAAGTGGGTATTCCAAATATTTATACGATTACAATTGTAAAATTGGTCACTGCAATTACCGATTAAACTATAATTACATACTTAATACAATAACACAAAACTGTAACATAACGCATAAAAATTTATCTAATATTCATTATCTTTAATCGTCAGTGCCCACTCGCGTGTTGCAACTGACATTATCTGGCTTTAGTAAATAAAAGTGTAATTTTTCAAATAGTTTGACACAAATTAGTATTTGGCCGTAAGAGATGTTAATTATTTCGACTTGACAAATAATATTTACACTTTGCTTTAACTTAAAAGAAGGCAATATTTTTTACATTCATCATCATAATTAATTACAATAAAGAGTTATCATTGGTTACAAGTGAAAATGTTACACCTGTTTTTTCCGACGACTCCCAAGTTTGGCACTAAGCTTAATTAGGTGACAGATTTACTTCGGCTACCGTCACCTAACATGACTTAGGGGTTAACTAAACTTAATTCTTTAGATGTTTTTCTTAATACGAAACTGCAGCACAAATATTCTTGTCTAGAATTAGGGCAAATATACGGTAACCCACGTGAGTACTGAACGCGATCACTCCTTCGCACGACAGATGTTCCAAGACCTTTGCCACTAACTAGTACCGAATTCCCTTTAAAATTCTGGCAATGTTGTTCACGATACTATGCACAATTGAATAAATATTAGCCCAGGCTGGATTCGAATCTTGAAAATAATTTGGCTTTTCCGAAAAACAAAAAAACCTCATCATTTAAAGAATTGATTTTGTTCAATATTTTTGGCCATTTAAACTTATTTTACTTAAATATGAAAGGCTTTGTGATCATTTCAATATGCATCGATAGATGACGAATATTGTACCTGGAGTTGTCTCAACGCATGTCATCACTGATATTTAACAATAAAAATAGTTTTATATTATAATTGATTTATTTCTCTGATATTAACTTTACAAGGCACCATACTAGAAGCTGTTAAAGTTCAGTGAAGTTATTATTGTTAAAAATAAATTAAACAAATTTTTAGATATTTGTTACTAGACGTTTAAAAGGACATGTGTCGTTCACCCTGACAGACTCACGCCCTCCAACAAAACAATGATTAAGTATTAATTATTATCATGTACACACAATAGATTATGTATATGTTACAGTATGTTTACACAAATTGATTTTAACTATTTAACAAGATCTTTTAACTATTTCTACTCGTATGCCATCGTGCAGTGGCAAGATATCAAGTCCAAATATAAAACGTTGGTAAGCAGAAATTCTGTAACTTTCTTTATATAATATTGTAATAGTAGTTTAAGCTTCCCTTATCCCGCGCGTGGTATCTGAAAACAAAAAAAAAACCTTAAGAAATATGATTAATAATTATATACCTGCTACTCGCGGGTAGGCAAGGTGAGGCCGGCTGGTGAGGCAGAATGCTGCTCCATTAGCTGTCCTCGCGTCTGGACTCTGCTTCTGCTTAACAACAGGTAGAGCAGAGTCATTTGCCTACCTATAAAAAACCGGCCAAGTGCGAGTCGGACTAAGGGTTCCGTGTACCATTATCTATAAAAATGGCAAAAAAATCATGTCTGTTGTATGGGAGCCCCCTTAAATATTTATTTTACTCTGTTTTTTTAGTATTTGTTGTTATAGCGGCAACAGAAATACATCATCTGTGAAAATTTAAACTTTCTAACTATCACGGTTCATGAGATACAAGCCTTGACAGACGGACAGACAGACGGACGGACGGACAGCGGAGTCTTAGTAATAGGGTTCCCGTTTTACCCTTTGGGTACGGAACCCTAAAAAAGACGTTGGTAGAAAAATGTGTAGATATACAGGACTTAGAACTGGATTCGTTAAAAGTGTTTTATTTCAATGTACTTAATACACATTGCCGATCGTGTTCCCTCGATATCGCAGTGGTAAACGCGCCCTGCGATTGCTAAGGTTAAGTAACTTTCGCAAAGGCCGGTCATCGGATGGGTGACCAAAAATAGCAAAGGCGACATAAAATGAGCTGGTGATGATGATGATTTTTTTTACTAAAATCATTTTATCACCACCAATGAACCTTACCTTCTTCAGTCCAAGTCGTCACTTCCTTCCAGTGCTGAGGTCCTGGAGCTCGCTGCTGTCGTCGCTGGAGGCGCTGATGGGGCAGCCGTTGGTGGCGTTGGTGGTGGCGTTGGTGGTGGTGTTGCCAGCCGCGGCCATTGCCATGGACAGTGGTATTGTGATGAACTGGGGCGGGTTGGATGACAATGCTGAAAGAGGAGTTTTTTAATTTCTACCTGGGCATCTTCGGAAGACCAGCGTCGTGGCATTACTAAAGGCATCTTGTCAGCATATATCATAATATATGCTGACAAGATGCCTTTTTAGTATCATATATTATGATACATGGTGGTTCTATTCTATTCTATTCTACCTAAAACAGAAGTAAGTATAGACGCTTGCACATCAACTTGCCCAAAACTGTCAAATTTCTTCAATAAATGATCAAACGTATACGCTAAACGTGAATTTGAAAAAAGACAGTTTTAAAAAATATCCACGAGCGGGATTCGCACCTGCACCCTTCTGACATACCGAGTCAGGTGCTCTCCTAATTGAGCTATCGTGGTTCTAACCAGCCCGCCTAAATTATTCAACACTATTTACTTTTTTCAACATTTGTGTTTTTGTAATTTGTTTCGCAACAAAATTTGCGTTAAAATTATATAAACAAAACAAAAACATTTTAACAATATCTACTTATTCAATGTCGCCAACTACGTCATCAACAATATTTGCGTAAAAGATGTTTTTCAGTTTTGTATGTAATAATATTATGCAAATGCAACCCCGATTCAATATGGCGGTAAAACGTCACACTCACATAAAAAAAATGTTACTGTTTCCGACTTTGTGTCGATGATTTATAGATTGTAATCAAAGCAGAGTTTTCGTTTATAGAAGATATCATAAAGTCCAGAATTAGCAGCAAAGTAGTAAACCGAAAATCACAACAAAGAAATCGAGGAACGTACAGAAAGTAAAGCGTGTAAAGAAAAGAAACGTATAGAAAGAAAAGAATAGCAAAACCAACCAACATACACAAGCCAGCGAGCTTTGACATTGACAGATTATCATCAGTTTTTATTTTTTCGTTTTTTCGTTCAGAAACATGTTAAGGCCACTGGAAAAAAAAATTCATGCGATACGACATAATTCTATACTAAATATTGAAATGTTGTAGGCATACATCTCGTAAGGGAACAGAAAAAAATATTCATGCACGAAAAAACACATCTAAAACCACAGTCCGAAGGAGAGATAGTCCGAAACATTTCTAACTTACTTTTTTTAATCAATGTTTCCGAACGTGATATAAATAAATATGGTTGCCAGTGTGACCGTGGTGGACCATGGCAAAGTGTTTTTATTATAATAATAAATGGGTCATTACCCTATTTTGTTACCTTTTCGTCAAATAAAATATCTACAATCAGCAATAAAACATAGTATTTTTTTTTTAAATAGGTTACAAAGCTTTTACACAAGTAGGCAGTAAAATGATACTCACTAGTTCCTTCTTGACCTTGATTGGCTAGTCCCAGTATGAAGCTATGCGGGTATCCCATTGCTAAGTTTCCAAGCCCAATGTTGGTGCCCAGTCCGTCCAGGCCAGCAAGAACCCCCGCGTGGTACAGCGTCGCACCACCAGGCAGATCAAGCTTCGGCAGGAGTTTGGGGAGCATTGGCTGGCTGGATTTACTGCTGTCTGCCTCTTGAGTCGTGGACGATGTAGACGCTGATGGTTGACCGGCTGAGTCCCTGTGAGATAAATTAATCAATACCTATCTACATCTATACTTAGGTATACCTAACGATTTATACTTAGTTGTTAACAATTAGTCATTAGTTGGTCATCATAACTATATGGTTAACTTACTACAGCCTAAAGCACAACTCGCAATAACAGACTTTAGAAATCCGTTTGATAAACATAATTGAGACTAAAATATACAACATGCGTTTCTTATTCGATAATTCAAACATCTCCATACACATATATGTACCACAATTCTATCATTTATCCAACTCCCAGTGAGATACCTAAAATTCTAAAAGAAAACCACGATATACCAATCGCAGGTCACCTGGGCAATACTAGGATGTACAACAGATTAAAAGAAAGATATTACTGGAAACATATGAGATCTGATATAGAAAGTTACATAAAAAATTGCTCATATTGCCAGTCTAACATTGGTTGTTAAGTACAATAAATAGATATATGGCATACCTACATTCGATATATGTGTACAATAGATAAGATACTTACAAACATTTGATCTTACAACTTACTTAATTAAAATAACCTACATTGAAGATTTGCAAATGGCATTGGTTAACTCACATTGTCTAGTTATAGTTGATATTTGACTGTAAATCTTCCAAAAAGCAAATAAAATAAAAAATAAATAAATAAATACTATTAATAAAGGGGTAATGGCCAAAAACAGTGCTCGGCCGTATCGGTGCATACCTTCGTCGTCGGTCGCGTATGCTTAAATACATTTTTTTTTTTGAGAGAGATTGCTGATTGTCTCTACGGCATTTTCAGCTTCACCGGGCTTTTATGGGGGCGGCGAGGAACGTAAAGGGTCCCTCAAGCCGTGTGAAACGAATCACCTTCGGAGGTTATCTAGAGGGAACGGCATCGCGCACTAGTGCGCGTCCCCGTGCCCTACTAGATTCTCCGAAGGGTTCGGATTGGATCGGGGAGCGGAGCAACCCGAGGGCGCCTCTAAAGGCACGGACCTCGGCTCGGGTTGACGGGGCCGTGGAGGAGGAGAGAAGCGCCCAGGTACATGTCTGTACCTGGTGTAGAGTGAGTGCGAACCGGTTCTTCGTACCCTTGTTCTACGAGTACGGTGTCTTGGGCCTAAACTGGTGTGCATGTTTAGTGTATTCTGTAAATGTGTGGTGTCATTTAGAGGATCGGGCGGGGGGGGGGGGCTTAAATACATAGTAGCTTATAAAATACTACAGTACGACACCGACCGTCAGTAAAGTATGTGACCTTGTTTCTTTAGGAACAATCTCTGGAACTACTGGTCCAATTCCGAAAAATTCTCTCACTGCTAGAATGCTACATTATTTGCGGGTAACACAGGCTATTTTTATCTTAAATTATCTTTTTGAAATCTCAAATCCACGCGGACGTTAGTCGCATATCGGTATCTTCGGTGTTTGTGGTTCCGAGTCACCTCCGCAAATAATAAGATTTTAATGCATTTTTATTGGATGCGCCCCATCACACTCCTCGGAGATGGGCAGGGTGCGAGGAAGCAAGCCCATCATAACACGCAGCTTGCCCCAGACCCGAGCATGCAAAATAATGCATATTTTCCAGTTGGGGTTGTTACAGTTGTGCTGCAGCAGGCGCCTCGGGTTCGCTGCCTCTGTTACCAGACTAAGAGTCCTTTTTTTTTGGAGAGAGATTCTAGACTGCTTCAGACGGCATTTTCAGCTTCACCAGACTTTTTTGAGGGCGGCGAGAAACTTAAAGGGTTCCTCAAGCCGTGTGAAACGAATCACCTTCGGAGATTTTCTCGAGGGAACGGCATCACGCAGTAGTGACGTCTGTACCTGGTATAGAGCTTTTGAACCGGTTCATCGTACCCTTGTTCTACGAGTACGGTGTCTTGGGCCTAAACTAGTGTGCATGTTTAGTGTATTCTGTAAATGTGTAGTGGCTTTTAGAGGATCGGGCGGGGGGGAGTAGTCACCTGTTATGTGAGTCCCGCTCCGTGGCCTCGATCCACTCCTGCTTGTGGCTGTGCTGCAGCAGCTTCTCGCTCGGCGACTCGGGCTCGCTGCCGCTCTCGTCACCACTTTCTCCGGACGTCGGGGGCTCGTCCTGCAACAACATGGATAAAGATAAAAGGTTAACATAAAAAAAATTTTTTTTGCTAAAAAGTTACTGCTAAAAAATAAAATAGAAATAACTTTTATTTTTTGAATAAATTAACTAAAAACATTATTTTGTGTGCAAAGCTGAAGCTGTCAGCTTTGCTTGAGCTTGTCTCAGCGCCTACGCCAACATTGTGCTAGCGTAAAATAAGTTTGTTTAATACAAACAAGATCGAATTCAATGACAAATTTATTAACTTTGATACAAATGCTGGTTAATTTTGCGTACACAATCCGATAATTAAATAATTGAAACACAAAATGAAAATGCGTATAATCGAGTTGACCGCGCGCCCTATATATATATTTTTGTTTTTTGTTTTTTGTCGTAACGTCACGGATTAGGCCCCTCCAGAATAGCAGCGTTACAGCGGCCTCATGTCGCTCGCTGTACTAGACTAGTGCTAGACTAGTTGGCCACACTTTGTCTTGTTTTTCTTTTTTATTGTGAATGTACTTTTGTTTTTCAATATTTTTTAAATGTAATTAATTAATTTTCATTTTAGGTACTTAGTGTGTATTAGTACCAATAAATGTATTTCTTCTTATTATTATTATGTAAGTTCATACCTAAATACTAGATAGACTTTTTGTTGCTAGTTTTATGTTTCTATTAAGATTATTAGTTGTTGGTTTTCCAAATAACTAAATAAATAAATAACTGTCACTATCACCTGATAGGAGTGTTATCTATATACCCTTGAGGCCGAACACTTGTAGGTAAAATACTTGTATTCAAATTGCCAACACAGAGCAAACTTTTCCTTAATTTCCTGAGGAAATTATTTCTGCGTAAACCCTAATTCCTTTATGACCGTGCTCATGGGCCTCACACTGCACGGAACACAAGGAATGTTGACAACAACAATAATTAATTCCAGATCATTAAACGTGTAAATGATGTAACAGTTTCAAAACATTAACCTTTTTGACATATGCACGAATTTCTTGAAATTTTCCAAAGTGAATTTTATATCCTTAAAATTCACTTGTTGATTAAAAAAAAATAGAACTTAGTATGGGATACCTAGACAGATAAATGTATAAAACTGTTAAGGCGCCAGGTGCTTTGGAAACGTTTTAGAGGGTGGGCGAAATTAGCGGCGGCCATTTTACAGCCACTCGCGAATTTTGCCGCCTAAATTATGAAGTTCTGCTTTTAACGGTGTTGCGTGGGTCGTTGAGGTTGTCGTTTGGCAACAAACCTCTTTGCTCTAAAATATGGATCGCGCTAAAGCAGATGTGTTAACTAGATTTTGTTTCATGATACTGCTGCGAAACGTGGATATAATGGGTCATGCGCTTGATGAAAAACGCTTGCCAAAGGTATAACACGTTTTGACAACAGAAAACAGCTTCTGGGTAGATCCTATGACTCAATTATATCTATTTAAATATAAAAAGAAGTCGTTATCCCAAATAATATTAATTAAGCCCCAATATGTTTACCCATTAATTTGTTAGCAATGAATTGATTGCAATGATACCCAGCAGTGAAATAGTATATAAACTATACTATTACTTACTTACATACTGACCAAAATAAATAAAAACAATAGATAGGTAATTAAAATGTACTTCTTCGTTTGCTTGTCTTTCAATGCAATAGTTTTTCTTTTTTTTATTAACCGACTTTTAAAAAAAATCAGACAAATCAGCAGACAGGAAAAAACAGGAAACTAAAAAAAGTAAAAACAGCCCACAGCTCTAAAAATAAAAAGCAAGAAATAATTCAAATCTAATATATAAAATTCTCGTGTCACAGTTTTCGTTGCCATACTCCTCCGAAACGGCTTGACCGATTTTGATGAAATTTTTTGTGCTTATCCGGTATCTATGAGAATCGGCCAACATCTATTTTTCATCCCCCTAAATGTTAAGGTTATGTTAAATTTTTGAAATTTTTCCAATACAAAATGATTTGTTTGTAGTGTTGTCATGGAAACTGTCAAAGCGGTACGAAGTCCGCCGGGGGCAGCTAGTATTATATATTATTATAGTTACCTAGATATGCATACCAGTTTTAAAGAAGGTCTAATTGTAGTCGGGCGGCGGGTTGGTGGGCGGCTGGGGGTCAATTTTGTTTAATTTATACTTTTATAGTTGTTCCATTTTTTTATTGTAAAAGCCCCACCCGCCTCCTTTTTATAATATTTACTACTAGTTGTCGCGCGCGACTTCGTTCGCGAAGACTACACTATCTCACAGGAACCTGTTACCGGGATAAAAAGTATCCTATATCCTAGTCCGGGCCATGGTGAAAAGTGTATTCGCGCCTTATGCGGGATAAAGAAAGAAGAATCTTGTAAACCCTTATTTCAAAAACATAGAATATTACCTCTACCGCGCATGTATAATATACTAGAAATATGTTTGCAAGGAAACACTTAGAATACTTTACAGAATGTAAAACTAGTGTGTTCGTAGAGTGTAGATTAAATATACGAGATTCAAGAAAGAATAGATTAGCCATACCCAAATGTAAATAAAGCTTACTATATGGCTATCAAAATATTTGATAAACTACCGTTGGAAATTATTGATCAGCTAGTAGACAAAAATGTATTTAAAAAAAAGTTATTTCAATGGCTCTTGAAGCACAACTTTTACTCCATTAGTGAGTACATGAATAAAAAATTATAATTATAGTCTATTTATTTTTAATTAGGTACTTCATTGCAATATTAATTGACAAATTGTAGTACCTAGATTGATAATTTGTATTACTATTGACATTTCATTACTTATATAAATATTTAAATTAAAAATTTGCATTTGTAGGTATGATGTTTAAAAAATTTTATACTGTATTGACATTTGCATGCCTACAAAATTAAGGTAGAGTATTGTTGACCCTGCTCAACATTGTCGCTCATCTCAATGTACTGTACACAATACTGTGAAAATAAATGTTTGACTTTGACTATGACTTTGGTCTGTCTATGTGCAAAGTTTCATCCAAATCCGTTCATCCATTTTCACGTGATGCGCGGTTAAATAAACAGGCAAACAAAGGAACAAACAAACAGACAAAAAATCTAAAAACTGTTGGAACGTGTTCTGTTATTAATTCTAAGTATGTTTTTCGAATATCTTCCATGTACACACGCCTGCACATCAACCTACCACAAACTGTCAAATTTCTTCAATACACGATTAGTGACGCAACATCCCTACGCAATTGCAGAGATTCGTTAGACAGAGACACAATATTTTAGACACGTATTTAGCCATTGTTTAACTTTAAACACTGTTTTGTAGTAAGAGGGTATGCGTCGAACACTGGTACAGCCCTACTACGTCTAACGCGTGAATAACGTACCTCATTCGATCGAAATTGTGACGAGCCAAAATAGATTTCCCGTATTTCCAGTCTCAATAGCGGATCGACTAACGTCGTCGGTACGCAAATAACATTGGATGTTACCCTTAAGTGGACTAAAAGGTTTCCTTTCGTTTTGATGGGAACAGTGTGGATCGTTTAACCAACGAAAGTTTCGATGAAGAGTAAAATGAGACTATAATATTACAAATCACCATATAGTATAAAACAAAGTCGCTTCCCGCTGTCCCTATGTATGTATGTATGTATGTATGTATGTAGCGATTTTAAGCAATACAGTATTAATCCTTATCCAATTAAGTACCTTAAATACATTGTGCATTTAATATAGATCAATATGGCCCTTCATAGCATGCAATTTCAATGAATATTTTCGGAGATATTACAGATTTAAAATGCAGGGACATAGCGGTTGCGTGTATCAGCATTGCACCCGTGCGAAGCCGGGGCGGGTCGCTAGTGATTATAATAATCGAGAATTTACAATCAAAAATAAACAAAACTTAATTACGATTTTTCTTAAAATTTTATTCGAGACCTGTAAATGTCTGCGCTTAGCTCTATGACACCATATAATTATAAAAGAAAAATTCGAGTCTAATGTATTGTAACTAATAATATTATTACTTTCCCTCAGCTGGGCAAAGTCCTCCATTAATGAAATTAATTCATCGCTACAATTGATGGGTATCTTAATCTTATCTTATTGTGTGGCTTAATCACCAGGTTTGTGAAATGAGGTTGATCAGATCACGAACCCGGGCTATGCATCGGATAATCCGAAACTCGCTTAGCCCAACCGAGGAATTGAACCCAGGACCTACGGTTAGCGGTTAGCTGAAAATATTACAAAAATTAAGTTCCTATATATAAAATGTCTATTCACAATATCATCACATCATATGGTGATTATGATGCTCAAATACGTCCCCACTGCTGGGGCACGAGCCTCCCCTATGGATGGATACGGAGAACGGGACATAAACCACCGTGCGTGCCCAGTGCGGAATGGCGGTTGTTACCGACTACTAATGTAGCCGGGACCAACGGCTTTACGTGACTTCCGAAGCACGGTGGAGCACGAGATGATAAATTTATGGACACCCATCCGATGACCGGCCTTTGCGTATAGTGCTTAAGGTTAACCTTAGAAATCGCAGGCGCAATAACACTGCGTCATCGAGCTCCTCCACAATATATCATCAACAAATTAGAGCTGATTACCAGTTCTGAGTTTCCCATCTCTCATTTTATCTCACGTACCGGAATTAAAAGTTACCTACTTAACAACAGTTTCTGTCCCGGTCAATATTGATCCGGGCCACTGGCACAACTTTCGTTATCTTTTCGTCGGGCAAACGATCCGGGAGAAATGTAAACTTTCCCGACTTGTTATTTGCACGATGACACAACACTGTACCGCATAATAAATAGGGAGGAGTTGGCATGTTCGTACCGCGCAAATATTTGATTGTCAAAGTATATGGTCGCTATGCCGATGTGGATATTCGTACGAGTTGACAGTTGGTGATTCTACCCGCCTCCTCTGTGATTTGGGTGCCTAGAGCGAGTCTTATATTTGTCATACGATCAGGTTAACGAAAACAAAAAAATTTAAGGCAAAATTATTAAGGCTTACAAAGGGTATAATAGTATGTATTTAATTCTATATAACACTATCCATTTTGTTAGTAACAATTTAACTTACAGTATAATAAGTGTTTTTTATATATTTTAGCGTTTTATTAACGCTTAAATATACTTAAGTAAAATTTAAACACTGAAAAAAGACGACAACCTCAGGCGAGAATCGAACCACGCACGAACCACGCAACCACGAATGTTCAAATATTTGTAAAAATATTTCTTTCGGATCTCAGAGGTGAAAACTTCTAAGATTGATGAAGCAATGTTGACTAAAAAACATAAGCATCAAGCACTGAAAAATTTCGACGGGTGAAAGCCAGACCTCGGTAGCCAAGTGGTTAAGGCAGCCGCCCGGAATGCGGAAGGTGCGTGGTTCGATTCCCGCCTGAGGTTGTCGTCTTTTTTCAGTGTTTAAATTTTACAGTATAATTTTATTTAGTACTACGAACAACATTAAATTACATTCATTCGATAATAAAAATAATAATTTAATTAGAACTAACTTAATTACTCGTTAACCAGTATAGTTAGTAGCAGTACCTATTGCTTGCAGCTTCCTTCCCATTACCTACTGGTTCGTATTGGCAAATGTGCCAGCAATGGTTCCGAGTGCTGGCTGCTGGCTGTATACGCTTGACAGAACGTAAAACAAAAAAGTTCCAATACGGTTCGAAACTCAAAAGTGAGTTCAGAAAAGAAACTTCAGAACGCTCCCCTCCAATCAATTAAAAAAACATTTTGCGAAACTTTCGTGTCTCCAAGAAACCGGTCTACGTCACCTATATTTTCGTAGCGAGCTCCTACGTAAAAACTTCTCTAATTTAACATTAGATACGTACTGAAGCGAGTGGTTAACTTACTTGAGAGTGTTTTGTTTTAATAGTCTTAGTTTTTTGACTTTGGATTGGGCGGCACTTTCAGGTATTACGAGTGCACTCGGCCCTAAAGAAATGCAAAGGCAGAGGCTATTGTGCGCCAGTTTCGGGTCTGAATTAGAAGCTAAAGGCTACTTTTTCGACTTCCAATTATACTATTTAACTTTCTACACAAAACCCTGACAGGAATATTCTTTAAAATTATTGAAACTATGCACAGCCCGAAATAATGAGAGGGGCCTATTTAGGTTTGTTTTCTTTTAGCTGTCGTATGTTTGTGCCAAATATACTTTTATTCATTCATTAATTATTTTATTCACTGCTAGGGGTTACAGTCTATTTACACTTGCAATACTTTGGGTATAAATGGCACATTATCATCAATGAGCTTTAGTTCATATCCTATCTGCCGAACTTAGAAAAGTCTTTATCATAAAAATATTTAAATTACTGCCGCACTCAAAGACGTCATTTAACCTTAATGATTACCAAAGGTTGTCTGGAAGAGATCACTCTCAGTGATAAGAGTACGTGTACGTTGTACGTGTACTTTGTAGTATCTTGTCAATTGTTTTGTATTTTAGTGTGCAGTGCAGTAAAGTATATTTATCTTATCTTATCTTACCTTATTTAAAAAGGGCTTACTATCTCATATTTAGAGACCTTTTGCATTGGAAGATCATCAGAACTAAGTCATCATTATGGTTAGTTGCTACATCTAAGCCCGGCTGTAACTCCACTTTATAAATTCTTCAAAGACCACAGCACTGCAGAACACTGCCGCTTGTCGGCAGATTTAGATATGATGGAGGTAGCCGTCCAGAGATGTCCCGTGCGTAAATAAAGTAGATATAAGAATATCATTGCATTGTGTTTTCACTGTGCGTATAAATCACAGTGGTAATTAGCTGGCATCAGATTCCTATCGGAGCAGCACAATTGTTAATAAATACCTACGAGGAGCCTCGATACAATCGTCTGGTCAATGCTAAGGGCGTACAGTTTACACTTTTTGGTATTTCAACGAAGGGAATATTCAGTATTATCACGATGTAAGCAAGCCAATTTCTTTTATATAGTTGTAATACTTAGCTGTATTTAGCAAGACGTTTATTCCCGTTTTTAAAATAAATAATGGTAGTTAAGTATCTTGTCAACGTCGCACAAACGTGATTTTGTATTTGAGAAAAAGAGACAAAACAATAATTAACTAAATAATGCTTAAATAGTTTTTCAGCAAATTTTTTTTGTAAGCAATAAAGAATTATTATTATTAAGAATAAGGGGGTAAGAAGAAGAATACTGCGCTCTTTAGTACTAGTTCAAATAGACTAATTAAATAAATTAAACTATTGATAATCAGATACAAAAGTATATTAATACTAATTCACCATGCAGGATATAATTGTTTCAATAGATGCCAGAATGAATAAAAAATAATTCAACAGCATGTTTTGGGCTTATAACGCAGATAGTTGGTTAATATATTTTTATATTTATCAAAATATATTATAAAATTAGATATAAGATAACAAATGGCATATTCAAAATTCAAAAATCATTTATTCAGTTTAGGCTACAAGTGGCTCTTGTGAATGTCACGGGTGCGATGCCAGGATGGTGTGATGCCATCGGTTCGTAAGTCTACACAGGGCGGGAGATTTTGTGCTGAGAAGAACCGGCAAGAAACTCTACTCGTGCCTACAGTAGTGGAAATAGTAAAAGAAAATAAAACTTTAAAAACAAAACAATTAATAACCCGCAGTACGACAAGCGACGCGTACTCAACAAACAAACCACTATCAAACTTTCGATTTCGAAAAGCTTTTGTGTACTAAAATAAAATCATTTTCCACACGAAAACAATTTCATAATACGCGGAAATTTTAATATGGCGCAGATAATAGTTGCGCCATTGTGGCAATTAAAATTTAGCGTTGTACCCATTTAATCGGTCGGCTCCATTGTTGTTTCAATGTTGCCAGAGTCACCGCATTCTCCCGAGACTCGCTGTGTTGCCAACAAGTAAACAGAGCTTCTATTTTATTAAAGCTTCTCGGTAATCATTGCATTTCCGATTACATCTGAATATTAATTTCCATGTCCATTAATTAATAGAATTATCATGAATGAATTATAGATGTGTCATAATTTAATTCAGAACAATGTAATTTATTGTTGTTTAGTTTTTGATTTTTCGTGTGAACCATATAGAGCTGCAAAACTATAAATCGTGAATCAATTACGAATATAAAATCCAACGACAGCTGAAACACAGAGTTTGCCGAAAGACATTAAGAAAAAGATGCACTGTTGCTTTGTTTTGTTCCGGCAGAGTTCTGGGCAAAGTGTGCTCTCTTCGGCCTTCATCACTTGGATGATGGTAGGAAGGTTGTCTCGTTTGACCTGTTCACCTGTTGTAATAAAAACGAAAGCGCATACATTTAAAGTTTCACAGATTCAACAGACATTTCGTAAAATCGCTGATTATAAAATGGCTGTTGTCGGCATGAGTATTGTGAAGTAAAGCGCGTGGGTGTCTCCACACGCCGCCGCACTAAATAATATTAGTTCTGCTTAACTAACTACCGTTTAGCGTATTCGGCTTCTTTGCATCTGATAAGGGCAGTACAGATAGCAGATTAAACTCGAATATTACAAACTATAACTGGAGTTTTACCAAAAAGATACCTCTACCTCCACCTTAGCGGTTGAGGGTTCTGTGTGAAGTGCGCCTCAATCTTCGGCCTTATCAACACATTCACAAAAATCCTTCTGCATTTCTTTTCATTAATAATTTAGTAGTTTTCTTTGAAGTTTTATTTAACCTGACTGCATGTTTTGTATTTTGTATTCTCTAAGTTGTTGAATTAGAGAAGAGAAATTAAAATGTTAGTTCTTTATTTTTTTTTAAGACAAGTAGATCATCATCATCTCAGCCAAAAGACGCTGCTACTGGAAAAAGGGCAAGGATCTCCACAACGACTGGTTTTATGCTGCTCGCTGGATGCAAACAGCACAAGTAGATATACCTACACTTGATTTACAAATACAGAACTTGAACTTGAGTAGTACTTCGCTCTACAATGACATGGTGTTAAGCATCTGTTTCCTTAGCTCAACTCATACTCGCCAACTTCGCTCATTGTCAATTGGTCTTTAAAAAAATGGTGTAACTGTTCTACAGGAATTGATGGGAATCTCTTACGTGGACGTTCTTCTGCTATGTCTAAGTATGTTTGTATAGTCTATTGTTATTTTTTTTTTGTTGAATAGTCTGTATATTATATTAGTACCTATCATTTAATGTAATAAAATTAATATATATATAAAAGTGTTGAAAAAAAAATCGATAGCAGTGCACCTGACCCGGCATGTCATGGAGTGCGGGTTCGAATTCCGCTCGTGGATTTTTTTCAACACTTTGTCCTTTTTCAAATTGTAATTTGGTCGCAACAAAATTTGCGTAAAATTATATGTAAATAATCAATAATATCTATTAGGTTATATTAATATCCCTTAGGTCGACCGGTAGAGAATGCCATTTGGCATTAAGTGCGCCTTTTGTACTTTATTTTATTTTATTGTGCAATAAAGTTTAAATAAACAAATATAATTAAGCAGATGCGGAGTCCAGACGCCCGACAGACCATGCTCGGGCTTCCCCCTTCCCGTCCTCGCGTTGCCGACCTGCAAGTGGTTTCTTTTACACCTCGTTTAAAGACAGCCATGTTGTTGGAAAGAGAGAATACGTTAAATAGAAAAGCATTCAATTTTTGGAATCGAAATGATTGATTGCGATTGTCTGAAGGTGCGGATTTTCGAATCCGATCGCGATTGGAGTGATATTTTTTGGTGTCGTATTCAATTCCATTATTATGATTATTCAACTTATTTTTATTCATATTCAAATCGTTTATTGACCACATCATAACATAGTGCGTTACATTTGGCATGTCACAGCGGTACATATAATTTTAGAGTTCAAACATAATAACAGATTTATTTTAAATTATTTATTACAATACTAATCAGAAGGTGAACATAATTGGTTTGAATTCCAAGTTTTAGTCCTGAATTCGGTGATATTATAGAATATTGCCTTCCCGACAACAATAGATATTATTTAAATTAAAGAGGGATTTTTTTTTTGAGAGAGATTGCTGATTGCCGCTGCGGCATTTTCAGCTTCACCGGGCTTTTTTGGGGGCGGCGAGGAACGTAAAGGGTCCCTCAAGTCGTGTGAAACGAATCACCTTCAGAGGTTATCTAGAGGGAACGGCATGGCGCACTAGTGCGCGTCCCCGTGCCCTACTAGATTCTCCGAAGGGTTCGGATCGGATCGGGGAGCGGAGCAACCCGAGGGCGCCTCTAAAGGCACGGACCTCGGCTCGGGTTGACCGGGCCGTGGAGGAGGAGAGAAGCGCCCAGGTACATGTCTGTACCTGGTGTAGAGCGAGTGTGAACCGGTTCTTCGTACCCTTGTTCTACGAGTACGGTGTCTTGGGCCTAAACTGGTGTGCATGTTTAGTGTATTCTGTAAATGTGTGCTGTCATTTAGAGGATCGGGCGGGGTTAAAGAGGGAAGACATTGTCATGGTTATATGGGGTTTGGACAATTGCACATACGTACCTTATTTAGTAATTAATAAAAAATAAAAAAGTAGTCTTTGACGTTTATCAAAATTATTTCTTCTTTATTATTAGGTATCATCTTCAAATAGGTATCACAATTTAATATGTATTCATATCAATACAAATAATATATTAATATAAAATTGTAGTCCTTCTTTTGTCGCGTTACTTTATAATATTTATATCCACAAGATCGATTTCGGTGCATGGTTTGTTTGTACAGCTGATGACGTCATTTCTCTTTATGGGATTAACTGTAAAACTGTAGACAATGTCGGCCAGTGCCACAACATTTACGGGCATTTAACGGCCGCACGGAAACCGACAGAGATTTATAGGTTATATATGAATTAGTAATCGGTGCGAGGCCATAGATAATCGTACTTTCATTATTAATTATTTTAAGAGTAATCTGACGCCTTAGAAGCGTCGGTAGGCGAATGGATAGATGCTCGGGTTGAATGCGAGAAATGTAGTTCAATTCCCATAGCTCAATTTAGACTACTGACGTGAACTCATTCCTAACCTAACAAAGCATATTAGCTTTCTAAATGGTTTACAGGACTGTTATGAATGTATTAATAATGTATCATCTCAGCCAAAAGACGTCCACTGCTGGACAAGGCCTCCCCAAGGATCTCCACAATAATATACAATGTAAAATCAATTATTACAATACTGAATAAAAAAAAACACATTACTAATGAAACGAAATGAAAATGGTTGAGGAATAAGCGACTTCGCTAAGTATTCTTAAAGTAGTATAACACAGGGTTCTTCAAAGAGCTTGAAAGGTTACTCTACGAGGTCGACAACACGTAAGTTTTACCTCTGGTATTGCAAAAGTCCACAGGCTAAGGTAACCATTAGTAATTAGATAAACACCAACGATGGGAATTGAAGCAGGTTCCGGGCCTGAGACCGGTCTAGCAACTAGACCATAGACGCGGTTAGGAACCGATAAGATAATCAAGGAAGTTTAAAATAGTAAGTAAATAGCCTATACCCAACTGTCCTACTGCTGGACAAACGCCTCCATCATTGAAACTGTAGGATGGTAGTGGTAGAGGGAATCACGTCGGGGTCACCACTGTAGTATGGTAGTGGTAGGAGGTGCGCCATATTGAGGAAGGCCAAAGGGAAGATCTTCCTCCGAGCTGGGTGGTATAGCTCGGGGACCGAGGTCCTGGTGGATGTTAGTCGGAGGTGCTATATATAGCGAAGGAGATGGTGAAACTTCGCTATCGCGATGCAGGCTTCCCATACTATTTATCGTCGTAGTATGGCGACGTCGTTGGTATGCGTTTGTGGTGCCATCTGTTGACACGTTTGTGAAGGTGTTTGCTTCGTGTCGAATAATGTGCGGCGTATGAGGTAGGTGACGCCGCCACAAAACCAAGTCATCGCCACGATTGATGGGTAATGGCTGAATCACAACTCTTGAAGTGTGAAAAAGAAATGTAGTTCGCCTGGACCTACCACTTCTTTACCTACTCAAGCTTAGGTAAATGTTAGAAGTGTTAAAAGTGATAAAAATCTTACGTCCTAGAGTGTGATTTTTAAAACTGACATGAAATATATATTTTTGTATGTTATACAATATATTGATGACATGATGACGTAGTTGTCGTCATTAAATAGGGCTCCTTAGGCTTACAGAGTGAGAGTAGTTGTTGATTAATTTCGGCGAGTTAGATTGAGCCACGACGGTATAGTTGGTAGTGCACCTGACCCGGCATGTCATGGGGGCGGGTTCGAATTCCGATCGTGGAATTTCTCAACACTTTTTCATATAATATACAAGAATTATGATTGATAACGGAAACATATCGTTAGAGACATTTCGGTGTCAACAATTAGTAACCAGTGACTTTCAATAAAGCTGAGAAGGAGCACTCGTAATTGATATCATAGCGTGAGAATCAGTCACCGATTCAAAAATTGCACCCTTGTTAATAAAAAATGAACTGAAAAAGTGTTCAATGTGCATACATTGTATGGAGGAGGCTTCCATGAGAGACATGCGATAAATCAGTGGAGGCACCGAGGGTTGAATAAGAGGGCCCATTAACGCCACACTTCTATGCAGGTGTAAGCGCGGTGTGCTCCCGTTGGAGCAACTGTCGTTTGGCAAGTTTTATTATTTAGTCATATTTAGTACTTATCGAAGTACATACTGTGCTTATGAGAAATAAATTAAACATTAGTTATAAATAATTAAACGTATCTAGTAATTAATTGTCTAATATAATTATTTTTATTTAATTTGCTAATTAGTTGGTTTAACACAATGAAAATTGTTTTATTATAACAAAAAAAGTATTGATAATGGTCAATCTTTTTTCACGTACTCCTAGGTTCTCAGAATAGGTTTCATGACATTGAAAATACGACATGATACTACGGCTTAACTTGATTCAAAAATAGCGAAAAGATTAATAAATACCTACATACAAGTATCCACTTCATTATTTTACCCGAATAATGCAGAGTACTAAGTCCATACTTTACAGACACACAAGTAATGAGTGACCAAGCTTAAACACTATAAAAAAACTCATTAATTTAAATATATTATTTGTTCCTAGCAAATGCAAACGAATGGAATACCAATTAAAATCTCCTTTGACATTTTAATTGGCTCACTTAGCAAAACACCGCTGGATCTCAATTCTCTTTGCAAAGACAATATGCGATTGTTGGTGGAACAAATATTTAACGTGAGGCTGCAGTATTTGCGCTGATGTTTCTAGTTTACATAGCAGATGCACTTGTGTTTTCAGTGAATGCGAAAACCGACGGGGCATTTATTAAATGTATCATTTATGTAGGTAGCTGTTGGTATGCGCGCGGGATGTAATTATGAATAGATGAACACAAACATTTGAACATGATATTTAGGTATTTTTTCATCCAACCAATATATGTTAAGTTTGATATTTAAGTTCTTAAAGGTAAAAAGGTAATCAATTTTTTTAGTATTCATCTCACCTGCTTTTCCTGGTAACCACCGCTTAGGTAAGTGGCCAAAAGAGGATGATGAAAGTAAATCTCACCAGGTATATTCCCCTACTGAGGTGGATACCGTATATATTTTTCTAGATATACAGTAACGTAGTAGCTTAGTAAACAATAAAGCATATTAATTTTAAGAGTGTCTTAGTCGAAGCTGGAAACACAAACAAACATGTACAACTAAACATATAAATTTAAAACCCCTATTGGTAGATTAATGGCATTTGAATGTCTGAACGTTCCCAATGCTGAATCTGATAATCGTGCATGAATCGAATACAGAATTACCCCGACATATATTTGTAATTTCGTGAAAACGTTTGCAGGAACGAGTAATTACTACGACAAATGGATGGATTTAATAAAGCTGTACTCATCCATTTTAAATTAAATACTATTCTATTCACAATACTCATCAACAGCTTAAACGTCCAGCTGCGTGGCTTTTCCCCAAAAACATAGCATAGCACATGTGAAGATCGAGCCATAACCACAGAATTTTAAATAGTCTACAGCTCCTAAAATTATAACAACAGCTACCTTGTAACAACAACCGGGATCTACGGGTTTAAAGGCCTTCTGAAGCACGTATGAGTTCGAGATATTTCGCCACTCTCTCTCTTGTGATTCGTACTTATATATTGCCTAGTAGTAGACTACTAAGTACTGTAGTATAATTAACTTTTGATTTATGCTTATGACATGCGGCACAATCCTGTCTCATTAAAATAGCAGTGACAAAATTCAGCGCTTACGCCAGCCTTCCCGGTAGCATAGCGGTCAGTGCAGCCGCCCGGATTGCGGAAGACCCAGGTTCGATTCCTGGCTGGGTCAGGTGGGCGTTTAATTAATAATTTTTTCACTGTATTTTATAAAATTTTATGAATATTTAATTTAGCTTCAGTGTAGCAATTAGCACTTGAAAATAAAAAAGTAAAATCCTGTCTCAGTCTGTCTTCTTATCTTTTGATTAACACCAGGTAGAACGGTAGAACAGAGTCAATTGGCCACTCTTTAAAACAATATAGTATTAAAAAAAATACTGTTATGTCAAACTTTTTCTTTTTCTTTTCATTTTGTTTTATGTAATGTCTATAACTGTATTGTAAATCATGTGTGTGTGTGTGTTTGTGTCAATAAATGTTTTTCTTCTTTTTCTCTTTCTTCTTAAACACTACCCGAATCGGTGAAGCCCACTCGGTAACAGACCTAATCGAGACACAATCGCTCGCGATCGCATCGCGGCCGGCTCGTGTCCGATGGTTATCGATGCCGGCCCGATGGTAATAAGGCCGAATTTGTAGCGCGACACTTATTACACGCGATCATCACTTTGGCATTGCGTGTGTGCTAATCTGCTTTTCAGTCTACACTACTATCTGCGAGAACTTTCGATGGCTTATAGATATAGTTAGTAAGTGTATCTAAATCTCTTAAATACGTTGCTAAATTTATGGCATCTATCTTCACAGAGGAAGAAGAGTGAAAGGATGGGGTTGCACAAAAGATCCCGATAGGTCGAAGTGTTACTGGGAGAGGGAAACCTCAGCAGGCCTCAATAAGATAAGATAAGTGTATCTATTGTCATTAAGTCTATCTTTCCTTATAAAATTTGTAAGCTGTATGTTTTTCAATAAAATATATCAAAATGAACTAGAGCTGGTTAAGTCAAGGTACACACGCCTGCACACCAACCTACCACAAACTGTCAAATTTCCTCAATAGACTTGAATTTTATTACTAAGGTATACGGTTGAAAATGTATTAAAGAAATTTGTCAGTTTTGGATAGGTTGATGTGCAGGCGTCTGTACATCTTGGTAGGTAAGTGAAATTTTTGATTTATTTAAGCAGATTGTAGGGTCAGCGCTTAAGGGTTTGTGTCAATGCAAAAAAGTTAACATCACTTTTCAATATGATAAGGCTTGAGCACACCATTGGAAAGTTTATAGACTGATAGTGATAATACTTACATCACTCGATCTACCATCACGGACTGCTACAATTATTGCAACCATTTGTGCACTTTGAAGTGGCACTTCACTTTTGATTTTATGTAATTTTAGTATCTACTAGCGACCCGCCCCGGCTTCGCACGGGTACAATGCTGATTGATACACGCAACCGCTATGTCCCTGCATTTTAAATCTGTAATATCTTCGAAAATATTCATTTAAATTACATGCTGTAAAGGGCCATATTGATCTATATTAAATGCACAATGTATTTAAGGTACTTAATTGGATAAGGATTAATGCTGTATTGCTTAAAATCGCTTCGTAAATAAGCCATTATTTCTCGTAAACAGAAAAAGATAAAAAATTATGATTGTGGGTAATCCTAAGAGATAGACATATACCATCGCGGACTTTTTTTTAGACCTTTTTAAGGTGTACAATAGTGTAGTACATTATTTTGATCTACCTCGTAGGGTTCAGCCAGCGTTTGCAATAAAGCGCAAAAAAATGTGAAACCTCTAAAATTATCAGTTTTCTCTACTATATTATGCATGTATTTATACATATAAACCTTCCTCTTGAATCACTCTATCTATTAAAAAAACCGCATCAAATCCGTTGCGTAGTTTTAAAGATCTAAGCATACATACATACATACATACATACATACATACATACATACATACATACATACATACATACATACATACATACATACATACATACATACATACATACATACATACATACATACATACATACATACATACATACATACATAAATACATACATACATACATACATACACACATAGGGACAGCGGGAAGCGACTTTGTTTTATAAGTACTATGTAAGGATGCAAACTATTGCAATACTCGGTGATAAATTGTTTAATGTTAATATTTTTTGGAATGTAAATCTTTTTTACAGGCCGAAGCCAGAAAAGAAGCATAATGAAGAAAATTTCATAACGAACCTGTTCTACGAGTATTTGCGTTACCGGCAACATTTTTCCAGTATAGCAAAAAGTACATTTCACGATAACACCGCGTTACACCACTCAGAAGCTCCACTCCATATATCACGGCAAAGCTCTGGATCGTTGAATACGTTTTAAAATTGTGAAATAACGTTCTATTTGTCCCGCATTGGACGATTTATAGTGGGACATTGTTCGGCCTACTATGATCAGATAAACTACTACCTACACGTAAACAACTGTTAGGATTATATCTTTAATCTTTTATGTTTATGTTTATAAGCTAATTCGTACTGAAAATATAAGGTTACGAGTCGGCTTCCTTTCACAAATATCTATCTTTGTAAATGGAGTGTCGTTCGTCGCTGCTGATACCGTTGATTGCTGAAGTTGCTAACGTCTTCAGCAGAAAATGAAATAGAAAATTCCTAAATGACGTAACACGCATATATTATGCCTCTTAAAATATTCACGTTGTCAGCATCACAATGTTCACAATGATTAAAAAACGCCATCACGGTAAAACGGCAGTTGAATGAATTTTAATTGCAGCTTTACTAACTAATCTTTAAAATCGACGACATGGTTCCATAGAACAATCACAACCTCTTGTAATTTCAAACTTTGCCATACTTATTGTTCACTCTGTAAAAAGCGAATAAATTTTAAATATCTAATAATTGTTATGTAGGCAGCGATAAGGTTTTGAATTTTAGCATAAATTTGCCTAAAGAGATCAGTTGTCTCACTTTAATTCTTATATAATTTTTATACTACTTTCCATAATACGTATATACTTAGCCAGTCAGTTGTCTATCTAGTTATTTCATCCCTTCTTCATAAACCATTTTCCAAAATACGTCGAATAGCGATGTACTTAGCCAGTCGTCACATACGCGCTTTACCGCACTGATCCATCGAAACGTCTTCCACAAAGCTCATCCATCTCCCTACTGGAAGTGGCTGCCCTGTTTCTGTTACGTATGAAAATTTCGCATGCGCTTAACCAATTGTGCGGCGAACATTAGCTGGATTGACAGCTACACGGGCCTTGTTACCGCCGCGAGATGCGTATCAAACGCCCAAAGGCTACTGTTTTCGTATCATTGTGGGAGTTAAAGCGGCTGGATGTGGCTGTTTTTAATATAAAGTAATGATTATAATAGACTATATAGATTTGAATATAATTAGTTATTTATTAAATAATATATTATTCAACTCTTTTTTATATTTATAGATATTTCCATATTTGAATTTAGTGATTGTCGAGTTGCAGTAAAAGGTTTAATGGCAATTTTGAAAAAGGCCTTAGTCCCGTTTTAGTGCATAAAAAGAAGAAAATATTTGTCTGTAAAATTGTAAAATCACAAGTCAAGACACTTACCTACTTTTACTTTTGTCATTCTAAACAGTACTTATACTAGACAATCTACTATTTGTAACAATCTTGATAAGCAATCCAGTTAGTCCGGGAGGTAGCGTTGCAAATACAAAAGTCATAGTAAGCCGGCTGATGTTAACATCGATAGTTGATCTTATATGGCTGATGAGTGTACCGACCGTCAGCTGCTCAAGTAGCAGTACCCACCCCCACCGCGGGTGCGCCAGCTGACGCTTGGTTCACTTATTAGTATTACGAGATCTGTTGAAAAAGATGGCAATCGATCGGCGTAAAAACACTACCTAAAATGCAACGCTACCTCCCGGACTATGTGACATTTGCACGATTTTCATTTTCTAGGCAACTTCTAATTTGGTAAACCCGATTAAATGTTTGAAGTTAATAATTATTAAAACGCAACTTTAGAGAATGTATAAATTGACGTTTGAAAATGTGACGTCTACCAATCGGGAAGTCAACTTTAATACCTATTTATAGGTAAGTAAACTTAATCAATTATTTGATACTAATAAGAAGATCCATTAGAAGAAGCGTATGTCCATGAGTGGGTTGACATGGACTGATTTTATGAAGGTAATGATTATAATATTTATAAAATACAGTGAAAAAATTAAATGCCTAACCGACCCAGCCAGGAATCGAACCTGGGTCTTCCGCAATCCGGGCGGCTGTACTGACCATACCGGGAAGGCTGACGTAAGCACTGAATATTTTCACTGCTTTTTGATTTTTGACTGCTTTTTAGCGACAGAGTGCTCTAGCTATCCAACGGTTATTGCAACCGATGGCTATAAAAAATAAAAAAATATTTCAGACCGAGATTCATATAAAAGTATTAGTAAACATGATATCTTATAAGCTATGCATATTCATCTTTACAGAAGAAATAACACAAATTTGATAACACAACGCTATAGTAAATTTAATTTAATAATTCTACTGAGATTGTAGGCACCATTAAACTGCCGCTTCCAGCAACAGTGACATCTTCACCGCCAGCGCGGGTGTAAATGGGTGCATAATAAGGGACCATTCAAAATCAAGGAGATGCATTCCGCGCGTATAATAGGCATTCCTACTATACACATGTTTGTTAGTCCGCGTGTGTGTCGGGACATCTGTATGGGCCGGAATAATGATTTACAATGTGTACATGGATAACGCGGTGCTCGACTTTTATTTGGTGTGTGTCTGTTTGTGTGCTTCTTTTCGGCCATTTTGAATTGGTTGGCTGGGACTGCATAAGTTGATTCGTGATTGTTCGGATAGATTTGTGTTTCGCTTGTGCGTATATAAACATTGTTAAATTCATTGTGCTCGTATTCCAGTTTCGTCGCACATTCCAAAACGTTGGTGGTAGGATTCTGGCCAGAATCGACTGTATAGATACCACTCTAACACCCTTTTTCGCCGCAAAGCAGCATTGTTTTGTACTGCTGTTATCTGATTAAAAGAATGCTAGATCCAGAGCCTATATAAAGCTTACGCCAAAACTTGCTCAGGCCCCCGCTCGATCCTCTAAATGCCACTACACATTTACAGAATACACTAAACATGCACACTAGCTTAGGCCCAAGCGGCGCCCTCGGGTTGTTCCGCTCCCCGATCCAATCCGAACCCTTCGGAGAATCTAGTAGGGCACGGAGACGCGCACTAGTGCGCGATGCCGTTCCCTCTTGAAAACCTCCGAAGGTGATTCGTTTCACACGGCTTGAGGGACGCCACCCCCAAAAAAGCCCGGTGAAGCTGAAAATGCCGCGTGAGGCAATCAGCAATATCTCTCCAAAAAAAAGAAAGAAAAAACTTGCTCAGGTGTGCTTTCTCTGAAGGGCAGTTGCCGGGGAGAACGCCTGACAGAATGCCTGACGGTGGTCACGGTTAACTCTTGCAACAACATTTAGAGGAAGTACAGTGGTTTTAGTGGGTGTGCCCCCCTCTTCTCAAATCCCTATCGATATCTTTGAAAAATTGTAAAATGTCAATTATATTAAGTTGTATCAATTATGTATAGATGCTCCGAATAAATATTTTTCATTTCACAATTTTGGGCACTTGAAAGTTTTTAATTGTACGATTTGGTAAAACATACATTTTTTTAAAATGTTGTTACTTCTATTAATGCTATGCAGTTTGTTGCGCCTATTCTCTACAGCTAAAAGACAGACGTCCAGAATGGGAGGTAGGTAACAAAATATTCGGATCATTCGAAAACATTTTTTTTTAAGTTAAGTTGAATAAAAATAGTACTTTGACCTAAGACGCCTTTGGTGTTGCAAGCGTCCATGGGCTGATGTGGCCGCCCACGTCAGGTGAGTTGTAGCTCATTTGCCGGCTCAGTTAGATATACTTTTGGGGGTTAAAGTTACTCGCGTCCGTAGGTTTACCCTTGAGACCCTACACGTGACCCCTGGGTGGTGCTAAATGAGTGACACTGTCTGAGTGGTAGAGCCACGCTGCGTTGTAGCACGAAATGAGCCAGCTCGCCCGCCGTAATACCACCCTCTCACAGAATATCGGCGTGAAACAATGGCTGTTGTGTTTCGTCCGGTGAGTGAAAGTACCGGAGGCTCATCTCTCACCCCTCCCCCTCCCAATTCTTACTCCCTCCTCAAGGTCCAACTCCTTCCTCAAGGCCGGCAACGAATCTGCGATTACTTAGGTTTTGCGGATGTCCGGGCAGCGGTGAATACTTTCCATCAGGTGACCCGCTTGCTCGTTTGCCTCCTTTTAATATAAAAAATATGTATACCCAAATGCCCCAAGTCCCATGTCAAATGTCCCATTTCGTCCCACTTTACCACTGCTTAAATTGTAACCTATTGTATAATGTTATCGCAGTGCTATATTAACGTCAAACATTGTAGCTCATTTGAACGAGATGCGATGTCTAGATTACTATGGGTCGTGGATTCGGGTCTCTTGAGCTAGTAGTACCTCTTTTTTAAATGTAATTTAATTTTTGATAGCTTAATGGGAAATATTAACTTTGCTGTTATGTTTTGTTTTATAGTCACCAATGTTAAAGATAAGATAGCCAGTGCCTTAGTAGTTGAGGACTCCGGGTGAATCGCGCTTCCACCTTCCACCATCACTTAACATAGCGTGAGATGAAAGCCAAGTCCTTACCCTAAGGAACAAAAAAGAGTGTAGGTAGGTACATAAAAGTCATATTTTTCATTCTATCAAGAAGCTAGAATCAGCTCTGTAAGTTAGTTTATTAATAAATTGATCCTCAGAGCAGCCAGAGAAAACTATTAGACAAGAATATCGAGAAATTCAATTACATGGACCAATCAGCCTTCAACAACGCCAAATGGAAAAGATTGTGGCTGGAGAGAGTTTCTTAGTTTTATTAATTCCCTTTTCTTTTATGCGCATCACAAACGGTATTTGATCTTAAAATAGAAATATTTCATTTCATTTCTTGGTTGCTTATAAGAGGAGTTTAAAAATTAAACTTTTTGCTAAAGGAGAGCTAGATGTTGGTAACGATAACTTTTAAAATTACAAATGGTACAAAAAAAGAGCTTTTTATTTATATTCTTATCAACTGTTGAATTGTATAATGTCACTCACTCGACACCATCTTTTTGTGTCAAAGCGGTTCGAGGTAGTGGGAGCCTGATGACCTGAAATCACAGATATTTTCATACCTTCTCAGGCATCAGTCTCACACAAACTTAACTCGTATAAATTTTTAATGTATGTAATTATGCAGTACGCTGTGTAAGTTTGTGATGAGAAATAAATGCATTTATTAATATTATTATTATTATCAACACTTGACCACAATCTCAAACAAATGGAAAAACGCTAATATAACAGAAATTAAATAGAATGATTATTGTATGGGATTGACATAAACGTCATTTAGGATACGTATCGTTGACTCATGTCGATCCCGTACAGCAATAATAACGATAACGATAATTGTTGAGTTTCACCCGAGTTCTTTCCGTAATAATAACACGTGTTGTGAGACTCCATTTTAATTTCTATCTACCGTACTCTTACTACTAATAATAATAAAAATACTTGAAATTGGCTAAATGCTAAACGCGAAGCCATTAATTAAGATAATTAATTAACGATAATTGTCTTTAATTTAAATATTTTATTGGAAAAATATACAAACCTCTCACCACACCCTCTTACACATTAACAAACATCACTTAGATCATTATCACATAGACTATCCGATTCTGATCAGGAATTCTAACCGTCTTTATGGTCTAGTGGTTAAGACCACCGGCCTCGTCCAGAGGTTCCCGGGTTCGATTCACAATGGACAGATGTTTATGTACTCAGCTTATTTGTCCGCCGGGCTAGCTACCACTATCGTATCTAAACATGTCGCCATAGCATCGATGTTTGTAGCATTGTTATGTTCCGGCAGCTAGAGATAAGATAGCCAGTGCCTCTGTATTCGACGGTCCTAGGTAAGTGCGTTTTACCATTGGCCTTATCATCACATCAGGTGAGATGAAGGCATTTTGCTATACCGTAAGATATAACAAAGGAAGTAGATAAACCGGTAAAAGTAAGCATAATTCCTACAAACTATATATAGGTATTATAAAACATTTGTTTACATATCTTGTTTAAACAAACCAGGGTCTGCTGAGATAAACCATCTCATTGATAAGTCCGCTTACAAATGTCAACGACGACGATAGTATCGGCCGAAGAAAAAAGTAATTGGCACTGAAGAGGCCAGTATGGACTAGCTCTGTCATTTTTATCAGGAAAGTTAGAGGATTTTGGACTGCATTGCGACGGTTTAAGGTTGTATCAACTTGAACCATCCCATCGAGACGTCAGCGGTCTTTCGCGACAGGATCCTGACTGCTCGTGGCCTGAGTGGCAAGTGGCAACACACTACGACTAGAAGTGGTAAGTGCATAATGCTACTTTTATATGACATTCGATCACGTTAACGAAAACGAGAATTTGTGTGGCCTTTAAAGCGGCAACTTGATGGCGCAGTGGTAACCGCGCTCAGTTAACGATTGCTGAAATAAAGCAATTTTCGCAAAGATCCGTTATGGGATGGGTAACCAAAAATTTTGAGATAACTATCACTCAGGAAGCTCCAGTGGGAATCGAACTCACGACATTTGAGCTATTTTTTCTAGTAAAATTTTATTTTGTTGTTGTGAATGCAAAATTCAAAAATAATAAAAAATAACTATCTCTGTTTTGCTGTCATTGAAATTTTCCTATCAGATTATATTGCTGCTTTCAAAAGCACTAATGTGACCAGGTACTTTTGTTTGGTGACTGTACACAATTTGTGTATTGCCTACGTGGACTTGTTACATATAATACCTACCTATTACAATTAACGCCATTGCTGTTTGCTTTTACCCCACAAAGGTACAGTCCGCACAATAAGCAGCCCATAATTCGCAATAAACGCAACTGGACTGTACCTACCTACCGAGTTACCGACCCGGACAATAAGATGTCGTAATTTCTAATGTTAATAACATAATAACAAGTCGCAGCCTATTTTGGTCCGAAACTCGAACAAAACGGGAGCGGGGTCCCTCATAGTATGAGGGTATAAGTAAGGTATTGTTTTTTTTTCAAGTTTTTTTTCAAATATCAATCATCAGTAACTATCTCAAAAATTTGTGAAGTTTGTTTTTTATTTATAAGTACGTCCACAAATATATATATTTATAATGGTTAATATTTTAGATCACAATAGTACAGGTAAGCTTATCTCTAAAATGAGATTTATTCTAGCAGACCATGGTGACAGGATAGAATTGAAATACGCTCTTCATTTAAGGATGAAATATAAAATATTGTTTATAGAATAGAGTAGAATAGAATAGAATATTTTTTATTTGCTAATAATATGGTTGATATGTTGTTATTTCGCCAGCCGTGCAGCATGCTGTTAATTAAGATGCCCTTTTCATTTGGGAAATCAACAGTTATTATCTCAAAGCAATTTAAAAATAATATTATTCAAAATAAAGCAATGTCACCCCGTAACGCACGGCCGGGCATTTTTCAGTATTAAACTTCCGTAGCGGAAAATTCCATTAATAAAGGGTAGCTCCATTTATAGAGTGCGTCCGTGTTTTGTGACAACAAAGGCAGTGGTGCGTTTAGTGTTTCCACGCGGTGCGATAGGCCCTTTGTAAAAAACGCTTTGTGTCACTTGTTAACGTAAAAATAAAGAATTAATTTTGTTGGTAGCCGTAACTAAGGCCACATTATTAGTAATCTTTAAAAATATTAAGTTTTAGTATAACATAAACATTTACCAAGTAGTTTAAAAAACTATATTTTAAAATTTTCCTACTTACACCACTGCAACTTTGGCGGGCCTCCCCGCGTGCAACGCTCACGGAAGTGTGCGCGGGCGCACAATGGGCGGCGAGATGAAAGCCAGCTTAATATGCATGACGTAATGGCTCCTAATGGCAGCGCGCGACCGTTGCGCCGGGATTTATCGGCCAGCCCTTTGGGAACTCACCTCGTTCGCTGATTGGTTGCGTATTTAAAAAATATAAATACACTTAGATTAGGCGAAAGGTCATCGCGGATGAAGTACTAAAGAATGGGTCTATTGTTATCTGCTTGCATCAGCTTGGCAGAGTGTCGCACTTTCGTATGTGACTGAAAAGGTATAGCCTAGCTGTTGTAACCTCTACTGTTCATCGTGTTCATCTTACACAATGGTAAGTGATAAATGTTCAAAGATGTAAGCGCACTTCACACAGAATCCTCTATCACCGAGGAACAGCTTTCTTATTTTAAATTGACGGGTCACTAAAATGTTACAAATATTGTTGTTATGGCGGCAGACTTAGATAAGTTTGTGGAGCTAGCGAGGAGCTCGATGGCGCAATGGTGGTGATGGTGGCGGCGGCGCGGGCGGCCCGGTACGTGATTGCAAATTGTTTACTTTCGTAAAGGTTGATCATCGGAAGGGTGATCAAAATTCTATCATATCGAGCTTCTACGTGCTTCGGAAGGCGCGTAAAGTTGGTCCCGGCTGCATTACCAGTCGTTAACAATACCACTTATCCGTACTAGGCCAGCGTGGTGATTTATGGCCCGTTTTTCCCTACAACCAACCGCACACCGAGAACAATCATATCATATGTACCGTCTTGTGCCGCCCTGAGAAAAGATCTTGAGCCCTCTCGATCTGAAACTAGTAATTTTATAAAAAAAAAATAGAATAGCATATTTACTACAAAAATAAGTACAGTCAGCAGCAAAAAAGGGGAAACACTTCAGTACTTTGATAAAACAACTAAACAATTACATTGGCGCTAGTAAAGCTACTATGCCATGCTGCTAAAGTGGTCAGCGACTTCCGATGCTGATTGTACCTTTACGTACATACACAACCGGCAGCCATCAAGACGGAACTGTAAATAATGTGTCCAGTACTTCCACATTAAACAACATAACGAGGTAATACGTTTCGTGAGTAACTTTAGTATTGCAGATAGTTTTGACATTACAAACGCATTCATTGTTTGGAGAGCCACACGGTAAATTGTTTAGTCCGCAGAGATTTAGAGGCATATTGTAGTAAATAGTCAACTAATCACCTTTTCCTCTTCAATATGTCAGGAGGTGATAACAATTATAAAAGTACTGACGTAAAACTTTAACGGTTAGACCTTGGCCTCCAGACACTCGACCCAGGTTCGATTCCCAGCGGGGTGTGTACATTTGTCACGGCTTGCTTTAAATCCTGGCTAGCTACTTTATCTAAATATGTGGGATAAGGTATTTCCTCAGCAGTTGAGGAACCCTTTAAGTTTCTTACCGCCCCCAAAATGACGGGTAACGCTGTAAAGGCCAGCTGGATCTAACAGCAAACTCTATCTAAAAAAAGCACTTCGACGCTTGGATACTTTTGTGTAAAAGAGACATACTCTCTAATGGTCTCACAAATAAACAGAGAATAAGGTCGGAATAGTTATTCCGTGTTTTGTTCCCGTCGTGTAAACGTCATTTCAAGTTAGAGAAAAAGAGACAAAACACTGAATAACTAGTCGGAGCTTATTCTCTGTTTATTTGTAAGGGGGTAAGTGTTAAAACGATCTCATATCTCCACTGTAAGTACAAACGACAGCTCTGCATTTTATTGTGTGTTTTTAGTGTCCATAAAAACGTATACCTACTACTTAATCATTTAAAAGCTCTGAGTGCCATCCCGGCAATCATTTCAGGAGGATTGTGGGGGCTGTTTAACTAAAAAGGGTGCGTTGAACTTCGTAATAAATAAATGCCTGTAAAACGGCAAAAACCCCTCCCGGCCCAAGTCACAAGATAAGGAGACAGAAGGTAAGCTTCAAGCTTTTTTTGGAAAACTTACAGCTGATACATAAAATTAAAGTGTTTATAAGTTAAACACGGCCAATTATAAGTTTCCGCTTATAACTTAATACAGATTAAATTACTTAAATCACTTGCGAGCGTTGGGCGAGTGAAACCATTTTCTTGGTGGTAGGGCTTGTTTGTCCGCCTGGCTAGCTACCACCATCTTATCTAAATATGTCGCTATATGATCCATCGGATCCCGGGTGAAGTGCGCTCCCATCATTGGCCTTATCATCACTTAACATCAGGTGAGATCAAGGCACTGTGCTTACCCGTAAAAAAAAAAAAAAATAACACCTGTAACTATAAAGTACATTTATTGTGCTCAACCTTGTTGCAGCCGTGAAAAAGGAGGACGAGTGGCGGGCGCGCAGGCCCTTTTATTTTGGGAAATATAGGAACTACTCGTGACACATTGTCTAGATTGCTTGGAACATAATTATTTCCCTTTGTCGGTGCCAGATGGCGCTAAATATGCAACACGGTACACATGCAGTATACTAGTGTATACATCCTCTCACTCTCGCAGCAGCAGAATCACGCAGCAGCTGCGGACTGTTCCGAGAACCGTGTCCATGAGAGGGTCTATGTGTGAGTTGCTCGAGCGCGGGAACTAAAGCTTACATTCTGGGTTTTCTTATTTTGTACCCAAGTTTGCGCGTAAATTGAAACAGTCCTTGTTTTCTTGCGAAAGTATTTCTAATGCTATTATCCTTATCTCTGCGTTTTTCTTAAATGGTTTCCTTCAAACTTTCCCAGCATTTTGTTATGGCTTTTTATAAAGTTCTCCAACAACTTAATTCCGATTTCAGAGTTGCTTAGATCAGTATTTTTAATTTTGATTGAAGTCGTGCCTTTAACCGACAGAGTACTGTGAGAATCAAATTTTTCAGCAACGTAGCAGTTTAAAAACATCGTAGCATTTAATAGCATTCAACCTTACTTTGACACAATAATATATGTATAGTGGTGGCCACCACTGACAATATGTTTGAATCGGTAAAACAAACTGTACCTACTTCCTAGGAATCAAACCCGAGACCTCCAGGCTTGAGAACGTTGATCTAATTACTAGTTCAAATCCACGGTTTATATGGCAGCGATTTATTGTACTTGTAATGCGTCTCTATACTTAATGATAGTAACTCCATACTGCCCCCCGATCTGATTCGATCCGAACCCCTAGGAAAATCTAGTAGGGCACGTGATGCCGTTCCCTCTAGAAAACCTCTGACGGTGCTTCGTTTCACACGGCTTGAGGAACCCTTTAAGTTTCTCGTGGCCCCCAAAAAAGCCTGATGAAGCTGAAAATGCCAAGTAGCAATCAGCACTTTCTCTCAAAAAAAAACCATACTGCCATTTACATAGGTAAATTTTTACCTACGTATACAGGCAAATGCAAGCTCCCACAACCACTCGCTACTAACCGCTAGACTAACCGTACGATACTTTCCTAATTTCCCCTGGCCGTACCCAGCAATCAATAACAAGGTTTTACATGCAACAAAACAGCCAGACGCAAAACCAAGTTCACACCTCGAAGTCGTTCCCTACCCCGCCTCGAATATTTACGCCAGCGCAGACATAGCACAACCATAACCATAGTGTACCTTTGCCAGAATGGTAAGTCGCTTTACACCATGTACGGGATATGGGTGCTTCTACTCTATATGGAATACGTGGGGTTCATCAATTGCTGCTGTACTGCACTGTTCAGGCATTCCCGTACGTGATAAAAAGAAGAAAAAAAAGAAAGAAAGAAAAGAAGAGGAAAATTTGATAATCGGGTCTTAACTCACGCTGCTGGTACGTGCCTTCCATCGGCGGGCGAGATTAAAATTGGATTGGTTGTAGGAAACTTGTCGTGCGATAGCTAGCTATCTGCAGATAACTTCGTTACCACATGTCACCGTATGCAAAAGAGAGGTAGCAAAGTTTTAGGACGATGATTTTTTTTGGTGGATATAAGAGGTGTTCACCAAAGTGAGGACGCTTCAAAGCTCTTCAATAATTACCAAATTATTTAAACTAGACCGAGAGCGGACAACAGCTCTTTGACGGCTTGGTGAACCGTGTCGCTCACTAGTCTATTTACATGACAAGTAAAAGCAACATCGGCAACGTTTTAAAAAAGCTTACTGCTCTATCTACACTGTGGCGCAGAGTATCGATCCGCGAACGTGACGAATTCGAATCGATCGCGCGCAAACATCGACCAACGCGCAAATCACAGGCGGGGGCGATGCAGATCGTTGCGTCGTGCAGCCTCCGGGCTGAAGCGCGGAGTGCACGGGGCTCTGGTTCCTACGACCTTTGGAGCCACGTGGACGGAGAAAAAGAACACTTTGTAAAAGCATCTAGTCTAGGGCCTAAGGTGTAGAGCGTTGCCCAAAGATACGTGGAGTGCACGGAGCTCCGGTTCCTATGACCTTTGGAGCCACGTGGACAGAGGAAATAACTTTTGTAAGAGTATCTAGGGTGTAAGCTTAGTGCTGCCCAAGGAAAAGACTAAAAGGGATTTGTCTTCTCCCTGCATAAAATATTGCTCTTTCGCTTATACCCGAAATAAACTTCCTAAATAGTGCTAAGTAGTTATTATTGATATCCCACAGGTAGGATTCGCTTCTAGATCTAATTTTTTTGCGTAGTACTTGATTTGTAAAACCCTCCAGTTTTAATTGCGGCAGGTAACGGTTCCATATCCCCATATTATATTCCGTGCTTCGGACGGCCTTCCACTTTTTATGTCCCCATTAGTGAGGACATAAAGAAAACGAGCTGATGGTGATGATGGTGATGATGTGATGATGCTTATATTTGCTATTATTCTTAGGGTAAGTAGGCAAGTTAGTGTAGGAAGACCTGTATCTATTCGTGCGACGTTCATAAGTTTGATAACACTAACTGTAGAATACTGCGCGGTTTGGACATGTGGAGTGCGCCCGCGCAGCCTCAGGCAGCAGCTCTGCGTACATTTACCACTACCGCTTGCCAGTCAGCGATCAACAAAGGTCGGCTGTTAACGTGAAATGTTCTTTTGTATGGCATGTTGATAGGATCAGGACTTAAAGGTCTAAACTTTCTGTAACCCAAACTTCTAAAGTACTTCTTCTAAGTAACATTTTTTTAAACCAATTACTGAATTTTTGTTGATGTTTCTTCTATGCATAAAGAAAATACAGAGTAAGCAAAACATTTTTTTAAACGTTGAATACTGTTTGTTATTCAAAAATCGCATAAACTATGTAGTTTATTTTACTTTTTTATTTTCTAGTGCTAATTGCTGCACTGATGCTAAATTAAATATTTATAAAATTTATAAAATACAGTGAAAAAATTAAACGCCCACCCGACCCAGCCAGGAATCGAACCTTCCTACCGGGAAGGAAGCATAGCGGTCAGTGCAGCCGCCCGGATTGCGGAAGATCCGGATTCCTGGCTGGGTCGGGTGGGCGTTTAATTTTTTCACTGTATTTTATAAATTTTATAAAGATGTAGTTTATGTTATTTTCCAGTCCACTGTAGAAATGTTTTCGTTTTGTTTATATAATGTTAACGCAAATTTTGGAAGAGCACCTGATCCGGTATGTCAAAAGGGTGCAGGTTCAAATCCTGCTCGTGGAAATTTTTTCAACATTTGTGTTTTTTTTCCACTGTAGAAAGATTATACCTATTCAGTTGATCAAATGTATTCTTCTAACTATCTCTGTTTTTGTCTACAAACTTTCTAGGGTTCCATATTTTCCTTAAGCATGAAAACGTTAAAATGGAATACCGAATGTATAAAGGTCCTAATATACCTACTTATTCAAACTTTAATAAGAAACAAAAAAACTAGTCAATTGAAAAAGCACATTTGTAAAAAATAAATAAAATACAATAACAGTATACCTACTACCTACATATTATTATACTAGGCAGTTTTAGTTACACATTTAATTTGAAATAAATCCTTTCGTACTTGTAAGAATAAACTGTTTTATATAATTGAAGTGGCATGTCAATGGCGCACCCAATGAAAGAAACCTCGACCAGCAACGATTCTATTCGCAAGCAATAAAGCCGTTTTCAGTTTGGCAGCTACACATGTTTACAATTACAAACTTTTTACTGCCACCTATGCAGGGGGCAATTCAGTAATCACGGCACGATATGACCACCAGCAGTTAGCTGCTACAAGCAGGTCACACGCCGCTTTTTACCGGGCCCGACAAGACGACCGGCTTTTTGTCAGTGGCCAGACATGAATTACATGGCCTTTTTGCCACGTAGTGACTTCGTGTGTGGCCAACGGTATTAACAGTTTCTGGGTATCGACTGATGCGTGATTAGACCCCCTCACGCCTGCCACAGACGCGCCCTTAAAAGCATTTTTCGAGTTGTCTTTTTTGTTCGTGTATAGGTACTATTAGGTACTGTACAGTAGTACAGATAAATAGACAGTAATAAGTCTTAATGCAATGACATATGACTCACGATACAATTATTTGGTATAGTAATTGATTGACAATTTGATATTTTTCTAAATTTTTTTGAGGACTCTAACAGCAAAATGGTACAACCGAAATAAAATCCTTAGTTATTTAGTAGTCTGATAGGTATTCATACAATAACTACTCGATTTCGTTGGTGGCAAGGCTTGTTTGAAGTCCGCCTGGCTAGCTAACACCACCTTAAGTTTGTCGTAGTCGTATTCCGACCAAGATGAAATAACCCGTTCCTCGATTAACTATACCAATCTATCAACTAATAAAGGTCCCATATATCAAATCAAAAACGTCATAATGTCTTTTCATAAAAGAATACTCTTAACCGCAACTCCACCATAACAACAGCACTGACACTATGAATCATGTATGACATCAAAACAGTACCATCGCGAAACATTCCATCATCGAGAGCGCTTCTAATCTTAACGGGAACACTTCAGCTAGAACACCCAAAGGCCCTTATTACGTAGCTGTTAAGGTTGTTTATTCTCTACCGGTGTGGTTAGAAGCGTGGTGTTGATGGTACGTGAACTGCGACCGTGGTTACCGCGATCCGCCGCCGCGCCGCCGCGGGCGCACCGGCCTATCACGAACTGTGAAACACGAATTAACTAGCAACAGTCGATACAGTTACTGTACGTTTCGTATTTAGGATAGGGTCTCTTTGCAGCATCACATGGTTGCTTGGCTGGTGGTAGCCAGTGGTAGGATTATGTCCAGAAACCGTCTGGACATCCACCACGTTAGTACGAATTCTGTTGAGTTACTTTTGCGTGAGGGGCGAGTTCTCGTTCCGGAGGCCAAGACTCACTTTGGGTCCCTGCGCCAATGGAGTAAGTAAGTACTTTTGTATGGTATGTTCATGTATGAGGAGTACTAAATAATAATAAATAATAATAATAAAATCTTTATTAAATAATCATTTTACAATATAATAAGTATAAGACAAAAATAACACCATGATGTGCCTGAACTAGGATTATCCTGTTGTTCAGGCAAAAATAGAAATACAAAGTTCTAGCAAAACTATATAAACTACATCCAGTGAAGTTACTATAAATATAAAGAAAACAATAATAAAGAGATATTCGTGTAAAAGTCACGCGCGATCGATGCATTTTGGTTTTCATTTAACTTTTTTACCCGACTACAATGTTTTTAAACGCAAGAAACATGTAGCCCAAGGATAGCTTCTGAAATATAAAGAAAACATCTCAGTCGCAGAACCTTTTAATAGTAACAAAATTAATTAAGCTACCGCAGTATTTATCACCATAAATATCTATTTCAATTCAGTTGGTAGTTCAGCTGGTAGCCAATAGCCACCTTACTATGTAAAACAAGGTTTCTTCGCGATCGAAACAAGGAACGAAATAAAGTCATAACTCCGCGTGACTTTACGGGGCAATTAACACTAGAATCTAGATTGTTTCGCATCAGAACTGAGCGTCTGGAGCCGATAGTGACGGTGTAAATCAAGAGGGGACCAGCCAGTGCATGTTTGTATAATGGACTGCATTATCCGGTAGCGATCGTTCGGCCGCGCCCGCGCAGACGCCGCACCGCAGCCGCAGCTTCGATTATTTAATTTACGAAAGACGCCACGCCTAGCGTGTTTTATTTCAAGAATGGTGTTATACACAATAACGCCATTTAGGAATAATATATAAATAGTTTAACTAACTAACCGCCTCTATGGTTTAGTGGGTTCTTACCCGGGTCCCGGGGTCCATGTTGTGAACTCGGTTTGGATGGTGGTAGGTTGTTTGTCCGCTTGGCTAGCTACTATCATCTTATCTAAAACATCAATATTTGTAACATTGTTGTGTTATGGCAGCTAGAGATAAGATAGCCAGTGCCTCAGTAGTTGAGGATCCCGGGTGAAGTGCGCTTCTACCATTGACCTTATCATCACATCAGGTGAGATGAAAGCACGCTCCTTACCCGTAAGATATAAAAATAAAACACAAAACAACACAATTTTAACTTATAACAAAGTGTGGCACTAAAAGGTATTCGCTCAGCATGATGCCAACACCAAAATAAGATAACCTGTCGCTTGTCTTCTGCGAACACCGTAGTGTTAGTGTATACCTACCAAAGTGTAAAATATACTGCCGATACAAGTGCATTTATTTAAAAAACGCACTCATACGACGCACCATCATATTATGAAATTAAAAGTTCTTTCTAGTCTAAAGGTTTTTGTGTGCTACGACATGAATTTTTGGTGTAAAGAACACGGCAACGCAGAAGCAACATCCCTGATGTTGCTGATATCCAGGCACAACGCGAGGGGATTTTTTTCTTCTAATAAAGGTGATGATACTTAATACTTAAAACATTTTAGAAAGTCTAAAATGAATGCAATTGCAATTCCAATGATTACAATTTATGTCTGAATTTTTAAAAAACCTTTCCAAATTACATTTCAGGCAAATCAAAAACCAGCGGCATAACAATAAATAATAAACGCCAGTTCCATATTGCTTTATAAAAAAAAAATGAAGGGGCAAACAGAAAACACTCAACTGCCCGTTAAAAAAAAAGCAAAAATGTCTCTTGTACACATGTGGCATGGCGTCATTCATACAGAAACAATGTAAATCTGTAATGATGCGCTTTGGCTCAAGATAGAAGCTTTGAACAGACATTTTTATTTTTTTATTAATTTTGCGATTTCATTTTTATCTACTCTAAACCAATTTAGCGTAAAGTTTATATTACAAAAACACAATGTTGAAAAAATTTCCACGAGCAGGATTTGAAACCTGCACCCTTCTGACATACCGGGTCAGGTGCTCTTCCAATTGAGCTATCGTGGTTCTAACCAGCCCGCCGAAATTATTCAACACTATTGACTTTTTTACTTTGAAAGCCAAAGGCGCCAATTCAATGTCAACAACTAAACTTTATATGTACCGTATAAAATATTTATATTATTAAATATTATATATATTTATAACTACCTAGTTGACCCGGCGGACTTCGTACCGCTTCGACAGTTTCCATGACAACAAAACAAACAAATCATTAAATTGTCGTTTTTATTATTTTCCGTTACTTAAGTATTATTTATGTTTCTCACCGGTTAAACCTTCCCTGAAATTCCACAAATAATTCAAAATCAAAATTAGCCAAATCGGTCTAGCCATTTTCGAGTTTTAGCGAGACAAACGCACAGCAATTGATTTTTATATTTATAGATTTATTTTTATTATTATTTCAAAACTTGTGAAAAACAGATAGAGAAAGGCGAAAAAAGCATATAATGAACAAATTAAAAAGAAGCCGAATGTAAGACACAAAAGTGGTAAAAGAACTAGCTTGGGATAGAGAAGAATGGAAAAGGCTACGCTGAGAAGAGCCGTGTCTCTTAAATTGAAGAATACATTTTTATTGGATTGTATGTTGGTGATAATGACATTTGAAAAACCTGAAAATGATACGTTTGGCTCAAAAAGTATACAGGTAAGCCCAGTGCCTTCATCTAACTTGATGTCAAGTGGTGATAAGGCCAATGGTGGAAGCACACTTCACCCAGAATCTCAACTACTGAGGCACTGGCTATCTTATCTTTAGCTGGCGGAACACAACAATGCTACAAACATTGATGTTATGGCGACATATTTAGATAAAATATTGAAGGTCGGACAGAGCCACAAAAGCCTAATTAAAAGTGCTCATGACCCGGCATGTTACTTGTATAGGGTGCGGGTTCAAATAACGCCAGTAAAATTTTTTCCAAAACTTTTTCATATAAAGTATTTTTTTATTTATTAAAATGTTAGAAGATGTGGCCGCTGGCCGCTTAACCCTCACAGGGGCGGGCTCAACACGAGTTCATCTATATGCAAATCTCGCTGCAACGGCTGGAGCAGGAAAAACTGTCTTTCAACTAGTAGGTATCTACTGTTTGTTTTATTACGCTGAGAAGAAACATAGTCGCGCCACAGTCTAGCAACAACAACAAAATAACAACTTCTCGTCAATTACACCAATGAGACACTATTGTGGACGTTTTGAAATAGGAGAATCCAGGCCCTGGTGATACAAATACCTATTCTATAAACACGATAGAAAATATAAATATATATATGTATAAATAAAGTGATACTAAAGTAGAATATTACATTTCGTCGAAGAAGCAAGAATCACAACTGGTCTCCCAAATAAAATCTCCAGATGCGGTAATTGTGTTCGGTAAGGTTTATTGTGAGACTTGTATTAAATCAGTGCTTGCTTAAAAAAACTTACATGGTCAATGTTGTAAGTAAAGCAACAAAAGTAAAGTAACAAAAAATATGTATGTTATTTTGTAACATTTTTCCTTATAATAATATATATCAAACATTAAATTCAAATATCAAAAAAAACAACATGATCAAAAACCCGCAATTATAGTGACAACCACATTGTAAGTAAATTTCTAAATGTGACGTCAAAGAAAAAAAATGTTTCATCCACCATCAACATTCTCTAATCAGGCCATCGCGAGCTACATACACGAGATACCCACACAAACATTATAACGAAGCATTGATCACATAAAAAGGTATAAAATTGTAAAGAATTAGATCACGTGACAGTTTATCTTCATTAGACCAACCCCAAGATGGCTGGAAGGTGACGTAAGAGACGTCACACGTGACACCGATGACTATAAATCAGGGTTTGACGTTGTCACCGCTGTCACCCGACCTGTCAGTTGATAATTAAAAACGTGCCGGTGTGACCCTCGGCAGGGTCCTGTGAATATTACATTTTTAACATTCTCAACAACATACATAAAGTGCGTTGAATAAATATTAAATGTTTTTTATACTTATCAAGCCAATTGATACCATACCGGTCTCCACATTAGCTTTTTTTAAACAAAAGATACAGCCGATTCATTTGTCTTATACAAAATGAAAACGAATTTATAAATATATTTAAAAAAAGACGGTGTTTAAATTTTTTTGAAATTGTATTTTGTTCGCAACAATATTTGCGTAAAGTTATATGTAAATAATTTTAAATATATACTTAATAATGTAGGCATGGCCCAATTTAATATATCTAAATTAATCAAAAAAGTAGTAAACAAATAGTCAATACAAATTACGATAACTACACTCGGCGTCAAAAAAATCGCACCTCTTAGAAAATCACTTTCAAATGTCATTTATTCTTGATATGCACATGCAGTCGCATTAATTATGATTTTATTTACAAGGTTACTTAATTAACTTAATAAAAAACATTACTTTTCATTATCAAATAAAACCTAATGCAACAAATAAAGTGTCACAAAAATTCGATGCAAATTTTGCTACCCGTGAGAGTTGCTAGTTGCGCTTCCTTTGTGGGTATAAAACGGTCAACACGGGTTCAATGTGGGTCATTCGCTATTCAACCGTTGAAGAGGACACACGCACAGATTTTGATGGATACCACAGCTGATAAAGCCGCTCAAGTGGTTGCACTACTGCAATCAGGGGTGCGGCAGTGTGATGTCGCCCGGCAACTGTACCTGAGCCGTTATTCCGTTCGAAGAGTGTACCAGCGCTTCATAGAGACCGGTGGCTATATCCGCAGACACGGTTCGGGTAGACGTCGCTGCACTTCGGAAAGAGACGACCGGTTTGTTGTGTCGAACTCTTTGAGAAATCGTTTCTCCAACGCTGTTGAGTTGCAACAGCAGCTCCAGGCAGTTCGCAGACGCACCGTAAGCGTATCTACGGTTAGAAGAAGATTGAAGGAGAAGAAGATAGCGGCCCACAGAGCTGCTACGGGTCCAAAATTGACTGCAGCGCATCGGCGAGCCCGCTTGCAGTTTGCTCGTGACCACGTCGATTGGACCCTTGAGCAGTGGAGAGCTGTTCTCTTCTCAGACGAGACGCGAGTGTGTCTTTTCTGCAACGACCGACGGAGAAGAGTATACCGGAGGCAGGGTGAACGTTTCGCCCAAGCCTGCATCCAGGAGACGGTGGAATATGGGGGCGGATCCTGCATGTTCTGGGGCGGTATGTCTGCTGCCGGCAAAACCGACCTTGTCTGCGTCTCCCGGACTGGAGGTGCTCGCGGACAAGGGTCGCTGACTGCTCGCCGCTATGTCACTGAGGTCCTGGAAGTGCATGTGGTCCCCTTTGCCGAATCTTTTGGCGAGGGGTTCACATTAATGCACGACAACGCTCGCGCTCACACTGCAGGCATCGTGAGCGACTTCTTGCAGAGGTCCCAAATCTCTGTGATGCAGTGGCCAGCGCGAAGTCCGGATCTGAATCCTATAGAGCACCTCTGGGACCATCTTAAACGTAAGGTTCGATCTCGGGATCCAGCTCCTTCGACTCTACAGGAGCTCCAAGACGCGGTGATTGAAGAATGGGGGCTTATCCCTCAAGAAGAGCTCCTGAAGTTGGTGAGGTCCATGAGGGACCGTATGGAAGCCGTGATCAGGGCAAGGGGGGGTAACACTAGATTTTAAGTTAATTTTAAGACACTTTTTGTACATTTTTCTTTGTAAATTATCTGTTGTTAATTAGGACTTAATTAAGGATTTTTATTATTTTATTAATTTTAATGTTGTTTGTACAATTATAATTAAACAGAAAGTTAAATTTAATTGTTTTTTGATACTCCTTTTTGTTACCTTTCTAATGATACCCAACACTATCCTCTACATAAGGTTTAAGAATTTTTAAAGATGATTTTTAAAAGGTGCGATTTTTTTGACGCCGAGTGTATGTCCGTACTCTCTCTACTCCGTATAAACAATACGATCGCATTTAAATCGCTTAAATCGGAAGTCAAATCTGGTCGTTCCACACCAGATACGACGTAAGCGTTTAACAGTGCATCAAACCACTTCACCAATAAAACTTCCCTTTACAGAAACTAAATACAACCCTTTGTCGGAATTGCCAACCTTTTTGTGCCAAATTGACTCGTACCCGAGAATCATAGGCTGTCATAGTTCTAATTGGTCACAAACCAGCTATTATGAGTTTAATGCCAACCTAACAAAAAGGAGGTGGACCGGTAACTTCTTGGCCGCTTCGATCGCTCCAGAGGCTGTAAAAAATCGATCTTTGATTTATAGGGCCGTGTTTCCCACGTGCTACGGGGAATAAAACCCGGAACTGGACACTCCTGGGAAAGGTACGTTACGAGGCTGCGTATACGGTTTTTCTTGGACTCGTAGTGAGGCAATCGTGTTTGTTTTGGTCGGGCTGATTATCGATGAACTAATTAACTAAGGCTTTTACTGATTTATGTGAGCATTATTTTAGGTTTTGAAGCATTAGGAAAGACAAATATGTTAGTGATTTGTTTAGATAAAAAAATTATAAATAAATATTATGTAACTTCAAGCTATGTCATTTTAATAAAACTATATTATTGATAAAAAAAAGGTACATTTGTACAGTTCTATCTAAGGTTTTATGTGGATTGGACTAAGATAATTTAATCGTCAAACAAATATGTTACGAAAATAAAGAAACTGAATATGAATCAACATCGTTATCTAAACAGAAAAACCTACACTCATAAAAAAAACGTAAAATCTTTATCGATATATTCACAACATCTCCTCACTACTCACCTCGTAGTATAAAATAAAGGCGGTATGTCGCCTGCTCTATACATAGTCCGATGGACGTGAAAGATCTAAAGATATAATTGTACCTCCAGACAAAGTTATAGTATACTGTAGTGAAAATTCATAACGGTTGCGCTCAGGAGCCGACGACGCGCCGCTTATGCGTGCGATCGACAGATTGTTTTGAAACGACTCGATCATTTATCGAGATGGGATTAACATTGAAAATCGTATACATATTTTGCGGCTGTAGAAGTTGCACAACATATAATGTTGAACGAATTAGGAATTGAACGAAGTAGGAAAAATATATTTTTGTACAAATTAAGACTTCTGATACTGTTGTACTAAATAAGAATTGTACGAACTACCCGGAATTCAAGTTTAACATATATGTCGTATTTGAACTTGTGTACAAATAAAAAAAACATTTATTTTCGTGTATAACAATATAAAAAGAATGCACAAATGAATTTACTACACGTAACACAAAAACAACAAGAGTTATTTGGATATTAGAATATAATAGAATATAATTTATTTGAATTTGTATAGAGCAGAAGATCTTAAATATAAAAAGGTTTGGCCTATATAGCCAACAACAATAGCATGCAAATATTATATTAACAATAACAATTTTCATTTCAATTTAATTTAAACAAAAAATATTAGATTAGTACTATCAACAAGAGTAATGAGATACAACAAAAATATTTGGCTGAAAACAAAAGAGATTTTTTTTGTATTAGTCAAAACGTTGTGCTATCATTCACGTATCACCAACTATGTCGTCTTTGTTAAATTTCCATTAAGTATGGTTTAATAAACCCACTGAAATTATTAAACAACCCCTTATATCCACCATCCACCACAACCAACCAACTGCCACTAACATTACAAACAAAACAACCAAAGAATCACTGTTGTTAAAAATACTAGTTTCTGTTCGACGCAAACCTCCTTTGACACACTACAGGCAGCTCAATAGCGCCCGTGTAATACTGTTAAGCTCTTAAGAGAACACTCCTCTTGTACTACTAGAGCAGCTTAATTGCCAGCGTCTTGGGGCCCAAGCAAACGTCACAGGTTAATTAGCGACGGGCAATGTTCAGTCCAAATCTGATTAGTTCCACAGCCTAAGTGGGTAAGGAGAAACTTAACTTTGTTACGAGCGAAATATTAGACACAGTTCAGACAGCATATTATTTCGACAAGGTGAGGAACAAAACCGGTGGTTGTGGAGATCCTTGGGGGGCCTTTGCCCAGCAGTGTACGTCTTTTGGCTGAGGTGATGAGGACGGCTAATAAGCCACGTCACTGCATCACTAGCTGTCTTTGCACCTGGATTCCGCTTTTTCTTATAATCAGGTAGAGTGGAGTCAAAAACATTGTCATAAGGGATAAAATACAGAGATCCGTGGACTTGCTAAAACATACAACTGGCAACTGACACAGTGAAGTGGCTTTGAATATACATATAATTAAATATAAACAACAACAAAAAGCAAAAAATAATAGACTTACGGCGTTAACGCTGTCGTCGAATCCATATCGCCGCTGGACATTTGACACATCGTTTGCCAGTTTTTGGCTACCACCGTGCTAACGCCAAGTCGAGAGCATTAGAACCAACTTAAGATACAAAAACGACAAAACATTTAACAACTTCCTTTCAAAATTCACGAAGCAGCCATTCAAATTGGAAGACTTCACACATAACAGGAATGATATGGGACAATAGCAACGCTAAATAAAAGGCCTCAGGTTAGGCGTCGATATAAAGAATAACAATGCCGTACCAATTGACCCTCTAAAGCGGAGAACCAAAAAACCTTTTCAAATTGAATCACCTTAATCGCATCTCTTTACCCTCACGTCGAATATATATTTTATGCGAGTTTTTTTATTAGGGTCGTATTAACCCAGGAAGTTGCGGTATGCCATAGCGCCGGTGATATTACGTTCGGCCCTTTTATTACAATTACACGATACCAACTCTCTTTAACAATTTAATGTGATTCAGCTACGTCAGCATTTTGCAATAGCCTTTCATCCACTGTCAAATTCAGTACCATGTCATGATATGATTTACGGGTTTAGGTATTACTACCTTACACTACGTCTAACAGTGACAGTCCCAATGACAGTAACAGTGACCGACAGACCCACAGCAACCGCCAAAGAATCCTCATTTGTAATTCGCCGCCCATTATTCCCCAATCATAACGATAAATTGGGTAAAAACACTCCTTCTCACAAAAACCAACTAGTCGCGTGTTAAAGATAACCATCTCGAGCCATACGAGAAGAGCAATTTGCAAGCTCACCTCAGATTTCATTCCAATCACGAGTACGTATCGCGGCCATCGCCAACAATGGCCGGCATACTCGCACGAGGAAAGGCTCAAACACTTGGAGAGGTCGATCGCCTCCTTTCTTACGACAAATATAAATCTTTTTATTGTGCGCACTGGCGGAATCCCGCCGGGCCGTATAAGGCCGGGGAAGCTCCGGCTCTCTTTATATTCTCGGCGTGTTGTGCCGCAAAAACTACGATACGAGTGCGTACGCGCTGCGTACTCCAACATGCCGACTTAACGAGGGCTGCCCGCTGGCCTGCAGGGCTACCACTTCTGCTCTCCAGTTTTTAAGTGTCCGAATAGTGACAAGGTAACGGGAGTTCCTAAGAAGGAACAACTGGAGCAATTTCTAGCCGAGTGGGGACAGCAGTCGTCACACCTGCTTGAGGGGTTGCCTTGGCGGGCTATTGCAGTGGGGGCGTTGTTTTGTGTGCGAGCTCTTGGCTGGTCCAACGTTGTTACTACGTATGCGAAGGATGCGAAGGCATTTCTCAAAGTAAATAAAAAATAAGACTACCACCACTAAAATGTTCTCCTATAGCTGGTCTAATGTCAGTTATATGTTAATTTAATTTATGTGCTTACCATTTTAATATAATCTTTCCAATGATATTTTGAATTCTAGGTGTGTATTTGGTTTTTATTTTATTCTTTAGTATTAGGTAAGTATGATTTATTGTCTTATAATTAAGTGTTTTTTATATATTTTAGCGTTTTATTAACGCTTAAATATACTTAAGTAAAATTTAAACACTGAAAAAAGACGACAACCTCAGGCGGGAATCGAACCACGCACCTTCCGCATTCCGGGCGGCTGCCTTAACCACTTGGCTACCGAGGTCTGGCTTTCACCCGTCGAAATTTTTCAGTGCTTGATGCTTATGTTTTTTAGTCAACATTGCTTCATCAATCTTAGAAGCTTTCACCTCTGAGATCCGTAAGAAATATTTTTACAAATATTTGAACATTCGGTTAAGATGAAGCTAATAATAAAATAGTTAATAAAACGCTAAAATATATAAAAAACACTTATCTATAACGCAGCTTCATCTTAACCGAATGTTCAAATATTTGTAAAAATATTTCTTTCGGATCTCAGAGGTGAAAGCTTCTAAGATTGATGAAGCAATGTTGACTAAAAAACATAAGCATCAAGCACTGAAAAATTTCGACGGGTGAAAGCCAGACCTCGGTAGCCAAGTGGTTAAGGCAGCCGCCCGGAATGCGGAAGGTGCGTGGTTCGATTCCCGCCTGAGGTTGTCGTCTTTTTTCAGTGTTTAAATTTTACTTAAGTTGTCTTATAATTTTTGTCAAGGCTGTTTTATATAGATTTGCTTTTAAAGCTTTTGCATGCTGAGAAATCGGCAGAGTACGCCTGTACTATAAAAAAAAATGTTTCTCAATAGCAACATTGTAAACCGTGTCTCTTATAGCAAATAAATATTGCATTTCATTTCACGACGAATTTACAGCGAGCCTACGTAGCCCAGCTATTATTTAGTATCCGACTGGATTGCGACCTCCTTCATGTCTTCTTCTACCGTTACGCAGCATTTTCTGCATTCTTTGAAGATCCAGTAGAATTGAAGGAGCAAAAGCATCAAAGCTGAATGTTCACGGCCAGCTAGCTATACGCGCGCAATACTCTTGGTATCGATACGTCCATGCGTTGCGGTTGTCGCTTTCCATCATACGGCCATTTACCGGCTTAGGAACATAAAAAGGTGCAAACTACTCGAAGATATTGGTGTTGTTCGGTGGTCTGCAGCACTGATATCAAATTTAACAGTCAGCAAGTTTCTTCCTATTGAAGAATTTCCTATTTTTGTTTGGTCACCTTTGGTGTTCTGACAAATGCTGAGTCACTTTTCATTTTTTGTAACACCGATTTTTTTTTTAAATTTCATTTCTTTATTTTATTTTGACTCCTGGGGAAACCATAATAATATAAACATACATTTTCAATATCATTGTTTTTTTTTTCGAGATTCAAAAATGTAAATATATCATAAAGGATCCTTTGATCAATCTTCACTTAGTTAAATATTTTGCAACTCTTACTACTGATCAAAACGATTGATCTAATCATCATGCATTAATTAACCACAAAGCAAACAAGAAGCATTTATGTCAGGCATTCACCGAATAAACGATGCACTGGGCATAGTAATCGATTCCGATAACAATTATATCGATGAACTAAAAACAAGGACGAATTGCCCGTCCTTAGTTTTCGTGCAGATATTCGATCATCGAAAATACTTGACCGATTCAATAACAAGCGATCCTACGCGAATCGGTTTGTTTTATCCACGGAGCACAGGTTTTGTGTCACAAACGAAAATTTTCGGCTGTTTTTCTTAGTAAAACAGATTTTTATTTAAATTTTTTAACTTTCATAATATAAAAATGAAAAGACAATCCCGTAAAAAGATTCTATTTATATTAAACATTTATTTGAGTAAAAGTCTCAATTCTTGAGTTATTATCCGAGCCTTCCCTATGGATGGATAGAGGTTACGGGCCATAAACCATCACGCGGGCCCAGCGCGGATTAGTGGTTATTAAAAACTGCTAATGTAGCCGGGACCAAAGGCACGGACGCGCTCGAGATGATAAATTTTCGGTCACCCATCCGGTGACCGGTCTTTGCGAAGGTTGATAACTTCAGCAATCGCAGACCGGGCGTACTGCGGCATCGAGCCCCCTCATAACTAGTAGATTCATTCATAGCAAACAAATATCATCATCAGACACATGAAGAGGCCTATTTTTAGCAGTGAACTAGTATAGTCTGATGAGCAAATAATACTAGTACATTCATAGTCACTGTCACTTATTGTAGTAACAAAGTACACAAACAAATATATTTAGAAAGTCTGCTACTATAAATTAAAGTGATAGTTTGAAAACTAGCAACTAGCTGGAAAACGTCTGTACTAAAAATACACCAAAAATGAGTTAGGTCAGTTAGTTGTGCGAGTGACGAAATAACAGTATTTATAATCATCATCATCATCAGCGCATTTTATGTCCCAACAACTGGGGCACGAGCCTTCCTCATGGATGGATAGAGGTTACGGACTATAAACCACCACGCGGGCCCAGTGCGGATTGGTGATTGTTAACGACTGCTAATGCAGACGGGACAAACGGCTTTACGTGCCCTCCGAAGCCCAGAGTCACAATATAACAATATAACACTGCCGATAACAATATAACACTAGCAAACTACATCATAGCGTAGCCGGTCTCAGTCTCAGAAGTCCACCAGGTTCAATTCCCAGCGGGGGCAATATTCATACATACAGATTATTGTACTTGGCGGTCTTGTTTCAAGTCTGTCTGGCGAAGTTACAACTCATAATAACAATGTTGGTGGGCATCGTTGTGTGAGATAAGATAACCCGTAACCACAGAAGTTAGGGTTTTGGTTGAAGTGCATTTCTATCTTCAACCTTCTCATCATCAGATAGATATAAACTGCTTCATGGTAAAAAAATACTACTCGAATATAATATTATGTTGTGCTTTAGGTATTTGATCTTTAAGATTTCTTTATAAACAAAAAAAATATAATTAAATAAGAGCTCTGTACTTTTTATCGGATACACTTCGAGAAGCGTGCGATGAAAATCCACCATCTCCTTTTTATCTCTAGGGAACTAGACGGGGGCTCAGATTAAGCTTTACACCTTTAAGCTGTCAACATGCCGGCCTATACGCACAAAGCGCTTTGCGTCATCATTTTAGATGCGGGCAGCTAAGGAGTAGAATTCCCTTCCTGCGGATCTCCTTCCTGATACGTACAACCTGGACCACTCATGGACATTTTCAAGGCCAGCGTTAACAGGCATTATCTAAGCTTACCTGCAGGTACAAAAAACAAAGTTAAAAAAAAATATCTCGCTAGGAAACAAACCCAAGATCAAAGAGACGACGTACCACCTAAATATTCGAAAAGACTTTAACAGAATTAAACGAGACAACTTTGAATGGAGCCTCGCCTTTGCTCAGTTCTCAAATTAAATCAAAAGGCACCGTCAAAACAACAACTTAGGGCCCCATTGACGTGAAAGACGGACTTAATACTAATAGAAGTGCATCTACAACGGTGGAACTTATTACAAAACCAAAGCAAATTCGACGACAGAAAATAAAGAGACGTCTTAGGCGGGGAGTCCGACGCTTGAGCGAGCGGCGCGCCCTTATTATGGCCTGATTAAAGTTTAAATTAAAGGGTGCCTTCCAAATGGGTCTCGTCACAGTACCCCTTTGCTGGTTCAGTCTTTTACTTTTGTTTCGGGGAGCGAAATGAGAAATTCTCGGCGGCCGTCGCCTGACAAACAGGTGGCTCATTTCCACGGTTCAAATCTAATTATAAGGGGGCGATATTAAATCTGCAGCGAATATTTAGTTTTCCTTTCGAGTTTCAAGTGCAAGGTTCCAACCGTTTCTGTGTTCTTGGTTAGACTTTTGGTTTCGCCGTTAAGTAGCCTTGTTTTAAGTACTTTTAGCTGGTTACCACCATGTTATCTGAGGAGTCCCTCGCCAGAACGGCAACTGTAAGGGAAGGATGCGAAAGGCCATAATGTGGACTGTAAGAAAAAAAAAAGAGAAGAGAAAAGAAGAGAAGTAAAATATATAATTACATATCTTAATAACAGAAACATATTAGGTTTATCAATATTCAGCAAAGAATTGTCGTTTTCTTTGGACAATACAAGATAAAAATAAAAATTATATACCTAGGAGTCGAGTATTTATTCCGTAAAAACAACGTTACTTGGTGTTGCTGTGTTCCGTTATTTTGTGATAACTGATAAGACAATTAAAAATTCCGGGTGAAATGCGCTTTAATTTTCAGCGTTATTGTCACAATTATTTTACAAGATAATTTATTGCGAGATAAATTAATAAATTTGTGGAGATAAAAAAAAAATATTTAATCTGGTGTGAGAGCTATTTTAAGCCTAATTTAAATTTCATTCAGGCATATGACATGGCTTGTTTTCACACCTGCAATCTTCTGATAACAGCCGTGATCATCGGTTTAGTTGCTTTTCGTTCAGCGAAATTTAACCTTTATTATACATAGTAAAACAAAGTCGCTCCCGCTGTCTGTACGCTTAGATATTTTAAACTACGCAACGGATTTTAATGCACTTTTCAGCAATAGATGAGAGTGATTCAAGAGGAAGGTTTATTTGTATAAAACATGCATATCGTCGTTGAAACTGCAATACTGCGTAATCAACAGTTGCTATTAACGCGGAACTACAAAAAAATCAAAATTGAGTTTTCGCGCGTATAGGTTCTAAATAGCCATTGGCGTCGTCCCGTGTGCTATAGTACCTAAATCTTTAAATATATTTATAGTTTAATCAGACGCTCTCCTGTAAAATTGGTCACTATATCAAGTCCCCCGGTATTAACCACTGTTGGTTCCGACGATATATTGGACCCGGTAGGTGGCGCTGCTATAGGGTTCTAAAGGATACGGATGTTCACTCAAGCGGACAAATAGCATAAAATTCTCAAATGAGGCTGAAGTATTTGTAGACAGTCAGGAGTCACGATAAATATCACATGCAATAAAGAATCCTTTTAAGGATCCCGTATTATTTAGTGATGTCATAAATAAATTTCTCGATGCATTTTGTAGTAACAAAAATATTTTTCCGTAGTAAAACTGTACGTGTCTACAGTGTACTGCATCCTCTCAAAGACAAAGCAAAGCTGAATCCGATCTTACGGTAAACAAATACAGTCGATTGTGATTTTGCAATGTTACACTTGTTCGGTTGTCAACTGTCGTATGCGCATGCTGCGTCCTTGTAAGGCGGCGCGCGCGGCGCGTGGCGAGGAACATCAACTCACTAAGAAGTATAATTACCACCGAAAAACTTACCGAACCAAACAAAAATCCACCCGGACAGTAGGGTGACATCGCTGGGTGGCGAAATCGGGACAGATAATTGATAATATTGGTATAATAATAGTAACAAAAACGTTTATTATCTCTTCACAATAACATCAGCTAAAGTCTAGGTTTATACTCAATATGCAACATTTGTAAAGAGACTAGTTCCTGAAAAAGGTTCTTAAAGAACCTGTACCAGACGTTATTAGGTAACGAGGTTACCCTCCCACATTTAATTGAAATACGTTTAGGATTGGGTTTGTCACTCTGTTTTATTTTCAAAATGTGACATATGATTATTTATTTATTATAAATCTTTTTAAAAACAGTTTTAATCAGCAAAATTACATAATTATCACAATAGTTTGTCTGTAGGATTAGTGAGATTAGTGAGTGAGATTCAGAGTATATTAAGACTATTATCTATTTTCAGTAAGAACAAAATAAAGAAAAATTAATGTATTTTTTTCCGAAAAACTCAAACGGCTTCAAAATTAGGCATATTTTAAAACTATAAACTGTGTATTTTCTACCGCTTGTACAAATGGCAAAACGCTAATGGAATAGAAATTAAATACAATGATTATTGTATGAGATTGACATAAACGTCATTTATACGTATCGTTGACTTATGTCGATCCCGTACAATAATCATTCTATTTGATTTCTATTAGCGTTTTGCCGCTTGTTTATGGGGGTTGGCTGTTTTGAAGAATTTTTCCAAATAATGTCCACAAACACAATTATGTCCTTCCGACGATTTTCCATTATGGGACGTTTATATTTAATTATGGGAGTGAACGACATACTTACAAAATAATATTATATAACTGGTCCAAAGAACTCCCAATCTTGGTCACTCTACTGGTAAGGCCGCCACCAAGGTTTTCGGCTTACGCATGAATATTGATGGCGAATAGTTGCCGATTCGGCCGCGGAGTTATTTCGTCGGTGGGTGTCCAAATTTTCGGCGTTTCGCTAAAATTTCGCATTCCTTCCTCCGGGAATTTGTAGTTCGATTAGGTCGAGGTCAAAGTTGGATCAGACAAACTAAACATTACTTTAGGTAGGTTAATAATAATTGTTATTATCAATTGATACGTTATTGTTGCCACAATTGATAGGTACTGGCTTAACGCCATGCTTGCCAAATATTAACAAACCAGGGTATTGCTTTTTGATATATTAAATAGTTTTTTTATAACTTGTATGGTTTAATAGCCTTTTTTTTAACTTCGCGTATCCTATCCTATCATTATAGTCTACAACTCGTAATTTAAAAATTTTAACTTTTGTTACTCGGTCTTCTAAGAGTTATGGCAAGGTCTGTTAAATGTAGATTTATTTTATTTAATATTAAAATAGTAATCAGATACCAGGAAACAGATTTACATTATGGTATTTTGCATTAATACCTAAATATCAACTAATTGTGACTGAAAATGGAAATAACTTAGAATTTTTAAATGATAAATACAGCAGAGGGATGATGTATAAACATTATAGAACTTACACGAGCGAGCCTTCAAACAATTATCGACGCAAATCGATACATAACAATGCATAATCGGCTACACAATCGATTACGGCCGTCGAATCCATCATCGAGCGGCGGGTGCCGTGTCATCGGATGCACCTTCATTACTATACGGGAGCGGACCGCAAATCAGGGGACGGCTGGACGGCCGGACGGCTGGCAGACGAGCATCGGACGGACACAATAAGATATTTACAAGCCAACGCCGATATACGATCGCGCATTGTACCGCGCGGGATTGTAGGGAAATTGCTTTTTGACGTTGCGATTTGTGTCCACTTGCTTTTACGTGTATGCGATATTTCTAATATTGCGTTTGGCTGTGTGATGCGCTGTTCTTTTGTTTGTTAATACTTAACAAGCACGGTAAACTGAACAAACAGTTACCCCTACTATACTCTTTATATACCATTACGCAAATTGCAATGAAGTAGTTTGGATACAAATAAAGTAATGTATGCACATCTTTAAAAGTAAATTAAGCACATTTAAGCGCCATTTCAATTTTATCTCTTAAACATCTGGTTTTTGTCATCTGACGTGTTAAAAATATAAAAATGAAATAAAAAAGAACATCTTTTAATTTGATGCTAATTTGAAACTAACTAAATAATATTTTATTATTTAGTATTCATCCACCACGTGCGAGACAGTCGTGCTTGCACTGAACAATGAACATCATTGTGCAAATTAACACCAATGCGTATTTGTATGATCTGGAGAAACATACAGACTTGATTAAGTAAATAATTATTGAGCGCAATTAATGACATATCGGTTTTCTTAAAATAATGAATTGAAAATCTACAATGCTCCTACTACTTTAGACTGAAAAGAGCATCAAAACGAAATCGAAATTGGAACGCTAAAGAAAGCAAGAAACCAAACTTACAAAATGCAATGTTCTTCCAATAAAGAACAACAACTCATTCGCGTTCGAAATACAAAATTACATTTTTTAATTAAAAAAGCGGTTGAATATATCGCCAGCACTTTCCACTATACAGCGGTGGTGAGACATAATGCAGCTTAAATACTTCTCTGTGCGCGGCCGGTAAATAAATTGGCCAACGCGCATCTCACACAAAATCTCAATATTTAAACGGTAAGAATAAACACCAAAAAAAACGGTAAACGTAAATGGTTCGGACGCCGCTGGGCAGATGGGCCGGCACCGCTTAAGAGGGCCAAGTGAATTAATCACACTTGTTAAGCCCGCGAGATTCGCTGATAACGAACGAAAAATAACGCCTTTGCAATGAGTTATAACTGGGGACACCGCGGTTTCGTGACTAGGCAGGACTGTTACAGGACATGTATAAAAGGTGACTGTAAAAGATAACGTTTCTCTGTTACAGTCACCTTACAGTATTTAAGTAGTGAATATTTTTGAATCACACCACTGAAAGGAAGTGATATGCTTTCATGCAGTTTTATTTTATATAATTATTGATTGTTTTTAAAAGCTTATCATTCGCATTAGTTAACATATATTTTCTGACTCAAACATTGTACAGACGCCTGCACATCAGACTATCCAAAACTGTCAAATTTCTTCAATAAATGTTCAAAGTCCATTGAGGAAATTTAACAGATTGTAGTAATCTGATGTGCAGACGTGTGTGTACATTTCAAACATTGCTGCCATACACAATATTTTGTTCAGCGTCCAGCATAATGTATAAGAGCCGTTAACCTAAAAGCTTTATTTTACAGCTCTTTTGAACATATGATTCGTGACGCATTTTCCTATGCATTTCAATCGCAAAACATGTAATAGGTGCGTATTACATATAACAAATATAAAATAGTACATCATATCCTTAGTTCTTTCGTTCTTTGGCTACCCCAGTCATAATGATGATCGGCTACAACAAATTAACTGTTTGGTTATAGCTATTAAGGCGAGGATGTCGAGCCGTTATCACCAGTGATAATTTCAGTAATGCAAACCATAATGACATCAGCGCGAGAAATGTTATTAGTCTATACCGCGTGTCTGTTAATATGTTTAACCTCTTTCAGTGTTTAAGAAGATATTAAACCTTTTATTGGCAATTTACATACACTGGCTATCGTCACATTGTTGCCGTTACATCGTATAAAGATTATGTATTGAAAATATTGTAATTAAGATACTTCTTCGCGAGAAAGTAAAGAGTAATGTTTGCAATTTGTTTTTTTTTTGTGTTTTCTCGGATATTCATTTACAATGGTAGGGTTATTTGTTAGGTAAAGTCTACTATTGATACAAATTATCCCAATGAGTTGAAAGTAACACCTAAGCAGGCCATATGTTAAAGTGTAAAAAAAATATTCTTTTTATGTTAGAAAGTGCTTACTTACTTTTACCAGGTGAAGAATATTAGGTGATTACAAATTTTCGTACCTGAAAACAAACAAACATTAACATTATATAAAACGTAATACGTTATAATTTTTCGTGTGATCGTAACTAGAACGAGTCACTAGGGATAAGATAAGATATGATAAATTTATTTCCTGAATAAACTTAGCCTAAATACATTATAAGGTATCTTAAAAGAGAAGCTTATAAACACATAATTACTTTTTAGTACATACAATCAGATTTTTTCTAATTTAGGCTAAACTAACCAAATAGGTTTGCCTGTATTTTGGGTACTTTTTGGTAAGTAAAGTTATTTTAATACATGCAAAGTTTTAATATACTTTGACGTAATTATCAATTGACTGTATACAGAACAAAATTCCTTTACCTCAAGTGGTAGTTGTAACTCTGTGTTACAGCAAGGTAAGATTCACAGTTAACAGCTAGGTTATGTGGGACTCCCCAGGATGGGGGGTTGTACCCACTGAAACGGTGTACAGTCGAGTTCATAAATATATAAGCAAATCCAAGGCTTCAAAAGTAATTGAGCATAGAAAGGTACATAGGCATCTGAACAGATTTACCAATCAAAAATATGTACACATATCACCTATCATATTAATCTGAGCATGACTCCCAATATATGTAATCAACTGAAAACTTCAAAATTATTCAAAAGTGTCATTAACTTGCAATCAGTCCAAGTAATCTAATTGTTCGTTGTATACCTTCCATTCTGTAGAACAAAAATATCTGTACTAAGGTTTTACACTTTTATGTGAACACGTGGAAATTCGTAAATATCTAAACAAACATAAGACTTAACATTTTGACAATCATCGAAAAGAGTACCGTATTGTCAAATCATACATTTGTCTGTTTCACTTTAAGTGTTACGTCATAGAAGTGTCATTAGTGTTTGCTTGCGGCTTCTTACCTATGTTTGCTGCTTTCTAGTTTTGATTACGATATTGTCTTAAAGGAGGTTGTTTTCATCTTTGATGACTGATGGCCACTTACATTTTTTTAAATAATAAACTGTTCTTGAAGTCAATCTTCAATTGTCATATTTAAATTGTGATTCATATATTCAAAACATGGCTCTTATTGTCGATTCTTTATATTCATTGTGTTTAAAAAAAATTATAGCTATCATGAATGATAATATCCAAGATATATCATGGAACCTTATCAAAACATGGCAAACAAAGATTTTTCAGCTGCCTCTGCCAAAATGCGTATTACGCGATGTTTTCCTGGATGTACTCCAGGACTTAAACTTTAAGTTAAACTTGGGATAGGAAATGGTATTATTTATTGGCATATGCAGTAACTGCCATTATAATGGTTTTTTGGACGATGAAGTCATTTACCAAGAAGACGAACTTGAGGCAGTATTCTTATTTTGTAAATTATGTGCTAGTCCCTTCTTTATAGAACGTCGTCATACAACCAATTGTACTTGTGTCGAATATGTGAATAGCGTAAATAAAATTATTTAAAGTATTTATAATTTGTGATTTTTTTGTTTGATTAATTGATTGGTTTTATTGATTCAAGCGTAATTTGTGACCCCCAACGTAAAACATTCAGTTGGATGGCTGAATACCTAACATGCCCCCAGATACCCGTCATACTGTAAATTTCCAATACATGTTTATAAATATTTGAAAAAGCTTTTGCGTAGGTATTTGTGTACTTTATTGGTTAAACAATTTTGAAGTTTTCATCTGTTCAGATGCCTATGTACCTTTCTATGCTCAATTATTTTTGAACCCTTTGATTTGATTATATATTTATATATATTTATTATCATATTTCATATTTTTTATATTTATGAACTCGACTGTACATTCACCGCAACTTGGGGCTGAAGCGTGGATATGCTCTAACTATTGAGTTAAACAAATTGCTTAATTGTATTTGCTTGGATTGCTAAGCAAATACAATTGAGCACTTTATTTTACAACTCGGACCAATTAAGACCGAACTTCGACTGCTTCAACTGTCAAACTAATATGAAGCCTCTCGGAACTGCAGTCGCGGTTGTGACGTCACTTCGAGTTGTTAACCATTGTTGTATCCGCCATGGTTGCTTACATCCGACTTCATGGAACTTAACGAAGTCATAATTGCTTTCGAATTTAGAACGCTCCTATAGTTTGAGCAGATTTCAAATCACAATTTGAAAAGAGACAAAGTGTTGAAAATTTCCACGGGCGGTATTCGCACCCAATGACATGCCGGGTTAGGTACACTACCAAATATGCTATCGTGGCTCTATCTAACTCGCCGAAATCAATCAACACTATCTACTCTTACTTTGTAAGCCAAAGGATTCAATGTCGACAACTGCTCAAATTTTCAGTTAAGAACGTGAAAGAAAAAATTGGTTACAATATTAGCATGGAGTTATATTCAATTTTATGTAAACTAACTTTAAGTTAGTTAGTTAGTAATACGCTGTTAACAGCGTATTTTGGTGCAATTTTACACCTTTCACGTTCCGTTTTACGCAAAATTAACTCTTTGTCTTTTAGGTTCATGAATTATTTGACACCTTATTTTATTACCTTCAAGTGGTAAAATTGGTGACCACAGACAGCTACAGTTCAAAATCTCAGGTGCTCCACCGATGTCCTAATTGGGCAGTGCCAATAACGACATATTTATATGACAGCTATAAGAAGCAACTTATTAAATTGATATGAAACTATCGGACACAGTCGTAGCGAGCGGCGCCTGCGACCGTGTACACAAAGAAAAAATCATATCACCAATGCAGTTTAGATATTGTATTAGGAATTCGGTGCAGTATATTTGAAAATAACAGATTTGACAGCGGTGTTAGTTTAAAAACACAATTATCATGTTGACAATTGCCTAATTTGCCTGTTTTTATACCATTTTTATAAAGAAACAGTGGTAAAATACAGAAGATATTTCATAATTTTAATTTTTGTATGTTTTTATTAATTATATATAATTTCACCTGATGATAAGTGATGACGCGGCTTAGGGTGTAATATGCTTGCCTAGAAAATGCCTCTTCACCCTTGCCTTGTAAATGGCCAGGTTGTATGTATTAGAAAACAGATACACCGAAAAGAATTTCATGGATTGTTATAATATTAACAACAGTTATTTTAAAAAGAAAATTGTCTGTAATAATTGCCTAAACATACACATTTTCTTTCTTATTCTTTCTTCTTTTTGACGACCTTCGTAGCCGAGTGGCTTGCTAAACTTACTTAAAATGAGCTAACTTTAAATGAAACCATACGTTTTCTAAAATCATTAAATCTGACAGTAAATCTTTCCAAAACAAAAGTAATACAATTTAGAAACTATAAAACAAATCAAATTAAATTAAATATAACGTCTGAATGCAAGTCAATCATCGAAATTGTGGATGAAATAATTTTTTTAGGTGTAAATATTGACTCACATCTAAATTGGAAGTCGCACATAACTATGCCCTATCTATACTTGCGGAAACATCATCTGTAGAAGTAGCCAGAGCCGCCTATTTTGGCCAAGTTTGTCCTCTTCTTACTTATGGAGTTATTTTCTGGGGAAACTCTGTTAATGTAAAATCTACCTTTATATTACAAAAGAAATGCTTGAGAACTCTTTACAGTATGTACTCTGATGAGACTCTGAGAAATGTTTTCGGAGAGAAGGGTTATTTGACACTGACGGGTATTTATGTGTTGGAGATGGCTGTTTTTATAAAAAGCAATATTCAGTATTTTAAAAGTAAAAGCACAAATAATTGTAATTTGAAGAGATATGCATATGACTTATATTTACCAAATATTAACATTAACAATGCCCTGTATAACAAGAGTGCCTATATAGCTGGTATCCAAGTATTTAATCATCTGCCCACAGATCAAAAAGCCTCAGTAAATTTAAGATATTTTAAAATAAAATTAAAGAGATGGCTTATAGATAAGGCGTTCTACAGCTTGACTGAATATTTCGGTACAAAAACAGCATAGTGGCTGTTTCTATGTAACATCTACCTACCCACTAAAAATTGCATGCCCGACCAGGGTAAATTGTTTGTTCCCAATTATGCTTAACACCTGCTATGTATTTACACAATTTTATGGCAATAAAAAATTATCTTATCTTATCTTGCACGCCGGACTTTGGGCGGCGCTAACTCGGAGGGGTCGAAAACGAACGTTTTGATATTGTGTCGGGTCTAGGTACCGTCTTATTTCTGATGTCCATGAAACGAGTGGCTACTTACCTTGGGATCAGAACAATGTATTTGATGTTGTCTAAAAATATATTTTCTGATACTCTGAGTTGACTTTTAATCGACATTTATTAACATTATATTTCAAATTATTAGATTTGATATCAAAAGCGTAAGTTTGATTCAAAGGAGATTTAGTCTGAATAGAATATTCACTTAGCTTGTTAGTTTCTGTAAGTTTAATATTATTCTGCAGTTACGTCAAAAATCATAGTTATTCTTGCTAATTAGGTGTTCCATTAAAATGCATTTAGCATTAGAATTTCACGTATTATATTGCGAGTAAAATGCTAGTAAGACTTTTAAATAAACCTTATCAAGCACAGCAACCACTGAATATGAATTCATGATGAACCGATAAAAACGAAAGCATTTCAGAAATACAAAAACAAAATGGATGTTTATTTTTTCATAAAGGTACTAGTTTTTGCCTCGACAAGCGTTACCAAATTGTCACAACATTTTTGCTGCATATCGACACACAAGCTCACATTGTAATATCCATTGCACGCAACAGGTTGGCAGGTTGGAAAACAAAAAAAATAGTGGAGCTAGCATTGTTTGCACAGAAGTGGCATTTTTATCTGATTATTGAGCATGTACTGTGGACGCGCTCTCTTCACAAAAGACACAACAAGTATCGCTGAAGGATAAGCAAAAAACTAAATATGATCCAGGCGACATAGCAGAATTGTATAATGATCTATACACGGAGCATAGAGGAATTTATTTGATATAAATATGTACAATGTATGTTTTGCGTCGGCGGCGTCTGACGGAATATTTTTGTGTTTATTATACCTTAATGTGACAGAGTGAATGTATTGTGATTTATTTGAAATCGCCTGTTGGTTGGCCTGTTTGTTGTGTGCATGAAGGCTGAGTAACGTATGAGATTTATTGACAGAAGAAATCTTTGAGTTCACTTTGAATTTTGTATGAAAACGAACGTTGAAACAGGGTCGCTTTGCAATGTTACTTTAATGAGTTAATTACAAAAACCTTTTGTTACTAAAATTACTATTAGGTAGGTATTACATTTTAGTATAGAAATAATAAAGTTATATTGCTGAACTAACAAACCCTGGGAATACTTTTACTACTGGGAATCAAAATACGGGATTTGTGTTGTTGTAGTAGCATGGTCATGGTCACTACCATACTATTATAATTATATTTTTTATATTAAAGTTTAATCATTTGTTTAATTATAATATAGGAGCGTAGTAGTGTCGTAGTGTGTAGTGGTATGTCGAACAAGAACATATAGTTTGAAATAAAGACAATGTGTTGAAAAAAATCCACGAGCGGATTCGAACTCGCACCCCATGACATGCCGGGTCAGGTTCACTGCCAACTATGCTATCATGGCTCAATCCAACTCGACTAAATTAATCAACACTCATCGTGGAATTTATTCAACACTTTGTCTTTTTTCAAATTATAATTTGTTCTCAATAATATTTGCGTAAAATTATATGTAAATAATCTTATGACCATATAGACTTATTATCACTTCCAGTTTTTAGAGGTGTAGGCCGAGATCGTGGATTTTCATTTTCGACTGTCCTGACATACATTATTTCCTTAACTAGGAATATTAAATACTGTAACAGCATTTATTTATTTATTTATTTACTTACTTATTTATTGGCACGACAACGGAATGCAAACCACATTTTTCATACATTAACACAGTTAAAAAAAAAATACAGTAAAATTTGCACTCCGATTGTAGTCGGGCACAGCGCTTGCTATCTATCATGCACATACATAAAATATATATAGATACCTCTGCTAAACTTAAAAATGTAACAATAATTAAAATAATTGAACAGATGGATAACTAAATTAACAAATAAAAACATGTTAGAACTTGCTCTTGCATATCTTTAGGTAGGTGGGAAAAAAAGAAAAAAAAAGAAAAAAAGAAAAAAAAAAAGTGAAAGAAAAAGTGACGAGAAAGTGGGAAAATGTCCAATTCCTCGCTATTAATATTATTGTGCACCCTTCACAATCGTAAGACAGGGTCATTGTGTGTAACATTGGTTCTACATGTTGGTAAAGAAAACAATTTGTAATCTTTTACTACCGCCTATTCTAAAAGAAAAAAAAAACTCAAAAGATCCAAGAGGGGTTAAACATTTAAATGGTTCCTCAACACCGTCAGAGGTTTTCAGGAGGGAAAGAATTAATGAGTTAATCATCTTTCATTCAAAGTTTTATCATTTACGTTTCTCTTATTTCTATTTCACATACTACTCATTCATCCATCGCCTCTATTCCAAGCAGTGGGTGTTCTGCTTTTAAACACAGGTTACAGGTTACAGGTTACATAAGGACACAGCTTAATTTTACATATTGTTTTCTTATTACTATTTTACATTACAACAATGTTTCCCATTTTTTGGGGCGGCTTACTTTAATACAATTCTTATTTATAAACTTGTGCTATCAGATTGTTACAAACTTAAAATATTTTTTTAACTCTCTATTTTATTTTTTGTATAAACATACATACATGCAAGTATTAAGTTTTTTTTTAAGTGTAGTTCGTTCCTTTAGGAACCGGCTAAGGTCTAGACCATGCTGCCATGTCATTAGTTTCTTAATTCTATTCGTTCGTTCTATCATCTCAGGTAATACATAAATAAAGAATATTGATGATGATGAATGATAATGGAAATGGGAATAAATAATATACCCCCCCAACCCCTCGAGAATCTCAGTAAAGATGTGGGGCTTTACTAAGTCCTCACGCAGACTTCTTGAGATAATTTGAAAAGTGACGTTACACTGTTTTGTTTCATTTGCCAACACTCATGCACACTCACTAACACTTAACGGTTAATAATCCACCATTATTTCACATTAATATTCGACATAACACAAATTTTAGAAAATAAAACAAAACCGCAGACATGACTCTTCACTTTCCCGCCAAGAAGTCTATTCCATTTCTAATAAACTATCTTACTTCATTATTACACTTTATTTCTTAATCTAACAATGTTTACAACTTTTTCGCAATATTTTAAAAACAATTTACGATGCTCGCCCGCAATGAGATCGGCAAAGTTACTGGGCTTAACAGCCATGGACTTGTAGTTTAAGATTTTGTGGAGTGTAGATCTGCATCTTAGCATCATAGCATCTATAGCATCTGCAGCGGTTTAGAACGGTAATACTATTATTCTGTGCTTTAGAAACCAACCGAAACTTGATAGAAAAGCCAGACATTCCTTGATAATTCTCTTTCTCCCAATAAAGATATGAAGTAAGTTGTACGAGTATAACGATGTAATTTCAATATGTCCACATGGCTAACAGGATTCAGCAAAGAAAATATTGAGGCAGATCCAACGCGCGGCTTTAAGGCGGCGATAAACAAAAATTTATTTACCCAATGCCAAATAAATTCATTTAAGAATCGCATAAAAATGCCCTTTTTGCCATTACGATCCCAATACATTTCGTATCGATATACAATAAACAATAGTTAATTGTTTGGGGTGGGCAAGAAACTGAATGATTCGAGATAGTGTATTGTCTATACCTACATTTAATATTATTATTGATCCACATCTCCGATGCACCCGTCCGATAATGTCGCCAACGCACGAGAATTATGATTGATGATCGATATTTCGGAATCGAATTAATACGTGAATCGATTCGGGAAGATTAATAATTTATTTTGTGCGCCTTTTCGCCGTCTGCTGAGCGATTTTTGTCGCGCATCGTGAAGGTTTAGATAAACGGTGTGGCAACACTAGGCTCTTGCACCAGGCGTTGTTCTGTTTGCTAAGAAGAATCACAAACCCCAGGCTTTTGGTAATAAAACGTGGTTTAAGGAACAACATAAACGAACATATATTTACAGTCAGTCTCCTCCAAATGGATAATAAAAATAAAGTTGAACTTGAGACAGTGTGATAGCATTATTACACAATTCCCTATATTATATTTTTGAATAAAAAGAGAGTGTAAAAAGTTATGCTTTAATTTAGATAATCATGTCACAGAAATACAAACTACTTATATATGCTGTTCTTTGAGAAAAAATCGTGTAGTTAATACTTGTTGTTAGAATGGGACGCTTTCGTGTCGGTTTTGCTGAATAAATACGACTTCAGGTTATGCCTCACTTAAAAAATTGTACTTAAAAAATCGCTTTGTAGAGATATACTATACTACTATATACTAATTTTATTTATTGTGTTAGTGTATTTGACAAATAATTGAATAAAAAAGAGTAATTGGATAAGTTTGCATTAAAATAGTAAAGTTACACACACAGACAGACTAACAAACCGATCAATCCTTCAGATGCAGTTATTATAGCGCCGTGCAAAAAAAGGGAATTTGATATACTTAAATAGAATTTTATCTCGGCAGATGAAATTTATATCAGAATTTTTCAGCTTTCGATTTTATCTGCGGAATATCATTCAAAAGCATTAATATCATAACAGGGCAAAAAGTAATACATGGAATCTATTGGTGGTTACGAGACAAAAGACGTATCGGGAACCCGCTGAATGTATTTATTCCGTTATGGCTTTTATTTTATTTATTCTTTTCTATTCAGTTTGGTTCCCGTTAAATTCTATATCGGTGTCATGGAAAACGGAGTTATACTGGCTGGCTAAAAATGGGGAAATAAACGCTAATAATCGTATAGAAAGTTTTATTTCAATATGTACAATTCGCGTTAACTATATTGAAAACAATAAATGCAATATACGATTGTTAGTTTCATTGGACAAACGTAAAAAACGCTAATAGAACACGCCTACCTTAAGTGCTGTTATATTACCAGTGTATAGGGCTTTTCATGAAGAACGTCACTTACAAAACGAGTTACGACATTCTGAAAATGATCTGAATATACCATTCACCATAGACCACTCCTCAATATGATACAGTCAACAACTGAAAGCTTTAGCAACTTGTCGAACTCACTAAATTGCGCATAATGTCAACTTCTAGTAAAGATACATGGTTCTAAAGACTACTTACGCTGCTTTCGGAACCGCATGTCCTGTCTTTACCACCGCTATAATAAGTATCGTTCATCATCATCATCATCACATCGCTCATTTTATAACCCCACTGCTGGGGCACGAGCCTTCCCTATGGATATATGAGCAGTACAGGCCATAAACCACTTCGAGGGCCTAGTGCAGATTGGTGGTTGTTAACAACTGCTAATGCAGCCGGGACCAACGGCTTTGCTTGCGTTCCGAGGCACAAGAGAAGCTCTAGAGTTTTGGTCCGTCCGTCATCCATCCGATGACCGGCCATTGAAAAAGTTGCTTAACCTCAGCAATCGCAGATCGGGCGGTTAAACCACTGCGAAATTTTCGTTCCATATTACCTAACGATTGGTTTGGGGGAGACCTTTTCACAGCAATACAGGACAAAAAAGTTCAAATAACAAAATACATAAATAAATACTGGTCACAGTTCCATAACAACAGGTATTATGCAGCGGTCACATACGCCATAAACACCGTCGGATACCAGCCGTCAGACAATGGCGACCGAACGGGAGCGACCCCGGCCACGACACGACACCGATACGATCGCGACTGTCGACTTCACCCCGCGACCTTTGCGGTGACCACGCGTTTCGGATAACTAGGAGAGGTATAAGTGGTTACCTCAAAAAAATTGTAAATATGCAAGTAAAAAATAGATTGCTTCTCATTTACATAAAATTACTTACATTAAAATAGCATATTTGAAACTTAAACGTAATATGTAAATTTTAAGCAAACGATGTTGAAGTGTCGCAGACTTTCTTTTCAAGAGATCTCTTCTGGAGCTTTATAAGTTTGTGTCGTGTGTGGGGTGTGTTTCATTCAATGTGTATTTTATATGCCCAATAAATGACGAATATAGAATTCGGAAAAGTGTTGTTTAGAAACGACGAGACCACGAGCAGGATTTTAACCCGCACAGGTTAGTTTGTTGGTTCAATTTTATTTTATTGGCACTATTTAAACATTACCTAAATATGTTATTCTTAACTGTTATGTAGGTATGTAAGGTTAGCTGCCTTTATAAATAATTACAATTTTTATATTATGTTATGGTCATGGTCGTATGGTAAGTTCTAATGATATCATGGTCACCTTGTTTTTCCACTACTTCTTTTGCGTCCTGCAGCGCACGTTGATATTCATAAAGCATCAAGATCAACGGAATCACCGTCAATTCTCATTCTGTTTAACATACATTGAAATATTTGCTCAGACTTTTTAAATTTGGAATGTAACTCACCGTCAATGGACGTGTAACACGTTGTATATACTTAGTCACACAAAAGAGTTTTGATACTTTATGTCGGCTCATTCATGACAGAAAGAATTGTGTGCACTTGCTACTGTTTCAGGGAGAAAAAACACAAGGAGTAAAAACACAATCGACTTTATGCCCTGCTATGAGAGAGCAGGCAGCTGTGGGATGACGTTAGTTTATTCTGTTTGATTTAATAAGCTATTTTCATAAAAGTATGATCTTCACCGATTACCATAAATTCTGTCGTTAACTGTAAGTTTAAAAAGGTGGCCTGTGGTCTGGTGGTTGGACCATCGATTTAAAAAGAAGTCTCTGGTTCGATTCTTAGCAGGGTTATGTTTTATTCAGTTAAGATGGTAATAAAGCTTGCTTAAATTCTGCCTGACTAAGAGCTAGCTGCCACAATGTTATCCAAGTCTCGCCATAACAACAATCTTGGTGGCATATTGTTGTGTTCCGACAGTTAGAGATAACATAGCTACAGTTATTGAAGATTCTTCGTGAAGTACACTTCCTTCTCCAGTCTTATCGTTATTTCCGTAAAAGTGAGATTAAGGCCAAACACTTCCCCGGTGTAAAAAAAAACAAAAATTACAATTAATTATTAAAACTCAATAAAAAAAAATCGCCAAAATGTCGAAATGATGACTGCATGTTGCAATTACGTTGTACCTTGTAACCAAATCCTCGCGTTTTCCATCATTACTACTCACTGGATTGTTTTATCATTATCTTTATTGATTGACCTTTACAGGCCGAGAGCTTTCACAACAAACTGGTTGTTATTACTGGAAGAACAAACTAAATGAAGACGTGTCCGAATAGTAATGAGTTAACAAAGTCGATTGACAAGCGGCATTGGCGAAAGTAGCGATTTATCATTACATAATTATTTTTAATAAAGATTTAATTAACACTTCGATTATATGGGAAAGTGAAACGTGACGTTTGCCGTGACGAGTTTATCATCACCATCATCAGCTTGTTAAGGGACCGCTGTTAATTCTTATAATAAAAAATAACCACATTTCGGATGGGCCAAGTGTGTTTTGGATGTTTTGATGCATAGCCCGAGTTTGTGTTCACCAGCCCAATCTAATCAAGTCAAGGTTTTTTTGGAGAGGCATCCAGAAATTATGCATCTGCGGCATTTTCAGCGTCATCGGACATTTTTGGGGACGGCGAGAAACTAGAAGAGCGAAAGCAAGAAAAATGGGTTTCTTAAGCCCGCGTTCCCTACTAGATTCACTGAGTTTTTGATTACAAACCCACACTTGGCAAGTGTGGTGATTAAGCCGATATATTATTTAGTCTGTGGCAATATCCAAAAATTGTAACGATAACTTGATTTCAATAAAGAAAGGCTAACTGAACAAAACGGGGCTATTACACGTACATAAAATATACCCCTATATTATGGACAAGTGGTTCTTAAATGGTTTCGCTTCCAGTTGTCACATATTTTTCACGGTAGCTATATGAATATCATATTGTTTAGCTGCGAGCTGTTTACACGATCGTTTTTTGTTAAAGTTTGTTAAAGTTTATCTGAGTAACAGAAAACAGTTTGTGGAGATTTCAAAACTGAACGATAAATCACAAAGTAAGGCATACAGATCCGAGGATAGGACAAATGCATTGGGTGTTCCTCAGGGGAGTATATTAGGTCCATTGCTTTTCATACTGTATATTAACGATTTCCCTAAATGTACCAAATATCCAGTTACTCTTTTCGCCGATGACATATCTGTAACTATTCATAAAAATAATAATATTGACTATCAGAATGAAATTAATAATGAAATGGAAAACATATCAAAATGGTTAGAGCATAATAATTTAAAAATAAATATAGCAAAAACAAAATATATTCAATTTTGCAATAAAAACGGCAAGCCCCTACAGTTATCAATACACCATCGTAATGAGCCCATTACAGAAACTACATCTGCTACTTTTCTCGGCATTGTGATAGACGCAAATCTAACTTGGCAACAACATGTCGATACAGTATGTCAAAGAATAAATCGGTTTGTCTACGCTCTATATCGGCTTACGCAATTAGCGAGCCAAAAGACAGCTTTAATGGCATATCACGGCCATGTAGGTTCCATACTACGATATGGGTTGATCATGTGGGGAAACTCAACGAACATCAATCGGGCTTTCTTATTACAAAAAAAATGTGTTAGATCTATTTGCGGCGTTGGACAGTTGGAATCTTGTAGACCTCTTTTTAAGAAATTAAAGATCATTTCGTTACCATCGCTGTATATTTTCGAAATTTTAGTATTTGTTAAGAGGAACACTAATCTTTTTCCAACAAAACAAGAAAAATGCAATTTCCGAACACGATATCCACTCCGGTTAGCTATACCACCATCAGCTACAACTTGTTTTATGAGGAATAGTTACAGCATGTGCATAAAACTATACAATTTACTTCCGTATCGCATTCAAAACCTTCCATTTATAATTTTCAAACGCATAGTTTTTAAAATCCTTGTTGAGAATTGTTTTTATGACACTGAGGAATTCATAAAGTTTTGCCGTGATGGGCACATTAAGAAAATTGCGAATGACTTATGACTGCTTATGCTACCTTTATATTTTTATTTTATTTTCTTTTTCTTTCTATTTGTACAATGGAATTGACATCTTACTTAGTGACATCTTAAATTTGACATGTAAATTTCTGAAATACGTCACATCTTATTGCAAAGTTGTGTTTGTTGATTGAGATATTGATACTATTGATTGACATGGTGAAAGATTATTATTTGTGTTGTTTTCTTGTATTATAATTGATATTTAAAATATTGACCTGTAGTAGCAATTTTTTTTTATTTATTAATTTTTTTTCTATTTGTTTTAAATTTTTATAATTTTATAATTTTTATTGTATTTGAAGAGAAATGTTATGTTATATTTTATTTTAGAGCATGACGAGATTTTATGTTTGCTTATCGATATGTCGGTAAAACACGCATGTACGTAGTAGAATCATGTAACAACTTAAATGTACCGTGTTTTATGCAAATAAATATTACTATTACTATTACTATTGTGTTCGCGGGAGACCAGCGGCAGCGTCAGGTAACTCTATAATTTAGGTGACCTGCATGCTCCCCTAGACAAGTGGCATTTTATTTAATTTCTATTGTATTAGCGTTATGCCTCTTGTCTAGGGGGGCTGACATTCCCTAGGTTTTAACCGCCTCTGTGGTCTAGTGGCTAAGACTACCGGTTTAGACCCAGAGGTCCCGGGTTCGATTGTCAGCGGGGGCTACATGTTTGTGTACTCGGTTTGGTTGGTGGTAGGGCTTGTTTGTCCGCCTGGCTAGCTACCACCACCATCTTATCAAAATATGTCGCCATAACATCAATGTTTGTAGCATTGTTGTGTTCCGGCTAGCTTCCGGCAGCTAGAGATAAGATAGCCAGTGCCTCAGTAGTAGGGGTTTCCGGGTGAACGGGCTACCTTTGCAACCGAACAGTAAACATACAGAGATGATTGATTCCCGATTTCCAACAACGGTTAAAGGGTGAACACTCATCATATCACAGCAAAAAACGGAGCTGGTAAAATCACAATGCGACGCTCTCTCTTTTTTGTATACAGCGCAATAACGTCTTAATGAGACAGCATGATGTATGTCGTCTCCGTCCCGAGTGGCTATTACTGAAACGACACAAAACAAAAATTGTGAAAAAATATTGTGTATAATTGTAATTGAACTCGACCTTATGTCTTCCGTTATAAAGGCGATGCACACTGTGCAATCGTAAACGGTGCACTAAATAAATCAATACGTTGAAGTGACATTGTTTATGATTCATATCGTGTGAGTCGCGCCTTAATAACTGATGCTCCTGCGCTTAGGTTCTCCGCTGACTTTTTTTTATTGTTATAATGTTGGAATACATTTGCACTTTACCATGTTAAATTGTTAAGTTTAACGGCTAACAAACAATTTAATTATAATCACTACATAGTATAAAGCGAAGTCGCTTCCCGCTGTATGTCTGTGCACTATGTATGCTTAGATCTTTAAAACTACGCAACGGATTTTGATGAGGTTTTTTTAATAGATAGAGTGATTCAAGAGGAAGGTGTATATGTATAATACATGCATATAATTGGACCCGGTAGGTGGCGCTGCTTTAGGGTTCTATAATACGGTTATTCACTCAAGCGGACGAAGTCGCGAGCAGGTCGCTTGTAAATTATAATTCAGAAATTGCTCAACAAGATTTAATACCTATTCCAAAACAAAGACTGACATAGAAGATATCATAACTTTATAATATCTATTTGATAAACGTAATATGACCCGATAATATGAATAATATAAAAACAGGGTTATGGGTTTAGTTAATTTCAATAATATATCCTATCTGTATCAATATTTGTCTTTTATTGTCACAGTTATTACGAAATAAGCCAAAGATTGTCCGGTGTGGCCTCTGCCACAAAATAAAGAGTACAGGATCTCGTCGGTCGAACTGTCTGATCTGTTCCGAGCTCTTTGTTCGTGCAACGGGTCTATGTGTGCGTTGCTCGAGCAGTAATTTTTTTTTTTTTGGAGTGAGCTCGCTGATTGCCCACACGGCATTTTCAGCTTTACCGGGCTTGTTTGGGGGCGCCTCTATTGGCTCGGACCTCGGCTCGGGTTGACCGGGCCGTGGTGGTGGAGAGAAGCGCCCAGGTACATGTCTGTACCTGGTATAGAGCGCGTGTGAACCGGTTTGTCGTACCCTTCTTCTACGAGTACGGTGTCTTGGGCCTAAACTAGTGTGCATGTTTAGTGTATTCTGTAAATGTGTAGTGGCGTTTAGAGGATCGGGCGGGGGCTCGAGCAGTTGCTTCTGCCCCTTATTTTGTGGCATTGGCCACTGATCAGAAGTAGACGGACTAGCAGGCACGGAAGAGACAAAGTCTACAGGGGTGCTTTGTAATCGCACAAAGCATCCTGTAGACTAAATATATATTTATTTGCTATTCGATCACCTTAACAAAAACATTTTTATGGCAAAATTTTGACTCTCTTGATAAACTACAACGTCTCCAAAATCTCTGCATCAGGTTCATCTACGGTTTGCGTAAGTTCGACCATGTGTCTGAATACAGGAACAGGCTTGAATGGCTTCCCATTAGGTTGCGTCGCGAGGAACATATTCTCATCCTTGTTTTTAACGTGCTGTATGATCCTCGTACTTCATCTTACCTTAAGGAGTGTTTCCGATTTCTTGGGGTGGAACACAACCGTGATCTAAGGTCAAATTCGGAAAAGCCTTAAGCCTCCCTTTACCCGGTCGGGATATTTTAAGGATTCTTTTACTGTCCGAGCTACTTGTCTTTGGAATAAACTACCGTCTGAAATCCGTCACTCCAAGACCCTTTCCGCCTTTAAGTCTAAACTGCACAGTCATCTATTGCATCAGTCACGTGCTAGTAACATGTTTTAGGTTTTTATTGTTGGTGTTATATGTATGTATGTATGTGTATTTATTATTTATATATTTATGTATGTCTTTTTATGTACTGGTATACGAGTATGATTCTATTGTATTCTACTGTAAATGCGCACTTCCTCTATCTCCCTCTTGGGTTCCTAAACCAAAGGTTGTCTGAAAGAGATCGCTTAAAGCGATAAGACCGCCTTTGCTCATGCTAGCTTTAAGATTTTATGTATGTACCTGTTTTTTGTTTTAATTTGTGTGAGCAATAAAGTATTTATCTATCTATCTATCTATCTATCTCTTTCATACTTTTGAGACACACAATGCCACACATTCTTGTTGTCGGTAACGTGATAACGTGATGACGTGATGACGTGACACAGAAAACATTAAGGGTTAAAAACTGTAGGTATATTTTTACTTCAACTAGGACTAGGTTACTACTTAAAATATGTATGTATAATATATGAATGTATGTATGTATGTACAAATAAATAATCCTGTAGACTTCCATTCTACAGCTAGGATTGACTTGAAAAGATCTCTTTTAGTGTTCACCTCACTTTTTTATACTCATGTCTAGTGTTCCGTGTTCGTGTGTTTTGTTTATACAATAAATAACTAGTTAATTAGGAACTGCCCATGCATGCGTACTTGAAACGTTCAAGTGATAATAATAAAATAAATATAACATATTATTTAATATTTATTCCTCTAAGCGACAATAACAATGCAAACGAGAATAATTATAATGTCACCTTGGTAGCACCTGTTGCAATATTATACATTTAATAAGATTTATAATACAATTAAAACGTATTATACTATTGAAATGAGATTTCAAATAACACTCCTTGTTTATTGCGAAGTAATAAATGCAGTTGATGTTAATGGTTTTTTTTCCTTTATAGTTGATAGCTTCGTGCGATTAGCACATTTAGCCAGTGTCAAAGTAATTTTTCTTACAAGTTATACATAGATAAACAATGATATATGTATACACCCCCCCCCCCCCAACCACTCGCGTATCTCAGTAAAGATGTGGGGCTTTACTAAGTCCTCACGCGGACTTCTTGAGAGAATTTGAAACGTGCCGTTGCACTGTTTTGTTAACAGACTTACAAAAAAAAAAAAGATTATTAAAAACAAGCTTTTATTTGAATAAAAACGTAACCCAAAAATTATTTCAATAAAAATTAAACATGAAAAAGAAAAAAAACATGAACTAAAAAGAAAAAAATAATTTTAGTGACATTTTTTATACACAGACTATAAACGTTGAACGTTTATTTCCCTTCGCCCACCTACTTCTCTATACCTACATCACCCTGAACAATGAGAGTTGGACGACTTTCCCAATATACATAAAATTTTATGATAGGTAGATTCTAGGGACGTATATAAATAAATATAGAAATTTTCCAAATTTTGGTTCAGTTTTGATAATGGAATCCTTAAGAAATTGAGGAAACTCCTCAAATCATGTAGGCACACCTATAGCGATTTTTGGTATTTTCAGCAATAAGTTAAGCATTTGCATTCAGAAAGTATCATTTGATGAAGTGTTACTGATGAAAGAGACCACAGATTGCCACCGGAACTCCTCAATGATAAGTATTTCACGGGTGGCGATAAGATATCTCGATTAAGATAGTTAAGCGACTATGACGAAGCAAAAGTAGGCAGGCACCGGAACTCAGTTTTTGATTTCCTACTTTGAGATAGGTGTTTCTCGTTTTCTTCGCTTGTCTCATTTAAACGGCGCTGTCTCACACGAGCAGCGCGTTTAGTAGGTCTACCCATATTAAAAACTAAAAAGTGAGAAATAAACAAAAATTTTTACACAAAAAAAAAACGGACTCTAAAACATTAGACTAATAAAATTGCACTAAAAATTAAAAAAATAATTGCGTAGTTTAGTTTGTTCAATTTACTTGCAATCCACTTAAAAAACAAATACAAAAAAATATTTTTAGACCACCTATTTAGACAATAATTTTATTAGGAAAATATATAGGTACAATTATTGTTATTTTTGTAGTCGGTGCCAGGACTGCCAGCCAACGAAGTTTTGGTCGAATAAATATTTATGTTTTGTATGGAACAGCTGCATTTTATCTTCGAGTTAGGGAGTTGGTCCAATAGTAAGAGTTGTTCGTTTGTATCACGGGAGTCATCTCAGAAGGTTAGGACGGTAATAAAAAAGTCAGCCTGTATATAAAAAAGCAAAAGACTAACCTAGTAACCAAGTGTAACCACCTCTGTGGTAACTGATAAGTTAAGAGCAACGGTGTCAGACCTAGAGGTTCCGGGTTCGGGTTTCAGCGCCAGCAGCAGCACCAAGAACAGCTGGTGGACCAGGTTGTGCCTCCCTCGCCGTCCTTACCTTGAAGACCAGCGAGTTGCTTCTACACACACGCTTAAAGGATCCCATGTTGTATGAAGGAGGAAATATGTGTGCTATCTTATCTTATCTTATCTTAGTGGGGCCTGCTGAGGTTTCCCTCTCGCAGTAACACGACCCATCGGGATCTTATGTGCAACCCCATCCTTTCACTCTTCTTCCTCAGTAAAAATAGATGCCATATCATATGTGTGCTAATAAAACATTAAATTGTTTGGTAAATGAAATAAAGTCATCGCTACAATTGATGACGATTGGCTTGATCACAACGCTTTCCTAGATACGATTGGAACCCCTTGGAGAATCTAGTAGGGAACGGGGACACTCACGCACTAGTGCAATTTCCTCTAGAACATTTCTGACGGTGGTACGTTTCACACGGCTTGAGGAACCCATTAAGTTTCTCGCGAACTGGAAATTTAACCTAGGATCTTCAGATACATAGGGGCCGAGGTATTCACTTATTTACTTTAGAGATCGTATTTGTTAGGTCACTTATATTAACCATTTTAAATTAGCCATTCCTTCCTTTCAACTGTTAAGTGTATCATGAACTTGTCGTATCCCATTTAATAATACATTAACTATTGCAAAATATGGTAAACGCCGTTTTCCATAATAATATTGAATCGAAATCAATAGAGTTGCTCCCATCCCCGCCAATATATGTGCATACTTAAGCCAATCTGTTTGACATACATAAGTAGCCAGTGGACACCCTGTGTGGTCCATCCATTCAACGCCACAAAAAAACTGAAGCATTGTTTTTACAAGGAAACCGAACTTTCTTTTACACTACAACCGAATCTAAATCAGCTCAAAAACGACCTTAGCAGGTTCTAATAAGGTTATTAATTAATTTTGCGATTGTTAAGGTGAGTCTGTTGTATGGTCAGCAAAAACAAAATAGTTGGCTTAGAATCTGTCAATGTGAAATGATTTCGTCGCGACCAATGTCTTTGTCTAATTAATCAAAGGCATAAAAACTATGAAACAAACACACATCGGTTCGTTTGAGGACCTCACCCGATGACGAAGAAAAATATTATAGGATTTCTTTTGTTTACGTAATTGTTGTATGAGTGCCTAGTGCGAATTTCATTTACGGGGTTATTGTAAACTCGCCACAAAGCGAATTGGCCTTGCAAATGTAAGTTTATGTAAACTCGTCACGATAAAGTATTTTGGTATCTGTGGCTTTACATATAGTTTTAGCTTGCTGTGGCGAGTTAGCTTTAAATGTATGGAAGTAACAATAATGTGAATAACTTACTTTGTGGCGAGTCGTAGCACCGTCTCCTAGTGACAAACGAGGAGAACTTACATTTTGCCACACAAGTTTACGCCACACATTAAGTTTCTCGCGAACTGGAAATTTAACCTAGGATCTTCAGATACATAGGGGCCGAGGTATTCACTTATTTACTTTAGAGATCGTATTTGTTAGGTCACTTATATTAACCATTTTAAATTAGCCATTCCTTCCTTTCAACTGTTAAGTGTATCATGAACTTGTCGTATCCCATTTAATAATACATTAACTATTGCAAAATATGGTAAACGCCGTTTTCCATAATAATATTGAATCGAAATCAATAGAGTTGCTCCCATCCCCGCCAATATATGTGCATACTTAAGCCAATCTGTTTGACATACATAAGTAGCCAGTGGACACCCTGTGTGGTCCATCCATTCAACGCCACAAAAAAACTGAAGCATTGTTTTTACAAGGAAACCGAACTTTCTTTTACACTACAACCGAATCTAAATCAGCTCAAAAACGACCTTAGCAGGTTCTAATAAGGTTATTAATTAATTTTGCGATTGTTAAGGTGAGTCTGTTGTATGGTCAGCAAAAACAAAATAATTGGCTTAGAATCTGTCAATGTGAAATGATTTCGTCGCGACCAATGTCTTTGTCTAATTAATCAAAGGCATAAAAACTATGAAACAAACACACATCGGTTCGTTTGAGGACCTCACCCGATGACGAAGAAAAATATTATAGGATTTCTTTTGTTTACGTAATTGTTGTATGAGTGCCTAGTGCGAATTTCATTTACGGGGTTATTGTAAACTCGCCACAAAGCGAATTGGCCTTGCAAATGTAAGTTTATGTAAACTCGTCACGATAAAGTATTTTGGTATCTGTGGCTTTACATATAGTTTTAGCTTGCTGTGGCGAGTTAGCTTTAAATGTATGGAAGTAACAATAATGTGAATAACTTACTTTGTGGCGAGTCGTAGCACCGTCTCCTAGTGACAAACGAGGAGAACTTACATTTTGCCACACAAATTTCTCGTTGACGGTAACGTGATCGGCTAACAAATAAATATTGCACCAGGCACCCTGAGGTCTATGGAATCTGTGTAAAAGGAGATAAGTCTGCAATGTATTACCATTAGAAGCCCCTTAGCGCTTTAGGTGAACACACTTTTGTATTTTTGCGTCAAGTACCTACCTACTGGACCGTTTTAGTTTTAGTGAAACATTTTTTGTAGTTTTATCGACTGTTATGTGATTCACAGATTTCATCTTAGTCCTCTCGTTTTTTGAATAATGTGATTATTGTTAGTTAAAGTGTTCAAGCATTATGTGTTATCACTTTTTGTTATCAACCTAAGTTGTGTACATTTATATTGGCCTTGTCTCCTTATGTACCGATTTAAAAAAAAATTAAAAAAAATGGTTTAAATCAAAAGCCTACAGTAATGCATCAATGCTTTGTACACACGCCTGCACATCAACCTATCGAAAACTGTCAAATTTCTCTAATCGATATTGGTATTTATACCCAAACGCTAAGGTTCAAAATTTATTAAGGAAATTTGACATTTTGTAGTAGGTTGATCTGCTGCCGTGTGTTTATATATATAGTATATATAGTATATGTGTTTTTTTTTTTCAATATATTATGTATACAAATATTTTAGATATACATCGGACCGTCTTTTCCATCATCATTATCAAATATACGTGGATAACTTTTACCTATTGCCTGCAGAAATGCGCCCATTTTTCTCCACAGTTAAGCCCCCCTAGACAAGTGGCATAACGATAATAGAATAGAAATGAAATACATAGAATGATTATTGTATGGGATTGATATAAACGTCACTTATACGTATCGTTGGCTTATGTTAATCCCGTATAATAATCATTGTATTTAATTTATATTCTATTAGCGTTTTGTCACTTGTATGGGAGGGGGGGGGGGGGCTGGAAAGGTAGTAAGCAAAAAATTTTTGATTATTTGAATCAAAAAATTTGACTAAGATACAAAGATACTTAGTGGCCCTGGGTTCAGTTCCCGGGTAGGGAAAAGTATTTTTTTTTTGTATCTTACGGGTAAGCACCTGGCCTTCATCTCACCTGATGTTAAGTGACGATAAGGCCGAAGGTGGAAGCGCACTGCCACTTCACCCGGAATCCTCATGCTATGGCTAAAAAACAAAAAATATATAGGTACTTCTCTTGCTAACCGTGCTACCAGCTAAAATACTTATTTATTTCAGGTACTTTTCTAATTTATCAGGTGTATGAAGTGTTCCCAGCAGCGGTGCAGCCATATGAATCAGCCAATCGGCATCGGCTGCCGACTAATTAACGCTTCGGAGCGCAATATTAATATTGCTATTCAATTTACCCTTCGTTAGTTAGCGCCGACTATTAGCTGAGTGCGGAGGTGGAACAAGTTGGTGCCTATTTTATATTGTATGGTGTTCTCGATATGAAGTATGAAGTACAAAAGGGTGCCAAGTGCGAGTTTCTTTCGCTATTCGATCACGTTAGCGAAAACGAGAATTTTTATGGCAAAATGTTAACTCTTCTCGTATGCCGCCAGGAGGCGCTGCTTCGATGCCATACTAATTTTCGTTTTCGTAAACGTATTCGAATGAATACGGATAGTAAAAAAAACTCACACTAGGCACCCTGATTACATGCTGTATATGTATGCCCTTAATATTTTTTGTAGTTATGATTTTTTGATATCATGCTGCTTAAAATAGCAGTGACAAAATTCAGCGCTTACGTCAGTCTTCCCGGTAGCATAGCGGTCAGTGCAGCCGCCCGGATTGCGGAAGACCCAGGTTCGATTCCTGGCTGGGTCGGGTGGGCGTTTAATTTTTTCACTGTATTTTATAAAATTTTATGAATATCTGGTCCATATTTTGTAACATGTTATATAATTTTGTTATATAACGTGTTACAAAACTATGAGTGAAAGGTCGTTTTATTGACGCTTATCGTCCACACTACTAAAACATGCTACATAACATGTTTTGTCACATAGTCTGGACTCACCTTAATAAAAAAATAAGGCTGTTTGACACTTGTCAATACGCAAAGCAACTTTCCCAATTATTATTCAAAAGAAAATGTTTCCACTCTCACGTTACATTTCACATTGCAATTTTAAAGATTCAAAGTGACGTATTGCACAGCTGTGATTAAAACGTCACTACGTCGCAATAATTGCTCAGCGGCACCGCACGCAGCAACCCGAAAACTGTGCGACAATGACACATCTCGCCAGCTTTTTGCCGGCCCGACTTGACTAATGACAGTGTACAAATAGCCAAATCAGCACTCCGGCCACGTAGCGCAATAACCATGAAACGTTACTGTCATATGTCGAACACGGTCAGCGGTATGCGCCGCTGTAAAAACGTCACAATGACCGTACAAGCTCCCGGGATTCCGGCGACGTGTGTTTATAGGCTAGCATTCCGAAATGCGACACTGTTTTGTTGGGGGTGGCTGTTTGTTATTCTATGCTTCGTCAGATTTACACACTGTTTCGTTTCGCAGGGTCACTTTCTTTATAGATACTGTGTGGAAATGCACAGAGTGCCTCGTGTACGTTAACGAAAACGAGAATTTGTATGGCAAAACTTTAACTCTCCTCGTATGTCGCCAGGAGGCGCTGCTTCAATGCCATACTAATTTTCGTTTTCGTAAACGCGATCGAATGAATAGGGATAGTAAACAAAATTCACTAGGCACTCTGACTATTGTAGCTCTTACTGACGGAACACAACAATCCTGCTTAGATTTCGCTCTTCGCAAGATTTGAAACAAATAAGCGATTGAGTTTATAATTGAAGAGATTGCCATTGTGATAAAACTAGAACTTATCTATGTGTACGAGGGTGTGCGTGTGTATGTGAGGGGTGTGTGTGTGTGTGAATCCTACTACTGAAACTAATTGGCGTTGAAACCTCTTCTTCAGACTACAAGTTTTCCCAAGTTACACTACTTAGAGCTTAACATTTTCAACTTTTGAGATTACTTACAAAAATGTACTGCAAAAGTTAGTTTTCCAACTGCACAGTGTTAAACTTTGCAAGAAAAATATTAGGTACACCACTTTCCGCTCGACGAAGCTTCGCAGCTCAGTAGCAGTTTTAATCCTTCAGGGATAGCCTTTTAGTTTTCACACAGGAAATACGTAAGTACCGAGTGGGATACTGGGATTATGACGTCATAGTTTAGTCGACTTAACACATCGGACATTGCTATAAGCTTCTCTGTCTCAACCCATAGGTTGATTTTCAATTTTCTCTGTAATCTAGTGGTTAAGGATATCGATATTGTAGGTACTTATATGGTTCGATTTTTTTTATATCCTATAGGTAGCTCGGAAAACGACTTCCGCTTTACCTGATGTTAATTGGAAATGAAGTTAAGGCGCGAAGACAACGATTTCTACTGTGAAATACAATTACAAATAAATAATTGTACTTGTAATTGTACTCGGTTTATAATTTCAGATAGAGTCGATTCACACTAGCGTTTCTTTAGTGAAGGCGTTTGATAAACGCATGCGCATTGTCCAGCATTTACCTCCGGCACCAACCACATTTAAAAATTTAATGAACTGCAATAATAACGATTAAAATGATACATATACCACCATGGCCGATCAGCTAACAACAAAGAGCAGGTTCACAACACTGATGGGCATTCTTCCTACATAAAGAATGGGGAATATGGGGCGATCGGAGAATCCACCAAACGCTGGCCCGATACGAATTGGTGAAATGTTTGTATGTAATTTCGTAACAAAATGAAATGCAATAACAACGATCAAAATGACATAGCCGGCCAGCTAACAACAAAGGGCAGGTTTACACGCGCTCGGAAAAACAATGGCTACGTCCGACACGGCCGTAACATTGTGGTACATTCATACCTTTTTGCGGACAAGTTGGAGCGTGTCCGATTATGCACGAATCCGAAATGTTATGCGCTTCATATGAAAATTGGGGAATATGATACACCGTTGAACGCCTCGGTGGCCGAGTGGCAAAGCGCTCGGTCCAATACCCGAAGGTCCCGGGTTCAATTCTCAGATCGGGCAAAGTGTTTTTCCGAATTTTAGATGCATAGCCCGGGTTTGTGATCGCCAACCCGCACTTGGCAAGCGTGGTGAGTAAGTCAATACCCATAAATTGTAGTGATGACTCGATTTCAATTATGGAGGCATTTGCCCAGCAGTGGGACAGTATATAGGCTATTTACTTTACTTTCCTACTTATGTTACACCGGCCGACCGCGACATTGGCCAAATAAACAAGCCTCACCCATAATTTGAATAGGGGTTTTTTTAAGGTATGACACCTCACACTAACGTTTCTCTAAAATAAGCGTTTTATATGACGCTACCAACGTTACGTCACGCCTAGCTACGCAGCGCAGCCCCTCTCAAAAAGTGGCATAACGCTAATATATTAGAAATTAAATAGAATGCTTATTGTATGGGATTGACATAAACGTCATTTATACATATCGTTGACACATGTCGATCCCGTACAATAATCATTATATTTAATTTCTATTCTACTAGCGTTATGCCACATGTCTAGGGGGCAGCCCCCCAACCGCCTAACTATATCGCCATCGCTCTCGCTATCACGCTTTATAATTTATGGCGTTATCTTGTCATTTTGAAAGCGATATGAAAGCGATATGAAAGCAATATGAAAGTAATATCGAAAGCTATAGCCTAAAGCTTTCGATATTGCTTGTATATAGCTTTCAAAATGACAAAATGACGACATAAACTATAGAGCGCGATAGCGAGAGCGATAGCGATAGAGTTAGGCGGTAGGCCCCCAGGTGACATGACCCCAACAAAATGCCTACGTTCGGAGAAACGCTAGTGTAATTAAGGCCTCTTAATATTTTTTAACGAAAACGAGAATTTGTATTTAAATAATAAATCACCTCGTTTTCCACCAGAAGGCGCCGCTTCAATTCTCGTTTTCGATAACGTAATCGAATGGCAAACAAAAGTCCCACTGGTTCTGTTACGTCGCCTCTATCATTCTCACAAATGAATCCAACACTCATTTCGTTAAGCGACATCCGATTTTATAATAGGCACGTACGAGTATCTCTTTATTCCTTAGTACAACCCACTCATTCCATTCACAATGTTAACCATAATATTTATAATTAAAAACCTGATTATTTGATATCGGAACGAATGACGAGCCAGAGACGAAAGTACGCCATTAGGCACTCGTTCACACCCGTAATTATAAGCGTGAATGGGCGTGTGAAATTATTATGATGAGCCGTTCACTCAGCGGCTCATTCACTCGTTCATTAAGCCGGTGGCTAATGAATGGGTCGTGGTTGGATGCATCGGTAATGACTGTGTGCTATAGACACTAGACCCTCTACTGTTTGGTAGCTTAGTTATTTATTTATTACTAGCGGCCCGTCCCGGCGTCGCACGGGTGGACATTTTTTTTAAATATAGCCTAGCCAGCCAGCGCTGATGCAGCTTTCTAATGGTGAAAGATTTTTTTAAATCGGTCCGGTAGTTTTGAGTTTGTTCGTTACAAACAAAAATACAAAGCGTTCCTCTTTATAATATTAGTATGAAGAGTTTTCTTTTTATATAGTCATCATCATCACCAGTTAACTTAATGTCCTCACTGCTGGAGCACTTAGGATGTGCAACGCAACATTAGGCAGAGCCGTGGAGCGGAGCCATTGCCCACCCATCATCACCGTCATCACCAAGTCACTGTATATCACCACTGCTGGGGCACGAGCCTTCCCTATGGATGGATACGAAGAACAGGCCATGAGCCACCACGCGGGCCCAGTGCGGATTTGGTTCCTACGATATGAGGTCCTTCAAACGAGGCGTGAAAGGCACCTTGTGGCCCGGCAGGGTGAGGGTAACAGATGCCGCGTCGTTTTCACGCTGCGCCAGTGGTCGTCGCATCTGGATTTCATATTCACTTAACATCAGGTAAAATGGAGTCATTTGCCGTGCTGCGTATAAAAAAAAAATACAATAATAATATAATAATCCTATAACAAGTCGCATGGTGGTTCGGAACCAGGGACAGAGAAGGACTAGCTCTGACATCATGGCGTAGGCTAACATGTACAAACCAAATTAAAGATCAAAAGCTTAATTAAAGTCTCTTAATTTACTCTCCTACTCATCATAGGACATTTTCCAATGTTATGACGCTGTAAGGGAGAAAAGAAATGCCCTTGCGGAGTCCCTTGCCGGTTCTTTTCAGTACAAGGTCTCCCGCCCTGTGTAGTCTACGAACCGATGGCATAGTGACATTCATAAAAGCTTATTTGTAGCTTAAACTGAATAAATGATTTTGTTTTTTGATTTTTCTTTGAATCAGTCAATGTAACAATGGATACACTACTTCTTTATTCTGGTTGAAAGACTAACCAGATTATTCTGTTTAAGTTTCCCATTCGGAACACAATTATTATTATAGTCACCCCCCCTCGGAGTAATTCATTTCTTCTGTGGTAATACCGCGTCCGAAGTTCCTAAACCGCTATGAAGCTCCTCGAATGTTCAGCAGTTATCAAACAATTGATTAGAAAAATATAAAGTAAGTATTACATGAAACATTAGTTATTGTAGATATGCTTAAACAAACACCACAACACGAAATTGTAAAAAAATATGTTAAAAAAAATTGTTATATTGTATTAATATCCGGCAACAAAGAAAAACAACTGCCTACTTATTTGTCTATCACTTTTCCAAGTAAGGTGATATAAAAACAAACTGTCAATTAAAAATAACTCGATCAAATCAGAGAGGGATGCACTCATAAAAGCTGCGTGCAAGAAAAAGACGGCCATAGCCGACGCAACCTCAATTTTATCGCTACCATAAAAGGATTGAGTAGAATTTTGTAACGAAATGTATGCAAATTTATGCTCTAACATCTGAGTCATAGGATTGAAACTGCGTTCCGGTTTGAGAGTACCGTGTGCAACGCCGGCGCCGATTATGACGGATAAATTGTGATGATGAAGTCATTTCGGGCCGAGCCGTGTTACTTAATTTCATAATGTGAAAGAATTAACAGTTTTACATTGTTGTCGATATGTTTCCATTTGTTTTAACAACAAAGGTTCTAATTAGGTACTGATTAAAAATATTATATTTTATGTAAATATTTCTATAATATTAATACATTTGAATATGTTATGTTTTCTAAAGTACAACGAACAACTATTACGGATCTGCTCGCGTTTATTTTACACGTTTGGTATTATTTGATTTTATTCCGACGTTTGAACCCTTTACAGTTTACAGGGTCCTGTGACTACGGACCGTGTCAAGGGGTCAAATATTTCAATTATATAGTAACCGGTCGTTTTGGAAATCCTTAGGGGAGGCCTTTGTCCAGCAGTGGACGTCTTTTGGCTGAGATGATGATGATGAAGACGATGATAAGTAACTGAATCCTGTTAACAACTTACTCTAAACACGTATCTCTAAGTAATCGACATTGAAATTATAGGGCATAGAGGCGTGAGAAGTAATGAGAGCTAAAATAAATAATAATAATAAAAAAAATAATAAAATTTATTTATTTTCTCTCCACAAAAATACAAAAAACAATGTGCTTAACCTATAAGAACAGTTGAATATTTGTGGGAGACTGGAGTCTAAACTAGGCAGTGGCCTGTCGGTTTTATAGAGCTCCAGGCCTCCGACCCTCGTAATACATGGATTTTACTTATAGGTACATCATAGCATCTAAATGATACATTTGGAAGAGAACTATTTACTGCAAAAATAAACGAAATATAACAAATTATATAAGTGTTTGTGTGTGAGAGGGTGTGTGTGAGGGTGTGGGGGGGTGTGGGGTGTGTGTGTGTGTGTGTGTGTATAAATAAACAATGAATAAAATTTAATAAAATTTCATGGTTACTAGACAACGGATAAACATACTTAAATACATACTTATTATACATAGAAAACACCCAGACCCGAGACAATTTAGAAAAACAATAATTTCCAAATTGACCCGACCGGGGATCGAACCCGGGACCACAGAGATGGCGACACCATGAAAACCGGTGTACAAACCACTCGACCAAGGAGGTCGTCGAAGCTAAAGCTTAAGGGTCACGTTCGCGCGCGATATTCTTGATGTTGCAATCGTCAACTTTACACGGTTCGTTCCTGAGTTCGTAGGCTAGTATTGTTCACCATTTCACGTTAACGAGAACGTGAAATTGTACGACATTATTTTTTATTCCTTACCTACTGGTAATTCAGCCGGGACCAACGGTTTAACGTGCTTTCCGAAGTTCGGAGGAGCACGAGATAATCAATTTAACCTTAGCAATAGCAGACGGGGCGGTTTTACCGCGTCAAAAATTCAAAATTTATTCAGTTTAGGCTACAAGTAGCTCACGTGAATGTCACTATGCCATCGGTTCGTAAGTCTACTCTGGGCGGGAGATCTTGTTCTGAGAAGAACCGGCAAGAAACTCAGCAAGTGTCCAGCTCTTTTCTCCCTTACAGCGTCAAAAATATTGGAAAATGCCCTATCATAGCAGGACACTTTCCATTACAAATAAACACAAAATTATAGAAGACAACCTAAACATCACTATCTGCATCAGACACATTGTCCCAATCGCCAGCACCTTTGTTACCCGTGACTAATTCCTTTTTGGCGTGAGCTTCATCATTTCAGTCACGTACAACGTGACGTGTGCTGTGTGGCATGTGCCGTGCTAAAAACAATGACATTTCTATCGTACGCTATACGTATGATTGGCTTTAATCGATGCCTAAACACACAAGTATGCTTATCGCCAGCCTACCTGACCGTGACGCAAATTATGTATTTGCATTTTGTTCCTCATCATCAGTGATCGGAGACAGTTAAGTTTATTTTACCTAATTTTTTTTTGGACTGTTTGCTGAGACTCAAACGGCATTTTCAGCTTCACCGGGCTCTTTATTAAAACTTAAAGGGTCCCTCAAGCCGTGTGAAACGAATCACCTTCGGAGGTTTTCTAGAGGGGACGGCATCGCGCACAAGTGCGTGTCCCCGTGCCTTACTAGATTCTCCGAAGGGTTCGGATCGGATCGGGCCTAAATTTCACGACGGTACTTAACAAGGTGCTGTTGACATTACCGAATTTGATATCGGTATTTCATGTCGCGTCATCACCAGCTTATTCTATGTGCCCACTCCTGAGGCACGAGCTTTCCCTAAGGATGGATAGGGAGAACGTGCCATAAACCACCACGCGGGCCCAGTGCGGATGGTGGTTAACGACTGCTAATGCAGCCGGGACTTACGGCTTTACGTGCCTTCCGAAGCACGAAGGAGCTCGAGATGATAAATGTTTGGTCACCCATCCGATGACCGGCCTTTGCGAAAGTTGTTTAACCTTAGCAATCACAGACCGCGTCAACCACTGGGCCATTGAGCTCCTCCTCCTCTAATCTATTACGTTATATTAAAATAAAATATATAAAATGGAAGTTAATTGTATAGATTTTTTATTAAGCATGACATTTCATTTAAAAAAAAAATATTATGCTGTACCCCACAGTAAGCTATGACTTTCTTTTTTGTTCGTACATTCTTATATCCATCCGTGAATACAATAAATAATTAATGACCTACCTTAATTAAGCAATTATGACATCAACGGCAAGCACACAATATTAAATTCCCTTTAACGTCGAAAAGGCATCTTAAATTATTCATTAATACAAATATTTTAAATGGACACCGAATTTAAGGTTTCGCAGAACGGTAATATGTCTAAATTATGTATTAAAATCCCTTTGAGAGTTTGCTAAGGTTGTGTTTTCGGCTGCGAAGGCTCGGCCATTATTTGCATTATATGTAGGACTTTGGTTATTATGTCACTTCCCACACGGAATATTAGAAAAGGTTGACAGTCTCACAGTAACGTTTTGGCGAGAATCTGAAATGTCTTGGATTTTCCTTTTCTCTAATTATTATGTAAAGCGAGCATATTGGGATAGTGGTCAAAGGGCCTAGAACGAGTTTTATCTACCATTCGATTAAGCTAACGAAAACGATAATTTAAACCTTCGTCTGTCATCGAGAGGCGCTGCTCTAATGTATTCTTTTGTTTGTATCGGTGCATGTAATCGAAAGGCGAATGAAACTCGCACGCACCCAGGTTCAACCTAACGACTATGACTGTTGTTGTGGCGAGAGACTTGGATTAGAGACCATCAAACTGGACCGAGTACAATTCCGAACTTCGCCTGCGGTATATCGGACTTGGGACCTCCTTGAGACGGAGTCAGAGACCGATGATCTTACTACTAAAGGCGGTATAGATCCCTAAAAAGCTTTTGTGATACTTTCTAAAATAAAATTTGTTTGATGTATTTACTTTTCTAATTTTCTCTAATACACAATTCTCTAAGCACAGAAAGGAACACGACTCTATACAAACATAGCTGCTATGACCTTTAATAAGACGGTGGCAGCTTGGCTAGCCAGGCATACTCGCCACCGAGGCACTAGCTCTAACCACCAACCAACCATCCCGCTGAGAATTGAACTCGGAGCCCCTAGGGCTGGGGCGGTAGCCAAAGTAACATTAAGAAAACGATAGCGAAGTTTCTAAAAGAATAAAATGTATGGGATGACATAAGATTAACCACGTGAATTAGAGCGGCTTATGTCAATTCCATACATTTTATTATTTTCGAACTTCGCTATCGCTTTTTTAATTACAAAAACACGAAATTTCCACGAGCATGATTTGAACCTGCACCCTTCTGACATACCGGGTCAGGTGCTCTTCCAATTGAGCTATCGTGGTTCTAACCAGCCCGCCGAAATTATTCAACACTATTTACTTTTTTTACTATGAAAGCCAAAGGCGCCAATTCAATGTCAACAACTACCGTCATTAACATCTGATCATAATATTTTTACAAATACTAAAGATCAGTTAAGAAGTTTTTTTAATGTTACTTTAGCTAAGCCCACTGGAACGGTCGTCTTACCACTAGACAATAAAGTACTGGTAAGTACAGTTATGTATCGTATACCGAATAATGTAACTTCACTATTGCAATCGGTACAAACGTGTAACGTACCGACCCCTCATATGCATTTTAATTTCCACTTTTTCTTTTAGCATTACATATTCTCAAAATTCCATACCTTGTTAAGGCATCAGCGTTCAGCTGTGTTCCCCACCCACTGACAAACAACTGCAATAACACTAAACGTGCACAGTTGACATATTGTTTTTATGTTTAATTTGGAGAGTACATAGCACTCATTAACTACAAGCGATTGTGAGTTTTTACAAAGGACGCCATTACTAATTTCCCGGAGGCCTATTACGGAAATCGATATGCTCCGACGACTTCTACGTGCGTTTGTACGAAAACTCGTCTCGTAATTAACAAATATGCATATTAAACAATGGGTGTTATTTAAACGGTTAGCAAAGTATTTGTATTTTTGTTAGCAAAAAAATGCTAGTTGTTAACTAGCATTTTATATGCCCAACGCAGCAACTTATGGTCAGCAAATATTTCTAAATCAGTCTGCAACTTCCCCTTCCGCGACTGGCCCTCGCTACGCTGCGCTTCGCTCAGAAAATAAAATAACTTAACCTAACCACTGCTGACCGATTTTATAATCCAGCTGACCAAATAATAATTTTTCTGACCAAATATTTATTTTGTAATACAATTAAATTGCTTCCTTAAACAATTCATCATAATCAGCCCGCCCGCTGCTCTCAAACCCCTCGGAGATTCTAGTAGGGAACGAGGACAGGCACTAGTGCGTGATGCCATTACCCACTGACGGTGTTTCGTTAAACACGGCTTGAGGAACCCTTTGAGTTTCACGCCGCCCCTAAAAAGTCCGATGACTAAAAGTGCCGTTCGTAAAAATCAGAAAACTCTCTCCGAAAAAAGTCCACTGCTGAACATAGGTCTCTCCTAACTGAACCATGAAAACCGGTGTACAAACCACTCGACCAAGGAGGTCGTCGAAGCTAAAGCTTAAGGGTCACGTTCGCGCGCGATATTCTTGATGTTGCAATCGTCAACTTTACACGGTTCGTTCCTGAGTTCGTAGGCTAGTATTGTTCACCATTTCACGTTAACGAGAACGTGAAATTGTGCGACATTATTTTTTATTCCTTACCTACTGGTAATTCAGCCGGGACCAACGGTTTAACGTGCTTTCCGAAGTTCGGAGAAGCATGAGATAATCAATTTAACCTTAGCAATAGCAGACGGGGCGGTTTTACCGCGTCAAAAATTCAAAATTTATTCAATTTAGGCTACAAGTAGCTCACGTGAATGTCACTATGCCATCGGTTCGTAAGTCTACTATGGGCGGGAGATTTTGTTCTGAGAAGAACCGGCAAGAAACTCAGCAAGTGTCCAGCTCTTTTCTCCCTTACAGCGTCAAAAATATTGGAAAATGCCCTATCATAGCAGGACACTTTCCATTACAGATAAACACAAAATTATAGAAGACAACCTAAACATCACTATCTGCATCAGACACATTGTCCCAATCGCCAGCACCTTTGTTACCCGTGACTAATTCCTTTTTGGCGTGAGCTTCATCATTTCAGTCACGTACAACGTGACGTGTGCTGTGTGGCATGTGCCGTGCTAAAAACAATGACATTTCTATCGTACGCTATACGTATGATTGGCTTTAATCGATGCCTAAACACACCAGTATGCTTATCGCCAGCCTACCTGACCGTGACGCAAATTATGTGTTTGCATTTTGTTCCTCATCATCAGTGATCGGAGACAGTTAAGTTTATTTTACCTAATTTTTTTTCGGACTGTTTGCTGAGCCTCAAACGGCATTTTCAGCTTCACCGGGCTTTTTATTAAAACTTAAAGGGTCCCTCAGGCCGTGTGAAACGAATCACCTTCGGAGGTTTTCTAGAGGGGACGGCATCGCGCACAAGTGCGTGTCCCCGTGCCTTACTAGATTCTCCGAAGGGTTCGGATCGGATCGGGCCTAAATTTCACGACGGTACTTAACAAGGTGCTGTTGACATTACCGAATTTGATATCGGTATTTCATGTCGCGTCATCACCAGCTTATTCTATGTGCCCACTCCTGAGGCACGAGCTTTCCCTAAGGATGGATAGGGAGAACCTGCCATAAACCACCACACGGGCCCAGTGCGGATGGTGGTTAACGACTGCTAATGCAGCCGGGACTTACGGCTTTACGTGCCTTCCGAAGCACGAAGGAGCTCGAGATGATAAATGTTTGGTCACCCATCCGATGACCGGCCTTTGCGAAAGTTGTTTAACCTTAGCAATCACAGACCGCGTCAACCACTGGGCCATTGAGCTCCTCCTCCTCTAATCTATTACGTTATATTAAAATAAAATATATAAAATGGAAGTTAATTGTATAGATTTTTTATTAAGCATGACATTTCATTTAAAAAAAAAATATTATGCTGTACCCCACAGTAAGCTATGACTTTCTTTTTTGTTCGTACATTCTTATATCCATCCGTGAATACAATAAATAATTAATGACCTACCTTAATTAAGCAATTATGACATCAACGGCAAGCACACAATATTAAATTCCCTTTAACGTCGAAAAGGCATCTTAAATTATTCATTAATACAAATATTTTAAATGGACACCGAATTTAAGGTTTCGCAGAACGGTAATATGTCTAAATTATGTATTAAAATCCCTTTGAGAGTTTGCTAAGGTTGTGTTTTCGGCTGCGAAGGCTCGGCCATTATTTGCATTATATGTAGGACTTTGGTTATTATGTCATTTCCCACACGGAATATTAGAAAAGGTTGACAGTCTCACAGTAACGTTTTGGCGAGAATCTGAAATGTCTTGGATTTTCCTTTTCTTTAATTATTATGTAAAGCGAGCATATTGGGATAGTGGTCAAAGGGCCTAGAACGAGTTTTATCTACCATTCGATTAAGCTAACGAAAACGATAATTTAAACCTTCGTCTGTCATCGAGAGGCGCTGCTCTAATGTATTCTTTTGTTTGTATCGGTGCATGTAATCGAAAGGCGAATGAAACTCGCACGCACCCAGGTTCAACCTAACGACTATGACTGTTGTTGTGGCGAGAGACTTGGATTAGAGACCATCAAACTGGACCGAGTACAATTCCGAACTTCGCCTGCGGTATATCGGACTTGGGACCTCCTTGAGACGGAGTCAGAGACCGATGATCTTACTACTAAAGGCGGTATAGATCCCTAAAAAGCTTTTGTGATACTTTCTAAAATAAAATTTGTTTGATGTATTTACTTTTCTAATTTTCTCTAATACACAATTCTCTAAGCACAGAAAGAAACACGACTCTATACAAACATAGCTGCTATGACCTTTAATAAGACGGTGGCAGCTTGGCTAGCCAGGCATAATCGCCACCGAGGCACTAGCTCTAACCACCAACCAACCATCCCGCTGAGAATTGAACTCGGAGCCCCTAGGGCTGGGGCGGTAGCCAAAGTAACATTAAGAAAACGATAGCGAAGTTTCTAAAAGAATAAAATGTATGGGATGACATAAGATTAACCACGTGAATTAGAGCGGCTTATGTCAATTCCATACATTTTATTATTTACGAACTTCGCTATCGTTTTTTTAATTACAAAAACACGAAATTTCCACGAGCATGATTTGAACCTGCACCCTTCTGACATACCGGGTCAGGTGCTCTTCCAATTGAGCTATCGTGGTTCTAACCAGCCCGCCGAAATTATTCAACACTATTTACTTTTTTTACTTTGAAAGCCAAAGGCGCCAATTCAATGTCAACAACTACCGTCATTAACATCTGATCATAATATTTTTACAAATACTAAAGATCAGTTAAGAAGTTTTTTTAATGTTACTTTAGCTAAGCCCACTGGAACGGTCGTCTTACCACTAGACAATAAAGTACTGGTAAGTACAGTTATGTATCGTATACCGAATAATGTAACTTCACTATTGCAATCGGTACAAACGTGTAACGTACCGACCCCTCATATGCATTTTAATTTCCACTTTTTCTTTTAGCATTACATATTCTCAAAATTCCATACCTTGTTAAGGCATCGGCGTTCAGCTGTGTTCCCCACCCACTGACAAACAACTGCAATAACACTAAACGTGCACAGTTGACATATTGTTTTTATGTTTAATTTGGAGAGTACATAGCACTCATTAACTACAAGCGATTGTGAGTTTTTACAAAGGACGCCATTACTAATTTCCCGGAGGCCTATTACGGAAATCGATATGCTCCGACGACTTCTACGTGCATTTGTACGAAAACTCGTCTCGTAATTAACAAATATGCATATTAAACAATGGGTGTTATTTAAACGGCTAGCAAAGTATTTGTATTTTTGTTAGCAAAAAAATGCTAGTTGTTAATTAGCATTTTATATGCCCAACGCAGCAACTTATGGTAGCAAATATTTCTAAATCAGTCTGCAACTTATATCATTCTGAACAGCAGTCTTCTGCCGCTCCCCCCTTCCGTGACTGGCCTTCGCTACGCTGCGCTTCGCTCGGAAAAAAAATAACTTAACGTAACCAACAGTAAGGATTTTTTATGCTGACCGATTTTATAATTCAGCTAACCAAATAATAATTTTTCTGACCAAATATTTATTTTGTAATACAAATAAATTGCTTCCTTAAACAATTCATCATAATCAGCCCGCCCGCTGTTCTCAAACCCCTCGGAGATTCTAGTACGGAACGAGGACAGGCACTAGTGCGTGATGCCATTACCCACTGACGGTGTTTCGTTAATCACGGCTTGAGGAACCCTTTAAGTTTCACGCCGCCCCTAAAAAGTCCGATGACTAAAAATGCCGTTCGTAAAAATCAGAAAACTCTCTCCGAAAAAAGTCCACTACTGAACATAGGTCTCTCCTAACTGAACCTGATATTGGGTTATTCTCATCCAACCGCTGCCAACCACTTTGCGTATATCGTCGCTCCACCGCGCCGAAGGGTGTCCTACACTACGTTTGCAGAGTCGAGTATTTTGAAGAGAATTTGCTAATTACCTCATCTGTATGACGCAAAAAAGTCGAAAAGACGAAGAAAATACTGTTATTTTCTTCGTCTTTTCGACTTTTTTGGGGGCGGCGAGAAACTTAAAGGATACATCAAGTGATCGAAACACCGTCAGAGGTTTTTTAGAGGGAATTGCATCACGCACTAGTGCGTTACCCCGTTCCCTACTAGATTCTCTGAGGGGTTCGGATCGGATCGGTTGCAGAGTCGCGCTCTCCACTACAGAACACGTCTTCCCAACAACGGTAATCGTTCTGCGGCTTATATGACCAGTTCTCTGCCACTTCAGCTTGCTAATCCTTTCGAGCTATGTCTTAAAACGATAATTGGTGGGGTTGATTCGATTTACTTTACTATTACCAACCTAAGAGCCTTAAGTAATTTGTGTTGTATGGAAATTTTTTAACTCTCTTCGTATACCGCTAGGAGGCACTGCTTTATTGCCATACACATTATCGTTTTCGTTAACGTAGTCGAATGACGAATTTAACTCGCAGTAAGCATCTAGTGCGTGTTTAGTTACAATTCAAATGTAATTAGCAAGAATTTGTATGGCTAAGAAGCAGCGCCTCTTTGGGTCAAACGAGGAGAATTTAAATGTTGCTATACAAAAGCTCGAATATCAAATAATAATCGTGCTAGGCACCTTGTACATTTTGCAACTAGAGAGAGAGAGGAGACAACTATGAGAAGATTTGATAAGTGTTTACTTAACTTCTCAATAGATGGCGTACTGCGCTCCTGCATCGCTCCATGCATTGAAAAATAAAGTACACTAAACAAATATATCTGATGGAATTGTTCACCATAATAAAATTGATATAGGAAAATATAAAGGCTTCCGATTAAATCCACAGCTATTTACTTTTAACTTCACCAATGCTCAAATTACTCTATTTAGGCTTAGGCTTCAGTCGTAAAACTTAAATGGCAATAAAAGGTGAAATGTCCTCTATCGAAATAAACTGAAGGGGTTCAAGACAATCAAGTTGGTTTATGTCTAATTTAATAGTACCAATACAAAATACACTTAAACCTTCCCGTTAATTACTGATCAATAAGCTAAAATAGCTTATTTCTTAATAAGTTGATAAGTTTTTAACTAAATAGCTACTTAGAAAAAGCGATGATGCGAGAAACCAACAACGAAGCCTTCTAGGTCGAACCACTTATCAACTGCTCATTTTAATGTCCCCACTACTGGGGCACGAGCCCTATAAATGGATAGGGAGAAGGTCATAAACCACCACGCGGGCTCAGTTTGGGTTGGTGGTTGTTAACGACTGCTAAAGCAGCCGAGACCAACGGCTTTAAGTGCCTTTCAAAACACGAAGGAGCTCGAGATGATACATTTTTGGTCACCCATCCGATGACCTTTGCGAAAGTTGCTCAACCTCAGCACTCGTAGACCGGGCCCGTTAACTACTGCGCCGTCGAGCTCCTCCACCAGTTATAATATGTCAATAAATGTAAAACTTATGAGATACTATTTAATATTTAAGTATATTTCAGCCAAGCTACGTTTACACCTTCTAGTGGTGTGGTTATTTGTTCCCACAGCGTATTTTTTAATAAATAAATAAAATCGGAAGAACCATGACAGTGAATAGAGTCATCTTTATTTACTATTCGAGTTCAATCGATCACGATAACGATAACGAATATGATAATTTAGGTATATGGCAAAATTTTAACTCATCATCATCTTCATTTTATCCAAAACACGTCCACAAAACGTGCTGAACAAAAGCCTCCCCCCAAAGATCTCCACAACGACTGGTTTTGTGTTTTTTTTTTGTTTAATTCAACTCACTTACATTAAATTTTTATCATTATAACTACCGAGTCATATTTGGCTGTAAAAGTGAATAATGCACCTAGTAGCAATCGGTATTAAAATAACAAACTGAATAATTCATTCGCCGTACACAACTATTACAAGTGCCGAAACAGTCCGATTGCTATGAGAGACACGTACACGTAACTATTATATCATCAATGCACATCACCCGGACAAGGAAAGGATTAAAATCCAAAACCCACCCTCACTCGCAAGAAACAAGAAATAGTTTTGCGTGCATCAGTTCTAGTTAACGTTGAATAATTGTTTTTATACAATTTTGTTTTACTCGACTTACGTCGAGCATGTGATTTTGTATACCTAAAAACATAAGCGAAACGAAAGAAATCGCGAAATAGTTTAAGCAGCTTGATCATCCTGTTAAAGGTAATCAATGAAGTGATCCTTAACTAATTATAAGCATAATTATTAACAAAGCATCTAAGTCCAAAAACTATATATATATTTCTTTTTATATTAACGGGTAAGCACTGTGCCTAGATCTCACCTGATGTTAAGTGATGATAAGGCCAATGATGGAAGCGCACTTCACCCGGGATCCTCAACTAGTGAGGCACTGGCTATATTATCTCTAGCTGCCGGAACACAACAATGCTACAAACATTGATGTTATGGCGACATATTTAGATAAGATGGTGGTAGCTAGCCAGTCGGACAAGCAAGCCCTACCACCAACCAAACCGAGTACACAAACATGTACCCCCGCTGGGAATTGAACCCGGGACCTCTGGGTCTAAACCGGTGGTATTAGCCACTAGACCACAGAGGCGGTTATGTATATTTACATTTTGAGGTGCAAATCGAACCAAGCTGGAAACTGTTTTGGCTTGTATGTCGAATTTTTCAGGTGTTTGTGTTTAAGGCCAGTTTTGCTAGTTTCAACCTTCTGAAGCTATGTTTTTTTTTATAACGGCAACAATCTTTAAATACATCCTCTCTCTCCTCCTCCTCCTCCTCCTCCGTGCTTCGGAAGGCACGTAAAGCCGTTGGTCCCGGCTGCATGAGCAGTCGTTAATAACCACCAATTCGCACTGGGCAAGCGTGGTGGTTTATGGCCCGTTCTTTCTTTCCATCTCTGGGTCATGAGGGATCTGGAGGGCAGATTCGTGCTCCAGCAGTGGGGACATAAAATAAGCTGACAAAGATGAACCGTCTTTTAAAAATAACTAGCAATATAGGTACTATTATTCAGGATCAGCTATTATTCAGGAGCTATTGCTTCGAAACAATTGCTAGTATAGCTTTTAAATTTTATATGGCTACCAAATATTATTTGCACATTGTATAAATGAACACAATAAAAGTACACGAAAGGAAGTGTAATAAACCCATAAATAATAAAAACCGGAGGCGCCAGGAAGCTCGTACAATGAATTTCGACAGTGCATTAGCCATGCAACCAGCGAGGGTGCAATTAGAACAGCCGGCGACGTGACGACGGCCCGACGGGTACGTGACGTGAAATCTCATCGGGCGAGGATGTTGCGAACAGCTGTTACCAAGGAAGTAGCCAGCATTGTATTTAAATTGCAAGTTTTGGAAGTGCCGTCATGTCTGTACCTGCGTTTTACAGGATATTTGGTGTGTTATTATGAATTAGAAGTATTTATATTTGGAATATTATTGGATATTAAATATTCACGATACATTCATTTTTCACTCTCCGGCAGAAGTGTGTCAAAGCGCTATTTGAAGAGCCTGGGTTCAATCTCTTGTTGTGTTTCAGATTTTACGATGGCCCAAGTTTATGATAACTAAACCCGCTTTAGAGATTAATCCGACTGACTAGATTTCAATAAGATGACTTAATTTCATTGACGAATGCCTAGAAATGGTAGTATTTAGGCTAACTACTATTTATAAGTAATTTACTTAACTACTTACTATACTATTTATAATATTTTTTATTACATCGGGACTTACTGTGCGCACATTACAGCACATCGAGACATAGTCGTATAGATGACTCCATACGTCCCTATCCGTCCGTGCACTCTATCTCTATTAAAGATTTGAGACTTACAATGTAAACTCACTCCATGAAACTAATAGGGTGCCTACACATTAAAATGAAACAACTTTTACGGATTAACTCGCGTTTATTTTACACATTAGTTTTAATTAATGTTTATCCTGACGTTTCGAACCCTTTGCAGGGTCCGTGGTCGCAGGGAGACTGAGGTGTTGGTCGTCTCATAATTAGTTAGTAGCTTGTATACCCTCATTTAAAATTAATCAGGTGCGTTCCGTTTTACGCAGAAAGAGCTTACAATATCTTTTGGTCTGGCAGTATGGTGTTGGGGCTGGGATTTAATATTTTGTATGATAGGATCCCAGGCTTGTGGTAGCCAGCCCCAAGGATAAACATTAATTAAAACTAATGTGTAAAATAAACGCGAGTAGATCCGTAAAAGTAGCAATGTGTAGTGTTCGCGTAAACTTTAGAAAACAAAAGGTTCCTAAAATTTGTATGACTAAATATTTAGGTACTCTCCTCGTTTGTCACCCGGAGGCACTGTTCCAATACCATACAAATTCTCGTGTTCGTTAACGTGATCGAATGGCATAGGTATAATACTTGCACTAGGCATTTAGATACGACCGCAATCAAACAGTTAAGCAACTATCATTTAATCTGTGACTAAGCTGTCTAATGCAATACGAAACGCATACAAGCAACGAGCTTTGCTGTAACACAGCGGTTTGTCTACAAACAGGAACGTTGGTTATGCCATTTGTGATCGGCCATCTTGATGGCAAACACCACAGACTGCCCACAAATCCACTTGACAAATATCAAACCAATCGTTGTTTTTTTTTATATATTACGGGTAATCACAGTGCCTTCATTTCACCTGATGTTGACTGATGATAAGGCGCACTTAACCCATCAACTACTGAGGCACTGGCTATCTTATATCTAGCTACCGGAACACAACAATGCTACAAACATTGATGTTAGGGCGACAAGCCCTACCACCAACCAAACCGAGTACACAAACATGTACTCCCAAGCCATGACCTAAACAATATAAAACGTTGTTAGCCATTAACCCCTGACTACAATAAGCATTGAGCAATATGTCAATAGACTATGAAAATATCTAACTAATTTTGCCGTCTCAATATGAGATAAAGTTTTTTTTAACTTCACGTACGTTGCGGTTTTTTTGCTTTATAGTTTGGATGGCAAATGACTCTGTTCTGCCTGATGTTAAGCAGAGAGGACAGCTAGAGGAGCAGGATGGCGCCCCACTAAGTCCTCACCTTGCCGACTTTTTTTTTTTTGAGAGAGAGATTGCTGATTGCCTTTACGGCATTTTTAGCTTCACCGGGCTTTTTTGGGGGCGGCGAGGAACGTAAAGGGTCCCTCAAGCCGTGTGAAACGAATCACCTTCGGAGGTTTTCTAGAGGGAACGCCATCGCGTACTAGTGCGCGTCCCTGTGCCCTACTAGATTCTCCGAGGAGTTCGGATCGGATCGGTACTAGATTCTCCGAAGGGTTCGGATCGGATCGGTCACCTTGCCGACCCGCTAGTTTTCTTTAACACCTCGTTTAAAGGACCCCATGTTGTACCAAAAGAAAAAGTTTAGCGTTCGCCACATTCGACCATTCTTTTATTTCCGTAAGGAGATCTTCCTCATTTTTCTCTGGCCGTTTGAATATTTAAAAATATAACGTTAAGCCTGTGGAATTCTTTTTGAATTTTAAAGACATAAAGACTTTTTTTTTAATTATCCCTAACTGTTTTTGTAGTCTTCTGTTTTTAATTTCGTATTTTCCTAACTAATTCCCCTAAATTCTAAAATTGAGCCGTAGCTCGTCTTGCCATTTTTCTCCAAACATTATTTCGGCTTTGTTTGGGCTTATTATATTATAGTTTCGTGTTTTTATTAAGTTACATATTAATTAATGTAGTAATCGCGCGCGCGTCCGGTTTTGCGTTTCCTTTTTTTATAGCCATTATTTTGTTTTTTCTAACATATTTTATTTTCTTTGTCTTTTCTTATTTTGAAATATTAAACTAAATTATATCCGTGTGTTAATACAGTGTTTATTTTTTTCCTTCAGCAGGTATCACGTGTATAAGATAAGAGCTCGTTACAAAAGGTACTATCTAAGTCTACTCGAAGTTTTTTACGAGATAACACTTTTCGAACCAAGGGATTTTCAGAGAAGCTTCACCTTTTTTTTTGTTACTTGCAGATGTTTTATTACACCTATTGTTACTGCGCTCGATCATCTTTACCACATAACATAAATGTGCAACCAATGACCATATAAGACAATAATACAGTGATGTGTGGACTTACAACACGATTAGTGCACCGTCAGGTTGTTACTACGTAAGAAAGCAACCGATTTCGAATTGGAAATGTACGAGTATGTCGTCAGTCAATTTATCATACATAGACTAGACGTATGCGCGTATACAATTAATTTGATATACCTACCAGACTAAGTATACATAATTATACCTATGTGTCAGCAACAACATACACTCGTATTTTGGGATATTACTAACCATACTAATTCAATGAGTGTACACACGGCGGCAGATCAACCTACACAAATCTGTCAAATTTCTCCAATAAATATTGATCCTTATAACCAAACGATAAAGTTTAAAAGTTTTTTTATTGTAGAAATTTGACAGTTTTAGGTAGGTTGATCTGCCGCCGTGTGTATCTACTTTCAATTTTATTCTGAAATAATCTTCTTACATACTTACCACTTATTGAAGGCGCTCTTCATTCCAACATCCTTAACTATTGCGGAAAACTTAATTGCAACTGTTATAATGTCTACAATCATTTATGTTGCAAAGACAGAGAGAAAAAGGCGATACCTGGAGGTTTAACTACAAGCCCTACCTCCAACCAAATTAAGTACAATAATAATACCAGGTACGCTGGAAATCGAACCCAGAATCTCTGAGCCTGTCTGTGACAGATAGTCTAGCCCAGAGAGCGTTTAAAAGATGCAGAAACTATTATTTAATATGTGGTAACTTGGTCGCTCGCTGAAATCGCTATGTCTAACTTTTTACTTGGTAAGACTGCGTCGAAGGACCATGCGGTGACCACAATACGTAATAGGCACGGACACGTGAGAGCTTCGGAAGTGTTTGCGGCACGTTCGGTCATTTCCTTTAATATTGTTTGCGGTTCTGGTGTCCATATTTTACGTAAGTGGTGGGACTTTTTTGACAGTTCCAGTCAAATTAAGAAATCAATAACGTCCGGTAGGCACATGTATAAGGCCAAAAGGGGATCAAAAAGACATGATCGTCTGAAGAGTTTTGCTGATTTTTTTAACGTAAAATTTTTAACAAAAGAAGATACGAACCAGGCGTCACCTGACAACCGTTTACTTTATCGAAATTGTAACATTATGTATAATTACACTTTAACAATTAACGACATAAACAAACGTGAAACAAACTCCTTTTATCACGTAACGGATAATATTTTCATGAGCATTTTTTATTTTCAATAATCTCATAATTGAGCTCAAAATAAAGATTGAAATAAAGCACGAAGCGATTTTTTTGGTTTAAAAAAGATTTACTCAAGTGCTGCCTAAAAACTCCTAAAAACAAAATTATTTATCATCCCATCCACAACTCTCCCATTTCTTTTCACATTCCTATCCACCCTACTCCCGAACTGTGGTCGTTAAAATCGTAATTCGGCGTAGGCCTTGCATTTCTAATACTCTTGGGTTGCCGACCTTTCCGTGGCGGAAGCGTCTGGCAACCGGGAAGTGTTCATTGTGCATTTTTTTTTAATATCTATTTTCGTTCATTCGCAGGACATTACGTTTCGGGTGTCAATGACTGGCAGGCTCTTCGAAGTGTACTCGTACAGTTGCTATCAGAGAGGCCATTCTCCACCAGTTTGTAGGATTTGTGGATATACCTGATCGAGATGATTGCAAGACCGAGTCAGTCGAGTTGTTGGTTTCGTAAGATAGTAAACGTTAGACAAAACACACAGGCTTGAGGCCAGTGGTGAATTCTGATCAGATCTCCCCCTGTGTGGGATGGTCTGAGTCTAGCAGTGGAACGTTTATAGACTAATAAATAATTATTATATAAATAGCTATATATAATAGCTATATAAATAGCAGGTAATAAGAAAATTTACCTACCCAATGTTATAACAAAAAATATGGATTTTCCCAATCGAAGTTTGAAAACTTTCATTCACCACGCTACTCTCGAGCCCAAATAAGATAAACGACTCGATGAATTGCAATACGATCGATCAATTATCACTTTCGAAACATAATGATAGTATTGATCAACAGACCTTACTGAGATATCGATTTGAAATCAATCTCATCGATTTGGACAGTATCCTGTCCGTTGCTCAATCCACATCGACGTATCATATAAGTGGTAGTATAAAATAAGGAGACCCAGAAAGCAAGCTTACCTAATACATGCCGCGCTCGAGCAACGCACATACATACCCTTGCGCGGACACGGATCTCGGAACAGTCAGAGCGCCGCTGTTGCGAGATTCGTGTCCGTGAGAGGAGCCCGCCCGGTCTGCGAGTGCCGAGGTTAAGCAATCGCAAAGGTCGGTCATCGGATGAGTGATCAAACTTTTATCATCTCGAGCTCCTTCGTGCACGTGTAGCTGTTTGTCCCGGCTGCATTATTTATATATATATAATAATATATATGAACAACATCACATACATTGTTCTGATCCCAAGGTAAGTAGCTAAAGCACTCGTTTCATGGAAATTAGATACCACAACCATCCAGACCCGACACAATATCGAAAGGTTCGTTTTCGACACTGACCCGACAGGGAATCGAACCCAGGACCTCAGAGTTAGCGCCGCCCAAACTCCGGCGTGCAAGCCACTCGGCTACGGAGGTCGTCGAATAATTTTTTTTTTTACTAAAAACTAAAAATTTGCAGTGTTTAACAACCACCGCACCGCACTAGGCCCGCATGGTGGTTTATGGCCCGTTCTCCCTATCCATCCATAAGAAAAGTTCGTGCCCCAGCAGTGGGGACATAAAATGAGCAGATGATGATGAGAGCACAGAAGAAAGATACTGTGAGAGGTTGTCTATGCGCGCGTTGTTCGAGCGCGTTTGTATTAGACTTACCTTCTACAGTCTTGTTATTTTGTGGTGGTAGTAACCGTACGAAATACATCCGTTTAGTGGAGATTAAGGGAATCAATATGGCGTTGAACGCTCGTTAAAAATTACGAATACGTTATCGGCTATTGTAACACGCGTTCATTCATGTCTACACTTCCTTAATTTTTTGGGAGGAGAAACTATAGAAATAGACAGGAAACTTCAATTGTCTAATAGCAGGTATTGTGCTAATGACAATAATTCTGTTAAAGTAGTGAATTATTGAATTAATGAATGAACTGCGCAACTGCGTAGGTAACTCTGTAAGTCGCTAAGCTGAGGTAGTACTTGGACGACACTTACGTCGCATGCAACGAATTGTGGGCGAGAATCACAATGGATGCGTGTAAGCCGAGTTTCTTGCTAGCTCTTCCCGGTCTCCCAAAATCCGAACTGGTGGTTGATTCATTAGTTTAGTCTAAACGATTTTTTTAGTTTTTTGATTTATAGTTTTGCCGTCAATAAGTGCCTGTGACGGTCTATGTTGAAAAAATTATTTGACTTTGACTTTGACTTTAAGCAACTTTTGCAAAGGCCGATAATCGGATGGGTGACCAAAAATTTTTCATCTCAAGCTTCTCCGTGCTTCGGAAGGCACGTAAAGCCCTTGGTGGTCTCGGTTATATTAGCAGTCGTGAACATTCACCAATCCACACTGGGCCCGCGCCGCGTGGTGGTTAATGGCCCGTTCTCTCTATCCATCCATGGAGAAGGCTCGTGCCTCAGTTTATGTCCCCACACGTATGACTGTCCCCACAGGGTATGAGCTGGTTATTGTGATGATGATCTCAATAGAGTGGACCCTTCATAATGCGAAAAGACGACCAGGTAGACCGAGACAGAGATGGTGGAAGAATCCTTTTAGTAATTTAGAAGTTCAGTCAAAACTACATTTTTTCTATCAACAACATTTTGCTTCTAATCATCCGCGGTCGTAAAACCAACAAACATCACTATCAAAGCCGACCATTTAGCAAACTAGATCGATATTATAGATCGTGATGAATAAACCATCTGTATTAACTGGCCGGTGAATGAAACCCATTGTGTGGGACGCAATGACGTCATCCGTGCGTCCCCAGCGTCATACAGTGATAAATTTAAATCATTCCTTCAATTTATGTAAATACTTACCTATGTTTATGCTCGAAAATAAATGGGTGTTAAGTACCAATCCGTCTATGGTTTTACCTAATTAGGCATTATGTCGTCTTATTAACGAATCTTTACCTAAAACGGTAAAACAAAATTGTTTTAGGAAATAATAAATATTACAGAGTAATAGCTTCCGTGCTTCGGAAGGCACTTTGTCAATTGTTCAAATTCAAATTCAAATTCAAAAATCATTTATTCAGTTTAGGCTACAAGTAGCTCTTATGAATGTCACTATGCCATCGGTTCGTAAGTCTACTATGGGCGGGAGATCTTGTACTGAGAAGAACCGGCAAGAAACTCAGCAAGTGTCCAGCTCTTTTCTCCCTTACAGCGTCAAAAATATTGGAAAATCATTATCATTAAAATCAAGTCATCGTTACAATTGATGGGTATTGACTTAATCACCACGCCTGCCATATACGGGTTGGTACACACAAACCCGGGCTATGCATCGAAACTTACTAACCACACTTTGCTCGACCTAGGAATTGAACCCAGGACCTTCGGATGTTGAACCTACCAAACTGCCACTCAGCCACCGTGGCATAACTCTAAATAAGTAGTGAATAAGAAGTATCTAAATGTAAATGTTTATGTTTGTAAAATAAAAAATTGTGTACCCCTTCTTTGTTCCCAAAAAAAAAAAAAAATGAATAAATAAAGATAAGGATAAAATAGAATAGAATAGGAACTTAAGCCTAGACGGGCATCCCACCCGCAAAAGTATAAAAGAAGATGTATGAAAGAGTAGTATGAAGAATGAAAGTACGAGAGGCATAAAAGTGAGAACTGGTATGAAAGATAAAATATAGTTAAAAATAGGCTCCGATTCTGTTGGAGGTGTAAGAAAAAAAAAAAAAAAAAAAAAAAAAAAAAACTCTAAATAAGTAAGTATAATAATTATTAAAAAACAATTAAATATAATACTAATGCCTTTGAGTCAAAACAACCACATCACGTTCCGACTTGTATAGCAAGCAATAACTTTACAGTACTATTTGCATTAATAAGGTGTCTAGCATAACAAAACAAAGTACAATATAATAACTGCCATGCAAATTTATGGGGTGAAACAAAACCATTACCATTTCAAACAAGATTATTAATGGTTTTAATAATTGTTTGTGATGTAGTTTATAGTATACTAGCGGCCCGCTCGCGACTTCGTCCGCTTGAGTGAATACACGTATCCTATAGAACCCTAAAGCAGCGCCACCTACCGGGTCCAATTATATGCATGTATGATACATATAAACCTTCCTCTTGAATCATCTATAAAAAAAAACCACATCAAAATCCATTGCGTAGTTTTCAAGATCTAAGCACACATAGGGACAGCCAGACAGCTGGAAGCGGCTTTGTTATATATATACTATTTACCTAGTGATTTTAGTAAATCACTAGAAAAAATTGCTAGACTTATTTATCAACCTTTTTGATTTTATGCCTATATGGTAACACAGTACATATTAGGAATTGAACGTAATACAGTTTCTTATTCTGTGGTAGTCCACATAAAATCAAAAAGGTTGATAAATAGGTAGATAATAGGTAGGGCCCAGTGCGGATTGGTGGTTGTTAACGACTGCTAAAGCAGTCGGGACCAACGGCTTTACGTGCCTTCCGAAGCACGGAGGAGCTCGAGATAATAAAATTTTAGTCACCCATCCGATGACCGGCCTTTGCGAAAGTTGCTTAACCTTAGCAATCGCAGACCGGGCGCTATAACCACTGCGCCATCGAGCTCCTCTAAATTTGTTCCTTTCAAATCAACGATAACAACCAAATACCGCGAGACCGAGTGCCTTATTAATAGTGCGTCTGACCCTGTATGTCAAGAACTTCCGAGTACGAATAACTACAGTTCAAGCCCCTCTAAAAAATTTTTAACTCCTTTTCAACAACAAACAATCTTTTTTATAACAAATTTAAGTTTAAATTATTCTTTAAAATAAATATGCCGTTCACCATTTGTGCTTATCCAACCAGCCGACCACCAACAGACCGAACAATTTAAATGTGACAATTAAACTGACAACACATCAGGAGAAAGTCTGCTCCCAAAATAGAAATCAGATCCTAGCCTATTGTGCGACGCTTAATGACACTATTCCAAAGCTAAGTGGTCCATACAAACACAGTAGCCGGCCCGAAAAGGCAACAATATCGTGTCGATTAGAGGACCGACAAAAAGCGACAGTACCACGCTTAATTGTCGTCCGCCATTTTTGGTAGTTTTCAAATCGACAAAACTACCAAAAATGGCGTCGTGAGTCAGACGCCTACGCGCGCCGCGATTCTAACACCTGATTCCGATTTATTAGGGAGGTGGATGGTTTTTCTAGTGTTTGTTTCTACATCACTATGTTAAATAACGGTCAACAGTCTCTATAGCAGGGTGACGATGTTTGAAACGCACGAACGATTCAAAGTTTTTGTCAAACTTTGTTTTGTATGGTGTACAATAAAGAGTATTTTCATTTTTCATTTTTTTTTTTCATGATTTTGGTCCGTGTAGTTAATTGATCTAAGCAGGTTTAAATGAGTCCATCATATCAGTTGCTTCAAGAATATTGTAAAACCTAAAACCAATTGAGTGATGTCAAAAAAGATATGAACCTACAGTGGCAGCAAAATCGCTGAACACTTAATTTTGTCAAACCGTATAGTATTTTTTTTGATCAAGTAAAGTAACGTTAAGTAAATAGCCTATGACTGTCCCACTGCTGGGCAAAGGCCTCCATCATTGAAATCAAGTGATCACTACAATTAATGGGTATTGTCATAATCACCACGTAAACTAAAAGATAAGTTAATCAATATAATAATCTAACAGAAGCTAATCAACGTCTGGTAAAGTTATATATATATAGTAGCTTGGTACAAAAGAGTACAACGACTTACGATACTGACGTAAAGAAAGAAGAAGAAGAAGAAAAACCATTTATTTGGCATGCATTACATACAAATAAGAAAATAACATGACGGCCCGCAAATCTATCGTAACCAAGTTCACAATTACTTCGACACCATTATTAGGGTTCCGTACCTCAAAAGGAAAAAAACGGAATCCTTATAGGATCACTTTGTTTTCCGTCTGTCTGTCTGTCTGTAAATACCTTTTCCCTCTTTTATATGTATAGGTACCTAATAACTTTGGTGTATGTAGTACCTAACAGTCGGGAAAAGTTCGAGACTCGATTCCTGAACTATAAAATATGTACCCATAAATTTGTACGGAACCCTCGGTGAGCGAGTCCGACTCGCACTTGTCCGGTTTTCTATAGAAGTTGAGTGACCAGATAAGCCCACCCAGGTGTATCTGGCGATCTGCAAGGAAGTCCGGTGGACGCGACACCGGACAATAAGCGACGTGATCGCGTGATGCTAATCTATTGCGATTCTATTTGCTAACTTCCTTACCATTGTCGTTTTTATTAAACACTAGCGGCCCGTCCCGGCTTCGCACTAGTGGACATTTTTTTAATATATAGGCTATGTTACTCAGCGCTAATGCAGCATTCTAATGGTGAAAGATTTTTTTAAATCTGTCTAGTAGTTTTTGACTTTGTTCGTTACAAACAAAAATGCAAAAATACAAAGCTTTCCTAAAAAAAAATTCAATTCAAAATTCAAAATCATTTATTCAGTTTAGGATACAAGTAGCTCTTGTGAATGTCACTATGCCATCGGTTCGTAAGTCTACTCTGGGCGGGAGATCTTGTACTGAGAAGAACCGGCAAGAAACTCAGCAAGTGTCCAGCTCTTTTCTCCCTTACAGCGTCAAAAATATTGGAAAATGGAAATGAAAATGTATCATAGCAGGACACTTTCCATTACAAATAAACACAAAATTATAGAAGACAACCACAACATGTAAATAAAAAACAAAAATACCACAAAATAAAAAAAAAACTAAGTTAACAAATTTACATCAGGTAAAAGTTTCAATTTCCACAATGTCATATTTATAATATTAGTGATAATAATATATTTATTGAGTATTTTAATCGACGAGTATAGGCAAATTACTCTAATCTACCAGATGTTAAGCGAACGCGGAGACCTGACGCGAATGCAAGTATTGAAGCTAGTGGTATTAATAACTACTTGACTACTATTTTATACTACGAAATTTTATTTAAATATCTAGATTCCGTTCTCGGTGGCCGAGTGGCAAAGCGCTTGGTCCGATACCCGAAGGTCCCGGGTTCAATTACCAGGTCGGGCAAAGTTTGTTTCGGATTTTTCGGGTTTGTGATCACCAACCCGATTGGCAAGCGTAATGATTAAGCCATTACCCATCAATTGTAGTGATGACTTAATTTTAATGATGGAGCGCAAAGGGACAGCCATAGGCTTTTTACTTACTTACTTATACTTATTTAGATTAAACGGAATCTGATCGTGCTCTTGAAAGGGATTTGTAAAGTATTATTGCATAATCAATTTCTCTTCTTCGGTTACAGTGACATCATCGCCTATACCAATGTTACTTTGTATAACAAAACACATTTAGTTACAAAACAAGGTCAGTCGCCGCAGACTTGTACCACTGTCGTTTACTACATAATATTTGATATTGTAGAACCATTTCATGTCTAAACTTTTTACTTTTTATTTTCAAGTGCTAATTGCTGCACTGAAGCTAAAATTTTATAAATATTTAATTTAGCTTCAGTGCAGCAATTAGCACTTGAAAATAAAAAGTAAAAAAATGTACTATAGATAGCGTTGTGTTATAAAATTTGTGGTATTTCATCTGCAAAGGTGACTCTGCATGGCCATGAGTTGCAATGACCGTTGGATAGATGGCGCATGGTGCCGCTAATAAGCACTTCAAAATTAAAAAAGCAGTGACCAAATTCAGCGCTTACGTCAGCCTTCCCGGTAGCATAGCGGTCAGTGCAGCCGCCCGGATTGCGGAAAACCCAGATTCGATTCCTGGCTGTATTTTATGACATTTTATGTCTGTTTTTTTAGTTTGTAGCAAGTAATTATTTATTTATTTTAAGAGTTTATGTACACACATAAGAGGGTAACAAAATAAGCTATACGGGTGAATGTAGTACAAGGGCGCTGCTTATTTCAGTACTGAAATATCTTCCAACAGGCCCGCAAAAGGAAACATTATAAAAAGAGAATTACTTAATACCACGTAATTTTATTTTTAAATTTTTCCCTATTTGTATTGGAAGTGGGACATTTTATTTTTACCTTACTTTAATATATTGTAAGTTACAAATTCGCGTCAGACTAACATCTTTATTTCAACTCACAAAGAACATTAAATATTTACCTCTAAAGACCACAAACGTTCCGCTTCCATTGAAAATCGTTTGAAATAGGTACATAGAAATTGCCTTAAAACTCTACACAACAGTCTCCGTCAATAATATATGCATTACACAATACACATTGTGTCCCGGGCGCCCCGTGGGTAATCACATCAGACCCCGGACGTTTTGAGAAACTATCGAGAAAATTTACTCTAAAAATTAGTAGGTACTTAAATGTAACAAGATTTCTTTTGTCTCGGAGGCTTCGTATGTTCTGTATAGTTTAAACGTTTATTTTTAATTAATAAGCTCAAGTATGACGCTTATAAATTTTAAGTGAGTATTTAGTTTACAAACTGAATTATCTCAATTCTGGGCGAGAGTCCTCTTTTTATTTTAATTAAGTCATTGTTGAGTATTTTCTTAATACGGTTCTCAAATGCGGGTACACACGCTACATGAGTAAATATAAGAACAAAAGATAGTCACCCTACCGGAGGACGTGTATTTTAAATATAAATATATATGTCAGATACAATAAATATGTCAGAGCTTAGTTAAGTAACTTTTTAAATACATATCGTATTATACGTACAAAACTCATGGATACATAGTTCGAAACTGGTCGTGTCCTTTCTCCTTCGTCCTTTCTTAAGATATTTCAAAATGTTACAAACAATCATATAGTTTAGTGTTAGTAGAATCATTTGATGGAATTGTAACATTTCAACAGAGCCCATGTAATCGATACGCCTTCAATCAGCCAGCACGCTACATTTTGAAAGGCACGTCATCACTATACGATATTATCAATCAATAACCAATTAACCACTGCTAGTTCATTCGTCGCCACTTCATGTAAATGACATGTGGTAATCGGTATGGAAAATTGCGTTAAGCAATCTAAGAGCGATCCTATCCGAACCCCTCGGAGAATCTAGTAGGTCATGGGCACACGCACTAGTGATGCCGTTCCCTCTAGAAACCTCCGAAGGTGTTTCGTTTTACACGGTTTGAAGAGCCCTTTAAGTTTCTCGCCGCCCCCAAACAAGCCCGGTGAAGCTGAAAATATCGTATGAGGCAATCAGCAAATTTTCTCCAAAAAAATTTGTGCCATTTTTATGGACATTTTATACCAACATTTTAACTCTAATCGTTTTTCATATAAATTCTCGTTTTCATAAACATGATCAAATATAGGCACCCCGATCTAGACTATGAGCGACGTGCGAGCCCCACCATAGTTGGACCTTCGCCCCACTAGCCTCCGAGTTTCCCACTTTTCTGTGGCGTGTGAAGTTAGCTGCGGAAAGTGGGCGGGCCGAGGGGCGGGGCGGGGTGTGGCGGCTCAGTGCGCGGCAAACCGCCGCAATGAGTGCGTCCTCGCCTCACCCGCACGTTGCGCAGCACCCGCGATCTTTTTAAATTTCGAAATTAGAACAGCCAGACATTTTGTTATTTAAACTTCGAATACATTTTCATAACATCTTCATAGAACTTTCCTAACGTTTTTTTTATATAGAAACTTGTTTTGATAAAAGTTCAGTATTTTGCACTGACATAGTTTGACAAACGTATATCCAATCAAACAGGTGAGCAGAACGCATCTATAATAAAGCGACTGACCTTTACCTACACTATTTGTCTCCGTTCATGATTAATTCATGACTCCTGTATAGGCTTTTTGCAGCGTAAAGCGCGTATAACTACATAGAACGAACAGTTTTGCGATTATCGAAACACAATTTAGCGTAACCTAGCCTTTAAGTGTTCGTAATAAGGATGACGGCGGTATGTTTTGCTGGTATCCTCCGTTTGTATCGCGTACGTAAGGTCGATATTATAATTGGCGCCACATTGTTCTGGCGCAATTTGAGCGCGGGAGCGGCAGGCATGCGTTCGGTTACAAAAACCGAAACGTGCGACGAACGTATCGATAGATTACGGTTTTTGCGCCCACCACACTAGCCCGTACGACATTGTTCGTCGGACGTCAATTAGAGATAATGATGAACAGTGTTTTTGAGCGGGCTGATATCTCGATTGTCTCTGATTCGAGAATCTGCCACAGACGAGGGCGATTTATGGCTAATTTTCGATGCGCGAAATGTTTTTTTCTTTCTAATAAACACCTCGTTAGGTGGACCTCGCATCGGTAATGTAATTGAAACCGTTCGCAATAACGGATACGTTGCAGAACTGCTCGCTAAAGGTGTAACTTGTTACTGAATCGTAAATTATCCTCTCTATTCTATTTCAATGTGCTCTTGTACTTTTAAAATTCTTATTACAAGAGCTTACAAGGTGCGAAATAATTACAATTGCGTTTTACACAGATGTCTTGTTAGCAGACTTTATGGCCCTACAAATAAACAAAGAATAAGGTCCGAATAGTTATTCCGTGTTTTGTCTCTTTTACTCTAATTTGAAATGACGTTTACATGACAGGAACAAAACACAGAATGACTATTCGGACCTTATTCTTTGTTTATTTGTAAGGCACTATATGTTTTAGTAAAATTATTATAAAATTATACTTACATCTATGCTAAGATAAGATAAGATATAAGATATAGGTATCTTAGCCATAAAAATATCATATCTCATTCTTCACGGTTTGGGTTCTCAAGTTAATGAAAAAGTACAATAAACTATAACAGATATGCAATACTCTAGCAAGTTTCCATTAAAATTTAAATGTTATAATGAAACATAAATTTGTCGTCCTATAACTACAAATACTAGTTTTTTTTTTTTGAGAGAGATTGCTGATTGCCTCTACGGCATTTTCAGCTTCACCGGGCGTCACTAGTGCGCGTGCCCTACTAGATTCTCCGAAGGGTTCGGATCGGATCGGAACAAATACTAGTAATGCAACATATTAATGCAAGAAACATTTTGATATTCTATTTTCGTAGACTTTTCCAAAAAAAGACAAAATATGTAGAAATCAAAAAAGTTTTTACAAAATACAATGTAGGGAACATATTTTATACGAACCTATTTTATACTAGGAACATATTTTATATGCAACGTTTCGACCGAGTTGCAGAAGCTGTTAGAAGTTAGTCACGGGAATTTTTATTGAAGTTTCAAAGTCCGCTTAATAAGTACCGAGAACTCAATAACAGATCAATTTAAAACGAAACACATTACTCGATCTCATAAAACAAAAAAAAAGGACGAAAGGCATCCTATAATGAGTGAGCACAGTTAACTTAGTCGATAGAGATGGTGGTGAATTAAGTTTTATTTTATTTACTCCCAGTCGTTACTCTTAATAACTTGGAACCTTTAATTAATTGAAACCCAACCCAACCTATCCCGAAGTACACTTTCCCCCGAGGAAATACCTGTTTTCTCCAGCAGCGAAGACGCCAACATTCGACTATGGAATGTCGAATTTCGCTCCCGATGCGATTCGTTACACACACACACAACCCAGATAGCACAATAAATTTAATTGGACTAACGCGGCTCCAAATGCCCTTATTACTACTTCAAATCTATTTAATTATTCACACACGATACAATATCAACCCGCCATAAATGTTTTCCCGAAACAAGTAGGTAGAAAAAAAGCAACTAGTGATGGGGCCATTATGCCACTAAACAAATTGAAGATCGATAATCGATTCCCGAATCGATCCGTCCATAATACAAATCAAAGTTTTACTTCCAACAAAAATAAATGCCTGTTTATTTGCAACAAGACTCATTAAAGTATTATCAACCTCGTTCGTTATCGTTAGTGTAGAGATACGCTAGGATTTGTATTAAAATCAAAACTACCCTAGGTTACCAAGGTCGAATTTAATTAAAGTGTGGTTTATCGGATGTTAATGACGGTACTTGTTGACATTGAATGGGTGCCTTTGGCTTTCAAAGTAAAAAGTAAATAGTGTTGAATAATTTCGGCGGGCTGGTTAGAACCACGATAGCTCAATTGGAAGAGCACCTGACCCGGTATGTCAGAAGGGTGCAGGTTCAAATTCTGCTCGTGGAAATTTTTTCAACATTTGTGTTTTTGTAATTTGTTTCGCAACAAAATTTGCGTTAAAATTATATAAACAAAACATATACATTTTATAAAGTGTGTTTCTTACTTAAAAAATGTACAGACGCCTGCACTTCAACCTATCCAAAACTGTCAAATTTCTGTGATACATTTTCAACCATATATATAAGTCAAGTACAAAGTCTATTGAGGAACTTTGACAGTTTGTGGTAGGTTGATGTGCAGGCGTGTGTACTTAGATCATACACGTTTAGGTTAGTAAGTTAGTTAGGTTAATTAAAATAATCTATTACCCTACTGCTACTGTTTAAAGGCCTCCATCATTGTCATCGCTACTATTGGTGGGTATTGGCTTAATCACCACGCTTGCCAAATGCGGGTTGGTGATCGATCACAAACCCTCATCGAGCATCAAAATCTCCGAAACACACTTAGCCCGACACGGTAATTGAACCAAGGTCCTTCGGGTTTCAGGATAAGCGCTTTGCCACTCTCAATATTTAATTGCAACCTGAAATATCTACATTTAAAAAATAAATAAACAAAAATGCAAATTCTCAATTTTTCTGTCTTATTGCTATAAGTGATATCTTCCAGATAACCAAACGGATGGAGAAAGCTAAGACGCTATTAGAAAATATAGATTTGTTAGTGACAACAATTACCTATGCACAAAAATATCAATAGCGCGATGAATACTAACATTAATTTAGAGCCAATTTTGTAAAACAGTCATGTCCGTTTGATGTCATCGTCGTCATCATCATCATCATCATCAGCTCATTTATGTCCCCACGCGGGCCCAATGCGGATTGGTGGTTGTTACCGACTGCTAATGCAGCCGGGACCAACGGCTTAACGTGCCTTCCGAAGCACGGAGGAGCTCGAGATGATACATTTTTGGTCACCCATCCGACGACCGGCCTTTGCGAAAGTCGCAGACCGGGCGCGTTAACCACTGCGCCTTCGAGCTCCTCAATGCCTGATGTAGTGTCTATTAATTTGAATACAATATTTTCTTACGATGTCTCTACATTTGCATGGTATTTAAAGAATAAGAAATAAATAATAAATTAAAGCTTTATTGGTCCAAATGCATTGAGTACATTAAAAATAGGGTATTAATTTCCAAACATTTCTACGCTGTTTATGGCAAAAATATGTGATACCGAAATCAATCTTATTTATGTTACCATATTTCATTAGAAATAAATTTATTCTATTCTACATCCGTTTATAAATAAAACTTTGTTGCAGTCACTGGCGCCCACCTCGAGAGAGAAGATTACTTTGTATGTAGAAGTGAAACCTGTACGTCTAAAGAAATATGTTGATGATCTATTTTAGTTGACGAACAAACAGTAAACTAAACAACAATGAGATATTGTTACATGCAATGTAAAAACGAAACAATAACGTTTAATTTTTCCTAAGACGTGATTGTTCCCACTAACTGTATCGCTTGGTAGTAACCTTAAACCTTTAACCGCCTGTGGTCTTGTGGTTAAGACCACTGTTAGACCCGGAGGTCCCGGGTTCGATTCCCAGCGGGGGGTACATGTTTGTGTACTCGGTTTGGTTGGTGGTAGGACTTGTTTATCCTGGCTAGCTTTCACCATCTAAATATGTCGTCATCGTCGTCGTAACATCAATGTTTGTAGCATTGTTGTGTTCCGGCAGCTAGAGATAAGATAGCCAGTGCCTCAGTTCAGTAGTTGAGGATCCCGGGTGAAGTGCGCTTCCAACTTTTGAGATGTAAGCACTGTGCTTACCCGTAAGATATATATCTTTATATGTTATAAATCTTCTGTGCGTGTGTATGTCACTGAACTCCTTCTAAACGGCTCGACCGATTTGAATGAATTTTTTTGTGTATGTTCAAATGGATTCGAGAATGGTTTAGATTTACAATTGGACCCGGTACGTGGCGCTGCTATAGGGGTCCGTCATGGGGTACGGGTGTGCTTAATCGGACGAATGATTTGTTTGTTTTGTTGTCATGGAAATTGTCAAAGCGGTACGAAGTCCGCCGGTCAGCTAGTATATCTTTAAAAACATTGCACATTCATACATACATACTCTCACGTAGACACGCCTGCACATCCACCTACCACAAACTGTCAATTTCCTCAATAGACTTTAAACTTTATGACTTAAAGATATAGTTGAAAATGTAAGTATTGAGGAAATTTAACCGTTTTGGATAGAAATGTTTTTGATTTGTTTATATAATTTAAACGCAAATTTTGTTGCGAAAACAAATTACAAAAACACAATGTTGAAAAAATAGCTCAATTGGAAGAGCACCTGACCCGGTATGTCAGAAGGGTGCAGGTTCAAATCCTGCTCGTGGAAATTTTTTCAACATTGTGTTTTTGTAATTCGTTTTGGATAGGTTGATGTGCAAGGAGGCGTCTGTACCTACTTCTCCTAAAAAAGGTGGACAGAGCATCAAAACCAATTGTGAGTGAACTCGCCGTTAGTGCCCTCGACGGACGCCACATTAAGCATCATCAAAGTCGAACTGCGAGGTGGAAAAGACAACATCAGTGATAGGTTGCTAGCAAATCGCCTGATGTGCGCCTCAGCGTCTCTTAACAAATACAGGAATATTTAACATTAACATGTTCAAATAACTTTTATCACAACAACGGCAACAAGAGTTTGTCACAACAACAGACATTTTGTTTTTGTTATTTGCTTTTAATATTTTAATTTTTTATGGGTCCAGCTGAAGATCAGCGTTGTGGCTACAAGCTATAACATGAGCTGGTGGCTATGCTACCGGGAAGGCTGACGTAAGCGCTGAATTTTCAGTGCTGCTAAAGAAGCACAATAAAACATTAGGTAGCCAGCGGTCAGTGCAGCCGCCCGGATTGCGGAAGACCCGGGTTCGATTCCGGGGTCGGGTGGGCGTTTAATTTTTTCACTGTATTTTATAAAATTATAGCATCTAGCATCCCATAGCCTGGAAATCAGGAAAATCCTAGTCCAGGCATATATAAGAAGAAGCCGTTGGCGTTATTTTTATCTATTAATGTTTAGTAGGTACTTATTCATCATCATCACCAGCTCATACCTATATGTCCCCAATGCTGGCCCACGAGCCTATGGATGTAATAGAGAGAACGAGCCACAAACGACCACGCGGCCCAGTATGGGTTGGTGATTCTTAACGATTGCTAATGCAGCGGGTGTCAACGGCTTTACGGCTTCCGAAAGACGAGGAGATTGGAGAAGGAGCAAAACAGTACTTATTACATTGTGAAATATGTTTATTTAACCTAAAATGTTTTTGTTTTGTTTATATAATTTTAACGCAAATTTTGTTGCGATACAAATTACAAAAACACAATGTTGAAAAAATTTTTTCCACGAGCAGGATTTGAACCTGCACCCTTCTGACATACCGGGTCAGGTGCTCTTCCAATTGAGCTATCGTGGTTCTAACCAGCCCGCCGAAATTATTCAACACTATTTACTTTTTTACTTAGTGTTGAATAATTTCGCACCTGCACCACCAGCACCTGACCCGGTATGTCAGAAGGGTGCAGGTCCAAATCCTGCTCGTGGAAATTTTTTCAACATTGTGTTTTTGTACTTTATTTAACCTCCTAAGACCGAGAGGGTGGGTCTTTTTGCTCATTTTGCTTTTCAAAGGCTGATATTTTATTTTTTGGTATGCTGACATTTCTTTCTTTCTATTCTTTCTTCCGAGATGGTGTTACTATATTATCATTTCTTTTTATTAACACAAACATTTTAACGTTCCTTTACAGCAGGGATGCACAGACTACGGCCCGCGGGCCGCATGCGGCCCGCCGGTCGAATACTGGTGGCCCGCCGACAGCAAAAATAATACTCTCGTACATTCGAAAATATTGAATTTGAATACATTATTATCAATTTTTCATTGTCTTTAATTACCTATACTTCTGGTGGCCCACCATCAGTTCATAATTTGCCCGAGTGGCCCCTAGTCTTAATAAGTCTGTGCTTCCATGCTTTACAGTGATAACATTTTATATTTTAATTTTATTGGACGTTCCATATTTTTAAAGAAAGAAAGAAAAACATTTGTTGCCCTCAAAATAATAATGGACAAACACAAAAACAAAATCGAAACAGATAGAATTAAAATATAAAAACACTTAAGTTGGGAAATAAAGATTGTTAAATAAAAAAAAATTAAACGATATAAAAAAAAAACACAGAGCGATGATGTGAGGCCAACTAGAGTCAGACCTGCGCTGCTGCGGCATTGAGCACAACACCATTTTATTGGACGTTCCATTTAAACGACCCAGGAGGTTAACAAAGATTTTTATTTATTTATTTATTTTCAACCATAACACTAATTTCTGCTGCCAATCAGCATGTTTTGCATACTGTCCTGGTTTTATTGGTTCTAGTTACATTACCTACATTAAATAGGCATAACAACTAAATGTTCAGTGCGACTTTTGTTTACCATTACAAAACAATTTACGGTATTAAAACGCCTATAAGTGTCAAACGAGGCCAATTGCATTTTTGCCGTACAAATTCGAGTTTTCGTTAACGTGATAAAATGGCTAATAAAACTCATATACATGCCTGTGTGCCTATACCTGCCTCAGGACGATTGCATAAACGATTCCACAACACAACAAAGCGCAAAGTGGAATCACACAAATTAAATTCAGCCAAAGCGACAAAACTCAGTTAAAGCATAGACAAAATAATTGGAATTCTCGTCGGCGACGTCTCTATCTAACGAATTTCTAATTTATAGTGTGCGATAGCGCACACCCGGCTGTAAATCGTGCGTGCGCGCATCTAATCGGGCGGTGGCGCTATCTAGCGGCACCTTTGCGAACCACGATGTAGAAGCTGCCGCGGCGCCAATATTTCTATTCGGAAGGTTTGAATCTGCGCTTGGTGGTGATAAGTGCTTTGTGTTGCACACCGGCGGCTCTTGAAGGTTGTTGACTCGTGTCCGATCAGATTAGGGGCACAAAATAAGGAGAGTGCATAAGGTAGGCTTCATACAAACGCGCTCGAGCAACGCACACATCACGGGCACGTCACGGGCACGGAATCTCGCAACCGCTGTGCTCAGACTGTTCCGAGATCCATGTCCTTCGAACGGATCTATGTGTGCGTTGCTCGAGCGCGTTTGTGTGAAACTTACCGTATGCACTCTCCTTATTTTGTGTTATGTTGGACAAATTGAAGAATGCGAACTGAGATAATAATGTTAGTCAAAGAAAATGGTTGCGGTAAGTTTGTAAAGTAGCGACTATTTTGGAGACCATTTGCTTATGGCTTCAGACGACCTTTACAGCATCACCGGACCTCTTTGGGGGCGGCGAGAAACTTAAAGGGTTCCTCAAACCGTATGCAAACACCGTCAGAGGGTTTCTATACGGAATCACGGAAGCGTGTCCCCGTTTCCTACTAGATTCTACGTGGTCCGATCCCCAACCCCAAACTGAGAGCGCCTCTAAAGGCTACGAACTCGGCTCGGGTTGACCGGATCTTAGGGCAATAGAGAGATAGAGTAACCATCGCTAATACCCCTTACAAATTGTCAATATTTATCATAAACAACATCGGTTCATACATACTCCTTCGACAAATAAAGTTCATGCTGCCGGAAGGGGAAAAACTTTGAATCCCTTTTTAAGCATTTAAAATTGGGAGCACAGAGGAGTGTGAGATTTGGTATACTTAAAGTTTATATGGAGAAGGTTTCACATACGGTAACATTTATGTTAAATATGAATGACTTATGAATACATAAAATTAAATAAACATTTTTTCATACATTTTTCAAAAATGGAAGTGAAGGGGCGGCAATCTGTCAACGCCAATCCAAACGCATATTCTATCTTTTCAAATGTCGAACAGATATTACTTTTAAATTGTCATGACCATCGGTACAATTAGATAAAACATACCTATGTCTATATACTACAAACCCGTCAGCTGAAATAGTCAACTGAAATCATATTCTATCAAAAACATAAATAATTTTACCGCCTCTGTGGTCTAGTGGCTAAGACCACCGGTTTAGACCCAGAGGTCCCGGGTTCAATTCCCATCGGGCGGTACATGTTTGTGTACTCGGTTGGTTGGTGGTAGGGCTTGTTTGTCCGCCTGGTTAGCTACCACCATCTTATCTAAATATGTCGCCATAACATCAATGTTTGTAGCATTGTTGTGTTCCGGCAGCTAGAGATAAGATAGCCAGTACCTCACTAGTTGAGGATCCCGGGTGAAGTGCGCTCCCATCATTGACCTTATTATCACTTAACATCAGGTGAGATCAAGGCACTGTGCTTACCCGTTAATATTAAAAAAAAAATTACGGTTAAATTTCGACCACTGGGCGACCACTAGTATTTATTAAAAGTCCAAAACTTCAGCAAAAATAAGTAACTGCAACTCGGTAGCGTCAATAAATCACTAAAGAGAGCTGCTTAAACAACAGACCTACTTGCAATTTTGAAACCTTCTTTATTTATCCAACACAACGATGAAAACGACACTTTAAGCCGATAGCACTAAGTCTGACAATCTTTTGTTGCGGACACAACTTAAAATATGTTATGATTCTCTTTGAACACGTGTCGTTACAATGCAAAGTGATGCCGGCTTTATAATTCGGAATCACGAAACTTGTTTGGATTACAGCTTACAGCATAACCACTTCTATTTATAGGCAGATTGAGTTCGAATTGGTATTTTGGGACATCTTCACATGGCGTCTACTTTAAGAAATGACAATCGAATAAAAACTTTTTGTACGGACAGAAGAAAAGTAATGAGGGAGTCATGAAATTGACGTAACATTCACAGGATTATTGGTCTATAGTTACTTATATCATTATTACAATCACCCTGCCAGTTCTTGTGCTAGGTTCTATAGCATATACAGGTGGCCTAGCTTTAAGCCTCTTAACCCATTCCCTGTCCCATGAATCAGAATGATACATAACAATTGAAAACCAATTGTTATAATTCTTGGACAGGGAACCTGTAAGGGAAGAAGATAAATAAATTTAGTAATCCATTTGAAGTAGATAGACCAAATCATACAAACAATAAGAAATGTATAAATGCTCCAATATCTTTATTTCTAGTACCTACCTATCAAATGGGAAAAAAGTTTCTAAAATCGTACGTTATATCTCTTATCCCGCTGATATCACTGCCATTTTATGAGTAGCAATAAAAAGTAAAATTAACAGAAACCATAACATCACACAATAACTCGAGAGCGAAAAACAAAATAGTGATGTACACCTTACGATGAAATGGCGTGCCGCTATCGATTACTTTGTCGCGGCGCAGTGCGGGGTCGATAAATCGCACGCTGTCGACACCGCGCATGCGCCCAGCTAACGAACTGACGCGCACAAGGCTTTCATTAAGCGTTTTGATTACGTTCAGCGGTGTATGTGATATTAATGACTTTTATAAACAAGTTGCATTGATCGTGCTGTTGAAATAAAATGAAAAATATACTCGCCTCACTGTGGAAATTAGTGTTTCTGTAACATACCTGCAAAAGAAAAAAATGTATTAAAAAGGATAACTTCGCGTCCGGCGCGGCGTAAGTATTTGGCATGTCGATAATGTTGATGCACAAATTGTTATAATTGGTTATGATTTATATTTTTATAAAAAACTTTCGCGCGAAATTGGGTCTGTCTTAAAATACTATATCGCTTGCCTACAAGATCGTAGCAATTAATCAGGATCACATCAGCACCATGACACTATTAGCACTAGGGCACTCTTGCACCAACTATATATGTACAACAAATCACGTCGGTCCGTTTTGGAGGTTTTATTTTTGTTTTTATTTAATTTTAAATAAATTCATAAATTGTTAGTTTGGCACTTTAAGCTTCAAACATAAATAAAATCATCGTAGGGAAATAAACAGCTGTCACTTCACGAATCTCCAAACATCTCCATGAAAATAAAACATACCGATCCGCCGCCGCATAGTAAAGAAGGATAGACAAACAATTGCGCATTACAAAAAATATATACGTAAATGTGTGAATATTTAAAATTTATGTCTATATACAAATACATCATTCTATACACATATTTGTTATTGTCGCACACATTATATTTCTCTACCTCTACTATCATCTAGGGATGACTAGCGTCTTAGCGCCAATTCGATAAATCAAGTTTAAGCTAATTTTGCTGTACCATTTCCTAAACTTTGTGGTAAAAATACTAAATGTCCTTTTTATTTCTTTAAGTAATACTTATGAGTAGTCCGCTTGTATACTCCACTATGTTAGTGCAGCAATTATGCAATTATGTAAGAAACAATTTTTATTAATTATTATTATTAAATTTATAAGTTTTTTTGGGTTTTTTTTTACATGCCGTGGTTTAAAAGTCGTCTTCTCAATTATTAATTTATCAAGCATTATCATAAAACGTGTAGGTAGTTGTTATTACCGCATTAAATAAAAAACAATAAAGTGTCAGCTGTAATGTTTATTGTGTTATTATGCAGGGCAGTGAAAAATAGCGGCTTATCAGGAGAAATTTTGGCGAGAATATTGGCGGGCGGCGGCGGCCACTTTGATGTTTCCACGTAAAGTAAACGTGACGCTCATCGCGGTCGTAATTGTTTGCGGTAGTGTTGTGTTTTGTAGTCGATATTTGAATCATCGATATTCGATAATTTTATAAAGCAAAGTGGCTGGGAGCAGTTGGATAAGAAGATCCTAAAATCGGTGTTAGTGGCATGCATTAGGAGAGGCCTATCTCTAACAACAGTAAAAATCGATAATAATTTTACAAAATAACATTACTTTGAAAACACAATTATGTTATTATTTTATAAATATACGAAATTGTGGTTCAACAAAAAATGGATCCACTAAATTTACTACTGAGTTTTAAACCTCTTTAACTTATCAATATCATCATATAAACAATTGACATTTTAATTATTGTGATCAGCAGAGCAATCAACACCGTTCATTCACATTTCTTTGAAAAGAAAACAAAATAAACATCCAACCAAACCTCTTATCAACAAAGCAAGAAGCATAAAATAAGCCCATCACCTCCTCATATCGACATAATTACATCCCTACAAGAGAGGTCGATAATTATGAATTGTACATTTGGTTTCCGCGTCGGTCGCTTACATCGCTCGGGGCGATCGCAGTAACTCTTTTTTCCCCGACTGTACTTTCTTTTTAGGAGAGCGTCTTCGTGAAAGTACTGGCGCGCTCAGTCGCTTACGTCATTGCGTTAAGAACCATTTCGGGGTAACAGCAGAAGAGGCTAAATAAAAAATCAAGTGCGAAGGGTTACGTAAAACAACACGCGCTTAATATGAAAGCTATAGAGTTTGTTTTGCCATGTATCTCAATGCTAGGGAGGTGATGGGCTCGTAATGGTTCTGTACGCTGAAATTTTAAAAGGGTGTAAAAGCTATATACTTCGCTAAACGAGATCGTCTAAAAATAGAACGTGTGTTACAAAGTCAAACTCGGTATTATCGTCTTTGTTACTTTAAGTATTAGGTATACTATAATTATGATATATCACTCTGGAAGGTCTCTATTTACATATTTGAGAAAGCAGTAAAGGTTTTTTAATGCACAAACACCGCTCAAGTGTCTAAAAATGTCGCTCAATTGGCAACTTGTAAAAAAAAAACGGTAAACAAAATTCTTTGAATTCAAATTTGATTTACTGTCTAAAGTTTAAAAGAATCTTACACTACCAACGGGAGGAGCTATTCCATTATCCCACCCCACTCATCAATTTCGATGAATGACAAATAAGAATCGATGATCGCTCTCCATCCGATCATTAATCGGTAATTGATTCGATCGATTTGTAACTATCGATCCATATCGTCGGCCATTAAGTTCGGTTCTGTTTTATTATGTCGATAATCGATCTTATTATCACCCCTCTAACCACAAGTTTAAATAACGTTCATTTAAATGATGCTTCTGTTAGTTTAGGATTAAGTTTTCAAAACCTATTTGAAACTTGAGCGTCAACATTATAATTATATTCGGTTACTTTATGAACTATTGTTTCTCCGTGCAAATGTAGGAACACACTTTGATATCAATGTCGAATGCAAGTGGTCCCATCCCAACCGTATTCTAAGTCACCGCTCACTATTATTTAGATACAAAAAAAATTTTAAAGATATGTAAGGAAATAAACAAATGTAAATAATAGTTAAAATTAAGATAAGAAGCAAAGTTCAAATGCAAGGGCAGCTACTCTACTGGAGCAGGGTTCTGCCCCCGATCCGAACCCTTCGGAGAATCTAGTAGACCTAGAAATACTAGTAGACCTAGAATCTAGTAGAATCTAGAAAACCTGCGAAGGTGATTCGTTTCACACGGCTTGAGGATCCCTTTAAGTTTCTCGCCGCCTCCAGACAAGCCCGGAGAGCTGAAAATTTCGTCTGGGGCAATCACCTAACTCTCTCCAAAAAAAAAAGGATTCTGCCTTACTAGCCGTCATTTTGCCTACCCTTAAGTTGCACTGAGGCACTGGCTATCTTATCTCTAGCTGCCGGAACTAATATAACATATAATGTTACATGTTGTTGCCCGTGACTTCGTTCGCGAAGACTACAGTAAATAAAAAAAGTATCCTATATGCTGGTCTGGGTCATGGTCTGTATATGAGGAAAGTTTCATTAAAATCCATTCAGTACTTTTTACGTGAAAGAGTAACAAACATCCATCCATACTTACAAACTTTCGCGTTTATAATATTAGTAGGATGATGTTATAAACATTGGTGTTATAGCGACACTTTTTAGATAAGATGGTGGTTAACAAAATACAATTGTACCAATGAAACAATTATACTTGCTTTTAAATTACACATTTGTTTTGTTTTTGTTATAAATTGATTGGGGCCAGCGGCAGAGTGGTGGGTTTTGGTGTGGTTTTTAGCATATTAAAAAAAACAAAATTTTTATTTGGCGTAGCAGGCTTAGGTTCTAACAATAAAACTAATATATTAAGTTAAAATTAAAATGCTACGACGAACTGGACTCCTCTCAGCATAAGTAGCAGCTTCAAGAAACTGCAACTGCAACGCTGCGACGCAATAATAATAATCGCGTATTAAACTCCTATCATGGTATCTTTGAGTGACTTAAAAGAACTCTTTTATAGAAGAGAAAGATAATTAAGATGTTAAATCTGAACCAAAAATAATAATTGGTGTTATTTTAACGGTTAGCAAAGTATTCGTATATTTGTTGGCAAAAAAATGCTAGTTGGGCAACAAAAAAGCTAGTTGGGCAGCCACTTATGGCAGCAAATATTTTTTTAAATCAGTCTGCTACTTATATCTTTCTGAACAGCAGTCTTATGCCGCTCCCCCCTTCCGTGACTGGCCGTCGTCGCTAAGCTGCGCTTCGCTCGGGTAAAAAAAATAACTTAACCTAACCAACAGTAAGGATTTCTTATGCTGACCGATTGTATAATTCTGCTGACCAAATAATAATTTTGCTGACTAAATATTTATTTTTTAATACAAATAAATTATTTCCCAAATTAATTTATACCGCGCTCGCAGCAACGCACATGTAGCCCCACGGATATGGAATCTAGGACCGGCTCGTAACAGTCCGTGCGCAGCAGTTGCGAATGTAGTCGGAAGCGGGCATTGTACAGACGCCTGCACATCAACCTATCCAAAACTGTCAAATTTCTTCAATACATTTTCAACCATATCATTAGGGCATAAAGTTCAAAGTCTATTGAAGAAATTTGACAGTTTATGGTAGGTTGATGTGCAGGCGTGTGTACAGTGTACAGTAAGACTTTTGATTAATCATATTAAATTAAACTCATCATCTGATATCGCGAATCGCTATTAAAGCTTTAAATTACAACCTCATTTACTGAATTGATTCACAGAAACTCTTGTGAGATTAAAAAAGTAAAAAGTACCGAAAAAAGCGCGGCAAATTCGCCAACCAGAGTAAAGGGCGATTCGCGCGTAAATTAATATTAACAACTATAACGGCGCGAACGCATGGACGTATAGATCAATTGGCTGCGATTAATGAAATATCCCGACCAGGGTTTGACAAGAACAGGTAGAACCGTTGGAAAACATGGAAAAGTGGAAAATTTTATGTACGTATTGACCACTGTATTAGAACAGTTTTTATGGCCTGATTTTCTAGAATAGAATATAACAGAATCCGACTGCATAGGCGACTATTTCAACACTTATTTCAGCCATTAAGCACAATTTTTAAGCAATGCTGAGTTCTGGGTTGAAGGTATATAAATCCACAAAAATATTTATTACATCAAGCCATCATATCACGTACACATAAAATAAGGATCTAATTGTGCAAGTCATAATCAAGACAAGAATGACATGCAACTCTATCGATTCAGATATAACGTTTCCAAATCGATCGACTGCATTAAAACCATCTCGGTCATGTGTGACAAGGTTGTAGAGCCTCAGCCTCCAAGTTACGCTGTTATTTTCGCGATGGCAATAATTAAGTTAATGTGAACTGGTAATTTATTTAAATTATTTATTGACTTCAGAAACGAGGTCCTTAATTTGAAGTACGGGTAAAGAATGGTAGGAATGATTGTGCTGGTCACTCGATTAAAAAGTTAAGGTTGGGCAATAGGGTATTTGACAGGTTTTAGAAAAATATGTCTAATTGTTCAATACAGCATAATATATTTGCAATTTGATTAATTCGTTGTAAATTTCTTTCTTTTTTTTTCGAAATTGCCTTTAAAATTCAAATGAATAAAATAGTTGCCAAAACGATGCATGCAGGTCACGTGATGTTGTGACGTCACCTGCTTGTAAACAAACTTTTAGCTGTGAAATCACTCCATACAAAACTTCGAGTGACATTTACTGTAAACAAATCACTGTTTATAAATGATTTTTTATAAAAATCATACTTACTTTTAAATTATGTGCTGGCTCAATTGGTTTAAATAACCTGTATTGGGAAAGAGCCGCTCTTCACTAAGAATAACTACACAACTGTATTCATATGATATGCTTTCGTTTGGTACCGACTAACTAGTGTGAAATTGTGAATCAATCTTGTAATATTTTATTTTATATTCGCTAACCAAAATTTTATTTCTTTAGCTCGTCTCAACAGGTTCTTGGTATTATCATAATTCTGATTTTTCAACCTTGCCGTCACAGTACTTTTACACTTAAACAGTGGTATCAATTAAGGTAAATGCAGCTATTAACGACCCCCCAAAATCTGCATATATTACCGAGGTATAATTTATTTTCTTGAATTTAACTATAAACAAAGTGTACTTTTATACAAATGAAAACACAGTAATAAAGATTATTTGTCCCTCAATCATATCTATCATGTCTATACCAAAAATTTGTTCCACTCTGGCCCCCAACCCCACGAGAAACGGTCAGTTTGTGCGCCGCTGCGCTCGCGCAGCACGTGCTCGTGTCATAGGAAGCGTTCTCGCCAAACGTAAGAACGCTAAGTTTTTCTTAATTCGTTCTAGCCTTGGAGAGAGCAACGGCCGAATTGGGGTAACGTTTTATAATGATATTAGGATCTGGGGTTATAGATTTATGTTTCCTTGAAATATTATTAAGCATACTTGTGAACGGGTGCTGCCTGTGGAGGCTGGTCTGCTCTTGCATACTTATCTTATTTTTAATATTATTTACTGTAGTTTGACTTGGTTTTTCTTAACCAATTTTTTTTTTAGAGTACTGTAGTGGTACTGTATGACATTGTTGAAATTGAAACTTTTACCTGATGTAAATTTGTTAACTTAGTTATTTTTTTATTTTGTGATATTTTTTTTTATTTACATGCTGTCTTCTATAATTCTGTGTTTATTTGTAATGGAAAGTGTCCTGCTATGATAGGGCATTTTCGAATATTTTTGACGCTGTAAGGGAGAAAAGAGCTGGACACTTGCTGAATTTCTTGCCGGTTCTTCTCAGTACAAGATCTCCCGCCCAGAGTAGACTTACGAACCGATGGCATAGTGACATTCACAAGAGCTACTTGTAGCCTAAACTGAATAAATGATTTTGAATTTTTTGAATTTTCATATAAAGTTGTCTATATAACTTCACTACTACTAAACTGTAGGTAGTATAATAATGTTTTATTATGTATTGGACTTTGACCAGCAGTGGACTTCTTTTGGCTGAGATGATAATGATGTATTGCACTGCACATAAATCGAGACCGAATGCTCGAGTTTTACTCGACTACGATTACGAGACATCTTATCTTAGAATTGCTTTAAAGCGATGTCGCCGCTGAACTGTATATAAGTCACGGAATACAAATTTCATAACATTTGGACATCCCTATCCAATTCCAGTCTTATTATTATCGTCCGAAAAGATTCTTTTAAGACAGACCGCATGTTGTATGTCCACAAAAAGGAACATATATCACGACATAGTTAATTAAGGGTACGTCGCGGAATCCGCAAGAATCGATGCACTATTCGCTTGTAAAAACATCGAATGAATTACTCATAAGTCGTTCAAAACCCCGCTGCGAGTGGCCAGCGGAGGGCGGCTTATTCTGGACTGTTATCGCGCGTGTATCGATTCGATAACAATATCTTCCACATTTTAAAGTACCTCCTTACTTTGTAGTGAAACAAATGATAAATTATTAACTTTACAAAAAGCTAATTAGAGAGCAGGCATACCATGCGAAAGCAATACAAAGTTTCAGGCCACATATCTACTCATAGGTACTAATATTATTTAAACCTATCTAACGTTTTTTTTTCAAGTGATCTATCTTTCAGAACGTGAATTCGAAAGTAACAGTATTTAAGTTATAAAATTAGCTGTTTCAGCAATCATCATAGATTTTTTTTGTAGACCGAATTTATGCGATTAAAAGTCCAAGTTTCAAATGTCATAAAATCAGCTAACGTTATTTTAAATGTTTTATACGATCGGTCAACATCTCAGTTTCATTAACGTATATTAAGTGCACTTCCATCTTATCGTCACTATCATTAGCTAGAAAAAGACACTGCCCTCCCCCGTTGTGGCATTAAATACCTAACTTGTTAGGTACTTTACATAATATAACATTGTAAACTGTATGAATATAAGTTGCATGCGTTATAATCACGGATGTACAATCCTGCACATCAACCTATCCGAAACTGTCAAAGTTATTCAATAAATTGTTCAACCATATTCCAAAGTCTATTGAGGAACTTTGACAGTTTGTAGTAGTCTGATGTGGGTACAGGCGTGTGTTCCGACATGCACCGATGCAACGGTGCTCACGCACAACAAAAAACATGGTAATAACAATTACATAGCGTAATGTTGATCAGAATAAGTCCATCATTCTAGGTGGTCTAGTAAAGGGGTTTTATACACCACCATATTCATTACAAGTCACAAATAACATCAGCGGGTTGTTCTAACACTCTGTTGCATACTGCATGTTCCTGTCATGTCATGGGAATTTAAAAAGGCTTTTAGCTCAATTGGTGCTAAGTATTTTCTACTCGCAATTATTTCCGTTCGACGATATAGCGGCTAGTGCTTTTGAGTAACAATCACAAACCCGAGGTTGCTTTTTTATATATCTTACGGGTAAGCACTGTGCCTTGATCTCACCTGATGTTAAGTGATGATAAGGCAAATGGTGGAAGCGCACTTCACCCGGGATCCTGAATTACTGAGGCACTGGCAATCTTATCTCCAGCTACCGGAACACAACAATGCTATAAACATTGATGTTATGGCAACATATAAGGTCCTTACATATGAAATTGACGTTTTGTGTGAATATTTTCTATAAAATTATATTTTTCATACTTACTAATTTTTTTAAAATTTTCTTAGCATCTATTTATGTTAACACTATAAAAATTGTAGAATAGTGTGTTTGTTTCACTAGCTAAATATAGACATTAAAAAGAAAAAAAATCAAGTCCCTTCAAAGCTACAATGAAACAAAAGGTCAATTCCGCGAACAAAAATTGAAGTAAATTAAAAAAAAAAAAATGGGCGATAAAGACACAAAATGAATAATCGTTGTTATTACTGAAGCCTAAGTAACATAGTTCTAATTAAATGTGTATAATAATATTATCAACCGGTATTGACTTTTAGAAGTAATATTAATAAGTAAGAAAAACACGTTTGTTTCATAGGTACCCAATATTTAGATAGAATTTAGAAGAAATAGACCAGTATAGAATTAGTATTCGACAGGTGACGAAATGTATCCCATGCCGGTCTGGGACGTAAAAATCGAATATATCAGCTGCCTTACTTTCCGAGCATAAGCCGACTATGGGACAAGGGGGGACTTTGGGGGTTGAAGTTACTCGCCCCTCCCTCCCAATTCCTACTCCCTCCTCAAGATCCAACTCCTTCCTCAAGGCCGGCAACGCATCTGCGATTACTTTGGTTTTGCGGGTTGTCCATGGGCGGCGGCGATTACTTTCCATCAGGTGACCCGCCTGGTCGTTTGCCTCCTTTTAACATATCAAAAAAGGGTTCTAAGATACACGCACATCAGGTGTTCGGCTAGCAATCTATCACTGATATTATCAATTCCATCTCGGAGCCCTACATTGATTATACTAAATGTGGCGTCAAGGTCACTAACGGCGAGTTCACTCAAAACTGGTGATTTTGATGCTATGTTTACCCCTTTTTGGGAGAAGGACATAAAGTGTATGAATGTATGAACATATCGAATCAAATATCTGCATCAGAAACTATTAACAATGTCTAAATCATAAGAGCTAAATTCAATGATAATACAAGAAAAAACATTAATGGTCGCGCCAATGCTAGAACATACAAACAAATATTAGGTCTTCGTAATATCATAGTAGACTCTTGCTTAGCTTTACGATTCCACTCGTCGTTTCCAAAGTTGCAGATTGCAGTGTCGGGTTATGAGCCAAACAATTACATGACTAAGTCACTGCACCGCCTGACGTCATGGTAATCTGATACCGCGCTATTGTCGTGCCGGTATGGGCCGTATGTCTCGTAATAACTGGGTTAGAGGTAATTCTGTGCTGTTGGACGCTGTCAAATAGCTTTATTGACTTCTATCAACTTTGATGTCACTACTTCAAAGTTGACACACTTTCAATTGTTTTGATTTCGTGTTTTCTTTTGTTGTGGGATTTTTTAATTGCGCCCCTGGTTGCCGCTTTTAAATGTTGGCGGTACCGCTGCTTATGTCTCGTCTTAAGTAGTAGTATCATCATCATCACCATCATCATCAGCCTATATTAGTACACTATTTCATAGTTCTTATCTTACGTGTCTTACCAATCTTCGGAATTTTTCATATTTCATATACATAAACATACCTGAAACAAAAAAATATTTTTTAATATAACCTATTTTAGTGTTTATTTATACATAAGTTGTTTGAACTGACGTCTCGTTTCGAACCCTTTGCATGGTCAGTGGAATTACGATCTCTCAGAGAAGATCCATATAAAGATTTTTAAACGGATTGATAGAATTTCGGGAAAATTATTTTGTCACCCAACGCTGAACCTCGTATTTAAAAAGCTTTCTCGATTGCAATCCCAATTCTTAATTCAACTTCAAATCGATATCAATTGTTTGCACACTTTGCACATATTAAAATATCAGTCATATTCGCATCACAGCGATTAGCGTCACATTCTGGACTCGCGCGACTTTTAATTTTGCCTCAGAATCAGTGTTAAGCCAAATTGATCGATAAATCAGCCGGCGTGCAGAGTAATTGGTTATTTAAATTCGGTCCGCCCGCGGGTTCTGTGACATGTTCAATTTGCCGTCTATGTTAGTTTTGCCAAAAAAATCGCTATTACCCAGAGGATATATTGTTTGCTCTCGTTTACTATCTTCGTTGTGCACCAAACAGCTATAGATCTTTCCTATCTACGGTCACTGATAAATGTGGTGACAAATAAGCTGGTCAATTAGCTAGGGCCGCTAGCTGGGTGTTCTCGGACGGCAGCGCGCCCCGCAGCGAGGTATCCATTGTGGGCTCAGGGGGTCAGCCCTATACATCTATGGTACAGGTTTTTTGGACAGGCCTTACTGATGTATTCAGACTGATTTTTTTTGTAATGAAATGAAAACGAAAAATATTTATTTGTGTCACAGATATAGGTACAGTATTCACAAAAATAAAAACATACGAAAATTATTGTATTTGGTGGAACACCACCAAAGACAGAAAGAAAATTTTGGGGGCGGCGAGGGTTCCTCAAGCCATGTGATCGATACGCCGTCAGAGGGTTTCTAAGAGAATGGCATCACGTTAACGTGTGACAGTTCCTTGCTAGATGCGAAGGTTTCACCAAAATCTTTTCGCAAATATTGTTGTGAATGGCTGCTTAAGCAGCCATCTCTTGTGCTGGGTATGGGCTAATTAATTTGATAAGATACATTTTATTGTCATTGTATTGGGCGGTGATGTATATTTGCACTTGTGCTAAGTGATTAATAAGGATAAGTCTCGATGTTCTAAACTATCTACATATATAGGTACTCTATTAGTAACGTTATGGCTGAATACTGTTATTCGTTATGATCTCTGTAGATACCGTACCGTACCGCGACCGTCATAAACCGTTTTGTCTTAACTTTTAAACATGTGTAACGTTTTATTATGTATTTTTGTCAAAAGACAAATAAACGATTTTATTATTATTATTAGAAAATCAGGTCACTGGCACACGACTGTAGACTTTTGACAATAATAGAATCAAAGTTCTGATAACAAAGCAGAGAATAAAACAAATGACACAAACGACCACTTCAATAAAACAAAACAACACATTCGCCTATTGAACTAAACCGAAATTCTATGACTTTAGTAGTACCTCTAAACTCTTTGAAACAATACATTAACAAAAGGGGTAAACAAAGAAAGCCTTTCAAGTTGGAAAGAACTGAGCCAACTGATACGGAGCGCCAGCCTACTTTCGGGAAATTGGATTATATATCTCTTTACTGTTATTACGGCTATTCAACCTCCTTCCAACTCCAGGATAGAGTTAGTAACACGCTTCGATGGGTAAGTCCGACATACAAACTTCTTACTTTATCGTTTTGCCATTAAGACCTACTTTGGCATTGACTTTTCGGCTTTCTGTCTGCGCTGAGCAACTTTGAGTTCCGTGTTGCGGCAACAGGCAACTAGCAACTAAATGTTTTTATGTTGCAGCAACTAGCAACTGTTTTTGTACTAGTTGTGTCACATGCTAGTTTCCCCAACGGACTGGCAAACACTGACTGTTGACTATGGATTTGAAAAGTTTATGATTAATTGCGGCTACCGTACTCTGTTGCTGCAACTGGCAACCTTTATCGAAAACTTTTACAAATACCACCTACAATCCAGTAAGATGATTGCCAAGCGTTACCCTGTTGTTGCTCAATTATAATGTAGTAGAAAAGGCCATAATGACCATAATAAAAAACATTAAACAATGGGTGTAATTTAAACGGTTAGCAAAGTATTCGTATTTTTGTTGGCAAAAAAATGCTAGTTGGGCAGCAAATAAGCTAGTTGGGCGACCACTTATGGCCAGCAAATATTTCTAAATCAGTCTGCAACTTATATCATTCTGAACCAGTCTTATGCCGCTCTCCCCTTGCGTGACTGGCCCTCGCTACGCTGCACTACCCTCGGGAAATAAAATTAACTTAACTTAACCAACACTAAGGATTTCTTATGCTGACCGATTGTATAATTCTGCTGACCAAATAATAATTTTGCTGACCAAATATTTTTTTTGTAATAGAAATAAATTATTAAATTCCAATTAATTTCCAATGAACGCGCTCCATTTAAACTTTCGCTAGCGCCAGCAACATTAATTAGTGACTTAATAGTGACTGCCCGCAGTTCTTCATAAAATATATGACCACGAACAGCAGGTACTGAGTAACATCCCATGCCGGTTCGCCAAAGGAGGATGCCCGATTGATCAGGTTTTTGGTGGGTACACTTCCTTTCCTCTTCTTAAGCTTTTAATAACTGGACGAGGGCAGACGAGGAGAATCCTACATACCCCGGGGCTCCCGCAGCTCCGATGTATGCGCAAAGCATTTTACCTAGTTTAAAAACAAGGGATATGAAAGACGCTTGCCTGCAAAACTTCAGTGTTGTCCTGCGGTTTGGGATGAACGATGTTGATCGTTCTTCAGCAAGGACTTATCTTTTTTATAAATTTAAACTATAGATGCTGTATCAGCACTGAGTAATGCATTAAACACTACTTACGCAACGTCACAAATTAAACGTCCCGTTCGGTAGCGGTCTACAACTTCAAAATATTTTTTGAATTTCGTATTATTGTGCGGGCGCAAGTTAAAAGAGATTGGCGTTTAGCATTTCTTTATTTTTTATAGTTTAAGCGACAAACATCAGAAGGCTGGTGCCCTAGCAGTGGAGACATAAAATTAGAGACATAATGACTAAAAACGTTTAGCTACTCTGTAGTTCAGGCCTTTTCAATAGCACATGGAGATCTCCGCTCAATACTTAATTATCCACCACGCTGTCTCAATGCGGGGTAACTGTCGTTTAAAAGTAGCCACTGAAACCAACTTAGCGTGCCTTCGGAAGTAAAAGCTCGAAATATTTTAAATGTTAAACCCACCCCGCATTCCAAAATTAGTTTAATTAACGCGTAAGTCATTATCATCATCATCACATTCAGCTCAGTTTATGTCCTCACTGCTGGGGCATGAGCCTTCTCGATGGGTGGATAGAGAGAACGGGCCATAAACCACCACGCGAGCCCAGCGGATTGGTGGTTGTTAACAACTGCTAATGCAGCCGGGACCAACGGCTTTACATGCCTTCTGAAGCACGGAAGAGCTCGAGATGATAAATTTTTGGTCACCCATCCAATGACCGGCCTTTGCGAAAGTTGCTTAACCTCAGCACTCGCAGACCGGGCGCGTTAACCACTGCGCCATCGAGCTCTTAAGTCATAACATTAATCGAGGACACCACAATTGCGCTACCGCTTGCGCCTCGCGCCGCGCCCCGCCGCGCGTTATCATACGCGATCGCATTGCGTAAATTTGTCCGTTAATTGCAAGGTTTCGTCTCTTGCGCAATACGAGCGCTACCGTTTTAATTGTACCAAAGAGTAACATTAATTGGCCGGTTATTCCACGAACTTGTAAATCAGACGATAGTTGCTCCTGTTATCCGTAAATCGGCGATTTTATGTTGTTTTTAAACAAAATACAGTTTTTAATGCTTTTTAAAGCGGCGATAATATAGTGATTAAGCTTTTATTGAGTGAAATTGGCGCTGTCGGATTATTGGCGAGCTGTAATGTAGGTTGTGCGCGTAAGAATGACTGTACGGAATTAATGAGAGGTTCCGTGATACACAAAGTGTTGATGTTGTGATAATAAACTCCTTTGTAGTTTAGTGGTAATCATAGACTATCAGTCACAGACCAAACGTCTCGGTTTCGAGTACTATTGTCCCAGTAGGGCGACGTATTATGTACCAAAGAATTCTCTGGTCTTGCTTTTCGTTCACTATTCTTCTGGGTGCCTAGTGTGAGTTTCATTCGCCATTCGAATACGTTAACGAAAACGAGAATTGTATGGCATCATGTTAACTCTTCTCGTATGCCGCCAGGAGGAGCTGCTTCAATGCTATGCTAATTTTCGTTTTCGTAAACGTGATCGAATGAATACGGATAATAAACAAAACTCAAACTAGGCACCCTGTAGTAGATGACTTAGATGCTATTGTAGAGGATTTTTCTCAAATTGCACTTCATTAGGGCTTATTTCTAAGTTATGCGGAATTTGGACGATTTTATTTGAGTACTTCCATACATATACAGGATGAATATGTACATATTCCCGAAACGTACCCATGTCAACATGTCTATATAATACTATGCCAACGTCAGAAAATGCAAATTGTAAAAAAAAAATTTTCGACTCTCCATAATAAATGACCCATCAGCTGATCGAGTTAGTACGGAAAGTCGACAATTTTTTTTATAATTTCCATTTTCTGACGTTGGCATAGTATTTTAAAGAGATGTTTACATGGGTACGTTTCGGGAATATAAACATATTACCAAACATCCTGTATACATAAAAATAAAAATAAACATATTGTTAGTTAGTAGGGTAGTTGTGTATCGACTTCGACGGGAACGAAGTAAGACATTCAACACTTTTTTCTATAATAGTGCAAGTTGTCCTTTTCGAATGATATAATAATCACACACAAACCACACAAACACAATCACACTCTGCTCAAGCGGGAGTTTAACCACTCATCCACCGAGGCGTTACATTAAAAATAAGCTTTCCGCTAAAACTCGCAAAAACTAGTGCGAATCCACTTCACGAACAGAGATACTACTCCCGTTTAAAATTGGCGCTTTTGACACCTCAATAGCGCGACTAAAATCGAGCGCGTCGACTGCACAAAGAATACATTTAAATTAAATATTTATTCAGTCGTAATTCACGCATGTCAGCCGTGTCGGCTTGTCGTCGCGTCGAATTTAATTTTCTCGTAATTTTGCTTTCAAGTAATTTTATTCGATTTCAAAATGGCCAACGCCGCGACGCGTCGCGTGGCGGGAACGCGCGACAGCTTCGTCTATACTATTGATGAAGAGTATTGACAGTAAGGAGTTGTATTGTAAATTCTATTGCTCTAACAATTACCAGTATACCGATTTTATTTAATACGTATTTTAAATATTGAAATCAAATGATATCTATGTTGAACATATTTTAAGGTAAATAAACCATATTGTTTTTAATATTGTTTTTTTTTATTTTTGATTTTCTATAAGTATGATAAAAGTACCTTTGTAAAGTAAACAGCTGCATACACTGTCCCACTGCTGAACAAAAGTCTTTTTCCCTAAAATCAAGTCATCACTAACATTAAATTTAATCAAAAGTTTAAGTAAAGGTGAGTCCACATTATGTAACATGTTATATAACATATTACTTGATAGAACTTTTGTTAATATAACTTATGTTATATAACATGTTACAAAACTAAAAGTATAGGGTTGGTTTATTAACACTTATCGGCTACACTTATAAAAGATGCTACAATAACATGTTTTGCCACATAGTTTGGACTGGACGCACCTTAATAATTATTTAAATTAACCACCAACAGACAATCCAACACATTCCTACTACGCCAAACGGTTTTGCATATAATTATCACACCACACGTCGCATAGCGGCCGTTATAACAATTTGGGCAGCGTAATTGAATGATACCGATCCCTCGGGGAATAAATAGTGGCGATAAATCCTAATTGCAACCATGGACAGCGGTAATAAAATTTATTGAACGTTCAAATTATTAAACGTTATCCGATTGTAGGTGAACTATTGTTTGTAAGCTTGTACACTGTCCCACAGCTGGGCAAACGCCTCCATCATTGAAATCAAGTCATCGCTAGTTGATGAATGAATGATTATTGAGTCTTAGTTTTACCGCGCTTACCGAAGGCGGGTTGGTGATTACAAACCAGCAGTCTATGAATCGATAAATCCGATACTCACTCTGACTTAAATAAATTAATCAATTCTTTTACATTTATAACAGCACTAATAAAAGACAAATAAAGCATATAAAACGACCACAATGAATACAAACAGTATTTATAATAAAAGTATTTTTCACTAAAAATAAATAGTAAATTAAAAAAAAACAGTTTTACGTTAACTAAATTTTTACGTAACTACGGGTACCATTTCATTCAATAATTTAAACAAAATAGAATCAATAGGGTATTTTTTTGACAGGTTTTAGTCTAATACGAAAATATGTTTAATGGTTCATTATAAGAAAGAAAATAAATAAAGAGAATAATAATACGGTGTGTACTTGCACAGACATAACCTTGTAGCCAGGATTATCCATCAGCAACTTGCTCTTCGATATGGTCTTGTAGAATTTGAGGTGCCGTACTATAAGTACAAGCCGGTGTCAGTTCTCGAAAATGGTTATGCCACGCTCTACTGGGATCGATCTGTTATCACGGACAGGACTATTATTGCCAATAAGCCTGATTTCGTGAAAGCCGTGATAGATCGATTGATGCGCCAGGCAATGCTCATCAATATCACCATCCCGCATGACGAGAACCTTGTGAAATCCGAGAAGGACAAAATTACTAAGTACCTTGACTTGGCTCACGAGGTGGCCGCTATGTGGGATGTAGATTCGTCGATCATTGTTCACATTGTCGTATCTGCAAACGGCCTTATAGCGAAGAGTCTAGACCAATATCTCAAGACTTTCGCTGGATGGCTGGATCAAGGGTCAGATACAGAAGGCAACACTCCTGGACACGGAACGCATTATCAGGAGGTTTCTTTCTCTGCAGCCTTAATCGCCGGTAGCTTGAGTCTTGCTCCGCTGCTGGTGGCGTTCTAGGTTTAGGTTTTTATAAAAGTTGTATATTTGTATGACATTGTTATATTTTACTTATTATATACTACTCAAAACAAAATAAGGGCCACGAGGTATTTTGTCTGTACCATGAAAATAATAAAACCAATATTAATTTTTTTGTCTCCATAACGAAAACTAATGTTGTTTTTACCGTGTAGACCAATAAATTTATTCCAATAATAATGATTAAAAAGTTTATTTGCTTTTGAAAGAAAAAACACATTTAAGGTTAAAAATAAAAACAATGTAAAGTTACTGAAAACAAAAGAAAATACTCCATGCTCATCTTTTAGTAACGGGTATGCCCCCCTCGTTTCGTTACGCACTCCTGAAGCCTGGAGTGTATGCTCTCAATCAAATGCCTGACATTTTCCATTGGAATCTCTTCCCAGGCCCTTTTAACAGCGTTGATGAGTTGCTGTTGGTTGTGGATTTCCTGATCACCGTCTCTAACTCTTCGTTTCAACTGATCCCACATGTGCTCTATTGGATTTAAGTCCGGACTGTTGGCCGGCCACGGCAAGACTTGAATTTGAGACGCTTCCAGTACAAACCGAGTCGCTTGAGCCGTGTGTGCACGAGCATTGTCTTGCATCAAGATGAATCCAGGACCCGCTCGCTGGGCAAATGGGATCACATGTGGTCTGACGACTTCCTCAATATACCGCTGAGCAGTAACAGTACCCTCATTTAAAATAGCGAGCTCAGTTTTGCCGTGTAAGCTTATCCCGCCCCAAATCATTACATTTGGACCACCAAAACGATCGACTTCATGGATGCAGGCTTCTGAAAATCTCTCGCCGCGTCTTCTCCATACTCTAATACGCCGATCGTCGTTAAAAAATTTAACTTTGCATTCGTCTGTGAAGAGCACCATGCCCCATTGGTTTATGTCCCAGTCCAAATGTTGACGGGAAAATCTTAAACGATTTGCACGATGATTTCTGGTTAATGGAATACGGACAACTCGCCTTCTTGATGCCTGCTGGTCTTCATGCAATCGATTACGAATAGTTTGGTCACTGACACGAGTACCCGTTGTGAGCCGTAAACGATTTTGCAGCTTGCGGGCCGTCGTTGTGCGATCTCGGCGCGCACTTAATCGAATGTAACGATCCTCTTGAGCTGTTGTAATGCGAACTCTGACCGAACCAGGTCTTCTTCTAACACTGCCGGTCTCTTGGAAACGATTCCATAGATTTTGAATAGCTCTTCGAGAAAATCCCAATTGCAAACCCACAGATCGCTGCGAATGACCTTCTTCAATCATTGTAACGGCTCTGGTTGCTGTCAGCGAGTCCATATGACGCCTGCGTGCTTGTGGCATATTGCAAAAGATGTTTCTGACTCGAGATATCAATGAACTCTGATAATTTCTAATAAACCAAGAAGCTAAGGAAAGCAAAACGTCAAAGAAAATAGAATCAAAATTTTCAAAAATAATTTTAAATCAAATTTTATTTAAAATTGTTGCCAGCATTAGATGAATACTACAATATTAAAAAGTTTAGGTATCAAAGAGTTTGTATACTCAATATTTTACTACTTTCAATATGTAAATGTTTAATAATTTACACCAAAATGAAAAAATACCTCGTGGCCCTTATTTTGTTTTGAGTAGTATATAATTTTTATAAAACCTAAAACTAAGATTTGAAATAAATATAGAGTGAATAATAATAAAACTCTTTATTTTCAGACATACATCCATAGTGTGTTAGTAATAGATAATACAATAAAAAAACTTACATGCTATGTTAATATAATTTAATTTAATCTATAATTTCCAAATCATAATTTATTATTTACAACATAATATATTTTATAGCATAATATATTTGCAATTTGATTCATTCGTTGTGAATTTCTTTATTTTTTATGAAAATCAAAAATTCAAATGAATAAAATAGCCGCCAAAACGATGCATGCAGGTCACCTAATGTCGTGACGTCACCAGCTTGTAAACAAACTTTTAGCTGTCAAATAACACCATACAAAACTTTGAGTGACATTTACTGTAAACAAGCAGGTGACGTCACTTCAGATTCAGCCAATCCCGTGCGTTTTCGATCACGTGGTCAAGCATAAAAAAATTATTATTTTATTAATGTTTTTTTATACTTAGCACGGCAAATGACTTCACGCCTCCTGATGTTAAGTGGAAATGGAGTCCAGACGCGAAGACAACTGGTGCAGCGTTAAAACAACGCAGCATCAGTCAACTTCTTTCTGCCGGCCCACAAGGTGCTTCTTCACGCCTCGTATGAAGGACCCCATATCATAGGAAAGAGGGAAAACGTGTGCTGGTAGACTATTCCATCTTTTGGAGGCGACAAAGAAACGAGTCACCAAATTTCTTTGTGCGCGATGGGATATGTGTGACAGTGAAGCGACAGTGAAGCGGGTGTTATTTAAACGGTTATCAAAGTATTCGTATTTTTGTTAGCAAAAAAATGTTAGTTGGGCAGGAAAAAAGCTAGTTGGGCAGCAAGTTATGGTCAGCAAATATTTCTAAATCAGTCTGCAACTTAGATCATTCTGAACAGCAGTCTTGTGCCGCTCCCCCTTTCCGTGACTGGCCTTCGCTACGCTATGCTTCGCTCGGGAAAAAAAATTACTTAACCTTATCAACAGTAAGGATTTCTTATGCTGACCGATTGTATAATTCTGCTGACCAAATTATAATTTTGCTGACCAATTATTTATTTTGAAATACAAATAAATTATTTCCCTTTTAAAATTATTTGCTTGCTAAATTGCTTTAAAAATATGTTTACTGGTAACTTAACAACAATTTGATCTATATTTTCATTGTAGTCAAATACCTTACTATGAATATCAATCAGAATCCGAATATTTATTTGCTATTTGCTATACAATGAAATACTTTCATCATTACTTTTAATTCATACCTGCAACATAAAAAAAACTAACCGAAAACTCATTGCATTGAGCCATATCTCTCCAAAACACAACTAAAACAAAAAACAAAAACAAAAACAAACAATTTCTTCGAAAAAAATTGTCGGCTTCAATCCGCTTGCCAGATCGACGAAGATAATTTGCTTACAATATAATCGGACAGCTATTGGGAGCCGACTTCAGGGAACGGGGTAAAAAGGACCCATAGGATCCGCTATTATATTCAAATTCGTTGGTTAAAGCAATATATATGGAGTTTATTGACAAGCGGAGGAAGCGTACGCGCACCGGCCGACGACGCAACGCCGCGCCGCGCCGCCGTCGCCTCGCGCGCGCTAAATTCCTAAAGAAAATATCTTTTGAGCTTGGGCCCGCTTAATTGAGGGGACGATGTTAGCTTTAACGGCTTCAATTGATTTTCCTTTTTACGTTAACTACTTTAAAATATTAAATGCTCAATTTTGTTTCACGAACTTTGCATATATTTAGAAACGTCAAGATAATATGGTAGGTATGTAGAATAAACGCAAGTAAATTCGTAGTTCGTTTCAAGTTGTGCTTTAATGTGTAGTATTCACGATAAATTTAGAAAATAATATTTATATTGTTGGATATTGTAGCTGATGTGGTTTCATGCAATTAATATTTCTATTTTCAAATGTAAAATTATTCAACTTTCACTGGCTGAATGGAAGATCCAACGCACCAAGGCCCATACTTTTTCGTCAATACTCTTTTCTTATTTTTTTTCTTTGAGCAAAGGAACAAAACCGTTCCGCCAAAAGCTCGTACGTTTCGAAAACGGCCAGAGGAAAGTGGACACAATTCGGGATTTCACAAGACAGATTACAGAGGAGCGCATTAATAAGATGACATTTGCACGTTACGATCCGATTTCATAATCGGACACGACTTTGGCACGATCAATGCCATTTTTTTATTGGTTTCGTCTTGGTTTTTTTAAATTTAATAATTATGTTTTTGAACTTTAGGTAAGCATTCGTTGGGGTCCTTAAATAAAACTATGTAGATAAAATCGTATTATTGCTTGGTCTGGCCATAAAAAAAATAGGTTAATGTTCGGGTAAAACCGATGTTTAAAATTTTTGTTAAGAAAATAACTAATAAAACCTTTAAAACAAAGATATTGAACAGAACATGATGAGTCCTTTCGCGAGAGTAGTTTGAGAAGCTTAGACAATTTCTAGTATCAAAACTGTTAAAGTTTTTATTAAATAAATGGCTTGACGTCACTTCCCTAAGATTATTTGCACACAATTTTTTTATTATAGCAAGGCCAATCTTATTAAGGGAAGCTGTCGCAGTATCTATCTTGTGTACCTATTTCCATTCTAACTTGAATACTAAAATGTTTTTCTTAAGTATAATTTCTCTTGTCTTTGTTTTTAAGTAACATCTTAATTTGTAAAAATAATGAAACACCAGTCGCAGTCACCTATAGCCCGAGATAATCTGTGGAAACTGCAACTCGAAAGTCGTGTAGGCTGGAAGGATCGTAAGGTCAAAATGTCCTCAGAAGTGCTCATGTCCGATCGCGAGATAAGATCGTAATCTTTTCGGATATTGCTCGCTATAATCATATGCGGGCTTTTTTAATTTTCTTTTTTTTTTCATGAAAGGGCGTACCGAGGCGTGCCTTACAATGAACGGTTGAAAAAATAATGCGGTATTGTCGTTGGCCGGCGTTTAGCTGAATTAAAAGATTTATTTATGCGTCAATGGAATTGTATACGCGCATTAAGAAGCAACAAGTATTCTTTGCAATGAACGTAGTTTTTAACTGATCTTAAGCAGGTAGTTTCTTATCAAAAAGGCGGAATAAACAGATTGAATTTTTTAAACAGCCAGCAGTAGTTATCTAATGATTATGGCGAAGATATTACGATCTATTAAGAGTGTGATTGATAATTTGTTGGGAAAATGATCCATTCTACCTATTAGGGCAGAGAAGTCTGAGCCATTTACGGATAAAAAAATCACGTCAAGACCAATTCGCATAGCTCGAGCTCCGCATGTGGGAAGATCCCTGATCAATGAATTGGTAAAAGACTGATGATGAGCACCGTTTTACTACCTATATGCAGTTACTTAAGATATTAACTATACAATACACGATCACTCTGGGCGTCCTATAATTTCGTCTTGCCAATTGCAATAGCTACAAGCATGATGAGCTAGTTGGCCAGAAGTGGGGGGGACGGGTGCGGCGCGAATTACGACCGAACGTCGCCCCACGGCGCGCACGCGCACCGATTTACGCGCGACGCTAGGTCAGCTAGGGATGTGGAGTATCGATAAGACGAAGAAAGATGATTTAGTCAAAAGAAATACACACAAACATATAAAATAATAACAAACAGTGATTAAAGCAAACCAGGACCGCGTATAATGTGAACAGTCAAACAGCCTTGATCCGATTCTCGGAGAAAATTGAACCAAGATTAAAAAGCAGGCAATGGTACTCCTGAGCCTTTCAAAGATCTACAGTTACTACGTTTTCACGTGAAGCACTAACAATTATTTTTTTTGCATTTAGGTACAATATACTACAGGATGACTTCGACAACAATCGACAAATTTTTAGGGGAGATTCTATTGCTGATATACATTACTTTTGCAAAGGAAAAAAAGAAAACGGAGCTGTCGAAAAAAAATTTTTTTTTTCACCTTTTTTGTTTTCTATATTAATAAACAATCATATTAAAAATATAAAACCAATAAAATAAAATGTTAAGCACAAGCTAAAATATATTAAATAAAATTCAACAAACACTTTTGTTTACAAACACACACTGTGAAAAGAGTAGTTATTTACCTTCAGCCTACCTAGCTAGCTTAGTAGCCTACACTACACTAAGCATGCCGCCGAGCCGCTCAAAGAGACCGCTTTGAAAAATATAATTGAAAAATGAACTTTAAAGTAAACACCATAACGCGCCGCCTAAATCACAAAGATTCACCGAAAATGGCCGTTACGAATAAAGACAATGAAAAATAAACTTTAAAGTAAACAATACAAAATGCTAAATGCCGTGCCCGTGCGCCGCAAAGGACGACCGCCGCCCGCCCGAAATATTACCAATTCCCGATTTCCCGCTAAGTTAGTTTCCGACTAGCAGTAGTGACGTATGTGCGTGACCGACCGTGACCCGTAAAGAAAATCGTGACCTAATCGTGCCATATCAGTGCAATTAAGTGTGTGTGTTTACATAAATATTATTATCATCAGTGCCTGTTGTGTGATATAGGATTGCAATTAATGTAATCATGGTGTACACAAACCGTGAATTGTATGATATGGTTATCATATATTCACAAACGCACAGCCTTCGGGAAACCCAGAGGCGTTTTCAGCGGATTCATCCTAATTCGTCAGTCCCCTCGTTGGATAAAATTTTAAGATCTACACAAAATTTACTTGCCCATGGCCAGTTCAATGTACCTGCGCATGCACAGGCTAGAGGCAGAAGGCCAGTATATCCTCTTCACTTATACCGCCAGATACGACGATTCTTCCAAGACAATCCACAAGCCAGTACGAGACAAGCTGCCCGCCGTTTTCACGTGAGCCAATATTACGTGTGGAAATTGCTAAACGCGTCAGATCAACACCTCTACCATTTTCAGCCCGTTCAGGAGCTGTTACTAGCCGATTATCGTCCAAGGCGCGAGTTTTGTAATTGGCTATTAGACAACATTAATTTGAACATTTTGTGGTCAGATGAAGCGAGCTTCACAAGAGTAGGTCTGTTCAATGTTCATAATGAACACTGGTGGTGTCGTCGTGGACAGAACCCAAAGAAAACACGAAGAGACTCTTTTAACGTGCGTTTTAGAGTAAACGTTTGGGCGGGGATCATTAACGATCGTGTTATCGGGCCGTACTTCATTGATGAAAGATTGACCGGTCAGCATTATCTTCGTCTTATCAGTGAAGAACTACCGCGACTGATGGAAGACGTACCTCTGGCATATTGGCGAAATATGCATTTCCAGCACGACGGAGCTCCGGCACACTTCCAGCGCGATGTCCGCGCATATTTGGATCAGGAGTTCAACGGTCGTTGGATAGGACGCGGTGGGCCGATCAGCTGGCCAGTTCGATCTCCCGATCTCACGCCGCTTGACTTTTATTTGTGGGGTGAAATTAAAAGAAGGGTGTATGAAACTGAAGCAACGACTGTAAACCACCTCAAAGAAAAAATTGTGAGTGCATTCGATGTCGTCAAATCACAAACGGAAGTGTTAAGAAAATTAAAGGACAATCAACGGCGTCGAGCTCAGTTATGTATTCAGAGGGAAGGTGGTCACTTTGAACAATTACTGAAGTACACGTAGGTAAGTCAATTGAACTTGTGCTATAATGCTATAATGTTCATTACCAAGGAATGTAAGCGTTGTTGTTATTTCAATTCATAAAACACGTAAAAATCGTCACCAGGCAGGCGCTCGCGTCGCGAACGAGGCAGGGCGCTCGCTTACTGTAGGTAGTAACAGACTGTACTCTATGCACCCTATGCTAGGTACAGCGGCGCGCAAAATACGCCAGCTGCAGTTTATATTTGCGATATATAATTTTTATAAATATTATTCCATTGAGTCATATACTTGTATTTTATCATTATTTATAAGGATTACAATGTCCTCTAAAATTTTGTCGACTGTTGACAAAATCACCCTGTATAATGAAGTAAGTCTTAGAAAATCTTTTAGAAGTATGAAACTAAGTGCCAATATAATTTTTTTTTTTCTTGTTTTTTTCTAAGTATCAAACCGGTAAAATTATTTATCGAATCATCGACACACAGCACAACACTAACCTGCCTTTGGCAACCACGCGCTTTATCGATCCGCTAAAAATCCACCGTGACCCCGACACTAACCGAATTATTCTCGGTCCGACGTCGAGATCTCGCGTTCGATTCCCGGTTAGATCGTAAAGATGTACCGTTGATATATTGGGAGATTTGGTCAAGCAGACTGGTACAAATGACACCGTACAATTACAGAGGCTGCCTTGGGATATGTTCCGATTACAGACAAGTCTCTGTTACAAATTGGTTCAAGTTACAAGGCAGGAAATAAGGGTTCATAGGTTGATAATAACGTCTCGGTGGCCGACTGGCAAAGCGCTCAGCTCGATATCTCAAGGTCCCGGGTTCAATTCCCAGGCCTGGCAAAGTGTGTTTCGGATTTTTCGTTGCATAGGCCGGGTTTGTGACCTCCAACCCGCATTTGGCAAGCGTGGTGTACATATAATATATTCTATCTATGTTAAATGTTCCTATATGTTGGTGGTTGCTAGCTGGTTAGCCAGACATACTACGATCATGATAATAATCTTTTAGTGATATATATACCACAATTAATTTAATATTCATTAATGTAACACACCTAAATCAATTATAAATCCCTACATTTCCACAAATCACAGAAAATATATTAATATGATGCAAATGCCTATTACTCAGCGTACAGCTCGTAACATTACGTAACATATATGTGTTTCATTTTAATATCGGTATCAGTATATTTTGAGTTACAACAGTACTGCATTGATAGTGCGATGTGTATTGGCAAATAAATACAAAATGCTGCAACGTCACTTTTAAAAGGGTGTTATTTAAACGGTTAGCAAATTATTCGTATTTTTGTTGGCAAAAAAATGCTATTAGGCAGCAAAAAAGCTAGTTGGGCAGCAACTTATGGTCAGCAAATATTTCTAAATCAGTCTGCAACTTATATCATTCTGAACAGCAATCTTATGCCGCTCCCCCCTTCCGTGACTGGCTGGAAAAAAAATTAACTTAATCTTACCAACAGTAAGGATTTCTTATGCTGACCGATTGTATAATTCTGCTGACCAAATAATAATTTTGCTGACCAAATATTTATTTCTCCTTTCAAAATGATCTAATGAAGGCCGTGTGAGGTCCCATATAGAATTCAAAATTCAAATTCAAGTGAGGTCCCATGTGGATAAGTCATACTAATCTATACTAATATTATAAAGAGGAAAGCTTTGTAATTTTGTATTTTTGTATGTTTGCAACGATTAAACTCAAAAACTACTGGACCGATTTAAAAAGTTCCTTCACCATTAGAATGCTATATTAGCGCTGTGTAACATAGGCTATATTAAAAAGAAATGACCACCCGTGCGAAGCCGGGACGGGCCACTAGTAATACTATATAGAGGAAAGCTTTGTATTTTTGTTTGTAACGAATAAACTCAAAAACTACTGGACCGATTTAAAACAATCTTTCTCCATTAGAATGCTACATTTGCGCTGAGTTAACATAGGCTATATTAAATGTTTTTGTTTTGTTTATATAATTTTAACGCAAATTTTGTTGCGAAACAAATTACAAAAACACAATGTTGAAAAAATTTCCACGAGCAGGATTTGAATTTGAAAAGGCAAAATTTTTTCAACATTGTGTTTTTGTAATTTGTTTCGCAACAAAATTTGCGTTAAAATTATATAAACAAAACAAAAACATTTAATAAATAGCTTGCCTACTTCTTAACTGATCTTTGGTATTTGTAAAAATATTATGATCGGGTGTTAATGACGGTAGTTGTTGACATTGAATGGGTGCCTTTGGCTTTCAAAGTAAAAAGTAAATAGTGTTGAATAATTTCGGCGGGCTGGTTAGAGCCACGATAGCTCAATTGGAAGAGCACCTGACCCGGTATGTCAGAAGGGTGCAGGTTCAAATCCTGCTCGTGGAAATTTTTTCAACATTGTGTTTTTGTAATAGGCTATATTAAAAAAAATGTCTACGGGTCGACAATAGTATATAATTGAAACTGAAGGGGTTATTATTATTATTTTCTATACAAAGTATTCCAGCTAAATTGGTGTATTAAAGGGGAGGCTTATACCCAGCAGTATAATAACACAGGTTGAAATGATGATGAAACAGTTCAATAACATTCAATAAAAAACAATAGGCAGGTGCCTATTGTTTTTAAGTGTATTAAAAAATCTAAAAAGTTTACTCGTTATTTAAAATAAACTGCAACTGTTATTCCTGTTCGTTGCATAATAATTGTTTGTCACAAAAGGTTAACACACTAATTGTTACCGCTAGGTAATTTCGTACAAAATCAAATATACACGTAATTTATGTCCATTTGTGTCGAAGCGGGGCCGTTTCTCGCCACGCCTCTCGCATTACCCGCATTTGGTACAGAAATTCACGTTATTCTTATTTTTCTTAATTAAAATCGTTAATTGTAACAAAATGCTGCTTTTGCGGTCACTTTTCGCCGCAATGTTGTGTGGTCTAAGTCAAGAAAATGGCGGGGCACGATTCCCTTTTTAAAATATTAAATCTAATAAAAAAGGGCGGTCAGTGTTGGAACGTTTATCGGAGAGAGAGAGAGAGAGAGAGAGAGAGAGAGAGAGAGAGAGAGAGAGAGAGAGAGAGATAAAAACATTTATTGACCACACACACTAATATACATAAAAATAAAAACAAACAACAACAATAGGTCAACCAGGACCCCGCCTCAGCTTATGTTGTTGCGAACGAAGCTTGTCGCAATAACGCTGGTGTTCTGGCGGAGCCTGCCGCCACCGGCGCGCGGTGCGCCACGCGGCACCATTTATGCCACGTCTTAATGCAATAAACAAGTGAAGTGCTTTAAATAAAAATATTGCAACTACATACTTAATTGATTACACTCATGTCGAAGCCAAAGAATAACGCAGGCAGCGACACGAATGGGAAGAAAATATCAAAAGTAAAATATAAAAATAGTTTACAAATTTTGATGGACAACTTACATACTTACATAATTACATACGAACAGTGCAAGTTAAATAACAGCTTGTAAAAAAGGCAGACATTTCCCACGCCTGACGAGCGCTACCCCTGGGTGAGTAAATATCGTAATTACATTACCATAGATTCAAATAATAAATTAATAAATATAATGTAATTAATAATTAATAATGTCATGCTGTGTACACTCCTTTTGGATTACCGTCTAGCTAGTAAGGTTAACCAAATATGTTACTGTACTCATGCATTGATTGTAATCTGTTTGTGTACCTATAGAAATAAATAAATAAACACAACAAAACGTCGACATAACATTTGTGTAAAGTGTATTGCTCGTACCACACTATATAACACTGATTGTCTTTACCAGATCTCACCACTTAAAAAAAAGAGAGAAAAAAAATAACAACAAAAATGTCTTAGGTAAAAATAAAAAGTAACAAATTAAAGTTGTGTTAAACCTGATAGATATCTTTCTGCATTACTTATGTAACTTTTTAAGGTTAAAGTAGGTACTTTTATATCAAAATAATTTCACAAGTATTTTACTAATAAACCAGCAGTTTGAAACAAAAAATAATAAAAACATTTTAGCAACTTTCGCTGCTTCATTTTAAAATCGCCTCCGCCTATGCATTGTGCCATCATCAAATGCATGTGACAGCTCTCGAACAACCGAATTAAGAGCAGTAACTGATATTTATTTGCAATGCGCCTGACATGCGGCACGGTTATAAAACTACGTCGATCAAAGGGACACTTTCACCGGAGCGAAATCATGACAGACAAAAAAATGTGGAATTAAACCACCTGCATTTATAAACTGAAATATTTCAATTCACTAAAAATAAAAACTAATAAGCGAAGATGGCGGAATCCAATTTTTTGCTTTGGTGATATAAGGTGGCCCTAGGACCGTTAGCCCAGGGAAACATAATCGTTCGGAAGAGCACCAACGTGCTGCTAGTGGGAGGCGCGGACCACTATCTATGACATATTACGCACCAACCACAAATCAGGCTGACTGCAGGTCCCGGGGGTTTTAGTAGGTCGGGTAGACAATCGCCCAACCCCACATACCCCGACAACGGGTTGAGCCTTCATTGCTCCCCGTGGGATGACTTGGACGCAAGTTTCCCCCGGGTTAAAAAAAAAAGGTAACATAATCGTACACAACTTCAAGGGCAGTCTCCAACCTTTAGAAGAGTAGGTTAGACACATGAGTTCGACAATAGATTTCGTCTTAAGGACGAGTAGGCACGTTGAAGGAAAGTTATGGCCCAACTGTGGGACATTATATATGGAAATACTATATGATATCGGGGCAATAAGCAAAGCTTTGCGATAAATGCGTTTTGAAATTCGTTCTTAAATTTTATACCATTGATATAGCAACATGCTTATTGTGGGCACTTGCAGCACCGCAACTTTGGCAGAAGGGAGAAAAGACTATAATACAGAAGATAGCGATCCAAATCGATTTTGGTACTGTTAAAATCAAAAAGAGGACAACACTGGTCAATATGGTAACATAATTAGTAGAGTATTATATTTTCAGAGAGTTACCAATTAAAACGTGTAAGAGCATTTACGTTCATTTATACTTTTGATGTTATGAAAATAATTGCTGTTGTTGGTCCTGGTTGTATTAGCAATCGTAGAAAACCACCGCACTGCACTGGGCTCTCGTCGTAGTTTATAGTTCGTTTCCATTGTTTTCATGGAAAGGGATGGCTCGTGCCCCGGCAGTGGTGACATAAGATGATCTGGTGATGATGTTGTCAACAACAGCCCTACAGCACGAACGCAGCCTAAACGCGGTACGGTAGAATAGAGCCACTTTTGAATCAGGTATAGCATTGATCACTGGTCATGCTCTCTGAATAGGTCTTCTACATGTAGTTGTAGATAAATGTTGCACTTGATTCAAAAGTAACCCCATTCTACGGCCACCATTGTGCCCGTATATATATATATAAGGTAGTATAGCTTGTTAGCACAGTGGTGGTACTAAGATTAGTACAATCTTTAGAATTCAAATGACACATATTTATAAAATTTAAAATCGTCTGCCGTATGTCGTGCAAAACAATGTTTAACATAGTAATGGACGGGCCGGGAGCAAGAACAATACTCGTGCGCTCTTTATTAATATTCAGAGTGCGCGCCGGCAGATAACTCGCGGTCAGATAACGATTTTGAAAGTTCCACCACAGGTCAGGCGAGTCCGTATGAAATCTTCATATTCGGTAAAGTGTCAAAAACGCCTGTCTTTTTTGGCTTTCATCTCATCTGGTGTTAAATGAACGATTGCAACACCAAGCCTCTATAGCTCTTTTTTAACTTGGCCCTTCTCTCGTGCATCCACAAGGAGTTCGACCGGAGGCCTACTCAGTAAAATCTAGTACCCTAAATCTAGTCCTTCTCTGTAACGAGGATGACTCGGGACCAATTTCACTAGATAGCACCTTTTGAACCAAATCAACGTAAAATAATTCTTGGCGGCAAAATTAGATAGATATCAGTAAGTGCTCATCATCCAATGAATCCTACTACTGGGCAATCATCATAATCATTAGCTCATTTTAAGAGGACCTTCCTTATGTATGTAAAGAGAACGGGCTATAAACCATCCCGCGAGCCCAGTGCGGATTCAACGCTAATGCAGCCAGGACCAACGGCTTATATGCCTTTGAAGCACGGAGGAGCTCGAGATTTTAGTTACCCATCCGATGACCTGCCTTTGCGAAAGATGGTTAACCTCAGCAATCGCAGACCGAGTGCGTTTACCACTGCTCCGACGAGGTCCTACCACCTACCACCGTCATTACTGGCTATAATTTAAAGCCAAGTTGTGGAGCGTCACGCTGCGATCCTGATGGCCTGGCGTGTCAAGGTTGGTGGTACCGTACCTTTTACCAGGCTGTGCCCGTTTCTCCTCGTTATTCGTGCCGGGGGGCTGTCGCTTGGCATTATTTAAACAATCCTTTTCGGAAATTGGGCTAACGGTGCTTCACTTGTCACGCGAACCACCGAAACTGTACAATGCGGACCTCGCATTTCTATAAAGTTTAGTAATTGTTTAAAGTATATTATGTAAAGGTTCAAATCGTAGAAATTTAGTCGACTCTTAAAATGTTTTCTATTAACTTAAATTTCTGTATTTTTTACAGGCTTTCCTGTCGTCCACTAGCGAGATGGGTCGATGATATAACCAGGAACGTGGGTTGCACGTGGCCTAGATTACCACAGGACCGAGGTAATTGGCATAAGCGAAGAGAGGTCCATGCACAGCAGTGGGTCGGAATAGGCTAATGATGATGATTATGATGATGACTTTCTTGAATCATTGAAAGTTTAGGCAATATTGTAGAACGCCCTCAGACTAGGCGGAGAGACCATTTTCGCAGATGTCTAGCAAATCTTGATATGAGTAGCCACTCATTTCAAAAGAAGGTTTCATTTAAATTGCCTCATCGGTAAAAAAATTGGAACTTTGAACTTTAAATGAGATGTCAAATTGTATGAACGCTCTCAAGAAGTTGATAGCCAGTTTTTATCATAAAATAGCAGTCATTATCACCCAGCCGCATCGGGCTAGCTTAGTGGGTTACGACCTGAACTCCTCACCATCAGGTTCACATAGGAAGGCCTGACCTTAGCTAGACTGGATAATGATGATATCCCTCAATTCTAAACACATCAATGCAAACTGCTGATTGGCGCCATAAACAAACGAATCAAGGGTGGCAGCCAACCGGGTTCTGTGACCCCTACCACCGGCTGCGAGACACGCATTAAATCATAAAAATGAGTTCGAGTTATAATATAAACATGAGTATTGTTAGAGCGTGCCACAAAATAAATATACCCACAGAAGGTAAGCTTAATAAATACCGCACTCGAGCAACGCACACATAGACCCTCGGAACTCGGAACAGCTCGGAACAGTCTGAGCGCAGCTGTTGCAAGATTCCAGAGGTTGTCTTTGTGTGCGTTGCTCGAGCGTGTTTTTTTAGGGTTCCGCACCCAAAGGGTAAAACGAAAACCCTATTACTAAGAATCCGCTGTCCGTCCGTCTGTCCGTCCGACCGTCTGTCTGTCCGTCTGTCACCAGGTCTCATGAACCGTGATAGTTAGACAGTTGAAATCTTCACAGATGATGTATTTCTGTTGCCACCATAACAACACACACAGACACACTACATAATAAAAAACAGAATAAAAGAAATATTTAAGGGGGCTCCCATACAACAGACATGACTTTTTTGCCGTTTTTATAGATAATGGTACGGAACCCTTCATGCGCGAGTCCGACTCGCAATTGGCCGGTTTTTTTAAATATCTTACGGATAAGCACTTGGCCTTTATCTCACCTGATTTTAAATGATGTGGCCGAAGGTACCTAGCGCACTTCACTCGGAAACCTTAACTACTGAGGCACTGGCTATCTTATCTCTAGCTGCCGGAACACAACAATGCTCCAAACATTGATTTAATTGGCGAAATATTTAGTTAGATAAGATGGTGGTAGCTAGCCAGGCGGACAAACAAGCCCAACCACCAACCAAACCGAGTACACAAACATGTACGCTGGGAATCGAACCCGAGATCTCTGGGCCTAAAGCGGTGGTCGTAACCACTAGATCACAGAGGCGGTTTGTACGAAGCTTACCTTCTGTGGCTTTTCTTATTTTGTGGGACGTGATGAGCCTTGAGGCAGCAAGCGGCGGGCGGCCCTTTGCCCACGACCGAGCAGTGCTCTCGTAAATACTGTATCAATTAATGAGTACAGACAGATAGTTTCGATAAACCTATTTAATACAGTTGTGAGCTAATTAAACTTGATTTTGTTAAGTATTATAAAAACCGGGATAGACACGTAATTTTATTAAACTATTCATTCATTTTCTATGATTCATTCATCCATCGGCCAACGGCTTTACGTGCCTTTCGAAGCACGATGAAGTTCGAGCTATAACATTTTTGCTTAACTTCAGTAATCGAGACACAGCGCCATCAAGCTTCTCTTTTATGTTATAACACTACTAAACCCTTTCCAGCTTGATTTGGTATTAAAGTTATACCCACGTAATATATTAAAAACTATAATTGGATAGTTGACTGGTTAGCCAATAGATAAACATTGCATCAACTGTCGAAACGATTTTTTAAAAACTAATGGCATGGCAATGGTGAACTATGACGTCACTATTTTGTCCCGTCAGTAAGTGTTTATTAAAAACTTTTTAGGTGACAGAATTGCATGTTTAGGTCAAATAAAAATTGGTCGTTTTTTATTTGTTGAATATTCTAGAATTATTTGTTGTTTTTTGTCAACATCCTTATTGGAAGCACTCAACGTCTAGTATTTTTGTATACTAAACTTGAAACATGTAAAATGTTGAAGTAGATGCCTGTTTGGTGCTAAATTAAAAAAAAAAATAAAGAAACAATTGTTTGAGGTTGAGACTTTTTATATGCCAACTTTTTATACTTATAAAAGTGACGATCGTCCCACGCCGGCCGGCCGACGCGATTCCGTCCGCGCGAGCTGTAGGATGCCTGTGGTAGGGAGTATGCCACTTTGAGGAAGGACAAAGGGAAGATCTTCCTCCGAGCTGGGTGGTATAGCTCGGGGACCGAGGTCCGATAGATGTTAGTTGGAGGTGCTATATATAGCGAAGGAGATGGTGAAACTTCACTACCGCGATGCAGGCTTTCCATACAATTTATCGTCGTAGTATGGCGACGTCGTTGGTATGCGTTTGTGGCGCCATCTGTTGACATGGTTGAGAAGGTGTTTGCTTCGTGTCGATTATGTGCGGCGTATGCGGTAGGTGACGCCGCCACATCACTCCCCCCCTGAGACTGGAGGTCGATGTCAGTGAGTGCGCTCAGCAGTCAGTGCGTCAGAGTTTGCAAGTGCCAGTGGAGAGTGCTGCTGCAGGATGCCCCAGTCTACGGTGAGTCGAGACGGGTGGGGTGTAGGCGCGTTGCCAGTGATGCAGTGTGCTGTTCCTGTCTGCGGTGAGTCGAGACAGGTGATGATGACGGTGGGTCCGAGCTGCTGGTGTGCAGGGCTGCCACGCCGGAGTGATGCGGCCGACATTGATGCACCGGTCGTGGGCTGCGGAGACCAGGTCGGGATGATGCCGTCGAGTGTGCCGGAGGTCCAGGAAGCGTCGTCCATGATGCTGCGGTGGAACCTTGTGGCTCGATTGCTGGCTTGCTGTGACTGCTGGCGAAGGTAGATGATGGATGAGAAGTGATTGATGGGTGCTGCTGCGACGATGTTGAAGGTGCTTCTGTGTGCTCCATCGGGGTCACCACTGTAGGATGGTAGTGGTAGGGGGAATGCCACACCACTGTAGGATGGTAGTAGTAGGATGGGCGCCACATTGAGGAAAGATAAAGGGAAGATCTTCCTCCGAGCTGGGTGGTATAGCTCGGGGACCGAGGTCCGATGGATGTTAGTTGGAGGTGCTATATATAGCGAAGGAGATGGTGAAACTTCACTACCGCGATGCAGGCTTTCCATACAATTTTATCGTCGTAGTATGGCGACGTCGTTGGTATGCGTTAGTGGCGCCATCTATTGACATGGTTGAGAAGGTGTTTGCTTCGTGTCGAGTTTGTGCGGCGTATGCGGTAGGTGACGCCGCCACATCACTCCCCCCCTGAGACCGGAGGTCGATATCAGTGAGTGCGCACAGCAGTCAGTGCGTCAGAGCTTGCAAGTGCCAGTGGAGAGTGCTGCTGCAGGATGCCCCAGTCTACGGTGAGTCGAGACGGGTGGGGTGTAGGCGCGTTGCCAGTGATGCAGTGTGCTGTTCCTGTCTGCGGTGAGTCGAGACAGGTGATGATGACGGTGGGTCCGAGCTGCTGGTGTGCAGGGCTGCCACGCCGGAGTGATGCGGCCGACATTGATGCACCGGTCGTGGGCTGCGGAGACCAGGTCGGGATGATGCCGTCGAGTGTGCCGGAGGTCCAGGAAGCGTCGTCCAAGATGCTGCGGTGGAACCTTGTGGCTCGATTGCTGGCTTGCTGTGACTGCTGGCGAAGGTAGATGATGGATGAGGAGTGGATAGATGGGCGCTGCTGCGACGATGTTGAAGGTGCTTCTGTGCTCCGTCGGGGTCACCACTGTAGGAAGCCTGTGGTAGGATGGTGCGCCACAATGAGGAAAGACAAAGGGAAGATCTTCCTCCGAGCTGGGTGGTATAGCTCGGGGACCGAGGTCCGATGGATGTTAGTTGGAGGTGCTATATATAGCGAAGGAGATGGTGAAACTTCACTACCGCGATGCAGGCTTTCCATACAATTTATCGTCGTAGTATGGCGACGTCGTTGGTATGCGTTTGTGGCGCCATCTGTTGACATGGTTGAGAAGGTGTTTGCTTCGTGTCGATTATGTGCGGCGTATGCGGTAGGTGACGCCGCCACATTTATTATTATTTTGTCCCGTCAGTAAGTGTTTATTAAAAACTTTTTAGGTGACAGAATTGCATGTTTAGGTCAAATAAAAATTGGTCGTTTTTTATTTGTTGAATATTCTAGAATTATTTGTTGTTTTTTGTCAACATCCTTATTGGAAGCACTCAACGTCTAGTATTTTTGTATACTAAACTTGAAACATGTAAAATGTTGAAGTAGATGCCTGTTTGGTGCTAAATTAAAAAAAAAAATAAAGAAACAATTGTTTGAGGTTGAGACTTTTTATATGCCAACTTTTTATACTTATAAAAGTGACGATCGTCCCACGCCGGCCGGCCGACGCGATTCCGTCCGCGCGAGCCATTTTGCAAACACGTATTTCGCGTAATATTTAAATCGCAAATTGCTTCCATACCTCAACATCACCGAACTTTTATTACGCTGATGAGTAATTACTTAAATCTTTATCATTAAGATGGCTCTTAACGCGTCAAGATAATTCCTGCGCAAATTGCAGTGATATAACACTTATAAGGATAATTTAATGTTCCACCGTGCTTTAAAGAATTTCGATAATAATGGTTTGGTCAAAAAGCAAATTTACTTACACGCTACAATTCATATGAAGCTAATATCAAAGTTTTATAGAGCAATTATACACAAGCAAGGTAAGACCAAGAAAAAGAGTGCGAGTTTTATTTGCCATACGATTAATGTCACACAAATCAGTTGCAGTGCCGTATCGTACAGCTAAAACAAAAGTCCGATCCGATCCGAACCCCTCGGAAAATCTAGTAGGGCACGGGGACACGCACTACTAGTGCGTGCTTAAGGAACCCTTTAAGTTTCTCGCCGCCCCCAAAAAAGCACGGTGAAGCTGAAAATGCCGTCTGAGGAAATCACCAAACTCACTCTATAAAAAAAAATTGAACAAAAGTGGAAAATGGCGCATTTAATTAATGATAAGTGATAGGACGTTAGCAAACAGTACCTCGTGGGTACATCATCATTATACGGTAGGTGGATCGGTAGAGAAAAAGAATTAAAAAAAACATAAAAAGCTGATCGTAACGATGCGCATGACCGGCCGGGAGATTGCATTATCTTATTGTGGATGTTATGAAATGAAGGAGAAAGTACCATTTTTATTGCACGGTTCAGTGCGGTCAATGTTATATTAAGTGTAGCATATATTTATTTATTAAACATTTACAAAGGTTTTTAACAATAATCACTACTTTGAAGCAGTTGACAAAGACCAATATTGGTTTGTGCGCACACTGTAACTTATCGCCTTACGCTCACACATAAACAAAAGAGAAAACAAATATAAACAGTCAAATAATGTGCATACTACAAACTACCAACAGCAGGACTACATTTTGCGTGTGAAACGGGTTCGTACTGCTCAGCGCTGCCGAACGCAGTAATTTGTGAAATCACAATATACTGTCGCACCGCTGGGCAACCATCGTTGGAATCAAGTCATCGGTAGAGACGCCTGCACATCAACCTATCCGAAAGTTTTAAATTTCTTCAAGGGTGCGCCGTCCGTAAGTGACAAGTGACATATATATTTATTTTTAATTAACGTGTTAATTTGAAAAATAATAATAATTAAATAAACCGCTAGAAAAATCGAAAAGGTGAGACGGACGATTTGTAGTTTAGACCATTGGTGATTGTTTAGGCAAAATCAGAGGTACAATTATTTAGATAAACTATAAGATATCAACTAAACGCCGCCACTCATTTTCATGATTTTAGCCCGACTTTAAATGATATTATAGAAAAAACTATAGCATAATAATCGGGCTAATAAAATTGTAAACACGTTCCCTTTGATACTAAATATATATTCTGTTCATTTAATACGATAGTATTTTCAATTATATCAACTTAACCGTGACTGCATTTTTGGCATTTTTTGGTAGGGTGCGCCCTTAATAATTAACCATATGACATAGACATGAAGTTCAATCAAAGTGTATTGAGGAAATTTGACAGTTTGTGGTAGTCTGACTGTTGTGCAGGCGTGTGTGTGTACGTCACAATTGACGTGTATTAAGCTACGTTTGCCGAATGCGGGTTGGTGATCACAAACCCGGGATAAGCATCGAAAAATCCGGAACACACTTTACCCGACCTAGAAGTCGAACCCGGGACCATCGATTATAGGTCGGGCACCGCCGGGCGCTTTGCTTCTCGGCAAATGACATGTTATCAAAAATATTTCTAATCTTTTTTCAGTAGATCACTTTTGAGCATGAAAAACATGAAATTTTTTACGCAATTTGTCTAGTTAGTATATTTTTTGTTTAGACATAATTTATACGCTTATTAAGATTAATAACCTACTAACAAAATAATAGTCGGACAAAAAATAATAAAGAGTTACTACGAGAAATAAAAAGATATAGATTTTATGCATTTCCACGTCAGATCAGTTCACTCACAACAATTTGTCTCAATTAAAACCATTTTCAGGCATGCGCGTACTACGATGCTATTTAGCGCATTCAATGCACCAATTACCTATCCTTAAAGGACGCCTTTAAAATCGCAAATTATAGTATAAAAAATGTATAAGAGAGGGATCGTGTCAAAACGCACTGCTGAACAATCCAATTATCATACCCTTGAGATAAGTAAGACAGCACTTAATGGGTGAGGCACAAAAAGGGACTAGGGACTAATGAACAGACTTAGTGATTTGAAGCATCTGGGGATGGGGCAAAAAGTCGCGCGTTAATGCCTACGTATATACTGTTGCGGATGTGCGACCAAGAATTTGCAAGTGCAGACAGTGTCCCCGAGGGTAGAAGATAAAAAGTGTTTGGACAATCCAAAAGCACTTTTCATAAGTATATTATTTGAATAAAAAAAAATTACTTTGACTTTGAGAGGCTTTTATAAAGTGGAAATATTTAATACCTTATAACCGACTCTGTGGTCTAGCGGTTAAGACTACCGGTCTCAAAACGCAGAGGTCCCGGGTTTGATTCCCAGTAGGTACCTACATGTTTGTGTACTCGGTTTGGTTGGTGAATGAATGGGTTTTCTTGTCCGCCTGGCTAGCTACCACCATCTTATCTAAATATGACGCCATAACATCAATGTTAGTAACATTGTTCCGGCTGCTAGAGATAAGATAGCCAGTGCCTCAATAGTTGAGAATTCCGGGTTTCTGACATTACGGTTATGACCCCTCTGTGCCTAGTAAATTAACGCAGCAATAGTCGCCATTCAAATTGGTAAAAAGGTGGATCTTATGAAACTATTCCTCATAACAGCGGAGGCGGTAACTCTGAGGTCCCGGGTTTGATTCCCGGTCGGGTCAATGTCGAAAACGAACTTTCCGATATTGTATCGGGTCTGGGTGGTTGTAGTACCGTCGTTGTTTCTTATTTCCATGAAACGATTGCTTTAGCTACTTACCTTGGAATCAGAACAATGTATGTGATGTTTTCTCATATTTTCTCATATTTTATTTTATTTATTTTAATTTATTTATAACACGATTCCATACCTTCCCCGCAATGTATTGAAAATAAATACCACCAGATCAATTCTAAGTTCACATACACCAGCACTCATAGTTCGCATTCAAGAAATACTCAGCACGCGTCACGATTGCATCTAAGAACTAATTAAATCCATCACTCTCTTTTTTCCGTTCGTAATCGGTCGAAGGCACTACAGTCACAAAATAAAGAGAACCCAGAAGGTCAGCTTATCACATACCGCGCTCGAGCAACTCACACGTAGTTCTCACGGACACGGATCTCGGGACAGCTCGGAACAGTCCGAGCGTAGCTGTTGCGTGACTCCGTGTCCGTGAGAGGTTGTCTATGTGTGCGTTGCTCGAGCGCGTTTGTATGAAGCTAAACCTCTGCAGTCTCCTTATTTTGGGCTACAGTTGCGAGCGCGGGGCCAACTAACGCGCTGAGTCTATCAACATTCCAGCGGGTTTGATTCCCAGCCGTTGTATATTGATATCGGTTATGTGGACTTCGGAAAAGTGTTGAAAAAAAAATCAACGAGCAGGATTTGAGGTAGAACCTTCTTACAATCAGGTTTGGGTGTCTATACCAACTGATTGTCGTTCTGACGTATCTGACTCGTTCTCGGGATGTTTAATGGAATTTTGTGCGAATTTGTCAAGAAAGGAAGGAAGGCTTTTCAGCTATTATTGAACCATGTCACCCCTATTAAACTAAACTATAACTCCCTTACAAATAAACAAAGAATATGCTTCGAATAGTTATTCCGTTGTCTCTAGTTTAAAATGACGTTTACACAACAGGAACGAAACACGGAATAACTATTCGGACCTTGTTCTCCGTGTCAATACTCTATATTCATTGCAAAACAATTCATTTATGTAAAACTAGTTAGTGAAAATAGACCACATTGGCAATTCGGTTAAAAGCATTTCTTGTAAAATTCCAATTTCCAATTCCAATTTTTGGTAAATTACTATAATGTGTCCTATTCAATCGTCATCATTCAGTGTCATCTTCATAGTGATGTGTGGAGATCAAGACACTAAACTTCCTGCGTTCCCATTCGGGCGTGCGAGACCGCGTAAGAGCAGTTTGTAAAAACAGGTCATCTGCTTTTGCACAATATTGCAAAAAGACGGAAAAAAGTGAAAATCTTGGCCGTTCCAATATATTGTTCCGACTGAAATTGGTAGCTTCTTTGAGGCAAACAACAACAAAAAAAATAAAATTTATTTTAATAACAGATACGCGGTTATTACAAAATGCTCTTATTTATTTATTTATTTATTTAGACACACCAACAGAACACACAACACAACAAGAACAGAACAGACATTATACACTTTAATAAAAGTAGCAAAAACATAGCAGATTATCTGCTCCAATTACAGGCGCGTACAACATTGACAAATTATAAAACTAAACTAAAAATTAAAATTAAATATTAAAAAGACACGTTTGAATAAAATAATTAAAATATTGACAAAATTTAAACATTAATTAATTAATTAAGTAAATGAAATTAATTCATAAATACATAGGTAGCTAAATTATTAATAAAATAAAACCTTACGCGCTCTCGCACCGACGACGATAGGTATACCAAATTTTAACTAATGACAGGTAGTTCCAGCCATTTGCTTATTCAATGCAATTTAATGTTCATAGAAATATTATTGTTATATCTGCAGTTCTCTGTTACATCCACAATTTCGGAGATAACCATCCGTGAACCATCACGGTAATGTTAACTTTATGGGTGTTAATTAACAGCTATCTGTTAATACCGAATATAAATTAATAAAGTAATCAATGTTTCTATCACATTAGAAACGTTGCGCAGATCAATATTTATTTTAGTGACTGTCATTAGTACTTCGTTAAAATGCCATTACGATCAAATAATTTCATTTTCTTAAATAATTATGATTGACTCATACTTTAATTCGATTAGGAAGAAATATTTTTTCTTTAAAATCACAAAAAAATTTAAAGTTTACTTTTTTTAACAGCACCCGAACAAAGTTTGTTTCCGCAATTTCAACCTTAACGAAGAAGGGGAATAAGATGGGGTAGCTAGCGTTTGAAGCTCAATAAAACTAAGAATACACTGGAGTTAATTTTTTTTATGTAAAAAAATCAACTTTGGCTATCAGTATTTTATACTCATTTTTAGTATAGGCATTTTATTAATTACGAAACGAAAAATCCGAAACCCACTTTAACCCGAGATATGAACCTGCGAACTCCGGTTACCGAGCCGAGAGCTTAGCCACTCGGCCACCGAGACGTTATAAAAAGATGGCTAAAAGTCCAAACTCTTACGTTATTTCGTATGCACCGTGCGTGTCTAGTGGTGAGCCATCACTATTCTATTGCTATTCCCGAGCGTATCAGGAAGAGTACCCGTGGTATGTCACTGGTTCACATCCCGTAATGGAAACAGACCGAAGGGCGCCTCGCTTCGGAGAAACGTACGGACAGCCCATTGGAAATTATTATGAGTGCGTAATGCTTGATGCACACGAGTAAGCGAGAGAAGTTGAGCATCGATATTTATGTACACGCACAAAACACATTACGATCTTTGAATAAAACTAATCTTTAAAAAATCATGCAGAGGTGCCATTATTGAATTAAAAATAACAAATAATACACATTTTGTATTTAAATCAATTTGTATATAGTATTAGTTATAGTATTTATAAGCGTTCAAGAATCTTCAGTGTTAAAATAGTCACCGATGACTTCCAATATAAGGAGGAGGGAGGGAGGGCAGTACCTATAATATTTTAAATATTTTTATTATATTATATGCTTACGTATGTCAGGCAATGGTTCACTTATCGGAACTATAGAGGCTTGTACTACGATTGCTCGAAATCAACCCGAGCATCTATCTGTTCAGCTACAGGCGCTTAATTATCAGTACCGCCTAAAAAAGTAGCACTTCAGTAGTCCTCCATTCTCACGCAACCGTTAATCGTTACCAACGATAATAATATCCATAAATAAGTAATTATTTTTTGCCAAGCAAAATTTAAGTGCAGCGGGCAAGTCAAAAGGCAATTTTGCGCGGAGTGCGCGCGCGTCGCTGCCGTGGCGTGGCGTGTCGCGCGCCGCATTCTAATGAGGGTAGGTTTTTGTCGCGCGACGCGGCGGCGTGGGAGCCGGGACGCGATCGGTATCGACGTGCTAGTTACGTACAACGCGGATTAAGACGACATACCTAATAATAATAATAAATAGGTCTTCCACGAAAACGTCTGTACACCACTCCTTTCGGCCAAGTCTTCTCTCACAGATGTCCAACTTGGCTGACGGGACGGCACACAAATGCTTTGAAGCTAGTGTTGGAAGCGACTCCAACGGAAAGTCAGTCTTCATTTTGATGTAATCTGCTAACATGACTGTGGCTAATAATACCAGAAGGGAATCGCGTAATATGGCCAAGCAGTGGTTGGATACGTTTGCTTAGTGCAAACAAACATTTGAAAATATTTTTTGTTCTCTTAATTTATTAAATTTAAATTTATTTGAAGCATTGTTTCCTTAAATTTCACAAACTTAGAAGAAGCAAAAAAATTCTTGAAATATGGCGAAAAAAGATGTCAGAACCTACCGAGGTAATAAGAAATTATCCGAAGCAAACACAATATACCTTTACTTCTTCGAATTCCAGAAAAAATAGTCGGACACCCCATTTCTCCCGCTCATCCGGACCGGTCCAGTCTGACGTTGCATTTTAATTTCTAAATTCCTCGACAATTCTATGGTTTTTTTGCGTGCGCGCAGAATCGGCGCGAATTCACGCCTTACTTTTTGCGCGAACGCATAACACGTGCCGCGTCCAAAGGCTGCCTGCTTTTTGTCAGTTAATCAATTTTGGAAAACAAACGACAGTTACGGTGAGGGCACACTTGAGTGGATCAAGGTGTGATCGTATTACTTATAGGGTGCCTAGTAAGGAATTTTAGTTGCTATTCGATCATGTTAATGAAAACAAGAACATTATGGAATCGAAGCAGTGCCCCTCCTGTAGACAGACGAGGAGAGTTATATCGTATTTTTCATACAACTCGCACTGGTCACGCTTGTATAAACGAGATCCGTATACTTTACAATGACCAATGTTATTAATTGTAACTGATTATTTATCTACGGCTACACATACAGATGAAAATAACAAGCAAATAAATAATAACTCGCAAAAGTAGGATGCAGGAAACTGGGCAGTTTCAATCTCTTACGATTCAGTCGCAGAGCAATTTTCGTAAAAGCATTGTATTGAGGTGCCGCGAGTCGTGGGCTATTTTATTCCATAGAGGACACAGCCATATACCATAATTTCATTGGATGCTAAGTGATGAAGGGCGAAGATTGAAGCACAAACCGACTAGAATTTTTAACCACACGATATCGGGGAGAAGCTTTTAAATTTATCGCTTACCTATCGTCCTAAGCTAAATATCTGCATATCCCAAAAACGGTCAAAAACTGATCCCAAAATAGAGACAGTGATTGAACTAGTAGATTTCAAATACTTAGCCAACTATATCACATATATAGAAAAACTTTATGAATTAATGGTTGATAGTTGATATCTACAGTTTAAGCGTTTACAATAAAGCCGCGACAGTAAATAATGCACAAACGGCATAGTCCACCAGGCCGACGTGAGCCAGCCTCCAATTAAATTGCTCAAGCCTGCATCCTCCTTTACACTAACAACCCATTGTGCCACCACAATGGTGCAGGGGGCATTTACGGAAGGTTTTTCGACAACATCTTTATCTGAATCAATGGGTCGTTTCTGGGTTTTGCTTGGTGGAGGTGAGAATTTTATGGGAGGTAGCTATAGATTTTATGGATATATAGGCTGAGTAGCAATCAAGAAACGCTTCGGTTGGCAGTTAGCAACTTTTTGGTAGCAAAGTACTTTCAAATTGTTAAAATACTTAAGCCTTTTGCTTACTCAAGATTGATCGGGTTTTAAGTGTGTTAACCTAAGTGCTTTTATATACTATTTTGTGATGTTAATAAAAAACTACAAACAAAACATAATACACCTACAGTTTATAACAAAGTAAAACCCTCCAACAATAAAACTGTGCGTCATTTTCTAACCAATGAACACATTCCAGTCCAAATCACTTCCGACGACATTTGCCCTCAAACAATCTAATGCGTCGTAAACACAAAATGGCGGAAGCTGTCAACGTAACAAGATGGCGGGTCACTTTCGCACGGGAATTAGTGTAGCTTTGTCGGAGTAAAGGTGCGCTATAAAACGCTGTAATGTCACCACAATTCTACTACTTTGACTGACGTACGGACTAGATTTTCGCCTCGGAAACTATCTAGTATGCAATTGGACGATAGTTTATTTGTCCGAGAGAATGCATAATATAAATGCTCAATGAAATCTGAACTCGTTACTATTAATAGTATGACATTTTATTAGCACCATTAAGTTTTCTTTTGTTCGTTATTTTCAGTCGAACTGATCATGATCTGACGTGTTGTTTATTTTACAGATCAAACGCTAAAGTACATCGTAGACTAAACCATGTTTTTTATTAAATCGAAAAGCTGCAACACAATCTCTCGACAATCTAGCCGTTTCATAGTAGGGACCATTATATTTTATTCTATTGAATGACAATTCTCAATCGATACGTCTTTGTCGGTAGCGTGCGACAAACTGCGTAATAAATCGAAGATGCGATCATTCGATTTTGCAACTGACGACTCAGAGGCATCAAAGACAGTCAAATAGACATTTTGACTTGTGGAGGTCAAGTTATTTACGTTTAAGAACATCCAGTTTGAATCACATAGTAGGTATCCAGGGATAAGACATTAGTATTTGATGAAGAACTGATCGGAAATTGTTATATATTTAATTGTAACTATTTGTATACGATAAAAACAATAGGGTGGTTAAAACTTGGAATTAAATATTTTTAATATTTAATATTTTTTTAAATGATTGATCAGCATATTGAATGTTTGCCCAAAAACATATTTATATTTTGAAACGCGTTCGGGACCAGTTATTTATTTTGACACCTTCGTAATAGAAGGGGTCTGTGGGACTAATAAATTGCAAGATCTATACCTAGATATATATATACCTAGTAAATAGAATTTAATTTTTAAATTTGCTTGTTGCCGGTAAACTACCTCTCATTGACTCCTAATTTATCCTATACCACAAAGGTTAAATTGTTTGGAAAAGATCGCTTTAAGCGATAAGACCGTCTTTGCCTACTTTTATATTTAAACTTTCTGTATCTACATACATACTTAAACTTCTTACCTGTCAGACTACAGTTCAGTCCCTATGTTCCTATGTTAGTAACAATAATCTTGATGCTACGTTAGTTTTTTTACGTCGAAGGTTTACAATAAAAACAAAACTTGCAGCATCGACTGTCTTTGCATAATTTAATGGCGAGATAGGTGAGTACGTTACACGATTTCGAGTTTAAATAAAGAGCGTCGACTCCACATGCAATGATAAGGGGGAATCTGAATTATTTTATACCGTTACACAGTCGGTGCATCCTTAAATACAGTGAACTTTCGTACAATTACGTCACACGAGGACCACCGGCGAAATTTCAGCCGACCCTCAACAACTAAAACACAATCAACCTTAACACAGAGGCATAAAGTTCAAAAGTTAACAGCCACCTTAACCCACCACTGTAGGCTATTTTAATACGAGAATCTTTAAATTGATGCGCATTTAATTCGCTAATTTCCCATCGTATTTTAGGCGAAATTAAAATCGTATTAATGTTTTGCTGTTTCCATTGAAAAATGTCACGACTGATTAATTTCATGAGGTTTAAGATACCTTCCAAAAGTTTTCGATACAATTTAAGGTACATAGCAATTATTTTATTCACTTATTTTAACTGTTCATCTAATACAGAGTTACCGAGGGGTAACGTCAACCATAGATCGTTTAGAATCATCAATAATTAATAATCGTTATTAATGCGTTGTGTGTCAAATGTTATAGAAATTATTTTAACACTTGAACGACACTTGTTGATGGAATATATTCAAAATCATAGAGAGCGAACAATTATTGACGAATCAACTAAACCTCAAAACTTGTGATGTAGGTGTATATCAAGCTATTTTAGCAAATCCTACATCAGAAGCAGTCAGACTGTTTTTTTATATTAACGGGTAAGCACAGTGCCTTGATCTCACCTGATGCCAAGTGATGATAAGGCCAATGACGGAAGCGCACTTCACCCGGGATCCTCAACTAGTGAGGTACTGGCTATGTTATCTCTAGCTGCCGGAATACAACAATGCTACAAACATTGATGTTATGGCGACATATTTTAGATAAGATGGTGGTAGCTAGCCTGGCGGACAAATAAGCCCTGCCACCAACCAAACCGAGTACACAAACATGTACTTCCCGCTGGGAATCGAACCCGGGACCTCTGGGTCTAAGCCGGTGGTCTTAGCCACTAGACCACAGAGGCGGTAAAAACATGTCTGCGATATGGTGTTGGTGAGCCGTCAATGATTGATATTACTATTATTATTAAACATAATGTCAGTTATTTAGTATTAGTAAATAAGTTTGATGTAGTTAGTATAAATTATGATGGGACTGACATCGCATGTTAAAAGGTCCCAAAAAAAGGAACTTAAAAAAACCACTTGAACCCACACTAAGTTATGCTGAATATTTTAAGCGAAAACTATCATACAAAATCCCTACCTACCACGTATCGTATATACAAATCGTGATGTATTAATTTACAAAAAAACAAACATCGTATTACCCACATCCACATCGAAGCTAATCTCATTAATATTTAAACAATAGATAGGTTTCATAGGCATCCCATTTCTTACACAAAATGACTCATCTGCTCCACTGGGCTTGCATAAACATTGCACAATTATAATTACTTATCATATTATACTCTTGCAATCGCAAACGAAATTCCACCTTAAACTTAATATATTTCGAGCGAATGTGTTAAAACTCGTTTTGGATATACAACCTTATTCGTCGTTCCGCGTAATCCCAAGAATAAAGCCTTAACTTCACAAACGACATTTGACTTTCAACTTTAGGGAGTAAAAGTTAAAGTTGGTTTTACAGTGCTACAGTGTAGTTGCAGTCTATGCACTGATTCAAACAGCTAGTTTTGACTCCCGGGGTGGCTTGTACAATGTACGCGCGCGTGACACTGCTCTATTTACGAGGGTCCGGTCGCACGGACCAATACAGGTGCGTCGTGGTACATGAAATGTGGCTTTATTGTTCCATTCCGCGTAAAGGGCCACTCGGACCCACCGCTTAGTCAAAGGTTTCCTTACTATTTGGACTTGTTCAAGTCAAAGTCGGTTTAATTAAGCTTTCAAAGTCCGTTCAAACGTTGAGCTGAGCCCGTGACTGCTTCATGAAAGGTATGCTCGAATGAGTGACTTGTTTTTCTCCGATGAATAATAGGAAGACCAATTGCTAATCCGTATTTATATCTATGCAATGGTAATGTAGGTTTATGTTGGGATTACATATGACGTAAGTCTGTCCAACTGTAACATGATCTATCTAACATATCTATGAAAATTTGTCAAATTGTTTTACTTCAGTGAAATTCATGTTCTGTAAATGTTTTTTAGTTAAATCCGCTGAATTGCTTGTGGTAGCTACAACTACCATTTGACGTGTTCGAACTTGTGGTATCTGCAGCTACAAGTTTTAAGTTCAAATTTAAACATTTTAAATTTTACGGATCTACTATTTATACATTAGTTTTAATTAATGTTTATCCACGTTAGGATATCCTACTAATATAAGTTTGTAAGTATGGATGGATGTTTGTTGCTCTTTCACGTAAAAACTACTGAATGGATTTTAATGAAACTTTCCTCATATACAGACCATGACCCAGACCAGCATAGGATACTTTTTTTTTACTGTAGTCTTCGCGAGCGAAGTCGCAGGCAACAACAAATATAAAATAAACGCGAGTAGATCCGTAAAAGTTGTTTCATTTCAACGTTTTAAAGAAATTTAAGAGCAGACTTCGGCTATTTTTGTCGCCCATTATTAGATTTTTTTTTTGTACAACTAATGTTGTCCCACTGCTGGGCAAACATTTTCTATAAACTTGAGTATATATTTTAAAGTTTTAATTTTAATTGTATCTCTCTTTACAATATTTACACGCGTGAACCGAGTTATGCGGTTATCGATCAGTAAAATGCACATACACGGCTATTGTTCGCCCTGTCTTCAATATTAACCGGCCGATTTATACGCTCCCGACGGCCACTGACTAGATTTTGAATAATTACAGGACGCACGCGCACCAGATTTATGCAGATGTTGCCACTGTGTTGGTTTATAACCCGATAGGGATGGCTGTTGTATTTAAATTTTATATGGTCATGGCTATGGCTGAGGAGCTCGATGGCGCAGTGGTTAACGCGCCCGGTCTGCGAGTGCTGAGGTTAAGCTGCTTTCGCAAAGGCCGGTCATCGGATGGGTGAACAAAATTTTATCATCTCGAGCTTCTCCGTGCTTCGGAAGGCCCGTTAAGCCGTTGGTCCCGGCTGCATTAGCAGTCGTTAACAACCACCAACCCGCACTGGGCCCGCGTGGCTCGTTCTCCCTATCCATCCAAAGGGAAGGCTCGTGCCCCAACAGTGGGTACATACAATGAGCTGATGATGATGATATATAATATAACGCAAATTTTGTTACGAACAAATTACAATTAAAAAAAGACAAAGTTTGAAAAAAATCCACTAACGGGATTCGAACCCGCACCCCATGACATGCCGGGTCAGGTGCACTGCCAACTATGCTATCATGGCTTAATCCAACTCGCCCAAATTAATCAACACTATCTACTCTTTCTCTGTAAGCCAAAAGAGCCCTATTCAATGTCGACAACCTGTATGGTCGTTTAAAAAGGGCTTGAGTTTTTACAAACTTTCATTTAGTTTCACTTGTCCCGATGTTTGTGCTTAATCAAATCTTGCAAGTAAAATTTGATCTACTTCCCGGTTACCGATTGAGCTGAAATTTTGCATGCATGTGTAAATCGGATGACAATGCAAAGTTATTATGACATGGAGCTGATCTGATGATGGAGCTTGAAGATGGCCATAAGAACTCGGTAGTTAAACGACACAACCCCATCGAGTTTGGACTCAGTTGATCCGTCTTGACGAGTACTTTAGTGCTAGATGGTAACCAGGGTCTGATGATGGATCTGGAAGATGGCCATAGGAACTCGGGAAAATAAGTTCGTTCGTTCGTTAGTTCCGTTTGTTATGAATGTGGATTCTGTCTTTGATTAGATGGATTAGATAGATGACTCAAAGCCAAGGTGAGCACGTGCCGAAGGCTAAATAAATAAATAAAAAAAATAAAAATCTTTATTGCAGTAAAATACGTGTTTTTACATTAAGTTGTTTTGGAGGTCTTCTTTTTGGTACGGAAATACCTGTAACAAAAGACCTCACTCTTCCATAGCCAGTATTTTTACTTAAATTATAAGTATTATTTAGGTGTCTTACAAAATTTGACAAGAGACAGATTTTATAGGTAAATAAAATTTAGTACAATTAACCTTAAAACGAATAGCAATAATGTGTTGTGTGTGTGTGTGAAAGTTTGTGTGTGTGTTTGTGTCAGTGAGTGAGTTTGTGTGTGAGTATGCGTAAATGTAGGCTAAATGGTATGAGGGTGTATAAAAATGTCATATCGTTAACGTTGCGCATCAGGGTACCAGGGTGAACCCTGTTTTACTGAAGCCCTTATTCCCCTACAAAAATACTAAAAAGTTAAAAATAAAATTAAAAGAAAAAAAAAACTTTTTTAAAAACAAGCTTTTATTACTTGTTAATAAAAAAGGAACTAAAAATTTTAAAATAATTTCAACCTTTGATTAAATTTAATAATAAGAAAAACATTCTTTATAAATAAAAGCGTGTTACATTTTGGGTTCAGGGGTTCAAAATACAATAAATAGAAGTCATGGTTTACTAGCGATGTGCCGATGCACGGATCTTTATACTACATTACGTACAGGCATAAGATATATCTTTTATATTATAATAGCAGCATTTAAACCTTATTTATTATGAATTCAATGACCTCTTATTAAAATCAGTCGTCATTCATTACACGTAATTTATAGCGGACCTACACAAACCATAAACTTATCATTTCGCATTGAGTTATTATAGAATAGATTGAGGTGCTTTTGATATCCTAATTATCTTAAATGATTATGTAAATTAGCATTTAAGAACCATTAAAACTGTTAATATGTTATTACTTGTCATTATTAGAAAGAAATACTAGAAACTGTATTACCATCTTACTTTAGAAAGGACTGTTTAATATCGGTCTTCCGGAACATATTTCACTTTTCTATTTATCTATGGCCAAAGGCAGAGGTCAACACTGGAGGAGTGCCTGATACAGTTACAAGACCAACAAACAACTTCATACATAATAATAAGTAAGTAAATTCTAACAAGCTATTAACTTCTTTAGCACATTGAATTCAAGGTTCAGAATAGATATTGCAACGTCAACAGTCTTATAACGACGACACAGCCAAATCAAACAATTTCATAGTTGTACCAACTTTATTATTGCAATCGATTAAAAACTCTTAGCCATAAAAGTTAAAGTTGATATTCGTTGTGATATCATTGTGGCAACAAAAACAGCGAATAAAATTGTAACTAAAGTTTTATATGATAAAGTGGTAAGTTGCTTAATAACGGCGGATATGCGGTACGGTACGGCGGAGTGCGGGCGGCGAGCGCCGGGTCACGCAGATAGTATCGGATGACCGAAGGTCCCGAGGCGTCGTTTAATTGCAGTCGCGGGTTCGATCCTTGACTAGTGTTGGGATGTTTCTTTGGTTTTATGGTACGATCAAATGGTTAGGAGTTTGAAACTAAAATTGCTTACTTAAAAGGACGTGTTTTAGTTCTCAGATTTTGCTGTATTCGTCTCCTACTAACTCATCATCGCGCCCGCTTCCTGTTCTCGATTTAAGTCATATTACCTATCTTAGCGGCGCAATATCTTATCTTATCTGGTGGTTCCTTTTCCCACAAAGCCTTAAACTTCCATCCTTTTCACTTTTCACATCACATGCTACTCTCCTCCTATTTTTATTAATAGTAAAAATATCGTTAACAAAACTATAACACCCATTAATAACATGTTCTTAAGCAAATAAAAAAAATTAAATTGAATTTGAACAAATAAATTAAAAAATCACGAAAATTGCGAAGAATAAATAATGTATGTACGAGTGATATAGTGTTAAAACACATTTTTCAACTCATACAAAATTCGGTATACCTTTTTTGGTATCAAAAAAATCTGGTATCAACACCAGCAACGCCCAGCCCTACCCGCTGAATGGGTGGGCGGGAGGTGGCCAGCTTTTATAAATTGTCCACGCGGTAGCTCGTCTGGGTGGCGAATGGTCTATGACCATGTGCAGAGACTATATTCACTTGGTTTTTGTAACAAAATAAAATGAGGCTCGGTTACCAATGGCCGGTAATGATAGGTTGGTTACGTTTCGAATTGGAGCTGGGCAAATTTAATATAGAGCTAAGTGCTTTATTATGTTTTGCAACAGTGATATTCCTATTTGTCTTGTGAATATGTTATGAAAAACAAACATATTTATTAAAATTTTAATAGAATCGACCGTAACTTTGCTTAAACATTTATTCATACGGGATCACTTCCGAATGAAAGGTAGTTAGGTTTATATTTGTGAAGATGATAATGTTATATTTGTATGAATGAAGGAGGAACCATTAAACAACATTCGCATTTATAATGTTAGGAATGTCATTAATAGTCTATAAACGGCCCATAGCTGGGCTCATGTCTTCCCACGTGATCACAGCATACGAGGCCATAACCTAACACGCTACCCTAATGCGGGCCGGTAGGTTTTAACGACTGTTATCATGTTAACAACTGGAGCTTAGAAAAAGCATAACATATTATAATTTGGTCACCCATCCGATGACCCAGGATAACGAAGTTGTTTAGCTTGCAACATTGCAACCTAAACGCGCTTGGTGCTGCACTATTGAGCTTAAACTCTTAATAGAATTATCAATTTCCAAAACATTAACATTTAAGCTGACCAAGTCTTGATTCTGCTTTTTAGAAGGTTTACAATTACAACCTCTCTTACAAGCTCTCTTTATTTGGACATATTCCGTATGACCCAAATCTCAAAATCAAGCCGCTGAGAAACTGCTGTAGCCGTTTTAAAGCGTGGACCTACGCAACAACAGAAACCAACGACTCAACGATGCAACTCATGGGCGATAAAGCGCAGGCCACACCGCCAGCTAGCGACCGAGCGAGCGAGCCGGGCGAACATAGTTTTCCCTCTTTTCATTCTTCGGTTCACACCGCGAACTGCAGACATAAGCTACGTCAGCGATACAAACGATGCGAACAAAATATCCGACGATGCCAGCGATTATACTTGTTCACCTCGTTAGCGTAGCTTAGCTCTGTAGTGAACCGAAGTATGAAAAGAGGTGAAACGATGCTCGCTCGGCTTGCCCGCTCGCCTCATCTGGCGCGCCCGCCTTCAGACTAGTCGACTTTCCCTCACTCTTCCGCCCGCTTGCTCGCCCGTCCGTAGTTTTCGGTGTAAACCGAACACATAGTTTAGCTCGCTAAAACTTCGCTTAGTTTGTATCGTTTCCCTCGTCTCGCTTCGCCAGCTAGCTCACTTGCTAGCTGGCGGTGTAGCCTGCTCTTAAACGCACCCGTTCACCGAGCGAGCGGGGAGAGCGATGATATCGCCCTCTATCGCCGCGTGTCGCGCGATGTCGCGATTGCGCGCAAAGGCGCCGACGTTTTGTGTTCGCCGCGCACGGAGCATGCGTCCCCCCACAGATAGTGGTAGCCCTTAAACCACGAGCGCGAGCGGTTCACGGCGCGATTAAAGATCTCTCGACTTTGTCCATTGCTTTGTGATTTGCAGATCAAAATTAGGCGCAATGGAGTATGTAAGTAACATAGAAGAATAATTATCATCATCATTCAGTGCCATCTTCATACTGAAGTTAGGAGATTAGTATACAAAATTTTCTGCGATCCGCTTGTTTTACCTGGCGATAACTAAGCCCAGTTCTCTTTTTGATGTCGTCCAACCATTTGCGTCGTTTAATAAAGGACGAATATATCAAATTGTAGGAGGGAGGTACTTAAGGTACGGTTTTTCACCCGAGTTCTTCCCGTAATAACATGTGTTGTGAGACTCCATTTTAATTTCTATCTACCGAACAATTTTATTGTACCCTTACAACTAATAATAATAAAGAATACTTGAAATTGGCTAAATGCTAAACGCGAAGCCATTAATTAAGATGATTAATTAATTACATGAGGTACTATGGCATTTTATTTAATGCGAATACAATTTGTAAATAAGCACGAGTCGAAGGAGATAGAAACTGGGTGGTAAAAGAAAACTAACAATTAGAGAAGCAGGTAATGCTGAGTCGGACGATACGCTTCTTGTAGACTTAAGCTGGCCAGTGGGAATGGGCTGAATGACGTAGCCGGAGGGAAAGAGGCCAGTTTTAGTTGCATATCTACAAGGTGTCGTAGGCGTGGGAGATTCTTTTCACCGTGGTGCTTAGGATTTCCGAAGGGACCTGCAAACCTTGGTATTACTTTGGATTACTTTTAGCTTGACCAAGGTCAAGGCTAAGGTTTTGTCACTATTTTTCCCAATTTTTTTTTGAACATACCGCGCAACGATCCTGTAATTCGCTTGCCGCGTCGCATTCCGCTCGCGTTCATTGTCAAAGCTAAGGAAGCGAAAGGACGATTATGTGTCGCAATGAACATTTGGAGGTTTGTGTTCTCTCATTTTTTTTTATCATCAGCAACAATTGTCCTGCAGATCAAATTCGTGAACGACATTTACATGTCATTAGGGACTTTCTGCTTTTGATGGGAGCAACAAACTGCTGCGCTACTCTGTTGGACTCAATCTGACTTATCCTTAACTTTCACTCGTATAACTTTTGAAACTTAATGGTCACTAACGTTCAACGCTAACATTAAGTGCTGTGCCTGATAACCCTGAAGTTATTAGTGGATTAGCACTTTACCTGCGACTCCGTCCGCGGGGATTTGAGATTTTTAAAAGTAATCTGTTCTTATCAATATCAAATGTAGCCCAGAAGGTAATATAGCATTGTATCAGTAAAACAATTGTTGGAATTGGACCAGCAGTTCCAGATATTAGTCCCGACATACCTCCAAACAAAGTCACAAACGTTACCTCTTTATCAATAGTAGTAGATATTCATTTCCCTCTTGCTCTGTCAAGTGCCAAGTTTTTCAGAACTGGGTGAACCAGAAGGAGAGTTCTATCTAACCATTGTAATCGTATGTCGGTAAGGCATTCTTCAGCATTGTAAAAGCAAAATGACAAAAAATTGCAAAACAGAAATCGCTTAAGAAATAAAAAAGAAAACTTGCACGGACAAAAGTGACCGGCCCAGTTAACAAACAATTTGCATGCCACATGAAGATGAATCAGTGCAAACATTTCCTACGACCGTGACTCGATACAAAGGTCCTGATGTGTGCTGAGCACTGACCCTGTCAGGTCAAGGCAACACCGGCTTCGAGTTACTACCTAGAACCTTCGATGTAACCTAAAATTACCTAGTGGACAATTAACACATTTTTCTACTTAAAGCTGCAGCTGTTTGGATAATAGTGCATAATTTTGCTTTAAAGTCTAGTCTAGAACTATTGTTTGTTTTCAGAAGACAAAATAAAATTAGCACTGACTTTTATGAGTTATCTAGCACTTTTAATCCTAACCGATCCTAATAAAGTCAAAAGAGCTCGATAGCATATAGCTAATCAATTTTGATTAGTATATATATGTATATGTATTTTTCATCAAAGTTCTCGACATATTGTCTTTTATAGAGAAAGTTGTAATAATTAAGCAACAAAATCATCTGTTCAAAAGGAAGTAAATTGAAATTTAAATACCGTTTATAAATTTGTACGTAATAAATAACAGACTTATATTTTCGCATAACTCAGAATCAGATAGAGATATACAGATATATCAACTACTCCATCAATGACATCGATTTTAGTATTAGTAATTTTTATGTTCACAATACGATTTTGTAGAATACAAAGCATGTATCTAGAATTGTAAATCCCGACAGTAACAACAAGAATCATGACTAACAGAGGAAATGGCTGGGACAAGCCGTGCGGATGTCAAATATTTGAGAACCGTGTGTACTCAACAGATAGGTACTATTTGTGTCCCATCTTGCAACAGTGTTTTGATAATGATGGTTTATGTCCGGAGAACAACGTGAAGGTAGACACAAAGAGTTCTGCAAAGTTTGCGAGAAAATTTTAAATTATACCAATAAAACAAAGTGGAATCGTCTAGTCTTAGAAGCTACGTCTATATATACTATTCGTTGCAAAAACATGCATTTTTTGCCACTTTGAGGCGAAATAGAATTTATCTTCTTTTAAACATATAAAAAGGAAAACTGACTCAATGAATGACTGACTGACATATCAACGCAGAGCCCAAACTACAAGGATAAGAAACTTGAAATTTTGCATCATGATTCCTTTCATATTAAAGGTACTAAGAAAGGATTTTTGAAACAATGGAGGTACAAAGGGGGGGTAAGTTTGTATGAAACTCCGTCAGTTTTAAAGCTATATCAATAAAAATTTGTATTTAACTGTTTGGTTAGAAATTGAGAATGGGTGTTATTTAAACGGTTAGCAAATTATTCGTATTTTTGTTAGCAAAAAAATTTTATCGGTTAGCCAAAACAGCTAGTTGGGCAGCAACTTATGGTCAGCAAATATTTCTAAATCAGTCTGCAACTTATATCATTCTGAACTGCAGTCTTATGCCGCTCCCCCCTTCCGTGACTGGCCCTCGCCACGCTGCGCTTCGCTCGGGAAAAAAAATCAACTTAACCTAACCAACAGTAAGGATTTCTTATGCTGACCGATTGTTTAATTTTGCTGACCAAATAATAATTTTGCGTCACAACTATTTATTTTGAAAACACATAAATTATTTTCCATTAACAATGAGGTATTTTAGGATTTTTAAAAATTTAACTTCTTAGCTTAGGGGTGGCATAGTTTGTATGGTTTTAAGATTTACTTGATTTTAACCCTTACTATTTGATTTTAACCCGTACTATTCGTGGGGTTGTGTACCCCACGAATAGTACGTTATATGGCATAATAACGTTTGTGGGATCAGCTAGTTTCTTATATAATAAGCATCGTAATAGCCACTTCCAGTATAGTTCAAAATGAGTAATCATATCCCATTAAAATAAATTTAAAACACATACAGTAATAAAGTCATAAGATGTTATAATACCCCATTCAACTGCACACAAATAAACAAAATACAAAATAAAACGCCGCAGTTGCGATCTGCATACAAACACTGTTAAATTATTCAAGAGCACAGCTAATAGGAGATATCGTTAAAATCTATCAAAATAAAGTCGGTTCAGTGGAATAAAGGTCTAACTGCAGAATCGGACCGATATTTAACGCTTCGTGATACGTAATTATTATGACAGCACAATGCGCGGGCGACGACAACACGACAGCTGTTTACATCCTGGAACGAGTAAGCAAGAGACAAAACTGGGAGATAGCATCGCATCGCGATGAGGCATGGTAGCGTTTTATATCGTATTAATATCGTTTATGACCGTCGTTTGTATGTAAGTCATTGTTGGGACGCCTTTTGATTTATTTAAGTATGAGCTTTAAAACCATTTCTGCTCAAAGACAACGTGTTTTTTCTTTGAATACAAGATACACGTTGTAGAACGGTTTTACCAGTAACAGATCGGTTTAAGGAAATTTGAATCCTACGCACGTAATCAATATGCGATAAAGCTGATGGGAGCACACTAAATTTGTGTTTATTTCAATCAACGGATTTGACTTTGAGACCAAAAGAGTTTTTTAATGTGAACAATTTTGTAAATGAGCATAAAATTAATGCCAACTTCATAAATTATATTATATTATGGACTGATGGAGACTTTTTAATAAATTTGAGTACAACTGTACCTCGTTAGTAGTCTACTTTAATTATCATCTTTTTTTTATATTTGTTGAAACCTAACAATAGTACTATTATTGTTGTAAAGGATAATCTTTATCTATACTAATATTAAAAAAAAAAGGTTTGTATTTTTGTATGTTTGCAACGAATAAACTCAAAAACTACTGGACCGATTTAAAAATATCTTTCACCATTAGAATGCTACATTAGCGCTAAGTAACATAGGCTATATAAAAAAAATGTCCACCCGTGCGAAGCCGGGTCGGGCCGCTAGTACTTAGATAAGATAGTGGTAGCTAGCCAGGCGGACTTGGAACAAGCTCTACCTAGTTAGGGCTCAGGAAGCGTAAAGTGATTTTTAATAAAACATTTTGTATAAACGTCGTTTCGTATATTTCTCATATTGTCCACTGCATGCATTGATAAAACAATGCTAGCTAAGCTAGAACTAAACACATTTGAAAAAATAACGGAGAACAAATGTCTCGGGAGCTCAATTGGAAGAGCTGTCGCCCGGATTGAGAAACTTCTTGGATTCGAATCCTACCTGCGGCAACCGCTTTGGTCAGTGTTCTTTTATATTGGATACGTAAAAGAGTGTAACCTCTTTCTTAAGAGAATTCCGAGGATACATGCAAATGTATCCTCAGAATTTCATACACAAAGTAATTCATAACGACAATCTGATTTCGTACTTACGAAAGGAGTTTCAAAAGAAATAATAGTAGCGCCTTAGATCAAAGATAGCTTAGTTAAATTAAACAACTTTACATCAGAGCAAATTCATATTACGAAACAGGTTTTTTCGACATTGTTAAGATCGGTCGACGCGTAGGAGGGGCGTAGGTGTGTCGCTCGCAAAAAGGTACAACTTTTAAATTACTGTTTTTGTGATAAATCAAAGACTCTCCGTGACCCGGTCTCTGGTTTATTTTCTTGTTTTGCAACCAAATTGCTTATTTATATAACGATGAATCAGTTTTATTTGTGCGTTTGTGCTTTGTGTACAGCAATAATGAATAGCTTCATCAGGCGTCGTAAAATGTTTGATAGTATACTTCCGGTTGTATACAAACTTTATTTGATGCAACTTTTTTACCAAAGGTTCTAGGAGTTTTAGAGAAAACACTAGTATTGGACATTTATTGCATAAATCTAGATCAAATAAAGTACGAATCAACGATTGTAGTTTCTTTGTTTTTTTTATAATGAGAACACTAATGCAACGGGCACTGTTACCCAAGTAGTAGAATAATACTAATATCAATTAACTCTCTCAATCACAATAAATTGGAAGCGATAAATAGCCTTTGATACCTAACGTCTCTGTTATCCAGGAAACCCAAGAATCGATATAATACATTTTCCTTGTAACACACAAAAGACGTCTAAACGGACTGACCTATTCACAATATCCCAATCCATCTTACATTCATATTAACTAATTCAAGTTGATATTTATTCGTAGTAAAGTGCGAGTACAAAGCGTAACCCAGATAAGGCTCGCCGCATACTGTGCGTTAATAAATAATGTCGCATTAGAGGCAGTATTAACCGCGTGCGTGGGCGACAACTCCGACGTAGAACGTTGTATGTGGTAGTTACCTTTTTTTAGCGATTTTTTTGCTGGTCTAGACCGGTAATTGGCATTGTTTGTCCAATGTCGGTGTTATGAGTAGGTAATAGCTTATTGGTTTTCTGATGGTAGTATAATATTATCTCGAAGAATTGAAGCATTGATGATGTCTTACTAAATTGTTATAATGTTTAGTTTACTCATAGACATAGACATAATAAGACTCGTTCTGAAACGTATATTTTAATATTGTTTTCTAAAGTTTACGCGAACACTACACATTGAAATGAAACAACTTTTACGGAAATACTCGCGTCTATTTTACACATTAGTTTTAATTAATGTTTATCCTGACGTTTCGAACCCTTTGCAGGGTCCACGTGACCACGGAACAGATTTTTTATTTTTTATTTATTTTAAAATTAAAATATACTTTGAAATGAAACAACTTTTACGGATCTACTCGCGTTTATTTTACACATTCGTTTTAATTAATGTTTATCCTGACGTTTCGAACCCTTTGCAGGGTCCACGTGACCACGGACCACATTTTATTTTTTATTTTATATTTTAATTTCAAAATAAATTAAAAAAATAAAATAAAATCTGAATTTTATACCAAATTACGATACTAACTTTAAGTTACTATGGTAGCTTTAACTTTACTTTAAGGACTGAAAAAATGCACCAACTTTCGTCGAATAGTTTAAGACTATTTATATATATTTATTTATTATGTATGACTTACGAATCTGAAATGTTGATATAGGTAAATTCATGTCTTTATCTTGAATTTGCTTGCTCAAATACACGATTGTATAATTTTGACTCGAACTTAATAAAATTATTTTCGAAAACACCACTAAAAAATCACTATTGTTGAAATTACAACAAAATTACTTAATTTATATGTTTGGAAACCATTCAAATATATTAATAACTCAGTTAATCTATTGAAGTGATTCCATGCCCCAACACAAGCATATTATTTAGTTTTCTAGGTGAGTAAACAGGAGTGTTAATAATTAATATAAAAATATGTAAGTATACTTGTTAAAAATAATTTAATATAACCTGCTATCTTTAAATCTTCAAACACTATCTTTACTCATACATTCTAATCTAATCTAACTGTATAAATCAGTCGAAATGTCTTATAAAAAATATATTTCGAAAAAAAACTGTTACCTCTTTCTACATGTCAACCGATAAAACGAACACTGAGCAGTAGCCAAACGCATTATTCTCCGATCCAATCTCTCAGTAGGTGTACGGTACGAGTAGTGAACACTTTTTGACATCGCCGGTACAATGCAAACGTTTGTTCCACTGTTCGGCAGCGAAAGTTCATTGTTTGTATGTCCGTCTATTTGTCACTATCAATCTGACGATTGTTTTGATCTAACCTTTGAATCAGATTTGTTATTAGTTGTTAGTTATTACTCATCTTTGATTTAATAAGTGTGAGAATTTTGTCTTTTCTCATCGTCAATTAAGATATGGAAATATAAATTTTTGTAACTATAGATTTTTAAATATAATCCTAATTTTATATTTTATTTTTTGTTTATATTTATGATTAATATATAAGAATAGTTATAACTTTGCGATGCCCTAACAGGGTTTGTAACAGGCCATCATATACTATTATATTATTGTATAAAAGTGATACCGTATACATTAGTGCAATAAATAAATAATCGTTGAAGACAGGAAGTGCTATATATTACGAGGATTCTGAAAACGAGAAGAGAGAGATGCACTCAAATCGTTATACCTACGCAACAAACAATCATGAAAATAAGAGGAAGTTTGATTAACAAATACTATTTATAATGTATGTATTGTACGTTTATTTATATATTTGTAATATTTGTTTGTGAAGAATATTTTTACATTCAAAATTGTATCAACCATGTCTCTACACCACCATAGGGTTGACTGGTAGAGAGAGAGAGAGAGAGAGAGAGAGAGAGAGAGAGAGAGGAGATAAAGAGAAAAGCGTCCTGAATATCTTGCCAGCTCTTCTCGGTCGAAGGCTCTCCCAAATTCCGAACAGGTCGTAGATTCAGCTGTTTAGTTAAACTAAATGTTAGTTTATTAGTTAGTTAACAAACGATTTGACTTTGAATTTGAAGTGACAGTTCGACCGATGCGATTGCAAAAGAAAAGCTACCCTGGGCGAATTCACTATTCAGATACTCATCTGGATCAACATTTTGTTGTCGATTCTCCTCCGTCGTTCTGAAGACACAAGTAGTAACAAGATTTTAGTCGTAAAAACAAATGAGAAGACACTATATTTTGATTTGGCTTAACTTGTAAGATCGCAAGTCGAACGTGCAAACTGCTGCGCCAACGATCCCCATACAATAAATAAACTTTACATAGAATCCTATAATGAAAGAGGTTTGTTGAATAATATAATTGATTACTCCCGCAGACTAATTTCCAGAGTTGGTTGGAAGAAATCTCTTTTATAGTTATGCTCACTGTACATGTCTTTTGTAAAATATGTTTCAATGTGTAGGTATCTTATAAGAACAATCAAATATTATTAAATGTATTTAGATAAAAAATAAGATAAGTTAGAAAATGTAAAATTAAGTATATACCTATGTATTGTTTTCTAAAGTTTACGCGAATACTACACATTGAAATGAAACAACTTTTACGGATCTACTCGCGTTTATTTTACACATTACTTTTAAATAATGTTAATCCTGACGTTTACGTTTCGAACCCTTTGCAGGGTCCGTGGTCACAGGGAGACTCAGGGTGTCTCAGGTGTACTCAGGGAGTAGATCCGTACAAGTTATATTATATTATATTATATTATACCTATGTATGCAAATCTGTTGTCCCCTAAAACGGCTCGACCGATTTTTTTTTATGGTAGGTATGAGGTCGTAAATTATATTTCATACCGCTAGGTGATTAGGGTGTCCATAACATGGCAGATCAACGTTTTCTGGGTCAGCTAGTATATAATAAGAATGTTAGAAGCAAACGATCCCCAAATAAGTGCGAAAAAATTATATAACTTCCATTAATTTGAATTCATCTATATTAAAATCACTTTTTTTTAATAAGTATTTTTTAAAGTTATTGATAAATAAAAAAAACAAAAATTAATGAATTCCTTTTACTACTAAGAGGGATAAAGGCGATAAGTAAAAAGAGGTTTAATTTCGCAGTACAATGTATCTACGTAAATCGTTAGAGCGTGCCGGTAGCGGATTGGCCGTCACTCGATTATTGTTAATTAGAACGGAACACACCGTGGGCGGAGCATGGGAACCGAGAAAGTACTGTACGAGTATTCAACTTAAAAGATTTTCACGCCATAAGAATGCGTAGGGCACAAGCGGCAAGCGGAACGATAAATTATAGCTAAAAATGTACGGGATTGACATAAGTCAACGATGCGTATAAATGACGTTTATGTCAATCCCATATAATTATCATTCTATTTAATTTATATTCTATTAGCGTTATGCCACTTGCCTCAGGGGGGCTGATCACTTTCTTTTTAAAATCAATAATGTTATTTATACCTTTGTTTTTGTTTAGGTATATTTCCAGAAGTTGTTAGTAAGTGAAAGGTAAGTACGTGCAACGATAAGGCCGAAGGTTGAAGTGCGCTTCACTTGGAATCCTCAAGCACAGCACTGCTCCTAAAATTGATGTTATGGTGACAGGCTCAGAGATGGTGGTAGCTAGTCCGTCTAATTCGGAATAGTTTAGGAACAACTTAGGTATCTGAAATAAATCATTTTTATATCGTATTTTACTTTTCTATAGGGCATCTTTCCTACATCGCAGGCATCTATCCTCCGTAGCATTTTCATGTTGAGGCATCTATACATACAGGTAGGCATTAAACCTCAATAAAATGTTTTTTTATAAAACTCAATTTCTGCATAATCAGTAATTGTTCGGTCATCAACAACAGGTCGTGTTGTATGATAAATAATTAAGCTAGCTATCTTCATAGGAATTATACTTGGTAAATTAATAGTTTTTAAATTACGATGTCCTTTCAAAGATTATCCATTAATCAGAAAGAGCTCAATTTAATATTAGCGTGCGTAAGCGATATTAATATGGGCGAGCGTACTGCCGCCTCCTTCTCCCCTACAACTCGTAACTTATACCAAACACCAGCGAGCTAAACGTTAATTGCAGCGCACACCAGCTAAGTGGCGAACGAGAAAAGTAATTGTTTTACATTGTGTGCGTAACAAAGGTTCGCTTTAAAGCGATTGCTCAGCTTGTTAGCGGTTCAAGCTTATTGGTCCTTTTTTAATTTGGAGAACTTCAGCCGGTACACGGACCTACTCGAGGGTGGCGTGTTGTGATACTTTAATACACAATTTTCCCAACAGCAGAATGTGTAAGACATTAAAAATAAAAATAAAAATATAGACGAAATTTTAAAAATAAAAATAAAAATAAAATTTTACTTTTCTAAGTTTAACGGTATACAAGGCCCTGGCTTTTGGGTTTCCTTATTTTGTGGTATAAGCTTCAAAATGTCGTATGACAAATGTTGGTCGTCGCCGTCGCCTTGACCGGTGACCGGTGAGTCAGCGGCGCCCGCGCGTCGCCTCGCAATGCGCAAGGGCACGCCGATCTAGGACGACATCAATGAAGAAAGCTGTCGCAACTTTATTAATGGCAGGTTATGTTCAAGTACTGGGGGGAGGGGTGCCAAACTCTTGGGGCACTCCTTCGTTGTGACGGGGACCAGTTACAACTGATATAGTATTATAAATGTTACCTTGTTTTATGGCGTTCCCTCTTATCAATACAGGTGAAAAAGTACCGGGGGTTTGAGTAGGTAGTCCTAGAGAATCCCATATAGAGGCCGGTGAGTTATCCCAGAACCAGTGAGTCGTCGATCCTGAGCCTATCTCTCGTATAACCCTCCATGACTATTGCCTTGTGAAAAAGTAGGAGCGAGCCTCATATTCACCACAAGCTCTTTTTTTTATGCGGACAGCTAAAGAGTGAAATTTCCTTCCTGCGGATCTGTTTGCTGATACATATAACCTGGGCATTTTCAAGGCAAGGGTAAACAGGCATTATCTAGGCAACATCTTAGGCCGAATCATCATTTACCAGATCGCAGTCATGTACTTGCCCATATAGAATAAAAGAAACAAACATTTTCCTGACCAGATAGCGCTTTGCCAGGTGTCCCGATTTACCCTTGATCGGGATGCCAAATGTCCCGATTTTTGACTTACCTCCTAAGTGTGTACTTAGATCGATAGTTTTGACAGCAAAAATAAATTCTCTCTGCCGCGACAGGAAAGCGTAAGTATAACACAAATAAAAAAATAACTTAACAAAATACTTGCCAATGATTCGAGATATCATAAATTATGTTAAATGGTTATGATTCGATTTTATAAGTCTTACTGCCGTACTCAGAGACGTCAATTAAGTTTTAATGTCAATTAAGTATCTTGCTGTCACTTTCTTATGTATAGCGCTAAATAGAGAAGGAAAGATATTTAATTGTCATTAAACTTAATTGACGTCTCTGAGTACGGCAGAAAGAGTGTTATGTTCAACTTTTGTTATATGTAAAAACCTGCATTTTTTTAGCATTTGTAGCTGTCCCGATTTAAAATCCTGAATCCCGATTATTTTTACCTTCCGTCCTGAAATTTGACTCACTGGACCTGGCAACACTAACCAGACCGCCACCTAATATTCTATAGAGTTACTTACCGCTAGGCTATACCGGTATAAACCGATATTAAATCATAAGGATTCGCCTTGAGAATCGCGATAAGTTGAGTCTTAATATAAACAAAGCCAGTCTCTTTGTACGTAGCGGTTCGGTAACCCGATCCCAGAGATCTACAGGGAATTTGACTCATATCATATTTACAAACGTGGCACGTATTTTGATCATGACTACTTAGCTCTCAGATATATTGCTTGCCACTTTGTAATGTTCAACCGATGTTAGAATTAAAACATTGACTGAATAAAATAATAATAGGGATGACGATAGACTTGTATGTTTCAATTCCGAGGAGATTTGGGAGTAGAAGATCCTTCAGAGTCTTCAAAGTACCATCATTCTAGACAATGATTCAATTGGAGTAGGATCGTTGAGACAGTGCAAGGTGTCTACTTACATAATATCACTCTTAAGATTAGGTTACGATAAGAAGGATCCATTTTACTCGTAGGAACTGCAAGACCTCATACCTTTCATAATACTAGAGGATAAGGTATCTACCGTAAACCCTTACGGAGCTATATGACTTAGAATTGACGTCCAAAAAATACTTAGTAAAAGTTAATTCTTAATAAAAAGTACTTTTTGATTTTCAATGGATTATAGGTCTTTTAAATTAGGTCACCCATCCGACGACACCAAATAGCAAAAGGTATCTCAACTTTCAAGAACGCAACCCGAAAGGAGCGCTGTAACATCGATCTCCAAAAACTACTTAATGTTTACTCAATTCTCATTTACAAAACTCTTCCTACCAAAATATTAATGTATTATCAAAGCGTAATCAATAATCAATGAAACGTTAATCCGTAACTGAACAAAACAGGACACCACAACAGAATCAACATTACCTTATTCAAAAAATATAAATGGCCGTTCATAAAAAAAAAAGAAACAAGACGAGCGTTCCGGTAGCCGAAAGAGATGGCCGGCAGCGTCCTACGCCTCTATTAGTAATTTATGTAAATATATTCCATTAACCCCGAACCTCGGAACTTACATAAGGATGCGCACGGAGCCATCGCGGTATAAATCTGTAAACTTTCACCCACTGACAGCGAGCTTTATTAAAACTACGACCACAGTGTGAGTATTAACTTTTAATCATATTTACTGGGAACGAGGCGATGCGTAATTTATTAAAAAATATCAACAATCTTGAGTAAAAGCTCCTTTACAGCTAATCATAACATTAAATGTACTTTCATCGTGGAAAACATATATATATATTAATAGCGTAAGCCGACTTTTGTCCCAGTGATTATGGGACGATAGCTGCACATAAAAAATCGGTTATGGTCTCATTTTCGAGAGCTCCATCCGTAGATGTGCAGAAAAATAAAGAAACGTGTCATAGGTTTCGAAATTCCTAAAAAATCTGTTGAATAAACGCGAAGTTTTGCGGGCCTCCCACTAGTTTCTTTTTTATTGTCAGAATTTGACACTAAGCGAAACAAACATTAACGTCAATGTCAACAACAGATACCAAATAGTTTTCATGCGTCTCGTCAAGAAATAAAAACAAAAACATTAACAGTAGGTATTTAGACTTTTTATCTAATAGTATCTGTTTCAGATCCTGTTTATTTCAGGATTAAAAAGTTTAAAACTTGAAATGGAACTCCCTAAGCAAATATTTTCCAAACAACTAAACTTCTTCTTTTTATCCCGGCCTAAGGAGTCTCCAAAACAACGCGACCTCTTTTCCAAAGAAATATAAAAATACCTACTGTATATACTTGCTCTGCATTAATGAAGTTCGAATTTCGGTAGCGGCTACAGTTTTTTCGTGCGGTCCTCGTGAAATTGAATCGATAAGATTATTGTATAACGACAGCCGCGGGGACCTAAAAGTATGGCGGCGTTGCCCAACTACGCGAATTTATACCGGTCAAGCGTAAGCCAATGATTAATCAAAATTATATGAACGAACATCTCCATAGATCACTTTAAAAAATCGGAATTGATTTTCAATAATCGAGGAGTTCTGCGCAATGGTCAACGCGGTCGGTCTGTGATTGCCAAATCGGATGGGTGACTAAAAACGGATATCTCGAGCTCCTCGTGCTCAACCGAACAATTTTCAGAGCGAATTACATTACGCAAGCCTGTCCGCGTCCTCTACTAGATTCTCCGAGGTGTTCCAGGTTGTGGAGGTGCGACGTTCGAGAGCGAAAACCCGACGAGATATGTAACGTGTCATGTGCCTTCTAAAACACGGTAGGACTCTCTACTACTACTAGGTCGTTAGGGTTTTTTTTATTTTTAACTTTTTTTATTATTAATTGGCGCGGCTTGTAAAATATTGTCTTTGCTTAATTAAGACAATAATGTGACATGTGACATTTTTAAATGTTTGATAAAATATGGTATTATATTTTTAGCCCTGTAAAGCTTTTATTGTCTTTAAGGTTTTTCTTAAACTCAGTCATAGTAAGAAAGTCCTTGACATTCTTAAGTAGATTATCGTTATTTTTTTTATCGTTTATCCGTGTTTCCTCAAAGTTAATATTGTTCTTACCATACAAAGTTCCTGAAATTTGCCAAAATAATAATTAATAGCGGTGATTATTCGTATAAATCTTCCAATACAAATAATATATGCGTCATTGGCGTACCTGACCGTTAAAAAACCTTTTTTTAACAAAACCAAAATATCGAACGGGTCGCTAACCAAGAGCACCGCATTGTTCTCCATTCGAAAGAGAAATATTTCGTTTTCTCGACATGTCTTCATTAAACAAAAGCTCGCGGCCTTTACATAGTCTATGGTATTCTCGTTTGTGGTCTGTGGTCAAGGAAAACGATGGAGTTGGCTAAGGAAGAGGTATAACTCTTTTAGCTTTAGCTGAATTAGAAAAAATATAGCTGACTAACCTATTCACGGATGTTTAAGTGCAATTAAAAAACGAACTACAGAAAGCTCAACTCAAATCAACAGTAATTAGCTACCTATATGTGCAAAATTAATATTAAATTAATTTGTCCAACAAAAATGCTTTAACTCTATATACGAACATAGGGAATCTTGGTAGATCGTCAACTCATGGTAGACAAACAGCCCCAGAAGTATATATATAGTTATAGTTTTAGTTTCACATATTCTGCAGTGTAAACGTTCAAAATTTACAATATAGTTCAATTAATTCATGTAAAAATATCAAATATGTACTTATAATGTGTATACATAGGTATCAATATTGCTATTATTATTAAGATTATTAATTATGATGATTAAATAAAACTTACGTTATACCACCATGATATTTCAACAACAAAATGCTTGCTAAATTCCCATTTGTAATGCACAGTAATAAACGTCAATAGTGATTTTACGTCTCACGATGTCCCGATGTTGTTATTTGCGTCGTGACAAAAACATGAAGACATTTAAATTTATAAAATAATGTATGTATGGTAAATTACACGTAAGTTATTAGCCTATAAGACCCACTACTGTGGTCAGGCCTTTCCACATAAACAATACCAATATATGTATGTTGGAGTCCTCGGCTGCTTTTTTGGGGCCGGTTCGGGCTGCGAGGGCTAGGCCTCTGCCCGGGTTCTCTTCTTAGGCAAACATTTGCACTAGGTCAGTTGGGTGTCACGGCAGGGGTTATTTTTATGTTCCATTCTTTTTTTTTGTTTGTGATTTTTTTTTAACCCGCACTGCCGTGCCTCAAACCGAAGCTCCATGGCTATGCTATCCGTCTTTCCCTACCCCTGCTACAGCCCTTGGCGCGGTCAACCCCCCGGGTGAGTCGGCGTTGGCCGAGGCACGGTGAACGCCAGCGAGCGGGCCGCGACTTATGGGGTATGGTAGGGCGGACAGCTGTGAAGAAGAAGAAGGAATGCGCACTCTAGCGCGCGGGGCAGATCGCGGCGGCCGGCGAATAGCAATAGGAAAGAGCTGGCCCGATGCGATTTGAGGGTTATAACGACTGCCAACCTCAAGACAAGACGACTACTATATAGGGCGAACGGCTAAACATGCCGTTTAAAGCAGTCCAAGCGCCCCGGTAGCCGAATGGATAGATCATCAAACTATCATGGTCACGTGCATGCATTAAAGTAATTATTAACGGGATTCTTACCATGTTTATTATATGTGAGTATAATAAATATGGTAAGACAAGGCCATGACAATTATCGTGAGCGATTTCGAGTGAATAGTGACTTAGAAACCAGTGGTACGGGCGTCGAGCGCAAAAAACGATCACTAAGGAAGAAGGTAGATCATTTTGTCTGCTCATAAAAAACCCACCTGTATTAACTTCAGCAATTCCGTGATCATGGCGCATGCCTGTGCCGACATATCGGATACTCACATATAATAAACTGGTAAGAATCTCGTTAATAACTACTCTAAGGATAGATCACCATTATCATCTCAGTCAAAAGCGTTTTTGAGGGTTATAACGACTGCCGACCTCAAGACGACGAGGGCAAACCGCTTAGCATGCCGTTCAAAGCAGTCCAAGTGTCCGTAGCCAAACGAATAGATCATCATCATCATCATCTCAGCCAAAAGACGTCCTCTGCTGGACAAAGGCCTCCCCTAAGGATCTCCACAACGACCGGTTTTGTGTTGGTCACATCCAACGGATAGCCGTTGTAACCGACGATCTGGCGAAGGTCGCGGATAGCCGCGACCTTCACCAGATCGTCGGTCCACCTTGTTGGAGGCCTGCCTACACTGCGTCTATGTCACTAGTTCTTAAGTGGCCAGTTAAGAACTAGTGTCGCCTCAGCGGCATCAGCTCAAGTTGAATGCGACAAACCGAGGTTCAACCCCGATAGACTACTGACGTGAACGCATGCCTAACACAAACGAATTAGCTTTTCTGAATGGGATAACAGGACTGTTAATAATGTATTAAAGCGCATTCTAATTTAAGAAATACTTTTTTAACGCTCGCCATCTCCTCAATTCGGCTAGAACACATTAATGAGATCTTCGAACGAACGCTTAGTACAAACGCACCAGGCAACTGCCAAACCCAATTATTCTAAACACAACGTTCCATCAATCAATAATCACCCTAATATTAATTCAAACACGTACAATATTCGCGCGAACCATATCGCGTTTGAGGAGTAGCGACCAGCATACCAATTACAGTATCGTACCACGGAATAAATAATATTCTCCATCGGAGCCTTTTCAAAACCAGTAGCCGACGCCCATTACAAATTTATATTTAATAAATAATGCAGGGGTACAGAACATTTATTTAATTTCACACATGAGCTAAACTTCGTGGTCTTAACGAAGGAACCCCCGTCGCCTCATGAATTTTAAATACTATTTTAATTGAAGCACACGGAATTAACATTGAGTGGGGCAAAAACTATCGGTGGCTGTAACAGGATTCGTTCGATAGATTTTTTTCTGAGCCAACCATTTGGAATAGATACCTACCATGACACGGTACCGCGTTAATTAATAGTTAATTGAAAGGAACGCTCCCAGATCGTGTGACTTGTGCGTAATGTAATGTAATGTTATGGCTACGTCGATTATTTAAAAAAACTTTATTTTGTGCAAAAAAACAAATGTATACAAATAAATTTTAACGTTAACAACTACACTAGTAAGACCCGTAAATTCTTATTAAACTATAGGTAAACAGTACTTAACCCAATTTTGGGCTTAGTCTTCCTAGCACTACCTACATTAACGGATAGGGTAACAAATTGGTTGATTAATTAAGCCATTTCATTGTAGACAAAAGTCGATAACCAATGCGAAGATATCATTCTTAATATTTAGTACCAAACAATTTACAATATCTATATACCTAGGTATATTTTTTTTTTTAAATTATCGCCTGACAGTATTGACTTGATTAAACCTTTGTGCAGGAAAATAAATATTATTTAAAATAATGATCGGTGACGGTAATGCGATTCGATGCGGTCTCGTTTCTTGGCGGTCGAGGGATTGCAAACCATTTGTTTTTATATTTTTGGTAACTTCTTTTACATTTAGTAGTTACATTGAAAAATGTGTAAACTACCTACAACAAAAATACAAGGCAATAATCAGAAGTTACCCAATGACTATGATGGTTGGAAAGTAATGTAATTAAAGTGGAATCATAATTAAAAGTTACCAATTATTAAAATTGCGTACGTTTATAGCAACAACCATTTACCTAATAAGAAAACTGATATGTTTTTGTTCTCTGAGCGAAAGCATAAGAAATGGTTTCTTTATAATGTTGTGTATTAGCAGCACTATTGCATATTGTAAAAAATAAACCTGCAATGATAGTTGTAAAACATAGTTGTAAGTCATTATTTATTGAACCTTGCAGCATCACTGAGCGGGTGCTTCGTTCGTCGTAGCAATATTAGTTTAGAAGATAAGCCCAAATGTGCTAGTGCGAATAAATGATTTTTGACTTCGACTTTTAAATTAATACAATGTATATATCTAATCTTATTTTCTGTTCTGTTAAAAATTATGATAATAAGCTAAAAATCGGTGTCCACAATTTTTCTAAAATCATATCTTAAATTATTAGTAATTTTACCAAGCAATAAGATGCAAGTATCACATCAAAAGGTTGCGAACCCCTCCCCGTATGATATATTACTAAAACCTGGTATGTCATCACGGTTCTCGGAAACGGCGAATGATCGCAACTCGATACCTTCATTTACGAGATGAGATGAGATGCCGAAAGGCAGGCATGTCATGTCGTTGCACATTCCATGATCTAGTTACTGCATTCGCGATAATAATACAACTGTTTGTTGTTAGGAGAGCAAACGTTGTCTACAAAAGGTTCGTGTTTGTTGCAAGATAATTATGCTTATTTTTTTTTAAATACAATTTAGCAAGCGATTGATGTGCAAAAAAAAAGTGAGTTGTAATATAGGCAATGTCTTATGAATACTCATGATACAATATATATATGTTATTATAAATTTTAAGTAATTTACAAAATCTGTGTCTATTGATAGAAATAGTAAATATGACGTTTACAAAATTAATTTTGGATAGGGATTTAGCTCTAGCCCTGTTTATTGTAAACTTTCTTTTATGATTTTTGTCTGTGTAACCTTTATACAAGTAGGATGGAGTTCGATGGCGCTGTGATTAACGCGCTTGGTCTGCGATTGTTGAAGTTAAACAACTATCACTGAGGCCGATCATAGAATGGGTGACCAAAAATGTATTATCTCGAGCTCCTTCGTGCTTTGAGAGGCACGTAAAGCCGTTAGTCGCGGATGCATTAGCAGTCGTTAACAATCACCAATCCGCACTGGGCCCGTGTGGTTGTTTATTGTCTGTTCTTCATGTGGTGTTTCCATTCATAGGGGGCTCTTGCCCAGCAGTGACAACATAAAATGACCTGGTGATCATGATGATCGTACTGAAACTTAAAGAACTTAAAGAAGTATAAATAAATCTACTTAGCAAACGCCAGCTTAATCCATCCAGCTCTTCATTCCTGTAGCCTAAATAACGCAGTCCGTTTTGTTGAAACGTGAAATCTCAACAGCCCCTCAGAATTCTGCTCGCGACAATCCAGATAGTCGCGGAGGGCAGCCTAACGGACATCCTTTAGACCTCGTTGAACTCTTTCGAGCGTTGTTTACAAAAAAAACGGACGTCCCTGCTGATATGCGATTATGAACTCTAACGTTGAAAGCTAAGGTTGAGCGGGAGATAACGAAGATGTGTGCTTTTCTGGCGGAAGCGGCGCGGCCTAGCGTTCAGGGGTTGGTGCAAGTTATGAGACATTATGCGAATTTGAAGGTATTTCTGTAGTGGCGGGCGCTGGCGGATAGACAATGGAAGATTTTGCCCTGCAGTTCTTCAAAATGGATTGATAATAATAATAATGTTTATGCATGCTTCACAACACTCAAAGCTATTCTATTTACTGTCCCGAAGAACATAATTATTGGGCACATAACCATATTTTATTTAACCATAGTTACTTTGTTTGAAACATGTTATAAAATGTGGAGTACGAAACGGCTTATTTTTTTAATAATGGTTTTTTCTTAGTAAAAAATACATCATTTACATTTAATGTTATGTCGAAAAAGTATTTTAATTCACTCAACAGTAAATTGGAATCAATAATTTTTTTACATACTAGCGGGCCGCTTGCGACTGCGTCCACTTGAGTGAAAGAACATCCGTACGAACATCCTTAGGACCCTGTTGTTACGGGTTATCGGGTTACTAAACCGACCGATTTTAATGAAACTTTTTGTGTGTGTTGGAGTGGGTCCCTCGACATAGGCGCCTACGCCTAGAACACACGTACAGAAGAATTATAAATAAAAAGATATAGCAATAGATTTATCATTTCTATATAACATATTTCCTTTTTACAGCACCCAACCACAACCGCTCTAATCTCGTGTCCCGCGCCTGTGTGTTAGTGGAGCGTCGCACGCGCCGACCGGGAAGTGACGTCACGCCGCGCCTGTCCGCCCGCCATCGCGGCCGCGTGTTCTATTTATCCGGCTTTTTCCGGTTACGGGTCAGCGGCCATTACCTTTTTCTGATACAGCCTCTTGGCCTATCCGGCCGCATACCGGAGCTGGTGATATTGTTACCAATATGCTAGACTGGCACACCACTTCCTTCGTGTAGGTATAATTGTTATGAGTGTTTCACAGATTCGGCATTTAAGCCACAATGTAAGTTGTATTGTGTGTTTTTAGGATATTTATGAAAAGGATTATTAGAAGATATGTGAAATTAAGATGCTTTAAACACTTTAAAAAAAAACATGTTTAACTATATGCGCTATGTTTTTTGCTATTACTAGGTATATGTATTTTCAATATAGACAAAGGCGAAGAAGTCTATAGTTATTAATACATTCAGTATCATTAAGATTATAATAAGATATCCTTATTTATTATTATTAAATACTTTAAAATTCATAATAAAATTATGAATTTTCATTATTTTAAAGTAGTTAAATCCACTAGCCAGAGTTAAAATTCTCAAAACTTTGAATACTTTTAATGTTTCTGATATCTTGAGTTACAAAAATAATGTAAAACATAGGATTTAAAGGATATACCGTTTTACATTGTAAGTTTATCTTGATAAACAATAAATATGTTTTACACATATACACACATTCACATACACATATTCTAAAACTCGAAAGCAAAAGTAGGCTAAAGTGAGAGGTAATAATCAGAGCTGACAAACGTGTTGATCAAGTGAAAATTACTTTTATCACTTTTTAAAATAAAAGCGAGCAGTTTATATTCCTAAGCACGGAACATATTCCATTTGAATCTAAAAGGACGACACTAGTAGGTACAGAACGAAGCATGATCTGTCCAAGATACAACGATTTCAAGAAGAAACATTTTATGAAATAGAAACAAAACTAAGCCTTAAAAATGCGAAGACAGGAATCCACTAAATTATTCCAACCCAAAGCGATCATTTAAATTCGGGAGTCGACAGCCACTGAACAGACAGCTTGATTGAACATCCAACATAGATCCGTTCTGCCGAATCTGTCAGTCGAATTTACACCCCCATTCACACACACAACCTACAAGCGCATACTCACATAACAAAAGTCAATCTTATAACGACAACATACGATTCAAAAGGTATTTGGCTGTACACCTTGCGAATATCCATCTCATCTGTATTCAAGTATCAAGATTGTCGCGTGCATCAGACGCGTTCGTAAACACTTCTGCAGAGCGCGGGTGCATCTCTTTGCATGGATTTCAATGCCGATTCTTGGTTGTACAACATCTCAACAATATACGGTATTATTGTTGCGGTGATTGATTCGCGATGAAGACTTTGGTGTTTACATTTCAGTGCTGCGACCACAATGTAACATCGGGGAGACTAACGCAGTGTCGATAAGCTTATCCTTGAACATTTCCATTGAATTCCTGTGCAGCGCTTTTTCTTCAGTAATTTTAACGATGCATAGAGCTTTGGCAACGACGCCAGTTGGAATTCAAATACAAATTCAATTTTTGCATGCCACAATGGTGTACATAGTAATTACATAGATAGAGGGAATGATGGCTTTTGTTTTTTGTTTGTTTAAATATTTTTTGTTTATTTGTAAATGTGGTTTTAATATCGCTGAGTAAGCGTATCTTTTTCCTGTGCTGTATGGACTTGGGTATTAACTAAATGTTTCGAATATGAAACGGGGGGACGGACGACTCTTACAAGGAAAAGAGACGCTCTAATCAAATCGCTAAGCGTTAAATAAAAGGACGAATTTCTCTCTCCATTTCCAATTTCAATCAAGCCGTAAGCACATAATTTCATTCATTCAAAAGTGTGCTTTAACCAAATTCAATTTAAGTAGACATTGTAATGATTCAAGTGGGTGTTAAGTGAAATCTAAAAATTTGATATCGGTAGACTGAGTAATAAACAGCGTTAGGAGTTAGTTTACCTTAGTACGCATGCGCGTAGATTGGATGGATAATACGCGGCGCCACTAAGGCACATAATAAAGACACACACACAGAAGATAAGCTTCATAAAAACGCGTTCGAGCAACGCACACATAGACAACCTCCCACGGACACATGCGCTCAGACTGTTCCCCGCTTTTTTTTTGAGAGGAGTTTGCCGATTGCCTTAAACGGCATTTTCAGATTCACCGGGCTTTTTTTGGGGGCGGTGAGAAACTTAAAGGGTTCCTCAAGCCGTGTGAAACGAAGCACCTCCGGAGGTTTTCTAGAGGGAACGGCATCACGCACTAGTGCGTGTCCCCGTGCCCTACTACATTATCCGAGGGGTTCTCCCAGCTGTTCCGAGATTCGTGTCTGCGAGAGGTTCTATGTGTGCATTGCTCGAGCGCGCTATGCATTAAGCATACTTTCTGTGGGTCTCTATATTTTGTAACTAAGATAAGGCCTGTTGTACAATGTTCCGCATTGTCTACGTGCCTTGCTATTAAATACATATTTTGATATCATTTACACGAATACTTGTATGCGGAAAATATTGTTTTAGAATTTAGTGTTTGTTGATTATGACATTGAGTAAGCTAACAGTACATTCTATTACTTTCGGAACAACATTAAAATAATTATAAACAAAATTACGCTATGTCATGTCGTGTCATTAAAATTATTTAGACGAGGTTACAATATGTCATGGGTGAAGGCCGCAGGGTTTAGGGCTAGTATTGCTCGTGCCTCAACAAAGTCGAAAGTCTTATTGTAATTGTCATTGGACAGTGTACAAATAAATAAAAAATCTAAAACCAAAAATTATCAAGTCATATAGAAATTCCAAAAACCACCTAGCGTGTTTCAGAGTACCTACCTATACTTTTAGATGGTTTGAGGCGCAAGTATAGAAAAATTAATAAATTCAAACTCGGCAATTTTATACATGCATAGGTAGGTACTATACATAAGATGCATACTACATAGATAGATACATACTACACAAGTAAGAAGTACTTACGATGGGGCTAACGTATATTTAATGTACAAAAGACCGCGTTAAATGAAATAAAGATTTATATAAAAAAATATATATTATAAAAGAAAACCTTTAAAATTGCTTCTTATAATTACTCAACAAAACGTCCAAAACAAGACTGAGCGTAACTGTCTAAAAGTAACAATCCCGTGTGAGATAATCGCGGGTAATATAGTTTGCTAACCAGCCTGTACTCGAGATAACATCTTTATGTTGTTATTTCAACTTATTCAGCTCATAGCAGATACTGATCATGCGCATTCAGAAACAATGTAAGTGGCTCAAGCTCTTATTCGAGTGCTTTTTAAAGGAATACGTTATTCTTTTAACTAAACCTACTATCAATTTAATAATAACACATTCATAATAGAGGACTTGAATTGAACCGCGATTTCTGGTATTCAACCCTAGCATCTATCCGTTCGGGTCCCTACGCTTCCATTGACATTATTTTACCAAAGAATATTTTTACTTATAAAACAATTAACAATAATGTAAACTTTATTTGCACACAAAAAGACAGCTACAGCAAAAAATACAGAGAGACAAAGTACAAAATAGGCAGTCTTACTGAATATAAAAATTGTTGCAAGTAAAAATAAACTAAATTATAATAATAATAATAAAATGTTTTTGTTTTGTTTATTTTTTGTTAACAACGGTAGTTGTTGACATTGAATGGGCGCCTTTGGCTTTCAAAGTAAAAAAGTAAATAGTGTTGAATAGTTTCGGCGGGCTGGTTAGAACCACGACAGCTCAATTGGAAGAGCACCTGACCCGGTATGTCAGAAGGGTGCAGGTTCAAATCCTGCTCGTGGAAATTTTTTCAACATTTGTGTTTTTGTAATTTGTTTCGCTACAAAATTTGCGTTAAAATTGTATAAACAAAACAAAAAATAGCTTGCCTACTTCTTAACTGATCTTTAGTATTTGTAAAAATATTATGATCAGATGTTAATGACGGTAGTTGTTGACATTGAATGGGCGCCTTTGGCTTTCAAAGAAAAAAAGTAAATAGTGTTGAATAGTTTCGGCGGGCTGGTTAGAACCACGATAGCTCAATTGGAAGAGCATCTGACCCGGTATGTCAGAAGGGTGCAGGTTTAAATCCTACTCGTGGAATTCTTTGCAACATTTGTTTTTTTTTATAATAATAATATTTAAAAAGGTAAAACACTAAAAGTAAATAGCCTATAACTGTCTCCCGGCTGGGCAAACGTTTCGTTAGTACAGTTACTACAATTGATGGGTTACGGGTGATCACCACGCTTGCCTAATGCGGACCGGTTTGGTGATCACAAACCCGGGCTATGCATCGAAAAATCCGAACACACACTTTGCCCGACCTCGGAAATGAACTTAGGACCTTCGGCCACCGGTCACCGTCATACAATACATACGGAAGGAAAATAAATATATAACAAACAGAGTGAACAAAACTAAAAACGTTACTTAGCACTTTCCCACCAAGAAATCCATTGTGGTTTAATACGATTTATACTCGACTGTTACCGTGCTAACTCTTCATCACTTTCAGTAAATGTTACATCAGACCATTAACAAGGGTCATGAATCAGTAGCCGATCGGCCATGAACGTCACCCCGAGCCATTCAGCGCACCTCATCAACAAATCCTGTCCGCTACTGGGCTTAGCACGAGACCTGTGTAAGGCAGACAGAGCAACTTTAGTTGTAGAAACTATCAACTTTTTAAAAGTTTTCGTTTAAGGTTGCCAGAGTGCCTAGCGTGGGTTTTGTTTACTATCCGTGTTCATTCGATTACGGTAACGAAAACGAAAATTAGTATGGCATTGAAGCAGCGACTTCCGGCGACCTACGAGAAGAGTTGACATTTTGCCATACAAAATCTCGTATTTGTTAACGTGGTCGAATGTCAAAAATAACACTGTTGCACCAACAGTTTACGGTTTAAATCCATAGTCAACAGTTAGAGTTGCCATTTGGGGAAACTAACAACTTGACACAAATAGTACAAAATTAACAGTATGCTAGTTGCAGATACCGATCATCAAAACCCGCCACTAGAGTTGCTATATCTGCGCAAATTCTTTAGGTTATTATGGATACAGCTAGTTGCGAGTTGCCCGTGGGGCGCAACACGGAGATCCTGCGAGATCCTACGTTTTTTACGACTAATTTGCGCAAATTTATAATAATATTATATAGAGGAAAGCTTCGTATTTTTGTATGTTTGAACCGAATAAACTTAAAAACTACTGGACCGATTTAAAAAATTCTTTCACCATTAGAATGCTACATTAGCGCTGAGTAACATAGGCTATATTAAAAAAAATGTCCACCCGTGCAAAGCCGGGACGGGCCGCTAATCACTATATAAAGAAGAAGTTTGGTTACACTTATCTCAACTATAATGGGAAAAGGATTTTCTCACAAGACTCAATTAAGTCATAAGATTTTTTGGAAAGAATTGAATGGTCATAAAAACGACGTCTACCTTACCACTTTGATTACAGTTGATTGGCCTGTCTGCTGTGAATACAGACACAATATATAATTTCAATTGTTTGTAGGACGGATCTGGCGCTAAGCAAACGCAAGGTAATGGTTATGTGTAGAAATAACTACCTACAATATTTTGTGAGAAGGTACTATCAACAAATGAACTTTAACAACTGGTCCTTCGATCCGGATGACGTGATAAATTCACGATTATTTACATATAAATTTTACGCAAATTTTCTTGCGTACAAATTACAAATTGAAAAGCATAAGTCAAAAAACGAGTTTATTTTTTAACTTTCCCATACAAACCGTGCTCGGTCAATAGAGGCTTTGTATGGGAAAGTTAAAAAAAATCTATAAAAGAAATATTTCGAGCTGTTCCGTGCTATTTATTGGTGGTTACCAGTTTTATACTAAGATAGAAGTAGTCGTTAAAGTCGTTATGGGTCAGCATGAAGGGTTATGGTCTATTGCCCGATCTCCCTATGTGCTATTGATAATGCAGCCTTATGCTCAACTGTGTGCCCATAATAACATGAAAAATTTGTAAATACATGACAGTATTTTTCCTAATATACCTAAAAGGCAAACAAAAACAAACAACTTTGCTTTGACGCCTCCCCGCTTAGAGTAAAAGTCATAATTGACGCCAACACCTTAAGATTATCACAACTGTGTGATAAGCCGCCGTTAGTAGCAAGAGTTATAATCTCGATTTATAGCCGCGCCGATGTCACCGATCATAATTCGAGATAATTCGCTAGTTTGTTGAAACTTTAGCAGTGAGCTTTGGTCTTATTAAAATATGTATAAAAATAACACATGTTAGACTATGAGGTAAGGAAGATAGGACGGCCTTTGTCCAGCAGTGGACAACTTTAGGCTGGCGATGGTGATGATGATAATGATGAAGTAGAGAGGGCAAGTAAGAAAGTTTAAATAAAATTAAAAAGAAATAAAAGTGATTTATGAGTTAAACAATTTGGTAATTTTAAGTTTGTATACATTTTTAGTTTATTCATATTTATTACTATTAGTCCAAACCGCATGCCGTGGCTGTCTACAATTGAAAACTGTACTTAGATTCAGTTTGGCTTTTGCCCTATACCTTCCTTCTGCTCGTTAGGTGGTAGGTATATGTTTTTGTTGACTGCCCAATAAATAAATGACTTCATTACTATACTATGGTAAAACGGAACGCGTCCTATTAAAAATATTTGACAGCAGCATGTTCCATTTTGTTTAAGACGTCCAAGCTGTTACCATGTACCCTGTAAAGGGTTCGCAACATCATCGTCAGGATGAATAATGTAAAATGAACCTGACGAGACCCGTACTAAATTTTAAAGTAGTGTATGTGTAAAGAAAAACTATATTATTATATATATTGTTTTCTAAAGTTTACGCGAACACTACACATTGAAATGAAACAACTTTTACGGATCTGCTCGCGTTTATTTTACACATTAGTTTTAATTAATGTTTATCCTGACGTTTCGAACCCTTTGCAGTGCCCTTTGCAGTTGTGTAAAATAAACGCGAGTAGATCCGTAAAAGTTGTTTCATTTCAATAATAATTATAATTAACCGGAATTTATTTTTATAGCTCTTTAAACATAAACGTACACACGCCTGCACATCAACCTACCACAAACTGTCAAATTTCCTCAATAGACTTTGAACTTTATGCCTTAAAGATATGGTTGAAAATGTGTTGAAGAAATTTGACAGTTTTGGATAGGTTGATGTGCTGGCGTCTGTACGTTCCACTTCCATAATGCAGGATTTAAATTAACTTCTTTCGCGCAACCAACTCGCCTTACTTCATTCGTAAACAGTTTCCGATCCACACATTTATTTTCAATTTGAATCACTAGGAAACATGGAAAGGAGTAAATAAATTCAAACGTAGTTCGTTTTGATACAACAACCAGCTTTAGTTGGATTCGAAATCATAATTTATTTCACTTAATCGGGGCCGTGATCAGCAAACAAGATAACTGTACGTTTGCTGACTAAACAGCGTCTAGATTTATTGCCAACGATGAACTAACACGCCATTCCCAATATTACATCTAAATCAAAACAAAGCAATGAGTGAATCATTTCTCATTACGTGTCCTCATCTAAATCATGAAAATTGCAGAGCCAAATTGACAAAAATCTAATTTCTTTATTTATTTTGAGCTCTCATTATTAAGTTTATTAATATTCCTTATATAAATATTCGCCAATAAAGCTCCTGCACCGATCTGCTAGTGCTGAGGTTAAGCAACTTTCGCAAAGGCCCGTTATCGGATGGGTGACCAAAAATTTCTCATCTCGAGCTCCTCCATGCGTGAAAGCACGTAAAGCCGTTGGTCCAGGCTGCATTAGCAGCCGTTAACGCGTGTAACGTCGTGTCCGCGTAGTGGTTTATGGCCCGTTCTCCATATCCATCCACAGGGAAGGCTCGTGCCCCAGCAGTGGAGACACAAAATGAGCTGATGATGATGATAATGATGATAAATATTATAACGTATATAATTAGCCGACCAGATGGTCAGACGATGGTCAGGGTGGCAAGTGGGCAATGGACGAGGCTCGCACGGGTCCGGATGAGTTGGGGCGTGTTAAAGGGGAGACTTATACCCAGCCACAGCAGTAGGTGCTTACGGGCTATAATGATTATGATGTTGATATAATTACGTCACTACGTCAAGCCATCATTATCATTATCATCAGCTCGTTTTATGTGCCCACTGCTGGGGCACGAGCAAGCCAACGGGTTCGTAATTCTCCGGCGGAAGGTTTGTTTTGTTTCTTTTTCTCTTTTCTTTTACAGCATCAGAATATTGGAAAAGGCTCCGTATAATAGTGTTTCGGATGTAAAGTACAAAGCAGCATTTCAATCGATCTAAGATTAAGTTGAAAAATTTGCATAGTTCCGATGCGGCTATCATACCTACATCCATCTGCATACACGGTGAGCAGAACACCCTATAAGTACCTACACGTTTATTAAATTATTAACGTATGTCGCAGACCAGCTAACATTGCTTCACTAGATAGAAAAAAAACATCTAACGGAGCATAACTTTCATAATATCATCTGCACCTGTATACCACATGTCGGGTAAAACGCAACTCCCGCGCAACCCTTGCATTATACGACACCCGCCATCTTGAAAACGGAAACCTAAAGGAAAAACAACTGTATCGCGAAAATTTCATAGCCATATTAGCATGAGATCGAGTACTATCGCAATATTTAGCCACATGTGACAACCGTATTAGGCATCTTGTTTTTACCGTGCGCCTATCCCTTTCTGTCCCCATACTTCTTGATGCAGGCGTCTCGCTCTAATGACGTCATGTAACAGTAGTTAATGCTTGATACAGCCAACAGGCTTGCTAGTAGACAGATAATATCGGATTAATTCTCACTTTGTTCAAGTATTAAGTATACTGTCAATCAGAGAGCGTAAATCATTCGAAACGTAATAATTATTGTTACATGGCGGGTTTTGTATGTAGCGAGACGTACTGGTTAATCGGATAAGACAATAGTTGGCTGCAAATTTAGCCAGTACACAAGATATATGTAGTTTGGAAGTTGTAATCGAATTAGTTAGTTGGGTTTACGTGATGGCTGCTCGGAAAGTTACCCCGACGGGGACGAAGGGCTGAAAGCTAATCGATATATTATGTAGCTGAAATAAATAATGCTTGGGATACCTTGTTGGATCACTTTTGTTCTTGATATTAAGTTTATGTAATTTAGGCCCAATAGTGCACGTTTGATCGTCGTTTACAGTAAGAGATGACCTCACCATTCAACATCACGCCTTGAAATTACAATACCTAAACCTATCGCTAATAAATTATTGTATCGCTGCGCTCTGGCGGGCCCAGTGCGGACTGGTGGTTGTTAACGACGGTAATGCAGTAGGGACCAACGGCTTTACGTGCCTACCTAAGCACGGAGGAGCTCGAGATGATACATTTTTGGTCAACAATCCTATGGCCGATGACTGTGGCCTTTGTGAAAGTTGCTTAACCTTAGCAATCGCATAGCGGGCGCGTTAACCGCTGCGCCATCAAGCTCGTTTGTTAAACCTTGCAATTGTTTCTGTTAGCAATTCCACTATTTCAATCGATGTACCTACGAGCTACGGTACAAATAGTACGTTTAGCGAGAATTCGAAAAATAACGTTTCTCATTTGTTACGTTCCTTTCATACGTCAAAAAATAAAATTAAAAATAAAACGAAAGCTCCACACATAACAAACGGACAAGCCATCCCTCAGTGGTGTCACCTCCTGAATTAGTGTTGTACGCCCTCGCGTGCCGGTAGCTGTCGATACGTTATATCGATATTTATCGACGTGACGCCGGCCGCGACTTATTGCCGCAGATCCGCTGATAACGAGCCAATTTGTTAGAGTCTCGCGGGAAGGGTTCTGTCGATAAAACTTTTATTTGCCCTCACGTGAGATAATATGATGGGAAGATAATATATAATATCATATCATATATAATAACCAGTATTATCTTTACGAGTTGATGTTAGCAAGGTTGTTGCAGATTGTTGCTGCGATCACAGTTACTACATTGATGGAATGTCTAAACGTAGTGGGGTTTATGTACTATTAATACTGTTGAAATAGTGATGTATATTATTAAATACCATATTTAACATTTCTAACTAACTAAACGTGTCGATAAGAAAGAATTAAGTGTAGGTTTGTGCCGCCGGTGCCGGTGGTTGTGTACCAGCATAGAATCTGCTTTGATGGCCACCACTCTCGTACTTATTCTGCTGCCAACCTGCAGTGTTCTGTAATGTTGTGATCCGGTTTTAGGATCGAGTAAACATACCGGGTATTGCTAAGTCAAAGAGTATATACTTCTGTATATAATAACTATGGCTTTCAGATATACACATAGTGTACTAAAGATCAATAAACTAGGTAACCTCTCACTATCAAGGCAAGAAACTCATTTGCATACTTAGATGAATTCTTTTTCAGCTGGCTGTTGTAGTACAAGAAAAATTTTGTAACTACTCCAATAGACTTCCTACTCAGTGTTGTTTTATTTTTTTCGGGCACAGCCGCACCGTGATGCAGATGACACAAACATCGATAGACAGTTCATCACTAGACGATGCTCGCTCGTTAACTAGGCGGCGATATGTCCACGTTCTGTCTGTCGGTGCGCATGTATTTTTTGCGTTTCTGCCCGCAGTCTGCCTGTCTATAACTCAACGTTAGGAGACGCACCGGGTGAAACTGGTAGCTGGTGAAAATAGAAAATGTGCATCTATCATACTTAAACAACGGTTACATGACTTAATCCAGTAGAATTTGTTGGTGGTAAGCACATAACCAATTGAAAAAAAAATATACGTTCAGAGGACGACACATGAGTTGGAGTGTCGGTACTTTTTATGTATAAGGATTTGATACTTCCATTTTTCTTTCGAATTGTTAGGGGTAGGTTATATTGTACTAGGTTACAAACGAAAATGTTTAACGTAAAATAATAGGTGGGTTCACATTTAGTAATATGTTATATAACATATTAAGGTTGTTTTATTGACACTTATCGTCAACACAAATAAAACATGCTACATAACTATACTATGTAATGTAACATGTTTTGTCATATACTCTGGCTGAACGCACCTATAGAATGATCTCTCCTATAAATTAGTTATTTTAATGTTGTCTATTAATCTACTTATCAAATTTAATACACTTAAAGAATCAGCTTAGTCTGAAGACAAGATCTAGATTGACACAAGAATATTAGGATGACAGATAGAAGATCTATAAAGTCAGTAAATGTTCATTGAAGAAGATTGAATGTTCATTGAAGAAGTTCATCGAAGTTCATTGCCTTCAATAGAGTACCTACGTAGAAATCTGTCTAATTTTGTGGTTCAAATAATTAATATGAAAAACCAATAAAAACATATTAATAATAATAATATGTTTAAAATTTCTTTATTTTTCATTAAATAAAATCTGTGTGAAGTAATGTAGGTATTGTCCTTTATCTTTACAATTTATTTTGTTACAAATTTCGGTACGTTGGAGATGGTAATGCGATCCCACCATCATTTAGCTACCGTGACGCCTCGTCTTACACATGCATTCTTCTGATACACATCGCGAAATCTGTTGCAGTATCAATTAAAGTAGCGACCTTCATGCTTATAATTATTATAATCTAAAAAATGTTCAGTCTTTCAGCACAATGGAAAATCACACGTAACAACACTAACTTTAGATACAAAATGTATCAAGCATCTAAAACTGTTAAAACTCACTTATGTTTTTTTAGAAACTGTTTGAGAAAATCAAAACATACGAAAATGGACTTTAAAGGGTTGATTTTAAGGTTATCTTGGATAATTGTGAGTGAGCAAATTAATTGGTTTTCTTGTCTAAAGTGATAACAAGTAGATTAATTACTGAGATGCATCTTTATACGCGGTGATGGACTGGTGGGCCCAATAGTAGGGTTGACACTTCATGCCTTTGCCACGAAGAACATATTTGGGGGGAGGAAGTTTCCTATAATATTAAAAGTGTCATATAAAACATAATCAACCACATTTCACTCGGAAAGTGTTTATGCATGAGGGTTAGGATATGAAATTAAATTAAATGAATCTTTATTCAAGTAAACTTTTAAATAAGCGTGTTTGAATCGTCTCGAAATATTTTATATGAGTTGACGGAATGAATAAACAGAGACAAGGTGACCATGTCCATGTTAACCATGTTAATCTATATGTGGCTATACTGAACCTTTCAAAATTAGGGGAGGTGGAAGAATGTTCTATGTGTGTAAACTACATAATACGAGCCGATAAGAAACTATGTCTGGTTAGTTGCAGCTGGTCTGCACAGCTGCCCTTGTCCTCTCAGGAGCTGAGGACGGTGCCTAAAGTATACTGGGCATCTTCTAACCGGTCTTCGGATGGTTCACACTTAACGTCAGCGAACCAGTGCCCCTTTAACGGCAAGGGATAGTTCAGGAGTTCTTGGGAAAAACTTTTCTCTCGACACAGCCCATAGCTTTGGGAAAAAGAGACCGGCCTCCGCTTAATAATTTTTTTTTTCTATATATAAGTAAGTGAAGAAGCTATAGATATAGCTAGTTCTTACTTATTATTCAGTAAAGTAATTTAAATATGAAAATGGCACTCTTGCAGTCACTAATATCTTCAAAAAGATAGTAGAATTGGACAAGTTAGCTCAAGTTAAACTGACCTCCAGAGATAAACACTTAAGCATAACTTGCGCACGTGACAGCCCTGAAGCTACCGTTATGTCAACACCCGATGTTAAGTTTTGCAGGGAAATATGTAAATTTAATTATATTAATAACACAATTCCGAGAAGTGGCGGAGATGAGCCCGCGTAATTTGGGCCCGGCTCTACGTCAAGCTTCTCGGTACTAACAGTAACTGTCATCGAACAAAGTTATTTCAATGTAGAAACATAATTATTTTTCGTGTGTTACGGAGCGAAAACGATTTCTATTATCGTGATATAAATTTTTGAGACATCATTTTTATAGGGACTATTTTTGACTTTAGATAAACGCCAAACCCATAAATAGGTTTCTTCACTAACTCGACACAATAAACTAGTATTACTTATTATTTCGTCATCTGGACACCCCAAGATTTTTACGCGTGTCCACATAGTGAAACTTAAATTAAATCACTTTTATGTTTTCGGCAACTGGACACACGTTGGCAATTTACCCGAATCCATGACAAAGTACAGTCAGGCAGATTAATGTTTTGTGTCACAATCATCATCGGCCACTATACCCATTTTAGTATTGTTATAATATAAGTATATTGATGATTATTTTGATATTTTATTTTATTATTTTATGCCACAAAAGTGAGGCAGCATTTCATGAAATCGCCATCTATAATTAACCTGACTGTACCTTTTTTGTAAAAAAAATTGAGCTCGTCCAGTTGACGAAAACATAAATGTGATTTAATTTAAGATTCACTATGTAGACACGCGTAAAAATCTTGGCGCGTCCAGATGACGAAATAATATGTGATACCAATTTTGAGTTTCACCAACTGGACACACGTGTGTCCAGTATTTTGTGTCGAGTTAATGCAGAACCCAATAAATCCACTAAAACTAAAACTAAAGATGGAAGCGCACTTCGCGTAGATAACTCAACTACAAAGAAACTGCGTATTGTCTCATTGACGTAACATAACATAGCTGTTACATAGTTGTTAATGCGACAAATTTCAATAAAATGGCGGTTGTTAGCTGACTAGCGGACTTATAACAAGCTTATTTAAATAAAACACAAATGTATAATCGAAATCGACTAGTAAAAAAGGTGACTTGAATTTTGAATAAGTCTAGTTTTTTTTTAATTTTGATTTTTTTTTGCCGAGTTTTTCTAATACAACAAATTAATGCTTATCAACAATACGCCTCGGTGGCCGCGTGGATTAGCGCTCGGCCCGCAAAGACCTCCAGAAGTCTTGGGTTCAACGTCCAGGTGGAACAAGGTGTCAAATTTTTCGATGCATAGCCCGCCAACTCGGATTTAGCAAGCGTGGTGGGTGATTAAGTTAATACCCAACAGTTTTAGCGATAACTCGATTTCAATGATTTTGCCATACCCTACCCTATTAAACAGACAACATCGTATACTTTGCTTTGACTCCAAAGACAGTAGCTTAAACACTTGTGTTTTGGAAATCAGAAATAACGACCACACCCAGACCCGAGAAAATATAGAAAAAGCTCTTTTTTAATCTCGGATCTCGGAGATTGCAACACCAGAAACCGGCGTGCGAGCCACTCGACTACGGAGGACATCCAAATAATTGCACATATTCAAATATTCAAATTCTCACACACGCTATAAAAAGATTTCCCATTCATAAACTCATCCATACACGATCCATACAGATATAGCGCCACCTGCTCCCTCGTGAGACACAATCGGACGATCAGCCCGGCACACGGGGCGCATTGATATTCGCGTCATACATCTTTCAGGGGATCTTTCTTTCGCCTCCATATGAGAAGGGTATCTTGAATTTGAGATCATTGACACAATTTCGTAGTAAGTTTAATTAACGCGCGAAATTATTATGCTGACAGTATAACGGTACTTTAACAACACATCTTTAGCCAAGTAAAACTTAAAATATCAATATATTATAATCAATCTATCGATATGATATATACGTTATACTCGTATACTATTGACCGCATCCCTAGTTCTTTGTGATTAGGGTTGTCATTAATGAAAACTCCAAGAGTTCAGTATAAAGTTGCCGAGTTTTAGTGCCGAAAGGTGCCCAATTTAATTGATGAAACCAAGGCAAGTTTCGGTAGTTTGATTTTGTAAATTCTCCCATATTAATGAAATCAAAATCAGACTCCCGACACACTATTGAGACGATATTGAATTAAGAAAATTGATGTCTTGAAGGTATTATTTTAGAAACAGTTTCCATTTAATACGCATTGTATGGAAGGGCTGAGATGTAAACCACGAAATAAGTTTAATTTTATTATATAATATAATAAGGCCTTAGATGTTCATACTAAAAAAAGGAAGACAAAACATAATGTATTTGTATCACATTAAACACATAAAAACACGCATTTTTAAGCATGACCTTAATTTATATTATTAATCACACATATTTCTATAAATTCTAGACATAATTGTATTACTGTTTACATTGTACCAAACTAATACAATCGTTTACATTCATATATGCAAAAGTACATTAAAGGGACACCTGCTTTAACACATTTGGACGACGTCAACACAGTAACATTACTGGAAACGCACTAATCATCTGGAAACGAGTGTGAAGTACGTGGTCCTAGCCGATATTATAGATGAATGCGTGTGTTTGTTGTTTCTTGTTAATTTACTGAGCCGGATAACGAGCATACGGCTCGTTTGAAGGATAGCTGCCATAGTCTTTAGACTCTTGCAAAGCGAAGAACGTAAAACGCATGTTGCCGAAATGCCGACCCTGAAGCTTCAGATCTTATATTCCTATGCCCTGTAATTTGAATAGCCTTGAAATCGAAACATACCAATACAAGCCAAGCCGTGAAGTCGTTTTTTATGACAGTTTGCTGATACTGGCTGGCCTAAGCGAGTGTGCATGTTTAGTGTACTTATTCTGTAAATGTGTAGTGGCATTTTGAGGATCGGGCGGGGCGTGACGTGAAGCCTTGGAGGCAGAACTGGGCTATCTAATAATTTCCTCGGTAGTATGCTACGAAAAGATGAGCAACTATCGCAATGAAAGTTCCGCGGATGGGTGACGAAGTTAAAACATCTTGAGCTGCTCCGTTTTTTTAAGCATTTGGTCTTTACATGGTAACCGGGTTTATAAGAGAAACTTTTGCAATCATTTACACCTAGTATACAGCCTATGGATTTGTTAGCCGTAGGTACAATACGCAGTTCGTTCAAATTGTATTTCAACGCTCATTTTGTCCGATTCGTATATAGTCCAACACGCATTTCGTCCAACATCTATTTGTCCAACACGTATTTGTTCCAATATACATTTTGTCCAACAAGCATTTCGTCAAACACACATTTATTTATTTATAGTAATAAATACATTCAATTAATAAATTAATTTAAATAATTTATTTATGATTGTCCCACTGCTAGGCATCGGCCTCCATCATTGAAATCAAGTCATCACTAAAATTGATAGGTAATGGCTTAACCACCACCCTTGCCAAGTGCGGGTTGGCGATCACAAACCCGGACTATGCATCGAAAAATCCGAAACACACTTTGCCCGACCTGCGAATTGAACCCGGGACCTTCGTGTATCGGGACGAGCGCTTTGCCACTAGGCCAGTGATGCGATCACACCTACTAACCCACTTTATCGCTTCTCGCTTCGCGCAGAAAATTTCAAAAAGTAACAGAACAGTTTCCCTAAACGCTGCTTTAATACTGTCGGGGCTGCTTCCGCTGGATCTTCGGATCCAAGAAGCATCCCGGCTTTTTGAAGCAAAGCGCGGGAAACCCCAGGCAGTATTGAGTGGCAGGAGGGTTGAGCAGCGCGCACCATTCACGGAAAACACCCACCCCAGCAGGATGCTAAATTCAAAATTCACCCTTTTAGAAAACGCAGAAGAGGATAGCAAGTTGGCAGAAGGCTTGGCTAAGATCTACACTGATGGCAGTAAACTGGAGGGGAAAGTCGGAGCCGCCCTGACCTGTTGGAAAGGGAAGGTTGAGATGTGTACCCGAAAATTCAGACTGGAGCCGTATTCCAAGCCGAGTTATATGCTATCCTCCAAGCGACCGAAATTATTATTGGCAAGAAATTCGAAGAAGCGGCTATTCTGAGCGACTCGAGGTCGGCTCTCCAGACGCTGATGGATCCAGACTCCTCGCACCCAATCACGAAGGCGATACAGGGTAACCTGGAATTCCTGAGAGACAACCACCAACTAGTCTCTCTATACTGGATACGGGCCCACGTCGGAGTAGGAGGGAACGAGAGAGCGGATGAATTAGCGAAGGAAGCCGCCCTCAAACTGAAGACCAGAGCGGACTATGACTGCTGCCCCATCTCGTACGTTAAACGTCATTTACGGGCGGAAACGATCGAGCAATGGGACAGCAGGTATAGGACGGAAGCTACAGCCGCGACCACCAAGGTCTTTTTCCCGAATGGGGTGGACGCATACAATACCGTCGCAGGTCCTGACAGGTCATGGGGGATTCTGTGCATACCTGCACAGATTCAAGTGCAGGGACAGCCCCGCATGTGCCTGTGACCCGACGATGAACGAGGACATCTTCCACATATTATTAGACTGCCCAATACACACGCAAATTAGGTACACTCTGCAGCAGACAATCGACACAAATCTAAGTAGAGACACCCTAAAGGAGATCATGAGTATTAAAAAAGAACGAAAAGAATTTATGAAATTTGCCAAAAATATTGTCAACCTAGTAAATAAGAGGAATAAGGATGATTAAATATAAGTAAGTTAAAGTAAGACCACTTGAGTGGCAGGAATGTATATGGGGAAAAGAAAAGAAAATGTAAGCAATATAATAAGAGCCGAGAAAAGAGGAATGTATAAAAATTAAAATATAACAAGAGAAATGTATATATAATAAGAAAACAAATTAGAATAAGAATCATTGTATTTTAAAAATAGGAAAAAAGTAAAAATGTACTAGAAATAAGATTACTTGAAAAAAGAATGAAAAAAAAAAAAGAAAAGCATTAAGATATAAAAGAAAGAAATAAAATTAGAGTAGAGCTCTTATAGCTCAAGAATTATTAACCCCAAAAAAAAGAAAAAAAGAAAAGAAAAGAATAAAAAGCCCTGTCAAAAAACGGGGAGTAGCTGCAAAACAAAAAAAAAAAACCCACTTTATCGCCGATCGAGGGAAGGTCTGAGCCCAAAAGTTAGTGCAGATGATGATGAACTTTCAAAACAACGCGTCCACTTTAGAACGTTCCGAAGTGTTAAAAATCGAGAGTCATCGGGAATCGCGTGACTGCGCACCGTCAACAACAGTATCACTAATTAACAAATACGCTTTTAATTGGCAGCGTCGATTTAAATGTTTAATCACAAAGACACCGCACGCACCTGCTATTTGATATACAATGAATTTAACAGGCACCTCCTTGCTAATACAATGGACTTAACCAGCACCTCCTTAGGCTAACGGACATCCCTAATTGCTTATTAGTAGATACCTACTCCGCTTTTATGAATGAACCGACACCCAATTTGTCTGAGTGGTGTGTGCATAATTGAAAGGGTAAAAGCGATAGCCGGCGAAAAAATTTACTTAGTAGCGACTAGTGATGTGAGGCAACGCAATTGAACTTTTTATCAATTGAAATATACAATTTGGCGTCGTAATATACTCGTGTGCTGTCAGTAAGGGAATATCGAGCGTGTCTGTGGCATGTGTTACATTTCAGAAGCAACGTTCAATTAAAAATTAATTGGTTCAACCATTCAATGTAGTATTAGTTGGTGTAATGATACGATATAAATGTGTATAAGCTATAATGTTCAAAACTACCTAATTTAAAAAGTATTTTATTTTTACTTTTTTTTTACTTTTTTTACTTTTTTTACTTTTTTTTTTTATTTTTAAGTGCTAATTGCTGCACTGAAGCTAAATTAAATATTCATAAAATTTTATAAAATACAATAATAAAAAAAGTAAAATTTACTATAGCGTTGTGTTATCAAATTTGTGGTATTTCATCTGCAAAGATGAATCTGCATGGCCATCGGTTGCAACAACCGTTTGGATAGATGGCGCTAGTGCCTGCTTAAAAAGCACTCAAAAACATTAAAATAGCAGTGACAAAATTCAGCGCTTACGTCAGCCTTCCCGGTAGCATAGCGGTCAGTGCAGCCGCCCGGATTGCGGAAGACCCAGGTTCGATTCCTGGCTGGGACGGGTGGGCGTTTAATTTTTTCACTGTATTTTATAAAATTTTATGAATATTTTTTTTTTAAACAATTTCTTTTCAAGTAAAAGTTGCAGCACCGGTAGCGGATAGATGCTCGGGTTGAATGCAAGTCGTAGTTCAACTTTTATAACTCCATTAGACTGCTGACTTTAACCTATTAATAAAGCCGTATATGTTTTCTGAAAGTGAACAATGACCTTTTATTAATGAAATTTGAAAAATTACTTTACGTAAACACAAATGTTGAAAAAATTTCCACGAGCAGGATTTGAACCTGCACCCTTCTGACATACCGGGTCAGGTGCTCTTCCAATTGAGCTATCGTGGTTCTAACCAGCCCGCCGAAATTATTCAACACTGTTTACTCTTTACTTTGAAAGCCAAAGGCACCCATTCAATGTCAACAACTACCGTCATTAACACCCGATCATAATATAATAGAAGGGTGCAGGTTCAAATCCTGCTCGTGGAAATTTTTTCAACATTTGTGTTTTTGTAATTTGTTTCGCAAACAGACTGAAAATTGAAAATTGTGCGTTAAAATTATATAAAAAATATTTTATGAATACTTTACGTTTATTTTACAATTTTGCTGTAACCTGACGCAAAATAAACGCTAGCAGATCCATATAGATAGAGTATACAGTTGGTAGTGGCCATTACTCCCTTCAATTGTACAGTAATAATGAGAAAATGCTTACTGAATTTATTTTATTACCGTTAATGAATAACAGGTTACACTTTCATATAAACAAGAATTGTTTATTAGTCAAAGATGGTCAAAGTAACAAAGAAACTAAAACTGTACAGTTCGAGCAAAATTACAACGTACGTGGCAAAATGTTAATTGATTGTTATAAATAGAGGGGGACGTATAGAAAAACCACCATTTTCCCGAAGGGTAATTTGTAATTTATTCATTTTGTAAAGGACACCGTGCGCGCCGCTCCATATAGGCGAACGATGCGGCGATGCGTATAGATTTTTTGCACCGAAATGTGACAATGAAAAACTTAGGGGTAGTAACGGCCACGTTTGATAAACTATAAATAAAGAAAGGCTATCAATATTATTATTTTTAAAGTGATTAACGCGCCCGATCTGCGATTGCTAAGGCTAAGCAACTTTCGCAAAGGCCGGTCATCGGATGGGTGACCAAAAATTTTTGATGTGTAACATCTTTCCGCTCGCTTCCTATATAAGCAATTTGTGGGAGTGATTTCGTGAAATGGGACGGAAGTATGTGTAACAGTGTAACAGGAAGTCGAGGAAGAGCGCAAGCGCGCGCCATTTTGTAAATTTAAAATCGATATTAAGAACATGACATATTATATGTGACATTATATGTGTCTCATTTGACTATCAAAGGTCATTTTGATATGTCAAATGTCTTCTAATTAGTATTTACTGCATTTATTTATAGTTACATTTAAAATGATGTAATACCAATTGCTTATTACTAAGCTGAGATGTCAAATGTTACACATCATATGCGACTACTGTAAGGCTCGCTCGTTTTTTTATTTTATTTATCTCGAGCTCCTCCGTGCTTCGGAAGGCACGTAAAGCCGTTGGTCCCTCCCGGCTGCATTAGCAGTCGTTATCAACCACCAATCCACACTGGGCCCACGTGGTGGTCTTAGAGAAGCCTCATGCTCCGGCAGTGGGGACATAAATGAGCTGGTAATACCTAATTATGTATGCGTAGGTAGATGAGAAATGCAGTCCTCGATTTACTTTGTTTCCGTCAAAACAGAAGTCACACGATAAACTCCCAAAAGAAAAAGGCTCAAAAAGACAATAACATTTGCGATTGTTTTAGAGCCATCGCAAACTGGACGACTTGTCGCTGCGTGAGAGACGGCCGCGTTGTTCATCTTGTGAGTGAATATGAAGCTTTTAGTTGCACTTGCCTTAGTGCTTATCTCGCAAATGCGAAGGCGCAGAGTACGACGAATCCATCGCCGTTAATATAATATATATACGTATAAAAACGTGCACCTTCCTCAGCGCTCACAGCGAAACTGACGCTCACGACTGTCGCACGACTGTCATCGTGTCTAGTCGCCGAGCTGTCGCAGTCGCATGTCGCCTAGTGTGCACCTATACTTATACTTTCTCGTATTAGATGTCCTATCAATGATCCATAAACTTTCTACATTATTATTTGTCATTACACTATCTAGGTGTATATGTAACTAACTAACTAACTAACTAGAGTGGCGCAACGACTCAAAGTGAGTCTTGGCATCCGATAATGAGAGTCCGCCATCTGGGTCTGTCCTGCGCCACGTGGTGCCAGTCATCCGCGTTGAGCTCGCGCAAGTCCTTACAGACCTCGTCCTCCCAGCGGTACCTGGCTCGTCCAACCGGTAAGTGTATATGTATGTATGTTGATATTACACTTGACATTGATTAGTGTAACTTATGGTTAATTTATTGAATGTCACCTGTGCTCATAAATTAAAATGCTTAACGCACAAGGTGCTATTTCTATTCTTGTACAAATAATTGTATTTCTCGTTTTCATATAGGAATTTTAGAACTTACAAAAGATTCCATTACATTATGAAACTAAACTTATGTTGTTGCAATTTATTTTAGTTAGGCTTAGATTTAACAATATTAATTAAGCTTGACAAGTTAATTTATGTTGGCTTATGATTAATAATAAGAATACTGTCCGTAAAGCAAAGAGCTTTTGCTGTTGGCAAAATGTTTTATCTAATAGATGAGCTGGATAAGAAGATCTGTAACAAACTAACTAACTGGAACCAAGGTATTCTAAATATGAATCATCCGTGGATAAGCTTGGTAAGCGTTAGCACGCGCCAAAGAAAAGCTCAAAAAGTATACAACCATTGTTGATGATGGCAATAGACCCTAAGTTTTATTTACCTAAGTTTGTATTTTGTTCATATTTATTATAATAAAAATATTGAGCGGTCCGAGAGCGCGAGGTAGTCTTAAAACCTTTTTTTGATTCATACCTACATTTTGCCGTTCGGTCGGTGCCTGCGCGCACCGAGGGTTTTTTGCCGGCCCCACTTCGGCCGAGCGACAGTCGCACTAACGCCTCTCAGAGTGACACCCGTGCCGCGCGCTCCCGCACTCTGCCAATTTTTATCAACGTAATCGTCTTTTTATTAGCCACTTTAACTCCTTCTCAAGAAGCGACCTAGCATCCCTCACAACCATACTTTAAGTATTCAATTTGCTTGCGACTACCGTTCAACGTATAGCATCTTTGATATTTCCCACCTGTCCTTAAGCACCCTGGGGTTTAATAGGCATGCGCATGCGCAGTATGACGAATTAGTATAAACCTTCCACACAATTTAATGACGTTAGACAGGTGAACGTCATAACTCTGTTCCACACGTACAAAAAAATACCAAAAAGGTTAATGAATTGCGATGCACTTAGTTGCATTTTAATTTTTGTTAGTGTCGTTGCTAATTGAAGGTAATTCTTTTGTCATTACGCGAGCTTACTTCAGGTACGCGGTTGTTTTATGATCAAGCGACTAATTGATGGCAAAAGTTGATACTTTATTGTCAACGGTAAATTGTTCTTCGTCTTAAGGCTTTCGTAGGCCGTTCAGCGGCGTATAGTAACGATTTTTTTACATATAAACAGCTCATTTCATCCGGAATCATCAACTACTGAGGCGCTTAAAACCCAAGTTACCCGAGGAACATAAAAAGTGCCTCAAATATTTGAGAGGGAATAGCGTCGCGCAAGCGTGTACCCGTTTCCTACTGAATTCTCTAAAGCTTTTGGATTGGAATAGAGTGCGGACCTAAGGGCGTATCTTAAGCCCTAGTCCTCACCTCGTACTGCAGAGGTGCGCCAAGAGTTAGTTACACACTGACGACACGTGTAGCCGTAATGATCGAATATCTTAAAAGTATTTCTAGAGGGAATGGTACCACGTAAGCATGTTCAAGTCATGTATGTAGTATAACGCTGAAGCTGTGGCCCTGATAACCCTGGCACCGGCCATCCATCACGCCACCGTGTCCCGACTGAGCTTGACATTTAGTTGCAGCTGGCTCTGAATTAGAAGGCATTAATCAGGGCGGAGGCACGCCAGGAGTTACCCACTGGCGACACTTGCTAACTTGTCTCGACGTGTTCTTGAAACTACTCCATAAATTCCTACTTTGAGCTCGTAAGTGATTTGAGAATAATGAGGGGAGAACCGAAATGAGGAATAATGTGCTTTAGAAACAGTTAAAACTTTTCATTAGGCGTAAAACATATTTTTTTAATTACAGGAACGAGGATGTTGGCAGCAAGAAAAATATTTCGATATCGTCCTTTATCTATTAGATATCTGTATTTGCCTTAAGCACAGAAAACAGTTTTACTGAGATTGGCTTACTGGTCAGGGAAATATTGAATTTTGAAGTCTGTGTGGAATATCGAAACGTAAAAAAGGATCTTTACATATTATAGTTTGATCTAAATACTCATTGTAGCTTATTCTTGCAACCCAGAAGTGTTAAGTAAACGTAAAATTGGTGAAACAAAATAACGATGTCATTGTTCACTATTCCCCTTTTTATTTCTATCAAAGAGTATTATTTAAACGGGTGCTAAAATGTATCTCTATCACTCAACAACCAACTAATTTTAAACAAAAAAAACTAAGTAAATGCAATACAAGTACAATCAAGAAGAAAGGAGGTTGCGTTCAAATACACATATAAAGAATAAAATAAAATAAAAACAAAACAAGTTGTAAAACTAAAACAATGGCAAAGACTTAATTTATCTCCACACGAAAATTAAAAGAAAAACATTTCAATTGATACCACCACCATCACCAACACGTGAACTTCAACTTCACTAGTTATGCAAGCGCCGTTTAACTCAACGCTGGATCTAAGTTGAATGTTTAAGTTGGCCGGAGCGGGTAATGGCTAATAATAACCGCGATAATAATTAAATTGCCCGCTGCTTAGCCCGACATAAATCACGAGAGTTAACTCCGACACAATTAGGGCTGCCTACTGGGTGCTTAAGGCTTTTCTTTTCTTGACAACGAGCGAGCGAAAGGTGATCGACAGTTTGCCTGTTCAAGACGCGTCAATCAAATAAGAAAAAGGTTTATTGCATTCACATAGAACTCATTCGCTTTCGTGTTCCATTATAAATAAAATTAAGACGACATTTCGATTTGTGAACATTCAAAAAGGCTGATCCATACTAGCGCTGGCATAAGGTCGAAAATACGTAGCATCTGCGATAATTGAAACCACAAATTAACAAAATCTATAAAATATAATTTTAAAAATAGGTTTTAGTTATTAAAATATTATGGAGCTACTAAATAACGAATATTTATGTTATCAATATATTTGAGTGGTTTCCAGGCATATAAATTAAGTAATTTTGTTGTAATTTCAACAATAGTGATTTTTCAGTAGTGCTTTCGAAAATAATTATTATCGAGTTAAAATTATACATATATAATAAGAATATCCCTAAACATTTTCCACCTTGATTAAAATTTTCATGAACCTCAGTATTAAATTGACAGACGACCTTGTATACACATTTCAACAAACAAATTGCAAAAACTGAAATTTGTTTTCTACTTTTCCGAAAAAAAAACGACCTTTTGTACTTTGGCCACCCCTAATGGTTTACGTAGCCTGTAGGCAACCGAACGGTTATGACGATGACGCCTAGAGGTAGACCATTTTAATGTGTAACTGAAGTACCCGAGTGACATTTTTATATAAGTGATAATAACATGTGCGGAGAAAAATATTGATGTCTTTATAGAAACATTTAGGGACATGATTGAGGGGCTCCCCGATCTGATTACGGAGAATCTAGTAGGGCACGGGCACACGCACTATTAGTGCGTGATACCGCCGTTCCCTCTAGAAAACCTCCAAAGGTGATTTGTTTCACACGGCTTGATGTTTTAATTATTATTATTTATTATTATTATTATACTCTTTATTTATTTTCTTTCTTTAAACTAGATATTTGCAATATTTTTTATTTGTTTATTTATTTTTTAATATTATTATTGAGGAACCCTTCAAGTTTCTCGCCGCTCTCAAACAAGCCCGGTGAAAATGCCATTTGAGGCAATCAGCGTACTCTCTCCAAAAAAAAACATAAAAAAAACTAAGGAGCTCGATGGCGCAGTGGATAACGCGACCGGTCTGCGAGTGCCGAGGTTAAGCAACTTTCGCAAAGGCCGGTCATCGGATGGGTAACCAAAAATGTGTCATCTCGAGCTCCTCCGTGCTTCGGAAGGCACGTAAAGCCGTTGGTCCCGGCTGCATTAGCAGTCGTTAACAACCACCAATCCACACTGTGCCCGCGTGGTGGTTTATGGCCCGTTCTCCCTATCCATCCATAGGAAAGGCTCGTGCCCCAGCAGTGGGGACATAAAATGTGCTGATGATGATGATGATGATTTATCAAGAAAGCTTTAGGTTTGCCTTTTTCATACATAAATATGAAAACCACATAGGTATCATATTTCACCTTATTTAAACATCAATTTGTAGATCACTGTTTCAAACATTGTTTTCTAATACGAAATTATACATTTTCATTTCACATCCATCTTGAATTTTGTGGTTAGAATCATTGTGCTATAGTTATTCCCTAGAAGTCCCGCGGATTTAATTCTTAACAGAGATGCCTCTGTCATTAACAATGTTTAGTGGTAGATACGACCGCCTGACTAGCTACCACCTTATCTAAGTCTGTCACCATAACGAAAACGTTTGTAGCATTGCTCCAACAGGCAGCAGATAACAATGCCAGTTCCTGGGTTGTTAAGGATGGGATGAGGACCTAGCTGCTGCTTGCTGATGCGGAATAAAAAGAAAATAAACATACCTTTGATGATCGTTTAGCTCCAGATCTCGCTTGCTCCTGTTAAAGATAGAAATAAGCCACAAGTTGTTAAAAGGTTAGACAAGCAAAAGACAAATGGTAGTTCAATGGGATATGTTAGAAAAATTAAAAGTTAATGCGATCCATCCAAATTAGTGTTTCGAGTAAATTTCCAAAGTTGACATTCATATAATTATTATACTGTGCTAAGATGTAATATCTTGATGAAATTAATTTCCTCAAAGCTATGGATATTACTTGACAGATCTTGCTATATGCTCGAAACAGATTAAATATTAGTATAGATAAAGGATAGATACTAAAAAATTAAAAAACAAGCATTTTTTCTCAAATAATCTACTTTAATATACATGTTATTTAACCAGACAGAATGGAGACATACACGCAGAATTTATAAAAATTACATAATTAGAAAGCAAAAAATATTAACATTGAAATTACTGAAGATATAAAACAAAGTTTTTATACTCAACATGAATGTATTGTTGTGTTCCCTTAATAAATCTTGAGCAATAAAACCCAGCAGTTTAATTCCAAATAGGCATTTACTTTAATAATAAACCATCAATTTATCATCTGAAAAATCACTGTCATCACAGTTCTTACAACAAAAACTTTCACAACCAATAATTGAATTTCGAACATCATTGTCCATTTTAATTGCACCTTTTATATGAAGGATTATTAAATGTATCTGCGTGCAAATACACCTGTGAAAATCAAAATCACCACTTTGAGTGTAATTTAATTTTATCAGATAAGCTTATTTGATTCGGCTTTAATAATAATCATTTTATTATTTAAACCGAATGAATTGTCGCGTCGTCGGAACGCGTGATTTGGTATATCATTCAAAATATCATTCGTTCATTAATAATTGTGTAACTTGTTCATGATTTATTTCATGTGGTTCAAGGTCCCGTCGCAAAAATAGTGCCAATTTGAAATGGGTAGTCCCTTTACTTTACTTGCGTTTAATGGACACATTATTTACAGGTATTACAGGTTAATTGCTGCGATTGGTGACCAAAAATGTATGATCTTGAGCTCCTCCGTGCTTCGAAAGGCTGTTGGTCCCGGCTGCATTAGCAGTCGTTAACAATTACCAAACCGCACTAGGCCCGCGTGATGGTTACTGGCCAGTTCTTCCTATCTATCGATAGGGAAGGCTCGTGCTCCAGCAGTGGGGACGTACAATGAGCTGATGATCATTGCAGTGTGATATTGTTGCTATGAGCTGGATGAGAGTGGCGTGCACTAGGAGAGGCTTATGCCCAGCAGTGGACTGATGTAGGCTGATGATGACAGTTGTTATTTTGAGTAGAAACGCACCTTATAGAAATAACTAACAGTATGTAACTTAGACAAACATTTTATAATCGACCAACACCTCACTTCCCATGTTACTGAAGTCTTAATTTATTGTGTCACATGTCAACTTCGGGGTCACGAGTTATATTTGCCATTCGATCGTGCAAAACAAAACGAGATTTAGTATAGAAATATTACAACTGTTCCTTCGTTACAATAGTCGCTTCAATACCATACTAATTCTCTTTTTGTGATAGAATGTCAAAGAAAACTCGCTCTAGGCACCCTGTATTACGCTTTATGGTGTACCAGTAAATGACTCACATATCCCATTAACAAAGATCTTTAAAAAAAATCCCACAGCTTGGCCCAGATAGCGGCATAATTGGCGGACCTTGGGGCAGCTCGCGCGCCTCGAATACTAAGGGCTTATGGCAATCAATTAGAGGAATTGAGAAGCTGCGTAACATGTTATGTTGCACGCTTGAGAAGAAAATGTTGCGCTTTTACACTGTGATGCAACTTACGGTAAGAGATGAGGAGAATTTGGTAAAGTGCTGATTTGTTTTTGTTAATCGTTATTTATTCGCAACAAAATTGTGTAAAGTTATATCACCTATACCAAGAACGATTACTGCTTTCTTCCACTAAAAACATTTCGTTGCACCGACACGTCAGACTGGATACAGCGGCGCGGGAGTAAAATAAGAATAATAACTGCTTGCTTCCTGCTATCTTCGATACTTAGTAGATAGGTACTTGGAGTCAAACAAAAACAAATTAGCAGATTCACTGTCTACAAAATAAATTAATAGATTAACGAGTATCAATTGTTATGTTGTATGTTGTAAAATAAAGCCCTTATTTACAAAATCTTTTATATTATTATTATATTATCTTTTTATTTACTTATATCAAAATCTAATTTAAACAATACAAAAAGAAAAAATGAATTAGTCTCAAAGTCATAATAAATTATTGAATGCAAGCCACATCTAGCGGGGCGCTGAGCGTAGTTTGTTTATACATCAATGTTTTCCTATCACTGCGCCCGATGCCTGAGGCTCGTGTATTTGTTGTGACAATGTTTTTAAAACTACCGTCCAAAAGTACGTATCTCTAAAATATGTATTTTTTGTTTGTTAATTGTGTTGTTCTCATGTACCTAAGTGAATTAATGTATAATTCTTAATGAGAATAAATGTCTTAAACCATAAACCATGTTAAATTCTGCGGAAAGATTTGCTTAGTTAAAAATAATTTGGATAAAAATTAGATTCAGACTGTAATATTATTCAGACCAAATGTTATGAATGAAATGTTAATCTCGAATGTACCAAAACATTTAAAACTTAATTTCATGCTCTAATATGACTCGTCAAATTTAAATCTCAAAGTAACAAAAGCCGGGCCACTGTTAATTTTACTACCACTCGGCATAATGATAACGTAGTATAGTTTTTATTATTTATGTCACATTTAAATTTGTCTGCACTAATTTATGTATAATAAATAAGGAATCTGTGACCTAATTATTTACATTTATAAATACTGATTTTTATAGTTTACTTTTAACACTACACATTGAAATTAAAACCTCAGATCATAATTAAACACTTCGTACGTACTCGTATTTACTTTACATTTTATCGGACGCTTCAATCGAGACTCGGGTGAGACTCTTTATGACCAGGAACCCCGCAAGTGTATAAAGTGTTTCTATGCATTAGTGATGTCACAATGTTTAAATCTAATTTACAATCGAAAATAATAAATAAATTCGCTCAACGATAAAAATCCGGAACTCCGGTAAGTTTTCATCATTTTAATATTTAGATTAATTCTACTATTGCAAGAAGAAAACTCATAGCTCGTTACAATTTAGCGATCTTAACACGTCAATGCTTCAGAAAACTAACATATAACGTAATATGGTTTTTTCTGATATTAGCTAAATTGATTAACGCCCCCAGCCAATACAATAACACCACAAAAACATATAATTGGTAGAAATTTTCGCAACACTCTTTAAGTTACTGCGACAAAGTGATAAATGATAATAGCCACGACATTTCCACAGCATTTTCTAGGAGCAGGTTTCGCACAAAGTTGAATCGTAATTAAAAAATAATTTTGTAGGGCGCCGCTTGCTGCTCGCATCAATCATGCAAGGTAATAGTGAAGTATAATTTATCAAAAAAACATACGTTTTGTAGTTCGTTTATTTATATCACTTGTGGTATACAACTGGAGTTCATAGGGTCCAACAGACCCGTACACAATGCGAGCACGTGGGATGCGCGCGGGCGCACTGAATCCCGTGAAATTGTGTCAAATGTAAGGGTTAAGCAAGAGATAACCAAGAAGTTTTTTTTTATAAAGAGTTTTATTTCTTTTGTTTTAAACATGCTGGTTTTATGAGACATTCGTTGCAGTGTCAAATAAATCTAAGCGTTCCTAAGCCGAAAGAGTCTCATAAAAAATAGTGTTGCCATTTTTTCTTAAATGCAATAAAAAGAATGATTGAAATTTCGTAGTGTTCCATCCTCGACTTTGACCCAGTGAAATTTAGAATGTTGCAAAGTACATAAGGAACAAGGATATTTTCTTATGTAAACAAATATACTCTCTAACTAAATACGTCCTTGCAAAAATCGCATCGATCTGTTGCTTTGCTTCGTTTTAACATGAAGGAAGAACAAACAATCAATCACACTTTCACATTATGTTAGTTAGCAATCAAAGATTTTTGGTTTGTTTTTTACCAGAAATTTTTTTACTAGAAAAAATATAACCAGCCCCAGGAAGCTCGAGTGGGAATCTAACCCACGACCCTTGGATTACCGTTCTAATGCTCTGACCTTAGAGCTACCAAGACCTATTTTTTATCGTTTCATAGTTATTAACTGTAAATTCAAATAGAGCCACTAAATAAAAACGCACACTGATCACACAACATGCATGCACCGACCTTTATTAATACTGCGAACACCTTGTACTAACCTGAAATAAGAGTAAAACATAATTTTTAATATTTTTGTTCTTAAAATTTTTGGAAAACTATTAAATATAACGTAATAATATCTAATAATAAATAAAGACTGCAGATTTTTTTAAATATATTTTATACTAGCAATTGCTCGCGGCTTTGCTCACGTGGAGTAGTAATTGTTTTTAATAAAAGTCACTTCATGATTTCTTTAAAAATTAGTTTTGCGTACAAACTTTCCTCCCTTATTACACCTCTCTAGGGAATGTTTTTCAAAAAATGCTAATACAAGTAATTCTTTATTTTTAATGAAAAATCTATTTATCGGTTAAAATAATTCATTTAATTATCTATTTGCTTTAAAAAAACGATTTTCCTGAAAAAAACTTCTTTCCTCTTTTACTTATTTTTAAACAAAATCCCTGAAACCTGAGAATTCTTAATTTCTTTTCAAAAAGCCAAATACCAATCTTAAGGTTTTTTACTTCAAAACAGACGGACTTTCATACAAACTTTCACCCCCTATTTGACCCCCTTAGGGGATGATTTCCGTAAGATCCTTTCTTAGTGGCTAGTTACGTCACTCAATTAACCTACAGGGCAAATTTCATCATATTTGCTTCAGCGGTTTTGGCTCGGCGATCATGAATCAGTCAGTCGGGACAAGTCATTATATGTGTATATAGATACAGTAAATGAATATTATATCATTTTACGCAGACGGTGTTAAACCACCTATGGTTAAACGGTGTAAGTGTAAGCTAGTAACTATAAAATCAAATCGCTTCATTATAAATAGGTTTCCATCGCTCACAACCTATCGTTATATAGAATCATGTTACTGTGCATTAATATTCATACTTTAATAACGCAACGCACTTGTACTAACTTTATACATTTTTTAAATTAATCCCGATCCCGTGCCTGTTGCAAGACATTGAGTGAAATACTAATATACAAGGTAATTTGAATACTTTGCATTTTAAAAGTCGATGAGACAGGTGCGCTGCACCTAAGTATTGGCGTATGATAATGACACTGTTCTAATCGTTTGCTTAACATATTTTAACACCAGATCTGTAAAGGCCAATTTAAACAATTAAAATTATTTTCCTATCATCGTTGAAAGTTCAAATCGTAAAACAGTCACATGTGAAAATTTTTTTATAGTTATATAAAGACTAATTGCAATTAGTCTTTTTGACAAGTTTATTTAGATATTCTTCTAAAGTAAAGAAGTAAATTTTTCTACAAATAAGGATTTAATATGATTTGATGTTGTATATCCGAAAACTGTGTAAGAACTTGAATTCGACCACTAATTTTTATAATAAAGTAGATAGCTAAAACAATATCATAATTAATAACTTTCTGTTGCAATATTTTTTTGTAGTTACTTGGTGACTTATTGCATGAACCGGTTCCTATGCATAATACAGGCAACCTGGTCACACTAGCTGGTCACCTCCGAAATGATTGTACCACGTTCTTAAAAAAAAACTATTCACACTTGTGTACCGTCAACCAAAGCAGTTTATAATTCCATGTTTATTATGATTTTAATACAGAAATAGACAGGACAATATATCGTCGGTAGAAAGGAGAAACTGCTAAGTTGGAAAGGGAAAAACGCTGAAGTGCCAAAAATCAATTGGTGGGAAATGACGTTTAAAGTTTAAACTTTCCACACACTTCTTTTCTACCGGCGATATGTCGACTGAAGCATGTTTTGTTACCCTTTTTATTATTTTCTATTTTGTTTCTATTTCGTAAGCATTATTACAATATATTTCATTCGCAATTTTAGATCAGTTTCTAACTCCCCGCCCGATCCTCTAAATGACACCACACAATTACAGAATACACTAAACATGCACACTAGTTTTGGCCCAAGACACCGTACTCGTAGAAGAAGGGTACGAAGAACTGGTTCACACGCGCTCTACACCAGGTATAGACATGTACCTGGGCGCTTCTCTCCTCCTCCACGGCCCGGTCAACCCGAGCCGAGGTCCGTGCCAGAATCTAGTAGGGCACGGGGACGCGCACTAGTGCGCGATGCCGTTCCCTCTAGAAAACCTCCAAAGGTGATTCGTTTCACACGGCTTGAGGGACCCTTTACGTTCCTCGCCGCCCCCAAAAAAGCCCGGTGAAGCTGAAAATGCCGTTAGAGGCAATCAGCAAACTATCTCTCAAAAAAAAAGAAGTTTCTAACTTTTCCTTTGAGGACGCTATGATACAAGATACTGTCAAGTTTTTTCCTGAATATATTTTTATCTATAATAATAGTTTCATTACCACCACACGAGACCTGCCCCGTTATATCATCACTATATATAAATCTTATTTTCTATTTTCAAGTGCTGATTGCTGCACTGTAGCTAAATTAAATATTTATAAAATTTTATAAAATACAGTGAAAAAATTAAACGCCCACCCCACCCAGCCAGGAATCGAACCTGGGTCTTCCGCAATCCAGGCGGCTGCACTGACCGCTATGCTACCGGGAAGGCTGACGTAAGCGCTGAATTTTGTCACTGCTTTTTAATTTTTGAGTGCCATCGGTTGCAATGACCGTTGGATAGATGGCGCATAGTGCCGCTAATAAGCACTCAATAATTAAGAAAGCAGTATCAAAATTCGGCGTTTAATTTTTTAACTGTATTTTATAAAATTCTATAAATATTTAAATATAAATCGTTGATTTTAATCTCATTAGAAAAAATCAATTATTTATCATTAAAGTAGTAGGTAAGTTCTTCACCTTACTTAAGATACGTCGGAATCTGACTACTTTAAGTGTGTCTAGCCACACTGTGGACTTTAGCAGCAGAATTGACACTTCTAGGATGTGGTCATCGCCGCCCATGTACATTTGGGTGTCTAGTGTGAGTTTTGTATACTATCCGTATTCATTAGATTACGTTTACGAAAACGAAAACCAGTACGATTGATCTTTGAAGCAGCGCCTCCTGGCGACATATGAGAACAGTTAAAATTTTGCCTAATACATTCTTGTTTTCGTTGGCGTGATCGAATGGCGAATGAAACTCACACAAGACAGTACCTATCCGAGAAGCTGTATAACGTTAACGACTTCATGATCCTTTACTCACACTTTAGTGTTTTCTTGAACAACATTTTCCCTAGAAACTTACTGATTTAACGAATCTTTAGTGTTTGTTTTTCCAATTTAACATTGTGTTACAAAATCTCATGCTTCCTCTGCCATCCATACAAACGTGACGGCCGGACAATATGTCCGCGCACATATATCATCCCAGTGTCGCGACGCGTCGCGCGACAATGGCTACCATTGTTGTTGCAGACCACAGGAGATAGGCAACGCGACGTACGTACACCGCGACGCGACGGAACATAGAATACGATCGTGTATTGTAAACAACACTGACAGGGTTTAAAAAAATATTTAGACCATTTTGACTTACACCTCGGTGGCCGAGTGGAGTGGCAAAGTGCTCGGCCCGATACCCGAAGGACCCGGGTTCAATTCCCAGGTCGGGCGAAGTGTGTTTCGGATTTTTCGATGCTTAGGTGTTTGTGATTACCAACCTGCGTTTGGCAAGCGTGGTAATTAAGCCATTACCCACCAATTGTAGCGGTGACTTGATTTCAATGATGGCGGCCTTTGCCCAGCAGTGGGACAATTATAGGCTATTTACTATTACGACTTACAGTAAAGAAACGCACTACGTCCAAAAAAAACAGATTTTGCTAACAGTAGTCAAATTACAACAACACAAATGTTGAAAAAATTTCCACGAGCGGGATTTGTACATGCACCCTTCTGACATACCGGATCAGGTGCTCTTTCAATTGAGCTATCGTGGTTCTAACCAGCCGCCGCCGAAATTATTCAACACTATTTACTTTTTCACTTTGAAAGCCACATGCACCCATTCAATGTCAACAACTACAGTCATTAACACCCGAATCATAATATTTTTACAAATACTAAAGATCAGTTAAGAAGTAGGCAAGCTTTATAAAATGTTTTTGTTTTGTTTATATAATTTTAACGTAGTCAAATATTGATATGTTCTTTCGAAATTGCATATTTTTCATTAAATATGTCGATTACCTATCTATACGATTGCTTTGTTTATTCCATACGAGAAAGTGCTTGGTCTTCAGCTTACGAGAAGGTAAGTAATTGTAGAAGCGTACTCCTTCCTTAAAGTTAAGGATTTTGTGAGTGAAGTGAATAACTGGCTATCTTACCCCAACAGCTGGAATATGTTATTAACATATTTGTTATGCCGACCGACTTATATAAGATGGTGGATACCTGGCTAGCTAAGATTGCTATACTATTACGTACACACGCCTGCACGTCAACCTACCACAAACTGTCAAATTTCCTCTATAGACTTTGAACTTTAATACTAAGTTGTATGGTTGAAAATGTATTGTATTTGACAGTTTTGGGTAGGTTGATTTGCAGGCGTCTGTACCATCAACCTAACAGTACAAGTAGGGTAGGACCAATTAGTCATGTCATATTTCGTCATATGTTCATGGTAATTTGAGATTGATAGTGACTACTGCTTATATCGTCCAGTAGATTGCACTCTCGAGCTGCACAGTCTACTTTTTTTTTTTGAGAGAGATTGCTGATTGCCTCTACGGCATTTTCAACTTCACCGGGCTTTTTTGGGGGCGGCGAGGAACGTAAAGGGTCCCTCAAGCCGTGTGAAACGAATCACCTTCGGAGGTTATCTAGAGGGAACGGCATCGCGCACTAGTGCGCGTCCCCGTGCCCTACTAGATTCTCCGAAGGGTTCGGATCGGATCGGGGCACAGTCTACTATGGCAATTTAGCATGGATCTCACGAAATTAAACTAAAGCAAGTACTGACAGATATCTATTGCAGGCGACCAGAATGTTTTCGCAGCGAAAGTGGTAGGCACTGGGCAGCTATGAAACGTGTGGCCACGTTAACACTGCATAAAATTTTCTGAGAAGCAATTTTCATTAACCCGACGGCAATTTACATAAATCTACATCTTCTCACCTCATATCAAACCGCCTCAGCGCGATCGTATCGTAAAATTTAACATTGTCAGTTTCTGTATCACGGTGCAGCTGTCTCTTTCGCACTGGTTATCCCACCAGCCGAGAAACGAGAAGGAGATACAAAGATGACCGCATAAAATTAAACTGCGCGCCAAAATTAACATTGGTTTCTTTAAGTAAACAGTGGTTTCGCATGAGTTAAAGCCAAACATTTCAGGCGTCCGTCCCACACTTGATCTGATTTCGAAAAATGATTCTTCGAAATGGAAAATTAAGGTTCAATTTGCGTGAACCAGTAATTTGGTGCGTACGTGTAACCTGAAATTTACACATTGTCATAATTGGATTTCTGCGGAGTAATAGTTATTGGCTGTAATTATTTGGCTCTGATATCATCAGACATGGCTGACCCGGTATGATGGAAGTTCTGACCTAAAGAACTACTACAATGTTATCCCATTGAAAAAAATTACAAGTTTCATGAAGGGCTGGTCAACCCTCTGTAACAAGGGCTGATAAAGTCCAGTGACAATGAAAGACTTGATGAGTTGACTCGACACATAGGTACTTTAAGTTACACTAACTGCCGTAGTCAGAGACGTCAATTAAGTTTTAATGACAATTAAGTCTCTTGCTGTCACTTTTTTCTGTATAGTGCTGAATAGAGAAGGAAAGACATTTAAATGTCATTAAACTTAATTGACGTCTCTGAGTACGGCAGTATGGTTGTATTTTTTAGTTTTATGTACCAATATATGTTTATTCATTCATCCATTCACAAAATGCAGCATGAGTTAATCTGCAAACTCTCTCCAAGAATAAAAGCCATGGCATAGTCGAGGATCCTTTAGGAGCACCAAATCTACTAATATTATAAACGCGAAAGTTTGTTAGTATGGATGGATGTTTGTTACTCTTTCACGTAAAAACAACTGAATAGGTTTTAATTAAACTTTCCTCATATACAGACCATGACCCAGACCAGCATATAGGATACCTTTTTTTTTTTACTGTAGTCTTCGCGAACGAAGTCGCGGGCAACAACCAGTTCTTAAATATAGATTAAGTTTATTTAGCAGATGTATTACTGAAATTGGGAATGGAATTGACCTAGGTAAGCGGGTAATATTCTGTCCTAGTAATTTTTGCTATAAGCCTGTATACTTTTTTCTGAAATTCTTTTTAAATTAGCTGGGGCACTTGTTGTTGGACTTCGACTCAAAGTATATTATTAAGGATCATTTATTATGTAGAGTCAATATATATTAGTGGGTCTAGTTATACAATTGTATTGCTATATCCTGCTTAAAAATAATTAGTAAATATATGTTAGGGCGACCAGAACCAAAGTTTTAGGCTGTTTTGACCTTGATTTTCATTACATATTAGTTTACTAAAATCAGCGTTGGCCCTTGGGTCTTGGTCATATAACTACAGAATATATCATTTTGAATGCAAAAAATTGAATAAAAAGAATATTCAAGGCAAAAAATTTTGTTGACGCCTTTTGAGATAACTGTGTAATATTGTGTTTCCTTTTAATTCTCGAGGACCGGCGATTACTACACTATAAGCTACTCCTTCGTTGGCAGGATATATTTGAATATTCAGTAATCTAGCCCTGCAGTGGGACATTTAAAAGTGATGATTAAACTACAAGACACTCCTATGTCTTCTTGTAGTTTAATTTATTCTCGACACAGTAATGTTTACGATCAAGCGATCAATGTGCAAGATAAAATAGCGATGTAAGTTTTGATTAATTACATTTAAATTACTGTATGCTTAAGCTCCAACAAAATGACGTCTGTCATGTTTGTTTAAACATGGCCTCCCTTACTATTAAATAAACGTACTTAAAAGCTTGGAATAGTAGTATTTTGTTTATTTCAGTCAAACATAATTTTGAATCGTAAAAAGGGAAACAAAACAATGATTATTTTTTCCAAACTCTGTTTATTAGTAAGGCTCGGTGTCTTCCGTTTTGGTTTTCTTCTCTACTGAGGGCAGGCAGAAGAGTCTACCCCATACAGTGTGATTTTCAATAAAATTTTCTTTGTTTCAGATCACAATTACTGATGATTGAGTACCGATTATATACGGTAAAAATAATTTTCCCCGATACTCTTAGGTTTCAGTAGATTCAGTAAAGGTGTGAGACTGTATTAAGTCGACTTTTTAAGTGAATTTAAAGTGTACGTTATGCTGTTTTGTTTTTCATTTGCCAACACTCATGCATGTTTACAATTGTTTAACGAGTAACAATCCACCATTCTTACACATAAATATCCGACAAAACACAATTTAAAAAAAAACGAAATTACAAACGTCACTTCACTTTCCCGCCAAGAAGTCGTGTGTATGTGGAGAGAACCAAACCAGCTACTTACAGCGTATTTGTATTTATGGTTGGTTTGGTAAAGTTAACATTGTCTTTGGATTTAAGTGCATATAAATTTCTATATTTTTACTGTATGTATGTATGTGTATATATGTGTTTAATACACAATATCATTATCTATACTAATATTATAAATAGGAAAGCTTTGTATTTTTGTATGTTTGCAACGAATAAACTCAAAAACTACTGGACCGATTTCAAAAATTATTTCACCATTAGTATGCTACATTAGCGCTGCGTAACATAGCCTATATATTTTATAATAGCTATCGATTTATTTTGAAATAATAAAAAGGCTAAAACAAAAAAACATTTCCAACTATGTTACTACAACTATTCCACATCTCCTACTCTCAGCAAACATCATAAATAACCGCTACTACAAGAACGTCAAACTTAAATTATTGACTCTCGTCGCCACCGTATAAATTTATCGCTAAACACAATTGAATTGCTCTCACACATCGGTAAAACAGACGTCACCGCGTCCAAGACATGACCACTAAATAAGGTGATTGCAGAAGGCAAGCTTAATACAATACACACCGCGCTCGAGCAACACACATACACCCTCTCATGGACACGGAATCTGGGAACAGTTCGGAACATTTTTTATTTTTGGGAGAGATTACTGTTTGCCTCAGACGGCATTTTCAGCTTCACCGGGCTTTTTTGGAGGCGGTGAGAAACTTAAAGGGTTCCTCAAGCCGTGTGAAACGGCATCACGCACTAAGGCGTGTTTCCGTGCCCTACTCGATTCTCCGAAGGGATCGGATCGGATCGGGGAGCGGAACAACCTGAGCGGATCAGCCTCTAAAGGGTCGGTCCTCGGCTCGAGTTGACCGGGCCGTGGTGGAGGAGAGAAGCGCCCAGGTACATGTCTGTACCTGGTGTAGAGCGCCTGTGAACCGGTTCTTCGTACTCTTGTTCTACGAGTACGGTGTCTTGGGCCTAAACTAGTGTGCATGTTTAGTGTATTCTGTAAATGTGTTGTGGCATTTAGAGGATCGGGCGGGGAGCACGGAACAGTCTGACCGTAGCCGTTGCAAAATCGTATTTATGTAGATTTATTTTTCCATACAACCCTGACATTTTTGACTTTTATTTTTATTAGACTATTAGGTGGTCGACGTAGAACAATGTGTCAGTTAGACTAAGGGTTGTCCCTTTGCAATTTTACTTAGTAACAAACAACCTCAATATCTCGGCCATATGGTGCTTTTCAGGTATATTCATAGTTCCGAGGTAGTTCACAGTACCCTATTTGCCATATTCGGGACTATACAGGTATTACAAAAACACAAATGTTGAAAAAATTTCCACGAGCAGGATTTGAACCTGCACCCTTTTGATTCGCAACAAAATTTGCGTTAAGATTATATAAACAAAACAAAAACATTTTATAAATAGCTTGAGTACTTCTTAACTGATCTTTAGTATTTGTAAAAATATTATGATCGGGTGCTAATGACGGTAGTTGTTAGTATTGAATGGGTGCCATTGGCTTTCAAAGTAAAAAATAAATAGTTTTGAATAATTTCGGCGGGCTGGTTAGAACCACGATAGCTCAATTGGAAGAGCACCTGACCCGGTATGTCAGAAGGGTGCATATTCAAATCCTGCTCGTGGAAATTTTTTTAACATTTGTGTTTTTGTAATTTGTTTCGCGACAAAATTTGCGTTAAAATTATATAAACAAAACAAAAACATTTTATACAGGTATTACCGAACATCCTGTATGTGTGCGTTGCTCGAGCGTTTTCGTATGAAGCTCACCTTCTGCAGTATCCTTATTACGTGATATGACCAATACCAACATCAGCCAGCTCCGTCAGACACGTCTCACTCAGCTATTGACGCGTCAATGCCGTCTGTTAATTTGACAAGGTAATTAAGTCAAGGAACTTTCGAGCAATTAAGGAGACACAATCGGACAGGCGGCCGATAAAAGGCGTTTTGTGGGACGCGCGATGATATTCATCACGGGCGGATAATTCGCAGACAATTTGCTTGCTTTATCAGTACATAATTATCCGAAACTCGCGAGTTAATGGACGGTTGTGACGGTGGGACGGCGCGAGTGGCGGAAGGTGAGCGGAATGATGTAAAGGTAATATTGGGAGAAGATATTATGAGAGTCTTGAGAGAGTGATGTCAAGAAGAATTCCGCGTCCGAAAAGGACGACTTAGGGCCTAAGTTAGGCCGCCTAACAAATAAACAAAAAATAAGCTTGGAATAGTTATTCCGTGTTTTGTCTTTTTAACTCTAATCTAAAATGAAGTTTACATGACAGAAACAAAACACGGAATAACTATACGGAGCTTATTCTCTGTTTATTTGTAAGGGGGTTCCTTTTATAATGTGAACACCTTTCTATGTATACTTAATGAGCAATAAAAATTTTGTATTTGTATATTCACGTGGCTTATAAAATTTTGTTATTTTCAATTTTATTTAACAATCACCAGCCTTCCCTATGGATGGAAACACCGAGAGAACGGGTCATAAACCACCATGCCGGACCAGTACAGATCGGTGGCTGCTAACGAGTACTAATGCAGCCTGCCTGGCCCATTGGAAGGGTTTTATATAACTTTCACAAACTTAAAAAACCCTGTCAGATATTTTGTCAAATGAAATGTTACCACACCAAACCCTACTATAGTGTCTAACTGCCGTACTCAGAGACGTCAGTTAAGTTTAATGACAATTAAATGTCATTCCTTCTCTATTTAGTACTATACATAAGAAAGTGACAGCAAGAGACTTAATTGTCATTAAAACTTAATTGACGTCTCTGAGTACGGCAGTAATTAATGAATCATAGTTTGGTATATTACTTTAAAATGTCACTTATCATTTATTATTTTTCTGTAGCATGCTCGGTACACTATTACTGTCTAGCCTAGCACAATATTAAGATTTCTATTTTATAACATAACTTGATGGTATTCCGTCTGTGTTATGTATTAAATAAATAAACAAAGAAACGTGCCACTGTTAAGCACATGCTTTTCCATATAAACAATAGCACATGAAGAGATCGGGCCATAGCCACAGAATAATAAATCACACAACACACACACACACCCACATGCCTGTGGGTTTAAAATGTGTGTTATGTCGAATATTCATGTGAAATAATGGTTGATTATTAACGTGCATGAGTGTTGGCAAATAAGTCTATCTCTATAACAATAATGTTAACAGAACTTATAAGTGTCGACAGTTAAGGACAACTAACAGGTAGCTCAGTTTGGAATTAATAATAATAAAACAAAAAATCTTTCTGTAAAACAATAAATTACAAAAGGCTAAGAATATATTAAGATACACCGTATCCTATCATTAAGAGAGACTGGTACCTACACCTGCAAATACAGGTCACCAGGACCCCCTCGCAAATATACATATACAATTTTAAATATAGCAACAATTAAATTAGATGTAAAGAGGCGAAAGAGTAGAAGATAATTGCAGGTGAAATACGCTTCCCTCACTTACTATCAGTGCCTTTGCGTTGATGACAAAACGAGCAATTATTACAAGTAAAAAAGATAGTAGTAGTAGATAGACAGACTGAAATATTTACAAAGTCAGTAAGAAATTATCGTAAATTTCTATTTAGGTAAATAGGTAACTACTGTATGATTTCATTTACAGTTCTTTCTAAAGCCACCGAAAGAAACAAATAAAACATAGAGTTTTAATTCGAATAAGTATTTACCAAAAAAAAGGTTCTGAATATGAAACACTTCGAATCACCGCGCGCACCTTACACCACACGCTAAAATATTGCACTCCCGCGCATCTTCGCGCAAGAGTAATGTGGACGGCCGCCGCCATGTTATTACAACGTAAATTATGGCGTTGACACGTATAGTATACCGAATCACCGAGAAATATCACGGACAAAGGCGATAATTAGGCGCGAAATTTAATTTCCGTGAATCGTTCGAAAGTGTATTGTGCAACTGGTGTTCATCAAGTGTGTGAAGCGTACCACGAGCCCTGTTACCGGGTTCGGGCTTAACCATCGGTTGGGCTGCAGGTGTAAGGTTGAGTTACGTCTTCCCCGTATCGCAATTAAACTTCGCACTATATACTTGTGTTTAAATAAACCCGAGCATATAGTGCGAAGTTTAATTAAGTTTAATTGAAGTTTCATTTATTGAAGTTTAAAAAAAGTTGTTAAATAACAACTTTTATAGAAGAGGAGATAAGTAAAACAACGTAATAGTTTACTAGCGGCCCGCTCGCGACTTCGTCCGCTTCAGTGATAACCCGTATCCTATAGAATCCTATAGAACCCTAAAGCAGCGCCACTTACCGGGTCCAATTGTATGCATGTATTATACATATAACCCTTCCTCTTGAATCACTCTATCTATTAAAAGAAACCTCATCAAAATCCGTTGCGTAGTTTTAAAGTAAGCATACATAGGGACAGACAGACAGCGGGAAGCGACTTTGTTTTATACTATGTAGTGATTATTATTTGAAGTTTTATAATTAGGTTTAACGACAATAAATGCCTGTGAAGCCTTATATTGCATAAACGATTTGAATTTGACATTGATTTACTATTTGTTTGTCAATTAAAATATAGATTCACATTCTTTAACACATACTCCTTTTCGACTTAATATTCTTTTGCAAAATAAAATAGTAATCTAAGTTACTAAGGGAACGCAATGCACGAACGGTTAGCATGTTATAGTTTTTTATTTGTGGTTAAGTCTATAGAAGCCTAATCATCATCATTAACATCATCTCAGCCAAAAGACATCCACTGCTGGACAAAGGCCTTCCCCAAGGATCTCCACAATCATTTAGCGGCTTCCCGCGTCCTTCACCAGATCGTCGGTCAAAAGTCCCAGAATAATAATATTGTTCCAAGATAGAGGCGCTTAATGATAACGTTTCATTGACAAATCTACGTGAAAACTACACAAACTATTACACAAAAGCCGAAGAACTCAACACCAACAGTTATTCTGAAAGCTAGCGCGGCAAATGTAAACAAACTCCGGTCAAAGAGAGCCGAGCACCCTCGGAGCCACTCGACGGCCACCGGCATATTGGAAGAGCCTTCACTGGTAACTCCTTTGCTGCATTAAGTACATTCCTTCGTAGTCTATTGAAATCATGAATTACGGTGGATTTTCTTTTCTCAACTACTTTGGTTAAGGCAATTAACTCTAGTTATACCTATGTATTATAAGAGCATCAAATATATAGTTTTCCATTACTAATGTATAAATTAAATTTCTTTCATGGGACTCTAAATTAAGTCATTTCACATCAATTGTAGTGATAACTTGATTTCAAGGTCTTTGCCCAGCAGTGGGACAGTATAAGCTTTTTGCTTTGGTTTGTGATTCAAACCTCCCCATGCTGGCTTTGGCCCTCATACATTCACAATAGCACATTAGGTGATCGGTCCAGTATCGTACCACTAAGCTGGCCAATATTGGTTGGGTTTTAACCACGTTATTGAAACAACCCGTACCAATGTAATTAACGGGGTTTTGCGAATACCCAGGAGCTAGTCACCCATTCGGTGTCAGGGAATTGTGATAATTGCTTAAGATGCAAGATCGTAAGCCGAACGTGAAAACCGCTGCGCCATCGCATCCCATTTCACAAATTAATAACTTTTTAAAATTACTAACAGCGATATAAAAGACGGACCCTGCAATAGGTTAGGGGTACAAAATAAAGTACAACTGAGCAAATGCTCCCATTATTGAAAACAAGACATCGCTACTTCGCGATCGCGATACATTTCAATGTAACTAAGGCCCGATTTTTCAATCCTCAGATAAGTTTATCCATTAAATAATTTTGACATAATGACAAATTCTCTTTAGAAAATATGTCACAATGACAATGTTATTCGTTGGATAAAACATAACTGAGGATTGAAAAGTCGGGCCTTAGACACGTAACAAAACAATATATAACTTTTACAATTGCTTTATGTCTCAAATTTTACATTTTAATGTATGTAATTATTGTATTAAAATATAAATGATTTACTTACTTAATTGCTCACAAAAAGCAGGCACGAATATAACGGGTGGAGCCAAAGTAATGGCATAATGTAAATATGCCAGTATTTTTGCAAATGGCGTCAAATGTCATTATGCTTTGACATTTATATTGTAGACAGATAAAGAATTAATTGACAATAAGCAATGGAGCGATACACACCTGAAGAACGCAGAATTATTGTTACTGCCTATTTGACCAATTTGCGGGCCATGTGATCTCCCGCGGCGATTTGAACTGGCCATCCAGATTTGACGACGCCAGACTTCTTTCTTTGGGGCTTTTTGAAATCTCGCGTTTACCGCAATAAGCCATAAACATTGCAAGTTTTGAAAACCAACATTGAAGAAGAAATTACCAATTTGGGGCCAAATGTCTTGCGAGCAACTATGCAAAATGCCGTAAAACGAGCACGAATGTGCATTAACTATGGAGGTGGTCATTTGACCCATTTAAATTTTATAAACTTAATGCATCAATTTTACACCTTTAAATATTTTTTTTGTATAAACAGAGCGCATTTTTTTCATTTCGAACAAAATGGCGGCCAATTCACATTATGACTTTACTTTTGCCCCACCCGTTATATTGAATGCTGCTAGTATTTCCTTTTAACTGTAAATAACGGACGTCGAAGTGAAGACCGAAAGCCACTTAGCAGCTACCGGCTTATTGGTGCACTGCCTTCGTCGATATTGTAAGCTCTTTGTTGCATTAAACTCCTCTGAAATAGACGTTTCCGATGGAGAGGATTAACGTGACTTTCATATAATAAAGTTATATTGTTACTACGTATAATTTTTGGGTTACATTGAATTATGAATAGTGATCTATATACATATAATGACTTGTCTTGGCTGACTGACTCATCATCGCCGAGCCTAAACCGCTGAAGCTAATTAGATAAAATTTGAACTGTAGGTTAATTGAGTGACTTAACCAGTCACTAAGAAAGGATTTTACGGAAATCACACCCTAAGGGGATGAAAGTTTGTATGAAAGTCCGTCAGTTTAAATACATGAAAATTGGTATTTGGGTTCTTGAAAAGAATTAAAGAGTGACATATCTCAAGAATTTTGTTTATTTTTCTTTAAATGAGTAAACAAGGTTTTTTTGGAGAAATCGTTATTACGATAGCTACTTAACAATTACTATTGTAACCTGTGTGCGATAGATACTGCGCCAAAAACCTCCTAGCTAATAAAATAAAAAAACGAACAATATTTAACGAACCATTTCATTTCAACTCTATACGAGTGTCTAGTGCGAGTTATATTTGACATTCGATCACATAAACAAAAACGAGTTTTTGTTTGGCAGAATTTAACTCTATTCGTATTCCACCAAAAGGCGTAGCTTATTGAAAACTGTTATTGACATTTAAAGGGAAATAACGAATTTCGTTTTCGTTAACGTTATTAAATAAATACGAATAGTAAAGAATACTTGCACTAGGCACTTTGATCGGATCGCGGCGGGCGAACGGCCGCAGCTTTCTACGTTCGACCACACAATGAGAGGGAGGGGGGGGGCAGAAGGACCCAGAAGGTAAGCTTAATACGCTTTTTTTTTGGTAGAGTTAGCTGATTGCCTCAACGGCAATTTCAGCTTCGGCTTTTTTGGGGGCGGCGAGAAACTTAAAGGGCTCCTCAAGCCGTGTGAAACGAATCACCTACCGAGGTTTTCTAGAGGGAACGGCATCACGCACTAAGGCGTGTCCCCGTGCCTTACTAGATTCTCCGAGGGGTTCGGATCGGATCGGGGAGCGAAACAACCCGAGGGCGCCTTTAAAGTCTCGGGTTGACCGGGCCGTGGTGGTGGAGAGAAGCGCCCAGGTGCATGTCTGTACCTGGTGTAGAGCGCGTGTGAACCGGTTCGTCGTACCCTTGTTCTACGAGTACGGTGTCTTGGGCCTAAACTAGTGTGTTGTGCAATGTTTAGTGTATTCTGTAAATGTGTAGTGACATTTAGAGGATGGGGCGGATCTCTCACGAACACTGACCTCGCTCCCGATCCGATACGAACCCTTCGGAGAATCTAGTAGGGCAGGCGTGTCCCCAACACGTGCGTGATGCCGTTCCCTCTAGAAAACCTCTGACGGTGCTTCGTTTCACACGGCTTGAGGAAACCTTTAAGTTTCTCGCCGCCCCCAAACAAGCATTGCTCGATCGCGTCTGTACAAAGCTTGCCTTCTGCAGTCTCCTTATTTTGTAATTCGACTGACTATTCAGACGCACTCGAATTCCTAGAAACATGTCTATCGGTGATTTCTCGAGCGGTGCCAACATTAGGCATCGTGAAATCTGTTCATATTAAACTCTCTAATAATAAAATGAGCACATTCTACACGATATTCTAAAAGCTCGACATAAACAGAGCTTTTAAAAGCAAGAGGTACCAAGAAAAACAACTCGACGAATTTAAAAAAAAACTAATTAAATCGTTTCAGACAATCAGTGGAGTGTTTATTGTCAAACACGTAGTCATCCTAGGTGGCAGGGAACTAAATACTTTAGAACAAGAATAAGTAGAGATGTATTGCAAGAATAACTTGTAATTATTTTTTTTATATATAAAAAAATTTTCTTCTAACACATCAACGATAGACTTGTAAATCCATACAGGTGTGTGTTCAATTTAGTAGTATAACTTTGCTATGCGGATTGAACCATTATTCCTCATATTCAACCCGAGCAATTCAGTTACCAACGACGACGCTTTATTGTTAATTTCTTCATTCTACGTACCCACTTCTTATCATTTAAACACACATACTACCTCAGTGCGGTTTGTACTGGAATCTCGAATTTAGATATGATATAATACAATAATATCACAAGCGTGAATAAGAGCTCAATTTAAATTTAAGATTTTGATACAAGCCGCTATAAGTAGTTTATTTCAAGATTTGCCAACCTCAGGGCTTAAATCTAAGTCTTCAACTTTACTTATATTTAAGTCCACATGTTGGCAAAGAGTTACATAGACAGGACTGTTCATAATCAAGTGAAAACGCCTTTAATGACTTAATAAGAATCCTCGCGCGCCGTAGGCGTGGTGACCAGAGGCCTCGCTAGTGATTTCACCTTCCGTAATCGATTGTAATTCCCGATGCTCTCCTCGGCCCGAGTAATCGATTGTAATTCTCGATGTCTCACTTTCGATACGATAGGTGTGAAGGAAAAGTAATTTGCGCGTCGTTGGTTGCAGAGTTTGAGCACGCTGCTCAAAGTGTTGATCATTAATGGTCTGTTGTTGTGCAGATAAATTGTGAAATACATACACAAAGTATGAATACCCCTTCTGGCAAGTTTCGTAAGAAATATAAGAGTTTAGGTAAAAAATTACAGTAATCCCACAACATATTTGGTAAATACGAGAATATTCAGCACCAATCTGTATTATCATATTTAACTCAGAAGTTATGAATGCTGAATGTCATTAATATAACGATGCTTGCCATTTTAGCTAGATAAGTAATTGTTCAGAAGTACGGAAACAGCTTAAACAGTTATGTGAAAAATGAATACAAAACTGTTAATGGCGTTTTACCAAATAGAACCCTAATACTTGACAGGCTCTCATTTTTTAAGACAAGATTTCTACCATTTATAAAAAAACTAATAAAGTTATACTTGCTAAACATGTGTGGGTGAAAACATACGCTAACCAATACCTTGTCGTAAATAATTAAGTAATTAACAACCTAGGAGCATTAAATAAACTTATATCGGACCTCAAATGTGGGTAGTATGAATAATTTAAAATTGCCATTTTTTTCGCTGGCATCCCACGGCCCGATTAGTCAGTATTTCGACATTCCCGTCCCACGTGCCCGTGGTTATTAACATAAAATGCTACAATTCATTGTGCAATAAACGCGAAATGCGATTTTATCTAGCGACAGAATGGAGGTGTAAAATTCTGCAACGCGTTTTTTCGACAAAAGCCAATATTGGCACAAACGATTGTACGCCAACCAGTATAAAAGTTATATAGTCTGGTCGAGTGTTTCCCTGTGGGGCTTGGGCAAATGTTGGCGCCCAAACATTGGACCAAAAGGCTACTTATCAACCAGCAGTTTGCGCGGGTATAAAACGAAGCTATATTTTAGTTTTCGACTTCATTGTGTACATTTACACCCTCACATTGAATTTTACGACTGCTATGGAAATGTTTCTATATTTTGTTACGACTGTTTAAAATTTATATGTTTTTGTTTACGTGTAACGCGTGGCGAAGAACTGCGAATCATGCAGCTGTTGAAGATATCGAATTTAAAAAAACTATCAGATCTTTTTTATTTCATTGAGTTGGCAAAGAAGTATATAAAAAATAAAAACAAACACATATAATTTAAAAAGTAACATATTTTCAGAAAGTTTTACTTTAGAAAACAGATATTTTACTAAACTATTTTCTCTCACACACAATTTTATGAAAATCATAAAAGTCAACATAGATTTAATTATGTAATCTAAAAATTCAGTTCTATCCCCTGTAACACAATAAATTATTTTCGTCCGTGTACCAATCTGATACTAACAGAAATAATAAACAACCTCATTTTCGCTCAGAAAAACAATGTCCAGTGCATTTACAGATTATATTTCAGATGAAACAAAGCTCATACAATTTCGCTAACCGACAAAGCGGCATCGCAAATCTCATTTGCAGACAACAAACAGATAACTATCTCATTCTTTCAACAATGGCCGCTGGTCTCATAAAGAGCCTAATTAGTAATATTCCGTGTGCATTGTGGTAGCTATCTCGGTGCGGACAATAAGATGGAAGCGGTTTTATCTAGGCCGATACGGCTGGAATGGCTGCAGGAGCGACAATTATCAGCCAATGACGTCTGCGTGGTGCGTTTTCGTTGATACCCCCATGTGCTATAACGCGGTGTTCCCTATCCAATTCTTGTCCAGCATGAGAATTTCAAAGCTCAGTGGGGTCTGGTACCGCAATAGAAAGGAGGCAAGGATATCTGCCTACTCAGGTTTCTCGGGGCCGGAGCCTGAGATACGATCGTGGCTCGAATACGTAATGGTCGGTAGTGCTCACCCGTGTAGCTCCTGTTTATTGTTACCGCTCTTGTCCGAGAACGTAAATTGAATAAGAGCCTGCGAAGAAAGCCTACCTAAGGGGGAAACATACAGACGACTGAGGCAATGCAATTATTATATTCTCATCAGCATCGGCCAAATTTTTTTCCAGTATAGCTTAGGACCTCCTAAATGGTGAGATTAGACTATCACTCATCACGTTTAGTGTTTACGGCTTCCATCTCACGCCTTATCGCGTTTTCCCAAGCACAAAGGATTTTGAGAAATTTTTAATCCAGTCACCAATACGTCATTGTAAAAAAATTGGTCTGCTAGCACGATTATACTCGAACGTGCTAGCCGGTAAGAAGGCTAACGACGAACAACTAGTGCGTCGTGTAAACACACAGGCGACCAACGCAACGCGATTGTTACATTCTCGTTTACATCGAAGATTGAGTAGGCTTCGCAATGACCTCAGCCTTCAATTAACCAATAAAAACGCGTCATCATTATTTTTATGAATGAACGAAACGGAAAATGCATATTGAATTTACGGTTAGTTAAGTAATGTCAATGCCAGAGGAAGTCGTCAAGTGAATTTCGGATAACTTATTCGATTGGGATGCCTTGGTTGGTGGTCGCGTGGCAAAACACTGTCCGATATCTAGAAGTCTTTTGGGTTCAATTCCCAGATCGGGTAAAGTTTGTTTCGTATTTTTCGATGCATTACCCTGCTTTGTGATCACCAACCCGTGTTTAGGAAACGTGGTGATTAAGCCAGTGCCAATGACCATCAATTGTAACGATGACTTGATTTCAATGATGGAGGCCAGAGGGCTTAATCTCTCTCTCATTTCAACCTTGATCACGATACCTTTCAAAGGTGTAAATACCTAGTCATTTTGCATAGACGATTCCAAATTGACGATGTCAAATTCGTTTATTCGACATCGTGCAAAAACACGTCGCGATTGCAATCACTGTCACTTGTCAATTATTTTGAAGTTCTTAAATAACTTTCAAATTTCAAATTGGAAGGTTTTATGATAGAGACAATAAGCCCTCTTGGACAATATAGATAGGCTATGACAATTAGGTGCATCGTTGCATTTCGTTCAGTGTCACGTGTATCTCGGCCTAAGACGGTCGGCACTGTTCCCTAACATAAAGTGGACTCTAAATCATAATTTGATATATTAGAAACTGTTTATCGGTTGATAGTGCGTTTACTTTCCAAGTCACGTGTTACTGACTCAGTTATTCTCTGTTATAGAATAACGGTGGTCTGCAAAAGGGGTTAGGAAAAATTATGTACTTAGTAACTGTTATAACAACCATTAGATTGCGTAAGGAACTTCAGGAACTTATTTATTACATAAACTTGAAAAAGATTTTTTTGTAAAAACAAATCTAAGTGTTGCTTTTGTCATTAAAAAATATATAAATGTGTTATATATAAAAAATAAAAAAAATATATTTATAGGTAGAGTATGTACACACGCCAGCATATCAACCTACCACAAACTGTCAAATTTCCTCAATGGACTTTGAACTTTATGCCTTAATTTTATGGTTGAAAATGTATTGAAGAAATTTGTCAGTTTTAGATAGAAACAACTTTTACGGATCTACTCGCGTTTATTTTACACATTACTTTTAATTAATGATTATCCTGACGTTTCGAACCCTTTGCAGGGTCCGTGGTCACAGGGAGACTGAGGTGTTGGTCGTCTCATAATTCATTACATCAAATCTGATGTAATGGTTGGGCCCCTCTACATCAGATTTGATAAACCACAAATACTCGCTAGAGAACAACGATTCATCCCTAGGATGATACGCGAGGCTATTGAAATTAAAAAAAATATATATATATAAATAACCAGGTAGGTCTACCACCGGCCTGCGATCACATCACACAAAATATTAAATCCCAGCCCCAACACCATACTGCCAGACCAAATGATACTGTGATCTCTTTCTGCGTAAAATGGAATGCACCTGATTATATTTAAATGTGGGTATACACGCTACTAACTAATTATGAGACGACCAACACCTCAGTCTCCAACGTCAAACGTCAGGATAAACATTAATTAAAAGTAATGTGTTAAATAAACGCTAGTACATTGATTTTCAAACTAGGGGGCGCGCCTCACTAGGGAGGCGCGAAGACATGTACAGGGGGGCGCGGGCGCGGGCGGCGGCGGTTATCACTCCGGTCGCCCGCTCATACCTACCGCACGCACCTCACTCCCCGTGTCGCACGCGCCAATCGAACACGTGAACTTTTGTTGCAAAAACAAACAAGCGACCTGCTATTATTGTGTATTAGAGTAGCGACAGTGAACGGTTATTTCTGTTGTTTCGCCATGAGTTCGGCGAAAAAACGCAAATATAATGATGATTATATTAAATACGGTTTTGTTTCCATAAATAAAAGTGGTATCGACCAGCCGCAGTGTGTCATTTGTTATGAAGTATTGAGCAATGATGCCATGAGACCATCCCGTCTGGAACGACATTTGTCAACAAAACACAGTGCTTTAAAAGACAAGCCGAAGGAGTTCTTTGCTTCAAAATCTGCAAGTTTGAAGCGCATGAAATTGGATAGTACTGGATCCTTCGCTCAGTCATCTGAGAAAGTGCTCGAAGCTTCATATGAATTGTCACTACTCATTGCAAAAGCCAAAAAAAGCCATACTATCGGTGAAACTCTCGTCAAACCCTGCTTATTGAAAGCAGCTGATATCATTCTTGGACCAGAAAGTAAACAAAAATTTTCACAAATACCTCTTTCTGATAACAGTGTGAAACGTCGCATTGATGATATGGCTGAAGATATAAAAAATCAGGTAGTGGAAGCCGTGAGAAAATCAAGTTTTTTTGCAATACAGTTGGATGAGAGTACGGATGTTGCGCAATGTTGTCAACTGCTAGTTTTTGTTCGATACATACAAAACGAAACAATCAAAGATGAGTTGCTGTTTTCAACAGAGTTAACGACAACTTCGAAAGCAATTGATATAATGACGGCAGTCTCTGAATTCTTTGATAAACATGAACTGTCATGGAAAAAGTTGATAGGTGTATGCACAGACGGCGCTCCGGCAATGCTTGGATCTCGTTCAGGATTCATACAGTTGGTCAAAGAAAAAAATTCCAACGTAATTACAATTCACTGTTTTATACACCGTCAAGCCTTGGCAGCTAAAACACTTTCAAATGAACTCTATGAAGTCTTAAAATTATGCATTAAAATTGTAAATTATGTTAAAAAGAGTGCATTAAACACGCGGCTTTTTACGGCTCTCTGTGAAGATTTGGGCACAGAACACAAGACATTGTTATTTCATACAGAAGTGCGCTGGCTCTCAAAAGGAAATATGTTGTCAAGATTATTTGAACTGCGAGATGAAGTAATTCAATTTTTAGAAATTCAAAAACAAAGTGAATTGTTTTCGGAATTTAAGAAACCATGGGTCCAAGTAATATTTGCTTATCTATCAGATATTTTCGATTCATTGAACACTTTGAATTTGAAATTACAAGGCGGAGATTCGAACATAATTTATCATCGGGATGCTATCACGGCATATACTGAGAAGTTGCAACTGTGGAAGCGCAAAATTTTGGCGTCCAACTATTCCTGCTTTCCTAAACTATTTGCAATCACAGAAGAAGCGTTCTTTAAAGAGATTTTGAACGAAATTGATACCAAGAATAAAATATCAAACCATTTGCAGCACCTCACTGACGAATTTAAGCGCTACTTTCCGGACTCGTGCAATAATATTATTTATCGATTAGCGACCGACCCTTTTCACGTCGACATAGACTTGCTGCCAGATACTATACAAGAGCAAACTTTGGAATTAAAAAATGATTCTGCTGCCCAATATGATTTTGAGAAGATGGAGAAGGCACAATTCTGGGTTAAATATCTCAAAGTTTATCCCAGCACAGCAGAGCAAGCACTAAAATTGTTTTTACCTTTTTCAAGCACTTATTTGTGCGAAAAAGCGTTTTCAGCAGTTGTAGCAATAAAAACAAAGTACAGAAGCAAACTAGATATTGCTAGTGATCTACGTTGTGCACTTTCTTCTATTTCACCCAGAATTGGAAACATTGTCAAAAATATGCAAGCCCATCCGTCACATTGACTCTTCATATGTACAAGTGTTTACAAATGTGTAAAAACAGTATTTTTATAGTAAAACACCTAAAAATATATTTTTGAACTTTATTACTCTTATTTTATTTTACAATTGCTCGACGAGCCCACTTGCTGCTACTTGATGGGACCAAGGGGGGGCGTGGGCATATTCATTTTAAGCAGTAGGGAGGCGCGATACTTATAAGTTTGGGAACCCCTGCGCTAGTAGATTCGTAAAAGTTGTTTCATTTCAATGTGTAGTGTTCGCGTAAACTTTAGAAAACAAGTTTTAGACAGGTTGGTGTGCAGGCGTCTGTATTTAAGTATTTGTTTAAAAAACTGTTATCAGTGGCAAAATGGTCACCGCTGATTTCAAATATGGGAGCACTCGTAATTTATTGATTTCAGAGTGTGCGATTTACTAGCGATTCCAGCATCGCACTCCTCTATTTCTTAAAGTTTTTCACTATAGTTATGATTACATTGAGGTTCAATGATACCATTTCTCCACTAATCAATCATTCAATTTACACTTTAAAAAGCGTTGCCTAAAATACGAATATTTTGGATGGTCACTCTGATTCCATACAACAGACAGACATTCTAACCCTTCAACCATTACAGTCTGTTACAGTCGCAGTATAAATAACGATTAAGTTTACTTATGATTCAATTCCGTTGATAGACCGCCAAGACGAACGCGGCCATCATACACCCCCCATACATATGTATGAGAGGGAGGAGGGCGGCACGAGACATAACTCGCTACCATTTGTATTTGAACGTATGTAAATTACGGTAGAATTTACAGAATATTTCAGTGTTTAGCAACGATTAGAGTGTTTAACGGTTTAAAAGTTTGATTAAGTAAGACTTTCTTTCTTTTGTTTGCATCTTTTGAGGGAATAAGAAGTTTTCTCTGGTTACCGTATGTGCTTTACGTGTGTACAGTCAGCAATGAAAGTCGCTTAGCACTTTAGTACCTTCTCCAAGTAACTTAAGAATGTAAAAGGCGCTTGTCTACAGCTATCAAAGTTATTACTTATGTCATGTTAATGCTGCCGTATCGTATATTACTACCCCTTTCCGAGGAGCTCGTTGGCGCAGTAGAACAATATGTTTAATATACTCTTGTATACATTTTTGCATTTTTAGTTCTTTGCTTAACAAGCTGTGGCTAAATTTAAGACAGAATAAGTTTTTAGTTATAAGTTTCTGGTCGTATTCAGTTAATGTGTTGATACAAACCTTGTGTATTAGTGGTCTTAATAAAAATAAAATAAAATCAGGATTAGTTAAAAATCCTTTTGAAGAAGGATTTTGTATGTTACATATTATGGGGTGTTATTTTAACGGTTAGCAAAGTATTCGTATTTTTGTTAGAAAAAAAAAATGCTAGTTGAGCAGCAAAAAACCTAGTTGGGCAGCAACTTATGGTCAGCAAATATTTCTGAATCAGTCTGCAACTTTTATCATTCTGAACAGCAGTCTTATGCCGATCCCCCCTTGCGTGACTGAAAAAAAAAATTAACTTAACCTAACCAACAGTAAGGATTACTTATGCTGACCGATTGTATAATTCTGCTGACCAAACAATAATTTTGCTGACCAAATATTTATTTTGTAATACAAATAAATTGTTTCCTCATATTATGTAAGTAATTTTAATTATATCGTACTTTGTATACAAATTTCCCCGTTGTGGAATAATAATAAAAAAGTACCAATAATGTCGTTACTTGTACTTGACTTGTACTTTAGCGTCGCAAGCGCAACATTGGCTTAAAATATTCCAGTATACATGCGGAAACATAGCCGATTGCCTAATGAAATTCAAGAGAGATATTACCCTAGAGGCTTCTGATCATCCGTAGCTCCAGAGGCCTCCAAAGCCTCCCCAAGACAAATGGCACCCAACGTCCGTCACTGCCCTGAATCGACGCACGCGCATCGATCGTATTAAACTTTTTACCGGCGCCCTCATGTCATAATGCTGCGTTATAACTGAAATGGATTATATTATGAAAACATGAGGTGAAATATTTATTGGACGGATGATTGAATGACGCTCTACAAGTGGATACCTACAATAAGCACGATTGATATGAATACGAAGCGATAACTCATTGGATGCAACGACAGAATGCGTATGAGCAGGGGTTTTCTTTGCACTGTTTGTGAACTTTCAGACTTTACATAAGATTTTTTTTACTTATGGAACATCGCATTAGCTGTAAATCTAGACATAAGTAGACTGATATAAATAATACGTGTGCTTACATATCAATTCCTTTTGTATAGCCTAATAAATAATATTTAAGCTTGATTAATTTAAGTTTCATCTACGTTCTTTGCCGCACAGCTTACCGATTCCTCTGCTTAGCCCTTAGGTCGACTGGTAGAGAACGCCATCTGGCATTAAGTGCGCCTTTGTTATTGTTGTACGGACGCCTGCACGTCAACCTATACAAAACTGTCAAATTTCTACAATACATTTTCAACCATATAGTTTAGTCATACAGTTCAAAGTCTATTTAGGAAATTTGACAGTTTGTGGTAGGTTGATGTGCAGGCGTGTGTAATATAAAGATTAAATAAATAAATATAATAATATAGTTATATATCATTTTACACAAATTTTGTAGCGAGCAATTTACCATTTACAAGACAAGAGTTAATAAAATATTTTTACGAATAGTGTATGTCATCCACCCACCGAGCTGTTGGTGGCCGGTGCTCTTTACCCTTCACGTGGCCATTACTCTGGAACAGCCTTCGTCAATCAGCCATCGTCCCACCTCACCATTGCACTTGTCCTACTCCTCTCCAACTAAGCTGGCGATTCGAGTAGTCTTAATTTTTTAGTCCTATATCGAATCTCGACCTTTTTTTTACTTTAGAAATTATCAGGAAGCGTAGTTTGAGTTTCGTTTACTTACCGTATTCATTCGATTACGTTTACGAAAACTAAAAATTAGTATGGCATTGAAGCAGCGACATACGGGAAGAGTAAACATTTTTTCAGACACACTCGTTTCCGTTAACGTGATCGAATTAAATCGGATAGTATACAAAACGCACACTAGGCACTTTGAGACGAAGGTAGCCAAATATTCACTACGTAAAACAAGGTTTATTTTGAGTTTGTTTAGAACTGCAACCAACTTGTGGCTTAGATCGCTTTGGAACAAATTGGTAAAAAAATATCACTTAAAATTAAGTAAAACGCTCGCAATTACCAGACACTCCAAACAATAAAGAACTCATAATCGAACACAGCACACAAGCTGGATGGAGGGCAAAAACCAAAATCAAGCCGAATCGAATCGAATGCATCGCGAATCGACTGGTTCGATTATCGGTAATTTCGTTACGTCCAAAAACTGGTCGCAAATGCCGGTACGGCCGGCGCGAATACTTCTATAATGAAATGACAATTACCTACGACGAGGCGGTGAATTCTTGAGCACCTTACGCAACCGTGGACAGTCCTGGAACTGCTACCAAGGGTTCTCGGCAAGTGCTTAGCGATCTTTTCGAGATATACCTGCTGGCTTATGCATATGAATTTTTAAATGTAATCGAAAAGTTTATTTTGGTGACTTAGTAAAACGCAATAATTAATAGTAACTTAAATGGACCTTCCATTTTGGAAACCTCGTTACACCATAGCAAAGTAAGGGAGAGCCCTGATACTTAAGCCCACCTTCCCAATTATTCGAAATTGATGATATTGGGAAAATAAACAACCAATATTCTAGATTTCGACAAAGTCCAGAGCATTTGAAAAAGTTTTAATTACTGCACTTCACAACTACACATATACAGTTCTTGTTTTTTTTTTCATAGATAACTAAGCTCTTTTATGTATTAAACTAACGAAGTACACGGTAACGACCACAATTACGAAGCGCATAAATCTAAAACAAGAATTGAATGTAGAGGATTTCAAGTGATAATCAACGCAAGTGTATACTGTGACACCACAAATAAAACTTTTTGCTGCCCCCAGAGAAATAGTGTTTATGTGGAGATGTCACCGTGGCCAATAGTAGGGGTCCCACATTTATTGCACCAAGACGTTCGATTGTTTTATAAATAAGCAATCGCAAAAAATACTATCGATCAATCGTGCGAAAGTCAAAAGATGGGAGTCGATAACACCCCGCCTGGAGGAATCCCAACTTTCTTGTTCAAGATTTAAGATATATTTCTCATTGTTCCACTACAAAGGGCACCGCTCTGTACCAATTCTAATGTGCAACACTGAAATTCCCGCCTTAACCGCAAGGTTTAAGAGCCGCTTTGGCGTAACAGGTGTGAACAGCAACGCGTCATATTCGTGCGTTTACAGACGTGAAAGATTCCATACGAGAACTGTCCAAACATTTTATACTTTCAAATCCTCGGTGCTTTATCTATAGTGATGATCTGAAATCCGTTATCTCTGTCAGATCAGCTCATGGGAGGTTCTCTTAGATCTTTATTACATGCGGCTCGGAACGCCGACGGGCGATGGTCCAGATATGTGACTGAGGTCTCGGTATTTTGATGTGACGTCAAATTATGCCATTGTTTTCCTGGTCACTTTATTTCCGATTGTCAACGTGCTGACGTATTTATTGGTGATCTTAGTGAGATCTCTGATGACGATATGATTATATTCCAAATCTGATAATATTATTTAAAGTTCTCAAATGATGTTGGAGTTCTTTTGTAACCCACAATGAGGGTTGACCTTCAACTCACCTGATGATGAAGTGACGATAAGGCAGAAGATCCTTATCCTCTCGAAAATCCGGACTATTTAAGTAAGTACTGGATGAACAAAACAGAGAGAGGATACATAAAGCTACTAACATAATTGTAATGGCGAATGACTTGGATATGAGCAAATGTTTGTGCTAGCGATAGCAAAGTGGTCTTGAAACCTAGAAAATTGAGCAGGGTAGAAATACTACATAGAATCTATCTAACCGAAGACTGGCCAAGTTACAACTGGCTCTCAGTAGTTAGGCACCGAGAAGGTGTGTAACAATTGTAAGTTACCTCGCTTAGAGACGTTTTAAACGAGGACAACGCAATAATTATGCCTCGAACTACGTGCGCCGATGACAAATCGCTCGCTCAAGCCCACGATAATGATCACGGGTGGAACATTCACACGACCACAATAGCCTCAGCTGCAGACAGTGAAAGGGAAGAAGATCCATGCAGTCTTGATATATCTGCCGTCTCTTTGGTCAGACCACTGGTATCAGAGCCAGTGGTTCTGGTTTGGATTTTTAGCAGTACATGTTTCTGGGTTAGGTTGGTGGAAGGGCCCGTTTTAAGTCTTTTGGCCAGCTACGCAGTTACCACCGTCTTTTTTAAATACAAATAAAAACAATAAATAACTACAAAATTAGTTGCCATTGTTTTTCTGATATATTTCTGGTTCTTTTGCTCGACTAAGTAAGGAAAATTTATTTTTATTATTTATTTATCACTGTACCTACGTAAGAGAGTCAGCTTTTGTAAATAAAAGGAAGTTTATATTATAATTTATAAATAAATAATAATAAAAAAGATAAATCAACACAATATATCAAGCATCTTATTAGAGATTTATCGATGCATAAATTAATCTTAAAATGAACAAAGACGAGAAAATGAGACATGCTAGCGAAATTATTAAAACAAACGAGATTTATAGGTTTTTTTTGCGATCGCCCACATAAGCTAGTAGAACGGATTTTTTTTCCGGCGTTTGGTCCAAGTTATAAGCAATAACTTATCTTCTACGTCCCACTGCTGGGTTAAGGCTTGCCCACACGAGCAATATCACTAGCAAATTGGGAGATCGGTCCATAACCCACCACGATAGACAGTCGGCCTGCTGAGCGTGTCATAGCCACACTCCATTGTCCATGTTGGCGCCATTTTTAATAACCCTTCTTCTGACGCAGTCGGGTAATAAAGAGGAGAAATTAGCTGAACTATATACATATAAAAAAACACTACAATAAGTGTCCTAAATCTGATTATTGTAAAAGTACAATATCGTGTCTCTGTGCCTTTTTGACTATAGGGAAAATGTCAGAAACAGGCCGTAGACGTTTGTCATAGGAGGATCGAGGCCCAAGAGTGTTGTCTCGTCGATCACATCTCCCGAATGATTTAATACAACTGTGTTTTTAAATTTTTGTGATACTTACGTAGGTGAATTTATTTTTGAATAAGCCAAAATTTATTTAAACTTTATTACACTTACATTTTATTGCAAACAAATTATAATTCAGAAGTTCAGAAAGAAATTCCACGGCGAAAAATTTCTACAATTGAGATTTGATCTTAGTCTGGATTTTAAGAAGGTGCAATCGCTTGTAGAATTTACTTAAACATTTTTTTTTATTTACAGTATCTTATGATTCAAATTTCAACACAAATCGCTGTCAGCTCTTCCTTTAGACATCCAAAAATTTACTGACAATTAACATTCGCCTACGTAAAACTACAATATAAGACGGTTGGATAATTTTATTATATTCATTATACATTACGTGATATGCCAGACGGCATACCAACATAGTACCAACTTGCCCAAAGGTCAGTCCCGTACCAGCACGCTTAAAATTAACAAATTAGTAGCATACTCGATCAATTAACTCGAGATAAAACTTTACAGCCCATTTACACAAAACACAAAATAATGAAGACTGCAGGAGGTACGCTTCATACAAACGCGCTCAAGCAACGCACACATAGACAACCTCTCACTGACACGGAACTCGCAACGCAACAGCTACGCTCGGACTGTTACGAGTTGTTCCAACATTCGTGTCCGTGAGTGCGTTGCTCGAGCGCGGCCTTAAGCTTGCCTTCTATGTGAGTCTCATTATTTTGTGTCATTTTACATTTCTTTTGTTATCTGTTACGTAATTAACTATGTATTATGGGCACCTCAACTTGACTTACTGAGTGCAGTAGTGTAATGCACTTTAAATTTTAAAGCAATTGCATAAGGTGCAATTTATGGTAGCATGTCTATTTTGCCATTATCAGCTTTAGGAATAATAAATAGATCAAAGGATGAACACATTAAGGCGGGGCAAAATAAGACATATCAAACCGACACAACCGACTCTGTGGTCTAGTGGATAAGACCACCGCACCGGTCTCAGAACCAAAGGTCCCTGGTTCGATTCACAGCGGGGATACATGTTTGGTACTCGGTTTGGTTGGTGATAAGGCTTGTTTGTCCGCCTGGATAACTACCACCATTTTATCTAAATATGTCGCCATAACATCAATGTTTGTAGCATTGATGTGTTCCGGCAGCTAGAGATGAGATAGTCAGTACCTTAGTAGTTTAGGATTCCGGATGAAGTGCGCTTCCACCTTCATTATTCCTTCGGCATTATCGTTACTTAATATCAGGCAAGATCAAGGCCAATTGCTTACCGGTAAGATATAAAAAACAAACTTTAATCGTAACGCGCACGATGAGAGAAGAGCAACGAGTCAATGGATCTCGTTATTTTGTGTCAATGGTGAGGGGCACCGTTCGAACCGTGGTACGAACGGCCAAACGACCTCCATGGTCGATAGGCCGTTCGTACACAAATGCCGTCACAAAGGATAGCGTAAACATTATATAAACAGAATGATTCATAACTATCTTGCATTATTTAATTGATTAAAAAAAAACTGCCTATTGTTGCTTATAGTTATAACGGATAGGTATATAATGTGGGTTACGGTTACGGTTAAAATAACACTACGTATTTAAGTTGTAAAACTCACCTGCTAGCTTTTAATCCGGTGACAATAATAATGTTTTAAATTATGTCCCATTGAAGTTCATTAAAGTCGAGTTAACATAACTGAGGGGACTAGAGTTCGTTAGAGCGAAATGTTAAAATGTTTTGCGAACAGAAAGCACTCAGGACGACAAGATAAGTCTGTTAATCTTCCAGATTAATGTCTTCGCGCTATTTGCGATGGAACACCATGTTTTTTCATTACATTATTTAATCGACTGCGTCGGTTAGCAAGCCGCAAGCGACTCCGCCACGAATGTGTTTTTTTAATAACAACAGCTTAAACATCCTCAGAGGGTTACGGAGAATCTAGTAAGGGATGGAGACACGGTTCCGTGATGCCATCCCTTACTAGATTCTCCGAGGTGTTCGGATCGGAATCGAGAGCAAAACAACCCGTGCCCACTCTAAAAGCTAAGACCTCAGCTTGGGTTTTACTTTTTTTTTATAAGTTACAAATACAGAATACCTACATTATTACATTAAACATGTTCTACTAGTTACCTGATAAATCTATATGCCAATTACAAATTGTACACAGCATTAATCAAAGAAGTTAACAGCACAAATTACAAGAGATATGCTTATGTGTTAATTGAATATATTATTATTTTTATTATTTATTTAAACACAAATACCTGCTACACTTACAGCAACGCCAAGACGTGTAACAGGTCATTACAATTTAAAAATATAAAACATATATATATACATAGACACAGATCAAATTAACAACCTAAAAAACTAACACAAACATCAATGAACACATACAATTTCATATTAAAGATGTCTAGATCTGGCTCCTGTGCAATCAAGGCGTTAAGTAGCCTGATGGCTTGAGTCGTAGGAGCGAAATGAGCGGTTTGCGTGCGCGTCAGCGGGGCGGCGAGCAGGCGCCGTGCGTGTGCCCTCCGCAACCGCTGGGGCGCTATGAGCGAGACAGAGAGCGACAGAGTGCACTGCGACTTATATATTCATTGGTTGTGATTCTAACCATAATTTCGAAAAATCAATAAGGAAAGAAAATAAAAATAGCCGTTGACCGGGTCGTGAAAGTGGGACTACGAATATTGGTATTGAAAATTAGCGAGCGATAAAAGTCTCAAGGAAAAACGCTGTGTTCATTGCATTATTTCTATTGCCGTTGACTAAGACTGCTTTAGTATAACGCGCAATGAACTGGAAATGGAATAGCGTCGATAGCCAACTAAAAGATACTCGTAAATCTTAGTATAATCGTAGTATCCCCCCCAATCCTCGTAACTCCGTTATGGTGGAGACCGACCGGAGCGATCATCGTAACGTAACTGTAACGTACCATTCGCGGAGAGCTTGATACGTCATTGCTGACTGACCGATAACAGGGGGAAGCTCGCGGCTCTCGGCTCGCGGCACGGCTTGTAAAGCCTGGGGGTAATTTTTGAACATCACCAGTAATCTCAAAGTTAAAAGACATGAAATACATGATGAAATATTATAGTGCCAAAAATTAGTTACCTATATTGAATAAGAGTCATTATCATCATCATCATCAGCTCATTTTATATCCCCACTGCTGGGGCACGAGGCTTCCCTATGGATGGATAACGGGCCATGAACCACCACGCGGGGCCAGGGCAGATTGGTGGTTGTCAACGACAGTAAATGTAGCCGGGACCAACGGCTTTACGTGCCTTCCAAAGCACGGAGGAGCTCGAGATGATACATTTTTGGTCACCCATCCGATGCCTTTGCGAAAGTTGCGCCATCGAGCTCCCCCCTCAGTTTTGAAGAATGTCTATTGTAGTCGGGTGGGGCTTTTACAATAAAAAAGTGGAATAATGGAACAACTATAAAAGTTTAAATGAAACAAAATCGTCCCCCAGCCGACCACCATCCACCCGACTTCAATAGACCTTCTTTAAAACTGATATGCGTATCTAGGTAATTAATAATATGATTTCAATATTATTTCTTTCTTCTTAGAGCTGTTTTTTGTATACCTACTTATTTAATCATTTCTGATTAACTAAATCAAAATACGAATTTCTTTGTGCTAAGTAAATTTATTTTTTACTTTTTTTATTTTCCTCTTTGAAGTCGGTTTTTTTTTTTGTTAAAAATGAATTTATTTTACGATTTTTAGTGATGGGTAGACCTAACAAATGTGCTTCTCGGATGAGGAAAAGACGGCCTAGTAGGTAGTGGTATTCCTATGTAAAACTTCAATCTTAATTAGGTATTATTTTTGTACGAACTGAACATTTTGGCATACTGAATCGTATGAAGTAAGCCCAACAAAAGTAACTGCTGTAAATCGTTGAGGAATCTCGACTGTCTATGCTCTCCATCATCAGACCTGTAATGGCACTTATAACCCATATGAGTGCAAAGTTCTCAACAATAGAAATGAATTAAGTTCAAACAAAAGGTAGCTACTGTAAAACGTTGAGGAGCTCCCTTGACTATCCTTCGTCTTCATCATCAGACCCCTAATGACAGTATCAACCCATCTAGGTGTAAAGTTCTTACCAATACAAATTAATCAAGCCCAAACACCAGGTAATTGCTGTAAATCGTTGAGGAGCTCCCTCGACTGTCTTTCGGCTCCATCATCAGATCGAATCCAGACCTTCATTAAATAGTAGTGCTTTAAAATACTTAATGAAAAAAATTAACAAACGCACTAGTCGCCACTACGGTTTTCGAAGGCTCCCCTCGATATCTTCAGGGTTCCATCATCAGATCCTGACCTGATGAACATAGGGCCACTTGTGAAGATAACCTTTCAAACAAAACAAGAATTTTCAAAATCGGTTTACAACTTACGGATTATCGCGTAACAAACATACAAAAAAATAATAAAACATTCAGTCGAATTGAGAACCTTCTCCTTTTTTTGAAGTCGGTTAAAAAGAGGCCGAAATTATTAATCTTGCTCAGTCTAGTTTTATTTCAACTCGCAGTCCATACGCAGACATATGTTTCAGCAATTTTTACTGTTTCAAAACTGTACGGCAAACACAGCTTATTTATATTAAATCTAAAAGATTTGTTTTTTCTACTTCCTCCAAAATGATCGGAGCCTTTTTTATTACTTTAATCCTCTTTCATTCAAGTTCTATCATTTATGCTTTTCGTACTTAATCTAAAAGGTTAATCATCCACACTTTCAATGAGTTTTATGAGCCATGAGCAATGAGTGATGAGCAAGACCGTACGGTGTTAAAACTTATGGATGGATCACAATGACTACATGGCAACAATAGACCTCCGAGATAACTATTTTTAGTATCCGTGGATATTGAAGATCGAAAGTAATTGAGATTCTAGTGACGTTCTTTACATGCAGTAATCTTACTACTTTTGTTTTGTGTACTTGCACCATTTTGTTTACACGAAACTTCTAACGCCTGTTTATTGTCTCAAACGTTTTTCTGGTCCTATCTTTAAAAAATGTTACACCGTAACTAAACCCCTTCTAGAATCATTAGGACACTTAATCAACTAAAAAAAAGGTTAGAAAGTGCCTAAGTAGATTGTGTAATTCTTTTATTGAATTTGTATTGAATACAACAACCATGACATAATATTTAACAGATAAAAATAAATCTTGAATAAAGGATAAGGTAATTAAGATGATCAATACCAACGTTTCTGAATTTATTTAACTTTTGACCTCAGCACGCCCAGCAGTTCGTTATGGCTAGGTGACACAAAATTGTTGAAGTGGGATGAATATTTAGTTTTTATTATTCCGATAATAATAATAATAATAGGTACCGTACTACAAGTATGTATGTACCCGACCCAGTTCTCGAAAATGACCATGTCACGTTGTACTGGGATCGATCTATCATCACCGACAGGACTATTGTAGCCAATATGCCTGACATTGTGGTGATAAATCGATTAGCGCGCCGCACGATGATTGTCGATATCACCATTCCCCATGACGAGAACCTCGTGAAAGCTGAAAAAGAGAAACAAATCAGATATCTCGACTTAGCACACGAGGTTGTCGACATGTGGAATGTGGATTCGGCTGTCATCGTACCGATTGTTGTTACGGCCAACGGCCTGATGGCCAAGAGCCTGGATCAACATCTAATGAGGCTCTCGTTAGGCGGCTGGATCAAGGGCCTCAGGGTTCAGAAGGCAGTTCTCCTCGATACAGCCCGCATTGTGAGGAGGTTCCTGATTCTAGAGCCCTTACCACCGGTAGCTTGGACCCTGGTCCCGATGCCGGCGGACCCCTATTTTTTATATTTTTAAATGTTTTATTTATTTTGTTTAATACTTAAAAATTAAAATTTATATGAGAAAAAATAAATAAAGATATTATCTTCTATACATAAGCGTAAGTCGAAACTAGTATGTCTCTGATTTGAAAAGACAAATTTGATATGGTCGGTCATCTTGAATTAAAAGCTGCTATCTATGCATTACAAACATTTACTTCTCATATTTATGACTCTAATATACTTGTTCGGATTGATCGTGCTGATCGTGCGTCACGTCAGTTGAATATTGATACTGAAAGGGAACTTGCTAGCCGAACTCGCTAGCCGAACTTCGACTTTTTTGCCAGCATACAAAATTACAAATGCGTTTCATGGAAGCTTGATCCTCAATTCGAATTAATGAATTTACCTTTAACTGGCATTGCTTACTTTTTTCGCATTCCCTCCGTGTCGTCTCTATTAGAAATGAAAAACGTTGTACGTGTGTGTGTTGTTCCTTCCATCATTATATTGTGTAGTGTTACGTCAATTAAGCATTTAAGTACGTCATTATATTACCGCATACACATGTATTGTTACAATACGCTGAAATACCTCCAATTACACATTGGAGTTTCCTTATCATTGTTAAATAATTATATTAAGTTTGTTAATGTAATAACTAGGTACCTACTTTACCTCTGGTTTCCCAAAGATTAATATTAGTGTTTCCTGTGACATGTGCTTAGATTATATATCGACAGTAGTTCTATAATTGAGCCAGGAAGGGGAATAAGGAAAATTTGTTCTATCTAAGAAACCATGGCGTGAACTTGGAGAGGCTATGTCCAGCAGTGGACTAGTATAGGCTGATGATGATGATGATGAAGTAACCATATCGTAACATATGATGCGAACTTTAATCACCTCTGTGGACTAGTGGTTAGACCACTGGTCACAGGCATTCGGGTTCGATTCCAAGCGGGAGGCACGACATGTTTGTACTCGGTTTGATTGGTGCTTGGGCTTTTAATAAATCCGCCTAGCTGTTTAACACCATATTATCTTAATGTGTAGCTATAACATAACAATCTAATAATAAGAAACCTCATTTAAAGTTGGTTCATCAGTAGTTGAGGATTTTGGCTGAATTGCGCTTCCACCTATGGCCTTATCATCATATCATATTTATCATCATCTTTAGGTAAGATTACCTGTAGAAAACTTAGAAAAAAAAAACAATAAAGTTGACTATTAAGAGTTAAATGTGGTATCCTCGCGTGGTGGTATGAGACGTCGAGGTGTATAGATCAAAAGACGGCAGGATGACCTACCAAGCAATTGGAGAAGATTTCGCGAAGACAGACGTAAATAGAAAGATATAGAGAAGACTTTTATGTTTAAGACATCCTTACTAATGAGATTACTGATGTCGATAATCAAGTTAAAATAAAAAGGTTTTTTTTTTTAATTTAAATTTGAAGTCTCTTAAAAATGCATTAAGACAAATAAAGTGTCTTGGAAAAAGCCTATTAACAACAACATACTGCTGTAGACAAACTATAATGAAACAACAGCGCAAAGGTAATTTTAATTTACAGTTTCACCTGAGCAATAAATATCACCAAATTATATGCCAAAAGATGCAAAGCCTAATCAATTCGTCAGCTGGAAGCTTAATTGTAAACAATAACACTGAAGGCTCAAGTGCCTATCCTCTTTTAAAGTAAGCATACATATTTATCTGAATCTACTGTAGTGGTGTGAACAACAGAACAGAAATATATCGATAAACTCGATTCCGATCCGAACGCCTGCGCCTTGGAGGAGAATCCACCCCTTCTAGAAACCCTCCGAGAGCGTTCGATCAACACGGCTTGAGGAACCTTTAGTTTATTACCGGCGACAAAAGTCAGGTTACGATGTAAAGGCCATAAGCAGCCAACAGCATCTGTTTCCCAAAAAAAAATATCGATAAACTGGTCCGCTGAATCGACTAATTGTTCTCGCTTGCATAAGCCGCGGCCGATGTTTCAGTAAATCACATGGGAACGTTTAACGTTAATTAATCAAGTGTCCTGCGGCGCGACCGGCCTTTAATGTGCAAATAAACAGTGCCATTGAACGTACAGCAATGATGGTCATGTGACGTTTATAGGAAAAGATTCTCATGTGAGTACGTGCGACAAAAACTATTGAGTTATGTGCAATATCCCGCTGCTTTACAAAGTAACCACTAACTACACGCCACTAGAAAAGTTGCAAGAACGTGATCTGCAACTTCAGTGCTTTAAGGAATTTTTTAGTTAGTACATACCCACCTATAGTATCGATACGCTGTAGAGTATAAAATAAAAAACAATAAAATGAAAAAGTTTTAACAAAGCTTTTAATTTAAATTTTACGCCATGGCTGCACCTAACCCTACGGTGGACAATTTGTTATTAGCCTGACAGGTACAAGGCATTTAATATGAACAAAAGCACATGAAGAGATTCGATACAACTACAATCGTTAATAGGTGCTATTAAAGTTTATGATTGCAAACAACTCTTCAACTCATCGAAGAAGACAAATCTCGCAGACACAAACACTGATATATTTCTCGAACCGTTCTTAAACGGCCGAAGCAGCGAAAGCATAAAAGTTTAATAACGACATAAAATATAATTTGTCGATAAAATTTATACGAGCCCTAGCGTAGCGGCACCTGCGACGAATCATCTTTATCATAGAGACAAGTTGATTGTGAACCCCGATAGACAAGTAAATGGATGATGGAGCGAAAGCATAATTGTTTAGCTGGTACATGACCGCATAATTACTGCGGATTGATTCATTTTTAATGGTTCGCGATACGATTATTTTCAGTTTTGCGTGTTAAAATATGCTGACTAGCAAATGGCCCGTTTTTCAGTAGCAATAAAATATGGGATGGGACATGACAACTACAAATTTGCAACGAATGCTACTTTGCAAGCCTTGCAGCGCTGCGGCTTTTTCTTTTTGTGATGCGTCACCGGTAAAACTTAAGTATTAGGTATGAATAAGTTGATTAACCATTAGCTCCTTTATATATTTATAGACTATATTTGGTAAACATTTAACTGAAAATTCCTTGACGTTGCAGCTAGAGTACGCTTGCCACATCAAGAAACCCGGAACTTATGGTTTTTAAGTCTTAATGCCTTGTAATTTCACTATTATCTTCAGACCGCAATAAGCAATAGCAATGCAAAATAAAAAAAATATATATTGTGGGTAGCCATTTATCTATTTAATCAGAAGACAATACTTTATATCAAGAGTTTATTTAATGTGAAAGACTATAAAATACGACGTGTACTTATAAATACCATCTTTCCATAGTTGTGACCGTGCTTAGTAGTATGATACTGTGGAATACATACAATATTCAAATTACCAAACTTAATTACCGAAGTCGGGTGTCGTATAGATCTAGATCGTTTAGCACGTTTTCCATTTAAAAAACAAGAGAAAGTTAAACAAATACGCATCACTCCAACAAAACGTTACACAAGCGTCGCCGAAAACAAAAATGCAAATTCTCAAGATCCTTCATTAAAAGCGACCGCTCGATTCGGCCCGAACTCGAGAACCGGAGAAAAATCGAATCAGCCCGCACAATTTATGGCGTACCGCAAAAAGCACCTAACTGCGCCACAATTTGTACACTTTACCGGAGGATGCACCGCGCGCATGAGATATGGCCGAAATCACCTGCCAGCAAGGATGGACGCGATTAATCGATATATTTTTTTACAACCGATGTCAGAACCAGATCTTTTTATTTTAGCGAGGGTTCCCAAAAGTAACGTGCATTTTGATGTGTTTTCTATGTACTATAAAGGATTAATATGAGGTTTACTGTTAATAATATTATCCAAGAGACACCTTGTTAAAAATCGACGTTTTGGCCAAGTCGCACCGGCAGAGGTCACGGGTTCACTGCTGTCGCGGTGTTTTGCCCCTGATAGTGGGGCAAGCTAAATTTACTTACTTTTTTATTGCTGTTGCTCAGGGACCCGAAGTGGGTCTTGGCCTCTGACAAAAAACCACGCCAGTCTTTCCTACTTTGTGCCACTTCGGACCAAATAGGGCACCTAAATAAAAATTAGGTAGGTAGGTAGCCTAATCTTCTTCGAGAGAAGACTAGGATATACAATGCAGTTTGCGTTATATTTTGTTTATAATAATTTGTTTTGTGTTTTCGATATTCAAAAATCACGTTCGATTTTCCATCATGTCACATCCCTAAAAGTTACGTGCCGCTCGTGCGCAAAAATCACTATACATTGCCATTTTAACGACTGATACGTATTTCTGGCAGTCGGGCAGGTGAAAGGCGACACGATTCTATTTTTTGAATGCACAAGCACTTTTATTTGTCATTTATATACCTACATATATTGAAAACAAAATATTTGTAAAGTAAAAACACCACTTTTCATTTTATCATCGTTCCCCTCGAGAGTAGGGTCAATTCTTTTTATACTTTTTATAGAGTCGAAATCGGTGGAACGGCAATACAATGTTACATTTGTCGTCATACTTACGTTTATTTTATTGCGGAGATGTGCAAGTAACTGTATTGTAACAAGCTATAACTGCCGATAATAAGGTATGTCGATGTCTTTTACAAGCACTTTTGTTTACAAATAAATATTATATGTATGTTGCGGTGACTTCGACACCGATGGTAAGTTCTAATCGTGGGAGAAAAAATTGTATAAAAAGTAAATAGTTATTAAAATAATGTATATCCACTATTCACGAAACTACAATATTTCGTAAAGCATTTTTAAGTTTTTAATCGCCGTGGTGGTCACCGGTGACCGACAAACAAAAAATTTTCTATTGTGTCTGGTTTTGCGGCAGTCAACGTGTTAAGGTAGATTTTTTTTATGGGATCATTAGTACAAATGCACAAAAAAAAATTAAATAAATTTTATTATTATTTATGAATTCTTTCTTGTATAGTGTTAAGGTTTAAAAATAAAATAACTTCTTTTTTAATTTTATATAAATATAAATAGCTTGCACAGAAGTTTGATCTAACTTTTATGAAAAACCTACTTTTACAATACTTTTATCCCAACCAGCCATTTAACCAGCCATTTTAACCCATTTATAGATATAGTTTTAACGACGACTTAACCCGTTACTCGTAAGTGCAGACGACAAACAATGGCAGCCAATCACAGCAGGTTCAACCGCGGTTGACCTGCCATTTTAATCGGCGACCTGACCCACCATTATCGTGTTAAATCTCAACGAGATGAACACTATTTGCTTTTGAGAAATCACCCTCGAATTATCTCATGGGAAAATGGGACGAACTATCTTGGAAACAGGTATAGACCGTCAACACTGTTTTGTGTACGTATTGGTAATAACTAATAGCAAATGTTACAAAGTTCTAGTCAATTCAAAATCTTCCATTCAGTTAAGGCTATAAATTAAGCTCTTATGAATGTCACTATGCCATTTTTATTTATTTATTTATTTATTTATTTACTTTAATTAAAACGGTGCCAAAAAAAGACCAATTACATTAATTAAAGATTACACTAAATAAGATTAAAAACAATTAAAAAACAGAATAACTCGGCAATAATAAAATTAAATTTGATCAATTACATAAATATTCGATAATACAAAATAACAGTAATAGACATAAGTTACAAAAAAAAACTACACACGCACTCGCACACTCATACCTTTCTCTCACAGTAACGCAGGCAGTCCGACAATATCTTCGACCACCCATCATCCATCCATCGGTTCATTAGTCTACAAAGGGCAGGAGACCTAGTACTGAGAAGAATGTAGTGTAAAAGTATATATATGTATACATCTTCCGATTGTCTGATCTACTCTGATGCATGCTTTCTTAATGTTATTTTATTTTATTCCTCTGCGTTACAGTACAGCACAAGGCCTTCATCATACCAGATGTTAAATGATTATTTACATATAGACATCGTAAAGCCTTCAAAGTTTCTTCAGCCAATTCTTCTTGGTCGAAGGCTCTCCCAAAATCCAAATCGGTGGTGGTAGATTCAGTAATTTAATTTAGTCTTTGCAGTTGTAACAGTTTTGACGTCAATAAGGGGCCATCTTATCTTAACATGTTTGTAGCATAGTTGTTTTCTAGAGATAAAATAGTCAGATGTATAAAAAAGGGCCTGTGAATATATTAATAGTACAAACAAACAAACAAACTGACAAACTTTACCTCTTTATTAATAGTGAATTTTTGCAACAGTTTGAGGACGATAATCACTGGAACTACCGGTCCAATTCCAAAAATTCTTTCACTGATAGACATAGACATTCCTTACGGGTGATATTAGGCTTTATCATATCGTGATGAAAAATATTGTTTAAAAATATGCAATCTATGTAGACGAAGACTGACTAAGTAGTGCGGCAGTGTTAAGCGCGGGTGGCAACACTGGCCTACCGCGGCGACGACGACATACGAGCCCGTCACAAGCTATATACATATCAGAAACTGATTACACTCCTACATTACCCGAAAGAGAAAGGGCTCTCGATCACGGACACCTCTCGTCCCACAAAGCAGGCTCCCGCAGTTAAGTGCGCCTGTCAATCTTTATCGACGACACGCCATGAGTTAACATCCCACATTATCTTCAAACAAATTGTCTTGCGCATCTCTTCTCTTCCGAGTACCGCGAAAATTGGCTGGCCGCAGCCATGGTGTTGCCAGAATGCCGAATGAGATTTTTATTAACCATTCGATTATGTTTACGAAAACAAGCATACGTATGGCAAAATGGCAACTCGCCTCGTTTGCAACTGAGTGCCTGCCTATCAATGTCAGATTTCATCACCAATTCATTTTATAATTCATTACGTGTAAGATCTTGGCTATCAGATTTTTATTTCACCCGGAACCTTTAGTACTGAGGCACTGGCTATCTTATCTCTAGCTGCCGGAACACAACAATGCTACAAACATTGATGATATGGCGGCAAACTAGCCCACCACCAAATCGAGCACACAAAAATGTAAAAAAATACTAATTAGGGTTTAAGTAATTAGTATTAGTAAAAAGTCTATGTTTTAAGTTTACATTATAAATACTTACTGCTAATTTTAATATGGTGTATCATACATTCATATATAAAACAATTATCACCAAACATGTAGGCTGCTCAAATTTTATAGCTTTTTTTCCAGGTTGTATAAATCAATTAATTTTGAGATTATTGTTATTATTTACGAATTTATATTTTTATAACAAATTCTGTTAGATTAATTGCTTCAATTTATATCTTATTGTTTTTCAATGATGATTTAACCTTTCTTCTGTATACTTAGGTACTAAACCCTACCTTTTCTTTAATTATTTTTTAAGTTAATTTGTTTTCAGCAAAAATTAAATGTTAAAACTAAATACAAGTAGATTCAAATATTGTTTCTTTTAAATGAGTTCGCTGTTAAATGCAATTGATTGTTTGGGTTCACTATTATCCATTATTGTTTTTCATATTATTGTCTATTTATTGTTAATTTAAAATGTATTTTTAATAAATATAGTGACAAAAAAAGTACGAAGTATATTGTTGTTTTCAATTATTTTTATCGATAATAAAGTCGATAAAGTAACATTACCCAAATTTGACGTCATCATTTCTGGTGACAGCCTTCGAAATTACGAAAGAAAAGGGATAATCTATCTCTCTATCTATCTAAAATAGTACGAACCGGTTTCTACGAGTCCGGTTTCTATAGCTTTTGTTATTGTTCTGAGGCCTTTCTTAATCAAATAAACGATTGTATTAGTTATTTATATTTTTAATGTACTCATTTGACAATTTTGTTTCTTGACACTCCACACGTCTCTAATCATCATCTCAGTCAGTTTCATCCTGTATGATACCATACGCGAATGAAGTCGCAGGCTCTTATTATATTAAACAATTATAAATGTTCGTAAATTACAAAAATACAAATGTTGAAAAAATTTCCACGAGCAGGATTTGAACCTGCACCCTTCTGACATACCGGGTCAGGTGCTCTTCCAATTGAGCTATCGTGGTTCTAACCAGCCCGCCGAAATTATTCAACACTATTTACTTTTTTACTTTGAAAGCCAAAGGCGCCAATTCAATGTCAACAACTACCGTCGTCTGCTCGTGGAAATTTTGAACTTTTGTGTTTTTGTAATTTGTTTTGCAACAAAATTTGCGTTAAAATTATATAAACAAAACAAAAACATTTTAATGTTTGTAAAGTTAAAGTACAAAAATAAGTAAGTAAAGTACATACAGGGCTTACAACACTGCCTACCGCGTAAAACAGCGTAGCAGGGTAATTATGTCAATAAATCTTGGCAACACAGGTGCAGATGTTGGCGACGGTTTCCATGCATGCCACTGCGACACTAGAGTGCGCACCTCTTTTTTTTAACAGAACTTGTTTAGAAGCAGGTGCACAGTATTTTTTTCAACTAATGGAAATATGTGCAAAAATAATAACAGACGACCTTTTAGTTAAGTTTACCAAGAATTAAAATATCAGTCGGGTTCGCAATTCCTTCTGGATTTCCTCACGTTTATTTGAGACATATATGGTTCAAATAACTATTGCATGGTTATTTAAACCATATACTTAAAAGATAGTGTGTTTTTAGTTTGTTTTTAGTTTGCTTTCTAATAGCTTAAATTTGTGCATGTCGTGGCAACCTTTAAGTATGACAGCGTTTTAAAATGTAACCAATGTGTACCTATCTATTGTGAATGTGAACCGCGTTTGTTATGTTGGTTGTCCTTAAATAAATAAATAAATAAATAAATAAATAAACATGTTATTTAATTTTTATTAAAAAAGAAATTGCATTAGAATGCATTAGATGGCTTGATTAATTGACCTATGCCGCACTCTTTAAAAGCTATCATTATAATATAACACATAATTTGCTTTGTTTATCGGCAATTTCAAAAAGCTATTAATTAAGTTTTTAATGTCGTAACGTCGAGATTTTATATCTCTTACATTTTGCCAGGGTAATGAAAGTACAAAATTAATACTCCGATATAAAGTTTAATTACACAATGCAATATGTTTTGATGATATTTTTATTGATACGTGTTTCATCAGATACTCGTAGGTATACTAATATATCGAAAGAAAGTCGTAACTGCAAAGCTTAGATTTTCACCACGATAATTGAACTATTAGTTTAAACGCCACCTTTTAAATGTTAACTGAAATAATTTGTATTTTTTTAATTAATAAAATCATTCAAAATAAATATTGCAGTAAACAAGAACAAGGGACTAAGAATAAAACGTCCAGCACGCCCGCAAAAGGAAAAGACACAAAGAAAGTTAGATAAGTACGTATATTACTATGTTAAAATAAATTTGTTTTTAGCGGAAATATTATTGATTTGTAATGTTCCTTTACGTTACTGTCTTCAATTTAATGCAGACTATCGACGGCGACGGCGTAAAAGTATCATCATTGGAGATTTCTCTAATGGACGGTGGTAATCATTTCATTAGTAGTTCCATTTGCAGTGTCATTAGTCATACTTTCATAGACCTATAAACATTTATATCAGTATTGTACTAATCACCTGTGATTTCGTTCAGGTGACTAACGTTAATAACAAATTAAGTATGTTTCAAGCCTACCCCACAATTTTGGGTGAAAAATAAAGATCTTGCAAAACACGTCATAGGACTTTTCGTACGGAGCAGAGCGGGCGCTATAATAATTTTCGAAAGTAAAAAATCAATACACATTTTTTTCAATTATCGGCGAGGCATTTCGTTTCAATTACATGGCCGGCAAATTGATGGTCTGAAGGCAGCATTTAAGTGATAAGTGGTTGGCGGATACCGTAGTATTTGTTCTGGGTAGGGCTGTGTAAGTATCACCCGTGAAATCGTTCATATACAACTAGCTACTCGAAAACAAGAGGACCCAGAAAGTAAGGTTAACACATACCGCACTCACATAGCTCACACATCTCTCTCTCTGGAGGTCGGTCCCTCATGCCTGAGAACCGTGGTCAGCATCAGGGTGACCACGGAGCGGATGATTTGCCTCCACCGGTTTCTGTCCAGCGCGTCTCTTACAACCGTGTAGAATTTGGAGGACGAGTCTTTCACTTGATGGGTCCATCTTGTTGGTGAACGACCGCGTGATCTTTTGCCTTCAGTGTTCCCAACCACAATCAGTGTTTCCAAACTTTCGTCGCCGCTGCGCATTGTGTGGCCGAAACATGAAAGAATGTGCACATACACATAAACCCCTTGCAAAGACACGGATCTCGGAACAGCTTGGAACAGTTCGAGCGCAGCTGTTGCGAGACTCCGTGTGCCCATGAGAGATTGTCTATGCGTGCATTGCTCGAGCGCGTTTGTATAAAGCTTACCTTCTGCTGTCTCCTCATTTTGCGTTGAAATTATGTGGCTGTGCGGTTGTGTTCCATATGTCACACGCCAAAATGATTTACGCAATTAGGTATACTTATACTACATTTTACTTTCACAGGGTTTATTTGGGTAATATCACAAAATAAATTAACTGGTATTGAATTATAATAAGCCTGTAAGATATTGTACGAATAGAAATGAAATAACATTGTCAGATCTCGCGTTTTCTTCATAAACGATTGTCTTGTGTAGACAACAGGTAAAAAAAACCCTCAAAAATTTATACATGTTTCGACTTTTTGTTTGTATGTTCTATCTAATACAGGAACCTGTAATAAGGATTAGTCACAGTAAATGTATTTTAGTCTAGAAGACATGTTTTGTTGTAACGCAGTAGGTTTTTTCATAAAACAATATCTGTTGCTAGAGTTATTATTAAATTATTATTAACATATTAGTTAAAAGAGAAGTAGTTACTTCTTTTTAGTAATTTGTTTGGTTTTAGTCCAATTATCAAAGTACGGGCAATTCGATATCCAGACGAACGACAACCCTAAATCCAGAAGCCAGGGTCCAAGCGACCGAGCAAGCGCGAAATCACACTGTTTATGAAAATGGCGTCGCAAATTACTGCTCTCTGTTGTTCGTGGAAGTTATTGTTGGAGGCGACAGGTTTTTCGGCAATTTCTTTTATATTTTGTAACGTTCGATGTGTATTTAACGGGAATAAAACTTGTGTTTCACCACTTTAGCGGCGATTTTTCAACGTAAATCGGAATGAAAATACGAAATTTTTATTTCTCTGTTTGTCCAACAGTCACATTGTACGTAAGTAGGTACTTAATTTAATGTTTGAAGCGTTCTATTCATGATCATTCAGAAAATGATTTAAAACATTTATAATATCATGAGTTTAAACGACCCGAAGACACGCACAAGCACATGACTAATAGGTTTTAAATAAGAATTTTGATAATACTTACATAGTCAAATCGATAGAAGTACTTACACATAAATTAAAAAAAAAAACATGCCACACGGACCCGGTAAAAAGCGGGAGCTGCTTTCTATTTCATTTCGTCATCACGCGACATGTGAACGTGGCTCAACATGTATTTTTCAATATGGCGCATGGAGTTTTTAGTCGCGCATAAAATTGCGCGATAACACTGCCGCCTATCGGCAATTTGCATTAATAATGCTTGAGGGGTTAGTTCTGAATAATCGGCGGTGGATAGGTCACTCGCTTATAAGCTACTGCAAAGTTTATTTAAATCTATTTATCGTATTATAGTAATATTGATAATATTGACACGCCGACAGTGTCATTAGCTAGCATGTAGAAATTGTACTTAGTATTAAAAAAGTTGGCAATCAAGGCCAATAATAATATTATAATAATAAAATATTGATACAATCGTCACCATAGCAGTGCTCTTTTTTTAGTTTTAGTTTTGTTTTAGTCTAGGCATCTTCGGAATAACAGTCTTAGCATTACTAAAATGCTATGACATTAATGAGAAGATGCCCTTTCAGTAGGTATCATTTATTGTATTATGATAATAATTTATTTAATTCAGATTAAAATCGATTATAATCAATATTTTCTATTATGAATGTTATATTTGTACCATGAGTTGTGAAGCTGAATAAATGTTTTTTTCTTCTTTTGTTTTCTATTATCAATCCGCACTGTGCCAGCGTGGTGGTTTATGGCTCGTTCGTTATTTGGTGTTTCCATCCATAGGGAAGGCTCGTGCCCAGCAGTGGGGACATTAATAAGCTGGTGATGATGACGAGGATAACTATTTAAAATCGTTATTTATTGACTTTTAGACAAAATAAGCGTAAAGAGTAAATGAATAACTCACTAAAATAAAGTCCTGATCCTTGGGGGAGACACCTTCTAAAGCTTTAATTTTTAGACTCTTAAAGAGGATTGAGCCAAACAAAAAATATGTATTCACACATTGGATACATTTTTAATCTCTTATTTTGTTTGTAACTTAGTTGTTACCGTGACGTTCTCATGACACGCAAATAGTCTTCATAGCTAATAAAAATTTAAATTTCAAATATATTTATTAAACGTATTATTGGTCACCTAACTTTGCTATTTGAAGCGAATGATACATACATACGAAAATCAATAACTTATTAGTAAAAAGCCAGTGAACGCTCATTTTCTACGGTCATTAATAATTGCAACGAATAGCAATGTAAATTGTAGTCAACAAACTGCTATTAGTCACGACAACCGAATATCTACATACGCGTTCACAACGGACATAGTAAGCGCACGCGCAAGCGCATACATCTTCTCTACGCATTATTGCGCGACAGACGGAATGACAAAAATATTTCATACATTTCCATTAAACGAGTCATACATAATCAACCGTCACGGTAACGATGAATTATACAATAAATTTATCGACCATGCAACGGACTGTTGAATTAATTTAATTAAATACCTAGTTAAGTTAAATGCTTTGTGGAAATCGTAGACCACACACACTTAGTACAATTGATACGATTTATTAGATCAATTGGTTTATATTTATTTTTATTTTATTTATTAGATTTACCAACAACTATAACATTAGGTAGGTACATTGCATCGTGGTTTCAAACTGAACGCACAACCAATCACAGGTAAACACCTCAAGCAAATTATGCTAGAATACGCCATTAATTACTATTAAAATTTAAATAATTAAAATAAAATTATTTATTATAAACTTTAAAATATATATGATTATTTACATATAATTTTACGCAAATATTGTTGCGAACAAATTACAATTTGAAAAAAGACAGTTTTGGAAAAATTCCTCGAACGAAAATATAAAGATCGGATGTTGATGACGTAGTTGTCGACATTGTATAGGGTTCCTTTAGCTTACAGAGTGAGAGTTGTTGATTAATTTCGACGAGTTGGATTGAACCACGATAGCATAGTTGGTAGTGCACCTGACCCGGCATGTCATGGAATGCGAGTTGGAATCCCACTCGAGGGATTTTTTCAAATTTAAAATATATGTATATTTATTGTAATAAGCAAAATATGTTAAAATTTTTGTAAAACTACCTACTACGAGTATATATAAATTGTCTATTATTACTATATACTTATTCAATTGTTATTTGAATATACCTATTTAATTGAAAACTAAATGATAATAATACCATTAACTTTAAGCTTTAAGCTATTTTTAAATATATTTACATGTCATGTGATAAGCAAACGGCATTAATTTAATAATACTGTGTGTAATGGTAAAAAGCCTATCTCGGCCACTGTCAGCTTTCTCTACTCAGTGTAAAAACCTACTTCTATTTTTATAGTTTGAGTTGAGTTTGGGGTGATACGGGGTGTAACATCATAAGCCCCTTTACTGTCAACCTCACCTGCACGAGGTACACCCTGCTGATTAACAGACGAAGCTCTGACGACCGACTGGTGGCGGTATAACCACACGAGTTTAGCTTCAAATCAGACTAGCGACGGGCAGTAGCGCTGCTAGTTCAAGGAAGCCCGGCCCTGCGCTCGCCAATCCGTTTTTGCCCAGCGTGGCGAGTATGGGCAATACTCTTAATGGACCGCACTACACTTCAACGGCCCCCAGTTCCCGGCAGCCCTGCTATTCCCGGCCATGGTGACGGCCGTGGTCACGGTGGGGCGGGGGGTGCTAAGAATCTCTGGGCGCCATTAGGTCACCAACACCGACAACTATACCTGGCGACGTACAACGCTCGGACGTTGAAGGAAGACGTCCATCTCGCTAAGCTCGAGTCAGAGCTAGGTTACATAAATTGGCATGTTCTTGGGTTATCTGAGGTCCGAAGACGGCGAGGATATGACATCCCTAGAATCAGGCCACATGCTCTACTATCGAGAGGGTGATAAGACGTCACAAGGCGGGGTTGGTTTGTTGATCAACAAAGTCCTTAGTAACAACGTGATAGAAGTCAGCAGTGTGTCAACGCGGGTTGTATACCTCATCCTGAGACTAACGAAGAGATACTCTCTGAAAATAGTCCAAGTCTATGCTCCTACGTCGACACACTCTGATGATGAGATCGAGGCCGTCTACAAAGACATCTCTTAAGTCATTCTTAAAACCACCAAGACCCACTTTACAGTTGTTATGGGGGACTACAACGCCAAAATGGGAGTACAAGATCGCGATAAATCGATGATTGAATCACATGGCTTTGGTAACAGGAAACAACGGGGGCAAATGCTAGCCAACTTCCTGGAATCTCAGAGGCTGTATCTGATGAATTCGTTCTTTCAGAAAAGTTCTCATATGATGTGGACATGGCGAATCCCAGACGGTAAGACGAAAAATGAGACACACTATGTCATTTATGGCATTATTAAAACATTTTTATTTAATCATTACCGTAAATTGTAACGTAAAAATAAAACGTAAAAAAAGATTTAAGTAGTGCAATTTGGTAGATATAGAAATAGAAATATCATTTCTTGCCAATACTGTGTATAGAGAAAGAAAGAAAAAAATAAAGATGTAAGAATGGTGATTCATATAAAATAGAATAGAATAGATATATTTATTTGCAATTAATGTAGGTACAAATAATAAGTTGTTACAATTTGTTAGCGAAACCTTGTACACTCTGCCTTATAAAGCATGCAAATTTTTACTTACAAACTAAAGAAATTAAACTAACCTATCGGCTAAGAAATCTTGTGCTGAATAATAAAATTTTTGCAACAGTAGGTCTAAGATGTTTTTTAAATATCCTCATTGGTTGTTCTTTTATTATATCGGGTATTTTATTAAAAATTACTGGTGCCATACATATTACATTTATAGAAAATAAATTTTAAGCGATAAAAACGGATATGTTATTGAAGAACATATCAATACTGATATGTTTTAGGACATAATCGTAAATTCAACGGCGACACTTACTTGTGCAATTATAAAACCGGTTGGGAATATCATTTCGGACTCTCAAGAGTTCATTTCAAAAACATTTATATAAATTATCTTTACTCTCATTAGTTGATCAGGTTATTTTAATTATAACAAATGTGGTATTTATAATGTAAAAAAAGAAAGCATAATTTATAATTGATACTTGTATTGAATCATAATATCGGCTATACTTTGTAGGAGCGTTTTTATTTTTATTATTTAAAAAATATTTCATAACTTTTATTTATTCAAAGTTTTACATTTAATGTTAGTTAGAATGTGGTCTAGATTGCTACACGGACGGTCTCTCAGACCCGGAGTTCCCAGGTTCAGTTCCCAGCGGAGAGTACTTAATGTACTTTGTCGGTGGCAGGGCTGCTTCTCAATCTACCTGGCTAACTTCATAGTTAGTTAGTAGTAGTTTATAGTTTAGTATAGTTAATATTATTGTTGTGATCGGAAACCAGTTGTGCCCGGGTTAAATCCACTTACATTTTTGACCTCATCATCACTTACCAAAAGCGCTGCTGAAAGACTGTTCCCAGTTGTAGAATAAAAATATAATGTACAATCACTAAACTACTAAAATCATTTATACAATAACCCAAAAAAAATCTTATAAACACAAAATAATATTTAGTTCGTCCTCAAAACTGACCCGTTTCAACAAAATCGTGAGCATCAAAGAAATTTCTAACTGAAATTAATACCCGCATACGAACTGGCTGCCTCCATTGTACGACTGTTTCATCTCCATATTATAAGCATTAGGACAACCAGATTGACAGTCAAATAAAGTCCGTAAAGAGATGAACTACTGCCTCACGTTGGGCTATAAATCCGCGCCATTGAAACGACCATCACCGGGATAATTTCCGAACTAATATAATAAGACATTCCCACCCCCTCACGACGACGGTCTTGAGCCGGCAATAAAAGGGGGTAACCGGTACAAGCACGAAGCTCTCAGCATAATGGACGCAATAATGCAGCAACCGGCTCACGTAGCAAATATTATTCACGAAACGTCACAATATTTTAAACGGGAACATTAAGTTCTGACCCCTCGCTGATAATATTCGTGTCGGCATTAATATATGATTTAACGAATGTGGAAAAGTATTGCTTTTAATGCGAAAACTCACTACAAAGAGCGGTCCATCCAAAGAGAATATTATGATGCTTATTTATGTGCGCCAGTCTGTTAGAGCGGATGTAGGAATGAACGAATTTACACTCCTATATATATGGTATGGCAGTGTATGTCTTAATGAGCGTTCCGACAACATATATCTACCCATTAAGCGTGTTTATCAATCATTTACACTAACCGAATATATTATTGGCAACTCATTATTCAACACTTCATTAATCTGTCTACCAATATTATTAATTCTATCTGATATTTCAGATATAATTATTGGGCCGAAAGGAAGTGTAACAAACAATTATATAAATTGGTCTAACGATGTATTGATACCTGTAGGCGACCTGAAAAGCACACTCAATACACTCAACAAGTCAAATGGTTAGTTGTTAAATATTAAACTTAAGTTAGAATAATAGAAATTGCACTTACCTTGCTCTTCTTCTTCTTCTGGCTGGAGTCTTCAGTATTCACAACGATACGCGGTACGATTGGCCAATCTTACAGTCTAGATACGAGAATCGATGCCAAAAGAAAGCTGCCCTCCGAATACGGAGGTGGATCATCGAGTAATTATTACATGTTTACGATTGTAATAATCGCGTACATACTCATTCATGTGTTGCCGGTCCAACGAAAGTAATTACGGGTACGGCGGCAAAACTTTTGGCATCGACGCATCTTAAAAACTATTAACCGTCCTCATCGAGAATGCATCGTCGAAAAATGCACCGACGTCATGCCCTCTCGATCGGTTTCAGCCATCGATAACAACCAAACACTATCGGACACACCCCACGAGAACATCGATATTAATATCGTAAAGTAATTAAAAACGTCAAATTGGATGTTTTACGACAATGTTTGTAATAAAATTAATAAGATCGCGCAGCCGGAGAACGATCCTTGCGGTCCGGCCGGCGACGACCGAGCTAAAATACGACAGGATTCCATCGAATGCGAACACATGGCTTCAGGCCTTAAAGACACGTGCCGAATATCGAAAGAAAGGTGGCGAACATTAGCTAGGGCCCTGTGGTCGTCGCCCCTACTCACAAATATGAAAACGATGCCTCAATTCAAGTCCCACTTACTGTTGAAAACAAAAGCAACTCGGCTTTAAGAGTAGGTACTTACATAAATTATGATATTCCAAGAGTTTGCATGTTGGAACTTCAACCTTCGGCATAGAACGGCATAGGATCACTTTCCAGGGATCATCCGATAGCGGGTGGTAGGGTAGGTGTATTTTGTACACAAAACACAATTCAAAACCTTATGAAATTTTTTAACATTTTATTCTTTTTATAATTTTTTTAATGTCTTCTCCGAATTCAACTACGACATTGTACAAACACATAATATAAATTATACGAAACGATAAAATAAGTCATTATTTAAAATAGAGTAGATTAAATCTTTCAAAAAATATTTAAATAGAAAAAAAACTTGTACAACATTGTATCTAATATTAAAATTATTTTACTTCGTTATTATATTGTACATATTTACACAAAATGTATTTTACAGTAACAATGATCTAGCGTCTTTAGGTATTGTTTCTATCACATTGTCATTGACCTCTGGGGCTGCGATTCAACAATGATCCCAAATAAGTAACGTTTGGGTGAAACCTAATTATTCACTAAGTGTATACGCTACATTAACAAATTCCAAACTTGTATAAGTATTCAACATTCGGTCATGTCACAACCATTACAATAGGTTCCAAAAATAATTTCACAACAGTCTAGGAAGCAGATCTTTAGAATGAGTTTCATGTACCTTAACAAAATTTATTAAAATCTTTCTGCAGCTATACTGCTTCTTAAAGTACGTACACACACGGGAACCGATCGTGTTAATATTATGATACATTTTAATGGTCGCTATAAATCCGGTGCGAATACAGCTACTACAAAATGTAACCCGTGTGTGTACAGACCTTAACATGGACAAGCTTTTAAACGAGAATTGAATTATTGCACGTCGCACATTTATCAGCCGACCATGAATAATCGTCTCAAAAAGCAATGAAAGCCCGTCGAAAAACTTAATTTCATATTTAAATATATGTTTTCGACTTTTTATACTGTGTGGCGCAGACTTATGTCGACGGCGCACAGTAGCCAATTCCGACATTTATGACACCAACATTGTCGTTGCTCGAGTTTTTTACTTTAAAAATGACTCTAGACGATTTACTGATTTCATGTCATATGAGATCTACTCACAATGCGGAGACTAGTGACTGGTTAACTTAAGTACTTGAGAATTTAGCCTCCTTATTTTAAACATCGACAATTCTACTGAATAAATTAGCGTCATGGACTTAAAGAGGCGTAACTTCTAATGGCTCGGGTTCAATTTTGACATTTGTAATATCAATATGGATCTTAATAAATAATACTGAATAACAACAGTCATTTTTGAATTTTTTTTTAAATACAATCCACGAAACCGCACTTCAATGTTCATAAGGCACTACAAAGACACTGTTTCACAAAATTCTTCTTGCAGGTATCACCGCCTTTCGTGTTAGGATACAACATTCGTTACTTAACACTTAATATATTAATTTATTATTATGTTTCAACGTTAAAGTCTCGACATCCAAATTTACTAGTAATTCATGGGTACAAAACTATTTTATTACTTATATTTTCTTTAAAAAATTTGGTCACTAGTAAAATTGGATAAGGGAATCGACTGAAACTTTATTGACCACTATAAAAGTTATAGTACTATTGAAAACTGGTTGAAAATAGATTTTACTATCAATAATAAGGCAATAATTTAAAATTGAGAAAAGAGGATTGAATAAAGTGTCAGTCAATATCAAGTCACGTACCAATCGTTCAGTAAACACACAACATCATGCCTTAATACTAATATACTCAATAATTAAGTTGGATGGATCACAAACATGTTACAGGCACTAAAGCGCAAACTGGGAATGTTACGTTACTTCGATACAGGTATCAATATATATAATTGTCAGGACTTGGTCCCTTCGATTGTCACATCGATCATAACAACTATACCATAAGAATATATATTAAGGTCTATAATAATAAGAACAATTTTTAAGAAATAGAGATCACCTAATAGAAATAGTCCAACGTCACTGCAATAGCACCAGCATTTAGCACCAAGTATCAGGGATGAGGATGGCGTGAAACCTTAATCTAGTCGAGGTGTCCATATCAAACTCGTTGTACTTACAAAGTAAACAGACGATGGCACTTGTTTAATGGCCTGAGAATCGATTGAGTAAAATGCATTAGAGTATAACCTTACAATTAATAAAAAATAACGCGACATTAATAACAAAATTTACATAGCGAACGTAAACTTTCATTATTCTAAGCCTCGCGTCTCGTTTCATTTGGTAAATCGAGTCACGTCCTGTTGTACAATATTTGTTTACATTTGTTGATCCGCTACCTATGCTTCTTTACCAGATCTCAACTGTGTAAGATTTCTAATAGTGACTTTTGTTAAGCATCCGATTCTCGAGGATTTACTTTAAAAAGTTACTAGTGTAATAAATAAAGATAAAATTATTGTAAAGAAAGAAGATTGAGCTAATTGTAGAAAGTTCCCGACATTAATAACAGATACCGTTACTACAAAACAACATATCGTATATCGTACAACAACACAAAAGAAAGACGTACAGAATTAAGTTATAAATTAAAGCGGATGGCCGTTTCGAAAGCTTGAGCAACGCCGAGTGTCCGCGAACGCATTTTATCGCACGCGCCACCTACGGACTGATGTCATTGCTGTCACAGTTAACCTTAAAAGAGACCTAAATATAAAAATCAAATAACTTCAAGCGTGCTCGCCGGTGGTAACTTCGTAAGAAAAATAACAATCAGAAACAATTGCGGAGACAAGACCACCAGCTCGCGATTTTTGAGTGACCCCGCGTAGGAGGCGCCGGGCCCGTGGGCGGGCGGAAGTGAGAGCGCCAGCTCACAGAGCCACAGCCACTGTGTCTTTGTCTAACGTTCGCGAATAGGCATTAGCAGAAACGGAACAACCGATCGAGCAATTCCGCAATGTCACAGATCACAGAACTTGATACAACATTACCAAGGCTCTTCAGTTTACGACCACTTTCGGTTCTGAATGTGATGTAACCGGCGATTGGAAGTCTCTTACGAGTTTTATGTTGCTACACGTGCACCTTTCATTCAGAAAAATATGGTCATTACTTTGTGCAAGTGCTTATTGCAAAAAATTACAATATTCGAGTCACGTACCGCCGCGAATGCTCGTATAAAATATTGTTATAAATATAAGGTGGAGCGAATTACTTTGAAATTAATATGGTTTAAATGAATTGACGAGTTATCGATCGATCTGGGACGGACAACTGTTGATTTAAATTCGATACAGTTAGCGAGACATGAAAATTACAATGTAAAGGGGGTAACTTGTAATGCAATATCTAGATGGGGTGTGTTGGAATGAAAATGTCGAGCAAGTGTCTCTGTTAAAATTGCGTCGGAATTTCTTATTTCTTATGGTGAATTTTCGAAAGCGATGAATTAAAATAAGAAAGTTCTTATCTTGCTATCGTTAAAAAATATATACACCGGTCTCCTATCGTATAAGTATAGGCAGACATAGACATTCGGGGTCAGAATTGCTCGGATGAAGGACAAAAGCGCGAGCGCAGCAATAAAATTGGTCATCGGCTGTCGTCTCTTTGTCCATGAGCTGCGGCGAAACTAACAGGATTTCATAGGTTTATGTGCGATTTAGAAAAGGCTCGAGTGTAAGGAGGTCGACGGAAGAATTTGCTCTGACAATGAACAACTAAAAAATTAGCTGTGCCTTACTTTCACTGAGTGATCAAATAAAAATTGAATTGGATTCTATTGAACAAGCCTATCTCATAAATATAAAAAGGAACGAAGTAGTTCCTATTACTGAAATCGTTAAGAGCTAGTGGAACTAAGTACAGTAGGAATATATACTGAATATACTGATAACATTCAGTGAAATTGCATGAAAAGCAAATTTTTTAAATGCACATAAGTTTAATGTTCCACAAATCAAATTTATTACGATTAGTATGTCAAACTTGTATTTTTATTTGGGCCTGCCGTGGCCGTGCCGTATATCTGTGGAGTTACAACCTACTGGTGTTATTCTACTTATTCTATATTCTGCTTGTTGTTACTTGTTCTATCTTTATTAATGAAAATGATGTATATAGGTAACCCGTAACTTGCACCACACCATCCCGTATCGTAACGCGCGGACACTGCGGCAAGTTTACGAGCCGATCGCCGGTGAGCGGCTGATCCGCAACGCGCTAGAATGCAACGACTCGACCTCAGACTTCCTACCTCTTGTCCGGCCCGTATTTACAACCATGCACCTTTAATTAAAGCCCATATCGAATCCGAAATTTATATTCGCCGAACCGTACACTGCCACAATGTGGACATAGAGACAAATCGCCACGACTGAACACCGTTCGACGCGATCCCACGACTTCAATTTCCTGAAGCAGCCGGTGCTAATTTGTGCCTTTCCACAGAAATTCCGACGAAAGCGATCCGATAAATTTGTAGAGAAAAAGTTAACCGGTTTCAGTGATACAGTTTTTACAAAAGAAAGGCCCGCACCGATGTTAATGAAGGCAATTTCGGTAACTGGGCTGATTAAGTAGACGTTGACGGGCATCGATTGCGAATTAAGAGAAGGAGAGGCCGCGATTTACATAGATGAGAGCGATGCATCATTACCGTTGACTTTAGATTCACAACACGCCTCGAACGGTACGAGAGTTGTGTTGCGAACACAATAATTCCGGAATATATCTAGTTAAATGAACCGACACGAGGAATACCGGTCATACATAAATCATGCGCGGGAGTACGGGCAGCGAGGCTGCGCACGCGCTCTTATGTGTAACAAACAAACGCACGCATTAGACGTTCGGCGCTCGGCGGGGAAGGACGCCGCCCACGAGCCCCGCATGCACAGCCATGAGCCAACGCCGATCGGCCGATTATATCACCGTTTATGTAGGTGGCCTTATAAGGTTAATGTTCAAAAACAATCTGCCGACTTAAGGCTCACGTTGACTGAATTTCCCACGCAAAAGTCGACCGCCTGCGGAACTAATCCCCAACACGTACTCCACATTTCCATTTGAAAGCTTTTTGTTTGTGTTAAGCTCGTTGATACTATTGGTCAATAGAAAAACTCGTATGATGGATTGGCACGGTCACAAAAGCTGAGGATTTGTTTTCAGAACTGAATAGCGGCCGAGTTAGTGTTGGACGCGTGTAGAATACATTATAGCGACGATGTCCATTTCCACGGTTCTTGTTCATGCTATGTATATGTTGGGAAAACGAGTTGCAACACGTATGTGATACGGAACGTTTCTACTAGCACCATACACGTCTAGCACACAGAATTCTGCGTACCTCTCACAGGAGCGTAGTTACTGTTTCATGAGTGTAAAAAAAGCGGCAAAATTATTCAGTCTCAAAAGCTACAACTGAAATCTACAGCTCATTAAAACTTGAAGTCACTAACGGTGGTAAAACAAAAACCATTTCCTTTGAAGTTGAACGTACAAAGATGACGCTATCATCCAAATGAGCGTGGTGTTTACACACAATCCCGCTCGGCGTTCCCACGTAGCTGTCACCGCGGGCGCAGCTCCACTATACACAGCCTATCGGCGCATCTACACCACTCCGGTGGACAATCGTCCTAACAAAGGCTTACCGACCAGAGCCGGAGAGCCCAATCATTTCCCACGCGGTACCGGTCGAGCTTCAGCTAGGACGCTAGTTTGAATTTATGGACGCGTAACGTTCGGTACGGCCCGCGACCAATTCTCGCTAGCGAAGCTAACTGGACACTGCTCTGTCCACTGAAGCAGACATGGAACCCGAACACGACAATAACCAACAGTTATACATCCAAAACAGCGCGCAGAGATGGCGATACAAAAGCATGACCGATAACTTGTACTCATTCAATAACAGAAGGAAACATTGTTTAAGTTTGCTGACAATAATTTTGAAAAATCCCATGTCATGTTCCGATGATAACGTAAACTATGACCTGTTCTCATTGTTGTTTTATTACAAAGCGATGTGATTAGGATTACGTCTGTTACAAAATCATTAGGTATTAAGTATTTGCGAGACGAACGGTTGTTTTGGCTTTTTCAACGCTCTCGTTCGCTGGCACGCAATATGTTCCATCTACAACGGAGCCGTTTGATACGACGTTGGTGCTGCGATGTACTGTAACACAATATCGGGCCGCTCTGGTGTGACGTGCCCGCAGTTTAAGCTATTCTCGGCGGACCTAATTTTAACCATGTGCGTCTCCCAGTCTAGTTTTAGGAAGTGGGCCGTTGGGATTCGCCGAATCGATAGCTCGGTGCGCGATGGACGGTATATCTGTGACGATTCAAAGGATTTTGATTAGAACATCATATTAGGTTGTATTTTTTAACATTTCAAATTTTTGGTTGGAAAAACCATTTAGGTATAGCAAGACGTTTACTGATTGCAGAATCGTCCTTATAATTACATAGGAAGAGAAAAAATTTAAATTTAAAAATAGAAAACTACATTCTAACATGTCCTTATTAAGCCCGGAAACTTTGATTGCAAACAAAACGTTTAATTGGTACAAAATTAAATCATAATGTCGTCATATACCATAGTATCGGGCCGTCAATCAGCGGATCTGTAGCAGATGTTTGTAAAATTGCACAACTGGATAATCGCGGGTCCAATTATCGAAATGACACAGACGTCGGCCATATCGAGCCGGACGATACACTCCCGGCTAAATCTATAATGGATGAGGCGCGTCCCGCGTCAATCCAGTAAACGAGATCGCATAAACGCAAGCGCATACATAACTAAACAACCCTGAACAATCGGAGCCCTATTCATTAATTTAATCGAATTAAAACCGGCATTGGGTAATCGGGCCGCGTCCCAGAGGAACGCGAATAAATTTCAATTAGAGCAATCAGGACGGTCGGTCGCGGAAGCCGCTGGAGACGATGGGCCCGGGATAATGGCGTCGCACCTTGCATATAAACACGTCACGTCCAGTGCATACGAAAGGAGACCTCCGCCGCAAATCATTAGGATTGCGGTAAGTGGGATGTGAGCGGAATCGCGTGCCGCGCCGGAGTCACAATGCCGAGATTTCGGAATAGACTATTTCAGATGCGGAGAACCTGATTTTCTAGTTCGCCGTACCGTGTGGCGATCAGAACGAGGCGATACAGGAAAAATAGGAAGATTTATAAGCGTTTCGTTTCGCGATATGACTAACAACAATGTTAGCGCAGCCATAATTTCCGCGAATGCTCGCGATATCCCGCAATGTCTCTCGGAACGCCAATTTGTAAGCGCCGACATAAACAGGCGGTGTAACGAAGCTCCTAAACAACGAAATAAGCGGGCGCATCAAGTCGAGCCCGCGAAATATCTCAACGGCTGAGCTGACATGCCGACAACCCAAGAAGCTAGCTCGGACTTTACATTCACCGACGTAACGAGGGGAGCCGCCAGCTCGCCCATTGTATTTATGCCTTAAACACAATTTATTTATTCGGCAAACATTACGGAGACACAAAATCTTGTCCATAAATACATGTGAAAGCACATATCAAGTATCGGAATGCAAACGGCGGGGCTCGTGTCTGAATTATGCAACAGAACGGCGCGGGCGCAGGCCTGCCGTAATAGTGCACGGTGTGGCCGAGCGTAACTCCTAAAATAATACGCGGATAAGCTTTATTGTGCGCCGCACCTCTTGACAGCGCCGTTGCCAAATTTAAGGACGCGCTCACTCCATTCTCCGAATCGTCCACATTTTTCCCTCTCCCAACAATTAATGTGCGGATCCCTCACCTTAATAACGCCGTAAATCGAATTAATGGCAGCGTAGAAGAAATTTCACTATATTTAAACTGCTTCTTCAGATGGATCGAATCACTTCATTTGTCGCCAGTCCGGAGACACGGCAAAGGCGGTTTGCAAATATTGCCCTTATGTTGGATCGACGGTGGGTCCATCGATCTTGCGCCCGGGTGGTCGGCGGAACGATGTTAATTACAGGGCAGAACCGATCATTTAATGTGAATTTCGCAAACATTAAATAATTTACAAAAAAATTGAACCTGCAGTGCGTTCACGCGTGGAATAATAAATTAATGATAACACCAGCCGTAAGCCGCAACGCTCTACGCTGGCAACAATTTGAGGAAATCTTCACAACGCGCCGCAACCGTAGTAAGAGAGAACCGACGACATTACAAAGACGATATGTATTTTAAAGACTTACAATGAAATGTTAGTATTACATAACGAATGGAGAAACATCAACTAGAACAATAGCATCAATGCTACGTTCATTAAGAAGAGATCTTAGGAACGGCGAAGAGTCGGCTCAACAATCTTGTAATCCTCAAACCACACGCGGCGACGATTACAACGCACCTATTAGTCAAATTAGCTTTATTGTTGGGGCCCGTCAGGCTTGCACAAGACGACCAATCGGCTTAGAGGTAGACAATTATGTGGGCATATTAGCTAGCACAATACGATGAGTCAGCAGAAATTGCGTCTTGGGCGTTTATCAAAACAATAGTATTGATAAGTTAATAAAGCGAGGTGCGAGACTAACGAGCGATTACTGGGCGATGTCGAGGATAGACGCACGCGTCACATGCGATCGGAATACGTTATGGCAGCGCGTGAGTCACCGGCCGTCGGGAAGAGGCCCGAGCCTGATTGTCGACATCTAAAAAAGATCAAGAATTTACGACTCGTGTCGACAACTTCTATAGTGGCGACGATACTTTTTTAACCGACGAGATATTCCCCAGAGAGCGAACAAACGTGCCTTGCAACAGAACGAAAGAATTCACAGTGGAATCTACAGAAGAAACACGCGTGCACTGAAAGCGAAATCTCATGAGTTCTGCGAGACATTACGAAATAAGAGAGCTCGATTAGGGATACGGGTGGTGCGGGGCACTGACCGACTTCCACATTTATACCGCTAAATCATGCACATGAGCATCTGCATCCTACGAAGTGGATGGAACGGCAAACGCCGGCGGAACGGCTAATACAGTTTATATTCACGAAACAGACGCGCCAGATTACGACGTTACTCGCGACGAATACTTAAAGAATAATATTTATGTAAACGACCCAGCCACAATGACAGGTGAAACTATTCGTAGAAAAAAGAGAATAACGCTTTGAAAGTTTCTTACCTAACGTACGATTACGGTACTCGCAAGAATAAGACAGAGTCAGTGAAATATGTACAATAATTGACCCATAAAACCATTTATAATATAAATCGATAATCCCGGGACGCACTTATCACTTGAAATCGTAATTACCGCGAGAATATTTCAATCGGATTGGCTTATCGATGATGCGTGAACAATAATGATCGATATCAGCGTCGACGTATTATTTCCGTGCGTCAAAATCAGCCGCGACCGACCCACCTGAAGTGGAGAGATTTTTATCGATTTGAATGCGAAACGAGGGAATCGATGCAATCGATTTCAACATATCAAACAAAAGCTGACAAGAAGATTTCGAGGTCGGGGGCGAAGATGCAGTGGGCGCCGGATGAGTTCGAAATTAAAACGATATGCAAATGAGAAGTGAGAATTAATCGTTCAGTGCAATCGATGCGACGGCAGCGAGAGCAGCTACTGGGTACAAATCGATGAATAAATAGTGTCCGATTAGCGACGCAAGGTGTGTTCAGTGTTTAATGGATGAATCGAATCGAATTTGAGCGGTTCAATGAATCGATACGTCGAACTTTCCGTATTTGGCGTACTGTTCAGTAGTAAGTTCCATTGATTAACTGTTCGCGTGAGCGCGGAGATACAAATAAAATTATAGATTATAGTGATCAAATTTGAATTTAAATGAATTACATATCGCTCCATGAAGTCGGTAATAGTGTTTATGAATTAAGATGTGAAAGCTTCTGCGTTACACTTATTAGTTTTACTAACAGCACGACAGCGGTCGTCGGAATTGACAGGAGAATTTATAATAGTCGGCCTCCGTACCTCCGAAAGTAATTTTCAATTAAGTTTCTTAATAATCCGGATCACGCGGAGCCGGCCGAGGACTTAGAACCTGAGGCGACAGCGCTCGCTCCTATGATAATTGGAAACCGTCTCGTAGTAAATATTTAAAAGGTGCTACTATAAGAATTGGATACTTTTGCTTTTGGTTTACTTTGAAGATAACACCCGCTACGCAACCCTGATTGTAACGAAGATGTTATTAAACTCGATCTTAATTTGATCATTCAAAAACATAATCATATGGATACATTATGACCGACTTCCGACAATTTTTAGATAATCTACATTATTAGAGCTACGTTTTGTGCTTATAGGATCTCTTTTCAGAAGCGATATTAAAAGGCCGATTCATTGATCATAATGAATCAATGGCAAGCGCGACCGCTCCCACTTCCGAGGCGTCACTCTAAACAGTAACAACCGGTTCCTAGCGTTAATTATAAACCAATTTTACATCTGATTATTTCGCTACCGAATGTTCCTTCATCGGTTTCGACATCTGTGCAGCGATCATCAATTTCATTGATAGGATTTTTAAGTTGGATGATTAATTAAAAGATCACGTTTAAATTGATTTTACGTTATGGACGAGCGAGCAAACGGATGAGCTAGCCTTACATCTCTTTTTGTTTTGTCTCACGGTGTTATTATGGTTACGTAACTTTTTTAACTTGAATATTAATAAATGTGCCAGAAACGAGAGTTTTTGACACTTAATTATTCATCGCGGCCGTCAGCGGAGGGCTCGTCCTGTATCTCGTCATCAGATTGGAACTGTCAATTATGTCGCAATGTGATCCCTGCCTGCACTTACTACTTATCACTTAAAGAGGGATCAAATATGTTAAACATAAAATGGGAATGGACGTCTAAATCCTCGAAAATCAGGACGTGTCACATTTACACTTAACTTCGTTGTATATTTACAAAATATTTTATTGTTTGTATATCTCTTATTACACTAATCGTGCCTTTATCTAGAAACGTATTTGGATTGTTTAATTTAAGCTAAATAATATTGTTCAGATTTCAACACACCAACCACGTTTGCAGACGAAGGCAGTACGCCAACCTAAAACGTGACTATCTCAATAATCCAGTCGAAATCTCCTTAGAAATAGGAGTTATCGATATCTGATACCGTGGGATTTAATCTAGTGCCATCAAAACTACCGTTGGGGGTGATGGGACATGTGGGGATGGGATAGATGAGCGTGAGAGTAGGGTTGCCCTAGAGAGCTGAGGGGCAGCGGTGAGGGGCAGGGGGGGTGCTGGTGGTACTGTTGCAGCGGCGAGGGGGCCAGCCCCGGGTGATGTTCTATAGGGTACTGCGCAGAGCTGGCGTACGCCAATTGCCTCACCTTCATGTCCTCGTCAACTACGTTATAGGTGAGCTCAGTTTCCTCGAAGCCGGTCGCTGCCATCCGCTGCTCGCTGGTGGTGGGCGGGTCCGGCGAGTTTAGACACGTCTGTATGAGCCGTTTGCCGGCGTCCGAAGTTATCATCGGCTGCAGTTTCCGCGTCGCGAACGTGTACACGTGGCCAGTCTCCGACGCCACTAATAGCATCACTTGTGTGCCGGTCAGTGTGGACAGCTCGTATGCCTGCAAACAGATAACTTAGCATTAGTCTCAGATAATTCACATTTTTAATTGGTCAGGATTAACAAAATGGATACGAAATTGACTTTTCTGCTAAAGGTTTAAAAACCTTAACAAAAGAGATCACCAAACATATGAACCAATTTTTGTAATAAGTTAAGAAATAAAGATTTTTGATTTTTTTTATTTAATTGTATGCAGCAGCAAAGTTTATATTCCATATAACATTTGACTGTCTAAAACGTTTAAACTCGATTTTGATAAAGCTTCATGAAAAGAAACATGATAATTTGAGCTGTCAAAACTGGAGCTCCTTTTGTAATGTATTTTTTTTATATCTCATGCCCTACTCTGTGACGGAATCTAGGAGAATCAGCGGCATCCCATAAGAACGACCTTTCACCTCTCCCACGCCTATAATTCTAAAGCAAACCCAACGTTTCGGGAGCAATATCACTCTCACGGCACTCTTTGTGTATGCACGACGAATTATCACACCCACCGGCGGCGCCCTACCACCTACACCTCCTCTAACCACGTAACGCTCACCACCGAAACATTCCAACATGGACCTAAGCACACACGAATTAGAACCAATACGACGGCATTTACACAAATGTCAATTTGTCACGGTCAATTGACCAAACTACAGTAGCTGACTTTTTGCTGTTTACATTTCAAATTGACGTTAATATCAATTTAAACCTTAGTGTGTAGGCAAGAAAATAAGTGTTTGCATGGGTTTTACGGTGTCCCGTGTAAGCAGAGAGTTGTAGTATTGATTTGCTTTTCTATTGCATAACAAGGTTGTATCATCAATTCGCCCACTTTTCGGCTACCAACTAGCGAGTTCTGGCAAGCTTAAATGTAAAAATCAACATTCAATCCTATTGGAATTATTGTCATTTGAAACATCTAGAACTAAATGTAGGTATTGTGTCTCTTATTTAACTCTTCAAAAAACAAACACTCCAAAAGAAAAATGCGATACAACAATGTTATAACGGTTATGACGACCTCCTTAGTCGAGTGGTTTGTACACCGGTTTGCATGGTGTCGCCACCTCTGAGGTCCCGGGTTCGATCCCCGGTCGGGTCAATTTGGAAATTATTGTTTTTCTAAATTCTTTCGTGTCTGGGTGTTTGCTATGTATAATAAGTATGTATTTAAATATTTTAAGTATGTTTATCCGTTGTCTAGTAACCATTTAACGAGTTTCATAACGAAGCTACTCTTGGGCTAGATAATTGGTGTGAGTGTAGGAAATTTTATTTATTTATTTATTTATTAACGGTCGTGGTGTTTGTTACATGATCAAAATAGTTGTTAAGCTTAAGAAATTTTATAAGCGTTCCTTTTCGTAAATAACTATTCAATTGAAGTTTAAAGCACATACCTAAGTCGTTATATTTTAAAAACAGTTGAATGAGAACGTAGTTTTATCAAATCAAAGCATACTCACGCGGTAATATCGTAACCTCAAATCACTCAGTACATTTTATTTTGTCGTAGCAACAAAAGCCTTAAACGATTGGTCACTTCCAAAAAACCCGCAAGGGTCACAATCAAAGCGTCAAAGCTTAATTGATTTACCCCCAATCTACCAACTATAGATTCAATCCCCCAAAACATAAGACTGCTAACGCCTTGTACACTTTCACAAGTGGCATCGTCATCTCCTTTGTGCTTGCACCCTTCCCATTCATCGAGATGATTGATGATAAGCCGGTAATTAGCAAGTCTACTGCATCTGTGACACCGACACCACAAGTGGGACACTGCAAAATGACCCTTACATCAAATTTAACAAGGTTATCATTGACAGCACAATCAGCTTCATGTCACTGAGCAACACTGCCAAAATTGACAATTACAAATGTTGCCATAATGAGTTTCGTTGTTAAATGTGATTAATGAAGTGAAATTTCAGTGATCTTGGTTGGAATACGAAGTGCTTATTTTAAGAAAGAATGGGGTAATGTTACTTGGAATTACGCGGGTCATTCTTTATGACTTTAAAAATTAAACCTTCTATAGGCGCCCGAATAACACTTTGGAACTTTTTAAAGGATGATAGAGAATACTCAAGAAAACTCTTTCACTTGTGTAAGAAATGAAAAATGCGGTATTTTTTGGAAACAAATTATATAATTCTAATGTTGTGTGTGGGTTGAAGTGATTTACAAACTGTTTCACAACTTGGCAGATTAATCACTACATAGTATAAAAGTAAGTCGCTATGTATGTATGCATGTATGTAATACTGATAATTTTAGAGGTTTCACATTTTTTTGCGCTTACATTGCAAACGCTGGCTGAATGAACCCTACGAGATAGATCAAAATAATGTACTACAGTATTGTACACCATAAAAAGGTCTACAAAAAAGTTTGCTATAGTATATGTCTATCTCTTAGGGATAACCCACAATAATAATTTTTTATCTTTTACTTTTTACGAGAAATAATGGCTTATTTACGAAGCTATTTTAAGCAATACAGCATTAATCCTTATCTAATTAAGTAAATACATTGTGCATTTAATATAGATCAATATGGCCCTTTACAGCATGTAATTTAAATGAATATTTTCGAAGATATCACAGATTTAAAATGCAGGGACAAGGCGGTTGCGTGTATCAGCATTGCACCCGTGCAAATATTATATAATTTAAGAAATCGGTTTTTTAAAGATTAAACAGCGCAACGATTGAAAAATCTCAAAATACTAAACCAAGTAAGTAATTGATTTCATAGACAATGAAGGTGTGAAAACTTACTCAGACTCCCAAGTGTAAGACTATTATGACCAATAATAAAACCACTGGGCGTACTTTTTGCTGATTGCATATCGCTCGATACATAGTTTACTTCTTATTGTATGCAGTATTATTTCAGTTTAAACAAGTTCAATTAACACTAAAAAAGTAGCATAATAAAAAGTAGTTAAACAAGTATTTTCTAAAAACAACGAGTTTTTCTGCGACATTTTTACTTCTTACAACGGGAATGAAGATTATTGGTATTTGGTAACATAAATATACGTTAGTTATGAGCAAGCTTTTATGTATTGCCATAATTGATATCAACTACCCAATAAAAAAATAATATAATAACGCCTGCTTATCGATTACACATATTTATTTGAACGTTTATCGTAATTTGTCATATTTCATAGTTAAAAATAGATAATTAACAAATATTTACAGGCTTGTTTGACACTAATTACGTATGAGCTCCAGAAAAATCTAGAACAGTTTATTCCAAAATAAATTTGAAAACTCTGTTATCTTCTTCTAAATCATAGAAACCTGTTTTCAAGCAATTAGTGAATATCAAGTTATGATTACGGTTAGGACCAGAACAGCTTTACCAGGAATACCGATTCTGGTTTGCTTTATAGATGATTAGTTCAGCAAACAATCGGTTAACCTGCGTTTGACTCCGTAGTTAAATTGCAGTAGGGTTGTCGAGTGTGATGCCAAAGATGTTGACAGTATAATTCAAAATACACCAATTCCGGTTTGGAATATTTTGAGTAATCTGTTTGAAGGTATATGATTTATAACACTTGAAGGTTTTAGTGTAACAATTTATAAGAAACGGCTGATCTCAATTCAGAGATCACCCTTATATAATTTTTATACATATCGCAATTAAAATTTCAAAACTAGAAGTAACTTTCTCCATCTTTAATCCGCTTAAAACTCCCCAACGATTGACTTAAGCTGACGCAACCTAATCCAATAAGTAAAAAATTAATAATTATCTTTGTATTGGGCAAGATCCACCGATCCGCTCCTTTGCATTAATTTATGTTTTTGTTGCGAAAAAACAGCTGATAAGTGCCCCACTTAAGTCACGTATGATTGTAGAATCAAGCGGAGCAAAATCCAAGAAACCCGTTCGAGGTCCATTCCAGTCCTACACTGAAATCCGACGAAAGCTATCGAACAGGTGCTGCCAGCGAAATTTCCGAAATCGAAAGCCGATTTCAACCTGTCAAAACTGATAGTTATATAAGTAATTGTGAACTGACGATCTCTTTTACAAAACAAAATCAATTATCGTCGCGTTAAGCAACAACCACGGCTGACCAGAACCAGATCTGCCAATAGCGATGTACGAGTTAACAAACAGATGAAATCGCCAGCAACATAAACAAGAGATTTGCATTAAGCTAACCGTTTGTACATTTTACAAGTTTTATCCTCCATAAACCAGGTTTCACAAAGGAATTAAAACCTGTCCGTGTACTTACGGCTTCAGTTAAGTTTTTCAGAATTATCTTTACTAAGACAGTCGACATGTGGATAAATAAACGGATGATTATGTTAACACAACTCATTCGAAATGTGTAAGGATTATTTGTCGTCCTACAATAAACTTGATGAAGTATGTAAAAGTTATTTAAGTGGAAAATTCTGCAATAACTTTTAGATTGAGTAAATTTTTCAAGATAAGTAAAAAATATATGGAGGCTTTAAATTCATATTCATCACATAGCGTAATTAACGTTTCAAACCTAACAAAGCACATACAACTTTATACACGACAATTTGCAATTATCTATGAAAATTATAGTTTACACATGCGCAACAAAGTCTGTGAAGATCGCGCGCGCGCCTGCCTTTTTGTAGCCCTAGCGAAATATCCGAGACTCGTCTACTGGCGATGAAAACGGCACTCCACCGAGATAGATACAGAATGAGATAGCACCAACTAATAGCTCTATAAACAAGATAATCGCCCAGTTAGCGCTGGGAACTGCCTTCGTAAATGTGAAAAAAAACTGGATTTTGGAGTTGTGATAAATAAGACTGCTCAAGTTGCTACACATAATGCAGATACAAGAACTAGTTCAAGGTTTTATGACTGATATGAAAGAAATAAAACCATTTGATGAAAGTAATGAAAAATAATGACCACAGTTTTCAACACGAAAGTGATATATAAATTAAAGATCAATTCCATAAAAAGACACCGCTCTCACCAAACCGTTGTTATACGATATATCGGTTGTACAATATCACTAGAATTATCAAAACAATTACACTTCAATCTTCCTGTCAAATAACAATTATTATAAAAGAAAGGGTATAAAGAAATTTGAAAAGGCCTGCCGACGATGAAAAATGCCAGTCAAGCCACTCGCACGTGAATAACCACTTATGATTCGCGAAAAAAATACCACATTTGATCATTACGAATCGTCCAAACAAAAAAATTGTCTCCGTAATATCTCGTCCAACAAAAATCACTCACACTAACGGGAAAAAAGAGAGCGATGTTAAAATAAGCGGTTCGTAAGTCACAAATTAATGAAAAACATTTGGGACAGCGCATTACGAGATGGGACATTTCTCTTACAAGTGCGACTTGCGACATGGTCGTCGAAAAAACTGCTAATTGCGAGTACAAAGGCTCACAAAGCGACCGCGTTTCCCACGAGAGCATCCGAGACCGGACCATCCAAGCCGCGTACCGATCATTTCAAGCGTGCTCGTCTTTTATTGCCAAAAATTAATGCCCGGTAAACAGTCCTTAATTGCAAGCCAGTCTTGTTTGGCTCAACCTCTGCAGGAGTCACCCACCCGCTCGTCATAACACCACAAAAATTTCGCAGAAACAAGAACCAGAAAACACATAAAATTCTTAATAACTGACAAATAATAATGTAATATTAAGAATAACCAGTGATTCCCAACTCAATTTTGGCGCACAATGTTCGTTTTATGACATTTTAATTTTATTAGTTAATACCGTGTTTTCACCAATTCTTTCGGATGTTGTGTAATTTAATTTTACAGTTTTATAGCTAAGAGGCGGGAATATGGATACAAAATTTCCTTACAAAACCACGGTAACAGATTGACTTATGATATCAATAATTTTACATGATTGTATGACGGCGGTCCTTAAGAAACCCTTAATCGGTGCCGAATGAAATACATTTGCGCAAAAGTGGGAGCAATTCTCGGAGCATTTTTCGGATATTTCCTTTACTCAAAACACGTGTCTTTAAACACATTGTAGTAAAAGCTTAGGTTGTTCATATAAAATATACATTGAAAAGTACAAAAAGGCAAAGATATTATAATGAAAAAGTCTACTTAAAATGCTTAATAGACACGTAGAAAGAAGATGCACCGCCTGTTAATAAACACGGCCATTATACGCATTCCATTAAAGCACATCTCAGAGGAGCTCAGTAACAGGAGCTTACGACGCAGCTTCCAGAACTATTATACACGCTTGCCACACATTAGTATCGAGAAGTTGTTAAATGTAATTATTATGAGTTGCCGTGATATGAATATAAAGTAATAATTAATTGGACTAGGCGATACTCCGACACCATTAATGAGAGCAAACATTTTATGGCCATTATTAAGTATACCTCTCATAGATCGATTAAGTGATGGAGACAATATATTAATTTCACGGCCGTTTAAATAAATTGCATTGCATTTTTTTTAAATTGCTATTCAAATATTTACATTATTTTTAATGTATCACAAAGGAACATCGAAGCCATGTTGCTTTGTGATACATTAAAAAGTAATATAAATATTAGAATAGCAATTTTAAAAAAAGATTAGATTCTGAGGCAATCCAATGAACTTACCTTAGATTCTAAGGTCTAAGATTCTAAGAGAAAGGGTCTAACACACAAAACATATATTTATTCCCTAGTCTAGCTCATTTTGTATTTTGTGAGTTTTTCAAATTAAAATTCAATCATCAAGTAACAGTTCGTAATTATCATTATAGATCACAAAATGATCAATATCATCACCAGCCTGTAATCGTCCTTCTGCTGGGCTCAGGGTCTTCCAAATCTGAGGATCGACTCATAGCCCTAAACGGTTTGGTGGGCTTAATGGTAGTTACTTTATATATGTATTAACATTACAAATTTTCTGAAACTGTGTATGCTTCTATCCACTTTCACTAACACAAGGTGTTACCCATTATCGTGGTGCAGCGGCTAGACAGTATCAATTCCTATGGTAATGACGCAATGTGCACCCAGCAGGGTTATGGTACCAGTCGCCAGGTAGCAGAGCAAGGCTGAACACCAATAATTAACATTTATTAGACTTCAGGAAACTCCGGTTTGATGAGAAATGAGAATGTAGCGCGCGGATAATTCTGTGCAGCGAACAACTAGTACACATTGAGATTTAATTCGAGATAAACTATCATTGTTGGTCAATCTTGTTTGAGAAATTGAGTAGCCATTAGTTGGGTAAACAACTGATTTTTGTGTTATTCACACTATTCCATTTCATTACACTTTAATATATTTTTAAACGGTTTTATTTAGCTTGCCCTGTTTATTTGTTTGGGTCAAATCTAGTAATTGACATTTGACCCCCTTCCTGTTGACGGATTGATCTGAAATTTGGTACACACCTTTAGTTCTGATGACAATATAATTCAATACATTCGGTAACATTGTAAATCCAAGATGGCTACCGCTACATAATGGCGGGTTACATATTTTATCACTACTACCTCAATATGGGTATCAAATGAAAGGGCTTGATTAGTAGAATAGTTCTTTATGAAAATAAAATGAAAAACTAAAAACTTGAAAATAAAAAAATGAGTAAAAAAAATTTTTAAGTTGAGCGGTTTTATTGACAATTGTACTAAAAGCTAAATAATTCGGTAGGGTAGAGGTAGATACAGGAAAATAATACAATCGCTGGGCGCACGAAACCTGCGTAAATTTGTAAATAGCATTTTATTTATTTATTTATGTACAAATGTTAAAGTGAAACTTCTAAAATAATATTTCTTTGCACAAATTTTACTTTGTATATAGTTAAAGACCCGGATAATACCAAAAGCTACTTTTAAATCAAGCAGCTCATTCCTTTGGGGAGCATTAAGTAAACAGAGGGAAAATATAAGTCACATTTTGTGACATACCGAATTGAAAGCAGGTGAAGCCTTAAACGTAAGCAGAAAATTCATAAAGCATTCTCTAATTATTGCTACAGATATTACCGCACAAACAAACCGCCATGCTTTATTTGGTTCAGTTGCTGACCTCAACAGTCAAAAATCGACGACAACAGTGCTCCGAGTCACATAGCACGTGCGTTCACATAAAAAAATGGCACGCGTTATAGGAGGGGCTGAGGAAACCCCAAAAACAGGTTATGAAAGGCCAGGTTGCCATATTTGTGGGCAGCTTCTGACTGGATTAGTCGTAAAAGGATTAAACGGGCCGAGTTCGTCTTTCGCCTACCCGCGCGTACGCCGCGCCACGCCACGTGGCTGTATTTGTTTACCAGCTCTCGGCGATCCCACGTCATTACACCCTGTATGGCAAGGATGCTTTATCTTCCATTATGGTCGTATGGTCGAGTTGACTGACCTTTTTGAACGAGATTGTGAATTGGAACTATATGCAACTGCTTTTGAGAGACCCCGTTGGCGCTGCGACGACTATCGGTTTTGGGTTAGAAGAATTGTGCAATTTAAGCAACAAACGCAAGGTTAAACCTCCTGGTCGTGGGTGACCGAATCGAAATATTTCGGGATTTTCCATGCTACGAACGCACGTCTAGCTTGGTGTTATTACAGGATAGTAGTCGGTAGCAATGCATTACAGTCCATTAGCAAAGGCGTGATCCAAGTTAGTTGTTAAACCTAATGATGATATAAGCCCTTATATATATTTTTATGGCTGCAAATGCGAGGTGCATTCTCTCACTGGTTTCAGAGATAACCAGCGGCATGGCATGTCAATATCACAGCATGAATCTGAGCGGCAATCACTTTAGTTACATAATTATATTTATTGAAAGCTTTCAAACATGTCCAAACATTCGACACATTTATGCACCCAATAATAATTTTTCCCTTCCATTAACTACATCTGACTGATGTTAAGGTTGACGCTTTGATAAGTAATCTGTTTGAATGCACTCTCCAACAATGAATTCGGATGGAGCATTTACCAGAACCTACGCAGCTGGCAGTGCACGTGCGAAATCACTGAAGACTCAAGAATTTCCTCATTCTAGGGCAACTAAATTCAAGCCTTAAAGGAATAACAGTTGTGTTCTCGTTACGTTAATTGTGTCGGCGGTAATGATCGAAAAGTGAAAGCGTGAACATGCTTCATTATCGCTCACTACCAAATCGGAAGCCACACGTTTAATCACGATTAAAACTATCACCAAGTTACTTTTGCCGTTACCCATCTCTAAGTTGTGAGGGGTAAAGTTGGAAAACACTCTGACAAGTTAAGTATGTTCAAGTAATATTGTGCCGATTCGGCTTGTTTGTTTTGAGTGGCGGTACGACGAAAACTTGATTAACCCCAGAAAAAACTGTAATGATTCAGTAGGAACCAGTAGTCGGATGTTTTCTCGTATAGCGGTATCATATGTAAACGACTGTTGTGATGATGCAAAGCTGAATTCTGATCTGACCGTCGGCGCATATGAAGAATATGTTATTGAAAACAACAATGATGCTACAAACTATTCTGTTCACTCTGGAAATGTAAATGGATGTCGAACCGTCGTATCAACATTCACATGCAAACAAAGCATAAAATTCGAGCGTAAATATACATACGTTTTGTACTAAAAGATTAAAAAGAAACACTTTTTATCAATAAATTTAATAAACGGCTTCTCACTATACATACCTACTTAGCGGAAAGTTTACACATTAAGTAAACTGTTGACCCATTGTCCAGCATTGGACTAATAAAGGCTGACGATGATGATGAAACTGTTATTTGTTGTGAAGTCCAATTCAAACTAACCCGATTAAAGTATTATTCGTGTTTATTTATTTACTAACTTACATACCCAATTTCAGTTAGGGCCTGTTTCACAATTTTCACAAATAGGAGATACTTGGCAGTTAAAGTGACAGTTTTGTATGGACTATCTGTCAAGTAAACGCTAATGGGAACTTACTTGTAGGTGGTGAAAGAGACCCTAACTCTCTGATCTGTATGCTCGTGATGAAACTTATTTCATCATGAGCTAATGAATTAATTACACAGTATCTGTTATGTGTTCTCATAATGATAAGGAATAAACAAGGGCGAAGTGAATGTTGCCAAGCTTGTTCATTAAGCAAAAATCTGTATCGGCCACATTGAAATTGTCATTCAGCACATAGGCCGAGATTGCATTTTAACCGCTACTGCTGGCGTCAAAGTGCCAATCGTCGGCTGCGGGCGCCCACAGTGATTAGTTTAAACGGCGCTTTAACAATAATTATCGATTACTTGAACCTGTGTAAATTCATCGGCAGCAAACTAGATACTGCACAGATTAATGGTTTCAACTTATTAAAATACACCACACAGCAATTATAACAAAAAAGTGCCACTCCTCTCAGTTTGTGTTCCGCGTTGCCGTTGTAACACATCATTAGAGTCAATCTTTCAAATGAAGAACTTGTCATCGCAAACCAGAAGACAGCAGTATTACATATTAATAAAAATATACCACTAATCAACATGTGTTTAATTAAGTTTCTAACCACTATAATGAGCACAGCGTAACTGCTACTGGCTACTAACAAAATGGCCGTACAGATTTCTGAAATTGACAATTAAGTTTATAAGGCAAACTCTATAGGTTTTAATAAGACAATGGAGCCAACAATACTCGATTCCCTGAACAATAGGCTATCCCAGAATTAATGGAATTAAGTTCTGAGGTACGTGTTCGGCAGATATTGAATGAGGCTCGGAGCCCTATGCAAATGTAGATGGCGCTGTAATCAATAGTAATGGCGACGATAATTACACGTTTATAGTCTCGCCGCTGGTTTCATTCATAAACAAGCGAGATTGCTTTATGAATGGCGGCCGGCCGTGTCCTTAATATATTGTTGCCTGACTTCCATAAGTTTCCTGTTCGCCTATTACCATTTATCGAATGTTGTCCGCGCTTTATAATTTCGTACTAACCTGACCTTGATTTATGAAGTTCATTCATAAATAGAACAAGTTCTAATTTGCATCTATCGTAGTCAATTGCGCGGAGCCTAATTTGCATGCTGCACTGCACACCTTTAAGAAATCGTAATTAAATAGAATTTATTATCTCGTGTACTTATAAGGCTGCAGTATGAGTAAATCAAATAATTATTAAGATACTACGTCTTAAAATGATTGACAGCGTAAAAATTTGCGTGAACGAAAAGGAAACATTACATATTTTTATTAGAGAGGGCGCGCACATTAATATGTTCAATTCATTACTGGAACACGCGAAAAAGAAACATAACTCTGCACGCAATTACCCGAGCTTATGAACGTAAACCTGTCCAACTGTTAATAATTCTTTTCTTAATGGCCTCTCATGGCTGAATAAATTTAAGCGCTAAATAAACAAGCTTTATCGGTGATCTCCACAATGCAACAGGTCCGAGGGTTACAGCGTGCGACTGAAGCGCCGCCAGTCGATACCATCACGCCGATAGGCATCAAGGAAGACCACTTGTCAATACATTTCACCTGCGACCAGAGCAGAACGCACTTGATGGCCTGTCAGCCACGAAACGAGTTCCCATGAATTGTGCTAGTCACAAGACGTTTTTATATCTCTGTCTACGATATCGACCTCCACAATAGCCTATTTAAACATTCGCAACTTTACGATTTGTAAACGATCAATCGGATTTCTAATTCGAAATAATTGATGCGAGCGAACAATCGAGAATTCAGATCAGAGAAAACCCCGTGTTAAATGCTAATTCACGTCCCCGTCGTATGCAAATTAACAACATTGCCGCTAAATAGCATTAAGACTGAGCGGGAAAATATTCCGCTAACCTTATTTACTGGACAATTCAGACGTCCAAGCAAACACAGGTGGTCCCAATAAAGGGTTCGGTGGAAGCCGAAGCGTCTGTGAGTGGAGATGCCGCCCTCCCTAAAAGGATAATAATACGTCGTTTCCCGAGCTCCGACCGAGGACCCCTAGGACTCCGGGAGAAATGTAAATTGTTCCAGCACCTGACAAATAGCTTAATTAACGACTAACACGCGAGACAAGAGTTATTGCGATTTATCCATGTCGTTCATTCCAGAAGCTTCCGATGGAACGCTGCAGTTTGTACAATTATGAGCGGCTCAGCAGTAATTTTAATGTGTTAATAGCTCGTTCTAGTATCTGTTTGAGCTTTAATTATGCTTAATAGAGAGCGGAGGCCTCCGCAATATTCTTACAAGCGACATTCATGGCGCACGGCCAATATAGAAGCTCAAGACTTTTAATTCCGTAAAGCAATTCAATGGTGACTTTAATGTGCTCGAATACAATGAACAAAAGCGACCAAAGGAAACTTATGATGGGGACCTAAGAGCCCACATACAGTAATTTAACGAAGGTCTTAAATCTCAAGGTTAATATGGGAGTAACGTTAAGAGATTTAGTTTTTTCGCAACGTTTTGCGTCGGTAGGCGTCAGGTGGGCGCGCACGTGACGAAAATGTGATTAAGCGGCGTGCCACCGCACGACCAGTCACGTGGGCGGCAGCCGCAACACTGACACAGATGGGTGCGCTCGCCACAACCTGACGATTTTGTCTATGGTGTTTTGACAGCTTGATAAAGTGTGAAGGTTGCACTCGCGTTATAAAGAATCTCCTTTCCCACGTTAAAATTTCCAAAAAAGCTTCGTATCTGGTCACGGAGATAACAAGAAATAAGTAAGAAAATCACCTTTCATTCAAAATTACGAGAATTCCATGGAAGTGCATGAGCAAAAAGTTTAGTAATGTCCAATTGCGCCCAAACAATGGCGAAACCGAAGCTTTCCCACAGAAATCTGGATGTTTCACGATTTTTTTAATTGATATCATAAAAAAGGACAATTGTTGCGCGTTGTGCTCCGCCGCAATCAAATAAAAACCTACTCGTTAATGTTTTATGTATGAAAGTCTTCAACTCCGATACATTATGGATGGGGTCCCGCTGGCTGGTGCGTTCGGAAATTTTGGAAGAAGGACAGATCTTTGCAGGACAGATATCGTCAATCGTTGTAGTAACTACGTATCTCTTTCGGTGTTTTTTCGCGACGCTGGACGAGCGATAACATCTTCAAGTGAATAATAACCGTGGAGTAGCTGAAGAGATGTAAGAACAGGGAATTATTTATTCTGCGGCACAGGGCTACCAGGATTGACACAAGAACTCTAAATATTATTTCTCAAAATTACTGGAAGGACTTGAAAATAATGAATGTATCTAAAATTTTTAAGTTCAGCAGTTAGGTGACATTGCTTATATACGCTGTGAGGGAAGAAGTTATTCTAGCGTTTGACGATACATTTCAATATCTCGCCCGAGGAAATCTGAGGAATGTAAGATAATGCAACTACCAGACAGTTACCATAGGATACTACGAATTTAAGAAACAACCGGCAGAACAGAATTATACTTTTCCTGAAGCAATTTTACTGTAACTGTATTAGCATACAGCGTAATTAAATGTTTTAGGAAAGACTAGAAGGACTCTACTGAATCCTTAATCTTAGATGAACGATTCTAGGACAGTTTTTTTCGGTCTTATGACAGTTGTTAATGCTTATTACCGTGACCGTTCTATCGGTGTCCTCCCCTTGCCTGATTTGCATCGTAAAGTTACCGCACAGTAGGTACCCGTCAGGATTACTACCACTGTTACTGCTATTACTGCTACTGAACCGTATTCTGCATTTCAGAGACTCAATTCGAATGGTATGAGACCCAGTAAATTTACTGAGCATAAAGGCATAATAACAAGGCGTCAAGGTCGACAACACGTGTTATACTCATGGTATAAACAAACTAGCGCAAGCGTCACTTCGCACATCAGGCGGACCATATTCTTGTTGACCAAAAATTTTATTTTACCTACTTAGTTGTTTGTGCATTTTTAGATCAAAACAAGTAATGGCGAATTTGAGAATTTCATTCACGACAACCCTACAGAGATGTTCCAATTAAAAAAAGGCAAAAGTTTACTCAACCCGTCATAAACAACGTACACAATTTTGGATTGGCCATTCCCAAGCGAGGAATCCAATCATTTTGCATTAAAAAGCACTGAAGAGCGCTGGAATCAATCAAATAACTCACTAATTCCATTAAGTTCATTTTCGTTTTGTGCACCGTATAATGATATGACCTCTTGCATAAAGATTTATGTCAAAGAACTGTTCAGCTTCGGGCCAAATGTCTATTTAAAGCATGAAAAAATTGCATATTTTAACAAAGTTATGTGAATAATGAGCATTTGGTACGTTTGGCTTGATGGTGTTAAAATGCAGATATTGTAAAATTTGTAAATCTTACATTATATGCAATTTACACAAAGCAGGATATGTTTAAAAGACAACAGAAGTATCTAATAGCTAGCTGTTTCCAGAATGGTCAAAACGATCGACCATTGACAACGACGATCAAATGAAGCTTATTAACAGTAAAGTAATCTAAAAAAATGCATTAACAGTATCTCAACTGTCTGAATTTATCAAGTTTAACAAGTCATAGGAAAACACCAGAGTCATACCCCCGAGTGCCTATTGCAAATTTGATTTACCTGGGTGCCTAAAGCGAAATTGTATTCACCATTCGAATTAAGCACCTCTTGGTAGCAAAAGAAACGAGTTGCAATTTAGCCAAACAAATTATTGTTATGGTTAGCAAGAAAAGTCAGGCGTTGACTTTAAAAAGACAAGTTAAAAGTAAACACACAATGAATCGTGTGTATACTTACCATTATCATGAATAATATGAACCGAATTACAAAAGAATTTCAAAAAAATAATACCATAATAATTTTCAAATTATTTTGCACTTTTAGGAAAATACTTGCAACACTAACAATTGAGCTTTAAATGGGTTTAGTCGGATATTAAACTTTAACTCAAAGGCGGAATGTCTAAATTTGCAAATGCAATGCTTAAAGCGTCTCCATTGAACGATCAGGTTGCGCAGACGCATCGTTAGTAGCGGCTAGCAGGTGCTGGGATGAGGGTAGGTGACGGTGGGGAATATATTATTTTTTAATCGGCGGCCGGCGGCATCTATTAAAATGTTAAAACAGGAAGTTTACACATGACACGTCTTAAGAATGTGTGTATGTGTTCAATTTGTGTTAATTAGAAGCACTTTGCTGCATTTTAGTGTTGAGATTAAAAGTAACTTTTTTAAAATATTTTAAACAAAATTAATAGTAGCGACACATTTTACAGCTGGAAAATGCATGTGAATTTTATGTTCATAATAATAAGCTGAAATGTCAAAAAAACAATATTTCCTATTTACAATATGTGTAAAGCTGTGCAATTAATTTAAGATTTATTCTAATAAGAAATATGCATTACAAGGCATCTTTACTTTTTACGTTAAGTTCCATAAGTAAAAATGTAAAAACTATTGTTTTTTTTATTTTATTAAGAGCCCTTGTTAAGATACTATATATCATCGCCAAAGTCAAAAAGACATTGAACAAACAAAATTCTGATAATTGCGCTATATCTGCCCGTAAGCGTACCGACGCCAGCATATCTTTAGACATTTTCAGCTTAATTGATATCCAAGAAGAATTCCAGGGGATGGCATATTCCGTTGTCGAGCGTGGAGACGTCTCCCACGGGAGATATATCCCTACAGAACCGGATCTACGGCACTAAGTCTTAGTAACGTGTTAACAACGCCCAAGTCATAAGCGAACGCGTGTGTTACTTAACTGACTGCGTTTATGGAGCCAGAGTTCAAAACCGTGGTAATAATTAGGTATTAGTAGTTCTGCAATATAATTGCTTTTTGTGAATGAAAAATTCAAATATTATATAAATAAAAATAGTTCTGCAACGCCAGGTAGATGCGATATCCGGAAAAATTGCTTGAGGGTATCATTTTTACTGAGTGGTTTTGTTTTCTAGTAAAGTAGTCAGAAAATTTTGTTTATAGTTATAAAGGTTACATTCTAATGCGTTTGACGATAGGAATCGAAAGCAGATAAGCAAACGCTAAGCTTAAAAAGTAAAGTAAATAGCCTAAGAGACTATTCCACAGCTGAGCAAAGGCATCATTTAAATCTTAAACGAACAGCTTTTCACATATATTTATTTTAAAACCAAAATCCGAAATGAATAATATGATCTGGGGATTTTTTATATGTATAAATGGTATTAGATAGTTTTTAAGAGTTTAGTTTTAAGTAGGTAATTCAATTAACTTTGTGAATATTTTAATGAATATTTATCTGAATAAAAGACATGTACTTTGAAAAAAAAATTTATGAAAAAAATACAAATAAACAAACCCTGCCGTGGAATAAAGATGATGATTGTTGCATACAAGAGGTTTTAAAACATTATGTTCAGAAGTAATTAAATGCTTATATAAAAAATATAGTTAATTCCGATTTCTGCAAGGAAAAACTTCTCGACATTCATACGGATGAGATGAATAAAATTGTATTAAACATAACGTACCGTAACGTAATTAAATATAATCGCTTCAGCTTATGACTTAGACGTAAATGGCGAGTTTGTTTGTCCACCAAGCGCTCATTACACGCCATAATGATAATGACAAGATCTATCCGCAGATGTAATATGATACACAGCTTATTGTATTGAAAACAAGTCGGTGAGTTTACTTGTTAATGAAATTGTGTTGTTCAATATAACAAAATGCTTTTTAAGGTTTTCGTATCCTTTCGTTTAGCAGTGGACGTCTTCTGCATAAACATATTACTTTTAACAAACAACTTCACACGTTTTTAAAAATGCTATTTTCCCCTTTTTCATTTCGATACCCACCGAAATGATACAAAATATATAAGTATTTTGGTGTTTTAAATGTATAATTGTCTCCTATGATGTGTTTGGGTATATCCTTTTTATCTAATCGTAAACTGCATCCAAGCTGTTATACGTATGCTTTAATATTTGTTCTTTAGTGATGTACACATACTACACTTCTGGACACATCTATTGGCCCACCTTAGAGTTTAGGTTTCTATGGCCCCTACTTAAATATGATTGCTAGATTGAACAAAAACTATTGATGCAGTTTTAAACCTGATACATTTTACCATCTTTTTCGATCGTATTGTTTTAAATTTGAATTCAGAATACCACACGACATGGAGTTACGCCTAACAAGTCGGGTATGCGCCTTGATGAAGGCAGGCAGTTTTTGAATAAAATACATGTTTTATCAAATAAAGGTTTAATTTAATAACGCGTGTTGCCTCCATGGGCATCTACGAAAGCTCTCATACGATTAGGCATAGAGTTTATCAACCGCTCCAATAAATTTTGAGGGATCATCTCCCATTCCTCTTCTATGGCAGTTTTCAACTCCTGCATCGTCTGGGAACTGGCTGACGAGCCCTAACACCTCTTTTTAGCTCGTCCCACATGTGCTCAATCGGGTTCATGTCTGGGCTTCTGGCTGGCCAGTCCATAACTGTGATGTTCACATCCCGAAGATATTCCCTGACGATGCCGGCCGTATGGGCTTTTGCATTATCATGCATAAAAAGGAAATTTGGGCCCACATGGTCCACGTATGGCATCACGTGAGGTTCTAAGCACTCACGAATGTACCTTTCAGCATTTAATGTTGGCGGCCGTGGTCCCGTAATAACCTCAAGTTGAGTTTTGCCGCTCGCGGATATACCGCCCCAGACAGTCCACGAGCCACCGCCATAAGCAACCCTCTCTTCAAAACAGCATTGTGCAAAACGCTCTCCCTTACGTCGGTAGACCTTCTTCCTTCCATCATTGCCATGTAACGCAATTTTAGACTCATCAGAAAAGAGTACACGGCTCCAATGCTGCTGAGTCCAATTTAAGTGAGTGCGCGCGAAATGAAGACGCGCTGTTCGGTGGGCTCGCGTTAGTTTGGGGCCATTAGCTGGCTTGTGTGGTACCATATCGCGTTCTTTTAACCTTCTCCGAACAGTTCGAGCGCTCACAGATACTCCGTGGAAGTCGCGAAGTTGGTTTTGTATCTCAATGGAGGTAAGGTGACGATTTCTCAAGCTGGTCGTCACGATGAATCGATCCTGTCTTTCAGTTGTGACCCGAGATCTTGGCCTTCCATGGCGACGAACAAAGCCGCCAGTCTCTAGGTACCTCCAATAAACATTTCGGACCGCAGATCGACTTAAATTAAGTTGAGCACTCACATTTCTTTGGCTGTGTCCGGCCTGGATAAGTGCCACAGCTTAGGCGGCGATTTCAGGCGAAGTATCCATAGATTATTGATAGAACCTCACTTTAATGTTAAGAATAAGTAATGTTTGTTGCAAAACCAAAGAGAAAAATCACACTTTCAAGAATTAAATCCAAGTAAACCAATAAAATCAAGTTTTCTTAGTATTCGATTGTTTGATATAAACGAACAGGCTCCAAATTGTCTATTGTTTCTTTAAATTCTGTGTTTGAAATTTAAAAAAAGACTATTGAATAAAATTATGAATGTGCCTGGTTCAAAACTGCATAAAAACTTTTTGCTCGACCTAATATAAATTTTTAGCTAGGACTAAATGAAACTGAAAATGCAAGGTGGGCCAATAGATGTGTCCAGAAGTGTAGTTTACTATTTTATCTGTAGCATCGATATCTAAATAATAAGCACGCAGTACTATCTTTAGGCGCTGAAAAATAATATTATACTTACTTAATGCTGCAAAGGACAGAGTGCCGAGTTCGCCCCTTCGGGTCATAATAAAAATATTATTGAATTTAATTACAAAACGAACATGTTGCATTATAATGCCGTAGCCGTAGTAGTTGATTATAATCAATGCGTAATGTAACACTACTACGCTACGGCTTATTACTTTTAATGATATTATATTAACAATAAAAATGCAGCTATGAGCTAGTTTTTTAATTTTATATTGTTCAAGTATTCAGGACGACAGTCATAAATATGTTATTAGCTCAATGATTTATATGTTATGTCCAACCAATTTACACAATTAACAGTAATACTACATTTATGAGACAAAAGGTTCGTAACATTAATGAGATTCAAATAAAGGTACGTCAACAATCGCCAATGTAAGGTACTTATCTCACTATCATTTATGGCATCCAACTACTTCATATTTCGTGCACATAACTTAGTTTTCTCGAAAACTCGCATCGTGAACTGTTTAGTCGTGAGTACAAGCCCCTTTGATATAAACCGACGACTAACGAACTGGTGCTGACCGATAAATCCGACGATTAGTCGCCCCGACAACGAGGCAAACGTCTCCGGACAAATCAGTCCGTCCGCAATGACAACTCGGCCAATAATCGGAAATGCATTGCATTCATTTTTAGTTCAATCCATCTTCCGAGACTCTATTTAAATTACAACCGAGAGACATTCGATTTATTTGACTTTCCACAGTTTCTCTCCGCGAACAACATCGAGCGTAGTAGTTCTTCACAAAAATACAATCAATCATTCAACTGGTGGCATGGTTGGCATTTAATGGCACCGGAGTACTAGGCGCACATGACAACGAGGCGTTTACGCTAGGTGTCGCTGGGAGGCGGGCCGACACGCCAGACATTCCCTTCCCACCGACCAATTAGACTTGACCTCCCCTGCCTCCTGCATGCGACGCTGTTTTATTACAACAGGAGGGAAATTGCCGTTGGCGCGGAGACCATCGCGCGTTGGAAACGTTTCACAGACTCCATTACAGTGCTGGGCTCCTGGTAAGCGATTCGGTAAAGCGCATAGGCGGTCTCGTCGGTGGCGCTGACTCATGTTAAATTATTAAAATAGAATAATTCTTTTAATACCCTTTCATTTGAATAAATGACTAATATTATACCGATCTTTGGGAATAGAGGGGCAAGTAAACTTTTTATATAGAAAAAGCTCCAAAACTGGTAAATAATCAACAGTAAGTAAAGTAAATTAAATAATTCCCTAATTCCTAAAGAAATTATAAACAACAATTTCTTTGGACTTTGCATAGCATGCATACATAAGATTGTTAAGTTGTTATGAACTTTCTACTTTTGGTCGTAGTTCGTTCGAAGTTCGCATTCAGTACTCGCTATTACCGCAAGATGGCACCCCGAATCGTTCCCCGAGTTGAACCCGTGTCGCCTCGCCCATGCCTCGCCTACTAAACTTGTGACTTGTCCGATTGTCTGGCGTTACTCTTTGGAGTGCATGCGTCCCTGGTACTTTTGTGGCCATATTTGGCACTTTCCATTTTGTATGTTGGACTCACTCGTAACGACGACGACGTATTTTATTCTTTGCAATACCGACAGCAACCAAGATTATTAGTTTTTTTGTTTTTTTTTTATATCTTTTTAATTGGACAATTCTTAAGAATAATACTCATAGAAAAGGTTTTATATCATTCGATTAAGTTGTGTAGATAGGAACAAACAAGAAGATTAATTGCTCCTATCGGATCAACTAAATGGTTGATTCGTTGGGAACAAAAAATAGTTGATCCGTTTTAGTTGATCGGAGTGGATTAAATTTATGTGGTTGTCAAAAGCTTTGTCTTATTTAACTGCAGTTAAATTTTGTGATTTTAAGTTTTGGTGTTAAAAATATCAAACATGACAGTATTAATTTTACGCATAAAAAATTATCAATCATCTTTAGTGTTTTGTTTTCCCAATTAAGATCACCTATTATTGAATGAGTGTTAGAAATTGACAATAAGTGACAATATTTTTACTAAAGAGGAAAATTTGCCGTCAGACATAATATTTAATGACAATTGCATAAGTCAGTACTAGTAAAGATCATGCATGATCAACAGTAAACTGTTGCTGATGTGATAGTCACCATGAAAGTTAAATATATTCAATGTGAAAATAAAACATTCAAAATTATTTTATAATTAATAAAGGTGAAAAAGAGGTTTTATTATGCTATAAAAGATAAAGAAACTCCAAACGCCCACCGGAATGTTGGTGTTTGAAAGACGAACGTGAATTTTTCGTAAAACATTCTAGTTTCACAGACTTATTTTAAGTTAATGTAGCCTACATCGGGAATGTAGACAAAGACTCAAATAACATAAGATTATTTAAGAAAATCCAAGCGAATATCTAATTCTTAACTCATATTTGATGACGTTTGAGTGAGGTTATTTGGGGGCTCTCAAAGCAAATCAACAAAAAGGTTTGGCATAAAAATATAATAATATCTCCTAGGTATGTACCTAATATGCTTTTAATAAAACCTTGCACTTTGGCTTTAGAAAGGCTAGAATTATCATTATCATTATTATATATATCAAAGTGTGCGCTGCAGCACTGTGTTATTTGAAATCTTCCAATGCACAAGGGTTTCTTTTTGGAGAGATTTTAGCTCAGAGGCTAGGAAGGTACAGTCTTTGACAAAACAATAGTTATTGTAAGCCTCTTTTGATAAATATGATATCATCTACCATAGAATACCTATCAATTATAATCAGAGTTCATAAAAATAGTTGATATGTTTTTGTACCTAAGATTGGGCATTACTTTGATTTGAGGTCGCGCTGAGAGAAAACTCTATTTTCCAAACATGATAAAATTTATTCACTGCACTCGCTAAAAATTACAGCGTTTTCTAACCAGCTTCAGTAATAAGGAGACTGTTACGTGTTCTATACTGTTTCCCTAGAAATTAAAATAGAATAGAAATTAAATAGAATGATTATTGTTAGGGATCGACATAACCCAACTATAGTATTAATGACTTTTGATTGACTTTATATCAATCCCATACGTTTAATCATCTATCCTATTTATATTCTATTAATATTATTGCGTTATGCCACTTGTCTATGGAAGGCTGTAGCTGCTACTATAAGAACAGCACTAACTTCAATCTACTTACGGTGTCGCTGCCGCCGAAATACAAACTAGCACCGGGCCCATACCAGCAGCCAGTATTAGCATTACAAAACTGCGGGCCGTGAGATATGGGTCGCAGATGAGCTCGCGCCCCTTCGCCTCGCAATTAGCGACCGCGCAACAATAATTGTTTCATTACGGGACTGCACTGACTCACTGCAAAGTGCAAATCGTCCGCGGATTAGTGATGGGATAATTGTAATTTTTAAAAATAGAACAAGTTTCAAACGTTTTTTTTAAATCCTTTCATGAAAAATCATTAAAGTCTCAACAACAATCCTCTTTACGACATCTTTATTTTTGCAAGACTGAGTGAGTTTGTTTTGTTTTAATCGTTTAATGAAGATAAATGATATAAAGTCTTCATGTCAATCCTGTTAACGATATCCTTATTTTTTCAAGACACAGTGACAACAGGTGGAGAATGGGTCGACGATCTAACACAGAACTGTGAATGGCATAAACGAAGAGAGGGCTATGCCCAGTGGGTCGAGAGGGGCTGATGATGATGATAATGATGATGTAGGAAAAAAATTGTTTATTAATATAATTAATAAACATTTTTTTTCTATTCGCTTCGCTATAGCGAACACTATTTATAAAGACCCACATTAGAATAAAATAATATTTGAAAAATTAAACGCTAAAAGTTCCCAAATAAAGTGTTTCACTATTGAAAAGGTTTTCTTAACCCAAAACTAAATGCCGAGTACCTAACATACCAGTGAGTGAACACCAAAATTTTTAAAAAAAGACTAAACGCCCGCGCTGTGCTAACACAAAACAATACAAACAAAATCTCAGCATCTAACCGCGCCGTCAGGTCGTGTGGGAAAATAATCTGAGCCGCAATCTACATCCGAGCTAGGTCCTAATTAATTTAGTAATCGCTCGTGACGACTTATTCCGGCCCTAGACCGAACCACGAACCTAACGAAATCACGACTCCGCCAGACAACGATAATCGTTATTTTAAATTTATTAAAATGTCCTCTTTAAGGACTATATCGGAACGCCTATATCGGACTGTATAATTTATTCTCCTTTGCTATAGAGAGTGCGCTAAACAATGAGGGCCATTATTTATTATATTTTACTGAAATTATAAAGAGACATTATATTTAGTCAGTAAGATTTTGTTTTTACTTGGTTCCTTTAGTGTGCATTAGGTGTTTTTCATAAACATAAGCGCTTGTAGTACAAAACAGTGTTTAATGTTAAACAATGGCTAAATTCGTGTTTAATACATTGTCTCTGTCTAAAAATATTACCTAAAAAGTGACAGCATCTGTTTTAGACATTGTCTAACTTTAGCCATCGTTTTGTGGAAACGCAGAAGATATTTACCCACATTTAAAAACTTATGACACTTCAATCAAAGCTATGTTAATGACTTCATATACTTTTCAATCAACATTGATGAATTTAAATTGTCCAAACTCACAATCAAACTTATCTTTATTAAACTAGAAGGATGTTCTCAAATGTTTACGGGGAGACTACGCGTTGATAATTTTATCATTGTGAAACAAAACATTTTGAAACAGCACGAAAGACTGATTGGACTATACAGATTGGATTTAGAGTATGTGTGTGTATAGGAAGCTAACTATATTAAAAACGCTGCGTGTAGTCTAGTAATATGTTTTTTGAAAACAATAATCGAAAATAAAATTTGGGTTGTTGTTGTGGTTTGGGTGGTTGTTTTTAACAAGGACGATAAGAAGAAAGACGAAAAAAATATTAAACGCTAGAAGATAGCTATCCATTACAAATGTTCCTTAACAATTACGTCAAAACTCTTTACTCTGACTTAGTACAAACAAAGCATATTCCGCTTAAGGGTTAAGGGATCGCCGCCCGCGCCGCGACGGGTCCCCGCTAGATCAAAGGGCGAAACAACATATTGTCGGCGATTCCTGGACAAAGTCGCCGTTCGGTGCCGGCATGCCGACAACAAATGCGCTCGTGTCGGCCCGACGGCCCCCGGGGCGTCGTAATTAAAGTCGGGCGACGCGATCTGACCAGCAGTCCGCTACAGCCTTAATGTTGGCTGAATGAACTTAGGAAACGAAACGTTGTAGGTACGGCAAAATTCTAACTCTCTTCGTCTGTCTTCAGGAGGCGCTACTTCAATACGTTACAAATTTTCGTTTTTATTAACGTGTTAGATAAGTTAATAAAACTGGCACTTTGCATTATTGTTGAACATTAATTAATTATCTTAATTAATGGCTTCGCGTTTAGCATTTAGCCAATTTCAAGTATTTTTTTATTATAAGTAGTAAGGGTACAATTGTACGGTAGATAGAAAATAAAATGGAGTCTCACAACACGTGTTATTACGGGAAGAACTCGGGTGAAACTCCATTGTTGAATAGAATCAGAATCAGAAGCTGTCTTTTTGACGAAAATAGTAATAACTACTGTTATCACAAGCACGGCAATCCCTATGTAAAACGCATGGTGGTAGGATTCTGCCGAGAAACTGACTGAACTATTCATTCATATCAAAGACAGTAATGTTCAATTTAAATATTTTAGCACCAAATAAGGTAGCGAAGTGCACAAAGTAAGCAAACAACAGTATAACTCATTGGAAGCCGACGACCATTTCGCAAGCCGGCAAAATAACAAACCACGAGAAAGAAAGAGGCTTAATTAATTTCGGATTAACTGAAAATCGAGAAAGCCCAAGTTTAATTACGGACCCGTTGCATTTGTTGCAAAGAAAAAAGGTTACGGAATAACGAGAACGGATGCGCGGGCGCGTCCAGCTAACAAGTAACAACAGAGCGTCGGCGACTTTGATACCCGCGGCGCGACAGGCCCGCTCGCGTGCACACAGATGCGGCGCAAGATAAGAGCGATTATTAGGATCCGACGTGTTGCCCTAGAAATTCGCCTACCGCCTATGTTAAACTCAACTCATTTACATAATAAACGCGCGGGTTTAAATGTTAACAGCGAGCTAATGGTCGAATCGGGACATTATTTATTCTGGACGTTCTACCTAAGCGGAGATGATTGTTGGGAATTCCGGTGACAGGTAGGTATTGTTCACAATGAAGGATTGGGTCAGCGTTTATCTTACATTACTGTGACGTTTAGAACTCTTGTAAGTTCACTGTGGACAGGTAGACTGAGGTGTTGGTCATCCCAAACTAAAATGAAATCATCATGCTAAACTAATATTATGTAAAACAAACCTGAACAGATCAGGTAAACAATTATCATACAACATTATTAATTACTAGTTACTACTTTGCATACTCATCTTCCGCAGATGCGAATGCGGGAGACATATGACCACCAATTCGCCGGGTCCATGATCATGAATCGCATCGCGTCCGCCGTCTTCGTTAGCCGCTTATCGTACCAACTGGGGGATTTAATGGTGGATTTTGACGGACATCCGTACGCGGCCCGCCTGAACGTCTACACGTAGAGATTGACAATGTCTGCCCGGTTAATGAAGCTAACGTTGCCGGTATGTTAGCATGGACATAGGAAGCGCTATTTTGGTACGCCTATTTTCGCTAATAGGCTTAAATGTAAATTTGCCGACAGAATTGAGGACTACCTTTCGGATGGCAAAGGCAATGCGACGAGCTCGAATTTTTCTAACTCGAGTTACTTCGGTCGATATGGGTATTCAATTGAGTCGCATCACAACTGGGGGTAAGTAAAACGCTCGGGGTGACTTGGTGTTGGTGTCTCTGTGATTGATGAGTCACTGAATCGATAATCGATTAAAAAAATCGACTTAGTAGGTATGTGAGTCGTGTTATCTACTATCTAATTTAAGGCACACACACGATGTCAATTCATCCAATTGTTAATAAAACTGTATTAATACGCCGATAAGGCCGAGTGATGGCAAAACGTCATCTCCAGGAGATCCGATGGTTGCAGATTCAAATCTCAGGGCAGTGTGTTTCGAATTTTTGGATGCAGCGCCCGGATTTGAATCACCATTTGGCAAGCGTAGTGAATAAACCTATCAATCGTAGCGATGACTTGATTTCAATTAGGGAGGCCTTTGTCTAGCAGTGGGATGGACTTAGGCTACTTACTTACTTGTATCAAATAAAACAAAATATACACTACGAAAATAAAGTGATAGTGACTTTGATTGAGCGACCCAGCCACCTCGACTCGAGTTGACTCGTTTACAAATTGACTTGAGAAGCTCGCGTAAAATTACTCGACTCACGCATGGCTACTTTCGGAACTGATATACAAAGTCGTACTCAACTGACTGTCGTACTAGTCCAAAAAACTAGTATGAATAAGGAGTTTTGAAAATGCACGGACAAAATACTTTATATTTTTCGAGTGTTAATTTTTTGTCACCCACAACATAACCGTCACACCCGCTGCCGCATAATGCGCGGTACAGTTAAAGCAAAAATTGGTAGTTTGCAACCTTTATTAGCAAGCAAAATGTGATCTGGCATTGCGAATCTTATAATTGTCAATATTAATACAGCAGTTTGTGAATGCGAAAATTTCATCAATCATTTCAATCAGGTCTAAAAGAAACAAATTAATTCAATAACTTGTAAGTTAAAAAGAGCGTAACATTTACGCTCCCTAATTTCAGGCTCTATGTAAGTATATCGAGAAATAAGATGATCATAATGACGACATAAAGAGGTTCGCTCTTTTTTTATTAATTGTTTTTGGTTGACATTATTTACGCGGCAGGGGGGCCTCACGGAGCCCAGCACACTTTAAATATGATTGGATATTTTTTCAAATCTAACCTTTAATTGTAGTTGTTAAAAAGGGCCCGTCGCTAAAAGTTTGAGGACCGCTGATTAAGAGCAAAACCTAATACTTTTTCTGTCTGCCTTTTATTAACAAAAATGAGTTGGCATCAGTTTTAGTTAGATCAGACATACATTTAGTCGACGTTTTCGAATAAGATGTTGGAGCAGACCTGATATTATTTAAAAGAACATGATCAACCAGTCAATTAAACAAGATCTATTTTATACCTAGGTACCTGCTGCTGTATCGATTCTTAATTTAAATTCTTTTAGACAGGAAGGTATAATTATGTTTTCATTGTTTTTACAATACTCTTTACTTTATAGGTAGGTAATTTAAATTTACGAAACTGACAGTAGGTACGGTAAATTAAGTGTATTCTCAAAATAAGTTAACTAAATTCAGAGAGACAGTTAATGAATCAGGTTTGTAATAATAACAGCGCACCAGTGCGTATCCCCGTTCCCTACTAGATTCTCTGAGGGGTTCGGATCGGATCGGATGAATCTCAGTTGTAATAAAAAATATGTTTACTCTATGCCACTATTTACGGTGCCCGTTGAATGACAAATAGGTATCATTGTGATCTATAGAAAGATTATTTAAAATAATGAAGTAGGTATTATTTATCTACCTAGAAAACAGATAAGTAGTTAATAAACTTATAAAATTATTGTTATTACCTACCAAATAAATTGCCTACCTAATTAATTAATTAATTAAATACGTCCGTAATTAAATTCATTCTTGTCAGTCATTTACTTGCACAAAAACTAATTACATATTTTTAAAGCATTAAGAGATTAGCTTTTAGAATAACATTCAAAATAAAAATAAATGGCTTACATGTATCCATTTAATCACATTGCATACTTAAATTTAGAGCATCACTAATAATGTCAGATGGTACTCATAGCGCCATCTATCGGACGAGCACGGAACTAAAATATGACATTTAAGCCGATTGTTGTTTTGATACGAAAAACGGCGATTTCACGTTAAATTGAATGAAATTTACACTGAAAATATCAAAAAGTCATTTGCGTACCTGCTTGAATATACTTGATTCAAGAAACGCCTTCCAAACACTTATAATTTTTACCCATAATCAGCTGACATCTGTCAAAATTTTCACTGCAAATGCTCACAATAACACTTCTACTGGTTAATAATCACAATAATATGGCTTGCACTAAGCATAAATATTCGTGTGGACTAGTAAAAATTACATAATTAACTCGTTTTGGGCAATATTCCATATGTTTTCTTCGGTCCATCAAACATAACCTCTGCGCTCAAGTGGCTATCATAAAAAGTCAACAAATCTTAGAAGTATTATTCTACTTACTCCATTGCAAAATAAATGCCTTCAAAATACTCATATGATGTTATTTTACTCAAATGCTGCTATAAGTTTTCAATTGAAAATTAATTTCTTCACAACAATCAAATACTGAATTCTAATGCTTAATTTTGGTATAATGATGTACTCTCATTATTTATGTGTTCTCAAGATAGTTTATTAAATGAGAACATACATTAAATTGTACTGAAAACACTTAGTAAACTATTTTCTATACAAATACTATAAATTATAATTTAAATATGTCATGATAGCGGGGACAAATGTTGAGATATCAATAAATTTAAACTGTAAAAGTCATTCCTACAAAAATTATAAAAGGAATCAACTTTTGGACAACTATATTATTAGCAGTAAATAGTAAAAACTTCAAAATTAAAGAAACATCTACTTGCAATGGGCGTTCGCACTACTTGGCATAGCGTCACTCAGTACTGAAGCAGTTAACATAATTTTGATTCTACCACTGGCTATGTTTAGATTCACTGGTAATAATTACAAGACATGTAATATGCACTTTCACTGTTGTTGGAAGCCATTCACAACCAACACTCTGGGCTGGCCCATATGGAATATTGCCAAAAGCGGTCTTCGCAACCCACCTTCTTCATTATCCCAGTCTTCCGCTTCGAGAACGTTGTGTACCGCCGTAGTTTGTTATCTATGTACTCCATTTTGATCTTGACGCGACCCTTGGTCTTTTTGCCATTGGACGGTGGAGACTTCTTGGGCTGCAGGGAGGCATATCCATCGTCTGCTATGTCGGGCATGGGGCAGTGTTCGAGCCCCACGCTCTGGGAGGGTCGTTCGTCGTAGCACTGGTCTGAGGGCCTCTTGACGCCGGGCCGAGGCATCGGGCAGGCCTGCATGCCCGGCCTTAGGGCTCCGCCGAGTGAACTAGGCGGCCGGCCTGCTCCATACATATCCGGCATTTCCCCAAGGAGGCCCATACCGTACGGCGACCCGAAGCGGGGCTCCCGCGCTCCGCCGGGCGCGTCCATTATAACCTCGCAGTACGCCACAGTAACCGGTGCGCACACGCGCTATACACACCTCACCGTCCGAACGTCGAACGGAGACTGACCGAAAACGCGAAAGGACCGAGGGCGGGACTGACGACTCGGCCGCTCGGACCGCGACTGACTTCGCGCGGTTCCGTCCCGCGCGCCTCCACCTCTAACCGTCCCGCTCTAGCGCGTGCAAGCGAGTGCGCCCGCGTAAGGGACGGGGCTACGCAGGCTGCCGTAACCCGACACATCCGTAGGAAAAGCGCTCGTGAACCGGGAACCCGCGAACAGTTTCAGTGCCCGAAATCTGTATTAAAATAGAGCTTTTATTTTGAGTTTATTTCGTAAATAGAAATAATAGAGTCGGAAGTAGAACGCGCGCGCGCGGCGGCCGCGGGGCGGTGGGCCGGCCCAAAGCCATATTTAGACTCGAGCACTACCAAATACGGCAATCGACGGTCAAATGGGGACACTGCAATCCCTCCTACTTGCACCTGGCGATTTTCACGTCTAATAATTAAAAACTTTGTCACGTTAGCTCTTTGATGTCTATGTACAGCATATGCCTATAACTACTCATTGTATGTATAGTAGGCAGACGCATTAAATGTTATAGGTACCTACGTACCTACCTACTTTGGTCCTATGTTATTTATTTATCTGTAAGTACCTACGAAAGTTAGTGTTGGTTTCTAGCAGTTGCTAAATATTTTATACAACCTTAAAAAATTATAATACCTTTTCTGTGTATAAAAATGTCTTCTTGTTATAATCATGTCACTTTTAATTTCGAGATCGCCGCACCCAGTGAGATTCAAAAATCGCTTCCAAGAGAGGTACACGTTTTAACTGGCGAGTCTATGCTGGAGCAGGATGGAATAAAACCATCGCTGAACATGGCTTAGTGGTTACTGGTTACCTATTCTACACCTAGGAAAGAAATCGCTGGGCAGGCACTAACATTAGAGGTGCACATAGTGTAAAGTAGTTCAAACATATTTGTTTATTTAATCTTAATTGCGAGAGTGGTAACAGAACCGAGCGCTTTACCACTCATCCACAGAGGCGACAATAAAAAAATATTAATTTAATTGATATATTGTACTATTTGAAAATTAATATTTTCCTGCAGGCAAAAGTTTGTAATTCGCATATATCACTGACTCCTCCTAAACGGCTGGACCGATTTTTATGAAACTTTTTGTGTGTGTCTGAGTAGGTCCCTGGATGGTTTAGATTCACAATTGGACCCGGTAGTCAGCGCTGCAACAGGGTTCTAGGTTTTTTTAAAGCCATCATGCGATAGGTAGGTAGGTACAGTTGTTTACTCAAGAGCTTAGGACAATGTCGCGAGCGGGCCGATAGTTTTCATAGAAAAGTCTTTAAATATTTTTTTTATGAGAGTTTGCTCGGCCTTGCACGGCATTTTCAGCTTCACCGGGTTTTTTTTGGGGCGGCGACAAACCTAAAGGGTTCCTCAAGCCGTGTGAAACGAAGCACCGCCAGAGGTTTTCTAGAGGGAACGGCATCACGCACTAGTGCATGTCCCCGTGCCCTACTAGATTCACCGAGGGGTTTGGATCGGATCGGATTTAATTTCATACTTCGTGCCCTCGTGCCATCTAGTATTTGAGACACTTGCGCGGATGTCTTTTTCCGTTTCCATGACCATGGTTCATAGACAAATTGGCATACTTAACTCAAAATTGCAGCTTTTGCTTTGTGTCTTTGGTGCACAGAATGTGCGACACGAAGCGAAGCTGATGTGCGACGATGTGTCTCGACATTAAATAGTTATTTTTTGCATAATTTACAATTGATTTGATTATAAAGATACATACTTACTCATTTACATAACTTTCGAGAATTTATGGTGTCAAAAAATTTTACATAGAATAAGAGCACGTGCTGCTCTCCGGTGTCACCGCTTCACTGTCTCACATACTTATCCCATCGCGCACAAAGAAATTTGGTGACTCGTTTCTTTGTCGCACGTCCAAAAGATGGAATAGTCTACCAGCACATGTTTTCCCTCTTTCCTATGATATGGGGTCCTTCAAACGAGGCGTGAAGAAGCACCTTGTGGGCCGGCAGAGTGAAGTTGACTGATGCTGCGTTGTTTTCACGCTGCACCGGTTGTCTTCGCGTCTGGACTCCATTTCCACTTAACATTAGGTGGTGTGGAGTCATTTGCCGTGCTAAGTATAAAAAAAAAAAAGAGAAAAAGCAGCACGCTTAACTGATATTATAGACTTCTTGGCGGGAAAGTGAAGAGTCATGTCTGCGGTTTTGTTTTATTTTCTATAATTTGTGTTATGTCGAATATTAATGTGAAATAATGGTGGATTATTAACCGTTAAGTGTTCGTGAGTGTGCATGAGTGTTGGCAAATGAAACAAAACAGCGCAACGTCACATTTCAAATTCTCTCAAGAAGTCTGCGTGAGGGCTTAGTACAGCCCCACATCTTTACTGAGATACTCGAGGGGTTGGGGGGTTATATCATTTCTCACTTCTCATTTTTATTATCATTCATCATCATCATACTGACTGGAAGGAAATATTGTATATTTATGTATTACTTGTAAGAAAAATTACTTTGACACTGGCTAAATGTGCTAATCGCACGAAGCCATCAACTAAAAGAAAGAAAGAACTGATATTATAGATATATTATATTATATATATATATTATATTACTGGTTCAAAAATCCCTGCAAAAATTTTATCAAATACACTCGGCGTCAAAAAAATCGCACCTCTTAGAAAATCACTTTCAAATGTCATTTACTCTTGATATGCACATGCAGTCGCATTAATTATGATTTTATTTACAAGGTTACTTAATTAACTTAATAAAAAACATTACTTTTCATTATCAAATAAAACCTAATGCAACAAATAAAGTGTCACAAAAATTCGATGCAAATTTTGCTACCCGTGAGAGTTGCTAGTTGCGCTTCCTTTGTGGGTATAAAACGGTCAACACGGGTTCAATGTGGGTCATTCGCTATTCAACCGTTGAAGAGGACACACGCACAGATTTTGATGGATACCACAGCTGATAAAGCCGCTCAAGTGGTTGCACTACTGCAATCAGGGGTGCGGCAGTGTGATGTCGCCCGGCAACTGAACCTGAGCCGTTATTCCGTTCGAAGAGTGTACCAGCGCTTCATAGAGACCGGTGGCTATATCCGCAGACACGGTTCGGGTAGACGTCGCTGCACTTCGGAAAGAGACGACCGGTTCGTTGTGTCGAACTCTTTGAGAAATCGTTTCTCCAACGCTGTTGAGTTGCAACAGCAGCTCCAGGCAGTTCGCAGACGCACCGTAAGCGTATCTACGGTTAGAAGAAGATTGAAGGAGAAGAAGATAGCGGCCCACAGAGCTGCTACGGGTCCAAAATTGACTGCAGCGCATCGGCGAGCCCGCTTGCAGTTTGCTCGTGACCACGTCGATTGGACCCTTGAGCAGTGGAGAGCTGTTCTCTTCTCAGACGAGACGCGAGTGTGTCTTTTCTGCAACGACCGACGGAGAAGAGTATACCGGAGGCAGGGTGAACGTTCCGCCCAAGCCTGCATCCAGGAGACGGTGGAATATGGTGGCGGATCCTGCATGTTCTGGGGCGGTATGTCTGCTGCCGGCAAAACCGACCTTGTCTGCGTCTCCCGGACTGGAGGTGCTCGCGGACAAGGGTCGCTGACTGCTCGCCGCTATGTCACTGAGGTCCTGGAAGTGCATGTGGTCCCCTTTGCCGAATCTTTTGGCGAGGGGTTCACATTAATGCACGACAACGCTCGCGCTCACACTGCAGGCATCGTGAGCGACTTCTTGCAGAGGTCCCAAATCTCTGTGATGCAGTGGCCAGCGCGAAGTCCGGATCTGAATCCTATAGAGCACCTCTGGGACCATCTTAAACGTAAGGTTCGATCTCGGGATCCAGCTCCTTCGACTCTACAGGAGCTCCAAGACGCGGTGATTGAAGAATGGGGGCTTATCCCTCAAGAAGAGCTCCTGAAGTTGGTGAGGTCCATGAGGGACCGTATGGAAGCCGTGATCAGGGCAAGGGGGGGTAACACTAGATTTTAAGTTAATTTTAAGACACTTTTTGTACATTTTTCTTTGTAAATTATCTGTTGTTAATTAGGACTTAATTAAGGATTTTTATTATTTTATTAATTTTAATGTTGTTTGTATAATTATAATTAAACAGAAAGTTAAATTTAATTGTTTTTTGATACTCCTTTTTGTTACCTTTCTAATGATATCCAACACTATCCTCTACATAAGGTTTAAGAATTTTTAAAGATGATTTTTAAAAGGTGCGATTTTTTTGACGCCGAGTGTAGGTCAAAAAAAATTATGCAAAATAAATCTATGGTTAAGTTGGCATTAAACTTTATAACATTATTGGCGAAATGTGCGTTTTCTCTAACAGTAGTCGCCCACGTGGTCGACAAACGAACGTGTCTCCTTTTCGAGATTATTTTATTGCCCTTAGGCTTAGTCACAGTGCGTTGACACCGCACATGTACAAATATTTTACCATTCTTATTTTAATTTCACAAGCTGCTGGTCTTCATCTAACCTGGCTAAGCCAGAAAGTTAAGGCTGGAGATGGAAGCACACTTCACCCTACCTTAACCACTGAGAAATAGTCAGACATTGATTGAAAATCTAAATTCTTATTTTTTTTTTTTAATATTTACGGGTAAGCACTTGGCCTTCATCTCATCTGTTGTTAAGTGATAATAAGGCCAATGGTGGAAGCGCACTTCACCCGGGCTCCTCAATTACTGAGGCACTGGCTATCTTATCTCAACATTGATGTTGTGACGACATATTTAGATAAGATGGTGGTAGCTAGCCAGGCGGACAAACAAGCCCTACCACCAACCAAACCGAGCACTCAAAGATGTACCCCTTGCTGGGAATCGAACCCGGGACCTCTGGGTCTGAGACTGGGTGGTGTTAACCACTAGACCACAGAGGCGGTTATAGTAACAACTACAAGGGCAAAACGAACAAAGGACATCGCAATATGTATTTGAAAATAAAGGCGTTTAACACGGTGATCGATTGTGTAAAGTTGCAAAGTTAAATAATGATCAGCCCCCCGACCGCCTAACTCGATTGCTTTCGACTGCTTTGGCTACGTGTATAGTTTATGACATCATCTTGTCATTTAGCTATATGACGTTTAGCTTTATGACGTCATCTTGGCTATAGCTTTCGATATTGCTTTTATAGGCGTTACGAAATGACAAGATGACGTCATAAACTATACACGTAGCCAAAGCAATCGAAAGCAATCGAGTTAGGCGGTCGGCCCCCAGTTTCGAAGATATACTTAGGTAGTTAGCTATTTTAATGCTGAAACCAAAAACATAATTTTCATAAAATGTTTATGTTTTGTTTATATAATTTTATACACAGATATTGTTGCGAAACAAATTACAAAAACACAAATATTGAAAAAATTTCCACGAGCAGGATTTGAACCTGCTTTTTATTTTTCTTTTTTTTTAACATTTGTGTTTTTGTAATTTGTTTCGCAACAATATTTGCGTACAAAATTATATAAACAAAACATAAACATTTTATAAATAGCTTGTCTATCGGGTGTTAATGACGGTAGTTGTTGACATTGAATGGGTGCCTTTGACTTTCAAAGTAAAAAGTAAATAGTGTTGAATAATTTCGGCGGGCTGGTTAGAACCACGATAGCTCAATTGGAAGAGCACCTGACCCGGTATGTCAGAAGGGTGCAGGTTCAAATCCTGCTCGTGGAAATTTTAATGCTACAACAACTGATGTAGGTATAAAATCCAAATAGGAACATCACTTTTGATATTATATTCTTATAAGTATGATTCTTCCATTTAACTTTTTTAATAAAACCACTTTTACGCATCTATATTCGCGATTATTTTACACAATGTTTATCCTGACGTTTCGAACCCTTTGTAGGGTCCGTGGTCACAGGGAGAGTGAGGTGTTGGTCTTCTCATAATTAATTAGTAACTAGCATACTCTCATTTTATTTTCACCGGGTGCGTTAAGTTTTACGCTAGAGCTTATATATATTTTGGTTTCAACATTAATGTAGATATATGTAACTCCGAAACTAGTAAATTATACACAATCGACCACCGCGTTACAGACAGACTACAGACATTTTTTCCGAAATGTTTGCCAAATCGACCAAACGGCTTTTTCTATACATTTTGTGCGGGGTCCTTAATATAGTAGATAAAGAATACATAAAAGACTAAATAGTAGTTAAAAAATGGATTATAAAAATAATGTTATTTTAATGTAGCCAAATAAATTCATACGCTTTTACAAAGTCAGGTCTTCGATTTTGTGGACTCCTGTCACAGGTATCAAGATATTAAACAGACTATAGTTGTTGACATTGAATAGGCGCCTTTGGCTTTCAAAGTAAAAATGTAAATAGTGTTGAAAATTTCGGCGGGCTGGTTAGAAGCACGACAGCTCAATTGTGAGAGCACCTGACCCGGTATGTCAGAAGGGTGCAGGTTCAAATCCTGCTCGTGAAAGTTTTTTCAACATGTGTTTTTATTAATACAAAGTTATTAGATACATATAACTCTAATTATTATAGGCGGCCGCACCATGCACGTAATACTAATTTATTAACATAATTATTCATTTATACCAGTACATCTAAAAAAACAGCTGTTTCTATGCCATGTATTGAACCTAACTAATTAATAAAGATATCTCTTAAACTTTTACATACAAAAACATATTATCACTTTTATCACACATGACTTCACATTTTATTTAAAATATCTCTTGAGAAGTATTACCAATATAGCCGGGGCCAGTGCACAGCTGATCCGCAGGACACAATTTGCAAGGTAGTCTTGTGCAGCGAAACGAGGCGCATGCGCAGGTTGGGCCCGGTAGCGCGTGCCTTGCCAAATCCAGCGTGGAGGATGGCAAATGACGCAACGCCATTCAGATATCGAGTAGGGCTACTGTCAATACTGGATAATGACGGGACAATTATATTATTTTTGTTATATCATCATCATCATCATAATCATTATTCTATATTAGTCCACTGCTGGACATAGGCCTCTCCAAGTGCACACCACTGAGCACGATCCGCGGCTACTCTCATCCAGCTCTTGGCAGTTTACCTGGCGAAGATCGTGTCTCCACCTAGTCCGAGGGCGTCCTACACTACGTGTGTTATATTACATTAACTACCAATCCACACTGGGCCCGCGTGGTGGTTTATGGCCCGTTCTCCCTATCCATCCATAGGGAAGGCTCGTGCTCCAGCAGTGGGTTATAAATTGAGCTGGTGATGATAGAAGACACATTTACGATGCAAGCGAGAAAAGTAACATTAAAAAAAACAGCTACTTTTCATCATCATCAGCCTATTACTAGTCCACTGCTGCTGCACATAGGACTCTCCAAGTGCACACCACTGAGAAGGTACGATCCGCGGATCATTACTCATTATTTTTTATTTTGTTTATTAGGTAAGGTCAAAGACATTTAACACCTACTGTATGAAATCTCTTTGGGTACGGTAAATGGTAATAGCCTAAAATTGTCCCACTGCTGGGAAAAGGCCTCCATCAGCGAAATCAAGTCCTCGACACAATTGATGGGTGTTGGCTTAATCACCACGCTTACCAAATGCGGGTTGGTGATCACAAACCCGGGCTATGTATCGAACAATCCTAAACACACTTGCCCGACCTGGAAATTGAACCCGGGACGACCGGCCAGCAATCATTTTATACCACCAATGAAATAATCATATCAAATCGAGAATATCCTTAACGCTCCAAGCATGATGGTGACCACACAAGTCATAGGTAGAGTCGATGAACTCTCCTTTTCCGTAGCAATTGATTGGCAGGTTTCTGTTTACGGCTATATTTTGCGTCATCAGCGTATAGTCGTATTCATACCTATTGTTTTAATGCAACATTGATGTCTATCGAAATTAACAATGAATACCGAATGGTGATCGGCGTGTTAATTAGTACCTAAGTAAACAACGGACGTAGGTACCTACTTAGCATGCCGTTTTATAGCGCAATCATAATCGCTTTTTTAACCAATAACATCTGTGTGATCGAAACCACAGAATAACTAATTCGAAACACCGTTAGAGGGTTTCTCGCGGGAATGGCGTCACGCACGCAAGCGTATCCCCGTTCCCTACTAGATTCTCCAAGGGTTCGGAACTTTGAGGCTAGGTCCTCGGGTCGCGTTGACCAGGAAAAAATTATCTTAAGTGTATTAAGTCGCCCGGTCAATAGTCGTAAAGTTCGGGAGCCACATTAGGTATCTTTTATTTATAGTGGTTATTTTACTTTGTTTTAGCACCCTGAAGACTTACTGAAAGAACTCTAATTTCTAGTAGTGTTAAAAAGTATATTACCTTTCGAATAACTGAGGTAAATACTGACTTCTAACGTAGGTATGTAGGGACAGGAATTACACTACAATAAAGCTTAGTGGCATATTCGTTAGCCGTGTATATATGGGGCCCTCCAACGGCGGACGCAGCACCGGAATGTCCAGCGTCGCACTAAGCAATGTCGTCATCAAGCAGCCAATTATTGGGGAACGCAGCAATAGCAGAATCCGACCCTCCGGAATCCAGATACACACTTTATGTCTCTATTCATTAAAAGCCGACCGTACTAATTAAAATTGTTTCAGCTTTGTTACGCGCTAAATAAATCGCGGGCACCGTGCGGGAGCGTGTTCCATCGTTTTTGCTTTGTTTGCCCCTGCTACATATTTGCGGGTCCGACATTAACACCTCCGCGCTTGGAGGTACAATGCGTACGTTGTCGGGTTGCACAAAGGAGGTTGTGAGTGTTGGAACGATTTGCGAGGAACAAGCTTTTAATATATCGCGGTGGCCACAATGTGATAGTACGCTACACTCGTAAGTAAACTTCCAACCGATATATGGCCTCTAAGGAGCTTTGTTCGCGCGAGATTACATCTTTTCTTCTAATAGAAGTACGTTTGGGAGTTACTGGGTGCCTCCAACGTTTCTATGTTATTCGGTTTATCGCCTACATTATAGTGATTTACGCACAATCAAATATAGAATTGTGGGATGTTCGTTGTTTGTAGCGACATACGTCTGCTGTAGATTTTGGCAAACGTTGTGTGTGATATTGTTAGTTAGCTGTTGACACTAAGAGCCAATACGTAACAGAAGCATTTGCTAATCGATGACGTTAAAAAAAGGTGTTGATAAATTTTCCATGGATTCAATCCCGCACCCCATGACATACCGGGTCGTGGTTCTGTCTAATATTAACACTATCTACTTTAACTTTGTAAGCCATGGGGCCTTATTTAATGTTGACATCGAATGACAGAAGCGCGATAGCATAAAGGTAGGGTTCTTGCCGTAATAACACGTGTTGTGAGACTCCATTTGAATTTCTATCTACCGTACTCTTACTACTAATAATAATAAAAATACTTGAAATTGGCTTACTGCCGTACTCAGAGACGTCAATTAAGTTTTAATGACAATTAAGTATCTTGCTGTCACTTTCTTATGTATAGTGCTAAATAGAGAAGGAAATACATTTAATTGTCATTAAACTTAATTGACGTCTCTGAGTACGGCAGTAAATGCTAAACGCTAAATGCTTAATTAAGATAATTAATTAATTAGTCTGTCTGACCCGGTATGTCATGGGGTCATCCTGCTCGTGCAATTTTTTTTAACACAGTTTCAAAATGTAATTTGTTTGCAACAATATGCGTAAAGTTATATAAGTACAAATAACCATAATCATAAATTATATTAATGTGATTGCATTGCATGCAACTAGGCATTCTGACACTTGTGGCCATAAAGGGGTTTTTTCTCTAACCCGTGACACGGTCAACCCCAGTTGTGGTAGGTACTAGCCTTGCCTTGAGATGTTTTTGTTTTGTTTATATAATTTTAATGCAAATTTTGTTGCAAAACAAATTACAAAAACACAAATGTTGAAAAAATTTCCAATTGAGCTTCCAATTGAGCTATCGTAGTAGAACCACGATATATTAAAATCTTGTTGTTGTAGAACCACGATAGCTCAGTTGGAAGAGCACCTGACCCGGTATATCAGAAGGGCGCAGGTTCAAATCCTGCTCGTGGAAATTTTTTCAACTTTTGTGTTTTTGTAACTTGCCTTGAGAGCCAACTCCGGGAATTCCACCCTCGATAATCGACTTTAACGGAACATCAAGTAGGGATATTAAAAATGAAAAAGAAAAAACCCACCTGAGTTTCTTGCCAGCTCTTCTCGGTCAAAGGCTCTACCAAAACTGGAACTAGTAGTAAATTCAGTAGTTTAATTAAACTAAATTAATTTTATAATCATTAAAACTGTTATAATTAGTTTTGACGTCAATAACTGTCTGTAACGGCTTAAATTGAACAAATTATTTGACTTCGACTTTGACTTTGATTAACAGTTTTGATGGGAAAACTTATAATGAAAAAAGTATCACGTCGCATTTTTTTTCACTTTTTGGTAAACATCACCAACGCTTCTGTTAGTACATTTCTTACACACTTACTAACTTACTTAAAAAAGAGCATAAATTAAAACAGTAGCATTATTCGGCTCTTTTGAAATAAAATACCTACTAAGATTTAATTAAGCGAGGGCCGCGTATCTGTTTATCACGTGAAATTATTTAAGGATATTTTATTACAAGTTATGATTCAATTATAGGTACGGGAACACACTTACGGCTCTCATAAACTACTTCTTTTTCTTTCTTTTAGTTGATGGTTTCGTGCGATTAGCACATTTAGCCAGTGTCAAAGTAATTTTTCTTACAAGTAATACATAAATATACAATATTTCCTTCTAGTATGATGATGACGAATGATAATGGAAATGAGAAATGACATACCCCCCAACCCCTCGAGTATCTCAGTAAAGATGTGGGGCTTTCCTAATTCCTCGGGCGGACTTCTTGGTAGAATTTGAAAAGTGAAGTTGCACTATTTTGTTTCATTTGCCAACACTCATGCGTACCTACTTACACTTAACGGTTAATAATCCACCATTATTTCACATTAATATTCGACATAACACAAATTTTAAAAATTAAAACAAAGCCGCAGACATGACTCTTCACTTTCGCGCCAAGAAGTCTCTCGTAAACTACTTCATTAAAGATACCTATTATACCTTCTTTCATATTTCACATCGCGTTAGCAATTGGTCGCCATGCCACTTGATGGTAAATTACCGTAATGTAAATTGGGGATGATCTCGATGGCGATGGCGCAGTGGTTAACGCGCCCGGTCTAACATTGCTAAGGTTAAGCAACTTTTTCAAAGGCCGGTCATCAGATGGGCGAACCAAAAATTTATTATCTCGAGCTCCTCCGTGTTTCGGTAGGCACATAAAGCCGTTGGTCCCGGCTGCATTGGCAGTCGTTAACGGTTGTTACCGATTGGTGGTAACTAATCCGCACTGAGCTCGCGTGGTGGTCTATGGTCCGTTCTCCCAATCCATTCATTCACTCGGAATCAACTACTGAGGCACTGTCTATCTTATCTCTTATTCCTAACTGTCGAAAAGCTCGAAACACAACGATCATGCTACTAACTCGGTGCTCTAGTGGTTTATACCACCATCGGTCTTAGAACCAGAGGTCCCGTGTTCGTTTCCCAGCGGGGTATATATGTTTGTATACTCGGTTTGGTTGGAGAGGGCTTGTTTGTCCGCCTGGCTAGCTACCACCATCGTATCTAAATATGTTGCCATAACTTGAATGATAGCATTTTGTGTTCCGGTTATTTGTATAAGTAAGTCATATTATCCCTACTTTTAGAATAGAATATAACATTTTATTGCATAACTGTGTTGTTAGCCCAAACAGTAATCTCCCTCTTGGGTTCCTAAACCAAAGGTTGTCTGGAAGAGATCGCTTAAAGCGATAAGACCGCCTTTGCCCATGCTAGCTTTAAGATTTTTTGTATGTACCTGTTTTTGGTTTTAATTTGTGTGAGCAATAAAGTATTTATCCTAACCCTAGTAACCCTAGTCGGGCATTACAATATGGTTTATTTGCATGCCAATATTATTCAATTTTAAATAATAAAACTTATAATGTTAATACTTAATTGAATTATTTTATTTTTGTTTCTTCGTAACAGAGCATGACTTGCTGCTTATGAGGTTCATTCAATGTAACTATCTATTGGTGACTATGATTATTAGTTATTCTGTGCTACAATAACAGAGGTAGCCACTTCTTCGTGTTTAAATTCGATTAAACTCGAAACCTTCAAAACATAGTATGTCATCTAATTTGATAGTTTCGTGGAAATTAACGCCTCGTTCGATCATACCAGCAATGATGACGTTAGAACAATCACTTTAAATAGGTACAGACGCCTGCACATCAACCTATCCAAAACTGACAAATTTCTTCAATACATTTATAACCATATCATTAGGGCATAAAGTTCAAAGTCTATTGAAGAGATTTGACAGTTTGTGGTAGGTTGGTGTGCAGGCGTGTGTACCTTCGATCAAATTGTGATAGGTACTATTGTGTACATAGTTACCTGAGTAGGAAAATTCAAACTTATTAATTCATTTCAGACTACAGTAAGTAAGTCACGCTAGACTTACTTATTTATAATAACGGGAAGGGATTTAAAGACGTGACTTGTAAACTTTTATCGTAGTCAAAATGCCATGTCATTCCATTGGTTGTAAATCTACGGAGGCGGGCGGGAGGCTACTGAAGAACCGACAACACATATTCATCATCTCATCATCTCATCATCATATTTCAGCCAAAAGACGTCCACTGCTGTACAAAGGCCTCCCCCAAAGGATCTCCATCATGACCGGTTTTGTGTTGCTCGCATCCAGCGGTTAACCGCGACCTTTATCAGATCGTCGGTCCACCTTATTGGAGGCCTGCCCACACTGCGTAAATCGCAGGGAACACAGATTAGCGACAAAAAAACAAACAAACGACAACAGGACAAAACATTACCTTCCTCCCTTTCTTAATTACAGCGCGTCAAAACTTTTAGTAAAAGTAGACAGACCGCAGAAAATAATTACACAACGTCATAAAGTAACCGCCTCTCTGATATTATGGATAGAGTCTTAGACACAGAGCTTTCAGTTTCGTTTTCCTGCCGAAGCATACATTTTGTACTCGGCGTGTTTGGTGGCAGAACTTGATTTAAGTCCACCTGGGTAGCTACCATCTTTTCGAAATATGTCGACCAAACATTAATGTTAGTAGAATTGTTTGTTCGACAGCACAGAAGGAACTAGCCTGTTAGCCAGTGCCTCAGTAATAGAGGATTCCACTATCGACCTTATCATCACTTAACTTCAGTAAAGATAAAAGTCAAACGCTTAAGCCGTAACATTAAAAATATAAATATAACTGTTGAATCGTGTTTTGCACATCAAAGTGACGTGAATTAGCCTTTAAATAGCAGAAAATGGGGTTACATGCAGTATGTCACATTTATCAATAATTTTAAGACGACAAATAAGAAGGTATCGATTGAAAGCAGCGGGGCGCGCCGTCTTCGTAATTTGATGAGGCATAAAGTAAGGTCCTTTATTAGCCGCATCGTGTTTTTGATTCACAAGTTAATTGTGCCAAAATTACGCTTGATCTGAACATCCGATTAGATTATCTTTTAAATTTTGGAGTGTTATTTTTATCCTCATTTTTAAAATTATATTCTATTGGTAGTACTTCTAACCGCATTGTTAAGGGTGGTTACATTCAGCAATTGCCCATCGATTGTAGTGATGACTTGATTTCAATGATGGAACCTTTGCCCAGCAGTGGGAATATTATTGGCTATTTGCTGGCTTTCTTGCAAGTAGTACTACTGGCCAAGGATCTCCACAAAAACGGTATTGTGTTGCTCGAATCCAGCGGCTTCCCGCGACCTTCACCAGGTCGTCGGTCCACCTTGTTGGAGACCTGCCTACACTGCGCTTTGGAAAAAACAGAAAAGCTCCAAAAAATTAACCCTATTCTTGGCATAGTAGATTATTTGAGACACTTAACTTACAAAAAAATTTGAAGAGTGAAATAATAACATATTTTATACAATAAATACAGTCGACAAAAAAAACTCTGCCAAGTATAGGGTTAATAAAATAGGATTATTATTTGATAATCAAATCATAACCCATAAAAGGCTTGGTCTATGAAAATACTTGTAATATCCATGTTTATTATTATTATGTATGTTTATGTAGTTTTTAATAATATTGTAGTAGATGTATTGTATAAGTATTGTACCTAATAATGTTATTTTTGTTTGCACTTTTGTCGCTTCCTTTTAAACATGATGCTCCCATTCCACCTTAGGTTGGCTGGAAGAGATCTCTTTTAGAGATAAGTCCACCTTTGCTCACCATTGTATGTAAACTGTTCTCTGTATACGTGTGTTTTTGTGCAATAAAGAATATATATAATAAATAAAACCTCATTTCTACAAACTGATATGTCTTCTTTTATTCACAGTATATTAGTGTACTATTTACATCATACATGCTGTACATGATAGCAACAAATTACCCTATTAAGTACTTAAACCTAACATCTATCTACATACAATACAAATTAAATAGGTATCAACACAATATGGGTACTTACTAAAATAAGTTATATTCTGAGGGTACAGTCACACGCATAAAGTTTTATGTATCTGTCTATATATACGTACACAACCAAAATAAACTTAAAACTACCACAGTAAACGATACGTATATGTACTGGCCTATAATATACTAGCTTTTTGTACGCGGCTTTGCTCACGTGGGCTACATGACTTGTGTTTGTTTCTAATAAAAGCCAAACTAATTAAAGGTAGATATCATAAGGGTATAATTAATATGGGTTAGACAACTCAACATGTCACGTCATTTCAACAATAAGTAAAGAAAAATAAACAAAATTCCTGAGACATGTCATTCTTTAATTCTTTTCAAGAACCCAAATACCAATTTTCATGTATTTAACTTCAAAACTGACGGACTTTCATACAAACTTTCACCCCCTATTTGACCCCCTTAGGGTGTGATTTCCGTAAAATCCTTTCTTAGTGGCTGGTTACAGTCCAAGTAATTAGCTTCAGCGGTTTAGGCTCGGCGATGATGAGTCAGTCAATCAGGACAAGTCATTATATGTATATAGATAATAGAAAACAAACATCTTATTTGGAATTTAAAAAAATATATAAATAGTATATGAATTCTTATTTGTATATAAATATGTTAATTTTTCAACAGCATGTTGAATCAATAATTAACAAATAAATAAAAATGTTTCAGCAGATTTTTTGTCTTTACTTTAACACTATTTGGACGGCTTCTGCATATCAATAAAATTAAAGTTTTAATTGAATTCTAATTACTTACGAATTGAGGTCTATTAAAATATTGCTTTTTTTTCAAAACCAATTTGTAACAAAATAAATAGGTAACGAAAATAATACCTATTTAGTTCCTTCTAATAGTTTCCAAATAAGACAAGTAAAATCGTGTACAATTATGATCCAGTAACAATATACGTATCAAAATCTAATACTTTACTTTTTCTCCACTCAAGAACCTTCCTTTATCCGTGCGACTGTACAAAATACAACCAACAACATATGTACATTACACATAAAAACTAACGTTGAACCCGATACTAAGGGTAGATATTGTATATAAAATAATTATTATTGCATATTACAAATCCATATTTTCTTATAAATTTGGCATGTTTTATACATGACCAATTAATTCCGCATAATGTGCAATATTGTACAATCACGATATTAAAAAAAACTTATACATTAGTCATTAAATAAATCATTGATCAAGATTGAGTTCGGCATGATTCATGTTTAAAAAAGCTATTTAATAAAAAAATTTAGTAACCTTACACAATAAAAGAAATATTTATAAATGTAAGTGTCAGCTTAACGACCAATCGCAATAACTTATTCATCATCCATTGGGTTGCAGATAGGGTTATGCCTTTTTTTAATTCTCAATTTACGACAAATTAATGTAAAAAAAATATATAAACATAAAAAAGGGCCAAAACACTTAAACACTGGAGCTTCGTATACATCGCAAAATGTGTAAACTGTAACAATACGTAGTCATTAAATTAAAATTAATAAAACAATCAATAGTTTCCATACAACAACATTTTACCTAAATTCCATTAAAAGCGACTCAAGTTAAAAAAAAAACTTGGTTTTACCTATCCTGAATGTATGCACAAACGTTAAACGGTTCAGGAGTAATTGGGTAATGAAAATTAAAAATTAAAAGAACTCTAGGTGGGTTAACGGGACTGTTATGCACATAAGTGCACATTAATAATATACAAAAAAATTAAGTTATTGCGATAATGGTTCATTTATATCATAAAGTCGTTAAACAAGATGTAGACCTTTACATTGAACGGAAAAACAATGAGAACGATTAAACAATTAATATTGTGCATCCATGATACCTTGTGGACACTTAGATTGCTGATCTAACCGAGCTACTTTATACAAAGGAATATTTGGCTAAAACAAATAAGAAAATAAAAACGAACTTAAATCTTACCCACTTATTCATAAAAGCTATTTAAGTATTATTTAGTTAATCATTGTTTTGTCTCTTTTTCTCAAATTCAAAATGACGTTTGTGTGAACGTTGACAAAACAATATTTAACTAAATCATGTTTATATAGTTTTTTTTATGAATAATGGGTTTAGTTTTCAAAAAGCTCAGTCATCTGGGTTCAACATTGTATTGCATTGTCTGTCATTGATTTAATAATTAACTAATTTACAAAACTATTTTATAAATCAAAATCACATCTAGATATTTTTTTCAGAGCTAAAAAAGTTATAGCGTCTTACCGATTGACAACAATCTTACGCCTTATTTATTACAACATTGTATATCTACATATAGATTTTGCCTAACTTTTTTCTTTTACATCCGAAGAAAAGAAGAATATCATAGCCAAATATCCTATTTCGCAAATATTCTATATTATAACTAACATCTAGCAATATACCTAACGATAATAATGAAATTGTTTATCAGTCTGTCATATGATATACATACGTTGGTAACTCCTCTGATCCTCTACGCATCATCTACGCAATATATAATTTAAATAAATGCGAAAACCATCAATACATAATTCGAGACTAGTCGACTAGGTCTTTGGCTATGGTTTCAAAAGGGCTGTCATAACATTTGCTCTTAATCTTAAAATATCAACATAAATAAAATTAAAAGAAGCAATAATAATATTAATAATAGTAATAAAATTATGTCAAAATATTACTTAAAATAATAATAATAATAAACAATGATTAGTGCTTATTTTAAATATGTTTAAAACTGTACTGTATTTATTATTGCCAAAAGACGTATCCTTAAGGCGTCGACATTAAAATAATCGATTTATATAAAAGTAAAAATATTTATGAAATTCCATTGGTTCTGTACATCTTTAAAACTAAAACTTAAAGCGGGAAATATGGTATGTAAACTATATGTTTATGTACGTACACAATTAATGATATAATATTATTTAAATCGTAGGTACCGGGAACTCATTATAAAAAATATAATTCGCAATAATGATGTTTCCTTATAAATCCTACATTACACGTCTCTACATGTAAATCGTGCGCTTCGTATGACATACATATAACCATCTACATATATTAAAATTATTAGGAATATTTTATTTTTTATCCTTCACACAAGCACCGATATGTCAAGATGGACTATTAATGAACTATTTTCCTACAATTATTATTAAAAATTTACTAAATTTATATTTTTAGAATATTATTTCTTTACATTCCTAAGGACAGATGGCAATCATTTTAATATTAGGTACATCTCTTTTACATTTAAACTTCGTACTGATGATTTATCAAAAAGTGAATATAGAAGAAAAAAAATGTGATACGACAAAATATCTAATTCATATGCTATTCTGAAATAAAAATGCGAAAAGAACGCTAATTGTTACGACATTTGAAAAGTTGCCATTTTATCACCAAACCATAATTTTTTTCATATATCTATGTTTATGTGTTGCAAAACGTGGTATAACCCACTCATAGACATAAGAAAGAGATGTACTGAGTGATGTACCTTCAAAATGTACAACTCTCCAAGTCTGTAACAGGCTCGCATGAGTTTGGCCACAATTCAAGCTATCCATTTTCATTTTATGAAGACAAAGCTAATGTGCGGCCAACACCTCTCTCTATTGTATAGTAAGCTACCCCAGTTCCGTCTTTTCTTTCGCTTTCGTCGAATGTACATTGTTGACCGAAAATGAACAGCTTGAATTGTGGCCTAATCCGTAGAAAGAGCGCCCAACTCATCCACTCCAGCAAGGCTGTGACATGGGCCAACTATCATTCTAGAGAGAGACAACTACACTACTGGCCGCACCATCGCTCCGGCTCGTTGATAGTTTTTCAGTTGTATTGAATTCACGGCTGTATAAGGACGTCTCTTAACGCTCAGCCCATCTCTCTACATATAGTATTACCATAAATGTAGTTTATTGTTGCCCTTACAGCACTGTCTGTCAAGTATCACAATTTGATAAATATCAGTAAACACACATTATACAATTATATAGAATTGACCTGAAATCAATCTAGAAACTTATTGTCATACAAAATTATTATTCTACGGACAAAGAAATGGCAAGTTTTATGGTAATCCGATTGAGTTAAACAGACGTATAATACAGTTTATTTTAATTAAGTATTTAATGCTGATTGTATAAATAAATTATTTTTATCTTAATTGATTTAAATGATGAAGACCTTTACCCAGCTGTGGGATAGGCTATTTTACTAATCAAGCTAAATATCTGTATTATGAAATAAAATTCAAACAATTCTCTATAAATCTATTTAACTCAATCGCAACGATTCTTTGGGATATAATTTAGATAAGATAGCCAGTCCCTCGTTAGTTGAGGATCCTGATAAAGTGGGCTTCCACCTTAGGCCTTATTCTCACTTATCATCAGGTGAGAAGAAGGCCAAGAGCTTCGCTTTCGTATAAAAAAACTAAAGATATGTGCAATCCTTCAAAACGCGCGTAAATAATTATTGATTAAAATTTTATATAATCCATAAAAAATTGTAAAGGAAACACAACACAAACAATAAAAAAATTAAACTAGCTAAAAAAATACTTTGGCGATAAAAAAAAACACATACCAAAAATAATATCATCGTCGCAACGTTGTGTCGTATTAACAATCAATATGGATTTCAAATTATACGCAATGTCTCTATAAAAAAACTTCGAAGCTCATTTTAATGTAAAAGGAAAATTGTTGAACAAACATTATTTTCGTATGTCTAAAATTGACATTGTAAATCGTCAAAACGAAAATGTATATCCAAAGGTATATACAATAAGCTCACAACACAAATTATTCTCTTAAAAATAAGGAAAGGGTCTTCACAATAATATTAATAATATTAAACTTAATATACACCTCTGTAAAATTTATAGGTGTACATAGTTGTGATAAACGTTAACTTCGTACAGTGACGCTAAAAAGTGTTTTTTACTTAACCATAGCAAAGTAATAATTTCACAAGCGGGGATGCAATGGCACGAAAATATAAACATTATTATACATACAATAACTTAATTATGAAACGAAAACAAACCGTTTACAAAACAGCAAATCCGACTCAAGAGTTCAAAAAAAACCTTTTAAAACTGAAATGGTAAAGACATACGAACCCAAAATCGACAACAATGGTCATAATAAAAACATATCAATCTCCCAAAAGAAACTCCAGTCACTGTACCGAGTTATGTATGTACAGTGCGATGCAAACTTTATAGCACGGCCGTGAAGTACCGATCGGGTACGAACCCCTCGGAGAATCTAGTAGGGACCGCTTCCCGCGTCTTACTTGATATACCAACACTTGATATAATTGAACTTTAATAACGTTCATTTTATATAATACCATTTAGTATAACGTTCTTATCGAATAATGCCATTTGAAATAAAACTCATTTAATATGTCGTTCAATTCATATCATTTTGTTTGATATACGCGTCATTTTACATAACTATTATATAAGATAATATCGTTTCAAATAATAATTGATTGATATAATTTTCACTTGGTATAACAATCAATTGACATAATAATCTGTTGATTTGGCATACAGTGTCAGTGACAGAAATGAATCGCTGCAAAACCGACTCCACGTAGTCTTGTCTGCCCTACGCTAGAGTGTAATTTAAGGCCGCGTAGGCGCGGAGGGGCGAGGCGGCCCGCGAGCTGAGGCGAAGGTGGTTTCAAAAGCTCGCCGCCAAAAAAATCCGGTGACGGTGAAAAGGCCGATTGAGGCTATCAGGGTGCCTGGTGCCCAGTAAGTTTCATTCGCCATTCGATCACGTTAACGAAAACGAGAATTTGTATGGCAAAATTTCAACTCTCCTCGTACCTGTCGCCAGGAGGCGCTGCTTCAATGCCATATTCATTTTCGTTTTCGTAAACGCGATCGAATGAATAGGGATAGTAAACAAAATGTACTCTCAGCAACTCTATCCAAAAAGGTCGTGAAGTTAGGCGCAACTCCCGTCGCAGTAACGAAACGTACGCGTCAACCAATCCGCGCGCTGTTGCGCTCGCAGCTCACTTCACAACCGTCACAAAGTTTGCATCGCACTTTAACAGGCATACAAAGAAAGGGGAAATAATGTCGAATGGCAGTTACATCTACATACCCTGGTATTGGGGACGAATGCCCAATTGTTCACTTACAGCCTTCATTCATATCTTATTGTCCTCCAGCGTTCGCTGCGAAAAGCCTCGTGCCCTTACATTTAATTGACACACAATTTTTATTAACTACATTGTAAAACCTACTTCATTATACGGTAAGCTGTCTATGACAAATAGTATAATATCGTTTAGATAAGGAATACCTTTGGTGATGAAAGAATAGATATGGCGGTAGAGATATTTTCCTTTTTTTTATAAATAAATTTTGTTTGGTGCTATAGTACATTTGACGTTCAGTCTTATTGCAGTGAAATCTCTAGGCAATATAGTTATTTTAAGTTATAAAAACTCACTTTTTCCACATCTTTCAGTATTTCAGGTAGAATATCTGAACAATTATATGATTAGGTGAAACCAGCTCTTATGTGTTTGGAACAAACCTTGATATTTTGCAAGATATAACAGAATATGAATTCATCATATTAAAGGATTACAAAAAGAACATATTCATTATCTTAGCTCAAATAAGATTATCTTCTAGCGGTGTCTCTTACACTAAGAGCATTTGAGAGATATATAAATAGCGAATCAACTTCGTATTACGCTATTCAAATATATAGCTAAAATAAGGTTATAGTCCGATTGATAATTTCAAACGCCAGTGAGAATAATTTATACCTCTAACTGCCTTTTTGCAGAAGATACGACAGATTTGTTTAGATAATAAGGGGAGATTCACACCGCACGCAACTTTACCAACGCCATAAACATTAACCCCCTTATTAATAAAAACTATTTAATCATTGTTTTGTCTCTTTTTCTCAAATTCAAAGTGACGTTTGTGTGACGTTGACCAAACAATATTTAACTGAATAATGTACAAAAAGGTTTTTATCAATAAGGGGGTACGCAAATTTTCTTAGAACACTTTGGAATCGCCTGTTGCCAGCATCACTTGGCTACGCTCTACAAAATGTGACGGCAGAACGAATGCACCATTCTGCAATAAATTCTTCCCCATGTACAACGCACGATCTTGACAGTAAATATCAATAGGATTATAATTGTAAAGGCATCTTTCAAACACTCGCAACACAATCATACCTCAGCCAAAATCACCATGCGAAATACGTACTAACCTTTTCTATATTATTAAAAATCGCCTAAAAGGCGTTCAAATGGTGCTCATTGACAGGCAATAATGTGGACAATATGACGTCATAACCATAGCACGTCACAAGAAATGGCACTGCTTATAATTAAAAACATTGTCAAGAACCGACATTTTTGCAAAGCTGGTTTCTCTGTACTGGACTTCCAGTTTTTTTTTATTTAAGTAGCTGTAGACATCCCGCTTCTTCTAGAACTAAAGCAGTAGTTGCATCACTGCATCTCAAAATCCAAGTATACATGGGAAATGCCAGAGCTGGTTTGTCTGCACTGTAGACTACGAGGCTGTGGACACCGTGTTTCTTCTAGAAGTTTACAGAACTTTAAAGGGACTCAATCTCCGGATACATATGGGGTATTCCAGAGGTAGTTTCTCTGTACTGTAGCAGCCGTTTAACTTTGTAGACATCATAGACTTACGTGGCTGACTGATGAGACGATGCTTCTTCTAGAAGTTCACAGAGCTTTAAAGGGACCCAATTCCCGGATACACAAGTGATATTCAAGACGTAGTTTCTCGTACTGTAGCAGGTCTCCACGGCCACAAAACATCGTAGACATTTAGCTTCTTCTAGAACGATACTAGCTGTAACTTCAAAGCGTTCCAATGTCCAGATACACAAGTGTTGTTCCAGACGTAGTGTCTCTGTATTGCAGTGATTCTCCACTGCCAAAAAACATTGTAGACATTTAGCTTCTTCTAAAACTATGCTAGCTGTACCTTCACAGCGCTCCAATCTCCGGATACACATGAGGTATTCCAGAAGTAGTCTCCCGATACTGCAGCGGGTCGGCTCTGAACTCCACGGCCTTTAACGCCATGTGCCCGTAGATTTTAGCGAAGCGATCGACGCAGGCGGAGCGCTGCGACATATGCCGCGCGTCTGCGGACAGCATTTCCGTGTTGGTGCATTCTGGGCACTTGAACTTCTTGCGTGGCGTCACCTGTAACCGACGATTTAGCGTTTAGTGACGACTTTTTGCGACCATTACATAGATACAATTATACTAGAAAAGATCGACCAGTCTCATGAAGCTCGAGTTCGTACCGAGAACTCGGTAGCACGGTGGTCAGGTCAGAGCGTTGGACCGGTGATCCGAGGGTCGTGGGTTCGATTCCCACAAATTTTATCTTGTAACTGTTACATACTTATTGCATTGTGAATGTAAAAATTTTAAATAATAACAATATTTGATAGGTTATAGTGCATTCACACCGTAGTTACGCCACATTGAGCAACATGCGGCACCTAATTCTAAGATGGTATTAACGTGAAATGAAATATTGAAATTTTAAAAAATATAACCCATTTCATATTTTTGCGACTTTTTAAATATAATTATAATACAATAACTAACTAACTAACTAACTAACTAACTAACTAACTGTGGCGTAGATGCGCCATTACACTTTCTTGCGTTTTTGACCGGAAATACCGGTATTGTCGCGTTTATACTAAGTAGATTTATGTTCACACAATATTTAAAAGGACAATAAAGACCATATTGGTATCATTAAATTTTGTCTTATGTCTAGCTCGTTTTGTCAACTATGGAAAAATGTATTTTTTTTAAAGTTTAATAGTGTTCCATCATCATCTCAGCCAAAAGACGTCCACTGCTGGACAAAGGCCTCCCCCAAGGATCTCCACCACACCGATCGGTTTTGTGCTGCTCGCATCCAGCTGCTTCCCGCGAAAAAATTATAGTGTTAATTAGTGTTAATTCCGCTGCAAGTGTTTACAATAAAAAAAAATGTTTAGCTGTAATTTTTTTTGACAAAATAAATTGAACTTTCATTGCGAAAGCTTTACAGTATCACTTTCTATTATTATAATTGATAAAGTGATAATAATTATTCACTTAAATGAGATAAATTAGGTTATAGGTAGTTATTTAACATTTATTAGAGGTAGCCAAAGTATTATTATCATCAAGGGAATGCTGCAATAATCTCTTCGTACAGACGCCGGCACATAAACCTATCCAAAAATAAAATGTTTTCGTTTTGTTTATATATAATTGTAACGCAAATTTTGTTGCGAAACATCCTGCTCCTGCTCGTGGAAATATTTTTGACATTAGTGTTTTTTGTAATCTATCCAAAAATTACAAGTTTCTTCAAAAAACGTTCAACCTTATGCCATCTACATAAAGTTCAAAGTCTATTGAGGATATTTGACAGTTGTCGTGGTCTGCTGGTGTGCTGGCGTGTGTGCTTCGTAACGAAACAGAAAGTGATTATACCACTCATATCTTTATGTATATACTGGATACAAATGTAGACAAGGCGTTGTGTCTGGAGCGTTGTTCACACAAGGAGTGCGATAGCCCGGCAAATGCAAAATCCACTTTAACAGACGTAAAGATGACATGGTTATCTTTAAACGTTAAATAATTGCTTCAGTTCGAGGCTTTTACACGTTTCCTTTAGTAAAAATTCGATTTTTGTTTTATAAAGTTCACATGAACACTATCATCATCATCATCGCCGCCAAAAGACGCCCACTGCTGAACAAAGGCCTCCCAAGGATCTCCACAACGACCGGTTTTGTGCAGCTCGCATCCAGCGGCTTCTCGCGACCTTCTCCAACAAGGCGCACCGACGATCTGGTCTGGCCTGATCTGGCCTGCCCACACTGCGCTTTCCGGTACGCGGTCGCCACTCGAGGACTGTTCCGCCCCAGCGGCCATCAGTCCTGCGAGCTATGTGCCCTGCCCACTGCCACTTGAGCTAAGCAACTCTTCGAGCTATGTCGCTAACCTTTGTTCTTCTGCGGATTTCTTCATTTCTGATTATGTAGGCACTTTTGTTTATTTTACATATTATTAGTTCAGCCTGACGTTTTTTTATTATTATTATACTTAGCACGGCAAATGACTCCACACCGCTTGATGTTAAGTGGAAATGGAGTCCAGACGCGAAGACAACTGGTGCAGCGTTAAAACAACGCAGCATCAGTCAACTTCACTGTGCCGGCCCACAAGGTGCTTCTTCACGCCTAGTTTGAACGAGGCGTTGACGTTTCGAACCCCTAGCAGGAGCAGGGTCAGTGCTAACAGGGTGGCAGGGTTGATCTTCTCAATACTGATTTATAACATTTTAGCAACATTAGTATATTTTGGTCTAAGGTTTAAGGTCTAAGTGCTAAGCGCGTTTGTATGAAGCTAACCTTCTGCAGTCGTATTATTTTGTGCCATCGTCATCATTGTTTTTACCTGTTAAGGAAAAAACGGAACCCTTATAGGATCACTTTGTTGTCCGTCTGTCTGTCTGTCTGTCTGTCAAGACCATTTATCTCGGGAACGCGTGGAGGTATCGAGTTGAAAGCATATCATCCTAGTAGTATATCTGTTCTTTTTTTTTTAGCAAGTATTTGAAGTTTCTTAAGAACTGTTCACATATAAAAAAGGGGTCCAATAGTTAGACGGTAGCTTATATTATCGATACAGAGACGACCAACACCTCAGTGTCTCTCTGTCCATCCGGCTGAAGATGATACATATTACCAGGTCTAATAGGTATTTAAATTACTCATTACGTAGGAAGTTTCTCAAACAACAATATGGTGCTACGTAGGCCGGATCGTAATGCCACACCTTAATAGGCGGTTTCCTCGTAACGTTGGCGACGAGGAAGTTCATAGCGATGTCCTCGCAGTTGAAGTTGTCGTCCACCCAGCGCCGGATCTCCGCCGGCATCTTGTGCGTGTAGTACCACGACCAGATCTTGTGGTGGAACGCCGCTCCGGTTAACACCTGGAATTTTAATTAATAAATTGAATTTTTATAGCCGATTTATGACAAAGAGCAGTGATATGATGTCTTTTAAAACTATATTTTTATGACTGATATTTTAAAAAGGTACACAAGCCAGCACATCTGACTACTACAAACAGTCTAGAGTCAACAACAGTCTATAACTGTCTAATTATTTAATTATCTTAATTAATGGCTTCGCGTTTAGCATTTAGCCAATTTCAAGTGTTTTTTTATTACGGTAGTAAGGGTACAATTTGTACGGTAGATAGAAATTAAAATGGAGTCTCACAACACGTGTTATTACGGGAAGAACTCGGGTGAAACATTATCAACTACTGCTACAAACAATAAACTTTGAACTTTATAAATATGACATAATATGGTTGAAAACTTTGGATAGGTTGATGTGCAGGCATCTTTACTATGCACATACGTCTTTTATAACTGTAGGTGTAGCTAAGAATCTATGTAAATTTTATTATTTTAAAGTACAATTATGTATCTAACATTTCACATATTTTGTAGAAAAATCTTTTGTTTTGTAGTGTATCTTTGTAGAAAACACTTCCAATTTTTTTTTGATTCTATTCTTTCCACAGTCGCATTAGGTACTTAAAATAGTTATTCATTCGTAGATCAATATGAAGGTCATTTATTGTCATATGACTTATTCGCAATATGTAAAATTTCGAAAATTCCCCCGCATTAATTGCCGGTCACAACATGACAAATAAGGCGACTTCAGAAGGTATGTTTCATACAAACGCTTTTTTTGTTTTTTTTTTGAGAGAGATTGCTGATTGCCTGTACGGCATTTTCAGCTTCACCGGGCTTTTTTGGGGGCGGCGAGGAACGTAAAGGGTCCCTCAAGCCGTGTGAAACGAATCATCTTTGGAGGTTATCTAGAGGGGACGGCATCGCGCACTAGTGCGCGTCCCCGTGCCCTACTAGATTCTCCGAAGGGTTCGGATCGGATCGGGGGATACAAACGCGCTCGAGCAACGCCCATATAGACAACCTCTCACGGGCACGGAATCTCGCAACAGCTCCGCTCGCACTGTTCCGAGCTGTACCGAGATACCGAAGTATGTATTGTAGCGTTAGCCACATTCGACCTTTTTTATTTCCGCATAAGGAGTTCTATTTAATTTTATTTCACTGACGTTTAGCCTATGGATTGGTCTTTTGAATTTGTCAGTTTATGATTTGGACGTTTGGCTTTTTGCTTGGAGTTTTTTGGTAAATTGGATTAAGATTTGAAAGATTTATTTATTTATTTATTTGCGAGGTCGAATTCCCTTTTTCTTCTCCATCATCCTTACCATACCCTCAGCGGTGGGAGTGTGCTATTTTCTCATTTACCAAACATATATTCTACGCTAGGAATACATTTGGTGTGCAGTGAAGTGATGCTCACGGGCTAGAGCTAGCGTTCGCTATTCTCTTCATCTTGACAGTGTGTAAAAACCAAAAGTTTGAATTAGTTCAAAAGTACTTCATTGCCAAAGAGATACTGATGCCAAATTACGTGAACTGAAATATTAGCCTTTTAGACTATTTGATTATAGAGTTGTTCAATGTTGTAAGCTATTTTCTATTTCACTTGGAGTGTAGATGAAACTTTTGTGAATATTAATAAGTGGTTAATAATAAGTTTTATATTATTACTAGTTTGTTTGTATGTCTCGCAAGTTTTAATGAGGCCTGTGCACAGTTTATGTTAATTTTGCTGCTTCTAATTAAAGACTGCTAAAATATTTTATATTGTAAAGAATTTAGCTTATGACGCTCTTAAGTAATAAAAAAATAATTATACAAAAGAATTTAAATGTAACACGTTATAGTATGTGCTAAGCATACCTTCTGGGTCGCCTTATTTTGTGATATGACATTCGTCCTCGCCGGCCATTATAACGCGATTACACGTCGACGTCACACACCTTCTTAATACGCTTCTCGCGTGGCGCGGTGAGAACGAGCGAAAACTGGCCGATTTATCACCCACCCAAGCGATTTAAGTCGTCACAACCTCAAAGTCGAGAGGTCCTTGCCGTCCAGTGACCTTTAATTTTATTTTATCGCCCAATTTCACTTCGCAATGTACAATTTGATTGGCAATCCAGCCAAATTGATCATGAAATTGTGAAGCTAAAACGGTAATAGGTGACAAATGTTGAAGAACTCTTTAGACTTATTTCAAATTAACCTGAGATTTCTAGGTCAGGGATTAGTGCAATGTTCTAACCAATACAAGCAGATAGGGCTGCAGGCCATCTGATGGAAAGTGGTATACACCTGGGATAAGGAGATTACGGCTTATTACCAAAGGTCCACGACTCTATTATTTTGGAAGCTTTTTTTTAGACAACATCAGATACATTGTTCTGGAAGCACTCGCATGGAAATCAGAAACAACGACGGTACCACTATACCACCCAGGGGATCTATTTTTGAATCGCACGTATGACATTGTGTTGTTGCATGCGACTTAAGGCACACTCGTCTTCCGAGTAGCATTACGCCGATTTTCCGTATTTTTGAATCGTTCGTTTCCGGTGCTGCCAACATAATACAAAATGTTGGATGTTATCCGTTCCACGCAGAATTTAGAGAAAACCGGTGACAACGTTTCTATTACATAAATAAACATATCTACATAACAAACGAGTGACATGACATTGACACAACGCATTGATTTTGACGGTTATTCTATCAATCGCTTTGTGTCGCTCGACTGCAACGAGTGGGTGAGGGCACTCGTGGCGGTCGAACGATTCAAAAATATGGAAAGTCAAATGTCGAACGAAAATCAGTAGAAACCAAGCGCTCGACTCGAGGCGAAGGAATCAAAAATAGAGCCCCAGACCCGACACAATATCGAAAAGTTCGTTTTTGCCATTGACCCGACCGGGAATCGAACCCGGGACCTCAGAGTTAGCGCCGCCCAAAGTCCGGCGTGCAAGCCACTCGGCTACGGAGGTCGTCGAATACAAAATATGGACACTGCAGAAGGTATGCTTCATACAAACGCGCTAAAGCAATGCACACATAGACAACCTGTCACGGACACGGAATTGCGCAACAACTGCGCTCGGACTGGTTTGAACTGTTGTGAAATTCCATGTCCGTGAGAGGCTCTACGTGTGCGTTGCTCGAGCGCGTTATGTATTAGGCTTACCTTCCGGGTTTCTTAATTTTGTGTCTGGAACAGCATTTAGCCCAATTTGGGACAAGATATATAAATAGATAAATAATAAAAAAGAGCGAGCCTTACAGCCGTCGCTTAAGATGTGTAACATTTGACATCTCACTTTAGTAATAAGCAATTTTAACATTATATTCTGAAAAAAATAGGTCAGGAATTACATCATTTTATAACTATAAAATAAATGCAGTAAATACTTATTAGAAGACATTTGACATATCAAAATGACCTTTGATAGTCAAATGACACAATATGTCACATATAATAATGATATGTCATGTTCAAAATATCGATTGTAAATTTACAAAATGGCGCGCGCTTGCGCGCTTCCCCGACTTCCTGTCACACTGTTACACATACTTCCGTCACATTTCACGAAATCACTCCCCCCAATTGTATATATAGAAAGCGAGCGGAAAGATGTTACACATCAAAAATTCATTGCTCTCACTAAATGTCCTACGCCCCGCAACGAAGGTTGTTATGAGCTTTAAGGAAGATAATTTCTGGTAGAATACTCTTGTATTTCTAAAGTGCGCAGGAGTAGACTTAAATGTGTGGGAAAGCATTAGCTCGGCAATAAGACGTATGTAAATAATAAAAATCCCAAGACCTTGTCTTAACTGTTGCCTACAGGTACGTCATGAAAGGACATGCCCAATTTGAGCTTTTTATGTCCAAAGGTTTGAGATCGGGCTTTGATGTGTCCGCAGTGAGTCAGGCAGGATTTTTCTATGTATTTAAATAAAAGAGTAAGATGCCCATAGCGTATGACATGCATGCATATACAACGTGATACCCGTAGAAAGATACATCTCCGAAATGTTATAAAAAAAGGAGCACTCCTAAACGACAACAAATAATAACTTACTGTATCAATCATCGACAATAATAAATGAGTGAAGTGACACATTAGCTTACATGACACACACGTCGATGCCGAAAAAAGTGGGTGTGTGTGTTAAGTATCAGCATTACAGTTTCAGCAGTAGAATCGAACAATTTGTTTTAATGATATATACATTAAAATGTTTTTGTTTTGTTTATATAATTTATCGCAAATTTTGTTGCGAAACAAATTACAAAAACACAAATGTTGAAAAAATTTTCACAAGCAGGATTTGAACCAGCACCCTTCTGACATACCGGGTCAGGTGCTCTTCCAATTGAGCTATCGTGGTTCTAACCAGCCCGCCGAAAAAAATAGCGTTAAAATTATATAAAAACAAAACAAAAACATTTTATAAATAGCTTGCCTACTTCTTAACTGATCTTTAGTATTTGTAAAAATATTATGATCAAATGTTAATGACGGTAGTTGTTGACATTGAATTGGCGCCTTTGGCTTTCAAAGTGAAAAAGTAAATAGTGTTGAATAATTTCGGCGGGCTGGTCAGAACCACGATAGCTCAATTGGAAGAGCACCTGACCCGGTATGTCAGAAGCGTGCAGATTCAAATCCTACTCGTGGAAGTTTTTTCAACATTTGTGTTTTTGTGATATGTACATTAATTGTTACTTAAAAGGTACATATGTACATACAGGCTGCACCAAATTAATTATTTGAAAAAAAAAAATATTTTTCTGTTAATACTTGACCGATTGTTACAATACTCTTTGTATCAGTCAGAAATACCTTAATGAACGTATAGTGCTAATATTTGACCAGAAGCTAGACACATCCTGTATACTCGTAAGGCATAACAAAACCTCAATTCCAAATGCAAAGTGCGTTCACTCGCATTGAATCTGTTAATACAATTGAATCAAGGCCAATTCACTCTGACTGGAGCAAGCATCTCGCTTTTGTATACCTAGTAAAGTTGTCAGATGCGGGTTGATGATTTCTCTTCAATAAAAGATATTCCAAGATGTAGTTAGTAATTTATATTTATATATATAAAATTCTCGTGTCACAGTTTTCGTTGCCATACTCCTCCGAAACGGCTTGACCGATTTTGATGAAATTTTTTGTGCTTATCCGGTATCTATGAGAATCGGCCAACATCTATTTTTCATCCCCCTAAATGTTAAGGGTGGTCCACCCCTAAATTTTTTTTGATTTTTGAAATTTTTCCAATACAAAATGATTTGTTTGTAGTGTTGTCATGGAAACTGTCAAAGCGGTACGAAGTCCGCCGGGGGCAGCTAGTATTTATATAGATTATACTTATTACTTTCAAATTACAATTAGTTATAGAAATATAGATAGACACTTGGTCGGAGTGGAGTAGAACAATGATACTCTATGGAGTACAACAACAGAATCAATGCTGGAAGATGCAGCTCCGCCTGTTATATGGTATTGGTTGTCATGTACTCAGAATCGTTTAGCAACGTGCGACATTATCTAATAACCGTGAAAAAGTAGAAAATCACGCGTCAATTTGTATTAGTTAATAAAAAAGATTAAATATTAACATATTGTCAAAGCGTTACAATTGTTGCGAAATAGGTTAGCTAACGGTAACTACATTTAATAAACATCGGACTATTTTAGACACACACCGGCGACTCTAGAAAACTACTGATGCCAAATGTAATACAGGAAATAACCATTTTAATAATACTTGCTACTACAATGAGTAATAGTCACTTTCCATCATAAATACAAAACATGACAAATATTTTTTTTTATCGGAATGTTTCCTAGAGAAGTTCTTTTACCCATAACACAAGTTTATTTTATAACATTACAAGGAGTCACAGGGGTCCCGGTAGCTTAGCGACCAAAGCATTGGACCGGTTATCCAAAGGCCGTGGGTTCGATTCCCACTTGAGCTTTCTAAGACTGGTTGTTTTTTTCTAGTAAAATGTTATCATGTAACTATATATTAGCATTGTGGATGCAAAATTCAAAAATAATAAAAAAAATCATTGTAAAAGTAATATATTAATGATGTTAAAGCTGAAATTAAAAACGTAATAATTATAATTTAATTTAATAATGTCACTTTGATTTAATAATGTTAATATAATTGTATATTTACATGCCATAACCGCAGAACATACAGCTCAACTGGTTCTGTAACACCCTATTCATTATGTTCTAGTAAAAAAAGCTCGTTTAATTTCATGAACGAAAGTTCAAATAACAAAATGGAATAGTTATTTTCAGACCAACTGATTTAGGATCGATAGCGTAATTTAAAAGCGCACCTCGCCACAACACGTTTTGCATATTTTTTTATTTATTTTAAGAGTCATATTACATTTTCAAAGTTCTCATTCAATATGCCAATTATATTGTGACGGTTACTTTATTTGCTTAAGGGAATAACAGATATATTGACAGTAGATAGAAAACATAAAAAAAAAGTTAACACCGTTTATCGAAATGTAAAATAGCTCGTAGGGCTCTTTCGGTTTAGACGTTTCGTGTTGGATTGTTGCCGTGCCGCACGACAGCCGCACGACTGTTCTACGGAACGCACGGTGCAAACATGCGGCAACCGTCCGACAACAAACGTCTAAATTGATAAACCCTTAATCCTACAAAGCAAGAAAGGATGGACTTCATCATAGCTTATCGTAGTAACAACAGGGACACACGTATTCCCTTCTTTCTACAAATTCCCTTAAACAAGGTGGCGACTGTGCTGCACTAGCCATCATCACCTGGCCGACCCGTAATTTGCTTGTTCTTTTAAAGATCCCCAAATTGTATCTACCTACAACAATCGGAAACAACAAATCACCACACTCGCCATAGTCTAGATCGCAGGTATTCCTTTCTTCTAACAACATGGGGATTTTTAAACAAAATAGTTGTTTTTTAGGGTTCCATACTAAAGGGTAAAACGGGTACCCTTATTACTAAGACTCCGCTGTCCGTCCGTTCGTCCGTCCGTCTGTCTGTCCGTCTGTCACCTGTATCTCATGAACCGTGATAGTTAGACAGTTGAAATTTTCACAGATGATGTATTTCTGTTGCCGCTATAACAACAAATATTAAAAAACAGAACAAAATAAATAATTAAAAGGGCTCCCTCCCATACAACAGACGTGACTTCTTTGACGTTTTTATAGATAATGGTGCGGAACCCTTCGTGCGCGAGTCCGACTCGCACTTGGCCGGTTTTTTTTTTATAGAAAAGAAACAAAAGCAAAATCCTGATGCGAGGCTAGCTAGTGGAGCAAGATTTTGCCTCACTAGCCGTTTACACCTCGTTTAAAGGACCCCAAGTTGTAAGAAGGAAGAAATACGCCTGCTGGGATGGAATTCCATTGTTTGGTAGTGCAACAAAGAATTGATTCACCAAATTTCGCAAATGGAATAGCTGCCGAAGTAAATCAATGAAACCACACACGCGTGGTTCTGTGAAGGCAGATTATTGTGTGGCAGATATTTGTGTTAAAAGCCATACTCACCTTCTCTCCCTACTCGCAAGTTGCTACTTCACACATAAATCAAAGGACCCCAAGTTGTACTTGCGGGTACCTAAATCAACCCATCCCACCCATCAGTTCACCCCACTCACCATAGATATCTGGTTGGTCCACTCGCTGTGGTAGCGCCAGGAGTTGGTGACGTTGTCCCAAACGTGCAGCCTGGACGGAAACCCCACTATTCTGTCGGGGAACTCGCGCCACACGTCGAAACTGAAATAATATGAAGCACATAAACAAAAAAAAATTAAATGAAAAATGTTTATTTCGAACATTTTATATGACAGGTATACGATAATAGCTGATTAAAGTGTTAAACTGCGTTGCCCATCTCCGCCAAACGGATGTGTTCCTAAAAAATTACATTAAAAACAAACAGAAAATATTAAAAAAGATTGAAAAAAATTACAGCATGTATTACGTACTTAGGATTTAAGACATTGCCTGTGTGTTGTAACAACTATAATCAAGTAACTCTTAATAAGAGAAGCTAGACGGCGCTGCAATAGTAAACGCACTCGGTCTGGGAATGCTGTAGTTAAGCAACTTTCACAAAGGCCGGTCATTAGGTGACCAAAAATTTATAATCTCGTGCTGCGTGGCCTGCGTGGTGGTTTAAGGTCAGTTCTCCCTGTGGGTTTTCCATCCATTGGAAAGGCTCCTGCCTGTCCCGGCAGTGGGAACATGAAATAAACTGCTGATGACAAAAAAAACTAAACTTTAAAATGCCGTGTCAAGTGCAGACTAACATTTTACATTCCAAGACATTCGTAAGTAAAGATAATTGTCCAGGCAATGAGTTAATTTATAATGTATCACTGTCGTTCTATGAATACTTTAAAAGTTCATGTGTTATCTATTCAGAACTGAAAGATTTTTGTTTACAGTTCGAATGTGTAAAGTACTAGCTTAAATTACCGGTTTTACTATTGCATGATTAGTCTCAAATAGCGTGTCCAACCCTCCTGCCCTATTAAAAACATAAAATAATAATAATAACAATAAATTTGCACACAAATAATACAGATACAGACAAATTGTAGAAAAGATATAGTACAAAATAGGTGGCCTTATTTCTAACAAGCAATCTCTTCCAGGCAACCTTAGGCGAAAAATAATAAACAGAATCTACCTGACTGAATTTATCTCATAAATTAAAGAAATTCATATAAAAATAGCATTAATAAATATGGTCTTAAAATGCATTCTTGAGGAACACTAATAGCTGCTTGAAAACACGCGTGAAACTACGTAGTCCTCCTCGAGACTTGTCTACGGAGAGTGAATGATGCAGGTGTTAGCGCTGCGCCTACACTAGACAAAAGCCTTGTTACGAATGACAAATAAACTGGGGATTTGTTAAAGGGTGGCTTGCAAAAATGTCTCGGGCTTAATGACACAAACGGAAACGCAACGTAAAATTACTAGAACTTTGGAGCATTAACAGTGTTAGATTGCTAGTCGATCACTTGATGTGCGAGCATCTTCGAACCTTAGTCCTTTAGTCAGCTCTTACGACATGTACGGGAAGTTAGGCAGCTGAGCTTATACATTCTTTTCACGTCCTATACCAGCATGGGACAATACACCATACCTCATAAGTCTTTGTCTTTCTGCCAACATTTGTGTTTTTTCTTTTTTTTTTTCTGTCTTTTTTTTGTTTTGAATGTAATTGTTTTGTATGTGTTAGGAGTTTTTGTATTTGTGTCTGTATATGGTTTAAGTAAGTAAATGTTTGTATGTTTATTATTATTATGTTCTGCACCGCGCGCCGGTGGCGGCAGGCTCCGCCAGAATACCAGCGTTGTTGCGACACGCTTCGTTCGCAACAACATAAGCTGAGGCGGGGTCCTGATTGACCTATTGTTGTTGTTTGTTTTTATTTTTATGTATATTAGTGTGTGTGGTCAATAAATGTCTCTCTCTCTCTCTCTCTCTCTCTCTCTCTCTCTCTCTCTCTCTCTCTCTAACCTAGTATCAGATACTCATCCACCCAATTTCAGTGCCCATTGCAAACAAACGCTTATGCATGAACACATCGAACGCATCAACGCTTTAGCGTAAGTCACAGAGTCAACACAGCTCGAGCCCCGAACGCGACAGGTCATCCGTCTAAATCGGTTACGCAGCATAAGTCTGTGACAACGAATAAGTACCTACCTATAGCAATATATAATCTGTGGAACAGTGAATATAACGCACGTCGCGTGACAAAGTAATGGAAATATTCATAATAACAGTTATTCACACACGATAACTTTTCTTTATTTAAATTACTCTATAACAAAAATGTATCGAAGCACATTAGAGAAGTGAGAGTAAACATTTAACAAATAATATAACTGAGTAGGTACTTGTTAATTACAAAAACACAAATGTTGAAAAAATTTCCACGAGCAGGATGTGAACCTGCACCCTTCTGACATACCGGGTCAGGTGCTCTTCCAATTGAGCTATCGTGGTTCTAACCAGCCCGCCGAAATTAATCAGCACTTTTTACTTTTTTTTACTTTGAAAGCCAAAGGCGCCTATTCAATGTCAACAACTACCGTCATTAACATCTCATCATAATATTTTTACAAATACTAAAGATCAGTTAAGAAGTAGGCGAGTTATTTATAAAATGTTTTTGTTTTGTTTATATAATTTTAACGCAAATTTTCCGCAAAAAATTTCCACGAACAGGATTTTTTCAACATTTGTGTTTTTGTAATTTGTTTCGCAACAAAATTTGCGTTAAAATTATAAAAACAATACAAAAACATTTTACTTGTCAATTACTTAACTCAATTATTGACTGACTCGAAAGTTCAAGCTCAATTATAAAATAAAATTCTAAAAACCTACTACTGTTGACTCAAATAGGTTCAGTAATTATTAGGTGGCCAATTTTATAGCGGCTACACGGACTGAAAGAGTTACTGGTAAACAAAGTACTAACGACCTACATTTAGATCAAATACCTTAAATCGAAAGCATAAAACAGTAATATTTAAAATAGTAAGCATTAACAACGTACTCTGAATAATAGATAGAAAGAAATATAACCTTATACCGATGTTGCCATTAACTTAACCTTAACGTCACAGAACGTTCCAAAAGGTTTTACAAGCCAGCAGTAAAGATGCTTCATAATAAAATCTGAAAGTTTTAATAGCTACTTGGGATGTTATAGTCAAGTAAGAACCAACCATTTATTAGATTCCTCTTTTAGTGTTGCCTGTTATTTACAGAGATTAGAAAAGTAGTTTGAAACAAACATTTGCTTTAAAGCACGCAGTTCCAGAAATGTGCAAGTTTAAAGTGGGTCCTTTATAGTTAGCTCAATCTGTTCGAAGGCTACTTCGTATTCAGGTTAAAGATTCTCCCGAGCGCTGAATATGACATCGCGTTGGATACTCCGCATTCATAAGCTATGAACTGGGAAATTGAATAAAAGCAATCATAGCTGAACCATAAACCACACTGATCGTGTTACATTAATGCAAAATTATATATAAATATATATGTCGTTTTTGCGGTATTCATTCTAGGGTTTCCTTTAACTGTTCTCAGTTCACTTCAGAACAACTGCTCTCTTGTATTTTTTTAATTCTTTAAACTCTAAAATGTATGTCAACGAATTCACTATTACAATCTATTACAGTCGCGTACTGCTCATTAACATTTCGATACAATTTAACATTTCCTCTTTTTATATTTTTTGTATTTTTGATGCAGACATAATATGTCGGATCTCTCATAAAGTATCCTTTAATGTTTATATTTTTTTGTTTCGTTTGAACCAGGTTACATTACATAGATTTTATCTGTACCATTACCCTAGTTAGTGCAAAGAACAACGCTGTGCATTGCTTTTGTGCTATGTATTGTTCACAGTAATCATATTTTGACACAAAAGATCCTCCTAACATGGGTCGAAGTATACGTGGGAAACCTCTGCAGGCCCCACTAAGATAAGAAATTTAACGAATATACAGAATAGTTGTACCTATCTGTAATGAAGACTCAAAGCTTTAAAATACGTATATAATATTTTTCATAAGTTAAACATTTGACATGATCTCTGAATTCTCTGATTAGAACAAATTATTTAAGAACTCAGAAGCGAAATAAGGCCGTAAAGCTAGCCAATTACGCAACGATCGATTGCCATTTCTAAACATATGCGTCGGAAGGAAAAAATCTGCAGTGTAATTTTGAATTTGGGAGGATTATTTTTGAAAAACAATAGTCTAACGCCGATTGCGATTTGTATTTCCTTTGGGGACAATAGGCAGATCAAAGCCTCAGTAACACAAATAGATAGAGGGATATCATATTGCTTGTATCCTAGTATACGAGTTATAGCTTAATTTTCGGGTAAGTCCGCAACTATAGAATATATAGAAAAATTTGCACAATATCAAGCAGCCACATCTAAGGAACATATATTATCTTATTAAAGTTGATTGTATTGTATTTTAAATCGACAAAACTTTGATTTGTGATTTTAAGTATACGAAAAGTAATTTTTTGTTTTTCTAAAGATATAGTTTCGAACTTCGCTGGACTTGAGACTTTCAATTTACTATTTTTTTTATATATAATTTACTAACTTATTATATATTTCTAACAGAAGTAGAAAAATATCAGTGCAAAAAGCTTAAGGGTTTGTTTCTTTCTACTAAACTTCTAAAATCTATCAATATCAACTAAAAATACTATAAGAAATAACTTTCAACATTTATTTTATATTGCGTAAAGCAAGTAGGAAAAGAAACAATAAAATTCAATAGATACCCTAACCAGAATTCGTAGCCGTAGGTACAGTCCACATAAAGAGTAAACTTTCTAGACTTATAATATACCTTTTCATCAATAACTTGTCCACCAAGATATTCATGAAAAGGTATTAAATTAATGTAATTTTTCATTTCATATCTAATTAAACTTCTCTCATTGATTCTCTAATGTCTAAACGTTACATTATTGAGGAAATTATGTCTATCTGCTGATGTATACATTCTGATACATTGGGTATATCCTGAGGCTGATCTGATCATATAACAAGTGCTCTAACTAAAGACTTCGTTCTTCTAACTAAAGCTGAAATAACAATTTCGTTTCAATACGAACTTACTGAACATCAATTATCGTTATAAAAGGCGACATGACAACTGTCAACTGGAGACACGGCACAAGACAAAAGTGTCCAACTTTCGCTGCGGACCCTACCTACGTCAGTATAAAATGCTCAGCCCCAATGGCCTCAATAGTTCCGCGGAAAAGTTATTGTTTACTCGGCACGGCTTGACGTCTGGATCTGGGGACTTAAGGACTTAATTTCCGATAGAGGTACGGGATTTCAACGTCCGAGAGGATTATTCCAGGAAACGCTCTCGAATATTTTATTGTTTGCACACAAAAGGTACATCGTAATTCCCGAGTATTATTAGAGGGCTTCTCTCAATTAATGAGACGCCCCGTTTTGAGGTAAAAGCTACATTGAAAATGTGAAACGTGTTTGCCGTTGAGTTTTTGTTATGTAAGCTTGTTTGAGAAGGAATTTGTGATTTGGGTGAGATAGACATTCCGAACGTTTACGGTGTTTGCGTTAAATAAATTAATAGTAAATAAGTTTGGTGCCTGTCTCTCTTTTGCAGACCGTAAATGAAGTTTATATATTTTCCATTAGAAACAGCAACAGTTCTTAGGCCTGCAAAAATACGTTTCAACCCCTCATATGCAGCGAGCACTGATCAGTGCCCTAAAATTTTAAATTCTATTGTATTCATTCAGACGACATGGCATAATGACGTTCATAAGAGCTATTTGTAGCCTAAACTGAATAAATGATTTTGAATTTTTGACAGGTTAAGCAAACCAAAAACTAGAAACTGAAAAATCTTCAACAACGAAACTAGAGCGACGGTAATAACCAAATGGCCTCAGCAGCCAGAAAATAAACCCTCTCCAATACTAATTCGCCAAGCCGTTTCAGTTCAAGGAAACCAAATAAACAAACTAAAGATATGGGCTCAGCTACGTCTAGCTCCATTGGCACGATAACCATGTACAGAAAGTCTCTTTTAGAGATTATTACCATCTGTGCAAGAGAGCTAGATAGCAAAGAGGTTTACGCACCCGGTCTGCGATTGCTAAGGTTAAGCAACTTTCGCAGATGCCGGTCATCGGATGGGTGACTAAAAAATTTATCATATCGAACTCCTCCGCGCTTCGTAAGGCACGTAAAGCCGTTGATCCTGGCTGCATTAGCAGTCGGAAACAACCACCAATCCGCACTGTTTATGGCCCGTTCTCCCTATCCATCCATAGGGAGGGCTCGTGCCCCAGCAGTGGGGACATAAAATGAGCTGATGATGATGATGATGATGATGATTATGCAAGAGATTCGGTCACTACACGAAAAACGCTTGGAGCGATGAAAACAGAAACTAATTCTACATGCAAAACTTTAAGAGTTATAATAATACTAGTTGACCCGGCGGACTTCGTATCGTTTTGACAGTTTCCATGACAACAAAACAAACAAATCATTATTGTAATCGAAAATTAAATTCTCGTTTTCAGTATTTTCTGTTACTTATTATTTATATTTCTCACCGTTTAAACCTTCCCTGAAATTTCACAAATATTACAAAATCTAAATTAGCCAAATCGGTCCAGCCATTCTCGAGTTTTAGCCACTCAAACGAACGGCAATTGATTTTTATATATATAGATTTCGCAATTACAATCACTTCAAGAAGGCAAAGAGTGCCAAAATGAATACTTATTTAATATCACCCCCAAGGCAAATCTTTTGTCGAGTGCCATTTTCTGTTTTAATATGAGTTTTAAAAGCTTAATATTAGTTAAACTTTGAGGTATACACAGTCAAGTGCAGATGCTTGACATAATATATTGGAATGCGAACACTGAAACCCTTTGGACTACTGAATTAAAGATAATAAGGATATATATATATGTATAAGATGGTGCTCAGATATTCTTCAGAGGAATATAAAATAGTTCAATGAGACATAAAGTAAGTATAAGTATTTTATAGCCATTACAGAAGATACTTAAAGGGGAGGGGAGGCTATATCTGTCCGTTAAGAGTTGTTAGGATGTATAAAATGTAGGTAGACTTCGGACGGCGACACAACTAATTTACCATCTAAATATTTATAAAAATTATAAAATACAGTGAAAAAATTAAACGCCCGACCGACCCAGCCAGGAGTCGAACCTGGGTCTTCCGCAATCCGGGCTGCACTGACCGCTATGCTACCGGGAAGGCTGACGTGAGCGCTAAATTTTTGTCACTGCTTTTTAATTTTTGAGTGCTAATAGCAGCACAGTGCCATCTATCCAACGGTTCGATTTCTGTCTGGGTCGGGTGGGCGTTTAATTTTTTCACTGTACTTTATAAATTTTATAAATATTTAATTCAGCTTCAGTGCAACAATTAGCACTTGAAAATAAAAAGTAAAATTTAATTTACCATCTGCCAAGCTGCTTAGGTTCTGTTGTTGTAAGTCCGAAGATATACCAGTACAGGGTTTTTAATTTGTGTAACCACAAACTTATATAGTATTCCTGTTTATTTTATTCCCAAAAATTAAATATTTCTAATGAAATAAACTTTAAACGGTATTTTTTTCGAAAGAACATACGCCCTGAAGAACTGAATATTCACCCAAGCGAAGTAGTTCCTTACACTCTTCGTTAGTCTTACAATATGATTATAGGAAGGTAGCTCATATCAAAGTGGCTTTACCATAGTAACACGCTCTCTATAGTATCTATTGTTTCCCTCAAGGATTTCCGATTCCGGCTTGGACGTCTAACCGTGAATATCACGCGTAAGGCAGTTATTCACAAACATTAAATCTGCCACAATATGACTTGCATTGTTCTCAAGTCTTATGGGTTAATTTAAAAGCCTTTATTTGCTTATTAGAAATATGGAAATTCTAAAATAACAATATCAGTTATTTGAGATCGGTCTGCGATTACTAAGGTTAAGCAACTTTCGCAAAGGACGGTCATCGGAGGGGTGATTAAAAATTTATCAGCTCGAGCTCCTCCGTGCTTGGAAGGCACGTAAAGCCGGTAAAGTTCGGACTATATTTGTATCACAATACCCCATTATTTTTTTCTTTTTTTTGAGAGTTTACTGATTGCCACGTGACTGTTTTGGGGGCGGCGAGTAACCTTAAACTTAAAGGGCTCCTCAAGCCGTGTGAAACAAAGCACCATCAGAGGTTTTCTAGAGGGAACGGCATAGAGCACCCTTTCGGGTTTCGTTCGGATCGGCAACTTCATTCCTGCTAGAGATGTTGCTTTTAACTGTATGGCTATTGCGCAATCGGTTACCGGATCAATAGAGAATGGAATTCTGAACGATCCCCAATCAGAAGTAAAGGTAAGTCAAAGGTCGTTTAAGTTCTAAGTTTGACTATATTAAAAATTATAGAAAGAAATTGAGAACGTAATTTTAACGTAATGGGAAAACATGATGGACTATCATGCATGACAAAGGCTCGAATATATAAAAAAGTTTTATTATCGACTGACCGCCATATACGATCGCATCTATTATTATTCCAGAAACTATGGTAAATATTAACAAAGTGATCGTAAAGTAGTGGACGTAAAAATTGTTTGAATGTTTTTAATGATTGATAAGCACCATTTTAATGGCACTACTGTTAGACCGATTTTATAATGGTGTCGGAGCTTATTAACGAAGAAATTAAAATGAATCGACAGTAAATTATAACGAGCAACTCATTATTTTATTTATTTGTCAAAATAATATTTCCGGAATTTATACTAAGCATATTGGCTAGTAAAGGATTATAAATCGAGGATATTTTTTTTTACGATTTTGTAGTTTTTACGTATAGGATGTGGAGAATAAATGATAATTATTACGTATTCAAAATTATATTTGTATGATTTTGTACTTTTTTACGTATTAATGTATGTTGTAAATAAATGAAAAAATAAATACTTTGAAAGATCCTAGCAGCCCTATTTACTTTCACTATGACAATTGGAACGGCAAAGTACAGTCGGTGAACTTATTAAGTATCTAAGTAAGTATAGATTCTTAGGATAAACTGGACAGACAAAAAGAAATACATACATTTTCCTCTCACCTACTTTTAAATAAAGATAGACAATTATATACAGGGTGTTTGGTTTACCTGTATAATCCCAAATATGGCAAATAGGGTACCGTTCATAGAACCCTGGAAAGTTATGAACAGAACTAAAAAGCACCACATAGCCGGGATATTAAGGTTCTTTGTTACTAAGTACAACTGTAAAGTGACAACCCTAGATCAAGCTGATACGTTGTTCTTGGTCGTCAACCTCATGGTCAAACATAAACAGAAATCGAAACATTGCGGGAATGAACAAAAAAATTGTAATAATTTTTTTTATTAAAGTAAATATGATTTTGCATGTTTATCACAGATACTTGGTGGCGTGGTTATGTTTCGGGAATATACACCTATTACCAAGCACCTGCAATCTCCGTAGCAACGGCCCACATATCAACAAACGAAATCACATCATCATTCTTTTCATGGTGCGAGGGTTTCGCCCATTCATTTTTGAATAGCAATTAACGGGGAAGCAGACCTTTATGCTTGAATGTGTTATGTCATGAGAAAGGAACAGTCAGTCAAAGCAGTTATCAGTACTGAAAGTGGTTAAGTGTAAAGCTCCTACAAATACGAAGGGAAAGAATTGTGAAGACACGCATGATGCGACAACGATGGAACGAATGTCAATAGAATGTTAGTAAACATCAAAATAAAAAAGGTATCTTCAATTGAATTTAATTTTATTTCAATGTTTTCTACTGACTATTTAAATCTTTAGAGAAAGAGAGAGTGAGGAGAGAGAGAGAGAGAGAGGGAAGGGGGAGGGAGAAAATAATTTATTGTTTTTAAACATACAAATTTAAAAAAAAATAACAAACAACACACTACACAAATAGTTGTCAATCAGGACCCCGCCTCAGTTTGTGTTAGCGCTGGTATTCGGAGTGCCAAGTGTGAGTTACGTTTACTACCCGTGTTCGTTCGATTACGTTTACGAAAACGAAATTTTGTACGGCAATATGTTAACTCTTCTCGCTTGTCGCCAGGAGGCGCTGCTTCAATGCCATACTAATTTTTGTTTTCGCTAACGTGATCGAATGAATACGGATAGTTAACAAAGCTAGCTGAGACGTGGACACTCACGGTAGGGCTGGTCCACCAGTTTAAAGTCGCTCAGCGAGCTATGGAAATGCTTGGAGTTCCTCTGAAGGATAGGATTCGTAACGAATACATCCGACAGAGAACCAAAGTCATCGACATAGCTCTAAGAATTAGCAAGTTGAAGTGGCAGTGGGCCGGCCATATCTGGCGAAGAACCGACAACCGCTGGGGTAAACGTGTTCTTGAGTGGAGACCACGACTCGGTAAACGTAGTGTAGGACGCCCTCCGGCCAGGTGGGGTGATGACCTGCGGAAGACTGCAGGCAGATGCTGGATGCGTCAAGCTGAGGACAGGGCGCTATGGCGCTCATTAGGGGAGGCCTATGTCCAGCAGTGGATTAAGATAGGCCGATGATGATGATCATGATGAGTTAACAAAACTCACACTAGGCACCCTGGCGGGGCCTGTCGGTGCGCGGTCTATGGTCTACTTTGCCATAAAATTGGCTTATTCCTTTAAAAAACTTGAACTTTGAATTGGTATGATACAGAAATGTATAAGTTCTTTATTAAAATGTTTTTGTTTTGTTTATATAATTTTAAAGCATATTTTGTTGCGAGGCTAATTACAAAAACACGACTGAAATTAGAACCACGATAGCTCAATTGGGAGAGCACCTGACCCGGTATGTCAGAAGGGTGCAGGTTCAAATCCTGCACGTGGAAAATAATTTCAACATTTGTGTTTTTGTAATCTTAATTTTTATATTTTATAACTTTAATTTACCTCGTGTTACTTATGTAGGTGGTAATCCAATAAATAAATAAGTGGTTACGTAAACTTTACTTTTACCCTTTTAAATTGAAACATAGTCTTTATACGCATATCTACTCGCGTTATTTTACATAATATATTTGCGAGCCTGCAAAATGTTCAAAAAGAAATATAATTATCCTACTAATATTATAAACGCGAAAGTTTGTAAGTATGGATGGATGTTTGTTACTCTTTCACGTAAAAACTACTGAATGGATTTTAATGAAACCTTCCTCATATACAGACCATGACCCAGACCAGCATTAAGGATACTTTTTTGTTTTTTACTGTAGTCTTCGCGAACGAAATCGCGGGCAACAACTAGTACTAGTATATAGCCCGCTCGCGACTGTCCGCTTGAAAACACCCGTGCCCCATGATGGACCCCTGTTGCAGCGCCACCTACCGGGTCTAATTGTAAATCTAAACCATTTTCGAATCCACTTGAACACACACAAATAATTTCATACAAATCGGTCCAGCCGTTTAGAAGTTTAGAAGGAGTTCGATTACAAACATACGCACAAAGATTTATACAACGTGTAACAGAAAGGCGTGGTCAAAATGAATTCAGAATACAAGGTCTAGATCGGATACGCTTTGGATCTTTCATTTTGACCACACCTTTCTGTTACACTTTGTATAAAGATTTTTATAAATAAAATGCGTAAATAAAGTTTCTCGATGTTAAATATGTTCTAAATTATACATATTTGGCATTTGGATTTGTTTAATTCACTAAAATAATGGGTCTGTATTTTCATGCAACTTTGATGGACTTCGATGCCAATATCAGCGCCAATAGTTTTTGTTTGTGTAACTAACGTAATGGAAATATTATTATTGGCTCTCGTCGGTAGGTAATATAGATCGAACACTAAAAAAGGAGACTGCAGAAGGTAAGCTTCATACAAGCGCGCTCGAGCAACGCGCACATAAACAACCTCAAACTTTTTTTTTTCGGACAGAGTGATTGCCCAGACGGTATTTTCAGCTTTACCGGGCTTTTCTAAGACGGCGAGAAACATATAGGGTTCCTCAAACCGTGTGAAACGAATCACCTTCAGAGATTTTCTAGATAACCTCAAATTTAGATTCATCACCAAAAGCTGCACAAACATTACTCTAAAAATATGTGCCAAAATGTATTGTTTCTTTTCAATTTAAATATATTGATTCAATGGATATTATTAAAACATTTAAATTACTGAAAATTACGAACACAAGTGATTTGTGGGACATCTCTGTGAAGGTTATTAAGAATATTATATATTCTATTGCACTATATCTTGCTGAAATTTTTAATAACTGTGTAATTAAAGGTATCTTTCCCGATTTTATGAAGTTTAGTACGGTCATACCTTTGTTCAAATCAGGAAACAAAGAAGACCCAAGTAGCTATATAAAACTGTTCGAACGTGTTATGTTATCGATTCTAAGTATCCCCAGCCAACCTATTTTCGAATATCTTCCATGTACAGACTTTCGACCCTCTTTAGCTTTATTAATTATGTATAGATTGTATAGTTCTTGTACGTTGCAATATCAACTCATTTACTTAACACGGTGACATACACAATTTTAATACTAAAAGTAAGACAAAACTTGCAATGCCACTGTTCAGGTTACAGAAGGTGCTTGGTTCTTTGCTTTGATGGCTGATTCATATTTCATACTCGTGAACGGGTGCCGCCTGTGGAGGCTGGTCTGCTCTTGCATACTTGTCTTATTTTTATTATTATTAACTATAGTTTAACTTTGTTTTTATTTCTTCGACAGGTTTTGACTTTTACTAGTACTGTATGACATTGTAAAAAAATTAACTTTTAAATGACGTTTTTGCAAATTTATATATTTTTTTTTTTTCTTTTTGTGTTTTTTTTACATGTTGTGTCCTATATATTTTGTGTTTTATTTGTGACGGAAAGTGTCCTTTTATGATAGGGCAGTTTCCAATATGGCTATGGCTATGGGTACAAATATGCGGTCTTGCTTGTTAATGGCTATCACCATACTTCAGCATTATGTATATCTATGTAATTGTAATTATTCCTTATTATTTTATAATTATTAAGGAGCTCGATGGCGCAGTGGGCTAGTACGTCACAGGTTGGGTGACCCTAGTATAGTACCGCCGCAGACGCGAGGTAAAGAAAGAAAACGTTATTACCTATAGTATGGGTAAATACAATATAGTAAATAAAAAAACATTTATTAATGTACAACAATATAATGATAATAACACAAGCTACACGTTTCACATAACGGCTTCGTCAATTCATTTATTAATTAGTAGATTATCAATCGATATAGGGTTTTAAATAATGGCAACATTGAAAGATAGTGTCAAAGATGGTTGATTCTGGGATTTCGATTCCTTCCGGAAGTGATAAAACCACTTACATAACTATCATTATGAATATTTTTTTCCGTCGAAGTTAAGACTTAATTCTAAAAAGGACCAAGTACGAAAAAAATATACAATTTTTTTTATATTAATTTGATTTTGATACAAAGCGATTTCATAAAGGGTCAATCTTCTTTGCAAACTTATGTATTTAATTTTTTTTTCTTTTGTTTTTTTTATTGTTTTTTTGTTTGTATTTTTATTTGTGATGGAAAGTGTCCTTTTATTATAGTCCTTTTATGATATATTCCAATATTTTTGACACTGTAAGGAAGAAAAAGAAAAGAGCTTGACACTTGCTAAGTTTCTTGCCGGTTCTTCTCAGTACAAGGTCTCCCGCCCAGGTTAGACTTACGAACCGATGGCATGAATGACATTCACAAGAGCTATTTGTAGCCTAAACTGAATTTTGATTTGCTCTTGAACGGCATCACGCACTAGTGCGTGTCCCCGAGCCCTACTAGATTCTCCGAGGGGTTCGGAATCGGATCGGGGAATACAACCTCTCACGGACACGGAATCTCGCAATAGATGCGTTCGGAATATTACGAGCTGTATGAAGCTTACCTTCTGCGATCTCCTTATTTTGTGAATTGGACCCGTGAAATTCGAACTTACGGCATACTGTATAATTTGTGACAATTATGCCTAGTTCCTTTGTCCCGTGTAATATACGATCTATTGTATAATTAAGCTAAGTGAAATAACCAAGAGTTAGCTTGTGAGTTGTGACCCAGCCGCCCGCAACCTAGTAGTTACCACGATTCAATTTTAATAAAGAATTACAAAAAAAAAATGTGAAAAAGTTTCCACGAGCAGGATTTCCGGCACCCTTCTGACATACCGGGTCAGGTGCTCTCCCAATTGAGCTATCGTGGTTCTAACCAGCCCGCCGAAATTATTCAACACTATTTTACTTTTTACTTTGAAAGCCAAAGGCGCCCATTCAATGTCAACAACTACCGTCATTAACATCCGATCATAATATTTTTACAAATACTAAAGTATAAAGTAAGTGGATTTTTTTTCAACATTTGTGTTTTTGTAATTTGTTTCACAACAAAATTTGCGTTAAAAATTATATAAAAAAAACAAAAACTTTTTATAACTACAATTAATTAATTTACACATAAAATAATGTCTCAAAACAAAAAAAGTGTCTCACAATCAGGTCTACATCGTTTAAATTCAGATCTTTTACAGTTTGGTTTTTAAAATTGAATTAGGTTAAATTAAATAAGGATAAAATTAATGTCAGCCATTTCCATGCCGTGGCAACCTGTAAGTAAGACAGATGCACTTCTTTCTTTATATTTTCGTTTTGTATATTAAATAGCTGACCCGATAGACGTTGCCCTGTCTAAGTTTTAATAAATAATTGTTTTTCGATTTGGCGATATATCCCCGTTTGTATACGGTTTGCCACGAACGCCATCTATTAACAGAAATGCAAAGTTGTGATTCAAAGTAAACAATTTTTTGAATTTTTGATTTTTTTTTTTAAATTTATATATGGCGTATGTTTTGATAGGTGTCTTAATAAAATAAAATAAGATTTAGGGAAAGTTTTTAATTGCTGGCATGTAAATCACATGTCGCAGTTTTACTCGCTCTAGTACTTGAGTGTGGTCGGAGAAATTAAAACAGTCAATTACTAACTATAAACGCAGCAATGAGAGCCGTTGCGTGCTCTAATTGATCAGAGTTAAACAGTTCGGAATACAATCGCAACTTGCAATGCAAATCAACCTTTAATAGCAGCGACATAAGGGTTATAAAAAGGCAAGTATAGATAAATAATTTATAGCGTGTGGTTGATAGTAGACAATGATTGTCGCGACTCAGTCAGATTACCGACGATGCGTAGCTACATAATGGATTTTCTTGTATTTGAGCTAACAATCAAGAGACAAACAGTACGAGTAATACAAATGACGATTATGTTGATTGTTACGAGATTACTCCAAGAAAGTTGTTTTTTTACAGTAAATAAGTAAAATTTATAAAATGTACACCTAGCACCTAATGTTTTCTCGGCTCGCACTATACAAATTTTAAGTTATGTTAGAAAAACACAATGTTGAAAAAATTTCCACGAGCAGGATTTGAACCTGCACCCTTCTGACATACCGGATCAGGTGTTCTTCCAATTGAGCTATCGTGGTTCTAACCAGCCCGCCGAAATTATTCAACACTATTTACTTTTTACTTTGAAAGTCAAAGGCACCCATTCAATGTCAACAACTACCGTCATTATCACCCGATCATAATATTTTTACAAATACTAAAGATCAGTTAAGAAGTAAATTCGTTCGTGGAAATTTTTTCAACATTGTGTTTTTGTAATTTGTTTTGCAACAAAATTTGCGTTATAATAATTATATAAACAAAATAAAAACATTTTAACTTATGTTAGGTTAGGTTTAGTTACAATTTTCAATTCCGTCTTGCAAATAAACTTTAAAAACTTAGACAAAATTGAACTCAGTAGTATTTTTTGTATATGGTGTGTTGGCACTACCTTGAAAAATTGTTGGTGTATTAACTTAAAATTAATTATCTGAAACGCTACCCTCTGTACTGAGAAGGCGTCAAAAATGTGTCTAACCTCTTGAAAAAATAAATATCTAATTTTAACACATAAATTATCTATCTTCTAATATATAAAATTCTCGTGTCACAGTTTTCGTTGCCATACTCCTCCGAAACGGCTTGACCGATTTTGATGAAATTTTTTGTGCTTATCCGGTATCTATGAGAATCGGCCAACATCTATTTTTCATCCCCCTAAATGTTAAGGGTGGTCCACCCCTAATTTTTTTTTTATTTTTGAAATTTTTCCAATACAAAATGATTTGTTTGTAGTGTTGTCATGGAAACTGTCAAAGCGGTACGAAGTCCGCCGGGGGCAGCTAGTAATATATAAAATTCTCGTGTCACAATGTTAGTGGCCATACTCCTCTGAAACGGCTCGATCGATTTTTATGAAATTTTATATGTATATTCGGTAGGTATGAGAATCGGTCGTAATCTATTTTTCATACCCCAAAAGTTTTATTCGTTTTTGGAAAATTTTCGAATTCAAAATGATTTGTTTGTGTTGTTGTCATGGAAACTGTCAAATATATTATCTACACATGTAATTGGCAGAATTGTGCAAAACCACATTCGCCCGCCGGAACCGCTATAATATTTAGTTGCTTTTTTTTAGTAGAAACAACCTACCGAACCAGCAGTATATTCACATTAAATTAAATTTTATTAAATTTTTTTCTTTATCTTTATGACTTTCATAAGTGCGCACTATTGTGCCTAATCAAAATAAAAACAATAATTTAATTTCACTTGCTGGATGTTAGATGTCAGTATTTTTGGAGGGGAATCTTTTAGTTTCTTATTATGAAAATTGATTAGAACGTAATCAGCGCCTTTTTTCCCCTTCCAATAGAAAATTAAGAAAATAGTAAAATACTATCTATAAACAAAACACTTTCTACGCATTTATTTGCGTTTTATTTTTACTTATTGCTTCATCCTGACGTTTTATGGGGTCCGTGGCAACAGGAAAACTACGGTGTTGGTCGCCTCATAACTAATTTCTAATAATAATTATATAAAAGACAGTTATCTAAACATATTAAAATAGTATCCGTTTTTGCTTTGAAATTCGTTCTTGAAACTTGCTATAAGGTTGTGATAACGTTGTTTTAGAAGGCATTGGTTTGGTAAGCCCTCGTAACCAGGATCAACATACACACAATGAGGCCCTGATTTGGTCCCCCGTTCGTTGCCCCAAGGGAAATTTAAAAGGCCATGAATTCCTTACGAAAAATTGGTGGAATAGGAAAAGTATCAGATCTCGTCAGACCAATGCAAATAAAGAATTGCTGAAATAAAAATGTTTCTGCTCGCCATTTACAATCGACGCTTAGCATAGTGATTTGCGCGTCCGGGAGACGGCGATTATCGCTAAGCAACCTTCGCAATGTCATGATGTGTCAATGTTAATTGTTATGTTGACAACAGTAAATATCATCGCTCTTCTTTTAAAAAAAAATCATTTTTTTATTTGATCTATACGAAATTACGAATTCGTAAATTAAAAAGTTTTGAATGTTGAAATAACAGTTCAATTAACATTTTCTATGAAATAATGTTCTTATGACATATGTTAAATTATTTCTCTATCAACTAACCAGCAGTAAACTACATTCAACACTTAGCTACATAACCAAAAAATCTTCTTATTTATAAAAAAAGAAAAATCAAAGACAAGTATTAAAAAAAACTGGTAATCACTCACCCAAATTCCAACTCGTCCGGCGTAAGCATAACGATGTCGTCGTCTATGGTCAATTGACATTCAGTCTCAATCTCGTCGTAAGGAAAAAATCTATTCGACAATTTATTCTCTTTGGTACGTATAACCTTCAGCGGTTTGTTGATGACTGGCCACTCGGACGCTGCAACAAAAGACAAAAGAGTTGAAGATAAACTTTTGTTTTTGTTAAAAAACATTTTCGAAGTATGAACATTACTCAAGGGGTTGGGGGTATATCATTGGTCACTTCTCATCACTGTTATCATTTGTTTATATATATAAGTATATTGTAAGAAAACTTTACTATGCCACTGGCTTAATGTGCTTACTGCACGAAGCCCTAACTAAGCACCTAAATAAATAAAACACCTATATGGCACAATACTGTTTTAACTCAAAATATACTGATATATGAGATTTTACTATATTGCAATAACAGTAGTTACGGTTTAATCAAAATTTTCTGTATATTTTAAGTTCCAACGCAGTATTAAAATGGTAGTGCGATATATAAGTTGGTTTCGGCTTTTGCCCTCCACGTCTATATCATCATCATCTCAGCCAAGAGACGTCCACTGCTGGAAAAGGGCCTCCCCAAAAAGTACTTTGGGGGAGACCTAAAAAAACCGGTTAAATCAGTACCAAATATCAGTTTACCCGCTTTAAAATTCCGTTCTTTGTATTAACCGGTAACAAACACTTTTTCGGTTTGGTTGGAACAGTTTGTTTAATTTACCGGTTAATCAATGAACTGAATCATACCGGTTTAAAGAACGACATTTACCGCTATTTGTTACCCGTTCAGAGGCCTGGTCCAACTCATCCCGCCTTCACCGTCTAGGCCTTCCACGTTGTCGTAGCCGTTTGTTGGGACTCATGATATGGCGATCTTTTCCCAGAATTCGTCCGACATACAGGCAACGTGTATATATAATCCATTGTTTCAAAGTGACTGACTTAGTTTAGTAGTAGCAATAAAACAAGCGCAAGAGCTGTGTTAAGCTAATTTAAATTATAAGATATATCAATTTTTAAACCATTATTTAAAAGTGTTAAACCATTGTTTAAAAGAACTGACTTAACTAATTTAGTAGTGGCAATAAAACAATCGCTAGAGGTGTGTTAAGCTAATTTGAACCATATTATGATACCATTTGAACTTATATACCATTGTTTAAAAGTGTATATAAACCATTGTTTTAAAGTGACTGACTTTACTCATTTAGTAGTGGCAATAAAACAAGCGCAAGAGCTGTGTTAAGCTAATTTGAATCATAAGATACATTAAGTTGATTGATACGCGTGTTATGGACTTTCTATTTCGACAAAAACGTTCGTATTACATTGAAAAAGGCACCGGCATAGTTTATGTGGGCGTAAATCACTTTCGTCGTCCGCTCAGTTCGGTTAGGGTTGTCATTATCAACTTTTTATAGGCCATACTATGGTTTCCGCACGTGGCCGAGCCTGCGTGACATTCTGTCAGTCTGTTTGATGACAAGAAGGACAAATGGACACGTGATATGAGGCATTTTTCAGGATATAAACTTTTATGAGTTCATCTAGATTCGTATGATCTAGCTGTGTATCAAATTTAAAACTTTTTTAAATTCCATTACAGGTTAATATTTCGCACTCATCCCATATGATGTTAGGTAAGCGATGATGATAAGGTCGAACGTGGAAGCGCATTTCACCCAGTATCACTACACAGTACACTACTGAGTAACTGTCGATTAAAACAAATAATATTGATACTAACATAATGTTGAGGCGACATTTATATAAGATGATGATAAAATTAATTCCATTCCTTTTAACACTAAGAGCACATACTCCAGTATTTACGGTGACCAAACGATAGTTCACGAGTCAGCCAGTCGTTATAAACAACAGTTTGAACGTCTCGGGCAGCGCGCAGCGCGTAAACAAGTCATTAAATTTTGCCAGTAATTGAGTTTCAATAATAGAAAATTATATTGTAACAGTGTACACATTGTTAAAAAGGCAAATAAATAAAAATAAATAATAAATTACATTAAAATAGCAAAACTGCCAACCCTAGCTCAAATTGCGCGTGTCGATTATTGGCTGCATTAAACATACGGCTGGCCTGTTGAATCTGCGTTTCTGTATTTATATCTGCTAATCACCTAACGATTGATACGAAATAAAAAAATGATTCATAAAGTTTATTGTTTCCTCATTGACAATGGTGATGGAAGTATGGAACTTAACGTTGAGTAATGGAATGGAGGCTTCGATAATGGAGTGCTCGATGGCGTAGGCATGGCATGACATGGCATGTAGGTGCCGACCTTTTTATTTATTTAAAACTTTTGCAACCCAAATTACATGGCGGACATTCTCATTCACATTCAAAAAACAACTTATCGCATATTTCTATCTCTTTATAGTTAGTTTTATCTTTTCTTTAGTAATTTGTCTTTGTTTCTTTTAGGAGTATGTAATTTAGCATACAAGCGTGTTGGCTGAATATGCTGTAAGTATAAAGTATCATCGTCATCATCGTCATCGTCATAAAAAAAAAGGTCGTTGTGGAGATCCTTTGTCCAGCAGAGGACGTCTTTTAGCTGAGATGATGACGATGATCCCAATGTAGGAAGAAGGGCAGTACAGACGGCTGCACATCAACCATCCAAAACTGTCAAATTTATTCAATAAATAACAACCATATGCCATAGAAATATAGTTCAAAGTCTATTGAGGAATTTAGCAGTTTGTGGTAGTCTGGTGTGCAAGCGTGTGTACATAGAATAATTAAATAAGAACGTGCACCTACTGGGAGAGCATTCCATTTTCGCTTTTATTTATAAAGATTTTTTTCTTATTATCAAATTTTATTAAAGGTTTAAATTGTTTTTTAACTTTTTAGTTCCTTTTTTTATTAACAAGTAATAAAAGCTTGTTTTTAAATAATTTTTTTTTCCTTTTCATTTTATTTTATCAGTGACTTAAACATAAAAATAGAGTATTAACAAGAGTTGTTTGTTTTAGAAAAAGGCAGCAAGTGTCTTGGAATCACCCTTACATCTTATGTTTAGGCAATAGAGTTCTTTTTTTCCTTAAATGTTGGTTGATATATTTCGACAATTCTAGATGGTCGTCGTCGGCAAAACAATTAAGTTATTTCAGACAAAGGTTATCTTGTTTCAAGTATATTATTTTTATTATGCCTTTTATTGTATGGTGGACAGTGAATAGTGGATACATTGATATACGAGTATTAATATATCATTAAACCAATCCAATACGTAGAAACAGATGGATTTGAATAATACTTGACCATTGTGTTGTTTAATTTAAGGATATCTACTCATGCCCGTTTTCACCGGTGCGAATTTCATTCACCATTCGATCACGTTAACGAAAGAAAACGAGAATTTATATGGCAAAATTTTGACACCCAGGTGACACCAGGGTGCCTAGTATGAGTTGTGTTTACTATATACCTATTACCTACCTATACGAAAACGGAAATTAGTATGCCATTGAAGCAGCGCCCCCTGGCGACATACGAGAAGAGTTAAAATTCTGCCATACAAATTATCGTTTTCGTTAACTTGAATGAAACTTGCACTAGGCACCCGAGCCATCTACCCTTTCGGGACGGTCCAATACAATTGTGCGTGTTACAAAGTCGAACGTATCTCATTTATTTTGCGTCCGTTCAAGATGGGCCCAGTGTCGAACGATTGTGCGGGTAGCAGTCTTTCACCTCCCACCCATTTGTTTAGCGCGCACCGCGCGCAGTCGACGGGCAGGTCCCAACCTGCTCAGTTGATGTGAAATTTGCGCTCCCCGATTTGGCGAAAGTGAGTACCTACCACAATATATTTATTTTGTAAGTAGAGAGTGAATAAAGTGTTCTTGGGTATAAAATTAAATGAATATTGGACGTTTTAGATAAAAAGCGACGCTTTGCAACCAAACGATGCGGCGTCATCACTTAACGAACTTTTCCGACACAATTGTATCAACCCGGGCCCTATAACCTATGTTTATAGCGTAGTATTATTTTTGATATTTTCAGGGTTTTTTCACAATGCCGCGTTTTGTAAAAGATGCTGTCATCGCAGAAATGCTTGATGATTCTGGGGATGACGCCGATAATGATGAGGAACAAGATTTATAACTATGGGAGATTCGTAATCTCCGACCCCAAATTACCCAGGATTCTTATTCAACGTTATTAGTTTCGCTGTAGTTTAGACGCCCGCCGCCGGCGCCGGTCCGAAAGGGTTAACTCCAGAGTTACCGGTAGCTGTCACCTAACATGGCTTAGGAATCACCTAAAAGATAGGGGTCAATTTAATTTAGTTTTTTTAAACAAACAGCAACTTTTTTATGCATTCCTTCCTACTTAATCTTATTCCAGTACGGAGCGTATAATGGTAGAACCACAACTGTTTAATAGAGCTTACTTAAATAAATTATTTCTTCACTAACTTTTGTTTTAGTCATGTTTTAGTAGTTTTCGCTACGCTGCGCTGGTTAAAAACTCTTTCGTATTAAACTTATTATTCCGTGAGGTGTTAGCAATAGAAGTTTCCGTTGTTCGTTCGTGAGTCTTTCTCATTCTCTTTTAGTCCATAAATTTACCTATTTCCCCACTTTGTATCGACGCTTTTTATTCACTGTGGGTAATACTGTCTATAACAAAAAAAGCGAACTTTAAGTTCTAAAACAAGGTCGGTATTAAACAATAAACTTTTCCATTAGGTACCCTGTAAAATGTATTCCATTGTACGCCGATAAACTACATCAACGTGAACACTAGGCAAAGGAATACAAGCCTAACATTGTACAGACTAAAAATGGGTCAAAGTTTACTAACAAAAACGCCCGGGAAACGGGAGATACACGCGATCTAGATATAGGTATCTACCTAGCTCTTTTTATAATCTCGGTTAGAGGTTTTCAGCACAGCGAATGTAGTTTTTCTTTTGTTTGATGTACGGTAAGCAACAAAGATTGTTTTCTTTCTTGCTGAATCCCTTAATACTATTTCATAATCACACTACTACGAGCGACAAGTGCTTATTATTGTTAAGTTTTACCGTAGATAATGTAAAGTCTTACTCGTTCGTCGTTCGTTAACGTCAGAAAATGGAAATTGTAAAAAAAAAATTCGACTCTCCATACAATATGACCCATCCCAGCTGATTGAGTTAGTACGGAAAGTCGAAATTATTTTTTTACAATTTCATTTTCTGACATTGGCATAGTATTTTAAAGACATGTTGACATGGGTACGTTTCTGGGGGCACGTTTAAACACGGTATATTTAGAATTTCATTCAATTTCAACTAGTAGTTTAAGAATTGTAACTGTCAAAGTTTCTTAATTTTGTCATTGCGGTCCAGTTTTCTAGATACACCGATTGCATAAATATAAATATATAAGATTACAAAAATACATTTGCAGTGAATGAGTCAGTGTACCTGTATATTTATGTATAATTTAATGGAATAATAGGTGTAGATAGGTCCTTAGATGGTACCGGAAAGGAAAAAAAGTAGGACTATCTACAAAAAAAAATGAGTCTGTTCATTTATTCAGTCCCTACTTAAGGGACCTTCTGTCTTAATTACGTAATTAGCTAACCTAACAACATCATATAGTGACCATATCAATATTAAAAATCTTTTATGTTTTAAATAATAGCTTGACTTGGCCATCGCACTAAACAATCTAATATAATATAATATACTAATGTATTACTTGTGAGATACATTGTGTTTTCATGCAAGTCAATCTATATATTTAAAACATAAAATATTTTTAATATTGATATGATCACTATAATGATGTTGTTAGGTTAGCTAAATACGTAATAACTTAAGACAGAAGGTCCCTTAAGTAGGGACTGAATAAATGAACCGACTTGGTATTATATGGATCTCATAACTTTTTACGGTAGAAGAACTGAGTTGCGAGACTTGGTTTTTTTTTTACAAGTTTGTTTTTGATGGTTAGGCTATTAACCTACTACTTATCAGCGACGCAATACACCAAGCGTCGGAGCGCAACCGATGGAGGCTAGTTGACAGTGTCAGGAGTCACGATACTCTGTCTGCAGTCAGTCAACGACTAAGAAGAAGAGACTTACTAAAAATAAAAACACATCCGCATCGCCGCCGGCGCCGTCTCCAAAAACCTAGACATTAAAAAAAAAAAGGACAGCGTAGATAACAAAGAGCAGTTTACAGCGACTCACAGGGCGGCGGCTGCTTCTTCTGGTTGTTCCACACCACTAGGATCTTGGCCAGGCTCGGGGTGCGCACCAACTTGCGCACAAGCGCGAACAGGCTGTCCACGCGGTCGTACGTCAGTATGACGGCGGTGAAGCCGGGTGCTTTAGCCGCGGTCACGGGCAAGAACAGCGGGTTCACGGGACCGTACTGCGGACATAACCAGATGATGTATTACTGGATCACAGGCAGGGGTGCGATTTTTGAACCGGTGATTGAATTCTCACGCAATAACATCAATTACGTTCCTTTTTCTCTCTCTTGTTCAAAGTCACTGGTAAATTATTTTTGAAACCGAAAATTATCGAACGACATCTTAACAATTAAATTGTCAATAATTATGTTTTTCATGGCACTTATAATTCGAGATCGCCGGTGAGATTGAAAAATCGCCCCAAAAGAAATTATGAGACAATTTAATGTAGAAGCTCGATATCCCACCCGGTCTGCGATCAACAAAGGCCGGTCATCAGATGGGTGACCCAACATTTTATCATCTTGAGCTACTCCGTGATTCGGATGGCTCGTAAAGACGTTGGTCCCGCTGCATTAGCAGTCGTTAACAATAATGGTGGGTGGTATATGGCCCGATCTATCTATCCTATCCTATCCCTATCCATCTATAGGGAAGGCTTGTGGGGACAAAAATGAGTTGGTGATGTTGGTAAATTGGAATCACAATGCCCGTATGCTGGATGAGAGTAGCCGCGGATCGCGCTCGGTGGCGTGCACTTAGAGACGGTTAGTGTGTTAGGCCCCCGGTGTGTGACGCCCCCGTGGTGGAGGCCCCCGATTTCGTTTTAGTGCGATAAAATTAATTAGTTGAATATTTTTATCAAAAGTACAGTCAAATAGCAAAGTTGAACTATTATAAAAATGTTTATAAGTGTCTACATGATATGATCAAAGTCTTAGTTTTTTAATATAAATCTTTATTAATATATTAAGGTTTCGGGTTCGATTCCTAGTGGGAGGAACATGTTTGAACTCGAAAACTCGGCGATGTAAAGCTATGCCGCTTGGCAGCTGAAATATGTATTAGGGTGGTCAGATTTTGGGTACAATACTGTAGTTTTTTTTGACAAAAAAATATGTCTAAAAGCGCAATCAAAATATCTTACCAAATGTTCAGGCATATTCCAGTCTTCATACATTCTAGATGCTAGCGGGAATAGATTCTCATTTATAATTTCTAAGGTTGTCAATGTTATCTTCTCTATACTAGCAAAATATCTATCATACGCCCATCGCAGCTGCCAAAAAAGTTCCCCTCTCCTTTCGTTGCTCACAGAGTGAACAATCTTCAATAAATTCTTCACATTATCTTCAGGCAAAGACAATGAAAGTTTATTCCAGTCTATGTGAGAATTGAATGGCATGATAACAGAATCAGCAACCGTTATAGGAATACACTGAGACGCTAGGATGTCCATCAGGGCCGCTTGGGTCAGCCTTGCACTACGTATCACCAAGCAAAACATTCCTTCCTTCAATATCTCTGGATAATTGAATATTCTACCTGTTGTGTACTCACAACGTTTAGTGTAATCAATTCCACCATTGTCCGATTTACATATGTCAAGTAGTAACAAATCATTGGAGGATGATGCGATATTCTGCAGTTGTTCTAAATAGTTTTGAGGTATATTGAGCTGTGTCGATATTATCATATAGCTTTTCTGTTTAGGCTGGGTGCTATCGATTTTATCGGCTATGTGGCTGTATACTGGTATTGATACATCAAATCCGTATCTAAACGACCAGGTGTCGAAACCTCCTCCTGCTATAATGGCTTTGCCTGTATTGAGGGTGACAGCGGAGTCATAGTTTGGTGCCTTTCCCGGCAGCATGTTGAATATGAGATGATTCTCACCATTGTTCCAACTGCATAGAACATCATTGTATTAATATTTATTTGTAATTAGTAATACATAACATTAGCAATGATACAAAAATAAATGACTTTAACACATTTCACTACTTGTTTAAAAAAGACTTAATATTTTGTTTTATTAATTATGGTTTGACTCAGTATGATAAAGTTGTAAAAATTACTGTAATGACTTCTTGAATAAGCGAGTCTATTATTATTTTGCTTTATCAATAAATTACAATTTAACTCAATACTTATTACAAGTCAAAAGTTAACAGTATTGTTAGCTGTCTTCTGATATATTAATAATATATTACACATATTTATAATATCACTAATAACTATTTTTTGGCAACATACCTAGTTACATTGTTTTTGTAACATTGAATAAACAAAATAACTATGTTATCTAATTTAATAAAGTTTAAGTTAGACCCTTAATACAGGTCATAGTTTAATATAAATGTGTATTTCATATAATAGTTTATCAGGACAACAATTATTTTACAAATCATGAACAAAAGAAAAGAAAAAGAAATAGGTGCCTGATATAATTTATAAACTTTATTGGTATAGATAATTGTACAACTACAAGAGATAAACACATCAAACTAAAAGTGAAAGTGAATTTTACAAAGTGAATCATCAATACATATAATAAAGCTGGGTTGAAAGTCTGTACATGAAACATATTCGAAAAAAAGTTGGCTGGGGTTACTAAGAATCAATAACAGAACACGCAGAAAATGGCTGAATGGATTTTTATGCAAACTTTGCACATAGACAGACCATGACCCGGACTAGGACATAGGATACTTTTTATCCCACCGGGATGAAAGTAAAGACTACAGAGTCTTTGTGAACGAAGTCGCGGGCGACAACTAGTAAACAATAAAATACTTACTATTCCAATGCCTGCAACGCTCTTGAAACATATTCACTAGAAAAACTATTTTGATTCAATGTGTCTATACTAGGGACTAACAAACACGCCTCTTCAGGGTCTGGCGTGTAATATTTACTATGCCTTATAGTATCTAATATTATATAAAATTCCTTGGAAAACTGTGATATAGGTCTCCCATTTTCAGTCTGATAATCCTTCAGCGGGTAAATGTAGATCGTAATCTTATCGTGCCCGCCTCTCCCACACTTGTAAACGTTGAAGCATTCCCAGTAACTACAGTTCGCAAGGCGGGACTCAGCTTTTGGGAAATCCCTTTCCAATTGCAACACTGTCAGACTCGTTGGATCTAAATTCACTGGTTCGTGGAAGTCTGTCCGTGGTGAACTACCCGAGAATACATTAAACAACACTGTAAACACTAAAGATAGCACAATAAACAATAATAGGCCAACGAAAAACCTATGGTAGAGAATATTTCTATACGACGTGTATTTAATCGGCTTGTTCGTTTTTAGAAGCGACTCCGCAGCCATTTGTGATTACGACACTTAATTTAGCCTTTTTAACTTATGTATGGCACCCATTATTAGGTAAAATCAATGATTTCTCATTCAGAATTCTCAAAAACGCGATAATACGGGCTGCCTCCTCAGAAACTGACGCAGCGCGCAATGACTTTCGATTGACAAATGTCAAGTGCGTGTAGGTGACAGATTACAGTTTGACAGCCACAAGATAACAATAGAGATGACCATATGACCAAAAGCAGCAAATTAACTTTTTTTCAATTGAGCAAGTATAAACTTTGTTATGTCTTTTAATAGAACCAGTAAGTGATTAAAATATTTTTTATTATTAGTCATTATCATGTAATCTTCACAGTTTTAGTTCGGTGTTCTACAAAATTATCACAACAGCAGGATATGAATTTTGATTAATGATTTTGATTTGATGAATTTCGTCTCTCTCATGTCAATGTTTTTTATTTAAAATACTTGTTTCATAATAACAGAATAAATTAGAGTAAAGTGAATTAAATTATTGCACAAAATAATACTGATTAAACTAATATTTAATAAAAATTTGGAAAAGTAGTTCCATTTTTTTGCACGGGCGGAATTTGAACACGCGAGCACCTTTTGACATTCCGGGTCAGGTTCAGGTACAACATTACCAATAATGCTATTGTGGTAATTTGTTCCCAAATTGTAGATACGTATAAACTATAAATAATAATGTAGTGAAATTATCAATATTTAAAGTAAAGGAGTAAATGCGGCCGTTGGATTTGCTATAAAATTCTAAAATATTGAGTAATTTAATGAGTAGGCTGCAGAACGTGTGTGTACACTACTGTTATAATAATGTAGACTACTACAAAGCGAAACTATTTTCGGGACTCAGGATTCGATAAAAACAAATGAACAAAATTTTTGTGGTTATAACCACTCTTATTCTGGTCTTGTCGGCAACTTTAGGTAAATAAGCCCCCTTCGTTCCGATCAATGATTATGATTATGATATTGAATATGGATCTTTTGCAGTACACAAAGTATCAGTAAATAGTCGGCGCGGCGCGCGGTGCTCATATCTAGTACCTACACACTCACAAGATAAAACAATACACTTACAAAATCACAATATACACATCAATCTTGTTATCGGTAACTGTTACTCGACTTTTTTAATTATTTTATTGTTATATTGGTTATTTAGGTCATTATTGTTTATAAGATCTGTTTATTTCTGTATCTAATACCTTTAAAAGAGCAATTCTTGTAAATATTATTATATAATCTTAATCTCGGAAACGGTTTCAACGATTTTCATGAAATTTAGTATGCAGGGAGTTTCGGGAGCGATAAATCGATCTAGCTAGGTTTCATTTTTAGAAAACATTATAAAAATAAATAAAGAGCTTAGCTCGGTCATCCAGGTACTTACTAATTATAAGTAAGTATTGTTAACTAACCTCATTCAGGAATAGTAAATATCTGCGGGTGGGCCTGGTGACTTGTAAAACAGGTTTCTGTTCCCGAAACTTACCTCAGGCTTTAATTCCTCGCAAATATAGAACTATCCAAAATTATCATTCATCGTAATGGATATATGTATGGAAGATTTTTTTTTAATAGTTTTAGTAAAGTTTTCTGAGTATGTCGGAGGGTGCGTGCACGTCCAAATCCCATTCGTGGGCCTTTTTTCAAAGAATAATATTAGTATGAAGCGCAGCTGTGAAAAATCCCATAACATTTCAATTACTTATGGTTAATAACAAATATCCGCAGCTCTAGCAGAAACGTTCAAAAATAAGTTGTTTGTTGCAATATGTGTTACAAAATATTTTAAGTTTTGTAACAATAATTTGTAACATATAATAATTTGAACAAAGGAAAATTTTATGAAACATAACTGTTACTTTTACATCCGCTTGATAAGAAAAATTAAACTTGAATTATGTATTAGTACAACAATTAAATAGAGATTTTGAACGGCGTTTGTAAACAGAAAAAAAAGTTGAACTTTCTTGTTTTTGTGTCAGTTTTGTGTTGTGCGTAGTTGTGGTCGAGTTTCCGATGGCTTAATTAGTTTTATTATTATTTTGTTTTTATTGTCCATTTAAATATTTCGGCTTGAGCTTGACCAAAAATGGCACTATTACCCCCCGATCCAGTTTACACCATCAGAAACGTCGACAACGTGCCAGTTTATTCGTTGGCATTCAGCTTTTTGCCCGGAGGTCTGGAGAGGTTACTAGCCGGCTCGAAAAACGGCTATGTTTATGCATACAACCTTCAGGTGAGATCCACACCCGACCTTAACTATATATTCAATCAGATTGGCCAGGAAAAAGATATGTGACGTGTCATACGGCTTCAGACTATTGCGCTGCTTTCCTTTGTTGCCTACCCCCATTTGTGACCTAGAAAAAAATTTGGGCCATCAGCCAAAAAAAAACGATAACGATATGTAAATTATTTGTCTGTTTACAGCTGTTTATTATGTATTAGATTTTTATTAAGTAGGTTCTTTTTTTAGGACAAATCGCATTTCTCGTACATTAGATCGTTTCATACTATTAGTATGAAAGTACCTCCACTTATAAAAAATACGTTATATTTCAGACCAACCGAGTGCAGCAAAAGATTAAAGTTGGTCAAGCTCCAATTCTTCATCTCATCCATACAAACAGTCATCTTATAACGCAAGAAAAAGGTGGAAAGTTCAAGATATTTGAATTAACAAACAGTGGCTACAAAGAAGAAGCTCTCATTGAGATTGATTACCCGGGCTTCTGCCGTTTCGAAACCAACACAAAACTGGAGACTATTTATGTACCTGACAAAGAATCGAAAATATATATTTATAATTTTTGTGGAGAAAAACTTGGATCTTTGATGGCAGATGACACTGAACCAAAATTAGGAGATGCAATGTGTTTGAAGTACATTGAGTTTTCTGGTGATCGACCGTGTCTGTTAGCAGGATATGAAGCGGGCTGGCTTCTCTTGTGGGATCTCAATACTAGTCAATGCATTGGCAAATTAAAAACTAAGGAATGCCCAATGTCCGTAGATTACCATCTTGAGCAGCAGAGAGGAATGATTGGTAATACTTCAAATGTGATACAGATCTTTAGCATAGGTAAAAAAGACTTAAACATGACTCTGAAACTGGATGTCCCAATCAAAAATTCGGGAATCAACAAGGTTCAGTCCAGAATTGACGGAAAGGTGTTTGCGACGGGAGGTTGGGACGGTCACATCCGTATTTTTTCCTGGTTTTCTCTACGACCATTAGTAGTGCTTACTGAGCACAAGCAAGCAATACAAGACGTTGTTTATTCTACTGAGAAAGTTTCTCTCTGGAAGGCCAATATAATGGCTGCAGGGGGGCTCGATGGTGCTATAACCCTTTGGGATTTATACAATAACAAGAATTAAATTGCATTAACAAATATTGAAGCAACATGAAATGATAGATGTAGTAGCCTTTGGACAAGCTACTTAATTATAAGTAGAACATGAATGTTTTGTTTCATAAACACTCTTCATAATGTGTGGTTATGAGCATTGTCTATGGAACCATGCCAGTATTGCCTTTACTTAAAATATTAGATAAAATCAATCATCCAACGATGCTTTAATTAATTTGAAGATATAATTTTATAGAATGCAATATCATGCCATTGTAAATTTTAATTGGATCTCAAGAAATGTACAAATGTTGAAAATAGAAGCATATAATGTCCACAGTGTGTGGCAGAGCTCTTAGTTTGTAAGTTAACATGTTGTTAAATATAGCAATGAAATATTTTCCATTATTGATTTTTAGCAAAGTTTTTCTATGAGTCGATACATTAAAGGCGTATGAAACTCGAAACTTGTTTTTATTATAATATAATATGAGTATTTGTAAATGTAGGCTAGTATGCTACCCATTCAGTTATTGACAACATTGTTTCTGAATTAATATTAACACAGATGTTTCATCATGTAGGTACTTAGAACGATACCCACTTAAAACTATCTTAATATATTTCTCAGTTTATGAATTATATTTTTACAATGTGGTTATATGTACGGTACATGACGTGATGCAACATTGTGGTCTAAGTACCTACACGATATACCAAATGTTAACATACTGTAAAATAGCCTTGCACTCTGCACACAAATTATTGTCATGTCTTCGAGATCTGTTCTACATTTTATGATACTCACGTTCAGGCATGTCTAATGTCTTTGTGTGACATTGAAGTATGGGTATAAGATTAAAATTAAGTTGCCCTAAAACTAGACACTGGCTAAATCGTAGCGAGAGCCATTTTACAAGAAATTGAATTGAATTGACTACTTTCATAGATTTATATTATTTATTAGGGTTACCACATAGCAGTTTTATCGAGTCCTAATAGCAAATGGCACTTTAATTATAATATTATTGCACTATATAAATTAGTACAAAAGGTGGACTTAATGCCGCAACAGGTCTGTAGATCACATTGACGTTACCTACCTAGATAGGTCGTTTCGTTACCTCGCATGTTTATAATTTCGATGTCGAATCGAATCTATACCTCGATAAATCGTATCGAAGAATTCTTTGAAAGATCGTGAATTAATACACAAAATGTAACTAAAGAGATAGGGGAAGATATTACGGGTGCAATATATTGTCTATTAATACCCCCAGTTTTTATTAAGCGACCAATTGTTATGATGCGTCTGAAGGCCAACGCTTATGTATTCGAGTTGAACACGAGAAATCGTAGTTAAGTTAAATCTCCATAGCTCCGTTATGATGTAAACCCATGCCTAACACATTTATTTTTTGGAGATAGTTTGCTTATTACTGGGCATTTTCAACGTCACCGGGCCTTTCGGGGGTGACGAGAAACGTAAAGAGTTCCTCAAGCCTTGTGAAACAAAGCACCCTCGGAGGTTTTCTAGAGGGAACGGCATCACGCACTAGTGCGTGATGCCGTGCCCTACTAGATTCTCCGAGGGGTTCTGATGGGATCGGGCCTAACACAAGCATATTGTCATGTAGCCTTCTAGGTGGATTAATAATAGCACATTAATAATACATACCTCTTCTTTATAAAATTAAAAGTATATGGATACGAAAACAAAACATAATAGTAGGCCTTGTTTTAATATTTCATAGTTCGTTGTTCGGTTGATTATTAGAAGTTAAATAGGACTTTTTATAGGATTTCTTTCTCAAGTTTTCTGTTTAAATTCCTTATTTTTATGATCTAAGCATAACCTACTTAAAAGTCCATTTTAAAATTAACCCCCTAAAAGTATGACAAAAATATAAAAGCAATTTCATATTCATATATTTTTTTATTACACATAGGTACATTAGGTTTATAATAAATTACTAATATCACATTTACAGTGCGCTCTCTAAGATTTTGAACAACCCTACTACCTTATAAGTGGCTACAGTATTTTATAAAACATTTCAATTGTATCTGAAAAGAAATTGATAAGCATAGTCAACATTGATTACTTTGTCACTGAATGTTGCTTTAGGTTGACTTTGAACCAAAATAAACCAGTGACAAAATTGCTTTCTTTTACCACGCACTGGTTAATTATACCTACATGAAAACTTTTAAATAAACATTGTTATTGCTTTTAAAGATAGTAGGATTGCAGACCTAAAATTTTATACAGCTTAAAGTTAAGACTAGCAATTTTAAAGAATAATGAACTGTGTTCGAATTATGTGGTTGTGATATGTATGTGTTATAAGTATTATTGAATATATTATTTGAGATGGCTATGTCTTTGTGTAACGAAAACTAATATCAATTATATAAGTAGTTATTGAATGAAGTGTGGATATTTTAAGGTCTAGCTTCATCATCATCATCAGATTAGACTAGTCTACTGCTGGACACAATCTAGCTTAATATAAATTTAATGACATAAAATATATTTAAATTCTCTAATGAATTAATCCAATAATCTTGTTATCTTATAATATATTGCATAGGTACCTGCTGTAGAAGCTACGAAAAACTCACTCACACCCGCGAATATATTGCATTAGTCTCTAATTTATGAAAAAGACACAAACGGTGGTGATGTACCTAATCAGCTGATGTAGTAGGTATGATATTTTCATTATATCGACTTGAAGTCGTAAATTCGCTAACAGCTAACGAATGTTTATTCTTGTGCTCATTTTATAAATTCAAGTGCTATAGTACCAAATTACCTGTATTAAAAATATCCTCACTTTGAAATTTAGGATATTTTTAGCCACCTTAAATAATTTAAGATCAAAATTCCGAAGTTCAAAATACCTTCTAATATTTACAATGTCATGTCATGTAACCACAACGCCGGCGGAGTGTATTGGTTGGAAACTTGAAATACATAGTTATGGGTGCGAGTTTTATTTGCCATTCAACAAAAACAAAACCAAAAATTTATGCGGAGTTGAAACAGCGTCGCCTTGTGGCCAACGAAAAGAGTTCAAAATGTTAGTTGGATAGAGAGAACGGACCGTAAACCAACACGCGGGCCCAGTGCGGATTATTGATTGTTAACAACTGCTAAAGCAGCCGGGACCAACGGCTTTACGTGCCTTCCGAAGCACGGAGGAACTCGAGATGATAAATTTTTGGTCACCCATCCAATGACCGCGGCCTTTGCGAAAGTTAACCTTAGCAATAGCAGACCGGGCGCTATAACCACTGCGCCATCGAGCTCCTCCTCCTCGAGAATAATAGTTTAAATTAAGATAACTGATTCCAAAATCGTTCAATTAGAAAATAACAAAAAATGCACACTATGAAATATATTATTGTTACATTAAGTACATAGTTACAACAAGTTTATTTAAGTGATTTCGAATACGAGCATCCGTAACTGATATCATAGTGTGCGAAAGTTTGTCACGATTAAAAAATTGTAGCCCCGCCCCGTAAATAAATAGAAGTTGTAATCACAAATTTTACCTAATAATATAGGTATGCGACTTTTTAATTCTTATATTTGCTTACAGTTAGGGATTTTGATTTTCGGTATTTTGATCTTAGGTACCTATGAACCCATATTAGTTTTCGTCAACAAAACACATTATTCTTTGAGAATAATTTGTCATCATAAGTGACAGATCTGCTACAAAGCATATAAGAATTAAACTTGAACAATTTTTCTTGTTTTTGGAATGAGAGCTTCTTCGTCAGCAGCTACGTCTACAAGTCTTCGTCGTTTCCTCAAAGGCCTCGAAGACTCCGAGGGTTCCCTGGGTTTGGTGACGATTTTCGCCATTTTATTCCCTAATCTTGTTATCTTGAACTTTGGTAGCGTCTGCTCCGCGTTGCCCGCGTCAGTGCATTTGTCTTCAGCTTTTTCTTCATCTTCTATTCGATCGTTTGGTTCATTGCTGTGCTCGCTACAGTTATTACTCTCCTGTACATCCGTATTCACTTCTTCAGTAGAACCATTATTTTCTTCTTTATTTTTATCACCATTCATCGTAAAATCTAACGGCCCTTCATTATCATCACTTTTGGTCTCAGTTTTGACTTTGCTCGCACAGTGTGCTTGTATGAACGCTGACATAGGAATTGGAATAGGTATCGGAAGGGGGATAGGCAGGACTACAGGATACGGTACTAGTACAGTTACGGGCGGAGCTTGGCCTGGAAGTAAGGGGGGGAAGTTCATGGGAGGTGGGATTCGAGGTATTTCTTGATGCATTGGCATACCTGGGCGCGGCATGAAGTTCAGTCGGGGAGGGAACATATTTGGAAGCCGATGATCGTTCATATGGCTGTTATCTATGAAGACGGGTGGTGGCATTCCGTACATGGAGTTGGGGAATGGTGGGGGTGGGACAACATGTGGGTTTATAGGATGCGGTGGAGAGAGGATTGCGCCATTGCCGCCGGTGGAGGCTGACGAGGAGCCGTCCACAGACGGGCTGCGCATTCTCAAGTCCTGGGCTTTGGGCGTCGCGGTCCGATGCCTAGCGTTTTGTGACGTCACCGTTGCCGAGCACTTGGACGTTCTACGCTTTCTCAGGTTCATTTTGTTGGTGCGAGCATCCTTTTTTGTTTCAGGAGACTTCTGTACCGTGGTTCGCTCTTCCGATGGTCCTTTGGGCTTCATCAGTTTTGACGTTGGCGCTATAGTTATAAGAGGTAATGGTGATTTCCTAGCAGGTTTTAGAGGTTCTGTCTTTTCTGGATTCCCCTTGGCAGTGTTGTCGTGGGTTGGTGAGCCAGACCTTTCGGAGTTAGGTGATGCGGACCGGCTTTTACAATTCTTCAGCCACAGTTCTGGAGTGATGAGGTTGGAGGAAGACGAGGCGCTCACCAGGTGGGGGTTGAGATCGAGGTGCGCCTGCGTCTCGCGGCAGAATATGTGCATCTTGTATTGGTTCAGACATTTATCGGAGCAGAACTGCAGCTGCGTGGCACCGTCCTGAAAAAAAATATTTTACTGTCATTTATCTGTTTTTTGTGCACGTTCTGTACGTTACTACCCAGGTAGCACAAAAGTCATGTAAGAACTATCTTATATAGCATCGAGTCATTAAAAAGTTATATTGTTGCGATTTATGCAGTACATAGCTGTATAGAGGCACAATATATTGTTAATTAGCTTAATTTAATTATAAGCTTCATTAAAATGCTGTGTACATGTTGACTTAGCGTTTCTTGAAATGCTGTCATATAATGGCTTTTAAAATAATAAAGCTACTTATATAGGATATTAATCGGTTGTTCGCTATATAAATGTGCTGTAATTTGCTTTAATAATGTGAAACAGCTATTAAACGGTTTTATTAATAACATTTACCCGATATTTTCAAACAGATCCCAACAGTCAAATAAAAGCATTATTAAATATATTTAAAATGCTTATACATGATATAAAAAATGGTATAAAAGCCTTTATACATGAGAATGGCTATATAAAACTGCGCCAGATTCGGCTATGTAGAAGATGTATAAACGTTGACAATGCTCTTATACGGCAACGAAAGTTATTTAAAAACCGTTTCCCTGGCTTTTACTCAACCAGTTTATGCTAATATTTGAATTATAAATATATGACGATATTTACGCTTTTGCCGCTAGACCACTCTAGTCTATTTCGAGGTACGGTCAGCAACGAAAGTAGCTTAGCTTAGCTTTAGCATCGTGTCATTGAAACATTAAAAGAAGTTGACAAGCGCCTTTTCGATACATAACTTGCTTTGACAACGTACATAGGTGATAGGTAGATACTAAAGGTGTTCAGCGGCTTTTGTTCCTGATTGTACCAGGTTTACTGGTACTCTCATCAGACATTTCATATGAGATTGGTAGTACTAATTACCTGGAAGTCCACGTATGCGACGGTGTGCCTGACGTGGCGGCACCAGTCGCAAGTTTTAGCGCGCTTGAAGTTGGCTCGCCGGGATTGACTGAAGCACAGCTCGGAGCAGAACGGAGCGCCGGCCTGCTGCAGCGAAACACCCTCGCTCGTGATACTCTTGTTGCACCATGAGCATTCGTCTGGAAGGAGACAGATGGTCTATTAGACGGCAGTCCCGATAAAGATCTAGGGATCGATCGATATCTCGAGATCGTACTGGTAGAACAAGTGTACAAAGACTTGGTTCACACGCGCTCTATCCCAGGTGAAGACTACACTAACCACAGATATTCCTAGGCGCTTTTTCCCACTCCCCACGCTTCGGTAACCCTTTATCTTTTTAGTAAAGGTCCTAAGACTTGAGGTGCCCTCGGGTTGTTTCGCTCTCGATTCTGATCCGATCGTCTGGGAGAATATAGTCGACGGGGACCCGCTAGGGCGATGCCATCCTCTCTAGAAACCTTCTAAGGATCGAACTATCACTGTCTTGAGGGACCTTTAGTTTCCGCCGCCCGAAAATGTCCTGTTACTCTGGCTTATGCCATGTTTTTTCACTTTTTGAACAGGGTGCCAAGTTCATTCGCCATTCGATCACGTTAACGAAAACGAGAGTTTGTATGGCAAAATGATAACTCCTCTCGTATGTCGCCAGGAGGCGCTGCTTCAATGCCATACTAATTTTCGTTTTCGTAAACGTAATCGAATGAATACGGATAGTGAACAAAACTCACGCTAACACTAGTCACTCTGGTGACTAATACTTACTGACGCTATCGTATTGACTACGAGTAGTATTTTTAATAAAATTTAAGTCATGGCATGGGTAACTTATTTTTGCCACCGTAAAATCTCGAAAGTGGGTTGAGAATGAATGAGTTACTCGTCAAATGTTTTCTCTATGCGGATGACCAAGTACTACTTGCGTCTTCGGCCGAGGAGTTGCAGGAGATGGTAACGGCTATGGGTGAAGCTTTTGTTAGAAAGGGAATGAAGATGAATGTAAAGAAGACGAAAGTGATGGTGTTTGAAAGAGATGAGGCAGTGACAGACTGCAATATCGTGATTGGGGATGAACAAAATTGAACAGGTGAATGAGTTTGTGTATCTGGGTTCAAAGTTTACAAGAGATGGAGAGTGTGAGAGTGATATTGAAAGAAGAGTCAATGCAGGAAACATGGTGAATGGAGCTTTGCACTCCTTTATGAACAGTCGGAAGGTGTCTAACAAGGCTCGTTTGGCTGTGCATGAGGGGGTGTTGGTTCCGACACTCATGTACGGAAGTGAAAGTTGGGTATGGCAGAAGAAACATGAAAGCAGAATAAATGCAGTAGAGATGAGAGCGTTAAGAAGTATGATAGGAGTTAAACTGAGTGACAGGATAAGAAATAGTGCGATAAGGAAACGTTGTGGTCTGAAAGAAGATGTAGTGACAAAAATTGAAAAAGGTATGCTGCGATGGTTTGGCCATGTCGAGAGAATGGATGAAGAAAGATTGACGAAAAAAGTGTATAAGGCGAGTGTGAATGTAGGTGTTGGTAGGAGTAGACCTAGGCGGACGTTTCGAGATCAAATCAGGGAAAAAAAAGTCTTGAAAAAAGGCCAGGTCAAGAGTACCCTAAACCGAAGAGCATGTATGAAGAGAACAATGAAAGTGGACGAAGCGAAACAAGTATGTAAGGATCGTAGCAAGTGGAAAGAAGTGGTCTCTGCCTACCCCTACGGGAAAGAGGCGTGATTATATGTATGTATGTATGTATGTAATATCTCGAACGATTTAAAGATAGATAGATTCTATATAATCAAATTGTAAATAATGCAAAAGTTTTCATATTTGATAGTGTATTTAGTTTCGTGTGAGGTGAGATTAAAAGTTGCCTCTATCTATTGTTTCACAAGTTCTTGAAGCTCTTGATTGATTTTGATTTTCATTTTTTGATGTGTGGCATTTATGAAGACCAGCGTAGTCGTCGTGGTGTACTAGCATCAAACAATTTCAGTATCATATATCTATTAAAACAATTTAAGAGCAACTTTTTTTCGTAAGTACATCAATATTTTAAAGCTGAAAAAGACCTTGAGTTTGGAAAGATTTTTACAATAAGGTATAAATAATATTGTTTTCTACAGTTTTCCGCAAATACTATACCAACTACACATTCAAATGCAACACTATTACCATAACACTTGCAGAGTGAGTACGTTAAAAGTGTTTAATTTCAAAGTCATACTTATAAATAATACAAGTAGGTAGTTAGTCGATACGAAAAGCATAATTTTGATCGCGTATTAAAATTTGCCGAATCCCTAGTTCCCATCGCTACTTTTATACAGCAGAAATTAATAAGGTTTTGTAACGAGCTATCACGGGCCCGCTGGTAAGCGAACCTCGGTTACAGTATAATGAGTACGGGCCGGGTGTAGCGTTTCACAATTTTTTAGGGATCCGTATTACAGAAACCCGCACGAGAAAACGTTAAGTCTAATGAATAATGTTTGTGCTATGTGCTACTGCCGGTCTCTTAAGGAGCTCAGTGCGTGATTTATTTACTAGTTTACGTTACGTTACGTTTACGGAAACATGTTTTTTTATTGCATTTTAACTATCCTCGTTTGTCGCCAGGAGCAGTATCGATGCCATACAAATTCTCGTTTGACCACTGAATATAACAGCCGCTCGTCAATTTCTAGTAAAATTATTGTGAATGGCCTGTCCATTCATATATTTAATTCATCTGTTAATCTTTACTTCAGATTTAAGAACGACTACTAAAATGTCGTTCGAACAGTATTTCGTGATTTCCATCGGTATTTTTGAGCACTTATTCACACACATTTCATACATTCGTATGAAACACTCGACCAACTGAGGCGAGCCGAGAAAACAGAAAACGTAAAACAAAATTAGTACCTACAACATGCCATTTGAAAAAAATATCAAAATAAAACAAAAAGCCGACTGCTGAAACAACTACTTACCAATAATATAAAATTATAAAAATAATAAAAAACAACTATATACTAACGGAAAAGAAAAGAGAAGCTCTACGATCCCAGAATTCAATTTGAGCAATGTTGCATGTAACGTGAAATATTTTCTAGTCCGATACCTATACTTACATAATGAAATCTATAATAAATGAGTACCATTTATAATATTATAATGTATAATACATATAATATTGATAGTTGTCGCAGGCGGGGACAATCACCAACCAAAGAGAGTGCAGATTTAATTGAGCTAGCCACGGCCGCTTGTTTGATGATTGTCCCCGTCTGCGACAACTATCATAATTCAATATTATAAATACTCATTTATAGATTTTATTATTTAAGTATAGGTATCGGACAAGGAAATATTTCACGTTGCATTCAACATTGCTCAAATTGAATTCTGGGATCGTAGAGCTTGTTTTTTTCGTTTCCGTTTGTTCTTTCTGCAGTAATTTTTTATGTTAGTCCGGTTTTTACGAGTATATAATTATTTTTTATATAGTTGTTTTATTTTAATAATTTGGTTTATTTCAAACTTTTTAGTTTTGTAGAGTAAATAACCAAGCATATTCAAAACCTATATAAAATAATTACTTATATTTAAACGCCTGACCTTTTAAATAACAAAGTCATAGCGCATTTTGAGTTTTTTAAACATGGGAATAAAATCAGCTAATATTCCCGAAAAAAAAACACCATAAAACATTGCTGTAAATGAAAATTAGGTATCAAGTACATCTACGTTCCATATAAAAATTGGCCATATCTTTTAAATTCCGTAGACGTATACATAACATACATACATACATACATACATACATACATACATACATACATACATGAATACATACATATACATATACATACATACACTCGAAAAACATAACCCTCCTTCTGACGCAGTCGGGTAAAAAAAAGACAAAGTGTTGAAAACATTTCACGAGCGGGATTCGAACCCGCACCCCATGGCATGCCACGATAGCATAGTTAGCAGTGCACCTGACCCGGCCTGTAATGGGGCGCCGTTTTCGAATCCCACTAGTGGAATTTTTTCAACACTTTGTCTTTTTTGAAATTGTAATTTGTTCGCAACAATATTTGTGTAAAATTATATGTAAATAATCATGGCATATGGAACTTTATATATATACCTAATCAAATCGAATCAAATCAAAATCTTCATTTCTAACTAAGTGTATCAAAAGTGTTACATTTTTTAAAGGAGCTTAAAACTTCATATCATTTATTGAAGTTTTGAATAGGTTGTTGACATGCCGCCTGCATACTGTACCTAAGTGGAGACCTACGGACGGAACCCTCAGCGCCCGCCTCGCGCTTGCGCTTACCCAGTTTTTTCTCATCCAATATCATTCACAAATTAATTGCCGATGGAACTTGAGATGTGCCAACGACTCTCGTCAACTCCATTGTTGGGTGCTGCGACGACAGATGATATTTTACATTTTAATTAATGCTTTGGAGCACTCGATATATTGAAAGGTATCTAACGCAAATATTCGTAATTTATGATAATTCATAATGAAACATCACCCTTCAATGAAGACATCGTCTAGCTAGACAAATCTTTTTTCTTTCCACGTTTCCCTCGATCAATGATCGACGAAAGCGCGTTTCAAAACAAATTCGTTTCATTATTATTTACAGCAATATTTTTACGATTTATAAATTATTAATAAAGTTTGTAAAAAAATAAGAGTTGGATGGCGTAACAACTTGTGGGATCCGCTTGCGATCTTGCAAGGTATGCAACTTTCGCAATGCCGGCTCACAGGATGGGTGACAAAATTAATATTTCCCGAGCTCCTCCATGCTTTGTAGTTATAGTAAGCTAGCATTCGATGAAACATACCCACCTACCAGACCGTGTTGATGGGTTATGTTATTAACCCAATCTTTCTATACTTACTCTATAGCTCATGTTGAAAGTCCTGACCCAGCCTTGAGACGTTTGGAAACTGATAATGATCACTTCAAAATAACTTTAACGTCCACCATTTCAACCACAGTGTTAACCACATACCTAATAGTAGTTTTTACAGAAAATAGACAGATCTGAAATAGGTTTACTTTAGCACAAACGAAGTGTGTTATTGGTACCAATCCGATACAAAGCTCTCATTCCTTCAAACCAATAAACCAATTTAAATGAGACAAGGAAAATACAGTGATGTTAACAGTTAACAGAAAACATTTGAAAACTACTTGTTTATTTAAACAACGGTTTTATGAGATTTGTAACTTTTCGTCATCATCATCATCATCTCAGCCAAAAGAAGTCCACTGCTGTACAAAGGCCTCCCCCAAGGATCACAACAACGACCGGTAGTGTGCTGCTCGCATCCAACGGCCACCCGCGACCTTCATCAGATCGTCGCGTCGTTCCATTTTGTTGGAGGCCTGCCCTGCCCACACTGCGTTTTATCCGGTACGCAGTTTTCCGCCCTAGCCGCCAAACTTTCCATAGTAGACTGTTTAAATAGCATAACTACAGTACGTATAATCCAGAAACATAGCCATACAACTAAGTACAAAGAACACAGTGATAATGATCATATTTACGTCGATTTATTTTTCCATACAAAAACTTTTACTTATTTTATAACATTATTTTTGTTCACCCTCACATGTTTTGACTTCTAATTTTTTTTAATCATGAGGTTGACGACCATGATTTACGTATCAGTTGGACCTAGGATTGCCAATTTGCAATATTACTTAGTATCAAAGAACCTCTCATCCAAAATGGTGATTATCATGTATGTTCATAATTTTCCAGGGTTTCCAGGGTACTCTATTTACTCTATTTATTATTCTATATATTACTCTATATATTCAGGATTATATATTTTTTTTAATGTTAAAAGGAGGCAAACCAGCAGGCGGGTCATCTGATGAAAAGTAATCACCGCCGCCCATGGAAACCTGCAAAACCAGAGTAATCGCAGATGCGTTGCCGTAGGAATTGGGAGGGGGAGGGGTGAGAGATGGGCCTCCGGTACTTTCACTCTCCGGACGAAACACAACAGCAACGAATGCCATTGTTTCACGCCGATATTCTGAGAGGGTGGTATTACGCCGGGCGAGCCGGCCCATTTCGTGCTACAACGCAGCGTGGCTCAACCACTCAGACATTACCCTGTATATTCTATTATAACTAAACCATATATAAGTTGTAAACATTTTCATTCACGTTTCGTGTTGGCATGGCAAATTATCCGCCATCGTTCGGGCAAATAATTTCTGCTATTCCTGCCTGCAGAGCCTACGCGTATCGCGCGTTCATTAGAAATAGTAAACCCGCCTCGGGATCAAATTCGTTGATCATTTTCGTTTGCGCCTACATTGTACATTAACTTCCAAATTTATCTTCACGTTGTGTTAGTTCTGGGATTTTAATTAATACAGGGATGCGATATTTGGACTAGTGACTAATTTTGGACTTGTCTGTGAATCATTCTCACGCTATGATTACAATTACGATTGCTCTTTCTCACTCTTATTTAAAATCACTGGAAACTCAACATTATTTGACGCCAAAATTTATTTTTTCCTTTCTATTTTCTATTGTCTCTTGATTGTTTCAGATGTTTTTATTCTTCTCCTAATTGTAATTAATGCAAATAGTATTATATATTTTATACTTATTATACATATATATACACAGTCAGGTCATAATTATTGTCACACAGTAAAAACTTTTCTTTTAGAATGCTGGCCACAAAAAAGTTTATTTCGTGATCGCCGGTGAGTTTCAAAAATCACCCCCAAGAATTAAAGCACTTAACATAACTGTAAAAATAATAATATCATATTGCACATATTATCATTAAACCATTACAATTAAATAACTATTTCATGAAAACTAAACCAAATTTACATATGGTTGGGAGCTCCCAATAATTTCGTTACCGAGAATCGCTTTATCTCTCATCGCTTCATATGCCCCTACTTTCGGCAAATAAAATTGGGTATAAGTAGATAGCTAAGTAGACTATTGCGATCATTGGACAAGTCATGCAGCGCTGTAATTTTATTTTTCCCAAGAATCAACCGTATCACGGGGATGACTGGTTATTCTGTCTCGGTCCCCTTCAAAGCAATGGTTTAATTTAGGCGCTTTCGTTATAAAAGGGGCGATGTTTTGAGAGCCTCCAGTTCATGGAACTAAAGCTGCAACCAGGGGGTTTGGGTTTCGGCGAAAAGCAATTTCAATCAGTCCAATAATAAGGTGATATTCGTTTACAGAAAACTTAAATAATTAAATTAAACACTTTTTGAATCTACTTTTTTACATTTTACATTTAAATTTTACATTTGATGTTTCGAACACTGTTACAGCGTAAGAGCAATTATTAACGGAATTCTAACCATATTTATTATTTACGTACTGTTTTGTAATTTGCATACTGATAGGTATTTTATTTTAATTGGCTTGTGTTTAAACGCCTACCAAAAATGTATCAATTTTACTACCAACAAAATTCAAAACGCTTACCAAAACGGATAAATGATCACCATATTGTGCTTCCTAAAATATTAAAAAAAGGATACAATTTATATTTTTATTAAATGCCTTAAAAATATATGAATACCTTTTAACTGCATTTCAGACCAAATATGTTTTAATGTCACCAAATAGATAATACCAGTATTTTATGCCTCCAGTTTCAATTTGGTAGTTTTTGCTTTCTGTTCTGTAATAAAAAAAATCTATCACGTGACCTACAGGAGTAGGGCAGCTAGTATCCTCAATCATTTGAATATCATGTAAATATTTGGTGATCATTTATCCATTTTGGGAAGCAAAAAGAATATTTGTACAATATATGAAATTATTGTGATGTGTGTTTATTTATTTTGGACCATAATATGGTATATTTTAGGACCCTTTTTATAAAGGCATTTAATTTTTTTTGGAGTCATTTAATTTATTTAGTACTTAAGCTTAGGGTCTAAAAACTATTTCTGATGAACGTTTAAATTATACCCATTTTAATTTAGTGCGTTCCGTTTTACGCAAAATGAGGTTGCAGTATAAATATTTTTGGTTATGTAAAGTTGTTTCATTTGAATGTGTAGTGTTTGCGTAAACTTTAGAAATCAATAACTAACTTTCATCATCATCATCGGCCTATATAAGTCCTCTGCTGGATATCTACCTGTACTATATTTCAGTATAGTAGTATAAGTATCAGTTCTTTGTTTTGTTTATATAATTTTAACGCAAACTTTGTTGCGAAACAAATTACAAAGACACAAATGTTGAAATAATTTCCACGAGCAGGATTTGAACCTGCACCCTTCTGACATACCGGGTCAGGTGCTCTCCCAATTGAGCTATCGTGGTTCTAACCAGCCCGCCGAAATTATTCAACACTATTTACTTTTTTTTTACTATGAAAGCCAAAGGCGCCTATTCAATATCAACAACTAGGTACCGTCTTAACATCCGATCATAATATTTTTACAAATACTTAAGATCAGTTAAGAAGTAGGCAAGCTATTTTGAAAAATGTTTTTTGTCTTGTTTATATAATTTAAACGCAAATTTTGTTGCGAAACAAATGACAAAAACACAGATATTGAAAAAATTTTCACGAGCAGGATTTGAACCTGCACCCTTCTGACATTCAACACTATTTACTATTTTTTTCAACATTTGTGTTTTTGTAATTTGTTTCGCAACAAAATTTGCAAGAAAAAGATGCCCAAGTTGAAAAAGAGTATAAATAGGATTGAACCTTTATTCTTCTGGTCTGTCTGCTCGGGGCTGGCGTCTCGAGCGCGCGACGCCGCCCACCGTCGCAGCTCCAGCCGCTCGTAGCCATACCAGCCCAGGAGCTCGTTCATAGCCGTCTCTGCGAAGTCCTGGAATTTGAAAATGAAAGTTCTATAGATATAAAACCGTAAACTAGAATCATCATCATCATCAGCCTTTTTAAAAATGGCTGGCACTTTCTCGTGCACACCGCTGCGCCCTCAAACTTTATAAAAAATAGCATGATGGTTGGAAAGTGAAATAACGGCCCGCACTTAGCCAAGTTCAAGCTGTAGCGGGCTCCCAAGTATCTTTTACTTCTGGGAAGCGTTTGGCCATCCTTACACCTGGTGGTGAGAACTTTACCTTTATTATTGATATCCTGGCAACCGTTATCTCTAACTTGCCACCAAAACTGCTGACATCGTTGTTATGGCGACTGACACGTCCGTATGTTCCCTAAAGTATGGTAGAGCGGAGCGATGGCTGATTCATATGTCATACTCGTGAACGGGTGCCGCCTGTGGAGGCTGGTTTGCTCTTGCATACTTATCTTATTTTTAGTATTATTCACTATAGTTTGACTTTGTTTTTCTTAAACAATTTTATACTTTTACTAGAGTACTGTAGTGGTACTGTATGACATTGTGGAAATAAAAACTTTCTTTTTTTTTATTTTGTTTTTTTACATGATGTTGTGGTTGTCTTCTATATTTTTTGTTCATTTGTAATGGAAAGCGGTTCTTCTCAATACAAGAAATACCGCCCAGAGTAGAATTACGAACCGATGGCATAGTGACATTCACAAGAGCTACTTTTAGCCTAAACCGAATAAATGATTTTGAATTCTGATTTTTTTGACATAAGTACTGAAGACATACGATGGTAGCTAGGCTAGCTAACTTACTAGATAGCTAAATAGAAATCAATGACTTAACAATTTAACAACCCATACTAATGATAAAGATAAATTAACCATAAAAAAAAACGAGTATATCTATAAAATACAATATAAGTAATCATTTTAAGTAACGTCATCGTTTACAAAATCGTCATCAATCGTTCAATATTAACTAGGTTGTACCTACACAATATTGAAGAAGAAAACTTTAATTGTATTCGCGAAAGTCGACACGATATTTATAGCTCGTAGGCGTCTTTAAAAATAAAACGCGAAATTAAATAAACTGCCCCTGGTTGACCCCTTAACACGCAACGTTTTATTGCCAATGATTACGTTTATAAATTCACGAGAATACACACAGTGTCGCATCGTAACTGCCTACGAGACGTAATTCAACAGAATCTGTGCCGTTTAAAAAAATATATTGGTTATTCAATGTCCTAGCGGGCTGGCTGGTAGCGGGTGAGGCTCGCGGATGTCGTAAGTGTGTCGTATGGTCAAATAAAAATAAAATTAAAGCATTGAAATCGCAAATGCAATAAAAACTTTTTACAATAAAGGTTTTAGAAAAATCACATCACGGGCTATTAGTACTTTTTAACGAAAATTTTACTATTGAAGCCTCATTACGAATTGATGGACTATTAAACTGTAGATTAGTGTAGACATTGACTAACAAATTCCATGGTGTTGATGGTCAAATGCATGGATGACATTTCTCCAATTCCTTCACACAAGATAGATATGTAGTAGTAGCGTTAATGTAACATAAGTGCTCAAGTAAAAAGAGAATCGTTTTATTTTAGTGCTTACAATTTTTGTTTTTCCGAACTCTGTAAAGATTTATTACGTAATAAAAAAATTATAATATTTTTGAGTAATTATTCATCTCAGACATAGACACAGACCAATGTTATCTATTTGTACATTTTTCTTGAGAAGCTACGCTGGGACACGAACCATTTTAGGAACAACCTATTCATCACCCTTTCATAACATGCATAGAATAAAGAACTCCCTCTATTTCGTAACGCCGTGGGCTTGCGTTACGAAATAGAGGGAGTACGCACCAACAACCCAACAACGTGGGATTTCGCAACAAAACCTCCTTTACAAACATTATTAAATCCTCATTCTCGTCATCAAAGAACACACGGAGCTCGTTTGCGCACGTACAGTCTGACACGGTATCTAAAGATGCCTTCATTATTCCAGAAACCGTATATCTCTTTGACACACGAGTATCTAAATAACCCGATTTAATTAATTTGCTTAGCACAAGGATCTACGGTGACAGCGTTCTGGAGACAGGTCACGTTTCAGGGCAGGATGACCAGCCTTTATAATTGGGCTCCCGTTACAAACAGTGTCGTCAACAGATATTTGCATGTAAACACTCCTTTGATTTGGACCACACTGCTTTTTCCACGTTGTTCAGTCATTTGAGTGGAGTCTAGTCAAAAAAACTCGATGTCAGTGCTAAACACGCTCGGTGTGTGATTGCTGAAGTAACTTTCGCTAAGGCCGCTCATTAAATGGGTGACCAAATATTTATCATCTCGAGCTCTTTTGTGCTTCGGAAGGCACATAAAGCCACTGGTCCCGACTGCATTAGCAGTCAATAACTGTCAAGGTACTCAATCCATATGGAAGACCATGCATGCCCCAGCTGTGCGGTGTTCAACCAGTTTGTTTAGCGTCTCTTGTAATCCTTGCGCTGCTGCATGTATGTATGTATGTGTGTATGTATGTATGTATGTATGTATGTATTGTATGTATGTATGTATGTATGTATGTATGTATGTATGTATGTATGTATGTATGTATGTATGTATGTATGTATGTATGTATGTATGTATGTATGTATGTATGTATGTATGTATATATGTATCTATACACACATAGATACATATCTATATCTGTTTCTTTGGCACGCCCTACAGCCCAAACGGCATAATGGATTTTAACATATGAGATGTCGTTGGATTTGTTTTTTGATTGTGGGAGTGGCGTAGGCTATAAAAAAAAAACATTGGCCGGGTTAGCTATTAGTAGTCTTGACCCCAAAAAACTGTTAGATCGACCACACACTCAACATTCTTTAAACGAACTACAACGTCTACGGAATTTAAAAGATATGGCCAATTTTTATATGCGCTAAGGCCGCTCATTAAATGGGTGACCAAATATTTATCATCTCGAGCTCTTTCGTGCTTCGGAAGGCACATAAAGCCACTGGTCCCGACTGCATTAGCAGTCAATAACCGTCAATCTGCACTGTTCCCGCTTGGTACTCAAACCATATGGAAGACCATGCATGCCCCAGCTGTGCGGTGTTCAACCAGTTTGTTTAGCGTCTCATGTAATCCTTGCGCTGCTGCATGTATGTATGTATGTGTGTATGTATGTATGTATGTATGTATGTATGTATGTATGTATGTATGTATGTATGTATGTATTGTATGTATGTATGTGTGTATGTATGTATGTATGTATGTATGTATGTATGTATGTATGTATGTATGTATGTATGTATGTATGTATGTATGTATGTATGTATGTTAAACAAAAACTGTTAGATCGACCACACACTCAACATTCTTTAAACGAACTACAACGTCTACGGAATTTAAAAGATATGGTAAATTTTTATATGGACGTAGATGTACACACGCCAATTCCAATTGAGCTATCGTGGTTCTAACCAGCCCGCCGAAATTATTCAACACTATTTACTTTTTTTCTTTCTTTAATGTCAACAACTACCGTCATTAACATTAACATTAACACTGGAAGAGCACCTGACCCGGTATGTCAGAAGGGTGCAGGTTCAAATCCTGCCCGTGGAAATTTTTTCAACATCGTGTTTTTGTAATTTGTATCGCAACAAAATTTGCGTTAAAATTATATAAACAAAACAAAAAACATTTTATCTTAAAATATTTTAACTTATGAAAGGCCCTTCTCGTATACAGCACTATTATCCTCAACTGTCACGATAAAGTGCCATACGCATTATGTTTTTAACTTTTCCTGACTTCAGCAAGCTACTTTTCAGTTCGTATGAATACAACAAAGACAATTAACAAATAAATCTCTTTGGAATACAACAATTATCTAGCCATTTTGAATCTTGGTGAAATGACAGGGAATAGCGTCATTGTAAATAAGTATTGACGATTGCTATTTCTGTGTAAAAAAATCATTCATAGACACAACTCTTAAAACTCCAGAATCTTGGAAAGGCATTCATGCCCATCAAAAAGGTTTTAAATTATCATAGGTTCACATCCAAATCTAATTTAGGTTATATTAACGTTGAATTTAGGTTGTGTAGGTTTTATTTGGGTTCTGTTTAATTAGTCCTAAAGGTTCTGGATTTGAGCTACTTACAGGTTTTGCTGTAGCTCTTAGAGAGGTTCTAACACGTGGTCCCTTTTTGCACTCAGGAGGTTAATATTAGGTAAATATAACATTATTGAGCCTGTTAAGACTTACGAGAAAATTTCCATACAAAGGTTTAGAACCCTTTCAAAGCCTTTCTAAAACCTAAAATGTTACTTGGGATAGGTGTTGCAAGCACCAAGGCTGCAGTGACCGTTTACCATTAAGCGCACATGCTTAAATGTATGTGCGCTTAATGGTCGCTTTATTGAGACGAAGAAAAAAAAACAGCCTCTTTATGGTACCTACCAGAAATACTCAGATTAATAAAAGTAAAACCATTTTTACAGCCATACTATTAGAAAACTGTAACACTGCACCTGATTTTTTTTCTTTTTCTTTCTTTTAGTTGATGGCTTCGTGCGATTAGCACATTTAGCCAGTGTCAAAGTAATTTTTCTTACAAGTAATACATAAATATACGATATTTCCTTCCAGTCAGTATGATGATGAATGATGAGGAATGATAATAAAAATGAGAAGTGAGAAATGATATACCCCCACAACCCCTCGAGAATCTCGGTAAAGATGTGGGGCTTTACTAATTCCTCGGCGGACTTCTTGAGAGAATTTGAAAAGTAAAGTTGCACTGTTTTGTTTCATTTGCCAACACTTACGAACACTTAACGGTTAATAATCCACCATTATTTCACATTAATATTCGACATAACACAAATTTTTGAAAATAAAACAAAACCGCAGACATGACTCTTCACTTTCCCGCCAAGAAGTCCCCTGATTTATTTATTTTGTTACTATTCTAGATTTTCTTTCTCTTGGAGAACATCGTTAATCTCAACTCATTAACCAGTAACCGATCCAAACTAAACCGAACACCATAATAGCGTAGTAATTTCATACATCCATAAATGAGCGTTACAACGCAGTGAATTTCTAATACAAAATTAACGTTGTTGCGTTGGGGAAGCAGGGCTCTTTTGTTTCAATTTCCCGCCAGTGTTGCCAGTGTAGTGTTGCTTAATAATTATCACTGAAAACACGATATGTCGAGCGAGCGTATGCTGAAAGTGCTGTAGAGTAGAAGGTTGGGTAACGTAAAACGAACGCCCATTATTCGGATTTTGCCGGATCAAACCGTTCGCTTGCATGCATTGAAAATACAAAGAGTATCAAGTATATTTATGCTGCATACCAATTAGTCGAGCTTTAAATACGGCGCGTATTCGGTAATTAATATTTGGAAAAAAAACCTCGCAACTTTCGACAGTTTCGGAAGTTGAAAAACAAAAGCGAGAAGAGTCTCAAATCCCATGATGGGATGGGATGGGATGGATGGGATGGGAGGTATTTGATTAAGAAATGATGAGAACAGGCTAACGACACACCATCTGCGTGCTGAGTTCGAGTTTTATTCAACATTCTCGAAAACGAGAATTTGTATGGCAAATTTCAAGACCACCTTCGCCACAGCATCAAAGACATATATTTTCTTATTTTCATTATCGTGATCAAATGGTGAATGAAACTAGCAGTCAGCACTTTGACGTTGAGGCGTGAGTTCATTTTTGTTTTGTTAAATTTTATAACAGCATATTTTAAATGAAACAACCGAAATACCAGTTTACATTGGAATATGTTTACTAAACCTACAGTTTCTTCAGTGTATCCCTTTCATTTTGCTAGTTGTTAAACTAAAACGTTATATATAAAATTCATATATCCTTTTTAAAGCTATATGTGTACAAAGTTAAACAAAGAGGTGTCCCGGTCAGCGCGCTCGCGTAACGTTAGCCGCGCTTGTCGATAATATTGTGATATCTAATATAACATAAATGCTTTTAATGGCAGCCGGGCTAAGGTAAATTTAGGAGCGTTCGCAACCCGACACCGCGCGACCTACGCACGCCAGTGTTGCCAGCAGACAAAATTTACCAACGTGGAGCTACCGAGGTTGTACTACGCTTTATAGTTTGTTTATTGCGCTTTTTTTGTTTTTTTTAAGGGCTTGGTGAGGTTTGCACTTTTAACCTATGTCGGAGTTAGAAAAAGACTATAAAATTGATTTTTATTTGTTCAATTCTTTTCTATTTATTCAGTGCTTTGATTTTGCCAGTGTCTACTTCACTTTTCAGATTCTTTTTCACATACAAAGCCATAACATTTCACTTTCTGTGTCTGTGAGAAAAACAAAGCAGAAACTACTAATATAATTATTATTCACTTTATTAAACATGTTTCTTAAGAAACATTTTTTACAATATTTTATATAAAAACATATTTACAATAAAAATATTATATAAAACTTAACCTAGTTTGCCACCGGCAGCGGGGATAGATCCAGCCTATCGGTGGTTAGGTCTGCAGAGTGAGGAACCTCCTGACAATACGTGCCGTGTCGTGTATTATTATTATTATTATATTATAAAACTCTTTTTAAATAAAAACTTCTTCCACATTAACAGTTCGAGTTAATTTCTTTCTACATTAGTTATTAGTACGTACCTCTCCCTTTCTATAGTATAAAGTATCCTAACCATTAGGTGTACCTAGTTAAACTAAAATATATTTTTTTAATTTTAATTTTTGCATTCACAATGCTATATAGATACATAATTATGTAGTTACCGGAACACAATTATTCCCCCGTGATTTCAATGTTGGTAAATGTAACAGCATTCTCGCCTCGCCTTTGTCCGACGAGGCGAGGATGCTGTATAGTTTGGTAAAAGCGATTATTGATAATAGAGAATAAGTAAATTTGTTTTGTGTTATATGTGCCCTTACGGGGGTGGCATTGTCACTGCGTGACAAAACCCTCTTTTAAAAATAAAGAATAAAAAAAAAAACAATTATTTTTTTAAAGAAGTTTCTTATACGGGTTGCTTAACTGGTAGCGTAAATTTTGACCTGCGCTGCGTTTACTGAGTATCGGTAACATTATATGGGTCATAATTTAATGACTGTTGAATGTGAGCTTGCTTGTGAAGCAACATTATACTCGCAGTAGGTTACGTAATTTAACTTAAATTGTAACATTAATAACTTGAAAAAAGAAATATTGTAACTAAATGATTAAACATGTTATTATTTTCAAGCAAGCGTTCATTTATCTCTATTTCTTTCAATAAATTTCAAAACCCTCAGAAGATCTACTTGCTTGCTTGCCACCTCTTACAATATCTTTATATATGTATATAAATATTCTGTGCGTGTGTTTGTAACTGAACTCCTTCTAACCGTCTGGACCGATTTTGATGAAATTTTTTGTGTGTGTTAAACGGATTCGATAATGGTTTAGATTTACAATTGGACCAGGTAGGTGGCGCTGCAATAGCAAAAGCGGATTAAGTCGCGAGCGGGCCACTGTCTCTTATAAAAAAATCATGCACGCGCGCAGCGTCAGGCCTCTTCCTCACCCGGATCGGTGCGTTCTCGTTTCGGTACAGGCAGCACCGTATCTGTCCAAATTGTTTACCGAGCGCATGTAATCAAAAGGCCTCAATAAACAATCTGTACAGATACGGTGTTAAAGCCCGGTGAAGCTGAAAATGCCGTAGAGACAATCAGCAATCTCTCTCAAAAAAAAAAAAGTTACGGTGCAGAGGCGGTACCGAAACGAAAGCGCACCGATCCGGTGAGGAAGAGGCCTAACTGTTACATCTCTTCTGTGGCGTTACCAAGAGTCCTGTATTTACCTGGACAGTTCGAATTTTCAATATTCCCCTTTTTTTGGAGAGGTTTTGCCGATTGCCTCTGGCGGATTTTCAGCGTCACCGAACTTTTTTGGGGGCGGCGAGACACTTAAAGGGTTCCTCAAGCCGTGTGAAAAGAAGCACCGTCTATAAAACCTCTGAGATTTTCTTGAGGGTAACAGCATCACGCACTACATATTGCGAGTCCCCGTTCCATACTAGATTCTCCGAGGGGTTCGGATCGGATAGGGATTTAATATTCCCAGTCCGTATGAAAAATTAATAAGGAGACCTAGAGACTAAACAATAGTGTTATGACGTCGACCCGATGACCGCCGCATAGAGATCAACCCATACGTGACGTCACGCCCCGGGACAGCGCGTCATTTATTAGAACAAAGTTGGGGTTCTGGAGTAGAGCAGGAAAAACAGTATACAAACCATTGAAATAATACTACTTTTACGAATCTTATTAGAGTTTATTTTTTACATTTGTTTCATATAAATAATATAGTCACCTACTAGTTTTCGATTATGGGGAAGCCTTTGCAAAGATACGAACCTATTCTTAATCATTATCATCATCATCAGCCCATTTTTATGTCCCCACTGCTGGGGCACGAGCCTAACCCTATGGATGGATAGGGAGAACGGGCTATAAACCACCACGCGGGCCCAGCGCGGATTGGTGGTTGTTAACGACTGGTAATGCAGCTGGGACCAACGGCTTTACGTGCCTTCCGAAGCACGGAGGAGCTCGAGATGATACATTTTTGGTCACCCATCCGATGACCGGCCTTTGCGAAAGTTGCTTAACCTTAGCACTCGCAGACCGGGCGCGTTACCCACTGCGCCATTGAGTTCCTCAATCACCAATCATTATCATCATGACATGATAAATCAGTCTTTATGTGGCATGCTAAACCGAATTTAATTTAAAAATCAAATCTTTTCCTTTTTTTAATGTGTAGTGTTTTCGTAACTTAACTTTAGGAAACGGTATAGGGACGTAGGAAAGACTAAAACCTAATTGCACAACGAAAATGAGGATTACCAAATTTAAAAAAAGGTTACTGATGTTGTTTTTTAGGCGCATATCAACTGATATAAAAAATAAAGCTACCACTTTTATAGAACAGTACCTGGATGACCTAGCTACGCACGTTATTTTTTTCATAATGTTTTCTAAAAATGAAATCTAGCTAGATCGATTTATCGCCCCCGAAACCCCATGCATATTAAATTTCAACAAATCGTTGGAGCTAAAAATAATTTAACAACTAACTTTTTTTTTATTAGACAACAGAAATCTAGCTCTATACAACGAAGATAAGTGCGGCTACACCTAGTTTTAGCCGGCTGCACCTAGTTGTAGCCGGCTAAAACTAGGTGTAGCCGCACTTCGGCTATTAGCCGTAACATATATACAATAATAGCTCGTTTAAAGGTATTAGATTATATTGTAAAAACATTGTTATTACGACTGCCAACTTGAAATGAAAAACTTTATACGGATGTATACTCGCGCATTTTAAATATATATTTTGCATGAAGTTTTAAACATAAAATGCTTAAATACCTATTTCGAACAAAAAAAGTTTAGCGTACACCAAACAAAAGATTACTGACAAATAGTCTAAAATGTTTTACCAGTTTGACTGCATACTTAGCAATTTAACAATTTGCAAGCAAATTTAGTTATAAGTAGTATGTAATGTATGTCATGATGTTTGTAGGGCCATACTAGGAACACCGTTTTCTATCTTCTGCTTCATAAGTATTTGTAGAAATATGAACTACAACAGACTATACAATACAGCCTTCGTCAATATTGCTTGCGATTGCTCAACGCGAAACTTATTAAGCGGAAGATAGAAAACGGTGTTCCTAGTATGGCCCTACTAAGTTCATGACATACATTACATACTAATTATACCTAAATTTGCTTGCAAGTTGTTACAATAGAAGTAATTAAATTTTTCCTTATTTTAAACAAAGGAACCATTAAAATTAATTTCACTGTTCAACTTATTTTATGCGATTTGAAACTTTCCATCATAGTGGACTTTAAATCGCCTAAATTAGTAATTACAAACTTTTTTATTATGATTTCTATTAACTGTCAAGATCTATGTTATTCCTTTAAGCAAAGAAAATTTGGTAAGACCCTTGAAGTTTGCATGTAATATAACAATTCTGCTTATCTTTCTTGACTCTACAAACAAATTCCCATCGCCACGCAACAAAAAAGCTATACAATTCGCAGGCAGGTTTTGGCACACCGTCATCGTATTTAGCATGTGGCGGTGAAGTCGAGACGGCACCGACTGCAAACATATCAGGTTCCGGCGACTAGTGGAGCTTATAATTTACCTAATGCCGCGTAAACCGATACCAGCGCTAATGTACGCAGAAACAAATATAGACGGTTTCAAAACGCCCGCCGACATACTGTGTGTAGTTCGCAATTATGTAGTCTGTGACTAGTGGCTTGGCTTTTTTTATTAGAGTTAGTGATGCAAATTATGATTTTCGCTTCCGAACCATTTTACGTTTCGGTATACGACACATTTTAAAGTTCTAACTCTGTAAAAAAAGTTTGACTTTTATACTATAACGCAACGCCCGCGCCGACTCACGGCCGGCGGCGTAAAAGACGTTAAGTCCACTGGAGAATTCTTTCATAACAAAAAAATAAAGCAAAAAAAAACAAAGATAACTTAACTAAAGACAAAATAAAATCTATAAATAATAAATGTCATACATAAGTCATAACAATAACAAAATTATAATGACAATTTAAATGCATCAAAAATCAGTTCGTATTATTATAACAAAGTATTGCTTTTTAAATTAGCATTTTTTCAAATTTATTTAGTGTTAAGATCTTTGATTTACCTGGTCGCAGGAACACACCAATATTTATAGTTAAATTATGTTACAAGGTAACTTACAATCTGTAAGGCATCCTTTTCACTACGGAATCCAAAGATGGACCCACCGTTTAATTTTATTTAAATATATTTAGATATACTAGAATCTCCGTAAAGCCGTCGTCGGTCCCGGCTGCATTAGCAGCGGTTAACAATCACCAACAACCGCACTGGGTCCGCGCCCGCTAGGTGGTTTATGTCCCGTTCTCCCATCCATAGGATTATAATATAAATCGCAAAAAAAACTTACCAAACGCCTTCCAGTTTGATTCTCACGGGGTATCTCATAAACGGAACACATTATAGCAAAAAAAAATATAGGTAAATTTAGTAATGGCCCTGTAATGGACTGGTCCCCTATACGATCAAACACCAACTGTATTAAAAGTATCGATTACTGTTACTAAGTATTGTTCTCAATTTCAATGACATGAAATTCTTTCATATAATAAAAGGCAATTAGTTTGCACTTTAAATCTGTGTCAATCTGAAATGTGGCCCGGTTTAGATCAACTTTGTCACGTCTGTCTTAAGTTTACAAGATTGAAATTTGTAGGTACACACGTCAGCACATCAACGTACCACAAACTGTCAAATTTCCTCAATAGACTTTGTACTTTATGTCTTAAGGATATGGTTGAAAATGTATTCAAGAAAAATTTAAAGTTTTGGATAGGTTGTTATCTAGGCGTCTGTACCTTAGGGTTCCGTCACAGATTAAGTAATACCAGTGGGGTGACACTCCGCAGTTTAGCTACGTTCGTGTGCGTCAGCACGCAGCTGGGCCACAGAGGAGAACAGACTTTTTGACTATGCCAGGAATTAGTCGATAATTAGTCGAAGTCAGCACAGCTGGGCCACCTGTATCTCGAGAATGGGACCACGTAGCTATACTAACTAACTAACGTAGATATTCTAACTAAATAACGACGTTAAGATCTGGATACATTAATACAGAATACCACTTACTTATACTTATTTATTATGAACAATATACCTACTCAAAACCTTGTTGTTATTTCATGTCGTCAGTTGTCGTTTTTTAGTTTGAGAATGATTTACATGGGCTCAGTCGTACTAGAAGCAACACTAAATATTTGGTTAATTTTTATTGTGAGCAGGGGTTTCTAAATAGGTATGATTTACCTATGAAGGTGCGGAGTGCTTTAGTTTTTTTTTTGTTTGATTGCCATGTTACTTACCGTCAAATCTGCAACTTTGCCACTTTTATCAAGAATCCAGGTTTTTAATCGACTTCAATAAATGAGGATGTTCTCAATTCGTCTGCATATTGTTAGTACCTGTTTTAACATAAAAATTGATGAAAGTTCCGGAGGACCTACTTTGATTTTATGTAACTGAATGACGTACTTAATAACTTTCTTTCTTATTTATGTCTTGAAGCAGTTAAATCTAAATGGTTAGCAAAGAAGATCGTGGCGATACACTATTCTTAACAGTGTTGTCAGTTTTCACTCGTGAACGGGTGCTGCCTGTGGAGGCTGGTCTGCTCTTGCATACTTATCTTATTTTTAATATTATTTACTGTAGTTTGACTTGGTTTTTCTTAACCAATTTTTTTTTTTTTTTTTAGTTACTGTAGTGGTACTGTATGACATTGTGGAAATTGAAACTTTTACCTGATGTTTTGTTAACTTAGTTTTTTTTTTTTATTTTGTGATATTTTTGTTTTTTATTTACATGTTGTGGTTGTCTTCTATAATTTTGTCTTTATTTGTAATGGAAAGTGTCCTGCTATGATAGGGCATTTTCCAATATTTTTGACGCTGTAAGGGAGAAAAGAGCTGGACACTTGCTGAGTTTCTTGCCGGTTCTTCTCAGTACAAGATCTCCCGCCCAGAGTAGACTTACGAACCGATGGCATAGTGACATTCACAAGAGCTACTTGTAGCCTAAACTGAATAAATGATTTTGAATTTTGAATTTTTTTTTGAATTTTGAATTTTCATTTTCCAACATGTGTGGGAACACAATCAAAAAAATTTTACCCAAACAGCCAGATTTGACGGGAGTAATTTTTATAAATACTTATAATACTTTAGCAAAGTTGATCTCAAGAAATGTTTTACATACCTATGTTAATAAATATTTTATTATTATTACCTACTTGTTTATTTGTAAGGGGCTTTGAGTTTTATTTCATTGTATTATAGGGATAGTACACATCTCAATATAATTTGCAGTTACAATTGAATAAAATATTGAATAAACTGATATGCTATGAGTGGGAACCCTGCGCTTCTGAAGTCAAATCGATATCGAGTCAGCGTTGCCTAACGGAATATGAACGCTCAGGTCACACGATAAGTTTCAATTTCGCGTGAACGTCGTAAGAGTAGGCAATTTTTCATACCTAAACTTCTTATGTACGGTAGTACTATTAGTTATTCTGTGGTAATACTACTACTTTCCGTATCAATGCCGAAGAAGACCAAAAAAAATCAAAGTTGCAACTTTTTCGTAAAAAACATTTATAAGAGACATTTTCGATGCATAACCCGGGTTTGGGATCGATCACCAACCGGCATTTGGCAAGCGTGGTGATTAAGCTATCATTACCTATCAATAAGTTGTAGCGATGACTTGATTTCAATGATGGAGGCTTTTGGAGTTATTAAAGGCTTCTTTGTCAACATTGCCATTATGATTGCAACAAAATATTTTGTGTATCAGTAGCAAGAAACTTGGTGGTTCCTCAAAGAGAAATACCTAGGAATCGGTATTGTAATCTAGCGGTAGGTAAACTACCGGTTGCAGGCCATTATGTCCCGGGGTCAATTCTCGGAGGGAGGACATGTACTTACTCCCTCCGAACATTATTTTGGTCGGTTTGGTTGATAGCGCTCATTTTAAGTCCGACTGGCAAGCTACCGCCATGCTATAGCATAGTTGGAGTCACGGCAACGGCACTTCCACCTTCCATCTTATCGTCACTTAGGTACACATAAGATGAGATCTTCATCGCACAGACTTTATGAGCTATGGATGTAGGCCTAGTCATTTTGTGTATAAGTGCTTCCACATTATAAAATAATAGAAAAGTTCGCACGAGCGTCATCTTACCAGATTCTCCTGGGCAGCTATGGATATTGGAGAATCTCACCTCGGGGTGAGACCCTCTATAAGAGCGTTTTTTTTTTAAGACATTTTGCTGATTGCCTCCGACGGCATATTTAGCTTCACCGGACTTTCGATTAGACTAACTATTTCTTGGTCGAGTTCTGGAGTATCTGGATCTAGTCTTGTGTTATGTAACAATGTAAATATTAACAACATTTAACAAAGTTTGCGTTAAAATTATATGAACAAAACAAAAACAATTTATGTAAATATGTTATATTATTGAAATAACGCTCCCGAAAACTCTTTTAAATTACTTATTATAAGTAAGGTAACTTTTTTACTTTTTGAGATAAAAATTTCTTAACTTTTAGTAAACAATTAATTGTTATTTGTTATAACTTTTATTAAATTGAACAAAAATTTCAACTCTTTATTAAATAGTTAGTTTGTTTTATAAAACCAATTGGTGTAAGGCGTCGGGCGACTACACAGCACCATTTGATGGTACTAAATTTTTTCTCCTTATCTTTCTGTATATGAAGTTATTAGTTATCACTTCAACCCTTACATTCCTGTATATTAAAGTTTTGATTTATTTTTTGTGTTTTACTTGTCCTGAAAGTCTGGGGATTTATTTTTGAATCGCACGTGTGACACTGTGTTGTCGCATGCGACTTAAGAGACCCTCGTCTTCCAAGTCACACGACGTCGATTTTCCATATTTTTGAATCATTCTTTTCCGGTGCTGCCAACATAATACGAAATGTTGGGTGTTATCTATTCCACGCAGAATTTAGAGAAAACCGGTAACAACCGCAATGAAACGGAACGTAATATCCATGTTTCTATTGGCTGTTAAAAAAAACTTTTGCCCCTGTACTTTGTCCCTTACGCCAGTTTTTCCACAATGATCCTATTTTAAGTACTTACACGTTCCATTTCCAGTCTTCGTCGACAGTCTGCACAGCACTACATTTTCCGCATTTGCTTCCTAATCATCGTGGATATTGTAATTCGAGCGTCCAAAGTCTGATTCAAGGGCAAATCTAACTATCGACGGAGCACCGGCCGGTGTCGGGTTCTGCAGCTAAAAATACCGAATAAGCATCTGGTGTAGGATTACATTACAGCTACAGCGCACACGCTCCGACCGTTTGTACCGAAATAAATGAATCACGAGACTCGTACCGTGGTAAAACCTATATGCTAGAAACTCATTAGTCTAACTAAACTAAAGTCTAACTCCGGAGCTCACGCTTAAAAGCAATAACTAAACGCATTTTATGGTGCAGTGGTTAGACTACCGGTCTCAGACGTAGAGATCCATGATTCGATTCCCAGCAGGGGTTATTATTTCCCTGGGTTTGATTGACGGTAGGGCTTGCAAGGAGGACTGAGGAGCTCGATGGAGGATGAGCTCGATGGAGGATGAGCTCGATGGTGCAGTGATTTACGCGCCCGGTTGGCGAGTGCTGAGGTTAAGTAACTTTCGCAGCAAAGGCCGGTCATCGGATGATGGGTGACCTAAAATTTATCATCACGAGCTCCTTCGTGCTTCAGAGGGCACGTAAAGCCAATGGTCCCGGCTGCATAAGCAGTCGTTAACAACCACCAATCAACGTTCTCACTATTCATCATGCCACATCAGTGGGGAGTTTTGTCATTAAATCATTAAATCAGCTCATGATGATTGTGCGTGCAGTTCCGCCTGGTTAGCTACTACCTACCATGTTATAGTAGGGAAATCTTGAATACTCTAATCCTACCAAGCACCTTCTATTACATGAAGGCTTAAACATACCCAGAGGCTTAGATTAAATAAAAAAGACATATGTAACGTAAAGTTATAACCTAGGTAGGTACGTTTTATTCATATACCAAGAAAAAGTAATCTGGCAAAATATCCTAACGTCCATTAGGTATTGTGTTTATTTGATGAGAATAACAGCTTTGTTATTTTTATTTAGGTGTTGGTAACACGGGTGCTTAGTGTGAGTTGTGATTAGTATCCGTATTCATTCGATTACGTTTACGAAAACGAAAATTAGTATGGCATCGAAACAGCGCCACCTGGCGACATACGAGAAGAGTTAAAATTTTGCCATACAAAATTCTCGTTGTCGTTAACGTGATCGAATGGCGAGTTAAACTCGCATTGGGCACCCAGTTTATCTTCGCTATCTTTATTTTTGCTTACTACACACTGCTTACTACACACCTACTACACACATACCCACTCTACTTTATATTTTTATTTATTGTTACTTAATTGGTTGCCTTAATATTGATGAAAATGTGAAAATATATTTTTAGGGCAGTTGTTTTTTGTCAGTAAATTATTAAATGTCTAAGAAAATAAATAATACCTCCATAAAATATTAGTAATTAATGTACACAGTAGGGTCTACCGCTGTCACTACAAATCGTATGAATTATTTCCCTTGCGTAGGATTCAAAGTTTCAAGTAGATATCATGTTACAAACATGTACTCAGCCATCTCGGCTTACAAAGTAAACTTGCTTAGCGCCGAGGTTTAAACGCCTTCCGACTCCGAGGAACTGGCATGGGTTTTCAGACTCAGTTGTCTATGCATTTAAAAAAAAATAAAAAAAATATATAACTTCCTCATTAGCTAAAAAAAAGAAAAAAAAACTGCTGTTACAGACTTTTGGCGGGAAAGTGAAGAGTCATGTCTGCGGTTTTGTTTTATTTTCTAAAATTTGTGTTATGTCGAATATTAATGTGAAATAATGGTGGATTATTAACCGTTAAGTGTTCGTAAGTGTGCATGAGTGTTGGCAAATGAAACAAAACAGTGCAACTACTACTTTTCTAATTCTCTCAAGAAGTCCGCCGAGGAATTAGTAAAGCCCCACATCTTTACTGAGATACTCGAGGGGTCGGGGGGTATATCATTTCTCACTTCTCATTTTTATTATAATTCATCATCATACTGACTGGAAGGAAATATTGTATATTTATGTATTACTTGTAAGAAAAATTACTTTGACACTGGCTAAATGTGCTAATCGCACGAAGCCATAAACTAAAAGAAAGAACTACTGTTACAAAAACATATAAACAAAACAAAAACATTTTATAACTGCTGCTAGATAAGAAATGTCTGTAGGTTGCATAAAGAAATAGTAGGTAGTAGGTACACAAAGAAAACTGTTCATACTGTGAACCATACTGTTCAACCCATATTCTTGACAATTAGCCAATCTGTAATTATGGTAACTTCTATTTAGATTTCCACAAGACAGGCTCTGCCTAGTGTGGGAATCACAAAACTTGTATGTAACACGGCTAACTGTAATTTGGCAAATAAACTTATTTTTTTAAAACAGGAGGAAGACCACGCAGGTTTCGAAACGTTAGGATGAAACCAAAATCTTTTAAAATGTGTACGCGAGTAGATCCGTAAAAGTTAATTCCAAATTAATTATTAAGTACAGTTATTTTTTTTTTAATCCTACCTACTTCAATTAAAGCAATAACTAGTTGTTAGTGCTTGCTATAGTGCATGCACTTCACTTGTTTTCTAAAACTGGTTTACTAAATTCTTGGGGCATAGTCTATACCTATTAAGTCAAAAATAGTACCTAAGTAATTGGAAGCTACGGACAGATGAACAGATAGACGCTCGGGTTGAATGAAAGAAGTTGTGGTTCATTCTCCAGAGCTCGGTTAGCCTTTACTGGTGTGAGTCAATACCTTACCAAGCATAAATTAGCTTTCTAGGTGGATTAACACGACTGTCATTTGTTAATGCGCAATATTGTAAACATAACTTCCTGCGCTCCCATTTAGCGATATTTTCAAAGAAGCTTCGGCACAGTTGTATCACCTCGTCTACTCATTGAATATACTTTAGAAGCGAGTCATAATTAGTCGGCTGGTAGCGCAGCGCTCCGTTTCTCTGAAAGCGGTCTTTTGCTTTTGCTTTCTCATGAGCCCTCGCTTCGGAGAGCTGGCGACGACCGACGCACGGAACCTGAGCTCTCTTTGTTTCAGACGCGCGTAATGAGAAACATGTGAACGTAATCGATTGACGGCCACGCGAGACGTAACGTAACGCCACCGGTTTTTGTTCGACGCCTCTGCGAGGGTTGCGCATCGAGAGATGAGGTTAGTAGGGTTGCCATAAATAAAATCAATAAGCTAGGACACACAAATAAAAAAGAGACAAAGGAACCTGAATACACTGGGCAGTTTTAGTAAAAAATCTATCGACGTTAACAATTTAATAGGTAGGTCGATTAAATGAACAGCAAAAAAGAATAAATGCGTAATATTGTGACAACAGTCCCACGCTTCTGCAATGTAGCGAAGGAAACGCCGAAGAAGGTACCATCTAAATACAACAATTTATTGTTTGTTCAACAAAACTTTAAAATCCGGACAGTACATTCATCCGCATGCTTTTATACATTATGCTGCAGACAGAGGTCCTTTGGCATAGCGAAGACTAACAAGATTAGCAACCTACACAAACTTTTTAGCATTTAAAAAAAAAAGATTTCTTTGTTATTATACACCTAATTTTTTAAAATTATTATGTGTTGACAATAAACTTATGTAAATTAATGTAATAGGTAACTGTTTTGTAAATTTTGAATGTCTGCATGGCAGAATATGTAAAACTATAAAAATATTACAAACTTATTGTAATACCAATCATAATTTTAGCGAATAAAAATATTATATTTTTCGCAAATAAAAAAAATATTCTAACGTGTTTTTTTTTCTTTCAAGTCAAAACTTCGTCTAGCTAGACTCTCCCCGACACGACACGACGCACGACGACCGACGCCCTACAAACAAGGACATATCCGAGAAAAAACCAGGACGTATGGCAGCCCTAAGTTGGAGCTTTGATTTATTAGTTCGTACATAGTTACGTGGGATATTAAATTCTGTACGTTACCGTGTTGGGTTTGGGTTACATACAATACAATATAACAGTGCAGACAAAATGCTCTAGGTACTCGGCTTTCCTAGTAAGTAATATTTAAAGTATATCAGCCATATCTGCCATTTTGTTCCGCGTAATTTTAAAATGATATATCGTCGGTTTATTGCTAGAACTCATTAAGTGACCAAAATCAAATGTTGAAAAATAAATTAATGAACTTTTTCAAACTTAATCATGCCATTACTATCCTAAGTACGAAATATACGAAAAACTTGAAATGCAGTTCAATAGTATTATATTATTACTATTGACATTAACAAGAACTAAATTTTTAAGACTGATAGTTTTTTTTGAGAGCTTTAAAACAAAGTTAGTGACTTCTTGCCATTATTAGATAGTACTAGACATCAATCAACAATTTCTAAAATTACAAGTAAAAATTAAGTAAGAACCTACTTTCTCAAGAAATAACGTTTTATGTAATTGCAAAAATAAAATATTTATCCAGTAGGAACTAAATGAAAATATATTCGTCAAGACAACATATTTTGAATTTTAACAGTGAAAAACATAAAAAACTATTTCAGAAACTTATTTCCAGTATTTATCAGAATTAATCAGACTTGTAGAACTTAGATCTGTAGAAGATAAAGAAGGTGCAGAAATTTGCCAGAAGAAGAATACTCATACTAAGATGCCGCCCCCCCCCCCCCCCCCGCATACTTATTTTGAGTAGCAAACAATTAGTTATTTTCAAGTTATTACATTAATCTTGTTTCCAATTTTTTATTCGACTGTACTTTGTACGTATGTGCGAGTTGACAACTAAAATAATAGGTAAAATCAAAAGGTGCCATCTCGCACATTTGTGCGAGTAAAAAGTATGCGAGTTGACGAATAACTCGTTTATTTTCGCTTTTGCTATGGGTAATTTTATGTTACTTATAAGTTTTTTTTAACATGCTTTTATTTATTTAATTATTTATTTATTTTATTGGACTACCAACATATGACGGTATTACATGTACATTTAGGAATTTATATAGCTTATATCTAACTGTTCTTAAGATAAAAGGTAATCTCAGCATGCAAATAATGAATGAGTAAGTTAGTTAGTAGGTTTATATTTTGACTACACGTCCGATTATAAGTAGCTGAACTTGATACATTCAGCTCTTTAAATTCGGATGTGTAGGCATACCGATATTTGACAATAATAGGACTTTTTTTGCAAACCTAAAATATTTTACTTTAAATGTAAAAAAATGTATAAACAAGACAAAAACAAATTACTCCGAAGGCTCAGCGACCCAAAGTGTGTCTCGGCCTCCGAGACGAGAGCTCGTCATCTATCTCGATCTTGTACGGTTTTGCGCCAGTCAACCACCCGCTTCAAGCTCACGGAGGCCGACCATGTCCCCCCAACAGTAACGGGGGCGTCTAACTTTACCGAGTTAGACTCGTTTGGTGCTCCGCTTTCCCATCCTCTCGAAGTGACCTAGCCATCGGAGTCTGTGCGCCTTCGTTATTTCAATAATGAACTCAGCCAGGAGCACAGAATAAATAAACCAGGAGTTTCTAAGATCAGATTGGATTTCTTTGATTTGAAAAGTTTAAAATTCTTTTTTTTAAATTTAAATGTGCTCGGATTTAAATTTCACCTGAAAAGAAGGGTGGGTCGCTCTTCAAGGAAGCGTGGTTTACCCAGATATCTCAACTACTGAGGTCCTGGCAATTTATCACTTGCCATCGCATGGTATACCACATTGCTTGCTAACGTTGCTGTTATGTAACAAACAAAATTAAAAACAAGCAATAGCGCCAAACAAAACCCAATAAGCCGCTGGAAGTGGAACCCGTGGTCTCTGGGTCTGGAACCGGGGCGATGGTCTCATCACTATAATACAGAAGGAGGTTCAAATTTAAGGGGTTTCATTTATTTAGCATTGTGTGTAAATAAAACACAAACAGCCAACCAGTCAGCCAGCCAAACAACCATGTAAATGTTTTTGTTTTGTTTATATAATTTTAACGCAAATTTTGTTGCGAAACAAAATACAAAATCACAAATGTTGAAAAAATTTCGTTAATGACGGTAGTTGTTGACATTGAATTGGCGCCTTTGGCTTTCAAAGTAAAAAAGTAAATAGTGTTAAATAATTTCGGCGGGCTGGCTAGAACCACGATAGCTCAATTGGAAGAGCACCTGATCCGGTATGTCAGAAGGGTGCAGGTTCAAATCCTGCTCGTGGAATATTTTTCATCATTTGTGATTTTGTAACCATGTAAATATCTACTTCTATACAGCGCACAACACCAACAACACATCAGAGAGTTTAAATTAAATACGCAGACAAGACTTCATTAAGTATCACTTACGTCACTATTTTAACTCGAAGATAAGTAAAAGAATAATATTAAAAAAGCCTATATTTTAAGAAAAAAATATTGTTAAGGGGCATTAATTAGTTTTAGCCAACTAAACAATGATTGAAATGAAACAACTTTTACGGATCTACTCGCGTTTATTTTACACATTAGTTCTAATTAATGTTTATCCTGACGTTTCGAACGCTTTGCAGGGTCCGTGGTCACAGGGAGACTGAGGTGTTGATCGTCTCATAATTAGTTAGTAGCTTGTATACCCTTATTTAAATTTAATCTGGTGCGTTCCGTTTTACGCAGAAAGAGCTTACAGTATCTTTTGGTCTGGCAGTATGGTGTTGGGGCTGGGATTTAATATTCTGTATGATGGGATCCTAGGCTGGTGGTAGATTCCAACCATCTTCTCTATTAAATTGACGTCGACGTCAAGCATAGGCGCGAAAATAAGTCTGCGGTACGCGAACATTCCCTTGAGGGGCCCAACCATTACATCAGATTTGATAAACCACAAATACTCGCTAGAGAACAACGATTCATCCCTAGGATGATACGCAAGGCTGTTGAAATTTTTTTTTTTTTTCACTGTATTTTATAAAATTTTATAAATATTTAATTTAGCTTCAGTGCAGCAATTAGCACTTGAAAATAAAAAGTAAAAATTTGATAAAAGCCATTAAGATTGTTTTTAAACCTGTTTAATGCACATTATGTTTTAACAGAACTAGTTATGTGCAGATAATGAATTTAGCCAGTTGTTACTTACAGTGATGTAAGAAAAACATACTTATTCTTAAAAAGTCATTAAATACACTTAATATCTTTTTTTATTTACTAGAAAGGAACATTCACACATTTCTTCATCACTAAAAACCACTATTGCTCGTTAGTGAATTTCGAGCCACCACAAAACAGAAAATAGAAGTTATCGACTTTATGCGTTGGTTATAACGTCTAAATTTTGAAATTTGGAAGATAGTGAGTCTTCGTGTACCATTAAACGCATAGAAATATGTGTCTTTCTGCTTTTAACTGTACTTGATGATTTTTTGTAGTTAATGAGTTCTAGCAATAAGCCGACGATATTGTTACGCTTAGTTTTACTTATTGCCCATGTTTGCTACGGCAATTCAAGTTTTATAAAAAAATATTAACTATACTGTATTTTATGGCTTCTTATTTAAATTATACAATACAATTCTATGTATAACTATTGTATAATTTGAATAAGAACACATGCAAGGGCAAGGCCTGCGTTAAGCTGTGTCAACAAATACGGCAATTTCGCTTTGTCTTAAATGACGAAAAAAACTCTTTTTGATCAGTACAAGTCAAATCCGGTGACTCGAGATGGAAGGGTGAGGCAAGTCAAGTATGATGTCAAGTATAAAGCGAAGTGGACGAAAGAGATAAGGAAGGCTGACCCCACGACCATGTAGAGTATTAGTCGGGAAGAGAGACTGTTATGACAAACAAGTCTAGTGTCGCTGAAAGTGTCCTGAGCCAATCAGGAAACTCTATCCAAAAAAGTATTTAAGACATAATTATTTCATAGCATTTAACGCTAAAAAGCTAATAAATATAGTTAAACAATAGCTAACTAATTAATACTAATTTAAGCTCAAACAATAATAAAATCTGAATCATACAAGACATGACTTTATCGTAGCATTTAACGCTAAGAAATAATCGTCTTCTATTATTTATTTTTTAGCGAGCTGAACAACGAATATTAATCACATGTAATGAGAAACTTTAAGCTAAATAAGCATTAAAATATCTAGATGGTGGCACAAAGTTGGAGTTGTCACTCGATACATATACATACATATATACATATATATATATATGCGTGTTAAAATTAAAAGATAGGCTAAATGTTCATTGACCAAACATGAGAGCGACGTTGAAGAATTTATTTCTTTTAAAAATAGAAAATTCAAATATATATTTTTTTTAGTAAGATTAACTATAATTACTGTAACAACACAAAACGCGTTGCCATAATTAATATGAGATTTTTTTTAAATTAATTCTAAAACTATTGAAGTTATTATTGCTACGATAATATTTGTAGAATTTAGATACTTTGTGGTGTATACTTACCCACCAAAAATGTTGCTAAGACGAGACCTTATGGCTCGCACTGCCAAAAAGTTATCAGATCACATATAGAGCCAAACTTCTAACTCTACAAGCCTTTACAAACTCTACACCTTAGTCAAAATGTTTCGCTACCGTCATATGGACGTAAGGTGAAAAATTTATTCACTGTTAATTACTTTTCTGTTAAAGATCTTGTACTAACGAAACGGCCAAGCCACATATTTTGACTAAGGTGTAGAGTTTGTGAAGTTTTTCACCACCGTTTGTAACCACGGGTACCGCTTCAATGCCATACTAATTTTCGTTTTAAAATGACGAATGAAACCCGCACTAGTAGGCACCCAGATAGATAAAGATGGCATATTATACCAATAAGATACCAATATTGAGTACAGCACCCGTGGTCAGCGATACCCGTGCGACTGCGATGAGTCAAGAGTCAAGTCACACATATTTAACGGGATGTCATTGATATGTTAATTACTTTACTGTTTACACACTTAGCTTATTTTAACTGATTAACTTATTAATATACTATAATTAATTATAAAGTTTTCCCACGAGGAAGGTTTGCACTTTCAATTTGCCGTGGTTCCTAGCTCAACTAATTGATACTAACTAACTACAGTATTTTTTGACGATTAAAAATTAATTATTAGTTGAGTTTATTTGAATAAAATTATTCAGACTTGAATTTTGGATGCGAATATGTTTATAAAGTTTATCACTTCAAAACGAAACGGATCGAAGGTTTTTTTTTAAATCCTGTAAACTCATTAGCCGGACCAGGGAATTGAACCTTGGGTATCTGACCAAGAGACTTGCCAGTTGACTACTGAATATAAGCAAATTTTTTCATATGCTAAAACTCATGTTTTACTAGAGCGTAATGCAAGATCAATGTTCAACACTATACAGCAGCTACCGACAAACGAAAACCCAACCATTAAACGGTGACAGCAAAAAACAAGGAGCCCCAGAAGGTAAGCTTAACGCATACCGCGCTCGAGCAACGCCTTCGCACGGACACGGATCTCGGGACAGCTTCGAGGGCCTAGTTGTTATCGACATTCGATCACGTTATCGTAAACAAGAATTTGTATGGCTAAATGTTAACTCTTCTCGTATGTCGCCAGGAGGCGCTGCTTCGATGCCATACTAATTTTCGTTTTCGTAAACGTAATCGAATGAATACGGATAGTAAACAAAACTCACGCTAGGCACCCTGTTCCGAGTGCCTAGTAGCAGCGCCTCTATCGGCATTCGAGAAGAGTTAACATTTTGTTATACAACTTCACGTTTTCGTTAACGTGATCGAATGGCGAATGAAATTCGCACTTGGCACCCAGTTCGAGCGCAGCTGGTGCGAGATCCCGTATCCGTGAGAGGTTGTCTATTATGTGCGTTGCTCAACCGCGTATGTATTAGTACTACTAGCTTACTCTCTGCAGTATCCTTATTTCATGGTGACAGACACAAACATGCTTGACGTACGAAACAAAAATAAAAGCGGTGCGGCGGCGGCGGCGGGCGGCGCGCGGTGTCCAATTTCGAGATTTCGGAGATACGGGGTCGGGTGGCCGCGCGCCGCATCGGGTTGCAAGCGGCCGCGTGTGCCCATTTCACCATTTTAAAGGGTTAAAAGTGAAAAAGAAAGAAACGTAATATTTCATTTTAAGGTGATAATATTTGGTTTTAAGGTGAGCCTTGAGGTTGGACTAAAAATGAATATGTCAAAGACCAAGCTTATGACCAACAGTATCAAACGAAAGGTGACCGTGGATGGAGAAGAGATTGCGTATGTCCAGGAATACAAATGTATTTAGATAAATATCTTGGCCAAATAGTCTCCTTCCAGGCGAGGCAGGCGAGGTGCTCAGACTTGGTCTTTGACGGAAGCTTCGAAGTCTAGGCTATTTTTTTCTAAACTACAACTAAATATTTCTACTCAATCCATTCGTATCATTAATATCAACATATTCGATGTGAAACTAAATATGGATTATGGATTGACGCTAAAACAGCGTAGGGTTACGTTACACTAAAATTAACGTCAGTGACTGACGCGAAAAGGCGTCGGGTGACGCCGCCGCCGCCGCCGGCCGGTTGAGACGAGCGTTAATTACTCTCGGCTCGTGTTCGGCAACTGAGCCGGGCTGGGGCTCTGCTTACAAAAGCCTTTACACAATGTGCATTTGAAGGCAGCAAACTTGGGGTTGGTTACGTTAATACATGTGGTAGATAGTATGTTAAGATGAGAGTAGAATGGAAAAAGAAAACATGTTGCACCGACCCCAAATCGTATTGGGAACAGAGCAGGCAAATAATGATGAGCTAATATAAATTTCTTATTATAACATGGCAATATTTGTAAAAAATGTAATCATATATAAAGTTTTTAATAAAGCGAACAGCAATTTAGGTTTTTTACGACGAAAAAATGTAAAAATATTATTATTAATTAGAAAACCTTCAATTCAAATAAAAACTAAACTCTATCTCACATTATCTGACAACATAAAACTTTGATTGCCTGCTACTTTTTATTTTTTTCATTCACCATATGATAAATGATCAACATTACCAGCAGCCTAAAAACGTCCCACAGCTGGCCTCAGGAACTCATACATAAGCAAAAGAATATGGGAAGATCAGGCCATCATGATCCTCATACACTAACTCTTCTTCTACTTCATGTATACGTTGTTGTATATTCGTGCCAAATAAACTAGTCGTCCATTATTTATTTAACTATTCGTATTAATAGAATTAGGCGTTATAGTTTGCGGAAATCCATGGTACAAATAAACGTAATTGAAATAATAAGTAGTGTTAATTCCGCTAAATGCGCAAAAAGCTGAATTAACACTACATATTATTTCAATTAAATTTTTTAACTATTTTTGCTATTGACATTGCTATTAACATAAAGTTAAAATTCATATCTCTTGTTAGTGTTATATGTTCATAATACAAAATGGAGACGAGACAATACTCCCAGACAGATCACGTTGCACGAAAACGAACGTCAGGCGGGGGATGACGCGAATCGGCGTCAGATAACGCGGCGATGGGTTGAGTGAGACGCGCTTTAATTAACGTGGATCGATGTGAATAATTAAAAAAATATAGGTATATGAGAATGTTTTAGCTGGTGCTATGGTAAACTATGGTTTCCGCATATAACCCGTATGGATGACTGGTACTATAGTTATAAGTCATCAGCATTGATTGCGGTAAGTAGGATCCATTTGAAATGTCGATAAACCAACTATAGTCAAACTCTTTTTAAAGATTTTTTTTTTTATATTTAATACATACATTACATACAGCTACGTGCCCTACTCCGATTTGAAGGAATCACTGTTTTATAGAACATTAAAAACATTTCTAATAGCCAAATCCTTTTATAATTTGCAAGAGTTTTTGAATATAAATGATAGGAAATTTAATATTGTATTGGTCAAATTAAGCTTTTATTGTTATTGTTATTATTTTATTTGTGTTTTTCATTTTTAAAATTTTTATCTATTTTTTATTTGTTATTGTTATTGATACTTCTATATTTTGCTGTAAATTAGATATAATTTTAATTTAATTTTAAACCTATTATGAATTTATTTTAAGATTTATTATGAATTTATTTTAAGATTTATTTTGTAATTTAATTTATTTTGAATTGTATTTTTATATGAAAAAATTATTGCAAGACCTTTTTATACACAAATAATGCAAATAAATGATTTGAATAGAATATCGTGAACAAAGGTACTAAGAGTATTTCATTCCAAAAAAGCACACCCACCAATTCTTTAGTAGACTCGAGTCTTTAGTCTAAATATTCAACTCTTTTGTAACCTTCTTAGATAAAAGTTGTGAATTAAAAAAAAAAAAACTTTTATAAACTTATATATAAATCTTTTTTGTGATAATTAGTCGCATTATGGTATCTTATTCGAAGTGACTAGGTCTCCGAATTATCATTACCAGCTTATTTTTATATCCCCACTGCTGGTTCACGAATCTTTGATATGGGTGGAAACACCACAGGGAGAACAGGCCATAAACAACCACGGGGGGCCCAGTGCGGATTGGTAGTTTTCTACGATTGTTGATGCAGCCGGAACCATCGGCTTCACGTGCCTTCTGAAGCTCCTAACTACCATGTCATCTAGTGTTTATCGCAAAATACGTTTTATCTTAGTGGGGCCTGCAGAAGTTTTCCTCTGCCAGTAGCACTTCGACCCATCGGGATCTTTTGTGCAACCCCATCCTTTCACTCTTCATCATCTGTAAATATAAATGCCATAAGATGCTAACGTCTTTAAGAGCGAAGACCTGAAGGGCTCGGAGAAGCCTATCCAAGGATCCCTCCCATATTCCTAGGATCGGCCTATCCAAGAAAGAATGGTCTTTTCCTAGCTAAATCAATACATAAAACGTAATTATTTCATAGGGCAATATCTCATATCCACGAACGAACGAAAGGAAAGCAAAAAACAAATTGTTTTCACATAAAAACGGGAACACGCCGTGTCGGCTTACAGCGAAATTAACGGCGATACGGGCGTCGGGTGTCAGCGACTTAAAATAATTAAAACGCGATTGAAACCTTCGCCCGATGCTGATGCCGGCCGATCTTCTCAAATTGTACGCTAATTAAAATTATTTTAATTACAGGCAAGCTATAAAAAAATATATTATTATATTATATAATACCTACAATATTCGCTGCGAGAGTTTTTAGTTTCACTCCCGAATGGAGGTAGATATTTTGTGGGCTTCGTTTAGATTATAATAATTTAGCGCGGGTTTTTAGACACAGCTGAAATATTGTATTTATTTCTATCCTATAACGAAAATATATATATTATCGATAATAATTTAATTTAACACTTGAAAATTAAAATGATACTTAAATTTCTAATTTACGTCTTCAATTTTTTTACTGCTTACAAATTAATCACAGAAATTAGCGAAACATTGTGTAATGTTTAATTGTAATATAAAGGTCATTTTCGCATGATTTACTAAATCCTTCGAATCGTTTATTTTACAGTTACCGTAAATAAACAAATCTACTTATAACGAAATTAACATTGTTATTCTGGACAAAATGTCGATAGGAAAAAATCGCATTGATGTACTCGTAGGTTAAAAAATTCTATACATTCAATGTTTTCTATTCGTTTTCTTTAGCAGTTTAATATCAGCAAAATGTTACAGCTTGGGAAATACCTTTTTGTAAGTTAAAAGTCTTCGAAGTGCTTCCACTTCACCACACAAAAAAAAATTATTTAACCCTATAACGAATACATGGGAGTAAACGGCTACAGACTTTATACGGGCGGGACCAATGGCTAGCCACACAAATCCCTACAACTTCTACAACTTTCACCGTTTCCAATCTTTAAGTATAAAGCCATTAGTTTGTCAGTAGTCGATACATAGATAATATAATATATGAATTCCAGTTTCGTCTGCACGGACCGGTCAACTTGAAACCTGAGACGGCGACACGACGACCCGTAACCCGATCCCGAACTAAAAGCCAACCGTCCAAATTTTCTATATACATACATCATTCATACCACATAGGTATATTAAGTTACTAGTGTTGTATAAAGGGTAAGCCGTATTGTTGTTCGGTGACACCCAGGCTTAGGTGTCATTTAGCGCAAGCATTCATTTTATTTGTTGCGAAGATTGAATTTCGTGTGAATATTTTAGAAGTGTTAAGTAAGACGGTGATACCTAATTGTTGTCAAAATTTAGTAAGGGCATTATTAAGACGAATAGAGGATGAGCATTAATGAGTACACAGATAGGTCCAAAGCCCGGTGAAACTGAAAATGCCGTAGAGGCAATCAGCAATCTCTCTCAAAAAAAAACATAGGTCCACCACATGCCCAACTGTGCTAATAAAAAACGTCTCTGATAGGTTTATGTGGTTGATTTGATATCTGATACTGTATGTAATTTTTTTTTATTTATTTATTTATTAAGAAACAATAATAAAACACTGTTATCAGTATAAACCAAGGCAATGTTATAGGAAAATTTAAATGATATTAAATATTATTAAAATAAGTTTTATAATGGCAGAAACAATATGAAATAACAATGGTTATAATAGCCATAATTGGGTTCTATATTATCATATAATGTGAATATAATATTTTTAAAACAGCGGTTTTAAGTAGTTTAGATAAATTGTAAATATTTTGAAAAAACCGAGGTATATATTGGCAGACCAACCTTCTTGATAGCATAATAATATATAATGGCTGGTAAGGCCGCTGATGGAAGCCACTAATTATTTTCTACCTTCAAATGAAAAAATATGTAGTGCAACATATTATATAGATCAATGACAGAATCGGTTAAATCAATCACAAACATCGCCACACGCATTTAAACGCAACCTTAGAAAGTATTCCATACCGATCCCACGCGCCTTTAACCGGTTCGATTCCCAGCAGGGCAAACATTTTTATTCAAATAATATGTTGAGTTAATTCCGCTAAATCACCCTTAATACATATTATTTCAATAACATTTTTTTTACTATGTATTTCCGCAAAATAACTCCTGATTCCATTAATTAAGTAAAGGCTTGTTTTACTCCGGCACTCCACTCGGTACTCCACGGCACTCCTTCGCGCCACTCCATCACTCCAAATTAATGAATATTGGAAAGTTTAGAAATCCAACGCTCAACGAGCGATGCCACGCAATCCAAGTAGTTATACAATTAAATGGAGCGATGGAATGGCATGGCGTCCCGTGAATTACGCGGCCATTACGCGGAACTCCGTCGTCGCTGCCACAACATTGCAGCCACATTCAATATTCTAATAGCTAAGCTGGAGTCTATGGGCGTACATGGATGTCTTTTGCGCTGGCTGTCATCATATCTTGCAAACAGAAGTCAAATAGTGGCATTAAAGACGTTCCGCTCAATACCAGTACCTGTTATGTCTGGGACCCCAGGGGTCCCATTTGGGGCCCTCAATGTTCGTCATTTACATTAATGAACTCATCCCTAAGCTGAAAAACTGCTCTCTGTTATATGCGGATGATTTCTGTCGAAAAAACAATACTTGAAAATAATTGAAAATTCTGTCGGATTAACTCTGTAAGAGACTGTATTCTATTGCAGAAAGACATAGATACAGCGAGCGACTGGTGTGATACTAACCATTTGAGACTAATGAAGAAGAAGAAGAAGAAGAAGAAAATACATTATACAGGGTGTTTGGTAATAGGTGTATAATCCCGGAAAATAGAAATGTAACCTATAGAGATCACCGTAAAAACATGCAAAATCATATTTACGAAGATTTACTTTCCATAAAAAAAAACAAATTTATTTTGTTACATTGTTTTTGATTAACCCTGACATGTTTTGACATCTGTTTCGTTTGGACCATAAAGTGGACGACCAAGCAGAATGCTAGACCGTGGGTCGTAGGACCGTAGTAACAAACAACCTTAATATCTCAGCCTTAAGGTGCTTTTCAGGCATACTTGTAATTTTCCGGGGTACTATGCACTGTACCCTATTTGCCATATTCGGGATTATACAGTAGGCATTACCAAACACCCTGTATATTTATTTTTTTATTTAATGTGAATTTGTGAATGGTATTGGAGCAGCGTCTCCTAAGACAAACGAGGTACGTCGCAATTTTAAAAAATCTATTGAATGGTATAAAAAAACTCATACCGAGCGCAGGTGTTTTTTTAAAGGTTAGCTAGCAGGAGACAGGATCATCCCCATTAAAAAAAGCTGTATCCTAGTATCCACGGGAGCCCATTAATAAATCTACGGCCAGTCGCGGTGTCGTATGACTGCCATTTAATATTCAGTGAGCTTGTTTTTTTTACGTCAAACAAACCAACACAACAGAGTTACGAAAAATGTTTTATTTTATTTTTTAATGATTGATTACAGTGAACGCATTATGTAGGTACGTGTATACAAAGATAGAGTTGTGATAAAAATAAAGTTAATAATGAAAAAAAAACTTACATTTACAAAACTTTTTTTTTTTTTTACAAAAAAAATATAAGTTTATGGTATTGGCACCAGTTTTCGGCAGGAACCAGTGGTCGACAATTTTTTTTTTAACCGTTGGACTATTTCTAACTGGTCCGCCACTGATTTGTGACATTAGCGACAATCGAATACAGCCAACTGTCATCCAGTAAAATTTTAATGAAATTCTAAACTTTATTTTTGGCGACGAAAACTGTGTCCAACAATGGGCTTAAAATGTCAAACACTGCGATATGTTGTCATAAATGCGACTGTCAACACGTTAAAAAAAAGTTTTGATACCCACACTCACGTCATCATCAGTAGTTTAGCGGAGCTGTAGGGATTTCACCCGACCCGATCACCTATCCGTTCGGCTCCCGGCGACGGACGAGGCGTTTCAAATCTACTCGTATTTAATTATTACATATTATTTGATTTTATCCTAACGTTTCGAACCCTCTAAAGGGTCTTGAGACCCTTAGCGAATAAATTCGAAAAAGTGTTTCATTTCAATGTGTAGTGTTCGCGTAAACATTAGAAAACAAATTTATATGTAACTTGCGGCCCGTCCCGGCTTCGGACGGGTGGACTTTTATTTTGTTAATATAGCAATTAAGTTACTCAGCGCTAATGTAGCATTCTAATGGTGAAAGAGTTTCTTAAATCGGTCCTGTAGTTTTTGAGTTTATTCGTAGCAAACATACACAAATACAAAGCTTTCCTCTTTAAAATATTAGTTTAGATTAAGTTTTTTTTATAGAAAATAAACTTACACATTAGATAAAAGTCAGTAAGAAACTGAAGAGCTCGCTTGCGCATTCCGGTGCGATCTTGCAAGTTAATCGACTTTTACAATGTTGCCAGTGGGACGGACGGGTGATCAAATGAAAATGTCTCTAGCTTTTCTGTGCATCGATAGGTACTTTAAACCATTGGTCCGTCCGCCTATTTGTTAGTGCTGTCATAAATATGACAGTCGTTAAAATCCTCCAACACGCATTGCGTGGTGACATGATGAGTTATGGTGATATTTGAACATCACCCGGTGATGTCGAAATAAAAATAACATGAACACTAATTATATTAAATTATTATTATTAATTACTAATTATATTATTAAGTTATTAGTAACATGAATGACACTAGGAAATAGAGTATTTTTTGCTTAAATAACAATTTGATTATTAAAATAAATATCGCTGGCCCATAAACCACCACGCTAGCTAATGCAGCCGGGACCAGCGGCTTTACGTGCCTTCCGAAGCACAGAGAAGTAAAGACGCTACAGTTTTGGTCACCCATCCGATGACCGACCTTTGCAAAAGTTGCTTAAAAAAATAAGGTATCAGTGTTCTTAAATAAGAGAATGCGGAGAATTTGTTATCGATATCATAGCGTGATAACTAAAAATCACCGGTTCAAAAATCCCCCCGATAGAGAGCTATTAGCTTGTAGAAAATCTGACTTCAGGAGTGGTACATTTATAGGCTGATGACGACGATGATATTACTTAACAAGACTATGTCTTGTTAAGCATATCACATATATATACATATGCACAATGTCCATGTAAACACTGAGCTAGATTTATCTTTTAGAATATTAGTGTTAGACAACATCAACCTTATCCTAGTGCATATAAAGATGATATTGTAATTTCAGATTGTTTTACTGGACGCTGGATATTCGACGCTCTCACGCACGCCTCCTCCTGTGAGGTGGTGTTTGCACCCCTTTCGCCATAGAATATAGAGAGCGAGAAGAAGAGATACCTACAGCGGTTTATGCTAGGGGTTTTTGTAATTATACCTTACGGGTAAGCACTTGACTTTATCTCACATGATGGTAAATGATAACAAGACCGAAGGGGGAAGCATACGTCATCCGGATTCCTCAACTAATAAGGCACTGGCTATCTTATCTGTATATGTCGCAACACAAGCTACTGACATTGATATTTAAATAAGATGCTGCTATCCAGGCGAACTTAAAACAAGCCATAACCAAACCGAATACTAACATAACCGCTGGGAATCGAACCTTCTGGGCCTGAGTGGTCTTAACCACTAGACCACAGAGGCAGTTAGGTTTTCATTAAAATGAAAATTGAAGGCTATTGTCAGTGTAATCGTCACTTTTTATCGGGTGCGTTCCATTTCATGCTAAATGAGCTTACAGTATCTTCTTGCATTGTGTGGGGCCGAGGCTTAATGTGAGAAGAAAACATGTTGCGCCGACCCTCGTAGTGGTAGCTGCAGTGTTCGACACGTATTTTCGTCGCCATAAAATTTATATAGAATTTCAATGTCATTTTTCTGGAATACAACTAGGGAGCAGCTATATTAAAATGTTGCTAATGTCAAAAATCAGAGGTTGCCCTCATTTTTTTATGATTATAGGACAAAAAATGTCGAACCCCAATGCCACTAACCAAGTTGTGAAAAAGAGCGTCAGAGTCGTGACATTAAATAGTCCAACCGCCTTAGTGTTTCTTAAAGCACCAACCGGTCTGCGCATCCCAACTCTTTGCACAAAGACGTACAATGCGGCGCATCGCATGGCCGGTGTCGGTTACGGCCGGGTATCGGGTGGCGCTCCCATCGCGCCCCGTGTTCAGTTTATCCGTGTTATGTTATATTGTTGGCGTAATTATTGTAATAACTTGGGCTTTGGGAGTGGGAGAAAGGGGGTGGTCCTATAGAGGGAGATCTTATGATAATCAAGCTTAGCTAACCGGTTAGCTACTTTATCGCACCCGTGCTCGTGTTTACGTATCCATCCGTGTTATGTTATATTGTTGGCGTAAGGGCGGTATGACGCCGCTACAATGACCGTCCAAGTTCAGAACCAGACTAAAGATATCCCCTTGCCTCGAGGTGTGAGACAGGGAGATGTTATATTCCTAAACTGTTTTCAAACTCATTGGAGGACGTCTTTAAGACACTGGACTGGACAGGACGAGGCATCAACATAAACGGCGAGTACATCTCACACTTGAGATTTGCGGATGACATCGTTATTATGACTGAAACGTTGCAGGACTTACAACAGATGCTGGACGGCCTTGCCTTCTCCTCTCAACGTATCGGTCTACGGACAAAACAAACCTTTGACAAAACAAAGGTCATGTTCAATGAACATGTTGACCCGGGACCGATTACAGATAACGATGTAGCGCTCGAAGTTGTTTCCGAGTACATTTACCTAGGACAAACGCTTCAACTAGGAAAAAACAACTTCGAGAAAGAGGCTAATAGAAGGATTAGGCTGGGCTGGGCAGCATTTCGTAAACTCCATCGGGTCTACTCGTCGCAAATACCACAGAGCCTTAAGACGAAAGTATACAACCAGTGCGTCCTACCTGTTATGACATACAGAGCCGAGACGTGGACACTCACGGTACGACTAGTCCACAAATTTAAAGTCACTCAGCGAGCTATGGAGAGAGCTATGCTAGGTGTTACTCTAAGGGATCGAATCCGGAACGAAGTAATTCGCCAGAGAACAAGAATTACTGACTTAGCTCTTAGAATTAGCAAGCTGAAGTGGCAGTGGGCTGGTCATATAAGCCGCAGGGCGGATAACCGTAAGACCGCGACTCGGCAGACGTAGTATAGGACGCCCTCCGGCGCGGTGGAGCGACTATATACGCAAAGTGGTTGGATGAGAGTAGCCGAAGATCGGGCTCAGTGGCATGCATTGGGAGAGGCCTATGTCTAGCAGTGGACTGATGTGGGCTGATTATGATGATGATGATGTTGTCGTAATTATTGCAATAACTTGGACATTGGGAGGGGAATGAAGAGGGGGTGATTTTATGATAATCAAGATTTGTGAAGTCTCTTGACAAAAAAGATGCTTTTTCATTCTCTTGAGGGGCCTAACCATTACATCAGATTTGATAAACCACAAATACTCGCTAGAGAACAACGATTCATCCCTAATTACTGTAATAACTTGGCTTTGGGAGATGGCGGGAAAGGGGGATATTAAGAAAATAAAGCTTTATGAAGTGCCTTGACAACAAAGAAAGACATAATGTTATTGTATTGTAATTGTGCTCATTTCAAAACTTCAACATATTGTTGATGTTACAATAATAGTGGCTTTGGGAGAAAAAGGAAGTAAGACAAAGGATAATAAAGCTTCGTTAACGTCTCTCGATAAAAAAGATCGTCTACTTTTATCCATCAGAGCATATACAGCAAATCACCATCCACGCTTGGCCGACATTCCTAAATAAATTAGAACCATGCACTTTTGAGTCATCATTTTATTGCGCACTGCTATTTGTGGAATGCGTTAGCCAGTGTCTGTTTTTCAAAAACATAAAACACCGTTAGATTTCAAATTCAAAGATGGTAATAAGAGAGAGAGAGAGAGAGACAATAGGCATCTCTGGACAAGCTTGCTTTATCATAGATTTTGTCTTTGACGACCTCCGTAGCCGAGTGGCTTGCACGCCGGACTTTGGGCGGCGCTAACTCTGAGGTCCTGGGTTCGATTCTCGGTCGGGTCAATGTCGAAAACGAACTTTTCGATATTGTGTCGGGTCTGGGTGGTTGTGGTGGTTATTTATATACTTATTACAATTTACAAGACAAACTAGCTGTCTTACCGGCCCAAAGTAAGGTCAATAGCAATCCCATGTTGAAGGGATCCTACAATAATCAAGCTCTGCATAATCTTACTTACTGCTACTATCTTACTGCTAAACAGAAAAACGAATTCCGATTATGTAAACTATTTCATAAGCGGGATTTGAAGCCGCGTGCTACTGAAGAAAGCCTACCTAATACAGCAGGCAGTATCCGTCCCAACTCCCACGCATATCCCACGCGTGAAATAACGCGCGTAAATTTTACATTATTAATTAGGTAAACTTTTTGAAGCGAGTGAATATACAATTTCTTACAAATCCTATATTACATTAAGGTCTCAGTCTTGAAAATTATACACTCAATTCTGTTTTTAAATAAACAGCATCTCCTTGACATTGAATGAGCCGAGCTCAGTGATAAAACGACTGCATCAAACGAGTGAGACGTTACTAAGTACACAACCGTAAATAAACTGATGATCCGACGGCGCAGTGCACGCCAAAATTACATCACACGACACACTATTAGAAGTCTTAATTGCGTGGATGAGGACTCAAATTTGTAACGTACAAGATTAAGATTCCAGACCTTGGCCTGATAAAACTGCGAGTTAAACTGCAACGATCCCAATTCAAAAGGCTGTCCGGAAATATCGAGGTATCAACTTGCTGCATTATTTTAGCACGTTACTCGTAGGCTACCCCTTGTCTTGTTTGCTAGTCACAGGTTTTTCCAATTCCACAAACATCCGTGGGACCTACATAAGTTTTTAAATAATATCTTAAAATTAAACATAAAGAGGAAAAATAAATGGTACCATTGCATTGTAATGCGCTGGCCCAAGTATGAAGCTATGACTTGAGCGAAGACTCTGCTTAAACTTACTTGAAGAATTTCAACAATATTACCGACAAGAACAAAAACTATTAATTCTGAAACATCAAATGACGTCTCACAACAGTTTTCCAAACATACGAATGAAACCTGGTATGTTTTTTTTCTTTTAATATTAACCCTTTGTTCCCAACGAGTCACACTGTAACCTGTAACACTGTGACTCGTTGGGAAAACTTTGTAAAATTATTCCCAACTTGTCACACTGTAACACGTTGGGAGATCTTTCTTAAATAATTCCCAACCAGTCACACTGTGACACGTTGGGAGACCTTTCCGAAATTATTCCCAACCAGTCACACTGTGAATCGTACCTACTCTTAGATTTTTAATAACAGGATATCCTATTATTACTTACTATCATCAGTTTACGATAAATTCATGTTTGGTAATTAATTCAGGGTTGTAGAAATAAAAGATCAGTGGTAAAATCAAATAAGTTTAATTAGGTACCTATCATTAAAAAATCAACATATAAAAAAATATTAAATAAATCAACAATATAAAATCACTTCGTCAAACATGTAAATATTATCATTGAAAGAACAATTTAGACATTCTTGAATATAAAGATCTATGTGTCCTTCCAACATTGAAAACATTATACAAAATATTTCTCTTGCTTGTAACGAAGAAAATACTACTATCCGTATATTATCCATATTACATGAATAATCTGCTAGCACATAATCTTCGTAACGGGGTGGCACTTCGAATTCCAGCACTTTCTTATGGCGCATTTTAGAAACCCCGGCGTCTGAATTTCTTTTTCTATACAAAGTGCTTTTAATACTTGAGAACTTTGGTATCTCGGAAATAATGTTTATACCAGTATCTTTGAGGTTGCCTAGCATGGTATTATAACTATTAGGTATATTTGGAAAATTCGGTTTAATTAATTCAGACTTAAGTTCATGTAGAGATTCTTCGATTTGATTCTTTGCAAAGTCAGGGACGCACACGTGAGCAGTTTCTTCTAAGATTTGCTGATCCTGTTAATAGAAATAGAACTATTAACGTAGGTACTTAGAGACAAGATGCTTCAGATATTTTTATTTAGGAATGGGGTCGGCGAAGTCCCTGCTGAACCACTTTGCAGCAAGAATCGCGTGCGCATGGTCGTTTAGCGTTTACTGACCTAATCGTATAGAAAACAAATATTTGCATCCCTTTCTTTACGAGCTTTAACATGGTTCCTGATGATTCATATTTATGTTCGTACAGTACGAGCTTACCTGCAAATATAATCCTTAATTTTGCATGGGTAGAGAATATTATACTTTGGGTGGAGCTTCTACACAAAAATAAGATTAAGTGTTCTATTGTATTAACAGACAAAGAAGCTCGGACTGTCACACCCTTTCGGCTGCTTTTTCGGCGATTTTCAAAAAAAAATTAGGGAATTACGTAAACAAGTTGAAAGCAATAAAACACCTGTTTTCTTTTTAACAAAAGAATATGATTTATGACGGCGGCAAGTCAATAATAGTTAGTGCGTTTGTCGGTTTAATTTTTATTTCCCTGTTAGAAATATTTTAACTGGTAATCTAAAGGTCAGAGTATATCTTTGTAGGCTATCAAGATTAACAGGAATATTGCATTTAGAATAGGATCGAATTTTTGAGTCAAAGATTGGATAAAAGGTTTCACATAAATAGAGTTAAAAAAATGAACATGCAACAGTATACCTATCAGCAGGTTGGCCTAACAAGCCAGAGTGTGACTGGTTGGGAATGATTTAAGAAAGGTCTCCCAACGTGTCACAGTGTGGTATGACTGGTTGGGAATTATTTAAGAAAGATCTCCCAACGAGTTACAGTGTGACCAGTTGGGAATAATTTTACAAAGTTTTCCCAACGAGTCACAGTGTTACAGGTTACAGTGTGACTCGTTGGGAACAAAGGATATTAACGGGTAAGCACAGTGCCTTGATCTCACCTGATGTTTTAAGTGATGATAAGGCCAATGATGGAAGCGCACTTCACCCGGGATCCTCAACTAGCGAGGTACTGGCTATCTTATCTCTAGCTGCCGGAACACAACAATGCTACAAACATTGATGTTATGGCGACATATTTAGATAAGATGGTGGTAGCTAGCCAGGCGGATAAACAAGCCCTACCACCAACCAAAACCGAGTACACAAACATGTACCCCCGCTGAGAATCGAACCCGGGACCTCTGCGTCTAAACCGGTGGTCTTAGCCATTAGACCACAGAGGCGGTTACGTTTATGGTTACGGTTACGGTTATGTTTAATCCTTAGAGCATGTTTAGTCTGACACACCTTTTTGGGCAAGAAAACGCAAAACATTTACGCAGAGGGCGCTGTGTGTTTGTTACTTGCATTGAGTTAGTACGTTACTTGTCTAACATTCTGTAAAAAAATCGGCTTCGTTTTTTTGCTATAAGTAGTGTCCTTTTGTGGTGCAAACAAAGTTTTAAGCAATATATTCTTCCTGGCGAATCTTAGATCTAAGGGCAGAATTGAAAAAAGGGGTGCCTCGCGTCAAGTAAAGAAAGCTGATCTGATAGAAAGGTAAGTTTTGATGTAAGTTCCACGCCTATTTCACGCTTCTAGATTACTACAACTATTTAAATAAAATAAATCACACACTTCAGTAATGAAAAGTAGTAAAACATGAAGTTTTTTTCACCTTACAGAAGAATTAACAATTAATTAGAAAACTAACATTACCTCAAAATTGTTCAATAATAAAGAAGTTAAACATTTTATTTCTGTTACAGATTGGAGGCTTATGGCATAACTGCAATTTTGATAGCATCAAAAGTAGACTAAATGTCTTTCCAATCGCTCTGTTCGGGCTGAAGTAGAAGGTTCTACTGTGCTATTCCAGGAAAATTGTGTTGGCACCGCTGATTTCTTCAAAAATTTACGCCGAAGTAGAAAACCTGTTACAACAAGTTTTAAAATCTATAATTAAATGTTACAACTGGATATTTCGTTTTTTATTAAAACATAATATAGTCTGTTGCTTTAAAGTTTGTTCTTCTTAAAGCTCTTTCCCATTTTTTCTTAGTGCAGAATTTGGAGGAAATTTATGGGAACCTATTTCATCATATCCAAAGGCCACACGTCGACCCGTTATTTATTAAAGTTAAGGAATCTTATTAAATTAGAATAATTTGTATGGAGATTGACAGCTGGTGTGTAACAAATCACCCTCTAGAATCTAGAATGAACTATTTGAAAATTCAAAAAATTCAAAATTAAAAAAAAAAAATCAAAATTCAAAATTATTTATTCAGTTTAGGCTACAAGTAGCTCTTGTGAATGTCACTATGCCATCCATTTGACAGTTTGCTTCCCCAGAATTCCATGCTCTTTTATGTTATTTTCTTCAGTATTTTTTATGCAAACAGTGAATAAAAAGATAACCTCCAGAAAACATTGACGTCCTTGCTAGACATGGCTACGTCAAGGTGATCTCATTTGTATTAGTATTAAGGTAACTTTCAGTGGTTGCATCCGCAAATTTACATAACAATACACATAAATGCATTGTCGGTCGCGTGTTGCGTTTCGTGTATCCCTAAACGGATAGATGATTTCCCATCGCCATATTTCACCACAGTTCGGGTTTGAATGCTATCGCTAATATTAATACGTCAATGCATTACAAAATTTGCATTTAGAACGATTTAGAAACGATTGTCTTGCGAAAAGTGCATTTGCCTGTCATGAGGGAACTCTTTGCTGAATACCGTTCGGGTGTTTAGTAGTTTTTTTAACATCGCATGTATAGACACAAGCATTTTAAAAACTATGGGCATTTCCACAACACTGTCTGAATCAGGAAGTATTCTACAATTTCTTTCTACACGATTGTAGCAAAATTACAGGCTATTCTATTATTATTCTCTTTATTAAATATATATGTTAAGAATTTTTTTTACAATATTTTATATAAAAACATATTTACAATATAAAATATTATAAATAACTTAACCTAGGTTGCCACCGGCAGCGGGAATAGACCCAAGCTATCGTTGGTTAGAGCTGCAGAGTGAGGAACCTCCTAACAATATATATATTATATTCTAGCGTCGTAAATATGTGATTTGAAGCGAAAAAATATGAAGAAAACTTGTCCAATAAGTAACTAATAAAAGTAAACTAATTGTTTACTAAATTTTTCCGTATCCTATTGCAGTTGCGACGTTAATAAATATTTGAGATTTTTACGGCAACATAGGTAAGAACGGGGTAAGACGACGAGTGGGGTTATAGCTTAATTAAATAAATAAATCTGCCAATCGTTAAATCCACATTTTCCCCCCGATTTGTTACTGGTTGGTCACCCAGTGGTCGAATTGTAATTGTATTGTAAGTGGTAAAATTCAACCGAAATTTACAAAATGTTTATATATACAATGTAATGAAACACATTGTACACAAATTTTATCTTTCGTAACTCGTTCTCCATTAAAACTTAAACTACCTACCTAACAATTACACTCCTCCGTGCGCACGTGAAGCAAAAACTTTGTACCGCTTTTTACGAAAATTGCGCGGACGGATGAGTATGAAATTTCGCACACTTATAGTTTATATAGAGAAATGCTAATATTTATTTTTTAATTATTCATAAAAAATTAGTGATGAAACGAATATCACTTAGCTATTACGATCACGATTACGATTATTGCACCTAATAATCGACGATTACGATTACGATTATTTGCTTTTAGTAATAAATGAAACAAATTATCGATAAATCAACATATGATTTATTACCATAAGAAAAATCATATAAAATGTATAAAAAAATCAATAACTAAAATTCAAGTATTTGAATAGGTACTTTAAATTTTTGTTCAAAACACATAACATTTCTAGCTATTTAGCCCAATAAATTAATTTAAACTACACTGAACTTACTTTGGTAGAGCGAACTAACGATAAATAATAAAAAAAACATATTACGTTTTTATTTTTATGTTTTAATAACATTACTTAAAACTCACAAACAATATCTCATAATTCAGAAGTGGAGGGGAAGTGGGGTCCCCCTATCCCCTCCCTCTTCCCCCATCAAATTTTGGTTACGCGGTTGTACAGTTTAACCAATAAATGTCAGAAGTAATCACTAAATAATCGATAGATTGGACGATTACGATTAATCGAAATCGAAATCGTAATCGTTTCATCACTATATAAAATACATTAAATTATATAAACAGTTGTTTCATACATTTTTCAAAAACGTCAAAAATGGAAGAGGAGCGGACGAAATCTGTTAATTAATGCCAATCCAAACTCACATTCTATTTTTTTTATTTTTCATTGCTTAGGATACAATCCGTGCAGCCTTAATAAAATTACGGTCGAATTTCGACCACTAGGCGACCACTAGTGTTTTAAAAAGGGCACGGAGTTCTAACTTCACTTATTAATTTAATACTTAGTTAGATTGCGTTAAAGAAGATTTGAACAGTACTTGTACCTACTTGTAATATAAAAAAAAGTTTTTGATATTACACTTTCAATTTGGGGGAAAATGAGGTTCAAAATTAAATATTCTTATTTTTGTTCAGGTACGGGAAAATCGCGCATTAATGTATCACGAGGAGGCTCTCTGCAGTGAGACGAATTTCTAAATTTTACAGTATCATGTAAAAAGATTTGAATATATCTATCTTGAATCTATCTTGTAACTAAATATTTTAAATCGCTTGCTCGATCTGTTGAAAGTAGGTAGGCTACTTTAAGAAATGATTGTGTAATACAACAGCAATATTTTACATTTTTAAGCTAATTCTACTGAATTTTATACATAGGTTTTACTAAAGAAGGTCGTTCTCAATTTATTATAGTACCTAGGTACCGATGAAGCTCAAATTAAATTGTTTCTTTCGACTATTTTTTCGTAACGCGTAAAAATATCCAAATTACACGCACTCAACTATCTAGGTCGTCTACGTGGTTAATATTATAAATTAAATCGACCTCAAACTCTCGCGCACAAATCGTCGCGGGTGTCCCGTGACGTCACGACGCGTGGACACCGCCAATAGGGTTATTGACACATCAAACTATTTCTGTGGCGCCAAAATAAAGCCCGCGAGGCGAGGACGGGCGTTCGAAACAAAAGACAATCTCGCTCGCGCTAGATCGCGGCAAAGCTAACTACTAAGATAATCACATGAAAACAATAAATTGAAGCGTTGTCGGCTTGTGGCCTGGGACGGTCTCGAGTTACGTTTTGAGCAAAGGAACGTCTAAAATTACCCGCACGCACACAGCGCCACCGGCGTACGAATACACGCACACAGGGGCGCCGCCTATATCTATTATCAAAACATCCAGCGACTCTGGTTACAGCGATCCGAGCGCGCTTCAGATATCGCATTACACACTTTAATGGCTGGAAAAGGCCTCGAAAACGTGATATTACATGCGTTTTATTGTGTATCGCGAAATGTAATTAATACGGGTACCGTATACTAGATAATTTATTCGGCGTAACCCTGAATCGGGCTTCGCAGAGGCCCAATACGGATCGGCGCGAATAAAATATCGAATTTAAAAATACGACTCCGGCTTCTAATGTTACGAGACGAGATAAAACAGGCCAGTTGCCAATAGGACTGAGACGTAACACGAGGATTGACTCCGACGGAAATCCACGTCAGCCGCTAGGAAATGACTCACTTTGATTTCTTCTTCATTCTCCTTTTTCACTTGAGCCCTGAGGGGTGGCGACGACAGGTCCTTTGGCGTTTTGTTGTCCATTGTACCAAACTTTTAATGCACTCAGTACATCAACACATACAAACGTCAATCAAGAAATATCTTTAAAAGTTTTCTGTAACGCAACGCAAGTTTGTTGTTCGCGAAAACATTTTTATAGCACAGACGATGATACTCCACCGCACGAGTATCCCGCGCGACTGCCGAGGCGCGACTGATCTAAACTGGTGGCCGCCATTGGACGGCGAATAGTGTGCGGTGCGCTTTGTGAAAGCTCATTTTCCCGCGCGTTTGGGCGGAGCTTCAGGTGCGCTGAGCAGATGCATGCAACTCTAGCACATAGTGCCTATCTATACGTAAGTAATCTGTGTCTTAGCCTCGTTTTATTTAAAAATACCTAAAAGTCTAAAAGGTATCTAATCTAACTAATGCTAAATCAAATAAACAATAAAGTTATACTTTTGTATTATAAAAGGTCACAGTCAAAGAATATTTATAAAACAGCCTGGTTATAATAAAAAACACATTATACTCTATTTGAATCAATATAATAAAATTAATTTATATAATTTTTATACTGATATGATAGCCTTTATCAGCAGTGTCCTACAGTTAACAAAGGGTATAATTTAAACGCTCATCAGAAATATTTTTAGACCCTAAGCCTAAGTACTAAATAAATTAAATTACTCCAAAAAAATGCCTTTATAATTTTTTTTTTATTACACAACAGAAGGGAAAAACTACCAAATTGAAACTCAAGGCATAAAATATTGATATTATCTATTTGGTGGCAATATAACATATTTGGTCTGAAATGCAGTTATAAGGTATTCATATATTTTTAAGGCATTTAATAAAAATATAAATTGTATCCTTTTTATAATATTTTAGGAAGCACAATATGGTGATCATTTATCCATTTTGGTAAGCGTTTCGAATTTTGTTGGTAGTAAAATTGATACATTTTTGGTAGGCGTTTAAACACAAGCCTTCTTCAGCATTGCGTTAAATAGATCATTAAGTTTTTATTTAGAGTATCTTGAGTGTGTCATGCTCTCTTTATTGTCTCTACGGTGGTGGCGTGTGCGTCGGGTCGTTACGTTGAGCGAAGCGATGGCTGATTCATATGTCATACTCGCGAACGGGTGCCGCCTGTGGAGGCTGGTCAGCTCTTGCATACTTATCTCATTTTTAGTATTATTCACTACAGTGACTTTGTTTTTCTTAATCAATTTTTTACTTTTACTAGAGTACCTACTGTAGTAGTACTGTATGACATTGTGGAAATTAAAACTTTTACCTGAGGTAAACTTTATAACTTAGATTTCTTATTTTGTTTTTTTACATGTGGTTGTCTTCTATATTTTTTGTGTTTATTTGTGATGGAAAGTGTCCTGCTATGATAGGGCATTGTCCAATATTTTTGACGCTGCAAGGGAGAAAAGAGCTGGACACTTAATGAGTTTCTTGCCGGTTCTTCTCAGTATCTACAAGATCTCCCGCCCAGAGTAGACTTACGAACCGATGGCATAGTGACATTCATAAGAGCTACTTGTAGCCTAAAAATATAATTGACAACTAATGAATTAATGAATGAATGAATGAAACTAATGAATTGGCAACTTTGGCAAACTTTGGCTTTTTTTGACAAAGTAAAAAAGTAAATAGTGTTGAATAACTTCGGCGGGCTGGTTAGAACCACGATAGCTCAATTGGAAGAGCACCTGACCCGGTATGTCAGAAGGGTGCAGGTTCAAATCCTGCTCGTGGAAATTTTTTCAACATTGTGTTTTTGTAATTTGTTTCGCAACAAAATTTGCGTTAAAATTTTATAAACAAAACAAAAACATTTTATAAAAAGCTTGCCTACTTCTTAACTGATCTTTAGTATTTGTAAAAATATTATGATCAGATGTTAATGACGGTAGTTGTTGACATTGAATAGGCGCCTTTGGCTTTCAAAGTAAAAAAGTAAATAGTGTTGAATAATTTCGGCGGGCTGGTTAGAACCACTATAGCTCAATTGGAAGAGCACCTGACCCGGTATGTCAGAAGGGTGCAGGTTCAAATCCTGCTCGTGGAAATTTTTTCAACATTTGTGTTTTTGTAATTTGTTTCGCAACAAAGGGAATTGATCAGTTTCTTAGGGTGCTTTGGCCTGGCGTGGACATTAACTATAATAATAAATTAATTCATATTTAAATATTTCATACCTAAAAGAAATTAATTAACATAACAAAGTTGCAGCAAGTTGTAAAAAACATGCCAAATATAGCATGCGTAATATTGTGATTTTGTTACTAAAACTAAAAAAAAAATATTATCTCTTCCTAAAATAAGTTAAGTATTATTCTTTACTTTAAAGATATTTACTTATTTATGTGTTATGGTATAGAATATTATAAGTAGGTGTAATTTTAAGGGTGTCTAAGAAAAAAAAATCTTAATATCAGGGAGTGTAATATTAGCGGATAAAATAAAACAACATTATTTCGTATAATGGTTTTATTCAGAATCATCTGTAATCAAAATATTGTCTACAAACTGGGCAGGTGGTGTTATATTATATTCATGCCTTGCCCAGCTTAAATACACATTATTGTCATAACGTGAGCATAGCAACCCACCGTTCTTCGGCCTACCAGGCAATTGCAAGAATATTGATTAATTGCTTCTCTGCCTTGTTGATTATTATTAAATAAGATATAAACAAAATATATTTTTCGGCTTATGAGCTGATTCTGTCAGTATTGCCAGGTAATAAAAAAAAACGTTTCTAATTCAAGTACCAGAAATCGATTATTCATTTATAAAACTAATGTTATCGTAAGCGTTCATGTGGTAACCAAAAATTGAGCCTGCAAGGCTGTAACTAAAAAATGGCGGTGCTTTGTTCATGCAATCGGCGAGAATACTTGTTATTACAACTTTTTTTACAGAATACTTTCCTGCGATGAGTGTTGCGTCAATAATTATTAACGAATTCATTATATTTATTCGTAACAATACTTTTTTCTGAGCAACTTGTTCAAACCAGGCCGAAATTGGCGATTCCCTTTGCGTTAAAATTATATAAACAAAACAAAAACATTATTGATACTGTTATGGCAGACTTCTAAAATTGTTAACACACTACTCAATAGAATGGCGATAGAATAAGAGTGGATTGGAAATGGGCTATGATGACATATTGGTCAATAAACAGACTCGGGGCCCTGTAAGATTTTGCATGTTGGAAAAACCCTACAGAAGCCATTTCACAAGAAAATAATAAGATTTTTGAATTTGCCGCCTTTTTCATGGACACAACTCGCTTGACAGACTCTAGCAACTATGTTTTGGAGCCAACCTGTCACCAAAATAATAATGGTGGCTGTGGCATTTTTCGCTGCAATAACTTGCAGTAGGCACTAGGTTATGGTGATCCCGGATCATCATAGCGGCATATACCGATAGGAAAGCATGAGATTTTAGTGGGTATGCCCTTCTCCCTTGAATGAGGGTATCATTTGTGATGTTAACTTTTATTGTCTTTGAATTTTGTTGATGTTATGTGTAGATGTTGAGCTCAACTTATTTGTAGCATACCGGACCAATCTCCGTGATTTATGGTTTGCTTTATATTGTAATCTCATTGTAATATTATTAAATAAAGTAAAAAATAAATAAATTACAATCACAAAGAAAAAAGGAGATTAGGCTGTACGTGCTAGATCTCTCTGTCATCTTGTGGAAAAAAAGCAATAAACGTCATTCGTTTTTTACGAGGAAATTAATTTTTATTCATCGGCTGTTCATTCATTAGGTATTTATAAACAACGTTCACTCACTTCAAGCTTCAGTCAGTAATTTGTTATTTGGGCATTTTTATTATAAACATTTCATTATATATTTGAACATGAAAACCTCCATTTAAATACTTATTTATTTTTGCAAAAATAATGTCATCGAGAATACCAGGGACTGCATTGAGTTTAAAGCAGGTGCTCATTATTAATAAAAGAATTGGTTTATATCCATTTACGTGATTTACGTTATCGTTAACATGATAACTAGAGAACTAACTAAAATTAAAATAGATTAAAATTTCGAAAGATTTATGATAAACGACTAGCATTGGTAGATAAAAAGTAAAAGGTTATCTAAAGGCGTATTGTAAGAAACTTATTAACATTTCAGTTTATGCTACGTCAAGAAGTCCTCAAGTTATATCGAGAGATTTTTCGTACCATAAAATTAGTACCAGACAAAGTTACACAAAAAGAGTTAAAAGAATGGGCTCGAGCTGACTTCAAAAACAACATGCATCACAAAGAAGAAGCTACCATAAAAACAATGTTACATTACGGCAAGAAATCTTTAAAAGACTTACAAAGCTCTGTAGCATTAAGCAAAGGATAACTTACGAGTCTGGTGCAGTGAAACAATAGTTGTCAATCCTATAAATATTATATTTGTATAATTGAAATAATATGTACATATTAGTGTAATTAAATGTTGAAAAGATTTTTAACTTCGGTATTACAACCTTTATTTTACTTAATAATAAGTATGAAAGGTAACATTTTTTGTTCATTAGGTATTAAATCAAAGGGCTACATCATGGCACTATTCTTAAGACAAAAAGGCTAACAATAAAATATGCATTGTAATAATCTTTACATAGAGCTTGATGGCGCAGTGGATAACGCACCTAATCTGCGAGTGCTGAGGTTAAGCAACTTTCGCAAAGGCCGGTCATCGGATGGGTGACCAAAAATGTAACATCTCGAGCTCCTCCATCCACCGTGCTTCGGAAGGCACGTAAAGCCGTTGGTCCCAGCTGCATTAGCAGTCTTTAACAACCACCAATCCAGTGGGAACATACAAATGACCTGATGATGATGATGATGATAATAAATCTTTACATTTGTGAAGAGAAGTCTGAAGCAAAGAGTTACCAAATGAATAAATTATAATACAAATGTTAATTTAGCAAATTAAACATCTAGGCGGATCTGACTTAAAATAAAACCATTTTAAGTATCTGTCATTGAACAAAAATAAATGGTATTTAGGTATTTCTAATTATCTACAATGGCTTTGTAAAACAGATATAATAGCATAGGCCCAGTGATGCCTGTACCCACAACTACTGTAAATACTGTAAAGAAAGTCACAAAATCGCCATTTTTATTAAGGGACTTTGCTAAAACTTGTATTAGATTTCTTGCGATATGGTGCCCATCAGTTCCATAGCAAGGCACTACGTTCAAAAATCCAATACCCATTGAAAATATGAAAATGTACCGCAGAAGCTTCTCAAACTGTGAAGGAGAGAAGAAAGAAAACAAGCCAATCCTAGGAAAATATTGATCAATAAAAACAGTTTTGTGCAAATCATACGGTAAGCCTAAATAAAGAACAGGATTATTTTCCTGCCTTTCAATTATTAACAAGTAAGTGTGGTTGTTCATGGATGGTTTGAGACAATGATAACTCCTGGGACATGAGAATCCTTCATGTTCAGTACATTTTACGAATTTTTTTTTGATCATATCTCTAGGCCTGAGACAGGAGTATTGGCCTGGTAAAACTGAATCAGCAATTACTTTTGGCTCTATATACTCAAAACAAAAGCTGTATAAGTCATCTTTCCTACAACATTCCACAACATCATTCTCTTTGACAGTTTCCATCATTATTTCATCATGTTTAGCAATAAACTCAGCACTAGTGCAAATACCAAAGCGATTGTAGGCCATATGTAAGCAGTATGACCAGTCATTTGAATTTTTTATTTCACATCCATTGATTGATGTTAAAACATCATCAATTTCCAGTCCTCTTACATGCTTTAGTGGAGAATCATTTGTAAAATCCGTCACTCTTACACCGATACCAGTCTCATAAGCAATATTAAATAGAATTGGTGCTGAGAAAAACAATAGCAAAGCAACTAAAGCTGTTGCTATGTTGTGCCACACCCCCGCACAGTATATTCTCAGTCTTTTAGTTACTGGTAGGTTGTTCAAATGTTCAGTGTTCAGTTGCACAAAAGCAACTGGTATGATTGTAAACACATAGACTCCGACAGAAATTAACTGTACATCTTCTTGGGCAGCTGCCCATGCGTGACCAAGCTCGTGAAGTGTGCTGCACAAACCTATTGATAAGAAGTATACCCAAAAGTCGGAAATTGGAATATTTACTCCAGGCAGTACAGCTTTGACCTCAGGAACACTGTCTAACTGGATGGTTTCATAGAAATGTTCATATATAAATGACACTAAAGTCCAGATGGCAAATGGTAGGAATAAAAATATAGTCAAAACATAGCCGCACGTGAACCATTTCTTCAAAATACGTGACATGTTTTTGCTCCATCGGTATATGCATCTATTGAATGCAGAGGTTGTCCACGAAAAGTTGAAAAGTCCAATTTTTAAGCCGGTCCCTTCTAGAAATGCGTAGTAAGGATAATGCATACAACTCTGAAATTAAAGAAATAGTCGTTAACAGTTAATAGGACACGACTTAGTTTTTAAAGTACCTAGTAAATATGCAAAAAACATTTTGGTACCTTGAAGAATGAATCGAAGAACCAAATAACTACATAGAATGCTACGACAAACGAACAGAGTACTGTAAAAGACATTTTTTATGATTTCAATGTGAGAAATTATAAGTATTTAAAACTATTAACTAGCCATTAGCCATTACAGTAAAGCACAGGCAACACGGATGAAGAAGCCGGCAAAATATGGATTTTTCTTTGACGAGAACTAATGACTTTTTTTTTTTTTTGTGCTTTATTTTACGGCTCCGGATAAAATTCATCAAGCCTATTCAGTCGTTCTATCTTCATATTATTATGTAGTACATAAATAAACAATATTGATGATGATGAATGATAATAGAAATGGGAAGTGAGAAATGATATTACCCCAATGGCAGTTGGCAATGAAACAAAACAGTGCAACGTAACTTTTCAAATTCTCTCAAGAAGTCTGCGTGAGGACTTAATAAAGCCCCACATCTTTACTGATATACTCTAGGGGTTGGTGGTTGGGGGGTAATATAGTTTCTCACTTCCCATTTCTATTATCATTCATCATCATCAATATTGTTTATTTATGTATTAAGATAGAACGGACGAATAGGCCTGATAGATTTCATCCGGAGCCGTAAAACAATTCACAAAAAAAAAAGTTGTGTCACATTTGACATATTAGTAGTTTTCTTCGTGCCAGTTCGTGCTGTCTGAGTACTTACAGGAATCGAAATAAAGCAATATTGTGACAAATTATAAAATACTTTAACATGTGAGTGATGAGTTGTACGGAAAATGAAAGTGGACCTTTTGTCGTATTCTTCTTGCCAGCAGTCGTCGGCTGTCTGACCATACTCCTGGCTAGACGCTGGGCAAACTCTCAAGTTAACAGCACATCTTCGACTGCCGTCTCAAGGCGGCGGAAGATCATAAAAGACCCCCTCGTCAAGCGAACATTACCACCAATCGCTTGTAAAATGGTGGCGCCAAGTTCTAAGTCGTCTTCTGGTGCGGCGAAGAAGGTATTCTGTTTATTTAAAAATCATAATAAATAAAATTATTTAAATATTCTACAAACAAGTGCTACAACAAAAATCCTTAAATAATTACAGATATGTAGTTTTCTATGAGGACCCAGTTTCACAGGTCACTAGGTCTCCCCAAGTCTCTACCATTACAAAGTATATGTCAGGGTAATGTAAGTAAATAAAAGAAGAACGATTAACTTCCTTCTAAGTTAAATTGGATAGGTAAGATGATGATGATGGTTTGGGGCCATCATCATCATCTTCATCAGGTGCCTTTTGCAGTCCACTGATAGATATTGACAATAGGTGCTAATTAGAGATGCCCTGAATATTCGGCTACTATTAGGTATTCGGCCGCATAGCATGCAGTATTCGGCCGAATACCGAATACCAAATTATGGTAAAAAAAACATATTATTCAAATATATATAGTATTTCATTCACAAATGGTTATTTTCATACATAAAATAATACTTTAGAACTTAAAATCTATTAAATTGATGAATGAAAACAAGTTTTCCATCAATTGCTTTTCTTCATAAATAATACAGGCTTCTGAAAATAGCCTCTCACTATATTGGAAGATGCCATTCTGTAGTTTTTGGCAAACAAACAGTGATATTTTAACACAAAAATGAGGTGTGTTGTGACTCTACATGGAAATAAACAAATACGCCCGCTCCGTCGCCTCGCTCCCGCACGTACCGCACGTACCGCACTGAAAGAAGTCGTAACCTGTCGCGCTCGAAATGCACATCTTTTGTCGAACATTCGGCCGCCGAATATTCAACGCTTCGGCCAAGTGCGTAGCCGAATATGCGGTATTCGATATTCAGCCAAATCAGTATTCGTGGCATCTCTACTGCTAATGGCGCATTGAGCATGATCTTAGGCGAATTCTTCACACACCTTACTTGACACAGGCTGATTATCCCAACTCTTGCTTTTATTTTTACTACAAGTTTAATTTCAATACAAATAGCTTTTGTATGATTTTCAGGGGAGCTTTGCGGTCCTAGAAGATGATAGCAATGGTGGAGGAAACGTAAAAAAAGTAGGAAGGCCTGCCCGAACTTCTGCTGCACCGGTGCCCACAGTTGGGGTGCCTGAAGTCAAGTTAATAGAAGGACCAGTTCCTCCGAAGCACATACCGTTTCCATATATCCCTCAAGATGGGAATCTGTTGTTTGAATGTATGACGTTTGTGTTCAATCTGGTTGCCACTGGGCTGCAGTTTTTGAATCTGTACAGAACTGCTTGGTGGCTCCCACATTCGCACACAAACCAGGCAATGGTAAGTTTGTATATGATTTGTATGAAATAAAGTAAGTACTTAAATAATCTATATAATTTTTTTTTATACGTGGCTCAACAAATGACTCTACTCCACCTGATGTTAAGTGGAAATGGAGTCCAGACGCAAGGACAACAGGTGCAGCGTGAAAACAACGCAGCATCAGTCACCCTCACCCTGCCGGCCCACAAGGTGCCTCTTCAAGGCGCTGTCATGGTGGAAAAAAGGAGGGAGGCGTGAATCGAGGAAATGCTACCGCGATGCAAATGGTCAAAGCGCAGCGGCCTGTTTCACCAGGGATCTGCCTACAGAGGAGTATCACTAACCCGCCGAACGGAAGGGCCCCCGAACCCCCCCGGGAATGGCTGCCGAGACCCCACCTTCCGGTCACCAACCGGCATGACGGACCACCCCGAGATTATGCGTGGCATATGGTGAGGCAGCCTCACGAGCTGGTTAGGCTCGCTTGGGCCTCTGTACAGTGCCGCGGGCGGCCAGCGGGACAGCCGTTTCGACGGGTCTCCCTGGTCGGCGGGTTAACGAAGTTCTCTTGGCTCTGGTTATACTCTGACTGATCCCGAAACGCGACCGACAAGCGGTCACTTGACAGGTTTTACACCGTGCGTACGGTGGTCACTAACCAGCACGGGCCAAGCCCTACCACGCAGTGGAGCATATGGAAGCTCGAAAATCTGTTAGTCGCCTCTTACGACACCCACCGGAGGAGTGGGGCGGTGAATAGTATTCTTTCTCCGTCACCGCACGGATAAAACCATTTTTGTATTGATATAATCTATTTAATGTGGGTATATTTGGGCTAAGACCTCCATCATTGAAATAAAGTTTTTCTTATTAGTTTAATCACCATTCTTTGCCAAATGCGACTTGGTGACCACAAACTCAGGCATAGCCAAAACTTCTTTTGTTAGGACCAGAGTTTATTGGTAATCTTTGGCATGTAGTATATCTATCTTCTTTATTGTTCTTGATATTTTGATAAGGCAGTGAGTGACAGTAAGCAATTATGTCTACATAGACTGTCCATTATTTTATGTTAATTTAGTGAATAAATATTGTAACTTAATAATTTTTATATTTTCAGCACTTCTACTTGATAGATCCACATTTGGTTGCCTTCATCGTAACAATAGTATCCAGGAGGTTTTTGTTGGCTGTCACATTGGCTGTTCTGAAGTCATTTGTGGCTCCAAAGTTGATGCCGCATGCAACCATAGCTTCTAGGTAAGTCTTTAAACACCTTGGCACATAAGAGACAGAAAAATAAGGCTGCAGTCAGACAATGCGATAATGTTCGTTTATAATACGTATGTGAAGTTCAATCATAATTATATGAAGTGCCTTGTCCGAAGAGATTACTACTACTATTTACTACTAACTATTTTTCAAATTATATTTGATAAGTTGTTTATTATACCATGTAGTAACGCATAGTGAAACCACTTCCTGCACTATGGTTTTAAAAAAAATCAATTGGAGGGAGGTAGTTTAAACCGTCATCTTGTAGACGTTGCCAAACTTGTGGCATCTATCTTTACAGAGGAGGAAGAGTGAAAGTTCATTCACAATTCATCTTCTGAATCATATTGTCTTAGAGCATTAAACCAACTTTAATGCTCTAAGCATATTGTACACGTGTGGCGTGTCAGAAGTCGCGGCGTAGAATAAAAGTAAATTGGAGTGAAGTGGAACGACGCGAATGGAACGATCGTGTGGGTACTCCATTTTTGGCTGTAAATCCACATCGCGTCGCATTATCAAAATGGAACGATCGTGAATGCCCCACTTAAAAGAAAGAAGTTTTATTTTTTCAAATTCAAAAATGAAATGTGCCGAAGCTATGTAATGCTTTAAACTGTTTTTATGATTGAAGTTTAGATAGTTTTGTTTTTAATTTATTTTATGAGTATTCTAATTGAAGGGCTATATTATTGCATGATTATTAAATATTGAATCTATAAATTTTTCACGAATATTGTATGTGGACTTCAAACATCATAATTCATATGAAGTGTTTCTAATTATAAGTCCACCACTGAATACCATAAATATCCGATGGTTTTATATTTATAATACTTATCGGATATTTTCGAACCTTGCTTAGTGCATCAGAAGACACAATACCGTTGTTCCTGACTGCATTAGCAGTCGTTAAAAACACCAATGGGCCTGCCGGGCGACGGGCCCAGCCCTACCACGCAGTGGAGCATATGGAAGCTCGAAAATCCGTTAGTCGCCTCTTACGACACCCACCGGAGGAGAGGGGCGGCGAATTGTATTCTTTCTCCGTCACCGCACGGATAAGACACATTCTTGAGTTTATGACACATTCTCCCTATCCATCCATAGGGAAAACTTGTGCCCCAAAAGTGGAGACAATATAAGCTGGTGATGAATATTCAAATTTCTCGTAACCGCTACCGGATCGCGAAATAGCTCGTGTCAATTAAACGCACAATGGTCTGCTTCAGTGAACACTCGTGAATACGACTGTGTCGTGTCGTGTCGTGTTCACTGTTTTCGACGGAATCGTCGAAAACTTTTTTGTTGATTCAAACATTGACGTGACATTTAAGAACACAACAAAAAATAAATAGGTCAAGTCGGTCGAGCCGTTCTCTAGTGATGCTATGACATAGTTCCGAGTTGACTGGGATATCCCCCAAGGCCAACATTGTCAGAACTCTTCCGGAGTGTTTTCCCCCAGGAGGATCAGGAGGGCAGCCGGGTCAGTGCCCCAACTGGTTTCGTTGTCACCGTTAAGTATCCCCCAGTTGGCTACTAAGCGTAGTCTTTCAAGACAACTATCGTTGTGAAACAGGGAAGGAGCGCTCCCGCAATAAAAATTGCGTTGAGAGCGCTATAGGCGACGTACTATGCACCGGAGCCTTACCAGTACACAGTGAAAGGAACCGAAACAAACAAACGGAACGCGGCCGTGCGCGCGACGGAGCACGAGCGAGACGTGCGTCCTGCGCGACGAGCGAAACGAGAATGTACATTATGGCGATTGATTTTTATTAACTTTATTATAAGATAAAGATAAAGATAAATTTATTGCTGGATAAAAACTTAGCCTAGATACAATAGAGACTTATGTAAAGTAATTGGGGTTAGTGTATATAATATTATGTATTACGTAATACCTATGCTAAGCAATCAATATTGCCTGTGTATTAGGTATCTATCTAGAACAGAACGTTAGTGCTTATTCTACAATAAAACATTTACACAATAATAATGACTAACTATTTTAAATGCGGAACTGGAAAGTACTTGAATAATATTATTAATTGCTCTACTTAATTAGAATTTTCTAGATGGTCTTAAAAATTATGTAATTACTAATAATAATTTCTCTGTGTCATCATATGTTTTCCCCTTTAGCCAATCTTGTACGGTTTTTTTACATTGTGCTTTGTTCATGGGGTAAATACATAAAGAAAAATTCAATCTGTTGTACAGAAAACTACTCAGATGACAAAAGAATCTGTGCGTGTTTGATCTTCTGAATCGCTCGGTAGAACAGACAATATCTGCACGTCTTCGGCTGGTTTCGAGCGCAGGGTTAAAGGGCATTAATGAGTGTTTTTTAGTGATTGTTAGTAATATGAAAAGCTGGCGTACGGATAGGACATCGCATTTGGTAAGGAGCTCTGCCGTCGGGAAGCGTATTGGTCGGATTGTGCTGACTTTTAGAACTGCTCTCTGCGCTATTTCTAAGTTTATCATAATAGTTTTGTGTGCACCGCCCCATGATGTTATACAATATACAAATAATGACTGACAAAGTGTCAGATATATTGATTTTAGTAGACTACCGCATGCAACGTGCCGAAGATTTTTAAAGACGTAAATTAACTTTCTAACTCTAGATGTAAGGGCTTCAATATGTGGTTTAAATTTCAAATACTTATCAATTATTATCCCTAGGTATTTAATATTGTCAGTGCAGCTGAGCTTAGGGCAGGAGCAAGTGTCAGGCGAATCATTGCACAGATGGGCTGTTATTGAATGTGAGTTTGGGATAGGCTGGGATAGTGAATTATAGGAAAAAGTCATATATTTTGTTTTATCTATGTTAAGTGTCAGTAGGTTATTTCTAAGCCACTGAGTGACTGTATTAAATCCAGATTGAGCTAGATTGTAAGCCTCGTTCCAAGTGTCCGCGCTGAAGAGCAGAGCTGTGTCATCGGCATATGATATTATTTTTCCGCTTTTGGAAAGAGGAAGGAGGCATAAGTCGTTAATGTAGGTAAGAAATAGCAAGGGTCCTATAATGCTCCCTTGAGGAACACCATATTCAACAGTCAGTTCATCACTCATAGTGTCATCTATCATAACACGTTGTGTCCGATTAGAAAGATAATCCTTGATGAGGTTATGTGGAACACCCCTTATACCAAGTTCATATAACTTCTCGAGAAGTATAGATACCGAAATCGTGTCAAATGCTTTTGCGAGATCAAGGAATATGACTAAGCACTTTTTTTGTGAGTCCAGTCGCCTTACAATATAGTCAGTGAGCTGATGTACTGCATCGTCAGTCGATATGTACTAGTGTATTATCTATCTGTTGTTAGTAACAAAACGTTTCTGTTGTAGGATGTTCATATTGGGAGTGGTGCTGGGTGCTCTCACATGGTGTACATACTTCATTGTGCTCAAACATTCACTCTTACAAATATTCTATTTGTGTTATCCGTAAGTAAATTTTTAATTCAAATAATTTTTTACTTTAAATGTTCATAATGGCTTGGGAGTATATGTAGTTTGATAGGACAGTGGCTAGGGCTAGTGTATTAAAGTAGCAGTACTGCAAGTTAAAGTGATATTGCACGTCTGTATAGGATGTTGAAATGTGAAATTTGGTCCGGCATGCAGCAGAGTGAGGGTGACCGATGCTGCGTTGTTTCACGCTGCACTAGTTGTGCACTCCATTTCCACTTAACATCAGGTGGAGAGGAGTTGTTTGCCGTGCTAATTATATAAAAAATAAACAACTGCTAACTGAATTGGTTACTAAATAAATACAATAATAATACTATATATATAATATATAATAATATATAATATATATAATAATAATACATGTAAAGCAAGCCTGTTTCTTATCGTATGATGGCAGTCGTTAAAACCCACCATCTTGTATGAGGTTTGGTGGGTGATGGCCTGACCTCTCTTGCGTTTGCATTATGCAGTACATTCATCTATTACTATATAATAATATGTGGCTGTCTGAATTACCTATTTTTAAGCATTCGTGTATAAAAAATTAAAGTTTAAAGGCGCATGCGTCACATATAAGGGCCCTTTTGATTCGCACAACAACATATATTACTTTTATGAGATAACCTTAAATTATAGTTATTTGTATTTATTTTTACAGCGCAGTGATATTCTTCCTACTGTTTGGCTTCCAATCGAGTCCATTCTTAGAGTTAAGCAACTCGGAAACTCCCCCTCTCCATTGCTGCTCCCACGATCCTGAACAAATCAGGTCCGAGGTGGATGTACTCCGGCATGACTTCAACCTGAGGGTCAAGAAGATCATCTTCAACTCAGTCATAGGGGCGTATTATACAAGTTTTATACCATGCTGTTTTGCACAGGTGAGTTAACGATTGTAAAGCGTGCATATTTTAGCTTAGCGATCTACTTACATTTTACGATCGGCAACTATAAAGTGAATAATGTACTAGGTATATCATAATTTTTTTTTAGATGGCGATATTTACGTTTTCGGATTATTACATACATATATTTTGTGTCACTGTTCTGATTTCCACAAAAAATGTGGCGACACAAGTTTGGTGGACTTTCGTGCTAGACCTACGTAATATGCGCCTTCGTTACGCGTCAAAACACCAGCAATCTGTCCAAGTAGACAGGTGCATCTTTCACCCTTGTCGTTTTGCGTAGTGAAAGTTTCCTTTATTTCGTTTGAATAAAATTTAACTTCAATATTCATGAATTCGAAAAAGCGGTGTAGGTATAACTTTTGGAACTAACTTGTAACTTTTTTTTATTTTATTTTACTTAATATTGGACAACAAACAATCATGTACACACGGCGGCAGATCAACCTACCCAAAACCTGTCAAATTTCTCCAATGACTATCGATCCTTATAACCAAACAATAAAGTTCAAAATTGATGGACGGGTTTTGTGTGTCTGTACTGCGGAACGCGCGCGAACAATGGAGAAATCCATTCTCTTCGCGTGTTTTCGGCAGACAGCTATGTTCGCCGCGCGCATGCCGGAAACAGGTGCGAGTAGGTACATGCTCGGTTCGTGCGCGCGCTGCGTCCACACTTATGAAATGCTCCTTTCATGTTACATTGCATGTTACGTTACAGCAGTCTGTACCCGCCCTAAAATAACAATAATCTAATCTAGACATTGAATGCTGACGAAGACTATGGTACAGTTAATTGTAAATGGGGTCGAAGTAGGTGCTTGCACTAACTTGTTACTTCCTCGTTCACGCTCCAGACTTACCTGTTCTACGACGTGTACGCGTCGTCGCAGCAAGTGGCGTTCGTGTGCTGCGGCCTGCTCGGGCGGTACGCGGGCCAGCTGCTGCCCGCCGCCTACTGCGACGTGCCGCACCGCGCCGCGCTGCACCTGGGCCGCTGGCGGCGCGACCCCGCCGCCTCGCGTGAGTGTGTAACTCTGTGGTAGCGCGCGGCCAGCTGCTGCCCGCCGCCTCGCGTGAGTGTGTAGCTCTGTGGTAGCGCGCGGCCAGCTGCTGCCCGCCGCCTCGCGTGAGTGTGTAGCTCTGTGGTAGCGCGCGGCCAGCTGCTGCCCGCCGCCTCGCGTGAGTGTGTAGCTCTGTGGTAGCACGCGGCCAGCTGCTGCCCGCCGCCTCGCGTGAGTGTGTAGCTCTGTGGTAGCACGCGGCCAGCTGCTGCCCGCCGCCTCGCGTGAGTGTGTAGCTCTGTGGTAGCACGCGGCCAGCTGCTGCCCGCCGCCTCGCGTGAGTGTGTAGCTCTGTGGTAGCGCGCGGCCAGCTTCTGCCCGCCGCCTCGCGTGAGTGTGTAAGCCTGTGGTAGCTCGCGGCCAGCAGTTCCAGGAGTTCCATTCAGGTTAGTGCGAGTTTCTTTTACTATTCGTTTGAGGTACTTAAAGGTAATTACAATTTCTATGGAGTCAATACAGCGCAACCTAGTGATGAGTTGGTTAATGTTAACTTGGCAATTGGTGGCGCTGCTCATGGGGGCTCGCAACACCATAAGTACCTATCGTAAAATAATGAAAATAAAGAAACAACGAAGTGCCGTCGTGAGCTTCTGTGGCATTCCATTTCTTTCCGATCTTGCAGTTAACTGTGAAGTTGCTTGCGCCCATTCTTCTCCACAGCTAAAAAAATAGACGTCCTAAATGGGTAGTAGGTAAAAAAGTTTTGGCTGACACTTTTTATAAGTTTATTTGAATAAAATAGAATTGACTTTGGCTATGAAACAGTATTTCCGTGTTCAGACTCGGAAGTGCCGCCGTGGGCTGCCAACAAGCTGTGGGCGCGGGGCGCGCGCGTGCGCTGGCGGGACGGCGCGTACGCGGCCGCCGCCGCCGCCGCCGCCGAGCCCGCGCACGCCGCCCACGCGAGGTTCCACGTGAGTCCGCCAAAAGTTATTAGCAGTGATCGGAATGAATTACAATTAAAATGAAAAATTGTTTATTTCATACAAACTCAGTACAAACAATAATCTAAGGTTGGGGCCATCCTAGTAAGTATATAATAATAACTGTTGCTGGAGGCCCCGCTCTTCCATAGCAATAGGTGGATAATGGAAGGGGCTCGTTTACCTAGAGTCGCCGACAAGACATGAACCGATGGCATAATGACGTTCATAAGAGCTATTTGTAGCCTAAACTGAATAAATAATTTTGAATTTTGTGTTTCATTTTCATTATTACTCCAAATTTTTGATGTCAAATCGTTGATGTGCCTTTTGTAGTTAAGTATATAAATTGTTGCTTTCCCAAATAAAGAAAAATGAAAAAAAAATTACCCAGAGTAGTTAGAAGCACTAAAATCTTGCTAACACGTTTTGTGAAATCCCGGATATCTTAAAAATAATTTTATTTTTATAACAATTCCAAAGTGTGCATATAAAAAATATTATGATTTTGAATAGAAAACGTATGTCTAAGTCTAAGAAAATATAACATATTTTTAGCCAGTTCAAAATAATATTGCTGTAAAATACAACAATATTAGTTATATGTGTACTAATACTATATAAAGAAGATAAAATAATTCCGAGATTCGGGATTCAATAACAAAAAAGTTTGGTTTCACTCTTTAGTTGTCTCTTGTCGGCAACTGGAATTAGCCATCTTTGTTCCGATCACTGGTTATTAGACAAAATCAAAATATCTTCGTTAATCATCATTATCATCATCATCATCATCATCATCATCTCAGTCAAAAGACGTCCACTGCTGAACAAAGGCCTCCCCAAGGATATCCACAACGACCGGTTTAGTGCTGCCCGCATCCAGCGGCAACCCTCTATCTTTGTTCAAATAAAGTTATTTGCTAAGCAGTTTTGAATCGTCAAAAAGAAATGTATCTGGGTGCCAGTTCCCGATCCGATCCGAACCCTTCGGAGAATCTAGTAGGGCACGGGGACGCGCACTTGTGCGCGATGCCGTTCCCTCTAGATAACCTCTGAAGGTGATTCGTTTCACACGGCTTGAGGGACCCTTTACGTTCCTCGCCGCCCCCAAAAAAGCCCGGTGAAGCTGAAAATGCCGCAGCGGCAATCAGCAATCTCTCTCAAAAAAAAAAAAAAAGGGTGCCAGTTTCATTCGCCATTCGACCACGTTAACGTAAACGAGATTTGTATGGTAAAATGTTAACTCTTCTCGTATGTCGCCAGGAGGCGCTGCTTCAATGCCATACTAATTTTCGTTTTCGTAAACGTAATCGAATGAATACAGATAGTAAACAAAAATCACACTAGGCACCCTGTGGTCTAAACTTTAGTGGTTAGGATCGATTTCAAACCCCTCTGGGTTTGAGATCGAATTAATTGTGAATTAATTCCAATTCCAATGAATTGTGAATTAATTCCAAATGTCAATACAGAACTGTTTATGTGAATTTCTCTCGCGTTTCAAGTAGCCATGCTTCAGAAGATTAAAAGGGTTGCTAAGTGCTTAACGAACATGTGCGAGCTGGGTTGTTTGGTTGCTTCTTAATTGGTATATATTTGATGACCCAGTATGGCTTCAAATGTCTACTTGCATGATGATCCATTTACATAGTTTGTGGACATTCCATTGTTTTACATAAAGAGTGTGTGCAAACCTATTTATTGTACTTAATGTTGTTTAAAAATACGCCTCATAATAAGTATTTAGTCCGAACAAAGAAACTCTAATTATGTTAAATGATTGATTGTGAAGTTCGTAAACGTAATCGAATGAATACATATAGTAAACAAAAATCACACTAGGCACCCTGTGGTCTAAACTTTAGTGGTTAGGATCGATTTCAAACCCCTCTGGGTTTGAGATCGATTGATGAGGGTTCGATTCCCAGCGGTAGGTACACGTTTGTGTACTCGGTTTAGTTGGTGGTAGGGCTTGTTTGTCCGCATGGCTAGCTATGTCGCCGTAACATCTATGTTGGTAGCGTTCATTGTTGTGTTCCGGCAGCTAGAGAAAAACAACCAGTGCCTCAGTAGTTGAGGATTCTGGGTGAAGGGCGCTTCCACCTTCCGCCAAAAGCGAAGTCATTTCACCATCATCATCATCTTATCTCAACTCATCTTAGCCAAAAGGCGTCCACTGCTAATGGTTTTAATTCAAATCTTCTTGTTTGCAGGCGGTGTTTAAAAACCCATCAACAATGCTGTGCCTCCTACTGGTCATGCAGCTGTCACTAATTGTTTTGGAGTTGTGCCTAATATTCAGTTCGATAGCGTGGCACAACTTCGTTTCAATAGTCATCTTACTATTCATCAATTACTACACTCTATTCAAGATGCTGAGAGATTACCTCATAGCGTGGAAAGTATACAAAGCAGAGAATATGATACAAGACAAAAACAACGCAGCACAAATGGTGAATTAATTCCAAATGTCAATACAGAACTGTTTATGTGAATTTCTCTCGCATCTCAAGTAGCCATGCTTCAGAAGATTTAAAAGGGTTGCTAAGTGCTTAACGAACATGTGCGAGCTGGGTTGTTTGGTTGCTTCTTAATTGGTATATATTTGATGACCCAGTATGGCTTCAAATGTCTACTTGCATGATGATCCATTTTCATACAGTTTGTGGACATTCCATTGTTTTACATAAAGAGTGTGTGCAAACCTATTTATTGTACTTAATGTTGTTTAAAAATACGCCTCATAATAAGTATTTAGTCCGAACAAAGAAACTCTAATTATGTTAAATGAATTGATTGTGAAGTTATATAAGACTGACATTAACTAAGGCCCTATTTCGTTTTTTAATATGTCCATTTCTTCTCATAGCTATGTGTTAAGCCATTTTTACTTGAATATTCAGTTTATTTTTTCTCAGAATCATCAGTTAAGAAAATGTGAACAATATAATAATATAATATGTAATAAAAACTTGCCATAAATTCAAAATGGTTTTATTTGACTCAGTCTGACTATATGATTTATAATATTGATAAGATAAGTGACACTGTATATGACAATTTCCAATATACCTATCTCTTTCAGAAATCGAACCTGGTCAAAACTCGTAAAATAATCGCTAGATTTTTTTACAGTACTTGACAGTGTAGGTTTTAAGTGTTCACATTTAAATAGAAAATTCTACAATTCAAATAGTTTATAACATTTTGTAAGTGTCAGCTGACAAATTATAAATTCTGTCAATCAAGATTAATTCAATGTTAAGAAATGCTAGTTTCTTCAACAACTTAGAAGATTGATAAAATTAACACACAATTACAAAAACAAACTGTATCTTATAGTTTTAACTTATACTTGTGGAGCCACTGAAAACCTCTTTCATAAGATTAAAATTGTTATATCTATATTCATTACTTTCTAGGTATGTTTATAGGTATGTATACACCAAATAACTAATAGCATAATCGAATTCATGAATGTCGTTTTAACATTGGAAACTTAACATAACAAATAAAAATAAACATGTAATAGCAAATAGCAACAAAGATAAAGTAAATTTTATTTACACTATATATATATTAAAATATTTGTCATTTATTAATTACGAGAACTTAAATATTCACATTTATACATGCATTGTTCTATTTTGTTAACACCCAAAAAGATGCTTTGTTACTGTCATTGATTTGAACCTTAACCAACTTCAATTTGTCTCTTACAACGTCACATGCACTGAGTAGATCCTTGTCCTTTCTTGTTAACGCATTTAACCTCACCATATGACGAAATTCTACCAAAGTATCTATTAGAGAGTCTGAAACGTTGTCTTGAGATGCTTCCTTTAGTGTTAATCCAAACTTTAATAAAACATTGGACACATATTCTGCTATTAATATTATAGGTACTGGATAATATTCACCGGTATCGGCTTTTATTACTTTAGTTGTGTTAGATATCAAACTTAATAAATTGTTGATACAAGATGCTGTATCAAAGTCAGATTTTAGATATTTCAAGTTTTGATGCTCCACTTTTTGCAGGTCATCCAGTAATTTGTCTTTATAATCGCCATTTTGAACAGCATTATTGTTGGCATAAACAGAAACGTCTTTCAAGAAAAATTTGAACTTTTTTAGGGTTTCTTCAGCTGTCTTCATCATTTCATCACTGTATTCCATTGGGTACCTGTAATTGGACATAAGGCATGCCATCCTAAATGTATCAGCATTGTATGTCTCTAAAATTTGAGGTATTGAGATAGTGTTATTTAACGATTTTGACATCTTTGTGTCTCCTTTGACATGTAAATGGCCAACATGTATCCAATAGTTTGCCCACTGCTTAGTATTGTGGAAGGCGCAGGACTGAGCTTCTTCATTTTCATGATGTGGGAACTGGAGGTCAATACCTCCTGCATGGAAGTCAAGTTGTGATCCAAAAACTTTGCTGACCATCGCAGAGCACTCTATGTGCCAGCCAGGCCGGCCCTCACCCCACGAGACAGCCCATGATGGTTCCCCAGGCTTTTGGCCTTTCCAGAGAGCAAAGTCCATTTTATTCTTCTTAAAGTCATTAGAAGGTTCTCCTGACTCCTGCATTTTCTGTAATTTTCCATATGATGGGAACTTACTTGTATCAAAGTACACTGATCCATCTGTTGTTACATAAGCTATACCAGAATCTATGATTGTTTTGACAAACTGCCCTATTGAAGCAATATGTTCTGACACCCTAGTGATTATTAAAGGCTTTTCGACATTAAGACGTGCCATATCAAGCCAAAACTCATGTTCATATTGTTTAGCAATAGTCCTGAAATCAGTGTTAGTTTCGATTCCCTTTTTAATTATCTTATCGTCAATGTCAGTTATTCCCATTGCTGTGACGAGTTTTATGTTGAAAAATGACTTCAGTATCCTTTGGACAATGTCTAGCTTTACGTAGCAACTTGCATGGCCGATGTGTGAAGAGTCGTACACGGTAGGACCACAGGAATACCATGTTGCTATGTGGGGATCGCTCAGGATCACGGGAACTTTCTGGTCGGCTACACAGTTATAGACGAACACTCCAGTCGGATTGCCATTCGGCATAAGCCATCTGGTTTCCTTGAAAGGTTTCAAACTACAGACATGGGAAAGTTTTCTATTAAATACTGCCAAAGTTTTGATCATCTTGCCCGAACACACACTTGCACACAAAGCGTTGTTTATAGCCAACGCTTCCATTTACCTTCCTCAGACGCGCTTCCTGCGGTCGATCGAAGTGTAATTTTTACATGTTTTAAATACAGGTGTAATAATAAAATCTATTTCCTTTTTGATTTACCGCACCGCAGCCCGCCCCAGTATATACAATTTTCTTTATGCAGAAGTTTATATATTATATCACTGAGCAAGTAATCACTACGTTATATATTATATCATAGGTAGCTATATATTACTTTACTCTTTGATAGGTAGTTATTAGATAGACCTCTTATCTTACACATTTTTTTTTAAAGTGTAGTTCGTTCCTTGAGGTACCGGCTAAGGTCATAGACCATGCTGCCATGTCATTAGTTTCTTAATTCTATTCGTTCAATCTATCTTCTTAGGTAATACATAAATAAAGAATATTGATGAAGATGAATGATAATGGAAATGGGAAGTGAGAAATAATATACCCTCCCAACCGCTCGAGTATCTCAGTAAAGATGTGGGGCTTTACTAAGTCCTCACGCAGACTTCTTGAAAGAATTTGAAAAGTGACGTTGCACTGTTTTGTTTCATTTGCCAACACTCATGCACACTCACGAACACTTAACGGTTAATAATCCACCATTATTTCACATTAATATTCGACATGACACAAATTTTAGAAAATAAAACAACACCTCAGACATGGCTTCACTTTTCACTGTCACTTGCACTTGCACTTGCACTTGCACTCGCAATGTCACTTTTCGAATTCTCTCAAGAAGTCTGCGTAAGGACTTAGTAAAGCCCCACATCTTTACTGAGATACTCGAGGGGTTGGGGGGGTAATATCATTTATCACTTCACTTCCCATTTCTATTATCATTCATCATCATCAATATTGTTTAAGATAGAACGATCGAATAGGCTTAATGGATTTCATCCGGAGCCGTAAAGTAAAAAAAAAAAAGCAAAATTCTGACAAAATTTACGAAGAAATTGTTATTTTTATTCAGAAATAGGTAGTACATATTAAAAATGGTAACGTTTGCCCCTGATGAAGTTGGCTTAGTAGATAGGTCACCATGTGCAGGTATCAGAGCTGATCTTAAGATATGTTTACTGAATAGTCCCTGCTGCAAAAAGGTTACTTTTATTGTTTTTGTAAATGAATGTTAGTTTTAATTAATTCAATGCTATGTATTAATCATACCATTTAGGAATTTGAAAAGTCCTGACAAAAATTAACTATATGAAACCTATTTCAATAAAAGTCCGCACTTTTTAGTCACAAAATGATAACATTACTCACTTAGTTACAGTGGTATGGTAGGCATGGTAGCTTAATATGTAGTTTTGTTACTCATATTCCAAAATCTGGACAAAGTCCGGACTAGTCTACAAGTCCAGACATGTCCAGATTAATCCGGACGTATCGTAACCCTATGTATTATAGGACAAGATGACACCACGAGAATGCCTTAGAGATGGTAATGTGCCAGATGAGTGCACCCAACTACGCCAGTCTTTCTTTGAATGTAAAAGATCCTTGGTAAGTGAATAAGATTTAATATCAATTTTAAATTCAAAATCTAGTATTGAGAATAACGTGTTATTGTAGTTCGAACATGTTAATTTAGAGTTTTTATCTCTCAGTCACCAGCACAGCACACCGTTTGTGATGTTTGTTATTGCAACACAAGAAAAAAATTTATAGACTTAATTGCAATAATGTGATGGACACCTGCAGGCCAAAGCAGTGATGGGGGGACGATGATCGAGAAAAGTGGAGCCGCAGAGGGGAGGTCTTTGCCCAGCAGTGGGACACAAAATAGGCTAATAAAATATAAAAAATTGCAATAAATATATTTGAATTAAAAGTTGTAAAAGTTGTAAAAGTGAAGTTTACTTACATAATAATATAATATAATATAATATGAGACAACATCACATACATTGTTCTGATCCCAAGGTAAGTAGCTAAAGCACTTGTTTCATGGAAATCAGAAACAACAACGGTACCACAACCACCCAGACCAGACGCAATATCGAAAAGTTTGTTTTCGACATAGACCCGACCGGGAATCGAACCGGGACCTCAGAGTTAGCGCCGCCTAAAGTCAGACGTGCAAGCTACTCGGCTACGGAGGTCGTCAATTGCAAGTGTGTCTTATTCTCAATATAAAACTGTAGATCAGCGCTCAGTTCCAATGCTGTATTAAATAGAATGTGTAGCTAAATAATACTTATATGATTATTTTGAGAGAATAATTTCTAAAATCAGATTTAAGCATTATATATATTATTAGTCCATGGCATTACTTTATTGTTTTATTAAGTATTATTGTTCACGTCTAAGTTTAGTATTTTTTTTAAATTATGGGTCTTAAAATTGTATTTCATTTAAAAATTGCATGCTGTTACTGCAAGTAACAGACACTGCATTATATTTAGGTATTATTTGGTGTATATCTTGGAAATTCAAATAATTCTGAATAAATATTCTCAACCTTCCTAAAACCCCAGTATTTACCTACTTCTTAACTGATCTTTAGTATTTGTAAAAATATTATGATCGGATGTTAATGACGGTAGTTGTTGACATTGAATGGGCGCCTTTGGCTTTGAAAGTAAAAAAGTAAATAACTTATTTATTTTTATTTCAGCTTGATAATAGAAGAAGATTCCGTGGTCACAAAGGTTACTGAGATGGTTGAAAATTCACTAGTGAAACAATTAGTCTTGTTATCGTACTATTAATGTTTTTATTTTATTGTAAATAATAATAATAAGTGGCTTAAATAAATAATATTGGTTAGCATTATTGATTCTTATTTATTTGACTTGTGGTGGATATGTCTCTTTGATTCTCAAGGCAATATTGTGGTCATTAATGTTAGGTTGTACATTCTCTTGGCAGCACCCTGAGTGCCGATGCCTAGCCTGTGTTAGCGGTTCGATTCCTACTCGAGCTTCCTAATGCTGGTTGATTTCTTCTAGTAAATATTTTATCTTGTAATTTCATATAACATTGTGAATGCAAAATTCAAATTAATGTAAGTATTGTATCACGGTAACAAAAACGAGTATATGTATGGCATTTAAGCACCGCCTATGACTACTCGTTTGACACCAGGAGGGGCTGCTTCAATGCCATACAAGTTCTCGTTTTCGTTAAAGTGATTGAATAGTAAATAGAACTTGCACTAGGCACTTGGTGACAAGGTTAAATTTTGCCAAACAAAGACGCATTTACATTATGGGTTACAAAAAAATTGTTACCCACTGTCTGTGTGTGGGTAAAAATAAAAAAGGCACAGGTAGTCAATTTATTATTTTTATTATAAAAATAATTGAAATTCAATTAAACTGTCTATGATCTATGAGCTCAGCTCGTATTGCAAACTAGCTTTTCAAGCCAACAATGAAATTACTTGTACCTAAGTTTTATATTAGCATAATATTAACAAAATTCGTAATTTCTATCTTTCATTTGCTACATCTTGCATTCTCAACTTTCATAATATTATATACACAACACCTATTTTATCATACAAAGTTTATACAATGTGGGTACATGTTTTTCTTTTATTTATAACATTGATTTGTGTTAGAGTTGTTTTTAATTGTTTGTGGTTTCCACATCCATTGTATAAAGTCTTGTATCAAAGGTACATGTTTCAGTACCTATATAAAAACTTTTCCTTTGTCCAGTTGTACAAAACAAATGTAAATCTTCGTATTTGTATCCACAATGCTTTGATATTCCCGCTAAATATTTTAAACTTCATTCTCTATACTTTAAACAAGGCAAGATTAAATTATTGAAGCATTTCTTAATTTTAAATGTCGTATTTTTTAATCATTGATTTAGAAAATACATGAGTAAGTAGTTAATCTAATATAATCTTAAAGTATTTCGTCCTAGAATTTTTAGGAAAATATTTTTTAGGAAAAGGTGAAAATGACAAAACTCTTCTCTACATACTAATTTGTAATAAACATTAAAATGTGTTATTTAAATAAAGCAATTATTAATTGGACTCTAAAGAGAAAATATTTATTGCAAGCTTATTATTATCTACATTTAAATTGACTAGAATTAGCACCGTAGCAAAATAACTATGCATGCCCTTTGAGAAAAGTAGTTAGCTGTTACATACATCTGTATTACAACATTATTGGGTTAGGCACGTGCTAGATCATTTACTAAAAGGTAGGAGTTAGGTACTAATGGCTACCTTAGGGTTAGGGCGTAGTGTAGGTACCTATATCATTGTTCTAATTGCCTGTTGCACAGAGTCCCTAATTTCATCACTGCAGGGCATTTACCCAAAAATAGTAAAAGTGAATAACACAAAAATAAGCTAGTTTATTTATTTTGCTGTTTAAGGGGTCGTTCTTAATTTCAATTCAATTCAAAACATTAATTTTAGGCAAAAGTCTATTCACTTTAATTGTACTATAAGAAAAAAGTACACTACATTCTAAGTGAAAACTTATAATAATTAAATTAATATTATTTTGTTATTAGATAATAATAATTATTAATTTATTTATTTGTTATGAATGAATATGATCAAATAATAAATAAATAAATTAAGTAATTTATATATAATTAAATAAAAAATATAAAAAAAAAGCTTTGGGAAACGTTGCCTTGCTTACATGTGCTCTTGCTATTTTTCTCATATAGGTACCTATCTAAAACTAAATAAACCGTGTTTGTTCTACGACTAACTATATGTAAAATATGGCGACCTAGCGATAGTAATATTGTTGTGGCACTTGCAGTTATACATAATATAATTATAATTAATTTCGATATTAACTTTATCTTACTTAGTAAGTATATAATTTATAAGCCAACACGATTTATATTATGTGCGTTTAAACCAAAATTAAAAAGTAGGTACTTATCTATAAATTTGGTCTTGTAATACATACAAATGAATAAATATTATTCGTAATTGAAATAACGAAATTACAAAATAAAGTTAAATAAAAGTTAAAATAAAAAAATATATAAACTAACTACTAAGTTTAAAATAATTTCGGGGTACACGTTAAATCTTTGACGGTGTTACATTTAAGTAATAAATTACTTGATTGAATTTCCATTTCATTGTATAATATATTGTGTTCAAGTACGAGCATATGGAACATATATCTTAAGGGCATTTATGTCACGAAATTTGCTTGTCACCTAAAATAAACATTTAATATACCTACACCTATATTATAATAATACCATGGTCGTTTTATATATTTAACCATAAAATTGGTAATATGCATATTTCAAATAAATTATTATATCCCATAGTTTTATCACCATTACAACTAAAAAAATATTTTTTGTGTTGACAATTACAATATAATTATATATAGTAGATACAGTTGGTAAAATACCCATCTGTGATAATTTCCTCAATAGTTGTGTAGGTATCCTAAGCAACACGCCAAACGTAACATAGTAAAATTAGTTACAAAACGTCTCTCATTATAAGAGGCGTTTGGTATACTGATACCAGTACAAATATTAAGAAAATCAAAATAACATCTGACTGTCTTAAGAAAAATGGTAAAAATATGTTTGGAAAAGAAAAATACGATCATGATATGTTTAACACGATATGTAAGGAACTACGAGATAGATTGGAGTGGGAAAGAGATAATATTAGCATAAATACTCTTCACAAATGGAAGACCCCATTCCCTAATTTGAAACAACTAACATCTATAAATAACAGAATATATAAGAAGTCATACCTGCACTTAATAATAATAAATAAATCTTTCTTATCTGAAATAACATTAAAGACGACACATTCATAGAAATTATACTATAATACGAGTTTAATTAAGCATCAACTTTCACTTAAAGTAGAAAATTATTGTCATCAATAATAATTAATTCAGTAACAATAATGCTTAAAATGTTTTTCATTGGTCGTAGATACAAATTTAAATGATTTTGGCAGTGTATGATAAAAAATATACAATAATAATGTAATATAAAATTTCAACAACAAAAAGCATAAAATTATCGGTGTTATAATAAAGTGCCTTACGTTTGTAACTAGGTACGTAAATCTCACTTGCAATATTTTTTCTTCTTAACACACCTAATATCTATTTAGTATTTTTTCAAAGACGTATTGGCCTGCCCTTTCTTTATATTCTAATACCACGTAATTGCTTTCAAAAATGGTGTGACAAAACATTAGCTACACATCTAAAATCTCAAAAAGATTTAAATATGAAAGCAATTCTAACGACACCGCACCGAACGGAAATTACTGTTAATGAACACGTGATTACGAAATCAGATGATCTATCCGGTTCACTGTCACAGCCACTTAAGGTACCTACATACATAGCAATTGATTTAACCAAATGCTTGGAAAAGTTTTTGAAAAAATTTCACGATGGGATTTTTAAACCGCAATTATCGGTTCGGGATTTTTCTTCAAGAGCCACATTCTTGTCCATCTAGAGATGGATAGAAAACGCTACGCCGACTAGAGCGTGGGGTGGGATCCCAAGCTTAGCTATTCCGTTCGGGTCAGGAAGACTTTCAAAATTTTCGAACCCTTATCCGAATCATAAATTTGTTCGCAACAAAAATTTGCGTAAAATTTATATGTATGTACCCATATTTATAAGCTATTGTTACATTTTTTCGACAGTGAACCTTGTAAGTTGAAGAACACGTCGACTTGGCGGCGACTACATGCTCGCGTCCAATCAAACATTTGCCGCGCTCTTACCATTAAATATATTAGTTTGGTCCATTTTGTTCACAACTTGTGCTGTCCAATGAACGTTATAAATTTTGAGTTACACACAAAGGATCTCTGGACCGGGCGGGGCGACTGCGTTATTTACAAGAACACGAGATTAGCTTTCATTTTAAAGCTTCTATGTCGTTAGTCATACCGGGAGATGCTCGGGTTGAATGCGAGTTGAATCTTGGTTCAAACCCCACAGCCACAAGGCTACTGACGCAGCCAAGCGTGTTAGCTTTCTTGCGAGGTTTACAGGACCATTATGTGATGAGAGCCCATTGTTAGTAACAATGTGTCCCGCCCGTGGACAAGTCAGTAACACAGTCGCCCAGCAAAAAAAATGTTTTAACGATTGAGGCATTTACATTGAAATAGTACTTAACTTGTTTATAAACTAAACAGAAACAATCCTAAACTGCCAATTCACATGAAGTATTTGCATAGCAATTTTTTAACTAAATATGTCCTAGCAATACTTTTAATAGTGCTTGGCCTCTTTCGATAGGGCTATATTGTGAAATTTATTAGACCTGCTACATCTTGTATTTTCAATGAAGTGTTAGTACCTACACGATTTACTTTTATAAATTGTGTAAACATTCGGCGTAAGTGCAAAAAAGCAAATGTAACACGGTCCCCAATAGAGATTCCTGTGGAACCCCCAATCTACAGAACAACACGGAGGCCTACCTGGCCCGCGTCCTTCTACTAGAAAGTCTGTATCGGCCGGTAGAGACCGGTGTACCCGCACAGACGGGCCCGCAGCGCCGTAACCAGCACGGATGCGCCCGACAAGTCGTCCAGCAAGTTGGCACATTCGCAGACCAGTAAGTACATCTTGTCTCCGTGCGAGGCGACGGACTTGTGCAGCGCGATCTTCCGCATGCCCACTGAGTGGGGCAGGTGTCGGTAGAGCATTCGCGCACCGGTCCAGTACAGCCAGTTTTTTTCGAAACGCTCGCCATCGTCACCTTCGAACACCTGAAATAGGAAAGCACAAATGTTCTAGAAAACATACAGATTTGGCAATTTGAGCTTTTACTGCAATTTTTAGTCCATTAACCTATCGTAGGCCGAGCGCTTGCATGTAAGCGCCTAACAATTAAAATTCTATTATGCCTGGTATTTACGCCAACGATGGGTTTAAAGCTTGGACGAATTAACCATCGTCCAAGGTTTAAAGCCTAAAATTTTAATAGTTTTCGTCCAAGAGTAAAAGTTGTTTCATTTCAATGTGTAGTGTTCGCGTAAACTTTAGAAAATAATAAATTAAATTTTTCTTTATTATGTTTATATTATTTATATTTATTATTTGTAAATCTTACCGACATCAGGATCAGGATCATGACGCATGCAACTGTGCCTAAATATCGAAGACTTACAAATACTAAACATGGTAAGAATCCCGTTAATAATTCCAATAATGCAAGTCACCATAGTAATAGTTATATAGTTTTAGACCGCAAAGTTACCGTACTTTTTGCTAGGTATTACTTAATAACACAAAAAAGTATAGTGTACCTTATAAACACTAATGATAAATCCGGTGGAAGGCGTGTGAGATTTCTTCGGCCCGCCCGCCATATCGTTGAACGGTGGCCGGCATATCATCGCCACCTCACTGTACAAGTCCAGAGTGTGCGCCGCGGAGTACCTTATCGTCTTCGGGTCGAACTTGCTCAAGGAAGCACTTCGCATGTTGTTGTAGAACAGTAAAGGATCCGTTTGCGTTGTGTTTATCACATAGTACGATATGAATGGGAATTCGGCATTCTTCTCCATATTGGCTAGCAGCATACCTCCTACTGCTGTGTTAGCTTGCGCTACGTCACTCAGTAGTTCGCCTGCTGCCATTTTCTGCCTTATGATAGGTTTTGCGAGTGGCGATTCGAGTATAGGCTCTATTGGTTCCAAAGGACTCATGAGATGAGCTAATATGCAAAGCTTAGGATCAGCTACTTCGAGAATGCTCAAAGCACCTTGCACTGTCTTGGTCAGCACCCCCTTTTCGGGTGTCGGTGGTAGCACTGGGAGCTAAAATTGAAAACGTTATTGTTAAATTACATTTTACCACTGTGGTCATTAATTTTTTCGCTTGAACTAGAACAAATTACTATAAATAAGCCTTTGAAATGGATTTTTAAAATAGTAAACAAGCTTCCACTAGAAATTAGACGTTTTCCATCAGTAAAAAGTAGCCTATAGCACTCTCAGGTAGGCCTTCCAAATATCTTAGTGCAAAAAATCATGTGAGAGAGCCGCTGTTTACTAATTTTTACGAAAAGGAAGAACAAACAACAATCATATTTTCTATAAAATGGAAATGTAAAATCCTAAGGTATGTTATTGACCTCAACGAAGCGATGGGTCAAGGTGGGGTCGACGTTGGAGCGAGCTCACCTAGAAAGTGCTTGATAATTTTGCTCGTTAGACTGTACGCTTTTGGGACAGACGTTTGATAAGAGCTTAGGCTTTAGGGTCAGCAGTGTGAGCGTAGGTGCTCTTAGAGTCTAGCGTGCGTGGACTGCGATGGCTGCTTCCATCAGGCTTCCCGTATAATCTCATTGTATACTCGCGCAAATCAGAGACGCGACGTAGGCTGGTCCCAGGTTATGAGCGAGACGGATGGCATGTGTAAAGACACGGGCTCGGTGCGGCGACGGTCGGTGGTGGCGTGCGACAAGATCCAATCCCAGCGTATGAGCGAGACAGACGTACCGGCACGCCATCAGGCAGGAAGCGGTCAAGGGCTTGGGCAGGTATCACGAAACAGTCCCGCTCGAGCGTGGCTAGTGACACGGCTCAGTGCAGCGTGTGACGAGTTCCAATCCCAGCGCATGAACGAGATAGACGTACCGGCACGCCATCAGGCAGGAAGCGGTCGAGGGCATGGGCAGGTATCACGAAGCAGTCCCGCTCGAGCGTGGCTAGTGACACGGGCTCGGTGCGGCGCCGGTCAGTGGTGGCGTGCGACGTGGGCCGGTCCCAGCGCATGAGCGAGACGGACGGCTCGCGATTGACCAGCGGCTGCGGCGGCTCCGGGTCAGCCCCGATGCCCCCGCCCAGCACGGGGCCACATCGCTCTGGAATTAGAGAACAGGACACCTTAAAAAACGATCTTGTTTTTCTCTCTTTATCTTGGCATCTTTTAATTAGAATAATTACCATATTTTTCGTTGCTTTTGGGTATCGTGATCAGTGCGCATGCGCAACTGTATCGAAATATCGGATACTCAAGAACAATAAAGGCATGTAAATAATCCTGTTTATAATTGCTCTGATCTTTGATCTTCTAATGTATAGGAAGCTTTCGCTAAATAGCTTTATTGATTCTTCTACGCTACTGATGATAATTTGTAAAATAAACTAATGGACAGAATTCCTTGCAAAACAATTCTACCACATCAAAGAGTTTTGATAGTTTACCTATATCATTAGGTATTTTTTCGCAAAAATAAGTATTTTCTCGATGATCGTACTCGATACTTATGAACTTTGCCAAACTCTACTCTCCGACTTATTTTAAACATCAAATGATACTTTAAACAAGTTTACGATAGAGAAGGAAGAAGCGATATTAAACAGATTGGTGGTTCAGTCTTGTTTAAAGACGATGGTAACATTTCACCACCTGCGTTACGACGTGATACACTGAAAGTAGATGGAACTCAACACTAACAACAATAAATAATACATTAATCACTTTTAAGAGGTTATGTCGCTGGTTGTAAACTTTCATATAAACTTTAAACAGCGACTGACAAAAGTTGATAGTTGCAAACGAAGTTGCATATTCTTAATAATAAACCATATTTACGTATGTTTGTGCGTGGTGTGTTTATGTTTCCCTTCTGCTTCACTGAAATAGAAGTGTTGAAGATTATAGCGCCAAATATACACAAGCAGTTTGAACCGGCCTGCTCTGGTTATTGCCGCTTTAAAATTCATTGCTGCATATTTCACATTACCAAATATTCATAATCACGCTTACACAAGGTGTCAGTTAGCCTGTCATGTTACGTATTTATAACTTTCGACGGCGTTGCACCTGTTAGAAACTAAAGGTTAAGCGGATATGTGTTCCGAAGTTGTTAAAAATACATCACAGATTGACGGACGTGTAACATATTGTTTTCTAAAGTTTACGCGAACACTACACATTGAAATGAAACAACTTTTACGGATCTACTCGCGTTTATTTTACACATTAGTTTTAATTAATGTTTATCCTGACGTTTCGAACCCTTTATGCGAACATTCACTTGAGGGGCCCAACCATTACATCAGATTTGATAAACCACAAATACTCGCCAGAGAACAACGATTCATCCCTAGGATGATACGCGAGGCTATTGAAATTAAAAAACATCCTAATTTTAATAGAGAAGATGGTTGGAATCTACCACCAGCCTGGGATCCCATCATACAGAATATTAAATCCCAGCCCCAACACCATACTGCCAGACCAAAAGATACTGTAAGCTCTTTCTGCGTAAAACGGAATGCACCTGATTAATTTAAATGAGGGTATACAAGCTACTAACTAATTATGAGACGACCAACACCTCAGTCTCCCTGTGACCACGGACCCTGCAAAGGGTTCGAAACGTCAGGATAAACATTAATTAAAACTAATGTGTAAAATAAACGCGAGTAGATCCGTAAAAGTTGTTTCATTTCAATGGACGTGTAACACTTTCGGAAAAGTTTATAGGAAAAACAAAAGACAAGCTTTCGGAACGTCATCGTCGTCACCGCAAATGTCATAAACAAACAAGTGGTCGTTTCCCGCGCCGTCTGACAGTCACTTTGCGTTACCTGTGCCATCGTTGTACTGGGCGCTGGAGCGTGGAGCCGCCGACAGAAACAGGTGAGTCTTCAGCGTCTTGTAATGGTTATCCTCCATGAAGGAGTACCGGTCGCGCTCGCGTCGCTTCGCATTCCTCCCTGCACCGAGCGCCCCGCGTGCCTTCCCCCCACCCCCGCTGCTACTCATACTCTTCTCCCCGCTGAAGTTCTTCCGAAACATCAAATTCATCTTGGAAGTTTGCCACGGACTCTTCTATTTCACTCGCACTCCTAGACCCGGTATAGGTCGGTTCTCTCTAATGTTATGTCTAACACAGTAATTAGTCCACTCGTGCCCGCCAAGAAATTAAGCTCGGCTATATTCAGAGGTTTTTCGTCTCTTTCTGTCTAATGAGATACTGCGAACAGTTGTTTAAGTGCTGTTAACGCTGTTTGGCTCAAACTGGATGATAACGCTTTACGTTTAGGTTTAACTGATACGGGAAGTAGGTACTATACTATGCGATATGAATAAAAGTTGATAAATCAACGCTAGAACTGATTTTGCCTGAAATATGTGTGTGTTTATGAAATATTTTATGTTTTATAATATTTATGAAGATTATTTTATATCAAACTTTTCTCAAAAAAGTACAATGAAAATCTTGAGAAAAATGTAGGTGTGTAGAAAAAAGTTATTTTCATTTCGCTTTCTGCGGAATTCTCAGAAGTATAAATGTATGAATTCTCAATGAAACCGATCGACTATCTTTTTTCTATTCATACTCGTATCTAATATTCACGATACAATCTATTTGCTTTATAGCTAACATGTATAGCTTCTGTATTGTGATTTAGTTAACTATAACATGTATGGCTCTTTGTTGGGATTTAGCAGTCGTTAAATGACTATATACGTATCGTTAGAACCTAAAATAAAACAAATATAAAAACTAAAGTAAGCCATTCAAGAAATTCATGAATTCATTAAGAATCTTTAAATTTTTTTTGAATGTAGGCAAATGTTTCTGTTCTGACTACCTGGTGCTAAGCAGGGTGCCGAGTGCAAGTTTCATTCGCCATTCGATTACGTTAACGAAGACGAGAATTTGTATGGCAAAATTTTAACTGCTCTCGTATGTCGCCAGGAGGCGCTGCTTCAATGCCATACCAATTTTCGTTTTCGTAAACGTAACCGAATGAATATGGATAGTAAAAAAAACTTACACTAGGCACCCAGAAGCGGAATCTATATGCGAAGACAACTAATAAAGCAGGATTGTGTATTGATGTTATCAATTTAGTTGAGTGGTTTCCAAGCATATAAATTAAGTAATTTTGTTTTTGGGTAAGGTTTCGGAAATAATTATGATCGAGTCAAAATTATACAATCGTGTATTTGAGCTAGCAAATTCAAGATAAAGACATGAATTAACCTATATCAACATTTAAGATTCGTTAGTCATATTATTTATAGTCTATCGTCGTCTTACTAAACGACGAAAGTTGGTGCATTTGTTCGTCGCCTTAATGGACCAATGCTGTAATGAGGAGGTAAATAATACGTGTGCTAAAAGCATTCCATTGATACTAACTAACTAACTTGATACGAACATCAGAGTCCCTAGTGTGAGTTTTTTTTACTATCCGTACTCATTCGATTACTTTTATGAAAACAAAAGTTAGTATTACATTGAAAAGTAAAAACTTTTCCATACTAATTCGTTTTCCTAAAAGTGATCGATCTAACGAAACTCGCACTAAGCACCCAGACGTCATAGAGTTACGAAAAGATTTACGCGGCCATAACACATATGACGTATAGTCGGGTAATTTTACGAGATTCGCGCTGTCCACGCAGATATACGACCATCGTGCTGTCGGGGCTGCAGCCTAATGAAATGGCACCATAAAAATATACAACAATGGCCGGCGGGCACCACGGCCGACTGGTTTTCTGAAAGGATGCGGCTTCGCATTACCTTATATAATGTGTGGAAAAATAATGGTGTACGGGATATTTCGTGCATAAAAGAGGATAAAACACCCCGTCTCTATGGAACTTTGGAAATCGTTTGGTTTCGTACATTTTGAAGAAGCAGAAGAAGAAAGAATAAAAAACATTTATTGGAATCACTTACCAAAACACAAAGAAAGGAAACAAGAAAAATAAAATAAGATAGAGATAGATAAATGCTTTTTTTGCAATGCTACGAAAATTTACATAGAGCATGAATCTTTAAATAAATGCATAGTTACAATTTACGATCTTGCTTTACAGCGCTTTAAAGCCAACCAATCGGATTAAGGGTAAGAAAGATAGTTAGTAAGTATGTAATTGTGTATATTTACTAAAAAAAAAATTGAAACAAAATTGATGACATGTTTAATGATTTTTCATAGAGGACTACAAAAAGAAAATAAATACCCACTGTCTCAAAAACATACAATAAAAAATCAAGTATAAACTTTTACGAGAAAAAGCTTTCTTGCTTTTAGTGTAAGCTCTAAACTGACGCATCATTAAATGTACCTAACTATGATAGAAACGCTTAAATTGTGCAGGCTTGCTTAATGCTTTTAAGCAGATCTCAAAGAATCTCGGAATGCCCTAGTTAAAAAGTTAAAGCGATTTTAAACATTTCGGGTCAATAAACTCGGAGTAAACTTCCAGACGTCTGTCTGTCCCAGCGATGTGTGGAAACATTAATATTACTTTTAAACTGATATTTTGCATAGACTGTTCGTATTTATATTAAAACTGAAAATAGCTGTTGCAAAGACGACACGAACTCACGCCCTTTTTAACAACTTTGGAGACCGCTCTTATAGTATCTAATGAATGTTATATTTTAAAAAAATTAGAAAATTGTTTTTTTCGTTTTATCATTCGAATATCAATTCCTTAGTTTGGTTGGAAGTTGTCGAAACTTATTTCTTATTTAGTGAGTGTTGTATTTACCACTCGATCAGGAAAACGAGAGCTGCAACTGACCTCTTTTGTTAGGAGGCGCTGCTTCAATACAAGATAAATTCTTAAATGTTAATCAACAGATGTAAACGTAATCAAATGGATATAATAATATTATGATACCCGCAAAAGCACTCGGGCTTTTCCAAGGGATACTCATAAAAAACCCGTCAATAATTGGGTAGTGGACTGGTTAGTCAATAGAGAAACTTTTTAGCAACTGTCAAAACGATTCATCATTATCATCATCATCAGCTCATTTTATGTCTCCACTCCTGAGGCACGAGCCTTCTCTATGGATGGATAGGGAGAACGGGCCATAAACCACCACGCGGGCCCAGTGCGGATTGGTGGTTGTTAACGACTGCTAATGCAGCCAGGACCAACGGCTTTACGTGCCTTCCGAAGCACGAAGGAGCTCGAGATGATACATTTTTGGTCACCCATCCGATGATTGGCCTTTGCGAAAGTTGTTTAACCTCAGCACTCGCTCCTCAAAGAGAGTCAAAGATTATTTTAGTCTGTCTGTCTGTCTGTCTGTCGAGACCCTTTATCTCGAAAACGCGTAAGGATATCGAGTTGAAATTAAAACCATATACTCAGGTCTGCGGTCTCTTGAAGCTATGAAAAAATCATACTTCTAAGTTTACGAAAAAAAAAGATACGGCCGTTTATGTCGCAAAAAACGTATATTTCGACACTCTCAAGGGAATCAAAATTCATAGGGTACTTGCCGTTGACCTAGAACTATGAAGTTTGGCAAGTAATATCGTGTTATACTACAAGTGTAGGGAAAAATCTGAAAATTATACATATTTAATTAAATCACAAAAAAACAGGGTCTATAAGCAAGGAACGGGGGTCCAAATTTTGAAGTAAGTTAACCGTATCATGTGGGATATCGTATGTATCGTAAGTTATTGTTTAGGTCAACAGCCCTGTTCTATTGGTGTTGTCAAAATCCCGAGTAATCTCCAGTAGTAGCAATCCCATTAATAATGACTAGTGTTGAAATGTTGAAATTGCGGTTCCAATGTGGGGTGCTGTAGGTCAATGGCGGCTTGAAACCTCATAAAACATTTGATTTAGAGCTCCAACGCCCATCGGGCGTCCCCGGGCCCCGGGGTACTGTAATTTTCACAAAAACGTGCTATATCGAGGAACTGCAGTCCACCGATGTCCCATATATCTACGGCGGGTTTGGGTGGTAATATGTTTTGTATCCTACAGGGTGTCACCCGCCTTGTATAAACAATGTTTTTTCATATAGGTATTTTATATGTTTGTGTGTATAGGTGGCCGAGTGGCAAAACGCTGGGCCTGCTGTTCGGAGGACCGGGGTTCTACACGCAAACAGGGCAGTGCGTGTCACAGATTTTTACATACTTACATATAGTGCGGGTTTGTATTGACTAAGCAGCCTTTGTTTTGACAAGCGTATTAAAAAAGCCGATACGCGTAGGCCTTTGCCCAGCTGTGGGATAGTATGCTTATAAGATAATTACACATTACATTCTATTGTACCGAATTTTTATGATTACCTACAGTGTATATTTGTTTGGAAGTCATAAAGTTTCACTGCTGAGTAAAGGCCACAATTATCTATCCATCTTTGCCTGTCTCCGGCCAGTCTGGATGGAGATCCACGAAAAGATCATCGCGCCAACGTTTCGCGGCCTTTCTCGGCGCGTCATCGGCAAGGTTTATTCATTTTAAAGCGTCGTTGGTGGCCGAATTGTACGCTCGGGTTGAATACGAGAAATCGTTGGTCAATCCCTATAGGTATTGGCAACAAGGTATCAATTAGTTCTCTTTAGTTTAAGAACCAGGGGCCCGACCGCCTAACCGATTGCTTTGGCTACGTGTATAGTTTATGACGTCATCTTGTCATCTAGCTAATAGGTATAGGCATATATCTATAGCTATAGCCTATGGCTTTCGAAATTGTTTTCATAGGCAGTACGAAATGACAAGATGACGTCATAAACTATACACGTAGCCAAAGCGATCGGTTAGGCGGTCGGGGGGCAGTTTTGACTTCCGTAGTTGACCGTCTATATTTTTTTTCTCTCTTATCTGTGTTTGGTCTGTGTTTTTCCTACCTTTCAAGAGTTTGTAGTTAACCTCAGAACAATAAGTATAGTTATAATTACCTTATCTTTCAAACAGCGCCATTTCATTCTGACTGACGTGAACCCATAAATGAGTAATAAATAATGTATATAGAACATAACAATGATTTTCTTTACTTATATAAAATACGTATATTATTTTTAGTATCCCGTTCCTAACAAAATTATATTAAACAATTTTATTCTCATAAATAAATAGAATATTTAAAATCATAAATGAATATGACTGAGTTAGTCTAACGATGCTTAACGATTTATTAACAGCAGTAGATCTAATAAGTTGATTAAAAAGGTCATTTTAGACCATTCAAATTATTTTCCTTTTATGATTACTCAGTCACTTGTTGACAAATCATTAATATGATTTCGATGTGCGACATTGCGCGTAGTGACATGCGAGCCGATTGGCCGATATAGGGTTGTGACTACTAATGACAATTGTGAGTAATGATTCTAGCCACAACTGATAGATTCTAGGAGTTTGATGATGCAGTGGTTAATAGGGAAAGCTTGTGCAGTGGGGACATAAACGGGGTTGGTGATGATGATTGAATAAATAAAAATAGCATTTTGCAAACCACATGGAGATAGGGCCATTAACCACTACGCAGCTCGGGTGCGGTTTGGTAATTCTTGACGACTGCTACCGCCGCCGGGACCAACGGTTATGTGCCTTCCGAAGCACGCAGGATCTCAAGATGATAAATTTTGCTCACCTATCCGATGACAGTTGTTTAATTTCAGTAATCGCAGACGTAGCTGCCTACCTACTGCCCTGCCTGTTTTCAAACTGTCATGCAAGGTATTAGATACTTTTTCATTGACATGTCATACGCAGACAATTATTGAAAAGTGTGATGACAATCTTGAACTTGCCCCGGCCACGCTTGGCATCGAGCCAGTGTTGACGGTACGCACCTACTCTGCTTTTTCCGTGCACAATTTATTTCGCTATTTCTGTAAATAAATTGGTTTATTTTTAGCAAAGCACCGTCACTGGCTGGCAATTGTTATTTTTTAAAGTGGTAACGTTATGAGAAGTAGGTATGTACAATAATCAAATCAAATACTATTAATAATCGTAACTTTAAACACTTCATTGGGTTCTAAATAATTTCAATGACTATATTTTTTGTGTAAATATACGACAGGTAGTGTTCAAGAAATGATTGTAATTCCTCCAGTACCAGTAAAGAACACTGGCACGTTACTATATTTTTGTGAAGCTTTGATACTTGTTACATTATTACGGAGATCAAACATTTGTAAATATATGCTTTAAATGAATGAAATGAATTTGTGTACGAAAATAAATAATATTAAATCTTGATTTAATATTGCTTCTGCAATCATCAAAGTATGTTTCTGCTTAAAAAACACAAAGCATTTCGTGTTTAGACATAAACGATGACTACCATACAGTTTTATGCAGACTACGTCGCTGGTTGAATATTATATCTGGCAGGGCAATGGTTGGTAATGATGCCAGATGCTATGAAAACGCATCTGTTCAATACTAATAAAGTGTTTAGATATGACTGAATGTCTTCATTCCACACCGTCAGTCGGTCGTACTTCGGATATTTTTGTATCAGTGTAAAATTAATCTCAGCTTCTGTTCTCTAAAATGGGTTTCTACGTGTAAACCTGCGGTAAGGTTTTGGAAATACTTCCAAGTAAATAAGACTTACTTACTTACTTGGAAATATTTTCCTTTTTCCTTTTTCTTTAGACAATAAAGTACTTATTTTAGTGTAAAGACAAAGGTAACATTATGCAATACAATAAAGACGCGTAAATTGATAGGGATACCCAGTTCAGTAGTTATTTAAGAATGTCTAGCTTAAATAATGTAGCATTTAATTCAGAGGTATTAAAGCAGGAAATAAAGTCCTTCCAAGTTATATATGTACTGAAGCAATGAAAAACGCGCTTCCTAATCTATTTTAGAGATTAAAATTATTTAAAGCCTAATAGTGTTTAGAATCGGCTCAGCAGTCCTAAAGGTGACTCAAAAATTAAATATAAACAAAATGAGTAAAGATTCCGGAAAATTAAGTGATGATAAAATGTTTGCTAATAGCAAAGTCCACAATTACAATTTTTCAGACTGGAGTAGGTAATGTGTGTGCGAATATGAAATTGGGCGCGGTGATTATTTAGTCCCGCACACGTTAATTTTCGTGTTGCATGCATGCCGACTATTAATCGCGACGAAGAGTTTCGTGGGCATTTTGAAATGGACACACTTTCTATTTGTGTCCGGCCATCTTGGATTTCAATCTTTTGCTGCGGAGTCCTATTATCCGTTGTATTGTTTCGAAGGTAGCTTGTAGCTTACATTTTTTGGCGCTATTTTAACATGTAAAATTTTTAAACTTCTTCGGTACCGAAACGCATACAGAATCAGACAAACAAAGAAACATTCTTGCTTCTACATCTGCTACTGCTATAGCTGCTAGCTACATCGTAGCTTCGTAGCACAATTTGTAGAATACATTTTTTGTTACCGTACTTACAATAATTTTATTCTGATTTTGATCATCATTTGTGTGATTGGTCTTTGAAATATATATGGCTTTATTATTGTATCCTGGAGTCCTGAAATACAGGGTCGCCCTTTATTAGGCTCCAGTTCACACGTCTAGATTCCCTTTAAATAAGTGTAGGTACCTGTATTTGTATTTGTATGAAAAATAAACAACTTTTATTATTGTTAACTAAACAAAAACTTAAATTGTTAAGTAGGAGTGAAGACTAATAATATATATCAATAGAATATTATCAATATAATAAGACACTTGAAGCTACTATTGAAAGAATTTAACAACGTATTTCGTATTTGATCCGACGACCGATGACATCGCACCGTGATTGATTGACTTCACTGCACGCGACGACACCGCTCTACGACAAATTGGGGGAATGGAAGCGTTTCACCTTTTTAACGCCTTGGTAGCCGAGTGGCAAAGCGTTTGAGCCGATATCCGGTGCTGGGATCAATTAACAGATCAGGTAATGTGTATTTTGGAGGCAAGAGTAATAATTAGTAATGAATAGCCCGGGTTTGTGATCACCAACCCACATTTCGCAAGCGTGGAGATTAAGCCGATACTTATATCGACACAGAAGAGTAGCGGTGACTTTGACTTTGACTTGTGACTTTATTTCAATGCTGTAGGCGAATGCTTAGCAGTGTGCAATATTGGTGTTGTGGTAATCACGGTGGTTATATAAATGCGAAATCCGATATTCGACTGAATGCATGTCGTATGCGCTCCCGCTATTGTATTTTTTTTTTTTCACCGGGCTTTTTTGGGGGCGGCGAGGAACGTAAAGGGTCCCTCGAGCCGTGTGAAACGAATCACCTTCGGAGGTTATCTAGAGGGAACGGCATCGCGCACTAGTGCGCGTCCCCGTGCCCTACTAGATTCTCCGAAGGGTTCGGATCGGATCGGTATTGTATGTTGCTTAGCCTTGCATTATAGTTGTTTGAATATTATCTACTTTTCCGTTAGTCTACTCACGTCTCCTTCTGTTTTGTACTGATCTATCGTGTATGTATTGTGAACGTAAACTGTTTAAGTGTTAACAAGTTCGAATTTGTATCACCACTGCGATTATCACAGTGCATTACTTAAATACTGTATTCTGTAAAACTATCACAATCATTCACCTGTAGGATAAAGGAGTCACTGTCAAAATTGTTGGTATTTCGTTACCACTTTTTTCTTTAGTTAAATTTACTATTTTTTTGAACTATCTTTTGACACTAAAGTTCAATATTCTTGCAGGTATTTGTAATGAAGGGCTTTGTGTTTCGTCCACTTTAGTGTGTCCTTGTAAGGGCCTGTGGCTTGAGGGAGGGGTACCGGCTAACCTTCGTTGTAGCCCCACTGACCTAAAACACTTTTGCATTCTGCTTTATAACGATGACACATTAATGGTGTTGATATTCACCTACTTAAATGTAAGCTGGTAAATATACTTGAAGGGATTAAATGTATATGAATGAAATGTAACATCTCGTTAATGAGTAGGTAACTAATAGATTATTTAAAGGGGAAATAATATTTGTATTTCAAAATAAATATTTCGTCAGCAAAATTATTATTTGGTCAGCAGAATTATACAATCGTTCAGCTTAAGAAATCCTGAATGTTGGTTAGGTTAAGTTATTTTTTTTCCCGAGCGAAGCGCAGCGTAGCGAGGGCCAGTCACGGAAGGGGGGAGCGGCATAAGACTGCTGTTCAGAATGATATAAGTTGCAGATTGATTTAGAAATATTTGCTGACCATAAGTCGCTGCCCAACTAGCATTTTTTTGCTAACAAAAATACGAATATTTTGCTAACCGTTTAAATAACACCCTATTTAAAGTATATACGTTATATTGGGTTGCGGTAAAAAAATAAGCGCTTGGTCTTCATCTTACGTCATATGGTCGAACGTGAAGCCTCTTCACCCGGGATCCCTGACACATTGCTGGTTATCTTACCATCAACTATCGGAACACAACCGAATAACTACATAACCCTCCCGGCTATACCAATGCGGCTTGGTTGGGTTTCTTATCTTACTATTAGAGCCAGGACCAAAGTACTTCCGGAAAACGGAAGTGATGGATATATTTCAAATCATGACTCATTTCTTTGTCACACCAAAAAAAATTTAATGGAAAGCATAGGATAGACACCACAAATTTTCCCTCCTTTCTACAAGAAGCAACGTGCGGATTTTCAAGGTGAGGTCGGCTAATGTGACACAATACTGCTTCTCTAGCTGTCTACACATCTGGTGGACGCCGATTCTGCTTAAAATTATTCATTCTCATTAGTTGACGCGGCAACTTGCTTACATAAGTTTAAAAAATGCTTGCAACCCGAACGCACAAATCACTGTGCCATCGAGCTCCTCATAAAAATAATTTGTGATTCATTTTCTTTCCCACATATTCGGTATATTTTATATTGGTTATGCTGTTATCACTAGAGTTCGGGTTCCACATCGAGGAAACATACAACATTTAGGAAGCAATATTTCAAGAGGGAAGCGTTTGGGACCAACCGGTATAGTTGTCAGCATTTCTTTATACTACATACTTGAAGGGACTACATCGTTATTCTGTGCTTCGAATTAGGAGAATGTGTATCTTTAAAGTAAAGGCTTCATATTTCTAGAAATATCTATATTTAAATGATAAAATATATAAAATGTATTTCGCAATGTTTTTTTTTAATATTTTTTTTATATAGTACAGATAGTCATCATCCACTGTCTTATATGTTTATTAATGATTAAATAATGCGTCAGAATAACATTAATGTACATTAAAAAAACGCATCAGGTTAATGACTGATAACGCGTAGTTTAACAACCGCCCGTCAACGTGGATCACACAAATGCTAACAGTTAACACGCACCCTTAAATTTTATCATACGCATAAAATTTGACCTTTTAATTAACATAATTTACTCTATGAAGCCTCTGAATTAATTAAATGTAGATTTTTTTTCTATAGTCGCATGAGTATTAAAAGAAACAATTTTTATAAATTAACTTTAAATCTTTTCTATCCTATTAATAAAGAGATTAATGTGTGACTTCATTTGTTTGTTTGTTTGTTTGCGGAGGGTAATCTCTGGAACTACTGGTCCAATTCCAAAAGTTATTTCACTGATAGAACGACACAGTCCTTGCGGGTAACATAAACAAAATATTTTATTTTGATTAAAAAAATAAGTAACTATTAATTTTTGTACGGAAAAATACGTGCTAGTCTCATATAAAATTAAACCTCACATTTTTACCAACCACAGCACAAGTTTTAAAAACAACCTCTGGTCTTGTGATATGACAGTCACAGAGATCCCAGACTCGGTTCCAAGCAGTGGTTGAGGATTTCGGGTGAAGGGCAGTGTGTGGAGCATAAATGCGTATACTTAATGTCATCATCATCAGCCTGTACTAGTCCACTGCTGGACATAGGCCTATACTTAATGTAAATGTGTGTTATCCACCACGCAAGTTTAAATCAATGTGGGTAGACGTATTCGTGTCAAAACTATGGTCTATGCATGGTTTAAATACTTTAAAGATGGTGTGTTTTTAGTTTGCTTTCTAATAGTTTAAATTTGTGCATGTCGTGGCAACCTTTAAGTATGACAGCGTTTTAAAATGTAACCATATGTGTAACCAACGTTGGTTATGTTGGTTGTCCATAAATAAATAAATGTACGGTAAGTGGATAGCCTATATACTGCCCCATTGGCAAAGGCCAAGGCCAGACAAAAGCCTCCATCATTGAAACCAATAGTCAACTTCCATTGATGGGGTTTAGATTGGCTGAATCAACACGATGGCAAATGCGGTTTGGTGATCACAAACCCGGGCTATGCATTAAAAACTTTTCGATGGCCGTGTTCCAAAGAAATTGTATTCTAGAAGACATCCTTGTTTGTATATTATAGAATAATTGTTTATTGTTCACAGTGTCTGTGTCTTAATAGTATTTTTGGACACTGCAGTGTGCCCATTTCGGACACACAATATAAGACATTTACTAACATTACAGAAATACAGTGCATGTATTTTAATTGTATATCATTAAAATATAAAAAGGTCAACAAGTATGTCATCTAAAGTACAATTTCTGTTAGTACGAGCTCTTGGATAGCCCTGTTCCGTTTCTTACGGAATCACTTTCCCTTTCGCAAACGCGACGGATCCTCGATGATGCGGTATAAACGGAGACACAAAGGGAGCGCTCCCGTGATCTATTTTTGTGTTGAGTTGCTTTTTGTTGTGGAAATCAATCCGACCCACTTCGGTATTCAGAAGCCCTACTACATTATTTTTTATATTGATACTCTTCATTTTCATTACTGTATTCAGTTGTAAAACCAAGTCACCGTTACTATTAATGAGTAATGGCTTTTAATCATCACATTCGTCAAAAGCGTGTTGGTGATCACAAACCCGGGTTTTGTATCAAACGAATTTGAAAACACAAATATTGTATATGCTTACTTTAACATTACCCGGCTTGGGAATTAAAACCAGGACCATGCCATTTCGGACCAAGCAGTCTTGCCACTTGACTACCGAGGCGTTCTCCTCATAATCAGCTCATTTTGTCCCCACTGCTGGGGCACGAGCCTTCCCTATTGATGGATAGGGAGAACGGGCCATAAACCACTACGCGCGGGCCCAGTGCCGTGCGGTGGTTGTTAACGATTACTAATGCAGCCGGGACCAACGGCTTTACGTGCCTTCTGAAGCACAGAGGAGCTCTAAATGATAAATTTATGTCACTCATCCGATGACCCGCCTTTACGAAAGTTGCGTAACCTCCTGTGCGAAACATTTACACCGTTCGCTAGCGAGAAATGTGTGAAAACTCATCGTAGGGCCACAGACGACCACCCGACGTTCTGAGTGAATGACGGGTGTTTCCGACCGCGCCTGTGTTGTATATCTGATAGAGTTGTAAATAATGTGCTTAGACATATTCGGCTATACAATATTTAAATTCTACGACGGCGAAACGCGTGGCCTTCATCTCACCTGATTGTAAGATGATAAAGCTGAAGGTAGAAGCACACTTAACCCGGAATCCTTACTATTGGGGTAATGGCTATCTTATCTCTTACTCTCGTAAGGCAAAGTGAATGCTACTAACGTTGTTGCTAAAGGGACATATTATATGATTTGAAAAAAGACAAAGTGTTGAAAAAATTGCACGAGTGAGATTCGAACCAGTACCCCATGACTTGCCGGGTCAGGTGCACTACCAACTATGTTATCGTGGCTATCGTACTATATATACAATATAGCACGATACAATATGTAAAAAATCCCTGTCCGATCCGTAATGGTGTTATAAGGTATCGAGATTCAATCATTTTAAAATAATATGTGAAATAAATTTAAAAAATTTGTTAAATGACAAAAATTACATGGCGATACTTTTAGGTAGGTAGGCCCTTTGGCGCCGCGCCGCCGCCATTGATTGAAAGTGTGGTCACATTTATTAAATTAGCTAGATTTTGGGGTAATTTGAGCAATTTCGGTACAAAAAACTTGCGTTTTAAATTACGATAAATCTTTTGTTTTCATGAATAATAATATATATAGAATATTTTTTTTTTTATTTGTAAACCATTTTTACAAATATCAATAACAAAATTTGTATGTATCCCTTTGCGATGGGAAAGAGCTTTTTTACATTTTTTTTTATATAATATGATGGTGATTCAAAATTTAAAATTCAAAATTATTTATTCAGTTTAGGCTACAAATAGCTCTTGTGAACGTCATTATGCCAACGGTTCGTAAGTCTACCCTGGGCGGGAGACCTTGTACTGAGAAGAACCGGCAAGAAGCTCGGCAAGTGTCAAGCTCTTTTCTCCCTTACAGCGTCAAAAATATTGGAAAATGCCCTATCATAAAAGGACACACTCCATCACAATAAAAACACAAAATATAAAAGACAATCACAACATGTAAATAAACAAAAGAGAAAAAAAATACCTAACTTTTCAAATTTACATCACTTATCAGTTTAAATTTTCACAATGTCATACAGTACTAATAAAAGTCAAAAACTGTCTAAGAAAAGACAAAGTTAAACTATAGTTAATAATAATAAAAATAAGCCAAGTAGGTATGTAAGAACAGACCAGCCTCCACAGGCGGCACCCGTTCACGACTATGATCGCTTCGCTCAACCATATTTTAGGAAACGCACACGCCACCATCGCAGAGACAATAAAGAGAGCATGACACACCCAATCTACTCTAAATCAAAACCAATTGAAATGTTTAAGGCAACGCTATTTGTTATCTGTAGGACACTGTTTATAAAGGCTATCATATCAGTATATTTTTTTTACAATTACGCAATGATATAGATAGCTAGACAAACTAAAAAATATATATTCAATGTATATTGTATATTATAGCGTTACAATTATAGTGTTTCGATTTGACCCTATCACGATTAATGTGTCATTGGCCACGATGATAGACTTTGTTATGTAATATAATCCATTAGCTTAGCTGTACATACAAACTAACGTGAAAAACCCGTTCTATTCCTTTTATTGTTTTCTTTGTTCTGGCACATTTATAACGGCAACACTATATTTAATAAAATAATAAATTGCATGTAGTAGTTTGTCAAAATTATAAAGAATAATTAAAGCTATCAAGAGAAGACATTGCAAGACGCAAACGTATCCCAACTCCAATCTTTTTTCTCATATCTGTCTGAAGTACTTGCGCAAAGTACCGTCGCTAAAGCCAAATTGATGCATCGCAGGAAGGTCTAAATTGTTATGTTTATTTGTTCGCGAGTTTTGCGCTTGGAGCGATTCCAATATGCCGCCATCTGACACTGGGTATTGATGGCGTCTCACAGGCATTTCATCGCTACGATCCTAGGATTTATCTAGATTATAAATATAGATAAATCTAGATTAATGATGAGTTTCATCCGAGTTCTTATCGTAATAACAAGTGTGAGAGTCCTTTTTTTGTTCTATTTTACTTATGCACAACAAACGGTTTTACATCAAGGTAGTTAGGTAATACTCGTTTATGTAAATAAAGAGTAAATAAATGTAGAACCCACAAAACTATCCACAACTTAACAAATATTATATTACTTACAAATTTTAACTTTAATTGGGGCATTTTTCATAACGCCCGGGCATTATGAATAATGACAAGCTACTTAAGGCATAGTTAATAATTATAATTTGAACTTATTAGTGTATTTACATTGCACGGGGTGCGGGGAGGAGAACAAGGGGTTTTATAATGTTTTACACACAATTAATTAGCCAATTTTCATTCAACAAGCAACATTTTGTCGATGTTTCATTTCACAAACTATTGCTTTAACAATGGCATCAAAACATAAACATTCAAATGGCAAGCTGTTATTTTATACAATCATCATTTTATTTAATTTTAAAAGATAAACTGACGTGTCAACATTTTTCGGAAAACAAAAGGTACTTTTACAGATAATAATTCGACCAAAATACAACAATATATTTTTTAAACAATATAATAATAATCTTCAAAAGTTTGTTTCTGGCCACTGATATAACCTAACCTAACTACTCCAAACCTTACAAACCCTCATCCTCCTGTTCTTTGTATAGGGGCCTTCGCCCCGCAATCGTAGCGATGACTTGATTTCAATGATGGAGGCCTTTGCCCAGCAGTGGGACAGTATACAGGCTTTTTACTTACTTTTTTACTACTTCGCCCCGCGAGCGCCCCTAGTGGCCTGTCCATCCGCCTGCTCTCCGTTCTTCCTGGCCGGAATATTGCCATATATCTCACTGGCCAAGTGATTATTATATTAAATTAAAATTGATTAATACATCTTTGTCTTTTAAAAACAGTTATAAAACCTGGTTTTAATTACTCTGTCCCATAGGTGATAAACATTATATATAATGCCCGGACGATTTGATTATTTCAATAGTTGTAAATCAATCACAATGCCCTCTCATATTATGCATTTTTCAAGCTGCGCGGGCATTTTTTATAATGCCCTATTAATCACAATTAATAATACAACATGATACTGGCTTCATGTTAAACGCGAAGCATGACATATGACATGAATATCCTTGATCTGTGATATATTTAAATAGTAGTGATCGATCAGAAAATTTATTGCGTGAATGTAGTTTTCCAATATCTATTTTTAAACTTATTATTTATGCGTTAACACTACTATAAATACACCGGTTAACTCACCCAGAAAGCTACGCTACTGGATGACGTTACGCTTGTGATATGAATGGGTTCACGTCAGCAGTCTAATATGGCTCTAAAGAACATATTTTTTAAATTCAAGCCAAGCATATCCTCGTTTAGCTGTTCTAAAAATAATTCAACTAAGCTTTACTATATTTCATTGCGTAATTGTTAGACAAAGGTAGTATTTGAATAATGTAGTCGAAATAAAAAATCTGCCTAATTATATTACTGCTAACTAAGGCACAGAATAACTAATACTAAGGTCAGTAAATACAAATACTGTCTATTGGAGCTGTTATTAAAACACCATTGTTTTTCAAGTTAAATTATTATACCAGTGTACCACGAATCACGTTATCTTTTAAAAAAAAATATTAGTTCTATTTCATTGCATGTATAACTGAAAAATAAACAGTTCCGTTTAGATATAGTACTAAGGGGTGTGTAAATATTTAAATGCATTGATCGCGTGGTATGCCCCCACAGTGGGCGCCAGCTAATGTTACGTTATTTCTTGTCTGGACTGTGTCGCGTCATTTCAGCTTTCATATGTTTTACGAAAGTTGATCTGTCATTACTTTGTTAGCTACATATAAGCCCTAAATAAAACTAATAAAAAGTACGTAATAAGAATGACGAACACCAACGAAAAAAACTAAAATGAACCAGAAAAAGATAGATAGATAGATATAGATATTATTTAAATGTTACAGCCAAAAATATGAATAAATATTTAATATAGCTCTAGAATAATCTAGATGATCTAGATCTAGCGACCACGACCAAGTTTTGGTAATGAAGCTTTCTAACCTTCATGTAAACTACATGAATTTCAATCGAGATGTTTATTATTGATTATGTACCTCTTTTAAACTTATTTATGAAAAAGTAGGTAGATTAGGTATTTTGACAAACATATTTGTAAAGGGTGAATTCACAGAAGGGTATTATGACATCATTGCGTTGGTTTTAAACTTCGTGTTAGGTTTCACTCAATGAAGTTCATTAATAGCAGCGATTAGTTCTTACGCGATAATACTTCTGTTAGATTATGTTCTGCCGTTGCGAGCTGACGTATACGCACCAATATTCCTACGTTGAAACGTAGTTTACGTCATTAGTTTTAATTATGTACCTATGTATATCTTATATGACGAAGTAGAAGAGGTTATACTAGAGTTTTATTTTTAAATTGACCTTTTCTTAAAAATAATTTTTCCACAATAATCTAACCAACACAAATAAAGCTATATTGTTGGTAGTCAGGTCAGCTGATCAACAATATTTAAGTATGTTCAATATTTATTAATATCGATGTATTCTATTATATTGACATTACATGTATAGGTACTATTAACTTTTGTTTGTTTGTTTGTATGTCAGGGAAAATCTTTGAAATTACTGGTCCAATTCCAAAAATTATTTCACTGATGAGCCACTTTTCTTGCGGGGTAAAATAGACTATATTCTATTTAAAAAAGAGTTCCTTTTGAAATCTCAAATGCTAGTTATATCTAAAGCATAAGAAACTGATAACTACTATTGTCCGCATGCAAAATATCTATTTATAAATATTTTCGCGAAAAATTTCCTCTAAAATATAAACACAAAATCTGTGCTCCCATTCCTCAGACTACCGACGATTTATTAAGTGCTACAATATTAGCCCAGCTCAGGTGCAGTCAATTTAAGCGGTATCTCTACACACGACGTCCGCATACAGCCTCTCTGTCTACATTTACGAAAAAGACAGAGAGGTGAACAACATTTAGACCGGTCAAAAGTTTGAAAACAACGCGGTGACAAGTCATATTGGATGTCGGCCAAATAAGGCGGAGGCAACGGAAACATAAGTGTTTCTTTGGAAAAACTACGAGGAATCATGCAAATCCCAATATTAACATTCTTACATGTTCAACTAAAATTGATTAAACCAGTGTGTAGCCGCGGAGTTTTGGCAACGGATCTTGTTTTTGCGAAAGTCTAGCCTTCCTAGACGTAGCTTTACCTTGAGACGGCTCTTAGAAGGCAGATATTTATGCAAAGCGTTTGTTAGAAGGATGATCGTTCTATGCGAAAATATGTTTCAGTTATTGACGGCATGGAACACTGGTTTTGTAACAGATGTTGTATTATTAATGTTCTCGTATATTTTTATAATATAAATGTTGTATTTTTTATATATGTTCTTTAATATCATAGTGTGTTAGTGTTTCATTTGGCCAGGATATCCGTGTTCCAAACATTTTATTATAATAATAGGTTGAGCGACCTTTTGTCACGCTATAAAAGGGAGAATTCACTGACTTGTAATTTAACTAAAATGTTTATTCCACTCATTCTGGAAAATTTTATCAACACAATATTTTTTTTTACGGCAAATTACTCCATTTCAATTGATGTTCAGTGAATATGGAATCCAGATGCGACGACAACTGGTGCAGCGTGAAAACAACGCAGCTTCAGTTACCCTCACTCTGCCGGCCCACACGATGCCTCTTCACGCCTCGTTTGAAGGACCCTATATCATAGGAAGGAGGGAAGGGTATAATATACTAATGGTACTTATTAAGTTTTAATACCTATTGTATGGTATTATTACTATAATTCTGTTTTGAGCGTTTCACAATTAAAAAGGAGGTAAAGTTTGTTTATTTCTTTGTTTGTTTAGGGGGAGTGTAGAGGGTAATCTCTGGAACTACTGGTCCAAATCCAATAATACTTTCACTGATAGAATACTATATTGGGTAGTATAGCCTAACTAATATATAAAATTCTCGTGTCACGGTGTACGTTATTGAACTCCTCTGAAACGGCTCGACCGATTTTCGTGAATCTTAGCGTGCATATCGGCTAGGGTGGAGAATCGGACAACATCTATTTTTCATCCCCCTAAATGTTAAGGGTGGTCCACCCCTAAATTTTTTTTAGATTTTTGAAATTTTTCCAATACAAAATGATTTGTTTGTAGTGTTGTCATGGAAACTGTCAAAGCGGTACGAAGTCCGCCGTGTCAGCTAGTATTTAATATAAAAAAACCCATTTTTAAAGTCTCCTATCCACGCGGACGAAGACGCGGGTAAAGTGCTTGTATATAGTATTACTACACTAGCATCCAATAATCTAGTTTTACGCGGCAATGGTTCTTACTTCTTACAATATAGTTTGCCGAAGAGTCAACGCGTCGCTCCTCTTTTTTCGTTAACGCTGCTCAATTAGAACTTGGCTACTTTTGTGAAGTCTGATGGCGAAGTTGAGAACCTGATAAGATACCCAACTAGGTTTATTTGCAGTGCTTTTATATTAAGAGATCGTAATTAGTATTTTTATATATATTCTAACATGGGGTAAGATGTTTGCACCAAAATCTCTTTTTTTAATAAACACCATTGTGTTATTTCGTAGTTGTTTAAAAAGGATAGATACATCGGCTTTATCGTCACTGTCAGGCGGGACCAAGGTCAATAGTTGTCCTCGTTGCTGTGTAAAAAAACCCTTTAAAAAGCGTCATAAAAGCTCAGAAGACACAGTAAAGTTTTGTGTAACAATCGATAGCTATCACCATGCGTACTAGTTTGGTCTTTGTTGTTACAGTGTAAAGATTAAAATGTATTCAGCGTACATGGTCACAGCACAAGGTTGTCGGGTCATTACGGGTGGTCAAGGTTGCCATTAGGGGGGAAACTCCTAATTAGGGGAGCTGTTCTCTGTCATTTGGTAATCGTAATATCTTAATTTGCAATAATAAAAGGGACGACATGCTATTTTTTGTAAATTTCGTATTAGCAACAGTGTTTATAAGTTTTCGTCGACAAAAAATAACATAGAATTTCATTGGAATTTTACTGGATGACAACTAGGAAGGTAATTGGTCTGTTTTCAATTGTTGTTGTTGTTGTTTACGAAAAAAGTTAACAGTTTTTAGAATTTTTGTCTGTTTGTCTGTTTGACCGCGCATCACGTGAAATTGCACATAGACAGACCATGACCCGGACTAGGACATAGGATACTTTTTTTAACCCGGTAACAGGTTCCTGTGGGATAGTGTAATCTTCGCGAACGAAGTCGCGGGCGACAACTAGTAAACCTAAGTAAAGACAGGTACGGACAGATATTCACTACTACTGACATTGACTGACATTAGGAAGTTTACAGATATAGGATAAGCTTGTTTAGAAATAGATTATTGCACAATTAACTCATAACAATATTAAATAAATATAAGTATAATTCATAGAAAAATCAATAAAAAATCAAGCCAATAAACAAAAGATGGAAAAAAAAAATTATCATTGTTGTTAGACAAAATGCTTAGAAATTTAAAAATAACGGTTTAAATTTGGTCTGTGGTTTAAATAGAATTTAGGTCCTCGATTGATATCATAAAAACGGTTGATCACTTGTTCCTGTCAAACACCACTGGTGTCACACTACCCTAGTGATTTTTTGTATTAAATAACTAATGTTATATGTGATGTTAAATATAAATGTATTTTTTACCCGTATATTACTGTTACTGTCAATTAGGCACAATACGAGTATAACTGTAAAAAGGTTATTTATCTAAACTGCGTTACTCTGATATTACCGTCTCGTCCTTCCCTAGTCATATAGAAACATGTAATACCATAGACAAGCCGGCTTATGGCCAATCTCGTATAATGTCGCAATAAACTATATTTGGGTAGTTGACTGGTTAGTGAATATAGAAACTTATTAACAACTGTCAAAACGATTATTTTTATTAGAAATTGTATGGGATTAGCAAACTATGATGTCACTATTTTATTCCGTCAATTGAGTGTTTATTAATAACGTTTAGGTCAAATAAAAAATTGGTTATTGTTTTAAAGAACTGTTACGTGATTTCATTTATTTGTTTATTGTTCTGGAATGAATTGTTGTTGTTGTCAACTACCCATTTGTCGGTAAGTCTTGGCGTCGTCGGCCTGCCACCAAGAATTAACTTGCATTGGGTAGACCCAATCACTTCCAGCCGTACATTTCGTCTAGGTTGAGATAAGATTAATTCGTTGACCTTTCAGCTCATTACAACACAGATACTGGAGCAGTCATGTCTCACTATAAGAGTATACTCTACTCCCTAGTCAAAATATTAATGAAAAATACTGAATATATAATAATTATATAATTATTATATATTCAGTATTTTTTATTCAGTATAATTATATGTATATTCAGTATTATTTCTCATTTAACGAGCAGCGTTCAATGACTCTCTTACGTGCATTGCCTAAATTGTCTAAATTCGTAGTGAATGGGTTTTTTAATTAAGTTTTAGGTTAGGAAAATTTTTGCAAAGTTTATTTCGTTACAAGTTGGTTATTTGTTCCGTTTTTTGTTTCTCTATTTTGTGACTTACTCATTACAAAAGGATTTAAAAAAAAAATGTAAATGCAGAAACCTGTAATTGGCTTTACTTATTGTAATTATTAGTAGAATAAGTGTTCATTGTTATAAGCTGTTGGTTTCTATAAATAAATAAATAAATGAACACCTAATAAATTTTTCACGTTACGCCAATATGACGGTAGCGAAACGGCCAAGCCACATATTTTGACTAAGGTGTAGAGTTTGTGAAGTAAGGGCTTGTAGAGTTAGAGCGTGTAGAGTTAGAAGCTTGGCTGTACATGAGATCTTTTTGACAGTGCGAGCCATATGGTCGTCTTGGCAACATTTTACATGAAAATATTTTTTTTGGTGGGATTTGTTACTACGGAATTTGTAAGCCATGGAAAAGTAAACAACGGTTTTCCTTTGGTAGTTAGTTCCCTCGTGATTATTGCTTTTGGATTGCACAGAATAACCAATAGTACTAATGGAGGGTAGGATTGTTCAGTTACTAGTAGTATTATTACTTAAGATACGAATTCTCAAAGCGAAAAGTTGAGACGGTAAATTAATACAAGAAAATATAGTGAAAATTATATAACAGTAATTTTGTTATCATTAAAGAAGAAACAAATGGCGAGGAATAACGACGAGAACAGAACAGGCCCTGTGTTAACTGATAACATTGTTTGGTGCGCCTATAAAGTAATGGGTGGCTATTCGTCATCTATTCAACAACCGGTAAGTGGAGAACATTTTGAAGAAATATGTAGAAAAAAGAGAACAATTTGTAAATTTTAAAATTTCCCGTAGCCTTCAAAAAAATATTAACGCGTTTAATGTAGACTCCTTACAAATTGTAAGGCCCGTATGGGCAGGCAGATATAATATATCTCACGTGCCTTTTACATATTTTTATAAGCTGCTAGTTTACGGTGCCCGCCCACGACCGACTTTTTGTAGGACCGACCATCGGACCGATTTTTACCGCCGAGTTTTATCATCTTTTTTGTGACCCAAATTGTGTGCGTTGCAACGTTGCAGATTAGATACTCAACGTTGTTGATGTTCACACCTATTTTTGATTGCAATATTAGTATTTATATCATTGTCATATCTATGAAATTAAAAGAGAGGGATTGAGATGACTATTTACTCGTATTAATTTTGTTGCTATTGTTCGATTTCGTTTTGGTATTTAATAATACAATTAATGGATTAAATTGGATGTACATAATTGTTTTCTTGATTAATTGTATTTTCATAAATGAGATCCCCTTTCCCAGTAGCACTTCGACCTATCGGGATCTTTTGTGAAACCCCATTTAAGGTTTCATTGGGTCAAGCTTTTTACTGCGACATCTATTTAGCTACATCATCTAATGGCAAATTAATACGTAAATAAATACGTAAAACACTGATCTATAACGCAGCTTCATCTTAACCGAATGTTCAAATATTTGTAAAAATATTTCTTTCGGATCTCAGAGGTGAAAACTTCTAAGATTGATGAAGCAATGTTGACTAAAAAACATAAGCATCAAGCACTGAAAAATTTCGACGGGTGAAAGCCAGACCTCGGTAGCCAAGTGGTTAAGGCAGCCGCCCGGAATGCGGAAGGTGCGTGGTTCGATTCCCGCCTGAGGTTGTCGTCTTTTTTCAGTGTTTAAATTTTACTTAAGTATATTTAAGCGTTAATAAAACGCTAAAATATATAAAAAACACTTACGTAAATAAAACAAATAGATGATAATTTATGAGCAAAACAATCAGATTGTTTACATAATGATGGCAAAATGTTTACGCTTAATCAAATAGGTACTAGAAGATGCTCATGAAGGAAATACTTATGTAGATTCCAGCCCAGATCCGCAGACGTTCAGGCGACAAACATCCTCATTACCATCCCGCGATCGTAATGAACGGCCATAACAACTTTCATTGTCATAACTCGGAACGAGAGCAAGCTTGAGTTAACATAGGGCTTATAAAAAGTAAACTGGAGTGGAAAAGCCTGAAACAATTTCAGGTGTCTTCTTGGCGGGAAAGCGAAGAGACATGTCTGCGGTTTTGTTTTATTTTCAAAAATTTGTGTTATGTCGAATATTAATGTGAAATAATGGTGGATTATTAACCGTTAAGTGTTCGTAAGTGTGCATGAGTGTTGGAAAATGAAACAAAACAGTGCAACTAATACTTTTCAAATTCTCTCAAGAAGCCCGCCGAGGAATTAGTAAAGCCCCACATCTTTACTGAGATACTCGAGGTGTTGGGGGTATATCGTTTCTCACTTCTCATTTTTATTATCATTCATCATCATTCATCATCATACTGACTGGAAGGAAATATTGTATATTTATGTATTACTTGTAAGAAAAATTACTTTGACACTGGCTAAATGTGCTAATCGCACGAAGCCATCAACTAAAAGAAAGATAAGAACAATTTCAGGTGTAAAAGGTTTCACAAAAAAGCCGCGATTCAAAAAACTCACTTATTATCAGAGACCTTAATTCTTTACGTTTATTTAGTACCCACAAATTCTTATTTCGAAATAGTGCTTTCGACGTTTTTATTAGACTTTTTATTTTAATGGAATTCATAGGTGCTACCTAAGTAACCATTAACGATAATTGACGTCTCTGAGTTTTTCAGTTGCTTGTGTTTTTTTTTATAATAAAGTTAAGTACAGGCAGACCTTCACTGACTGCTACTCATTTAGGAAGTTTACGGATATAGGATAAGTTTGTTTGGAAATAGAGCATCGTTCAATTAACTTATAACAATGTTCAATAAATGAGAGTATTGAAATTTAAACAACTTTTACGGATCTACTCGCATTTATTTTATACGTTATATATAATATAATGTATATATATGTATAAATATATATTATTATGTAATATATTATTTATAAAATATGTAAATAATGTATAATTTATTCATATGAAAATAAATAAAAATTCAACTCAATATATATAAAAAGAAGTATGAAAAAATCATTGTTGTTAGACAAAATGCTTAGAAATTGAAAAATAATGGTTTCAATAGAATTTAGGTCCTCCATTTCTACATGAATAAAAACTTATGGCGCAAGCTTCTGACATTTTCACACATACACTTTTGAAACATCGCGTTAAATTTTAATTTTTGCTCGTTAACCGGACGTTTTAAAGTAGGTATCAATAACGAAGTCCTGGTCCGCGATTTCCTACGTTCTACGATGAATAAGATAAGTTACAATAGTGTCATTATAACGGCGACCCGTCTCGGGGCCAGCGGAGCATCACTTCACTTCAGCAGAATAGCCTCACGGCAGGTCGGCCACAAATGCAAAACCTCCAATGTCACAATGGAACTGTAACAAGAAATTGTGCGTCTATATTATTTATGACCTATATTGTTAATGACGGTAGTTGTTGACATTGAATGGGTGCCTTTGGCTTTCAAAGTAAAAAGTAAATAGTGTTGAATAATTTCGGCGGGCTGGTTAGAACCACGATAGCTCAATTGGAAGAGCACCTGACCCGGTATGTCAGAAGGGTGCAGGTTCAAATCCTGCTCGTGGAATTTTTTTTTTCAACATTTATGTTTTTATATTATTTATGTTATCATAACAGTATACCTGCCTCGGTGGCCGAGTAGCAAAGCGCTCTGTCATATACTCGTAGGCCCCGGGTTCAAGTCCCAGGTCGGACAAAGCATGTTTCTGATTTTTCGATGCACAGCCCGAGTTTGTGATCACCAACCCGCATTTGGCAAGCGCGGTGATTAATTACCATTACCCATGAATGGTAGCGATGACTTGATTTCAATGATGGAGGCCTTTAAAGTACCTAACTAATATTGTAATTTTACTAAAAGCAAGCAAAATATACGTGCAAGTGATTAGGGCATAATTTATGGAGAAAATAGAACTTTAATTTTAACGCAAATTACAAAAACACAAAATGTTGAAAAAAATCCTGCTCGTGGAAATTTTTTCAACATTTTCTGTTTTTGTAATTTAATGCTTATAGTTGAGAACGCCAGTTACTTAATTTGTTGGTAATCATGACCATACAAGCGAAAGTTGCAAGGAGACAAATTATGTTTGCAATCGGGTTTACTGTATACTACTTAGTTTAGGTTAAGTCATTTAGCTTAGTCATTCTTATAAGCTAATTCAATTATTATTGTTATTATAAGCTTACCTAAGATATAATAAATATATAAAGATACGACAAATGTAAGCCAAAAATAATAATATGGGAATATTAGGCTAACGCCTACGTACCCTCCAAAGCACGTATATTAAAGGAAAGTGGCTTCACTTAAAATAACAAATAAAAATGTAAATAAAGTAGTCTTTAGAAATAGATGCAAAGTTATTACATTACAGCTACTAGTGTCGACAACAGTAAGTATATTTCTTTATCTTTCTTTGTAAGTCTTCAGTGGAGTTTGGATTTGGAGTCTGCGAAACATCTCGCGTACTCTTACAGAGACAGACGACTGGGCGTCATTACGTGAGGTTACTCCTAAAGAGTTCATTTTATCCGAGAATGTTGAGAAAGGTCAGTAACAACATTTCGAGCCAATTGCATGGATTGCATAACGGACCAGGCTTCAATGGTATGGTTTTCTTATGTATTATGTATTAATGTGGTCGCAGGGAGGAGACTGAGGTATAGGTTGTGTCATAATAAAATTTAGTCTCTACATGTTTTTAGAAGTAAATGTATATTTAAATTATTACTTTTAATCGACTTTAAGAAAACGGGATGGTTATCAATTTATAGTATTATTTTTGTGTACTTTATATAATAAAGCAGCGCAATTAATTATTGTGATTTTTCTTTTTATATACATAACTGAAATCTGTTATAACTTAGACAACGCAGTGAGTAGTTCCGTTCAAAGTTTTTCATATTCTCTATCACATATCATTATAACAGAATAGGAAGTTATATATTGGGAATAATCAGTGTCCTCACTCAACGACTACACCCTGAATAAGCACCCTCGCTAACGAACTCCGACGAATAATCCTCTTAAGACTTAAGAAAGTGAGAACAAATTGATTTTCCAAACTCCCTTTGAAACAATCTTTGATACAATAACTTCTTCCAATATTGGAAGTAACAATATTACTGTAAAATAACTTCTTTATTGAGTTTATATAGATTTCTCTAAGTTCTTTGCGCTGCTGTTGTCTATCTAAATATGGGTACGATACTCGTTCTTATCTCTTCTTGAGTTAACTACTCCTAAATATAAAAAAAAAATAGTACTATATAAATATGTTTTTGTATTGTTTATATAATTTTAACGCAAATTTTGTTGCGATACAAATTACAAAAACACAATGTTGAAAAAATTTCCACGAGCAGGATTTGAACCTGCACCCTTCTGACATACCGGGTCAGGTGCTCTTCCAATTGAGTTATCGTGGTTCTAACCAGCCCGCCGAAATTATTCAACACTATTTACTTTTTTTTTACTTTTAAAGCCAAAGGCGCCAATTCAATGTCAACAACTACCGTCATTAACAAAAATATTTAAAAACAAGCCTGTTTTGAAATGGAATGGAATGGCTTCACACCGGAATGGCTTCATAGATTTGTTTTTTGTTTTATTTTAATTAATTAGTATATGAGTATATGTGTATACCTAATTATAACGCATATTATTAAGTGCTGTGCGCGGTTGTTTTCGGAGCTAAAACTTAGATCTATAAGATGGTACTTATCTGATTCTTTCCTTTTGTTGTTTTTTTTTCCGTTTTTTCTCTGTAGCTGTTTTTATTTAAATAAATAAATATTTTCACTTTCAAGATGCAGTAAAAGAGAGGAACAAGTGGTCTGGACGAATATTATTATGTAAATTTCCACGAGCGGGATTCGAACCCGCATCTCATGACATGCCGGGTCAGGTGCACTACCAACTATGCTATCGAGGCTCTGTCCAACACGCCGAAATTAATCATATTTACTCTCACTTTGTAAGCCAAAGGATTCATATCCCGCTCGTGGAAATTTTTCAACGCTTGTTTTTTTTTCTAGTAAAACAAAAAGTGGCATAGGACGTATTATTATGAATGCAATCAGAATCTGACAGATAGTCAGCTAGTGCCTAACTAGAAGACTGTACCAATAGCATCGGCCTTGGCTTCCGTCGCATGTCGTCCAACAATCGATATAATTCTCCTAAACAATTATTCATTACCTAACTATGCTTTGAAAATTCTGTTGGAGTTAGGTATATTTACCTACTATGTACTTGTTAAATTTGCAATTTACAATTTATTGAGTTACTATATTCCGGCCCGGTATAAAATGAATATTTTTTAACAAAACTACTACTGCGTATATAGCTCAAAAAATTAAATAATAAAAAAATTAAGAATATTTATTTATTTTCAGATGATTCAAGCATTAATACTGAAATGCAGCGGTCCTTGATCCTGACTTCTATGCCTAATAAATCAGGCCGAAATTAAAACTAATTTATATCTTACGCTAGAAATTTACGACTGGGTACAAGTTAATTATCGAAATACAGGAAAGATAATAACTACTGTACCATACTGTAACAATAGATACACCATGTTTCATTTAAAGTAGGAGAGTTGTTAAATGAATCGAGAACCTACAATTTTTGCAACCTTGCCCAGACTCAGAGCTACAAATAGTTGCATGATCTCAAGCAACCTAAGTAATATAATATTTTTTACAGTCAAGATGTGAGAGATCGTTTGTGTTAATGCGTGTCTGACTAATTAGAAGCCAGACAGCTGGCGTATATTTACTACCAGCAGGGTGTTGTACGTACCTATCAGGAATGTGACAGATTCCAGCATCTGTATGCTGTTACGAGGACTTCTTGGCGGGAAAGATAACAGCTGTGTTTGCAGTTTTATGTGTTAAAATTTTAGGTTTGCCAAATTTTTTATAGTGTCTTTTTTATAATTTTTTATAGTCTATGGGAGTGCATGTCACTTTCAAATTCCCTCAAGAAATCCGGGTGACTTAGTAAATTCCCATAGCTTTAGTGCAACTCAATGAGATTGTCGATTATCACGAAGTATTCATTACCAACAAAGAGAATTCTACTGAAGACCAGTCTGGACATCATCACCAACTCATTATATGTCCCCACTGCTGGGGCACGAGTCTTCCCTATGGATGGATAGGGAGAACGAGCCATATACCACCACGCAAGCCCATCAGTGCGGATTGGTGGTTGTTAACGACTGCTAATGCAGCCGGAACCAATGACTTTACGTGCCTTCCGGAGCACTGAAGAGGTCGTGATAATACATTTTTGGTCTCCCATCCGATGACCGGCCTTTGCGTTAGTTGCTTAACCTTAGCAATCGCAGACTGGGTGCGTTAACCGCTGCGTCATCGAGCTCCTCAGCTCAGCTTACTGTACCCATTTCTTTTTAGTGATGCTGGGCGACGACGGAATAGACTGGCAACATTAAAATTCAAAATTCAAAATTCAAAAAATCATTTATTCAGTTTAGGCTACAAGTAGCTCTTATGAATGTCACTATGCCATCGGTTCGTAAGTCTACTCTGGGCGGGAGATCTTGTACTGAGAAGAACCGGCAAGAAACTCAGCAAGTGTCCAGCTCTTTTCTCCCTTACAGCGTCAAAAATATTGGAAAATGCCCTATTTTAGCAGGACACTTTCCATCACAAATAAACACATAAAAATAAAAAAAAAAAATATAGAAGACCACATGTAAAAAAACAAAATTAAAAATCTAAATTAACAAATTTACCTCAGGTAAAAGTTCCAATTTCCACAATGTCATACAGTACCACTACAGTACTCTAATAAAAGTCAAAAATTGTTTAAGAAAAACAAAGTCAAATTATAGTAAGTAATATTAAAAATAAGATAAGTATGCAAGAGCAGACCAGCCTCCACAGGCGGCACCCGTTCACGAGTATGACATATGAATCAGCCATCGCTTCGCTCAACCATATTTTAGGGAACGTAACGACCCGACGCACACGCCACCACCGCAGAGACAATAAAGAGAGCATGACACACTCAAGATACTCTAAATAAAAGCCTAATGATCTATTTAACGCAATGCTGTTTGTTAACTGTAGGACACTGCTGATAAAGGCTATGATATCAGTTTAAAAGTTATATAAATTAATATTCTTTGACTGTATAATAAATAATCTTTTATAATATAAAAGTGTAACTACTGACAATGTGAAATAACATGTGCAGGCGAGCAGACTAAGATGACCACACATTATTATCATTAAAATAATCATCAATTTTATAGTAGCCTTTTTTCATTAGACCTTGTTTTATTTCTGTCTTAAACTTGTGTAGTGGCAATTCCGTTAGAGTGAAAGGCACTTTATTGTATATTTTTATACATTTCCCAACAAATGAATTACCGACCTTATTGAGTCTAAGTTTTGGAACGGCAAGTTTGTTTTTATTTCTTGTGTTAAAATTATGGGTGTTACTTTTTTTTTCGAATTTATCTAAATTTTTATAAACATAAATTATATTTTCATAAATATACTGTGAAGCTACAGTTAAAATATTTATCTGCTTAAATAACTCTCTCAGCGTATCACGGGGCTTAAGGCTATAAATAGCTCGAATGGCTCTTTTCTGTAGCACAAAAATGGTTTCAATGTCAGCCGCTGAGCCCCACAATAAAATACCATATGACATGACGCTGTGAAAGTAACTAAAGTAAACCAATCTTGCCGTTTCTACATCAGTAAGTGACCTTATTTTTCTAACCGCATAGGCAGCTGAGCTAAGTCTTCCTGCCAGGGCAGAAATATGAGAACCCCATTGTAATTTGTGATCCAAGGTAACACCCAGGAAAACTGTCGAGTTAACTATTTCAACTATGTCATCATTCATAGTGATACTGGTATTAACCTGCTTTACATTGGGCATCGTGAATTTAACACATTTAGTTTTTTTTGCATTAAGCAGCAGATTATTGGTGGTAAACCAATGTAATATTTGAGAGAGAGTATTACTTACGTCGTCAAATATTGCTCTATGTCTATCAATTTTAAAAATCAATGATTGTTCTGTTAATGTGATGAATTGTTCTGTTAATGTGATGAATGACGATACGGCACCATCACTAAGTTTGCCGAATCACGGTCTCTTGCATTTTTATAACCCAATTTGAAATTGGTTAAGTGCAAACCGCGTCCTATTACAAAGTAAGCTGTAGGTAACAACCAAACAGTTGCTAACCAGTGAAATTTCTAAAAAGTATTTATTGCACAGACATGACCCCGTTCCAGTACACGCCCTTGAATTGCCCAGTACTATTGTAGCGATATAGTTCCTTTGACGCGCATACCTTAATAGTTGACATAAATCACAGTCATTTCACATTGAAATACGAATATTATTTTCTTGGCTAAGGAAACGTTTACATCATTTTCATTTTACAGATTATTTTTCCTGTGTAACTATAATAAGATTGGTGCCAACGCACTAACTCTATCGAATTGTTTGATAAAATGTATTTCTAGTATATTTTATACACATCTTATAACTAAGGTTACATAGTTGAAGATTGACCATATTGGACATACATACAATTTTATAAAAAAAAAATGTTACCGAATGGGAATGGCCACGACAATGACGTGCTAGTGTTCTGTGGAACCAGTAAGGGGATAAATTCAAATCATTTTAATTTACTGCCGATGACTCATGCCGATTGAGTCTGCATTTAACTTTTTATATAGATGACAATCGGTAACTAAAAATGTATTAAATTTGTATACATCCACATACCTAATATGCACTTATTAATGTTCCTAATAACATATTGCCAATTTAATATTAGATGATTTGTGAATACGTGATAAGCATTTGCTCTTTATTAACAAGTTTAATTAGGTCGAACACTCATTAGATTGAACGCGATAGAACCGCAGCAGTAATATACAGCAGTGTTAGACTATTCACTATGTGCTTCATAAAGATTGGCACAAAGATCACTCTGGCGCAGACTCTTCTGCTGTCCATCATTGACTATGCTGATGTTTGCTACGCTGATCTTTCGGAGGAACTTCTTAATAAACTGGAGAGTTTGCAGTATTCAGTTTATTTATAACTTGAGGAAGTATGACCATGTCTCGATTTTTCGAGCTCGGCTTAAATGGCTGCCAATTCGCCGGCGTAGAGACTTACACGTCCTTTCCTTTCTGTATACTGTCCTCTTTCTACCCACTTCACCTTCATATCTTCAAAATTGCTTCTCCTTCCGTTCGACTTCCTCAAGCCATACCTTGCGGTCTGCGTTTAATCTAGCTCTTGTGACTCCCCTTCATTCCACTAATTTCGTTTCCTACTCGTTTTCTGTGCATGCTGTCCGGTTATGGAATGCTTTGCCTGAGCGTATCAGAAGTGCTCGCACGTTGGAGTCGTTTAAGGGTCAGGTTCGGAGTCATTTTTTAAATTTACCTTAGCTATGTTTATTTATTTATTTATTGTTATTATTATTATTATTTTTTTTTTAAATTTATATTGCATAAACTCTGTTTTATATATTTATTTCCTTTTTATCTGTAATTACTTTATTTGATATTATTATTATACTCTTTATTTATTTTCTTTCTTAAAACTAGATTTTTACAATATTTTAATAAAAAAACAATAAAACATTATAAAAAACTAATTCTAGAGTACCACCAGCAGCGGGGCAGGGCCCAAGCTACCGGTGATCAGGGCTGCAGAGTGAGGAACCTCCTGACAATACGTGCCGTGTCAAGGAGTACTGCCTTCTGAATCTGACCCTTGATCCAACCATCAAGCGAGAGCCTCTTAAGATGTTGGTCGAGGCTCTTCGCTATCAGACCGTTCGCTGAAACGAATATCGGGACAATAATGGTTGAATCAACATCCCACATGGCGGTCACCTCGTGAGCTAAGTCAAGGTACTTACTGAGCTTGTCCTTCTCGGCTTTCACGAGGTTCTCATCATGAGGTATGGTGATATCAACCAGTATTGCCCGGCGCTGGGATCGGTCAACCACCACGATATCAGGCTTATTGGCGACAATAGTCCTGTCCGTAATGATAGAGCGATCCCAGTAGAGCGTTGCATGACCATTTTCGAGTACTGGCGCAGGTGCATATTTATAGTACGGCACCTCCGATTCAACAAGGCCATATCCAAGAGCAAGTTGCTGGTGAATTATTCTGGCTACTTGGTTGTGTCTGTGCAAATACTCTCCGTTAGCAAGATGAGAACAACCAGAAATAATATGTCGGAGTGATTCTCCTGGACGGCGGCATGCCCGACAGATGTCGACCGTACCGTCCCTCATAATATATTTCCGGTAGTTATTCGTCTTGATAACTTCATCTTCAATGGCACAGACAAAACCTTCGGTTTCCCCAAAGAGGTCACCGAAACGTAGCCAGTTCACCGAGGCAGTTATGTCTACATCAGGCCCAGTTAGAGCCCGATAGTAGCGCCCGTGTAGCACCTTGCTCTTCCATATGTCCTTGCGATCGAGAGTGCTTAGCGCCACTGGTTTGCGCCAGTTTTCTGTTGCCAAGGAGAGCGGCGTAAAGTGTCTATCAATTGCCACGACATCCAAATGCATCCCGCACTCACTGTTAAGTAAATAATCCCTGAGACTGCAAACCTCACGGTTATGTAGGTCCTTGACATTTAAAAAGCCGCGACCCCCACATCTCCGCGGGATGTACAGCCTCATAACAGATGAGCGCGGGTGTAGCATTCTGAAAGTCGTGAGCATTTGACGGACTCTCCTATCCAAGGCGTCCAATTCGGTCTGAGTCCATCTTAGTATGCCAAAGGAGTATGTGAGCAGAGGCATAACCCAGCCATTAAAGGCACGTGTCTTATTGCCACCCGATAAAAGACTGTTAAATACTTTTCTCAAGCGGCAAAAGAATCGCTCCCGTAATGACTGTTTTATGTCCCCGTCATCAACACCCAAAGACTGTGACATACCAAGATATTTATATGTTTCAACTTCAGAGAGAGATCTGAAGTCTATCGCATCGGAGAGTTGTAAATTGGTTGAATTTACTACTCTCCCATGCTGTACATGCATAACCGCACACTTATCCACCCCAAACTCCATCTTGATGGCACTGCTAAAAGTCTCAGTAATTTTTAGCAGTTTTATCAAGTCTTGGCTGTTTGGTGCGAATAACTTGAGGTCATCCATGTACAACAAATGCGACAAAACTTCACCCCCTCTCCGCAGTCGACAGCCTAACCTTGAATTTCTTAATAAAGTACTAAGAGAATTCAAAGCTAGACAAAACCATAAAGGACTCAGACTGTCGCTCTAGTGTCTGAAACTTGAGTAGCTCCGTAGTTACGTAGTAACGTAGTAACGAGTGACGCACCGGCGATCCTATCTGACCGATAAAAACCGTTGGACTTGATTTTCGCGGGGATAATGAGAGTTATGGTGAGGGCGGACAGACCGACCATGAAGTTTGTTGTTATAAGTGTGCTTGCGACTCCGTTTGCGACTTCAACTTCGGTGTATTTTCTAGTAGTATCTCGTCAATTATGTTATGTCTATTTATACCTTTTAACCCTATACTTGGCAGAGTTGTTTTGTGGACTTCTTGGAATCTTAATTTAGTTACTGATTGTCAGGTATAGGTTTTCTTAGGTTCCCTCCATTTTGCCCTATGTTGTGCCATTTGTATCCCCTTACGTCCCTTTGTTCAGCCCAGGTCATCAGCCCATCTGGCTTAACTGTCTATTATTCCTTATGTACACCTTTCAATCGATAGCGCAGTGGTTAATGCGCTCGGTTTGCGACTGCTGAAGTTAAGCAACTTTTGCAAAGGCCGGTCATCGGATGGGTGACCAAAAATTTATCATATCGAGCTCCTCCATGCTTCGGGAGGCATGTTAAGCTGTTGGTTTAGCAGTCGTTAGCAACACCAATCCGCACTAGGTCCGCGTAGTGGTTTAGGCCCGTTCTCCCTATCCATCCATAGAGAAGGCTCGTGCTCCAGCAGTGGAGACATAAAATGAGCTGATGATGATGATGATTAGGTATTATTATTTTGACACATCCACCATTATTATTAATATGTAATAAAAAGTTCTTGATTCATTTTAGGCACTAAAAGTGATCCAGGTTTTGGCTCTAGAGGAGCTCGATGGCGCAATAGTTAACGCGCCCAATCTGAGTGGTGAGGTTAAGCAATTTCCGCAAAGGCAGGTCATCCGATGGGTGACCAAAAAATATCATCACAAACTCCTCCGTGCTTCAGGCACGTAAAGCCGTTGGTTCCGGCTTCATCAGAAGTCATTAACATCCAACAATCTGCACTGGGCCCGCGTGGTGGTTTATGGCCCGTTCTTCCTATCCATCCATAGGGATGCCTGGGGCACGAGCCTTAATAAAAATGAGCTGATGATGATGATGTTGACTAAAAGTGAATATGCTCTTAACACATAAAAACAGTCCTGTTAACGCAAAGCTCTGTTGAAAACTGTTCACGTCAGTATAGTGAATCTCTTTGATTTCACAAAGAACATCGTACATTTGAGAACTATGATCTATTTTATTACCTCTGATTGGAATAGATTAGTTAATAGAATGACTGACGTGATTACGAGCAGAAGATTATGTCCCATAATGACACTATTCTGACTTGGACGAATAAACCACTTATTTATCTAAGTTTTCTTATTATTACACGTTTCTACATAATTATAGTAATTCGTTTAAAGATGTGCTCCAGAAGATTTAATGACAATAAAAGTTATCCATTTCAGACCGATAGAGATTACTTTTTCATTGAGAATTTACAGTTCAGTCTCTTTCAAAAAAAAAGTATATGAGAGTTATATGAGAGTTTTCGTTAAATGTTAGTTGTTATGTGAAGTTCTTTTTTTAGACCTTTACTTTTTAAATTTAATATTTGACTCATATATTATTGAAACTAAAATAAAATATTAGTTATTAAATAAGTACATTTAACATTTTGACATATTTACAGCACCTTAGCATTATAATAAGTTTTATATTATCTACCTAGTTGTTACTACCTACCTACCTACAAAGTTGTGCTGACCTCAACTTGATGTGAACACATATTTTTGGATAGAGGTTGGAGCGAAAACTATTAAAATTAATCGCAATACGGATCCATTTTGGCGGTCGATTACGTTCTTTCATGTTTCGAATTGTACACACGCCTGCACATTAACCTACCACAAACTGTCAAATTTCCTCAATAGACTTTGAACTCTATTACTAAGTATGGTTGAAGATGTATTGAAGAAATTTGACAGTTTTGGGTAGGTTGATGTGCAAGCCGGTTCTGTATCCTAAAAAGGCAGTAGTGGAAACCCACCAGACCGCATTGGTCAAGCGAGGTGGATTAGCCCCATCTCCCCAACTTTTTTTTTTTTTATACTTAGCACGGCAAATGACTCCACACTGTTATTGTTCATGTGGGAAAGTCTGAGTCCAGCAGTGGGACGTTTGTAGACTGGTTGCCCAGTGGCATTGCGCTCTGCCCGATATACGGAGGTCCTGAGTTCAATTCCCGGGTCGGGCAGTGTGTTTCGGTTTTTTTTTGGAGAGAGATTGTTGATTGCCTCAGACGGTATTTTCAGCTTCACCGGGCTTTTTTGGGGGCGGCGAGAAACTTAAAGGATTTCTCAAGCCGTATGAAACGAATCACCTTCATAGGTTTTCTAGAGGGAACGGCATCACGCACTAGTGCGTGTCCCCGTGCCCTGCTAGATTCTCCGAGAGGTTCGGATCGGATCGGGGAGCGGTTCGAATCAGATCGGGGAGCTGTGTTTCGGATATTTTAGCCACATAGCCCGGGTTTGTGTTCATTGACATGCATTTCGCAATCGTGGTGATTAAGCCAACACCCATGAATACCTTGATACGCCTCATGTATCGTCATGGTTGCGTTATATAGACTAATTACTTTACTTATAAGTAGAATTGTCACCGTAGATTCTAGTGTATGCCATTATTCAGAACAGCACCAACCAACCGTTAGTGTATATTTAAATGCAGAACGCATCAGTTTTAACTACCTAACTACGTATAAAACAATGCTGTCACATTCACGACGTAAAGTAGATATATGAGAGCTATTTCAATATTCCAGTAATGTTTTGAGTAAGCTTTATCGTTTTATTGGCAGTTATTTTAATACCTACCTAGTGTGCTGAATAAATGTCAGTCATATAACTTTAACTGCCCCGTTTAAAACAATACATAACATAATATATCATTATTGTGATTTAAAAATGAACATGTTTAAACTTATTGATTTCTAAAGTTTACGCGAACATTTCATTAAAACATTTTTCATGGATCTACTCGCGTTTCCTTTACACATTGAATTGTATTATTGAATTGTATTTTATCCTGACGTTTCGAACCCTTTGCAGGGCCCGGGCCCGAGTTTAAACTTTTGTTAAAAACGTTGAAGACGTTAATTATAATGTTTGTTTGTTACTTTTGCGGCTTATGTGTTTTATATAAAATATGAATAAGCCAAATTAGAAATAAATATAACTTTTAGTGATTTTCTTGTAAACTTTTACTTTGCTTTACTATAAAACAGGCATTTTTGAGCATAATACTATCACTAAGGCTTTTTAAATTTTTTCACTACTTAAGTTATTCTCGCTAAACTCTAATCTTACCGTATCAATTAATTTCATCGCAATTTGAGCACAAATCAAAAAACTACTTCACTAACACAATACGTAATAATAACTCCTAATTTTAATCAAAGTTATTCTATTACATTTATTAACACAACTTTTATTTTTCGCAAAATAATGTCATTTTTATTAAAATATTTAAATATCGAACGCTCGTCCGAGAGCATCGCTTTCCGCGCGGCCACTTTTACACATTTAGAATTCTAAAACTGTCACTGTCAAATTGTTTTCTTTGTTTCTGTCCAGCCAGTGTTTGTGCATTGTCGCAACTCGTAAGTTTTTTAGGGAAGGAGGCGCGACGTGATCCGCACGCGTCCGTACCGCCACGACTGAACGTTTCGCGGCGTTTCTCGTGGTCACTCACTATACGCTATCGATGATTCAAATCTTGATAATAAACCGTAGCAAACGGGTCAGGGTTCAACTTGAATTTATACGGCCAACCCTTAGCGAGGAACAATGGTGGAAGAAAATTATTAGGCTTTTTAATAACCACAGATTACTGTTAATTTATAAAAAGAGTTTCCATGACTTTAAATTTCAATATTTGTAGTTATGCGTACAGAACGGCGATCAAGGAAATATTTTGAGAAGAATCTATTAAGAATGGTCTTCATAATTAGGCGTTGCTAGTGAAATGAAAGGACGGCCGATAAGGAAATGACCAGGTGTCAGTGGAATCATATCTTCTGGACTTGATGAAAGCGGCGAAAGCGGACGAGAATTCAAGATCGCTTCGATTTGGGCTAACGTGGTATTTAGTTCTTCATACGTTAAATGACAATTTTAGAACGTTAGCTCAATATTCCTTATAACATTTTAACAATTAAATTAAATTCAATTCATTTATTTGCATTTCTTGTGTATAAAAAGGTCTTACAAGGTATAGAGTGCTAACAAGAACCCTGTAAAGGTATAGTAAAATCTTATAAACGAATTTTTCATACTAAAATAAAATTCAAAATAAATTAATTAAAAAAAAAAACTAAAATAAATTTAGAATAGGTTTAAAATTAAATGAAAACTATATCTAATTTACAGCAAAATATAAAACCAATAGGTTATAGTATATAGGCCTTTGTCCAGCAGTGGACGTCTTTTGGCTAAGATGAGATGATGATGAGATAGTATATAAAAGTATTAATGACAATAACAAATAAAAAATAATATAAAAAATTTCAAAATGAAAAATACAAATAAAATAATAACAATAACAATAAAAGCAAAATTTGGCCAATACAATATTAGATTTCCTATCTTTTACATTCAAAAAACTTGCAAATTGTAATTGGATTTGGTTAATAAAAATGTTTTTAGTGTTGTATTGGTAATAAACTATTCTGGTTCAATTGATTCAAGGTTGATCGCATTGTAAATGCGAATGCGGTCCGAATGTAGGTTGGTTTCTTTTTTCTTTCTTTTAGTTGATGGCTTCGTGCGATTAGCACATTTAGCCAGTGTCAAAGTAATTTTTCTCACAAGTAATACATAAATATACAATATTTCCTTCCAGTCAGTATGATGATGAATGATGATGAATGATAATAAAAATGAGAAGTGAGAAATGATATACCCCCAACCCCTATGTAGGTTGGTTGGTTAGTTATTAAAGTCTAAGGTCTTCGTAAGTGTAATCGACCAAATCGAAAAAAAAAAAAAAATAAAATGTCAGTCTTCATGGCGTAGGAACTTACACAATACAAACTGATCATAAACATTTTTGAACTTTCGCGTTCCCACAAAAACTAAGTAGTGTTATCTATGAAGCCGTCAATTGTCAACAATTACGTTAATGAATTATGTTATAAATCTTTTATATAAAAATTAAAGTATAACATTTTTACTGAAAATAGTGTTACATTGTGTTGTTACCACTTTCGATATAAATGTTGTGATTGTTAAATTTAATAGTGTAAACTTAAACATACATCCTTAGATGTAAGTAGTACGTACAGTGACAAACATAAACTTAAGTCTAAAGACAAATTGCCAATATTATTTAGTAGTGTTTAAAACTATGTTTGACATTATCTTAGTCATTCCTTCTAGTATCTACATCAACGAAAATAATTTCTTTGCTCATAATATTGATTTGGAAATCTTTCATTCCTTATTAAAAGCCACTTCAGATATAATTAAGGAGAAAAAGAAATTTCGGTGAAACTTTGTAATTTAATTACAATTTTAGATTCAGTGATCCATCCGCGCGGAAAGGCAAAGTAATAAGAGGCTTTATACGGAGTCCCATGCAAACTTGAAAGTTTTTAATAAGTGATGACATTATTTTTTTCTGTTCAGAAAGCCACCCCCCCAAGTCCCTATCTACTGACACTGATAGGTAGGGAATGGCAGCTAGAACTACGGGTCCGGCTGTCTTTTTTCTTACCACGGGAGTTCGGATCCTAGGCCCCTTATCTTATCTTATCTTAGTGGGGCCTGCCGAGGTTTCCCTCTCGCAGTAACACCTCGACCCATCGGGATCTTTTGTGCAACCCCATCCTTTCACTCTTCCTCCTCCGCAAAGATAGAGGCCATGAGTTTGGCAACGTCTTTAAGAGCGAAGAGCCTGAAGTCCTCCGGTTTCGAATAGGCCGACCCCAGGAGTCCCATTCTTTTCCTAGCCAGAGAGTCGCAGTCACACAGTAGGTGCTGCATTGACTCCATTTTCTCTCCACACGCCCTACACAAACTATTTGTTGAAAGGTGCATTCTATGAAGCATTTGTTTTGTGGCATAGTACCCTGTCAAGGCACCGATGGTTAGTCGGGCCTGCCGTCTACCGCCTCCGCATATGAACTTACTCCGTCCTAAGGCGTTTTCGCCAAGGAAGGATTTGGAGTGTTTCATACCCGGCTGCTCCTTCCATTCGATGCCGTGCCTGTTTTCGATGTAATCTTTAAAGGCCTTGTTAATGGTACTTGGTACAAGTGATCCTAGGCCCCTTGCCGGTTATGCCTTCGCGGGCGTCTCCGGCAGGTCCCGAACATGGGTTGGACTCGTGGTGGCTATGTGGTTAGCTGTAGAAGTGGGAATATTCGTCTGTCTGGTTGGTGTTGGCCAAGCTTCCATTTCGTGCACAGCGAGCGGGTCCGAGTAGCGGTCTAGTGTGGGGCCTGAAGCGAAAGGATCCGCGGGACACGTGAGTTGTCCATAGTTGGTTGCTCTGCTTGGTGGTTTTCATTAAGTAGGCTTCCAACATCTCCGGTACTAGTCTGGATAACTAGTAGAGGCGCCTGCTAGATGCAAAGTCTCCGGTTGAATCAGCCGCGTAGGATTTTTGGAATTCATGAGGTGCCTGGATGGGTACTGAGAAGTGAGTGGGCTTACAACTTCGCCACCAATGAGGACATTTGGTAGTCGGCTGTAGAGCTGACGGCCCAAGCAGTGGAACTGCGAGTTGTGCTTATGGTGCAACGAGAAGTGAGCGAGCTTACAGCTCCGTAACCTATCTGAATATAAGGTAGTGGACTATACGTGTCCACGGAGCAACTCGCTCGAGACACTTGTCTTAAAAGTACCGGATGAAGATTGCGCTTCGGTGCGTCCTGATCCGGCGTTATGACCTGACGCAGATGGTCCCATGTGTTTGCTTATGGATTATTATTATCATCATATATTATTATTTCACATTAATATTCGACATAACACAAATTTTAGAAAATAAAACAAAACCGCAGACATGACTCTTCACTTTCCCGCCAAGAAGTCCCTGTCATCCCGTAAAATTTCAATGACAACTATTTTTTTTATAGATAGCTCGGCAAATGACTCCTACCTGATGTTAAGTGGAAATGGAGTCCAGACGCGAAGATAGCTGGTGCAGCGTGAAAACAAACGTAGCATCAGTTAACGTCACTGTGCTGGCCCACAAGGTGCTTCTTCACGCCTCTTTTGAAGGACCCCACATCATAGGAAGAAGGGAAAATGTGTGCTGGTAGACTATTCCATCTTTTGGAGGTGCGACAAAGAAACGAGTCTAGTCGAGAATTTGTCGATCGCTGGGCTTAAAGTGTGGCACACTGCCACTGGTGCCACTCCCACCCACACACTTATTACTACATACATTGGTGTGAGTTTCGTTGGACATTCGACTACGTTAACGAAAACGGAAATTAGTATGCAATTGAATTTTAACCGCCTCGGAGCGGGGCTAGAGCAGTACATGTTTGTGTACTCGGTTTGGTTGGTGGTAGGGCTTGTTTGTCCGCCTGGCTAGCTACCATCATCTTATCTAAATATGTCGCCGTAACATCAATGTTTGTAGCATTGTTGTGTTCCGGCAGCTAGAGATAAGATAGCCAGTGCCTCACTAGTTGAGGTTCCCGGGTGAAGTGCGCTGCCATCATTGGCCTTATCATCACTTTACATCAGGTGAGATCAAGGCACTGCGCTTACCCGTAAAATATTGAAAAAAAAAAATCAGCACCACCTAGCGATATACCTACTAAAAGAATTGATAAGAATTGAAATTTTGCCATACAAATTTTCGTTTGCGTAAACGTAATCGAATGAATACGGATAGTAATTATATCTCACACTAGGCACTCGGTACAGTGAACTTAGCCGCTCGCCGCTCGCTCCGCCCGGTCATCGGTCAGTCAGCAATTACGTATCAAGCTCGCTGCGAATGGTACGGTTCTCGGTACGGTTACGTTACGATGTTCACTCCGGTTAGATTTGATGGTAGAGACCATCAAATTTTCTCCTATAATTCCTGTATGCAATCTCCTTATATTGAAGTGGTACGATTATCATGAGATGTCCTCGCGTCCGTACCACCATTTACGACAGTTTTACGAGCGGGACAATAAACTACAATGTTGCGGTGCACACGTGCAGTAATACCGTGGGTGCTACGAGGGTTTGCCAGTTCTAAATTTGATACGTATTGCTGTAAGTGGTGTTGGAAACGTTATATTGACACGAATTCTCCTTTTATGTCCCCATTGCCGGAGCTCGAGCTTTTCCCCCACGACCCGGTCAATCCGAGCCGAGGTCTGAGCCATTAGAGGGGGCGCCTCTAATGGCTCAGACCTCGCGTTGTTCCGCTCCCCGATCCGATCCGAACCCCACGGAGAATCTAGTAGGGCACGGGGACACACACGCATGCATGCCGTGCCCTCTTGAAAACCTGTGACGGTGCTTCGTTTTACACGGCTTGAGGAACCCTTTAAATTTCTCGCCTTCCCAAAAAGCCCGGTGAAGCTGAACATGCCGTCTGAGGCAATCAGCAATACTCTCTAAAAAAACGAGCTTTTCTTATGAATGGGAACGCCACATGGAGAACGGACCATAAACCACTAGGAGAGCCCAGTGCAGTGCGCTGGTTGTTAATGACTGCTAATGCAGCAGGGACCACCGGCTTTACTGCCTTCCGAAACACGGATAGCTTATTACTTCTATGATTTTGCATGAATGTGTCTCCGCGATCTAGTTAGATTCAGTGCGGGGTGGTTCATATTATTGTAGATGGTTCAGCTAGTGGCTTGTTTTAAGTCTGCCTGGCTAGTGGCTTGTGCGAGGCCATCTTATCCGAGTCTGTCCCCATAATAACAATGTTAGAAGCGTAGTTGTACCCTGATAAGTAGAGATAAGATGTTGACGTCATTAGCTTACGTTCACCGGTGAAGTTCGCCTGTATCAGGTGAGACGAAGGCCAACCGCTCCCCGATGTGAAATAAAAATATATGTTACAAAGGACAAGTCCCGTAGATTTGTACAGGTTATGAGCAAACTGTTATCGCTATGTAATATTATACACACACACACACACAAATTGTTTATGTGCCAATTTACTTTGTTAGAAAAGCCGGCATTGGCATAAAAAAAATGCATATAAAATCGTGAGGAATGACGTAGCGATAGCGACACTGTCCTACATTTGCAATGTGAATTTATCGCAGACAACTACGATCAATTCAACCATTTCTATATATATTAAGGACCCTGCGAAATAATGTCACGCAATATTAAATAAATGCGTTAATTAGGTTGGTTATTAATATTAGGTATATTCGATTTCACAATAAATGCAGGCGTTAATCTATCTGGGTCTCCTAAAATAACCTTAAACCAGGAAAAGAACTTCGCAAGAGATTCTTCCCTCAACAAGAAATTAATAATGGGTGTTATTTAAACGGTTAGCAAAGTGTTCGTATTTTTGTTAGCAAAAAAAATGCTAGTTGGGCAGCAACTTATGGTCAGCAAATATTTCTAAATCAGTCTGCAACTTATATCATTGAACAGCAGTCTTATGCCACTTCTCCCCTCCGTGACTGGCCCTCGCTACGCTGCACTTCGCTCGGGATTTTTTTTTAACTTAACGTAACCAACAGTAAGGATTTCTTATGCTGACCGATTGTATAATTCTGCTGACCTAATATTTCTTTTGTAATAAACAAATAAATTAATTCCTATTAATAATCCATATGTTGCAAGTTTCATCAGGAAACGGAACAGAAAATAAACAGGTCCCAAATATTTGGGTCATCCGTGATAGTATGCGTGTATCCAGAAATAGTGTGTCATTTGGTACGGTATTAGGGTAGGACGTCTCGCGCGATCATCAATTGTGTATCGCTCCAGATACATTTAATGTTACGTTTTAGATTTACTGGATAACACGTAATATAGTCACAGCAATTAGGTAACATTGCACAATTTATAATTAGTAGGTATTACAGCAACTTAGATTATACATAAATATGTCACGTCTTGTGTATACTGTGTTTTTTGTTAGAGGCAAATAAAGTTATTTATTATTATCTATTTTTCATCTCAATTTGATATCAATTTACATTTTTAAATATTAAACAAAATAAATAAAACATTGAAAATTATAAAAAATAGGGGTCCGTCGGCATCGGGACCAGGGTTCACGCTACCGGTGGTTAGGGCTCCAGAGACAGGAACCTCCTATTATTATTGTTATTATTATAATCTAAGCTTACATGCAGAGCCGGGACATGCTATGTATAGGCCACTGCATGTTTCGGGGCCCTTCTTATATCTTCTATTCCAGGCTTTGTATAGGCTTTTTTTATATTGAATGAATTATTCGCCGTCGTCTGAGGATTTTTTACGGATCAAACGAGTCCAAACTCGATGGGGTTGTGTCGTTTAACTACCGAGTTCCTATGGCCACCTTCCGGTTCCATCATCAGACCCTGGTTACCATCTAGCATTAAAGTACTCGTCAAGACGAATCATACGAGCCCAAACTCGATGGGGTTTTGTCGTTTAATTACCGAGTTCCTGTGGCCATCTTCCAGCTCCATCATGAGACCCTGGTTACCGTGGTGTTCGTGAGTGTACATGAGTCACTTTTCAAATTCTTTCAAGAAGTCTGCGTGAGGACTTAGTAAGGCCCAACATCTTTACTGAGATACTCGAGGGGTTGGGGGGTCTATCATTTCTCACTTCCCATTTCTATTATCATTCATTATCATCTTATAGGAAAGAAATATTGTTTATTTATGTATTACTTATAAGAAAAATTACTTTTTCATTATCTAAATGCTTGTGCAAAGTCATAAAAAAAACAAAAAAAAAACAAAATAAATGCTTGTAAAAAGCTTGAAATCAAAATATGGTGTCTATAAAATTATATTTCCTCAACTAGCAATTTACACCGCCAGTGATCATCAATTAACAAGCTTTAAGGGATCGCATAAAATTTGGCATAGGCCTCGTGTGGGAATCGATTCCCGAAATTTTTCTAGCAAAATTTTATCTTGTACACAGGGTGTTTGTTTGGTAATACATATATAATCTCGAATAAGGCAGATACCTACTGATCTCCAAACTTCAGTATGAAGATGGCACTAAATGATGATGATGATGTTCATCAATCGCTTCCCGAGTCTGGTCCCGAGCTCAAACCGAGTTCCCGTGGAAGGTTCCCGTAATTAGATTAAACGAGCCTGTGACGCATTACGGCGATTTGTTAGTTGTGTAATAAAGTTAGCTAGTTTGGACTGAGCGGAAACCATGTTTCTCTTTATTGTAACTTTAGGGTACATATGACTTGATGAGTTTAGATTATTTCAGAGGACACCGGAACATAAAAGAATAGTTTATTTAAACGTCTTATCTACACGTTTCAGAACCGGAGAAGTTCTATACAAACAATTGCTACGTGCCGCCCCTTTTCGAATACGTCAACATTTTACTTTTGTTCTAACAGTTAGAGATAAGATAGATGAGGTACCCCTTTACCTTCGTCTTTTTGTTTATCGTTGTAAGTTTGTTGTGAACCAGAGCCTCCATTCTGCTATTTGAAAACGTTCTCAATCGTGTCTCAGTTGTCTAATTTGAACATTGGGATAATTTGTGGTCGTTTTCAAATATCAGAAACACATCTATCCAATTTAAAAGAAATAAGTGTCATGTACGTTGATATGACTCCTCCCTACTTAATCGGTAGTGGTGAAACAAACAATATTGCAATACTTACACCCGTTTGCACTTGGTGTTTCACTTTTTTTCAAAAGTAGGATAAACATTTACTTGTATATATTCGAAGCAGATGAACGCCATCTACAGCATACATATGAAAATACTGAACGGTTGTTTTCCGGGACTTTGGCTTTGGCGCTGACACGTAGCGACACCTAGCGGGAAAGTCTGAAAACACTATATAAACTTAGGGACGGCTCTACAATCGTACGAATTACGGCATTCTCACAGCAGATCGCGTTTATATAAGGAATGAAAAGTCTAATGTTAGAATAACATGGTGTCGTTAACACAACAATACTCGCATCTGTGGTTTGTTGGAAAATGCCTAGGCTCGGCAAAACCAAACATCCTGTGTAAAAAAACTAGGTTTTCCCTCGCCGTTCGCGTGGACTACCTTAGTGTTATTTTCCAAAAATAATTTCTTAGTGCTTTTTTTGTTTCTACACGTATAACAAACGGTTCAGGTTGTGTATTGATTAGTCTATCTTTCTCTTTTTATAATCTCAATAAGTATTACCTCTAAAAGTTTATTTTTAATTTATACTGATATTTAAGATCTTAAGATAGGTGAACACTGCATACTTCTTGTTCTTATTATTTAACTACATAATTAAATGAAAAGCTATACAGGAAAAACTATACTATCACCCGGCGTAATACCACCCTCTCACAGAATATCGGTGTGAAACAATGGCACTCGTTGCTGTTGTGTTTCGTCCGGCGAGTGAAGGTACCGGAGGCCCATCTCTCACCCCTCCCCCCTCCCAATTCCTACTCTCTCCTCAAGATCCAACTCTTTCCTCAAGGCCGGCAATGCATCTGCGATTACTTTGGTTTTACACGGACACCCCATGGGCGGCGGTGATTACTTTCCATCAGGGTCGCCTGCTGGTTTGCCTCCTTTTAATATAAAAAAAGAACAGAGTGCTTAGTGCGAGTTTTGTTAATTAACCATTCAATCACTTAAACGAAAACGAGAGTTGCATCTAAAACTCGCATTAAACACTCTGCGTTTATTTTTACATTCACTTTTTACTAATGTTTCGATAAATTTCCTTACAAAATCTATATAAAACTCAGTGCGTTAATTTTTTTCAAACTGCTACTGTTAACGGTTTTATTTTTGAAATATTCTTTACATCTTACGGGTAAGCACAGTACCGTCATCTCACCTGATGTTCATCAACAATGCTACAAACATTGATGTTTAGGCGACATATTTAGAAAAGATGGTGGTAGTTAGCCCAGGCAGAGAGACAAGCCTTACATACGACCAACCAAATCCTCCTAAAGTCAATTGTTTACAACTCGGGATTGTGTGGACTGACCTCAGCTATCTTATCAGCTTGTCTGTATGTACTGCATACTACTTTTGGTTGATTGTGTAATCAAACTTTATCTGTTCTCTTCGTATAGGACCGTCTAGTTTTGCGGTAAAGTGATAATTAATTGATAGTACCGAATGGAAACATTTCCACGCATTTTTTTTAATCATTGAAATTGCTACTTCTTGGCATTACAAATAGTTTATTGTGAGGATATGTCGAATTTGACGAATAATAATATTATAACTAATGACGTACATCTCCTTATTATTTTATGTTGTTTTGTCATTCTTAAATATATACGAAAATCTTCATTTGACAACTCGTTGAATAGTTTAAACTCACTGTATTCTTTTCTGAAATAATTAAATTTTTGCATCCAAATTCTTCTTTTCAAAATAACCTTTTTTTCCGAACTGCCGCGCTGCTACTACACAAATGCTATTAACACATACATTATCGTCGTCGTCGTCTGAACTAGACAACAATGATTGTTCAAATAATTGTTCTGGATTCATTATACATGTATTCTAACTATCCCTAGCACTCAGATCCGCACTCTAGGTAGAAATGACCGCTCGGCGAGTGATCTGGGGGCCTACCGACTAACTATATCGCTATTGCTCTCGCTATCGCTATCGCTATCGCTCTCGCTATGAAAGCAATATCGAAAGCTATAGCTTTCGATAATGCTTTTATATCACTTTCGAAATGACAAGATGACGCCATAAACTATAGAGCGCGACAGCGAGAGCGATGGCGATAGAGTTAGGCGGTCGGTACTCGCCGGCAGTGTGAACAGTCAGCGATCAACTATTAATAAATGCATCTCTTTTATTGACACATGATTTATATCTATTGTACGTTTGTTGAGCGAGAAAATAGTCGATAGTTCATCGCTTACTCGCCGGGGTGCCGCCGGCGGTGGGGCAGCCTAAACGTAATTAAATAAAACTTTTTAAATCAGATAATTTGAAACTCAATCAGCCAGGGTGTTAACTATTATAAAAACCAATTAAACTTAATTCTGTTTGCTAACTTTTTTCTTTTCGTTTCTTTGAGAGATTAATACAGACTGCCATAAGTGCTATTCTATTCTATTCTACACGTTTGAATTGAATGTTTTATCACCAACATATTTAGACTGATCAGAAGTAGATTTATTTATTTATTGTAACCCCAACAGCACTATGTACACATAACATTACACAGGTCTGCTATTTAAATATTTAAAATTATTTAAGCTGAGCAACATCTTAAGAATTTGCGTTATCTAAAAAATATCAAAAAGTTTTGTCAGAAGTGGGATTCGAACCCACGCCCACAGAAGTGGACTGCGACCTGAACGCAGCGCCTTAGACCGCTCGGCCATCCTGACTTTTCAGACAGTGGCGAAATTAGTTATTGCTTTCCTATTCACAGAAACATACAGAAGAATCACTTGTACTACGTTCTTAATCTACAAATTGTATGTATTTATGAACCTAGCACTTACCTAACAAGATAGTTCAAATCGAGCGTGATACACATCGTTCACCAATGCCTTTATTTTAATGCATTTCAGGGAAACAACAATGTACAGAATGGTATACATTACATAAGCCCATATAATAGATACTTTACAGACTGTCATACGTATACAAATTATTTAAAGCAATCTGAAAGTGATAGAAAACTATAAAATAAAAATACTATATAAAAGTATGTTACGTGTTATAAGGTAAAATTATATTATTTTTGAATTATGCATTCACAATGCTTTATGATGGGATAAAGAATTGTACCACCCCATCTCTACCCGTGGGTGTCGTAGAAGGCGACTATGGGACCATTCCAGAGGATGGGCAGCAGCGTCTCTCTCTTATTATTTCCACCTTACTGCGATCGCCAACCCGCCTGCCAAGCGTGGCGATTATGGCAAATTAACCTCAAAATGATTTATCCTTGAGGGAGGCCTTTGTCTTGATGATGATGAATGCTTTATGTCGGTCTTTACCTATGTAATTGACGTTTTTTTCTAACTCATCAATAAGTGTATTACTTCTAAAACTCAATACAGGTAATATTATAATGCACATTTAATAAAGACTATGTTGCTTAGGCTTCGGTAATATCCTAGATTTTTAATTTTGTGTCTTTATGGCCCAATATTTTTTTTAAAGCGACTTATTCTTTTGTAATCGGCATTGACCTTTTGTTACATGGTAGCTTTAAAGGGACTTGTTTTTTTACTTTTTAAGGGCTGCGATATTTAGCTATTGAAACAAATACACTGCCGTACAATTTTTATAGTGTTAACATAAATAGGTGCTAAGAAATACGAAAAAACGTTAGTATGAAAAATTTTATGCTATAAAAATCTTCATACAAAACTTCAATTTCACAGGTAAGGACCTATATATATATATACCTATATACCTATATATGTGTATATCGCATTGTGAATACTAAATTCAAAAATAATAAAAATAGGTTACTTGTAAAATGTTTTTGTTTTGTTTATATAATTTTAACGCAAGTTTTACAATGTTACAATGTTACTTGTGCTTAACATTATGTTAAATTTACATACTAATTCCTAAAAAATACACCAACAAGCATTACATTGCACATTGCACACCTCTGCGCTATACATGTGGGAAGCACATACAGGCTTATGAATATGACGACGATGATATACAAATATGCATTTTTGTGAAATATCACCATTTTATTACATTGACTGTACCTAGTTACATGATTGGTAGGTATTTCTCCTACGAGTATATCACAGGAAGTTTGTGGTCGCAGTAACAACAGCGATGGTACCTATATATATCAACCACGGCATACTGGCGGGCAGCTGTTGTTCCTGTGTGTCCGTACGACTAACCGAGGTAGCGAAATGTCTGTCGAATATGAGAAGGAGCCTGCTGTGACCAACCTTAGGAATTACCTTAGGATACGGTCTGTGCACCCGAACGTCAACTACGGTACGTACCCCACATCATTAGGAAGAAGGAACTTTCTAACTTCTTCTTCTTCTTCAATTGTAATTTGGTTACTTATTGTTAGGTATCAGTTTTCTTATGTTCCCTCCACTTAGCCCTATGATGTGCCATTTGTATCCACTTACGTCCCTTTGTTCAACCCAGGTCATCAGCCCATCTGGTTTAACTGTCTATTATTCCTTATGTACATCTTTCAATCGATGTCGCAGTGGTTAAAGCGCTCCGTTTGCGATTACTGAAGATAAGCAACTTTCGCAAAGGCCGGTCATCGGATGGGTGACCAAAAATTTATCATCTCGAGCTCCTTCGTGCTTCGGAAGGCACGTTAAGCTATTGGTCCCGGCTGCATTAGCAGTCGTTAACAATCACTAATCCGCACTGGGCCCGCGTGGTGGTTTATGACCCATTCTCCCTATCCATCCATAGGGAAGATTCGTGCACTAGCAGTGGAGACATATAATGAGCTGATGATGATGATGATGATGATGATGATGACACCTTTCAAATGGGTATTTAAACAGAGCGCAAATACCGAAATCTTGTAAGACTCGTAAATATTTTTTACAAACTAAATGCTGCGTGTGCGTAGTTTATTTTACAGGTAACCCAATGTAATAGCCCTACTGCCATAAATATCGATTACCGAGTGTATATTTTATACAAATACAAATACAAATCATTTATTGGCCACATTAAAACATAGAACGTTATAATTGGCATGTCATAGTGATACATAATAATTAATATACTTTTGAAGTTTAAACATAATTAACATAGTTAGTTACAAATAATAATACTTATCAGAATAATTAATTAATTACAAATTTAATTTATACTATTTATTACATTACAAATCAGAAGGTGAACATAATTCAACCGGATTCCAAGTTTTAGTCACAAATTCGGTGATGTTGTTTTACCTTCAATTAGGTAAACTTTAATTGGTTTCGCTCAGTAGAAACCAGCTAACTAAGCTAACAAATCACCCTAAGAACCCAACCAAAAGCCTAAGGGTCTAGACGAGTAATCTAAATACCCACTACATCAAAAGGAGAGTGATGATTTAAGTCAACACCATGTAAATTGTAAATGTAACATTATGGTTTGAATATATCTCTTCTAGATGAATGCCTCGTCTATCTTCGCGGACAAGCAGCCGAGCTCGGTCTGCCAGTACAGGTCTTCGAGCCGGTGCCGAAGAAACCCGCCCTGATAATGACCTGGGAAGGCACCCAACCGAGTCTACCCAGCGTACTCCTAAACTCGCATATGGACGTCGTACCTGTATTTGAGGTAGTTACGTTAGCAGGATCGTTTTTGTTTATAATTGTAAAAAGGTGGCAACCAAGCCGGCGAGCATTTTTAATATTTTACGGCTAACTACAGTGCCTTGATCTCACCTGCTGTGGTGATAAGGCCAATGGATGGAGGCGCATGGAGGTATGGAGGCATGCATGGAGGAAGATGAGGATGGAAGCGCACTTCACCTGGGAACCTCAACTAGTGAGGCACTGGCTATCTTATGTTTAGCTGCCGGAACAAAAGAATGCTACAAAAATTGACCTTATGCGAAGTTGTGGTCTATGGAAATTCAGCGTTAGGGGAACTGACTATGCGTTACCGACTTTGAGAGCCCTATTTGCACGCCTCTTGAAGAACGTCATATTATAATGCACAAGGAACACCTCTGAAGAGAGCCCTACCACATCCTACTCTACCTACCTAAGGTAGGCCCCAGTGTTCGACAGGAACCAGCAATCGTCATTTTTTTTCTTTAACCATTAAAAGTAGGGGTCAGCAATTTAATCAGTGGATTTTATTTAGTCTTTAGCAACAATTAAATACAAATCACCTACTCCTTAACCGTCATCCCGTAAAATTTCAATGGCAACCAACGTTATTTTTGGTGGCAAAATACGTGTCGAACACCGGCGGGGTGCCACTACGATACCTAAGGAGCAAACGCGGAGTCCGCGTTGTTTTGCGTCAAACGTCAGTCAAAAAGAGAAACTCCTTCTAGGCAGTGTCATCACTCACCAGACATTATGCTATGATAATTCGCCTGTAGAGGCACTAACTGCGATTATTTAAGTAACTTATACCCCAACAGAACAGCTGGAAATATCCCCCGTTCGAGGCTCGTCTCGTCGACGGAGTGATATACGGACGAGGTGTCCAGGATATGAAGTCGGTGGCCATCCAGTACATCGAAGCCGTTAGGAGGCTTAAGGAAAAGGGCATCAAGCTCAAGAGGACAATTCATCTGTCCTTCGTTCCTGGTCAGTATGCTAAATACTTAGATTATAACGTGTATACATAAACTATGGCTACAGACGAATAGAAGATAAATTTACAAGATTATAGTACAGACCATAAACTATAAATTTCTAGCACGCTATAAAATACGCTATATTCGCGCGATATAGCGTATAGCGCCAACGCGCCTACATACATAGCACGCGATACGCGCGACATACAGGCAGCTCGCTAGAATATGGCGCTATGCGATATATTAACCACCTCTAAATTTATATGTAGTCATTTAAGTTGGTTCATTTCAAATATTAGTTTTACTAGTAGTTAAGTAATTATACTTGAGATTTTGTTCCATTTTATGTTAAAGTTATCATGAATAAAATATTTCTTCGAACTAAAAAGTAACAAAAGGTAACTTGCTAAAGTAGGTAGCCTGCTGCTTTGAGATAGTCATTAATTTAGAACATTGTTATTTTAATAATAAGTAAATCTTAATACAAGTATTTAATATTGTTTTCTAAAGTTTACGCGAACACTACACATTGAAATGAAACAACTTTTACGGATCTACTCGCGTTTATTTTACCCGTCGCGTTTATTTGGGAGACTGGGGAACTGTCTCCCTGTGACCACGGACCCTGCAAAGGGTTCGAAACGTTAGGATAAACATTAATTAAAACTAATGTGTAAAATAAACGCGAGTAGATCCGTAAAAGTTGTTTCATTTCAACAAGTATTTAATTCCATTGGAATCGGAAATCGAAAAGAGTTCGAATAGTAAATAAAACTTATACTGGTAGGTACTCAGTGCTACTTCGTGTGTCTTCTGCGGAAAACCTTGTTTGTATTAAGAGGAACCAGCCATTTTAAATAGCTGGTGTGTGATGAATCGCGCTATTTGCTATACCATCACGCTCTACGTTAACAATAAAAAAAATTAACAGAATGTTTAGCCAACTAACAGTTAAATTGGTTCTAGGTTGAAAGCTATCTAGTAAATAAATAAATAAAGCTCCTACACTCACACCAATTATCTAGCCCAAGAGAAGCTTCGTTATAAAACTCATTAAATGGTTACTAGACAACGGATAAACAAACTTAAAATACTTAAATACATACTTATTATACATAGAAAACACCCAGACCCGAGACAATTTAGAAAAACAATAATTTAACTAAATTGTCCCGACCGGGGATCGAACCCGGGGCCTCAGAGATGGCGACACCATGAAAACCGGTGTACAAACCACTCGACCAAGGAGTTCATAACATAAAACAAAAGAAAACATAAGTAAAATAAAACACATTTCATTTATTATTCCCCTTTCTTGTTGAATCACCATCTTTTTATTTTTATAAGAGGACTTTTAAGAAATATATAATAATCTATTTCCTATGACAGATGAAGAGGTAGGCGGCCAGAAGGGAATGGCCGAGTTTGTGAAGACGGAGGACTTCAAGAAGCTAAACGTGGGCTTCGCCCTAGACGAGGGCTACGCCAGCGCCTCCGACGATTACCTCGTGTTCAACGGGGAACGGAGCATATGGCGTGAGACATATACTTTACCTAACCTACATAATACACCAACACTATTCTTAAGTACCCACATCAGACTACCACAAACTGCCAAATTTCCTCAATAGACTTTGAACTTTATTTATAAGACATTTTTTAACATTTATTGAAGAAATTTGACAGTTTTGGACCTTTGAAAATTACTTGTTTTACCAGTAGTTTTTTTATAGAAGTAACAATATTTCCAAAAAATGTGTCGCTACCAAATCATGCAATTTCAAAATGTAAATTAGAAATTTCTGTTGAAGTAATTAGTTAGTGCCATGGACTGGACTAGTGCAAATCTTTAATGGAAAAGTTGTGCAGAGTCTTACGTGAACAGATACACTTTAATGGATGGTAGGCAAAAAGTGTTTGGACAACTAAAAAAATAAGTTTATTGGAAAAAAAACTCAGACTGACTTTATGAAGATTCATTTAACTCTTAATTTTAAAATACCTAGTAAACTTACAACGTGTGCAATTCTCACTTGCAGACATAACCGTAATCTGCCCGGGCAAGTCCGGGCACGGCTCCCTGTTGCTGGCAGACAACAACGGCGAAAAGGTGACAATGTTTTGTTTGTCGTTTTTAATAACTTTACGAAAACTAATAGAGGAGGCCTATGTCCAGCAGTGGACTAGTATAGGCTGATGATGATGATGATGACGAAAACTAATTACCGCAATTTGATTAATTTTATTCATTAGGTACTGATATGAAAAGTCACATTGAAGTATGCAGTTACTCCATTGATTTAGATTACGTAGAAACAAAAAAACAATATCGTAAGTTTTAATTATTAGGATAGTTTAGTTTAGTTTCGTTTCAGGATAGTTTAGGATACAAAAACATAAATGTTGAAAAAATTTCCACGAGCAGGATTTGAACCTGCACCCTTCTGACATACCGGGTCAGGTGCTCTCCCAATTGAGCTATCGTGGTTCTAACCAGCCCGCCGAAATTATTCAACACTATTTACTTTTTTACTTTGAAAGCCAAAGGCGCCCATTCAATGTCAACAACTACCGTCATTAACATCCGATCATAATATTTTTACAAATACTAAAGATCAGTTAAGAAGTAGGCAAGCTATTTATAAAATGTTTTTGTTTTGTAAAAATATGAATATGAAGTAGGCAAGATATTTCTTTTGTTTTGTTTATATAAATTTTTTTAACGCAAATTTTGTTGCGAAATCAAAAACAAAAACACAAATGTTGAAAAAATTTCCACGAGCAGGATTTGACAGAGCAACTCTAGTGTGTCGAGGATATCTTAGTAATAGCTATGTATTTAAAATAAAACAATTATATCCCCATTCTAGCACACAGCGACTCTAGTGTGTCGAGGATATCTTAGTTATAGCTATTTATTTAAATATTTTTAGTGATAATTATGTTCATTTTCTTTAATTTTTACAAGTTCTGCCTATGTATAAAAGATAAATTCTATATGTAAATAAATACACACTACCTAATAGCGTTCGCCACGTTCGACCTTTTTATTTCCGCGTAAGGAGATCCTTTTCATTTTACACTGGCCGTTTGAATATTTCAAAATACTTATATAAAATACTAGTGGCCCGCTCGTGACTTCGTCCGCTTGAAAACACCCAAAGTAAAGTGTTAGTGAATTTGTGTTATTTTTACAAATTTTTATTTCACCGGTCCCCGATGTTTGTCCGTTTGTCTGTAATCAAATCTTGCAAGTTAAATTTGATCCGCTTTCCAGTTACCGAATGAGCTAAAATTTTGCATGCATGTGTAAATCGGATGACAATACAAAATTATTATGGCATGGAGCTGATCTAATGATGAAACCGGAAGGTGGCCATAGGAACTCGGTTGTTAAATGACACAACCCCATCGAGTTTGGACTCCTTTGATCCGTCTTGACGAGTACTTTGGTGCTAGATGATAACCAGGGTCTGATGATGGAGCTGGAAGATGGCCATAGGAACTAGTTAATTAAACGACACAAGCCCATCGAGTTTGGGCGCGTATGATTCGTCTTGACGAGTACTTTGGTGCCAGGTAAGAGTAGATGGTAACCAGGGTCTGATGATGGAGCTGAAAGATGGCCATAGGAACTCGGGAAAATAAGTTCGTTCGTTCGTATGCTCCGTTTGTTATGAATGTTGATTCTGTCTTTGATTAGATGGGTTAGATGGATGACCCAATGTGAGCACGTGCCGAGGGCTGAATGGTATGAGGGTGTATAAACATATCATTCAAAAATAATAAAAAGTTAAAAATAAAATTAAAAGAAAATAGATACTTAGATACTTAGATAGAAAAAAATATTATTTAAACAAGCTTTTATTACTTGTTAAAAAAAATAACTAAAAAGTAAAAAAAAAATAATGTAAAAATCTTTGCTTACACACCCAATTTTTTATATATAAAAGATTCAACTCTATACGTTTAACTGTTGAGGAGTTGTCATGTGAGAGATGATCCTGGCTGCAGCATCAGGTCAAGGTCACCGTATTATTGCATTGTCATCAAGATTGCTTAAGTTTACAATATGTCAGCCTATTCCGATAACGGAAACTAGTTTACAATTGACTTACAATGCAGCGGGCGGCACTCGCGCTCGAACTACCCAGAAACCGCCTGAGATTCCGACTGACTCCGTGTCCGTGAGCGGTTGTCGGAGCGCACATTGTACTCTCTCTATTTTGCGACCAAAGATACGAAACGGCATCGTCGCGGCTGCTTTCAGCCAATCCGATCGTTTGCTGTGCTCTAATTGGCTCATTGAAACTTGATCAACATTTTCCGTAACTATCGCAAGGTGGATTTGTATATCGGATCAACTTCGGCGACAGCTAGTAAGCAGTCCCGTGAGTGTAGATGTTGATCCGGTCGGAGCCACATTAGTTACCAGAGATGCATATTGGATCAACAAAAGGCGCCGGATCAACATGCATTTTCGGATCAACAAAGTGCTCGCGTGAAGTTGCGTCAGATCAACATTTATATATATATATATTTAGCATACTAAATAATTAACCTGATAATTAACCTAAATAGTCTACTTAGATAGATACTATGCGTACTATACTATAGTACGTACTATCTAGACAAGATCCCGGTACAATGTACGACACATCAAACCAGTAACCTTAATCTGAATTACTTAATTACAGCTTTATTGTGTACACACAAAAGCCATATTCGTATAGCAATTAAAATTATGACCCACTGTTTCTGAACATTCTGGGCGATTAAACTAAAGCGGGGCGCGAAGCCGCGTAAATTGCCATTACAGAGGATTGGTGTTACATTAATTATCATAATACAGTCTTGGGAATACTAACGAGGAAGCACGTGTAGTTGTGGGTATAGTAGCCATCATAGTCTAATATAGTTAAATACATAAGGCTTACATAAGGCTACATAAGGGTGGTTGTGGTACCGTCGTTGTTTCTGATTTCCATGAAACGAGTGCATTAGCTACTTACCTTGGGATCAGAACAATGTATGTGATGTTGTTGTCTCATAAGGCGGGCTGTGATTGAAGTGCAGACAATTTGAATGGGATTGAGCAGAATTATTTTTTATTGCTGTTTAAGTTATTTTTTTTAGCATCTTGGATTTGAATAGTTCGCAAAAATACAGATCATTATACCTGCATAGATACGAGATAACATTTTTTCCCTGAAAAACCAGAGAAAACTATAACAAAATACACTAAACTGGATTGTTTTCAGGCTGAGACGACCAGGGTGCCTACTATCCGTATTTATTCGATAACGATAACGAAAACGAAAATTTGCATGGCAAAATGTTAACTCTTCTCTTACCAATGTCTCCAAAGGCGCTGCTTCAGTAACATACCAATTTTCGTTTTCGTTAACGTGATTGATAGAATGTCAAATGAAACTCACACTGGGCACCCAGTTACACTAACGGTTCCGGGGTACTGTTTCGACTTTGACATGTACACCGCCACGTACACATGTGAAGTCGAAAAAGTACTCCGAAACTTCGGTTTCAGTTCGTAGCTGTTAGTCTTGAGCTGCTACCAAATGTGACCCTTGACAATCAGCACTACCTACTGTTTGTGTATAACAATAATGTAACTCGCGTGTGTGTGAGTGAATTTTCGAATACAAATACATGATAAAATATATACAAATATATATATAAAATATATACTTATGCGTTATTTTTTTCGTGCGAGCTTAAAACAAGACTTGATTTAAATACACATTAGCATACATTTAAAAAATATTGTCAAATACTGAGGATAGAAAATGTATGGGGTGTAATGTTTTAGAATAAAGTAAAAAAAAAAGTAAAAAAAAATTTGTAGACGCTTTAATAACAGTTCATACTTATACCACAGCCTGTCCAACCTCTTATACTATAGTAACTAGTGTAAGACTTACGGTTTATTGCTCTAATGTGTAAGATAACGTTCTCCCAGGGGTTTACTTGGCGGGAAAGTGAAGAGTCACGTCTGCGGTTTTGTTTTATTTTCTAAAATTTGTGTTATATCCAATATTAATGTGAAATAATGGTGGATTATTAACCGTTAAGTGTTCGTGAGTGTGCATGAGTGTTGGCAAATGAAACAAAACAGTGCAACGTCACTTTTAAAATTCTCTCAAGAAGTCTGCGTGAGGACTTAGTAAAGCCCCACATCTTTACTGAGATACTCGAGGGGTTGGGGGGTATATCATTTCTCACTTCTCATTTTTATTATCATTCATCATCATCATCCTGACTGGAAGGAAATATTGTATATATACGTATTACTTGTAAGAAAAATTACTTTGACACTGGCTAAATGTGCTAATCGCACGAAGCCATCAACTAAAAGGAAACGTTCTCCCAAAATAATTAAAAATATAATCTGTTCTACCGTATTCATAAAAGCGTCCTCTACTCTCCTTCGGGCATTTTGGCAAAAGTCCAAACCAATGCTGTCGGAGAAATGAAATCGGCTAACGACGGACATATGGACAATTGGATATGTGCTACTCTTACCTTGGTCGTTTTAACTATTGACTATCTGTTAAGGCTAAAATCAAAAATATTTTTGTATCCTACAAAAGTACCACTTATGACAGTAAATACATTAGAGTTGCTGTTTGGTAACATCCCATTTAGTTAACCGGATTAAATGTATGAAGTTAAACATTTTTTTACTAAAGTTGAAAATTTCGAACCAAATGGCTATGGCAATGGAAATTACCTAACTACTAAACTAAACACTGACTGAAAAGCTGCAACATATATAAACATGAAACATGTATGTTTATTTATAGTTTTATTTTTTCTTTAATTTGTTATGTTTTTCTTGCTTTATTTTTTCTTTAATGTTACTACATATAGTAAGATAATTTATTTTCAAACATATAAATGTACATACATACAAGCCATGTTTCAAGTTTCAATATTTTAGCACACTAGAGTACTAGAGGCTACTTCCCGTTTTGTAAACACACAAAAGTAAAGAGCAGATTTTAGTATACGAGTATAAAATATTTAAGTTGTTGAAATAAAATTTGTTTATGTATTACATAACAAGAATTTTGAATGTGTCAACGTGAAATTTTGTAGGAAAAGTAAAAGACCCAAACATTCAATTCAACATCAATAAAATCCTACTAATATTATAAACGCGAAAGTTTGTAAGTATGGATGGATGTTTGTTACTCTTTCACGTAAAAACTACTGAATGGATTTTAATGAAACTTTCCTCGTATACAGACCATGACCCAGACCAGCATATAGGATACTTTTTTTTTCTGTATGATGATGATCTTGATGATGAGTCTTCGCGAACGAAGTCACAAGTAGCAACAACTGGTATACCATACATATAAAATTAAATGAAAAAGGTACAGTCAGCAAAACAGAAAATATAATGAATTGACATCCATGTCAATATTTGGAATTTTACTTTTTTTTTTTTTTTTTTAAGTGCTAATTGCTGCACTGAAGCTAAATTAAATATTCATAAAATTTTATAAAATACAGTGAAAAAAAAAATTAAACGCCCACCTGGCTGGGTCGGGTGGGCGTTTAATTTTTTCACTGTATTTTATAAAATTTTATGAATATTTAATATTTGGAATATTGTCATCCATGTCAATATACTGCGTGTATACGATTTTGACAATACGTCGACGCGGTTTTGATAATTGGTGGAGTGACAGCTGATTGTATGTAAAATTAACATTTCCTAATGAGGAGAGATAACTAAACGGCCCGCTTAGTGTAATAAATAATTTGCACATCGTTAGATAGAGCAAGTTATTAATTATTCCACGGTACGTGCTAATTGCGTTTCGTTTCGGTGCGCGCACAACCGCAGCTTGATAAATTAAGTGACACTGCGAATTCAGGGATTGGCGGCGAGCCAGCGATTGCACCTACCTACCTACTAACTACTGTCAAGATAATTAATCGGACACATTACACTTGACATAAGCTAATTTATCATTAGTCCGTCCACCATCACTATTATAACTAACTAGCGGTTGACTTCGTTCGCGAGGACTACACAGAAACCTGTTACCGGGATAAAAAGTCATCATTGTCATCATCAGCTCATTTTTTATGTCCCTACTGCTGGGGCACGATTTATGGATATCTGACACTACTTTTGTAACCGCTAGGTTGGTAAGGGGTGTCAGTGTAAACTTCAAAGTCGTGTGTAGCGGTGCTGGGGCACGAGCCTTCCCTATGGATGCTTAGGGAGAACGGGCCATAAACCACCACGCGGGCCCGCGTGGATTAGTGGTTGTTAACGACTGCTATTGCAGCCGGGACCAACGGCTTTACGTGCCATCCGAAGCACGGAGGAGCTCGAGATGAAAATTTTTTGGTCACCCATCCGATGACAGGCCTTTGCGAAAGTTGCTTAACCTCAGCACTCGCAGGCCGGGCGCGTCAACCACTGCGCCATCGAGCTCCTCCTATACAAATAAAAAGTTTCCTATGGCCCAGTGTTCGTCACAGTTTTTGTCTCCAAAATATAACATAGATATTTAATAAAAATTTAACAGGATGATAGTTAAGAAGTAGATTGTCTGGTGCTTAATTGTTGCTAAAGGCTAAAATCAGTTGCTTTCCCCTTTTTTTTAAAGATAAAAATGTAAAATAAAGAAAAAAAATGAAGATTACTAGCCCCTGTCGAACGTTGGCGCCACCATCCTCCTCCTAGTTCGGGATACCATTTATACGAGTAGTAAGTAACTATGTGGTAATGGTAAATACTGATATTACTATAAATTGGATCTGTGCAGACTCTAGTTTCCGTCAATAGTTCCAATGTCAGGATGGCCGAGCGGTCTAAGGCGCTGCGTTCAGGTCGCAGTCCACTTCTGTGGGCGTGGGTTCGAATCCCACTTCTGACAATTCTTGATTTTGTTCAGGTAAACTTTTTTAAATAATGTAAACGTGTTTAATGACTTTATTTCCTTTTTATTATATGTATAGGTATAGCCACAGTAATGAGTACTGTATAGCCAAGTAGTAAGTCAATATATCTTGAATAATTATAATTATTTTATTAAATATATTTGTATTTTTTTTTATTTTCCATACTTATTTCTATGAGATTGTACTGGCCGATTTCCAGATTCGGTACATAATCGACAAGTTCATGGACATTCGCGCTGCCTCCAAGAAGAAGCTGGAAGACAACCCGACCCTCACTATCGGTGACGTCACCACCGTCAACCTCACTATGATCAGTGTAAGTACTCTGTACTTAGTACTCTGAGTTTATTCACTTCACTTCTCTTCATATCTTATCTTATCAACATCTTACCTAGTAAGCAAAAACTAGAATTAGTATGGTATTGAGTTTTCAAATTAGTTTATTTATAAAATGTTTTTGTTTTGTTTATATAATTTTAACGCAAATTTTGTTGCGAAACAAATTACAAAAACACAATGTTGAAAAAATTTCCACGAGCAGGATTTGAACCTGCACCCTTCTGACGTACCGGGTCAGGTGCTCTTCCAATTGAGCTATCGTGGTTCTAACCAGCCCGCCGAATTATTTATGGTTTTAATAAGAAATACATACATACATACATATAATCACGCCTCTTTCCCGTAGGGGTAGGCAGAGACCACTTCTTTCCACTTGCTACGATCCTTACATACATGTTTCGCTTCGTCCACTTTCATTATTCCCTTCATACATGCTCTTCGGTTTAGGGTACTCTTGACCTGGCCTTTTTTCAAGACGTCCCTGATTTGATCTCGAAACGTCCGCCTAGGTCTACTCTTACCAACACTTTCATTCACACTCGCCTTATACACAATAAGAAATAAACATACGATATGCTCCTTTGTATCTAAAACCCTGATGGGTTTGTCCAGACACTACACACTCGTCTACAATAAAGTTTTATTACTTTACTAAGATTATATTAATAGAAAATATTAAGGTAATAAAGTCGATAAAAAATATTATAAAAAACCATCTAGATCACTTCATTTTATGTAATTTTGTTATTGTTTTTCCATATTTTTTGTGTTGATTTGTGATGGAAAGTGTCCTTCTATGACAGGGAGGACATTTTCCAATACTTACACTGCAAAAAAAAAAAAGGGAGAAAAAAAATACCCTTGCTGAGTTTCTTGCCGGTTCTTCTCCGTACAAAATCTCCCTCAGTGTAGACTTACGAACCTACGGCATAATGACGTTCATAAGAGATAATTTTTATAGCCTAAACTAAATAAATTATTTTGAATTTTTTTTGATACAAACGCTGTTACAAAATGTTGTTAACTTTACTCGTTCGAAACCTCAATAAAACTCGCACTCATCACTGTTTGGTACTAGACTAGACTTGAACATATGCTTCAATCGTCAATCTTGAGGTTCTACAAAGTATACTTACTATACTAAGTTCAATCCGTAAAAGACAAAGTATAGAGTTATAAGTTCAATCCGTAAAAGACAAAGTATAGAGTTATAAGTTCAATTCGTAAAAAAGTGAAAATTTGTAATGTTACATTTTATTACAAGGTTTATAGTTGAGCCCACTGCCGCCCGCCCGCTTCGTTCAGCTTTCATGAGTTATCGTAAAAGTGGAATTATTGCAGTTCACTTGTTACAATAACATTTTGTAACTGCGACTGTACACCTATATGGTATTTATGGAGCTTTCCATTTGAGCAGGCACCGGAAGCAAAGTAATTTTGTTAAAGTACCATTGATCGGATGGCTTTAAGCAGCTCTTCGGATCGATCTAAAACTGCCCCCCGACCGCCTAACTCTATCGCCATCGCTCTCGCTATCGCGCTCTATAGTTTATGGCGTCATCTTGTCATTTCGAAAGCGATATGAAAGCAATATCGAAAGCTGTAGCCTATAGCTTTTGATATTGCTTTTATATCGCTTACGAAATGACAAGATTACGCCATAAACTATAGAGCGCGACAACGAGAGCGATAGCGATAGAGTTAGGCGGTAGGCCCCCTGGTTTCATTTGTTACAGTACAAAGATTGATTTACTTTGAATCAAAATTAAAGGTTCGTGATAGTTACTTAGGTCCTTTTCTTAAAATTAAACTATTTTCAAAAACGCAAATCCCTATAAATTGTAATATATGAACTTAAACTTGCACATTATATTATTATTATTATTGATGCACGCATTATTGTATTAACGTAATCCGATGTACTTACTACACAATAAACATGCGTTCATAAAACGTCTCTTTCATTCATCTTTAATTTACGTACCCTCATCTGTTCTTCGACTAAGAGCCTGCAAGGCTTTGTCCATCTTGATTTCATGTATGTAGAAAGCAATGCCGATTGCAGGACTAATTTGAAAATTGTTAAGTTTATAATTAACAAAGGACCGATAATATGTGCACAATTTGTGACTATTGATGCATGATGACTAAAATGCAGTTTATCAACCTTACACTTATGGACTCGACTACCAAAGGCTGATTTAATGACATGTAATTGTAAAATTTCCAGGGTGGTATCCAGGACAATGTTATTCCCGAAAAGTTGACTGTCAGTTTTGACATACGCATATCGTTGACGGACAACCAACAGGTGTTGGAGGATAAGGTAACTTTCTAAGATTTGCTTTGACACAACAATACAAAACATTTATTCACAAACGTACAGGTTTAACGGGTTCACATACCATTCAGGACGTCTTTTAGCTGTGGAGGAAAATGGACGCAGGAAACTGTACAGATTTCATAGAAGTAACTATGTTTATAAAATATCGTTAACAGTATGTGGAAAAAGTACGGTGTCGTAGCGAGCAAAATTGATCGTGTATTTAAGGCCATATAAAGTAATAAAGATAGTCTTAGACTATTTTCCCTTGAGACCATATTTTAGGTTTAAGCCTAGTCCAGCGAGGCGAAACGAGGTCTCCAGCTGGCCACCGAGCAGCAAATTGGCCTCTATTTTACCAGATGACCTATTTTTCAGGCCCATTTCCCAAAGACTTAGTAAGTTACAGGAGCGAGCTTCAAACATAAATTCAGAATTTTCTCGTTATTGTAGATATACCGATTTTGAGTGAACTCTAAGATCTCCTGGACTGGAGTTATGAAGACACGTTTCACATATTGCCCGCTCGCCTGCGGCATAACTTTGATCAAAGTTACTTGCGCGTTTGCAAACGCGAACATTTACTATTGGCCGTACGTATGCTCTACAAATACGAATGAATATTTAACCGAGACTAGTCATAATGTATTTTAATATCATTCATTCTTCATTATAGTATAGAGTTAGCGTGCGTAATAAGGAGCCACATGACTCAAATGCTTTATTATTTTGCTTGCCACTGTCGGTACTCTACCATTATTCGGCTTACAACCTCTTTTCTTAACCTATAAAAAGGTCGTAAAGGTCTCCCCTAAGTCCTTCCATGTATCTCTTTCTCGAGCCAACTCATGCCAGTCGGTCATGTTTCTGAACGGACTAAGTGGCGATAGTTTGTTTTAATCAAAAAGTATTATTTTATATACCTACCTTATTTAAGCTTAAGATAAAAGTGAGGCACTTAAAGGTATCCGCTCAGCATAATTTCAGGTCTCCTAACATTGTGCTGTCCCGGATCTCACTGTTGGCAGGAGACGTGAAGTGCTGAAGTTTTTTCTCCCTCTGTCTTCTCCCTCTGTCTCTCTCTCTATCTCCCTTCCTCCTCTGCTTCGCGGAGCACTTCGGTATTGGGTAAGGCGTTGGGGGTCAAGGGGAGAGTCATGTATGCCCATATTAACCATCTGCGTCTGCTTGGATGCAGTGGTACGCGCAATCAAAGCGTATGCTCCAGTTTAAATAAGGTCACCTAACATTAGCATCCAATTTTGGGCTCGACGGCACAGTGGTTAACGCGTCCGGTCTGTGAATGCTAACGTTAAGCAACTTTTGCAAAGACCGGTCATCGGATAGGTGACCAAAAATGTATCATCTCGAGCTCCTCCATGCTTCGGAAGGCACGTTAAGCTAAAGCCGTTGGTCCCTGCTGTATTTGCAGATGTTAACAACCACCAATCTGCACTGGGCCCGCGTGGTGGTTTATGGCCCGTTCTCCCTATCCATTTATAGGGAAGGCTCGTGCCACAGCAGTTGGAACCAAAAATGAGCTGGTGATGATGATCTTCTCACGGCTATGTTTCCTTTGCACAATGAAGGTGAAGACTTGGTGCAAGGAGGCGGGAGACGGCGTGACGTACGAGTTCTCGCAGAAGGACCCTGAGGTGGCTGCCACAGCCGTGGACAACTCCAACCCCTTCTGGCTCGCTTTCAAGCAGGCAGCGGAACATCTGTGAGTGATGACTAACTTTTTTGTCATTGACAATTTTTTTTTAATAACTGTGGTTAATGAGTGATGGATGATGAATAATGAGAAATATTGTTTTCTAAAGTTTAACACTACACATTGAAATGAAACTGCTTTTACAAATCTAGTCGCGTTTATTTTTTCATAAGTTTTATTGAATGTTTATCCTGATGACGTTTCGAACCCTTTGCAAGGTCCGTGGTCACAGGCAGACGGAGGAGTCCCTGTGACGCGAGTAGATCCGTAAACTTTTACGGATCTACTAGTTTCATTTCAATAATGAGAAATGTTAAACTATATACTCCTCAAACCCCTTGTGTACCTAATATGAAGATATTGTGGGACTTTTTTACTGAGCTCCGCGGTCTTCTCGACAGGATTTTAAAAGCGACGTTGCACTGCTTTGTTTCGTTTGCCTAAGCTCATGCATGTTCAAGAACACTTGACGTCTGTTAATAAATAATCCACCATTATTGCACTTTAGTTTTCGACAAAAAACTTTTAAATCATCTTTTGTCTTGCCTTCAAAAGCTTACCGCACCGTTCGTAATGCCGTTGATGATTGATGCTTGATGTTCTTTATATTCTTCTTTTCTCTTGATTGTTTTGCTTTTATCTCCTTTGTGTTGTGCCGTATTTTGATTGTATGTGTGAGTGTCAATCAACGTTTTTCTTTCTTTCTTCTTCCAGCCAAATCCCGCTACAAATCCGCACGTTCCCCGGTGGTACCGACAGCCGGTACATCCGTGAGGTTGGCATCCCTGCGCTCGGCTTCTCCCCTATGGTTGCCACCACACCCGCCCTGCACGAGCATAACGAGAGCCTACCAGCTTCTACCTTCCTCCGCGGCATCGAGATATACGAGGGCATACTGCCTGCGGTCGCCAACGTAGCTTAACCACGTCATAGACAACGAAAACAATAAAAAATCGCCACAGAGAAGAGATATTTCTGTTAAACTTTCGCGTTCCATTTTTAAAAAAGATTAGTTAATGAATAAAACATACTTCCATAGCATTTTGTGTCTTATTTATTTGGTTGTAGACAAGGAAAATGTATTTGTAGGACATACAGTCATTGTTAGCTGCACAGTTTTTTTAAAACTTAAACCTATAGATTTTGGCTGTGATGCATAAATCCCACCCGATATTGGTACTGAAATAAAATTGTCCAAAAAAAATATCAGTGAAATTGAAGTAAACTTTTCAAATGATTTACAATTTGTGTCAAAATTGTCACCTGTGACCACCTGTGACTTTAAATCCGAGAAGGAAAGTACTCGCAATAGTTATTATCGTGCCAGAGTTATTGAAACCGATTCGGGAACTGAATCCCAGGTGCCGATAACTATGCAGGGCTTCATAAAATATCCCCAGGGAGTCATGAGTTTATGATCGAGCGGTATTACTCGATGGCAATCGACCGCTTCCACCGTCCGCCTTGCATCTAAATATGGACGTAGATAGGTACTGCTTAATTGTTATTAATCTTACATTTTGTAAGAGCATTAAAAGTCTGTCAGAATACCTGGTTTTCATGGCAAGTCATTATTCTGTTTCTGTCATTTAATTTTCACCTTTATACTAAGAATTGAAAAGAAAAAAGAAAGAGAAAAAGAAGGTTCACGGATTGAATACAAGGCACCAGAATAAATTGTGTGCTCCGAAGCTGAGACTTAAAATAAATAAATAAATAAAAAAAAAAAAACGAATTTTAATTAAAAAAAAGCCTATTATAAGGTCAATGACTACGTTGAAGACAAATGAGTATTGACATAAGTCTGCTCTGCACTGGTTCGAATATAATTATTATTGAGTACAAAATTGTACTAATTCTATCATTATTGTAAATTGGTTTAAAAGACGGATATAAAGAAAAAAGCCCCCTGAGTTCCTTGTCAGCTCTTCTCGGTCAAAGGCTCTCCTAAAATCCGAACTGGTAGGAGATTGAGTAAACTAAATTCATTATTATTTGTATTTTATAATTAGTTTTGACGTCAATAAGTACCTGTAAAGGTCTATATGATTTGTAGTATAAGCTGTACAATATTTCGTCTGACTGTCATTTCGGGTTTTTCATTAAGAGCGCTCGAACTTTGAAATGAAATAAAACAACCTGTGTAAGTGATATTGCCAAAACTTCTATTTTATTTTAAAGTATATTCGATGACATCATGTATGGAATATAATTTCAGCCAAATGGCCGCCGAGACTCCGCCGTAGGTGGTGTATCCTGGCGGACCAATTTTGAATTATATCTTCGCATATTTGTGGCTCAATTTCACGAAGGACGCGAGTTATGTTTGCCATCAGGGCGGCAATTGACTGTGGTGTGTCTGCATAAACCACAGATTTTAAGTAGCCCCACAGAAAGTAGTCGAGAGAGTAAGTCACACGATCTCGGTGACCAGTTGATGTCGCCACGACGCGAGATGACGAAGCCTTCGAACTTCTCATTCAATAAATTTAATGTTTAACGCCATAAATTGAACGCAACGCACGGAACGTTAGGCGAATAGAGCACTGATTTTGGTAATAATATATTATACGCGTTGTTGAAGCGTGTAGCGTTCCATGATGAATTGTCACCACTGAATATATATTCATGTCAAATTTGACAGCTATTGCTTTATCAAGATGGCCGCTATACGCTGTCAAAGTTCGAGCGTCCCTATTGGAACTGGTTTTATTAGTATTAATGAAATGACAGTCAAGTCAAGTCATGATTAAGACCACATGGCTCTTACAAATAAACAAAGAATGAGGTCCGAATAGTTATTCCATTTTTGTCTCTTTTACTCTAATTTGAAATGACGTTTAGATGACAGGAACAAAACACGGAATAACTATTCGGACCTTATTCTTTGTTTATTTGTAAGGGGTTTAATGTACAGACGCCTGCATATCCACCTATCCAAAACTTTCAAACTTCAATAAATGGTTAACCTTATTATGTCATGGACATAAAGTTGAAAGTCTATTAAGGAAAATGGATAGTTTGTGGCAGTCTGACGTGCAGGCATGTGTACTATGTTTATGATATTGATGGGCCTTGAATAAGTAAATAAATAAATAAACATTATTAAGTACGAAGAGTGGTAGAATTTGTAAAACGTGATTTGATAAGCTTGCTAACACGCCAGACTAACAAGTTGGACTGTAAATGTGCTCATATATTCGTGGTTAGGTTAGGTTACCTACCTGCAGCAACATGTCGGTTTCAGAAACGTATTCGCCATTTCTTACTTCTCTTTTTATTCCCATATCTGTCGGAACACTATGCACATGCAACACAATGCTACTGATATTACTGTTATGGCGACAGTGCTAAAAAAACTAGTGGTAGCTAGCCAGATAGATTTAAACGCCCCACCACAAACCACCAATAAATCGATCACAACACGTAACTCTATTGGGCATCGAACCTGGGACTTTTGAACTGTAATGAGGCCTAACCATAGATGTGGTAAAAAGGGCTGAGAAATTAGCACAGCCATTAAAAGAGCATTTCAAATGTTAATAATACCGTTTTAAATCTATACAGTGCGATGTAGATACCAGTTTCTATTCTGTAGGAAATTGCCTGTTAGTTAACCATATGGCTTGGTGATTTACGATACCTGTTGCACAACTTGCACGGGCACTAAACCATGTGATTTATATATTAGTTATGCTATCAAGAATCTACCTTCTTGACTTACATTTTTATTAAATCGCTGATTTCTGAACTGAACATAAAGCTCCTTAGACGGGTTTAAAACTTGTCACACAACTCTACTTTACTTACACAATATTCAAACCTGACCTTTTGACTCTTATGCACGGTCCATGGTAAAAGGCGACTGATGTGTTGCGTTTAAAAATTAATTTTGAAACGATCAGCATCTCGCTTCCATGTCGCTCACTCCTGCAAACACACGATACACACACACACACACACACATCGTACATACACACGTTTAGATACATAAACGCGTGTGGAAGTGTTTTATTTCTATATAAATTATAATTTATATGATCAACATTATTTAGAGCTTCAACAAGCAAGCAACTGCTGAGCATGGGAGAAATGAAGTGAATACGAGGATAGTAGATGACCCCATCAACCGGTGAACGAAGAAAAGCCTCTTCTTGTAACTATGAAATATGAATACAATTCTTGGCAGAATTACCTAGTAGGTACCTGGCACGGATGCTCGCGCGCGTCCTGACAAAGTCTACAAGGCATTCTGTTAATAATCAATCACACACAAAAAAATTTACTGATTACTAATTAGATTGGCTAAAACGATTGTTTGCTAAAGTTTACGCTAACAACCAAAACATTATGATGTGTTTTTTTTAGTTTATCTTCGTTTTTTTTTTTGGTAAGTCATGTTATCTTTCATTACTATGAATTGTGCTATTAAAATCTCAATTTAAAATTATTAATTGCTTTGTGCTCGGCCACCTTTGTTAGATAATGCCGTGGTTTTTATCATTATTGATTTTCGATTTTACAATTATATCTCTACATATTTATGTCTTGTGTAAAAATGTAAAATCATAATAATGGAGTATTGGTTAAAAGTGGTTAAATTTTAATATTATACCATGGACTAGGTATAATATTAAAATTTAACCAAATCTGTTTTTCAACAACATATCTCAAATTCAAATTCAAATTCAAAAATCATTTATTCAGTTTAGGCTACAAGTAGCTCTTATGAATGTCACTATGCCATCGGTTCGTAAGTCTACTCTGGGCGGGAGATCTTGTACTGAGAAGAACCGGCAAGAAACTCAGCAAGTGTCCAGCTCTTTTCTCCCTTACAGCGTCAAAAATATTGGAAAATGCCCTATTTTAGCAGGACACTTTCCATCACAAATAAACACATAAAAATAAAAAAAAAATATAGAAGACCACATGTAAAAAAACAAAATTAAAAATCTAAACTAACAAATTTACCTCAGGTAAAAGTTCCAATTTTCCAATCTACTACACATTGCAAAAACGCATCTCAAAGAATAAGCCTTTGAATGTTCTGAATCAATTAGAGCAGGCGCATTGAATAAACACGACAACCGTCCATAAAACATGAGCGGTCGCTTGTGGCCAATAATTCTTTTTTTATGACTGTTCAGTATGAGGAACTTGTTGGTGATGCGGTTAGCTCGTTCAATTTGCAATCGTACAAGCTAAGCAATAGTGGCGATGGTGGTTCTTCGGATGGGTGACCGAATGAAAATAACTCTAGCACCGCAGTGCTTCGGAAAGCACGACAAGTCATTGATCCCGGCTGTTATCGAAATAAGATAGTTGTTATCAACCGCCAACCCGTATTGACCTAGTCCTAGACGCATATTATAGGAATACAATATGTATTAATTTGACTAAGGGCTGATTTTTCAATCGTCGCATAAGACTTATCCTTCTGATAAAGTATTATTACGCAATCAAGCTAAAATGCCACCTGTTTAAAAAGAAAAGTCAAGTTATGACAATACATTTTTTACAAAAACACAAATGTTGAAAAAATTTCCACGAGCAGGATTTGAACCTACACCCTTTTTGTTTTCAACATTTGTGTTTTTGTAATTTGTTTCGCAACAAAATTTGCGTTAAAATTATATAAACAAAACAAAAACATTTTATAAATAGCTTGCCTACTTCTGAACTGATCTTTAGTATTTGTAATAATATTATGATCGGATGTTAACTACGGTAGTTGTTGACATTGATTGGGCGCCTTTGGCTTTCAAAGTAAAAAAGTAAATAGTGTTGAATAATTTCGGCGGGCTGGTTAGAACCACGATAGCTCAATTGGGAGAGCAAGGAGGGAGAGAGGATTTTTTTTCAAAAACAAAAAAATATAAAAAGTAAATTTGAAAGAATTTATTACAGAAATGTATAAAAATCAAAGAATACATTGCTAATTTTTGCATAGGTGCTGCGTGCAGAGTCGCCAAACAGGGTCTGCACTCAAAATGAGCTACCGATCACACGCAGCTCTGCAGCTCTGTAGCATTTTCCGTACAAACCCTTGCGTGACGTAGGAGTAAGTAACATTCACAGAACACTTGTGAAAAGCTTTAAACTGCAAAATTTTGTTAGTCAAGTGTCCCCCCCCCCTGCCAGTCAAATGGTTATTTTTGGATACGTGAAAAAAATTCACGGTAGTTGTATATATGACGAAGTTAAAAGGAAAACTATTACAGCTAAGTAGGCTTTGCAAGTTTACGAGTAACAGTCGACCAACTTATAAATGTACTTGACGCAGTACAAATTCATCATTGGGAACTACTTAAATAACGTTGTCAGGTGTTGAAACCTATCTACATTCAAGTATATGAGCCATCGTTAAATAAATGTTCATATGCCCTCTTCTCAGAGTCCGCATTATTCAGATGGGCTACGGAACCCTACACTGCGCGTGGCCCGACATGCACTTGGCCAGTTTTATTAAAATTTTGAGGTTAATTTCTGTCACTGCTTAATTGAAAAGTTACCGTATTTTTTCAGAATATAATGTTAAAATTCCTTATTACAGAGGTGAGATGTCAAATGTTACACATCATAGCGAATTAGCGACTACTGTAAGGCTCGCTCGTTTTTATTTAAGTGTTACGCTATTACGAAACAAATAAGTTACACTTTATTCTAATTACCTACTTCGATTAGAACACTACATTTTTAAAGTTTAAAAGTTATTTGTTGTTTTTGTTTTTTTTTTGTGTTAGTCCCTTACAAACAAACAAAGAATAAGGTTGGAATAGTTATACCGTGTTTTGTTTGAAATTGGAGTAACAGAGACAAAACACTAATAAATATTCGGAGCATATTCTTTGTTTATTAGTAAAGCACAATAAACGTAGGTTATAATGCTTCAAATACCTTTAAAAGTAATGTACGCAACAACCCGTATAAGATAAGTAACCGATACCTTAAAATGTTATGACTGAGATACCTTACCTTACGTTAAACATCTGACTAAAAATGGAACGCGAAGTGAACACACTCCACTAACTAAGTTATAACTTACACGTGGTATGGCAAAAAAGAGCATGTTTGTATGCATTGCAGTACAACTGTAGTTTTATTCATTTGCCGGCAAAAATAAAGGCGCAAAGCTTCGGTGCGCTGCATTGCAGCAGTGGGCACAGTACATCGCCGGGTAAATAATAGACGAGCGGTGGCAACACTGGAACGTGCGGTGGAAATCACAGAGAGAGAAGTCCGTCCCACTAAGGCAAGAAAAAAAAACAGCCCCGGTTTGTGATCACCATTACATGGCGAGGGTGGTGCTTTAGCCAATACCTATTGTAGAGATGATTTCAATGATGGACGCGTTTGCTTAGCAGGTATGGTATTTTTAAAAGTGGTCTGCCGTCCTCACTTCAGGATAACTGGATCACTCTCACAGTACACCAAATAAAACGTATTGAAATATTTTAAGGTCATTTTGCTTGAAACGGAACGCAACCAATAAAAATAATTAACGATAAGAAAGATAAAAATGATTTTGAGACGACGAACAGCTCATTCTCCCTACAACTTCGGAATTTGTAATAGTGTTAAAAGGACAGGACAAAATTAAATAATAAGTAAAAATGTACCCCAAGTGGATTCGTAATTTTTTTTTCATTTCAATATAAAAACAGACAAAAATTCAATATCATTCCCCTACAAACGTCCACCTTCATTCTTGGACTTACATACAATAGTAAAGTAGGGACGGGCACAGATTAAAGAAGTTCACAGAACAACCGAACGAAATCTCTGACTTGGGTAATATTATTACCTATCTCTAGAGCGCGGTACGTGCGCAAGTTTATCTAGTTACAGTGATTTATTGGTAACTTCTGAGTACCTATGCCACTCAGAAGTTTTTTTTGTACGCCTGACAAAGAATAGGCGGATTTTTCTAGGTCTATTTTGTACTTTTTTTAATTTTTTTGTTTAAATATTATTATTTCTGACAGTTTATAAGTCTTGGGATGATGAAAGCGTATTATCATTCATTCCTATAATTAGTGTTCGAGTAAGAAAACAATCAAATGACTACTCGTATATCCCTAACAAACCCATACTATTAATTTATTTGATTACATAGGTACACAAAACAATTGTTGTATGAGTGACACAACATTCTTGATTGTTAGTGTACAATAATCATCAAACGAAGGTTTTTTTTGTAAATAAGTTGTTTTTATTGTGTTTTTTGTATTGTTATTCTACTCATTTTTGAAAGAAACTTGGCCTTTATTGCACTATAAGTTGGAGTAATTATGTGCTTATGTTTCTCATAATATAAAAAAATACTTTGCCTACTTTAGTAACCTATGAGGTGGTTAGCTCTCTCGACTGCAAAGTTAAGGCTCGCCACATTCTCCTACAACTTTGACCCAAATAGAACTGCAAGTAGGATTAACTTAACTTATTTAAAATGGAACGATTTTCTATACAATGTTTGTGAAGATTGTATGTAGTGTTTGCCAGAGATTACATTCCAATGTTCGGACAAATGTTTTTACAACAACAGCCTTTAGTTGCTCAGATAACATTCCTGCCCTTCCTTCGTACGTGAAAGTAAAATTATAGAACATTAAAGAAAAATCATGAACTTAACTTAAAGTTACTTAACGATATTTTATTACGACGACAAGATAATATGCGATAATTGTGAAGTTTTCTTAATTAATTAATTATTTTAATTAATGGCTTTAGCCTTTAGCATTTAGCCAATTTCAAGTACTTTTTATTAATAGTAGTAAGGGTACAATTGTACGGTAGATAGAAATTAAAATGGAGTCTCACAACACGTGTTATTACCGGAAGAAATCTGAAGATTTGTTAATAGCATATCAAATGAAATCAAAATATTTATTCAGTTTCAAATTAAAGAAAATAATTAACACAAATAATTCTTTATTCATATGTTTACTTAAAAACCTTAGCTATAGATGGTATTTGTCTGTAAATCCTACTAGATTTACAAATATAGCCAGTTATTTAAAGAATTCTGCACTATAAAGGGCACATGTGAGCTAAAGACTAGTATTGTCTCTATTTCATTCCGAGAGTAAATCCTTTCCTTCTAGAAAAAGCTCAAACGACTCGTGACTAAAGTTTTCTCCATCTACATACCTAATTGTACTTTTTTAAACACTTTTCAAGGTAAATAAATTTGTTATGCGACGAGTGTTCGTGTCGTGCTGAGAACTTTGAAAAATTTCTGTGCGGACGGGTGCAATGCCGCATTTGCATTCAACCGACTTTTTCTTGTAAACCAAACTTACTTTCAAATGGCATGAAAGAACCATTTCAGCTCAATAGATAATTACTAATCGATTTAACTCCTATTCAACGCTGAGTCCATCTTGGCAAATGTAATATTCAAATTCTTCTTTGGTTAAGTACCTATCGTCGTTTGGCAAGTCTTCAGATGTTTTTATTCAAAAATGACCTGCTGAATTGTAAGAAGTTAAAATTTTCCTAATGTAACTTCACTTGGCACGCCCATATACCTACCTATGTCTTACATTGGGAAAGATTTTAAATGTATAATTTGACTTGGAAAGGCTTTCTTTAAGTATGAATTGAAATCAAACAGTAAAGTTCGTAATATCCTTTACCTATGTAATTAATACGTGAAGCAAAAACTTTGTACCCCTTTTTACGAAAATTGCGCGGACGGAGGAGTATGACTATTCGCACACTTATAGTTTATAAAGAAAAGGTTATCCGAATGTTTTTTTTTTTTAATTATACATGTAAATACATTAAATCAATAAAACAAACATTACACACACTACCATGTATTTGACACACGCATAATACTCTTTTGTGATTATATTAATAAATTTCAAAAATGGAAGGTGAGCGACCGAAATCTGTCAATGCCAATCCAAACTCACATTCTATCTTTTTTAATTTTAGTTTCACCCGAGTTCTTGCCGTAATAACACGTGTTGTGAGACTCCATTTCAATTTCTATCTACCGTACTCTTACTACTAATAATAATAAAAATACTTGAAATTGGCTAAATGCTAAACGCGAAGCCATTAATTAAGATAATTAATTAAGCTTTTTTAATTTTTCATTTCTTAGGATACAATCCGTGCAGCCTTATTAAAATATTACGGTCGAATTTCCACCACTGTGCGACCACTAGTTAAATTTAAAACAGCTGAAATACAATACAAATACCCATTTGGAAATAAGTTATTAATTTGACTTGGTGATGATATCTGATCAAAGCTCGTATGTTGTTGCGACGCATTTTCGTTACATTCGTGGAAGTAGTTTCCACTATGCCGAGTCTCCAGCGCAGGATGGGTGATCATTTCTAATTGTGTTCAACTCATTTGTTATTAGCTCGTTAGATCAGTTTTTTATAATGATATTGCAGTCTTAACCATCATTTTATTTAGTTTAGGCTTCAATAATTGTGCTCTTTTTAATGTCATTGAGCCATCATTGGTTCGTGAGTGAGTAGTGAGTCTCTACAAAGCGGAAGACCTTGTACCCACTGTTAGTGTCTTGCCTGGGGTTTATGTGCCTTTTAAATTAAATTAAGAGAAGCTGAAGATATTTTAATTTGAAAAAAAAAGCATTAATTAACAATATTAATTTGGTCACACATCCGATGCTAGGGCATTGCAAAAATCGCTTAACTTAGAAGATCCCTACCTGCGCATGAGAGCCGCTGCGCAGCAAGCTCCTTAAATAACTAACAGTAGTGAAATGCACTTACGGCTGTAGCACCATGTCATAATAGCTTTACTAGAATTAGTCAAGTTAGATTATTCAGTTAGACAAAGTGCTAAAATGTTTAGCTACTTTTGCAGCTGACTGTTTATCTCATTATAGAAATATGGTCTAGTTGACTGGCTTAATGGTTTGACACTGTCAACGTTAAGTTATGTAAGCATTAAACTAATGGAAGCTGCAAACACAGCTGCAGCGCTACTTCTCTGAACTTTTCTGAACGAACTTCTAAGTGGGCGCTACCATAATTAGGAGCTTCCTATGTGGCTTAGTGCCACCGGTGTCAGACCTAGAGGTCCAGGGTCCAGGGTATTGAATAAGCTTACAGTAAAACAAATAAAAACAGGTTACACAATCATTGCTTACATAATATGTACTATTATAAGCATACGCAGCATTCATAACATGCTCATGCATGATAATGCGAATAGCCACTAGACTGAACGAACTTCTAAGTGGGTGCTACTATCAGAAACTGCATATGTGGCTTAGTGGTTTATCCAATGATGTTACAATAAGAGGAAGGGTTTATCGAAGAATCGAACTGTATACATATAAGTCGGGTAGGTACCATTAGCTCTAGGGAGCTCAAGGGTTTAATTACCTAATGATCGCACACACACACACACACACACACACACACACACACACACACACACACACACACACACACACACACACACACACACACACACACACACACACACACACACACACACACACACGCACGCACGCACACACACACACACGCACGCACACAACAAATTGTTAAGTATTGTTATGCTAAATGAGAGCGATTCTCTCCTGGCACAAGTGTTCTCACGCTCCAAAGGAGAGAATCAACCTCTGTTATTGTTAAAACTGATTTGTTGTTGTTAAATAAATATTTCATTTCATATTTCATTATTTCATTTCATTTCATTTTCATCGCAACCCAATAGCTCCAACCGTACCTATATGTATACAGTATTTAAGCAAATTACTTTACTAATCAGTCCTAGTAAAGTAAATGTGGGTAAGGGAGTAGTACAGTAGATTTGCTGGATAAAGACCCCCATCATTGAAATCAAGTCATCGCTACAATAGATGGATATCGGTTTATTCGCCACGCTAAATTAATATATTAATAGTGTCAAATAATTTGATATAAAAATCCAAAAAATGTTATTAGTTAAACTATGTGTTACCTATTTTTTTGATTATTTTATAAAAACATCTACTTAAACATTGTAATTTAATAGTAATTTTACTAACAGTTAAGTAACCTAGTTAGACCTCTTATGTACTTGATGTGCCCTTGCAGGGCGTCACATGTATACCTACTGGAATTTCCTGTTTATGTACCATGTATAAAAATGTAATGTGACATGCAATAAACAAATTTGAATATGCCACACGCTGATGATCACAAAACCAAGCTATGCAGAGGGTGAAGCCCGTCCCAGCCCAGGAATTGAACGCAGGACCTCTGGTTATCGGTGCGAGCGCCAGCCCTCGGCCACCATGCCGATCATCTTAGATTTTATTTTATCCCGACGTTCAATAAAGGCGCAAATGTAAAGGAGTACTTTTTTAATATTTATTTAAAGCTAGTTTTCCAGGAAACCATTAAACTTAGCTTCCATCTGCAGTGCGAACAGAAATTATGCAGGCGTATTTCGATAAATGGACGTGTTCATGTAAATAAATAAATTAAACTGGCACATTTGTATGGCCTTAAAGCAGCGCCTTCTAGTAGAAAACAAGGAAAATCAAAATATGAGTAATAATACAAATTCTCGTTTTCGTTACCGCACTCGAATGTCAAATAAAACTTGCACCAGACATGTGGTTTCTTTATATATAAAATGTTTTCGTTTTGTTTATATAATTTTAACGCAAATTTTGTTGCGATACAAATTACAAAAACACAATGTTGAAAAAATTTTCACAAGCAGGATTTGGAACCTGCACCCTTCTGACATACCGGGTCAGGTGCTCTTCCAATTGAGCTATCGTGGTTCTAACCAGCCCGCCGAAATTATTCAACACTATTTACTTTTTTACTTTGAAAGCCAAAGGCGCCAATTCAATGTCAACAACTACCGTCATTAACATCTGATCATAATATTTTTACAAGTACTAAAGATCAGTTAAGAAGTAGGCAAGCTATTTATAAAATGTTTTCGTTTTGTTTATATAATTTTAACGCAAATTTTGTTGCGATACAAATTACAAAAACACAATGTTGAAAAAATTTTCACAAGCAGGATTTGGAACCTGCACCCTTCTGACATACCGGGTCAGGTGCTCTTCCAATTGAGCTATCGTGGTTCTAACTTCTTTATATATACATCAAAAACCTCTCTCGCCATTTCAAGCTTTTTCATGGTGCCTAGTGCGACGTTCCACTGGCGGTAGTGTGCCTGGGTGGCTAGTGTGAGTAATGTTCACTATCCGTGTTTATTCGATTACGTTTACGAAAACGAAAATTTGTATGGCATCGAAGCAGCGCCTCCTGGCGGCATACGAGAAGAGTTAACATTTTGCCATACAAATTCTCGTTTTCGTTAACGTGATCGAATGGCGAATGAAACTCGCACTTGGCACTCTGTGCTGGCGGTGGGTGCCATTCAATCACGTTAACGAAAACGAAAATTTGTATAGCGTTGAAACAGCGTCTCCCGGTGGAAAACGGGAAGTATTGAAGTTATCGTTTTTGTTAACGGGAACGAATTTCAAATTAAACTTGCACTAGGCTGTTCTATTTAAAAAGCACTCTTTGGCATCTATTTTTCTGATATGTGGAATTCGTTTGTGGTACCTCATGGCATGTCTGTGATATATCGGTTGCGTTGTCATCCAACCACCTCCACTGTTTGTTTCCAGTTTTCAAACTCTATTTATCATGTGCAAGTTTGATAAATTTATTTGAAATAACACGTCCATTTCGAGAAATGCCTGCACGCAAAAATACTTTGAAGTTTTTACTGCAGATAGAAAAGTAGTAGTTAAACTTTTTATTGGTTTCCTAGAAAACTGGGTTTTAAATAAACATTGAAGAGGTTGGTTGCAAGAAAGTAGGAAAGCACACACTTTTATAGGCCAACCCTATAATAGCTCTTGGATCGGACTTATGATATTCGAACTTCGGTCCTGAACCTGAACCTTGCATTTGAAAAGTGGTTCGGGATCAAAAGTAAAACACTACACAAACACAAAACACATATAAACACAAACACAAAACAAATACAAACTACTTTAGCTACATCAAGAACGATCTGTCAAAGAAAAAACAATTGGAATTCCAAAAATTTACGTTTTGACAAAATTAAGAAAATTCCCGAAGACAGTTTAACTAATAAAAATATCTCCATCATTGTCTCGCATTGTCTCTCGAAGAGATTGCTTTATGCGATAAACCGCCTCTGCTTACTTTCATTTTTAATTTTTCTATTATTTGTATTGTGTATAACAGTGTAAGCAATAAAGTATTTATCTATCTATCTATCTAATATGTGAAGTGAAAACTTCCTGCCCCTTTTTAAGCACATTGCAAATGAGATTTGGTTTAGTTAAAGTTTACATGGAGTTGCAAAAGATAACATTTATGTATAATATGTGTTACAAATACATTGTAGAAACATTATGGGTATGTCTTATTAATTACAATCGAATATCGACCACTGGGCGACCCCTAGTAGGGTATATATTAACACCCGACCTATAATACGATTAAACATAATATTAATTAAAAATACAGTCCAACCATTATTATTCCAATAGCGTAGATACTTTTTACAATACATAAGCTCTAAGGGGCCGTTCTAACTTGTTAGAACAACACTTGCCAGACTTTATTGTAGGTACTGTGAATTGTTTTTACTTAATGCAAATAAGTGCTTTATGCCCGTTTTCACCATCGATCACTAAAGTATTCCCTAACTAAGTGTTTCCTAAGCTAAATTATCCCCTAAACCGCCCCCTTCCTAAAGTTCGTTTTCACCGTGCTAAGGTACACTTACATAGGGATTACTTTGTTAGGTGACGTTTCTTCTTATGCTAGTGTCGCTTCGCTGTCGGTATTTTCCGATAATATATTTCATTAGGCATTATCTATCGTATTAAAGGTAAATAAATTACATTAATATTAAATTTATATGAACAACATAATAATAAATCAAAATTATATTTTGTTTCATATTTTAAACAAACATTTTATAAAATATTGGCAGTATCGTTAATTCTTTTGCCTACAAAAAAAGGAAACTTACATGACAGATATGTTTGTCATTGAACTTCAGTTATTGTTTACTGTTTAATTATTTGCATAATCTTTTGCGTGGTGTTTATTGGTAAATATAGATAGTCATACATACACGATGGCTGAGAAAAGGAAGCGAGGACAAAACTTCTCTCTCGAGGAAAAGGACAAATTAGTCAAAATTTTATTGAACTATAAAGATTCAATTTTAAATAAAAAGACCGATGGAACTACCAATGAAGCTAAAAATAAGGCATGGATATCAGTAACCGATACTTTTAACTCAACGGCCACGATTTATAGGTGAATATCTTCTTTTTACTTTACTTGGGCATTGCCATTGTTATGATTTATATGAAATATTGTTTAAATAGTCTAGTTAGGTAAGTAGGTATACAAAAATACCATGCCAGACACGGCATTAGTTTAGACATTTGTAAAATAATACCACGCTAATAAATGCTATTATAATGTTTTGTTAATTTAAATTGCAGGAATAAAGAGTCACTTATGAAAATATGGGAAAAGCTAAAATCAGAGAGCAAACTTTATTTTAATGTTTCCAAACAAAGCTCTATCAAGACAGGTGGTGGCCCATCTATAATTAAAATAGATCCAGTGCTGGAACAAGTGTGTGGAATTCTTGGCAGAAGCTGTTCTGGCATATTAGGTGTGTTAGATTGTGATGCTGACGAAGATAGCAGTGTGAGGGCTCTTCCAAAAATAATTGCCTTAGAAGATGCACCTACAGTTCACTATGATTTAGATTTGCCTACAGATATTATAGAAATCCCATCCGAGGAAGTCAGACACGTAAGGCCTTCCATCACTACTACTTGTTGGGTGTAAGGTTACCCACATGATATATAATGTTTTGCTTTCCTGATAGGTATTTTTCAATCAACACAATGTTGTCAAGCGCTCTGCTTGATATCCGAAGGTCCCGGGCTCAATTTCCAGGTCCGGCAGTGTGCTTTCGTATTTTTTGATGCATAGTCAGGGTTTGTGATCACCAACCTGCATTTGGCAAGCGTGATGATTAAGTCAATACTCATCAATTGTAGCGATGACTTGATTTCAACGATGGAGGTCTTTGCCCAGCGGTGGGACAGTACACAGGCTGTAATTTACTTTCCTTTGCAAATAAAATACCTTTTATTTACTTAATAATTAATGCAATTAGAATAAAATAATTTTACCCACATTATGAAATGTGTATTCCAGATATCAGAATATACTGCAAATACCAGCGACCAACCAAAAATGTATAATTTTGAAAAAAATAAAACACCATTATGGTCCAGGCGACGACCACAAATGTCTCAAAAAAGTGAAAGAACTGAAGCTGTGTCTTCTCTTTGTGCAAGTTTCCAAGAGGTAAACAAAAAGAAAGAAAATATAGAAGATTTAAAAGTACAGCTTCTGCAAAATGAATTAAGTTTTAAAAACCAACTCTATAACTTACAATTAGAGGCAGCAAAAAAGGAATTGGAAATAAAAACTGAGATTTTAGCCCAAATAAGAGGTAATTTTTTATTTACATTGAAATACACTTATTACATATTTTCGTAGTAATCGGTTATTTGGTTTCTTTGAAAGCCATATGTTGGGTCATTGACTGTTATTGGTATGCGGGGTATTTGTCCAGCTTCAATCAGTGCTTCTAAATTAGGAATAGACCCGTCGTTTAAAGGCTCTTGTTCTTTCTGTATGATGCATATATTGTGCAAGATACAACATGCTATGATAACATTGATAGCAGTGGACAGTTTAAGACGTATGCCAACCGCTAGGACTGGAAATCGTCGTTTTAAAACCCCATATTGTCTTTCCACTACATTTCTTGTCTTGATTTGAGCTTCATTATATTTTTGTTGCCCTCGAGTTATGGGATTTAAATATGGCGTAAGAAGATGGCTCTGAAATATAAATTATGTTAATTAATAACCAGTATAATATTTAACTTATATTAACATGTTAGTAATTTAATATTTTATTTCACAGGTGGAGGTTTAAGCTTACAAAGCTTGTTTGGAGTTCCACAGAAGGAAGATTTAAATACTGTAATATAATGTTATTTAATTTCTAGTACATTTTTATTTGAACATTATTAATACATTTTATTTTTACCTTTAGAGGATATCCACTGTCTCCTAATAAATATGCCCCTCTATAATCACCCCTTTCAAATTTCCTGAATATATTACTAGTCTGATAAATTGTTGAATCATGTGTTGATCCTGGCCAACGAGCTACAATGTTTGTTACCAATAGATCAGCATCACTTATAGTTTGAACATTTATAGACATATAAGATTTGCGGTTCCGAAATAATTCAGCATCATCTCCACCTACAATACAATAAAACTAGATCATAATCAGACACCAATAGGGTCCAATAGTCAGCCTTTTTTGTGGTTATTTGGAATACAGAATAAGTATTATATTAGCTTAAGCACTTACCTGGTGATTGTATCTTTATATGAGTACAGTCTATACAACCTATGACATTGGGAAAGCGAGCTATCCTATAAAATTTTTCTTTCACATAGGCTTGTTCTACAGGTGTATTAGGAAGCTTGATATATTCTTGACGTAATGCAACAATAGCTTCAGAGACTCTTTTAACTATTCTACTACATGTCGCAACACTTATGCCACCCATATCTGCCACTGCAATTAAATGACTACCAGTGGCGTAAAATCTTAACGCACACAATAGTTGACCAATTGGTGATACAGATTTATTTCTGTAAAGAAAATAACATTGCGATCAATAACATAATTTTACATAACATACATTAGTTATATAAAACACCACACAATCACTATTATGTAGGTTTGCTTTAGGCATATCAAATTTCTATTAGGTAGAAGCAAAGTTATGGTGTAATAAGTAGGTAATGCACTTTTGATTATATCTATGGTGTAATGTGATGTATCTGAACAAAGAACAGATAGAAATTAAAATTTTACTACATAGGTACATACCTGTTGTTTGGAAATTCTAAATGATGTTCTATTTTTTCCAATAAAAATAACACACTCTCCTTGGATAACCTATATCTTATGAAAAAATCTTTATCGTCATATTTAGCAAAATAATCCTGTCTTTCACGATAAATATGTGGCCGCATGAATACCCTAGAGTTCAACACTGTTTCCACTGTCTCAATTGCATCAAAAGCTTCAAACAAATAATTTATTTCAGAATCCATTTTAATAAAGTCTTCGTGTTCTACAAATATAACTGTCACTTAACATTCAGGGGACCGGATATCGGGTCCCTATCTTAAAGTGATCCCTTAAGACCTTAGGTGTCCCCTAAGTGTTGGTGAAATCGTAACTTCTGTTAGGTGTCACCTAAAATCACATAGGGGCTACTTAAAAGTTAGGGATTGATGGTGAAAACGGGCATTAAAGTGCCAACTTTTTAATGTCAACATGAAAAGGAAAACAACAGACAATTTATGCAGCCGTTTAGCTTCGTTCCCTTTTTTTTAAACACTGGTTACAAATGTTACTTTATGTTACTTGCAACTACTTTCAGATTCTAAAGTAAGCTAGTAAAAAAATATATAAAGCTTATAAATAAGCATATAAAAACTGTGTGAGTTTAATTTCTACATGTGCACTAAAAATTTAGAATTTTTTTTTTAAATTAATATGAAAATATAACATAAAGTACCTGCAGGCATCCGGTATGACAGAAGGTGATTTTTTCAACACTGTGAAATTATATCGTAAAATTTAGCATTGTATATTTCCCAAAATTTCTTTGATTTGGCTTTCATGGTAGTGCTAGTTTAGTCACAAAAGATCCCGATGTGTCGAAGTGCTACTGCGAGAGGGAAACCAAGCCCAATAAGATAAGAAGATAAAATACTTGTTCAGCATTATGTAGATACATTAAAAAAGTTGAAATGAATAAGATAACGAATAGTCAAACATAACGCTCGGTATATATTTTTTATTTATAATGGAGCTATAAAAATAACGTGTTTTTATATTACAAAATCCACATATAACTTAACTATGTTTTAAAAGAGTACAAAAATATTTACCAATATCCATATTTGTTTAAACTATCACTCCACCCACCAACTTTATTGTTATTTATTTATGTTGTTTCTGGTTGTGAAATCGAACAACAAAACCATGATAATATCCGGTGAAAAATTACAACTAAGGCACACTAAAAGTTTACGACTTCAAAAAGTGTTCTCGATCTTTTGAGTAGAAAGAAGCCTGTCTTAGTATCTCGAAACTGCTGGCACTATAAAATGGCTGTCAAGGAGGTTACGATGAGATAAGAGTAGCTGACGTCACACAGTTGTTTTTCAGCGGGTAAGGGCTCTAAGGGCTTAACGAAGCTCACGCCTCTGCGGGTTCGTACTTACTAGTAACTAGTCTGACTAAGAGGCTTTTGTTGTGGAAGTGCGGGAAAGCCACGTTTCATTGCAATTATCGGTGGTTGGCTATTAGAAAAGTATAAGTATAATGTTAAACATATACCAATTTTAAAAATATATTAATATGCGTGATGTGTTATTGTACCTAATATATATATTTTCTTTTTTAATAAAGACGAATGTTCAATATAGCTTTTTGTTATTTTGAGATTTTATAAATAAAGTTATATGGTACCAGATGCCTGCACATCCACCTATCCAAAACTATGTGAAATTTCTTCAAAACATTTTTAACCATATATCTAAGACATAAAGTTTGTCGTTAGTCTATTGAGGAAATTTGACAGTAGGTATGTGGTAGTCTGATTTGCAGTCGTGTGTACCTTACAATAACTTGATTTATAAAACTTCAAAATAACATAAAACTATATTGAACTGTCGTCTTTATAAATAAAAAATATATATTTGGTACAATAACGCATCACGCATATTAATATATTTTTTTATTTTATGGGTTTTACAAATAAACAAAGAATAAGCTTCGAATAGTTATTCCGTGTTTGGTCTCTTTTACTCCTATTTGAAATGACGTTTACATGACAAGAACAAAACACAGAATAAATAAATATAAATAAATAATATATGAGACAACATCACATACATTGTTCTGATCCCAAGATAAGTAGCTAAAGCACTCGTTTCATGGAAATCAGAAACAACGACGGCACCACAACCACCCAGACCCGACACAATATCGAAAAGTTCGTTTTCTTCGACATTGACCCGACCGGGAATCGAACCCGGGACCTCATAGTTAGCGCCGCTCAAAGTCCGGCGTGCAAGCCACTCGGCTATGGAGGTCGTCGAGAATAAATATTCGAACCTTATTGTTGGTTTATTTGTAAGGCACTATTATGTTTAACATTATATACGAACTATTTTTAAGTAGCATGAAGTGTGAATCTTGCTGATTTATTATAAAAATATTTGTCTATAACCTTTGGCATTCTTAGGTCCTCAGACTATCATTTTGATCCATTGCTTCTTTTTATCGTGAAGGATGAAACACATTTTGGCATTAATATTAGTAGCTACATAGTATTTCCACAGTGTGAGTTGATTAATGAAGATCCTGTAAACAACAGTCCTTTTAAACTCTATATACAGACCAACTGATTGAGAAAACCGTCAAATCTGTGATGTACGTCGTGTTTTGTGTTATAATCGTCGTTTTCTTCGAAGAACGGGAAACGACATCTGTTTCTAATAATTTTGTTGAATGTATTTAAAAATGAATTAGTATAGATGTAGTCGTAGAATAGGATAAAAGTGCTTGAAATAATATCATAAATGTAAAATTTTTTTTTACTGATGGTTTTAGCTGGGGTGGAACAGTCCTTGAGTGTACCGCGTACCGGGAAGCGCAGTGTGGGGTTGTAAAGGTGGTACAATCTGGTAAAGGTGTCGGGAAGCCGCTGGATGCGAGCAGCACAAAACCGGTCGTTGTGGCGATCCTTGGGGGAGGCCTTTGTCCAGCAGTGGACGTCTTTTGTCTGAGATGATGTGAAACATCATCAGCCTACACTAGTCCACTGCTGGACATGGGCCTCTCCTTTTGCACGCCACTGATAACGATCCGCGGCTACTCTCACCCAGCTCTTGCCGTCCACCTTGCGTCGTTCCACCCTAAAAAAACGTGTACATAGTCAACACTTTTTGCAATTTTTGTTTGAATCAAAAAGTTAGACAGTGTTAGTCATAAGAAATCTATCCTGATTGATTCCTTAACATTATTTTAAAATTTTCTGCAATTTTTTTCGACAACGACTGTGTTTTGATGTTAACTGAAACAAAAGTTTGTCTTATTTTGAAATAACCGTTAATTTAAGTGCAACAGTTGCAAACGCCGAGTAAAACTATATTTATTTGTGAAATTTTATTTGCCTTTCCTAAATAATTATTGCGTTTAGTTCTTAAGTTCTCACATTCGTCTAAGCAACAGACAAAAAATATTGTTTTAAAAAGTAGGGATTAGGGTAAGCATACAATTTTGATACCTAACTAAAGGTGTAAAGTACTGCTGACTCCATGATCATAAATTTATTTATTTAAAAAAACCTTTGCTGCATCAAACGTCGAGTAAAACCTTTTAGGTTACCAAACGTTCTAAATGTTCATTATTATGAAACGACGAATAATGTATTACAATTGAATTCCGTTTTTGGTGCATTTCTGAATCAAGCCTGCATGCGATGGCCTCCGCTTGTCCACAAAATAACGAGACTGTAGAAGGTAAGCTTCATACAAACGCGCTCGAGCCACGTGCACATACCTCACGGAGGTATATAAGCGGTTGCTAACAAGCGCGTTTCACCAACTTGAGCTATTCGCCAATGGCGCGGTTCGTTTACTGTCTCGATGTACACCCAAAGTCATAAAGTAATATTAAACCTTTTTGCGTGTTGCATACTTAAAAGAGGTTTTGTCATTTCACGTGTTTTGACACTGAGCTCGGAACAGTCCGAGCGCCGCTGTTACGAGACAAGTGCTTTTTAACGTCAAATTCTAAGCCATGACTTCGTAAATCCTACGGTGGAGATCTTGTACCGAGATGAAGCCGCAAGAAACTCGGCAAGGGCTGTTTCTTTCTCCGGTATTGTTACAATACAAGTTTATTAAATCAAAAGACAATAAGTATATCACATTCATAATATTAATTTGCACTTTTGTGTATGTACAACTGTATCCATACATTTTTGTCATTAACATAATCTTCCACTTTATAATAACTTTTACTCATCAGAGTCTTTTTGACATGTACTTTAAATTATTGGGAGAGGGTGTATGTGTGCGTTGCTCGAGCGTGGTACGTTTTAAGCTGAGTTATTGTAAACTCGCCACGTTTTTAAAAGCTAAGCTTAACCTTCTGCGCCTCCCTATTTTGTGGGTTGTCCGTGCCACCTACATCAGCGTTTTTACGGACCACGAGCGGTAACATTTTCATTAGAAGCCGTGTTCACGTGACATATGACACGCTCAATTCGGACGGTTTCTGCAGTAGATAGGGTACACACGCCTGCACGTCAGGCTACCACAAACTGTCAAGTTTCCTCAATAGACTTTGAACTTTATTTCTATGGCATAAAGGACAAAAACAAAAGGATAAAGACTTCTTATTTAGCATGAAATATGGTACCTAAGTAGTCTTAGTTATATAAATATCGTTCACATTTTTCACCAGAAACTCGCATAATTGAATTAAAAAACTATATAATAACATGGACTAATATTAGTCCATGATAACAATAAGGGAAAAACTTGAGTTGCAGTAATGTTGTTCTAAAGAGCTGAGGGGCTAAAGTTTTATTGCAAAGAATATAAGCATTTATCAATTAGCCATTTCTTTAGTTTTGTCTAAAACACTATTGACACAACACATATTGACTAAAAAACATAAGCATCAAGCACTGAAAAATTTCGACGGGTGAAAGCCAGACCTCGGTAGCCAAGTGGTTAATGCAGCCGCCCGGAATGCGGAAGGTGCGTGGTTCGATTCCCGCCTGAGGTTGTCGTCTTTTTTCAGTGTTTAAATTTTACTTAATTAGCCATTTCTTTAGTTTTGTCTAAAACACAGTTATTGGCATCATCTTCATTTCATCACGTAGCCTATTATTAATTTTGATTGCCATTATAAAACTGGTTTTTGCACATGACGCAGTTGTGACTAAAGGCAGAATTAGTTTATTACTGTTGAATATATATATATATATATATATGTTACGGCTAATAGCCGAAGTGCGGCTACACCTAGTTTTAGCCGGCTACAACTAGGTGTAGCTGCACTTATCTTCGTTGTACAGAGCTAGATTTCTGTTGTCTAATAAAAAAAAAGTTTTAGCTGGCTAAAACTAGGTGTAGCCGCACTTCGGCTATTAGCCGTAACATATATAATATATTATGGTTGAATATTTATTAAATTTGGCAGTTTTTGATAGTCTGACGTGCAGGCATCTGTACTTTCGCGTTGTTGGCTAGCAATGTTAGCATACGCAATGATAACGTGCACCCAATTTCCACTTAGCTCAATGGCATGCATTGTACCTATCGTATTGACATTTTAAGCCCACTTTAAGCCCAGTGTTCAAGTTTCGACATAGTTTTATGGGATGACAACTAGGAAGCAGGTTTGGTACAGACTAAATCAGTTGCTGACCCTTATTATTATTATTTTTTATATTATTTATTTATTAAACATAATTAATCGGATATAAACCCAATAACATAATTGTCTTAAACCTAGGTACTACATGATTTGCATTTATAAAAACTAAAAAATGAGATAAAAATTGGTGGTTAAATTCGACTCGTTATCCTTTTTGAATTATCAAAAAATATATCAATTTCTGGAAAAGTTACCAGGAGCGCGTTTAGTGCTTCATGCATACGACACAATGGAGACTGCGCGCGCGCCACCGTACGACACGGCGGAGGCGCGCATAGCCGATGTCTACGACCCGAACGTATACGTAAATAGTTATCCGGAACGTAAAGGCAACACAACTGTTCAACACATTCAGGCGAAGCCATAACTCCCCGCAAGATCGCCATAGCCGTTGCAATGTCCACACGTGCTCTCCTGCATTCTAAAGAGTCCGTCCCCAACATACCTAGTAAAAACTTAGTAGGATACATAAAGGGATAGTATCCATATTTATCCTTATTTATAATGATTAATGTTAAAAAATAATTACGATCACGGTTCTTGCTCTTGTTCTGTGCTGTGCTGTGCTGTGACGCTGGTGCCACTACCCTTTTCCATCTGTGGACTTATGCGAGCTGACTATGATGATTAACAGGTTCGCTGTCCAAGAATTATAACAATTGGTTTTCAATTGTTATGTTTCATATGTGATTCATGGGACAGGGAATGGGTTAAGGCTAGTTTCCTGCCGATAGATGGTAAATCAAACTCCCTCTAGACTGTAAAATGGAATAAGTATAAGGCCTTGATCATTTAAATCGAGTCATCATAATTACCACGCTTGCTAAATGCGGGTTGGTGATCACAAACCCGGGTTATGCATCGAAAAATCGAAATACATTTTGCCCGACCTGGGAATTGAACCCGGGATCTTCGGGTATCGGGCCGAGCGCTCTGTCACTCGGCCACCGAGGCGTTAAGCGAAATGGAATAAATACTATCAATGGCGTTAAATGAAGCTGGTCGTGGATGTATATATATCGACCACAACAGCTTCGTGATATCGACGGAAATTCATGATTAGCCTGACGAATTTAAAACCACCAGCTGACTTTTGATAGTAATCAAGTATGTAAGTACGTTTTCTGTTCAGTTTCGGTTCAGGTAGCAGCATGAGCCCTGCATGCCCTGTATACCTTGCCTTAACTGTTCAGCATTCTTTGTTTTTTGTGAAACGGTTGAATTTCGTCTGCTGGGCGACCATTCGTATTGGATGGTCGTTGATGTAGTGTATAAGTAGTGTGTAAGTGTAAGTTTTTGTGTATACGTATATGTAATATGTATAAGTGTGTATTACTGTGGCTTTGTGGTTGTGCTCCCTCCCACACTAGGGTGTTCGCGGAAGACCAGCGTCAGGTTTTCCTATAAACTAGGAGGCCTGACATCATGCTGAGCGGGCACCTGTTAGTATTTTTAAAATTGTTGATGTAATGATGTGTATTGTCACTAATAAATGTTTTCTATTTATATATTTATATTTCTATTAATAACGAGCATACGCGAAAAAAAAAGTGGAAGTCACGGACTCCTTCGCAGCTCCTTCATATGTAGTTGTGTTCGGTGGCGTGCATTTGAATGACGAATGATGATGATGATGATGACGATGATATTTAGTTCAAGTGACCTTTATATAAGATTAAAAGAAATACAAGGTTTTCCCCTTAGCTGTGGTCCTAGTTTTTTATATTTAGATTTTATTTCCCATTAAGGAAAAACTGTTAGCCTAAGTTAAATACGTTTAAGTTTTTATTACAATTTTTTATTTTTTTTATATTAACGGGTAAGCATAGTGCCTTGATCTCACCTGATGTTAAGTGATGATAAGGCCAATGATGGAAGCGCACTTCACCCGAGATCCTCAACTAGTGAGATACTGGCTATCTTATCTCTAGCTGCCGGAACACAACAATGCTACAAACATTGATGTTATGGCGACATATTTAGATAAGATGGTAATATGCTGTTAATAAAGTAAAAGAAAATAATGCAACAAAATTGGATGTCCGACAGGGACCACAATTTGATATTTTCTTCCATAATGCCGGTCCTGTCCTAACTATTACATTTTGTTGCGCTTTTAAAAAAAAATTGCTTTAAATGTGGTAGGAAAAAGTTGACACAATATTTTGGCATCTCATATATCGCATATTACACGTTTTTTTATACAAAGTAACGAGTAGATAAATATCTTCATAGAGCTCATTTATTAGTTGCACTATATGTAATCAAGGTAACATCAAGGAAATGACAATTTTCATTTCCTCCGCCCATTCACATACCTGCTCTGGGTAATTCGTAACCACCGGAACTATTTTTCGTACAGTCATATGCTAATTCTGCAAATATTTGTGAAGGTTAGAAGGTCAAATTCAGGAGTAGCGATACTAACTAGTTATACCTAATACAACTTCATGGACATTTAAATGAATTTTCTATTTAATTACAAAAAATATGTATTTTTATTGTAATTAAACATTTGTTTAATTACAATTAAAATAATATCCGGACTTGCAACGGCAAATGAAGTAAAACACTTTTTACGGATTGACTCGTTTTTTAAATAAACTTTCTTACACTCACACCAATTATCTAGCCCAAGAGAAGCTTCGTTATGAAACTCGTTAAAATCGTTACTAGACAACGGATAAACATACTTAAAATACTTAAATACATACTTATTATACATAGAAAACACCCAGACCCGAGACCATTTAGATAAACAATAATTTCTTAATTGACACCATGAAAACCGGTGTACAAACCACTCGACCAAGGAGGTCGTCAAACCTCGTCGGTTGGTCGTTTACTGATTATATAAAATAGAACGTCAGTAAATTCGTGGTGTGTTGCGTAAACTTTAGACGACGATAGGCCACGCTTCGCTTTCTCTGATCTTTAACCGAATCAGAGTTCAAATGCGAAGACAGCTAATAGGTGAAGCAGGACCTTGCCGCCCCAGGGGCGGTAGATTGAGATAAGCCGCGCTAAATCACGTGGTCAATCTTATGTCAATCCCAAACATTTTATTATTTTCGAAGTTCGCTATCGTTTTCTTAATGCTACTTTGGCTAAGCCTACTGGTGCTTCTTTGGAAGGTTGGAATGGTGATGTACAACTGTTGGCTGCGACTGGTGCTGTAAGGCGGTCTCTTATTTTAGTATAGCCCATGTAATGTTCCACAACAGGGCCTACTTCACTAAAATCAGGTAATCATTACAATAGGGTGGTTGACAACAACAATAATTAATTCCAGAACATTAAACATAAATGAAATCACGTAGGCACTTGGTTTGGTTGGTGTTAAATGTACCTAGAGTTTGTCTGGCTAAGCTACAACCATCATATAGATAAGTCTGGTGCATAATAACAATGTTAGCGATTTTGTCATATCTAGGGTTAAGACATATTACATAGTCTATAGATAAGACCGTCAGTTGCTCGGTTCTGAGAGGTTAGCGTCTAATCTAGATTTAGAATGCAAGCTGTAAATACTGTCAGGTCTCTCATTTATAACCTGTGAATGCCTCCGAAAATTGCGTACATTTACTCACCACGATTACAAAGGCTTTTAACGGGTCTTTCGTATACGATAATAAGCCGCTCATTACTGTTGCCAGTCGAATAAATACTTTTTGTTGAATTTTCCTTTTTACCGCTGTAATAAGGGACTATATGAATGAAGTTCGTTTGGGAGATAAGACCGAAGTTGAAACGTGATACGGCACGGTCGTTTCGTTTTCCGCATTTTTTTTTCGAAAGGACGTAATGGCTGTCAAGATAACAGTGCAAACTGCTACTTGTAACTACTGCAATTACTTGTGACGTAGTGTCGTGACTTTGGTTGGTTTTCGTGAAACGCCTCGGTGGCCGCGCGGTGAAGTACTCAGACCGAAATCGAGGTTCTAGATTTTTTTAAAGGTAATTCAGGCAGGCAGTTGGAACAACGCAATGTTGCCTGTATCCAATGTAAACTCAATTAATTGTTTTCATTTAACTTTGCTGCAGGATAGGTCTTATCTATCCTTAAACTGGTTGACACTTTGTGTGGTTATAGTTTCTTCGGGCAGTCTATGCCAGGTGTCAACCACTCTGTTGCTCAAAAAGTCCTTATGTGGGTTGTTGTGGGAATTATTACTTAGATCGAGAAAAGCGTTTTTAATGCTTCCATTAATAGCACGTGTTTGCGATCGCCAACCCTTTTTTTTTTTTTTTTTTTTGGAGAGAGTTTGCTGATTGCCGCTGCGGCATTTTCAGCTTCACCGGGCTTTTTGGGGGCGGCGAGGAACGTAAAGGGTCCCTCAAGCCGTGTGAAACGAATCACCTTCAGAGGTTATCTAGAGGGAACGGCATCGCGCACAAGTGCGCGTCCCCGTGCCCTACTAGATTCTCCGAAGGGTTCGGATCGGATCGGGGAGCGGAGCAACCCGAGGGCGCCTCTAAAGGCACGGACCTCGGCTCGGGTTGACCGGGCCGTGGAGGAGGAGAGAACCGACCAGGTACATGTCTGTACCTGGTGTAGAGCGTGTGTGAACCGGTTCTTCGTACCCTTGTTCTACGAGTACGGTGTCTTGGGCCTAAACTGGTGTGCATGTTTAGTGTATTCTGTAAATGTGTGCTGTCATTTAGAGGATCGGGCGGGGGATCGCCAACCCGCATTTGGCAAGCGTTGTTGGTTGGTTGTAGCAATGACTTGATTTCAATGAGGGAGTCCTTTGCACTATATAGGCTGTTTACTCACTAGGTACTTATAATAGGTACACTAACTGCGCGGCGATGCTTATAGACAATTAATAACAATTAATGGCACAAGCACTAACAACATATAAGCAGGTACCTAACAGGTATACTCAAAACTATCCCTATTACCTACATAATACCTATGTTATATATAACACCTTTAATCTACAGAGTAAATACCTAAAGCAAAAGAGTCAAGTCAAAGAACAGAGCAACAGAAGACAATTGGACTAAAAATACAAAAACACTCAAAAAATGACAATTGTTTTTGCACTTATTAATAATGTTTACGTTTTAACAGTTGAAAGTATAATATCTATTAATCTAATATCTTATAAGTTAAATTGTAATTTCTTGAGACAATCAATATTCTCTAAGCCTAAACCTAAAGTAATTAGTAAAATAACATTTTGTTTTTATTTTATTCGAGATAATGATAGCTTTAGTATTGAATTGTGGAACGTACTATCCCCCATTAGGCCAATAGTGTATTATTATTACACAAAATAAGGAGTCCCACAGAAGGTAAGCATAAGACATCGCTCGAGCAACGCACACAAAGATACGGACACGGACACGAATCTCGGAACAGCTTAGAACAGTCCGACCTCTGTGGGTCACCTTATTTTGTGATTATTGCGCTTGTTCAAGTGTAAGCCAAACATAAACTTTTAACGTGGGGCGACGATACATACTGAAAACAAAATTATAAAAGTGAATTAAATAATACTTTCCATTTTGATTCCAACCTTCGTAATCGTCCATGAAAATCGAATAACAGTTACAAATAGATTATATCGAATGCAAACATCACAATTCATTTCCAAGGTGGTATCGCAACTGATGTCGAGTTACATCGAAACACAAATGTTTGCGCCGACGACCTTATAGAATTATTCGAAGGTTAATATTGCCACCCGTATCGGAAATTCGAAATTGCTCAAACCAATATAATTAGCTTGGAATTTGCCTACAGTTATTCAATCGAAATACTTCTATGGCATGTGTTGAGAGTTCGGAAGTAACTTTAATAATTTTTTCAATTTATTTTCCTTAAAAGGTGCTTTTGTATATTAATAAGGTAGAATGCGGCTACTTTTGAACCAAGTGTAACATTGACCAGCTATAAAATGGTCTTCCACATGTAGATCTTCAGTACCGATCCGATCCGAACCCCTCGGAGAATTAGTAGGGCGCGGGGACACGCACTAGTGCGTGATGCCGTTCCCTCTAGAAAACCTCCGAAGGTGATTCGTTTCACACGGCTTGAACCCCCTTAAGTTTCTCGCCGCCCCCAAAAAAGCCTGGTGAAGCTGAAAATGCCGTCAGAGGCAAATATTGCTGTTTGCCTCCAAAAAAAATCTTCAGTATAATTCTGGAGGTAATTGCATAAGACAGGCCCAGAACTATAGGTATACCCGTTTTAGTAGCTACTTTAGGATCTATAGCTGTGATCAATGTTACAGCATATTCAAAAGTAGTAATTCTACGGGACATGTTAGCACCATCGTAACTGTACTTGTCTAGTTTAATTGCGACGTGAATCTGTAAGTCATCGACGCTTTTTCGGACGTGGAAAGATCGGACAAAATATTTCGAAAAATGCAAATATCAAGGAAGTTGACTTTCATTTTCAGGAAAAAGCATTCTCTCAGTGAACTTTAATAATAATAATAAAAAATTGAAACCATATTTTTATACGTCAATTATATTCTAAGGCAAGCAGTATAAATGAAATATCCACGGTAATTAAGAGACATTTGGATTAAATTACTATATGAATTATTATAAAAGGTACATTTTAAATCAGACAGACCTTAATCTCGTACCCTTTTTAATCCCACTGGTTTGTAATGGTCCATATAGATAATTCCGAAGTGTAACATTTATGGTTCCAATAAGATGCCCATTGGAAATTCAAATTATAATATATTATGATCGGGTGTTAATGACGGTAGTTGCCTTTGGCTTTCAAAGTAAAAAGTAAATAGTGTTGAATAATTTCGGCGGGCTGGTTAGAACCACGATAGCTCAATTGGAAGAGCACCTGACCCGGTATGTCAGAAGGGTGCTGGTTCAAATCCTGCTCGTGGAATCTTTTTCAACATTTGTGTTTTTGTATCCTTAACTATCTTATCTTAAACTATCCTGAAACGAAACTAAACTAAACTATCCTAATAATTAAAACTTATGATATTGTTTTTTGGTTTCTACGTAATCTAAATCAATGGAGTAACTGCATACTTCAATGTGACTTTTCATATCAGTACAGTCCGAAACCCGCTTGACTTGCCTGAAACTAATTCATGATTCTGAAATTCATTGATGTACATTTGTGGTTTTGTTCTGATGAAATGTGCCGAACACGACAAATGTTCAGCCTTGAAATATTACATTCGGTCACAGGAAACTGCTCATAATTTTAGTGCGGAGACTCGGTACACAACATACAGAAGTCATTCTACAGATAACTTAAACACTATTTAGGTATTTCCGATGATTTAGTACACTTAGTTAAAAAAATGGAAGAAATATTCAGAAATTATTGTACCATAGAAAACAGTACCACCGCCGGCACAATAGCCAAAACTATTTTTGATAATATGTCCGACCTTGAGTATGTACCTTCATGTACATGCTTTCCAATAATATATTTAATAAAATTATACATTTGCATGCGGACATATTACACGTTATTAAATTTAATAACGCAGCTTTCAAAACTGGCCGAGCGAGGCGTAAATATTTTGCTGCGTCCAATTTGTAAATTAATATTTGATTACGATTGTATATTATAATGATATAAGTATTATATAGTGTACACCTAAATTGTGTGTTTCATTTATAATATAGAAGACACCTAAATTCACACAATAATAAATTAACTATGTGTGGCTCAACCCTAGCCGGTAGGTACAGCTCGGTACGTCGATTCAAAGTCACGGCACTGTTGCGGCACTCTCGTTCACTCTGCCAGAATCGAGTCGGGCTTAGAAAATTTCATGTTGATCCGAAACATTTTGGCTTCTTATTTTTAACATTGAAAATGTTTTTTCGTTCGCTCCAGTAGGGCCCCCATTTTCGCTGAAAGTGCGACTCGCCCGTGATACCCTGAGGTTTAAGGCCACGAGGACGTATGAGGGCTCAAAAGACGCGGAATTCAAAGGGGTTTAAAATTATGTAAAAACATTAGAAAAGTCAAAAACTTTTTGGAAAAATCCGACTTTTTTTGACCGATAAATCGTGTGTTTTCCCAGAAAATTCCCGATATCTCGAGAACGGGGCCGAATTTAAAAAAATATAAAAAAAGCACTTCGGTATTGAACTAAGGAGCATTTTACCTTGTTACACTTTTTTTGATATTATTGACGGTTGAGGCTGTAGAGGTGCCCTTAGCCGCGAGTTTGCGCGGCGCGAGGTGCGATATCACGCGGCGGGTGGTTGTGAGAAATTGTACGGTGATGGGAAATAAATAAAAATATATTACAAACATGATTTTTATTTTTATTTTATTTTTTGTATAATTTATAATAAGTAGGTACATTTTATATTTATATTTTATTTTTTGAATAATCTATAATAAGTAGCTACATTTTCAATGCCCTTTCAAGTCGTGTAGAGCACGAGATCTGTGGATTTTTTTTAATAACACTGTAGGTAGGGTAAAGCTCGCGCTTTTTTCATTACAACAATCTACTCGCGTTTAATTTCTACATTTGATTTTATCCTGATGTTTTGAACCCTTTGCTGGGTTTGTGGTCACAGGGGTTTTATAAATATAATAAAACGTGACTACATTCGTCAAAATTGTTTAATTTCAATGTGTAGTGTTCGCGTAAATTTAAAAAAAAACAAAACATAATTCATGTCTCTTTTTGATCTAGAACACGTGTCAAACGGATGCCGGGTTGGATGCCGGGTTGCCCAGCGGGGGGCAATATTGAGTTTAATTCCTTGCTATCTACCACCATCCTATTTAAGTCTGTCGTTAATAACTTAGAATACCGGGTGGAGTATGTTTATTTTACTGTGCCCTGCCCTAGTGAAAATAGTACCCTAAAATGTTATTGTAACAGTGTATACAATCTATACAATTTAAATATTTTTTTTAATAATTCAATTGAGCTTAAAATCGTCTCTTCCCTTATTAAAGCATTTTTCATCATCATCATCAGCTCATTTTATGTCCCCACTGCTGAAGCACAAGCCTTTCCTATGGATGGAGAGGGAGAACGGGCCGTAAACCACCACGCGGGCCCAGTGCGGATTGGTGGTTGTTAACGACTGCTAATGCAGCCGGGACCAACGGCTTTACGTGCCTTCCGAAGCACAAAAGAGCTCGAGATGATAAGCTTTTGGTCACCCATCCGATGACCGGCCTATGCGAAAGTTGTTTAACCATCCATTGTGCGCCATCGAGCTCTTCGATTCAAGCATTATGCTATGCCAGCTTATATAATCGTCGGTGGAAAGGGAAAACTGATTAGCGCCAAAAGGTCATTAGTGGGAAATCAACTATAGGGTTGAAACTTTAAAATTAATTTCCCACTAAAAGATTTTTGGCGCTTAAGCAGTTATCCCTCACAACCCACGATATGTATTATCGACGTATAAAATTTGTTTGCCTTAAAACGTGTTTTGACGATAACTAAATAATTTTGAAAGTGCTTATTTGGAAATACCGGAACGTGTGATTTATAATTTAATACCGGAGAAGATTCTCAGCAACAAAGGGCGGCCCTTACAACGGGCTATAAAAACATGTCACCATTCAAAATTCAAGCCAATGTCCTGGTTCATTCACCCATACGTTTTCAGTGGAATATTTAAGGGATCACTAGAGCCCTTTTTTAGTAAGTATAGCTATTCTTGTATACATTTAAAGCAAAGTGACAATTACACAAGATCTTTTTGTATGTTTACTATTGACAATTTTCCGTCATCAATCGCGTGTCGGTGGTCCGAGATTTATAATTGTTCCGTCGTAGGTGATGTGAAATCAAAAAATCAAAAAATGTTTTTATGATATTTTATACTCAGGATATACATTTTACGACCTCCTTGGCTACACCGGCGCGCAAGCCACTCCTACGAGTGGCTTGCACGCCGGACTTTGGGCGGCGTGCAACTCTGAGGTCCCGGGTTCGGTTCCCGGTCGAGGTAATGTCAAAACTATCTTTTGGATATTGTGTCGGGTCTGGGTGGTTGTGGTACCGTCGTCGTTGTTTCTGATTTCCATAAAACGAGTGCTTAAGCTTGTGATCAGAACAATGTAAGTGATGTTGTCTAATATGTTTTTGTTTTGTTTGTATAATTTTAACGCAAATTTTGTTGCGAAACAAATTAATTTTTTTTTTTAACATTTGTGTTTTTGTAATTTGTTTCGCAACAAAATTTGCGTTAAAATTATATAAACAAAACAAAAACATTTTATAAATAGCTTGCCTTCTTCTTAACTGATCTTTAGTATTTGTAAAAATATTATGATTAGATGTTAATGACGGTAGTTGTTGACATTGAATTGGCGCCTTTGGCTTTCAAAGTAAAAAAGTAAATAGTGTTGAATAGTTTCGGCGGGCTGGTTAGAACCACGATAGCTCAATTGGAAGAGCACCTGACCCGGTATGTCAGAAGGGTGCAGGTTCAAATCCTGCTCGTGGAAATTTTTTCAACATTTGTGTTTTTGTAATATATAGGCTTTACGACAAAACGATGGCTAAAGTTAGACAATGGTTAAAACAGATGCTGTCACACTTTACAAGCTTTTATTTAAAATGTATGTACCTATATAATGTATGTATATAATATGTATGTTAGTTCGGGTGGAATCTTGTAACTCAATTTTGAAGCAGATATTTTCAACCAATTGAGCTGAAATTTTGTATACATGTTCAGTTCGGAGGACAATGCATGGACAACTGCTCATCATCAGCTCATTTATGTCCCCACTGCTGGGGCACGAGCCTTCCCTATGGGTGGATAGAGAGAACGGGCCAAAAAACCACCAGGCGGGCCCAGTGCGGATTGGTGGTTGTTAACGACTGCTAATGTAGCCGGAACCAACGGCTTAACGTGCCTTCCGAAGCACGGAAGAGCTTGAGATGATAAATTTTTGGTCACCCATCCGATGACCGGCGTTTACGAAAGTTGCTTAACCTCAGCACTCGCAGACCGGGCGCGCTAACCACTGCGCCATCCTAAATAATATTAAAATATTTTTGGAAAATAATTTTTTATTAAATATTGGTTATCCATTATTTTATAAAAATAGCGTCTATTACTGCACAAGTAACAGTATTTAGAATACATTGTTCCCAGTCCAATCTGTGTCTGTTAGGCAAGTGATCAATTCTAGTTTATGCAAACAACGTCCAAAGACTCACAATGAAAATCTTATTTCGATTCAAAGTTAGTCCAACTGTTGCCCGTTTGTATGAGTACTGAACTGACAAAAGATGAGCCAACTTTGACTGGAAATTAGTGTTTTATAATATGCCCTCCGATAAATAGATAGACAGATGGTTTTTAGTATAAACAAGGAAAATTCTTGGCCGACATCTCTTCTAAAGTGGAAGATGGAAGCACACTTTGCCCGGAATTTTCAAGTGCTGAGGACTGGCTTATGTCTAACTGTCCGAACACAATAATGCTACTGAGATTGTTGTTATGGCAGCAGAGTTAGATGTGATGGTCGTGTATATAAAGCAGCTTTAAAAAAACTACACATTGCGAGAAGTAAAATGATTTTAGCTTTTAAAATATAGGTACGGAAATGTAGTATGTAGTAGTTAGAAAGTAGTAGTGAATAGCCTATAACTGTCCCACTGCTGGGCAAAAGCCTCCATCATTGAAATCAAGTCACCGCTACAATTGATGGGTAACAGCTTAATCACCGCGATTGCCAAAAGCGGGCTGGTGATCACCAACCCGGGCTATGCGTCGAAAATGCGAAACACACTTTGCCTGACCTGGGAATTGATCCGGCACCTTAGGGTATCGGGCGACCGAGGCGTTTATTAAAACCAGTGGCGGATTTAAACTTCATTGAAAAAAAAAAAAGAATAAGATGTTAGTTGTTTCATTTTTCTATAACTTAGTTTAGCATCTTAACGTATTTTTGTACGACAACATAAATATTTTTTACTTTAGTTTTCTCGTATAAGTGAATGTATAGTTCTCGTGAGAAAATAATATAAAAAGATTTTAGCTTTTAAAAGATATAAAACAGTAAACTAGTAATTTATTGTAATTGCATGATTTGTATTTTGTTACCGTGCCAATAATTATATAAATAAATAAATAAATAAATAAACTATAAAAACTATACTTATACCTTTATCTTATCAACTGGTACTCACTATTATTTTGTCTTATTTACACTTTCGCCACATTGAGTTACCTGCTATGTAAACAATTCTTTATCTGTCCGTGTTTGAGTTCATTCATTCAATTCATGTCGCCGCTGGAACGTTCACTCGGTAATAAGGCGGGCGGGCTTTGGGCGTGTTAACCAACCCCCCGAACATGTTCCCAGTTCTCTCTCTTAGTTGTCAATGCTAATTAACCTTTTAGAGTCGATAGCCACAAAAAAAAACGAGAGAAGTCTCGCCAACCAACCAACCAATCACGGACCCGTAAATGATTTGAAACGTGGTGATGTATATATGTGGTGGTGAGTATGAGAAATTAATTAAGGTGTGTTCGCTTAGAAAACAATTTGAGTTTTGTAAGGAGGTATCATATATTTTTTTTTAATTAAGAGAAATGCAAGTTATACATACATACAACCTATATCGTAATAAGGAACTCAGGAATAATTATTACCATCAGTCTATAATTGTCGTACTGATGGACTGAGGCGTTTTCACCAAGCATATTGGGGTATTAAACCTACAACTAACAATTATAACCAAAGATTTACCTCTTCGTAACATTAGTGTAGATAAATAACGTTATTATAAAAGCTAGATAAACTAAACCGATTTAAACCGCCTCTGTGGTCTAGTGGCTAAGACCACCGGTTTAGACCCAGAGCTCCGGGTTCGATTCCCAACGGAGGGTACATGTTTGTGTACTCGGTTTGGTTGGTGGTAGGGCTTGCTTGTCCGCCTGGCTAGCTACCACCATCTTTTCTAAATATGTCGCCATAACATCAATGTTTGTAGCATTGTTGTGTTCCGGCAGCTAGAGATAAGATAGCCAGTACCTCACTAGTTGAGGATCCCGGGTGAAGTGCGCTTCCATCATTGGCCTTATCATCACTTAACATCAGGTGAGATCAAGGCACTGTGCTTACCCGTAAATATAAAAAAAAAATACATCGTGTCGCTGACTTTTTCTTCTTCAACTGATGGCATATAACTTGTATGTATTCCCATCCGTTTGCCGATGAAGCAGTGCTATTTTACCGACATTATTTACAAAAGAGATTTCGAGCCTATGTTACCCGCAAGTTATGTAGCATTCTATCAGTGAAATAATTTTTGAAATCGGACCAGTAGTTCCAGAGATTAGCCCCGACAGACAAACAAACAAACAAACAAACATTTATGAAAGTAGGTCTCGGACCCGTTCGCCCCGTAAGTGTCGCCCCTCATACCATAAATGGACCCGTACAGACACGCAATCGGGGCGGCTGCACTGACCATTATGCTAGCGGGAAGGCTGACGTAAGCACTGAATTTTTTAAATGCTTCTTGATTTTTGACTGCTTTGTAGCGGCAGAATGCCATCTATCCAACGGTTATTGCAACCGATGGCTATGCTGATTCATCTTTACAGATGAAATACCACAACGGCATAGTAAATTTTCCTTTTTTTTTACTATTATTGTTTTTCTGCTTTAGTGCAGCAATCAGCGCTTAAAAATAAAAAGTAAAAATAAACAAACAAACATTATTACAAACGTTGCCACTTTATTAATAGTACAGACAACGCTTATTGCAGTTTAGTAGATTTTAACGACTGTTATCTAAAGACTACAACCGGTACTAACGGATTAACGAGACATTTAAATTCGGTCACCCATCTGATGACAGGCATTGCGGAAATTGCTTAACATTCAAGATCGCAATCTGAAAGCTAGCGCTGCGTCATTCAACTTCTGTCGAATGTTAAAAAAGCTCATTTAAAAAAAAATATTAAAGGCAGGCCCATATCAAGCGGTCAGGTATTCCCGCGGGCGCCCTAGCGCAATGCGGATGCTCACAGGCACGGGGTTCCTGACAGCGCCAGGCCTTATCATTTTATGAATGACGGTAATACCATTATGAGAGTAATTTAAATTTGGAATGAGAAAAATACGACAGTATTGGCACAGTCTGTGGTAAAGGTACCAACATCTTTTAAAATAAAATTGAAGATCTTTTTTTGTAACAGTTTAAAGAGAGGCCATAATTAAAATATGTATATATAATGTAACTTATTAACAATTTACCATCTATATGTATATTTTTTCATTCATTTTTAAGGCACAAAACACATAAAACACAAGGAGACATAAAATGGGCTGATGATGAAGATGATGATTATGATACATATTCTTTTAAACACTCTTTGTTTCGCAAAGATTTCTTTGCAAAATCTTTAGCTCGAAACAAAGAAAACAGCAGCTAAAACAAATACGATCTGACTTTTTATGGGCGAACTGTTTTAGAAACTCCGCTTTTCCAATATCCGAGGCTGTATTATTTATTTGCAGTCGATAATAAAATTTTATAACTTTTTGACTTTCAGATTGGACATAAAATTATATTTATCTACGTTCTTATATACAAGCGCTTGTCGCTTGTATATAAGACAAGCGACAAGCTGGACAGCCCCCTTCTAGGGCACTGGGTCCAAGCACTAGTTCGTGTGCCCGGAGCCCCAGAGGGCGGCAAATACCTTAATTAACTAATTTGTGTTGTTGTTTGTTTTTTTTTTTTGTTTTAGTACTTGTATTTACTAACATGGCTTTTTAAGTCATTTATATACTAACTATAAATGAAAAAATGAAAATAAAATAAATAGATAACAGATTTTATTTTATTTATTTTATTTTATATAGTGCGTTGTGTATGTACATTATAAGTACATTCACTAATTTAGTGGGCGGTCCTATTGAAAAAGTGTTTTATGAATTTATCGACAAGGCACAATAAATAGATCATGAGTGCGCGCCAAAATATGCACGCAGACTAATTATAACCAACCTCGTACATCGACTCACCATTCAATATTACGAAATTAAAATGCAACAACTCTATAGGCACTTTGAGGGCAAGTTGCATAATAAATCAAATAATTTATACGTGCTGCTAAATTCACGTGACATATTTCGTGACAAAATTCCAGATGTTTACGATGCGAAATCCGTCTCGACATTTTTTCATAACATTTTTTTAAACATTACAGCTGTTTGAGTATTTTCAAACTAGAACTGTAGTTTATATATAGATATGAGGAAGTTTTCGAATGGCTATTTTTAAAAATCAAAACTTTTTACTCACCGCTGAAAGTCACGCGCGTGCTGGCCACTATTAAAAAAAGAAGAAAAAACTTGTCGAAAACTTTTTGCGCGGGAAAATTTGACAGTTGTATTTAGTTGACTTACCGGTTGGCGTTTTCCTTGGGGTTTCTGGTTCATGGTGGTTGTTTTTGACGAGTTGGAGCGCGAGGTCCGTGCCGACCTCCTCGGAGCGCGGGCACGGGGTGTAGGCGTACTGTTTCTTGGTCGGCGCCGGGGCGGGCGCGACGCGATGTCTGCCGCGGTCGGCCATGCGGCGTCTGGCGCGCCGGCCGCGGGTGCCGCGTGCCGCCTTATCGATAAAGCTGTGTGTGGCTGTGTGGGCACGGTTACGCACCCCGTAGCCGCCGACCTGTCAATTGGTTTCCCGCCTTCAGTGCATACTGCGAAACTTCGTTGCACATGACATAACCGTCGCTAGCTCACACATAGGTAAATTATTCAGAAAAAGTTTTCAGAATATGATTTTTGTACAAATAAAATAGTAAGTATTTCTTCTTCAACTTAAGAGCTACCGTCGTCTTGTCAATGTAGAAGTTTCCATACTTCGCTATCTCAAGCTAATTGTTGGACTTCTTTATTTAATTTGTTCCATATTAAGCTTTTCTTAAGTCTTACCTTCAATTATGTTTTTAATCAATTCGTCATTACGTACTTCTATTTTCAAAAACTTTTAATATTAGTCGCTTTTCCCTTATTTACTCAAATCCTTCACTCAAATATTTCTTCATTAGTGACCATTTCTATCCAGCTTATATGCTTTCATCCTTCTCCAGCACCACATTTCCAATGATTCCGTCTCTCTTTGGTGTTATGTATCATTGTTATGTAAGTTATTGTTTTACACGATTGAAGCCGAGCTGCAATACCTACGACACATAAAAAAACAAAAGAGAATTTGCTTGCTAACAACTTCCTTTCTGCTAATGTAAGAATTATTGTGCCCTAAAGTTATACTGGTGTCATTATTTAATAGTATTAATGTACTTTTTGAACATGGCCTAGTCTAGTCCTAACAAAGCCATCTGCTATTTTGAAACATATTTCCCATCATAAGAGCTCTATTAATTATACTTTTCTACTTTCCACAAATAATATTATGATTTCGTACTCCTCCATGATAGTTTGATGTGTTTGCAAGTTGCCTAAAGTGACAAGAACTGCTATTTGCGATCTACGGCTGCTACGTCTGAGCCCAAGCTTAGAACGAGAGCGAACAACGCGAGCGGAAGCGAGAGCGGACTGCACCCGGTGAACAAGAATTCACGTGCCTTCATCATCATCAGTCTATACACGTCCACTGCTGGACATAGGCCTCTCCAAGTGCACGCCACTGAGCACGATCCGCAGCTACTTTCATCCAGTTCTTGCCAGCCACCTTGCGAAGATCGTCGTTCCACCTAATCTGAGGGCGTCCTACACTACATTTGCCGATACGCGGTTTCCACTCAAGAACTCGTTTACCCCATCGGTTATCGGTTCTGCGGCTAATATGGCCGGCCCACTGCCACTTCAGCTTGCTAATCCTGTGGGCTATGTCGACGAATTTGGTTCTCTGTCGGATCACCTCGTTCCGTCACTCACGTGTTTTATGAATATGAAATACAAATATATCAATACTATCTACTCTAACTCTGTAGGACCCTATTTGTTTGTTCTCTTGATCTTCTCTTCTTGATCTTCACCTTGGGTAGTGGCCCCAGTTTCCTACAGGAATCAGTGATTGACTTTTATTCCTCCTACCATACTACTTTGCTCGTGAATTTTGACTTTAGCAACAGCCCCGCTACACGCGACTTTAAAGTTTATACTGACAACTGTTACTGTTTATACCCCCAATAACCGTTAGGTCATAAAGTAGGTGTCAGACATTCTTGCGCCAGCACAAGGGACCATCTGCGTCAGGTCATAACGCCAGATCAGGCCGCGCCGAAGCGTATTCTTCATCCGGTACTTTTAAGACTAGCGTCTCGAGCGAGTTGCCCTGTGGACACGTATAGTCCACTACCTAATATCCAGATAGGTTACCGGAGCTGTAATCTCGCTCACTTCTCGTTGCACTAAGAGTACAACTCGCAGATTCCACTGCTCGGGTCGTCAACTCTAAAGTCGACTAAGACTTTGGCAACAATTGAACCTGCTTCCTAGTTGTCAACTAGTAAAATTTCATTTAAATTTTATATTTGTTTTTGGATACTGGTGTCAAATACTGGAGCCACTATGAAACATTGTCAACATCAAGATGGCATAATTGGAAGTGTACCCGACCCGTTACACTTACCGGTCACAGGGTGCGACTTCAAAATCCTGCTCGTGACTTTTTTTTAAACATTATTCTGTTATTTTAGCGCAACAACATATAAAATTATATGAACCTCGTTTAGCATAGTAAAATTTGAGCTCGATGGTGCAGTGGTTTACGCGCTTGGTTTGCGATTGCTATAGTTAAGCAACTTTTGCAAAGGTCGGTATGATGACGGATGGGTGACCAAACATTTATCATCTCCAGCTCTTCGGTGTTTTGGAAGGCACGTAAAACCGTTGGTCTCGTCTGCATTAGCAGTCGTTAAACAACCACCAATTCGCACTGGGCCCGCGTAGTGGTTTATGGCCCGCTCTGCCGAGATGTTTCCATCCATAGGGAAGGCTCGTGCCCCAGCAGTGGCGAAATAAAATGAGCTGCTGATGGTAGCAATGACTTGATTTTAATGATGGAGGCTTTTGTACATACTCCTTAGTAGGTAAGTGTCGAAGAATAACCGTTAACAAAGTGTGGAGTTTGTTTTATTTACTATGTTAAGGATTGGTGAGCACAGCCGGCAAGTTGATGCGCTACAGACCCCACTTGCCACACGGCATCCAATGTCAAGGCCGCTGTCTGGCTAGTTCCGGGCGCTACCTCTGTCGCGGCAAACGCAGCGGCAGAAGGTTGTCTTAACAAATATTAAATAACAGCTGATGCACCATTTTCATACACTTTTCATTTAATATAAATTCGAACTCGGATTTACTTCGAATGCAGCATTTTCATGTAGGTACCTACCTATTAATCACACATGTCGGATGAACATTAGACTTCTCGATTGCGCTTCATTTGAGACAGCTTATATGTCCGAATTCATCTTTTGAACACTAACGACTTAAAATTATCATTAATAAAAAACCTTAAAGGTCATAAATATTATTTAGTGCATTTTTTTCATTTTAAAGAACAAACCATAAAACCCCTTTACTCCAACAAGATGCGTGTGGCAGCAGACCGTCAAGAGTGGAGAAGGCCTATGTCTCTGCAATAGATAGACTCTGTTTTTATAAAAAAAAAATCTCTTGTGTGTATACTTACTTTTTTCTTTTTCTTTTCTTTTCTTCTTCTTTTTAGTTCAAGTATCATCCTTTTAACTTAATGCCGAGTGTACCTTCTGCCCGTCCGTTTGGTGACGTGGCAATGCGCGCGCATCCAACTGTCTGCACTGTCCGCACTATGCTACGGTCGATAGTACGTACACCTCCCGGATTAATCCCAGCTCACGATGCATGGGTGCAAGAATCGAGCCTACTCTTAATAAAAAACAAAGGAGCTTTCATATGCTCGCTTTACATAGTACATACTTAACCGTTTCCCATGCCTTTGACATTTAATGAGACAAACATTGGCTTTCATCCAGCTATTGGTGGCTTGTATCAACAAGTCTTCCTTGTTTTGCATTGCATTCTATGAATAATAGAAATTTCTTCTATATTTATTAACATTAACAAATCATAGTAAACTATGGTTGTGGGTTTCGGGTAAAGTGCGCTTCCACCATCGGCCTTATCAATACTTAACATCTCTGGTGAGATGAAGGCCAGGTGCTTAAAAGTAAGAAATAATACAATAAAAATTACAAATGCTTTAACAAAAGGTTAAGTAGCTTACAAATAAACAAAGAATGAGATCCGAATAGCTATTCCGTGTTTCTTCCCGTCATGTAAACGTAATTTCAAATTAGAGTAAAAGAGACAAAACACGGAATAACTATTCGGACCTTATTCTTTGTTTATTTGTAAGGGGTTAAGTATATAACTATAAGCTATTATCGTCAGCATGTAAACGTTCTACTATTCCACCACAAGCCTTCATAGTATAAACAAAAGAATGTCCCCGGAACGCGTCTGTTTGTGTGTTAGGACGGGATAATCTCAGGTACCACTGGACGGACTTTGATGTGGTTTTTAATAGATAGAGCGTCTTCGAGGGTGGTCTACGTACACAAAACAACACGAGCGAAGCCGGTTTGGTACGTTAGTCAAAAAATAAACAGTAACATAATAGGGAAAATTGGACCTATTACGTTACTTAATCTGTACATTGGTCCATAGACAACCATGCTTGCCCAATTCAGTTTAAAAGTTATAAAACAAAAAGAAAATGATTATTGTTATGTATAATTTTACGCAAATTTCATTGCGGACGTGTGTCATGGGGTGCGGATTCGAATCCCGCTCGTGGATTTTTTTCAACACTTTGTCTTTTTTCAAAGAGAAAATGTTTTATTTAGGCACATCATGTATCACTTGCATTGTCATTTTACTTAGAACGCTGTTATTCAATAATTCATTAGTCCATGATGGTTTTTGTTTTATTTTGATATTGCAAAAGTTTCGTTAACTACTTACTTAAGAACCTCCGTGTTAACGAGCGAAACTTGGAGCTTTGCTAATTGCATGGAAAAAATAATTTTCGCACCGTATTTCGATTATTTTGAAATCGGTGGAAATCATACTCTCACTTTATGATGGCTCTATAAATAACTCCGCTATAAATAAGCTCTATAAAATTCGCGTATAAAATAATATAATTTCTGTACAATATCCGTTTTAATTAATTGTATATAGTTATTGTTATATTATTAAAATATTATTAAAGAATTTTAAATGATATTAAATGAAATTTTAAAAAAAAATATTTGTCATTTTTATGTAGGTACATTATGTCTGATTTACTCCTTTTCCTTTCACATAAATCCTAGATGACAATCTCTCGGGACCACAGGTGTTCACGCCAGCGAAGTCTTCGCTTGTATGTCAGGTTTTATGTATGATATAGGTTAGCAGCTCCCTACGTTAGAGAGGTGATAACTTATTCAGAAGTTTTACAAATGCTCATGCATATTTAAATGTACTGCGCCCAGCTGCGTTAGCATTACCGAAGTTTTCTCACTCCCAGTAAGCACCTGTAAAATGAGTTTTTAATTACCACCACCAGTGAGAATTGAATCCGGGACATCTACGTCTAAGACCTGTATTTTAATCACATGACCACAGAAGCGGTTAAATCTGTAGCTACAATCATATTCATTCTTTTTTTTTTGGAGAGTGTGTTGCTGCGCATTTTCACCTTTACCGTTACCTGACCCCTGAGAAACTTAAAGAGTTCCTCGAGCCGTGTGAAACGAAGCACCGTCGATGTTATCTAGAGGAAATGGCATTACGCGTTAGTGCGTATCCCGTTCTCTACTAGATTCTCCGAGAGCTTCGGGTCGGATCGGAATCTTTGCCCTCCATTCATTGTTCTGCACGACAGATTTTTATAGGTCGAAGTTCTCTTTAAAATGGGGAAACCTATGCAGTCCCCACTAAAATTAAATGATCATTGTATTTTTCTCCAAGGTCGTCAAAGGGTTTGCGATCACCAACCCGCATTTGGCAAGCGTGGTGAATACCTATCCATTGCAGCGAAAACTTGATTTCAATGATGGTAGGCCTTTGCCCGACTGTGGGACAGTTATAGGCTATTTACTTTCTTAATTATTGTCTTCGTTTGTTTTAACATCAAAACATCTTCCAAATATAGGACATTAAAACAATTCCACTATACTTGTAAAGCTATCCAAACTGTAAGCTGTCTTTAAAGCTAACAAATGCTAGCCAGATAATTGAATTACCCGTAGATAGCTTGGAACGAGCCACTTCCTAATTTGCACTACAACGCGCGGAACGAAACGCGTCCAGACAGGAAGCGCCTGAATAATTCATAATAAGCATCGGAAGGCCGATTTGTTGATTAAAACCGATAGAGCGAGGAGAGACGAGTAAATTTTTAATACAACCTTCGTATAATAGTGTATCTATACCATGACTTCCCATAGCCACAGATTGTTTGATGAGTTAGTCTGTAGTGCGCCCAGCCTGGTTTCTACTGCACAAATCTCAGAACCCATTGTGACAATTGATCTGACAAGTGATGACACTTTAATACTAAAGTGGGAATTGTTAAGTGCAGTAAAAAAAAATAAAAAATATGTAAAAATAAATAAGTACATTACAAAATCCAAAAAACTAATTAAAACACAAAAATGTATGTTCCTAAAATGTTTTTATATAAAAGAAAGAAGGCAACTAGGCGATGAATTACATATGCATTCATTGATAGTAGAAAATAATTTTACTGAATATGATAATGACACAACACAATTTCAAATGGAGATTTGTAAACTTCACAAATCTTTAGAAATTATGACAAACTAGTTGGTGCCCGCGACTTCGTTCGCAAAGACTACAGCAAAAAAAAAGTATCCTATATGCTGGTCTAGGTCATGACCTGTATATGAGGAAAGTTTCATTATAATCCATTCAGTAGTTTTTACGTGAAAGAGTAACAAACATCCATCCATACTTACAAACTTTCGCGTTTATAATAAGTACTAACCTTAGGCCTATATTACTTAAAGTAGGCGACCATACGTTTTTATCAAATCGCTAGTGCCTTGAAAATTCGCAAAACGGACACAACCGTCAACGACGTCTGCCCTCACGCGTCTGCCCGTGTTCGGGTCGCGCACTCAGCGATGAGCCACTTCTTCCCCACCGCACCTACCCCGCTCCCCCCACGCCCCGTTCGCCTGGCACCGCTGCCGGTATTTATCACCGAAACGGTATTTATCGCCGAAATTGCTATGACTCTGCATTTTAAATCTGTGATATCTTCAAAAATATTTATTTAATTTACATGCTGTAAAAAGCCATATTGATCTTTATTAAATGCACAATGTATTTAAGATACTTAATTAGATAAGGATTAATACTGTATTGCTTAAAATCGCTTCGTAAATAAGCCATTATTTCTCGTACAAAGTAAAGGATAAATAATGGTTATTGTGGGTTATTCCTAAGAGATAAACATATACCATCACGGACTTTTTTGTAGACCTTTTTAAGTTTTACAATACTGTAGTAAATTGTTTTGATCTATCTTGTAGGATTCAGTCAGCGTTTGCAATGTAAGCGCAAAAAATGTGTTTTTTTTACGACCTCACATTAGAAACCTCAAAAATTGTAGCCTATGTGTTATTCTGATGTATAAGCTATATTGTGGTAAAGTTTCATTCAAATCCATTCAGTAGTTTTTACGTGAAAGAGTAACAAACATCCATACATCCATACTTACAAACTTTCGCCTTTATAATAGTAGTAGGATAAGTACAATAGTACTAAAAATGAGTGCGAGGAACACATGCTCATTTTAAAGTGCCTTATTCAAGCAAATTGCGATCAGTCAGATAAAAATAGCTCATATAGCAGCTCCCTGACACTATGTGAGTCCTCGTTCACTCATCACCAAAACCCTTCCTCCATATCAAATACAAGTACCAATAGTTCTGACACCCAAAATAACATTGTAAGATCTGAGGCAATAATGACTAGTAATGAACTTGGTCAATCCATGGGCCAATTATTAAGTACGTATTTGGGACAAACTGTAACTAATTATCAGAGATCGGAATAGGCTGACTATATTTACCTAAACTTCGGAGAACAGAGACAGAAAGTGGAGACTTCCTTACGACTACATTTTTTTTCCCGGAATTCGGGAAAAATCTTAATTTAGTTAAAAATAAGCTTTAAGATGGGTAAATGCTATTTTTAACTAAAGTTATAATTACCAAATTTTCGGGATTTTCACGTAACAATAACAACAACTAACATCCATGGGGGATAATCAGTTACTTCATAACAAGCAATTCGGTTTCACTAATCGTAGAAATACAACTAACGCGGGAGTTGCACTCATTAAGCATATTTTCGATGCATGGGAGCAGAAACAGGATGCGATAGGTATCTTTTGTGATTTATCGAAAGCTTTCGACTGTGTCGATCACGAGACTTTGAAAATGGAACATTATGGTGTCTCACTTACGTTATCGATATCATACCTCACTAGCGGAGTTCAAAAAGTTAATATTAACGATACCGATTCTTCTGGCGCTCCGTTAGTTATGGGTGTGCCACAGGGTTCAATATTAGGACCTCTTTTATTTCTCATTTATGTAAATGAGATAATAAATCTACCTTACTAAACCGAAGATCTCTGTGAGATAGTATTATTTGCTGATTGCACCTCATTGATTTTTAAAGTTGATAGACATAGAGCAATCTTTGACGAAATAAGTAAGACTCTCTTTCACATATTACGTTGGCTTACCATTAATAACCTGCTGCTTAGTGCAAAAAAACTCGACAGTTTTCCTGGGTATTACCTTGGATCACAAATTACAATGGGGTTCTCATATTGCTGCCTTGGCAGGAAGACTTAGCTCAGCTGCCTATGCGGTAAGCAAAATAAGGTCACTTACTGATGTGGAAATGGCAAGATTGGTTTACTTTAGTTACTTTCACAGCGTCATGTCATAATTGGTATTTTATTGTGGGGCTCAGCGGCAGACATTGAAAGCATTTTTGTGTTACAGAAAAAAGCCATTCGAGCTATTTATAGCCTTAAACCAAGTGATATGCTGAGAGAGTTATTTAAGCAGATTAATATCGTCCCCGTGCCCTACAAGATTCTCCGAGGGGTTGGAATCGGATCGGGAATTACAGTGATAGTTTAAAAACTATCAGCTAGAAAACGTCAGAACCAACAAAATACAAAAAAAAACCCTCCTCGTCCCCCCGCTTGCCCGGCCATCCTTTTGTTCTGTCACTACTTCGGTTCTGTATGGCGGCGTGACCACAGATTAGGTAAAAGTTTAATTACTACGTAAATGACGTTTCTCTAATGAAATAACACGTCATTTTTGACAGGAAACGTTTCATTTCTCGTTATTCTTTAGATTTTACGTGTTGTTTTTCGTTTCGTTTCGCTAATAAATTTCTTCATTCAAATGTTATGGATACATCCATTATGCGTGTCGTATTTTATGATAAATTAATTTTAGACATATAGCAATTATGTACTTTACATATATGAAACTGAAACTATTATGCCAAAGCACATTATGACGAAAGAGATTATGCGACCGAAAGAGCTCCCGTGTATTTGCTAAGTTTTCCAAATTCGTGGTGATATTTAGATATTAAATTTTCAGTTAAATATGCAGTTAGAATTAATTGCCTGTTGTAAAGACAAAAAAGTTCTTACTATCAACCTAAACCTATTTTATTTTTAAAAACGTTCTGTTTCTAAAAAAGTCTGTACCGAAAAAGGTCTAAATAAAAATTAACCAACAATAAAGTGTTAGTTTAGATTTAAAATAATTTGCTACCTTACTACTTAAGTAACTTAAGTACTTGATTACTTAAATATTCTTCCATCTCAATAATTTAAACGTCACCTGTCGTTGGTACTAAAAATTCAACATCATTACGATTTTGCGGTGACTGTAACGAAATTCAATATCCTTTATTTTCCTTACATGCAAAGCATAGGAATATATTATTTTATTTGTGTGACTTGCGACAGCAGTGACCAAACGGTGAGCATAAAACTTTACAAAAAATTACAACATGTTGCCTCGATTGTTGACTATAAAGATGATGTCGGAACAAGGCCACTGAGACACGATTGTGTAAATTTTAAAATAGCAGAATCGAGGCTCTGAATAATTACAATGACAACATTTTTAGGCTAGTGAAACATTGAAGACTTTTAGTTAACTCGTCAATTACTAATAAAACTTTGTATTATTGTTGTAGATTTATATCGTAGTGGCATCATTTTTTCGATACTTTAATCCGAGTGTTCAACACAGTTTTCGTCGCCAAGAAATAATACAGAACTTCATTTAAATTTTACGGGATGACATCTAGCAGGCAGGTGGTCTGTATTCAATTGTTTTTAAAGTCACAAATCAGTTGCTGACCCCTGTTTTTTAGGGTTCCGTACCCAAAGGGTAAAACGGGACCCTATTACTAAGACGCTGTCCGTCCGTCCGTCTGTCCGTCCGTCTGTCCGTCTGTCACCAGGCTGTATCTCATAAACATGTGATAGTTAGTTTTTTTTTTATTTTTTTTTAATACTTAGCACGGCAAATGACTCCACACCACCTGATGCTAAGTGGAAATGGAGTCCAGACGCGAAGACAACTGGTGCAGCGTGAAAACAACGCAGCATCAGTCAACTTCACTCTGCCGGCCCACAAGGTTAATATTTAAGGAGGCTCCCATACAACAATAACTTAAAGTAATTTTTTTTGCTCGTTTTTGCTCGATATTGATAACGGCAACAGGTAGACGCTTGAAGTATTCACAGAATATTTAGTTATATGTTCACTTTAAAAATAAATAATTAAATTAAAATAAAATTATTATTTAAGTGGGGCTCCCATACAATAGACATGATTTTTTTGCCGTTTTTATGGATAATGATACGGAATCCGTGCGCGAGTCCGACTCGCACTTGGCCGGTGGTTATAATTAATAGACAATAGTATCGAGCGAAGTTTTACCCGAGTTTTTCCCGTAATAACACGTGTTGTGACACTCCATTTTATTTTCTATCTACCGTACAATTGTTCCTGTCGTTTTCGTTTTTAGTATTAAATGTATGTAACTACTTATATTGCAATATTTACAATATTAAAACATTAAATCTATCAGATACGTGGTAAAAACATAGCGTAAAAACTAAGAAACGCATAGCCACCCTACTTGTTACGAAAACAGCTTCAAACACCTCCAGGGATGTGCCGCTATAGCATCTGGAAACGATATTTTACTTGCAATTCTAGCAGTCAGATAAACTTTATTAATAATACATACGTATAAACACAGTCTGTCAAGGCTATCTGGAGCATGGTTAAATCACAGCGTAAAAACTCAGAAGATTATAATCTTCTGAGTTTTCCAAACCTGAGTTTTCTGACCGTGGTTCCAAAACCTGTTTTTCTTCAATAAGGATGATTTGCTGCAGTGTAATGCTAGTAGGCATTGAATAGATTACGTCAACTTACATTGTACACACCTAAAGTATTCCACGAAGCGTAAAAACTTTTTAACTTTTGGGGGTTAAAGTTACTCGCGTCCGTAGGTTTACCCTTGAGACCCTACACGTGACCCCTGGGTGGTGCTAAATGGTGACACTGTCTGAGTGGTAGAGCCACGCTGCGTTGCAGCACGAAATGGGCCGGCTCGCCCGGCGTAATACCGCCCTCTCACTGAATATCGGCGTGAAACAATGGCACTCATTGTTGTTGTGTTTCGTCCGGTGAGTGAAAGTACCGGAGGCCCATCTCCCACCCCTCCCCCCTCCCAATTCCTACTCCCTCCAGTAAGATCCAACTCCTTCCTCAAGGCCGGCAACGCATTTGCGATTACTTTGGTTTTGCTGGTGTCCATGGGCGGCGGTGATTACTTTCCATCAGGTGACCCGCTTGCTCGTTTGCCTCCTTTTAATATAAAAAAGCACACCCATAGGTGTGCTTCAAATAAAATTTTAAAATTATTAATTTTCTATTCCACGAAGCACACCTTCTCGCACTCGCGTTACTCGCAATATCACTCGCATAGTGTGGGGACTAAGAAATAAAATATTTATTATTTAATAAGATCAACTTAAATTTTTAACATCAATCCGTTTCATTCATAAAGTGATACAATACCCGATAATCTACTTAATATTTAAAAATTACATGTCACTGTGTTCGGACACGCTAATTTCAATGAAACTTTGCGAATATAGGATCACTTAATAGCGTTTAGTAAAAGCCACTACCAAAGAGTACGTATTCTAATTCGCAATTATATTTTTCCTATTGGTGAACACACAATCATGGGATTAAAATATCCTACGCGCCATACACACGTTATGTCACAGGCAAGTAATAGCTAACAGATTTAATATTATTCAATTATAGTGGTAGTGTTCGTTCGATAAAGCCCGACTGATGCTTACACTTTCACACCTAGCTCTAGCGAGCCTACGTTGTTGTAGTGTTTCGGTTTAGTTAGCTGGTCGTGAATTAGTGACTTGTCCATGGTCTTGCAGGTGTCTATATGCTGCGGTAACCACTTAGCCGGACCGTGGTAAATGAGCTTATTAGTCGATTCAGTGAGAGAAAAAAATCATCATAAACTCATTTTATGTTCCCACTGGTAGGGCACGAGCCTTCCCTATGGATGGATAGGGAGAACAGGCCATAAACCACCACGCGGGCCCAGTGCGGATTGGTGGTTGTTGACGACTGCATTATCAGCCGGGACCAACGGCTTAACGTGCCTTCCGAAGCACGAAGGAGCCAGGTCACCCATCCGATGAACGGCCCTTGCGAAAGTTGTTTAACCTCAGTTAAACAGTCAGTCAGTCAGTCAGTCCTCACCTCAACAACAGTCAGTCCTCACTTGCAGACCGGGTCTTAGCCACAGCGCCATCAAGCTCCTCGAGAGAAAAAATAATAGAAACCTATTAAGTATAAATGATTCGTAGGCGACATGTAGGCGACACTCAATTGTTTACAGATTTCTTAAGACCAGTAAAAATCTAAATCTCTTGATTTTTTTAAGTGTTCATATTTCAGCTCAAACAGAAATATGAGAGACCTGCGCCAAGCATTCCCTTGGAGTTTGTTCGGAATGCAGTGCACTGTTGTACGTTATTTCATTCTGTTCATCTTCGGGATATAAGTTATATTATGAACTATTATAAGATGCCAAAATGCATTAGTGCCCCTTTATTGGGCAAATGCGTAATTGTATATGAGGCAATCACCTACATCATTAGCTAAAACGTATGTTGACAGCTGTCTTCTAATGTGCAAAATGTCATTAAACTACGTTAGGATCAAAAACGGTCACATTGAGCAATCTTATTATACCTTTTTTCCACTTGTCTTTCTTGCCAATTCTTAGCGATTCCTCTCATATTTGTTAATCACTTTTGTAAATCGTTTAAAAAACACAATAAGTTAACGGACTCCGCTGTTCTACATTATTCGATAGTAACGATCTTCCTCTGAACTATGTACCTTTAGTTGTTGTTTAACCTCTTTACAGTAATTTAATTGAAATGAAACAACTTTTACGGATCTACTCGCGTTTATTTTACACATTAGTTTTAATTAATGTTTATCCTGACGTTTCGAACCCTTTGCAGGGTCCGTGGTCACAGGGAGACTCCCTGTTGTTTCATTTCAATGTGTAGTGTTCGCGTAAACTTTAGAAAACAGTAATTTAATTACTTCTAGAAAATGAAAAACTATTAAAGTTATATTTCCAACTACACTGACACTTGCATCCGTCAGAACGGCAACGCGAACGTACCTTCAGACTCTGTCTCATCGGTTCAAGTGGAGTGTTGTGGAGTCGAGTACAAGGCGTATTGAATTATTCATTCACGACACAAGCTGCGACGGCTCTGATTAATGTCTCTCACCCCTGAGGTAACCTTATGTTTTATCATCTTTTACGGTGTTATCGGAATGATTTATAAAGGTAGCAGGACTAATTTTAGGCTGCCGATGCTCGGGTTCAATGGAAGAAATTGTGGTACAGAAGCCTTAGCCTCCCACTGACGAAAAAATTGTGATGCCGGTCCAATTTGTTGTCGTCCTGTCACAACCGATAGCAAGTAGGGTACATCATGTAAACAGCTACGATTTGCCAGCTTCGCCCTTATCGTAACTTATAATTAGGTAGGCTGATGGCTAAGTGATTTTTCGTTGTGTAAATAAAACTTACAAAGGCAACTGCTGGTTAAGTATGCCACGAAAAGCGAAAATAATGAGTACTACCTCATGTTTAATCCCTAATTGACACCGTTCGATCCAGTTAGGCGCATCCAATATTGCTGCGCCGAGCGATGATTTATGATTTATTGAGAATTTTGATTGAACACCAAGCTTATAGCATTTTTCGGTTATTTTCGCATCAACTTTCATAGCCTATTTTGATATAAAAAATACCTATCACTTTAGACTTCATGTGTACAAAAAAAGAGTTCTTCTAACTCCGATGCAACACTTATTGTTCCTACAATAGCAAAGAACATAAAAATATGTCTCTAAAGAAATAAATCTTTCAATTGCCCAACAATGACACGCGGTAAACAAGTCGCAATTTCACCTGCAAAATTAAATCTCTTTTTGGCATGGTCTTTTTGAAGTGTCTTTATATGCCTCTATCTTTCTAGCTTACTATATTTCCTAGAATTACTTCTTACTCCATCATCCATCAGTATTATGTTTAGTTATATCTTTAAAATTAATTTCATCCTCACTTTCATCGGGAATTGTAACAAAACACCCGACAAGGATGGGATGCATTTTAATGTTATATGAGATACAAGACATGTTAAAACAGAAACCCTACACCAAGATAGACCCGAAGTAAGCTATCGTCACAAACAAATATTCAATGTGTATACTAATTTTATTTGGTCTCACAATTTTTACTCTAATTACAAATATAAATAAAAATGACATTTACTTATTCGATTCAGATGATGTTACAACTAATTAGAAAACAGAGGTCAAACATTTGAAGGATGATTTAAAGAAAAAAACAGAAATACTTAATCAAGCTAAGAAAGAAAAGCTTAAGAAATTATATTGAGCACAATGATGCATGGCATAAGTTTCGTTTTGACGGCAAAAAGTTACTAGCTGGCAAGATTAAAACCTATGTGACTTCTGCAAAAAGTTTTTAATATCTGTGACGATGGATGAGGATGGGAAGCGATGCGATGATCCGGCACGGCATAGTTGTTCAGCAGAAGTGCATGTCGGTGAAATTCTTCTTGTCCTTGTAGATGGAGCCCCAGGCGCCGTAGTCCTTCTTCTGCTCGGGCTTCTTGGCCGGCTGGGCGCTGGTCTGGGTTGCCAGTATTTTCCTGGAACGCAACGGTAATTCACTTAAGTTAACGGATAACTTTTTTTGGGGAACATACTTAAAGTACATATAATTTTTTCCCTTGGTTGATGATGTTGACGTAGTGTCAAAGTAATTTTTCAGTAACGATGTGCGGCTTTTCTAAAATCTTTAAAACATCTTGAGAGAATTTGAAAAGTGACGTTGCACTGTGTTGTTTTATTTGCCAAAACTCATGCACGCTCACGAACACTTAACGGTTAATAATCCACCATTAATAATCAATCAATAATTATTAATAATTTTCTAGTTATGTCGAATGTCAAATTTTAGAAAATAAAACAAAAAGCAGTCGTGAGTCTTCACTTTCCCGTCAAGAACTACGAGTACAACTATATTGCTCTTGAATTTCACAGTAAAGTTAGGTACATTATATCGGTTAAAAATAAAAGGACGTGAAAACAAAACATAACTCCTAAAAGAGCAGAGCACCTTTATGTAAAATGAAATAATTTGAAATCATCAAGGTGAAGTGAATATTCAACTCGAGGAAACTTGTAATGCTACGAGGTTATGAGGCATTATAGAGAGATATAAAGTCTCTTTTATTGTGCCTCTTGACAAATTATGGTTATGATATGAGGTGGCAATAGAATACTACGGCATAGTACTAGTAGTCTACTGCCCCCTTGCCTTGGTAAGCGATTTCCATATTGTATTTCGTTATCAGTCCATGTGGACCCTGGTTCATAGTGTGACAAACTGTGAATTGGTTATATATTGTTTTTCTTATTTTTTATGTGATTGAGCCAGCTAACATGCATACAACTCGCTTCTACTAATTGCATCTACCAAGGTTACATACTTCATGTCACAACTCACTTCATTGGAGCAGTAATGTCCAAGTTCTTGCACGCGTAGTTAGCTTTAGTGGCGGTTTTGCATTCGTCGCCGCGAGCCATGTTGTCTCTTCCTGTCTGCTATTGCCGGTGCCGGTGTGAGCGAGATGGGTGACGGTGGGGGGGTGCGTGGTCGGGGGATCTACGGCACGTGCTGTAAGTGGGTAAGCACCGCGTGTTCCAAACGGTTGCCGGTGTTAGCTCTGCGGCTGCCCTTTCTGGTGCACAGGTTCTTAGCGAGCCTGGAAACGGAAAGGTTGTTGATAAGTAAAAATACCTTTAGATCTTATAACCCCCATTCAAGGGCACTCCACCCCATAACTCTAAATTTAATTATAATGGCCCATATGCACGGGCACTGCGCTCCATCACCTTACTCCATCACTGCAAAGATCCCTACCTTTAAGGAGGTGTCGATAACGGAGCAGCGAATGTGTTTTTTTATTTTGGGTTTTGTTATCGCGATACAAATATTTACGAGGAAGAAGTCGCGGGCTAGTATAGATGCTTTACAAACTGCTTATTTGAAACATTTAAACATAAAAATAATAATAGTAATAGCCTTTATGCTTTCTATTTTTGATGTGTAACAATCTTTCCGCTCGCTTTCTATATAGGGTGTAACAATATCAATAAGCGAAAGTTTAAGGGGAGCATGTATACATCATACTGGGCATACTCACCAAATTTGGTCCAAAACTACAAGCTCGTTACCGAAATAATCAACAAAACATTATCATGATTCACCAAAAAATACATCCTTTCCAAACCCGTACATGCTGTACTACACTCACACAAAGATGTGTGTATGAATGTCATACAATGGTTTTTCAATTGTGTGCGTGTATCTGTACACTATCTTTTTATTGACGCTTGCGTGCGTGTTAGTAAAGATACAGCATGTTTCATGATGTGCATTATTTTAATTGATTTAGTTTGTTAGAAGACATAATTTTGAAAAATCACTATAAAACTGGAGCCCATTTTTTGTCATTGTATTCAGAATGATGTATAGATACCGCCCTTAAACGTTTGATTATTTATTTTGTTAGACCTTGTATATATACAATTTGTGGGAGTGATTTCGTGAAATGTGACGGAAGTAGGTGTAACAGTGTGACAGTCGGGGAAGCGCGCAAGCGCGCGCAATTTTGTAAATTTAAAATCGATATTATGAACATAACATATTATTATTATATGGGAAATCATTTATTTGTATTACAAAATAAGTATTTGGTTAAAATTTAAAAATTATAATAATAAAATTATTATTTGGTCAGCAGAATTATACAATCGATCAGCATAAGAAATCCATAATGTTGGTTAGGTTAAGATATTTTTTTTTCCCGAACGAAGCGCAGCGTAGCGACGGCCAGTCACGGAAGGGGGGAGCGACATAAGACTGCTGTTCAGAATGATATAAGGTGCAGACTGATTTATAAATATATGCTGATCATAAGTGGCTGCCCAACTAACTATAATGCGAATACTTTGCTAACCGTTTAAATAACACCCTTGACTATCAAAGGTCATTTTGGTATGTCAAATGTCTTCTAATGAGTATTTACTGCATTTATTTTATAGTTATAAAATGATGTAATACCTGACCCATTTTTTACAGAATATGATGTTAAAATTGTTTATTACTAAGCTGAGATGTCAAATGTTACACAATATATGCGACTACTGTAAAGCTCATTCGATTTTTTTTGTGAGTTTGCTGATTGCCTCAGAGCGCCTTTTCATCTTCACCGGGCTTTTTTGGGGGCGGCGAGAAACTGAAAGAGTTTCTCAAGCCGTGTGCAACGAAGCACTGTCAGAAGTTTTCTGGAGGGAACGGCACCACGCACTAGTAGTCCCTACTAGATTCTCCGAGGGGTTCGGATTAGATCGGTTATGCTGTCCTACTCCCACAGCTAGGCAAATACCTCCATTATTTAAATCAAGTCACCGCTACAAATGATAGGTAGGTAGGGGAAGGGTAGGCATAGGTTTGCATGCATCGAGAAATCTATCCACCAAATTGAACACAAGGCCTTTGATTACCAGTCCGCTTTGCAATTCTACCACGGCATAAGCTAAAATATGTAGAAAATAATCCAAAAACAATTTAAAAAAATATTTTATTAATTTTGAATTTAGCATTTACAATACCATATATAGTTACAAGATAAAATCTTCCAAATCAACCAGCCTCAAGAAGCACGAGTGGAATAAGAAATAGATAGCATTTGAAGGTAAATTACGTAATTAATTCAAATTCAACCTATTCATTACATAAATGGTAAATATATGCTGTTAAGGCCAAAGCCGTATATAGTTAGTTCATAAGTCCGCCAATAGATGGCACTATGCTAATAAGAGTGTGTCGCTGATTCGCGGTGATGAGACTTCCTTGTGTTCGTCTATACAACCTCGGGGACTTGAAAAAATTAAATTAACCGCGCCTCCCGACCTTCAAAGGGCGTGCGTTCCGGTAGCCTTCACAGTCCTTATAAAGGCTAAAGACGAACCCCAGGGGTTTTTACCGGGTCGGTCTTAATGCTTTTTAGAAAAGGACAAGGCCATCCCCGGATCCACAGAATCTGAGAGCAGCTTTTCCCCTGGGCCAAAAAAAAATGAAAAAAATAATAAAAAATACTTTGTTACCTAAACTTGCTATATCATTCAAATGCAGAATGGTAGCCCACTAGCGCTGTGGTTTATTCATATGGTGCTTCGAGCCAGATATGATAGGATAGTATAGTTCTATTTTGGCACTAAGTAGTGCAGGATAAACGATAAACAGTTTTATGGTGCGTTTACGTGACGTCATGCAGGGTACATATGTAGCAACATCTGTGGGTTTTTTGTAATAACTATCGCTTCACAATGTAGTAAGGAACTTAGGACCATTACGTAAATTATTCATATAAGTAAATAAGAATACCTACATACCTATTACCTATATCATGCCCACTTAATGTGTTATCATACAATTTAAATAACTGAATAGCCTGGAAACATGTCTAACCTGCATACAATTAATTCAAATACAGTTGAAAACTGGAAATACTGGGTGATGCAACAGTCGTAGGCATTGTATCACTTACGTACTTAACCTTCACAACTTTGTCACTGGATATTATAATAGCTTAGGACCTCCAAAGGACATTTCAGTTAGCAAGAAGTCATCAAAACATATAAAGCATTTAATTAGATAGACAGATAATACTTTTTTTGTAACAGCATAGAATTAACAAATTACAAAAAAAAACCCCGGTCTTATCTCTATAGAAGAGCGTTCTCTTCCAGACAACCAGTAATAAATTAATAACCATCAAAATCCTATCAACATAGAACTTTGTTTATTTTAATGACTTCCTCGGTGGCCAAGTGCCTTAGCGCTCGGCTCGATGTTTGGAGGTCCAGGACTCAAATGCAAGGTCAAGGCAAGCAAATCATCTTTCTGATATTTCAATTCATAGACCTGGTTTGTGATCACCAACCCGCATTTGCAAGCGATTTGTTGATTGTAGCGATGCTTAGAGCACCTTTGCCCAAATGATTATGATTATGACAATAACTAATTCCAGAAGATTGAACGTATTAACGAAATCACTTAATAGTTCTTTAGTCTTTAGTAAAGTACTGGGAACTAGGTCTTTAGTTAAGTACCTAGTTCCCAATGAGGAAATTGTACTGCGCCAAGTACATTTTATAAGTTGGTCGACTGTTACTCGACAAACTTGTAAAGCCTACGTAGCTGAAATAGTTTTCCTTTTAACGACATCATATATACAACTACCGTGAATTTTTTCACGTATCCAAAAACAACCATTTGGCTGCCAGAAGGGGGGGAGACACTTGACTCTAACAAAATTTTTCAAAATTACATCCCCATTTCACGTATAGGGAAGGTAACCTAAAAAAGTATTTTTCAAAATTTTACTTTACCACTTTGTCGGCGTGATTAATATGTATATCCATGCCAAATTACAGCTTTCTAGTACTAAGAGTCTATGAACTAGACTGGTGACAGACAGACAGACAGACGGCCATGGCGAAACTATAAGGGTCCCTTGTTGACTACGGCACCCTAATAAAAAATAAAGATCGCTGATGAGTAGGTTGGTAGGTAGGTTGGTATGTTGCTGTCAAAAGTTTATTTTAGTTAGGACCAGTTATAAATTCAAGGTAAAGTAAGAACTTTACAATCAAACGGTGCATATTGTAAGTGAAAATATTAACATAACACCATCAGAGGTGTTCATGAACGAAGTGCAAACAAACACTAAATAAAGTGCTAAAAATAAATGTTACCAAAAAATTGTCTGTAATAATAACTTATGAAATTGTATGAGTCTTATTGTCAATACCACAAGGATCACAATACCGAATACAAAAAGTGCATATATGACTGTATTTCACGCCCCCAATAATCTTCCACTTATCATTCATACGCGATATTTCCTTAAAATAACTTGAGTGTCTCTTTATTTGATTTTCTTGTTAATGTCTAATTTTAATTACTACACTCGTTGTAGTAGTCCGGTCAACAAGTTGAAAAACGTGGAAAATAGACATAAAGCTCCTAAAAATATGAGCAATAGCTCATTGGATTCGGAATGACCTCTAGAAAAATGCAGTATGAGGTCAAAAAAAATTGCAATTGTTAATTGTTAAAATAAGATCAAAAAAAGGTATTTAGTTTATAACTCAAAAACTATTAATATTTACGATACTTTGAATAAAGATCCTTAAAGAGGAGAAAATTTCCGAAAAAAAAGTTCTAGCTCCCGGAACTCTACCTCTATTATTAATAATTTTAATTTAACGCTGAAAATAGGGCTCCGCGCAGCCATTACGGCATGAGTGCACTGCCGCTAAAGACAGCGTACCACATAAAATATGTTTTCATAGTAACAAATATGAATTTAAAAATTTGAATAAATTATGGTATCATCCAGATACTTGCAAGAATATTTGGAAAAAAAAATTAAATACATTTTTCAAAAAGTTATGCAATAGTTAATTTGCTATTTTTTTCCAATCTCCGTTTCCATAAATGACGACATAAAAGATTAAATAATAAACATAAAAATGTTTGGCTCTGTAGAGCCTTTCTTAGTTAAGTAATGCGTGTGTTACCTACATTATAAGAAAAATGTCATAGGAAGTGACTAGCATCTATGACACAGGCTCGGCCTAGTTTTGATGCTAGTGACCTTGTATTTAGTCCTATAAAAAATTGTTATCATTGTTGTTGTTGTCATGTCTTATATACCCATGTATTTTTTTAGTCAATAAAGTATTATTAAAATATTTATTTCTTATTTTTTATTATTTCTTATATATACTTAACAAAATCACGCGATCAAAGTTTATCATAGTTAATTATTTTGTTTATATTTTTTTAAGTTACTTATCAAAAAATTAAAAGTCCAAGAATAGTTATTAAAAAAATGTTTTTAAACAAATGTTATATTATTGCTGTTTTCTCATCCAACAATGGCAGTAAGTAACATTGGAAATTTTTTTTTACATCATTTGTTAAGAAATTGTTTATGAACGAATAGACAAGTTTAATATTTAATATTATTTTTATTGTTTATAATTGTTTTTTTTATATTTCGGTAATTTGTTAGGGAATGATTTTCTCTTTAAAAATCATAATTGGCATTTCTCCACAGGTTAATAAAAAAATATATTTTTTTTTATAATTTCATTGTTTGTTAACTTAACAATTTGTTATAAACAAATTCTAACTACCGTTATAATTTTTTTCTAGAGCTAAAAAAATAACAAAAACAGCAAATATATATGTATATCTTAATACTAAATATTTTTTGACTGTAACTCTTAATATAAGTAATTCTGGAGTATGAGCTATATTATTGTAAAGTTTCATTAAAATCCATTCAGTAGTTATTGCGTGAAAGGGTAACAAACATCCATCCTTACAAACATTTGCATTTATAATATTAATTAATATAATATAATAATATTAATAAATATTAGTAGGGATTTAATTTGTCGTTGACAAATGCGACTTTTCTCGAATTACATAATTTTCATACAATAAGTCTACTTGTCTACGACAAATCATCTCATTCCTTTCGGGAATTTACGTAACATCGAGTTCCACACAAGTGGGAGCTAAATTTAAATAAAATAAAAACTACCTTTAACTGAAAAAAATCATAGCTTTTTTGTTATCTAAGAAAGAAGTTAGAAATAAGGCTAGCATAACAATTCTACTTTCACTGGATTAGTAATTTTGCATTTTCTACGGTATGCGTTTGGATCCAAATTAAACACCAATTCAAAAAAGTTTTGCAAACATTTCCACAAACTCATTAGTTAGTTCATAAGATGAATATCAAAAAACAGTGGTTGTTCGTTTCTTAGAATAAAAATAATTTTGTTTGCAACAAACTACGGAAGGGCTTTTTGCATTCTGTGTCACAAAAAAATGGTTTTATACCGTCTTATATTATAAAAAAAGAAGCGGTTAAAAACCAGAAGCGGTTATAATTAATAACCACTTCTGGTTTTTTAAATTTATTTATTCAACATACAAGTTTACGATACAGATTATTCTCATATCTAATTTTAATTAGTCTAAACTCAACAACGATGGTTAAACAACGATGCTACAGACTGCGCGCTTATTCTAATAAGAATGTTGTGTTCAACTTCTACTGAATGCATAATCGATTCGATCAGTCGATCACTCGGCGGGCGCGTGGCGAGCGATCTTTATGTAAATGTTCCGGGCGTAGTAAACACAACGTGCGACCGGTCTGACCACATCACCAACACACCGTCGATGAGGACCCCTTTTCAAAATACACACCGTTGGATATTTTATGACAGACTTTCCTTCTTCATCTCAGCCAAAAGACGTCCACTGTTAGACAAAGGCTTCCCCTAAGGATCTCCACAACCACCGGTTTTGTGCTGCTATCATGAAGGGTATTTGCTGTAATCGCCGAGCAAGTAGAGCGGTCGCTCAAGCCACGTGCCCAGTGGAATGGGGCGCCAAAATGCGATACGAAATGCGAAAACAATTTCGAGCAAAAACTAAAATTTAGATGACACCTTTTGAGATGATTGGGTGATATCATGCTTTAATAAGCGGAAAGCGCAGTGTGGGCACTGTGGGAAGGTGGAAGCCAAGGTGGACCGACGATCTGGTAAAGGTCGCGGGTAGCCGCTGGATGCGAGCACCACAAAACCGGTCGTTGTGGGAGTCCTTGGGAGAGGCCTTTGTCTTCTGGCTCAGATGATGATGATGATCATGCTTTATTTAATTCTCGCTCTACCCTGATCAAGGTCTAGGGCCGGCGCTGATAACCATCATCTTCAGCTTATAGTCCACTGCTGGACATTCAGCTTATAGTCCACTGCTGGACATAGGTCTCTCCAAGTGCACGCCACTGAGCACAATCTGCGGCTACTGTTATCCAGCTCTTGCCAGCACCTTGAGTATATCGTCGCTCTACTAAGTCCTCAGACTTGAGAGTAGAGTAGAGTAGAGCCCTACACTACGTTTGTCGATACGCGGTCTTCACTCTAGGGGCTTGGGATTCTTGGATTCTTGAAATCAACATGAACATAATAAACGCAAACTCAAAAAGTACTTTGTTAAATAAGAATCAACTGATCAGATGATCAGATGTTAATGACGGTAGTTGTTGACATAGAACTGGCGCCTTTGGCTTTCAAAGTAAAAAAGTAAATAGTGTTGAATAATTTCGACGGGCTGGTTAGAACCACGATAGCTCAATTGGAAGAGCACCTGACCCGGTATGTCAGAAGGGTGCAGGTTCAAATCCTGCTCGTGGAAATTTTTTCAACATTGTGTTTTTGTAATTTACGCGTTTCTTTACGCGGAAAGCGTTTGCCTTTATAACAAATATAATTTATTTTTGAATAGAAAGGCGGCAGATGAGCCGCCTTTACTTCCTGGGCTGCCTGAGCCTGATTTTGACATTTGTGAAAATGTCAGATCCAGGGGTTTCATGATTGCGGACTTTATAAAGAATCAAGATTCCGTCCGGAAGTTGTCATGTGGCCAAAAATCATTTTTTCATCAATGTCAATATCAATATTATGACACTATACATATAAAATGCTTTTTCCGGAATGACTAATGGATCAACGCACACCCTAAACCGCTGATCGTAGAGACCTGAAACTTGGAGGGTGTGTTCTTCGTATGACGTAGGCATCCGATAAGAAAGAATTTTCCGAAATTCTACCCCTAAGGGGGTGAAAAAGGAGCGCAAAATTTGTATGGGACAACGTGATTCCTTGGTGCAATCTACTTCAAATTTTGCATAAACCTTTTTTAACAGAATTGATGGAAGACGTGTTTCGTATTTTATTGAAATTCAACAGTCGTTCAGGGGTAGAAAGTTATTTTGGCGGTGATTTTCTTCGAAGTTGATATCAATACTTTTTAATGCTTTTGATTTAATTTACATTTTATTTTGACACATGTTTGAAAACTCAATCCGATTTTATTCGAAAAAGGTTGAACTCACTTAAAAACTTGTACAAATAAATACTCTTTAAAATTGGAATGTCTCGAAAGTCACCGTACTATATTATAAGCTCCTTCTCTAATGGCAAGAGGTTATGCACTTTTAGGACACGGCCTCATAGGGACGTAGAGTTCGAAATTTGAAATGATAAGAATAGCATTACGGAAAATCCTTTTATAATGGATTAAGCTTAAAAACCTTCAAATGAGAATGAATTTCAATAAAACTGTTCGTTTGTCCCGCTAACTCGAGAATGGCTGGGCCGATTTGGCTAATTTTGATTTTGAAATATTTGTGGAAGTTCAGGGAAGGTTTAAACGGTGAGAAACATAAATAATAAGTAGCGGAAAATACTAAAAACGATTTAATTTTCCAATACAAAATGATTTGTTTGTTTTGTTGTCATGGAAACTGTCAAAGCGGTACGAAGTCCGCCGGGTCAGCTAGTTATCTTTAAGAATACTAATTTTATAACGAGGTAAAATTTGTAAGTTTGGATCAAGGAGGTAATCTCCGAAACTACTCATCTGATTTCAAAAATTATTTCACTAATTGTTAGACAATGGACTTTCAGAGTGGACATAGGATATCTTTCATTCTGATAAATAAGTTCGATTTCCCTCAGATGTTACTGTGATGAAAACGAACATTTGTACCCGAGACTTGGAGGTTTATACATTTATTTGTTACAGTTATATGTTGCGTTATGTTATATATTATGTAACGGAATATATAGGGGAACATAACACTTGTAAAAGAGTAACTTGGAATGAGTGAATCAATATTAGCGTGTGTATTACTTAATATTACGTGTAGATCGTAAATATGATGCAACCAGATAATGTTAACGCTTCCGATGTGGTTATATCGACTAAGCCCCATAATCACGTATAAGTGTAAATTTATTCGTCAAATATTGATTTGACTATTGAAAAAAATGAGTGTCACAATGTCACAAAAGGCAAGCGAAGCGCGTTTTAGTTACGATCGTGAATGCTAAGCTACTTTTTCAATGCTATGTCTCCGGATGGGTGACCCAATTTAATAATCTCGAGCTCCTCCGTGCTGTCCCTAGCAAAGGCACTCTAAGCTCTTGATCCCGGTACTTATCGTAAGATGACAATTTATTGTTGACACACCAACCCATATTTGACTAAAGTGGTAAAATATGACATGGGGGTGATTGAACCGGTAACTAATTCTTACGCTATGATATCAATTTTAATGCTCCTTTTTCTCTTATTCAAAGTCATTGGTCATTTTATTATTTTCGACACCGTAAATTGTGGAACGGTATGTATTTAACAATCAAATTGTAAATTGTAAATTAAAAATATGGTGGTTTATAGTGTATTTCATGTCACTTTAAATTCCGAAATCACCGGTGACATATAAAAATCGGCCCCTGATCTTCCAACATGTGCATGGTTGAAGTGGGGACAGTTATAGCTCAATAGTGGGCTAGCCGCTGGATTAAAAGGTTTTGAATGTTTATTTTATTTTTAATACAATAAAGTAAAGTAAATAAAGTTACAAAGATAAAATTTTACTAGAAAAAAAAATCAGCCTCTGGAAGCTCTAGTGGGAATCGTTCGGTTTTAAATGTGTTTATATGTGGAAATAAATTGCCTTTAGCCGCCTTACAGAGCGTAAGCAGATTACAATAGAGAGTGTGTGTGCAACCAGATAATAATTTACGATTCCATTCATGAACGTTTACAAGAACGTTAACCAGTATAAATAGGGTATTATTTAAACGCTCATCAGAAATATTTTATTAGGCCTAAAGCCTAAGTACTAAATAAATTAAATGACTCCAAAAAAAATTAAATGCCTTTATAAAAAGAGTCCTAAAATATACCATATTATGCTCCAAAATAAATAAACACATCACAATAATTTCATATATTGTTTTTTTTTATTAGACAACAGAAAGCAAAAACTACCAAATTGACACTCGAGGCATAAAATATTGATATTATCTATTTGGTGACAATATAACATATTTTGTCTGACATGTAATTAAAAGGTATTCATATATTTTTAAGGCATTTAATAAAAATATGTTGAAACGTCGTGTTCAAAGAAGCTATACCTACGATAGGGACCTTCTCTACTGATTAGTTTACGTAAATTCCCGTTAAATTCCACGTTTATAGTGGAACGCGAAAGTTGGAAAAGTGTAAATACAAACTGACCTTGGTAGAAATTTGTCGGTGATCGCGAACTTTCTCTTCGATTTTGTCATTGACACATACAATTTTTTGTTGAAATTTAAAAACGACACTCCGAAAAATCAAATTTTGCGGCCAATTGGTAGAAGGAACCGAGTCCGACTGTGACTGGTTTTCTTATAATCGCCGTTTATGTAGTTGCACCACCAGTTTTGAGCTGGCTAAATCGAGTACGATTATAAACCTTATTTCTTACGCCATAACGAACATGTAAAACTTCACCATTAACCGGTTTTTAAGTGCGACCACGGTGTATTTTAATGTAGAATTTATCTTATTATCTATTCGTGAGGATACAATGCCTGTGAGACTGTCCTATTGGTGTTTTTCCGAGTAATAATGATATTTTATTTTGTCTCAAGGTATTAGTAAGTCGATGACCTACAGCTAAGGAGGCCAAACGTATATGCGACGCAGAACTTTTTGGTGAAAATTAAAAAGGGACGCAATGTTAACAAAAAGCTCATTCGTGGTACCGTTAAAGGGTTTGCTTATGAATCGAGTGTTACACTGATTTCTTTTTTTTTTTTTTTTGTGGAAATATAAAACTGATCAAAACTCCTGTTCCTTGAAATTTTCTTCTATGCTATGACAAAGAAAACGCCCAGGGAAAGAGACACAGCAACTACTGTGTTAGACTTGATTAAAAAGTAACCATTCCAACGCGACCAAAGATAGCAAGCTGATCTCGTTATTAGTTAATTGCTGATTTATCCACAAATTATAACTAAATTCGAAAAACATCACATAGTCAAGTTCTTGCTGCTTACTCCGAGATTTCGTATTACTTAGTAATTTTATACGAAATCTCAGATAATATAGGTCTATTTAAAATGTAACAGGTAGTTTTCTTTAGGAAGAAGACAAATGCTTAAAAGGTCATGTAAAAAGCTAGGTCTATATAGGCTTTTACTTTTAAATAGAATTATTGCTATACAATCACTATATGGAACCCGAGATCATCATATCAGCCCACATCAGTCTACAGCTGGACATACTCCTAATGCATGCCACTGAGCCCGATCTTCGGCTATTCACATCCAACCGCTGCTAGCCACATGGTTAGATAAATCCAGCAATGCGTCAAACTGATATCTTTTAAAGTTATATATTTATAATCTAAATATGGTCTGAAATACGTATATATGAATATAGTTTTAATATAATTGATTGTCAAAGCTACGTGATCCCCGACACGCGGCCGTGACTCAGAGATGGTGTTATTCATCGAGGCGTGCGTTCGGTCGTCCGGACGGTCTGTTACGTAGCATAGAAACTTCTTTCACAAAATAAGAAGACCCCAGAAGTAAGGTTCATACATACCGCGCTCGAGCAACGCTCGCATAGGCCATCCACGGACATGGAATCTCGGAACAGCTCGAAACCGCGTTGTTGCGTTTTTATAAAGTTCACCCTCTGCAGTCTCTTTATTTTGTTGATCCGAATCTTTCGGAGAAATTGATAAACAATACATACCAGCACTTGACGTTTATTGTCTAAGTGATCGTTCCCGAGACGTCGGTAGAGCTAGATAAAAGACCATCGCAACCTTTTCCCTTTTGAAACCCATATTGTTTGTCGTATATTACACCATGCTTCCTGTAAAAGTCATAGATCTGTTCACACACATATTTCTCGACTATTTTATCAACAGAAGAAACTAATGTAATTGGACTATAGTTAGTACAATCGTTGAGTTTGCCTTTCTTATGAATAGGTCTTACAATATAGAATTTATTTTTATTTTTAAGTGCTATTTGCTGCACATAAGCTGAATTAATTAATTATAAAATATAATGAAAAAATAGCCGGTAGTTCCCGGTAGCATAATGGGCAGTGCAGTAACCCGGATTGCCGAAGACCCAGGACCCAGAAAAATTTAATGTCTAAATCTTTCACTATATTTTATAATTATAGAATATAATATCATATAATAATAAATCTATATGTATGTAAATTTACAAATTTTAATGCAAACTGTAATAGAATTAATACATTATTTGCACAGTGCATATTTTATTATGTATTAGTCCAGCACTTGTAATTCCTGTTAGATAGAAAAGCCTGTTATTGGCTTTACTTTGTATTATGTTAACTCTACTGTGAAGGCTGTTGTGCTGGTGTTTTGTTTTATAAAAAAACATGGTGCCCAATATATCGACGGTGTTCTAGAACATATTGAAACGGCAGAGACGACGGCCTCAGTTACATTTAAAACTCTTATATGGGAAAATGCAATGGAGAAGTTGCAATGCAAATGGAATATTCCATAACTTAGAACTGTTGCTTTTCATTGTAGTGTTCAACAGAATTTACCGAGCAGTTAGCCCGTGACCACGGTCGGTACATCTCGGTTGAAACGTCGGATGGTGTGGCTTGGTTGGTTGGTTGGTTGGCTGGTCGGTTGGTTGGTTGGTCGGTCGGTTGGTTGGTTGGTCGGTTGGTTAGTTGGTCGGTTGGTTGGTTAGTTGGTTGGTTGGTTGGTTGGTTGGTTACCACCAACCAAGCCACACCGTCACTAACAAACCCATAGAACACCCATTCATTTTATTTATCTTATATTATTACATTATTATTCTATAACGGAAAATAACAAATCGCTCTAACCAGTAGATTAACTTCATTACTATTCATAATACCTATACTTACTTAATTATCACTTCCGATATAATCATGTTCCTAATAGTTACGTCATTCATCAATTTTACATTGTTTTGTTTACGTGGAACTTCAAATATAATATTTTCATAACCTTGTACCTGCTTGTATTATCAATTAACGTTCAAGAGATATACTTAACTAGATTTTAAATAAAATTTAAACACTGAAAAAAGACGACAACCTCAGGCGGGAATCGAACCACGCACCTTCCGCATTCCGGGCGGCTGCCTTAACCACTTGGCTACCGAGGTCTGGCTTTCACCCGTCGAAATTTTTCAGTGCTTGATGCTTATGTTTTTTTAGTCAACATTGCTTCATCAATCTTAGAAGTTTTCACCTCTGAGATCCGAAAGAAATATTTTTACAAATATTTGAACATTCGGTTAAGATGAAGCTGCGTTATAGATAAGTGTTTTTTATATATTTTAGCGTTTTATTAACGCTTAAATATACTTAAGTAAAATTTAAACACTGAAAAAAGACGACAACCTCAGGCGGGAATCGAACCACGCACCTTCCGCATTCCGGGCGGCTGCCTTAACCACTTGGCTACCGAGGTCTGGCTTTCACCCGTCGAAATTTTTCAGTGCTTGATGCTTATGTTTTTTTAGTCAACATTGCTTCATCAATCTTAGAAGTTTTCACCTCTGAGATCCGAAAGAAATATTTTTACAAATATTTGAACATTCGGTTAAGATGAAGCTGCGTTATAGATAAGTGTTTTTTATATATTTTAGCGTTTTATTAACGCTTAAATATACTTAAGTAAAATTTAAACACTGAAAAAAGACGACAACCTCAGGCGGGAATCGAACCACGCACCTTCCGCATTCCGGGCGGCTGCCTTAACCACTTGGCTACCGAGGTCTGGCTTTCACCCGTCGAAATTTTTCAGTGCTTGATGCTTATGTTTTTTTAGTCAACATTGCTTCATCAATCTTAGAAGTTTTCACCTCTGAGATCCGAAAGAAATATTTTTACAAATATTTGAACATTCGGTTAAGATGAAGCTGCGTTATAGATAAGTGTTTTTTATATATTTTAGCGTTTTATTAACGCTTAAATATACTTAAGTAAAATTTAAAAACTGAAAAAAGACGACAACCTCAGGCGGGAATCGAACCACGCACCTTCCGCATTCCGGGCGGCTGCCTTAACCACTTGGCTACCGAGGTCTGGCTTTCACCCGTCGAAATTTTTCAGTGCTTGATGCTTATGTTTTTTTAGTCAACATTGCTTCATCAATCTTAGAAGTTTTCACCTCTGAGATCCGAAAGAAATATTTTTACAAATATTTGAACATTCGGTTAAGATGAAGCTGCGTTATAGATAAGTGTTTTTTATATATTTTAGCGTTTTATTAACGCTTAAATATACTTAAGTAAAATTTAAACACTGAAAAAAGACGACAACCTCAGGCGGGAATCGAACCACGCACCTTCCGCATTCCGGGCGGCTGCCTTAACCACTTGGCTACCGAGGTCTGGCTTTCACCCGTCGAAATTTTTCAGTGCTTGATGCTTATGTTTTTTTAGTCAACATTGCTTCATCAATCTTAGAAGTTTTCACCTCTGAGATCCGAAAGAAATATTTTTACAAATATTTGAACATTCGGTTAAGATGAAGCTGCGTTATAGATAAGTGTTTTTTATATATTTTAGCGTTTTATTAACGCTTAAATATACTTATTTGTAAAAATATTTCTTTCGGATCTCAGAGGTGAAAACTTCTAAGATTGATGAAGCAATGTTGACTAAAAAAACATAAGCATCAAGCACTGAAAAATTTCGACGGGTGAAAGCCAGACCTCGGTAGCCAAGTGGTTAAGGCAGCCGCCCGGAATGCGGAAGGTGCGTGGTTCGATTCCCGCCTGAGGTTGTCGTCTTTTTTCAGTGTTTAAATTTTACTTAAGTATATTTAAGCGTTAATAAAACGCTAAAATATATAAAAAACACTTATCTATAACGCAGCTTCATCTTAACCGAATGTTCAAATATTTGTAAAAATATTTCTTTCGGATCTCAGAGGTGAAAACTTCTAAGATTGATGAAGCAATGTTGACTAAAAAAACATAAGCATCAAGCACTGAAAAATTTCGACGGGTGAAAGCCAGACCTCGGTAGCCAAGTGGTTAAGGCAGCCGCCCGGAATGCGGAAGGTGCGTGGTTCGATTCCCGCCTGAGGTTGTCGTCTTTTTTCAGTGTTTAAATTTTACTTAAGTATATTTAAGCGTTAATAAAACGCTAAAATATATAAAAAACACTTATCTATAACGCAGCTTCATCTTAACCGAATGTTCAAATATTTGTAAAAATATTTCTTTCGGATCTCAGAGGTGAAAACTTCTAAGATTGATGAAGCAATGTTGACTAAAAAAACATAAGCATCAAGCACTGAAAAATTTCGACGGGTAAAAGCCAGACCTCGGTAGCCAAGTGGTTAAGGCAGCCGCCCGGAATGCGGAAGGTGCGTGGTTCGATTCCCGCCTGAGGTTGTCGTCTTTTTTCAGTTTTTAAATTTTACTTAAGTATATTTAAGCGTTAATAAAACGCTAAAATATATAAAAAACACTTATCTATAACGCAGCTTCATCTTAACCGAATGTTCAAATATTTGTAAAAATATTTCTTTCGGATCTCAGAGGTGAAAACTTCTAAGATTGATGAAGCAATGTTGACTAAAAAAACATAAGCATCAAGCACTGAAAAATTTCGACGGGTGAAAGCCAGACCTCGGTAGCCAAGTGGTTAAGGCAGCCGCCCGGAATGCGGAAGGTGCGTGGTTCGATTCCCGCCTGAGGTTGTCGTCTTTTTTCAGTGTTTAAATTTTACTTAAGTATATTTAAGCGTTAATAAAACGCTAAAATATATAAAAAACACTTATCTATAACGCAGCTTCATCTTAACCGAATGTTCAAATATTTGTAAAAATATTTCTTTCGGATCTCAGAGGTGAAAACTTCTAAGATTGATGAAGCAATGTTGACTAAAAAAACATAAGCATCAAGCACTGAAAAATTTCGACGGGTGAAAGCCAGACCTCGGTAGCCAAGTGGTTAAGGCAGCCGCCCGGAATGCGGAAGGTGCGTGGTTCGATTCCCGCCTGAGGTTGTCGTCTTTTTTCAGTGTTTAAATTTTACTTAAGTATATTTAAGCGTTAATAAAACGCTAAAATATATAAAAAACACTTAGATTTTAAATGTAAATATGCCAGTGTTTCAGTTTGTTTGTCCGTATTTCGCATCACAAAAAGAAAAAATCACGTCAACTATTTGGTTTTGGTGATTTTTTCTTTTGTGTTTTTTGACATACATATAATCACGCCTCTTTCCCGTAGGGGTAGGCAGATACCACTTCTTTCCACTTGCTACGATCCTTACATACTTGTTTCGCTTCGTCCACTTTCATTTTGACAAGGATTCTAACTAGTGGTCGCTCAGTGGTCGAAATTCGACCGTAATTTTATTAAGGCTGCATGGATTGTATCCTAAGCAATGAAAAATTAAAAAAGATAGAATGTGAGTTTGGATTGGCATTGACAGATTTCGAAAGCTCCTCTTAAATTTTTGTTATTTTTGAAAAGTGTATGAAACAAAATTCAATGTATTTTTTATGCATATATTATTAAAAAAATATTACCATTCTGCACTCCTTCTCTATATAAATTATAAACTATAATACCTAAGTGTGCGAAATTTCATACTCCTCCGTCTGCGCAATTTTCGTAAAAAGGGGTACAAAATTTTTGCATCACGTATAATTTAGAGACTCTCACTAACTAGAGTTGGAAGTAGTGACTGAATCGCAAACCAATTTAGTGAAACATGAAATTAAAGTTATCATTGGTTGATGGAGATGAGGAGCTCGATGGCGCAGTGGTTAACGCCCCCGGCCTGCGAATGCTTGAGGTTAAGCAACTTTCGCAAAGGCCGGTCATCGGATAGGTGACCAAAAATTTATCTCCCGCTCCTCTGTGCTTCGGAAGGCACGTAAAGCCGTTGGTCCCGGCTGCATTAGCAGTCGTTAACAACCACCAGCCCGCGCTGGGCCCGCGTTGTGGTTTATGGCCCGTTTTCCCTATCCATCCATAGGGAAGGATCGTGCCCCAGCAGTGGGGACATAAAATGAGCTGATGATGATGATGATGATGATGATTGGTTGATCGTCCATTAGACAATTCTGATGTTCCACTGAAGACTTTGAACATAGTTTCAGCGACATCTAGCATTAGTATTTGAAGTAATTTTTATTTAAGCACTTGTCCCTCATATTTCCTCATGATAAAGCCGAAGACGGAGGGCACCTGTCATCATCCAACTACTGAAGGACTGTGGCTATCTTATCTCTAACTGTCGGAACACCCAATGCAATGTAAAAATTATGCTATGGCGCCATATTTAAATAAGATGGTGGTAGCTAGCTAGGCGGGCTTTCTTTTAAACCCCGTCCTACCACCAACCAAACTAAGTAAAGAAAAACTAATATCTTTTGAAATTAATTATTTTATTTTACATCGGCATTAAATACACACCCTTTTTCTTTCTTTTAGTTGATGGCTTCGTGCGATTAGCACATTTAGCCAGTGTCAAAGTAATTTTTCTTACAAGTAATACATAAATATACAATATTTCCTTCCAGTCAGTATGATGATGATGAATGATAATAAAAATGAGAAGTGAGAAATGATATACCCCCCGACCCCTCGAGTATCTCAGTAAAGATGTGGGGTTTAACTAATTCCTCGGCGGACTTCTTGAGAGAATTTGAAAAGTAAAGTTGCACTGTTTTGTTTCATTTGCCAATACTCATGCACACTTACGAACACTTAACGGTAATAATCCACCATTATTTCACATTAATATTCGACATAACACAATTTTTTGAAAATAAAACAAAACCGCAGACATGACTCTTCACTTTCCCGCCAAGAAGTCCAAAATACACACTCTAATTTTATAGTAATTTTATATCGTCTTCTTTCTATAGATAATACATACAAAATTGGTAAGAAATAACCACAGACAATAAACATATAAAACGCCAAGGAGCTTTTATTAAATTTAATGTTGTAAAATTTAATATAACATTTGTGTTGGTATGCAGCACTGAGTACAACTTTTGCCCTCGCTAGGAATAGAACCCGAGAACTCTGTCTAAGACCGGTGGTTTTAACCATTAATTAGACCATAAAGGCGATTCAAATCTTAGCTCACATAATCCCACCAAAAAGGTCAACTGAATGGAAATGAGTGCATTCACCAAACTGGCGATGTTAGACGGAACGTGTTTTGGGAGCCGGTTGCTCGCCAGTGTCATGCAAGCCTCACGCCGCCACACCGACATTTTACCCGCGTGATTGTCAACAGATCCACTAAATAACGTGACTGCAGAATAGAAGGTAAGCTTGTGACAACTTCTCACTTTTTTAGGGTTCCGTAGTCAACAAGGAATCCTTATAGTTTCGTCATGTTCGTTTGTCTGTCTGTCCCCGGTCTAGCTCATAGACTCTTAGTACTAGAAAGCTGCAATTTGGCATGGATATACATATTAACCACGCCGACAAAGTGGTAAGTAAAATTTTGAAAAATATTTTTTTATGTTACCTACACGTGAAGTAAATGTATTTTTTTTCTCTTGTATACCCCATAGTGGGTGTCGTTGGTTAGCAATTCCAAAAAAAAAGGTTTTTTGATTGAGGCATCCGTTTGTGAACTATTAAGCTTTAAAGTGCAAAATTTTGTTAGAGTCGAGTGTTTCTCCCCCCCCCCCCCCCCCTGCCAGCCAAATGGTTGTTTTTGGATACGTGAAAAAATTCACGGTAGTTGTATATGTGACGAAGTTAAAAGGAAAACTATCACGGCTAAGTAGGCTTTACAGTTTACGAGTAACAGTCAACCGACTTATAAAATGTACTTGGCGCAGTACAAATTCCTCATAGGGAACTACTTAAATAACGTAGAAGAGATTTTTAACGATGGCTCATATACTTAAATTAAACCGGTAGTATCTACATTTAAGTATATGAGTCATCGTTAAAAATCTCTTCTCAGAGTCCGCTTCATTAAGATGGGCTACGGAACCCTACACTGCGCGTGGCCCGACACGCACTTGGCCGAGTTTTCTGATTGCCTCAAATGGCATTTTCAGCTTCACCGGGCTTTTTGGGGGGCGGCGAGAAACTTAAAGGGTTCCTCAAGCCGTGTGAAACGAATTACTTACGGAGGTTTCCTAGAGGGAACGGCATCACGCACTAGTGCGTGTCCCCGTGCCATACTAGATTCTCCGAGGGGTTCGGATTGGATCGGGGGAACCTCTCACGGGCACGGAATCTCGCAACAGCCGCGCTCGGAATATTACGAGCTGTGCCTAGATCCGTGTCCGTGCATGGGTCTATGTGTGCGTTGCTCGACCGCGGTATGAGCTTACCTTCTGGGTCCTTCTTATTTTGTGACAGATCTCATTGGTGCATTACAACCACAAACACTATAAAAGTTTAAATTTCCAGTTTTAATGTTACAAATTTTAGTTTGAGCGTTTGTTTGATTAGTTTTATCAGTTGTTAGCAGTAAGTGACTGTCCCATTGTTAGACAAAGACCTCCATCATTGAAATTAAGTTATCAAATACTGCAAAATCGTGTCCCAAAGCTGCACAAAACCTTCCATCATTGAACTAAATAAATCGCTTAAATTGATGGGTATTGGCTTAATCACCACGCTTACCGAAAGCGGGTTGATGATCCTAAGCCCGGGCTATGCGTCGATAAACCCAAGCAAACTTTTTGTCTGACCTGGGAATCGCACCATAACCCCCGGATATCGGGCCCAGGCTCGATACCGCTTAACCACTCAGCCACCGAGGCGCTCAAAACAATTATGATCATGAAGGATAAATCGAAAAACATGCTTTGTACAGGAGACAAACATAGCAGAATAAATAAGCTAACAACAACAACTTTTTTAATATATTTTTATTAAAATTTAACTTTTAGGTCTTAGGGAGTGACTTCATACATTTCCTACAATTATGTAAACTTTTTATATAAAAAAACCACCCCCATTATTCGACGTATGGTTTTATGATGACTTCCTCGTTTCGTCTCTTGCGTCTGATGTACAAATACTCCATGAGGAGCACTGATGATGCTGAGAAGATACCTGTGTGTGACAATAATCATAATAATTTGTGAAAAATCGTACGAAAATTTTCATATTTTTGTACGATTTTTCACAAAATGCGGAAAATGCGGAGATGAATGCGGAGATGTTAGGAGACGAATTCAAAAAGAAGTTTATTCAACATTTATGCATGTTCTAGTAATATTTCTTTTGTTAATATATGATGATAATAGTAATGAGAATTGAGAAATGATATATCCCCCAACCCCTTGAGTATTTCAGTGAAAATGTGGGGGCTTTACTAAGACCTCACTTCTTGTAAATATTTGAAAGTGACATTGCACTTTTTGTTTTATTTTCCAACACACATGCACATTCACGAACACTTAACGATTATTAATCCACCATTATTCTGCATTAATATTAAACTTAGCACATATTTTAGAAAATAAAACAAAACCGCCGACATGACATTTCACTGTCCCGCCAAGAAATCTGCGATTGGAACTTATTAACAATAATAGTTTTAAATTTTTTTATTAAAAGGAGAAGGCACTAAAGTACCTAAGAACAGAACAAAGAAGGAGCCCTGCATGTCCCTGAGGTTGACGGTGTGGTTGTCGGCCTCTTGCGCGATCGAAGAGGTCTTCCAGCAGCGGTCGCGCTTCGGCATATACGCGTGCAGCCACTTTGTGATGAGCCCCGCCTTCTTCATTCGGTTTATCCTGGGAAACGTAATTTTAATTTGATTAGCAAAAAAAAGTTGTTGTTAAATCATTTGGCTAGCATTTATGAAATTTCATCGCAATTAATGAAAAGCAGGCTGCAAACTTTGATCTGCAAACAATTTTAATACTGACAAAAAAAAATATCTTTATAGTGTCAACTTGTCATAATAATTACTAAAATTACTTGGTCAGCAAACTTCACAACTGGTCAGCGATTCAATTTTATTAAATCAAACAAATATTGCATATAATATGCAAGCCATAGGTAGTGGAGGTTACGAGGAGGGTTAGAGGTAATGAATCACCCGCGCGAGCCAAGCGAGCAAAGCGAGCGTGCCGAAGCAGCGGCAGGCGAAGCGCTAATAGTCATAGTCATAGATATTTATTAGTATCAAAAATGTCCCTCTTAATTGATTGCTTGCTACATGAGCTTGCTATGAAAGACTTGCCGACAGGCCGTGTACCCGTATGCCGGCACAGTAATATAACTAGCATCTTACTCCTTATTGATGACGGCCAAATATGGACTGCCTGCTGGTACGACCATCGCTAGTCGCTCATCCATGAACTCGTCAACACCTGCGTAAACAGAGTACATCAAAGAACAGAAGACTCAAGCTCAAAGGACTTATAAGAACTTTTTAATCTCTAAATATAAGAACGGCTCAGGCTGTATATTCATTCATTTCCTTTCAGCGGGGCGTAAAGCGTCGCATGTAGCGCGCACGCAACTAGTTTTCGCTGGAGCACGGTGCATAGTGTATTGACCAATTAGAAGCAGATAGAAGAAAATAGTAAATAGTCTAATATCACCTTTTCCCTACTACTGGGCGAAGACCTCCGCCAATTATAATCAAGTCATCGTCCCAATTATTAATCATAGCAATTACATTACAAGTACTCCCCTCATTTAAGTTCAAAGTGCTTCAGATGGCACGTTAAATCATTGGTTGTCATCGTGAAATCGGTCGCATTACCCTCATTAGATGTCATTTTCAACTAAGCAAAAGGGACTTCTTGGCGGGAAAGTGAAGAGTAATGTCTGCGGTTTTGTTTTGTTTTCTAAAATTTGTGTTATGTCGAATATTAATGTGAAATAATTGTGGATTATTAACCGTTAAGTGTTCGTGAGTGTAACATGAGTGTTGGCAAATGAAACAAAACAGAACAACGTCACTTTTCAAATTCTCTCAAGAAGTCCGCCCAAGGACTTAGTAAAGCCCCACATCTTTACTAAGATACTCGAGGGGTTGGGGGGTCTATCATTTCCACTTCTAATTTCTAATCATTCATCATCATCATACAGGTAGGAAATATTGTTTGTTTATGTATTTACTTGTAAGAAAAATTACTTTGACACTGGCTAAATGTGCTAATCGCACGAAGCCATCAACTAAAGAAAAAAAACTAAGCAAAATACTCATACTTACACCTTGCCCCAGGGGCGACCCTGTTATGTGGGACTCGCTTCCCTCTTCCTCGACCTGCCTCGGAAAACTGAACTATGGAAGATAAGGCCTACCGACTAAAAATTCTAGCAGCATCCATTCTCTGATGGCTTAACTCGAGACTAGACATGCTCTACTTCTGTATTGCATATTCTACTTAGGGACTTCCCTCTCTCCCAGAAGTAAAGATAGATATAGATAAATAAAACTCTTTATACATATACACACAGAAAAAAAAAACCAACGTAAAAAAGTACACCCAGCAAAAACTCACTGAGAGTGAAGTCGCAGTTGTCCGTGGCCATGTGGTCGGCGCGCATCATAAAGCTGAGCCGCAGCTTCCAGTCGAACACCACGTGCCTGCTCTCGCGCACGCGATTTAGCTGCTTCTTTACTGGAATCAATTAAACAAACTGTTTTATTTTTTTCTTAAAACGCTGACAACCGCGTAACACGTAGCGCTCACTGTCGGTCTGCATACAAGCAAAAGGGATGCAAATAGGTAATTCGAAAATGCTATTTTATTAAAATCTACACATTTTATTAAAAAATTAAACAATAGCGTTTTTCTTATATTATCGCGTATTACGTATTATTTTTAGAATAAGTTCACTAAATTTTATCGACGTACTTTAACAAATGAAAAAGATAGTCATGTAAATAGATACTGTTTGAGGAGACTTTGTATTTTTTTTCTATACTTAGAGGAAATTTCATAATTCTGCATTTTGGAAACAATTTAATTGTTTCAAATGTAGCCTTTTATAATTATAACATACCTATATTTTTCTTGGCGTTGTATACTTTTTATATAAACCAAGCGTAAGTAAAGCGCATTTCACAGTTGTGAACGCCTTAAAGACGCTGCGAGCCGGAAGAAGACGAGCAGCCTGGACAATGGAAATTGGAGGCGCCGGACTATAGACGCTTGCAAGTATTGTAGGTAACCCTGATGATTCAGTTCTTATCTACATTTTATATTATAAAGAGGAGAAGTTTGTAAGTTTGGATGTAGTAGTTTTAGTTTGTAAGGTATTTTCCGAAGCTACTAAACCGATTTGAAAAATTATTTCTCCTTATTTAGAATGAACCTTCAGGGTAAACATAGGCTATATTACAAATAGTAGTTTACGATTATTAAAATATTATATCCACGCGGACGAAGTCGCTGGCAAAGTGCAAGTGACCGACTATACTCGCGTAAACATAATTATGCCTTAAAGTTTCCAATAAGTACCCTTTAAACAATAGGTATCACTTAAGTGTAACTATGCGAAAAATAATAGCACGTCTCAGGCCGACACGGGAGATAGCGTTTGCAGTCTACCAGAAAAACGTAATTTACGGTTTTTAAAATTATTACCATCGCTTAGAATTACTTCCGATTCTTGTTAATTTATTCCTCAGCTACTTTGAATAGTTGTTTTAGACAACCACGTTAATAGTATGTTGCGCGCGCGATCTAACGCAATATAAAAATAGAAATCGAAACTTGATCAACTTCAATACCCAATTCAAAGAATACAATAATGGATTTAATTTTTTTGTTAGGTTCATATTTTTTGAATATTTTTAATCAAAGGTCATATCATTTCAGGGTCATATCAAGCTATCTCCTGAGACGTGCCGGTTTTTAGTACACTCGCATATAATCTATGTAAATCAAAATGAATGTTGCTAAGCACAAAACTCGAGAACGGCTGAACGGATTTGGATGAAATTTTGCACATAGACAGACCATGGCCCGGACTAGGACATAGTATACTTTTTATCCCGGTAACAGGTTCCTGCGGGATAGTGTAGTCTTCGCGAACGAAGTCGCGGGCGACAACTAGTAAATAATAATAAATTATATTATATTTTGTGCAAAATAGATAGAGTTAACGGCACAGTGATCGACAACTTACGCCCAGTGTTCGAGACAGTGTTTGTCGCTAAGAAATAATATAGATTTTCATCTTCGATCATCTAAACACATTTTCATTGAATGACAGCTAGGAAGCAAATGGTCTGTATTCAAACGTTACTAAAGACTAAAATCAATTGCTGACATTGTTTTTAAAGATCAAAGGAATAAATGACGATTGCTGGTTCCTTTCGATCACTGGTGTCGCATGCCGCTACCACCGTACAGGGTGTAATCGTTAAGTGTGCACAGGCGATTATTCCGAAACTATGAGAGTTATAAAAAAACCTTAAAACTGATAACGAAAGTACGTTATCTAATGAGTAAAATGGCATCAATAACTTTTTAAAAATCAAACAAGAAGTATCCAAAATTTTGACATTAAACACTCCCATACATTTAGTATGATATAAGTAGAAAGGTTTTAGTTTTCTTATTTTAAGTGGTCTAGTACTCATTTTACCTTAATCATATTTTATGATTACGTATGATATGAATTATCATATACGTATCATATACATTTGCGGAGTAATCATTAAATTACTCCGCAAATGTTAAGGAAAGTTCATTTAGAAACTGTAAATAGAGCTCGTCATTGTATCGCACAACAAGGACGTCATTTCGAACATCTACTTTGATAATCTAATAATCTCATACTAAATATATGGGAGTGTATAATGTCAAAATTTTTTATACTTCTCGTTTGATTTTTAAAAAGTTATTGATGCCATTTTACTCATTAGATAACGTACTTTCGTTATCAGTTTTAAGTTTTTTGATATCTCTCATAGTAGCGGAATAATCGCCTGTGCACACTTAACGATAACACTCTGTATATGTATATTGATTTCTTCAAGTGTACAAGTAAATTAAATATTAAAATATAACATTTTTATTCAACTAACAGTGTGTCGATTGCCGGCTGTCGTCGATGCCAGCGCTGCTTATCTCCGCTCCTTTCAGCAGGGCAATGTACTTCGCTTGGTCTGTATTCTAGTAGAGATAACAGAAAGGGCCCGAGTTATGCAAAAACTTTGACAGCGAGTATCTTCAGTTATAGTTACAAAGAGTTCAAGAATCGCTAAATCAAACACAAAGGCTGGTTATTACATAAGTTATTCCCACTATTGTGTTCAAGCCTTCCAATATGTCGTTCTTATAGTGACAAGACCTAATAAGTAACATTACTATGAATTTTTACTTTCTATTGCAATATACTTGATATTCATTATCGCATCTCGCTAAACCAACGAGCTTTTTCTACTTAGACAGAATGTAAGTTCTTCTTTAAAAAGACTATATAATACTGACATAATTTGGTTTGATCAAAATTAATTCAGAGCAATTGATTAAACATTTAATTTAAAAATAATTCACATCTACTAATTTATTATTTTCACTTACTTGAGAAAAATGACAACTTGAGTAAAAATATTTTGGGTATTTATTTTAGTTTTAAGTTGTACCTTCAACTCCATTTCCAGATACGAGCCTTTCTGTATTGCCCAGGTGTAAGTCTGGCTGTTCTCCAGCAGTTCGTTAATGGACGTCACCGGTATCTCCTGCTTGGGGAAGGTGAGGAAGGCGACCAGGTTACCCGAGTAGGTCGTAACAACAACCAACACGACCAGCCACCACGTGCCGACCACCAGGCGACCACTGTCCGCTCGGGGGAGGTACATGCCCCCTGAAAGTTGTAGTTATTTTGAGTGTTAATAACATCGATATACATCATCATCTTTATCATCAGCCTATATTTAGTCCACAGCTGCACATAGGTCTCTCCAAGTGCACGTTAATGTGGACGATTGGCGGCTACTCTTATCCAGCTCTTGTCAGCCACCTTGCGATGATCGTCGCACCGCTTAGTGTGAGGGCGTCCTACCTATACCACATTTACCAATACGCGGTCTCCACTTAGGAATTGTTCATCCCCAACGGTTATAGGTTTTGCGACTAATTATCGATGGTAAATAGATGATTAATTCCGGCAAAATCAGCCCAGAGGATGCAAAGTTAACACTGCTTGGGCAGCAGTGAAAACCAGATTGCAGACTTCGTCCGTAACACATTTATAATGTACCTATAGTTTGTGCCAAAAATAAAATAATGATCGTAATTACATAGATATCTCCTTATTGTATTGGTAATACCTAATAATAATTTACCAGCGTTGTTGCGACACGCTTCGTTCGCAACAACACAAGCTGAGGCGGGGTCCTGATTGACCTATGCATTGTTATTTTTATTTTTTATGTAAGTATATTAGTGTGTGTGGTCAATAAATGTTTCTCTCTCTATCTCTCCCCCCCCTCTCTATCTCCTCCCCCCTTAGCTCTCTGCCCCCCCTCTCTCTCTCTCTCTCTCTCTCTCTCTCTCTTAGCATAGCCTAAAATTTTTGCATGCTGAATATTCTTAGCAAACTTGAATTGAACTGTTGAACTTTAAAATCTATACTTACATGGGCCAAGCCAACATTACTTTATGCGTGTAATGGTTGATAAAGTAATACTACTCTTTAAAGACGGGTAAACTAGAGTATTTTAAAGTGAAGTCTTTGTTGCCATTACTTTTTGACCTACTTGAGCAGCCTGAGGAAGGCTCACCTTGCTGCAGCAACGCGCCATACACATACCATAGGCAGTTGTGTATCGTGGCCAGGCCGCCCTGGCGTGTGATCTCCATAGCTTCGTAGTACGGGCTCAGTCGATGCACCACGTACAGCGTCGGGCCCATGAGAATCACACCCAAGCCCAGACATATCCAAGTCTGCAAAAAATTTCGAAGCATTCCATTTTTAGATTTCAATCGCAATATTCTGGTTTGGTAATTTAAATCTGGTTTTATCCAGTAATGTTGGCAGAATCGATTTAATTTATGCTTTCTTGAAGACGTCATTCGTCTTAACGCAATTATTTTTAAGATATATTAATATTGCTTAATATCGTTCATTCTCGTTTCGTTTTTGTTTCGTCCGTATTCTGTTATCAGAGGGGCTAATGTGAGTTATTTTTGACATTAGATCACGTTGACGAAAACGAGAATTTGTATGGCAAAGTTTTAACTCTTCTCGTATGTCGCCAGGAGGCGCTGCTGCAATGCCATACTGATTTTCGTTTTCGTAAACGTAACCGAGAATACGGATAGTAAACAAAACTCACACTAGACACTCGTATATTTTATACGATACGATAGTATATTAGAATTTATATCTGTAACTCTGCGCTCTATCTCTGTCTTTGTGGACCATAATCCGATTTTGAACCCAGAGGTCTCGAACTCACAACAATTGTAAATTATGCAAAATGTATAAATACATGTGGTTGAACATCCACTGGAGTGTACAATGCTGGTGAAAGCTGTATGCAAATCTGCAAATTTAGACACTCGTATATTGCTTTGATTTCTGTCAGTTATTCTTAGTGTAAGAATAACTGACTACTTAAATTATAAACATGGTAAGAACCCCGTTATAATTTTTTTTACATCTTTCGACAAGCACTTGGCCTTATAAGGCCGAAGGTGGAAGCACACTTAACCCGGCTGCTCAACTATTGAAGCACTGGCTATCTTATCTCTAGCTGCCGGAACACAACAATGCTACAAACATTGATTTTATAATACATAATATGCATTTTTGTGTATAGGTAACAGCTAAGTAGTTTAAACATTTTCGTAAGTGTCGTCAGCTACCATGTGTGTGGCTAATGCGAGTTATATTTACTTTCCTCGTTTTTAATAGTTTGCAATAGTGAAACATTAAAAATCGTTAACTAACATCACTAAAGTCAGCGTTGGAACATTAACTGTATGTTTTTATATCTTACGGGTAAGCACCTTGGCCTTCATCCCACCTGATGTTAAGTGATGAGGCCGAAGGTGGAAGCGCACTTCACCCGGAATCCTTAACGACTGAAGCACTTGCTAACAGCGATGGGCGTTATTCAACTTAGATTAAACAACTATCAATTTGGCTGAACAACGATCACTAGTTATTCAACGACAAAAAAACTATCTATTTTCCACAACGCTCTAAACTTTTATAACCGAGCGAATATATACTTTAAGTAAACAACAAAACGATAGATAGTTTGTTCACGCGTGAACGAATGAACGAAACTATAGTGACGTTTGCATAAGTGTGATTATTCATATTTCACTGGCATTGCAATATAGACAGTCCTAAGCCTGGTAAAGTACGAAGGAAAGTTAATTGAAAACTTTAACAGCAGGTAACAACTCAAACCTAACAACGTAAAATGTTAATATTCATACAGTTCGTCGACGTTGTGGAAGGAAATAGATAATTGTCAAAAATAAATAGTTTTAATAACGTTATTTGCAAACGGATAACGTTTTCGTTTCGTGATTTCAAAAAACGAAAACGTTACATCGCTACTTGCTATCTTAGCTCTAGCTGCCGGGAACAACACTACTACTAACTTTGATGTTATGGCAACATTATTAAGATACAATAGTGATAACTAGGCCAGGCAGACCAACATACCCTACCACCAACCAAACCGAGTACTAAAATATTATGTACCACGCGCTGGGAATCGAACCTGGGACCTCTGGGTCTGATAATGCGGTGACAACAATTTTCCACAGAGACAATTTTCAGTCATCCCCTGACCACGGGAAGTGCAACAACAAAACCGAAAAGTCTGCAGGTAGTAAAGACTGTCTTATTAGTCATAATTATACCTTATCTATGGATACATTAGCTTAATGAAACGCAATATAACGGTTTTACATAACAATAAAACCGATATTATATGCCGAGAGGGAAAACATACAGCATTGTTTATGAAGAAGCAGTGTGTACTTAGCTTTATCCATAGACAAACTTATAGTTCCAACGTCTGCCGCTAGGTGACAGCTAGCAAGAGCGCGGAAACCGCCGCCATCTTAGTAGGTCATAGTCTTCACCAGGAAGGCCTTCCTGCAATGCTGTATGTTTTCCCTCTCGGCACATAATATCGGTTTTATTGTTATGTAAAACCGTTATATTGATGTGCCTCCGGAAAACATACAGCATTGTTTATGAAGACGTGTTTGTTATCTGCTGGTGAAATAATATAACACAACGCTATGATGATTATAAAAAGCTTGAGATTAGTTTAAATGAAAAACTAAGCAAGAAGTATAAACAAACATCTTAATTTTAATGGCGTTTATTTATTTATTCATCATCACACAATGTATTTCGAATAATCAAAAAATAAATTTAGAAATATATTTCTAAATTTATTATTATAACTAAAAAATTAAATATTTTTTAACAACTATAAATTAAGGGCCCCCCCCTTAATTTATTAAAAAAATCATTTTGATTATTTTTAGGGAGCTCAATCATTCTGCAATAATGATTAAAAAATGTATTAGGAGATTTCCAATTGCCTCAAGTAAGAATATTATCTATCGGTTGATTATCTAACCACCCTAAAGATGCCACTGCTGACCTGCAGCTTCCTGGGCTTGCCTCAATTCCACTGTCTTTTAAGACTGTGCGTACCCAGTTTCCTATGACAGTGCGTGATGCCGCTTTAACGGTTCCACGTGTTAAAGGAGGTGTTATACCGTGTTTTAACAAAACTTTATGGTGGCGTTGACCGCCTGCTGTCTGTCATTATATATGAATGTTTTTTCTACTTCGGTTTATCTTTTGTCTTGTCATATAAAAAATCTATCTTACTGAATATTGCTTTGTAATTTTATTTAATATTTTAGATCATAATAAGGTCCTCTAATACCACGCACCGTTATAAAAAGATTATTTAAGTCTTTGCTTTCAGATCTTCGAGGCATCATTTTACTTATGTATTTCCTCATTAATGTGACGGGACAAATATTTATATTTTCATGTTTGGAAAGCATCCAGGCTGATTGCCTGCGAGAATGTGTGTCGGTTTTAGAACCAAACGCTGGTAAAAGGAAAATATTTTCATCATTGTCAATGAAACTGTCATTGGAAACTCTCAGTAAAGTGAGGTCATGGACTCTGCGCCCAGAAGCTAGTAACAACAACGATGCTGTTCTTCGAGCTAATTCGAAGAGCGATTCCTTGGGTGTATTGGACGAAAGCCAGTTTATAACAACTGTTGGGTCCCATGTAAATAAAGTTTTAACTATCTTTGGTTTGGCTACTCCAATTGCCTTAAGGGCATGTTTTACGATAAAATTTGAAAAAGATTTTTGTTCTACATGTGGGCCACAATAGGTCAAGACCGCTGATTTGTGAACCGAAATAGTGCCGTACGATAACTTTTCGTTTAAAAACAGATTAATTAAAAATTTGGCAACATCAGCAGGCTGTGGAGATTTTGGATTTATTTTAGAACTAGAACACCATGTAAGCTATCTTCTGATTGCTGGTACATAAGTCGATAAGGTGGATTGACGCCAGCTGTTTTTTAATAACTCTTTTACTTTTATCGACCATTTTTTTATTTGATTGCCCCACCCCCAATTTTTCAGACTTTCAAGGTTAATGTCTGCACTTGTGGTGGAGGCTGTAATGTTTTCATGTCTATCAACGACTGCGACAGATTCTGAATCTCGTATGGGTGATCTAGTGATCGAGATTTCAGGTCTTGTAACCAGAATGCCTAAGGCCATTCTGGTGCCACTATTAAATATGTTTCTTTGGCACTGTTTAGATGAGTCAGTACTCTGGGAAGGTACATCGGATGAGCTGTCCGTGTTTGAAGAGTTTTCTTCAGCCACAGGATCCCTCTCAGGCGTCGGCGAGTTTGAATTAACTTGACGAACGCGACACTCGTCGTCTACGACATCGTTAGAACCGCGCGCCGACGAAGGGTTCATTTTAAAATAGTAATTTACAACAAATTCCAAAAATATTTACGATATTAATTGCAAATATCTATAAAAAAGAACCGTTTGAACTTATTTTTCTAAAATGTTGAAAGATTGAAAAAATAATTTCGGGTTTTCGACCGCACTACACCGTACGGGGCGAAAGTACACAACGCTATGACCTACTAAGATGGCGGCAGTTCCCGCGCTCTTGCTGGCTGTCACCTAGAGATAGACGTTGGAACTATAAGTTTGTTTATGGATAAAGCTAAGTACACACTGCTTCTTCATAAACAATGCAGTATGTTTTCCGGAGGCACATCAATAGTTTATTAAATGTATACTAACGTCAGTCGTGAAAGGCAACAAGAAGAGCAACGCCCTGCTCAGTTCTCGCGGTCGCGCTATCATGAAACTATAAGGCTGGGAAGTCACTGCTGTCGTGTAGTTGATGCCTACAAACAGAATAAGCTTACGTCTCATCATCATTAGCTAATTTTATATCCCCACTGCAACGGGACGAGCCTTCCCTATGGATGGATAGGGAGAACGGGCCATAAACCGCGGGCCCAGTGTAGATTGGTGGTTGTTAACAACTGCTAATGCAGCCGGGACCAACCGCTTAACGTGCCTTCTGAAGCACGGAGGAGTTCGAGATTATACATTTTTGGTCACCCATCCGATGACCGGCCTTTGCAAAAGTTGCTTAACCACAGCACTCGCAGACCGGGCGCGTTAACCACTGCGCCATCGAGCTGCTTACGTCTATATCGATCAAATACTAAAGCAAGGGCCGAAACAGCATGAGACACAGCAACAGTGTGGTACAGAGACAGTGAAGAACAGAAGACAGAAGCCAGTGTGGCATAGAAGCAGTGCAGTTCAGAAGTCGTTTGGAACAAAAGCAGTGCGGGACGGTGGAAGTGTGGATTAGGGCCAGTGCGGGAAAGATGCAGACAGAAGCCGTTCAGGACAGAAGCCGTTTGGAACAGAAGCAGTTCGGGACAAAAACAGTGTGGGACAGAAACGATGCGTGATAGAAGATGTGGGGAACAGAAGTGCAGTGTAGGCGGGCGGCAATTTCTTAGCATTATAACAGCGTCGGGTGTGATGTATCAATATGGCGGCTATAATGAAAATGAAATTTGACCTGGCGGTGGGTCCGGAAGCACTGTGAAGGCCGCAACAGCGATGGCCGCTTGACCCTTGGCGACCGCTGTCAACGTCAGCATTGCGTCCTGGCTGTGGGACAACTGTACACATACAGACATTAGGCATTTTCACAGTTGCGTTTAAGGCGAATGCCATGATGTTTGAGACGCGTTGCAAGTCGTAGGAGGCGATTTTTGTATGATTTTTGTCAAATCGTTAATGTTGATTTTGTATATGCAGGAAATTAACTAAACACTAACAGGGTAAACGTACTCCCAACTCTCAAATTTGAACTTCTATTAAACCTGGTTTACGCTAATGTTGTCTTTATCTGCCTTTCAAACAAAAAATGTGACAGCATCACTAAAACAAAGTTTAACTTTAGTCTACACTTTAAAATCAAGGGGTGTATGACCATTATAAATCTACATTTTTTAAGAAAAGAAAAAATTGATCAGAAGAACCTATTAAACTTACATCTTCCAATGATTCATTCGATAATAGACGCTTAACATGGCTTGGCAGTAAAATTTTAATACTGAAATACAAACAAATTGACATTTTAGTTATAGGAGTTACTTCATATAACATTAACCCCCTTATTCATAAAAACTTAGTTAAATACTGTTTTGTCAACGTCAGTCAAACGTCATTTTGAGTTTGAGAAAAAGAGACAAAACAATGGCTAACTAAATGATGCTTAAATAGTTTTTATGAATAAGGGGGTTAATTAATAAAATCTTCTTAAATTCACTATACAATATAGTTTTACATAGAAAGCAGTAAAAGAGCATATTATTCTAAAATATGAGCGTATTAGTTAAATATTTGCCTAATACAAATAACATTCTCTTACGTGAAATTTTTATTAATAGCAAGTTGATTGACAATATCAAATATAAGTCCGCTGTAACTTATGATTGAGCCAGTCTCGTTGACTTGTAATATTGTCCATGGAGGGTTCTGTAAAACCAAAAAAATAATGTACTCTAATCATAATCTTATTATTCAAGTCACATAAACTTTCAGTTACAATTAAATACATACAATTACGGTATAAAGAACCTTACGTGATAAGTGATAATAGGTAAATCTTTTCCACGAAAACCGTGTTCGACATGTGGGAATAGCACGTCGTCAAATCGTAATGCGTCCATTGGCCGCCAAAATCCCACCTAAATAATTAAAAATATACATCATAATCAATATCAATCAATCAATAAAAAAAAGTAAAAAAGAAATCTTAATTATGGTAGTTATGAAATCCTGCGCACTCCTCGCTCTTGTAAGATGGCGTTGGTGTCATTACGTTTGGAGAATTTATGAGCTGTTTATATATATATATATATCACGACATGACTGTTGCTTAACCAGCAGGGGAGGGAGGGATGCTTATATCTTCGAACGAAGCACTTCGAGTAATTATGATCGAACTTCACGTACCTACAGGTAAGTTCGTTTGATCATTAAATGAAATGAAACAACTTTTACAGAATTTACCACCATCCAGGATTCCATCATATAAAGAGTAAATCCCAGTCCCAACATCATACTGCCAGACCAAAAGATACTGTAAGCCCTTTCTGCGTAAAACGGAACGAACATAATTAAATTTAAATGAGGGTATACACTACTAACTAATTATGAGACGACCAACACCTCAGTCTCCCTGTGACCACGGACCCTGCAAAGGGTTCGAAACGTCAGGATAAACATTAATTATCTTATCTTATCTTCTTATCTTAGTGGGGCCTGCCGAGATATCCCTCTTGCAATAACACTTCGACCCATCGGGAAAACATTAATTAAAAGTAATGTGTAAAATAAACGCGAGTAGATCCGTAAAAGTTGTTTAATTTCAATATATAAGTATTTTTATTTTATTTTATGTGTGGTTTAATGCTTTTTTTATATTAAAAGGAGGCAAACGAGCAGGCGGGTCACCTGATAGAAAGTAATCACCGCCGCCCATGGACAAAAGCAAAGTAATCGCAGATGCGTTGCCGGCCTCGAGGAAGGAGTTGGATCTCGAGGAGGGAGTAGGAATTGGGGAGGTTGAGAGATGGCCCTCCGGTACTTTCACTCACCGAACACAACAGCAACGAGTGCCATTGTTTCACGTCGATATTCTGTGAGAGGGTGGTAGTCGCCGGGCGAACCGCCCCAATTCGTGCTGCAACGCAGCTTCAAATAAATAAGGCTCTTTTCCTAACACCACGATATATATCCCCAGCTGATCTTACTTGCAGCAGATCTACATGTTCTATGATGCCGGTGGAGACATTAACGGGAGCTTCGGAGTCCGTGATGACTTGCTCTGTATCGTAAGCCCGGTAAGTGGTGCCCCAGGTGTCCGCTGCTAAAGCCCGCCAAGTGCTGCAGTTGCCACAAGTGCTTTTCACTGCTATGTGTTGCTGAAGTTGAAAAGAAAAGGAAGATAAGACAAAAAGAGGTTTGTTTTCCAATATTTGTTTTTGTGAAATGGGGTTTCTCAAATTTAAGTGTTGGTAGAGACAATCGTATGCTCGGGTTGAATCCGAGAAATCATGGTTCAGACCGTTAGACTACTGACGTGAACCCTAACAAGCATATTAGCTGTCTAGGTGACCTAACAAACTGTTTTTAATGTGCATTAATAATAATCTTTATAAAAAATACACTTTATAATTTATCTAAAATTAATATAGTGTGAGCGGCTTTGCATCTTCTTAAAGCCAGTTTTGATGATACGTCTGGTTTGTAATTGATAATGATCCAACTTTTAGGCAAACACAAATCAGCTAAAAAGTTAGGCAAATACATTTTATAAATAGTACCTGGATGACCAAGCTTTGCTCGTTATTTTTTTTATAACGTTTTCTAAAAATTAAACCTAGCTAAATCGATTTATCGCTCCCGAAACCCACTGCATACTAAATTTCATGAAAATCGTTGTAGCCGTTTCCGAGATTCAGGTTGTTTAAATACAAGAATTGCTCGTTTATAGGTATTAGATACTCGTAGAGAGGACTGACATCAATAGAGTCGCTAATTAGTATTACAAAGTAACAAAATAAGGTTTTACACACGTTTTATGAGTATTTTACTTTCACTTTTCTTTCTTTCACTTTCTACGGTCTAAGCACCGGAAATTCCGGCCTTATTCCTTGTCCACATAATATAGGGTAAGTGGCTTAATCACCACGCTTGTCAAATGCGGGTTGTTGATCAGAAAACCAGGATATGCATCGAAAAATCACTTGCCCGAAACAATTTGCCCGAGCGCATTGCCACTCGCCCACCGAGGCGTTATAATTAGTGTAAGGAAAAGTTGTTGACTCTCTGTGTGACGTTCTACCTGCATATGTTTGAGTAGCATAGTCCTTCTCTGCAGCTTCGAGGGTCTGATCGCCTCCCACTCCTCGTCAGACACCTGCGCAGCCACGTCGAGCTCTTCCTGCACCGCCGCATCCAGGGCTGAGATGAACGCGTTCATCAGCTCATGGCAGTAGCACATTATGCCGTTCTGCGAAAACGTCCCGTAAAGTTATAAACAATATTTATATGGATGTATTGGAACGCCTTGTTTTTTTGTAACCCTAATTTGTCATTGGCACACAATTTATACGCCTAAAAATTTTTGGCGCAATTTTTACTTATCTTAAATCATCATTGGGTGAAACATTTTATTGTCCCTAATACTAACATTACTAAATTACTTTTCGCCTAAAAGCGTAACGCCCACTTAATATTTTTTTGTTATTAGCATATATTAAGCAAACATGCAAGCAAGCGTGCAAGCAAGCATGTAGTTAGTTCGTATGCACTATGCAAGTAGCAGGTACTGTTTTGTTCCGCTCACTTTACTCGCTCTGTTTCGCGCGGTCACAAGTCTAACCTAACTTTTTATAGCCACCCGATCGTTTTTTTTTCTTCCGCTCTTCGGTCTCCTTTGTTGATAGGTACCACTTTCTCACAAGACATTAATTGTTAAAATTAAAAGTAAAACATACGTTTTAAAAATTAAGCTTTTATTTGGACTTCTTGACGGGAAAGTTAAGAGCCATGTCTGCGGTTTTGTTTTATTTTCTAAAAAAAACAGAGCTGGTGATGATTTACTTATTTTATTTACCTTGCACTCTGGATTATTGTCGGTCAAGTTGAACATGAAGGCCACATTCTCGCCCTCATACAGAGCGTTGATCAGCCCCGACAGGTTACCGTGGCGCTTGTTCGTATCGGAGATCATATACAGCCACTGAGCTTGCGTGTGCGACATCAGGAGGTCCCTCGCTATCTCCGACATGGTCGTCATGACTTCTGTGGTGACTATTGCTAAGAAATTTTCTCCTGAAAAATCATTTTTTTAATAAGCTGCCAATCTGCTGGGGTTGGGTGGCTACATTAACGGAATGCTTTCTGGCCACTGGGCGAAGATCACACACAGGCTTTAGTAGATGAACAAAGCTGCTAATTGCCTTTTTTTTTTGGAGAGAGAGTGCTGATTGCCTCAAAAGGCTTTTTCAGCTTCACCGGCCTTTTTTGGGGGAGACGAGAAACTTAAAAGGTTCCTCAAGCCGTGTAAAACGAATCACCTTCGAAAGTTTTCTAGAGGGAACGGCATCACGCACTAAGGCCCCGTGTCCTACTAGATTCTCCGAGGGGTTCGGATCAGATCAGGGCGCTGAGTGCCGCTTAGAAAAAGGTGACAAGATAATCTGGGCGCACACTAGATCGACTGGCGTAAGGTGGCTCGTGAAAGAGATACAAAATAAAAGGATTTGAGGAATCCCTTTCTCAGCTGTGGGACAATATAGGCTTTTATGAATTTATGAATTAATTAGCTTGTGGCCGATATATTGACAAAAGGAACAGTTTTGAAAAACATTTATTTTGTATAACGAAAATGGGATTGCGTTGTTAGGCCTCTTTCTCACCGGATCGCTACGTTTTCGTTTCGGTAACGCCTCTGCACCGAATCTGTACAGATTTTCTGCTGAAAAACATTTATTGACAGGCTCTGGATGTTTTTGGTACGGTATATTATAGTAGAGTCGCGTCAACATGACCGGTGTTGTGAGGGAGGCGCGCGGCGGAGCGTGGGGGAGGCCGGCCGCTCTGTACAGATTCTGTGCAGAGGACGCGTATTCGCTCGGTAAAAAATCTGTACCGAAACGACTCGGCCTGAAAACACTCATTTGATTACATGCGTTCGATAAACAATCTGTACAGATTCGGTGCAGAGGCGGTACCGAAACGAAAACGTACCGATCCGGTGAGGAAGAGGCCTTAGACAGAACGCACCTTAATTCGTATACCCAAATTGTTTTGTACTCTATGTAGCTACATCGACAGCTGTCGATATTGGTGACCCGGCAAATAAATCACACTATATTCATTTATTTCCCTATTGTTTTATTCAATATATCTAAGTAAACTTCAGAGACCGAGTGTTGGTCAGTCTACAGCTGAGGTGGAGTAGTCTTAAGCACACCCACCTATGTATTTAACGGGCAATTTGGACAGCACCCTGTGGATCTCCTTCCGTCGCAAGTATTCGTTGATCTCGTGTTTCATCTTGTACACGGAGACGGACACCGGGGCTGTGGCGACGCCGCCATCGACCTGTGACGTCAGCGACTGTACCACGCGTGACACCATGTCTCGATCTGGCAGAATCAAACATTACTTCGTACATTCATTCTTACATTAATTCGGCTATTATTATCAACTTACAGCTTCGAAATTTGAATTTTGACAAGCACCGAAAGGAGTGCCTATATACCTGTCAATGATGTATGTCCCTTTTATTTTACGTAATCAGTCACGCAAAAAAAAACTTGAATTAATTACCGACATGTTTTCATTGTTTTTAAGTACCTATGACTGAAATCGCATAAAAACAGTTAAACCCAGTTAAGCATAGAAAATTTATAATTATTTACATTATAATTTTACGCAAATATTGTTGCGAACAAATTACAATTTGAAAAAAATATTTTTTCAACTCTTTGTCTTTTTTACCCGACTGCAAAGGAAGGGTATTGTTTTTCGCGCGTATCTTGTATGTATGTATGTATGTATGTATGTATGTGTGTATGTTTGTAATATTCTTTATCACTTCATATCTCCAAAACCGCTGAACGGATTTACATAATTGAGGTATCGTTGATTTGTCTTAGCTGCCCAAGTGTTCATAGATAGGTGACGTTAAAAAAAACAAACATGGCGGCTGTGCGATGCCATTGGACTACATGGGCTACATAACATGCAGTCGGAGCCATAAAATTTAATTATTAGTCAAATCATTCTCACTTTGTGCGTGCCTCCGACTGTGTGTTGTGTATGATTTATTTCGCTGGCTTTATCTAATTATTGAATTTTTATTTTGTTCCGGCCTTTTCACTTGATTTTCTATTTATTTATTATTTTTTACGCAGGTAGGTTTTTGTTTTTTTTATATAATTTTTTTTTTTAAGTTTCTTTATATTATTTTGAATTTTTTATGTTAACAAGATAAAATTTTACTAGAAAAAATCGGTTTAATAACCGGTCCAATGCTCTCCCGCTGAGCCGCCGAGGCCTCGGTAGCTCAGCGGTTATCCAAGTCGTGGGTTCGATTCCCACTCGAGCTTCCAGAGGCTGGTTGATTTTTGCCAGTAAAATAGAAGTTAAGTTAAGTTTAAGTTTCATTTAAATTGGCTTATTGGTTTGAAAGAATCAGAGCTTTACAGTTTGTATGGAATATAATGGATATAAAATGGGTCCAAAGAATTGTAGCATATATGTCTAGATATCCTATGTATGTATGTTCAGTTTTTACAATCTTTTATAGAGAAATTTAAAAAAAAAATTGTCAAAATTGAGAGGAGAGAACGTCCGTCCAGCTCAACGCGCAATGGCTACCTGCCGCAGTACGTGCGGCCAGCCGTCGAGTCGAGTTCAGTGGTGATTTACCAATCTACCCTCAATTCAACAGTAGAAATCGAACAATGTACCTACCCAAAGTTTCGAACGACCTGCACCGGTGGTGGTCACGAGCTGATTACACCTTTTTTATCTGTTTACCCGTATACTACCGCGCCCGGGGAGACGCAGATAGTTATATGTGGGGTCCTCCCCTCCAGCTCCCGCCTCCCTGCCCAGACCCGACCGAGCTGATGACACCTAGAATACCTTTACTAAACAGTTGGAAGCACTTTAGATTAAATAACACCGTAAAAGGGGGGGAGGGGGGAAGGGGGGAACCTAGGGGAGGGGGAAAGTGCGGAAATGCATAGTTTTTAAGATAAGCAATACTTTCATCTGATATCAATATTGAGAGAGTGGGAGGGGGATCTAATCCCCGTACCTCCAATTGTAAGGTTATGAATCTACAAAAGTTACATTATTATACGTTAGGGGACAATTTGCTCCCCCCTTTCGTGACTGCGCTCCCACCTTTCGTGACTGGACCTCGGTACGCTGCGCTTCGCTCGAAAAAAAAAATTACTTAACCTAACCAACAGTAAGGATTTTCTGTATTTGATTTGAAGAAGAATTTGGAAGGGGAGCCCCTCTCCCAATTTTTCCGACCCTCCCTCACTCTTGTATAGACTCAGTCGAAGACATAGTAGCAGTTACCACAGAAAGAAGATAGGTATTCAAAGCGACTCAATCGAAAACACTGAGCACGACCGACGTAACGCGAAACGCAAGTACAAGCAGTGAATGACTGACCAAATGGCGGTCGACTTTGACTTGACAGTTGACACATACGATGTCATTCCGTTTCACTGTTTAATAATGTTTATTGACAATTTTGTACAAACATCATACATATTAAGGAAAGTTAGACATGTACGATGCTTAAGTATGACGTAACGTTTTAATATCTTACATCAAAAAACATGTCGATTTTCCTTCAATTCTTGATTACTATTTGCAATTTTCAATAAATTCTAGCGTAAAAACTATGCATCTTCGCGCCGTGAAATTTTAGTAAATCATACTTCTTTAGCAAAACTATCTATAAAAAAAATATGGTGCTTATATCAGGTGTTACTTAATCTAAAGCTGAGCCAAATAGTTGGCAAAAACCATGTTTATGTACGTAAGGGCCAGCCAGTGTAAAATAAAACAGTACACGCTATACCCACTCAACGTGTCGTCGTGTAATATCACAGCAGACTTCCACTTGAAAGCTCGCGTCGTCCTCATGTCAAGTATAATTTGTGGTAGTTCTTCGCCCGGCTCCACATACGTGACAGTCACCGCCGTGTCCATGGGCAGCCGTGGACAGTCGACTTCTGTCAACGCGAACATCAGGAGATCCTCTTCTTCAGTTCGGGAGTAGAGAGACCATGTGTCCTCGCAAGAGGCTACACTAAATACAGCTAGGAAACCTGTGAAAAACAATGTTATGCGTAATTTTTAAATTGAAACGCCACGTTAACGAAAACGAAAATTAGTATGGATACTATTGATATTAATTTTAATTATGTATTGGAACTAATTTTCGTTTTCGTAAACGTAATCGAATGAATACGGACAGTAAACAACTCACACTAAGCACTCTGATGTCGATGTTAATGAAAATAAAAACAACAACAACTGTACAACTATTAGTTTACCCGTCCCTTTTTAAGGCGTCTTGTATAATGTAACATTGTTCTGCAACACTCTGTATAATCAGTGTTGTAGCAGTGTTATTGCGGTTGCGAAAACATGAGGGTAATTGTGGTAATACTGCCTTAAAAACTAGGTTGTGTCCCTGATTTTAGCTCTTCGAGCAAATAAACCAACAGTAAATAAATGATACAGAAAGTATTATATTTCATAGTGTATTTTTATATCAAGATTACCGATTAGATTCTTTATTACTTCGCCGTCGATTTGTGAATTGTGAATGCAATTTATCTCATTAAAATCTGTGGATAATGAAGGGCCAAAATAACGTTATGTAGGTTATGCACCCATAAAGAGAATAAGTACCTTTCTTGAGGCTAATAGAGGTCCAGGAAAAGTAATGGACGACGACGCCCCCGTGCTTGAGCTCGACCCTCGCCAACTCCTTGATGTAGTCCTTCAGCTCGTCTAGGACCACTTGGTACCGATCACCGAGGAACTGCCGGTCTAGGACCACCGCTACAATAGGGCAATTTAGCTGGTTAGTCAATAGAGGAACTTTTTAGCACCTGTCAAAACGATTTCATCATCATCATCATCAGCTTATTTTATGTCCCCACTCCTGAGGCACGAGCCTTCCCTATGGATGGATAGGGAGAACTGACCTTAAACCATCACGCGAGCCCAGTGCGGATTGGTGGTTGTTAACGACTGCTAAAGCAGCCGGGACCATCAATGGATTTACGTGCCTTACAAAGCACGGAGGAGCTTAGATGATAAATGTTCACCTTTTAGGTTACAAAAATCCTATTGTAGGTTAAATAAAATACAAATAATACAAATACAAATAAAAATACAGAGACTGTAGTACGGAATCTTAGATACAAAATAATAAAAAAGCGATTAAATGGATGCAAAAATGAAGAAATTTTACATTTTAAATAAGCCTAAGTACAACAATAAAGTTTTTTTAAGCATTGTTCACCTTAAAATGTTTCTGTCCGTTCTATGTGACGTGTTATAAAAACGCGCCTAAGATTGAAATGAAGTGACGTTTGGGTAATGACATGAGTAATCATGGTGCTCATGCTGCGAATTGCTTCTAATAGGCTTTCCTTTTCACACTAATGCGTTTGAACCGCTCTCTCGCTCGATCAGTGAGTTGTACCAATTATTTCAAATTTTGCAACGGCCGACTCAGTTTGCGCTTGTCAATTAATATACTTTTATATACTGCTATTGTGTGTGAGTGTTTCAATGTTTTATTTTTTTATGTTTAATTTAGTTAAAGTAATCATTGATGAATAGAGTTCAATTGTTTTTTAACTTTAGTAAGTATTAGTAACATTTTCTTAAATTCAAAAAAATTGAGATGTACTTTAAGACTTACTTACTTTTGTCACATTTTCAAAGTTCAAGTCCTACTCAAGTACCAGTAGTATGAAGAAAAAATCGAGGGACATAGTACGAAGTTGTGTGTGATAAGCCCAAGAGATTGGCAGTCACAAAGTGGGTAGATTATCAATGCATTCACATTGCAAGCTCTTTGGCTGTGCTCAGGATCAGGTAACTTCAATAGAGAGATATGATAAAAAGAATAGAAGAGAGTTTCTGTGCCCTGTCCAAACGTTGACATTGCTGATATGAAGACTAGACGCTGGTATAAGGCAATATTCGCCCAGCTTTTGGAGATTGCTCTCAATAACAGCTGGCTGTTGCATTGTCGTGACTGTATTACCTACTGCTCAGAAACGAAAATAAACTGCCACTAAAAAGTTTCGCAAACAAGCTGCTCTTGCGCTCATTAAAACCAACACCAAATTTTAATTCTTCGACTTTATCCTGGGCCTCATACAATCACAAAGTTTTACGTACACACGGCGGCAGATCAACTTACCCAGAACTGTCAAATTTTTACAATCAATTTTGAGGTTTCTTTTTTGGTTATAAGGATCAATATTGTATTTTTGTAATTTGTTTCGCAACAAAATTTGCGTTAAAATTATATAAACAAATTAAAAACATTCTATGAAGATATATTAAAATTGTCAAAATTTCCCATAGGTGTTCTTTATTTACTGTTACTTAGGGGTAGTAACGAGATACATAATTTTAAAAAAAGGTTCAAAAACTCAGGTATATGAGACTCAGGGACTGCCACAGTTAAGAACAGTATCTCATTTATTTGATACCTACATTTTGGAATTAGTTGTTGTAGTCAAAATCATTATTGGGGTAGCAATAGAAATCGAAATGCAATCGCCGCCAAGGTTTTCCTCTTTGAAAATGTATAAACAAAACTATTACTAATAATTTCTCTTGAAACATACTAACCAATAGAGGCGTTCGCAGTAATCAACGATGGAAAATCTTCGCTGGCCACACACGACGCATAACAAGATAGCAAAAATAGCCATAGCTGCATATTGCGAACACACGAGCACTAGCGAACCACAGACGCTACCTTCCGATAATACACAAACAGTCATAATTCGTAAAAAATATCAACACTTTTCCCAATCAGAAAACTGACTAAATATTTCAAGGTTTGATTAAAGTGAAAACAACTAATAAGGCGGCGAACACAGCTGGGTCATGTTAACAATTGATGCAGACCCGATTTCGAGCAGATGTAGGTGAACCGCTTCGTGCGCCAAGGCGGTAGATACAGGTTGTTACATCTATCGCTTTTAGTGTTGAGTACGAGTTACATTTACTATTCAAAAACGTTAATGTAAACGAGATTTTGTGTGCCAAATTGCAAGTCACTTTGTCAAAAGAGTGCCTGGTGCGCAAGTTTTATTTGCCGTTCGACTCGCGTTAACGAAAACGCAGTAAACAAACAATTGCAACTCACCTCGTTTGTTGCTTTAAAACTATAGAAATTTTAGTAGGTATCGTTAATATGGTGGAATGGTAAATAAACTCGAATATCGAAAGTGACGTTTTTAATGGAGAAAATTACGCCGAGGAGTGTGCCTCGTCTATGCTGGTCAACACTGTTCTTTGAACCCGTGACTTTCCGCAATCAGATACTGGTTTCCCTTATGAAAACCACGGGTTCAAGTCCTATTTGAGGCAAACGCTTTTTGAAAGCATACTATTTTGCGTTTATTAATGATGTTTCCGATAAATTAAATTGATAATATAAAACGGAACACCCCAAAAGACAAGCGAAAGGTCAGAAGCTCCTTAATAATTCAAGTTAATTATTTCCAGGCGCGGTAACGCGATTACACGTAAATCGCGCAACTCGCACGTCACTTCACATGGATCTTTACAAATTAGAACAGCAGTGATGATGACAGTGATTACCACTACATCTACTAATATGTATTGATTAGCACGTTGTTCTAATTTGATCGCATCCTGGTTTAGGACGTGAAAATAATGTATCAGCTGCCTAACTTCCCGTGCATCTCGTAGAGCCCATTAAGGGACAAGGGTTCCATGTTGCTCGCACATCAGGCGATCGACTAGCCACCTATCACTGATGTTATCTTTTTCAGTTCGAAGCCCTACTTTGATTATGCTAAATGTGGCATCGAGGTCACTAACGGGGAGTTACTGAAAATTGGTGATTTTGATGCTCTGTCTATCAACCCATTTTTTTGGGAGAAGGAAGTGAGAGTATGTTTGTATGTATGTCTGTTTTGTACTGATTTGTACGAGGAGGGCGCAGAATGTAGAGTTGTAAGATATGGTAGCCGAGCCGAACATCATCGATGATACCAAATAAAACAATTGCAATTGCCTTGATCTATAAAAGTACACAGACTTCGCTGGCTCGGCTACCTTGAGAGGATGGGAGAATCTCGATAGATATCGGAAGATCGATACGGCGAAGCGAGCGTACGTGGGACAGTCTAGTGGCCGACGCCGACGGCCAGTTGGTACCACTACCGCTGGAGGGATAGGTCGGAAAGGGCTTGCGCGGACTCCACGTAGATGACTGGGTAGTGGGACCAGTGTTCGACACGTTAAACCCAGTGTTAGTCACCAAAAAATTACATAGATTTTCAATTGCCATTGAAATTTTACGGGATGACAACTAGGAGCAGGTGTATGTATTAAAGTAAATATAACTGTCTTACAGCTGGGCAAAGGTCTACATCATTGAAATTAAGTCATCGTTAAAATTTATGGGTAATGGCTTAATCACCACGATTGCCAAATGCGGGTTGGTGATCACAAACCCAGGGCTATGCATCGAAAATCTGAAACACACTTTGCCCGACCAGGGAATTGAACCCGGGACCTTCGAGGATTACCCTTGGAAACACTGGTGCGATTACCCTAGGAGATGGCGCAAGACCCAGATGGAGGCTCTTATTATCGAAAGACTTAATTTGGGTCGCTGCGTCCTTAGAGCATTAATTCTAATTTGCAAGCAACCTGCTTGCTTTAAGCCTTTGTTAACAGACTTCTGTTACTCCAATGAGTTTAAGTGCCTTTACTATTATTTACAGACGTATAATAAGAAGCTATTATTGCATTATTTATTTATTACATTTTCCAGGTATGTTTTCCCTCCTTCCTATGACATGGGGTCCTTCAAACGAGGTGTGAAGAGGCACCTTGTGGGCCGGCATCAGGGTGAGGGTGACTGATGCTGTGTTGTTTTTACGCTGCACCAGTTGTCCTTGCGTCTGGACTCAATTTCCACTTAACATCAGGTGGAGTGGAGTCATTTGTCGAGCTACGTATAAAAAATTAAAAAAAATAAAAAGTTATGAAAGTAAAGTAGGTATTAAAATGAGATAACGACTAGGGATATCGCCATAGAATTGACTAGAGCATCGCTATGGGCTTCGAGTTAGGCGGTAGGGCCCCGGGTTTGTTTTGGAAAAAAAATCTATGTATATTTCACCACACCTACTCGTATGAACCTTAACATTTAACTTACACCTACCCATTATTAGTTCACAGATCACTACTTATTCATTATTACAGAAAAATATCCAGCAACCTGTAAAGAAGTGTCCTGCGCAAGAGTAGAAGAAAATTAGCTGGAAGGCCAAGTAAACAGCAACGCCGCGCCGGCCCGTTTCATAGACATAGCTGCATTCATGCATACTTTATTCGCCAACTCACTCATTATTTTCTACCAAGAATAATTATAACTGAATGCCTTTGCCTGCCTGAGAGATAAAAACTAAAACACTTTTGTGACAGTGACATTGATGACATGACAACAATGATGATGAGGGACTTCTTGGCGGGAAAGGGGAGTTTCACCCGAGTTCTTGCGTAATAACACGTGTTGTGAGACTCTATTTTAATTTCTATCTACCGTACTCTTACTCCTAATAATAATAAAAATACTTGAAATTGGCTAAATGCTAAACGCGAAGTCATTAATTAAGATAATTAATTAATTAATTTGGCGGGAAAGTGAAGAGTCATGTCTGCGGTTTTGTTTTATTTTCTAAAATTTGTGTTATGTCGAATATTAATGTGAAATAATGGTGGATTATTAACCGTTAAGTGTTTGTGAGTGTCGATGAGTGTTGGCAAATGAAACAAAACAGCGCAACGTCACTTTTCAAATTCTCTCAAGAAGTCTGCGTGAGGACTTAGTAAAGCCCCACATCTTTACTGAGATACTCGAGGGATTAGGGGTACGTAATATCATTTCTCACTTCCCATTTCTATTATCATTCAATATCATCATACAGGAAACAAGACAGGAGAAGTAACAAAGAAGTAACTAATGAAATTAAGAAACTAATGCCATGGCAGCATGGTCTATGACCTTAGCCGGTTCCTCAGGGAACGAACTACACTTAAATAGAAAATAAAAAAAAATTGGTTGCCTGTAAAGTCGATATACGGGCGAAAGTTTTACGTGACTACGACTTTGAGTGGTAAAATAATTTTAATGTGAATATTCATTCGTATAGTAGGAAGAAGGATGAAATAATAGTAACAAATTAAAACATTTATTTATACAAAGAATTATATTTAAAACATTAATTTATACAAAGAATCTCGCACTGAATTTCATATTAACAAAATTTTATTTTTACCTTTACACATACATACGTATTTACCTTTCACTTTTTATGTCTGTCTCTCTCGCTCTTAGGCGGGCTAACCATGCCCGAGTGGAAGGGACGCGTGCCTCTCACTCGCTCTCATTGTGAGCGCATAACGTGAGCGGAGCGTAACGCAGTTTCTTGAAGTGTCACCCGGCAAACCAATTTATAAGACGTTGTCACGTCAAAACAATGATATTTTATCTGCATAATTATAGTTAGTTATGAGACTTCTTGACAGGAAAGTGAAGAGTCATGTCTGCGGTTGTGTTTTATTTTCTAAAATTTGTGTTATGTCGAATATTAATGTGAAATAATGGTGGATTATTAACCGTTAAGTGTTCGTGAGTGTGCATGAGTGTTGGCAAATGAAACAAAACAGTGTAACGTTACTTTTCAAATTCTCACAAGAAGTCTGCGTGAGGACTTAGTAAAGCCCCACATCTTTACTGAGATACTCGAGAGGTTGGGGGGTAGTATCATTTCTCACTTCCCATTTCTATTATCATTCATCATCATCAATATAATATTGTTTATTTATGTATTACAATGAAATTAAGAAACTAATGACATGGCAGCATGGTCTATGACCTTAGCCGGTTCCATAAGGAACAAACTAAACTTAAAAAAAAAATTACGGACAAAATCAAAACACTAATAAGTTGCCCTAAAACTAGACATTGGCTAAATCATAGCGAAAGCCATTTTACAAGAAGTTGAATTGACAAAGGAGGGTGACATTTTCTCTAAAACGTAGTGATTACTTGCTCAGTGATTTTCTCTGCAATCTGCATATGCAATGTTTACTTTCTGTCGCTGAAATTCAGCATCACAAAGTAATTTGTATAGCATAATAAACTCTTAGCTGAAATGGCCAAAGAATACCGTAGATGTTTTATCACAGTGGGAACAACAAGATTCGACTTACTTGTCGAAACCATTATGGCACCTTCTGTATTAAAATCATTCAAGAGTATCGGCTGTAAAGTAATCACCTTTCAAATTGGTAACAGTGATTTCCAACCAGGTATCTACGATAAAGAAGGCATCCAAATCAATGTATACAGATTTAAAGACTCTATATTAGACGATATAGGCGCTGCTGACTTGGTAATCAGCCATGCGGGGGCTGGCAGCTGTCTTGAAACCCTAGAGGCCGGTAAGCCACTGCTTGTGGTGGTAAATGAGAATTTAATGGACAACCATCAAATGGAATTGGCTGAGCAGCTGCAAGTCGATGGCCACTTATATTACTGCACTTGTGATACGATTGAAACTAGTTTCGAAATGCTCGACTTTAGTATGCTAAGACCTCTCCCGAAACCAGACCCATCAATGTTCATTAAATATCTAGATGATATATTTAGAGTTAAGCGGAAAGTTAACTGACAGTTCTTCCTGCCTGAATATGCCAATAGTGTAATTATCAGAACACTAAGCAGTTTCACAGAAGTTGTATAGTAAATAAAGATTTACACATGTGTATTCAAAATAATATTTTTTTGTTTTCGGTCATCATTACATTTTTAATCAAAGAGAAGTGAATGTCAGAACCGAAAACCTCCGAGATGACCACCAAGTACTTTTAGGGAAATATTTACAGTTTTGATAAATCAACACATTTCATTTCAAATTATTGTATTTTTATGCAATTATTAAATGCCTCTATCTAGGCAAATTCTTATTTATTAAAACAGGCAGCAGAATCAAGAAATAAAATTATTTTATTCTAAAATAATACATTTATTTTTACAGACCTAGTTGTGATGAGCTTAATGTGAAAACTACTTCTGTACATTATTTTATACTTACTAACTATTTACTAAAAATTCCTTTTTATTGCAACATTCCATTTATTTTTGTATTTTATTTTGTAAAAAATAAACAATATTTCCAAGTATAATTTATTTTAATGGAAAAATACAGATCATTTACAAAAACCCACATTACAACAAAAACAAAAGCATTGTAAGAGTAAAAAATCATTTTAAATAGTTTTCTTTAACAATATTAGAAGATTGAAACAGTACAACTAAGAAGTTTTTATGTTACATTTAAACTAATTTCTTGGCCTCAAAGAAGCTCTTGAGATGTCTCATCTGCCAATAGCCAATCCCAACGAGGACAGCAGTCTGTAGGAGACTCCACCATAGAACTCTCTGGTTTGTGCTTTCTGAAGTTTGTCTGAAGCGTTCTTCACGATGCTGTATAAAATATTAAGTGCATGTCAAAATATAATAAAAAATTAAAACAACAATCATTAATAAGTTTGAATATAGTGTCAGACCATATGAACTTTGACAGAATTTGGCATGGTTACAAAGAACTCAAATCTGTTGTTTATACTAACAACAAAATATTTATGTACAGACATAGAGGTAAAATAACCAGTAAGTTTAAGTTTATAGAGCAGTGATGCGTGAGGCGGGTACATGTTGCACGCGGTCGACGGGGCAAGCTCGTTTGTTGCAGGACTGATTACTAATAAGCACTTTGACACATGACAGCTACAAGACCATTACATTTGCTCGCGATAGAGCACAACACGGGTCCCTGCGGTAGGCGCTCGCGCAATGCTGCCATGATGCCTTAAATAGTTGGTGCAAATAAGAAATAACAAGCATTACCCTCTGATAGCTTTGCTCTTTGGTGATTTGGTGAACTTGGTCCAGGAGCTGGCGTATCCGCAGTTGTAATTCTGTCAATTTGTCTTTCTGGGCAACATTGGCATAGTCCACTGCATGCTCACCAACTTGGATATCCAAGTGCACCTGAAATGACAATATATATTTTAAAGTTTACGCTTTACTATTATCACTAAACCTACAGCAGTGTATTATGCATACATTTTATTTTTATACCTATTTGTAAATCCTACTAATATTATAAACGCGAAAGTTTGTAAGTATGGATGGATTGGTTTGTTACTCTTTCACGTAAAAACTACTGAATAGATTACGATATTTTTAGTATAGCTGAACTACAGACTGCTCGTGTACAAACCGATATGCTTTAAAAAGCGTGATTTTTACTTGGTATAAAACCGCACGTAACAGAATGAAACTTTCCTGATATACAGACCATGACCCAGACCAGCATAGAGGATACTTTTCTTTTTTGTTACTTTTTTTACTCGAATCATCGCAAACGAATTCGCGGGCAACAATTAGTGCTTTATATGCTGACAAAATAGGCAGCACATATTATACATTTGTAGAAAATGGTTTCAAATTAATAAAAAATTGTTTGAAACAATACATTGAAATTAATTATCTATACTACTATACTGTTACTACAATGATACTGTTTACACAAGTGTATAACAGCCACTAGAATAAATAGAAAAAAATATCAAATTTGCCTCTATCTGTAACTGCATAGAACATAGAAATAAAATTTTTTAACAAAATATCTACATACAGAATAATTAAGAATCAATACTTCTAAACACAATAAAAACAAAAACAAAAAAATTATTAAGGGCTGATTTTTCAATCGCCAGTTAAAATTTATTCATTAAATAATTACACAACTGCCAAAAAAAGGAGAGTTATGTTTTCAGGATTCATGTATGTATTTATGTAATGTTTATATAGTCCACCATAACTTCTAAATGCCTGAACCGATTTAGATATATGAGGTATCGTTACAATCCTTGCATCGTTCCGACTAACAGTCTAGTAAAAATTTAAAAATTCCACCTCTATGTGGGTCAAAGTAGGGGATGAAATTTTGTACTTCTAAACGCCTGAACCGATTTAGATATACATATAAGGTATCGTTACAATCCTTGCATCGTTCCGACTAACATGGGCTAGTAAAAATTTGGAAATTCCACCCCTATGTGGGTAAAATAGGGGATGAAATTTTGTACTTCTAAATGCTTGAACCGATTTAGATATATATATGAGGTATCGTTACAATCCTTGATCGTTCCGACTAACATAGGCTAGTAAAAATTTGGAAATTCCACCCCCATTTGGGTAAAATAGGGGATGTAATTTTGTATGATGGAAACTCGTCTTTATTGGAGTTAGAGACTAGAACTTGATGTTTAGCATTTTGGACCGTATTAAAAAACACCTGTTTCAGATTCTTTGGAAATTTCACCCCTAAGGTAGTAAAACAAGGGATGAAAGTTGTAAAATACGGGATTAACGTTTATATCAGAAAACTACATAAATGACTGCAAGCATGTTAATTGTATTCATAGCATACATACAAATTTTTATACTTCTAAGTCCAGACATGACATAGTTCCATATAATTTTTAACCCCCCATTCTACTCCTAAACGGAGGGAGTTTCTTAAAATCCATTCTTAGCTGGCGTCTGCCTAATTTACCTCCGAGTCAAATTTCATCTTCACAGGTCAAGTAGATTTGGAGATTTCGTGTTAGATGCGGCAGTGATGAGTGACCTTTTTTTACTTTTATATAGATATATACATATATTATATAATAGTGTATATATATATATATATAATGTCATTAACTTGAATTTAATTTTGTATATTTTACAACAGATGACATATACTACAACAAACAAAAAAGCTTACACACTGTTTAATGAGTGTCCTGTTAAGATTTTCGCCAGATATATGACCCTCGATATATGCTACCACTAATATTATGTTGAGCCGTGCCGTGACAGTCCACAGACTGGAATTGCAAGGGACGACACTGGACAGACAGAGCTGTCGTGGATCTAGGCCCTAAAAAATTTTTGCCAAAGGGCAAGCTTATGTCGCGCTTAGTCGCGTGAGGCAGCTAGATGGTTTGGCCATCAGCGTTCTTGATCCACGTTACAACGATACCATTGTTTTCATTCGATATTAGTACTCAGTATCAAATGTTGATGTTATGTACTTACTACTAGTAGTAATATCCAATGAGAAGTATCGATACCATATGAGTACTCGGTAGTATCGATTCATCCCTATCCACGAAAGTTTATCCACGAGCCACACAACAAAAAATCTTGATTAATTAAATTGCCTCCGAAATCTTTGAGAAGAATAACAGATATCTGTAGAGGTTATTTTTGGTTTGTCTTAGCACTTAAAAATAAAAACTAATAAATTTACACATATCTGTTAGCATCTTTGATTGATTGATTCCGACCGGTTTCGGCCATGGCGACCTGTTCGACTCCTAGTCGGGTCTGCGCTGATGCGCACGAAGATGACTTATATAGCCAATCTTCGCGGCAAACTCTCGTGCACAATGTGGGCATTTCAGTTTGCCGTTTACAATATTGTAGGTAATGGCTGCGGATGTACGGACTTTAAGCTGGTCGCGTTTCACGTCGAGGTCAGCTTGACGCTGCTCCTCGAAATCGCGTACTTGCCGTTGCACATGCCCGCGCCATTCAGACCGTTGTGCTGCCAAATCCTCCCAAAGAGTGTGCTCAATGCTGCATCTCTTCATATGACGCTTCTGAACGTCTTTATACCGGAGGAGTTGTCCGCCGGTTTTACGCTTGCCCTCCTCAAGTTCAGAATATAAGATGCGCTTCGCCACTCTCTCATCTGCCATACGAGACACATGACCGCACCACCGAAGCTGTCGACGCATTATATAAGCCTCAATGCCACCAACATTGGCTCGTCGCAAAACTTCGGTATTTCGCACACGGTCAGACCATCTGATGTTCATGATTTTTCGTAGACATTTCAGGTGAAACCGATCTAATGTGCGCATTTGGTGCCTATACAAGCACCACGTCTCGGAGGAATATAAAAGATTTGGCAGCACAACCGCCATGTATACGGATATTTTGGTGGGCAGCTTTATATTGTGTGAGCAGAACACCTTAGAACATAGCTTGCCGAATGCTGCAGCTGCAGCTCCGACTCTGCTGTTGATCTCGGCATCAAGGTCACACTTAGATGTTACAGTGCTCCCCAGGTATCAGAACTTATGTACCTGCTTCAAAACGTCCTCATCAAGTTTTATGGCCAGTGTCTCATGACCATGGGTGTCTAGGGACATCACTTCCGTCTTTTTGACACTGACCTTCAGGCCGAACTTACAGCAAGCTTGGTGAAAAACAGACATAAGTTTTTGCAGGGCATCTGGGGATTCTGCTAGGAAGCACAGGTCATCAGCATACATGATACTTGTAATTAATGTATGCGACACTTTTGTGCGCGCCCTGAGTCTAGCTAAGTTGAAGAGCCCGCCATCTGTGCGAAAGCGGATGCGCACTCCTTCGGAGACCGATTGTGAGACTTCCTCGACAACTACTGCAAAGTATAAGGCAAACAGAGTGGGGGCTATTACACAACCCTGTTTTACCCCACAGGTAACGGGGAAGAAATCTGACTGCTCCCCATCTACGGTAACGCAGCATTGCATGTCGTCATGCAAGAGTCGAAGAAGCCTCACAAATTTCTCTGTTCACCCCAGCTTTTTCAGCACCATCCATAGGGCTTCGCGAGGCACGCTATCGAACGCTTTTTCCAGGTCAACAAAGCAGAGGTACAGTTGCCGACCCTGTTCTCTACTTTTTTCTTGCAGTTGACGCACGGAAAAGATAGCATCGCATGTGCCTCGGTTAGGTCGGAAGCCATACTGGGTTTCAGGCAGAATTTGCTCTGATATAGGGATCAGACGGTTGAGTAAAACTCGGGCAAAAACCTTTCCAGGGGTTGAAAGTAATGAAATGCCCCGGTAAGAGTTGCAGTCGGAACGGTCACCCTTGTTCTTATACAGAGCACTAATGCAAGACACTTTAAATTCATTAGGTACTCGCTCCTCCTCCAACATACGAACAAAAAGATCCCAAACCCGTGTGTGCAACACCTCACCGCCACATTTTAAAAGCTCTCCCGGTATACGATCAATGCCAACCGCCCGCTTATTATGCTGCTGCCTGATGGCAGTAACAACCTCATCACGCGACAATGGGTCGTCCAGCTCCGTTGCTAAAGGAAGTTGGGCAATCAAGCTGATATGTTGAAGATCAGCTAATCGATCTACATTGAGCAGGGTGTTAAAATGTTCTGCCCAACGTTTTGCCACGTCCTCCCTGCCAGTTACGAGGTGCCTACCGTCCAGTGACCTTAAAGGCATCCTAGCTCGGTAGGACGAGCCAATCAGCTTACGAAGCTCGGTATAAAACTCCCCGAGCTGGTTAGTGTCTGCGAGCCATTGCATGCGACAAGCCTTGTCATGCCACCACCTGTCTTTTAGTTGGCGAGACAGCTTACGCAATCTTAAGTCACTTTCCTTGACCACCGTATCGCTTCCACCACGACGTGTATGCTGTTGCAAGAGGGCTCGGTGTTTGTCAAGTGCATTTCTAAGAACCGCGTCATTCTCATCAAACCAGTCTTTATTGCGCCGTTTTTTCGAACCCAAAGCAAATAAAGCGGCTTCTTTGAGGTGAGATGACAATGTTACCCAGTCAGCCTTAACGTCGTCGGTCTCAGTAATCGGCAACAACTTATCAGCTAGAGCTTTAGCGAAATTCTCCCCCACCACGCGATCATTTAGTTTGTCTAAATTTAAAGGTGTGACGAACCTTTGCACCATTGACCTGCGTGGTTTACGGAGGCGTAGTCGCAGTTTAGTGACAACTAGCCTGTGATCAGTCCAACAGTGAGCCCCCCGCATGACGCGGGTGACTTGGACTTGGCAGATGTCTATTTGCCGTACAATGGCGTAATCAATTAAATGCCAGTGCTTTGATCGTGGGTGCATCCACGTTGTCTTGTGCTTGGCGGGAAGTCTGAACATTGTGTTCGTTATGGCAAATTGGTATTGAGCACAAAGACTGAGCAATAAATAACCATTGCTGTTCATATTGCCGACTCCGTGGCGACCCAGGACTCCAGGCCAAGCCTCATAGTCCCGTCCGACCCTGGCATTGAAGTCGCCTAACAATAAAACCTGCTCTTTGGCGCTTATATTGTCAAGACATCGTACTAACTCATCATAAAATTGATCCTTAATGTCATCAGATTTGTCTAAGGTTGGGGCATAGACACCGATGACATTAAGGAAGTTATCTTTGTCCAAGTGGAGGCGCAACGTGGTAACGCGGTCCGAGATGTGTACTGGGTACTCCTCAAATCGCTTTATTAGTTGACTCTTGACCGCAAAACCTACACCAGAACGTCTAGGTTCGGAGGAGGCGGTACCTTTCCAAAAGAAAGTGTAACCGCCACCATCTTCCACCAGCTCTCCTTCATCAGCGAGATGTGTTTCGCTGAGAGCAGCCACGTCTATATTATAGCGATGAAGTTCGCGAGCTACTATAGCGGTTTTACGTTCTGGGCAAGAGTTGCAATCTCGATCTATAAGCGTTCTCACGTTCCACGCGCCAAAGGTCATGATAGGTCTTGTTGTGTGTTTATTATTCTTTTGTTTCTTTCGACCGCGATTATAATGATGCGATGACAGCCGCGGTTGCTACCACCTCTTAAGTAGGAACGAGCATTTTTTTAGGGCACCTTTTCTAGCCCCCTCCCCGGCTGGGCGGGGAAAGCAGTGCCTCCCTGAATAGGGCTGCTTTTTCATCCTGAGTGCTACCGAATCCGCACTGTCGCCCCAAGTTTGCAGAGCAAAGACGACCACGGTGTGTGATCACACCCCCAGGACCGCCCGTGTGCAGGCATAGGACAAAGCCCAACTACATCAGGTCGGACCTCTCTACCACATCCCATCGCCACGGGACTTGATTGTATTCGGAGTCCATATACGGAAGCGGTCAAGTGCGCAGGATATATTAGGGTGCGCCAGCGTTCGCGCAGACACAGGCGCACACACTCGTCCTCCCTCTCCTTGGTTCAGTGGAACGGAAAACCGCTACGACTGAAGCAGAGGTCGGATGACGTGTCTGGCCGACGATAACTATACGCCCTCTATCGTCGCCCTAGGCCATTCACTTTGCCTTGCTGAACCGCCGGAACCACCAAACCCTTTTGCATATCTACATTGGGCTGCCTTATCCACCGGATCAGACTTGAGAATTTTGCGGGAGGGAAACGCGATAAGGAAATATGGGCTGGGGGAGGCGTAGTGATATGGTTGGAAAAGGGGGTATGGGATACCTCAGCAGCGGATTAAGAGAGGGAATGCCGCCTTGGTAGCTAGGGTGCTCCGGGGTTGCGTACCCGTATATTCCAGGATTAGGAGTATCCCTGAAGTAATGTTAAGTTTAAGTTAAGTAATGTTAAGGAGTATCCCTGAAGTAAAATAAAGTTAGCATCTACCTACCTGACAACTCCACTTCTATTACCTATACCAGTCAATTCATATTAGCTTACTATTTGATAATCTTACAGATGAATTGTTTTTTTTAACTGAATACACTTAAAGAACTAGTTAATAACTCTACATATATTTAATTATTAATGACCTCTGTAACATACATACATACATACATACATACATATAATCACGCCTCTTTCCCGTAGGAGTAGGCAGAGACCACTTCTTTCCACTTGCTACGATCCTTACATACTTGCTTCGCTTCGTCCACCATGTAACATGTAATGTCAAATAAAGACACAATGTAAGATAGGTAAATACATAATTATAATACTCACCCTAAGCTGTGATCCACTAAACCAAGATGTACTATTAGAGTACATGCATATAACATGTTCGCCGGGAACATTGGACGTGAAGGAGATCATGCCCTCCGAAGAATACACACGAGACAGTACCACGCGATCATTGCTGTCGCGAACTTCCACGTGCATACCAATACCAGGTGTCGAAGGCATAAAACCACCCGATCGGGGGTCATACAACTCCACTTTATAGTTAACTGCGAACAACGTTACTCTTTTAAGCATACACATAGCACATAGGAAATAATAGTTATAAACAAAACAATACATCAACTTAATAAATAAAAGAGGAAACTAGGAAAACCTGAATGAACCTCACCTATAACTGTAGTGTCATCAGGTATCTCTTCAATAAAACATTTTCGCTCTCCTTCAGCTATGTGGAAATACAAAGCAGAAGTTAAATCTAATACGAGAAATAGCGACAAAATAGAGGATAACTTGAACAGTTCCATATTTTTTCGTATCTACTATATTCGGCGAAATTCGAAAGAAAATGACATGACATGACACACGTCACCTAAACAAATGTATTTTTTTTTACTGTAAGCTAAGCCGTGCTGTCCGAGACGCAAATACAGCGCTAACTAAATTAAAATCACTTTATAAAAGTCCTTGCTCACAGGTAGGGCCCCGATCTTCCGAATTTTCCCAATTTACGTGTCTTTAATGATGGCGTACACATGGTCTAATTCACGTTTGTTGTTATGCCCTCTTTTAGTGGCTAATTATTGCAAACAAAATAATTAGTGCCTCTTTAGTTTATGAAATAAAGACCGTTTTGTAACGTAATAAAAGTATTTATTTTAAAGAGTGATTTTGCATTTTCGTATTTCAAACAAACTTGTCAATTTTAATAAAACTTTATAAGCAGGGAAATTCAAACACAAAACATTAAAAAACGGTTGTTCGACTAAAACAGTCAATAGAAAACATAAAAAACGTTTGTTTAACTGATTTTATGCGATTTTAACTTTCTGTAGTGAAATAAATTTATATCATCAATTCATCACACAAGAATGTATTTATTGACGTAGAAAATAAGTAACAATGACAATGTCACAACCATAGAGCCAGGTATATAGCATTTGTCCACATCCTAATAAGCTACGACATCTCCTCGATAAGTCGTCGTGGCTTCGTGGTGGTGCGCCCACTGCGCCTTGCTGGTGCTCCCTACAAGACAGCCGTGGCCAGTGGGAGACCAGGGCTGGCTTGTCGTGGAATGCCCGCTTGATTATGTGTGCTTGATCAATTTGGAACGATGTGCTCCATCACATTTGGATTTATATCAGGCGAGTCCTGAGTAGCCTGGCAGGAGGACCAAATTGATGGTTGGGTTAGTTGAGGCGTTGGGTGAGGTTTGCTAAGTGTGGGTGATGTTGATCGCTGTCTGATAGGTGTGGATAAAGTTAGTAAATGAGGCGTAAGTGTGGATGAAGGCAATGGGCGAGAATGAGGAAAATCAGTAACAGCTGGACTGATTGGGTCTGCTAAGCGGGATCGCACATGATCTGCATGATATCTCCTCTCTACATCGTCTGAAGTGTTCACAGCGTAAGAATATCTGTGCGTACACCTTGAAATTGTAGCAGGTACCCATCGGGATCCGTCTCGGGCGCGAACAAATACACTGTCACCTGCTTTAAAAGATGGGGTTAGTTTCTCAGAGTCAATGTTTGCCTGTATCTGTTTGTGTTGCAGAGTTCTTTTAGGGTTAAGCCGCGCGTTGTCCAGAGCACAATGCAACCGACGCCCAAACAACATTTCACCTGGGCTCTTACCGGTGGCACTATGAGGTGTTATACGGTAGGAAAATAGGAAGTTTTCTGGCCTCCTGAAGTACAAACCAGGCGTTCTGCCAAGCCATTAGTCCTCGGGTGATATGGAGATGACTTAATATGTAGAATACTCTTGTCTCTGCAAATATTTTGAAATTCCCGGGAGGAAATCTGTGTCCCGTTATCCGACACCAAGAACTGTGGAAAACCAAACGTTGTAAATATAGAGTCTAACTCTTCACACAGTTTGTTTGTAGTTATTTGGTTCATGGGCTTGATCTCAATCCATTTTGAGAGTGCATCTGCTAGAACAAACCAGTATTTTCCTTCAAATGGTCCCGCAAAATCGACATGAAGTCTTTCCCATGGGTTGTCAGGGACGGACCAGGAGTACACAGGCAATTCAGGGTTATTTGGCCGGTTTTCTTGCCATTTACGTATTTGATGTACTCTTTTTGTACCATACGTAAAAACGTGCGAGTGCTTTCATTGCACAAGTTCCTGGGTGTCCTGTGTGCAGGTATTTCAATGTAGCTTTCCTGAGCGTATTCGGAATGACTATTCGACCCTGCCACATCAAAATCTTATTTACTATGGACAATTCGGTGCGTTTCCGAACATAAGGTTTTAAGATGTCTGAATAAGAATTTTCCCGCCAACCTGTCTTAATGTTCTCTGATATTTGTTTGAAAATAGGATCATTCCTTGACGCATCCCTTATTATTTCTTCTGTCAACGCTATATCTGAAACACTGTTATGTCTTAGTTGAGCTATTATTCTGTGTACTATCAATTCTACACGGGACGGTCTCTCATCAGGTTTAGGCATCCTGGAAAGGTAGTCAACTATAAAATTAAGTTGCCATTTTGTGAAAACGATGTCATAGTCATAGCTACCAATGATCAAAGCCCAACGTATTAAGCGATTATTAACAAGCTTCGGTAAATTGCGCTGTGGGCCTAATACGTGAATCAAGGGTTATGACCAGTGACGAGTGTGAATTTTGTGCCACGTAAGTATTGGTCAAATTTTTGGATGCCGAAAAATATGGCTAATGCTTCTCGATCAATAACTGAATATTTAGTTTCCGCTGATCTCAGTTTACTCGACGCAAAAACATAGGTTGAATTTGATCATTCGCTTTATGAAATAATACGGCACCCACACCCTTATCCGAGGCGTCACGCTAAAAACAACGGACGCTTCTCGTCAAAGGCCACAAGTGGTTTTGATTTACAATTCAGCATTTTAGCGTTTTCAAACGCTGTATTTTCTTTACCTGTCACTTTTGACGCGCGCCAGTTAGTGCATGCAGGTCCGCGCAGAAGCTGTGTAGGTGAGATATGAATATCTCGTAAAAATTTAGGAGACCAAGGTATGACCGTAGTTCTTGAGCGTTAGTAGGCGGTGTCGCTTTTGTTATTGCTTCAATCTTCGATTTAGTTGGTCGTATTCCTTCCTTGCTGATTGTATGTCCCAGGTACTCGATATCTGTTTGAAAGAATAAGCATTTTGTTAAATTTACTTTTAAGCCAGCTCGTTGTAATATGTCAAATACAGTAGATAGTGTTTCGAGATGTTCAGAGTCATCCTTCCCTGTTAAGGCGATATCATCGAAGTAAATCGCTACGTTTGGTATACCACCGAGTAGTTCATCAAGGTAGTGTTGAAAAATCGAAGGTGCTGTTGATATTCCAAAAGGCATCCTATTGTATTGGTAATATCCTTTGTGAGTAGATATTGTCAGGTACTTTTTTGACTCTGGGGCGATCTCGAATTGCAAGTACGCATCTTTTAAGTCGATTTTCGAAAACTAAACTCCGTTTGCAAGGTTTTGACGTAACTGGTCAAATAGCGGGACTGGATGAGCGTGTGTTACCATGGAAGGGTTAATAGTGCTGCGATAGTCACCGCAAATTCTGATTTGGCCAATTGTTTTGACTACGTTGACTGTGGGTGTTGCCCATTCCAAGGGAATCATATTTGGATCAACTTTGGTAACTATTCCGTCGTCCACTAAATGCTGAAGTTCTCTTTCTATGTTTTTGCGCATAGCGAACATAACGGGTCGGGCAGGAACGTGTTTAGGTACGGTACCATGTTTAATATGGATGTTAACGGCGTAATTTTTAACTTTTCCTAGTTTGTTGTCAAAAAGAGGCGAGAAAGTGTCTAATACCTGTTTAAGTGTTCTGGTATCTCGTTGAGTAGGCTTAACCGAATAGACGGGTTCAGGAAACGTCATGTCGTACATCTCACTCCACTGTAGACCAAAAAGCATGGGGTTGGCGTCTTCCATAACTGCAACGGGCAAAATTTTCTGTCTTCCAAGGATTTTAACTGTTACGTCTGTAAGTCCTTTTGGTTTGAGTTTGAGGTTCCCATAGGCACGTAGTTTTGGTGCCTTAGTTAAAGGGGGTGCTCCAATACGTTTCCAAAATTCTGTGCTAATAATGGAGTATACTGATCCCGGGTCCCAGTCCATCGTACATCTGACACCGTTGAGTGTGATGTCAATGCGCGTGCTGTCCTTGTTCCTTTTGCGTTCAATCTTGTAGACATCGTCACTATCGTATGAGCTTGTAGAAGATTCTGATAAACACTCGTCGCTGTCAGTGTTCCTAATTTTATATAATTTGTTTTCGTTTTTGATTGCTCGTTTCTTCCCTGACTTGGTACTCGTCAAATATGCTCTCCCAGTCATGATACAGTAATCTTCAAAATGCCCTTGCGTTTGACATTCCTTGCAAGTATGGTCTTTTGCCTTACAATCGCCCACCTTATGCCTATCATAAGCCCCGCATCGACGGCACTGATCTAGACCAATCCTGCGTAAAAACGTACTCTGTTTGTTGTGATGCACCATGTTGGTTTTGTTTTGACTTTGTTTGTGGAAGCAGGTAAGCCAACGTGAATGTCACCCTCAGCAAGTCTAGACTGAGCTACTACAAAGAATTTTGCAAACGTAACTTCCACAGTCTTTCCATCGTTATGTTCTTGTAGGTCGGGCCATTTCTGTTTCAGATCCACTTCTAGTTGCGGGTGATTTATGCCGGTCGCAAATCGATCACACAGCAAACGTTCGAACAAGTCATCCTTGTAGCCACAGTCGGTGGCGAGTTTCTTGAGCCTGTTAGCGTAGTGTTCCATAGTCTCATTGCAGTCTCTTACGCAATTCCAAAACTCAATTAAAGCTTTGAATTTTGTTGTTTTAGGTCGATGTAAGTCTAGTAGTTTAAACTTAACGTCTTTGTATAGACTGTTTTCAAAATCGGGTATGAGTGCTACTTTCAGATCGTGGAAGACTTCTGGAGTTAAACAAGAGAATAAGTGTTCTTTCCTGATGAAGTCTTCGCTTACGTCCCAGATATCGGATTATTTGTTTTAAAAAATTCTAAAAAATATTCTACCGACGTAATAGCAGGGTTAAACGTATCGCACTTGAAATTTTTAAAAATTGTATGTTTGTTACAGTTGTGTTGGTGTTCGCCGAGTTGGTAGACTCCGTATCAGGTGTTGCTGGTGTGGGGCCGCTGTCGGTTGCTGTTGTTGTAACACGAGTTGTTGCAAAATGTCTGATATTTGCTGTTGTTGCTCCCGTTGTATTTGTATAAATTCTTTAAATTGTTCAGCGTCCATTTTGACTACTTAGTCCTCGTCGCCAATGAAATAAATTAATATCATCATACATACAAGAATGTATTTTTTTTAAATGGTTTCTTTTTTGTTTTTCCAACACCAATAATTTCGCCAATGTCGAGTGATTAACGAGACACGTTATAATTTGGAAAATGGCCAGTAAAAGTTACAAATATTGGCCGGTAGAAGATATATCTTTTTATAAACTTTGTGAATTGAGTATCTATCTACCTTATAATCTTATATTATTTGACTGAATAAACTATTGACGTAGAAAATAATTAACAATGACAATGTCACAACCATAGAGCCAGGTATATAACACGTAGTATTTAAATTTTATGTTTGCAGTAATTAATACGCTAGCTTAACGGACACGTTTTTACCACAGTTTTTTTTGTATGGATCTAAGCGGCATCGCGCGGGCTGAACTTGTTGTCTATATCTCTAGTGTTATTTGATTTAGAAAGCCCCCCAGATCTATGTTTTTCTGAAAGTTAGTGAAGGTTTGGCTGCATGGGTTTAGAAACAAATCATGTCATTAAGAAGTAAAAAAAGTTTGACATTCCATCGATGACGTTTCGTAGTCGTACATGTATACGACTCGACTTGCCTGCCGCACTCGATTAATAAATACCTATCTAAATAGAGTGACTCTTTTTTCATAAAAAGTCATAGAATCTAACTAATAGATTACAATATTATTAAGTTAAATCATATAGATTGACTTATCAGTTTTACTTATTATTATTCATATTGAATTTATTCATATAATTGTGTATAAGTCTTAAAAGCATACAATGGATCCCTTCATTGTTGCTGCTATTATTAGTGCCTTAATCATAATTATTCTATCTGTTGCATTTTTAAAAGTTTCACATGTAAAACCTCAAGGTAATTGAAATCTTAAAGTTACGGCCTTGTGGTAGAATAAAACCTTATGTACCTTTGATAAATTGTCTAAAATTATTTATAAATAATAATATTACAATTCACAAAATTTCATTATTTTGTTCAATATAGCTGGAGCAAGACCCCGGGCTGTTGCTCAAAGAGAAGGAGGCCCAGGCAGAGTGCAAGCTGTTAGAAATCAAAGAGCTCGAATGAGAGCAAATGGTAAGTCAGTAAGTCAGTTTACATTATTGACCCTTTAACCGCCAAGGTCGGATTAATCCAACAAATTTTTTCGGGCCCATTTGGCCAACATCGTATATTTACAACCAAATACCACTACTCATATATTCTGCTTTTTTTGTATAAATAAAGCTGTATTATATGAAAATAATGTTTATACTTGGTAAATAAATAATCAAGTAATCATTTACAATTGATTACATTTTAGTCTCTAAACTAGTGGACCTAAAAATAATGTCTGAAGATAGATAAATTACTGATATTATTTTTAAAAAAATGTATTGATGTCTAATGCCCCCTGTCGGAAAAATCTGACAATAGGGATGGGACATAAGCAAAGATTTACTGATACAAAAATCCAAGTCCTTTGAAAATAAGTATAAAAATGTCAGTGGCTGAATTAATGATTCCCATCCCTAGACGTAGTAACTATTTAGTAATATGTGTCCCTAACTTGCATTTTTAGAAACGAATGTTGTTAGTATACCCCGCTCCACGGTTAAAGAAAGTCTACTGGAATTTTCTATTGGTGTTGTGCATAAGCGTGTAGTTATTATGTTTGTGTTATAGATAAATGTGTTTAAAATTCAACATGTCGCCGGTGCCTTTGGCTTTCAAAGTAAAAAGTGAATAGTGTTGAATAATTTCGGCGGGCTGGTTAGAACCACGATAGCTCAATTGGAAGAGCACCTGACCCGGTATGTCAGAAGGGTGCAGGTTCAAATCCTGCTTGTGGAAATTTTTTCAACATTTGTGTTTTTGTAATTTGATAACTATATTATGGTTGCTTTGTTAATTAATGCTGATCTTCCATAATAAATAAAACTAATTTTGGCATAGTGTAAAAATAATCTTATCAATATACTACAAGTCTTGTAACTAGCCCTACTAAAAGTGTGCCTGATACCAATAAAGACTTCCTCAGACCTTTTCAAATGTTTTTTAAAAGGTATGCCTTTTTGAAAGACAAATAGGTTACACAAATAGGTCCTTTAAAACTAAATAGTGCAGGTCCATTATTTTATTATATCACCCATCATTTTCAGCTGCACGCCATCAAACTGCCTTAGAAGAAGAACCTGAGCTTGACAATGACACTGAAGAAGATAGAATACCTGAAACAACCGAGAAGTTAGAGTTTGACGATAAAATGGGAGCTAAGGTAAGCTCTATTATTACAAGCTTTTATTTAGTTTCACCTGTCCCAATGTTTGTCTGTGATCAAATCTTGCAAGTTAAACGACACAACCCCATCGTGTTTGGGCTCGTATTATTCGTCTTGACGAGTACTTTAGTGCTAGATGGTAACCAGGGTCTGACGATGGAGCTGTAAGATGGCCATAGGAACTCTGTAATTAAACGACACAACCCCATCGAGTTTGGACTCGTTTGATCCGTCTTGACGAGTACTTTGGTGTTAGATGGTAACCAGGGTCTGATGATGGAGCTGGAAGATGGCCATAGAAACTCGGAAAAATAAGTTCGTTCGACGTTCGTTCGTTCCGTTTGTTATGAAAGTGGATCTGTCTTTGATTAGATGGATGGCTTAATGCCAAGGTGCTCACACGTGCCGAGGGCTGAATGGTATGAGGGTGTATAAATCCTACTAATATTATAACGCGAAAGTTTGTAAGTATGGATGGATGTTTGTTACTCTTTCACGTAAAAACTACTAAATGGATTTTAATGAAACGGACCAGCATATAGTATACTTTATTTTTTTTACTGTAATCGTCGCAAACGAAGTCGCGGGCAACAACTAGTATGTCATATCGTTAACGTTGCGCCTCAGGGTACCAGGGCGAACCCTGTTGTACTGAAACCCTTACCCCTACAAAAATACTAAAAAGATAAAAAATAAATTTAAAAGAAAAATAACTTTTTAAAAACAAGCTTTTATTACTTGTTAATAAAAAAGGAACTAAAAAGTTAAAAATAATTGAAACTTTTATTTAAATTTGATAATAAGAAAAAAATTCTTTATAAATAAAAGTGTGTTACATTTTGATGGAACATTAAATAACATTTAGCATATTACCTTAGAATTACACCTTCATTCTTTTTTTTGCAAACACAATGTAACACGTTTTTATTTATAAAGATTTTTTTTCTTATCAAATTTAATTAAAGGTTTCAATTATTTTTAACTTTTTAGCTGACCCGGCGGACTTCGTACCACTTTGACAGTTTCCTTGACAACAAAAGAAACAAATCATTTTGTATTAGATAATTAAATTGTCATTTTTAGTATTTTCTGTTATTTATTATTTAAGTTTTTTTTTAATAGCACGGCAACTTACTCCACACCACCTGATGCTAAGTGGAAATAGAGTCCAGACGCGAAGACAACTGGTGCAGCGTGAAAACAACGCAGCATCAGTCAACTTCACTCTGCCGGCCTTCTCACTGTTTATACCTCCTTCCCTGAACTTCCACAAATATTTCAAAATCAAAATTAGCCAAATTGGTCCAGCTATTCTCGAGTTTTAGCGAGACAAACGAACAGCAATTGATTTTTATATATTAGATGATTATTAATGTAAAGAAAAATGTTTTGCACCTAAAAGTTTTAATTGAACAATGGTCTCCTCTCGGGACCTAGAAAAGCCTTCATGAGATTATTGAAAATCTAAAATATAGAAATATAAGAAAGGCTTTTTTTCTTAGTTAATTCAATGAACATTATAAATAAATAAACAACAATCCTGTAAGGTTAATAACTACTTTATGTTTTTACATTACATGTTATTTTACTTGACATTCAGAACCCTCAGGAGCGTCTGCTGCGATAAGCGGGCGCCGCGCCGGCATGCTATTTCACGTAAAATAGCAGCACGCCTGACATGCGACCCGCTCCACGCAACGCTGTTCTATGAAAATACACGAAACGCACGCCGCGCTGCACGGGCGCCCGCTTGACGCAGCGGCCGCCCTAACCTAAGGGTCAAGACATTCCTATATTTATTGATTTTTTTTATTCCTGTATAGAAAAGAGCCAAGCTAGAAGCCAAGTTGGAGAGGCAGAAAGCAAGAGAAGCCGAGCTACATATGCGTGAGTTAAAGAAAAAGAGAGATGTGGAGATGGAAGAAGAAAAAAAGAAAGTGGAGGAGAAACAAGAGGTCAGTTAAATATACTGTATATTATGGAGAATATAATATTAGTTACGTTAAAAAAATTAGGCGAAAATCTAGACCTGTGTGTCATACACTTGGCATACAGTGTGCAATGTAAGTAGGTACATTAGTGAAAATTACGACAACATCCTGGACTAAAAGCTTAAGTGTCTTCCGAAGCACTGTAAAACTAGGAATATATTTCTAATTTGAGCACCCATTCAGTGATCCGGCATTGCTTTTAAAATAAATTCAAATGAGTTGTCATTATATAATACATTCAATTCAAAAACAAAACGTATTTACCTAGGTATGTTTGTAACAGGAAGAAGAGCGGCAACGTGAGGAAGCTGAGCGGAAAGTGGAAGAAGAGAGGCGCAAACGCGAGCAGGAAGAGTACGAGGCGATGAAAGCCGCCTTCTCAGTCGAAAGTGAAGGCTTTGACGAGAACGACGAACATGACAGAGAGAGCCTGCTCCGCGACTTCATTGACTACATTAAGGTGAGTTCACATTAAGTAACATGTTAGATAACTTATGCAATATGACATATTACATAACTAAAATATAATCTATAAGGTTGTTTTATTGAAAACACAATGTTGAAAAAATTTCCACGAGCAGGATTTGAACCTGCACCCTTCTGACATACCGGGTCAGGTGCTCTTCCAATTGAGCTATCGTGGTTCTAACCAGCCCGCCGAAATTATTCAACACTATTTACTTTTTAATTTTTTATATTTATTTTATTAAATTTTTTCAACATTGTGTTTTTGTAATTTGTTTCGCAACAAAATTTGCGTTAAAATTATATAAACAAATTAAAAACATTTTTTTTATTGCTTTTGGGAGATTATGAAATAATATTGCTCCTTCAAAACATATACTTCATTTGCTATAATTCGTTCTGACCTTAGAGATCGAGATATTATCGGCATTACGAAGTACTCTGTTTTCCCTGTTGTCTATTGGTTTTAAATGTTGTCTGTGTATGTGTTTTATCATGTAGAATTTTTCTTATTAGTATGCAGGTATTATAATTTATAACAGTATGTTTGATAGATATTCATAATTTTAGTCTTTTTATATAGGTTTGTTTTTGTTGTTTGTTAAAAAGTCATTGTTTTGTCGGTGTTAGAAAGTCATAGTTTATTAGAAGTTTTATAGTTTTGTTTTGTTTGATCTGTAGGTCGTTTAATGTTGTTTTATTGGCACTGCCCCATATTTCGACAAGATAATCAAGGTGTGGTTTTACGAGTGAATAGTAGACAGCGTAGCGCACTCGGCGTGGAAGGCATCGCACGGAACTGTATAATAAGCGTGACAGTGATGATAGTTTGGATTTTATTTTCTCTATGTGAGCCTTCCACGTGTACCACAGGTATCATCTGCGTAAAGTGACAATTCACCACATAACTCGCTCACTGATGTTGTTGATATTAATCAAGAAGAGTAGTGGTCCCAATATCGAACCTTGGGGGACTCCATAAGTGATAGGTTACATAGGTATAATCTCTTCGAATATTTTAGATATGGCAAGACGGAAATTAGGCGGTAATTGATAGGATCAGTATTTGACCCGGATTTGTATATAGGAGTAACTTTAGCAGTTTTTAGTTGGTCTGGGAATATACCTGTCTCAAAGCAGTCATTTATAACATGTAAGTTTAGTAAGAATATGTGGTTTGATGCATTTAGTCTATATAGTAACTACTTTTTGTCTTAGTTATGAGTTGGGTTACATTAATTTTTGTTTTAGTGTATAGTTTATAGTTTTTTGACGCTTTTCTTAGGTTTTGCCAAAGTGTATTTCTTTCGTTTATGTTATTTATTATATTTTTATTGATCCAGTCTTTTTGTGGGGCCTTTCGTATTTTAATTTTTGTTATCTTACTTTGTGATATAACATTTTTGATAGATTTTTCTAAATAGTGGTAACTGTGCTCATAATTCATACAAAACTACCAATCACTGTTTACAAGTAGCTTTTGATAATCGATAGCTTCACATTTCACGCGCTGTAGAGGCTCTGGTTTGAATTTTTTAATTCCTAAGAATATTTGCTTATGGTCGTTGCACCACCGAGACGGTTCTCAAACTGTATTTCATTTTCAAGAAAGAAATTTGCGAGTCTAGCAACGGATACAGTTACAAATAGCCTGTTGATTTGAGTGCCTGAGTGGGTGCTGGCAGCTGCCGTGCCGTGACTCATCGCATTCGCTGCCTCCACCCGCCCTGCCATTTGCCGAACTAACTATTCATTCTATTCAGGGTCGTAATCATAAGGGCGTATTTAGTGTAATGTGCAAAAAGGCAACACAATTATACTAAGTGTATATAGTGATGGACCCTTGGACGATTAGTGGCACAAAATAAGGAGACTGCAGAAGGCAAGCTTCATACAAACGCGCTCGAAGAACGCACACATAGACAACCTCTCACGGAATCTCGCAACAGCCGCGATCGGACTGTGTGCACTCTAATAAAACATGGTACATAAATATGCTAAAACATGTTTTGTCATATAATCTGAACGCACCTTTAGAGTAAAAATGTTTCTATTGTTTTTTACTTGTAGTGGCAGTCTTTTACTTATATTAAAGCAGTGCTAATGTAACAGAACAATGCTGTATGAATGTACGATGAATATTGAACGAATGTATAAGATGTAGGGTGTAGGTAGATGATGGGATATAAACAAATGAACCTGGCTGCTGGCTGGGACTTTAACAAATACGAAGGAAAATAACACACGCTCAAAAGATTTTATGTTTACGCAACAGATATTTGAATTTGTGCTCTGTGGTTCACACCTAATTGAACAAAGAGAACTGTGCTTATAGGTACCCTACCGACTACAGGTTTAAGTAGTTGTTGACTAATCGAATCGTATACTGCTGGCATTTTATACTTCTGCAAATAGCAAACAGCAAAGCATATTAAATCATCATCATTAATACTTTTTGTTAATTTCCTATCTATAGAATAAGTAAAATTTTCTAATGTGTTTTGGTTTTTTACAGGCTCAAAAAGTGGTATTGCTCGAAGACTTGGCGGCGCATTTTAAACTGAAAACCCAAGCAGCCATTGATAGGATTACCGATCTGCAATCAACTGGTGAGCTGACCGGTGTCATTGATGACAGAGGAAAATTCATTTATATATCGCAGAAAGAGCTTGAAGATGTCGCAAAATTCATAAAGCAGAGGGGACGCGTATCAATAACAGATCTAGCTGAAAGTAGCAATGAGTTGATCAATTTAAATCCTGTTTCTGTAACATAGTTCTTGAGGATTAGTTATTTTTCTATGGTTGTTGTAAAAAAATGCTTATTACTGTTGTACAATATTAAAACTTTATTAAGATAAGAAACAATTATTAATCACTTATTTCGTAACCAAACATATCCCTTCCTTTCTCAAGCAACAAAAGGGATGACTCTCTGAGTCTTTCCAATACCTCCAGAAGCTTAGACTTGGCAAATACTTTATACAAACACCTATTTTCTCCAGCAATTAAATCACTTAATTTAAGAGCTTCTTTGTGACTTTCAACATCATCGCCACTTTGTAGAATTTTTAATATTAGTAGAACTACTTCTGGTATGCAAAGACGTCTCAGTGTCTCCAATTGTTTGATTCGCTCTTGCTTTTCATCGTCACTAAAGTTGTTAGATGAAGTGCAATCACTTTCATCTTGAAGCCAACCACCAGGGAACAGTAAAACATTGTAAAGCAAGTTTTTAGTGTGTCGTGATTGGTGTTGAACTGCATTCAACCAACGAGCTTTCTGCTCTTCAACTTTGGCACTCTTTTGCTCATGGTGAACTTTATCAGAAAATGATGCTTCTGGTTGCAAGGGCTCCACATCCTTTGGCTGACCGCTTATAAAATGTCTATACCATGTAGCAAAACTCTCAATAGACTCCAAGTAGGCTTTCAGACATAAATGTTCTCTTAGTTCCAAAGAATTTCTAGGTACTTTATTCACAAAATCAGGAAACATTTGATTGAAGTTAACAATACAAGACAAAGCTGCTTCAGTGTTTCCTATAAATATGAATGTACAAATCATAGCATTACAAAGCCAAAGTGCTTCCTCCAATTGATTTTCAATCAGGGATAACCATTCCAAGGAAGATATCACTTTTGCTATCAATGTCTTATCCTTTTCAACAGCGGTAGTTTGGGTAAATGTTAAATCTAAATTACCATAGCCTTGCTGAATATCAGTTATTGCTTTTTTTATGGCAACTCGAGCCGATGCTGAAACATCTATTCCAGCAGTAACTCCGGCTTTAACAACACCTTCTCTATATTCACTCTTATGTATATGATCCATCAATTCAGCATACAAAACAATTTGTCGTTTAATGGGCACTGTAGATGTGTAATAAGCAATGAGCTCTGGGCATTCAATAGAACCATCAATCAGATGCTCAATGATCTGAGATATGTATTTCTCCAAAATTGTATCTCCAACATCATGCTGAGGATCTTTGCCCATCTGCCTTAAAACTAAAATCAAATGTGCCAAAAACCTTATAAACCGCTCTTCAGAACTGTCCAGCCATTGTAGTGACTCCTGCATAATAGCTCTGATGTTGCCAAGCATAAGAAGGCGCTGACAAGTCTGATAATATGACTCCTTTTTGCCATCCATCAAAGATTTCACAGCACTAAACACCTGCTGGAGTGACTGTTCTTCAATTTGGAGTTCACTTTGCACCATCTCCAAGACATCTGGTGGTGTTGTATTAGCTTCCACTGTTAAATGGTGTTCATGTAAAAATTTATCTACTCTGGCCTCAATTTGCACTCTTAAATGAGCCCACAGCAAATCCTCCCAATTACATTGACAAGCTGGCAGAGCACTTGCCAGGTGGCCACATAAGACACCAACAGTCGCTTTGTAGTGTGTATTCTCCGAGGTGCTGCTTGCAATGCCAAGGGCACACCATTTCCAAAGATCTCTTGATGGGTTTCCAGATATTTCCAAAGCAGCATTTACATCTACCCTAGGTAAGTAATGAAGAAGCATCCAGCCTTGCATAACTGCTCCCCGCCAAGCTTGCCCAGCACTGATACACAATGAGACAGCTTCTTTGAACTTACCGCACCGGACCTCAGTAAAAATTCTTTTGCACAAATCTGCATCATCTTTATGATCATCTGAGTGTATAGACTTTTTTTGACGTCTTGGTGCATCTGGGTCCATACATGTTATCATTGCTTTATTCTTATCCTTGTTGAATAAACTAGAACCAATCAGTAGTTGATGAAGAGTGTTACCCCAATGTATATTATTCCCAATGACTGGAGCAGATGTCTTTGTGGCCTCTTCTTGATAAGCTGCGGTTGCTTCTAACCAATCTACTAACAGCTGCAAAAGTCTCAATTCAGAATCACTTTGAAATAAAGCTCCAACCAATGTCTGTTGAGACAATGTAGTTTCAGTTATAATACTGTCAAGAGATTCCGGGTGCTCTGTTAAAGAGTCTACATATAAACAATGAAGTAGTTTCCATGTGTTGGCTTCTTCTGCTAGCCAGTAATTTTGAGCATTGTATCTGTTCCATGGTTCTACTAACTCAAGGGAATCACAACACACTTGACTTAACCTCGATAGAGTATCCAAAACGTTACTTGTACGACTGGTCTGGATTATTTCAAAAAATGCTTCACTTAAACCTTCGCCTGCATTTCCTGAGCTCACTAACACAGAAGATTCATCTAAAACTTGCCTCAAACTAGTGTCGTTGAGAGTTTTAAATATAGAAGTTTCATTCAAAATCGGGGAAAGATTTAATGTGTCCTCCCTTTGTAATAACTGTCTATTTCTTTTATTTCTTAGGGGTGTATGTTGGGTTGAATGTAACAGAAGACTCTTTTCGTAATTCATGATACAGCTTGTTCAGTTTTTATTTTGATATTCGGTAGATTAAGGTTACCAAAAATGACACTAACCCAACTATGCAAAGATTGCAAAGCAAGATGATGATACCTACCTACGCTACGCGCGGCGGGGAAACTTGCTAACAATATTGACATTGACAGTGACTGCATTACTATTTTGACAGAAGATAATCCAAAACTTGTTATAATGCAGCAGACACGCATAAATTTACAATAAACTTATCTAGTTTTAAATTTAATAAGTGTTACAGAAGCAATGACAATTGCTTTTTAATTATTATGCAGTAATTAATGTTTTCAAATTGTATACCTTTTCATCTGAAGTATGTTAAAGTCTAAGGCTTTAGGTAAAAATGTGCAGGTTTAAGAATGTTTCCTTACGGAAGTTGTAAAACTAAGCAACTTCTTACTTTATTTTCTTATAGAAATATTTTAATAATTACGTAGTTTGCATAAAAAAATCCAAAACGAATATATTGTTTGTCGTATTTTTTATTTAGTAATTATTACTAATCATTACTTTAAATAATCTAACTCTTAAAATCTTTCTCACTTTTCTTTTCTCTGAGCGAGCGAATCGTCGACTCGACTTCTTCAAGTACCTAGGTACGTATGTACGGTACCTATATGAAGTGCAACAGAAATAAAATTCGTTCTCATAAAAAATATCAAATTTAATATTAAGTAATAAATAACAACGTGGCTTCTAAGGTAAAGGTAGGTATTTTGTTTCTAATAATTTCAAAAATACATTAATAAAGTTATAATTTGTAATTTCCAATGCTTTTATATATGTACAAAAAAGAAGTTTATTTCAAAATATAGGTAAAAATGTATCTATCAAGGTAGATATTTTAATTCCTTTTCACTAAGACAGTACCTACCTAACTTCTCTCCTTTGATGTTCCTTCTATCTTTGCATAGGTAGCTGTTTTCAACCTCAAAACATATTCCTACCAAATTCCAACATCTTCATCTTAAATTAATTGGTAGGTACCTACAACAAGCATAAAATATACCTACCAAACCTACTTATATAGTTAAGTACTTATAAATTAAATTATTATTTTGTATTAGAATTAGGTCTCTTCAATGGTGATAATATAAATAAATTCTTTTGCAATATTTTGTTCAAGTAGCACACAAGGTGTTATTTGAGGTTTCTGAGTTCATCTGTTATTTAAACAATTTAAAAGTAAGTAATAATTAAGTACAACAAAATACAGTAAATTACACTAAGATATTAGTTTAAAAAAATGGCTTTATCAACTAATTATTGGAAATCAATTTAAAGATTAACAGTGGAGTAAGGTCTTTATCTAATAACATCCAATTATATTATATTTAATGATATCCATTATTCAATATTTTAATTTTTATTACCAATATGTGAATTATTTGTCTGTCTTAGAAATTTATTAAAATATACCAACCAAAATGAAAAAAACTTTACTTTTATGGTTAATAAATGTTCTACTATTCTAAACTAACATTCTCAATCGATTTACAAATCAAATATTTTGTAATTGTAATCGGTGATAATTTTAAACAAGTACTTATTAAAATGTTAAGTTTAAAACTTAAATTTTAATTAAACTACATAAATAATCATTCAATCAAAATAGAAACATTTGTCTTTTTTAGCACCTACCTAGTACCAAGTCAGATACTAAAGATACTAATTAGTAAGATTTTTATTTAGATATAAAATTAAATCAAAATAACAATCGCAGAAAGTTTTTACCTACTAAGTAGGACTTGTATCTATGTGTTAAAAACTATTTAATAGAAATAAATAGGTATCAAAATCTAAGAAAGATTCTTATTTCTACTTCATCCCTTATTGTTATTACTAACTAGAAACAAAAACACCTTTAACATGTTTATGCATGAATTTGTTTCAGACTTGTTAGCTAAGCCAAGTTAAAAAGAAAACTAGAACTATATTTATTATAATTTTTGGGTTCAATTATCATAAACTATTATAGTGTGGTTTTATAGTAAGAAAGTTGTAACATTTTATCAACTTTTAAATAGATGTTCCTACCTCTATGTTTTATAACAATAACTAAATACCAATAAAAATATTTTATAAGCTTAGTGGTAGTAAGTGTAGAGTTAAGGATTAACAATGCCAAAGTATAATGGGCAGATACTGTAATTTTGACCTATCCAAAACTTTAGTAGGTAGGTTGTTCATAATCTCATTCCTATTTATTTTTCAACTTTCTGACATATTGAACTTGTCATTATTTTTATAACTTTTGTGTCAAGCAACTGTCATTTGTATTGTGATTTTAGCAAAGAAACAGTAAGAGCAGTAGGCAGTAAAAACAATAAAATTTCTGATTGTTTATTACTATTTGATTACTGTAGATATGGAATCCTGTCCAGAAGATAGAAGAGGCAAGATTGTTACAGAAAATGAACATTCTTGGAGCAACATGGGAACAAGATTATTCTGTACAAATGGTAAGAAATACTTACTTAGCTTTAATATATTTTCCATAGAAACCTGAAAAGACCTTCTTAAACTTTTTGTAAAAAACACTAACCAAAAGATTTGCTAGGTTTAACACATAATTAACCTAATCTATTAACAATTTAAATAAAAAAATATTTCTTTCAAAATTCTAAATTCAGAACTCATCCAACCAGAGCAAAATAATAAAAAAATACACTTAAAAGTAAGTATGTATTTTAACTGACATAAATTATAGATACATAGTTACTTAGGTTTATACCTATTAGAAATCATTACCTACATAGGTAGGTAGGTACTTATTTTGTAAAATTTGGTTTATTAAAAACATAGTAGGTAAGTAAAGTACTCTTAAACATTTGGTACCTATTACTTAGTCAGATTTTATAGAGTAATGTGTTACTAAATGGTGTAGGTACAAGTGTAAGTAGGTACTTATTAATTAAATTGAAAAGATCTCTCAGAGATATGTATGATTATCACAAAATTGTATGCCAAAGGCTCAATTGCATGTAATCCTGAGATATGTAGGTAGTTACATATAAATTTACTTTAATAAATATCTTGTAAATAAGTTACATATGTAAGTAAGTGATTTTAATACAGCTAATGATTGGAACTACAAATATCCCAAATTAAGGATTATGCTACTTAACCAGGTAATTCAGCATAATTTGATGCCTAGATTTAGGTCAACAAGCTTTAAATCTTATAGGTGTATCCTAATGTAGAGGTCGAAAGTTCAAAATATCAATGTGCATAATAAAAATTTTACGATATATCAACCGCAGCAGCGATAGAAAACGGTGACGGACGGACAATAGACGTAAGTCACGAATGTACAAACAAACAGTCCTTAATTTGCTACACGTCCCGTGATTTCCATTGCGGATGCATTATTTTTTATAATATTATTGCGGATAATTAGGTAGGTTACCTATACCTACTTTGTCTACCAATACATTTTTGTCAAATTGTTTTGATTTTTATCGTTTACGTTACGTAAAATGGAACGAACGAAATGCATCGCGGTAACGTTCCATTTCACGGAGTTTAAAATTCATAGGAAGTTTAGCAATTGTCATATCTGTCACTTTTTGAAGGCGTAAAACTTTTTTAATATGATTGTTAATAACACTTTAGATAATTATCGATTAATTATTATTATTGCAAAACTTCACTTTATTTGTGATTTGCTCTGACTTCGTAAACGCACTGTATTGATAACCTAAAAATAGACACCGGAAACAAACGAATAACTTTACTATTACAATTGTTGGGAAAGAACACTGATAAGCTTACATACATATTAATATTTCTTGATTAATTATTTTAGCATAATCCAGGATATAATTACAGGTTTCCAGTTTTTATTTAACTTCAATAAGATAAAGTATTGTAGTACCTACGCAATAACGCCAAGCAATTTGAACATATTTCGTTTCAATACTTTTATAGAAATAATATAGTGTATTGATGACTATAAACTTACAATTTTGTTATAAAATAAAATTATGAAATTATTGTTCAATGAGTTTTTTAAAACATAAAAAATTAACAACACAGAATATTAGATTGCTATTTCGACTTTACCGCGCAAGTACCTAGTTCAAGGACAATAAGTGCTATCTCTTTCCTATGTATGACATTAGACAAGAGTCGTGAACTGTGGCCTGTATGCGTTTCATCAGTTTGTCGCTGAATGTCTCTACTACCTACCTACTTATTCAGTTGTATTGAATTGAAATAATATGTTATTTGAACTTATTCCGCCATTAGCATTTTAGAATTCTTTGTTTTTAATATTGTGTGGTGTTCTAGGTTTTAGTTTTCGTAAACTCTTTATAGTATCGTTCAATACAAGTGTCTTTGAAGTGTATCATTTCCTGTTTCTCATAAGTACAGAAACAAGCATCTGCGATCGCTAGCGTACTCTTTTCGTTATCACGTGGGTCAAATTTCGAATTATGTGCTAATAAAAAATTAATTTACGCTAAGTGTTAATAAATTGTGATTTTAATGAAAATGTCCAGTTTGACTATACAAAGACCAGATTGTAATACGTAAACGTTGTTTTCAGAAGCGTGCCGACCTGCAATCAGTCGGGCAGTGTTTGAGTGTTGGTTGGCTTGCGCATTATGGAACCGGCGGGGGACTGATTTTACAAAAAATGTCGTGTGTGGATTATTCGGTGCAGTGCAGAATTGTATCAGTGTTGTGAACTTATCCAGTGGGAAGTGTTACATAAGGGTGGAATGTGCATACTTGAGAGCCCGCCCTGAGGCGTCGGGCGCCGGCGTCCGAGGCGGGCTACACGCGTGTCATGGCTCCAGCGCTCTCGGTCGCACTTAGAGAGCCTCACGCGTTCGATAACACCGAGGAATCTGACAAGCTAACTCCGCTTCGGAGACGGGCGCTCGCGTCCGTCGATAATCTTGCGATACACATGGAGGAGGATGACATGGGGCTCCAAAACCAGCCCAGCCTTGCTAAGGATTCTCAGGAAATGGAGCAAATTTTAAACGATTTGGGCAGCAGTGATCTTGCTCAAGCAGACTTACTCCAAGTCATAAAAACCTTTGAAAGTGGTGGAGATGGACTATCAACAGGTGATACTGATGCAATATTTCCACTGGGTGCTTTTGATTTAGCTGATACAGCTGACTCTGAGGGTGATGCAGCTGAAGATAAAATCAGATTGCTACAGGCACGCCTTGAACGTCGATGCGCCTTTTTACAAAGGCGACTACGAATATTACAAGCTAGAAGTATTGGGAAAAAGATATCGGAGGAGGCAGCCCAAACATTTGACAAGTGCATCAAAGGAGCACGAAAAGATGGTGGTGGTAGACCTATCGGTCTCAAAGCATTTATAAAGAGATTAGAAACAACTGCAGTTTTGCAAGCCAGTGCGGCCTCGCGGTCAGTGTCTGGTCCAAAGTATTATCGTACTAGTAAAACAAGAGTAGACCCATCGAAATCTGCTACAGTGGGAATATCATCTGGAGCTCTCACAGGCCTGGAAGATACTGCCGGTGCGCTGAGATCTCATCTATCGGTAGTGAAACATGAGCTGGACTCAGATGCTACAGCTTCTTCTTCTGGGGCTGAGAGTAATGATGAAGCAGTCCCATACAACAATCCACATCAACAACAAATGCCAATGTAAGTACCCCCTGACTATTTTTGAGCTTATCTTATCTGAGGTCTTTGCCCTTTTAACTAAAATGTAAAACCTAAAAATTCATGCATATCTGTGAGACATAATCATTTAGCAGTAGTACCTAGTAAGCTTTGAAGAGTATATTAGAAATTGAGCACTGCCTTTAAATATGTGTTACTCATTGTTGCATCATCCAATGTGTGTTATAAACAGACTTTGTGTGTGTTTGAATAAATAGAAAACATGCTCAGATTTGATTTAAACTATTATTTTCTATGTTATTTCATAATCAAATGACTATATGCACTCCACTGTCAATAATGTATAACAATGGTTAAATAAATTGTTAGCGACTGGTGGCTGGTCGTTCGACAGTAGAGGGGTTAATAAGACTACTGCTAGTGTACAAACAACTTATTTTTTATACTTTTCTTTACAGTAAAGAAGTATGTTCTCAAAAACAAAATTATCCCCCTCCCTATTTAGAAATAGGAATACATTTTGTATTCCACCAATGTGGTTGCGTAAGCTGGATTGCACTGAGTAGTCAGGGGATAAAAAAAAAAGGGATAAAATAGTAGTTGCTTGCTTCATTCCAGTGAGAAACGTGCGTTATGGTCATGGCAGAAGGCGCGTGCTTCCATCGCATCGCGGTGGTGCTGGCTCCAAGCTCAAGTCCAAGAACTGGAGTACAAGATTCGGCAGCACAGCGACTTGCATAAGCAGGTAAAGCAGAAATTCAGTTTGATGTCATTTGTTTGAGAAGTGTTGAAAAAAATTCCACATGCAGGATTTGAACCTGCACCCTTGAGACATTTGTGCTTTTTGTAATTTTTTTCGGAACAAAATTTGCGTTAAAATTATATAAAAAAACAGAAACATTTTAGTGTTTTTGTTTAGAAATTGTTTGATTTCTGCAATTGATAATAAATTTTGACTATAAACTCTTGTTGTTTATGTATAAACAATAACAGATTTACCACAAAACGATGGCTTAAGTTAGACAATGCTTATAACAGATGCTGTCACTTTTTAGCTAATACTTTTAGAGAGAGAAACAAAAGTTTTAAACACGTCTTCAGCCATTGTTTAACTTTAAATACTGTTTTGTAGTAAGAGATCTACATTCAATTTTTTTTACGCCTTAAATCATTCCTTTATATGTTAGAACATTAAGGTATTTAGATTGAATTCATTAAAGTGGAAGTGATTATTTGATAAAAAGTGGACAGGGCTAAAATTTATTCTAATAAGTCTTACTAACTTAAACTTTTTAAGGTAGTTTCCACTGTAGTAGCAAGAGTATGTTTATAATATACCTCAGCTTTTGTGTCTAAATAACACCTATCTTGATTTACCCATCATAGATTAATTTGTATGCTGCAGTAAGGAAACAGTAGCTTTATATATATTTATATTGAATTCATGTTGCTTTTAAATAGTAAATAAATATTATTAATAAAAAGATTAGATTTAATAAGAATTTACATAAACATAATAGTGACTGTAGAAAATAACAATTATCAGAAGTCTTTTGTGCAGTATGCAATATCTATGGTTTTTAACAAGTTCAGACTTGTTTTGTTGAGTTTAATATAGTAAAAATGTGCTTGGCAAACAAGAGTGTTTTATGTGTTGTCAGATGAATTAACGACTTTTCAATTAACACTTTTTCTATACCTTTTTCCCTGTAAGTGAGTTATTCAATTTAGTTCACTCTCAGTAGTATATTTAAATAGTCGTGATTCTAACAATTAGGTGTAGTGAGTAGGGACTAAGGGACTATAAAATGTAGAGTTAATAATGTAGTATTTTATAATAAATTGTAAACCATCAACCTGATTTTTTACATTTGAGGAGGAATGGCCGGGCGGGATTCTGTACAAAATCCTTCTGAATGGGGACCGATTTAATAGTTTGATCTCTCGCATAACTGTATGAAAAGAAGGAAAAGAAATCTTCCTCCCTTTTTTAATACTAATTCAAATTCAAATTCAAAAATCATTTATTCAGTTTAGGCTACAAGTAGCCCTTATGAATGTCACTATGCCATCGGTTCGTAAGTCTACTCTGGGCGGGAGATCTTGTACTGAGAAGAACCGGCAAGAAACTCAGCAAGTGTCCAGCTCTTTTCTCCCTTACAGCGTCAAAAATATTGGAAAATGCCCTATTTTAGCAGGACACTTTCCATCACAAATAAACACATAAAAATAAAAATAAAATATAGAAGACATACCACATGTAAAAAAACAAAATTAAAAATCTAAATTAACAAATTTACCTCGCTAGAGGAACTATTATGCATTGGGGCTATTAAAAAGTACTAAATTCAGATAAATTACAGGCTGAGGCTGAGGCTGAGGCTGAGGTTTTTGTGTTGGCAATGCGCACATGATACCATTGTTTGTCACAAGTGTCGAAGCGCCCTTTTCCATCATGCAGCATTAATTATTTCATATTCTAGATTCCAGATTAATATCACAAAAAATATCGGAAAATAAACAATAAGTATGGTTATAATCTTTTCAACAAAACTATTTAATATAGGTATTAAGTATACCTTCTTACTTGACGTAGTCGGCCCGTGACCAAAGCCTTTGCAACTCGTTTGAAACGTCAGAGAAAGGTTTATTTAACGCAAACTATATGTTGAACTTCGTTAAACGTTTTGTTTACAATTTAACACAATTTTTGAAAAATTAAATATTTATGCTATATAAATTGCCTGCCCATTTCTTACCTAGTTTTGTTCAGTTAAACACCATGGTTGCCTGGAAGTAATTATCTTTTAGCGATAAGCCGCGATAAGCAATACAGGTTTTTTATTTTTTATTTATTTATATTACTAGATCACATACACACATCATCATCATTATCAGCTCATTTTATGTCCCCACTATTGGGGCACGAGCCTTCCCTATGGATGACTAGGGAGACCCACCTTTGCCAAAGCTGCTTAACTTCAGCACTCGCAGACCGGGCGCGTTAATCATTGCGTCACCGAGTTCCTCCATATTCAAGGGTTAAAAAAGTTTTATAGGTAAATGGTGCAAAAGCTATGCTTATCATCTTAAAAATTAAATATGATATGTGTTATATTGTATGAACTTTGTATATTTAGTGAATTACGCTCTAATTTCGACCATTGCGCTACAACAAGTTTTATTCAATTTCTATTTACAGGTGCGCGAGGCGAAAGGCCCAGTGGAGTTCGAAGGCGAGCCCGTAGCGTACGAAGGCAGCTTGCCCGGCTCCGATGTGCCTCCCGAGGCGGACACGTGCGCGCGGGTGCGCCCGCTCAAACGGGAGACATTCAAGAAGCGGAAGCTGCTGCAGATGCACAATCTCCATCTTGCAACCCCGAAGGCGGCTAAACCCTCGGATATTAAGTTAGTGGACGCTTCGTTGTTTAAGTGCTTAATGTGACGTGAACACCTCGAAGAATGTAGGAGGTAACGGGGACACGCTCTAGTGCGCGACGCCATTCTCTCTAGAAAACCTCTGACGGTGTTTCGGTCACACAGTTTGAGCTAAATGTTTAAAAAAATATTAATAAAATTTCCTACTTTTGTGTATGTAAATCGCCATCGCAATGGTGTCGTAAGCTAATAATGTCGAAAGTGCAAAAAGAGAAAAACTGCTGAAAATAACTAATAGTCGATACTACACAAAAACTGATAGTTTCACACTGTCGCTAGGTAGCTACTGTAAGATCATCATCATCATCCTCATCATCATCAGTTCATTTTATGTCCCCACTGCTGGGGCACGAGCCTTTACTATGGATGGATAGGGAGAACGGGCCATAAACCACCACGTGGGCCCAGTGCGGATTGGTTGTTGTTAACGACGACTAATGCAGCTGGGACCAATGGCTTAACGTGCCTACCGAAGCACGGAGAAGCTCGAGATTATAAATTTTTGGTCAACCATCCGATGACCGGCCTTTGCGAAAGTTGCTTAACCATAGCATACGCAGACCGGGCGCGTTAACCACTGCGCCATCGTGCTCTTTACTGTGAGATACTATTTATTTATTTTTAGGAAGATTTACAGCTAGTTTACCAGTTTACCAGAAATATTCAATTGAACTGTATAAGTACCTTAATAACTATCCTTTCTAACCTGAAAGTAATGTATGGAAACTTGGAGTGTAGGAGAGCAAGTTCCACTACTCCATGTAAAATATGCGAGTTGTAACGCCCCTCACCCCCTCAGCTGCAGCTGCTCGTACCCGCTGGAGAGTTGCGCCGTGTGCACCGGACGCGCCGAGCCCACCGAGCCGCGCCCGCCCGCCTGCGCGCAGCCGCCCGCCCTGCGCATCGCCCGCGCCGCGCCCGCCTACCACCCCGTGCTCAGCACCGCGCGCGGTCAGTACCCGCCCCTAGCACACGCAGCCGCCCGCCCTGCGCATCGCCCGCGCCGCGCCCGCCTACCACCCCGTGCTCAGCACCGCGCGCGGTCAGTACCCGCCCCTAGCACACGCAGCCGCCCGCCCTGCGCATCGCCCGCGCCGCGCCCGCCTACCACCCCGTGCTCAGCACCGCGCGCGGTCAGTACCCGCCCCTAGCACACGCAGCCGCCCGCCCTGCGCATCGCCCGCGCCGCGCCCGCCTACCACCCCGTGCTCAGCACCGCGCGCGGTCAGTACCCGCCCCTAGCACACGCAGCCGCCCGCCCTGCGCATCGCCCGCGCCGCGCCCGCCTACCACCCCGTGCTCAGCACCGCGCGCGGTCAGTACCCGCCCCTAGCACACGCAGCCGCCCGCCCTGCGCATCGCCCGCGCCGCGCCCGCCTACCACCCCGTGCTCAGCACCGCGCGCGGTCAGTACCCGCCCCTAGCACACGCAGCCGCCCGCCCTGCGCATCGCCCGCGCCGCGCCCGCCTACCACCCCGTGCTCAGCACCGCGCGCGGTCAGTACCCGCCCCTAGCACACGCAGCCGCCCGCCCTGCGCATCGCCCGCGCCGCGCCCGCCTACCACCCCGTGCTCAGCACCGCGCGCGGTCAGTACCCGCCCCTAGCACACGCAGCCGCCCGCCCTGCGCATCGCCCGCGCCGCGCCCGCCTACCACCCCGTGCTCAGCACCGCGCGCGGTCAGTACCCGCCCCTAGCACACGCAGCCGCCCGCCCTGCGCATCGCCCGCGCCGCGCCCGCCTACCACCCCGTGCTCAGCACCGCGCGCGGTCAGTACCCGCCCCTAGCACACGCAGCCGCCCGCCCTGCGCATCGCCCGCGCCGCGCCCGCCTACCACCCCGTGCTCAGCACCGCGCGCGGTCAGTACCCGCCCCTAAGCACGATATCGATATCGATAACGATTTGACGTCAAGAGCGCAGGGTTCCCACTAATGGATATATTTAAGTTAAATTTCGATTCATTGTTCTTTCTTTTATTTAGACACCCGTAACACAACAGTATCTTTTTTACGGATTATAAGATCGTTTAGTAGTCATTGACTATGTGTAAACTATTTTATTTATCATCATCATAAACCTAAAAACCAAGCTTCTAAGTTTATAGTCCACTGCTAGACATAAGCCTCTCCGCGCGCGCGCCACTAAGCACAACCCGCGGCTACTCGTGTATCCAGCTCTTACCAGTGGTGGCTGGTAGCGGTGGTAGTCTTCGTAAAGTGTTGCGAAGATCATCAATTCAGCTAGTCTTGAAGGCTACGTTTTCTGATATGCTTTCTCTATTTAGCTGTTTGTTTTATTTAATGAGTAAACCTAATATTCTGTTCCTCCTCAGACATCCCCGCGCCCCTGCACGTGGCCGCTCTCGCTGGTCGCGCATGGCTGCGGACGCGCGGGCGGGCGCGCGCGGCGCACGTGCCCCGCGCGCTGTCCCACGCCCACGCCCACGCCGCGCACCAATCCCACGCCCACGCGCACGCCGCACACAACGTGCACAACGCGACGCCGCCGCTCATCACCAAGTACAAGAAGCATCCTACAAGTTAGTATTAATATGTAGGGTATCTATCCGTAGACAACCCCGCGCGAAACGATTTGGTTATTTTTGATGGTTCCCTGGCTTCAATAAAAAAGTCACTACGAAACATTTTTAAGGAAATGTATTTTTAAAATTTAGATTTCCTTAGATAATTGTTTTATATAGAACTAAACAGTTGTATAGTTATTCTTAGTTAAGAGCGGCTCCCCCAATACAGAACATTGTTTAACTTAAAAAGAGGGAGTCCATCTATATTTTTTGTGAATAAAATTTTGATATTTAGTTTTTGTCAAATTTTGGAAACTCACGCGACACGCTTGTGTATTGTAATATTTTTAGCACCCGTCCAGTTAGATACTTCTATAGCTCACGCAACATACCTATGTTTTTTTTTTTGACACAATTGGAACGCTCTCGGCTATCATCTCACAAGTTACTAACATTGTGTGGTTATGGCGACATACTTAGATAAGGTGGTGGTGATTAGCCACGTGGAATTGGAACAAGCTTCCGTCAAGCTAACTGTACATACAATTAACACAAACAGCAACTTTATTTGTGATTTGCTTGATCATCACCAGCTCATTTTATGTCCCCACTGCTGGGACACGAGCTTTCCCTATATCCATCCATATGAAGAACGGGCCATAAACCAACGCGGGCCCAGTGCTGATAAGTGGTTGTTAACGACTGCTGATGCAGCCGGAACCAATAGCTTTACGTGCCTTCCGTAGTATAAAAGAGCTCGAGATGATACATTTTCGGTCACACATCCGATGACCGGCCTTTGCGAATGTTGCTTAACTTTAGCAATCGCAGACCGGGCGCCGTAACCGCTCCGCGCCCGGTCTGCGCCATCGAGCTTCTCCAATTTACACAAACGGCAACTTCATTTGTAATCTGCTTGATAATATTGCTTTTATCATATTCAGTTATGACAAGTAATAGAAAGAACAATGAATGATTTAAAATTGCTTTCTTGTCTTCACCGTTTATGGGATTATCGGACACCATAATTTTAACACATTTGCTTTGGCATAACATAGTGAAAATAGTCATTCAGTCAGTCATCGTCAACAGGCTGTGCCTATGGAAAGGGATCACCGACATCACTATGCTATGCTCTTTAATGAGTTACTTTGCGAAAATCCATGGCACTTGTATGGTACGTGTATTTTGTATTATTTGAAATGCATAATATGCATTTTGATCAATTACAGGATTGAAAAGAGGACGGCCGCCATTATCAAGAAAAATAAGAGAAAGGGACAGAGGCGAACGAGACGAAGAAACTTCTGCGTCAAATCACGAAAGGTAAGCTTTACTTTCTGTGCTAGAAAATTCGTACGAAAACACATCCAAAGTGTGACTGGCCTTAAATACAAATACCCATGCAAATTAAGTGAAGATATAGATAAATATCTTAGATCTTTATATAGCATAAAGATGTTACATTACTTAAAATGTAGGTAGTTTATAAACTTTACCCCTGTCAGGTATTGTAATTTACTTGAAGTTTTAGAATATAATACTTTGAATTTTGAAAAGTCTGAACACAGTACTATCTTACATTTTAATATCACAATAACATTAAATAAAACATAGATCGAAATATTCTTTAAAATTATAAAAGGGTTTTACGATCACCAGGTTTTTTTATTTAATTTTAAATATTTAAGAGCTTAATCCTTTCAGTTCTTAGAGTACATCATTTAATATTTTAATTCCTGTAATACAGAACAGAAATAAATGCACTTTTGTAATACATAATGTTTTTTTTTATTTAGTTGATGGCTTTGTGCGGTTAGCACATTTAGCCAGTGTCTGAGTAATTTCCTTTTTACAAGTTATATAATATTTAAAGAAAATATACCCTTTCAGTATCTCAGAAAAGACGTGGGGCTTTACTATAAGACCTCACGCGGACTTCTTGATAGAATTTGAAAAGGGATGTTGTAACGTTTTGTTTTATTTGCCAACACATGCACGTTCACGAACACTTAACGGTTAATAATCCACCATTATATCACATTAACATTGGTTGCCTGGAAGAAATTGCTTTTTAGCGATAAGGCCGCCATTTGTACTTCTTCTTTTATTGTCCTCTTTTTGTATTTTGTATGGTGTACAATAATGTGTATTTTCATTTCAGTTTCATTCTTAATATTTTGATTTTGTATTCACAATGCTATATATTGTTACAAGATCAAATAAAACAAAAAACATTAGTCGAAAAACAGAAGTTTAAGGCCCGATTTTTCAATCCTCCGATAAGTTTTATCTAACGAATAACATTGTCATTGTGACGTATTATTTTCTAAAGAAAATCTGTCAATATTAATGTGAAATAATGGTGGATTATTAACCGTTAAGTGTTCGTGAGTGTGCTCTCGTGTTGGCAAATGAAACAAAACAGTGTAATGTTACTTTTCAAATTCTCACAAGAAGTCTGCGTGAGAACTTAGTAAAGCCCCACATCTTTACTGAGATACTCGAGGGGTTGGGGGGTAATATCATTTCTCACTTCCCATTTCTATTATCATTCATCATCATCAATATAATATTGTTTATTTATGTATTACAATGAAATTAAGAAACTAATGACATGGCAGCATGGTCTATGACCTTAGCCGGTTCCTTAAGGAACAAACTAAACTTAAAAAAAAAATAAAAGAAAATCTGTCATTATGTCAAAATTATTCAATGAATAAAATTTAACTGACGATTGAAAGATCAGCAAGAAAATAAAACAAAACCGCCTACATGACTTGACTTTCCCGCAAAGAAATGTTACATTAGATTCGATTAACCCGCAGAGGGCGCGCGCGCTCGAGCACGGAGGCGCGCGCGCGCCGCGTGTCCTACGACATCGACAACATCGTCATCCCGCAGAGCGTGGCCGCCAGCACGCGCCCGCAGATACTCACCTACAAGGAGATACTCACGCCCAAGTCAGTGCACGCGTTTGTTTATACACACTAAGCGCCAAGTGACTGGCGAAAAATTGATTTTTATTATCTATACTACTATATAAATCTGTAGGCTCTGTCTGTACATGCAATTTTTCTAAGAAAAAGTGACACCCCTTCGACGATTTTTTAAATTTTTGTGGGTCTGTCTGTCTGTATAGAATGGCTTGACCGATCTTGATAAAAATTTGTATGTAGTAAGAACATTATTATTATACTCTTTATTTATTTTTATTATTTAAAAGATGCGGTTTTCGCGGTATAATAATTTATTTTAGTTTAGCTGTTGCTCGCGGTTTTGCTCACATGGACTTCACGACTTGTAATTGTTTTTAATAAAAGCCAAACTTATTAAAGTCAATCTGTAATATAAATTTCCATACAAACTTTCCACCCTTATTTTATCTTTCTGGGGACCGTTTTTTAAAAAATGTCAAAACACGTAATTCTTTATTTTTATTGAAAAATCTAAAGATCGGTTAAATTATTACTTTAACAATAACGATTTCCCAAAAAAAAACCTTCATCCCTTTTTTACTCAATTAAGGGAAAATAAACAAAATTCCTAAGACACGTCATTCTTTATTTCTTTTCAAAAAACCCAATACCAATTTTCATGTATTTTACTTCAAAACTGACGGATTTTCATACAAACTTTCATCCCCTCTTTAGGGTATGCTTTCCGTAAAATCATTTAAATATATAAATATATCTATGGACCTGTTTATTTATTTAGTTGCCTTAAAATAATTAAATTTATTATTATTTTATTTATACATTTTAGTATCTCATACAAACTTCAAAGTTCAAATTTTTCACATAAATTAGAACTAAATGAACAAAAAATTTTTTGAAAATTACGGACCCCATCTATGTAATCGCGGAGCTTATGCAATAAAATGTATGTCATTATTGTGTTATAGCGTAATGTAACATAAGTAATGATTTCTGTTTTCAGATGGCGAGTGTTAGAGATACCCGAGGGGCTCCTAAACAATAGCGTGTCAAAGGCATCTGATCGAATGTCTATGGAAAGCGAGGTATGTTAATAAAATACTTTTTCTTTAAAGGATGCGTTGTTTTTACGTGAACACTACACATTGTAATTAAATTAATTTTACGGATCTATTCGCCCTTTCAGCTCATAAGTCGACTTCTCAAAATGTCAACCGGAAAAATATGTACATTTCTTATAACGTCAACTTCATAGAATGTCAACTTCGCAAAAAGTCAACTTCTCGAAATGTCCACTTCTCACAATGTCAACTTCGCATTTGGTCAACTTATCATAATGTAAACTCTTAAATTATATATTCGCAAAATGACAGCTCTTCGTAGTTTCTACTTTAAATTTTACATTAAGTAGTAAGTATGTGAATATAGGTGATGAAAATAAAATATCAAAATTTGTTTTTTTTTTAACTGTAGTTCGTTCCTTGAGGAACCGGCTAAGGTCATAGACCATGCTGCCATGTCATTAGTTTCTTAATTCTATTCGTTCGTTCTATCATCTCAGGTAATATATAAATAAAGAATATTGATGATGATGAATGATAATGGAAATGGGAAGTGAGAAATAATATACCCTCCCAACCCCTCGAGTATCTCAGTAAAGATGTGAGGACTTACTCACGCAGAATTCTTGAGAGAATTTGAAAAGTGACGTTGCACTGTTTTGTTTCATTTGTCAACACTCATGCACACTCACAAACACTTAACGGTTAATAATCCACCATTATTTCAGAAAAAAAAAATTACAGTTGGTTAATTATACAAATTTTTGATATTTTATTTCCATCACCTATATTCACATACTACTTAATGTAAAATTTAAATAATTCAGATAAATAATTTAAATTTATTTAAATAATAATTTAAATAAATAATGAAAATTTAAATTTATTTAAATAATAATTTAAATAAATTTAAATTTTCCAGCATCTCGGTCATCAATGATCTCGGTATTTTTTCATCTCTCTGAGGAATTTGATTCTTTTTAATCGGACGTCATGTTTCTCCATTAAAACTTGTCTATTGTTTTTAGTTCCGACGAAATCGAAAACCTATGTCTATGATTTGACTTATCATTCAATTTTATGCCTCCAATTGCATGTTATGTATGATGTTGCATAAAATTTCGAAGGACTACCGTATTGATATTTTTAATTGTATACAGTTCTTATGTTTGATATTGTTTCGATTTATTTCGCTGGCTTTATGTAATTATTGAATTTTTATATTGTTCCGGCCTTTTTAGTTGATTTTCTATTTGGTTATTATTTTTACGCAGGCGTATAATTTTTATTTTATTTATGTATTTTTAGTTAGACAAATTACGTAATTGGTTCAATTTATTTAAAGAGTTTATACATCATGTGGTTGACATAATTATTATAAACGTAGACTGATGATGTATATTTTTCGTATCATAAGTAGTATACGAAAAAAAAAAAAATGTTTTTCACCAAGTCCAATGGCGTCTCACAGCCGCCATGTTTGTTTTTTTGACATCATTTATCTAAGAACACTTGGTCAGCTAAGACGAATCTAACGATACCTCAATTATGTAAATCCGTTCAGCGGTTCTGGAGATATGAGGTAATAAAGAATATTAGATAAAAGATACGCGCGATAAACAATACCCTTCCTTTGCAGTCGGGTAAAAACACAATATTTAAAAATGTCCAATCTTTTTAACTTAAAAAAAAATCGATGTAGAGTTATATCAGCTCTGTATGATTCCAAAAAAACGGTAGCGACAACCTTTCCGCTTTCAGCAACTGACTCCACTGAGCAAGTAATCACTACGTTTTAAGAGTCGGTACTTTCCAACTAGCCTTTTTCACAATTTATGTACGTAGTTGCTACCAACCTAATAAATAAAATCGTACTACCAACATAATCAGGAAATGTCAAAAGAATAGTGAAGTACCTTACCAACTGGACATGATATCGATATCGATAAAAAAATTCTTCGTGGCGTCTATACTCATTAACCTCAAATATTTCATACGTTGGAAATAAGATCTTGCAATAAATCCCAACACAACATGCCAGCAAAATACATATTTGTCTAAAAATAATGTAGAATTTTTCTCCAAATGACATGCTGTGAATGCATTATCGCTTTTTTTTTTTTTAAATAAAATTTTCATTATTCACAGTGCTATTTTTGATTAGAAATCAGATCGTGAAAGAAAGATGACATGTGGTTTGAAAGATGATGTAGTGACTAAAATTAAAAGGGGTATGCTGAGATGGTTTGGCCATGTGGAGCGGATGAATGAAAGAAGATTAAAGAAAGATATTTATAGTGCAAAAGTAGAAAATCGGCCTTTATTCTTCTTCTTCTTTCTTCTAAATGTGACTTAGACACATATTTACCAACATAATCGACATCTAAAATAAATAAAAAGTATCGATAACTTGAGCACACCTACAATGTAAAGGTTTTTTATGCAATTGAAAAATAGCCCAAATTTTCTTCTAAATGTGACTTAGGCAGATATATTTACCGAAATTATCACTATTATTAACACTGTTTTTACTCAAATTGGCTGTAAACTTGGAATACACTACAAAACTTACTTGTTTGGGTCAAGCAGAAATCTAGCCAAAAATATATCCTTAACAACTCTCACTCATTGAACACCACAAATTTCACACTTTCGCAAAGATTTGCCACCCATGATGTAATTTTACCACGCTTTTTACAGTTATTAAACTTCCGAGCTAAGCAAAACTATGAAGCTGTGCTTCATGAGCAAAACACACAAATATTTTAACAGAACTACAATGGCGCGTAAACATAGTCTATGGCGCGTTACATGCTGGCCAACATGACCAGACCGTATAATGCGACTAAATTAGCGTGTTGTGGCTGGTACAATAAGACAGAACGTTTTATTAACTTTGTTCATTGGTAGTATTATTTCGTAATTTAATGTTGGCACCAAGTACGTACATAATTCCATACAATATTTTTTGTGTATGAAGTGTCGACCCCCTGACTGACTCATTAGCTGCGCCGCTTGTTCTAATTGGCTTGTAACTAATTTGCTTTTCTTAGAAATGACATTTATATTTATTTATTTGCGATAAAAATTAAATTAGAAGTGTTTTGACGTGACAACGTCTTATAAATTGGTTTGCCGGGTGACACTTCAAGAAACTGCGTTACGCTCCGCTCACGTTATGCGCTCACAATGAGAGCGAGTGAGAGGCACGCGTCCCTTCCACTCGGGCATGGTTAGCCCGCCTAAGAGCGAGAGAGACAGACATAAAAAGTGAAAGGTAAATACGTATGTATGTGTAAAGGTAAAAATAAAATTTTGTTAATATGAAATTCAGTGCGAGATTCTTTGTATAAATTAATGTTTTAAATATAATTCTTTGTATAAATAAATGTTTTAATTTGTTACTATTATTTCATCCTTCTTCCTACTATACGAATGAATATTCACATTAAAATTATTTTACCACTCAAAGTCGTTGTCACGTAAAACTTTCGCCCGTATATCGACTTTACAGGCAACCAATTTTTTTAAAAACAAATTACTTTTTAAAATTGTTTTTGTAGTGTTTTACGATTGTTTCCGATGTTTTCCGATGCCCATTATTTATCTTGAAGTACTGTAGCCTTATTTAATGTCGACAACTACGTCATCAACATCCGATCTTAATATTTTTACAGATAAATTTCACTTTTTATTTTAAGTGCTAATTGCTGCACTGAAGCTAAATTAAATATTTACCGGGAAGGCTTCCCGGTAGCATAGCGGTCAGTGCAGCCGCCCGGATTGCGGAAGACCCAGGTTCGATTCCTGGCTGGGTCAGGTGGGCGTTTAATTTTTTCACTGTATTTTATAAATTTTATAAATATTTAATTTTTACAGATATTAAAGATCAGTTATGAATTAGGCAAGCTATTTTTAATATATATATTATTTAAGAAAGGTTAGAAAAAAGTCTTAGACAGCCGCTGAGCGTTCTCAACTTTGTATTTTTTCAGTATTAAGATGCTTGTGCGATGCAATGGGCTGGCAAATCAATGCAAATCCTGCAGAAATGAAAAACCATTCAATAACAAATTAACCGTCATTTTACAGGATGAGGATGTATCAGAGTCGGCGGTACGCGCCCGCCACGTACGCGCCGAGCAGCGAGAACGCGGCCGGTACGCGCGGAAACCAAGACCCCGCCGCCTGCCAGACCAGCCGCCAGACCAACTGCCGGACCAACGGCCAGACCAACTGCCAGACCAACTGCCAGACCAACTGCCAGACCAACTGCCAGACCACGCCACCAACCACCAGTCATACCATGCGACATACCAAGAGCAGGCGCCCACGCTGGAGCTTGATAACCATCACCCGGCTGCACCGTCTCCGCCCGAGTACCATGAGGCAAGCACTAAACTCGATCAGTGACAGCGTGGTGTAAGCTCCCAGAAGCCTTAAACAGGCTCGAATTATTTTATTAATATTAATTATCAAGAAGGTGCCATTCACAACTAGTAAATATGTGTTTTTAACTGATTTGCATTATGAGCTAAAACTGCATTTGGGAGCTTAATCCGTGCTCTGACTATCAATTGATTATTGAATTTAGAAAGTATTTGCAAGGGTTGTTTAATAAACTGCTGCTGACTCGAAAGTGGTGGTGGCCTTTTACATTGTTCAATGTAACATGCTTGATCACACTAACCCCCCCCCCATACTAACACAACCTTCCCGCGCGAATAATAACAATTCAATATTCCAGACAGTGAGACCATACTCTCCGCGGCTGTTTCCGCTGCCCGACGACGCGTACGGGGACATGCTGGCCGACATGCCGGACGGGTACCGCACGCGCAGCCGCAGCCGCAGCCGCAGCCGCAGCCACAGCCCCGGCCCCGGCCCCGGCGCCGCCAGCCGCAGCCGCAGCCCCCTCAGCCGCAGCCCCGGCCCCGGCAGCCACAGCCCCCTACACCGCGCCGAGGACGACGCCAGCTCGCTGTCACCCATGTCGGTCACGGCCTTTGATGGCGATGATCCCGACGATGCTGAGTGGGAGCCCAGCGTCGAGAAGACGGAACGGCGGAAAAGCTCCTTCAGATAAATAGTGAAATGAGTCAGTTAAAGTGAATTCAGTGAACCGCTGCCCGATTATGACGCCAGCTCGCTTTCACCCATGTCGGAAAGGCTCCTTTAAATAAATAGTGAAACGTGACAGTGAACTTAGTGACTAAATCTCAAAAATTTATATAAATATCATCTATGGGCCTTCTACCTTCTACCGAAATTGTGTTGTTGTGTACAAGAGAAATGATGTATGGAAATTGGTACAACACCACAATGTCTGTAAATTGAACTTAAAATTATTTACATCACTTCATAGAGCGTATGAGTATGATATAAAATTTACGTTGTCATTTCAATGTATGTAACATCTGACTGATGATTCACTAGTTATTCCTTAGTAAAATTCACTAGCTTCTTATCAAACATCTTGATCATAGTGAATTAATGTTTTTATACCAGTCCAGGATTGTGTAATGCTTATGTACTGAATGGTTTCTAAAAGCATTTCTATACTTTCCTATATTAAGACCCAACAAATTGAAATTCAGAATCTTAAACTAAGAGTGCGGAGAAAGAAAAATGCTGAGTTAAACCGAAATATAAAACATATAAGCTAAAGAATTTGTTTTGACTAACAATAACAGGTCAAATAATGATATTAATGGCCAAATAAAAAGTTGAAAAACATTCCGCCATTGGTACATCCTGTTTGACATCACCTATGTTAATTAGATTTAGAACGAAAATATGATAGTGATTGAGAAGATAAAATGGAGATCTTTTTAGGAAGATGAAACTATCATAGTTTAGGTGTGTGTAATAGTTAAGAGTTGTGCCAATGCTGGTAGTATGAAGGTAATGTTTGAATTTTGCTGCCACCAATGTCTGGTCGTATTTAATGGCGACACAGTAGGCCTGATTAGTATAAAACTATAATACATGTGTTTAGATGAACAAATAAATGTCCTACACATATAATATACTTTAAAGACAATATCGATGTTATATTTAAAAATACAATCTTTGTATTATTATTGGTCATTCACATAGTCTTAACTAAAGAAGTTCAATATGTTTATATTGAACATGTTTGCCAGTCTTATTGGCTTGTTGATTACAAAAAATGTAACAAATTTAACAAAGTTTCATGTTGCAAACATGAAACTTTGTTAGATTTTAGATTATTGATTGCTGACAATACTTTTGCTAGATGGATACACAAAATGTGGACAGGGGTGAATAAACGGAATATAATAATAAAATCAACGCTGAGATGTAGTACCACGAGAGTTTTTCGACGCGTCAAAACGATAGTGTACAATCTACTAACTTGTTAACTAAATATGTTTATATTGAACATGCTTGCCAGTCTTATTGGCTTGTTGATTATAAAAAATGAATGATGCATTTAAGAAAGTTTCATGTTTGCAAGATTTTTAATGATTGATTGCTGACAATACTGATGCTAGTGAGTGGATACACAAAATGTGGACAGTGGTGGATAAACGTTAAATAATAATAAAATCAATGCTGACATGTGGTACCTCGAACGTTTTTCCGACGCGTCAAAAAGCGAGTGTAGTAAACATTCTACTAACTTGTTAAATTATGAGATTAGTGTCTAATAATAGCATGTAATACTAGTCTATTTAAATATATTTTGAGTACCATCTGTATAATTGCATGTTCAATAGAATTGACAGAAAGTTCTAATCTACAATTCATTTTTAAATTCGTGTTTCTTTGACATAGATAAGATAACACATTAACTTAATTAAGACACACAAAAGTAGACCCAGCAACATCCATTTCTAACAGAATCTGAGGGAAAAAAAAAATTATGAGTTACTACAGATACTTTGATCTAATCTATAATATAGTGGGGATTTTGTCATTGTATGTATAGCAAACCACTTATGTTTTAATTAAATGGATGTTGTGTAAATACATTGATATTGATTATTTTTCCAATTCAGGGAAAAGATAAAGTTATTGTTTTAAACATTTTGTAACTTTTGATATGATATTTTTAATATCACATGAAACAAAAACCTAAATAATACTTGCCACTTCATTGAAATTTATAGACACTAACCTGTATAAGAATATGGTTAAATAGAGAAAGACAATTGAGAAAATCGTACTATTGAATATCTTAAAACTAAACTATAAATTAGTATTTTTCCTCCCTAATATTGATTTTATATGTACAATGCATTTTTATAAACAATGACAGAGAAGCATTACAACGTAAGAAATAAGTAGGTTTAAGGAACTACTTTAATTTTTATTTTAGTATTATGGCATGCTCTTAGATCTCTTGTAAATAAATGCATGTCACAGAACCTGATGTTTGCAAAAGATGATTCACATAAAGTTATATAATCTACAATTTCACCTCTAGCTAATATTGTATTGTAAATTTTTTGAATACATATTTAAAAAAAGTATTTATTGTAAACATTTGGTTTTTAAGTTTTCTTACATTAGTAAGTTACTGTACAAAATACTTAGGTACAGAAGGATGACTCGTCGTGTTATTGAGATTAATCGACTACGCTCGAACCTATTTATAGAGCTAGGTTTACACCTACACCTACAATGCTGTGTAAAAGTTTTGATTTGATAATGAAATAGGTACTTCTCTAACTCTTGAAAAGGTTTATCTCTTTTTGTTACTGAAGAGACCAAGGGAAGTTGTTTGTTACGCCGCGTACAATCTTTTGACCTTTTAAAAAGATAAAGTTTCAAAAAGCACATAAAGATTCTGATATGACCGTTAGCTGTAGTTATTTTTCATGTTAAACACTTTTAGTGTTTGTTGCACTAAAATGTAACACATTTTAGTGTGACACTTAAATAAATTAGCCATTCGCCCAAAAACACTGAGCCAGCCTTCTGTTTATCTAATACGAGTATATAGTTATAGACAGGGAAATTCAATAGTTGAAAAAATTTTCTGCTCAGGGAAATTCATTGAAAATGATTTTGTTAATCACATATTTTTTTGTACTCTGTGGTGACTGTTTCATATATTTAGTCGAAAGTATTCAATTTGTGTCCCAAAAGTAGGAAGCTTTAGTGTTCATAAGATTATAAAAAAATTGTAGATATAGGTTTTGTATAAAATTGTAAGCAAGTAATGAAGTTTGTATAGAGTAGCATTAGTCATTCATAATATTATATGAAGCAATTTATTGCACACAGCTGCATCCAGTGTTTGAGCCACTTTAACCGTGACACTTGTGAGCCCATTATTACATTCCTTGTCTGCTGATTGTATTGATTCTCTAACTTATTCTAAAAAATTAATAAATAGCAAAGTACTATCCACAGCACATCAAACATATCACTTGTTTGAGTGAGTTATCATGACTACAATGAATATAAATATTTGATTTAATTCACTTCAACATTTCTTTGAATTTGTTCACAGTTACTTAATGCACTACAACCACCAACAAAATGATTTTGATGTCTAAAATGATTATGCTTGATGTGTTATTGACTTTACTTTGAGCGACAACAGGCTGTTTATTGTTAAAAAAGCATATTGTATAATCGAGAAGCTTGTTTCAAATGAAGTGTGTTTTGAAATTTGAATGCTTTATTTCCAGCATATTATAATATATTTATTGTAAGGGTTATGTAAAGACGTTATTGTTGCCCAAAATATCGCATAGCGTTGTGTAAATATTATTATTATTATTATGAACATAATGGGGCACTGAATAGTAACATAGAGACTGGCTATATTAAATTGTATGATATGAATCTCTAAAAGAGTAAACTGGGTTCCGTAATAAAAAAAGTATGATTAAAAAATATTTTTGTTACAGCCAAAGAGAACCATTAGCAAAGAATTTGTCACTAATCATTGCAATAAAAGTGTCATTAAAAGTTACAAAAAAATCGGAACCCTTTGTATAGTAGTATCATCACAATTGCGAATGTAAACTTTAAAAAAAGTGATGAGAAGCCTTTGTTTAGGATAGTGCCAGGCAATTACTTGAAGATTCCTTTGAGTTTGCGTATTGTAACTTCGGACAAATTGTCAATCTCTTAATCATTTAGCATTATCAGTTTATAGGCGCGTTTTCAGATGCAGAGTAATCGGAGGTTTAATATGCAGTGTATATAGGTATATAATGTCATTCATAACATACAATAATTTGATTCATTTATTAAATTTTGTCTCATTAAAATTAAATCTTACTTCCTTTCGCGATATTTTAAATAACTTCAGTTTAATTATTAAGTTTATTGTATTAACTGTATCTTTGCCTTATTGAATACTAGCGACCCGCCCCGGCTACGCACAGGTGCAATGCTGATACACGCAACCGCTATGTCCCTGCATTTTAAATCTGTAATATCGTCGAAAATATTCATTTTAATTACATGCTGTAAAGGGCCATATTGATCTATATTAAATGCACAATGTATTTAAGGTACTTAATTGGATAAGGATTAATGCTGTATTGCTTAAAGCCATTATTTCTCGTAAAAAGTAAAAGATAAAAAAATATTATTGTGGGTTATCCCTAAGAGATAGACATACCATCGCGGACTTTTTTGTAGACCTTTTAAAGGTGTACAATACTGTAGTACATTTTTTTGATCTATCTCGTAGGTTCAGCCAGCGTTTGCAATGTAAGCGCAAAAAAATGTGAAACCTCTAAAATTATCAGTGTTTCTCTACTATATTATGCATATTTTTATATATAAACCTTCCTCTTGAATCACTATCTATTAAAAAAACCGCATCAAAATCCGTTGCGTAGTTTAAAGATCTAAGCATACATACATACATACATACATACATACATACATACATACATACATACATACATACATACATACATACATACATACATACATACATACATACATACATACATACATACATACATACATACATACATACATACATACATACATACATACATACATACATACATACATATATACATAGGGACAGCGGGAAGCGACTTTGTTTTTTATACTATGTAGTGAAGAAAGGCGCATTAACAAACAAAAAATCTATTAATAACAGAATTACACAAACTTGGGTAGAAGATAAACTAGTTTAAAGAATACCCTTACGATTGGTCGTTTTCCGAGTTTTGGATCAATCATAGCATTGAAGCTTTCTTTACGAAACCTTTTTCGGTTTATGATAAATTGTTTGATTTAACATGCGTTAGAAGACTACTTGTAGTATACAATAAAATTAATTATTGTGCTGGTATTCATTTACAAGTAATTGTGCATTATTAATCAATGTGTTTACTACGGGCCAGATTCACCATACTAGAAGTGTTCAATTCAATACATCCCGAACTTTGTCACTGTCATATTTGTATAAAATTACATCAGTTCTGTATAAACTATTTAACGCTTGTCAATACGGTACAACCTACATTTGCAAAATTAAACAAAAAATATTTGCTTTAATTTTGTAGAAAGGTGTTTAAAACAAGTATTTTGTGTTTTGCTATTTTATAGAGAAGCCAAAGCCTTCTTGTTAGTCATGTAAGTAAAGTTTAAGATTTTTAAGGTGACGACTTCAGTCCGATAAGATGTGCTTGAGAAAATGTCTGTGTAAAAAAAGTTACAATTGAAGAGTTCTATCTTGTTTCATTTAAATATTCCTTTCCACCTGACGCAGGCTTGTAACTGCCTTCGGAGCATAATGTGCAATACGCAAAATGTGCACGACACGCAAAATGAGCAACACGCGAAATGTGCTAAACGCAAAATGTGCTAGATAGAGAGCCCACGTTCACAGTTTTGAGAAAATTTTATAGCACTGGGTACAATTTATTAATTATTTTATTGAATTTAGATTGACCAATTTTAATTTATTTTTTAATTTCTATTTTGATTTAATTTTGATTTTTATTCCGATTTTTTATTTTTTTTTGTTAAACCAAATTTTTCTTACGCCTTACTCAAATAAATAAGGTTCAAGGAAACGTGTAATTAGCTTTACATATTGTTGTTTAAGTAATAGGTGAATGTGAAAGTATTGTATTGTTACGCAGTTGGTTTCCATAATAAAGCAAAAAAAAATGTCATTACAGAATAAGTAGCATTATTGTTCTGAGGTAGGTAGGTCAAATAATTTATATTTGTGTCAAAATCATAAAGTTAGTTAAACTAAATTTAAGCAGGTATGGTAAAATACCACGCTCTTTGAAAGGTGTGGTGAACGTGGCTTTAGGGCTCTTGCACATTTTGCGTGTTGTGCACATTTTGCGTTTAGCACATTTTGCGTGTTGCTCATTTTGCGTGTCGTGCACATTTTGCGTATTGCGCATTATGCTCCGAAGGGGTAACTTTTAGACGGCACACTGAGCGCAATTTTTTACCATTTTGTCACGAACTGACACATTGATAACTATTTTTAGCAGACTTCAGGTTTGGAGCTCCTCAGACCCATAAGGTGCATTTGGTCGAATCGTCAAAAAAAAGCGCGGTTGGTCCAATTCGTGGCTGCTCCAATTGGATGTTTCTTCATAATAAAAACACGACATATTGGTATGGATACAATGAATGAAAATGGAAATCGTTGGAGCCGTTTCCGAGATTCAGATATACTAAGGATGTTCAATAATTTTTTTCACAAAATCACCTTTGAGGTTTATACATTTGGTATATTGTTTTTTAATCCTAAGATTCCCTTCTTGAAAAAATCTTCATCGTGATCGCTTAAAAAATCATGTACGGCGGCAATCACTTCCCAACATTGCCATATTTGTGACCTCTCAGTTGTTCTTTTAACCGCGGGAACAGGTAGAAATCACGGCGCAAGGTCAGGATGTTCCATTTCCAACAATTCAAATCCAGCATCTTGGATAGCAAACATCGCAACTCGGGACTTGTGTGCGGGGGCGTTATCTTGGTGAAACAACACAACTTTTTTCATGCCCAAATGTTCATGTATAGTACTATGGATACTTCCTATCGCAATCTTTAGTTCTTCAGCTACAAAACGAACAGTCCACCATTTCCCAAAACAATTTTTTCAACCTTTTTTATCATTTGTTCGGTAACTTTGTAGGGCGTCCCGAGCGCAGGTCGTCTTTAGTTAAAGTTCTTCCTCTCTTAAACTTGGCACACCACCGCGCAACCGCAGAATACAGAGGATTTACTTGCTCAGTAGTAATTTTTTTCAGGCAGAGATATTTTATTACGGCGCGAATTTCAATTTTATTTATTTTGCGTACCACGCTCCGACACGACGAAAACAAATGACTTCTATTTTTAAAATAAGAACAGAAAATCAATAATTTTTATTTTATCAAATGTCTGGGCTTCACCTGCCAGTATTTACTTTTTTGTTGTTCTAGGAGATCATTATTACTTTTTATTGAACGCCCCTCGTATATACAAGAATTATTATTACCTGTACCTGCTGCTGTACATTGCGCGTTGGAAATAATTGTCATTTTTTAATTCCTAAAAATAAAAATCAATTCCCTTTTTTTTTTTGGACTAATACACGACGTCTGGCATAGTAGCCAAGTACTCAAACCGTCGCTAGACCATGGAGGTTAAAACCTCGAATTGGAATAACTGCGAATTGGACTAACCGTGAATTGGCCCAATTGCGAATTAAGTGGATTGGACCAAACGCGCCTAAAGGCTCACGAACCTTCCACCCCTGCACATAGTAAAAGAAACAGAGGCAAAGAAAGCGCAAGGAAGCTAAACCTCTGACCAGACACGACATGATTATGGAAATGGGGTGCGATAAAATAACCCCCATATTCATGTTCGAAAAGAAATTTAAAGTTTATGTTTCAACCAGGGACGAAGGGCCACCGTCTCGTCGTCGTGTCTTTTTCCGGATCTTTTTCGGGATCAAAAATGAAGTCGGGCACAGGGGCAGGCGTCTATAATAACGACTTCCAAGCATAGTCAAAGCATGGGAAAAGTTGCCATGCGCAAAGCAGAATATAGAGTTAGCTATGAAAAAGCGCAATATATTCATCCTGAGTGACAGCCAAGCCGCGCTCAAGTCACTCCTATCGCCCCGAATCGACTCTGGCCTTGTTTTGGAAACCAAAAAGCTCTAAACAAGCTAAGTGGGCATAACAAGGTGCGATTGATCTGGGCTCTCGGGCCATATGGGCTATATCCACGAGGGCACTATCCCACAAAACAAATGCTTCACAGAATGCACCGTTCAACAAATAGTTTGTGTAGGGCATGTGGAGAGGAAACGGATTCAGCACCTACTGTGCGACTGCGACTCACTGGCTAATAAAAGAATGGGACTCCTGTGGTCGGCCTATCCGAAACCGGAGGACTTCAGGCTCTTCGCTCTTTTAAGGACGTTGCCAAAATTATGGCATCTATCTTTACAGAGGAGGAAGAGTGAAAGGATGGGGTTGCACAGAAGATCTCGATGGGTCGAAGTTTTACTGGGAGAGGGAAACCTCAGCAGGCCCCACTAAGATAGGATAACACACTTCAAAAAAGGAGGTTTCTCAATTCGACCGTATATAAGATATATACAGGTTGTGGTTTTGAACAGTTGCCAAATTTAAGGAGGCGATTATGTTAATGTAACTGGTAATAAATCCATTAAAAAAAATACGAAAAAGATTTTGTTTCTGTTGCATGTCATTCTTTTGAATATACTACGCTGTGCTACTACTTTGGCTCTGCGCTAGGTGCGCAAAACAAATGCCTACAAATGCCGCCGCTTGCGCCGGCTTTTGTCGGCTAGCCGCCACCCGCTCAAAGCGGGAACCGACGACGATTCAACGGTCGCCGCTCGCTCAGTCTCCCGCTAACCGCGAGCGCGCGCACACGTTTGACAAAAAAAATCCGGGCCGTTTTCAAACGTAGGTACGATGTCGCGTTATTCTAATCACAACTACGTTGAAATGGTGCGGATGTATGCCCTCGCCGGTAACAGCTTGAGGGGTGCAGTGCAGATGTTCGCGGAGAGGTGGCCAGACCGACCAACGCCGTCCCAAACGACGATGCTGGCTGCTACACAACGCCTACTGGATTACGGGCAGTTCAGTATCCCAGCGCACGCCAGTGGTCGAGGCAACGTGGGCCTGCCCGTCGACTTACAGGAGCAGATCTTGCAGTTCTTCGACGACGAGCCACGCGCCAGTACACGTGATGCTGGGCGGCACTTTGGCCTTGATCACACCATCGTTTGGCGCTTGTTGAAGAAGAACCAGCAGCACCCATTCCATTTTCGACGAGTTCAGGATTTGCTTCCCACTGACCAGTCCAGCCGAGTCGAGTTTTGTACGTGGCTCCTCGAACATCAGCACGTTAATATTCTGTGGACTGACGAGGCGCAGTTCACAAGGGTCGGCGTCTACAACGTGCATAATGAGCATTGGTGGGCACACAGAACAGAACCCTCATGTCAAAAAAAAAGACTTCTTCCAAAGACGTTTCAGCCTAAATGTTTGGGCTGGTATTATTGGCCCTTATTTACTGGGGCCTTATTTCATTGAAGGTCATCTCAACAGCCTTATAGGTAAGGCTCTAGGTAGGCCTAGATCTGCTGCACCACGTTGTAGATGAGCTGTTGATGGACATTCCACTGGCATTCCACAGAGACCTCTTCTACCAGCAGGATGGTGCTCCACCACATTATGGACAAGTAGTGCGCAGCTACCTAAACGATACATTTGGATCGCAGTGGGTGGTGGTGGACGTGGCGGTCCAGTGTCTTGGCCTCCTCGCTCCCCGGACCTAACACCGCTAGATTTTTATTTGTGGGGTGATGTAAAAAGGCTAGTGTATTCTGAGGAGGTTACAAGTGTAGTGCAATTGCGTACGCGAGTGGTGTCCGCTTTTGAAACGGTGAGAGAAAACATTTACGTTCTCAACCAATTAAAAGAAAATTCTCGGCGTCGTCGTGCTGCTTTGTGTATCGCTCGTAATGGGGCACATTTTGAACACTTGTTACGAGTAACATAGGTAAGTCAAAGTTTTGCTTAAGCACATTTTCATTTCATTTCATTTCCATACCTACATACTAATAGCATAGGTACGTAGTTTATTTTTTTCTGAATCGAGTAATTCTGTCGAGTAACTGGGAATCGAACCAAGAAAGTTTTAATAGGAAGTGGCTAAGTAACATTCATACTTAGACTAAATAACGTAGGTACCTATTTAGTTTCTAGGATGTAGTAGCGTTAAATAGCCACGACAGCAATGTTTGTTTAAGTTAACGGTCGTTGACCTCGGAGTAGTACATGTGAATTTCGAATAGAAACGTGAGATGTTACGAAAGATATAGGACACCAACCAATAGGTAATTTTTTTTTTTATATTTTTATTTAAATTATAAGTATTTGTTCTACACTTGTGTACAATATGGCGACTGTTCAAAACCACAACCTGTATATATTACAAAAGTTATAAGGAGTTACAATTTGCGTATAATTATATATAACAATAGTCAAATATATTTATAATGTGTAGATGCAGCAGAGCTAGCAGATGCACCTCCCTAAAAGTAACCCTGGCAGCGCCCATGCACACAACTCGATAACCTGTTTATATGAATGACTGAAATAATAGACTAGACTAGGTTTTATTCCACTTAAAAGTTTTATTGGTTTAAAGATCCACTTAAATCTATTAAATGCAATAAGTTTATATAATAAGTACATTCATATAGACTTATACGTATTTCTATATAATAACAGCAAAAGGCGGACTTAATGCCTGGAGGCATTCCCTTACAGTTGACCAGTAAAAGTATCAAGGAACTAATAAAGCGGTGCAATAACAAAATTTTCCTCTAGATTTTTGTTGGTCTCAATTTAACCCATCAGATTGGCAGCAAAAGTAGAAATAATAAGGACGCGTTCCAGTTTGGCGATTTTATAATATCACTTATGATCTCGAAATTAAAAGTGACATGAAATATAATGTTTGCATTATTTACTATTTGATTACTTAACAAGATATATACCGTTCGAAAAGTTTCGGTGTGAAATGTAAGTTATCAGTGACCTAGAAAGAGAAAAAGAAGCACTCGTAATTGATATCACAGCAGCGGCGCGAGAATTAGCCATCGGTTCAAAAATCGCCTTCCAGAACCCATCATTACAATTTAAAGTACTTACTACGCATCTAGTCTAATAGTAGTATAGTAATAGTCTAGTCTAGTCTAGTCTAGTCTAGTAATTACTACGCAAGAATAATCAGAAGATAGTTTTCAAAATCAAATTTTCCATTTTAACGAATATATAACGAAATATGAAAATTTCGTTATATTTTTCAAATGCGTTGTAAAATTTATCTTATATGGCATATAAAAATCTACATTTACCTATCGTCCACAATCGTATCCCAATAGCCTGATTCTTAAATTTTTCAGTCCAAAAGTAAAATCAGTAAACCGAGATAGGCGAGATATAACTATGGACGTTTTAAAATATAATATGTAGCAGACGGCCATAAAATATTACCGGTTTGCATTTGTTTCGGGAGTACATTTCACCCAGAGGCTGTGCAGTCGAATACGAGCTCTTTGGCCAGCGCAAATTACCTACATTTGTTTGAGCGCGATAAGTTTTTGAATATACGTCACGAGAATTTCGCCCTGACGTATTTCATGAATACAAATATGGCACTATTTATTAATAGGGTGGATACCCGGATAGATTACATCTTATTTCTAAAATAACATTTAATTACGAGTATTTTGTGGAATCGTGACATAAGCTAGAGTAAATTTTCTGCCTACTACAGCGAAATGCACCATCATTATGACAGTTTCTCATACACAGATTGAATAGTAGTGTTATAATACTGGTGTGTTGGATGCCTGATGTTGACCATTCATCAATGTCCATGTAGTGGCACCAGGTTTTCACAACACCAGTTTCCGTCGCCAAACAATAGAAATACATTACAATGTTATTGGATGGCAGAGAAAGTAAATAAAGGTCTTTATTGAGTTGTTGCTAAAGTAAAAAATCTGTTGCTTACCCCTGTTTTTGAGCAAGGGTTTTTAAAGACAAAGGCATGAAGTTATCTATATCAAAATTTCTGATTCATTGGTCTCGTCATACTCCTACAACTTTCGATGAAAGTTGATGTATTTTTTTCAAGTGTCGCCTTAACTGGCACAAACGCATGGGGCAGACACCATGCAGAATGCAGATGCTATAACCATGACACTGATATGCTTTTGTGAACATTTTGCGGTAATAGCAATAAGAAGGGATAACAGTACGCGTCATCATCGTGATCAGGCTATAAAACAAATCGATATATACCCATTTTTTTCAAAAGGAATAAGTTACATCCTAATAACTATAAAATACTAAGCAAATAGGGTAAACCCTCCAGTGAATGAACACTCCCCAGTAAATGAACAAAATTCATTTTTTCTTTCAGAATAAGAAATCTAATAATGTTTACCATACAAAGTATTTTTTTTTCGGTTAGTAACTTTATTTTACAAATATGGCAACATTCAATTTATATGTCAGTCAGTCACTTTCAACATGACAGCCGTTTAAAAAGTACGTGTTTTTCTGTGCTTTGGTATATATGAGAATATTAGATCTCAGGTAAGTGCATTGACTTACTGTCATCGAGTTTATAGCCAAAATTACAGCGAAAATAATCTTACCAATACTTATTTTGCTAAGTTATGAATTTATACATAGTTTCGGGTTGATTTCACATTGATTTTAATAAGTTTTGAGTTTAAAATTGAGTGTTCCGTTACTGGCAAAAGAAAATGCAGTCAGCTAATAAATGAACGGGCCGTTCATTCATTGGGTTCACAAATATTATTTGATTTTAGTATAATATACTTTTATGCCTATGCAATTGAGTTACTTTTTTCACTACAAGCAATAAAAATTGATGGTAAATCTCGGCGCCAGTATTGGAACACATATGTTCATTCATTGGTTGAAAAAATCTAGTAAATGAACTAACGATGTAACTACGATGTAACTACTACTCATTCACTGGCATTTCGAAACATCAATGAATAAACGAATTTTTAATTGAAGTAGTTAGGTTAGGTTAGGTTTCCTTCAATACACTTTAAATCTCAATATAACTATTTTTCCTCATTAGGTTGACATGGACTCGAAAAGAAAGTACGAACGGTTCCGATACACCGAAAAACTTTAGAAACAGCTCTTAAATCTATTATTAATGGGGAAACTACAATTAATAATGCCAGTAAATTTTATAACATTCCAAAATCTACCCTTCACAATAAAGTTACAAATAAAGTACCATGGGAGAGAAAAATGGGCCCAGCAACAGAATTAACTTCCACTGAAGAGTCAGAATTGGTACAGTGGATTCTAAATAAAGCTAAACTAGGATTCCCTATGCATCCAGATGAAGTCTTCGATACAGTAGAAAGCTTTATGAATAAAAACAATCGTGTAACTAAATTTGCCGATAACAGACCCGGAGAAAAATGGCTTGAGCTATTTCTTAAAAGGCATCCAGATTTGACTAAAAGAAACGCAGAGATGATATCTAAAGCCCGAGCAACCGTTACTGAAGAGGGAATTAGGAAGTGGTTTACTGACTTGGAGCAATTTTTGACAGAAGAAAATGGGTTAGATATAAAATATGATCCAACTCGGATATTTAACACTGATGAAACTGGCGTGTTGACGTGTCCAAAAACTGGGATAATTTTAGGGCCTAAAAACTACAAAAATACGTATCAAATTGCTCACGGGAAAGAAAAAGAATCGATCACCGTTCTCTGCACTTTTTTTGCCGATGGAAAAAGTGTTGTCACATACCCGTACAAAAGAATGCCACCTGCTGTAGCGCGAGAATTTCCTAATGAATGGTTTATTGGGAGATCAGATAGTGGCTGGATGGTATCTGAAACATTCTTTGCTTACATAAAATTGTTCTACGAATGGTTGGTGCAGAATAACATAAAATTGCCTGTATTGCTTTTTTTAGATGGCCACAAATCACACACTAATCGAGAGATGTTTGAATTTTGTAGAGAAAAAGAAATATTTTTATTTTGTTTACATCCTAACGCCACGCATATCCTTCAGCCTTGCGATGTCGGTATTTTCGGACCTGTTAAAAAGAGTTGGAGAAAAGTTGTTCGAAAACATAAACAAGCCACAACAGCACCAATAACTAAACAAAATTTTGCTCCAATATTCATAAAGGCCTACGATATAGCAGTAAAACCATCAATAGTGAGAAATTCTTTCCGAGCCTGTGGTTTATTCCCCTTTAATGCCGATGCAGTAGATTATTCAAAGTGCATAAATACTCGCAGACAGGAAATCGCTAATAATGCACAAGAAATTAATATGATGCAAAGCCTTGAAGAACAGAAGGATAATATGAGATGCACAATGAAGGTGATTGAAAATGAAATTGGCCAAACTATTAAGAACGAATTTACAGAATGCTTTAACATAAAAAGATCACATGCTCATCCTTATTTTTCTTTATGGATCAAGTGTAAAACGAAGGTTGAAAACAGATTAAATTTAGATCAAGAAATTTCGGCAAATTCAGCAACTCTTGATGCTCCGCTTGATCTCTCCAACACATCTAATGAAGCAAACGTAAGTCAGGGTATTATTAGATGAAAATTGCTCTTTTAATGCAGAAAATGAAAATTCCCATTTTGCAATAGTTCAACATGAGGCACAAATTCATGTTGAATCTCCATCAAATGAAATCCAACAAGGAGTTACCCAGACCGATTCTTGCAGTTTTATTCTAAACGATAATATCTTATTTGGAGATACACAAGTACAACCTAAATTTGACAAAACTGATGACTTAATAGACTTTATAATTGAGCAAGATACTAGCTTACCTTTAATAATACCTTTACCATGGCACGACACCATACAAGAAAACATAAGTAGCTCTATAAACGAAAATTCATCCGCCGTTGATGTGAATCATTTAACTAAACATGATATTATACCTGAGAATGAAAACCAAATTGTTACAAATTCTTCTAAAGATCTCACTACGAATAGGCATCTACTTGCTCTTTCTGTCAATTCACACACAACTGAAACCCCAATCTCAGAAAAGATATCTGCATCTTTTAAAAAACCAAACCCAATTCCTTTAAATGATTTTTTGAAATATCCCGATATACCAACAAGTAATAAAAAAACAATAAAGAAAGAATCCATGCCATATGGGCTAACTGGTCAGAAATGTAAAGAATACCTAAGACGTCAAGATGAAGAAAAGCAAAGACAAGCAGAAGAAATGGAAATGAAAAAAGAAACTCGAAAACAAAAAGCTAAAGAAAAAAAAGAAGCTGTAATTAAAAAGGATACACAAAAACGAAAAGCTGAAGAAAAAAAGAAAACCAGAAAAAGAAAACAAAGAAGCAAGATATTAAGCAGCTGAGAGAGTCCAAAATAAGTAAAGTTAGTAGTATTAATAAAAAAATTGCCAACTCTGAAAGCATATTTGGGAAATATGCTATCGTTCAGTTTAAAACAGATAAGAGAATTCGCTATTTCGTTGGCAAAATTCTTATGGCAAATGATGAAGAACAAAAATACAAAATAGATTTTTTGAGAAAGAAATCGGTGTCAGAAAATATAGTTACTTTTGTAAGACCTCTAATCCCAGACATTGCTGAAGTTGACTATACTGATGTCCAGCGTGTCTTGGGTGATCCTAACATTTCCAAGCGCGGTTTTATATCATTTAGTGACGTTAGTTTTAAGGATATTGAATAGTATTAAAAATACAGATCTCATTTATGTACTTACTTTGCTAGGTACTTAAGCAAACTCATTTTGAGAGCACCAATTTGATTGATTGTTACGTGTATGTTACTATAGTAAGCATTATAAGTAAGTATATTTTTTATTTTTTGTTATTAATTAAAATAATTTAATTTCTAAAGATATTTATGCATAATTTAAGTGAAAATGTGAAAGTTACCTGTTTATTGAGAGTCTTTGTAGTAACAAAAACAAAAACACACCAAAATGTGTTCAATTATGATTAAGTATAAAAAATTATTTCAAGTTGAGTAAATGTGTATGATAATTACATAGTCATTTAATAGGTAGGTATACTTTTTCAATTTTTTTTATTGTTAAATGTCAATTTCATTGATTTAATAAAACTGTTCAATCACTGGATTTCATTGTGTTCATTCACTGAAAAGATTGTTCATTTACTGGGGAATTGCGCCATTTTTTACATATTCTTAAATATAACGAGACCTACACAAAATATCTAAAAATCCAGAATTTACTTTGTTCCTAGATTGATAAGGTATTTAAAAATCAAAATGGAAATGAGTTTCACCTGCCAAAACTTAACTATAATAATTTCAAAGTTGAAAAATCTCTTAAGGGTTCATTCACTGGAGGGTTTACCTACTATTTTTTCTTTATAGTAACTTATTTACATAATTGCAATAAAATCTTTGTAAAACTTACATTTATAAGCACAGCATACACAGATGTATGTAATATAATACAACCCAAAGCATTGTTTGTAAAGAACCTGACTTATTGTTAAACGTAATTGTAAAATTATTGTATAACTGTACAATGCAAGCACAGCACATTGGTATCTGCCCGAACTTTACCCGCGACACGCGGCAATTTATTAACTACTAGCACTTTTCCAATGACGCGAATTTCATATTTTTCCGTACAAATCTAAATACTTTGATTACTTAAAAAAAACCGGCCAAGTGCGAGTCGAACTCGCGCACGAAGGGTTCCGTACCATTATCTATAAAAACGGCAAAAAAAAAACACATTTGTTGTATGGGAGCTCCCTTAAATATTTACTTTATTCTGTTTTTTAGTATTTGTTGTTATAGCGGCAACAGAAATACATCATCTGTGAAAATTTCAACTGTCTAACTATCACGGTTCATGAGATACAGCCTGGTGACAGACGGACTCATAGTAATAGGGTCCCGTTTTACCCTTTGGGTACGGAACCCTAAAAAAGAAATAAATTTATAGAACCTTTTTTTTATTAGAACTATTTATAGAACCTTTGTCTTATTAAAACTTGCAACACCCGCAAGGAATGTATCATTCTATCCGTGAAAGATTTTTTGGAATTGGATCAGTAGTAGTAGTAGTAGTAGTAGTTTTAAAGATTACTATGAACTGATGAACAGACATGTACGATCTACTTGCCGTGCAACTTTAGCTAAAAATATGGGAGTATACGATATTATCATTCATATTGTACGTATACTAATTTATAAATTGACGCGCGTCGCGAGTAAAGTGCTGACACAGACCTATGTGCAGCGCTTGCATTGTACAATAATACAAAATAATCATTAAAAAAACTTAATAATAGTAATCACATTTTTATGCATCTTATATAATTATAACATCTACACAGCCATGAATAACAAATACACTAAACGCTTTTTGTTGTTAATATTAAATTACAATTACATTAAAACTATTTGAGGAATGTCAACTTACACCGATTATGCGATTATCGTTAGAGGTAGTATATACAGCACGGTAGATGATATGGCTGCTAATTACCGAAAAAAGCAACCGCAAGAAGAGCAGTCACGTTGCAATTGTTCAATTAAGAACTGATTGATTTGCCTGCGGGTAGCGAAGCCATTACCAAACATGTTAAATATTTATGAAGCTTTGTTTTAAGATCGTTCAATAATTAGGGTAGTTTGCTTTACGGCCCTACCAAATATTTACACACTTTATAAGTTTAAATTGAGAAATTCCAATTCCTTCGGAGGGATGTGGAGTTGCAATGCAAAAGGCCAATATAATATACAACTTGTAACAGAAAGGTGTGGTCAAAATGATTGTATATCTTGTATGTAGAGTTCTTAAGACATAATTATTAACTTTAATTTGTTATGCAATTCTTAATTAAAGATTTCTATTGTCACGTCACATCAAAATAAACAAGTCACAGCCCTCATGGTTCAGTAACCTCTGTGTACTTAAATTAAAATCACTGCTGCTTGCTTATGCGCGCCTGACGCGCATGGCTTCACTCATATAAATATTTAACTAACAATTTCATGACAAATTTAAGTTAATAATTATGTCTCAGTAACAACACACATAAGATCTAGATCGGATACACTTTGGATCTTTCTGTTATACATTGTATATATAGATAATTTATAAATCACTAGTGCGCAGTCAATTATTGTAATTAACATATATTTTTTTAAACTTTAATTATGATGTCAATGCTCTCTAAGGTATTATTGTTATCTTACGCTAAGTATAAATTAAAAACACATAATTGCTTCTTTTACTACATTTTCTTTGAACTGATGAATAAACAATCATCGGAAAAGCTTTCTTTAATGTTGATTGGCATAAAAATCTATTTCCATAATTATTGTTTTTTTTTTTTCATAATTGTTGTATGGTTTCTAATTCCTATTTACATGCGGCATAATCATAATTAGCATATTAAAAAAAAACATTAATACACTTATACTAATATGGTTTGGCATAATTTTTAAAGTCACAATTCATTTTAATAGCCTTAATTATAATAAGGAAAAATAATATTACATAATTGTTTTAATAGTAATATTACGCCTGCACATCTACACAAACTGTCAAATTTCCTCAATAGAATTTGAACTTTACGTTTATGGCATATGGTTGAAAATTTATTGAAGAAATTTGACAGTTTTGATAGGTTGGCGCAGGTGTCTGTACATTTGTTTTAGAGCAAAACAATTGTTGTAAAATTTGATCCAAATTTATTTTAGTTCAGTTTTAACTCGACGACACCGCCTTAATTCACACGGTCATAATTTTAAAATAATTTTACTCAGATAACTACATTTAAGGAGCTCAATGGCGCAGTGGTAAACGCGCCTGGTCTGCGATTGTTGAAGTTAAGCCAGTTTCGCAAAGGCCGGCCATCAGATGGTTTCAGATAGATAAGCTTAATATATTTAAAAAAATATGATAATAAATCTTATGTCTCTAATACTTATGCTTGTAAAATACTTTACACATTATTAAATGCAAGTTCATCTACATAATTTATAAATTATATACAAGACAGATGAATTATATAGTTAACAGAGTTGATAGTGATGATCAATCATAGAAAACTCTGCTATAAATAAATGCCTATATTTGCCAAGCCTTTCACTTTTGTTTTCCAAATTGATAAATATTGTTAGTTATCTATATTTAGGCCAAAACCGATAAAGAATGTTTGTAAAAAAAATATTCACAACTCACACTTTTAATGCAAATTTGATTCACACTGGTTTTAAGAGTTACATGAAAACCAAAAATAATGTTTACTTTCTCTAATGAAACAGTAAAAATCTGTCCGGTAATAGACAATATCAAAGTGAGTTATTAAAACTTTGTTTACTAATATTCCACACCAAACTTGTTCTGAGTTTAACATCAAACTGGGATAACAATCTTTCTCACCAATTTAGCTAATATTCCTCGATATCTCTTGGATGCGTCTTGCGTTACATTCCTTGCAGTACAAGTGGTTGTCTAGGGGGTAGCAGCCGCGGCCTTCCTGGCGGGAGCAGAGCGATGCGCCGCAGTCTTCGCAGGCGTAACAGGCGATATGGAAGCTCTTGTCGAGCGCCACGATGCGGACCGTCTCCTCTGTGCCGCCTTCGGGCACGATCGGCTCCCGGCAGCGAGCGCAGCGCGGCGCGTATCTGTACAAAACTCGTATGTTTAAAGAACATCTTTCCGCTCATTTTCTATTATAAGCAATTTGTAGGAGTGATTTCGTGAAATGGGAAGGAAGTATGTGTAACAGTTTAACAGGAAGTCAGGGAAGCGCGCAAGCGCGCGCCATTTTGTAAATTTCTTCTTCTTTTATTTATGGCATGTTTTGTATCTACAGCCGAACACAATTCCGCCAATATCACGTAGGTAGCCAATACACGGAAGGATTTGTATGGAATAAATTATAATAATGCGTTTTTAAGCAAATTTACCCAGAACAAGGACAACGCTACATGCTTCAGAATAACCCCTCATTATATTTGACTATCAAAGGTCATTTTGATATGTCAAATGTCTTCTTATGAGTATTTACTGCATTTATTTTATAGTAATAAAATGATGTAATACCTGACCCATTTTTTTCAGAATATAATGTTAAAATTGCTTATTACTAAGGTGAGATGTCAAATGTTACACATCATATGCGACTAATGTAAGGCTCGCTCGTTTTTTTCCTTCTAAAGTTTAAGCTTATACACTACTATAACTGTGGAATACCTTTTATGGAAATCTTCAATACAATGAATTCGGTTGACGGCATCAACTGTGAATGGTATACCATCGAGACTCTTCTGGCAAACTACACAGGTGAAACATCTGGGATGGTAGGGCTTGCCAGTAGCCCTCAATATTCGGTCCAAGATCGGATCACCACAAACGCAGCATTTTTCTAAAGTATCTAGATAATCTCTTTCACAAAGAGCTTTTCCTTGAACTGCATAGAATGGTCGGCCCTGAAATTATTAATTATTCATTTTATTTATTTTTATAAATAAAATTAAAGTAGTAGTAAGTAAAAATAAATAAGATAAGATAAAATAAGATAAGATAAGATTTATTGTCATAACTGTGTACATAATAAACAATAATAATTAATACTAATATTAAACAATAAGCCAAAAGGTATTATTATTTAATATATTTTTTAATTTATAATTAAAAATAGGACATGCCTGTAAGTTTATACCGCATTGCTGGCAACAGAAACATTTGATATGATAAATCCTCTCCATTGCTGTACAACCCGTTGTTTCCCCCATGATCTTCTCCCCACACCTGTAGCAATTACCACAGTACAGTTCCTCATCGGGCTCGGGAGTAGGCTCTGTTGTGGTGCCCACATAACCACCGTACAGCGAAGTCCCAGACAACTGGCTGCATGGTCTTGGATTGATTGGTTCATACAGTGATTCATAAGTTGATGATGTCTGAGAACCACCATAAGTAGAGAAGTCTTGTGCATTAACTGATGCAGAAGACGGTGGGTACGCGGATCCGGGGCGTCGAAGCTCGCTGTAATTGGATTGGACACCTAAGTCGCTTATCCTCGACACTTCCGACCTGGTGTCGCCTCCGCCTCCACTGTAGATACTCTCCGCTGCGTTACGTGGCACCGGAATGTTCGAGTATACGTGATTCGTGCCTCCCGGCGGTAATAAATTACTGTAGAGCAGCACATCGCCGCTCCGAACCCTCGCGGTGTTCCTTACAATACAACTTTTTACAGGCACCAAATTAGAATACGTAGAACTGGTACGGCTGCCATACTCGAGCCTGGAGGAGTATGAAGGTTCACAAGCTGACTTTACACTGTAACTTTGTGGGATTTGCGGTTGCGGCGCTTTATTCTTTTTGGGTGGGATGGAAGGTTTCATTTTAGCTGCGTTAATGTCATCTTGCAATTTAGCGTCCAATTCGTTCGCATATATCCTCAAATCAGCCAACTGTTTGTCAAGAGTATTCATTTTGACCACTTAATGAGAACAATTTCAATGTTTTTTAAGAATTTAATTCATAAAATTGCACATTATCGTTACACCCAAATCGCATTGTTTGATTTTTATGCTAAGCGCACAAGTAAAAAAAATGACAGGCCTGTTCTAGAACAGAACTGAATGTTTGTATTGAAGCATACATTGTAGCTCGAACGAACCTTAAATTCGTTCGATGGAAATAAGAGATAGTGGGCAAAATGTAAGGATTAATAGGTACACCTACCTACTAATAAAAATTTAGTTCTTATAATAATGTTATGTTATTGTCTGGCCTGAGTCTGTAGGATTCTCAGAATAATGTAAGTACTGGAGAGCATTCATGCTAGGTACGATACAGCTTCATGGGTAGGATTAGTATTGCAATATATATGAACAATGGAACAGGCTCTATCTGATAAGTTTTTATTAAGTTTTATGGGATTTTAATAATAAAATTAAACAAAATATGTATGTATTCAGAGGAATTCTTTGTTATTGTTAAGAACTAACTGTACACTGGTGCTTAGTGTGCTTATTTAAGAACTAAAACCAAAAGTCAAAAAAGTCATCCTCAGTAATTTTGTACTTGTAGCAGTTACCTACTGTTAAAGTAACTTGATATACTTTTAAATTTAATTTATCTTTATCATGCATGAACGATTGATTCTTTAAGTCTTTTATATTCTAAATTGGGCTGCAGCTTTATCCCCAATAGCGCAGATGGATTTATTGGTTATCGATTGTTAACAAAGCCATTTACAAAGGCAATAAAAAATTAAATCTTTATAGTGACGCGATAACTATTTTAATTGACAGGAAAGACTTATTTTATATTTTAGTCGTTGCTAAGATTGCATGAAAAATGCGTTTCTACAAATATGAAATTGTTGTTATGATACTATGTCAGGTGCAAAACTATATCATTTTAATGTAGTTTATACGTTTATCCCAAAACGAATTGTGACAGTTCTATAATATTCCATTTCCATTTTAGGGTCTAATATTTGTCTCTAACACAGATTTTGATGGACTCGAAGACGAAGGTAAGTATAGTGCGATGCAAAGAATGATATAAAAAGTAAAAAAGTTAGATAATCGTCGCTGGTGCCCGAAGATGCTCCTATTTTTTGTTTATGCGGATTACTTCCGCGTGGTCATCTCTTGTACCCAACATAAATGACACTAAAAAACTAAAATGGCGAATATGTCAAGTGAAAGTGTACAGAGCCATCTGTGTTTTTAAGTGGAATTATGTTTTAGTTCGTTGCATGTACGTAAGATGTCGCTAGTTGGATAAAGTCTGTAGTTTTCGATATTTTTGTGGTAGGTGCGATTACCACGCCGCGCCGCCGCCGGCCGCCGCGCGCCACCGCGCCAGCCGGCGCGCTTGCCCCGACTAAAGTTATTTTCTAAAGTGTACCTACCTACGCGAACACTACACATTGAAATGAAACAACTTTTACGGATCTACTCGCGTTTATTTTACACATTAATTTGACTTAATGTTTAACCTGACTTGAGTAATGTGTCATTAGTATTAATTAAAAAGTAATGTGTAAAATAAACGCGAGTAGATCCGTATAAGTTGTTTCATTTCAATATATATTAGTTGTTAAAATTAAAAATGTGAGCAAACAATTTCGAAGCATTTTTACTTTTTTTTGTATACCTACCTATCTACAATATACAATGCATAGTCAAGTTTTAAGACGATTGTGATGTGAAGTTAGATGCGGCCGCAACTACCATGATCACGCGCAATCTCGTTGATTGGATGCCAGTTGCCCAAAGCCCGGTGAAGCTGAAAAAGCCGTCTAAGACAATAAGCAATCTCTCTCCAAAAAAAAAGCCAGTTGCCACCTTAATTTTGTGATTGCGACGGACTTGCAACTTACTTCACGGCCCGTCACAAAGTTTCAATCGCACTATTTAAGGAATGAGCTATGTTTACAATAACTACATTATTTATTTCTCTCTGTAAGTATGAAGTAAACAAACGGTTTTTTTTTATATTACAGAAATGATTACCACAGAACAAACTGAAGAAGAGGTAACTTCGAAAAAAAAAAAAATTGAAATTGAAATTGTTTAAATCATAACCATTTATTTATTTATAACTATGTATTTCAGTGGCACATGGATTTTATGCCGGTATGTTATTACTTATGTTCTCGATATAATCTTTTAAATATGATGATATCTTAAAATATATAAAATTGTACATTCAATCCGGATTCACAAACCAGCAAAGACTTTGAGTTTAAGTTTTTATTTTATTTTAATACATACAAATGCTAACGTCTTTCTCCAAAAAATTATAAGTAGACATAGAGCATCGAAATCACCAATTTTAAATATACCTACTCGTCATTACGGACCCGACAGACGTCACATTTAGCATAAACAAAATAGGGATCCGAGATGGAATAGATAACATCAGAGATGGGTTGCTACTTGCTAGCCGATCGCCTGATGTTCGAGCAATTTAGAACCTTTCTTTCTTAGTCGGCTCTATGCAGCTTAACGAGTTAAGCAGTTGATACATTGTTTTCACATCCCAGACCAGCATGGGGTTTTAATATGTTATTTTAATACGTAGGTATGTTAATGTTATGTGTAAGTAAATGTAGTATTTTTTACATTTTAACAATTTGAATTTTGCTCTTAGACGGGATATCTCCCGGATAGTGTATACAGGGAGCTTGCATGGTATGGTATCCTACAAATTCAGCCTCTTCATCATAGCTCAAAGCATAAAGTCGCAGCTCAGTTGATTTGGCAGCATACCCTTGGTCGACCTCATATTATCATGGAAAATCCTCCCCAAGTAAGTGTTAAACGTTTCTCTTCATATTATAAAATTAATTGATTACCAGTACATGAACTTATAGTTTATTCAAAAGGTTATTCAAAGTTGTACCGACTATGATGTTAACATTTAAATACCTTGTTTTATTTTTTGGTGACAGACCTAGATACGATGTTAGTAGCTATCCATCAACAAAATATATTTATAATTTTACATAAAACATTGGTAAGATTATTTATAAATATTACGTATTTTTTATAAATAAATGCGATCAAACCTCACTTAAAAAGTTGAATACTTAATCGATGCTGTGATTAATAATATCATAGAATTATTGTTTTTGTTTAGTCCACCCAATCAGCAGGTAAAGTTAGTCGGCAAATTTTGGCTGAAGAGGCAGCGAAATGGTCAAGAGAGCAGAGAGCAGCTCAAGAAGTATTAATGGAGAATATCAAAAGTGGTGGCAACGGCTTATCGGTGCGCACTGTTATAAGTGCTCGAAAGAAGACTATTTACATTATACAAAACGGTAACTTCGAAAGAAAACTCGGTATCGTATGACAATTAAATACTTTGTATGATTTAAGTTAGTTTTGTATTTCGACTTAAAGTCACATAAATATTAGATTGGCTATACTTTAGTTAAAATAGTTGAATATTATGTAGGAGCCATTTTCTTTTTCTCGCAGGGAATTATTACAAGTGCCCCGAAGGTTCCGAACCAGACTTAGATGCATATCGGATTCAAGCTAATATGCACGAAAGAAAATGTACTTATGGCAAACAATCGATACCAGTGCCTGTAGATCCATGTATTGAAGCCGAAATGGCACCGATTGAATACTCATTTCACGAAGGCTGGATGTTTTGTCTCGGCAATGGTGAAAGAGAAAACAATTACTTCCAAAACGGTACTTTAGACTGTGGGAACAAAACAAAAGTAATTATAGTTTTAATACTAATTCTGAAGATAGTAAATACTTCTACTGGCTATGAATGCAATTAATTACAAATTGTTTTAACAGGTCGCCGTAAATGAGTTTTTAGACCTGTGTGCTATTGACAACAATATAGTTATTACATTTGATTACTTTGGAGATGAGCCAAGGAAAGACATGATGCATAATGCAACGCTATGTACCTCATGGGACCCCTGTCGTTTATCATACTTGTACCGTCTTGAGGTAAATACATTTTTTTTACAATAACGGACTAAAAATATATACAGGGTAAAAATACGTTTCGCATCTTTTTCTATTTAGCCACCACCGGCAGAAATGGCACCTTCCTTCCCAACTTCGTCACCAGACCCGTGTGAAACTACAATATGTCCAGAATGTATGGAAGGTTATACAGAAGAAGCTGGAGTTCCAATTAATAGTAAGACATTTTATTATTCTTAACTTCCTTTTTTTTGTTCTACCTATACTCGAACCCAGTCTCGCAACACGTGTTATTACGGAAAGAACTCGGGTGAACGTCTTATTTTTATTTTTATTTATTTGGAACATAAAACAATAAATTACAAAATGTGTCTTCTACTAATCTTGATACAGTTTTTACAAAATCATACTTCTTAGCACTGTCAAGTTGTATGTGTGTTTGACATAGACAATATGTAATCAAATGTAATGTATGTTCAATGTAAGATGTCATTTCAGTTATGTCAGAAGATGAAGAAACACCGAAGCCACCAAACTAGTAAATTTTTTAATTTTTATTTCATAACTATTTTACCAAAACGAACGGTAATAAAATGAATTACTTATTTGATTGTCGTAAGAAGTAATAATGTTTTGTAACATTATTTTGGATCGATAAATAAATAGTAGCAGTTAATTATATTGATTCGTTATTTGGAACATTCCTATACGAATTGTCCACAAAGTTCTTAGTTTTTCATCATAATATAAGAACAATTGTATGTAAATACCACTAATATTTTAAATATTCAGGTCAGTATTTTAAAAAGTATTGATATTGTCCAATTTTTGATAACGGCTTTGCATTAAGCAATGAAGGAGCTCAAGTGGACATTACAATTATTTCAGTTCAGATAATAAACTAAAAATGTGTTTCGAATGAAACTTGAAAAAAGGTAAGAAAAAAAAAGCTCCTATCCGCTGAGGTAGATGTGCACTTTAACTGTCGCAGTAGCTAAAAGTATGAGCATTTTTGAGACGGGTGATATGTTACGAATTATGTAAACGGCTATCATTGTTTTTAATTTCACAACGTTTATCCTAAGACTTTCTTTGATTTTTTTTCCTAAATCAGTTATGTCGTTAAAACTGCTATTCTACGCCACTTTGTCAACGTCACCAATATTCTTCATGTCTATTAAGTTTAGAGTTAGGGACATTTAAAATCGGGAGGCGGCAACACTCAATTTGTATAATCTATGGACAGTGGCTTGACGGCCGTAATTTTTTTGACAGTATACAATGTAGACATGTGAACGTCAGAGCCAGAATGTGTACAGTTTTTTCAAAGGAAGATTTTTGTCCATTAAAATGTAAGTTTAACTGTTTCACTAAAAACTATCAGTGCACTATGTGAGTAGAAGTGAAAGCCATGTCTGGAGGTACAATGCAACTCAAATTGTACGTTATTTACAGATACATATTTGGTTTTTTTACCGCGATAATAGCGTAGACGAAAAAATTTGCCACCATTTTGGTACTTTAACGCCACCGGTAGCGTAAATATTCACCTCCTCTACGCCACTAAATAAAGGTAAATGTCTACTCACTTTTTATTCTAACTGTTATTATAAATATAAAAATATGATGAATACAAAAATATAAAATAATTAATAATAATATCATTGGCTATGAATGTCATGCCATGTAAGTATAGTAATAGCTAGTGAATAATTGTCGTAGTAATTCAGTTATTACTCTAATTATTCTAAAAAATAAAGGGAGCTACTTAAAAACATCTTTGAAAAATATAAGAATTGTAAAAAAAATAGTAGAGCAAGATCAGCTAAACATGATAAAGAGATAATGAAGGTAGGAAAAGAAAAAAACGAGATGAAAATAAAATGGCGCCAAAAATACGCTTCAAAGAAGAAATAAGAAGTTAAGAAGAAAGAAGAACAAACAAAGAAGTTAATAAAAATAATAAAGTTGATTTTATTCATTCAATGGGTTTCATTTTGCATTTAATATATATATACATATTTATAGTATATTTATACATTATAATAATTCGGCATTTGTATGCAAACCTTTACAATTATTCGTCACTATTAACCTTTGGTATGCCGGAACGTGGATCCACGTGCCAAACAATTAAAATTTTATTGTGTCTGGTATTCCGGCATACTAAAGGTTAAACGCCACTCAACGCCATCGACGCGTAGAAGTATCTACGCTACCAACACCATACTTCTGCGCCATTTCAGCAAAAAACGGCAGCCTCACCCAAATAATAATAGTACGCTGCACTGCACGTAGGCCGAGGAAGCGCTTGAGCGGCCAAATTTTAATCGAATTGATCAGCTAAAACAGTCGCTTCCGCTCTATTTTAAGATACCTATATTGTTATTTTGTGTATAAATATTACCCTCGAAAGACCTATCTATTAGAACAAAACCGCATCTAATCCGTGCAGTGGTTCCTGAGATTAGCCCGTCCTGACAGACAAACATACGCGTTCCGAGACTTTCTTTTATACTATGTTATAGATAGATTCATGCATGTAAACTAACTCTAACTAATTTATTGAAATCACCACTAATATATAAATATACGAAAAAACACATATTTTATACAATAAAGCAAAATTGCAAATAATACAATTTATTTTGCCGCTAAGGAGACTTATTAAAATGAAGTATTAACACTTTCAAGCCGTGTATACTTTTACTCATTTGTGTCATTTTTATTGATAATCATGTCGGTATACTGCTAATGGTATGGTTTTAGATGGTATGGTAACAGTATCGATAAACAAGATAGCCTATCGATAGTTAAGGCAAAACCGATAGTATCTATAATATATTGTATTATTAATTGACACGTCGACACGTCAATACTATCGATACTATAATTTGTATCGATATCGCTCCATGAGCAATACATAAAGCTGTAGATATAAGAGTGCTCGATAGCACTCTTATATCCAACAATGATATACAACATGTGAAGTAAGACCTGTGAAAAATCCTGAATAGTTTCGATGTCAAACATCGATAGCCAAACTATCGATAGTTCTGCAACAATAGGGTATTTGAGTGACGTTACCTTTTTTTTTTTTTTTTTTTTTTTTTTTTTCCCAAGGAAGGTGTACCACCTACCACGAACCTTGAAGAGGCCCGCGGTTATGTGGGACTACCCGTCCGCCTTTCCACATCCCACTGATAGGGGGAGAGGCCCCAAATCAGCTGCCAGAACTAAGTCCCGGCTGGGAGGGTGAGACGGAGGGGCTACCGCACTAAACCCTGGGGGACGCAATCCGAGAAGCAGAAGGCTAAGTGGCAGTCACGGGACCTGATCCACGAGGGAAATGACCGCGCGAGGGCCACCCTGTCGCCCATGTTCCCGCCCATAGCCACTGAGGTGCGCCCACTCGAAAAGTGTTTCGAATGTGAAGCACGACAGCAGCCACGCGCTGGAACATGGGCGAAAACGCGCACGCACAAGACATCGTACCTTTATGGCACGATAACGACACAAGGAACAAACAAAACAACAACAATATACAACAATTCCTATAAATACCTACAGACTACTTAATCCTAAGGTACGTGAAGTACAACATATGATTAAAAACAAATTTACACACTACACTAAGCTTGAGTTTTAAGAAACTCTCCCTTTCAAACTCCAGTATGTACAAATATATACAAGACACACGACATAAAATTCTGGGATCTAGTGGCGCCAAGGCGTCAGCAAGATCTCCTCCTTCCTTTGTCCCGCCTCATGCTCCTGAAGAGTTATGAGGGTGGGGGCTTTATACTATACAAATAAATACAGACATTTACTTTATACACACATTTACATATTAGCACACATTTATTTACATTAACACTATTTACTATTTACACTATTTATCTATTTACAGAATCGTCAGGGGAGCCATCGGACAGGAGCAGAGCTACGGCGGATGGAGGTCCGCGTATCGACGACGGCGTCTCCCAACTCTTCTCCTTCTGGCCAATGGAGCATTGGCGGCCTCTTCGCGAGCGCGCTCAGCCTCCTCCTTCAGGCTCATGCAGCTCTCTGCGAACTGAACCGCCGCGTCCCACGTTTCCTCATCCTCCAACATCGCCTTAACGAGGTTGGGGAGAGATAGGTCGTCACCTCTTGCAGCAATCTGCAGAGTACGTCGCTGGGCAGAAAAGGCGCTGCACACTTGCAATGTGTGCTGCGCAGTGTCTGCCTCCGCTCCGCACTGATGGCAGATTGGGCTTTCCTCTCGTCCTATCCTGAACAGATACTCACCGAAACAACCATGTCCGGTGAGTATCTGTGTCAGGTGGAAAGAGATGCCACCATATGGCCTGCTCGTCCACTCCGGTATGATAGGGCGTAGGGCTTCGACCGTGCGGAGGCCGTATGTGGGGGAGCCTAACATGTCCTGCCACTTCCACATGGCCATCTCGCACGCCTCTCGCCTCACCGCCTCCAGCTCAGCAGGAGCCGGGCGTTCGCCGCTCGTCCTCCTCTCCGCCCGGAACTCATGAACCTCGGTTAAAACCTTGGCTTCAAGGTCCCAGGGCACCATTCCCGCAATTGCCGTCGCAGCCTCGTACGAAATGGTACGGTACCCCCTTATTGCCCGAACTGCGACCACTTTCTGTGGCCGCCGCAGCAGTGCGACGTTCCTGGGCGTAAGGGCGTCCGACCATATCGGAGCTCCATAGAGCGCCATGCTACGGAGTACTCCCGCGTACAGCCTGCGACAGCTATCGCCGGGGCCACCGACGTTGGGAAGCAGGCGGGACAGAGCCATCCCTGCTTTCACAACCCTAGGAGCCATCTCCTCTAGGTGTGGCCTGAACGTCCAGCGGCTGTCGAGTATCAGCCCCAGGTACTTCAGCCGGGACCCGACCTTCACTGACACTCCGTCAACCTCGATGTGGGCATTTCTGGGGGGGCCGCCCCGAGGACTATGAAACAGGATGGCCTCGGTTTTCGGCAGCGCCACCTCCAGCCCCAGCAACCTTATCCTCGCCACGGTCAATGTGGCAGCCACAGACGCAAGCCGCGCCGCCTCCTGGTAGTCACCGCCCCGTGCGGTGACTAGGGTGTCATCTGCATAGCAGATGACGCCCGACCTGGGAAGGGAAACCCCTCTCAGGACCCAGTTGTATCCGAGGTTCCACAGGAGTGGTCCGAGGACCGACCCCTGTGGAACTCCGCATACCATCCTGTGCGCGCGAATGCGCGTCCCACCTGGTTCGAGGAAGAGGACGAACCTGTCCCTGAAGTAATCTCGGAGGACTCTCCGCAGATACCAGGGCACCCGGTGGAATTGCAGCGCTTGAATGACCACGCTGAAGGGGAGGGTGTTGAACGCATTGGCGATGTCCAATGAAACCGCCAACACCCTCTCCCCTCTCTCTGTTGCCTCGTCCGTTGTCCTGCGAAGCGATTTAATCGCGTCGACAGTCGACCTCTCCTTCCTGAACCCGTATTGGGTGTCCTCCAGGTTTGGCCCTACGTTCTCCAGGTGCTCGATGATGCGGGCGGCGAGCAGGCGCTCGAAGAGCTTGCCCACTTCATCTAGGAGGACGATCGGGCGGTAGGCGGAGGGAGAATCTACTGGCCGTCCTTCTTTTTTAAGTAGGACTAGTCGGCCCTGTTTCCAGATTCTCGGGAACCTCCCTTCCCGAAGGCAGGAATCCAGGAGCTCGACTAGCCTACTTCCGACATGGTCAAGGGCTAGGGACAGAACCCTGCCCGGCACGCCGTCAGGCCCTGGGGCCTTCTTCTTGCGGCTGAGGCGATCAACCACTAACTCCATCTCCTCGTCCGTTACATGAGGGATGGTGGACGGATCCACCTCCCCATCATGCTCCGGGGCGTTGAACGGGACCGCCTCAAACACCCGGTCCGGAAACAGGCCCTCGACTATACGGGTCAGGAGCTCCGGCTGGAACGATTCCGTGGGGGGCGCCGAACTACGTAGCCGATTCCTTACGGAACGGTACGGCCTTCCCCACGGGTCACGATCCAAGTCGGCCAGGAACTCCTCCCAAGCCGCCTTTTTCCCCTGTTTAATGCGGACCTTCAGGGCCCACCTTGCCTCGTTCAGACGGGCGAGGAGGTCTTCTTCCTCTTCGGGGGGATGCCTTCTGCGGCGGCATCTCTGGTACTGCCTGCGTGCGAGTATGGTGTCCTCCCGGAGGGACGCAATTTCCGCGGACCACCAATACACCGCACGCTGCTGTGGGCGGTCACCTACCCTGGGCATTGCGGCATCGCACACCCTGGTGAGAGCACTCCGGAGCATCTCCGCCTTCGCGTCGACGTCTAGATCTGCCGGGGGAGCCGGGAGCCATCCTTCCACCATCGCCGTTTCCACGGCGGCTTCCCTGTTTAGGCGCGTTAGTGCCCAGCGCCGAAACTTCTCCGACCTTACGCCCTGCTGAGCGGGGACAGTGATTTGGGGAGGAGAGGACAGCCTGATCCAGATGTACCTGTGATCGCTCATGGTCTCGGCGTCCTCCATCACTCTCCACTCGGACACGCGTGAGGCGATGGCGGGGGTCGCAAACGTTATGTCCACGATGGATTCCCCCTGCCACCTCACGCATGTACTCACGTTCCCCCTGTTGAGGAGCACCAGCCCCGCCTCAACGCCAAATTCCTCGACTTCTTCACCTCGCTGGTTGGTGACGGGAGATCCCCAGGTCGTGGATTTAGCGTTGAAGTCCCCTGCTACGATGGTCTGTAGCGGGGCTAGACGGCGCACTACTCCCAGCAGTGTGGCAATGAAGGCCTCAAACTCCGCGAAGGCACGGTTGGGCGAAAAGTAAACTCCGACCAGAGCGACTTCCCCCACTTGTGCGGCAACAAAGCCCGGTCCCCTCTCTCTGAGAGAGATTGGGGTTGCTTGCGAGGTTGTTATGGCCACGCTGGCCACGTTCCCGCCCACGTCACCGACCCAGTTGTCCCTCGCAGGGACCGTGTACGGCTCCGCCAGAATCGCTATGCCTATCCCCCACTCCGCCATATGCTGCACAAGTAAATCTTGTGCAGTGGCGCAGTGGTTGAGGTTCGCCTGGAGAATTGTGGCGTTACGGTGTGCTGGCATTTGGGGCCGGTTCCGTTACCTCCATGGCGCTGGTGGGCGCTGCACTTTTGGGGGGGGGCCTCCAGGGGGCCGCCTTGGCCTTCGGTTTTATGGGGGGGGGATTGCACCTTCTCCCACCCATGTAGTGGTCAGCCTTCAGCTTCGCCGCGGCGCAAACACTGCAGTACGGCTCCTCTGCCACGCACTCATCCGCACGGTGCCCCGGCGTACTGCACCGGAAGCACATGTCGCTCCGGTTTATTTCGGCAGTGCAGGTGTACCTGGTGTGACCCGTGCCCATGCACTGGAAACACCTAAGTGGGAGCGGGTCCATTACCACTACCTGCACTGTCGACCATCCGACCTGTATTCGCCCCTCTCGTGCCAGCATCTTTGCTGTCGCCACGGGGCACTTGAGCATCATGGAGTTGGAGCCCCACGGCCCCGGACGAATGTCTCCGAAAGAGAGCATGTGCTCCGGGCACTTGGTCAGCTCCAGGACTGCATCCTTGATCCACTGCTTCTCGATCGTCTCGTCGATCGCAGCGAATCGGATGTGCGCCTTGCGGAAAGGGCGGAACACCTCCGCGTCATCCCCAATGACCTCCTTCATCCTGGCCGCAAGCGCGTCGGCCTTGTCTCCACTGGTGGCCCCTGGGATCTCCAGTTTACGGCCTCCAGAGGCCGTGGTCCTCACCCGGAGCGACTTCAGCCCAAGGTCTGCCAGCTTTATCGTCCTGACGGCCTTCCCCAGGACCGAGGCGTAATTCTCGCCCCTCTCCTGAGCTTCCCTCTTGAGTGTCACTGTTATGACAGACGACCTTGGAGTAGTGAGCTTTGCGGCTTGCTGTCTTTGGAAAGACTGAGGAGCCGCACCCTTGGCCACTACCTCTTTGGTCGTCTTTTTTGACGCCTTACTCTGGGGGTTGGCAGCTTGCTGCTGCTTCTGTTTCCCCTTTTTTACCACCTCAACCCACTTGTTGGCTGGGGTGCTAGAAGCAGCAGCCACACTAGGGGAGGGGGAACGCTCTCGGACTACCGGCTTTTTGGCTTGGGGCCTAGCCGGGGGGGGCACGTGGGGGGCGCTGGACGGGCCTGCCTGCACCTCCAGGGCGTCAGCGTGCTCGCGTGCCGCGAGGGCCCTGCTTTTGTCGCTGGACAATGGGGGCCTCATCAAGGGTTTAGGGGGGAGCCTGCTCTCAATCCCGTCAACTCGGGCGTTGAGCATATTGCCCAACGAGGAGAACAGTTCCCCCCTAAGTTCTTCGAACATAGAAGCGAGCATCGGCATCAGCTCCCGTTGCAGCGGGGTAGCCTCTGCCGACGCTGAGGGGGCTTTAATCACAGGGGTTTTGGCACGGGGGGCCCGACGCACGGGAGAAGGAGCTCTCGCACGGGAGGTCTCGTCGCGTTGCAAACGCGAGGTCTTGAGCTCGGCGCGGGCGTACCTGAGCTCCACCCTCATCCGCTCATTATCCGCCCTCAACCTTCTGGCCTCCTCTGACGGTGTCAGCTCTTGGAGGGCCCTCATGTTTCTTTGTAGAGCCGATGTAGCCGTGTTGAGGTTTCCGCGAACGGGACCTTGCAGGTTTCTGGACTTCTGCACCGACTCTACAATGGATGCCAGGTTACTTCGGGCCTCCTCCAACAGCGCATCCTTGCTAGCAAGGGCTTCTTCGTATTGGGCCTTCGCCCTCTCCTCCTGATCCTCCATTCGATTGAGGGAGGCGGATCGGCTACGGGGGGGGCCACGGGTGGGTTTTCGGAGGTACGCGTCCCTCCCCCTTCCCTGCTCCCCCGCCGCCGCTTCGTCTTCCTCAGTCCTCCTCCTCAGCTCCCTCCTAGCACCTGCCAGCCCGGCATAAACGCCAGTCCTTGGCGTGGTCCCTACCTTTCCCCCTCTTCGGGCCGTGGTCACCTTGGAAGGCGGTGCCATGAGCTCGGCATCGGTTCTTCGGTCGTACTCGTCCACATCGACGACCTCAGAATCGAGCTCAGCACGCTTCCTTTTCTCCGCCTTTTCCGCTTGCTCGTTCACGTACGCTCGGCACTCCTCCAGGGTATCGTTCACGAACCGGGTGGTCTCTTCGTCGATGGGCTCATCATCATCGAGGAACTCCATGTTCTCGGGCACGAGCTCAGTGACCGACTCTTCAAAAGAGTCAGTTTCCGATAAATTCGGCTCTCTTCCCAACTCTCTTTCCTCTCCTCTCTTCCTTCTTCCTCTTCCCTTCTCCTTATCTCCTCTTCCTTCCCCCCTCCTTCTAACGCAAGGCGCACTTTTGCCCCCCCCAGAGACGGTGGGGCAGCCTGAGCCCAAATCTCCGGCCTTAGCCGAGGAAGTGGTCCCAGGGAGGGATTCTCCCGCCTTACGGCGGGTACCCTCCTGGGGTAGTGATATTTGTAGATGCGCACTCATGTTATTGACATTGATGGGGTGTCACCCAGACAATTTTCTAGGGTTGTCATCCCCCTGGCAATTTAAGGGCTGCCGTTCCCTAGTTAGGCCAACAAACTACCCATGCGACGCCCACTCGCCAAGGGCACCCTACATACTGTCGGGGTTGGGCGGTGCCGACAGGTTTTTACTGGTGCTCTCCAGGGTTTGATGGGTTTTCCTTCCCGCAGCCCGAATAGGCTTCCCCGGTCCCTAAGACCACCGCGTACCCACAACGCCAAAAGTGGGGTCGTTGCAGCAGCCAAAGGGATAACGGCTTGGGAGCCGGCGTTAGCCCCCGTTACACCTCTCTCACAGGTGTCCCCATTTCCCCCCCGTGCGACCTGAGAACCCTTAAGGGGCGGCCGTCTTTGTTGAACTCCTCTCAAAGCCGCTCAGAAGGAGCAGCGAGCAGTGCGACCCAAAGTAGGCACGCACCTAGGAGTTGTCGGTTTGTTAGCCGGTCAGTCTCACGCAAACTCCTCATTGGAGGAGAGTGTTGAGGCTGCCCGTTGCCCAGGGTGTACCACGAGGAGGTCAACCGACACACACCCCTGAGTGACGTTACCTGCTTGTTTACAGTAAATGTCACTTAAAGATTTTTACATAGGTATTTATAATGTTCTGAGTTTTGTACTTCGTACGGTGTGATTTGACGGCTAAAAGTTTGTTTACAAGCAAATGACGGCACGACATCACGTGATCTGCATGCATGGCGTCTTCAGCGTTTTGGCGGCTATTTTATTTATTTGAATTTTAAAGGCGATTTTCATAAAAGTTATAGAAATTCACAATGAATTAATAAATTGCAAATATATTATGCTATAATGAACGATCAGCCATATTTTTCTAAAACCTGTCAAATACCCTATAGTTTGAATAATATTGAGCTTGTTAAACAAAGCGAAAACTAAGGCGCAAGGGTGTAGTTCGATTGCCTGCCATTTCTAATAACATTCATCATCATCATACTGGAAGGAAATATTGTGTATTTACCTATGTATTACTTGTAAGAAAAATTACTTTGATACCGACTAAATATGCTAAACGCACAAAGCCATCAACTAAAGGATACTGTCTGTCTTACTCTCTGAGTACTGACATGTCTTACTGAGAGACTTCTTGGCGGAAAAGTGAAGAGTCATGTCTGCGGTTTTGTTTTATTTTCTAAAATTTGTGTTATGTCGAATATTAATGTGAAATAATGGTGGATTATTAACCGTTAAGTGTTCGTGAGTGTGCATGAGAGTTGGCAAATGAAACAAAACAGCGCAACGTCACTTTTCAAATTCTGCGTGAGGACTTAGTAAAGCCCCTGAGATCAATCCCAATCTTTACTGAGATATTCGAGGGATTGGGGGGTATATCATTTCTAGCTTCTCATTTTTATTATCATTCATCATCATCATACTGACTGGAAGGAAATAGTGTATAATTATGTATTACTTGTAAGAAAAATTACTTTAACACTGGCTAAATGTGCTAATCGCACGAAGCCATCAACTAAAAGAAAGAAAGAAAAGAAAGAAACGTCACTTTTCAAATTCTCAAGAAGTCTGCGTGAGGACTTTGTAAAGCCCCATATCTTTACTGAGAGACTTCTCATTTCCCATTTCTATTATCATTCATCATCACCATACTGGAAGGAAATATCGTTTATTTATGTATTACTTATGAAGATAGAACGGACGAATAGGCTTGATCGATTTCAGCCGGAGTAGTAAAAAAAACAATACACAAAAAAAAATGTCTTGCTGACACTGTCCACAGAACACAAACACTGTCACATTTGGTGTCTCATGCTATGCTTTCCTTTGATGCCTTGCATATTTAGTGTGTTTTTACTTGTGCCTTGCCTGCCTTGCCGCTTGCCTTGCCATGGTCAATTGGCCATCTGATCTGGATCGATTATTACTCTCCTCCACAAAGTAACTTGTGCTCTCCTCTCCTTTATAGATCTGGTCATCTGGACTCTGGATACAAAATAACATGTTGTACCTATATACGGAAAGGAGAGCTGTTAGTTAGTGCTAGATGTTTGGAGTGGAGTGTTGGCTAGTTAGAAATTTATTAATTAAACCAGCAAAGCGAGGTTTCGAAGGTTTTTATGAAATAATTATATTATTGTCATCACTCTTCGTAGTAGGGTCTGGGAAATATACGTAAATTATATCTTTGATTACTAAAGCGGTTATAATTATAACATTGCAATGGTTTTATCTCATAATCTTAAAGATTTCGAAGCATTGTGTAAGTCAACCACAACTGTAAATTTGCCAGTATTGAAAGAAAACCAGCTGGAAATCGTTTTTACCTCATCAGATGTAAGTTACAGAAACGATGCTGTTTAAATATTAATCATTAATTTAGCTGACTAGGTACCTAAAGTACATAACCCAAATCTATAATTTCATTGCACATTTAACTTTTCAGGTTATAACAACAGATTACAAGTTACAGAAGCCACCTCTGCCATTTGCATCTAGCGACACCTTTGAAGCTGATATCAGTGACTGGGCATGCCTTACACCCAAAGACAATTTGTGCAAAGCAGTATATGAAGTCTCATTGTCAAATACTGTAGGTATAATATTAGTTTTACCAAGAGATTTTTTAACCAAAAATTTCTACAGTAACACAAGCTAATAGTGTATGTTTTCAGAGTAATAATTTCCTCTATCACCCTGGAGACACAATAGGTATTATACCACACAACAATAAAGTGGAAGTGGATACAATCATAGAACACTTAAATCTGTTGCCAAAAGCAGGTCTACAGTATACTCTCAGCTCGTCCAACAGCCAAAAAGGAAGCAAGATTCCTCCACATATACCTGTCAAATCATCCATAAGACATGTCCTAACTCATTGTTGTGATATAAGGAGTGTACTGAAGAAGGTAATCTATTTAATTTGCCAAAAATCCTAATATGGTAACATCAATAATTCAACTTATTTAACCGCTCAACTGTCAATAACCTATAACAATGGTTAAATCAATTGTTAGCAACCGGTGGCCTGTCGTTCGACAGTGGAGGGGCAATCATAGTTGAAGATTGATAACTTTGAAATCTTTGTGGTAAACAGCTAAAATAAATGAAATAAATAAAAATATGAATACATATTGTGTTTTTTATTTTCAGCTGTTTCTATTGGAATTGTCAAGGCACACAAAAGATGACAATGAAAGGAAGATTTTGGAGTACCTCTGCAGTAAAGAAGGTTCAATGGAATACAATGCACATATATTGAACAAACAGTTTTGTTTGTTAGACTTGTTTTCTACGTTCAAATCTTGTAATCCACCATTGAAAGTACTGTTGGCACACCTCCCAAGATTGCTGCCTCGACCTTACTCAATAGTAAATAGTTGTCAAACCAACCCAAATGTTATAAAAATTTGCTTCTCTGTTATGGACTTAGGCTGTAATAGAAAGGGTCTTGTAACAGGTTGGCTAGAAAATTTAATAACAGAAGGAAAATATTCAATAGAAGAAAAGATGCAATCCTTAAATCTTCACAATGTGTTAAAAGGGGCTAAAATTCTCTTTTATTTAAGGAAAAATATAATGGGCTTCTCACCACCTGATAACTTGGAAACCCCTATGATATTAATTGGCCCAGGCACAGGAATTTCCCCATTTATAGGATTTCTTGAAGAGAGGAGGCATTTGAAATGCTCTTCCGAAATTAAAGCTGGCATTGTATGGGTATTTTTCGGGTGTAGAAACCCAAACTTTGATTTCATTTACGAAAAAGAGTTGAAGTCTTTTTTGAATGACGGCACTGTTAGTAAACTTAGTACATCTTTTTCGAGAATAGAAAATTCTGAGAATAAGTATATCCAGGTATATTTTATTGTTGATTTGAAAAGAGCACTTTTAATTTTAATTTTTCCAAAGTTTGATTTTTATAATATTCATTTGTGTTTTTAGGATGCTCTGCTGCAAAATGGCGAAGATTTAGTTAAATTAATAAACGGAGGGGCATCATTATTTATATGTGGTGATTTAAAAAACATGGCTGTGCAGGTCAAAGATACCATCATAAGTTGTTTCATCAAGTATGATAAGAAATCTCAATGTGAAGCAGAGACTTTGTTGTCTGTTATGCAAAATGAAAAGAGATATTTAGTAGATGTATGGAGCTGAATAAAATTATTTTCTTTACATGTTAATTCATATTTATTTTATCTACCTACTCAACGCAAGGTTTGTACTTCATCATGTGTACTTTTTGAAATGGTAGAGATTGCTTCGGCCACTCACTTTGGCCATTTATCACCGCTTTGTCACAGACTGTCAATTTTGTTTTTTTTTATTGTTAACAAGTAAGCACTTTGCCATCATCTCACCTAATGTTTAGTGATGATACGGCTGAAAAGGTGGAAGTAATTTTCGCCCGGAATCCTCATCTACTGAGGCACTGACTATCTTATCACTCAATGCCGGAACACAACAGTATGCTATAAAAATTGGTGTAATGGCAACATATAATATTTAGATAAGATAGTGGTAGTTAGCCAGGCGGACAAACAAGTCTTCCCACCAACCAAACCGATTACATAAACATGTACGCTCGGAATCGAACCAGACCGGTTGTGGTCTTTACAAGGCCACAGAGCCGGTGAATTGATGACTAAATGACTGCCTAGACAGGTTTTTGAGGTTTTACTAGAGCGCCGCTGCGCTGGGTTGATGAAATAGAATGAGCTGATGATGATGATAGAAAAGCTCGCCTCGTGTCACCAGGAGTCACTGGGTAGAAACGTTAGTTAAACTGACTTAAATTTTTTTGTTGTTTGCTGATTTCCTCAGCAGTGTCACCGGATTTTTTTGGGGGCGCGGGCGGCAAGAGACTTATAGGAGGCTTTTAAAAGATTGCTTTTTATCCGTGCCGTGACTGAGAAAGAGTACACTCCTCCCCTCTCCTCCGGTGGGTGTCGTAAGAGGCGATTAACGGATTTTAGAGCTCCCATGTGCTCCACGGCGTGGTAGAGCTTGCCCGTCTGGTTAGTGGCCACCGTACGCATGGTGTAAAACCCGTCAAGTGACCGCATGTCGGTCGCGTTTCGGGATCAGCCAGCGTATAAGTAGAGCTCGAGTGGATGGTGCTGCGATGTATTTTAAGGCTTCCGTCGAACCAGTGCCAGGAAGACCTTGTTAACCCGCCGACCAGGGAGACCCCCGTTACACACGACTTTAAAGTTTATACTGACACCCCACCAACCTTGCGGTTACAAAGTAGGTGTCAGACATCCATACGCAAGCACATGGGACCATCTACGTCAGGTCATAACACCGGATCAGGACGCGCCGAAGCGCATTCTTCATCAGGTACTTTTAAGACTAGTGCGAAGCGAGCGAAACCAGGCAGACCCGTAGAAACGCCTGTCCCGCTGGCCGCCTGTGGCACAGTACAGGGGCTATGCGGTGAGGCAGCCTCGCATAATCTCGGGGTGGTCCGTCGTGCCGGTTGGTGACCGGAAGGTGGGGTCCCGGCGGCCATTCCCGGGGGGGGGGGGGGGGGGTTCGGGGGCCTTTCCGTTCGGCGGTTAATGATACTCAACTTAAGGCAGATCCCTGGAGAAACAGGCCGCCCCGCACTTTGACCATTTGCATCGCGGTAGCATTTCCTCGATTCACGCCTCCCTCTTTATCTCCACCATGAGAGCGCCTAACACAAAAACTGTTCCTACAGCGGTGCACACCCCCACCACAACCATACCACTTGAGGTCGTATTCGCTAACATCCGCAGACTCCATGCAAACCTCAATGCCGTACACCACCATCTTGACACGGCACGGCCAGCAATGTTATTCTTGACGGAGACGCAAATAATCTGTCCGGTTGACACCACCTACCTGCACTATGGAGTTTGCTTGTTTGTTCGGACAGACACGATTTGCAATCACGGACCAGACCCCTGACAAAGATTATTTTAGGAAAAGAAAACTCTTTTATTAATAGTTATACTTACGACCAATGCTTACTACTAAGTTAATGAGAAGGATGCTGCTAGTGACGTGCGTGCGTGACGACGATGATGCGTCATCGTCACTGCGAGTGCGTGGCTTAGCCGAGAAATGCTGAGTTTACTGCACAATTTAATGTGTTAATTTATTTAATTTAATTTAATTTGCTGAGCTACTGCGGACCCCTGATACACGTGCTACGGACCCCTAACAGGTCCGTTGTCCCCACTTTAAGAAACCCTGTTCTAGGGGATCGGATCTGGTACCTACTGATTTTATGTGCTTTGAAGCTTTTCATTCGTAGACTTAATTTAATCGTACGATTAAATTCAGTTATAAAAACGGGTTTTTAAAATGTTTTTCTATTAACAGTCAACTCTTCCCGACTATATAGTGTATTATCTATGGTCACAAGTCTACTGGCTTATGTTACTCTATGTCTACTGGCATATTGGTTTGAAAGAATTAATAGTTTAAAAGAATTATTAAGTTTGTATGGGATACCGAAATATAAAACGGCTCTTTTATGTAGACGAATGGCAAATAAAACTCGCATTAGGCACTCGGATTTCAACTTCGTACACAGCGAGTGGTCTAGTAGCGGCGGCCCCTTGATTCGAACTGAACTCCTCGGAGTATTTAAGTACGGGGACTCGCTTGCATGCCATTCCTTCTAGAATCCCACTGACTGTGTAAACTGTTTCTATGAAACGGTTTGAAGAACAGTTACAGTTTCTCGCCGCCCCGAATATGTCTGGTGAAGCTGTAAAAGTCATACGCGGCCAAGAAAATTTTACATTTTTAAATCGGCATACCTTAGTGTGGGCAGACCTCCAACAAGGTGGACCGACGATCTAGTGAAGGTCGCGTCGCGGGAAGCCGCTGGGCTGGATGCGAGCAGCACAAAACCGGTCGTTGTGGAGATCCTTGGGGGGGAGGCCTTTGTCCAGCAGTGGACGTCTTTTGCCTGAGATAACTATGTTGATACCTTAAAAATATATTTTGTAGAACTAGTACAATGACAACCAAAAAGGTTTCTTTAGTGGCAGATGGTGGCAAAGAGAGTCAAATAGAATGTACCTTTGTTCCCAACGAGTCACACTGTAACCTGTAACACTGTGACTCGTTGGGAAAACTTTGTAAAATGATTCCCAACTTGTCACACTGTAACACGTTGGGAGATCTTTCTTAAATAATTCCCAACCAGTCACACTGTGACACGTTGGGAGACCTTTCCGAAATTATTCCCAACCAGTCACACTGTGAATCGTACCTACTCTTAGATTTTTAATAACAGGAAGGCATTTTTTTTCCTATTATTACTTACTATCATCAGTTTACGATAAATTCATGTTTGGTAATTAATTCAGGGTTGTAGAAATAAAAGATCAGTGGTAAAATCAAATAAGTTTAATTAGGTACCTATCATTAAAAAATCAACATATAAAAAAATATTAAATAAATCAACAATATAAAATCACTTCGTCAAACATGTAAATATTATCATTGAAAGAACAATTTAGACATTCTTGAATATAAAGATCTATGTGTCCTTCCAACATTGAAAACATTATACAAAATATATATGAAATAATAATATTTCCAAAAATATTTCTCAAATCTTTACAGATATAAAATATGTATATACATATATGTTTTATAAAATATGTATTTTTAACAAAAAAATATTTTACACCATATTATCTATCTCAAAGTAGAAGCACAAGTCATTTTAAGGATGACTTATTATATTTTAATAAAATAAAAATATCTCTAAAAATAATCATCACAGATTCGAACATCGCACTAAACTCAGTGAATAGGAATCAATTCTTAATTATTATCACAAAAACTATTTTACACGTTATAATCAGTCTCAAAGTAGTATCACAATAAATCATCATTATGTTAAATATTAGTCGTCCTTAAAGATATTAATAAAATAATATATCTAAAAATGTTTTTAAAACATCACAGATTGGAACATAGCACTGAACCTAGTAAATAGGAATTAACTCTTAATTATTATTTATCACAAAAAAATATTTTACTTATTAAAATCAGTTTCATTAGTAGTATCACAATAATCATCGTTATTAATTATCATTATCTTAACTATTAGTGCCTTAAAATCTCTAAGGCATGGCCCACTGGCAAATTTCCTACCGTCAACTCCAATTGTACTTCTTGTATAAATTCATCATTTTTTATTATTTTTTTAGTTCGTTTCCTTTTGGGTGATTTATTTTGCTGTTCCAGAATATTTATAACTGTACATTGTGACGAGTCGTCTTTAAGTACATGCAAGAAATGCATAATGTTGGGGTTTTTTATTTGCATTGCCCTATTTAATTTGTTGTGCCATGCTTCGAGGGCATTTGTGGTACGATGGGTCTCTCCAAAAACACACCACACTTTTACGAACTCTTCACGGAGCCACTGTTTCTCCATATAATCTACAAATTTCTTTTTTGAGCCAGTATCGTCGCCATCTCCATAACGAGCAATTATGTATACCCAGCCATGGAATATTTCGTGTTCTGGTATTAAGGGAAGGACAGCGCTTAATTGGATCATTCGAACTTCCTTTAGATCGGGTGACGTGGTCATATTCAGCTCTTTCCCTTTTTTAAAAATTGCCTTACTATAATGATAGTAGCAACCTTTTGTTGTGGTTGAAGGAAACACAACGGCAATGGCTTTCATAACTGCTTTCTCATAGTCAACCTTAAATTTAAGTGGGTTCCAATTAGGCAACTGTGACTTCATAATACGGAATAAAATTATGTAAGTTTTTGTTTTTCGGTCGCTCATTAAAGCGTAAACAAGAGGCTTTATGTTGGTATGGTCTATTGTACTGCCTGTATCAGCATGAATCGTATAAAGTTCCACAAATGGTGAAGGACAACTTTTGAATGTTCCATCGCCATAAAAGTTTGTTTCTTTAGACATGATTTCTCTTGCTTGTAACGAAGAAAATACTACTATCCGTATATTATCCATATTACATGAATAATCTGCTAGCACAAAATCTTCGTAACGGGGTGGCACTTCGAATTCCAGCACTTTCTTATGGCGCATTTTAGAAACCACGGCGTCTGAATTTCTTTTTCTATACAAAGTGCTTTTAATACTTGAGAACTTTGGTATCTCGGAAATAATGTTTATACCAGTATCTTTGAGGTTGCCTAGCATGGTATTATAACTATTAGGTATATTTGGAAAATTCGGTTTAATTAATTCAGACTTAAGTTCATGTAGAGATTCTTCGATTTGATTCTTTGCAAAGTCAGGGACGCACACGTGAGCAGTTTCTTCTAAGATTTGCTGATCCTGTTAATAGAAATAGAACTATTAACGTAGGTACTTAGAGACAAGATGCTTCAGATATTTTTATTTAGGAATGGGGTCGGCGAAGTCCCTGCTGAACCACTTTGCAGCAAGAATCGCGTGCGCATGGTCTTCACTTTATTCTAAAAGCTCAAATATAATTACTATAATATTTTAAGGCCTTAAAAAGTGCTCTAGGCAAGACAACGGCAACCGCGTTATATAAATGCCATCCATATTTCTCACAATCTCATGTCATCACTCACATACGACAAAAAAAAACAAGCGGCGGCTTAAAATTTAAAAATATAACACGACCATCTTGTTTCAAAGGTTTAGTAAAGATCTTCAATAATTATCCTATGAAATTGTCATGAAACATTTTTACCTCGTTTATAATATGAAGTAATCGTTACATAAAAGTGAATTAATTAGTAGGTAATTTAAGTAAACTGTTGATTTTCAGTTAGCAATCATACATTGGTACTGACTTTGTAACTTTGTAACTGTTAAAAACTTACATAAAATAGTGGAAAATATTGATTCAAATAGGCACTTACTTCAAAGTTATAAAATAGGCACTTACTTTTAATCTTAGGATCCCTTTGCAAGTTATCCGTTTTGTGCACGCCCACACTGTTAAACCACTTTTGTGTTTTCGTCTGGCGTAAAACTGATATCCGGCACGTAGCAAAATAGTCCCACCATTCTTTTTAATAAACTTGTAATCCTGTGATTGTTGTTCCGCCGAAGTAGACGCGCGTTCCTCCATGGTATGTAGCGAGGCGTGCACTGATAAGCGTTGACTGACCTAATCGTATAGAAAACAAATATTTGCATCCCTTTCTTTACGAGCTTTAACATGGTTCCTGATGATTCATATTTATGTTCGTACAGTACGAGCTTACCTGCAAATATAATCCTTAATTTTGCATGGGTAGAGAATATTATACTTTGGGTGGAGCTTCTACACAAAAATAAGATTAAGTGTTCTATTGTATTAACAGACAAAGAAGCTCGGACTGTCACACCCTTTCGGCTGCTTTTTCGGCGATTTTCAAAAAAAAATTAGGGAATTACGTAAACAAGTTGAAAGCAATAAAACACCTGTTTTCTTTTTAACAAAACAATATGATTTATGACGGCGGCAAGTCAATAATAGTTAGTGCGTTTGTCGGTTTAATTTTTATTTCCCTGTTAGAAATATTTTAACTGGTAATCTAAAGGTCAGAGTATATCTTTGTAGGCTATCAAGATTAACAGGAATATTGCATTTAGAATAGGATCGAATTTTTGAGTCAAAGATTGGATAAAAGGTTTCACATAAATAGAGTTAAAAAAATGAACATGCAACAGTATACCTATCAGCAGGTTGGCCTAACAAGCCAGAGTGTGACTGGTTGGGAATGATTTAAGAAAGGTCTCCCAACGTGTCACAGTGTGGTATGACTGGTTGGGAATTATTTAAGAAAGATCTCCCAACGAGTTACAGTGTGACCAGTTGGGAATAATTTTACAAAGTTTTCCCAACGAGTCACAGTGTTACAGGTTACAGTGTGACTCGTTGGGAACAAAGCGCCGTATGGTAGTAAAATACAAACACTGTCACAGTTTACAAAAATAATTTAATTGGTAATCTCTAGTTATAAAATGTTCAAAAAGTGTCATTGGTGTATATAAGCTTAAGAGCTAGATGCAGCAACGTAGCATGAATACATTAGCACAATTCGTTGTGTCACCGACAGGTTTTCTATCTAAGATATCTAACGGAGCCTATGACATACACCTAACTACAAAGATTACATAGCAGGCACTCATGGCGAAGAAAATATAAATGCCCAAAGTTTGTAACAAAGGTGTGGAATAATACAGTATTTGAACTATCGAATGCAACACACATTTACTTATACTAAATCGAAAACATGAAAATAATACAATAAAAAAAACTGATACTGTATCAATTCTATTAATACTAAATATAAAAATCGTATCATTAAATTGTACTCAACTGTAATAATTAGTTGTCCGTTAACGTGTTGCTACTGTACCAATAGTGTTTTTAATAAATTTTTAAAAACGCAGGCAACTGATTTGTAAAATAGAGCGAATCCATTTAACTGATTCAATATTAAATTAATATAACATTCAAAAGTGTATTAGCTTATTCCTTAAAAATAATTCTTATTGATTGAACCAAATCGCTTAATATCATCGTACCTACAGATAAAATAATAAAAATATAGGTTAATAAAATAATAAAGATTGCTTGTTGAGTATGGAAACAGCAGAGTTTTGTGAAAAAATGTTCCATAACTTGACATTCGCTACGAGACAGCATTGTTGGTACAAAGGACTGAAGATTATGAGTGTAATTAAAGATAATTGGTATAATCGTCACTCTCGGCGTACCGTTCCGCTGACCTCTAACGTAATTAATAACTCTTAAGGCTCGCTCTCAGCATTTCAGACTGAATGATAGTGGACACAGTCGCATAACAAGGAAGACCAGAAGGTAAGCTTAATAAATACGGCGCTCGAGCAACGCACACATAAACCCTTTCACGGACACGACGCTCGGAACACGGAACAGTATAAGCGCAGCTGTTGCGAGATTACGTGTCCTCGAGAGGTTGTCTATCAGGGCCGTCCTTAACCTATTGGAGGCCCTGGGCACTTTAGGATAACGGGGTCCTTGTGCTATACTGGATTTTAATGAAACAGGCAAAAGGAGTAGATGAGCTAAATTCTAGCTACATTCATCTGGTATTTTTATTTATTTGCAGCAAAAAAGTAATTCTTGTTTCGCAAAACAAATTTAATTATCGGTAATGTCGGTCATCAGTTAGTGATCTGGCAGGAACAAAGGGGCGCATCGATTGCGGTGCCCTGGGCACTTGCCCAGAGTGCTCAATAGTAAAGAAGGGCCTGTTGTCTATGTGTGCGTTGCTCTAGCGCGTTTGTATGAAGCTTACCTTCTGCAGTGTCCTTATTTATGGGCAGAGTCATAAGACGGGACTAGTATGCTTTATTCTTTAGGAGTGCAAAACTTATTTCGAATATTTGTTTTTACCGGCTCTTGTTAGTTTGCATATAACATGCAACGAACCACTTAAATTACATTGATATGGCCTCGAAGATTTGGTTGAACTGGTGCAATGCAATATTAAAACTACATTTTAAATCGATTGCTATTTGTAATGGAATATGGTATGTTTTACCTTATCAAATGAACTGTTACATAGTTTATCGGCAACAGTAATATTATTGCCATCTTCTTTATATAAGCGTCTAATACAATACAAGTAGTAATACAGTCTTATATTTTGTCTATAATAATTCTAGAAAAACAGTACCAAAATAATGAACTATATATTTATAAAATCGAAGGGAATGTGCAATCAATTTATGTGAAGCTTGATGAGTTGAGAAACTATATTCAGATAATTACAAACAATAAACAGCTGTCAATTCTAAATTAACACAGTGTGTAACAAAGACTAGTTAAAAATAATTTATATACATTTTTGGCAAATTACTTGGTATGTCATTTTTTTTGTTAGAAAACTTTTATAAAACATTCTTTCTTTAATTTACAGATAAAAAAAACAATAAGATATATTTAATACATATTCAATTTATACAAGCAAAATAAATGCATAATAATTACTAATTCCTTTGTGGACAGATTAAATTAAGTAACAAAATTGTTTGTTTATATAGGCTTTTCAATAATATATAATAATTGCATATGTTACAAGTCATCAGAGACCAAGTGTGATGTCTAAAATCTCTATATCAGTAGCAGATATGATATCTACGCGAGCGCCGGTGATAAGACAAAAGCTAAACGCGCTATGCGTATTGTGGAATAAATATATTTCGATTCTATTTTAAATAATACAGTTTATAATAAGCTTATCCCTAAGTGTTTTACATTTATTAGAGCCTTATATTTTTGCCACATAAATGTCTCCTGCTTTGTTTATTGCCTAACTTAACCAACAAGTTCAATTCCAATTTAAAAATTCAACATTTATACACCAATCTTAAACAATATCCACATTATTGGCACCTTTATAATCCTTAAACACTTAAATATAAAATTGCAAACCGCTATAAAAGGGGTGGAAAAAACTGTATAAAAAATGGGAATGGAAGAGATACATTGCTCAGTACTCTCAGTCAATAGTTTTGTGAAGGATTTTCTGGGCCGCTTTGATCAGCGGGGTGAGCGTTCGCAGCTCCATCGCGCTCTCGAGGAACGGGTGGGCAAGCAGGTCGTCCGCCGTCGCCCTTAGATCCACGTCTACTTGGAGGCATTTGTCCAAAAAGTCCTGGAATTGAGGCGAGAGACTCCCCCACTGAGGTATTTTGGGACGACCGACCGCCGCTATCAAATATAAGGCCCTTAGCGGAGTCTCCTTCATGTACGGTGGTTCGCCTTCGATCATCTCTATCGCCATTATGCCGAGCGACCACACGTCTACCTTCTTACCGTACTGCTTCCTCGTGACCACCTCAGGCGCCATCCAATATGGCGTCCCTACCATCGTCTGCCGTTTCTCATCGCCGACGATATTCGCACAAAAGCCGAAGTCGGTCACCTTCACAGAGCCGTCCATACCAAGGAGGACGTTATCAGATTTTATATCTCTATGTATAGTGCCTTTGGAGTGCAAAAAGGCTATGGCTTGTAAGGTCTCGCGGCAAACTGCGGCAATTTGGCCCTCCTTCATCACAACTTCGGTCACCACGTCAGTGAGAGACCCGCCATCCAGTAGCTCCATTGCCACCCATAAGTGATCATAGCTCAGGAATGCGTCGAGGAAATTCACCAGGTTTCTGTGGTTGAAGTCTTTTAATACGTTAATTTCGTTGAGTATGAGATCCTTCTTTGATTGTTTTGTCAAATCAATATCCTTGATTGCCACCCTGGAGTTGTCCTTATTGTCTATGGCGATGAACACAACACCTGCAATAAGAAAAACAGTATTATTACTCCTGTGACAAAAAAAATCTGGCCCAATGGTATATTTATAAAAATAACACTTAAAAAAAAAGAACTGCCTCATTCAAAGACCAGCTGGTCATATTTAAGTTGATTCATCATTATTAGGAAAGGTAAGTAAATCAATCAGTTCAATAATGTAATATGTCACAATTAAGTTTTCCGTATGAAATAGAATAGAATAAGGAAAAATATATAATTATACAAAACAATAGCAAGCATTATAGCATGTTAAACTTTAACACCTACTTAATTAAAATATTTAATAAAACTTAAAAGTCTTTGAATATTTTTTGCCAGTAATGGGAATGGTTTTAAGAAATGTCTAATGGGCTACCGAGTACTGAAGGGTTTAAGTCAATAGAAACTATATAGTCAAAAACGATATTGATCACAGGTATTCGTTTAAAATGAATCATACTAGATCTTCCATAACACGTCTAAACTACTTTTAAAATATCTCGGATCACAGTTCGACGACACTTCGGACTCTCAGTGGCGAGATAGGCCGACGACCGAAGACGCTACGAGTGGCAGAGGACAGCAGAGAATTCGAGGAGGACAATGTCATCCTTATCATCATTGTCTATGATCTAGGTCATAATGGACAACGAGTGGACGCGGGAGGTGCCTCTGTGATCTAGTGGTTAAAACCACCGGTTTAGACCCAGACGTCCCGGGTTCGGGGTACCTACATGTTTGTGTACTCGGTTTGTTTGGTGGTAGGGCTTGTTCGTCCGTCTGGCTAGCTACCACCATCTTATCTAAATACGTCGTCCTAACGTCAATGTTTGTAGCATTATTGTGTTCCAGCAGCAAGAGATAAGATAGCCAGTGCCTAACTAGTTGAGGATTCCGGGTAAAGTGCGCTTCCATCATTGGCCTTATCATCAGGTGAGATCAAGGCACTGCTCTTACCCGTAAAATATATATAAAAAAGCCAAAGCGTCCTTCAGTAAAGTTATTTCATTGATGAAGGCCGTGGAGAGGAGAATATTGACAATCAGTCGCAGATATAGCGGGGAATGGAGGTGGCAGTCTGTCCGCGTCATTGATAAGGAGGGTGATGTGCGTTTCTACTTTCATGACGTCATATCGCACGAAAGCTAAGATCGCAGAGCCCGCGTAAAACTAAATGGCACGTCGTTGTAATGACGTCACGCAATAGCAGCAGCAGTCATGCAATAGCAGCGCGCGCACACGTATTATAAGTAATGCAACTTATATTTATTTATTTATTTGGTTATGTACACAACAGACATTAATTATAACAAAGTTATATACATGATAGGTTTAACAATATTTTATACTAGACTAATGTCCTAAATGTGTTACTTAACACAAATAGTTTATGTGTACTTAACATGTGTAAAAATTAGATATAGCTATAGATTATAGCTAAATTTAATTTTTACACAAGAACATAAAACAACAAGAAAATAAAACTAGATTTAGAGAAGTAATATTTCCAAATAACTTTAAAATTACTTAAAAATATTTGGAAATACTACACTTGGGTTGTAAGCCATTTGGGTCAATTAATATTGTCTTGATGGAAGTTTTGAATACATTAGTGATCCTAATGAAAATATCAAGTGAGTTGTGATCCATAGCAAGTTTGTTAAACTCTCTGCACATATGAGCAATGGGACCATTATAAGATTTATTATTCCGAAATGTGGGAGGGACGTCTGGGGTTAATTTTGATTTTCAAATTAAGTGACGAGAGAAGATAAATTGAATCAAGGTTTGAGTGAACTAATTTGAGAGTGCCAAGGTCTATAAATTATATCCAAATGTGCAAGATAACTCCAACAAGTGTCAAATAAATATATTATTTTTTGTTTTCAGTGGGGACATAAAAATGAGCTGTTGAAGATGATGAAGAAATAAGTTAACTAAGTGTTTTATTTTTATTTTGATTGTTTTATTTTAAATGTGTACCAACTGTTTTTAAATTAATTATGAATATTTATCCAAACAAGCAATCATAAATTCTGCGAAGCTCTTTATTGACTTTATAACTTCATTATCCTCTATACAAAATTTTTGGTGTAGTGATAAACAGTACAGTACACATAGCATGTGGCTGCCATACATTGACCTTAACATATTAACATCAGGTTGTAAACAGGTTTAACATAGCAATGCCAACATTATCTGAAGTAGAGTATTTATAGTTATGCTAAAACTAGATTCAATAATTATAATATTAAATCAGTTATAACAATTTTGCATCATAATGGCTTTGGTTTTCTTTGGCACTTAGCTTTCATCTCACCTGATGTTAATAGATGGAAAGGCCGAAGAAGACACTGGCTATCTTATCTCTAGCTGCCGGAACACAACAATGCTACAAACATTGATGTTATTTATGGCAACATATTTAGATACGATGGTAGTAGCTAGCAGGCGGCCAAACAAGCCCTACCACCAATCAAACAAGGCCCACAAACATGTACCTACAGTAAAATCTGAATTGACTATTTATACAAACAGTTTTTAACATCTTTATTTATGTGTTGTTTTGATGACTCAATTTATTAATAAATTAAAAACATATTAAATTGAAAAAACCTTGTTAAGTGCTTGTTAACACTTAACAAGTACTTCTAAGGCTTACCTATAGATATGAAAATAACTTGGAAATGCAAAAATAGAATTTGAAATCACCAAAATAAAATAAATAGAATAAAGAAGTATTGTTTAAAGTTAATATTAAAAATATGTTAAAAAAAAGAGTTTTATAGTACTGATTGTATAGCAAAACAGTTCTTACACCCTTCAACAGGTCCACAATTCACAAGCTGCCCAATTAGCAGATTTTAAATTTAATGTTATATTATATTAATGTTATGTTCATTATCATTAATACTTGTTCTATAATTTAATGTTTAAGTTTAATTTATGCAATGCTAAACCTAATTATACTAATATTTTCTTATCATCATCAGCTTATTAACACATTCAGACCGGGGTGTATCAATGAGTGGTGCACAGACTACTCGTTGATACAGCGAGGTTTACCACCGGTCGTCGCTTCGCACAAGACTTTGAATGTACTAAGAAATTTGCACTGCCTCGAGTACCTTAACGTTTCTTAGCAAACTTTGTGTTTTGGCTGTCTTCAGATTTCATAGAGTATAGTAATTTATTTTAGAATGTGGGAAAACACTATTGTTTCATATGTATTTGATTTACGATTTATAAGTTTTACAGCATTAAATAGATTACCGAGAGACATTGAGAAAATAAAAGCATACATAATGGCCATCATGCAACAACAACTGGGACCGAAAGCATGCTTTCTGAAGCCTTATAGTGATAGAATGCTCACCTGCAATTTTTTATTACAAAACTGTATAGTGAAATGATAAAATAAGAAAAAATCAAAAATAAATGCAAGTAGTTCCCTTAAGGTTATTTCAATTATTAATTTTAAATGTTTATGTATAAGAACAATATATATATTTTTTGAAATGGCTGTATGTTCAAAGTAGTACTTTACCTGAGGCACCAGCACCGAGTTGCTTGATCCTGTCAAATCTCACATAAGGGTCATCTTTATTGCAGATTCTCTTTAACTCCTCATAAATTTCTTCATCTGTCAATGTTGCATTCATCATTTCTTTCTTTCTTAATATGGGACTTTCATCACCATCTTCACCAATAAGGTTTAAATCGGGGATAACTGCTGACAAATCCACGAGAGGATCCTTTTTCTTCAGGCTATGTTTTATCAGTGTTGTAGGCATTGTCTGTCTCTGAGCGAACATATCGACTGGACCAACATCTTCCTCACTGCTTTGACCAATCGACAAGTCCGAATCTTGGCTTTGGTGGGCATTTTTGTGGTCTAAAAGCTTCTCGATCTCCAAATCTTCCTTGTTGATCTCTTCTTGTGTGACTATCGGTTTGAAAGGTTCATCTTGCGCTTTCTCTTTCTTGATGATGTACATGTGCAGCTTGACAGCCTGGATAGCCGCATCAAGGTTCTCATTTTGCTCAGCGGGCGTGATCTGTGCGTTGAGCAGTCTCTGCCAGGAAGCAGGTAAACCTTCGAGCATGCCCGTCTCTGTATTCTTACTGACATGTATATGCTGTTTAACATTTGTAGGCATACCAATCTCTGTAACCCGCTCATCTCTGTTTTGTTCTCTCTTTTTGGAGAACAGCTTTCCAAACACTCCGCGACCCGAGCGCCCACTCATCGTAATGAATAACTTGTGTCCTTTTATTAACCGATTAAGCCATTACACAATCACTTGGACAAGGCACTACACTACATTTCTCACTTAAAACTTCTTTAGCAGTGAAAATAGAGATCGATGTAGATAAGACTGGCTAAAAAAGTGTTTTGAATGAGGACGGAGCACCAAGGGATGGTCGGGGACGGGAGACACTTTTTTATCATCTTCATCTGTCAAAACTGCAATCGTCAAAGTTGAAAAATAAAATGACACGTTCCGTTTTATGCATACTGAATATAGCAGAAATACTCTTGCAATTCACGATTACTCATATTATGCAAAACAGACAAACCGTATAAAATAATAGTAGAAAAAAATAAGAATTTTTGAAATGTTAAGCACATACTAAGACTGTAACTTAATTAATCAGAGCCAATAATTTATTCAGATAGAATAGAACAGAATGAAGTAGGAACGTAGTTAATTTTCCTAAAGTTGGTATGCCTGTTGCCTGCTGCCTGCTTGCTGTTAGATAGGTATTTTCGAATGAATCACCGTCCGCCGCACACAAACAATCTTTAAAATTAGATAATTTGCGGAATGTGCTATTGGACACTTTTAAGAATCTAGAGGCTTAAAGATATGATAACAAGTTATACAATGTAGCAGCAAATGCATTATTGTATAGAAATTAATACCTACATTTAAAAGTTAACTGAAAAGCTCTTGTGTTGTAAGTAGGTAGGTATTTAACAATAAGATATAGGTTCATAATCACAATAAGTATGTAGGTACCTATAAATATTCAAATTATGGAAAACATTCTTAGTTAATAAGACAAGAGTATACCGACAGATTTTAACCATGGATTCCTGGTGGTGTTACGAGTAAATATGTTAAATCAACATGGGTCTAAAACTGCCTAATTAACTTAATTAATTTCTGGACCAAAAAAATAAATTATCGATAGTACTTCCTTGTGACGAAGCCTTAGCCAAAAGAGTGAAAAAGAAAACTTCACATTTCATGAACGACTCCGACAAAATACGATAAACGACGAGTGAAATATGACGTCCGGATGACACTTGATTAGTAAGAGCTCTAGACAACAAACGTCAGATAAATATCTGCTATTATTATGTCAACTAATAGGATTAATAATTTCTCTGAATTACGACGTATTACGTTACTGGAACTATCAAAAGTAATTTTCCTACGTTCGAAATCGCCACATGATCGCGTTAGCTGTAAAGCCGCAAAACGACCTTGCATTGATATATGACAGACGTGTATTAATTAACCTGAGAACCAGAAAGAAAGAAAAACATAATTACTAAATGAGTTTTATTAAATTATTGCATCAAATTCTCAAAATGCGAACTATTGTTATCAATACAAAGAGTTACCTAATCGTGTTCTGTATTGACGATATAATGAGAAATTACTATTTCTTATATCATTTGAAGCTGTCATGGTGCGTTCCAATAATTCTTCTCTCGAATTTATCGGTCTTGCGTACACTTTGTCCTTCAATACTCCTCAGAAAAAGAAGTCTAAAGGTGTAAGGTGGGGTGATCTGGCGGGCCAGGCTATTGAATTACTCCCACGTCCTATCCAGCGGCCAGGATATGCTCGGTCCAACCAGTCACGCACCGCACGGCCAAAGTGCGGTGGGGCACCGTCATATTGAAACCACATAGTAGCTTTGGTCTGCAAATCAATATCTTCCAGTAAAGGAGCAAAGTCATTCCTCAAGAAATTTAAATAACTTTCGGAATTCAACCGCTGCGGAAACACGATTGGGCCTATCAAAACCTCACCAATGATCCCAGTCCACAAATTAATGGAAAATTTGTGTTGGTGGGAATGTACCCACTTTGCATGTGGGTTTTCTTCAAGCCATTCATTAATGAATGAATTAAAAATTCCTTCCCTGGTAAACTGGGCTTCGTCCGTCCATAATATTTTCCTGATAAAATCCGTATCTTCCATAAGTTTCCGGTTTATTATCTGACAGTAAGCCACCCTGGCTAGCCCATCACTAGGTGTTAGCCCTTAAACTTTCTTGTAGTGATATGGATGAAGGCCATACCTTCTCCAAACATGTAACACCACTCTGTAGTTGACGTTCACAATTCTTGCCACAGCTCTTGACGCCAATGTGGGATCTTCGATAATTAGATTCATGATACTGTTTTCAGTAGGCAAGTCTACATTAATTACTGCTCTCTCTGCACGCCTTGGTCGTAAGCCCTTTTCACGGAATTGTCTATGAACATCTGCAAAGATAGTATGATGTGGAGTGCGACGATTAGCAAATCGTCTCCTATACTCAGCAACTGCTTGGCGTGAATTTCCATTACAGTATCCATAAATAAAATAGATATCCGCTAAGTGATTAGAAGAAAAATTTTCCGGCATAATAATTTAATTATTTTACAAGTAGCAATGTCAACTTGACTCAGATGACAATCCTTTGTCGTTCTTGATCCGTATTCCTATTCCGTTTCATTCCTTCCCGTCTTGGTTTATTGTATCAAGTTTCCCTAATTTTTTACCTGAAAATGGCACAAAGTAACAACTAGGGCAACACAAAAAAAAAAAACCAGTGATCTTTTTTAATCTGATTTACGGCCAGTACGTTATTCAACAGAAAAAGTTTGCACAGTTGCCGACTCGCTGGTAGAGAACCGGAAGTAAAACTAAATAATTAAATAACTCTTTAAGTACTGTTTCTGATTAAAGATATCACTAACCCGATCGTACTAACTCGATCAGCTGATGGGTCATTTTGTATGGAGAGTCGAATTTTTTTTTTACAATTTACATTTTTTGACATTGGCATAGTATTATATAGACATGTTAACATATGTACGTTTCAGGAATATATACATATTACCTAACATCCTGTATTAAAAGGTAATTTTGTAATAGTAAAGTACGAAGGGGAATATTTTGCAGGGAAAGTTGAGGATACCAATGGACAACTTTTCGAAATAAGTTTCATGGTTTTGTCAAATAGGAATACTTTCAGATGGTCGAAAGGCTTGATAAAACCTGGTACAAGGTGGAGGATATAGTGGAAACGACAAACATTCCAATACAACGCAACAAACGAGGCTTTTATAAGATGATATTTATATATAAGTACTACATTTAAAACTAAGTCGTTATTTAATTAAGGTTAACAAAACGACTGAATTATGTTGTCTTCAATTCAAAATTGTTTGTTATGTTTAATTCTATTATATGTTCATTAGTATGTACACACGCCTGCACATCAACCTATCACAAACTGTCAAATTTCCTCAATAGACTTTGAACTTTAATACTAAGTCATATGGTTGACATTGCATTGAAGAAATTTGACAGTTTTGGATAGGTTGACGTGCAGGCGTATGTACATTTTCTTTACCTTGATGAATTTTGTTAAGAATAAGACTGATTAATGTAATTTCGTGCCGTTGACCTCATAATTTTAAACAAAGTAACTTAGATTAAGGTATGCCTTTCATCATCAGCTCATTTTACGTACCCACTGCTGGGGCACAAGCCTTCCCTATGGATGGATAGGGAGAACGGGCCATAAACCACCACGTGGGCCTAGTGCGGATTGGTGGTTGTTAACGACTGCTAATGCAGCCCGGACCAACGGCTTATCGTGCCTTCCGAAGCACGGAGGAGCTCGAGATGATAAATTTTTGGTCACCCATCCGATGACCGGCCTTTACGAAAGTTGCTTAACGTCAGCAATCGCAGACCGGGCGCGTTAACCACTGCGCCATTGAGCTCCTAGATTTGCCTTTGCTCAATTCAATTAGTTTTATAGTAAAAGCTTGTGATAATAAGTAAAGTTAGCGGTTACCTTGAAGAAAAACCGATCCCAAGACTTGCATCGTAGGGCAATATGATTACAAAATCCATTCTCATCATCAGCCCTTTGTAATATCCCCACTGCTGGGTCACAGGCTGGGCCAAAATCCATACATATCTACATAATTCTTACCACATGTCGCACATTTCATACTGAAGAGACCGTACTCAGAGACGTCAATTAAGTTTAATGACAATTAAATGTCTTTCCTTCTCTATTTAGCACTATACATAAGAAAGTGACAGCAAGAGACTTAATTGTCATTCAAACTTAAATGACGTCTCTGAGTACGGCAGTAAGTGCATTTCTTTATAACTCATGTTTGTATTCACAACATGACCATTACTGGGTGCCCATTAATGGATTTTGAATTACCATCATTGGTGTATTTTAGGTCTTAAAGCTTTAATTTTTTTATTAAAAAAATGTTTACAGAAATTAAATTAAAAGTGTATGAGACGATTATTTAATGGTTTTTCATTTTTTATTTAAATCTGATCACCTAATGATTCAAAACCTATGACCAAACAAAGACAACCATGTCCTTAAGCCGACCATCATTAGTGCCGTTACGTTAGTAAAGTATACGTTAAATTACTCATTCATTTATTTATTTGATATTTTATTTTTGTTGTGTTTCAATATATATAATATTTCTTACAGTATCTTTATGTATTAAACTTTCTTTTTTTTTATAAACATTTATATTATATATGTATGTAACTATGTTTTATATTATATCATCTTTATATGTACACGCACACACACAATACCACAACACTCACCATAGGCCCTGTCAGAATATCAGCGTCGTTGTGGTGGTGTTTGTTTCTCAGCACCGCAACGACACAAAGCTGAGGCAGGGTCCTAGTTGGCTTTCACACACACTCTTTGTTATATAATTATTATTTTTGTATTAGTCTTAATGTTATTTTTTTTTTGTAATGTTCTCATATTCATTGTTTTTTTTTCTGTTATGTCTGTGTGATCGTCAATAAATAATTTCTTTCTTTTCTTTCTTTCTTTAAATTAATGTTAGTAAAATTACCTTTCATATGAATCCAACTTTGAATACTTTTCGCGTTATCATCCAATGTTTACAAATTAAAAGTTTGCGGAGTTTGCGGAACGCGCTCGAACAAGTACCTCTTGCCGAAAAGCTGAACGAGTTAATTCCAACTCGCCATCTCGCATATTTTAACCTACGTGGAACTATAGTAACCTCCGTAGGCTAATTGAACGAAATAACGCCAAAATTTACCACTAGATGTCGCTTTTGTTCGAAGAGGTATTTGGACCACAGAGTGTGATTTGGACTATGGATTTGGACTACTATGGACTATAATAATAGTTGTGGTAGTTTCCTACTAGATTTTCCGAGGGGTTCGGGTCGGATCGGTGTTATATTTTAATCTGATAAATCAACCTTCCAATGAAACTGAAACCAGAACTTATAGACATTTATGTGCAATATGTATCCTTCCCATCTATACATCTCCTTACATCCTTAAACAGCGAGGGAGGAGGCAGACCACGCAAACGATGGCGGGACGAGCTGGAAGCTCATGAGACAGAGTGAAAAATGGTGGCGCAAAATCGCAAGGAGTTGCGGGAATAGGCGGGGTTTTGCCCAACAATTGATTGATACAGGCTACAAAAACACAATGTTGAAAAAATTTCCACGAGCAGGATTTGAACCTGCACCCTTCTGACATACCGGGTCAGGTGCTCTTCCAATTGAGCTATCGTGGTTCTAACCAGCCCGCCGAAATTATTCAACAGACACAGACTAACTTGTTGATACAGGCTAACTGTAACTGAACCGTACACCATAGTAAGGCTGCGTTTCCACCAGCGATGTGCGAGGTAGCTATGCGGTGCGCGAGGAAAACATCCACCATTAAGATTAATTCCTCTTCCTAGCGGTGTGAAATTGAGTAATCCTATTGGTGGATCTTTACCTTGCTCACCTCCTAACTACCTCACACAGCTCTGGTGGAAACGCAGCCTTAGGGAACTCGATGTTTTTAATTTTCCTCCGACCCGATCCGAACCCCTCGGAGAATCTAGCAGGGTACGGGGAGACGCACTAGTGCGTGATTGCCGTTCCCTCTAGAAAACCTCCGAAGGTGCTTCTTTTCACACGTCTTGAGGAACCCTTTAAGTTTCTCGCCACCCCCAAATAAGCTGAAAACGCTGTTTGAGGCTATCAGCAAACTCTTAAAAAAAATCAAAAAATCCTTTTCATAATGTTGCATAATGACTACCGTAGACTAATGCTTAGTGTTAATAATCAATATATCTGTGCGTAGTGCACCATTTTATCTCATTTATTTGTTAAAATGCATGTAGGTTACGTCTGTTCAATATCAGCTCATGTATACTTTCCGTAACAGTATTTAAGTTTTAACTCTATCTCTTGATGCATAAAGCATAAAATGTGTATTGCCTACTCGTAGCTCACATGTGGTCAAAAGAAAGTAATCAGTGTGCTTACTATATTCGATGTTTATTTCTCCTTTGGAACTTTCTTCCGTTAAGTGTTATCTTCAACGCTACAACGTAATTAGCCTTTAACTGTAGCGCAGTAAAAGCGTTTTTAAATAACATCTGGTTTGTTGTTGATAAATAATACCGGGACTGTTTGTGGCGTTTTCTTTGGAGCTGGAAGTTACTCGTGAAATAAGGTTGGAAACGTCGATATGTATTAAAATAAACGTTTTAACAATTTCGTCAGAGTATTTTGTAATTTTATTACCGACGACGATCTGGTGAAGGTCGTGGGTAGTAGACGCTCTGGATCAAAAATCCGGGTCTTTTGCTGAGATAATGATTTTTCTATACAAATTCAAAATTCAATTTCAATACAGTTGAAATTGCGACACTTCCGCCTCTGTGGTCTAGTGGCTAAGACCACCGGTTTAGACCCAGAGGTCCCGGGTTCGATTCTCAGCGGGGGTACATGTTTGTGTACTCGGTTTGGTTGGTGGTAGGGCTTGTTTGTCCGCCTGGCTAGCTACCACCATCTTATCTAAATATGTCGCCATAACATCAATGTTTGTAGCATTGTTGTGTTCCGGCAGCTAGAGATAAGATAGCCAGTACCTCACTAGTTGAGGATCCCGGGTGAAGTGCGCTTCCATCATTGGTCTTATCATCACTTAACATCAGGTGAGATCAAGGTACTGTGCTTACCCGTAAATATAAAAAAAAACAAAAACTTCAGAAATTAAATCACGGCAACTAAATAGTGTGTTTCAATAGTCTCGATCTCTACACATTGTACCTACAATCCCTAGTAAGTATGTGTAAACTCAACAAGTAACTCAATGAAAGTTCTCTGTTTGAAAACAAATTAGTATTAGTCCAGTCAGAGTTCAGACGGCTCGATTCCTAGTGTCAGTTTTTTTCACTCGAGTTTTCGATCGAGTTAAAGTTGACTTCAACAGGGTAAGTCAATGGAGAAACTTTTAAGCAACTGGCTAGCTAGTACCACTTTCTTATTTGAGTTGAATTTGTCGCCACATCAAAGAATATATGCCATGTTATATGTTAGTACTTACTTAGTAGCATTGTTGTTTTCCGTCAGTTACAGATAAGATAACAATTTCCTTAGCTCCAGGCAAAGTTAGAGATGCAGGAGACTGAGTCCTTTAAGGCTTGAAGAGTTATACATTTTAAAAAGTATCGATACACACACATACCTAGAGTTTGTCTGTCGATAATGTTTTCGGGAGTGCGTGTGCGCACCGTCAAGCAAGCCGCCCAACCGGCCGTCGGCATATAGTAAACAATTCTTTCTCTGGCACGTTATTTTTAGGTCAATAGCTTTTGAATTCGCTCATCGGTTTAGTTATACCAATGAAACGTTCACGCTTTATGCGCACGAGCACCAAGAAAGGGGAGATAAAGTCATTATTCATTAGGTCTTTCTTATGGTAGGTATTACACAATACATAATTATGGTAATGGCATATCACGGTACCAATGCTGCTCTGTTGGTTTCTTAAGAACTTGCGTTAGTAACTTATACCGTTGATGGAGATAGTTCCTAGGTACCTACTACATAGGAATACATTCAGGTTGCTACCTGAATAATGAAACACGCACTAGGTAGTAGGTACCCTGATATGCTTATCAGGGTACCTACTACCTAGTGCGTGTTTCATTCGCCGTTCAATCGATTCAACAAAAAGGCGCTACTTCAATGACGTAGGTACAAATTTTCAAATCAATGGTAATGGCGTGATCAAATGGCGATTGAATTTCGCACTAGGTAGGTACTCAGGCCATGGACTAATAGCTAATACTAATAAATTAAGTTAACGAATACGAGAATTTTCGTAGCAAATTAACTCTTCTCTTTTTGTTAGCAGGAGGCGCTATTTAACGAGGCGAGTTGCAATTTTTCCTCCCTTTTCCTTAAGAATAGGTAGGTACAAGGGCCCTAATACCGGCTAATGATTTATTTACTTTAAAAATCAAGGACTATTAATCACTCACACGTATATAATAATTTTGATAACTTAACTCTTAGATACACAACTGCTTATCCCACCTTTTTTTGACGTAGGAAAATGCGTATAGGGTGGCCTGGCTATCCGCTGCTTTGTGGTATATTCTGCGTAAGTTAACGAAGACCATTTGATAGTGCACATTGCGCCTGTGCAATTAATGAATATGAATATGAAGCGCCTGTTTTACAACTAAGTGAACTCTTTACTACACTAGAATAAATATTATTTACGGATTATTACCATGGTTTTTGTTGTGATCGAGTATCCGAAATTCGGATATACGGATACTCAAACGCAACAAAAAACATGGTACCTAATAATCCCGTTAATAATATTTATTCTAATGTGTCCATGATAGTTTAAAAAGATGTTTACTACACTTTAATTAAAATCAACTTTTGTCAACTTGTGCCCATGCAAAGAACTTCTTCTTCATGTGTCGTCTCCTATCGGAGGTCGGCTATCATTATGGCCACATGGGCCCGTGATGTTGCGAAACGCACATCAGATTACCACAAACTGTCAAATTTCCTCATCAGACTTTAAACTTTATGTTTAAGGCATATGGTTGAACATTTATTGAAGAAATTTGACAGTTTTGTATAGGTAGATTTGGAGGCGTCTTTAGCTCTGTTCAATTTCTCTTGTCCGCGAGGTTCTGTAGCCATTGCACTTTTCTAAGGCCTGGTCTTCTCTGGCCTTGTATTTTGCCTTGCAGTATTAGCTATGGAAGATTGTATGCCCATGCTAATGGAAGAGGGAAACTTCAGCATTCCCCACTAAGATAAGGAATCTAGTTGGCCAATCTTGCGTTATGTACGATACCTCGCCTATTCTGTTGGGTAGTGACCATGACGCGTCTGCCGAGACGACGCGCTTTCGTTCAAGCCACAGTTTGGAACACTTTGCTTTAAAGATGAGACAATTAGAATTGCATGTATAATTAATGAGGTATACGTGTTACTTTAGACGAGACGAAAAGATGATTTCAAAAAGCTATCTGGAATACGAGTGTATAATGTTTTATGAAGTTTATCTAATGGAATCTGTGGTCTTGTGGTTACACCACCGATCTCCCAGAGGACTCGGGTACGTTTCTCAGGTCATATTGTACTCGGATATTTGGAATTGGTAGCTGCTAGAGCTTATAATAGAGTGCTGACTGCCGAGTGCGAGTTTCATTCGCCATTCGATCACGTTTAGGAAAACTAGAATTTGTATGGCAAAATGTTAACTCTTCTCGTATGTCGCTAAGAGGCGCTGCTTCAATGCCATACTAATTTTCGTTTTCGTAAACGTAATCGAATGAATACGCATAGTTAACAAAACTCATACTAGGCACCCTGGAGGCGTTTCATCCACCCAAGACACCGTACTCGTAGAACAAGGGTACGAAGAACCGGTTCACACTCGCTCTACACCAGGTACAGACATGCACCTGGGCGGTTCTCTCCTCCTCCACGGCCCGGTCAACCCGAGCCGAGGTCCGTGCCTTTAGAGGCGCCCTCTGGTTGCTCCGCTCCCCGATCCGATCCGAACCCTTCGGAGAATCTAGTAGGGCACGGGGACGCGCACTTGTGCGCGATGCCGTTCCCTCTAGATAACCTCTGAAGGTGATTCGTTTCACACGGCTTGAGGGACCCTTTACGTTCCTCGCCGCCCCCAAAAAAGCCCGGTGAAGCTGAAAATGCCGCAGCGGCAATCAGCAAGCTCTCTAAAAAAAAAAAAAGCGTTTCATCCCTTCAATCACGTTAACGAATATGAGAACTTTTAACTCTCCTCGTTTGTCACTAGGAGACGCTGCTTCATTGTCATTAAAATTTTCGTTTTCATTAACGTAGGGTAATAACACTAGCGTGCGACTTCAAGCTCCATGTGCGACACAGTTTTCGTAGTCAAAAAATCCTACTAATACTATAAACGCGAAAGTTTGTAAGTATGGATGGATGTTTGTTACTCTTTCACGTAAAAACTACTGAATGGATTTTAATGAAACTTTCCTCATATATACAGACCATGACCAAGACCAGCATATAGGATACTTTTTTTTACTGTAGTCTTCGCGAACGAAGTCGCGGGCAACAACTAGTTACATATATTTTCGTAGTAATATAAGAAGGTGGTATGTATTCAATTTCAAAGTCAAAGTCAAAGTCAACATTTTTTATTTAAATAAACTTAAGAAAAGGGCTTTTGCATCGTCCATACATTTTTTACCTACTACCCATTCAGGACGTCTATTTTTTAGCTGTGGAGAAGAATGGGCGCAAGAAACTCCACAGCTTTAATAGAAGTAACGACATTTACAAAAAAAAAAGAGCAATTATGTCGTTTCTAAATAATACAATATTTAATTTAATACATTGTTAGTAAGTATATTTATATATATATATATATATTTGTTGCTAAAGACTAAAATTAGTTGCAAATTTTTTTCTAGTAAAATTAGTAGAAAAAAATTGTCCATCACACACATCGAGTGGCAATTAAAACACGCATGTTTAGAAAAAAAGCAACGCCAGCTGAGTGAGCAGTGACTTATTTTAAGAATAAATACTGCACTTGCTCACTCCCGCATGATGCCTGTGCCGGCAGCGTCACAACTACGGCGGCGGCGGCTGCCGCCCACTGAATTCAGTCTCGACGTCTACTCCGCGCGGTCCGCCTGCCGTTTGCCGCGACCAAACAAAACTAACCCCCCAAAACTAACCCCAAAATCGTATGACGCGGAAATACGGCGCGAATACGCTTTTAATTATTTTTATTTTTTAATTTTCGCGGGAAACGGCTATACGCGTTCGATTGAACAGTTCCGAATTCAAAATTGTGTGTTTCGGTGATTTGATAAGGGTGGCAATATTTTGGAGGATTGAAGGATCTAATCAGGATTCTTTTTGTGTAAGGTGAATATTGATTTTTATGTGTTTCTGTTTTCTCTACAGTTTTTTTCAGGTACCTACACGAACCGTCAAATTACAAGGACTAAATACAGCGACTTATTTTAAGCCGGTTCAACATTTCGAGATATTTTTCCTTTAATTCAAATAAATTCCATTAAAAATAAGGATCAGTACCTGATTTCAGTATTTAGCAACAAAAATATACAGACCACCGGCTTCCTAGCGTTCGTCCCGTAAAATTCTATAATTACAAGATAATAAATTTACAAGTTAAAATTTTACTAGAAAAAATGTTATGAAAACCTATGTTATTTTTTGGCAATGAAAACTGTGTCGAACACGACATGATATATGAGTTTTAGTAAAGAGCTATAAACATCGCATGTTAAAAACGGATGAAAAGTTTAATAATAGAGCGTAAGGAGGGGGAGGTTCTTAATTTAAATATTCGACCAACTTTAGTTTAATATTATTTAAAACAATATACCAACATACTTTCTCTTCGTTGTATCTGGTCTACGTTTCAACTTACTCTGTGAAGAATGATTAAATAATTACCCAATAAATATTACTAATGAGTAACGGTCCAAACGCTAACGTAACTTAACAGATACAGATACCCATAAACTAAAATGGTTATGCCGCTTGTAGGTAATTAATTACATACAAACATAATAATAATATTATCTCACTAAACGCTAAGTTTCACTTTTTATTTAGCTCAGACGATTGTGGCATATCGCGTGACCGACAACTTTGGTAATGGGTAGGGTAGCGACCCTATGAGAATTTCAATCCTTATACTAATTTATTAGTAGGCTGTTAATAACTTACTAAACGGGAATTTCATCCTTACTGTGTTATGAAATAAGGTAAAAATTGGTATGGCAGCGTGGATAGAAATATACCCGTCGCTACACTTTTCATATGGCGTTAAATCGATATTTTTCCTGAAGAATGGAAATAGTTCTGACGTTTGATTTCAATTGTGTTCTGTGCGGATACGTAAATAGATGGGCTTGTAGGTAGGCTAACGATAGTATTTAAATGAACAAAATGATATTCTTAACCTGTTAAATGCAAATAGTAATTCATCTAACAAAATAGGCTAAAATGATCGAAATACAAAAAAGGGTGTTACAAGTTTGACGCACGTGTCTGTCAGTCAGGTTTGTATGTATCTGATGTATGTTGCATCGCAGCTCCGAACAAATGAACCGATTTAAAAGATGTTTTATTATTTTATGGCTTTAGATGGGGGGTGGTTTGACATTAGGTTAGATTTCAACAATAGTAGCCATTTGACTGGCCAGATTAAAGTGAGCCCAGTTTTATTGAGTCAGGTACCGCCTTGATGATGTCCATCTTCCGCTGATATTTCTAATTATTATTTTCAACAACAAATATCCGTGAATGCCATACATATTCTCCCTTATCTAGTGTGAGATTTGTTTACTAACCGTATTCATTCAATTACGTTTACTAAAACAAAAATTAATAGCATTGAATTGAAGAGTTAAAAAATTTCGTTAACATGTTCGAATGTCAATAATAACTCAACTAGGCCCTTAGTTGATGTCTTCGTTGTTCGAGCTGGTGTTAGAGCAATAATATGCCCCGCCCGATCCTCTAAATGACAGCACACATTTACAGAATACACTAAACATGCACACCAGTTTAGGCCCAAGACACCGTACTCGTAGAACAAGGGTACGAAGAACCGGTTCACACTCGCTCTACACCAGGTACAGACATGTACCTGGTCGGTTCTCTCCTCCTCCACGGCCCGGTCAACCCGAGCCGAGGTCCGTGCCTTTAGAGGCGCCCTCGGGTTGCTCCGCTCCCCGATCCGATCCGAACCCTTCGGAGAATCTAGTAGGGCACGGGGACGCGCACTTGTGCGCGATGCCGTTCCCTCTAGATAACCTCTGAAGGTGATTCGTTTCACACGGCTTGAGGGACCCTTTACGTTCCTCGCCGCCCCCAAAAAGCCCGGTGAAGCTGAAAATGCCGCAGCGGCAATCAGCAATCTCTCTCCAAAAAAAAAAAAAAAAGCAATAATATGACATATCACAAGTACCAGTACCTGCACTGTAAACTTTAGCAATATTATAATGATTATGTACATAGCTCTATATCTTTTATACCTACACTTGAGATGGTGTTATTATGATGGTAATTGAAAATGTAATACTGATTGTTACAATATCGATCGTGATTATGATGCCTGTTACTCGCATGACTGTGTGTGTACTCCACAATAAAATTAAGATGCAGCCGTGACTGACATGAAGTAATAATTGACGTGCAGTGCAATGCAACAGTGATATGCGTTTAGACAACCACGTTATGTTACCGGTGATTATTATTCAGATGTATAACTTGTTATAACGGTTTGTGAAACACAGCTTTTTAACTTAGTTTTTGTCTTTTACGGTTTTTAAGTTATCTTAACGTAACATATTTGTTTATACAAAGGTACACCAACAGACAATAAATAACAGACCGATGCATATGAAAATTACCGTTAGGACATTAGTCTAGTATAAAATGTAGTTAAACCTTTCGTGTATTTATAACTTTGTTAAGATTAATGTCTGTTGTGTAACCTAATAAATAAATAAATAAATAATACTTAACATTAGGCATAATGATTGAACTCCATTTATTAAACTTAAAACAAACAATTTTAATACAACATTACTTAATAAAAATAAGCTAACGTTAAGGGAAACAGCCGAATACGTATTTTAAGTAGATGGTATGACTTGTTTGTAATGCAAAATTGTTTTTGGAAAAAATTCACTGACTTAAAAAAAAAAAAAAGCAATAGGCTTGTGTTAAATTATATGCTATATGAAAGCCTGTGCCCAGAAGTGGAACTTTTATACTAAGATGAAGATGATAAATACCATCATAGTTTTGATAGATAAACAATATATTGCTAACTTGCAAATGAAAACCGGTACACACAATCTTAAAGCTAATGTGGGTAAAGGCGATAAAATCGTTGTAAGCGTTGGTTTGCAAACAACCGTTGCTAAAACCCAAGAAGGAGATAATGTGTTATGATGATACACTTTACATAATATCTACTACTTAGATGGACCTATTTAAAAATAAGTTGATCTTTCTAAGCTCACCAGGACGACATCGACACTGAAAGTTTGAAACAAGGATTTATCCCGAGATTCATGATTGATGGTCACCGCTAGGTTTTATGATGCGTTCACTCTATGAAAGTTGAGCAACTTTCATAGAGTAATCATACATAGAGTAATAGAAATGTCTATGGCAAATATGGAAAGTCAATTTGTCCAAGGTTTACTCGAGTTGTCGTATACTCGTAGTTATTAAAACCCTTATCTTATGGCTCGTAAATCGTTCTTATTACTTATGAAAACGTTAATTCTTTAAACTATTATTATGATTGTGGTAGGGCTTGTTATAAATTCGCTTGGGTAGCTACCTACCACCATAATATTGTCTTAATCTGTCGCAAAACCAATTTTTTTGATTGTTTGTTTTGTACCATTGTTGTGTTCCTAAAATTAGAGATAAGGTAGTTGGCCAGTTTCTGAGAAGTTGTGGACAAAGGATAAGTGCGCTTCCACCTACGGCTATATCGTTACTAACCGTCAACTCAGATGAAGGATAAGCGTGAACCCGTTGTAGAATAAAGATAATTTTAAGAAAATCTTGTATTGAAACGCTAACGTAGTATAGTATATATATATACTCGTTTCTTCAACGTGAAAGTACATATTCCTGATGTATACCCTAAAATGTTCACTCTCAAGTCACTCTCAAGTCACTCTCTAGTCCCATTTTTATCAAATGGTATAGTTAACCATTTGATAAAAAAAACACTTTATATGCATTTTATATGACTTGATGCTGAGAAGTACTACTGTTCTGTACTTCTCAGCATCAAATAAAATGCAACAGCTTGATAATTACTGGATAACTAGTTGTCACCATAACATAACAATAATATCAGTCTAACTGTGTAATAAAAAAAACAAAAATATAATTAGTTTTATTTTCCTTACCTAAACGTTTGACAAAATAACGGATGACTAACTACTTACTAAATAACAGTGTTATGGATATGTGTGGCCGTGCGTGCGTGCGTGCGTGCGTGCGTGCGTGCGTGCGTGCGTGCGTGCGTGCGTGCGTGCGTGCGTGCGTGCGTGCGTGCGTGTGTGCTCGTATGCATGCGTGGAAGCGTGTGTTTGCTTATGGCGTGCGTTCGTGCCTGCGTACACACCCCACATGCGTGTGTTTGTTAACCGGCTCTATTATAAATATTGATAGTGTCAGTGTTACAACTGATGTGTCGCTGATAATTCCGCAGCGAAGTAGGTAGGTATGATTTGATACCCGTCGGACGTGCGTTATTACCTTCAGCTTCACTCACAGAGGCGATTCGTAATGTCCGCTTGGCACCCAGCCCGACGCGAAAAGATGAATCCAACTGCGAAGGCCGTTATTACGAATAACACGAGCACATTTATAATAAATAGCACATGGTTTTGCTGTTAAAGTAAATGGTATAAACTTATGGTGTAAAAATGAAAACAGGGTAACTCCATTATATTAAAAGCTAATTTGACGCAACAGCTGATCTACAAAGTGCCTAGTGAAACTGGATCCAATCTTCGAAGACCAGGAACAGGCCGAACAAGGTGCACGACGGCGCGGGAGGATCGCTATATAGTGTAAATTTTGAAAAATATGAGCAATTTCGCAAATCGCTTTCTTACGGCTGTTGAAGTAAACAATCATCATTTATGAGATGGGTAAACCAATCTGAGTACGGATACAGTAAGGCGGCGTCTGGCTGAAGCACATTTAAAACCATTAAGACCTGCAAATGACCCAAAACTAGAAAGACACCACAGAAACTCAAGGTTGAGTTATAGTAGAGAACACGAGAATTGAAACTCTGGATGACTGGTGAAAAGTGTACAGAAGGCCGGGAGAGCTCTATAACCAAGCCTGTATCATCATCATCATCAGCTCATTTTTATGTCTCCACTACTGGGGCACGAGCCTTCCCTATGGATGGATTGGGAGAACGGGCCATAAACCACCACGCGGGCCAAGTGCGGATTGGTAGTTGTTAACGACTGCTATTGCAGCCGGGACCAACGGCTTAAAGTGCTTTCCGGACGGAGGATGGTGCACGGAGGAGCTCGAGATGATAAATTTTTGATCACCCATCCGATGACCGGCCTTTGCGAAACTTGCTTAACTTCAGCAATCACAGACCGAGCGCGTTAACCACTGCGCCATCGAGCTCCTCGCCTGTATAGATAGAAGAAAAAGTACCATACGGCGGAGGCTCTGTTCACGTGTGGGCTGGGATTTCTTTCTATAGCCGCACTGAGCTAGTCTATCACCACTAGCTAAAATGGCACTTTTACTGTAGTAAGATATTATTATGTCATTGCCATTCTGAATGACTACGTTGGTCCATTTTTAGTGGACATGGGCGAGAATACCGTTTTTATGCAAGACAATGCCCGCCCGCATACAGCTCAGATAGTGTTTGACTATTTTCAAGAAGACGGTATCACACACATTGATTGGACAGCACGCAGCCCTGACTTAAACCCCATTGAGCATGCATGGGACGAACTGGGACGACGTTTACGTCAGCGGGAGGAATGGCAGAATATTCCGCAGCATCATCTCAAAAACCTAGTAGAAAGTATGCCAAATCGCATAACAGCAGTATTGCGAGCTCGCGGAGGCAACACAAAGTGCTAAAATGCGTGAAAACGGCACATCTGTAGCCAATCTACATTACGAAAATACTGGAAAAACTAGGCATTTTTATTTATTTTCCATTTATAAGAAATCTATACTATTACTAAAGAGGTAACGTTTCTGACTTTGTTTGTTTGTTTGCGGAGGGTAACCTCTGGAACTAAGTACTGGTCCAATTCCGAAAATTCCTTCCTACATTCCACGTGGAAGAAGGCGCGTGCAAACTGTTAGTAAAAAGCTTAAATTTTTTATTTTATTTTTCATTATAATATTCTTAACTCTTATTTTTTTTATAAAGATAGGTCAGGTGCTTTTAAATATGAAATGAATGAAATACAAAATAAAAAAAATATGAAATATGAAATAAAATTAAATAAAATATATAATATGACCGACCCTTTTTCTTTGCGGTCCAGTGTATTGTATGTGTATTATATATTTGTTTATCAAAGTTGATGAGAGTTGTTGATGATTACGTCAACAGCGACAGCGTACAGGGCGTGGGAGTTTGGGCGAGGCGAAGGACAATTCAGTTTTGTTGTATTATTGTGTTTTTACAAACATAAATAAATACCTACGTATCGTTTACCAACAAAGCTTAAAATATGAATCAAATGTAGAGAAAAGCAGCTCGTTTGGCAGTTTGTGGTTAACCGCCTCTGTGGTCTAGTGGCTAAGACCACCGGTTTAGACCCAGCGGTCCCGGGTTCGATTCCCAGCGGGGGGTACATGTTTGTGTACTCAGTTTGGTTGGTGGTAGGGCTTGTTTGTCCGCCTGGCTAGCTACCACCATCTTATCTAAATATGTCGCTATAACATCAATGTTTGTAGCATTGTTGTGTTCCGGCAGCTAGAAATAAGATAGCCAGTGCCTCACTAGTTGAGGATCCCGGGTGAAGTGCGCTTCCATCATTGGCCTTATCATCACTTAACATCAGGTGAGATCAAGGCACTGTGCTTACCCGTAAATATAAAAAAAAATCAACTACCGTGAATTTTTTCACATATCCAAAAACAGCTATTTGGCTGGCAGGGGGGGGGGGGGTTACTTGACTCTAACAATATTTTGCACTTTAAAGCTTAATAGCTCACAAACGGATGCCTCAATCAAAAAATTGTTTCAATTGTTATTTTTTTGGGAGAACTGTGTCGAAATCTGGGCTTAGAGTGTCGGACACCGGTGCCATTACCCTACCTATATTAACATTAATATTAAGGTTACTGTATATATACGTAATTTATTAGGTACTAGGGCCAAAACTATAACACTGTATCAATAAAACAATACGATTTGTAGTAGATACTATTGTGACAGTAGGTTGTACAAATTAATGTTATGATTGAAAAGGGCTATAAATAATTGATACCACTCCCTCAAGAAGTTTCACTGAATGTAGCTCATGAAGATGTAGAAAAAGGGTGTTGCTAGGCAATCAAACGAACCTAAACAGAAACAATTTAGCTCAAGCGTATAGGTACTTCTTGGTGTTACAGTTTGCCAATTTTGTTTTATTTTCAGAAAAATGTGTATAATATGTTAATGTGAAATAATTCCTCCGTGCTTCGGAAGCAACGTCAGCGTTCCCATCCCAGCTGCATTAATCCGCATTGGGCCCACGTGGGAACATAAAATGAGCTGATTGAAATTAGCTAATGTCCGCATGATAATTTACAAAAAAAAATTTTAATTTATTTACAAAAAGTTATTAATAAAAAAAAAACAGGGCTATAGTTTTGATAGGTGGTAAAAGGTTTCTATATTGACTAATAATTAGCCAGTCATCATCATTATCATCATCATCATCAGTCTATATTAGCCCACTGCTGAATGACTCCGTGTGATGTCTCTCATCAATACATATAACAGTAGCTAAGGCAGTTCCCGGTGAAGTGCCTTCGGTCTTGTCATCACTTAACATCAGGTGAGATAAAGACCAATTGCTCAAAAAGCTCCATATTTCTCGCTAGCAAGATTGGGTAGTATTTCCCAGGACAAAGTGATCAATCCGTATCGATCGTTGGCACCAAATTATCTGGAGCATAACATCAGACGTTGTAATTTGTTCTTGCAACAGGCGTACAGTTTTAATCATAACCTTTGAGAAACTTACTGTATATGATTTGATGTGGAGATAGAAAAAATAACACCACTTATTTACTTGTATGACTATTTTATTAGGTGGTAATTTTTGGTATGAATATTCTCGAAACGAAAAATACCTTTCTCTTAACAGGTTATATTTTCTAGGATAGGAATTAGGTAACAAAAACTGCCGGGCAACGTTCTGTATCATTAAAATCAAGTCATCGCTACATTGTAATGTATATGGGCTTAATCACCAGGCAGATTGCGAGTTGGAAATCATCAACCCGAGCAATGTAATGAAAGATCTGAAATAAAATTTGCCCGACTTGGAGCTTTGGGATATCGGGCCGAGCGCTCTGCCACTCGGCCAACAACGCGATATCTCAATAAACGCACCTGGTCTGCGAGTTTCGAAAAGGCCGGTCATCAGATGGGTGTCCAAAAATGTGTCATCTCGAGCTCCTCCATGCTTCGGAAGGCACGTAAAACCGTTGGTCCCTTCTGCATTAGAGGTAGTTATGAACCACCGCACCGCGCTGTGCCCGCGTGGTGGTTTATGGCCCGTTCTCCCTATCCATCTACAGAGAAGGCTCGTGCTCTAGTAGTGGGTAAATAAAATGAGCCGATGATGATGAAAGTATCGAACCTTAAGTATACACAACGCCACACCTTGAGCGAAGAGTTAGCACAGTACATAATAAGTTACAATAAATAGAGCAACAAAAGCTGTTGTTAAAATGGATTAACATAAAAAATTTGCTAGATGATAATAATAAAGATAGACTTTTAAGATAGACGGCGCCGGCGCCGGCACCGAAGCGGTCGGTGAAAATGTTTTAAAGAGAGAATGTGTAGTAGGAGTAACATGTAAGAATAAGTAAAGAAAAAACTAACGTTTAGTAGATAAGACCATAATTAACAAGTCACCGTAAGGATAATTTGAAAACCTTTTTTGATAAATGTCGTTACTTCAATTAAAGTTGTGCAGTTTCTTCTATAGCTTCATGAGTTTCTTGTGCACATTCCACAGATAAAAATAGACGTCCTGAATGGTAAGTAGGTAAAAAATTATTGGACGATGTACAAGCACTTGTTCACACACAAGTTTTTGACTTTTCACTACATTGAAAAAGAAAACTATCTCTGCTCGTTTTTCACTAGGTTTTTTTCGAGAGAGTTAGCTGATAGCCGACTTAAACTTTAATATTTCATGCATGCAGTGTTTACCAACTTACTATTGTACACTTAGCTCTAATTGTATTGCTTAGTACCTAAATATAAATGTATTAGTGTAACAATTACAGGTAAACCTAATAAATAAATAAATAAATAAATAAATAGCCACTGGTCATTTTCAGCGTCACCAGGCTTCAGGTTTTGGGGGCGTCGAGAAACTCAAAGGGTTCCTCAAGCCGTGTGAAACGATGCACCGTCAGATGTTTACTAGAGGAAATGGCATCACCCCGTTCCTTACTAGATTCTACGAGGGGTTTGGATCGGATCGGTTTTCAACAGGAGTCGCTTTCAATGCCATGATATAATA